>OZ010791.1:601201647-603828647 GCA_963932465.1 Maratus speciosus | reverse complement strand
GAACTCGGTCGAGACATTGGTATGTACTATGTACACACCGAATTACATCCAAATCGGTTCATAAATACAAGAGTTACAGTGTGACATAGGTCAGATATATATATATATATATATCAATTTTGAACGGAGGGTGGTTTCGGGGTCTGGGGGTCATGATCGATGAAAATATACCAAAATGTTTTGAAATCGCTTTCCTCCGAACGGCTGCAATAGGTAGTTTTTTGTAAAGAAAGCTACCTTATTAACAAGCTACTTAAATATACTAGGATTTAAATTGATACCAGGCCACAGACAATCGTATAAAGAAAGTTGAACTACATCGTGAGAACTAGCATCAAACACAATGCGTGTTTTCGTGGTGACACTATCTTTTCTAAAATCTGATCGATGTGGCAAATAGAATATGGGTCTGTCTGGTCTAGTTGAATCTAACACTTTTTCAACAATATCACAATAAAGATATTCTTTCAAAATCTCTTTATACTGAGAAAACAAATTGTCGACGTTTCGCATTTTATTAATTAAATATTTAAATCGCTTCTCAGAGGCTTCATAGTTGTCGTTCAGATTTATCCAATCCTTTTTCCACGAAAGGACTACTTCGTAACGATCTAGATACACGGCAATGTGTCAGCCAAGTTCGCCTGACATAGCGGTGTGTTATTTACACGAACCATTTCGAGCTGTTTTCGTGAAATTTCGATGCTCTACTACTGAAAATCTATGAGACCTACGTACTTGTTATACGAAATGTGTAGTAAGCCCACCCTAATTACGTAAAATCCAAAATTTTAGAAATAACGCATAATTAGTTTCCGAGATAATGACATTTGAAAATGTCTAATAATCGATAATTTTACCACTGACTGAATGACTGACTGACTCACTCATCAAAAAGATCTCGTATATCTACTGCAGCTACAGACTTCAAATTCGGTGCGAAGTTCGTTTACACTATAAAACTAAGGAAAAAAAATAAAAAAATTGTGAAAATCGATGATTTACCCACCTGGGGGCGTCCATTTTTACTTTAACATTACGTCTATTAGGCGAAATTTTAATTTGCCGTAGGAAGAGACGCTGTTCTGTTGCTAAATACCGCCAAGTTTCTCGCCAACATGGCGATATATCGCCAAATTTGGCGACCAAAATTAGTCGCCAAAAGTGACGCCACCTTGGTGATATCTCTAATATTTCGCCTAATTCCCATAGACTTCCATTGTAAACATATCTACTTACTGGGGGTTTATGTGGGTTTACTTGCTTACAGAAATTCAACAAATTGAGATATTCTGTCCGTCACAGAGCACGTTCTCAAAAACTATACATGCCGGAGACTTGAAATTTTGCATACTTACAGTCAGAAACTATACATGCTGTAGACATGAAATTTTGCATACTTATAGCTGAACACCACACATCATACGACAAATCATAAAATTTTGAAAAAGTCGTACATTTAACCCTTTGGGGTCCCACATGTGTATTTTAAACAATTCTTTCTATGTGAGCCTCTAACTAGGTTGGAGGCGTCAAATTTTGCATACTTATAGCTGAACACATCACATCAAATGACAAATCATAACATTTTAAAAAAGTTGTAAATTTAACCCTTTGAGGTCTCACATGTGTATTTTAAACAATCCTTTCCAAGTGAGCCCCTAATTAGGTTGGAGGCATGAAATTGTACATAATTATAGCTGAGCACCTCACATCAAACGCAATCTATAAAATTTTGAAAAAGTTGTACATTTAATCCTTTGGGCTCCCACATGTGTATCTTAAACAATTCTTTCTAAGTGAGTCCGTAATTAGGTTGGAGACGGGAAATTCGGCATACTTATAGCTAAACACCTCAGATCAAACGACAAATCAAAAATTTTGAAAAAGTCGTACATTTAACCCTTTGGGCTCCCATATGTGTATTTTAAACAATTCTTTCTAAGTGAGCCTCTAACTAGGTTGGAGGCATGAAATTTTGCATACTTATAGCTGAACACCTTACATCAAATGACAAATCATAAAATTTTAAAAAAGTTGTAAATTTAACCCTTTGAGGTCTCACATGTGTATTTTAAACAATCCTTTCCAAGTGAGCCCCTAATTAGGTTGGAGGCATGAAATTGTACATAATTATAGCTGAACACCTCACATCAAACGTCAATCTATAAAATTTTGAAAAAGTCGTACATTTAATCCTTTGGGCTCCCACATGTGTATCTTAAACAATTCTTTCTAAGTGAGTCCGTAATTAGGTTGGAGACGTGAAATTCGGCATACTTATAGCTAAACACCTCAGATCAAACGACAAATCATAAAATTTTGAAAAAGTCGTACATTTAACCCTTTGGGCTCCCATATGTGTATTTTAAACAATTCTTTCTATGTGAGCCTCTAACTAGGTTGGAGGCGTGAAATTTTGCATACTTATAGCTGAACACCTTACATCAAATGACAAATCATAAAATTTTAAAAAAGTTGTAAATTTAACCCTTTGAGGTCTCACATGTGTATTTTAAACAATCCTTTCCAAGTGAGCCCCTAATTAGGTTGGAGGCATGAAATTGTACATACTTATAGCTGAACACCTCACATCAAACGTCAATCTATAAAATTTTGAAAAAGTTGTACATTTAATCCTTTGGGCTCCCACATGTGTATCTTAAACAATTCTTTCTAAGTGAGTCCGTAATTAGGTTGGAGACGGGAAATTCGGCATACTTATAGCTAAACACCTCAGATCAAACGACAAATCATAAAATTTTGAAAAAGTCGTACATTTAACCCTTTGGGCTCCCATATGTGTATTTTAAACAATTCTTTCTATGTGAGCCTCTAACTAGGTTGGAGGCGTGAAATTTTGCATACTTATAGCTGAACACCTTACATCAAATGACAAATCATAAAATTTTAAAAAAGTTGTAAATTTAACCCTTTGAGGTCTCACATGTGTATTTTAAACAATCCTTTCCAAGTGAGCCCCTAATTAGGTTGGAGGCATGAAATTGTACACACTTATAGCTGAACACCTCACATCAAACGTCAATCTATAAAATTTTGAAAAAGTTGTACATTTAATCCTTTGGGCTCCCACATGTGTATCTTAAACAATTCTTTCTAAGTGAGTCCGTAATTAGGTTGGAGACGGGAAATTCGGCATACTTATAGCTAACACCTCAGATCAAACAACAAATCATAAAATTTTGAAAAAGTCGTACATTTAACCCTTTGGGCTCCCACATGTGTATTTTAATCAATTCTTTCTAAGTGAGCCCCTAATTAGGTTGGAGGAGTGAAATTTTGCATACTTATAGCTGAACACCTCACATCAAACTACAAATCATAAAATTTTGAAAAAGTCGTACATTTAACCCTTTGGGCTCCCACATGTGTATTTTAAACAATTCTTTCTAAGTGACCTCTTTTAAGTTGGAGGTGTGAAATTTTGCATTCTTATTGCTGAACACCTCACATCAAACTACAAACTATAAAATTTTGAAAAAGACATACGTTTAACCACTTGGGCTCCCACATGTGTATTTTAAACAATTCTTTCTAAGTGAGACCCTATTTAGATGGAGGCGTGAAATTTCGCATACTTATAGCTGAACACCATCATGCGACAAATCATAAACTTTTGAAAAAGTCGTACATTTAACCCTTTGGGATTCCACATGCGTATTTTAAGCAATTTTAACTGAGCCCCTTATTAAATTGCTGATTTGAAATTTTGCATACTTATAGCAGAACACCTGAGGGCAGGCGACAAATCATAAAATCTTGAAAAAGCCTTACGCTTAACCCTTTGAGCTACCACATATGTATTTTAAGTAATTCTTTCTAAGGGAGCCCCTAATTAAGTTGGAGACATGACTTTTTGCATACGTATAGCTGAATACCTGAGACCACACGACAAATCATAAATTTTTCTAAAAGTCTTATATTATTTACTCCTTCGGGCTCTAACTTGTGTATTTTAAGCAATTTTTCTAACCTCCGCCCTTTTCACCCTGGGAGCACTTTTCCAACTTTTGCCGATACTCCTTTGACCATTCTTTCATATTATGCACCATAGCCTTACATATTTTAGTTCCAATTTTTACCGCCAGGGGTGCCTACTTTTCTCGGGTTCTATGGGCTCAATCCCCTCGACTAACATATCTACGGATAGTATGTAAAACGGAGTTTCGTTTGGATAGAGGTTTGTTTAGAATAGAGTGCGCCACTGGTTGCGAAATGTGGAACTAACAGATTTTTCAAAAGGATAAAGTGTTTTGAAAGAAATATTAAACGAAACCCTCTGTGCGATCTGTGATCACACTTACCCACTTGTTTATAATAAGGCTATCTTAGGCATTTAAATATATATGTATCTCTCTATTCTAAAAAGAAGTAACTACCGCTGTCACCGCCGCCGGTTTTAAATTTTTTGCGACCGGAGGTCTTTCTTCGTTAATATTAAAAAAAATAATGCATACAAAAATATGAAAATTGGTAGTATTATACAGAAATGTTTGATAAACACGCTGATGCCGACAGTTTTCAAATCGAAGAATTATTTTAAGAAATATTTAGTGCTAAAGTTGGACAAAATCGTTCCACTAAAAAAGTTTTATAGGAGCAAAAACTATTCATGAGAATTTAATCATTTTTAGATCATTTTATACGTTTGAAGTTCCCGGTGTGCAGATTGTATTTCTTTTATTAATTTGGCTAATTTTTTGAAGTTTTATTTCTATTTTAAATTCAAATTTTCAGCATTTCTAGAGATATTTTTTACAGATTTTAGAAAGTGATATTAATTTAAACTGTTGCCAACTGTATAAATAGCGGAAACAATAATATTTGCTTAAAAAAAATATTTATATATATTTATACGTGTAATAAATTAAAAATTTATTTACCCGTGACTATTATAAACAGAAAAAAAAACATTTGGAATTAGAATTAAATAATTATGTACAAAAAGCAGGAACTTATTAAAAATTACGTCATAAAAACTATAATTACACGTGAATTTTAAGAGAGAAAGGAATTTGTAAAATAATAAATTTATTAACATGCGTTAGAAGTCTTAAATAGGAGAAATTACGTCATATTTACGTCACATTACAGTTATTACATAAAATGAACACAAAATAATATTGCAAAACGGTTTAAATTTAGAAATTGCGCAAGACATTTATTTGATATTTTTAGAGGATACTTTTCAACTATATTTATTAGGAAAGCGCACATAATATTTCGTTTCTAACACAAGTATTTTCACGTGAATATTAAAAAGAGAAAGAATAGTTTGGTCAAAATTACGTCAGATTAAAAACGATTAATTTAAAATGTCTCATTTAAAAGAACTTTATTTTCGCTTTGTTAAAAAATCCCGGGAGACAAAGACTCTGTTTACTTAATTCCTTTTATGTTAGCTTATTTTGAAATGTTGTTACACGTGTCTACGTCATCAAGTTATTTTTATTTCGACGTTTTATTTGTATTTTTATTAATGTTGTACTAATTTATTTGTTCTTTCGGTATTTAAAATAAAAATTTTGTCAATTTGTATAATTTGGCGAATGGTTTGGCAATTTATATAACTTGGCGAAATTAGTCGACGGGATAATCAAGTAGTACCGCAGCGGATTTGGCGTTAAAATTTCCCCAATCAAAGAGAAATGAATAGAAAGCCGTTTATAGGGAGATCGCTACTGTTTTTTAAATTGTAATTCAATCTTTCGAAATCTTTTTAAAGCCGATCACATTAGCGTGCATGTAGAGTCTGCGGTGTCTGTGCGGGAGGTTGGCGAGCGTAGCTCGTTGGGGGCCGAGTCCCCTAGTATATATATATATATATATACCCTATATATATAAAATCCTAGTGAAACGAATTTTTGAAACATATATGAAACGCCTGAAATGTAACGATTCTTTGAATCGACTGATTAAACAACTGATTATTTTTCACGGTGATTTCTCCTAAAAAAAGGAATACTTTGCAATGAAATTAACACCAAAAATCAATATTGATCCGTATATTTCAAAACTGGTATTAGAATTTTTAAATTCGAATTAGTTTTCGAAATATTATTTTTTTCTAATTTTATATACATTTTTCTTATGATGGCAACTCAAATTTTAATCAAACAAATATTTTTTTTTCAGATTTTAGAAAAGGTTTCTATTTTAAACTAATTTGGCGAGAAGTCTGGCCTCCCTTAAATGTATGCTAAGAAATGTATCATGTTACTTTTATTTATAATTCAATTTGTGTTTCATTATCATTTTATTTAATACAAGCAGAAACATTTAAAATAAATGGCTTTCACTTCTTTATTTTTTTTAAACGAAATGAAAAGAAAAATATTAGGCACAGATGTGATATACGCACCGGGGTACCTAATTGGCGCCAAAATTGCATTATTTTGGTTGACATGGTAACCCGCCTATTGTTGTTTATTTAATAATAAGTGTTTATTTACTTTATTCATAAATAACATTCATACATAATACTTACATAGAATTCATTACATAAATTGTTTTGTTCTATAGTTTATTATTTTTTTTGTTATTTTCCTTTAAAAATAAAAAATAATAGAAAATAATTAAAAAATACGGTACTGCTTATTTATTCCATCGACCCATTTCGCCAAATTATATAAATCGCCAAACCACTCGCCAAATTATACAAATTGACATAATTTTTTCTCCAGAAACCTCAATGCAAACAGACTAAGATGCCTGACAAAGAGACAGATATACTTACGCTTGTTCTTGGTCATCACTCTAGAGACTGCACCCCTTTAACTCTTCCAGGGGCAAATAACTTTTATTCGTGAAATGGTGAAATGATTGAATCACACCAGAATTTAAAAACAATTTTTTTTCAAAATGGGTTAAACCTTCTTTTCACGTATTTAATAAAATTAAACTTTTTAGTCCTGAATTCTGGTGTCAATGTGGCATTTTGCAGTTAAATTAGGTGGGATATATTTTATCCCACCGCCCTTCAAAGGGAAGGAGCTCACTCAAATTAAGGCTTCCAATCATGGAATAACAAGATTTGATATAATAATGTCATTATTAAAAATAAATGACTCATAGGTAAAAACTTGCCAAGTTCTAGATTTATTATTAATATGCTATCAATAATTTTTATTTCTAAACAATTTTAAAAAAGCTATAATACTTCAGTAGGTAAATTTGAGTGAATTTTATTTTGAACTTGGCACCCACTTAGATATCATTTCTTTTCTTGCCATTGTCTTATACAGAACTTGGCTCCCTTTTTTCACAGCTATGTTTTTGTTAGATTATCTTTACAGGAAACTGTTTCTGTAAGAATTTCCAATGCCTTATCTTCATCATTACAGTAAGGATCATCCCTAATTCCAATCGATTCTAAATCGAAAAATTTGCTTAATTCTTCTTCTACATTGCAAATTAATCCACAATAATTACCATTATTAGCTGTATTTGAATCAGAGATGCAACCTCCCACCACGTACCCAAATACGGTATTCTGCAAAATGACGTTAGAACTTCTTAAGCGAATTTGACCAGTTCGCAAATAATTCATAGAAACATTCAGTCCCTAACAAAACATCTATTTTATTATGTTCATTTAATTTTGTCTCTCCCATCTTTAGGCAGCTCGGAAAATGGAAATCTAAAATAATGCCCTGGTATAAAGTTTGTTATTTTTGGAAAAATCAAAAAATCTATTGTTCTCTTATAATTAACCTTATTCGAAACAGTGGTCCTAATTTTCCATTTGACACTTATTTGAGAATCATTCAAACATGAAACAGAAACATTAAATTTCTCCCTTCTCATTCCTAATAACTTTGCAAAGTTATCAGAAATATATGAATAATTTGAGCCAACATCTATTAACGCACACGCAAGTATAAATTCACCAGACACATTCTCAATATTAATTAAAGCAGTAGATAAAATAGTGGTTTTTCTCCTTTGACATGAATTATTTACAGAAGTGCCTACGAAATCACTGTTCCTATTTTCAAAACACTTAGCTTCGGGATTTAAGCTGTATTTTTCATCATGTGTGGAAGCAGATGAATTTGCTATCATATCTGACCCTCCTGACTGCTGACTGAATTCCACAGGTGTAGAATTATTTATTTTATCTCTTTGTATGTAAAGGGGAGATGAATGACGTTTAGAGCAATACGTACACGAATAATTAGATGTACAGTTTCTCGCAGAATGGTTTGAATTTGATAAACAGTTGAAACATATTTTGTTTCTTTTTACGAATTCAATGCGGTCATTAACAGACATCTTCTGAAATACATTGCATCTAAATAATGAGTGTGAATCCTTTTTGCAGCAAATGCACTTAGAATTCTTAGCACCAGTGTAAAATGATGTCGTTTTTTCTTTTGCTTGCTTTTTTTGACTGACGGTGTTAATGGTTGTTTTAGAAGCTTCTAAAGTTCTAGCATGATTTTTTAGAAAGGAAATCAACTCTGCGATTTTCGGCAATTCATCCTTTTTTGATTCTCGTTCCCGCCAAAGCTTACAAGAAGAATCTAATTACTGAATTAACACGTATGCAAATATGGTGTCTGCAAATTCCTCTATTTTTTGCTCGAGAACTTCTAATGACCTGATGCATTCAGTTACATTGTCCACTAATTTTAAAATAGAAGACGGATGTTCAATTTCAATGGAGGGAAAAGGCATAAAACGCTTCAAATGTGCAAATACTTGATCTCGTTTATTCGAAAATCTATCTTCTAAAAGATTCCATGCTATCGCATAATTAGCATCAGTAATTGGTATCGACTGAATGATCATTAAATGATCAGCATGTAGTGATAATTTCAAATAAGAAAGTTTTTTCGAAGCTCATAAAGCTGAATTATTATGAACACTAGAAATAAAAATGCCTCTAAAGGATAACCACTCATGTAATTGCCCACTAAATCTTGGAAGATTTAATTTAGACAAGCGGATTGTTTCGCTAACACTTCCATCGCGTTTCGATAATACTGGAGTTAACTGGCATAATTTTCTTTTTACTATTAAATATATTTTATCTATATTCTCTTGAGTAGATTGTTGTGCAGCAATATATTTATCATCATCTTTATCGTCACAAAGTTGAAAAATTTTCCTAAATATCTCTCCAGATTCTTTTTTGTACGCAGACGATTTTTCCTCGTAAAGTTCCATCTCAAATTTATCCAGACCACTTTTATTCGTGAGCTCATTTGTAGCCTTAGTTACATTGTATTTCAATAATTTTTTTCTTTTAACCCTCCGTCTACCTGACGGGTCCATTGGACCCGACAGGTACATACAAAATATTCATTCAAACCAGAAATTTCTTTAAAATAAACTAAGTATATAAACCAGACAAAAATAAGGTAAATAAATAAGTTAAATAGTTTTAAATAAAAATTCTGGTGTAGAACGTTTTATTAAAACTTGAATAAAATTCCCGGTAGATCTAGGGTTAAATTAGCTTCCATATTTAAATAATATATCAACAGCAAATACTAATTATAATCAAGCAATAAAGAGTTCAGAACTTACCCCTTTTCATCGTATCCAAGGTCGATATTAACAGCACTTAGTTTCTTTTTAATAATGTTCACAAAACATAGATGCAAAATGTTCGAAGCTAAATTTTTATGAACATGATGTATTTGGCGAAATGAACTACTTATCCATAGGGATCCTTCGCGCTCGTACGACCACAAAATGTTAAACTTTACTCATTAAACACAGCTGTTTGTTGGACTGTATAACTATTTACTTAAATCGCAATACGGTGAACGAACAGTCTGGTCGCCATCTTACTTCACAACAACATTATTCTCCATTCCGTTCACTTCACATTTTCAATCCAGAGGAATTCGCTACGCCTTCTTACGGGACTGACTTATATGGTACATGAAGAAAAGCTTTTACTTATTTCCAAATAAATTTGTTTCTAAATCCTGGTGTGAATCAGTCATTTTACGATTTTAACAATGCCTGTACTTTGCTCCTGAAATGGTTCAGTGACTTTTAATTCAATTCTTATGTATATAAAAAATCCTGTTTTAATTGATTGAAAATATTAATAAGTTTGGCCGCTAAGCTTTTGCACTTGCCCTAAATATTCATTCTAATATCAACATAACATATTATCCTAATCACTAGATTTAACATGGAACTCACTTACTTCAATATTACATAATCTGAATGATATCGGGATAGCTTCCTCAAAAGATCTTAAAATCATTTTGTGATAAAGTTTCTTTTAAAACTTACTGAGATTATGTTTGTTTCTAAATATAATCATCTATGGATAGGTTTTAAATCTTTCATCTTTATAGTTTAAAATTGTGAAATACAATTTGCGAAATTTTGAAAATGAGAAAAGTCTTTTTTTATATCTAAAAAATAAAATAAAAAACTGCTCAAATCTATCAGAAGAACATAATATTAAAGGATTACATTTATTTTAAAATACAGAAAATATTTGCTGAATAACATATTATTAAATGTCTAATACGTCATAAGTATTGTAAACGGAATTCATCTGTTTTTTAAAATCCATATAACAGATTAAAATATAAAAATTCTGATAAAATATTTGAAGAAAAATGTAGTTCGATGGTGTTATTTTTAATGTCGTGTATACTTTGAAATTTTAAATTACAGGGAAAAAAATAGAAATTTTTTTATACCATGTATACAATATTCAAAAATATGAGAATTAATGATGTGTTTTGACATCCTTTTGGCATGCATCATGTTTTCTTGAATATATTAAATATGAATTATTCACGTTTCGAAGCTTTGTTAACCCTGACTAGACAGATTTTATCATTATTTATTAATAATTTTATATAATCTTTCTTTTCGTATCTCATATATTCCGATACAATTGTTCCATATATGAAATTTGTAACACAAATAATATATTAAATATGAAAAAAATATATTGAAGGTCTTTCTTAAAGTTTACATAAAATCTGAACCATACAATTTTCAGTTTTTTCATTTACTTGTTTCGCAGGTTACTGGCAAAATAAATAATTACGTAAATGCATAAGAAAAACTAACAATTACAAATTTTATAAAACGATGAGGTGCATTTAATAAGTTAAAAAAATAATAGCAGTGTTAAAGTTGACATGAAATGTGTGACATATTTCTTTTTATTTGAATCATACACGAGTAAAAAAAGTATCTAAATATAAACCCTTTGTCGACTATGAATCCACAACGTTTGTCGCTACCACTACTTCAGAATTAAGCTTTAGCTACCACTAATTAAAAAAAGATAGTGTTCATACAGTGTTTTTACAGTGTTAGATAGTGTTTTTACAACGTTTCTATTAGGAATATACTACAAATAATATAGTATATAAACAATGGTATCAAAATGATGATCTGTATTCCGAAACAGTATTTTTCAAAGAGTGGAAAGGGTTAATATAATGAAGTACTTGAATTGTTATTCAAATAATTCCTTATACAAATTATAAAGAATATCGCAACCAGCTTATGAACTTTCTTAAATGATTGTAATTAGTTTAAGAACTTTATCACAATTGCAATGCTTTAGTTGTTTCCACTTAGTCGCTTATAATGACCTTCAGCTTAAATGTATTTATCATGGTAAATTGATTTCTTTCGTTTCGTATTAAAGAAAAGTAATTTACTACTCTGCTGCGAATGCCTTATAATTCAGCTAAGCGAAGATATATTATGTTCGTTGAATGTTTTGTGAATTTAAGAATGGATTCAAAAGATTATTTCCTAAATATCAGATTATGTCATTTTGCTCTACAAAAGGGATGGCGAGCCTTTTCACATCAGCTTGAATTTTTGTCTTATAAAAAAGTTTCATGCGAGTATTTCCTAGATATATATTAGAAAATTAATTTATTATAAATAAAAAGTTAAAACATCCAAGAGTTAACCATCAATGTTTTTTCAATTTGTGCAAGTACTTGGAATTTACCACACAGTTGAGCTCCTCAAATCATGCTTCTTTAGCGAATTGCAATTCATTAAGTTAACTAAATGTATCTTTTCGAAATAAAACGTACTAAAATAGAGATTAAGGAACAAGGCTCGTATACTTTTATGCGAAAAAAAAGTTTAAATTAAAGTTAAAGTTCAGAGCCAGTGAAAGTAAACTTTAAACATTCGAAGCAAAATGATAGTTCAATTTACGCACTTTTAACATCAGTGAAGAAAAGTAGGATTGATCCTTTGTTTGTTGAATAACATTTACAAGACAATTTCGACTTCTTTTTGAAGGAAAAAGCGAAACGGCAAAAATGTAACATTTTTTGTGTGACAATGGTTGTGTAATTGGTAAAATATTAATTAAAAGAAACTAATTTATATTAAACAAATATTTGCACGAGTATAGAAATAGATTATTTAGGTGATTTATATAAACAAACAAATGTTTTTGTATTTTAGCTTTTTAATATTCCGTTTTGTATGCAGATATCTTTTTTAATTCATCGTTCTAAAACGTAAACAAATCATTTAAAATGGCTGTTTATAACAAATAGAAAATAATATGTGACTAAAAATGTTAAAAATCCTTTGAAAAGTTTTACATTTTTGCGATTTCTCACAAAAAATATAATATATTTGCAACAAATATTGCTTATTTAGGAAAACAGAGTACAATATCCATGTGTACGCTAACAAATATTATTTTGCAGAAGTCATGTTGCAAGAAATATTTTTTACTTACTTAAAGATTGTAGCTTTTACAACTTAGGTGAATCAGTATTACACAATTTATTCTATTACGAAATTTACCCACACTTCTGAAGTCAAAGAATAAAACGCTTCTTAAATAAATTAGAGTTAATTACGCTAACGTGTATGTAATTCTTTCCGTTTATTATGAATCGAAAGAGGTATTAAATGAAATGCATCTTTAACTTTTATGTGAGAAAATTCAAAAGAAACGTTTAAAGACGTTTACTGTAAACTTATAAAGCAGCTTAATGAAATTTTAAAGAAAATATTTTTCGACGTATTTAAAAGAAAAAGTATGAAACAAGATGGAAAAACGAAGTTTTTATTTACATCAAGCAAAAGCATCATCGCTGTTAATATGATGAGGGTTGTTGGCGTATTAATGTCAGGTAACATTATAATTAAAATTAACGAACAAGGCTCGTTTACTTTGATGTGAAAAGAAAGTTTAAAGTAAAATTCAAATCCAATGAAAGTAAACTTTAAACATCCAAATCAAAATTAATGTTCAATTTCTGCTCTTTTAACATCAGTGAAGAAAAGTGGGATTGGGGCACTTGCTTGTTCAATATTTTTTACTAGACTAGGGGCCTCGCCCCCCTACGAGCTACGCTCGCCAACCCCCGTCCAGACACCGCAGACTCTAAATGAACGCTAATTTGATCGGCTTTAAAAAGATTTCGAAAGATTGAATTATAATTTAAAAAACAGTGGCGATCTCCCTATAAACGGATTTCTATTCATTTTTCTTTGATAGGAAAATTTTAACGCCAAATCCGCTGCGGTACTACTTGATTATCCCGTCGACTAATTTCGCCAAGTTATATAAATTGCCAAAACCATTCGCCAAATTATACAAATTGACAAAATTTTTATTTTAAATAACGAAAGAACAAATAAATTAGTACAACATTAATAAAAATACAAATAAAACGTCGAAATAAAAATAACTTGATGACGTAGACACGTGTAACAACATTTCAAAATAAGCTAATATAAAAGGAATTAAGTAAACAGAGTCTTTGTCTCCCGGGATTTTTTAACAAAGTGAAAAGAAAGTTCTTTTAAATGAGACATTTTAAATTAATCGTTTTTAATCTGACGTAATTTTGACCAAACTATTCTTTCTCTTTTTAATATTCACGTGAAAATACTTGTGTTAGAAACGAAATATTATTTGCGCTTTCCTAATAAAAATAGTTGAAAAGTATCCTCTAAAAATATCAAATAAATGTCTAGCGCAATTTCTAAATTTAAACCGTTTTGCAATATTATTTTGTGTTCATTTTATGTAATAACTGTAATGTGACGTAAATATGACGTAATTTCTCCTACTTAAGACTTCTAACGCATGTTAATACATTTATTATTTTACAAATTCCTTTCTCTCTTAAAATTCACGTGTAATTATAGTTTTTATGACGTAATTTTTAATAAGTTCCTGCTTTTTGTACATAATTATTTAATTCTAAATCCAAATGTTTTTTTTCTGTTTATAATAGTCACGTGTAAATAAATTTTTAATTTATTTACACGTATAAATATTTTTTTTTTTGAAGCAAACATTATTGCTTCCGCTGTTTATACAGTTGGCAACAGTTTAAATTAATATCACTTTCTAAAATCTGTAAAAAATATCCCTAGAAATGCTGAAAATTTGAATTTAAAATAGAAATAAAACCTCAAAAATTGAGTCAAAATAAAAAAAAATTAATGCAATCTGCACTCCGGCAAATTCTAACACATAAAATGATCTAAAAATGATTACACTGCCATGTATAGTTTTTGCTGCTATAAAACTTTTTTAGTGGAACGATTTTGTCCAAATTTAGCATTAAATATCTCTTAAAATAATTCTTCGATTTGAAAACTGTCTGCTTCAGCGTGTTTATCAAACATTTCTGTATAAAACCACCGATTTTCATATTTTTGTAGGCATTATTTTTCTTAATATTAACGAAGAAAGACCTCCAGTCACAAAAAATTCAAAACCGGCGGCGGCGGTGACAGCGGTAGTTACTTTTTTTTAGAATAGAGAGAAAATTTCAACTACATTTTGAAAAAAATGCTCAAAGGAAACATATAAGAATGCATGTGTGACAATTTTTGTGTAATTGATAAACATTTAATTAAAAGAGACGGATTTGTTCCAAACAAATTTTTATATGATATATAAATAAGTTATTTAAGTAATTTAGATTTAGTAAAAAATTTAAAAGATAAGCAAATACATGTTTTTGTAGTTTTGCTTTTTAATATTCCGTTCATATGCACATATTTTCTTTCTATTAATCGTTGTGAAACGCAAAAAATCATTTAAAAAGACTATTTATAACAAATAAATCATAATATGTGTCTACAAATCTTAAAGAATCTTTTAAAAGTTTCAGCATTTTTTTTATTTCTCACAGAAAATATAATGTATTTCCAACAAATATCGCTTATTTACGAATAAAGAGTACAATATCCATGCACACGCTAACAAATATTATTTTGAAGAACTCATGTTGCTAGAAATATTTTTTTTTTCATTTTATGATTGTTCTTTTAACATGTTAGGTGAATCAGTATCACACAATTTATTCTGCTACGAAATTTATCAATACTCCTGAACTCAAAGAATAAGCCTCTTCTTATATAAATTAGCGTTAATTACTCTTACGCATAATTAATTCTTTCAGTTTATTATTTACCGAAGGAAAATTAAATGATCCTGCTTCTTTCACTTTAGTGCGAGAAAATTCAAAAGAAACGTTTAAAGACGTTTACTCTAAACGTATAAAACTCTTCAATGAAGCTTTAAAAGCAAGGCTTTTTGGGCTCCTTTTAGAAGAAAAAGCATGAAACAAGATGAAAAAGAAAGTTTATTTATAGAAAGTAAAATCATAATCGTTGTTTAAATGATGAGTGTTGTTCGTGTCCTAATGGCATTGTAAAGCGTTGCAATTAAAATTGACGTTGTAATAGCTTTAATATTTCCAAAAAAGTTCAGTTTTTCTTATTGATGATTGTTGCTTTAACATGTTAGGCGAATCAGTATCACACAATTTATTCTGCTGCGAAATTTATCAGTACTGTTGAACTCAAAGAATAAGCCTCCTCTTAAATAAATTAGAGTTAATTACGCTAGTGTGTAATTAATTCTTTCCGCTTATTATGTACCGAAAGAAAATTAAATGATCCTGATTCTTTCACTTTTATGCGAGAAAATTCAAATGAAACGTTTAAAGAAGTTTGTAAACTTATAAAACAGCTTAACCTTTACTGGTGTGGAGTAATTCAATTGATAAACTGGTGATATATGGACTGACACCGGAATTTATAAACGAATTTATTAGAAAAAACGAACTTGCTTAATTTCGCGTACACTTTAATAGGAAAATTTTACAAATGTAAATAATTGCGAGTACGAGTAGTAAGTCAAAATTACGTCCATTTCTAATCATATCATAATATTAAAATATTTATTTGCTAATAAAAAGTGTTGATAAAAATAAAACTGTTAATGAAGTTACTATGAAAAGGGTTGTAGCAAATTATTTCTCGGGTTTCTTTGAACATATAAAAAATCATTTAAGAAATTTTGGCTTATGTTTGATCGCGAAGCCGCCTCCGAAATTAAATATACTTTTAAATACTAAAATTGATCCGATTAATAGAGATGACCTCTCAGGAGTTTATATGATTCCATTTATTAGGGAGGGAGGAATCAAAAATCATTATATAGTTATAACCCAACGAAAATTCAATATCAGATGTAAAGAACATATAGCGGACATAAAATACAATAGAGGTAATACTGCTTTATCCCGGCTAAATCAAATAGAGAACATTAACATAGTTTTTAACGAGAGTAAAATCATCTACAGGTCTAATTTTTATTTACAATTTTTCATAGAAGAGTCCATTGAAATTTATTTAAGAGGTTCAGTAGTTTGCAACGATACATTATCTTTTCGTATCCCGAATTTATGGGTTGAATGGTTGGATAAATTACGGCATCGCGACATAGAGGGAACACGAGCAATCGCGAAAATATAGGGCGCGTTACATGTTTACTTGTTTATTTTCGATGTTTTTTTCCATTTTTCATTATGCATTTGTAATTTTATTATACATTCTGACGAGGACTCAGAACATGAGTTAAAACATGTAAATAAAGAGTTTTTAATTTACTTTTAATGTGTTTGTATAACGTCTTTTAAGCAAATAAATATTTTGATATTATAATAGGAAAATTTTAATTAAATATCCATGGTGCCGATTGTCAGTTTTGGAATTAAAATTAGGTGTCCTTTTGTGAGTACACCGCCCTCGAAAGGGTTAATGAAGTTTTAAAAGGGGGGGGCTTTTTGGGCTCCTTTTAGAATAAAAAGTATGAAACGAGATCAAAAAGAAAGTTTATTTACAGTAAGCAAAATCATAATCGCTGTTTAAATGATGAGAGTTGTTCGTGCCCTAATGGTATTGTAATGCCTTACAATTAAAATTGTCTTTGTAATATAGTAGAAGAGCTGTTGAACATTTTTGAGTAGGTATTTGAGGCACCCTGAAAATTTGTGCAACACTTCTTTTGTAATGCCTGAATACAAAATCGAATGTCTGGCTGAAGGATTGTGGCCCAAAAACTGTGCCAGACACGTGCCAAGTGTCATTTTTTGACTACCCTTTGACGCGTGTCTGGCACAGTTTTTGGGCCGACTAAAGTGTCTGTCGTTTTCAAAATATTTTTTTCTAAGCATAAATATTATTCTGCCTCAATCTCAGCGTGCCTCAAATACCTTTTTTGGGTAGTCAAAAAATGGCACTTGACACGTGTCTGGCACAGTTTTTGCGCCGACTAAAGGGTCTGTCGTTTTCAAAATATTTTTTTCTAAGTATAAATAATATTCTGTCTCAATCTCAGCGTGCCTGAAATACCTTTTTTTTCGGGGGGGGGGGGGGGTAGTCAAAAAATGGCACTTGACACGTGTCTGGCACAGTTTTTGTGCCACGATCCTTCAGCCAGACGTTCGATTTTGTATTCAGCCATTACAAAAGAAGTGTTGCACAAATTTTCAGGGTGCCTCAAATACCTTCCCTAAAATGTTTAACAGCTCTTGGACTAATAGCTTTAATATTTCAAAAAGTTATTTTTTTGTCATTATGTTTATGCTACATTTAATTTTCTTTCGAATGTTATATTTTAAACATGTATGTAAGTACAACATAATATCCAAAGCTGAATTAGGTTTGCAATTCAGTGCTGTAGTAGCTTATTTAACAATCTCCTCTCGAAAGACAACATTGGTTTATATTACTGACTGGGTCAGAATTATTATATAATTACCTTAGGGTAGAAAAATAAATACAAATTTCTCGTGTCGTTGCGTTTAATTGCAATACTCTCAGATTGTTCGGATAGGAAACATAAAGATAGCAACACGTCATTTAATCTTTTGAGGGGCAAGCAATAATGTCTCTATAATATTGAATTCTCTCTGGAATAATCGAATTTTTTTATTTAAAATAAGAAAAGTATGTTAGCAACATTTACCCTACAAAGTTAAAAAGATAAAATTTGGTTAAAAGTTTCTTGTGCGAATCTTGATTGAATTAGGCGGGATATAATATACCCCACCACCCCTCAAGGGGTTAGGAAAATACTAATAGAACTTTCAATCAATTACTTAATACTAGAACTACTAAAAATCATTATTCTTCAGGTTTTCTAAACATACTATTAACCAGAATTTTTGATTAAATCTATTTAACCCTCCGTCTACCAGACGGGTCCATTGGACCCGACAGGTACATACAAAATATTCATTCAAACCAGAAATATCTTTAAAATAAACTAAGTATATAAACCAGACAAAAATAAGGTAAATAAATAAGTTAAATAGTTTTA
Organism: Maratus speciosus; assembly: GCA_963932465.1. Taxonomy (NCBI): domain Eukaryota; kingdom Metazoa; phylum Arthropoda; class Arachnida; order Araneae; family Salticidae; genus Maratus; species Maratus speciosus. The sequence goes on along the minus strand of OZ010791.1, from coordinate 603,810,013 downwards.
AATAAAAATTCTGGTGTAGAACGTTTTATTAAAACTTGAATAAAATTCCCGGTAGATCTAGGGTTAACTTACTTATTCAACTAATTTTTGTGTGATATTTATTTCATTTATTTTATTAAAGGAATTTCAGGTTCGAATGGAAATATCTTGTGTTGGTGCGGGACAAATTAACCAGTGATTGCGGTTCTATTGCGGTGCATATATATTTTTTTTTACATGTTAATAAAGGTGTTGGGACACAGTACGCCTCAGAGTCTATATGTTTATTCAATTCTTACAACTTTTTGAACAATAATCTCTGCCATATACTTATACTGGGATATTTTCAAGAGATATCTAGCACAAAGAAAATTCTTTAAAAATTAATATAAAATTCAAAATAACAAGTGGAAATTGTAATCCAAACGTGGTAAACAAGGTGTGTTTGTAGTATAGTAGTTTTACAAATATTCACATCTTGGTGCAATAGCTTTTTCACTCTTATGAAAAAATGCATAAACACAAAATTTATTATGATAATATACCGGGTGTCCTAAAAAGGACTGACTGATTTTAAAATTCAATAACTTGCAAACGGTGACAGATATTTAAAAAATTCTTGCAGGAGCGTTATGCATAAGGTTAAAAGTGTTTTTTACAGTGATTTTCGATTTTAGTTCGAATTACAAACAATAGATGGCGTTGTAAGCAATAGGCGCTAAAAACAGGCTGGACTTTTTGGTCGATCTCATCTTCCATGCGGAAAAAGGAGATGGAAATGTATTGAGTGGGTCCCGAAGGATCAAAAATCAAGCCTAAATTTAGCGTCTATTGATCGCAGTGCCATCTATTGTTTGTAATTCAAACTAAAATCGAAAATCACTGTAAAAAAAACTTTTGACCTCATTTATAACCCTCCTGCAAGAATTTTTTAAATATCTGTCACCGTTTGCAAGTTACTAAATTTTAAAATCAGTCAGTCCTTTTTAGGACACACGGTATATTCAATTCAGTAATACGGAAACAACTTTTTACTGAATCTTAAATAGGACGTTATCACCATGGCAACCTATAACCATCACCATGCAACCTATAACCATTGCCTATCATAGGATATCACTGAAATAATTACGTATGATAGCATTTAAAATAATGAAGAAAACATTTATATATATCTTTTTAAGTTTTGATTAGATTTTCATAAAATTTGGAATGACTCGACAAAATTGTGCTATGATCATATATATTAAATTTCAAACCATACGATAGTGTAGCTTTAGTGCTGTTATGTGAGGACAGATGGACATACTAGATGGCGACTTTAGGTGCTACGTATTTATATAACTAGGAACGCACTTAAAATTGTCACATGTCCTTCCCTGTAATCAAAACGTTAATGAAAGACATTTTAAGATTTAAAAATTTAGGGTGTAGTTTTAAAGCCTTAAAAGTGTTGTGGTAGGATTAATTAATTTATCAAAACTAAACATAATTGTCAAATTGTCTGAAATTTTAAAATTTCCGTTTTATGTCCGGTATATTGATAATATTTCTTTTCTGGTTGAAATGAACTATAATGAATTCCATTGATTCCTTTATTCAATTTACTTTTGAAATTGAAACCAACAATTGTCTTTCTTTCCTCGATGTCCTTGTTATTCAAAGTGAACATGGCTTTCAGACTGCCGTCTTTTGTAAACTTTTTGCTGTTAGTCTTCCACCTCACAGGTATTCTTCTCTTGCTCCTAACCAAACATTTGCTGATTTCTTTTGTTTTTCTGGCTTCCAATATTTGTTTCACTCCCCAGTTACTTAGTGCTGAACTTAACTAGCTCAAAGCTATTTCTGTTGATCGTGGTTATTCCTCTAATATTATAATTTTATTTATAAGAAATTGACGAAATCCGTCCATTCGGAAAAGCACTTTATTTCATTCCAACTCTAAAACTTCATTTATTTTGCCATTTTTTGCCTAAAATCAGTCAGCATGTTGCGAAAATTTTAAGAAAGTTTGATTTCAATATTATTTTTTCCCGTTAATAAAATTTCTTTCCCAAATCTCAAGCACCCCATTGATCATATATATATAACTGTAGTATTTACCAAATTTCTTGCCAGTGTGGTCACTCTTATATTGGTCACACTAAACGTGCTCTTAGATTTCGTTTAAAAGAGCATGAAGCTTAGGTTACAAATCAGGAGCTTAAACGTTTTTCTACTGCTCAACATTGTTGGTCTTTTCAACATATGTTTAACTTTTCCTCAGTCACATTATCCAAAAATGTTCTTCTAACCCCCATCTTGATTTTTTGGGAAGGTTACAACATCATTAAAAAAATCTCACTCCTTAGTCACTGACTTATCTAGTACTCCTGATCGTCAAGGTTTTTGGAAAACATTAATTTAATTTCCCCTTTATTGGTTTCTTTTGTTTTCGTTCTTTCTCCGGTAGATGTCTCTAATTGTCCACTCAGTTGTTTCATGCTGCTTTCTTCTCATTGGTTGTTTTTGGCGCGTTCTCTACCCGTATCGGTTATATAAGCCATCGACTATCTGTCGTTTTGCCCTGTCTCGCTTTTTTCTAGCATAGCACGCTATGCCATTTTCTCTGTCGCAGCGATATAGAATCTCGCTTATTGAGTCGAATCAGCTGTTTGCTGCTTTTTTTTTTTTTGTATTACTAGGGTGCTCTGCCCACTACGAGCTATGCTCGCCAATCCCCGTTCCGACACCCCCAGATTCTGAAAGCAGGCTAATTTCATCGGCTTTAAAAAGACTGAATTATAATTTAAAAAAACAGTGGCGATCTCTCTGTAAACGGGTTTTCATTCATGTTCCTTTATTTTAGATTTTTAAGGCGAAATCAGCATTTATTAAGGGATACAATGGCTGTTTTCTCCTTTGATTTAAAAAAAAAATAGTTAAAAGTTTGAAAATAAGCTAATGTAAAATTAATTAAGTAAACAGAGTGTTTGTCTCTCGGTTTTTAACAGCACTATAAGAAAGTTCTTTTAAATAACACATTTGAAATGTATCGCATTATATCTGACGTAATTTTCTTTCTCCTTTTAACAGTCACTTGAAAATACTTTTGTTGTTAGAAAGGAAATATTATTTGCGATGTCTTAGAATTCACGATAAAAGTTGAAAAGATTATCTCAAAATATTAAATAAATGTCTCACGCAAATATATTTTTTAATTTAAACTGTTTTGACAACTGTCAATTATTTGGCCTTTTTAAATATGACGTAAATTTCCTCTATTTGCGACTTTTAATGCATAATAATGAATTTATTATTTAAAAATTTTCTTTCTCTTTTAAAATTCATGTGTAACTATAGTTTTTATGACGTAATTTTCCATATTTTCCTGATTTTTAACGCGTAATAACTTAATTCTTATTTGAAAGATTTTTTCTGTTTATAATAGCCACGTGTAAATAAATTTTTAATTTGAAGAAAATATTATTATTTGCGCTGTTTTAAAATTGGCAACAGTTTAAAATAATACCCTTTTCTAAAATATATAAAAAATACCTCTCGAAATGCTGAAAATTCGAATTTAAAATGGAGATAAATCCTCCAAAAATCAGTCAAATTAAAAAATAAATAAATGCAGTCTGCACACCGGTAACTTCCAATATATTAAATGATGTAAAAACGTTAAAATTCCTATGTACAGTTATTGCTCATATAAATTTTTTTAACGAAAAGATTTTGATCTTCTTTAACATTAAATATATCTTAAAATAATTATAAAATTAAAAAACTGTCTGCATCTGTGTGTTTATCAAACATTTCTCTATAATAGCTGCAATTTTCATATTTTTGTATCAAACAGTTTTCTTAATATTAACGAAGAAAGACCCCCTGTTAGATTAAATATGGCTGCCCTTCTATGAGTATATCGGGAAGATCTACGCAGATTTTTAATGGTCCATTTTCAAATCGAAATTAATTATTGAAAAAAGAATTGAAAATAAAATACTTTTTTTTATATATAGAAGGATTTGTGCATTCTTAAACGTTTATTTCTCAGCCTATTAATAAACATAATTACGTACACCAGAATTTTAAAAGTATTTAAAAATAGATTGGAGAACAATATATTACATTATTCATGCCAGCACTTTTACAATAAGACCTTTAAAAAGTTCTGTAACGGTCTTACCAATAGCGTTAGTAGTTAAAGGTACAGTCGTGGAAAAAAAAGTAAACACCCCCTGCTAACTCCTCAACAAATTATCGTAGAAGAAAGTTACTGGTACCGAACGATTGGAAATAAAGTCTACTTTTAAATGATATAGATAAAATTTGCTTAAGGGACCATCTTCATATTAAAACGAACCGTAACTTTATTTTTTTCAACAGCAGTACACAATTCTGACAGCATAAATGAACTCTACACCCTTCAATTAGCCTATAAACAAATTTTTATGCAATTCGTACCATAAGTTTCTGAGAAATTAATTATTTAAAACGAGCGTATTTTAAGGGCTGTATCCAAATTGATGTTCGGAACTCAATTGTTAACCGAGAGAGCCCCCATCTTGATCAAGGCACCTTAAGAAATCAATCAAGCCTGCTAGATTACACGACAGCAGAAGAAATTTCAAAATATTTAATTACTCCTATTACAGACGGCCCCTTAAACCATCATTTTGCCGTTTTTTAAGCCTAATTGAAACTACATGGAAGAAAAATGTGAAATTTTGGATTTCAATAAAGCAGGACTTAATAAATCTAATTCAATCAAAAAAATTGTAGGTTGCAATTCATAATTTTTTCGAGTATTAATTTCAGAACTCATAATTCATATCATAAAGTTATAAAAATTGCAAATTCAGCGTATTTATGTTTGGGTATATTAGTATTCTTGCTATACAAAAAATTAGCACATTAGGAGCATAACTTCTGGAGATATCAATAAAAATATGACAATGTAATTTAACATTAGACGCACTAAATTTTGAATGTTTATAATTCAAAAACTTATCATTCAAATGACTTGAAATTCGGTGTCTAGACATAGTTTGAACCGAAGATTTGAAATATCTCGTTAAAATTGGGTATTGTCATTGAAAAAAATGAAGTTTGGATTCGTTTTAATATGTAGGTGGCCCCCTAAGCAAATTTTACATACATAATTTAAAAGCAGATTTTATTTCCAATCGTTCGGTACCAGTAACTTTCTTCTACGATAATTTGTTGAGGAGTTAGTAGGGGGTGTTTACTTTTTTTTCCACGACTGTACATGTATACAGTACTATTTAGGACAGTGCAAAACGGATAAAACAATTACGTATTGAAACTCAAGTGCGACAGAATATGACAGTGTAGGTAGCTTTCACTACAAAAAGCTACCTATTGCAGCCGTTCGGAGGAAAGCGATTTCAAAAAATTTTGGTATATTTTCATCGATCATGACCCCCAGACCCCGAAACTACCCTCCGTTCAAAATTGATATATATATATATATATATATATGTATTAAACAAAACATAATTTGAAGAACAAATTTTAAAAAAAAATTATTTCCTACATTGTTTAAGCCCGAGAAGGGACAGATATTAACATGTTTCATTCAATTAGTTCTACATTTAATCTTAAATTTTTGTAACAAATTAGTTAAGCCAATTGAAGATTAAAAAATAAAGTTCATACAATATGATACAAAACACCCTAAAAAATTGGATTCCGTTCAAATCGAATCGAAATAAATCTTAAACTTCTTCTATTTTTAATTGAAAATATATGTATTGCAGATTTTGTATTATGTTTATGACAATTGTGCATAAAATGATAAGATGCAGGCAAAATACAAAACTTCAAAAAAAATGTCTAAGATTTATTTCGATTTCATTTGTACGGAATCTAATTTTTTAGGGTGTTTTAAGTATCATATTGCATGAATTTTATTTTTTAATCTTTAATTGGCTTAACTAATTTGTTACAAAAATTTAACATTAAATGTAGAACTAATTGAATGAAACATGTGTCCCTTCTCGGGCTTAAACAATGTAGGAAATAAATTTTGTTTTTTTAATTTGTTCTTCAAATTATGTTTTGTTTAATATGTCAAGATTTTTAATAACTACACCACTCAGACGAACGCATTTCAAAATTAATAGAGAGTATCATCATCAGGCTTTGATGTATGCGGTATTGCATCCCAATGTGGGATGCAGTTTACCAATGTGTAATTCAAAATGTTTCACCTCTGTAGTAATGCAGGTTGCGGTAGTTTGGACAAAAACTTCCAGTCTGAACGTAAAATATCTATAATCAAAACATAAAAAATTAACTTCACTTAAATTTAGATAACCTATTTCCCACTCAGGAACGCTATGAATGTAAATCTAAATTGTGTTGAATCCTTACCGCTAATATTTAACAATAGCTGTGGTACAGTAAAATATAAAAAATAAAAGTTTTACTTAAATTTTTAAATCTTATTCTCTCTCAAGGGGTGATGTAAACACATCAGAAAATTATTACCTAAGTTTAACTTGGGGTATAAATAGTTCTCATCTCGAAAAAAAAAATACATTTTAAAATTTAAGTTATGTAATTCCCCACTAAGTTCACTACCTGCGTAAAAATAGCTATCCATTAGAAACTTTTTACTAAAATATAAACTTGATCAAAGCAAAAACTTATTCTGAAAATATCCTTTTTATTTCCACTATGACGCCTTATTCACCTTTTTAATTTTTGAAAAAAAAAAAAAAAAAAAAAAAAAAAAAAAAAAAAAAAAAAAAACTAGCTCAATTTAATAATATTTAAAGTGAAAATCTGTCAACTAAAAAGACATAAATTATTATTACGGCTTTTAAAATTTTTGCAACAATAAAGTAAAAATGTCCGTTGATTTTCAATGAAAAAAGCGAAAATTAGAATTATTAAGAAAAATATTTGGATAATGCAAAAAAAAAATTGGCCCATGTTTCTCTCTGGGTTATAATTCACCCATATGCAAAAGCATTTTACCATTCGTTTTGACCCTGACGTCAATCAAACGTTTTTACACTTTAAATTTATAATATCATTAAAGTTAGTAAAGAATAAAAAATGAGTGGCATCAGGGACAAAAAGGTGGGAAGAAAAAATAAAAAAGTTATGATCTCCATAGCCTTTTCCATGTTAAATTAACATTGAGAAGTGACACTGGAAATAAATAAGTATTGCGCTGCCGCGCAATACTTAAATTACAACGTTTTTCATATAAGGGTTCGAGTTCAGCTGACAATAATATATTTATAGAATCAAGTCCAGTCCTCGAATAATAGATCGCTTTCAGTGTAGTCAGTCTCTTATTTATTCAATGTCCACTATTTTCGAAGATAGAGTTCGCGATGCTCGACCAAGTTCACTTTTTAGCCTCATCCACCACCTTGTCTTAAAATGGCAGGCACTTTAAGAAATCGCCGAATTTGGCAGCCAAATATAAGTTACTTTAAATAAAAGCAGCTTGGATAAAGCTGACTAATTTCGCGAAATTCTCATTCATAATGATTTAGTATTGATAAAAATTAGTATTGAATCTCCTATATTCGGTTTCCACTAAATTGAGCTTCGTGTGTTTGAATAATATAAGTTGGCTTTTTTAAAATAAGGAATATAAAAGCTACCTCTTCCTCCCGGCACTTGCCGGAAGGACTTTTTTGAAACGTTATGGATATATATTACCTGTTTCATATTCTTTATTTAAACATGTACATCGTGTAAATGAAAGTGTATAAATAATATATATATATTAAATTAAAAGTCTGATATACAGTGTTACCAAGTCTCGCGAGTTTTATTATTATTTAAATGATTATTATTATTATTAAGATATTCTGAATTCATGAATTTGTGAATAGTGATTTTTAATTATTTTAATCGTGGATAGTTTACCTTTATAGAAAATAAAAATAACTATTTAAACTATATCATGATAATTCGGAAATCTATATAAAAATAACCCAGATTTGGGAACACTGCTTTTACGTGGCTCTTAATTCAATTCATATATGTAAAATAAATTCTGCTTTTAATTGATTGAAAATATTAAGGTTTTCAGCTAAGCTTTTGGGAATGCCCGAGAGATTAATTCGTGTATCATAATAACACAATTAGTAGTTTTAACATGCGAGTCATTTACGTGAATATTGCATAATCGGAATGTTATCGAAATTGCTTCCAAAAAAGATCTTAAAATTAATTTGTGATAAAATTGCTTGTAAAATGTACTGAGATGAAGTTTACTTTCAAACATAATCATCTACGAATAGGTTTTTAATGTTTTTAATCTTCCATTTTCATAGTTTGAGTAATAAAATTTGCGAAATTTTGAAGTTATTAAATCCTTTTCTTTTTAATCGAATAAATAAATAAATAAAAATAAAATGACTCAAATATAACCGAAAATATAACATTAAAGGATTATATTTATTTTAAAATACGTGAAATATTTACTGAATAACATATTTTTAAATGTCTAATAAATGAAAAGTATTTTAAATGGAATTCATGTGTTATATTAAATTCCATATAACAGATTAAAATATAAATACTCTAATAAAATACAAGAAGATAAATGGAGTTCGATGATGTTATTTTTATTGTCGTGTATAATTACAAATTTTGAAGTTATTAAATTCTTTTCTTTTTAATCGAATAAATAAATAAGTAAAAATAAAATGACTCAAATATAACCGAAAATATAATATTAAAGGATTATATTTATTTTAAAATACGTGAAATATTTACTGAATAACATATTTTTAAATGTCTAATAAATGAAAAGTATTTTAAACGGAATTCATGTGTTATATTAAATTCCATATAACAGATTAAAATGTAAATACTCTAATAAAATAGAAGAAGATAAATGGAGTTCGATGATGTTATTTTTATTATCGTATATACTTCCAAATTTTAAATTACAGGAAAACTTGATAAAAAAGAAAACTATGTATAAAATATTCATAAATATGAGAATTAATCATGCGTTTTATCATACTTTTGGCATGCATAATGTTTTCTTGGATATATTAAATATGAATTATTCACGTTTCGATGCTTTGTTAACCCCGTCTAGACAGATTTTCTCATTATTTATTAATAATTTTATATAATCTTTTTGTTATATATACCGATATAATGGTTTCATATATGAAATTTTAACCATAAACAACATATTAAGTATAATAAATGTTACTGAAATTCTTTCTTAAAGTTTGCACAAAGTTTGAACCATACAATTTTCAGTTTTTTCATTCGCTTGTTTTCTTACTGGTAAAATAAATAAATATATAAATTCATAAGATAAATTGACAAATTTAATAAAACGATGAGTGCATTTATTGAGTTAAGAAAAATATTAACGTAGAAATGAAATGTGACATTTTTAAATTAGAAAAAATACACGAGTAAAAAGGTACGTTTTTACAACGTTTGTATTACGAGTTTATCACAAATGTTATAGTATATAAAAAATGGTATCAAAATGATGATCGGTATTTCGAATTAGTATTTTTCAAAGAGTAGAAAGGGTTAATATTGTGAAGTACTTTATTTATTATTCAAACAATTCCTTATGCAAGGTTCGTACGCTTCAAGGACATTGAAGGACTTTTTAACAGAATTTTTGTAAAATTTTATTTGCCTTATTGTACGAAAAAAAAAAAATCTGTCTTCAGATTTAACGACTAGTACTTTATGAAATTCCTTGTACTAAAACACCTAAAATGTCCTAATTCTCTTGATGCGTAAGAACCCTGTTCTACAAAATATAAAGAATCAGCAACTTTTGAACTTTCTTAAATGGAAATAATTAGTTTAAGAACGTTATAAGAATTGCAATGTTTTAGTTGCTTCCACTTAGTCGCTTATAATGACCTTCAGCTTAAATGACATTCAGCTTTGATTTATCATGGTAAATTGATTTTCTTTGTTTCGTTTTAAAGAATAGTAATTTGCTACTGTGCCGAGAATGCCTTATAATTCAGCTAAGCAAAGATATATTAAGTTCTTTGAAAGTTTTGTGAATTCAAGAATGAACGCGATAGATTATATCCAAAATGTCAGATTATGTCTTCTTGCACTACATAAGAGATGACAAACCTTTTCACATCCAATAGAATTTTTCTTTACATATTATGTTTTATGCTACCATGTAATTTCATGCGACCATTTATCAAATATACATTACAAAAATAAATTATTTTAATTAAAAGATTAAAACTTTCAAGAGTTAACCATGGATATACCATTAATTTGTTTAAGTACTTGAAATTTAACCACACTGTTGAACTCATCAAATCACGCTTCTTTAACGAATTACAGTTAATTATAGTGAATTAAATGTAGAATCGTGGGAAAAAAAAGTAATCACCCCTTACTAACTCTGCAAACAATTGTCGTAGAAGAAAGTTACTGGTACCACACGATTGGTAATAAAGTCTACTTTTAAATGATGTATATAAAATTTGCTTTAGGGGCATCTACATATTAAAACAAACCATCACTTTTTTTTTCATTAGCAGTACAAAATTCTGACAGCATAAATGAACTCTACACCCTTCAATTAGCGTAAAATAAAAAATTTATGCAATTCGTACGATACGTTTCCGAGAAATTAATTGTTTTAAAAGGAGTGTATTTTAGGTGCTGTATCAAAATTGAAGTTCGGTACACGATTGTTGACGGAGAGAGCCCCCTTCTTGATCAAGGCATCTTAAGCGCCACACAAGCAGTCATTGAAAACTGCTAGATTAGAGGATAACCTTTTAAGACCCAACCCGCACGAACGTGCGTGTTAGACATTCATTTAAATTTTCGTTTCTGAGTCGCATGTAATAAAAACTCGAAATGAACGATCGTTCTAGTTTGCAGATAGAGTAAAGTATCATTTTTTATCAACAGGTAGCGGTTGCAGTCTATGTTTTACTTTCTACATGCATGACTAGATTTGTTTACAAATGCATCGGGTCTTAAAGGGATAGCATAAGAAATTTCAAAATATCTAGTAACTTATATCATAGACGGCCCATTAAACCATCATTTTGGCGTTTTTTAAGCATAATTTGAAAACTACTTCGAAGAAAAATGTGAAATTTTGGATTTCCATAAAGCAAGACTTAATAAATCGAAATTCATAAAAAAATTGTAGGTTGCAAATCTTAATTTTTACGAATAATAATTTCATAATTTGTAATTCATATCATAAAATTAAAAAAATTGTCACTTCAACGTATTTATGTTTGGGTATTTTAGTATTATTGCTACACAAAAAATTAACAAATTAGGAGTTTAATTTCAGGAGATATTAATGAAAATATGAAAATGTTATTTAACATTAGAAGCATTAAATTTTGAATGTTTATAATTCAAACACTTATCATTCAAATGACTTGACATTTGGTGTCTAGGCATAGTTTAAACCGACGATTTGAAATGTCTCGTTAAAATTGGGTATTGGCATTGAAAAAAGATAAGAACATTGATAAAGTTTGGAATCGTTTTAATGTGTAGATGGCCCCCTAAGCAAATTTTATGTACATAATTTAGAAGTAGACTTTATTTCCAATCGTTCGGTACCTGTAGCGTTCTTCTACGACAATTCGACGAGTTAGTAGGGGTGTTTACTTTTTTTTCTTTCCACGACTGTACCTTTCCCTCATACTACTTAGTAAAATAGAGATTAACGAACAAGGCTCGTTTACTTTTATGTGAAAAAAAGTTTAAAGTAAAGTTCAATGACAATGAAAGTAAACTTTAAACATTTAAAGTAAAATGAATGTTCAATTTACTCACTTCTAACATCAGTGCCGAAAAGTGGAATTGAACATTTGTATGTTCAATAAAATTTACAAGACAATTTCGACTTATTTTTGAAGTATAAAGCGAGAAGGCAAAGAAGTAATATTTTGTGTGGGACAAATTGTTGTGTAATTTATAAAAAAATTCATAAAAGGAAACGAATTTCTTCCAAACAAATCTTCATACGAGTGTACAACTAGAATATTTAGGTAATTTAGATTTACTTAAATGGTTAACAGATACATGTTATTGTATTTTTGTTATTTAATATTCCGCTTATATGTATATATTTTATTTTTATTGATCGTTTTGGAAAGTTAAAAAAAAAAAAACATTTTAAAAGTCTGTTTATAACAAATAGGAAAATAATATGTGACTCAAAGTCTTAAAAATTCTTTAAAAAGTATCTGACAGAAAATAGAATATGTCTATTACAAATATCGCTTATTTAGAAAAACAGAGTACATTATCTATGCATATGCCAGTAAATATTATTTTGCAGAACACATGTTGTAAGAAATATTTTTTATTTATTTAATGATTGTAGTTTTTAACAAGCTAGGCGAATCAGTATCACACAATTTATTCTACTACGAAATTTATCCACACTCTTGAATTCAAAGAAAAAGACACTTCTCAAATAAATTAGAGTTAATTGCGCTTGCGTGTAATTAATTCTTTCCGTTTATTATGTACCGAAAGAGAATTAAACGATCATGCATCTTTTCTTTCATGAGAGAAAATTCAAAAGAAGCGTTTACTGTAAACGTATAAAGCAGCTTAATGAAGTTTTAAAGGCAAGGATTTTTGGGCTGCTTTTAGCAGAAAAGGCATTAAACAAGATGAAAACGAAAGTTGATTTGCAGCAAGCAAAAGCGTAAACGCTGTTTAAATGAGGATTGTTGCTGGTGTGTTAATTACATGTAATGCCTTACAATTAAAATTAACTTTGTGATATTTTTTATATCTTAAAAAGTTCAGTTTTTGTAATTATGTTTATGCTACATTTTAATTTTCTTAGAACTTATTATATTTTAAACAATTATGTAATTTGCAACGACCACATAATATTAAAACCTGAATTATGTTTGCAATTCAGTGCTGCTGTTGCTTATGAATATAGCAATCTTCTCTCGAAAGTACCTGGATTTATATTACTGACTGGGGCACAATCATAAAAAAAAATATCTTATACTACAAAAAAAATTACAAATTTCTCGTGTCTTATACTCTCAGCTTGTTCGGATAGGAAACATAAAGACAGAAACTTCATTTAAGAATATACTAATAAATATTTTAAATATATACGTCATTTAAGAATATTCTTATAAATCTTTTAACACTAGGAAGGCCGGAAATTTTACTGAAGTTTTATAAAAATATTTGGCACTATAATTTTTATTTAAAACTGTTTAAATTATTTATTTAATTTTTTCTTCTTTTTTAACACTTTCGAACAAAGTTGAAGAGTGTTTGTGACTTCGGTTTATCTGGCCGGCTGTCCGCGCTCTAACTGCCGTATTTATACTCGGATCGCCTTGAAATTTTTTAATGTTACTGTTGTTTACCATAGCACGTTCTCTATTTCAAATAAAGTTTGTAGCATGTTTTGTTCATTTACAGTGACAGTCAAAAGTTTCCCCTTACATTACGGCCTGTGGGAAAAATTCGTTTCAAATATTTTTTAATGATGTTACATGCTTTCAAACATAATAAAATTGATATGCTTTTATCGAGTGCATTAAAATATGCATTCTGTAGGATATGCGGTGCAAAGAATAGTTATTATTCATTTACAAGGCCATACAAAAGTATTCCGTTACATAATGATATAGAGGGGGAGGGAATTGTTTGGGCGTATTTTAATTATCTTAAATTATTTCATGTATAATGAAAGTTATATACGTCGCTAAGTTTTACTATAACTTATTTCATGTATAATACGCTGTATAATAGGGCTGTTCAAAAGAATTGGAATACATATTTGGCTATGGACGGTAACTGCTAAAATCAGTTTTTCATATGCTTTATGCGTTTTCTAAAATATTTACTTAGTATTCTTATATACCTTATTTCCCTAAATAACGAAGTTTTGTTCAAGCATTCAGGAAGTGTTGGAAAGTGTTTCATAATCTATGCTTAAGGCATAATTTTTCTTTTTTCTTTAAGCGGTCTCAGGACTCTTAAAATTTGGAAAAGAAAAAGAAAAAAGAAAAAGATCATTTTAATATTATCTTAAAATGTATATGATTTAAAAAAACAATTTTAATTGTGTGAAAGATATAAGTATGTTCTTTCCTTTCATGTATTTAAGTATTATAAAAGTCTACAAACTGTCAGACATTTGTCGAGCAGAAAATTGGTATAAAAGCTTACGCGAACGATTACAAAATAAATATTGCAACTAGAATGAAAATTTTGGTGGCAACTTACACCGAAGAGCCAAAACATTATGACCTCCCCCATATTTTGCAATGAATTCGACTGGATGGCGTGGAGGGCATGCAATCAGAGGGGAATGGTATTTAAATGCTACTAGGGAATCTCAAGAATAATTTTTGCGCTTACTTTTGCCTGTGATGGGGAAGGCTGCTGATCTAAGCGACTTTAATAGATGGCAGAATTCAATGCCCCCACGGCTCAGAACTAGTATCTCCGAAACTGCACGACTCGTGTGTTCTTCGTTACATGTCGTTGTTAGTACTTATGTAAAGTGGATGAATGACGGTGAAACCATCAGTAGACGCCATGGCATTGGATGTCGACGCGTCATCAAAGAAAAAGCACGTCGGAGACTCTCCCGCTTGGTAAAGCAATATCGAAGCAAGTGACTAGCTCAACTGACATCCCAATACAATACAGGTCATAGTAGAACTGGGTCGGAGCACACAGTTCAGATGGCATTGTTGAATATGAGACTACGCAGCAAACGACCCACTCACGTGCCTCTGTTGACCAAGCATCATCGCCAACTACTCCTACACTAGGCCCGGAAACTTCATGACTGGGCCATGGATTATTGGCAGAGAGTTGCCTTGTCGGAAGAATCACGATTCATCCTTCAATACGTCGATGAACGTAATCCCAATGGAGTTATGAATAAAGAGGAGGAGACATATAGTGTACTGTCTACCAGTTGAAAGTGAAGTAACTGAGGAGGTTGTCACAATATGGCGGCTGCTTTTTTTAAAATCGTATCTTCAGTTTCTGATTACCGCCGGCACAAACATGCCACCAGTAAAATTGAATAGAAAATTTCGTCTCATATAAGCGTCTTATTCATGGAAGGTTTTTCTCAAAACTGTGGCCAAAATTTCTATTTGTTCTTACTGGTGTCAGTTTGCCTTGTAAGACTGTCAGTTTGTTTCCCTGGTAGTCAACATATGGCGGAAACGCAGAGCGTGACTACCGCCGAAGTAAGCTGCTACCAGTAAAAAATGAAAATATGTTTACCAATATTTATGACTGAAATTTCGCAATAGTAAGGCGTTTAAAAAAGCAGGAAATTTGTATATAAATTTACTGGTGTAAGTTTCAACCAGCGGTAAGCAACCCCTGCGATAGCGGTGACAGTTGAAGCTTCACTATTTTAAGGGTATGTCAGTTCCTCTTTATTAATAGTTGTATTGTCAAGGTACACCGTCTTCCAGAAGAGCTATTACTTCGCCTTATATGGCAGATAATACACAGGCCTCTGGTGGCGATATTATGCTTTGCGAAACGTTCTCATGAGCATCTATGGGACCAGTGGTTGTGGTAGAACAAACCATGATGGCCGCGGACTATTTGAACTTCACTGTGGAAAAGTTACACCCTTACTTGATATCTGTCTTCACAAATGGAGATGAAGTCTTCGAGTAAGACAATGCTGCATGTCACAGGGCTAGAATTGTGCTGGAGTGGTTCCAGGAACATAATACTGAATTCCAGTTAAGGTCTTGGCCACCTAACTCAACGGATCTTAATCAGATAAAGCACATTTGGAATGTCATGAACGGCAGCTCAGAGCTCAAAAAACAACCATGTGGGAATATCCCGGGTTTGGGTCACCGCTGATTGAACATCTGGTACCATCTGTCTCCGGCCATTTACCAAATACTTGTGGTATCCATACTAAGGCGGATTGCCGCTGATTTGCGGGCCAAATGTGGACCAACGCGTTATTACGTAGGTTGGCATAATGTTTTGGTTCTTCAGTGTATACTGCAGATTGCAATAATTAAGCTGAACCTAAATAAATTTATATTTAAAGCATTTTTAAATTTTTAGTACAAAGTTTTATTTAGCTAATACAGTATAATCACGTAAAAAAATATTATTTTGAACAACAAAAAGAAAATTTTAGATTCCGTTTATACAGACTAACATTAAACATATGTTTTGAAAATTTCATTAAAAAATATCTCGACGAAATTCTGAAGCGATAATGTATTTTAAATTTCAAACAATTCGGATGGGTGGTCTTTGTTATATATATATAACGTTATATACGGACGGATCAGACGTCGGCTATAGGTGCTACGTATTTATATAATTACGGGCAAACCTAAAAATTTCACTTGTTGCAAAATCCTTATCACCCTGATACATTCCCAAGGCAACTAACTTCAGCTGACTATATACCCAATACATATCTGAATTTTTACGACAATTGACTCACCGTTTCTATAACTTGTACAATATATAGTTGACTGTTATTTCATAAAAATACTCCTACTTTATTAAATACTAGAAAAAAACCACGGCTTTGCTCACGTAATAGTTGTATAGTATAGTGCCAAGTGGTATATATGTGTCTTTTTTAATTAGAGAAACTTACATTGTTAGGAATAATTCAAAAATTACTAATTAAGCCACAGTTTGACTAAACTTCGTTATTACTCGGCATTAAGCGAAAACTAGAGTTAAATTAATGAGAAGAATTCAAATAAATAGAAAAATCTAAATAAATGACAATTTAGAATGTATTTTGAAGCTTTTACGCTCATTTCAGTTTCCATTTCAGGTTATGAATTTTTCAGAAACTGTTCTTAGTACGCATCTAGGTCTTAACAGTAACCATCATGACATATTCCAAGCTTTTAGTCTAACGGTCTACCACCCTTTTAGTGGTAGAGGCAGTAACATAAAATATAGCCAATGATGAAACAGGTATTGTCATCGTGAATTTTCCAACATAAATTTTGAAATCGGTTTGGTAATTGTTTGGTAATCGGTTTGGCCTTGAGATTCCATAGAAATCGTAATTTATAAAAAAAAATTAAAAAGCTTTTCGCTCCTTTTAGCCTTTTAAATATTTTTGAATATTTTAGAAACTGTCCAATTAGAGAATTTACGTCTTATAAATATCTATCAAGCCAAATTTGAAGTTTCTATCTTTAACAATTGAACAGAAATCATAATTTAAAAAAAATTAAACGCTTTTCGTTTATTTCATCATTTTAAATTTCGATTTTTTGAAACTGTTCTTGGAGAGCATTTACATCATATAAGTAGCTACCAAACAAAATTTCAGATTTCTATTTTTACCAATTCGAAAAAAATCGAAATTTAAACAAATGTTTAGAACAATTTTCTCTCCTTTCCCATTTTTAAATTTGGAATTTTTTAGAAACAGTTTTTAGAGAGCATTTACATTATAAAAGTCAGCACCATGCCAACTTTCAAGATTCTAGCCCTTTCAATATCACAAAACGTAAAATTTTAGAATGTTTTTTGCTCCTTCACCGCTTTTTTGGTAATGGCACCGACAAAAAATATAGCCAATGTTAAAGCAGAGACTGTCACCATGAATTAGCCACCATTACCTTCTGAATCGGCCTGATATTTTCTAAGATTCCATAGAATTCGTAATTTAGAAAGGTTTTAGAACGCCTTTCGTTCATTTCACCGTTTTCAATTTCGAAATTTTTAGTAACTGTCTTAGAGAATATTTATATCTTATGTATCTACCATGCCAAATTTCAATTTTTTATCTTTAACAAGTGCATAGAAATCGCAATTTAGAACATTTTTGAATTGCTTTTCGCGCATTTTCACACCTTTTAAATTTCGAACTTTTTTTCATCTGTTCTAAGAATCAATTATACGCGGGGGTATCGTAAAGCTTCAATTACAGGCTAATGTTTTTTTAACGCTATATTGCACTACGTTTTCAAAACAAAAATTTTTATATACGCTTTGAAAACATTTGCAAGAGAAATATACCACGAAATATACTTTTTAAAAATAGTGTTGCGAATAGAATATAAAAATATTTGCCTGTAATTGAATCGTTACGATACCCCTCGCATGTTATAAGCAACTACCTTGCGGAATTTCAAGTTTTTAGCACCTTTAGGACCATGCAGATCGTAATTTAGAATTTTTTTGCCTTTGTTACTCCTGGTGGTAGTGACACTGACATAAAATGTAGGTTATGGTAGAGCAGAGAATGTTATTATCAATTTGCAATCAATACTTTTGAAATCGGTTTAGTATTTTCCGAGATTTCATAAACATCGTAATTTAGAAAAGTTTTAGAACGCTTTTCACTCATTTCACCCTTTTAAATTTGGAATTTTCTAGAAACTGTTTTTAGAGAGCACGTGTATCTTATAAATATCTACCACGTCAAATTTCAAGCTTCTATTTGTAACACTTGCTTAGAAATCGTTTTTAGAAATCACATATATACGAGCCACTCTTTAGATAACTTTTAATTATGACTAAAACACGCTTAAACTAGTGAAAACACACTTCCAGAGATTATCATCCATAGACGGCCATGTATCTAATTCTTTGCGTGTTCCTGTATATAGTTTTATCTCTATTCTAGAAACATATATCAGTATACTAAATGTAGTTCACCATAAAAATTAATAATTCATTTTAAAACCACCTTTAATATATATTCGTTTATATTCATTAACCCTTAGGAATTCTTTTGTGTAGCCCTGTATATGATCTACAGCATTTATACACGCAACATAATATGCAAAAATTTAGTTAAACTAAAAAGCTCATACCATAACTAAAAATGCACTTCCACCAATCATCGCTAATATACAGTACTAGCAGAACTACCCGGCTTCGCCCGTGTCAATTATAAGAAAACTTCCAGGTAAAAAAAATAAATAAATAAAACGAAATAATACGGCAATCACAATAACTGAAATTTGTGCATTCCCATCCACAAATCGTTATAAAGACAATAAAAAAACATAGCGTTATTGTCTTGCAACCATAGTAAAATCCCTGAGCTTTAATAACAGAATGCACGTTTTCTTTGGCGGGTGTAAGAGAAAAATATATGAATTTCCTGACAATACGGAAAAAACAATTCCTCCAAATCGCGCAGCACTTAGTGAAATTCTCGTTTGTATGGTATTATCTACATTATAAAGTAAAAACACTATGTCAGTGCCCATAAATTGTGCCCCATAAATTGTAACCCATAAAATGTGCCTTTAATGAAATTGTTGTAACTTTTAAACATCACACAATTTCATTTTTTACAATGTCAAATAGAAAAAAGTTCTCTCAAATGAAATTTGTTTGAAAAATGTTCCTCAGTTTTCTGATTTTAATGGATTTTAAAGTAATTTTTAAGCATGGATATTTTTAAAGTTGAGTGCAACCCGCTTACGAAAGATGAATCTGTTTACAGTTAATGCAATAGTATAAAAAAAAACATGTTTATGAGTAACGCTGGTATCATATTTTCGGTAGCAACAATCTAACACAACAAATTTCCCTTTTACTGCAGTTTAACGTCTAAACATTTTACATTCGATTGTTCCAACGTATTATAGAAAACAAAAGTACTTTCAGTAATATTTGTTTGTAATGTTTATCTGAATTTACGAATTTTTTATGGGTTTTAAAATAATTTTTAAGCATGCATATTTTTTAAATATGCTTGCAACCCAAATACAAAAGATTAACTCAGTTGTTCAAAAACATTGTAAATAATTCAGAATTTGTTTGCTTTCGCGTAATATTCAATAACTAAATTGGCAAACGAAATTAAAACGCCAAAAATAAAATAAAATAAAACAGATATCAAATCAAACTACTCAAAATAACCTGATAAGTATATAAAATTCAAATGAGAATTTCGTTCCGGGTGCATACAACTTGAATTCTTCAGAACGGATTTCCATGCGACTTGCACTATTAGTTTTGTAGGGAAGATTTTAGTGCATAACATATTGTTTTCCGTTGCTTAGTCATAGAATTATAGGGGAAAGTTATATAATCATGTGAACCCAATTATGAAGGATTAGTCTTATTAGCTGAATGAAAACTGCAGAACTATTTTTATAAAAAGTATATTGACTGGTTTATCTTTAGTAATGGGGCTGTGCACTAGGGTATTCTTATTTTAATGAGTATGCCTGACACCTATTATGGCATGCACCTTTGTTTAAAACAATATAGAATGACTTATGTTTTAAGCGAGTATCTGGCATACAATTTAATCACAAAATACTAACCTGCAATTATGCTTAAGGTGCTTCTCCTGTTACCTGCTCAACAACGCGAAACTTTCTGACACATTAAACGTAAAGGCTTAAAATTTCTAGGTGTGACTATTAAAGCGATTTGGAATTGAATTGAGTTCTTTCTTTTTTCATAAATAAATTACTTATCGAGTTATGGGCAATTGTGGTTGCGTGACGGCCGGTTTTTATTCTTTATTGCACTGATGCACGAAATTCAGTTCAAACCACCAACTGAAAGATCTTATACCTTTACCAACATATGGAAACTGTCTTTCGATTACCCAGTTTCTAAATAAGAACTCCTGCCATTTTCATGCGTTTCCGAACAAAAATTAATTAAAAAATATGTCAGAAAATAGTTCCTTTGGATTTGAGAACAGCCTTAACCTGACGTTTATGAAAAAACTCACATTTTTAGTTTTAATTTTGGAACTCGCGAAACTTAAATTCAGAAAAAGGATGTTCTTTTGACACATTGTGGTACTTTTTTTAACTTTTAAAATTGAAATACACGTTTTCTTTGGCACGCGTAACAGAAGTATACAATATCTTCCCCAATACGGGAGAAAATGCAAAAAATACATCCAAATGAGGTAGTAGTTACTAAAATTTTATTAAATCTACAATGATTAGATGAAATGATGCATAGCTGCCAACTTTTACGCTTTTTTGCTACCACTAAAATTTAATAGCGATTTCCGCCTTCTTTAATCATGATATTTCGAAGATTAAATAAGACAACGTTTACTATAAAATTTTAGTGGTAAGAAAAAAGCGTAAAAGTTGGCAGCTATGAATGATGTCATTTTCCATAAATTTTAAATCAAGACATCTGTCAAGAATTTTTTTGAAAATCTAAATAACCGCTCTCTTTTTGCTATAAATCACAGAAAATGTTAGCACTGAATCTAAACCAATACAACACTTAGCGATAAAGTATAGCTAGCTATAAGATATGGCTGTAGTATACAATCGAAGTAGTAAGCAAAATATAGGAGCCATACGTTTACAATGAGTTTGATTACGCATTGAAAAGATTTGATAGAATGTGACGTCATATCTAGCCTTTTTTTTTTCTTTTTCTTAAATTGTTTTCATCAAATTTGACAGTTTGTATTAAAATAGATGTTTTAATTTAAAAAAAAACATTCAAATTGAGGTGCTACGTTGTTTTCCCGCTCTTATAGTTAAAGTTTTTATTTTATATTAAAAAAAAAAAAAATGTAAATTTTCTGTTTAGAATGACGTCATTATCAAACACGCAAAAATATAGCAAAAAAAATCTGAATTTTTATTGGCAAATAGAAACAAAATACATGCGTTATCCTTATTTTTTTCACATTATTGTATCATTTTTTAGGTTTGGCAACAGGAAAGAAACGTTTGAATTAAAAAGGATTTAAAAAGAGATATTTCTATAATGTTAAATTATGGAAGTGGTAGAAAAAAGGGATAAATAGTGGTCTGATAATTTTTTAAAGTAGACAGTGATCTTTTCCACGTTCTAAAATATATGTGCATCGAGTTTCATGCAAATCGGTCAAAAATTAAAGATTTGTATAAAGGACATGCACACAGAGAACGGCTTTTATATATATAGACTATAAGATACGGCTGTAGTATACAATCGAAGTAGTAAGAAAAATATAGGAACCATACGTTTACAATGAGTTTGAATACGCGTTGAAAAGATTTGATAGAATGTGACGTCCTATCTAGCGTTTTTTTTTTTTTTCTTAAATTGTTTTCATGAAATTTGACTTTTTGTATTAAAATAGATGTTTTAATTTAAAAAAAAACATTCAAATTGAGGTGCTACGTTATTTTCCCGCTCTTATAGTTAAAGTTTTTATTTTATATACAAAAAAAAAAATGTAAATTTTCTGTTTAGAATGACGTCATTATCAAACACGCAAAAATATAGCAAGAAAATCTGAATTTTTATTGGCAAATAGAAACAAAATACACGCGTTATCCTTATTGTTTTCACATTATAATGTCATTTTTTAGGGTTTGGCAACAGGAAAGAAACGTTTGAATTAAAAAAGATTTAAAAGAGATATTTCTATAACGTTAAATTATGGAAGTGGTAAAAAAAAGGGACAAATAGTGGTCTGATAATTTTTTTAAGTAGACAGTGATCTTTTCCACGTTCTAAAACGTATGTACATCGGGTTTCGTGCAAATCGGTCAAAAATTAAAGATTTGTATAAAGGACATACACACAGAGAACGGCTTTTATATATATAGATTTCGGGTACAGTATAGTATCCGAAATCTTTTGTGTGACCCTGTAAATAGTATGTACCTTCTATTATACAGGAAGTAACTAATACAGTAAACTTCAGAACAGTATATCAAGTTCATTATATGTGAAATAGACTAACATAATTAAAATACGCCAAAATAATGTTCCCGCAATACCATTATGTAACGGTATTCTTTTATGTGGCCCTGTAAATTAACAATAAATATTCTTTCCACCGCATATTCTACAAAATATATATTTTAGTCACATTTTTAAATGCATATCAATTTAGTTATATTCGAAAGTGTGTAATGTTATTAAAATGAACTTGAAATAATTTTTTCCTATTGGTCGTAATGTAACGGAATACATTTGACTGTCCCTGTAAGTGAACTATACGTCCGATTTTCATAAAATTTGAAATGACACTACGAACTACTACAACAAATATATATTTAAAAATTCAAACTATTCGGTTGGATAGTTTTTGCGCTGTTATATGCGGACAGACGGACAGACAGACAGACGAACGTACCAGACAACGATTGTAAGTGCTACGTACTTATATAATTGCGAATGCACCTAAAAAAGAAACTATTACTATACTAACATTAATTTAACTTCGAAAAAGAATTCTGCTTTGTCTTTTTAATGATATTTTTTTCATAATAAAATCTATTGCGGGATTTTCTTTATTATTCAAAATATTTTTTATTAGAAAATTTGTTAATTTTTTTATTTATATAACAAAATTACACTTTATCTTTTCTTTTTCATGATTTCCGTATAAATTGTATAGAAACAAATAATGTGCTGCACTCAACACTTTTTGATGCTTCTTGTTGATTTCAAAGATACTAATCATTAAAAAATAATTTTTTGTGTAAAAAGAAACCATAAAGGGCTAATAATCTAGACAAATATAGTTATATAGATTTAAAAAATAGAGCGCTCATGAAAACTCAGTAAATATAGTGATTATTTCGAGACAAATAGAAGATTTGTTTTATGAAAAGAAAAAAGAAATATTTAGAACAATAAAATTACGTAACACGTTTACGAGAAATATATACAAGGTGACTCTAAATTCATGGTACAAACTTTAAAGGTTTGTACAGGACACTGTAACAATCCTTTATTGTATAGGAATGTATGGGCGAAAGTGACTCGTACACTTATAGGTACAAATACCTGGAGGGCAATATGGACCTTTTTTTATTTCAAAATTTCTCATTCACACCAGCAAATTCCTATACTATTCTTTTCTTTATTTAAGACAAATAATTCACGATTACACAAAGACAAATTCTTCTTTGAAAAATACCGGTATGAAATCGAAATTTTTGAAATAAAAAAACACCCCGTTTTTATTTATTTCCGTGTATTTACTGTGTTTAACAGATTTGCCAATTTTGCGGGTTTTTTTTTTTTTTTTTTTTTTCCCTACGAGAAATTTTTAAAGAAGATTTTTTTCTTTATGTAAAAATGAAATTGCTGTCTTAAATAATGATAAAAATAGTATAGGAATTTTCTGGTATGAATGAGAAATTTTAAAAAAGGACCAAATTAGCCCCTAGGTGTTTGTACCTTAACGCGCCACTTGAGCCCATACGTTCCTATACAATAAATGATTGTTACAGTGTCCTGTACCAAACTTTAAAGTATGTACCACGAATTTAGAATCACCCTGCATATATATATATATATATATATATATATGTATGTATATATATACAGGGTGTTCCTAAACTCATGGTACAAAATTTAAAGGTAGGTAGAGCACACAGTAGATTTCTCATTCATACCAGAAAATTTTTATGCTGTCTTTTTCTTGATATTTCATAATTACTTAACAAAAAATTCTTCTTTGAAAATTTTTGGTTTGAAATCGAAATTTTTGAATTAAAAAAAAGCGCCAAAACTGGCAAACTTATCAAACGAAATACATGAATAAAAAAAATAATTACAATGTAGTTTACAAGTAAATAATAATGCATACAATAATATTACAATAAGTGTTCAAAATTGCGCCCACCAACCGTGATACATAAAACGCAGCGTCGGTGGAACGATTGGCGTACACTTCTAAAGGTGTCAGACATTTCTCACACACATGCAGCAGCTTCGGATATGCGAGATACCAGATTTTCATCTGAGTCAACTGGAGTCTCACAAACAAGTCTCTTCAGATGTCCCCATAAAAGTCAAAGCTTGATAAATCGGCAGATCGCGGTGGCCAAGGAACTGGTCCACCACGCCCAATCCACCGCGTCCCAAATGTGGCATTCAGGTAACTGTGAACATCAGTGATGAAGTGCGCAGGCCCTCCATCATGCTGAAACCACATCCGGTTACGAATAGCGATCGGAACATCGGAAAAAATAAGGTAACAGTTACCATCCAGCATCTTTGGTGGTAGGTATGGGCAAATCAAATAATTATTAACAATACCCGCCCACAAATTCACATAAAATCGTTGTTGATAAGCATGTGGCCGCGTTTCTTGTGGATTACTGGTTGCCCAAAGATGGAAATTGTGCGCATTAAATACACCCTCGCGTGTAAATACTGCCTCATCTGTAAATAGAATGTGAGCAGTAAAGTCTGGCTGCAATATATGTTGCTGCAAAACCCACTGGCAAAAGTTCAACCGCAGACGATAGTCTTCTGGTTTTAAAGTATGTACACGTTGAAAACGGAAGGGATGAAATCGATTTTCATTTAACACTCTCCAAGCGGTCAGATAACTCACACCTAAATTCTATGCAACAGCTCTTGTACTTGATTCGGGCCTTTCGCTCACAAAATTCAAAATAATTTCTTCCAGGCTTGCATTGCGTACAGCTCTTTCTCGCCCAGTTTCCTGTCTGGTGACGTGAAAAGAACCTGTTTCAGAAAGCTGACGGTGTAAGCGCTGAAACTTTCTATGATCAGGCATTCTTCTGCGAGGAAACTGCCCCTGATACATTTGTAGGGCAGCTCTGGCGTTGCCATTTGCACGACGATACATGAAAATACATGTTGGCTTTTTCGGCATATGTAAAGTCTTCCATGACGAACGATAGGACAATTAAAAATGGCGATTTCTTCTACTTGAATGCATGGTATTGAACGGCGACCAGTCTTTTACTGCCCTCTTCCGCCAGTGGAATCAACCAAAAACTCCATTTCTATTTCAAAATATTTCTATTTCTATTTTCAATTCAAAAAATTTCGATTCCATACCAAAAATTTTCAAAGAAGAATTTTATTATTAAGTAATTATGAAATGTCAGGAAAAGGATAGCATAAAAATTTTCTTGTATGAATGAGAAATTTTGAAAATTAAAAAACGGGCCTAATTGCCCCCCTCGTGTTTTCACCTTAATGCGTCACTTGGTCCCATACATTCCTATATAATAAATGATTGTTACTTTGTGCTCTACCTACGCTTAAAGTTTGTACCATGAGTTTAGAAACACCATGTATATATATATATATATATATATACCGGGGTGTCCCCAAAATGAGTGGTCTAGTTAGATGATCATTTGTTTTTAAATGTTATGAGATTTAAATACATCGTTTACTGCGACGAACTTGGAAAACAGAAATTTTTAGTAAATAGAATGATATTGAAGTACTATCTATTTAATAAAAAAAACTAGTTGGATGTGCCAATCCCAAAACTTTCTTCTATCTTATACATCTTAATATTTCAAAAACTAGTTACACGTGTTAATACTTCAATATTATTAGTTCAATACTATACCAACTTTGATTTTCATCTTAAATTTCTGCTTCAGTCAATTAAACGAACTAAAAACGAGTTAATCTATATCATGATATTTGTTAAAATTAATAGTTTTTCCTTATTCTGTTTTTATCAGATGTTTGCGTATAGCCGGCTTAGCAGGAAGCGAGTTCCCGCCTTTTCACAAGCCACCGATGGAGAGTAGAACTGCGAAAATTCAAGAAAAGTATACAAAAATCGCTATCACAGAGCCCCTTTACCGCGCGATATTTCCAAATTCAAGGAGGACCTGTTGGCCAAAGCCAAAAACATTCACAAAAAATTTAGTTCAATTATATGCATAATTTTATACACTTTTCGATTGTACAATAAAGAAAATGGTACAAACATCGCTATTACAGCGCGCCCTTCCGGCAGATTTTTTCAAATTCAGGGAGGGCTTGTTTGCCATAGCCAGAAACGTACACAAAAAATTTGGTTCAATTCTATGCATAAATTCATACACTTTTCGATGGTACAATAATGAAAGTGATACAGACATCGCAATTATAGTGCCCCCTACCGGCGGAATTTTTCCAAATTCAGGGAGGACCTTCGTGCCATGACCAAAAACAAACACAAAAAATTTGGCTCAATTCCATACATAACTTCATACACTTTTCGATGGTACAATATTCAAAATCGCACAAAAATCGCTGTTACAGCGCCTCCTACCGGCAATTTTTTTCCAAATTCAGGGAGGATCTACTTGCCATATCCAAAAACTTAAAATAAAAATTTGGTTCAATTCTATGCATAACTTCACACACTTTTGGATGGTAAAATATTCAAAAATCGCTGTTACAGTGCCCTCTACCGGCGAAGTTTTCCCAAATTCAGGGAGGATATGCTTGCCATAGCCAAAAACTTAAAATAAAAATTTGGTTCAATTCTATGCATAACTTTATATACTTTTTGATAGTACAATGGCGACAGACACACGGACAGACGGACATACAGACATTTTCTATAAACATGTTTTTGGGATCTATGACCCCTAAAACGTGTAAATCCGTTGAAAACCGGAAGTCGAAAAAAATTTCGATTACAATTTCTTCTATTGAAGATGAAGAAAGTAATAATAGAAATAAAATATCAGGGTTCGTACGACTCAAGGGAATTGTACCAGAATTATTGTAAAGCGATATTTGCTTTATTTTATGAAAAGAAAAATCTGTCTTCTAATATACAGAACAGTTCTTTACGAAATTTCTGGTACTAAAACCCTTAAAATACCTGAATCCCTTATGCGTACGAATCCTGAACAATATAAATTTTCTAATAAGCCAGTCATTTTTTGAACTGTCATTAACCCGAGAGTAGTCGCGACATTTTTTAGAACGTTAGTAGTCGCGTTCGGTCCATTTGCCGCCGTTACCAGCAGGCCGAAAACGAAGGGGAAACTTGCCGGTGTTATCAGATGATCGAAAACGGATAACGTAGGGTGAAAATATTGACCGAATTTTAAAAGATTACAGCAATTATTCATTTTACAACATTTTACAGCAATTATTTATTTCACAACCTTTTACAGCAATTATTTATTTCGCTTAAGTATATATTCAGTTGGCATCTAGATAAGTGTTTTTAATAACTCTTTCTTCGTTTTGTATAAATACTTAAAAGTAAATAGTAAATCAATTGATTGAATTTCTGATGTTACTATGAATCAATAATTAGTAGAAAAACATTTACGAATATGAATCTAAATTCGTGATAGGGTTTATTTATTTATTTTTTTAATTATTTATTTATTTATTTATTTATTTTTTGGAAGGACATAATCAGAGTCAGGTAGATTTTTATGATACCCCGTCACTCTATATCCATTTAATAAAATAAAATTAATAAATTTAGCATCAATATATTACACTGACATGAAATTGAACAATTAAACTGAAAATAAAAATAAAAATGGAACCTATGTCATGCAACACAAAAACCAAATACAATACCACTAATTTACCAGCATATTATATATATATATATATATATAAGGTAAAAAATGCTTAACTTCGAAATTATAAATGTAAATGTTGTAACTACGTTTTATTTATTTATTTTGTGGGGTGTCTGTGTGTGTATGAGGGGGGAGAGGAGGGGGGGGGGGGCTCTCGAGATTTTGTGATTAAATCCATTTTTCAAATGAAAATGCACGATTTGTAGTTTTGGTACTTATTTCAGGGTGGGAGCAGCGCCCTTGAATAAAAACGCTGGATACGAACTTCGCTTATATAAAGTAAATAATAAATAAGTTATTGAAATTATATATTTAATTTAAATACATTTGCAATTATAGATTTAAATCCTAAGATGGATAATTATTTTAATTAATAGAATCATTGAAAGGTTCATCTTAATAGGGATGCATTTTACAGCAACTATTTAATTAAAATAAATATTTAATTGTACATTTCATAATAAGGTATTAATATTATAATTTATTGTTTTATAATAACATTCATTGAAATAATAAAAACAATAAGAAAATTTTCTCCGAAATTATAAATATGCAGCAATAATTTAATTTAAATGAATTTTCTCTCATATTCTGGAAAACATTATTCTTGAAAATAGTTTGAACAATTGATGAAGGACAACAAATTTAAATTTGTTAGATACCGCCCCCAAGCCTCTATTGGATTTCAATAATAATAATAGTAATAAAAACATTTTCTGAGGCATTGTTTAAAAAAAATGTGTTTTTACTTACATTATGAAAATTTAAAAATAGATAAATTTTAGAAAAATACTTAAAATATTTTTTTAAATCATAGTATAAACATTCACTGAATTATCCAAAAGAGATTTTTATTTCGTAATTTCTAACCTACATTATAAAAATCTCATTATTTTTCTTATTGTACAAATAAATTATATGTATGTTCTTCACAGATATACATACTACATTTCTGAGAAAATTGTTTTATCTTTCGAATTTGTTTTATTGTACAAAAATGATGCTTTTCAGATTTTGGAGATACGGCAATTTTTTTACTGATTCCCACAAAATTCTCTTCTCTCTTTTTTAATGGTTTGGCAGTGTCATTGTCTGTTTTCTTTCATTTATATGTTCCGGTAATAAATGGAAAGCAAGTTCTTTGAAATAATGATGATGAATTTCCCTTTTTTTCCATATTTAAACGATTGTCAATTTGAGAATTTATTCCCGCAATATTTGACAATGAAAAAAAAAAAATGGAAGTGACCATCCATCAGTTTTTTGTGCGAACTGACTTCACAACTAAAATAATAAAACAATTTTAAGTCACATTCTAAAAGTAAAAAAAGTATTCTATGAACGGGTAAAATAGCAGATAGAAAGACGAAATAACATCAGGCAGAGAGTCCGGACTTCGAAGAAACTTTCCCCCACAGATTTCGCGGAAATGGGAAAGGATGAACACGAGGGGGAAAAATTCATCTAACGCAAGTGGTCGCAATGCGGTCATTTAGACCGATTGAAACTTAAGAATGCGATAAAATGCTAAGAAATAGCAGGAATGACTTGCAATTTTACTACACAAGAGTGTGAACACTCAAGGTCAGCTACACGGAATTTGGCTATCGTAACTTTAATGGGAAATGAGTTACAGGAAGATAACGAATTTCGGGCGGGGAAAAGACCAACGAGCGACTATTAACGGGTTAAAACCACATGAGGGGAGTTGGGATATATTACATCCCATGTACTTTTAATAAATAATTGTACCAGAAACTTTTAATTAAATTGTATTTTTCTATCTTTGATGGGAAAATGGTTTGAAATTGCTTTTCCCTGTTTATAAATTGTTTCTTTTCGAAAATTCCGGTGTGAATTCAAAATTATAGAAACAAAATTACTTACTACTGAAAGGGTTAAGTACAGTGTTGCCAGATTGGGGACTTTTTTGTCTCCATATTGTTGATTGTCACCGCTTTTTTGAAATAGAAATATTCGCCCTACTTAGAAAAAGATTAAAAATTCTGAAAAATAAGGCGAATTATACTATTTTTAAAAGGTGGTGACAGTCAAATAATCCGAATTAATAAAGTCTCCAATCTGGTAACACTGGTAAAGTATGAAATTTCCGATTACAAAGCAGAATTGCAAAATATGGCTGTTTTTATTTAGGAATTGCTAATTCACACCAGAAAGTTTTTGAACAATATATATAGTTTTTTCGTTTTTAATCACGTGGTAATCTAACATTATTTAAATAAAAAATAAATACCGTCTGGCTCAGATAAGAAATGCCCTGTGTAGGCTTGCTGCTTACAGATGTTCCAAATTTTGTTGAGGGAGAAGTTCGTAATAAGAAGTGTCTGATTGAACGGAAGGAAATTAGCGAAAAAAGAAAACGTCAGACATCCCTAAAATACTGAGCTCCATATATAACAGGAGTTCTTAGTTGGCGGTCAGAAGCTTACAAGGCAAATGAAGCATGCAAAGCAAAGGTGAAAAATCGTCCGTGTTACCAATGTCAGCTATTGGCGTTCTAATTTACTATTATCCTAATTTATACTTCACTAATTAAGTTATACTTATCAAATTGATAAATGATTCTTTAATCATGTAAGGTAACGCGATAAACAGCATTTTTTGTACGAATGCGAACTAAAATTATCGTCACTGTATCCTTCGCGCTGACCGCTGGAAATCATGTTGGGAAATAGAAAAACAGATCTTCTGTTTTATATGGAATTAAGGGAACGCGATAAACAGCATTTTTTGTACGAATGCGAACTAAAATTATCGTCATTGTATCCTTCGCGCTGACCACTGGAAATCATGTTGGGAAATAGAAAGACAGATCTTCTGTTATATATGGAATTGATCTCAGTGCCTGAAAATGAAGTGGGCTGACCAGTTACCCTGGCAACAAGTCCGAGCTGAGGACTGTTCCAGGATTTTTCTTATGAGAGCAACACTGTATTGAAACCTATTGGTGAGAAATTAGAATGTCTTAATAAAAAATATTGCCATATTTTTCAACACTGCTTTTGAATCAGGTTTTTCATACTTAACACTAGAACCGCCGGAAATTTTACTCAAGTGTTATAAAAATATTTTACACCAGAATTTTTATTTAAAACAATTTAACTTATTTATTTAACTTATTTCCCTGTGGTACATATTTATATTATTTAATTTTTTTTTTCGAATCAAAATATTTTTATTTCATAGTGCTCAAAATGACCGTTATGTCGGTTCTGGTGTTAATGGCCTAATTATTGTTTCGAATATCATGATTTTTATACATGCTCACTATAATAGTCATTTCCTGCGAAAACATCAGTACTAAATGGTTTCGGAAGGATTAAGCTGAATATTTCAGGCATCTTCCCGTGAGATCCGTATTAACTCAGAAATTCATTTTAAAAGGGATTATTTACCATAGAGAATTACTAAGCAACTTATTTTAAAATTGTAAAACGCAAACAGTGAGTTATTAAACAGTGAGAAATTAATGTCTTTCCTGACAAGAAGAAATATTCCATTAGCCACGTATTTGGAAACAAAGGATATTTTTATGAATACGTCTGTGTAAAACCAATGAATTCCCACAACAAGAGTTAAATATCACTAATTTACTGGAAAATGTAAAATTATTATGTTTAGGAAATTTGTTCAATATAATTTAATATTTTATCTGGAGTGTGTCAGATTTTTTTAAGGCATATTGAAATATTTTTGTGAGTGTCTTAATATTTTATTAAATGATAATGTCTTTTTTAAAAACGAAATGGAAGCGCTCGGTTTTCGACGAAAGAAAATGTTTAAGGAGGGACTTTTTCATTGATTTCTTAATAAACCTACAAAATTATTTTCAATAAAGAATGCATCTTATATTGGTTAATTTAACTCTCAAACAAATATTATTTTAACCTGAAGTTATCAAAGCACTACTTCTATAAAACTCAGTTGTCTAAATTATTGACAAATTAAACTTTAATCGTATGCATAAGCACTTAAGTATAATAAAGATCAATTATTATGATGAAGTTTTCGATTGAGGCTCTTATGCTTGGTATTCCAGAATGGAAAAACAGCAAAATTTATTTCACTTTAACGCGATCATAGAATTTGTTCCCCATGAACTCTAAACTTGATATCATTTTCGCCTTCTAAAATTTTAACTACGTAACTCTCATATACGTATTCATTATATAAAAAAGTTGAGATTTTAATTTGATCGTTTTGAAATTTTTTTAATTCCAAACTTGAACGCATGTTTGTAAGCTATATCTTTGCATGCGAACTGTCGCACTCTTAAAAACCGACAAAATGATGGTTTAAGGGGCCGTCTATGATAGAAGTGAATAGATATCTTAAAATTTCTTAAGCTATCCTGTAATCTAGAAGGCTTCAATGACCGCTTAAGTGGTGTTTAAGATGCCTTGTTCAAGAAGGAAGCTCTCTCGGTCAACAATCAAGTAAATTTCAATTTGGATATAGCTCTTATAACACACTCGTTTTAAAATAATTAATTTCTCGGAAACTTACCATTCGAATTGCATAAAAATTTGTTTTTATGCTAATTGAAGGATGTAGAGTTCATTTATGCTGTCCGAATTGCGTACTGCTATTGAAAAAAAAACTAAGTTATGGTTCGTTTGAATATATTGGTGCAAGTAACTTTCTTCTACGATAATTTTTAGCAGAGTTAGTAAGGGGTGTTTACTTTTTTCCCCCGACTGTACATATGGAATTACTAATAATTAAATCTTAAAGATGTTAAGACTTTAGTCCTATGCACCTGACATGTGACATCGATATTTTGCCGTATTGACCGTATGGAAATGTGAGATGACACAATTAAATTTTATTAATTAAACTTTATTAAATTAAATTATTACCAGCATATCTTACATGAATTTTATTTGTTTGACACCACTTTTTTCCCCTTAAAACCGCTTCTTTACATTGGAAATTGTTTTTAAAATATATCGTGTACTCTTAAAAAACTGCTTAAAAAACACTTATAAGTAATCAGTTAAAAGTTATATATTTGCAATGAACCTTGAAATAAATTCTTTTTAACAAAAAATTCTTTTTACTATAGTCAAGGCTGTCACTGTCGACTATTTTTTTAATTCTATCTCGCACCGCTTTTTAAAATCAGATATCTTTCAAAACACTACATTTTTTTAAAAATATTGGTGCGATATAGAATATAAAAGTAGTCGCTTGTGGCAGCCGTGTCTAGTGAACATTTTTTGAACATTCATTGAATATAATTACAATCTAGTGGCGAAACATGTGTAAAAAGCTAGAGTCTGACATGGGCATTATTGGCGTTGGAAAGGGGGGGGGGATTCTTCAATTCGATAATAATTTCTATATTTCCTAATTTCCTATTTGTACATTTCCTAGTTCTAGAAAATACTAAGAAAAAAAATTAAAATATAAGATTTGAGTGGAGTTATAAATATTGCACAAAATCCTATAAATTCAAATTTAATTAATCCTTCTAAAATGGATTAAAAGATCATGTAAAATTTCTAATGTAGTTTCAAAAATTTACGAAAAATGCTTTAGAAGATAAAATTTTCATGAATTCATAATTCAGTTTATAAAGGGTTAACCCCTTTATTCTCGCGCCCGTGACTTTCATGGGCAGTGTAGGCTTCTCTTTTAAAAATTCAGATTGTTTGATTCCCCTCAGTATTTTGAAATAGTGTAATTGGCTTTATTCTCGCATCTTTTTTATATGTCGTTCAAACAGGTGAATATTTCAATTTTAAAAAAGTGGTGCAATCAAACAATATGAAAATTTAAAAAAAAGTAGCCTACACTTATCGGGCGTAAACGCCTAAAAGAGCACTCTTGGGAGAACAGAGAAAGCTTGGATGATATTCATCTGAAATTAACAATAGCTTTTCTAAGAACAAAATATGCTCTACAACTCATATTCAAAATATTGGTATAATTGAGTAAAAGTAATAAGAAAAAAAATATTTTTCATTTATTTATTTTTGATACTATGCAAATGCAATTAATTTTTTTATAAATTCAACCTGGAATGTTTAGATAAGATTTTAATATTTATAAAATATAAAATACAGTACAATAAATTAGGTATACAGCTTACTGAAACACATGAAAGTATTAGAATAAAATTTAGATTGGTTCAAAATGTTAGAATTTTTTGTTTCACGCAACAATTTTACCTTATGAATATGAAGTAAATGGTAGTTAATATTTTGTAGCTTTCCCTTTAGCTTTCATAACAGCGTACAGTCAATCTTGCATGCTATATACAAGGTGTTTACAAACATTTCTATCAATATTAGCCCAAATAAACTTTATACGTGCCACTAACTCAGTTTTACTTGAAGGAGGGTTTTCTTGGAGATCTTTCTTCATTATACACCCAAAGTTTTTGATGGGATTAAAGTCTGGTGAGTTTGGTGGCCTAGGAAGTACCTTAATGTTGCATTGGCGGAACCAATTCTTAGTTGACACAGACATATGCGGTGACGCTAAATCTTGTTGAAAGATGAAATCATCTTCAAATAAATCTTCTGCTGGTAGAATCATGTAATATTCCAAAATTTTTCGATATATTTGAGAGTTAACTTTTTCGTAGACGATACATAACTTCCCGGGTCCATCTGCACTCATGCAATCCCAAACCATGACACTAGCAGCAAATTTTACGGAGCATTTAAGGCATTCTTTATCAAATGCTTCTTGCTTCATTCTCCAAACTCGAATACCTTGATTACCATATGAAACGCAAAACATACTTTCATCACTAAATAATATATTTTTCCAATTTTCTTCGCTCCACAAATGTCTTGATTTACACCAGTTTAATCTTATACGCTTTAGTTTTGCAGTCATGAGAGGTTTTGTTTTCGGTATACGAGATTCAAATTTAAATTTATGGAGACGCCTTAATGTTGTCGATGCAGACTCTTCAACTCCTTCTTCTTTCCATTTTCGGTGCCAGAATAGCACACTTTTAAAACGGTTTCTCTTAACTATACGCGTCAGTTTCCTGTCATCTCTAGCAGATGTTTTTGGTTTTCGACCGCCATTTCGGCAATTATTTTGAAATTTTCCATTTTTTGAAAATTGTGTTAGTATTTTACTAGCGCTTGATTGCGAACAATGTAAATAATTCGCTATATAACATTGATTTTTACTGTGCCGGTACAAATCAACCATACGGAGTTAAATAGATTCAGGAATATCACTGACACGATACATTTTAAGACGAAAAAGCAAACAAACTGCAAAAAGAATACTGATTTTAAATGAAATCGTCTGGCATTAATCAATGATGCCGCCAGTTATGAGTTGGTGATAAATAAAGGAGAATTAATGTGAAATACCACCATTATATTTCAAACATGACGTAAAGTTTTCTTGTTTTCTAATTCATCAAACTATTTATTTCATTTTCATTTTTCAAGTGGAAATCTTGTAATAGAAAATAACGGCTGTGGTAAGAATTTTATTGTGGATTTTTAATTGTTGGCAACTGCTACAACGAAAAATGTTTAAATTTGATAGGAAATTGCTGTTAAATTGGTTTTTTTTATTAATTAAAAATTAACTATAAATTATTTCGACTCCGGATTACTTTAGTTAACTCGTCCGTCTTTTAGCCCTTTATCTACTGCATTATGATGTACTGAAATTGTTTTCGTTTAATTTTTTTTTCAGTTACTACAACGAAAATTAAAGAATATACATAAAAAAAAATACTCCCCCTTGAGAAATTTAAATCGTTAGAACTAATTAATTAAAGTGGTACTTTAAAGTACCGTCGGTATACTATGCCTAAAATATTCTTGTAACAGAAAAGACACACGGTATTTCAAATAAAGTTTAAACTCTTAAAAATGCTAAATAACAAGAAGACACTCGCAAGTTAACAATAAAAAATATTAAATTGACAGAAATTGACCTGAAAAATTAGTAAAAATTACAATTTGATAGCATTAAAAAAACTTTTTTTTTTTTTTTGATTTCGATCTTGTTAGCTGTTCTTTAGTTATGCGACGCCTATATTCCAGGGACAACATGTTCTCTCGCATCTCCACATATGTAATATATGAATTTCATATACCATTTATAGAATAACAAAAAAGAGTCGATACCACAACTTTCTCGATTTCCTATAAAAAAAATAATAATGAAACAGAAAAGAAATACTAGGAAAATTATAACTACACTACATTTTAGTATAATTACATTTTAAAGCAGATGTAAACGATGGATAACTGCACAGACGAAAAGAAACAAAAAGTTTTTCTCCAGCACCCAGTGTACTGACGGTACTTATAAATACCAAAGAGTAATTCAACTTTTAAATCAAACACATACACCGTTCACCTAAAATATCTAGTCAAATTGTATTTTAAGAACATAATGAACACATAAAAAAATCTAACACTTATCTTATATCCTTTACTATGTTTGCAGCAATAAAAAGACGAGCGTGACAATCTGTACAAAATTGCGGCACAAAACACATCGACTGCTTCAAAGATAGCCTCCTTCCTCGCTAAAATAACAAACCTAGAACTACTGCTGCTATGTATCGTGATAAAAAGAGTCTTCTTGCAAAGTAGCATTAAAATATGAGTAATATTCACTAGAAGGTGAAAGTTTAAAGTGAGTGGTACTTATAAGTACCGTCAGTCGATAAAAGGTTAATACTTTTACGTAAAATAGAAAAAAAATTACGTTTAGATTTATTAAGGGGTCTCAGGACTCTTAAAATTGGAAACAAATAAAAATTAAATTAAAAAAAAAAAAAAAAAAAAAAAAAAAAAAAAAAAAAAACATGAAACATTTGATTCATAATAATAATGAAACAAAAAAGAAATAACAGGAAAATCATTACTACACTAGAATTTAGTAATTACATTGTAAAGCAGAAAAAAACAATAGATAATTACATAGGCGAAAAGTAAACAAGAAGTTTTTCTCCAACAGTACATATAAGTACCACTTGAGTAATTTAAGAGTTAAATCAAATACATACACCGTTTACCTAAAATAGCTAGTCAAATTATATTCTAAGATCATAATGAACACATAAAAATATCTAACATTTATCTTATATCCTTTACTGTGTTTGCAGTAATAAAAAGACGAGCGTGATAATATATACAAAGTGTCGGCACAAAACACATCGACAGATTTCAAAGATAGCATCCTTCCTCGCTAAAATAACAAACCTAGAACTACTGCTTTCATGTATCCTGATAAAGTGTAGTTATAAGAGTATTTTTGCAAAATACCATTAGAATATTAGTAATATTCAATGTGGGATGAAAGTTTAAAGTGAGTAGTACTTATACGTACCGTCAGTAGATAAAGGGTTAATACACATGTACGTAGCATTTCACAATTCTGGCTTCCAAACTATGCAGTGTTGCCGGAGGGACTATTTTTTTTTTAAATTCACATTCTTGATTGGGACCACTTTTTTTAAATAGTAAAATGCGCCTTATTTTATGACATATTAATACAGGCGAAAAGAAAAAAATTACCGTTTAAAAAAAGTGGTGCAAATAGAGAAATCTGAATTTTAAAAAAGTAGTATACTGCAATACTGAAACTGTGGATTTGTATAGAATAGGGGTGCACAACCTGTGGCCCGCGGGCCACGCTTTTACCAGTATTTTTATACAGAAAAAGTTTCCTAATTAACTGACAGAAACTTAACTTTGCTATTAATTAATTCAGATGTTACTTTTAAATTTTTTGTGGTGGCAAACAATTTTCTGGCAAAAAGGTTGTTCAGCACTAGTATAGAATCACAGACAGACTGACAAATTTTCCTTTTTAAATATTAGATAACGAAAAATCTAATAATTGATCGTGTTTTGAATATTTTTATGAAATTTATAAAGTAAAACCATAAAAAGTCATTGAGCTAACAGACGATTACAACTATACAGAATATTTATATT
Organism: Maratus speciosus; assembly: GCA_963932465.1. Taxonomy (NCBI): domain Eukaryota; kingdom Metazoa; phylum Arthropoda; class Arachnida; order Araneae; family Salticidae; genus Maratus; species Maratus speciosus. The sequence continues at coordinate 603,771,801 of OZ010791.1, read as the reverse complement.
AAAAAAAAACATAATTTAAAAAGGAATTTTCGAAACCCATAGAACATTTAGTACATTTAACATAAAAATCGTAAAAAGTTGTAAAAATTTTCTTATAGAAAAGATTGCATCAGACTTTCAGGGTGAAAGTTGCTCTTATATCAACACTGAGCTTTCTGTTGGAATCTATCCAGCTTTGTTACCAGTTAAATCGGTAATTCTCGTGTTCCTTGCTTCTAGAAAAGTTCGAATTCTATAGTTGCTACAATTCAATCAGATTAACAAAAGATTTCGCAAATTTTGCGAAATGGTCAATCGCTAGAGCAGTGTCCACAATCTTATAGATTAAATTCTTGAATGCAAGCTTGTACTCCATCAATCTTATTTCGATTATTCCACTTGCCTTCACTATATAAACTGCGTTGCACTGTCTGCATGGGATACCAAATGCCACATACAGTATATGGTCATTGACCACCGGACACTGAACTGTAAAACTTAAGTTTTAGACATTTTGACGAATATTTAAAGATATACTTATTGGATGCTTCTAGAACTGCAGGATTACAAAGAATATGTTTGACCTGATATTTATCAACGTCGATTTGATAAGGATTAATTATATTATGGCAAAAAATCAAAGACAAATTCTATAATGTTTGGGATCCCTCTGTATAATAAAATGCACTAAATATCCCATCTCTATAGCATACGAATATGTGGATATGGTACAACATGTGTGCTGATTTGTGTAAGATTAGCACGTATATTCATGAAGATATAGCGACTGTTTTAAAAAGTAAAAAAAAAATGTCATGTTTTTTGCTTATATCAATGCAGGGTTTTCAACCAAATTTAACGATGGTTCAAGAAAATTTGGCAAAATGTACTAGAAACAATATAGTAAAATTGGTATATAAATATATTAAACATTTGATGAAATATGATCAGTTGTATGAAATATGTTTTACCTGCGCATGCGCGAACGATAACAAAATTTTTTGTGATTTAATAGTCAACTCCATGGAGCAACTCAGATGAAAAAAGCGATTAAAATGTCGTGAAAATTCTAAAGATATAGGCAATAGAGTGAGCTCATTTTTAGTTGCTTTCTAAAAGTTTATGAACGATAAGGGATTTTCCACAAATTGTCATTTTTGTATTATCTGACTTTGAGCAATGTAGTTATGAATAGTTCAATGAATGCCAACAAGTGGATTTGGAACAAATTCTTCGATTTTGGCACTTCTCTAAGCATTAATAAAACATTCAAATTTAAAAAAAATTACAAATTGAAACAGACAATTTATGGAAACTCTCTAATAATTTTATTTTACATTCTCTGTGCATTTTATTTTACAAGATGATCCCGAATATTATTATTCTGCTTTGATTTTTTTTTATTGACCCACTAAGTGTCCTTCTTATCAAATCGATGTTGATGAATATGAGGTCTAACATATCTTGCATATTAGATGTAAATTTCCAACTGGGCGAAAAATGTCCGGACCAGGATTCGAACCCGGGACCTCCTGGCTGAAGCCGCAGTGCTCCGCCATCTGAGCTATCCCGGACGATTCTGGTCGAACTTTTTCACCCAGCTAACCTTGAAGATTGGTGAACCAGAACCTTCAAGGTTAGCTGGGTGAAAAAGTTCGACCAGAATCGTGCGGGATAGCTCAGATGGCGGAGCACTGCGGCTTCAGCCAGGAGGTCCCGGGTTCGAATCCTGGTCCGGACATTTTTCGCCCAGTTGGAAATTTACATCTAATATGATTTGTTTACCAATTAGAATAATTGTGTTAAAATTAATCTAATATCTTGCATAATCATGAAGTTCTAGACGAATTCAGCAAGTATATTTTTAAATATTCCACAAAACGTCTATAATTAAAAGTGTCCGTGATTAACCCTGTGAGGGACAAGCAATTGTGTTTCTGTAATGTTGACTTCCCAACGGAAATTAAAAAGAAATTATTTTAAAAAATGGGAAAGCAGTTTTCTTCTCCTCCCCCCCCCCCAACCCAAAAAGTTCTAGAAGTAAAACTTTATTAAAATTGCCTGGTACAAATCTGAATTAAAATTAGTTGTCAAGGGATTAATGGCTATATAATGTATTTAGTCTGCGAACTAGGATACCTGAGTTTGTAGTTGCCTAAAAGACTCTTTAGAGGATCTGTGAAATAAAAGACGTGTGCATACCAACGGGTTTTATGAGATGAGAAACCTTTTCTAGTATCCATTTATGATATGAAATGATTGCCAGCTGGTTAATTTTAGTACATTGAGCAGGTGGACGGGTATTTGTGTGAAATTGTAGACGTTCGGAAAATATACGATCACAAAATATTGCGTGGTAGTCTTTCGAGTTTAGATCCTATACATTTATCTCTTTTTCTGCATTAAAAACTTCTTCGGTGCTACAATATCGCAAAAATCTGGTGAATAATGTCTTGATAACTGAGATCTTGTTTGACCTAGGAAATTCGGAATAAAAGTTGAGATATTGTCGATAGAAGATTATTTTTATGTAAACTAAAGTATTAATGGTTTGAGAACTGGAACCCACGCATCTCTCGAATAAGAATATCAAGGAAAAGAATTCGGTGGTCAGTTTCGTGTTCTATATAGCAAATTGAACTTATGAGCATATTGAATTGGCATGGTTTAAAATGATAGAAAGACTGCGATGGTCACCAACAGCTTAAATATTGTCTACATATCTACGCCAGAATTTAATTAAATGACCTGTATTTTGGAAATATTTCATTGTATATATTGCATAATTCTTTCACCAATGACCACTGACAATGGTGACACCATTGGTGTACCGTTTATATGCTTAATTTTTTTCTTTAAAATGGAATAATAAGATTGCATGGAGACTTGAAAGAGAGATCTCTTTCAATTCTGCATCGTTTTCTTTTGCAATTCTATTCTTTTTAGTGTTTTTTTTCTAGAAATGTGTAATTGTTCTGCAATCTCGAGATCATTTATACACTAGAACCCCGCTAATCCGAAATTCCGGTTAATCCAAACCGAATTTATTTTCGAAAATTATTGTTGAACAAATTAACTGAAAAGATTAACTTACGAAATTTTCCTTATTAAAAGATGAATGTCGGGAAAAAAAGTGTAGAAGTTAGAATTAAACAAAAAATGGCAGTAAAGTATGTTTTTTATTCTGTAAAAAGCGTGAGTAGAATAAAAAAAAATATTCCGCAATGTAAAAGTACAGCATATGTACACGAATATAAAATGAAAACATGCACAGTAGGCCTACTCGTAGATGCCATCTTCAAAAATTGTCGAATATCCGTTTGTTTGCCAGTCACTATAAAATTCTGTTTTAAACTGCAAAAAGTATATAAACACATGTATAATAATCACTTATAAATAGATAAAGTTAAAAAATGCTATAAAAAGTAATAGAAAATCTTTATTAAGATTGACGATCGTTTCGTTGCACAAACGGCAACATTTTCAAAATCATTCAACGATAGAAAATATTTTCACATAATTTAAAAACAATAAACATAGTAAACAATGTCACACGACATGATGCATAATGAAAAACATTGTAAACATAAAATAAATTTAAAAGATTAGATTAGCTATTGGTGAGCGTGGATTAATTTTCAAAACAATAACATGGTAAAAAGTGTCACGAGACAACATGCATAATGAAAAGCATTGCAAAATATAAAATAAAAATAAAATTATCTTCGCTATTTACGAGCGTGGATTAATTTCTACTATTGTTACTAAAATTACATAGCATCTCTTTCCAAATTTTAGGTAATTCTATGTACACTGAATCATTGCAAATATTCTTGTTGCGTAAAAATATCTCTATTGATTCTCGGATTATGGATTGTAAATAAAATCTTGATGTATAAATTAACTTGCTATTTTTCAAATCGATCTGTAAAGGTTCTTCGCTGTATAATCTGGCCAAAGCTTTGGTTCTTCTGTTGTATTTGATGTCTGCTATATGTTCTTTGATTCCAGTTTTAAGTTTTCTAGTTGTCATACCTATATAAAACTGCTTGGTTCCATCTTCTTTGGTGAAAGGTATTTCGTATACTCCCGATAACTGGTTTGACTCAATAGGATCTATTTTCTTGCATACTATATTTCTTAATTTCATAGAAGGTTTTGCGACTTTTAGTTTTAAGTTTTCTAGTTGTCATTGTCATACCTATATAAAACTGCTTGGTTCTATCTTCTTTGGTGAAAGGTATTTCGTATACTCCCGATAACTGGTTTGACTCAATAGGATCTATTTTCTTGCATAATATATTTCTTAATTTCATAGAAGGTTTTGCGACTTTCTAGTTTTAAGTTTTCTAGTTGTCATACCTATATAAAACTGCTTGGTTCCATCTTCTTTGGTGAAAGGTATTTCGTATACTCCCGATAACTAGTTTGACTCAATAGGATCTATTTTCTTGCATACTGTATTTCTTAATTTCATAGAAGGTTTTGCGACTTTCTAGTTTTAAGTTTTCTAGTTGTCATACCTATATAAAACTGCTTGGTTTCTAGTTTTAAGTTTTCTAGTTGTCATACTTATATAAAACTGCTTGGTTTCTAGTTTTAAGTTTTCTAGTTGTCATACCTATATAAAACTGCTTGGTTTCTAGTTTTAAGTTTTCTAGTTATCATACCTATATAAAACTGCTTGGTTTCTAGTTTTAAGTTTTCTAGTTGTCATACCTATATAAAACTGCTTGGTTTCTAGTTTTAAGTTTTCTAGTTGTCATACCTATATAAAACTGCTTGGTTTAAGTTTTCTAGTTGTCATACCTATATAAAACTGCTTGGTTTTATATAGGTATGACAATATATATTTGATATTCTCATGAACAGCCTGGAAAAATATAGATACGGTAAAATCCGCTTAAAAAGAAAGGGTACAAGCTCGCAAGATAGAAAATCTTTGCAACGCACAAAAGTCCTATGTCAACCGTATACGCCAACCAGTGGAATTTCTGAATTTATCTAGCAGACCATTAACGGAAGATGAAATAAAAGTACTTGAGCGGGGGCCAAAATACATTTTTCCAACTAAACCTAATTTAAAATCTATCATTCCAGAAATTGAAAATATTGTACTGTCGACTCATAACGATCATAAAGAAGAAATTCGCAATGTTATGTACCATGAACTGAAGAAGTTAATTAAGAAACCCACAAGTATACCGAAAGATGAATTGAATACTTTGAAAAAGCTAAAACTTGATCCAGAAATCATTTTAATCCAAACGGATAAATCTAATAAATTAGCCATATTAAATACAGATGACTATAAAAATAAAATGGTACAATGCATTAACAATATGGATTGTCAAGAAATCAAGAAGAATCCACTTAACATAATCAACAAAAAAGTTAATGAATTGGTTAATAAAGGAAGCTGGCCTGATAATATGAAAGTTCTAATGAAAATTAATAAGTTAGCAGTAATCCCAGCAATTGTCGGCAGACTCAAAGACCACAAAATAGATATGCCAATAAGACCAATAGTAACTAAATGCTTAAGCCCCACATATTTTATGGAAAAAGCTTTTGTAGTTTTATTGAAAAATATGTTGCCCAGCTCAGATCATGTAATTAATTCAACGTATGAGTTCATTGAATATTTGAATCACATTAATTTACCTCAGGATTATTTAATAGCCAGTCTAGAGTAGTTTCTTTATACCCATCTATTGATACCCAAAAAGCCGTTACAAATATAAATAACTGCATTGACCACATGGAGAGAATTAATGAAAGTATGAAAACTACACTTAAGAGTGCTCTTAATCTTATAGTTAATAATAATTACTTCACTTTCGACGACAAAATATACAAACAAAATAACGGAGCTCCAATGGGTTCTCCTATATCAGGATTATTAGCTGAATTCATATTACGACCTCTTGAAATAGATATATACAAATTGTATTATACTCCTCATACATGGATCAGGTACGTAGACGATATTTTCATCATTTGGCAACATGCAGATACCTTGCTCAATAACTTTTTAAACCAGATTAATCGCCTTGATTCAAAAATTAAATTTACATTGGAAATAGAACAAAATGGTACGCTACCTTACTTAGATGTATTACTAATCAAGACGCACCAAGGAATAGAACGCACTGTTTACAGAAAACCCATAGCCAGTCAATCCATTATCCCTCATAATGCTCAAGTACCTTTTTCATACAAAGTTTCTGCACTTAGACATTCTATTCATAGAGCTTTCACAGTTTGTACCCCCGTGTAGTTAAATAACGAAATAAATAAAATATATGATATTGCAAGAAACAATGGATACAAAGAAAGTACCATAGAAAAATTAATTAAGAGCTTAAAGAATAACAAGAAAAGAAATTTCAATCCACTAAATTCCATGTTATCCACTTTACAATATTTTCCTGGTTTCTACGAACGTCTGAAATATAAACTAAATAAATACAATATCTCCCTAGTCGCAAAACCTTCTATGAAATTGAGAAATATAGTATGCAAGAAAATAGATCCAATTGAGTCAAACCAGTTATCGGGAGTATACGAAATACCTTTCACCAAAGAAGATGGAACCAAGTAGTTTTATATAGGTATGACAACTAGAAAACTTAAAACTAGAATCAAAGAACATATAGCAGACATCAAATACAACAGAAGAACCACAGCTTTGGCCAGATTATACAGCGAAGAACTTTTACATATCGATTTCAAAAATAGCAAGTTAATTTATACATCAACATTTTATTTACAATCCATAATCCGAGAATCAATAGAGATATTTTTACGCAACAAGAATATTTGCAATGATTCAGTGTCCATAGAATTACCTAAAATTTGGAAAGAGATGCTATGTAATTTTAGTAACAATAGTAGAAATTAATCCACGCTCGTAAATAACCAAGATAATTTTATTTTTATTTTATATTTTGCAATGCTTTTCATTATGCATGTTGTCTCGTGACATTGTTTACCATGTTATTGTTTTGAAAATTAATCCACGCTCACCAATAGCTAATCTAATCTTTTAAATTAATTTTATGTTTACAATGTTTTTCATTATGCATCATGTCGCGTGACATTGTTCACTATGTTTATTGTTTTTAAATTATGTGAAAATATTTTCTATCGTTGAATGATTTTGAAAATGTTGCCGTTTGTGCAACGAAACGATCGTCAATCTTAATAAAGATTTTCTATCACTTTTTATAACATTTTTAACTTTATCTGCAAAAAGTATTTAATTCACATTATAAAAATTTATTTTTCCTTTACCAGTTTGATTTCACAAATTAGATAGAGAAGTAATTTTTTTTCTTACCCCCTCGTCGACATATTGACTGAGTTATTTATAGATTCAAGATTTTGAACCGTTTTTCCTGGGTTGTTACATAATTCCTAATTCTGAAGTTCCATTTGGTTATTATAAACATCAGGAGTGATTAAACAAGAAATACTATTTTTTTCCGAAAGTCGTGCCGGATTTCCAGCATGCCGGACCTTAGGATGCCGGACCTTAAGATGCCGGATTAGAGGATGTTCACTGTACTACTGAGTGCTTATAAATTGCATTTTTTTAGCAATTATCTTAATCTTTTCTATTTTTATCGGAATTTCGTATAATCCGAATTTTTTGTAATCGAACAGGCACCGGTCATAATTAGCTCGGATTAGCGGTATTCTACTGTAGTTATAAAGATATTCAGTTGTAGCACTAATATTTTTAATATCATATACTGCTTATAAATAAAAATAAAAATATATAAACTTTATATTTATAGTACATAGTTTGCTTTATGCTATTTCAAAGTACTAATATTGTTGTTACATTCTTCAGCGACATCGTGCTACACAGTTTATGTTAAGTTATTTTAATGGACTTCAATATTTGTTTTATTTTTCTACTATTTATAATACAATTTCGTGGAATAGCCTCCTAGAGTAAATATGGATGACGATTACACATATACATATGGAATTTCTAAGCATTAAATCATAAAGTTTTAAATGTAAACAGAGGTAAAATTTGGACAATACCCAACTCAAATAATTAATTGTTTGTCTGAACTGAAGAAATGTTTCATATGCCGCACATCTCATGTTATCAAAGCTAAAGAAGAATTGTTCTAATTAATAAATTTTCATTTCATTTGTGAATTCCTGTGTGTAATAGCAACAAAATTCGAAAACACAAGTTAAATGTCGCAGATTCTATGACAAATGTAAAATGATTAATTGAGGAATTTTAATGGATAAAATTGAATAATTTATGAACAGTTTAATGTTTCAAGAATTCAGTTGAAATTATTTTATTTTTGTATCTGTCTCTAAACATAAATGTGCGAATAAAAGATTATTTTTTTTATTATGGATTCATTTTATTCAATATTTTATTTGTTAATAAAATAAAGGTAACTTAGGAAATAAATAACAGTGCATATTTTTATGCTCTTCAATGTATAAAATGTTTATCAAAAAAAAAAAAAAAATGTACCTTTATTTTTAATTTTATAAACTGCTTTAAAAAAAATTAAAAAATGAATTTTTATAACGTAGTTTGATTTATGCTATTTCAGTGTACTCATAATGTTGTTACTTTTATCGAATTTGTGCTACAACATAGATTTAAGTTTTGATTCCATGGACTTCAATAGTTGTTTTATTATTCTAGTATTTATAATAAAATTTCGTGGAATAGTTAAGGCAAATATGGATGACAATTATACACATATATATGAAAATTCTAAGCATAAGTCATAAAGTTGTTAACCCTCTCGCTGCGCAGCCCGACATAAGCTCGGGCATACATTTTTCCGTCAAATTAATACTATTTGGTGTTTCCCACCAGCTATTTTTTAACGAAAACTTCGTTTGATTTCATCAGGACGTTTTCCCCGATTACGATAGTCAAAAATTTATGTTTTAAAGAACCGGTGATAAACGATTAAAAATTCTGTAAAAGACGCTCTTCGCGTAGAATTACTTACGCAACGAGAGGGTTAAATTTAAACAGCGCGAAAATTTGCACAATACCCTACTCAAATAATTTATCGTTTCTATGAACAGAAGAAATGTTTCACATGTCGCACACCTCATATTATCAAAGATAATGAATAATTGTGATAATTAATAAATTTTCATTTTCTTTGTGAATTCCTGTGTGTAAAAGCAAATAAATCTGAAAACACAAGCTAAATATCGCAGATTCTATGGCAAATGTAAAATGACTAATTGAGGAATTTTAATGGATAAAATTCAATAATTTATGAGCCGTTTAAAGATTCAAGTATTCAGTTAAAATTATTACAGTGAAACCCCGATTTAACGTAACCCGTATTTAACGATTTCTCGTACATAACGTCATTTTTCACTAGTCCCAATTAATTTCTTATACTTGTAGTGTTACAAAATCCCTGATTTAACGTTATCATTTTGAAATATTTCCCGCATTTAACGTTTTCTCAGTGGTAAAAACTCAATGACTTTTATCTGAAATAGTCAAAAATTGTGATGAAAATAAATAAAAATTTATTAAGTAAAAATATCTATGTAAAAATATCAGTAAAAAATTATACGTGCAAAATTCGGAATCTCTTCTGTTTTTGTCTTTCTTACCAACAGCGGGTGCAATTTTCAAAAATCCTCCTCTATTCCATCCGCACCAATAATTTATTCGATTATGCTTTTTGTACTAGAACGGAACTGATAGCATTCGTTAGAAATTTTTTATTAGTTTTAGATGGCAAAATATGGTGGTCGAATATAGTGCATTCCTTTGAAATAGACCAATAAAAAACCTTAAAAAAATCCTCTAAGTTTAAAAAGCGATTTGTTTTGTAGCTGCTAAAAACAGTACGTAAATTAAAACATCCCAATTCTTTATAACATAATTTAGAAAACTGATGTCTAAATCCAGAAATGAAACGTGTATTACCTAAATTATTCTTTCTTTTACGCTCAGTGTTTTGTTTTCGTCTTGCCCCGATTTAACGTTTTCCCGCATTTAGCGTCATTTCTGTATAGTCCTTTGAATAACGTTAAATCGGGGTTTCACTGTATTATTATTATTATTATTATTATTATTATTATTATTATTATTTATATATATTTTTTTTTTGGATCTGTCTCTAAACATAAAGGTGCGAATAAAAGATTATTTTTATTATGGATTAATTTTATTCAATAATTTATTTGTTAATAAAATAAAGATAATTTGAAAAATAAGTAACAGTGCCTGTTTGTACACTTTTAAATGTTTAAAATGTTTATCAAAAACAAAATTTACCATTATTTTTAATTTTATAAACTGTTTATAAAAAAATAAAAATATAAAACTTTATACCGTAGTTTGGTTTATGCTGTTTTAAAGTACGCATAATGTTGTTACATCCTTTATCGAATTTGTTCAACAACATCGATTTAAATTTTGCTATTTCAATGGACTCCAATAGTTGCTTTATTTTTCTAGTATTTATAATAAAATTTCATGGAATGGTCTTCTAGAGCAAATATGGATGACGATTATACATATACATTATAAATATGGAATTTATACGCAGTGAATCATAAAATTGTTAAACGTAAACAAAGAAAAAAATTGAACAATATCCAACTCAAATAATTAATCGTCTCTCTAAACAGAAGAAATGTTTCATATGTCGCACATCTCATATTATCAAAGCTAAAGAAGAATTGTTATAATTAATAAATTTTCATTTCTTTTGTGAATTCCAGTGTGTAATAGCAACAAAATCCAAAAACACAAGTTGAATGTCGCAGATTCTATGACAAATGTAAAATGATTAATTGAGGAATTTTAATGAATAAAATTCAATAATTTATGAGCAATTTAAAGTTTCAAGTATTCCGTTGAAATTATTTTATTTTTGCATCTGGCTCTAAACATATATGTGCGAATAAAAGATTATTTTTTATTATGAATTCATTTTATGCAATTTTTTATCTGTTAATAAAATAAAGATAACTTAGGAAATAAATAACATTGCATGTTTTTATATTCTTGAATGTTTAAAATGTTTATCAAAAACAAATGTAACATTATTTTTAATTTTATAAACTGTTTATAAAAAAAAAAAAAAAATTAAAAAATGAATCTTTATAACGTAGTTTGATTTATGCTATTTCAATGTACTGATAATGTTTTTACCTTTATCGACTTCATTCTACGACACAGATTTAAGTTTTGATATTTCAATGGACTCCAATAGTTATTTTATTTTTCTAGTACTTATAATAAAATTTCATGGAATAGACTTCTAGAGCAAATATGGATGACGATTATACATATACATTATAAATATGGAATTTCTATGCAGTGAATCATAAAATTGTTAAATATAAACAGAGATAAATTTTGGACAATATCCAACTCAAATAATTAATCGTTTCTCTGAACAGAAGAAATGTTTCATATGTCGCACGGCTCATATTATCAAAGCTAAAGAAGAATTCTTATAATTAATAAATTTTCATTTCATTTGTGAATTCCTGTGTGTAATAGCAACAAAATCTGAAAACACAAGTTAAATGTCGCGTATTCTATGACAAATGTATAATGATTAATTGAGGAATTTTAATGGATAAAATTGAATGCTTTTTGAACCGTTTAAAGTTTCAAGTATTCAGTTGAAATTATTTTATTTTTGCATCTGTCTCTAAACATATTGTGCGAATAAAAGATTATTTTTTATTATGAATTCATTTTATCCAGTATTTTATTTGTTAATAAAATAAAGATAAATTAGGAAATAAATAACAGTGCATGTTTTTATAATCTTCAAGGTTTAAAATGTTTATCAAAAACAAAACGTACCATTATTTTTAATTTTATAAACTGTTTATAAAAAAATTAAAAAAATGAATCTTTATAACGTAGTTTGATTTATGCTATTTCAATGTACTCATAATGTTGTTACCTTTATCGACTTTGTTCCACAACACATCTTTAAGTTTTGATATTTCAATGGACTCCAATAGTTGTTTTATTTTTCTAGTATTCGTAATACAATTTCGTGGAATAGTCAGAGCAAATATGGATGACAATTATACACATATACAGGGTGTCCGAAAAGTCTGGAAACGGTCGAATAACTCGAGAGAAAGCAGATTGCAAAGCAGATTGAAAAACGAAAATATACGTGTTACATATTTTTAAAAAAGCTACTCAGTGATACCAAATTTGTCCCTCGCAATCGACCCCCGGGGGTCAGAGGGGTCCAACTTTGAAATCTTGAATGATAACCCCCATTTTTTATTGCAGATTCGAATTCTACGGACAAAAATACGTAACTTTTGTATTTAACATTTTTTTCTAATATTCGTTGATCACGGTGTAATCGAGCAAATAAAACAGATACATATTTTGGTTTTCCCAACCAGGTTTTGACATCTCGAAATCTCATTGGACAGAACTTTCATCGTCAAAGTAGCCGTCTTTTGCGGGAATAGTGTTTCTCGAAAACCATCAGTGGTGGTTGTTTATATGACGCTTTATATGCTTTTTCCATAAAAATTAATAGAAATATATTAAATTAGTACTGTATTTGCATTTTTTTTTTTTTATCCAGTCAATCATTTCAAAATAATAACCTGCGTATTTTGATTTTTTTTAACATGTAAATATACAACTACCCTCCCGGACAGAAAAAGGATAATCTACATTATTTGGGGGCGGAGTAAGCAGATATTCTGCGTTTTGATGGCTTCTGCTATTTTTTTATTATTATTATTTTTTTTAAATATGATCTAATTTAGGAGGCTAATGCTGGTGTACAGTTTTTAAAATTATTACTATAGAACAAAATATAGGACAAAATATATTTAAAAAAAAAGATATAAAAACTTTTTATGCTGTCTGAGCAAAGGATGGGGAAGTAGCGTAAATTCCAGTGGGGGTGGAGCTACATATTTTGATGATTGATTAGTTACTGTAATTCCAAAATATCAAGTCGGGCAGACACTTCTTCAATAAATCTTATAATCATAATAATTTATTGCATTTTAAAATATTTTTCAATTTAACCTTTTTTCATAATTTTAAAATTAATAATTTTAAACAATTGGAAATATTTGATATTTTAAACTTTTTCATTTTAAAAATAATTAAACTCTTTAACACCCTTCGGGACGGGAGCCTTTAACGAATTTTTTAATTTTTTGTCACCGCTTTTTAAAAACAGAAATTTGTGTTTTCTTGAATCGAAAAAACGCGTTGATTAAATAAGGCAAATTTTACAGTAAATTTTTACTGGTGAGGTAAAACAAGGTTTCTGAGCGCTTCATGCGACACGTATACGTGTCGCTCGTCCCCAAGGGGTTAAGCTCTCTTTATTATTTTGGGGGAAAATGATTATTTAATTTTCATAGGGGAAGGATGATGTAGAAATTTTTTAATTATTTATAATTGTGTCCGAAAAGTGTGGAAACGGTCGAATAACTGAAGAAATTCATGTAAAATTGAAAAATATATATATATGTGTCAAACATTTTTTTTTAAAGCTATTCTGTGATATCAAAGTTCACGCCCCACCCCGACCACCTGGAAGTCAGACGCGTTCCAACATTGAAATTGTAAATTATAATCCCCATTTTTTATTTCAGATTCGGATTCTACGGGGGAAACGCAACTTTTGCTTTTAACATTTTTTTTTCGAATCTTTGAAGATGACGGTGTAATCCAACAAAATGTGTCAGATACATATTTGGTTTTCTCAACCATGTTTTGCAATCACGAAATGTGATGGGCCAAAGCTTTCGTTGCCAAAGTGGGTCGCTTTAGCTGGAATTGTGTTTGTCGAAAACTATAAATGGAGGTTGTTTCTATAACAAAAGTGCTTTATACGCTTTGTCATGCAAATTAGCAGAAATGTATTGAATTAGATTTCTAGTTGTGTTTTTATTTTATCCATTCAGTCCATTCTACTCAATTAACCTGCGTTTTTTTTATAAATATTTTGATGTGTAAAAATGCCCCTCCTCTTCCGAACAGAAAAAAGGATAATCTTCGTTATTTGGTAGAGGTAGGCGTGGATATTCGGCATTTCGATGGCCTCTGCTGTTTTTTTTTTTTTTTTTTTTTTTTTTTTTTTTATTTTAATACTCTAAATCGTCGGCAGAAGGTGGGTGTATGTTTTTTTTTTTAATATTACCATAGAGTAACATATAGGACAAAATAAAAAGAAGTACATATAATTTTTGTTGTGTGCGGGCGGAGCAAAGAATGGGGAAGTAGTGTAAATTTCAGGTGGTAGTCGGATTGGAGATTTTGATCATTGATTAGTTCCTGCAACCAGAAAATAACAACTAGGGCAAAAATATTTTCAATAATTCTAATAAATGTAATACTTTTTTGTAAATTAATATTTTTTAATTTAACATTTTTTTCCATAAATTTAAACAATAGAAAAATTTTGATATTTGAAAATTTTTTATTTAAAAATAATTTAAATCTTCAACTCTGTCGGTGATTCGTGAGGCACATATATTCATCGTCAAAAGGTGCATATGGAATTTGTTTTGGGCACCATTAATAAATGAATAATATTATTTAATTTTTTAATTAAAGGATTTTTTGGTATTTCAGAAGTAAAGGGGAGAGTTGAAAAAACACGATGTATTTCAAATAAAATTTGTGTACGCGATGCGGTTTCGAAAGTGTTAAAGTGTAATGTTTATTTGCTGGGATAGAAGACGTGTTAATTATCATAACAGAAGGATAATGTAGAAAATTGTTTGTTTATTATTACAATAAAATAAATTATGTGACAAAAAATATAATCTAAAACATAATTGGCAGAACAAATTAAAAACAGAACAGTTTATTTTCTTCGTTTTTTAAGCCCTAGAAGGGGCATTTATTAATATATTTCATTCAGTTAGTTCTACGTTCTTAAATTTTTATAGCAAATAAGTTAAACCAATTGAACAATTAAAAAAAAAAAATCAAACAATATGATACATAAAAAACATTAAAAACTTAGGTTCCGTTAAAAAGAAATCTAAATAAATTTTAAACCTTTTTCCTTTTTAAGTTGTAAATATTTGTCTTGAAGATTTTGCATTATGCTTACGATGAGTGTGTGCAAAATGATAAGGCACATGTAAAATACAAAAAAAAAAATTAAAGTCTAAGATTTATTTCGATTTAATTTGAAGGGAAATTTTAGGGATTTTTAGGGTATTTAAATTATCATATTGTTTAAATTTTGTTTTTATTTTTTAATGTTCATTTGGTTTAATCCTTACCGGCGCGGAGTAATTCTGTTTATAAACTGATGAAATGATAGACTGACATTAGAATTTATAAACGAGTTTATTGGAAAATACAAACTTTCTTATTTTCAAGTACGTTATAAATGAAAAATTTTAATTAAATATTCTGGGTGCCAGTAAAATAAAAATTATGAGTCCTTTTTTAAGGACACTGTCCGCAGAAGCTCTAACTTATTTGTTGCAAAACTTTAACATTAAACATCGAAGTAACTGAATGAAATAGATTAATAAATGTCGCTTCTCGGGCTTAAAAAATGTAGGAAAAAACTGATTTGTTTTTAATTTCTTCTGCAAATAACGTTTTTGTTTATATATATATATTTTTTTTTTTTACATTTCTTACATTATTGTAATAATTAATAAATAATTAAACACTTTTCAACATTATCCTTCGCCCATTAAAATTAAAACGTCTTCTGCCCCAGGAAATAATCAACAGTGCTTAAAGAGTTAAATTATATTTTAAATTCACAAGTTTAAAAAATCAAAAATTTTCAATTGTTTAACATTATTATTAGGTCGTTCGGAAAGACGTGTCCGTTTAGAAAAATCAATTCCTACCGGTAAAATTTATTATTTAATAGTTAGAGACTGATTCCTGTATCTAATGTTCAATAATTACCTGGCAGGATTTTCCGGTGCGAATTGATTTTCCTAAACGGACACGACTTCCCGAACAACCCATTAATCAATATAAAATTAGGAAAAAAATGTTAAAATGGAAAAGTATATTAATTTACAAAAAAGTATTACATTTATTAGAATTTTTGAATGTTTTTTTCCTACTTGCAGGTCAGTAGTTGCAGTAACTAATCAATCATCAAACTTATAATCCCACCCTCCTCCACATGAAATTTACGATACTTCCCATCCTTTGATCAGCCAGCACAAAAAGATTTTATATGTTTGTTTGTTTGTTTGATTTTGCTCCCTTATACTATTCTATAGTAATAATTAAAAAAAAAACTTATACATTTCATACGGCCCCGAATTAAGTGATTTTTTTTGACAGCAGAAGACATCGAAACACAGAATATCAACACACTCCGCCCCCAAATAATGAATACTATCATTTTTCTGTTCAGGAGGGGAGGTGCTTATTTACTCGTTAAAATATCAAATAACGCAGTTTATTATTTAAAAATTATCGACTTGATAAAAAGACATGCAAATAGAAAACTAATTTAATATATTTCTATTAATTTTCATGGAAAAAGCATATAAAGCGCCATGAAAACAATCTCCACTGATCAGTGTTGAATTCAGACACTTTTCTCCGGGAGGGATTTCTGTGGCTCCAGGGGGGACATTATTGAGTTCCGGGGGGGAAATTGCACTTTTTGACCATTGAAAACACAAAATCTCAAATCTTCCGGGGGGGACATCTCATTGCTCCGGGGGGGAATGTCCCCCCCGGGCCACCCCCTGAAATCAACACTGCCACTGATGGTTTTTGAGAAACATTATTTCAGCAAAAGACGACAACTTTGACGTTTAAAGTTCTGGCCAATCAGATTTCAAGATGTCAAAACAAGGTTGGGAAAATCAAAATATGTATCTGTTTTATTTGCTCAATTACACCGTGATCAACGAGGATTAGAAAAAAATGTTAAATACAAAAGTTACGTATTTTTGTCCGTACAATCCGATTCTGCAATACAAAATGGGGGTTATCATTCGAGATTTCAAAGTTGGACCCCCTCTGACACCCGGGGGGTCGGTTGCGGGAATCAAATTTGGTATCACGGAGTAGCTTTTTTAAAAATATGTAACATGTATGTTTTCGTTTTTCAATCTGCTTTGTATTTCTCGAGTTATTCGACCGTTTCCAGACTTTTCGGACACCCTGTATATGGAATTTCTAAGCATAAATCATAAAGTTGTTAAATGTAAACAGCGCGAAAATTTGGACAATATCCAACTCAAATAATTAATGGTTTGTCTGAATTGAAGAAATGTTTCATATGCCGCACATCTCATATTATCAAAGATAAAAAAGAATTGTTCTAATTAATAAATTTTCATTTCACTTGTGAATTCCTGTGTGTAATAGCAACAAAATCTGAAAACACAAGTTAAATTTAACAGATTCTATGACAAATGTAAAATGACTAATTGAGGAATTTTAATAGGGTAAATCCGGTAGAGTCGCCGCATACGGGATAGATGCCGCACCACTCGTATTTGTTCTATTTATCGATAGATGGTCGTCAAACGCACAGTATAGATGCGCAATGAGAATATTGTAACCAGTGAACAGCGTGAATCCCATTTCGATGTTTATTTGTAGAATTACAATCTTTAATTTGACGTAAGTGTATTATTTCACTGTCCAAACTTTTAAACACATCATATTTAAATACATTTTATACACTAATTACTAAATGCATGGTTGATTTCGAAGTCAAAACTAAGTGTAGCGGTTGTATAGAGTACTCTGTGCATGATTACGCCATTCCCCTTCGCGATGGCAGGTAACTATGATGGCCGACGTCTGCACCATGCAAAATGGGATACATGCCGCACAGCTATTGCGGTATACATGCCGCAGTTTCTTTTGTACGGGATGATTAAGTGTTATTATCTTTTCTTTTCTTTTGCACAGACTAACCATGGTAGGCATGTTATCAAGTTTACTAAAACCAAAGGAGAAAAAGGGGAAAATAAAAAGTAAGAAGGGCAAGAAAGATGCAAGTCAAGATAATAATAATGAAAAATTGGATTACGCGTAACGCAGACGTTCTTTGCAAACTACTCCAAAAAAGTGGAAGTGTAATTATCTCCGTTGCATCATGTGTTTAATTGTAGTTACATAAAGACTGTACTTTTTCGACATTTATTCTGTACATTGAAGTCGATCTCTTAACCATTCGGGACCATAGGTGGATATAAGCACCTTCATAAAGAGCTTACAAAATTTATTTCCTTCACCAGTAAAAAAGAAAAGTAATATTTGCTTTGTTTAATTAGAGCATTTACATGATTATTTAAGTAAAGTTAACTTCTTTTAACCAAATAAATTTTGTGTAAAAGCCACCGGTCCCGAAAGGGTTAACAAATAAATTATGTAAACACAATTTTACTTTTTCTTTTCCCTTTTTAATTCATTGATGTTACGTTATTGTTGAAATAACAATTAAAATTTAATGTAAAAAAATAAGTCGATAATTTTAATAGTGAAAGTAGGCAACACTTATTAGTTTGAATCTACTAATACGTTTCAATGTACTCATTTAGTTTCATTTTGTTATTGCATCCATAATTATAGTCCAGATATGATTTTTTTTATATTTTTAATTATAGCTTAATTCTGTTCTTATTACAAGCGCGGCATAACTACAGCACAAGTGCAGCGTCTCAGCCTGAATGTACGGGTGACGCGCCGCGATGTAATGTTTTAGTAAAAAATTGTTAAAAAATAGTAATAATTTTTTTGATTTTTTTTGTCGCAGTACACGCGTTGCATATTTAACATTAAATAGCACGGAATGATTTTTTTTTTTTTTATGTCCATCATGGGACTTTATACACACATTCAAAAAAATGTGAGGCATAAATCCCGGATTACCCTACATAAAATTCAATAATTTATGATGCGTTTAAAGTTTGAAGTATTCAGTTGAAATTATTGCCGAAACGTCAGTGAAGGCTTACTGTGGAGACACGAAAAGTTTTGATTTCCGTTTGTCTGTCTGTCTGTCTGTCTATCTGTTCCGCGATAACTGCCGCAAAAAGCACCCGATCAGCTTGAAATTAATTGGGCATATTCGTGAGATACCCGGACGTAGCTGTATAGTTTTTGGTTAAATTTGGTTCATTCGTTCGGAAAATATGGAAGATTTTATTTTTCTTTATAATGCTTTTCTACGGCAAGTCAGACGATTTTCAAATTTCCATTTGTTGAAAGAAAATGGCACGTTTGATTAATGGATTTAAATGTCAAATTATGGATACTAAAATTCCAAATAAGGGTTTTAAATTATTCCTATTATATTGAAGTTTTATCAATATATCTATCAGATTTTTAATATTTACGTGTATAACGTTTTGAGGACGTTTATACATGTATTCCAATAATATAAAGAATTTTTAAATTAATTTTCTTGTTTTACATGATACATATTTTTTTTTCCTTTTCTTCGTTGCCTAGCGACTGTTATTCGTAGCCTATCATTGCTTCAAATATGAATGAAGTTAGTAAATTACGTTAATTTTGTTGCAGGTACTATTAAAAGGCTATCACAAAAAATATTTTATCGCGCCAAATCGATGCAATTTATGCAATTAACAGTGGGCACGATAATGAATTATTTTCCAGTAGATTTACAGATCTCCAGATATGCATATTTTGGGGGGCTTTTAATATGTTATTGCTATCGCATGGATTAGGATGTTTAAACTAATGTTTAACCATGCTATAAGTGAAAAAAAAAGTACAGTTAAAGGCATGTAAATCCTTTTTAACACTTTCCAACATGGATGAAAAGTATTTATGACTTCAGTTTTTCTATCTGTCGCCTGCCGTGTTACTCTACGTGCTCTAACTCGCGTAAATATAGACGGGATTACATGTAATTGATATACGTTATTGAGGTTTGCCAAAGTATGTTTAGTATTAAAAATGAAGAGTGTAGCATTCATAGCTTAATTACAGGGGCACTCAAAACTATTCCGTTACATTATAGTCTTTGGGAAAAATCGTGTGCGGTGTATTTTAATAATGTTACACAATTTTAAACGTAATGAAATTTATATACTTTATTAAGGTGCACTAGAACCTGATTACTATAAAATATGTTATGTGTAGCACTTACAGCATACGTACAGGGAACTCAAAAGTATTCATAATATTACAATCTTTGAAGAAAATCCTTTTGTGGCGTTTTTTAATGATGTTACTCTGTTACAAAATAATAAAATTGATATGTATTTTTGAAACATTTTTGTAGTATATGGGGTGCAAAGCATATGTTTTGTTCAGGGTCACACAAAAGTGGTCGATTAAAATGTGGTCTACGGGAGAAAAAAATTCTTCACAGCTTATTTTAACACATTAGCGACGGGAAACGAGAATTCTCGTTTTTATTCAGAATACATCATTGGCTAAGGGAGTGACTTCTACCTTACAGAAAAGACATTTATATTGTGTTGTCCGTATTTTTTATAGATTGTAAGACATTATATATTACATCCGTACATTGAAAGATATTTACTGCTGCATAAACATGAAAAACATATCTCAGAAACCAATTTCCGAGACACTTTCAGAAGAGGGAGGAGCTTCTACTGTTTTTAAAACCAGATTTAATTAAATGCCTGTCGTCAGTGTGTTAATTGTGTTGCACTAATTCAAACATTATGAAATTAAATTACATTACTGTGGTTGACTACAAGAAGCTTGAATATGATTTGTATCGTATTTATCGTTCATTTATAGGGTCACATAAAAAATTTCGGATACAGTTCTGGTCTATTAGGGATGATTGCTGAAGAGCATTTTCGGTTATGGTGTGCGTTTTAACGTTAAGTACATTTGTGCTTAATAAGTAGTGCTTAAATATTGTATAGACCATGTACAGGGATACACAAATGAATTCGTAAGTATAAATGAAAATGAGCGCGAATTGCTTCAGTGTGTTTTTAGGTGCGTTCGTAATTGTATAAATACGTAGCACCTATAGTCGTCGTTCAGTCCGTCCGTCTGTCCGTCTATCCGTCCGTCTGTCTGTCCACATATAACAGAGCAAAAACTACCCAGCCGAATGGTCTGAAATTTGAAATATAAGATTGTTGCAAAATTTTGTCGAGCCATTTCAAATTTTATGAAAATCGGATGTACAGTTTAATTACAGGGACAGTCAAAAGTTTTTCTTTACATTACGGCCAACGGGAAAAATTATTGCAAGTGCATTTTAATGATGTTACAGCCTTCCGAATGGTCTGAAATTTTAAAGATATAATTGTTGCAAAATTTTGTCGAGCCATTTCAAATTTTCGGAAAATCGGATGTATAGTTTAATTACAGGGACAGTCAAAAGTGTTCGGGGAATGGAAAAAAAAATTATTGGGAGTGCATTTTAATGATGTTAAAGACTATGCACTTTATGAAGTGCAAAAAATTATACATTCAGTACAATATGGGGTACAAAAAATAATTATAAAACTTGTTATAGTACGAACGCACCTCATTTGCCACGTTTGACGACCAATTTCCAACTTGTTTTTATTTGAGTTATGTATTCCCCAGCCCAATCACATTTAGTATACTAACAAATGTTTGCAGAATTTAAATAGAACCATATACAGGACTCCGCAGAAACTGGATATATGGTGCACACTATGCATACTAATCCCCGGAAATGTGATATGAGCAGTTTTAAGAGGGTTTTTTGTCTGCATTAAATTTAAATGTTATAGACGACGCGTAAAAATCTTCACGTAATATACAGGGCTGTAGAAAAGAATTCATGTACGTTTCCGTCTATTGGTAGAATTTACTAAATGACATTAACACAATTAATTGATAATTACAAATGTAAAATAAATTACACTACGAAGGGGTTCAGGGGGGCAGAGCCCCCCTGAAGAAATCTACTTTATTATCTAAAAATTACCAGAATAAGTAGCTCATGAGATTTTCAGAATACCATTACATAACAAGGGGTTTAATTTAACGCTTCTAATGTCAGAAACCTTCGAAATATTTTTTCGTTTTATAAATGTTTATGTAATTTCAAAACTTTAAATTTCGTTTTTTGTAGAAAGATTAATATTACTCAAAGGGTGCTAAACACAATGAATTGTAGAGCTGACGTTGAGGCTCCTGATCTGCAGATTTACTAGTTATTATTATTATTACTATTTTATTTTACTTTCTTGCATCTGTCTCTAAACATAAAGGTGCGAATAAAAGATAATTTTTATTCAATATTTTATTTGTTAATAAAATAAAGATAATTTGGATAATAAATAACAGCGCATGTTTGTACACTTTTCAATGTTTAAAATATTTATAAAAAATGTACCATTATTTTTTATTTTACAAACTGGTTGTAAACAAATAAAAATAAAAAACTTTATAACATAATTTGGTTTATGCTATTTTAAAGTACGCATAATGTTGTTACATCCTTTATCGACTTTGTGCTACAACATGGATTTAAGTTTTGCTATTTCAATGGACACCAATAGTTGTTTTATTTTTCTAGTATTTATAATAAAATTTCATGAATAGTCTTCTAGAGCTAATATGGATGACGATTATACATATACATTATACATATGGAATTTCTAAGCAGTAAATCATAAAATATTTAAATGTAAACAGAGAGCAAATTTGGACAATATTCAACTTAAATAATTAATTGTTTCTCTGAACAGAAGAAATGTTCCATAGATCGTACATCTCATATTATCAACGATAAAGAGGAATTGTTATACTTAATAAATTTTCATTTCTTTTATGAATGCCCGTGTATAATAGCAACAAAATCCGAAAACACTAGTTAAATGTCACAGATTCTAAGCAGATGTAAAATGATTAATTGTAGGAATTTTAATAGATGAAATACGATAATTTATGGACCGTATAAAGTTTTAAGTATTCATATAAATTTAGTTTTTTTTTTTTTTATCTGCCTCTAAACTTTCATAAAGGTGCGAATATATTTTTTTTATTATGAATTGATTTTATTTTATCTTATAACTGTTAATAAAAAAAAAAAAAAAAAAAAAAAAAAAAAAAGCAATTTAACAAATTACAACGACCATTTGGAAAAGATTTTTTCAAAGACTAAAATTTAAGACATAAAAAATCGCACGGAATTGATTTACGTACGCCATAGATTAAATATTAACATTCTTGGACCCATCATGAACAAATTTTAAAAGAAATTTCAGTTTTACACTTTTCGGTACTGTAAATTTTTAATCTTCTACGGAGCTGGTCATACATTATGTACGCCATGAATTAAAGATTAATAGTGTTATTACACGTAAAAATTGCAAGCAAGAAAAATCGCCTGCGACTCGTCAGATTTCCAATGAAACTTACGTAATAGCCAAGCATTTCATTGGCTGTTCGGGAAAAGGCTTTTCTATCATCAGATTTCCAAAAAATCTCACGACCAATTTTAAATAAAATTTCATTCTTAAACTTCTAAACATCCGACAATATTACTTTTTATACCGTCGGATAGAGAAAAAAATGCACGTTTAAATGCAATTTGTTTGAAAGTTGTATCTCAATTTGTTTCTGATTTATTAATTTTTTTGTAGTTTTTATTACTTTTTTGTCATAGTGGCAACACTCTGTTGTCCATCGTTGTTGAAACCAAAGGGAAATACAGATTTCTGTATATACCAATCAGATAGCGAATAAATTGCGGATTAAACCAATGAAAACGTTCAGATATGCTTTTGATTTCCTACCCTGACGAGAACAATAACCAATTTTCCAAATGGTTAAAAAAAAAAAGAAAAAAAAAAAGAAAAGAAAAGAAATACCAGTTTATGCTTGTATATTTTTCTATGTTTAAAATATTTCTCCTAAAAGAAAATGTAATAATTTTTGGGAATAATAATTAAACATCATTTTTGCGTTAATCTGTAATTATTTATTAAGAAACAGTTCAATTTCAAATTTCGTGTGACGTTTGGTAGAAACAAATTTCTTTCATAAACTGATCGCATTTTCAAATATTTTTTTATGAAATTTCTTCGTAATATTCCATCTTATAAACTTCCAGAACAAGATAAAACTATAATATTATATGCCCTATCTATATTATAAAGGACAAACATATATGTGCGTAACGCATACGTCATTTTGCGAATGGCAACACTTTGAAATTTGAAATAAAATTTTGGTTTTACAATTTTATCTGCTGCAAATTTTTAAACTTCTAAGCATCGCACATTTTAAATTTTTACACCGTCGTATAAGGAAAAAAAGGTTCTTTTAAATGCAATTTGTTTGAAAACTGTATCTCAATTTATTTTTGAGATATTAATTTTTTGTAGTTTTTAATACCATTTTTCCAATCGTGGCAACAAAAGTACCCCATTTCTATTGAAAGTCATTGAAAGTAAAAGGGAAATAGTCGAAAATAGGAGATTACTGCATCTTTTTGTTGCCATTTTCTTATAAAACCAGAAAAAAAATTGAAATTAAAATACGGGCTATGTCAAGAATATTGTCTGTTATTCCGCGATAATGATGTCATATGCATACTTTTCTATAGACGAAGTTCAAGATTGGATTGTAAAAGTGGATTGCTTTAGCGATGCAAATGACGTCATTTTATAAAACAGCGTGTATTTTAATTCTTAAAACTGAATTATGTTTTGTAGAAGTGCGTCATTTTCATAGCCCTTCTGCTTTCAAATTCTTCACAGGTTAAAATGCTTCACTTTTGAAAATAATGTAATCGAAATCACACACTGATAAAACGCAATGTTTTACAAAAATGTAGAGTGTCTTTATAAAAGAGAGGTATATAGCGGAATACCTCTATATACAGGAATAATAGCGATTTATATTACAGATATTGATGATTCTCGCCTGGATAGATTTGCTTGGCCGAGTTAGACAAGCAAACAAATAACTCCAGGTTTAAAATAATATCATGTTCCTGAAGTTATTGTCCAAAATTCTCTCGAATAATAAAACTTTAATGTATTCTTGAGGACATTCTACTATAATTTTATCAAAATAACATAATTTGGTTAATTTAATTTTTCACAATTTTATATAATCTATATATTTAAAACACAAGTGTGTTTTTTAGTCATCTGCCCTGATCATTCTGCTGAACCAATTTTACTAAAATGTTTTTTTCAACTGAAAGATGTTCATTTCTAGATGTGATAGCATTATTATTATTATTATTATTATTATTATTATTATTATTTTTTTTTTTTTTTTTTTTAAACATTCCTACTTTTATATTTTAATTTTAAATGCATTTTATGAAATTGCTCCAAAATGATGAAAATTAGATAGCTGCCATTATTGCAGACAAGAGAGAAACAAAATGGGGTATTTTTATCTTTATTCATGCCATTTTCTGATAAAAATTCAAAATTGTTTATAAAAATTGTTGTATAGGGTTTAGTGGCGCAAAATCCCATTAGGAGCATAATATTATATTAGGAGAATAATAACGGAAAATAACATACTGCTTTTGAAAAATGCATTTTTCCTCATAAATTTTCTATATTGTTTTTCCTTCAGCATGTGTACTGATACTAAGTTTCAGACACTAGGCGAAATGCTTATTTAAGTGAAAATGAAATCATATTTAAAAGAAAACGATCATTTTCTTAGATAAAACTAAACATTTTAACACAAATTCGTCTAAAAAACATAAATTACGGAAATTTTTACTCTCCGGAATTGAGATTAGAATCTCAAGTAAAGAGTGCGTCTATTCACATAAAAGCTGACAATGGTGACTTCCAGTTTTGAGTTAAAATTATTTTAAAAGGATTAAAAAAAATACATTTTTTTTACAAATGATGAATATGGATATGAGAAGTGCGTATACAAATTTTGAGAAGGTAAAAATTGCTGTTGTTCATTCCGGAATACCAAGCATAATAGCTTCAATTGATAACCACATCGTAATAACAGATCTTTATTATATTTTACTGATTACGTATCTATATTATAAAGAAGAAACGTATCTGTGCGTAACGCTGATGTGATTTTGCGTATTGCAACACTTCACGATCAAATTTCGGTCTTCAATTTTCGCTACTGCAATTTTTTTAACTTCTGACCATCGTACATTTTCAATTTTCGTCGCATAGGGAAAAAATTTACTTTCAAATGCAATTTGTTTAAAAACTGTATCTTAATTGACTGATGTATTATGTTTTTTAAAATAATTTCTAAGCATGATTTTTTTAAAGTTTATCTTATCGCGTACCGGTTTCAATTCATAATAATAATAAACATTTTGCACATAAAGCAAAAACATTGTTCAGCATTTTTTTCTGACTATTTTTGCATAAGAAATTAATACTTCCTTTATAAACAAATAAAATAATAATATTAAAAAAAACCCCAATCTAACATATCTGTGAAAGACAAATTAACGAAATTAATATTTCTTTTATAAACAAATAAAAGAATATTATTTAAAAAAAACCCACAAATCTAATATATTTGTAATCATACAATTTAAATTTTTGGATCATCAAATAGGATTTTTTTATTCAAATGGAATTTGTTTGCAAAGTTCATCTCAGTTTACTGATTGTCTAAGGTTTAAAAAACAATTTTAATGCATGAAATATTTTTTTTATTTATCTATATCGCGCGGAGCTCGATTACGAAAGATTAATCCGTTTGTCCTTAAAACAAAATAAAGAATTCATCATTTTCTTGCGGCTAATATCCATTTAAAAAATCTTCCCTATGAATAAAGAAATAAAATAATATAAATAAAACACAAATTTAACAGACATATATAAGCTCTGAAATTATCGGAACATAAAAGGATGCCGTAAGTAGCAAAATCACGGTCAAATAACTCTTAGCATGCGATTAATAAGAAAATATCGCTTTTGTTAAATTTCAAAAATTATTTGATTGTATAATTCGTATTTTTCGTGTGAAAAATACTTTTTAATCTAAGTGGACAATCAAAAAAAAAAAAATTATTGCATATTAAAAAAAATTAGTTTTCAATAAACAAAAATGTTTTCCCCTATATTCTGTAACCCGGGAAGCCTGGGTACGATCCCCTAGTATATATAAAATTCTAATGAAACGACTTTATGAAAGGATTTTATGAAACGACTGATTAAACGAATGATTCAGTTTCACGGCTGTTTCTCCTAAAATAAGAAAGTTTTTTTGCTGGGAAATTAATACTAATTACCCGCAATGATCCTCTGCTGCCAAAACTGGTAATAGAATTTTAAATTTTCAATTAGTTTTCGTAATATTAATTTTTTTCTAATTTTAATTGCATTTCTTTAGTGACAATCTGTAACGGCAATAAAATTACTCAGTTTTTTTTAAAGGGGAAAACAGGGGAAAATTATAGGGATCATTAGATTTCTTTTTTCAATTCCTACTATTAGTTCACACTCTCCCTATATTTATTTATTTATATATTTATTTATATATTTATAAATCTTGTTCGAATTTTCAATCGTTAATAAAATACTCATTATTCATCCTACCAAGTTGAAATATATTTTTTTTGAACTTGTACTAGATGACAATTGATGTTAATACAGTTTTTTCAAATATTAATTGATTAATTAAATTTTAATTAATTAATTTTAGTTTTGCATGGGAAACAAAATGGTGGCCATTGGTTATTGAAGGTCAACGAAAGTATTTTCAATAAGAGGTTACCATAGGAGGGACCCTGTTCTCTCGCCAAATACCGCCATGTTTGTCGCCAACTTGGCGATATATCGCCAAATTTGGCGGCCAAAATGGGTCGCCAAAAGTTACGCCAACTTGGCGAAATTTCTAATATTTCGCCTAAATACCCATAGAATTCCATTGTAAACCCACTTGCTTATAGAAAATCAACAAATTGAGATATTTTAATGCAACAAAAACTAATATTAGCTTAAGGGATTATATTAAATTTTTCTTTGATGAGCTAAGTAGGAATTGACTTTAAATACAAAATTTTTATATTACTTGTTTTTCATCAATTTCAAATTGATAATTGAAATAATATACAGGGTGTCCCAAAAGTCTCCGTACAACTTCAAAAATTTATTACAAAAAAAAATAATAGGCCTACAGCAAAAATAATTTCAACAGTTTATAGAGTAACTTAGTTATTTTTTGTCTGTTCATAAATGATGCTGCATAAGTGAAAGATCCTGTGAAGAAAACGCAATGCGTCGCGTGGACATCTCTCCATTGGACTTTTTCTTTTAGAGTTATATAAAAAATGCCGTGTACCGAACGAAAGTGAACACACTCGTGGAATTGAAACAAAAGATCCAAACAGTTGTAACTGCTGATGATGAGCATGCTGAAACGCACGTGGGTGGAATTGGAATATCGACTTGATATTCTTCATGCAACCAAAGGATCTCATGTAGAAGTATACTAGGGTAGTAGAAAAAACTTTTTAAGTTACTCTATGTGCTGTTGTCATTATTTTTGTTTTAGGCCTATTATTATTATTATTATTACTATTTGTAATAAATTTTTGAAGTTGTACGGAGACTTTTGGACACCCTTTATTTTACTTCAATTGATAGTGAAAACATATTCAGATTAAATGATGTTTTTCAGGAAAATTAAAAAAATAAAAACATTTCTTCACATTTCATTAATCTGGAATCAATTTATTTTAGAAAACAAAAATCGTCTGTCAGTTTCAAATTCCATAGACGTAAAAAAGTGTTTTATTTTCCATTTTAAAGAAAAAATGACATCCATAATCAAAAAATAGACAGAAAATTGAAAAAAAAAAAGAATTTAGTCATCACACGTTACAATCAGAATATAAGGAAAGTTTCGTCAAAATCTCTACACATAAATATTTAAAAAGTTGAAAACTTTAAAATAATAAAGTTATCACACGCGAAACACATTTTAAGGTGATAATTACGCCATTTGTAAAAGGCACAAACATTAAATATCGTACGAATTAAGTTCCTAAAATTAAATTGTTACACGTGAAAAACTTTTAATGGTGAATATTAGATCATACTTAAAAAGCTGAAATAGTGATATTCCCAAATGCTTTTAAGTACATATGTATCCGTGAATCTTTAAAAAATGTATTACATGAGACATGCATTTAACAGGGAAAATTACGTTATATAATAAAACGATATATTTAAAACTTTTTTATTCCGGAGACTTTTAATCTGTCGTTACATTATATAACAGTAGTGCGCCAAGCAAATTTGTTTATATATCACATCACTTCATGCAGCAAAAGTACAGGTAAATTTATGCTCAAAATACTTTCGATTTATTTTGTACGAATTACTATTTAATACAAACATATTAGAAAATTCGGGTATTCTTATTAATTAATATGAACGGTACTACTTCATTATCCCGTGAAACAATTTCGCCAAATTATACAAATTGACAAATTATACAAACTTACATAATTTTGTTTTAAATAACGAAAGAACATGTAAGTTAGTAAAACACTGATAAAAAAAAAAATTAATTAAATGACGAATAAAAAATCACTTGATGAAGTAACAAACACGGGTATCACATCAAGTGAATGTGACTTTTACGATCATCCATTATTGGCATATTTAATCATATTGTTTGGCGATAGTATTTTGGTCGACGCGATAATCAAGTAGTACCATACAAACAATATACATTGTAAAAGTAACTTGAAAATATTCATAATAGCTTATTACAATAGTGAAAAGAATTCATGAATAAGCTATTCCTGTTGTTGAAATATCTAAAACTCGATCAAGACATAAAATATAAGCGTAAAATTTCGAAACACAATGCTTTTCAATACGTGGATACGAAAGCTATTCCGAAGCAGATAGATATTTTAACCTCAAATCTAAAGGAATAATATTGTCAATGGCGTCGTTAAAAACTCAGAAAGATAGCGCCTTTTTAACCTAATCATTTTATACAAGCTAATTTTCAAACGTGTAATTGATCTTACTTATCAATCTCGAAAACAGGCGTAATTTATTACGACAACGATGAATGGGGCCATGGTAACTGAAAAATGTCCATTCAAACGGAAAAGCATGGTAATGCGATTGCAGAAGATAGCCACTGTTGTACTGGTAGTATCATTCATCTTCCGTAACGTGGTAATATTTTTTTTAAAGAGGACACATTACTATATTTTCAGAGACTACGAAACCTGAACAGGGTTGGCGGACGTAGCTCGCAGGGGGATGAGCCCCCTAGTTAACATATAATGTTAACATATATACGCTGTAAAAAATGAGAAATATTTCTGGATCTAGCAAAACTATCTGCAACTATCTATTCCAGATCTGCAAACGTATACTATAACTTCTTTCAAGTTATCCACACTTTCGAAAAAAGTTCCTTTATATTCAGAAACCCAATTAACCAAAATATTTCAGAAAGGTAAAATAACATTGCTAAAAAACAATATTTTTTTTCCCGAAAAATAGATTCCTAAAAAGGACAATCAGCAATATTTCGGAGTAGTTCTTTAGCTCACAGACTATAGCCTAAGGCTCTACAAAGCCTGAGAATTAATGTGCGCTCAGATTCTGTATGTAACACAATAACTCTTGATAGAATATCCGATTTGTTTCAAATTTTGTAGATAGGTTCATTCTCAGAATACGGTTTCCTGAACGTTGAGTGTTCATTGGTTAAGTATAAAGGGTAGAACGGGGAGCTAATACCCCCTTAATTTAGACAAACCAGTTTTTCATGCAGAATAAACCGATTTGCTTCAAATTTGGTATACAGGTTTATTATGATAAAGCGCTTCCCTGATTCAATTTGGAGGCGCATTGGTTAATGATAAAGGGGGGAAACGGGGTGGGGGTGTCATTTCATCCCCTTAATTTAGCTAAATGGGTATTTCATGCAGACTTATCCGATTTGCTTCAAATTTGGTTTAGATTTATACTGATTAGTTCTGTTTTAGTCTGATTGATTAGGTTCCCTGATTAGTTTTGGTGGGTCTTATTTGTCATTTGAACTATATCGGTTTGAATTATAACAAAAAAGGAAGAAAAAAACAAAATAACGATTAAGTGTGATTTTTCTGTGCTTATGCCATTGGTGAAATAGAAAAACCTTTAGTAATTTGGAAGTCTCAACAATCACGATGCTTTAAAAATGTGGATATGACTAAAATGGGTATAACATGGAAATCAATTTCCAAAGTCATGGATGACGTCGTCGATATTTGAAGAATGGTTGGTAGCATTCAATAAGAAAATAAGCATCCAGCAAAGAAACATCATCCTTTTTTTTGATAACACCCAATGTCATGTTAACCAAACAAAATTAAGCAGGGTAAAACTTCAGTTTTTACCACCAAATACAACGGCCAGACTTCGACCTTTGGATCATGTCATTATTTAAAACTTTAAATTGGAATACCGTCATCTTACAGGCACTTGTACGTATTAGGTCTACCGACAATTCTGTCCGATAATGTTATTTCCCACCTACTTTTTTTAAATTCAGATTTCTTCATCGGCACCACTTTTTCGAAATGGTAAAATTCCATTTGTTTTCACATTTCACATTAAGGTGAAAACAATGGAAATTTTACCATTTCAAAAAGTGGTGCCAATGAAGAAATCTGAATTTTAAAAATTAGGTGGGCAATAACATTATCGGACAGAAATTTCCGGTAGACGAAACAGAATAAATGGTGCTAAAAGTTCTTCCGGCTTGGCAAAAAACATTACGGTATGTGTACTGTATGTCTCTTGAATAACGTTGTCTTGGAATAATGTAAATATTCAAACAATCATGAGATGTTTTAAAGCTTGTGGATTGTCAAATCAGTCAATAGAAAACGTTTTTGATTTGGCAATCGTTGATCCTGTAGAAGAAGAATCCATCGAAATGTCTAAAGCAGCAGTTCCCAAACTTTTTGACTCGCGGAACCCTTTTTAGAAAGAATTTCTTAGACGGAGCCCCTGAAACCTACCGTACCCTATGTAACAAGTTAATGTTTATTAGGTGCATTTCTACCAAGCACAGGCAGAAAAAATGAATAGTAAGCTAAACAATTGTGCATTGTCCAGAAATAAAATTATATTTTGAAACTTTAACCGTAATACTGAATTTATTTTCAATTGCCATCAAAACAGATGGAAAATAAATACAACGGCAATGTAGACAATAAATTTTACATTATTAGAGTGACGAACAATAACACATAAACGTTTAATGTGATTGGATTGTTTTGCACAAATGTTTGAATTCCGGTCCAGTTGATAGTAATTGCAGGCGAATATTTGGGTCTCCATTTGAAAGACTTCTGTGTTTCGTTTTGGTGGCTGCGTTCGTCGAAAATCTTGCTTTCTTAGAAAAAGATTTAAATTCATCTATCAAATAAAATAAAAAATCTGATAGATTTTAGTTTTAAAGTAAGATCTTTAAAACTAAATATACTAGGATTTTTACTCAAATTTAATAAAAATATTTCAGACCAGAATTTTATTTAAAATTATGTTACTCTATTTTTATTTTCTATTTTTAACCTTTATGTGATTTATTTATATTAAATTTATTTTATGAATAATTTCTGGTTCGACTCGAAATATTTTCATTTGGTACTACCAAATGACCGGTTGTGAGATGACAAATCAACGAGGACCTCGCTCTTCACTGAGTTTAAGCTGGGGGGGTTGTTTGATCATGCTGAACACATTTAGTATACATTTAAAGTCGTCCAAAGCTTTTCTATTAAGCTATTGAAAAATTTTGTTTAAACAGGATTTTCTAATCAGTAGGATGCCTCTGAATATTTATTCGTATTTTTTTAATCTGATATTGTTTGCATTATTTTTTAACAAGAGAGACGTAATCGATATCATTATTTCCATCAAAATTCGACCAATATACCTTTCATCTTAAAAAAAGACACACTTGGTAAATGCATCGGAAAGTGTGACAGATTTTCACTGCAGTGATTGATACATTTATTTCATTTTGCTAAACATATCGGCCAAATATGCAATTAGCATTCACAATCTTCATTAATTAAGCCAGTTTAAAGTTATGGTCCATCTAATATCATGTCTGCAGTTGCAACAATCGTGTAAACGATTTTTCTCGACATGACCATCTTCTTTCAATATGCAGTAGGAGGGACGGATACAGACTTCCATTACTTCACACATAAGTTTAAACAGTTTGCTTTTAAGAGTTCGTGATTTTGTATGGTGTATCTATATTATAAAGGACAAACATATCTGTGCGTAACGCATACGTCATTTTGTGAATGGCAACAATTTGATATTTGAAATGAAATTTCGGTTTTTCAATTTTCGCTACTGCAAATTTTTAAACTTCTAAACATCGCACATTTTCAATTTTTACACCTTCGTACAGGGAAAAAAATGTGCTTTTAAATGCAATTTGTTTGGAAGTTGTATCTCAATTTTTTTTGTAGTTTTTAATACAAATTTTGTAATCGTGACAGCTGAAGTACTCCATTTATATTGAAAGTACAGGGAAAATAGTCATGGTTTATTATTTTTATTGATTATATCCTTTTTGATGCCATTTTCACATTACAAATAAAGGTAACTTTTTCTTAATTTTTGAACAGAAAATGACGTCAGACATTAAAAAACACGCATTCTTCTTCATAAATCAGTTACATTTCAATATTTTTACATTACGTTGATACAGAGTTTTAGACGCATGGCAAAATGATTCAGTGAGTAAAAATGATGTCATATAAAAACAAAACGATCTTTTTTTTTTCTTGATAAAACTAAATATTTGACCAATACTAAATGGCCAATACTATGACAAAAAAGGCAATTCTCTGATTTTTTTTTCGCAGGTTACTGAGATTAGAAATTAAAGTTTGTGCGAATATTCACATGAAAAGTTGTATCGGACAAACGTGACTTTATGTTTGGAAATACATTCATTAATAATCTATTGCGCATTAAAATACTTTCAAATTGTGAATTTGGGTGGTGCGTATGTAAATTATGAGAATGTGAAAATAAAGTACAATTTAGATTTTATGGCGAAGAACTTTATGATGTGACAAAGCGAAATCCTTTTTACTGATTTTTCATCCCGTAAAAACAAACATAATAGCCTCAATCGATAAATTCATCATAGTTACTTATCTTGATTACGTATTCTACTACGGTTTAATTTTTCAGTAATTTAAGCAGTTGAAGTTTGTGGAAATAATATTTTGGTAATTTTTGGTTAAAAATATTATTTGTTTAAAGAGTTAGACAACCAATGTAAGATGAATTTTGTTATTGTAATTATTTTTGTAGGTTTATTATAAATTCGATCTGACAGTTCCTTTCTAACATTTCAGTTCGTTGAATTTCAACGGGTTCGAACTCGTTACTTTAATGCACCAATCATCCTTTTCATAAGCTCAGAAGAAATTTTTCGGGAATAGTGTGTATCTGTAAAGAGCGTAATAGATGGTGCTCAAGTGCTTTGCCATCTCGTTAATTTTTGCAGTGGCTCCGATATTGTGACCCATCATTGCTTTCGCCTCATCAAAGCATTCATGTTCATATTTGTTTCCCAATTATTCATCCAAAAATATTTCGTCCCTTATAGTCCAGGCAATAGAGACCGTATAGGGCTCTACCTAGCAAAAGTCATAGTAGTTTTGGAAAAAGGCTTACTATATGTTTTTTCGGTCGCTGAATCCGAATTTTTAACTTCCCAACAAAATTTATCCCGGCAACCCCCACCCCCACCCCCCAAAAAAAGGTTTTTACTAAAAAAATCACTTTTTTTATTGTTTTAGGGAAAAGTATCTAGAAATTCAGAAAGTAGACAAAATTTGCAACAAATTAGATGTATGACATTATGACTTAGGATGAAGGGGAAGGGAGGGATCTCCCTCGGAACATGCGTGCGGTGCTGGGTGAACTAAGTTGCGCAATTCCACTTAATCACTCATACGTTTAAATTCGCCCTCCCATCTCCCCTCCGAACTTTCTCTATAAGGTTTACTTTAAGTTTTTTGGGTAGCTGAATCCGAATTTTTAACTTCCCCCAAAATTTTCACCCCGAAAACCCACCCAAATAGTTGTTTTTAACTTACATTTCTTATTGTTTTAGGGAAAAAGCATTACGAAATTCAGAAACTAGACAAAATTTGCAACAAATAGGATATATGACATTATGACGTAGGATGAACGGGGAGGAGGAGGGCTGCCTCTGAACATGCACTGTGGCGCGACGTGCACTAAGTTATGAAGTCCAGGCAATAGGGGATTTTATCTGGCAAAATTAATACTAGTTCTGGATTTCCACTCACCTTATGTTTTTTGGGTCGCTGAATCCGAATTTGTAATTTCCCACCAAAATTTCCCCCGGCAACACCCCAAAAAATTGATTTTTTGAAAAAATTTGGTTTTTGAGAAAAACGCGCGGGGAATGTTTCGAGGAAGCCCACTCTCTCCCCGTTTATCCTGCGTCATAATGTCATATATCCCATTTGTTGCAAATTTTGTCTAGTTTCTGAATTTCGTAATGCTTTCCCCCCTAAAACAATAAGAAATTTAAGTTAATAACAACTATTTTGGGGGTTTTCGGGGGTGGCGAATTTTGGGAGGAAGTTAAAAATTCGGATTCAGCGACCCAAAAAACTTAAAGTAAACCTTACAAGGAAAGTTCGAAGGGGAGATGGGAGGGCGAATGTAAACGTGTGAGTGGTTAAGTGGAATTGTGCAACTTAGTCCACGCAGCACCGCGCGTATGTTCAGAGGCAGATCCCCCCTTCCCCTTCATCCTAAGTCATAATGCCATATATCTAATTTGTTGCAAATTTTGTCTACTTTCTGAATTTCTAGATACTTCCCCCCTAAAACAATAATATATATATATATATATATATATTTTTTTAATAAAAATCTTTTTGGGGAGCTTGTTACCAAAATTTGTGGGGGGGGGGGGGTTGCAGGGAGAAATTTTGGTGGGAAGTTACAAATTCGGATTCAGCGACCCAAAAAACATAAAGTAAGCCGATTTCCAGAACTACCATTAATTTTGCTAGGTAAAATTCCCTATTGCCTGGACTATTAGTTTATTATGTGTAGTGATCTACAAATAATATAATCCTGATAGTTTTGTGACACTTCTTTCGGGCTAGAGTTAGAACTGCAATCTAATCCCCGGTGTTCGTTTCAAAAAAGTAAGTTCAGTACATTCATTCATTTATATTGCAAATTTAGTATATCTGAAAAGGCTGTTAAGTGTTCTTTTACGCCATTAGTCATATAGTTAATATTATTTTTTAAAGGTGTTCTTTGACAGGGGATTATTGGACACTAAATTAACAAGTTTTTCATAAAGCAAGTTCTTGACAATATCCATTTTACAAGGTTTATTAAGAGTCTCTGCAATTTTATGATCTTTACGAACTGAAGCCACTTGTTAAACAATCTGGTAGGCGCCAGGGAATCATAGGCGAAGGCTTAACTGGGGCGACGGAGCAAACCAGGCAAACTTCCATCACTAATTTTAGAACATTATTTTTGACCTAATTAATCACAGTGATTAATCAGGACAAAAGGGAAAATTTAAATTAGTGTTAGAAGTATATATTTTTGCCTATTTCGCCCCCGTTAAGCCGGCGCCTATGTCCAAGACATTTCATATTTGCTTTAACAAGTGTTGTTATTGTTTCTTTTTAGGCATGCATACATTACTTTGCCCTTCATATTGAAAAAATCAGGCGGTTTATCTTACAAGTCAGAATTGTTTCTTTCGAAATAATGACGCAGTTGAGAGTGGAATATGGAGTTATTGGATAACACTTCACCTCAAGTCACACTGTGAAGAATTCAAATAACCACTTTTTCCTGCAGAGTGCAATTTTTTGCTTTCTTATATTAAATCTACGTTTGTTTCTCTATTTATCGCATTTTTTTAATTAGAAAACGTAAAAATAACGTGCTAGTGGAAATTAATATTTGCTCTGGATATTTTTTAAAGAAAATAAATTTAGTTTATTAAAAGAGTTCAAATAGTTGACAATAATTATCAATGCATGAATATTTTTTAATAAAATTATCTATTCACATTTTTTGGGGGAAAAAACTAAAAAGGTTTTCATTCAATTTTAATTTTTTTTTTTTTTTTTTTTTTTTTTTTTTTTTTTTTTTTTTTTTTAGAACGTGGCGGAGTTCCTGGAAAGTTCTCCCGGAGCCCTTAGGGCTCAGCGGAGCACAGTTTGGGAACCTCTGGTCTAAAGCATAGCTGCCAACATCTTACGCTTTTTTAGACCACAAAAATGTTATAGTAAATTTTATCTTTTTAAATCGCCGTAATCTGCCGATTAAATAAGGCAGAAAATTCTATTAAATTTTTGTGGTCTGAAAAAGCGGAAGAGTTGGCAGCTATGTCTAAAGTATCTGCGACGGAATACGATCGCAATGTCTTTGACTATGAAAAAACAGTTGAATGTTACGACTATTTATGTGGAAATAGAGAAGAGCGCATTATTCATCCAAATTTGTAACCAGGTTTATTAGAATTTAAATTTAAAATTTAAGAATTGTTTTAATTCTGGTAAGTTTTAAGTGTAAAACCACTTTGTGGCTTTTCAGGCAATTAATCTAATTCTGATGACGAATCAGGAGTTTCAGACAATAAAACCCCTGTCCTATCCTTCCAGAAAACTCTCAAACAAGTAGAGAGTAAATACAGAACTTATGTAGAAATATAAATTATTTGAAAACAACGTTTAAACACACAATAAAATAAGTTGATATGATCATACGTATACGTTTCGTGAGTACTAGGACTCACATCCTCAGTGTAAAAAACTTTAAAAACAATATCCCCCTAACTACATGTACGGTGAAAAACCCAAATCATTTGGGTTTTTCACCGTACAAGTAGATAGTTTGACGGAATCGTCGTTATCCGTTCAAGACGAAATTTTTTTACATCTATTTATCGAACTTCGACATAGTTTGGGGGAAAAATTATACAAGATAAACTTGTAAAACCAAAGAAATCATCAATACGTACATTTTTTAAACCGTTGTAGTAATGTGTGTAATGAAATTAATATTTTGTTTTGTAGCGAAATTTTTATATTTTGTTTCTTAATGTGAAAGATGAATTTTCATAACCTTTCACTTATTACTTTATTTTCAACAGTCAAAAACAAGATTTAAATGTGCCCTTCGTTCGGAGACCACCTCTCGGAGCGACCAAATTTTATTGGAACGGACCATGGTCACTTCAGTGAGGTTTTACTGTATTTTCATTTGTAACATAAATTTATATATATTTTTTTTCTAATGTGAAAGATAAATTTTCATAACACTACTTGTTACCTTATTTTCAGCAATCAAAAATAAGATTTAAATGTGACCTCCGTTCAGAGACGATCTCTCCGAGCGAACAAATTTTATTGGAACGGAACATACGCACTTTAGGCGGGTTTTACTGTATATACATCTGTTAGAAACAACTTAATATTAGTTGTTATGTAAATTAAACAAATTATAATAAAATTACATTTTAATAATTTTTACACACATTTTTATACATTTTTAACGGCAACGAAAGAAATCCTCTTTAACCCTTTCCGGATTTCGTTTGAAACATGAAAAAAGATGGACTGACACCAGATTTACAAACGAATTTATTAGAAAATAAAAAACTTCTTAATTTGCTGTACATAACAAAAGTAAAATTTTCTTAGTAAACTTTTCTTCGAATTAGGTGTCCTTTTAGCGGACATCGCCCGCTAAGGGGTTAAGGTGACTTTAACTCTCGGAAGTCTGGTTTTTGAAGTTTCTGAAGATAATGCAACTGTTCTCGCAATAATGAATAATTCGGAAAATGTTATATAACATTTTATTACAGTCTTTTTAGAAAATCCTGACTTCAGATTATTAAGGATTTTCTCGAACAGGTGGATGAGTCTATGTGACACCAATGAAATTTTAAAACACGAATAAACTGCCAAAGGTTTTTACCATTTATGCCTAGCGTCCCATTTATGGGACGCTTCGAATTTTAATAAATTTGTATAATTTTCATCTTCTTTATAATTTGAAAATTGTATAAAATTATTATCTATAAATGTCTTTATCTGTTACCTAAAGATGGTAGTATAAGATGGATATTTATTTGCTTAAAATGAAGGCTTTTTTCGGAGTTTATAGATTTTTCATTTTCAAGATGGCGAAATTTAAAAAGTAAGTTTATTTTTGTATTTTCTGCCATGTATCGAAATAAATAAGACATAATCGTATCTTGCAGACTTCTTTGAAATACGTATTTTTTTAAATAGTGAAATTATGTATTCAAGCCTATTTTTTACGAATTTTTGCAACGTACAAAATGTAGGGCGTTAGGCACGAATGGGTAAATATTTTTATTAGCCCTTTAAGGGACAATTATTTATGTAAAGTCCCTTCAATATAATTAAGAAACAAATAGTTTTTATGCTTCAAATATAGTTATTCTAAGACTTAATTAAGACTAAGAATGAAATTATTCTAAGAATTAAACTTATTCTAATTATTCTTAATTATTTATAAGACTTATAATGTTATTAGTCTCTGTAACAAAATATCTATATTTTTTAGTAATTCATAAAAATACAAATTATAGTATATAATATACAATTTAAAAGTTTATTTTATATAAATATAGACAAAACATATAACTACGCATATTATATTATGACAAATCTTATGCATATTCCCAAATTTAGTACGCTTACATTTTCTCAAATAAACACAAAATTTTTTTTTAGAATTTTTTCTTTTCATTTTGCAACATTTTAAAGTGATTTTATCAAAAAAAAATTAAGAAAATAAATATTCATGCACAAATCGGTTAATGGAAATTAAAAATAGATTTTAGAAGACTGTTCGACATGATTTATTATTTATTTCATTTTTTTTTTTTAAATAGAGGTTTTAAAATGTCATCTGTGTTTGTTTGCTTCCTTTATTTATTTATTTATTTTTTTTTTTAGCAGTGTATATGCATTTATGTGTAGTACTTTCTAATTCTACCATTTAATTTGCTCATTTTCAAGATTTTATACCAATACGTAATTAAAGTCAGCAACTAATTTTCATTTTTTTCAGACGTTATTCAGGGTTCGTACGGGCACCGTTATTTTCAAGGCGAAATATCAGTTTTTCGTATAAAAAAAATAAATCAAGTTCATACACTCGAAATTTCGCCCTATTTCAGGAGAGATTATCTATAAGAAAAAACTGGTATAGAAGAATTTTCTGGTCCTGAAATTCCAGCACCCGTATGAACCCTGGTTATTGTTAACCCTTAAATGCACAGTGATGTAAATTTCCATCACCTTTTTATTTAATTTTTAATACATAAATTAAGTTTTTTCAACCACTATATTTATATAGAAATATTACTTTTGTAAATATTACAAAATTATGCTACTAAATAAAGTTAAAAATCTATCTTAAGATTTATGGTGTCAAATCCTTAATATAAAAATAAAAAACACAATTCTAAAAGAATAATTCATGCAGTTAAGGGTTAAATCTATATTCTCAGCAATATCGCTTAGACTAATCCCTTCAATCCCTTGGGTACGGATTTATTTCAGGGCTGCCACGGGCGTTTCTTTTTCTTATTCTATCTCGCACCACTTTCTCAAAACAACAATCTTTCATATACACTTTGACAGTATGTGCAGGAGAAATATACTAC
Organism: Maratus speciosus; assembly: GCA_963932465.1. NCBI lineage: Eukaryota > Metazoa > Arthropoda > Arachnida > Araneae > Salticidae > Maratus > Maratus speciosus. The sequence goes on along the minus strand of OZ010791.1, from coordinate 603,731,135 downwards.
AAAACTATTTCCCTTTAAATAGTGGTATGAATAGAATATAAAAATACGCGCCAGTGGCCAAATACATGACGAGTCTCAGTCGTCAAATGTACCCAAGGTGTTAATGGAAGTCGTAATTAGTATACATCATCTAGATGTATTACGGGGTACGTTATTTTTCTTTAATTGTCGTATTTTTTTTTTTTTTTTTTTTTTTTTTTTAAGGACACATTCACTTTTGAAACTTGTTTACCGAAAGTCAAAATGTCCTCGCATGAATAAAACGGCAACAAGATACAAAAAGTAAAAACGTACCGGGTAAGAAATATCGCATGCAAAAAACCTTTTACAATTTTTCAAATGCGAACAAAAAATTTGAAAAGATGGTTCCTTTTTAGTTGTGGTTGTATGTTCTTAGTTGAAATCAATAAAAAACTGGTTAAGACTCACAAAATATATTAAATTATGTACAGGCCTAATATTATCTGGCGTAGAACATTACTTCTTGATTACAATATAATATAATAACAGCGATTGAATCTACTGGAGTAAAGAAAACGCAGCTCTTCAAGTGCTTTTGCGTGCGTACTGTCCAAGAAGAGTCTCAAGAGCGTAGAATGTAACTGCACTAAAATGAAGGTTATAGTCTTAAAGTATAAGTAACCTTGGTTTTTCACAGCACATGCAATAAACACATGAAACAGGTTTTTCTTAACCCCTTAACGCTCGAATTAAATTACGGTTGAAAAATTCAAATTGCTTATTGGCACCACTTTTATGAAAAAGAAATATTCACCTTATTTAATGACAGGAAAAACGATACTAAAATATAGTCGATTTTACTATTTTATAAAACTGGTGGGAATCAAACAATTTGAGTAAAAGACACAGCCCGAGAATATCACGGGAGCGAGAATTAAGGGGTTAATAGCAGTAATGATCGATGTATCCAAGTAGAATTGTTTTTTGGTGAGTACTTTTTGGGTGCAGACGTTTCCCATTGTGTTAACATTACTTTGAGAGTGCCTTCCTGTTACTAGGGTAAACTCTTAAGCTTGAAAAAACATAAGATAACAAAATAACGCCTTTAAGTAATCCAAGCTCATAGACACTAATGCTTTCGAAATTTGTGGCTCAGCCCTGTATATGAGTTATAGAATTCATATGCACCATATAATATACTGGAATCTGATTAAGTTAAAAAACTAAAACATTTGAAAACGAACTTTTAGCGATTATCTTTTATAGACAATAGTGAATTCCTTTTTGAGTACCTGTAAATGAGCACATTAATGTCATGCACTCCATATTGTAGACTGTACAATGTACAATATTACTGTACAATGTACAGTAACCATCATCTAGCGCACATCAATTTAATAATTTCTGGAATAGTGTAACTTATTAAAATGCATTCCCAAATAGCATGAACATTAGCAGCCAGTTTGATTTTTTCTGATTTCATCTTGCCGTGCCAAATTTGTATTGAGAAATTCGCAGCAAATCTCCCGCAATGTATAGTACCATCACCCACTTGCATGAGTAGTTAGTCGTGAAACTGATGGCAAGACTGTGTTTAATTCTCGTAAGTGAAGAAATCAAAAACTCCCTGTGTTGAGAGAATAGACAATGAGCAGGTACGCAGAAATTACAGAAATTTTATTTGGTTGGCACAGCTTTTTTTAAACGCTATACTTCTCAAATACAAAAAAAAAAAAAAAAGGCTCGAATTGAAAAGTACAAATATTTCCCTAATTTTTTTTATGGTGGTAAAAATGATGCCTGTACCTTAACGGTACGTATGCATCAATAGGCTTGATCAGGTCTATAGACCCCTTTGAAGAGGTTAAACGTATAGTGTAACAGTTGTAAACAGTTAATGTGGCATGGAAATATTATTACTTTGCAGTAAGTTTGCAGTATTTTTGATTAATTGTTTGCCGTTAATTTACAATAAATTTGATACAGCATGAATTCAACTTGCACGAAAAGTTAGCTGCAAGTTCAAAGTGTGGTGACTTCGGCGTTTGCGTTATCTTGCTGCAATCTTGTTATGAACTTTCAGTCTTGTCATGCTGAGCTTGCTGCAACTTTGCAGGTTTTCAAAGCAAGACTTCCATAAATTTTCTGCAAATTAAAAATGATATGCGGTTGCAAACGATTTTCCACCAATGAGTCCCTGCAAATGAACATATTAATGCTATGCACTCCATATTGTGCAGTAACCATCATCTAGCGCACCCAATTTCATAATGTCTGAAATAGTGTACATTACAAACAGAGCTGCCAAGTCTCCGGCTTTTTGGATACCAGTATTTTAATACAGAAAATGTCGGTTTATTTAATTGGAACATTTGGGCGATTTAAAAGAATCAGATTTTCTCTAATATAATAGTGGTGTGCAAAAAAGCCGGAGACTTGGCAACTCTGTACAAACGATTTTGCCCATTGTTCATAATTTTTCGGAATTCATTTCGCTGTCTCTTTAACCCTATGAGGGGCAAGCAAAAATGTCTCTAAATATTGAATTCTCACCGGAATAATCTAAAAGTTTTATTTTTAAATAAAGAAAGCAATTTTTCAACAATATTCCTCCAAAGTTAAAAATATAAAATTTAGTTTAAATTTTCTGGTGACAATCTTGTTTAAATTAGGTGGGATATATTTTATCCCACCGCCCCTCAAGGGATTAAACGAATTAAAAATGCTACACATTGTATAGGGTGTCCATAGAACAGTGTCCCAGTTATAAATTTTAATAATATCAACTACAAGTGTTGTAGTGTGTTCGTTCAAGGTCCCAAATAAAGAGTTTCTCAAACAGATTTAGATAAGCGCATGCGCGAGTACTGCTTTGTTATTTATTCGCTTGCAGTGCCACATACACAAAAGGGCGGATCCTGAACGTAAAGCGTTATTGCTAGGCTGAAGATTTAAAAGCCGTTAGATCCATGCGATTTTCTCCTTTGGGGCTTTCTAAAAGATCGTGTCTACGTTCGGTCGCTACTTAATGATTTGACAGAGTTGAGACACAGAATTGAAGAGGCTATTGTTTTCATTACTTCGGACTTTTTAATCGAAGTGAGGGAAGAATTAGACATTAACCCTTTCCGGCACAGACAAATTTTGTTGTGAAATGATTGACCGACACAGGAATTTACATACGACTTTTTTAGAAATTAAAAATTTGTTACTTTAATCTTTCATTGTAAAAGCAAAATTTTATTAAAATATTCTTGGTGCCGTCTGTAAGTTTGGAATTAAAATTAGGTGTCCCAGACTGGGATCACTACGTCGGAAAGGGTTAAGTTATTTGTGTGTCGTACAACTAAAGATATTTAGACTGGATATTTCTAAGAAAAACCAAGTTAGTTTATCTTCCATTTGATGTATTGTTTGTTGCAAAAAGTATAAATTAAACTGTAATAATATACCATTGAACCTCGGACATTTATTTATCGACAACCTGCATATTCAATAGTGAATGCCTTATTGTGAATCTCAAAATACCAGATGTTTCGAATGATCGGTGCGAAAGTAAAACGCGATAAAATAAGATCTATGGGTTGGAGAGACGAGCAGTTTGCAGATAAATATTCAGCGTGGTGCGGGATTTTGTATAAAATAAAAAAAATAGTTTAAAATCTCGACAATAGAGGGCGTTACTGCAGATATCTCCATGAAATATTTCTATATTACTCACACAACAACATGATTTGGCTACAAAAAAGTGTACATTCATTATTCTTTAATGTTTTTGTATCCAAATCTTTCGTTGTGTGAGCAATTTGGAATTATTCCATGGAATGGAATTATGTGGAGCAGCGCCCTCTATTTTCGAGGTTTTGAACTAATTTTTGTTTGGTGTCATTCAAAATCTCGTACCACGCTGTATATTTATCTATAAACCGAATGTCACCGCGACCCATAAATCTTATTTTATCTTGTTTCACTTTAGCACCGAAGTTTTGAAACACCCATTATATTATATACACGGCTTTTTGCTATCGATGTACATTCACGCGCGTTAGAGCATGAACTAACAGAAGACAAAACATACAATCAAACTGAAGTCCTAAATACTTTTCAACTAAGTTCAAAAGTGTTAAAAACAATTTATAAAAACGCTGTATATGCATTACACATATAAACTTTTAAACACTTAATCTTAAAACTGTTAAACGCAAACAAAGAATAAATTGGAAAACCTCCAACTCTTTTCACTGAACTGAGAAAACGCTCCACATCTTCTGAAAGCAAGAACAATGACAAATTGTTATGCTTGATAAGTCTTTATTTACGAATGTATCTGTGCAAAAACAACAAAATTCAGAAACACAGAGTAACTGTCAGAGATGTATGACAAATTAAATATAATTAATTTTAGAATTTTTCTTCAGTTTAATATTTTATGAATTGATCAAATACAAAAAATACAGATAATCTGATTGAACTTTAAACCACATTTTCTCAAGTTTTTATAAGTTTGTAATAAAATAGTTCATTACTATAATAATTTTCGTTCTTTAGCTATTATTCGTTGCTAAACAACAACAACGTTGTGAAAAAACAACAAAATTCAGAAACACAGGCTAAATGTCAGATATGTATGGAAAATTTAGTATAATTAATTTTAGGAATTTTCTTCAGTTGAATTTAATATTTTATAAATTGATCAAAAGCAAAAAATACAGATAGTCTGGTTGAACTACAAACCATATTTTATCAAGTTTTTATAAGTTTGTAATCAAATATTTTATTACTATAATACTTTTTTGTTCTTTAGCTATTATATAAATTATAAATAACCAAATACGTATATAAATGTAAATAATAAATTATTCCTCTTGAATTTGAGGTCGGCTTATACGCGAGTATTATAAGATATTTATTTTATAAGTAACAATGTTTTTACATAAAACTGTCTATGAATAAAGTGTAATCGACATAGTGTTCGCAAGGTTCGCACGTTATTAAACCATGCTCCATTTATAAGGATTCTACCACGAGCAATCGCATAAAACTATCGGTTCGAAGATGATTTGGTCGAGGAGCCCGGGCCACTTGCCCCACATCCCCGTCACATAAGATTGTGCAGGTTAAATGGAATAGCAAAATTTATAGCTGGTAGCAGTGAGGGCGTAAAAAGTGAAAAAATCTAACAGGGGTTGCATGGGAACAGAGCTCAAATAAAAAGTAAAAAATAAAGTAAGTCTAGAAGAAAGATTATGTATAGCATTACAACAAGATACATTTTTGTATTTTCTAAAATTTTTTAAATTTTTGTAAGTTTTTTCAAATATTTTTAAAATTTTTTATAAAATTTTTTAAAATTTTATAATAGAAAGCAGAAAAAATCAGAAGAAAGTGAGATTGTTAGCATTAAAAAGGAAGAAGTGTAGCCTAGGACAAACGGCCGGAGAAAGTGTGATTTGGATCCGCTCTAGGGGCCGGAACTTTGTTTGAGCTGATGCCGCCCAAGAGTCGAGGCAATGCCGGGAGCGGAGATACGCTTTCGCGTGGCCCTGAAAAGGGCCCTCCCTCTCGGAAATTCATCATAAAACTATCTATGACCTAAAGAATGGTGAAGAAAATTATCTTTATAATAATACTGGTGGTAGGGTCCTTACAAAACAGAAGCGTCTAGCGATCACACTTTTTCATTTTGATCCTGTGATCCTGCAGGATCAGCGTGCACCGCGCATATCGTTCCACGCATGACGTGGCGATGTTTGTGTCAAATAATATTCTAAACAAAATTCGTTAAGGAACTTTATGGTGTAGTGATATGACTTTCGACTTCAAATTAGATGGCATGGGTTCGATTCCTTACGGAGCTAAATGAAAATGAATGTCAAGATTGCTTTAAAAATTTAATTTTTTTGAAGAGAAAAATTGAAAATTTATATCTTTCAATATTTGTACCACTATTAACAATTTTTTTTTATATTGAATTTTCCAAATATTTAATATGGTGATCATAGTTTTCAGATTTAATGCCACTTAGTTAGTTTTTAAGTTATTAGTATTTTATTTTGATTCAAATTAATTAAACTCTAAAATTATTTTAAAAGGACGAAAAAATTATTAAATTATAATTTAAAATACAGAAATTATTAAATTCAAAATTTTGAAAAAAACAATTTAAACATTGTGAAAAAAATATTAAATTTAAATTTAAAAAACTGAAATTATTAAATTCAAAATTTTGAAAAATACAATTTAAACATTATGAAAAAATATTAAATTTAAATTATTAAACATAAAATTACTAGAAACATATAAAAAATTATTATATTCAGAATTTAAAGCGCCTTTAAATGATAAAACAAATTAAATTACTAAATCATTATAAAATTTATTATATTCAGAATTTAAAGTGCCTTTAAATGATTAAAAAAAAAAATTAATAATCATTATAAAATTTTAAATTATGAAAAAAATATTAACAATTATTATTTATTCAAAATTAAAAGTTCTTTTAAAATGATGATAAAAATTAAAATTATTAAATTTAAAATTATGAAAAAATATTTAATTATTATCAAATTTAAAACATTCTTTATGATTTGCTTATCTTTACACCACTAGATGGATACTAAAGGCATTAAATCTGTTAAAATTACGATCACCAAATCAAATATTTGGAAAATTCACACACAAAAAAAAAAAAAAAATTGTTAATAGTGGTACAAATATTGAAAAATATAAATTTTCAATTTTTATCTTCAGAAAAATTTAATTTTTTAAAGCTATCTTAACATTCATTTTGCTCCGTAATGAATCGAACCCACGCCATCTAATCTGAAGTTAAACGTCATACCACTACACCATAAAGTTCCTTAACGAAAACTGCTTAGAATGTTATTTTACACAAACATCGCTACGTCATGCGCGGCACCGCTTTGATGTGCGGAGCACGCTGATCCCGCAGGATCACAGGATCAAAATGAAAAAGTGTGATCGCTAGACGCTTGTTTACAAAACGGGGTAGCGTGCGAACCCTGTTCCCAAGTGTCACGCGCACACCATGGTTCCAAATGTTTTGGACACCATTAATTTCTTACAGTTTAGATCGCCATCTTTGATTGTAGAATATTCTTCTATAAAATAGAGGGAAGAAAATTAATTTAAAATACTGGTGTCTAGAGCATTTGGAGTCCCAATTTACTCGGTATACATAACAACAGTAATCTACATGCCATGAAGATAGTGAAACTTCAACTGTAACCAGTTTAGCAGCGTCTGATTACCGATGGCGAAAACTTTCACCTGTAAATTTTGACACAAATTTCCTTCTTATTTATGAGCCTTACCTCTGCAACATTTCTCTCATAAACAAGGCAAACATAATCGTACGTCTTTACGGATGAAAGTCCCCGGAGTTAACCAGGTGCTCACCTAATTGAAAAAAAAAAACTGCCGCCATTTTGAGACTACAAACTCAGTTATTTCACTCGCGATTGGTAGACTCTGCAACTCCTCCTCTTTATCCATAGCAGGGATCGTACGAGTCAGGGAATATCCCAGGAGAAATATCACTAATTTTTTTTAATAGAAAAATAAATCTAGGGTAAACGCGCGAAACTTCGCCTCATTTTACGATAAATTTTCACTAAGAAAATACTGGTACCGAAGAACTAGTACTTATAATAAAATTTCATGGAATAGTCTTCTAGAGCAAATATGGATGACGATTATACATATACATTATAAATATGGAATTTCTATGCAGTGAATCATAAAATTGTTAAATGTAAACAGAGATAAAATTTGGACAATATCCAACTCAAATAATTAATCGTTTCTCTGAACAGAAGAAATGTTTCATATGTCGCACGGCTCATATTATCAAAGCTAAAGAAGAATTGTTATAATTAATAAATTTTCATTTCATTTGTGAATTCCTGTGTGTAATAGCAACAAAATCTGAAAACACAAGTTAAATGTCGCGTATTCTATGACAAATGTATAATGATTAATTGAGGAATTTTAATGGATAAAATTGAATAATTTTTGAACCGTTTAAAGTTTCAAATATTCAGTTGAAATTATTTTATTTTTGCATCTGTCTCTAAACATACATGTGCGAATAAAAGATTATTTTTTATTATGAATGCATTTTATTCAGTATTTTATTTGTTAATAAAATAAAGATAACTTAGGAAATAAATAACAGTGCATGTTTTTATACTCTTCAAGGTTTAAAATGTTAATCAAAAACAAAACGCACCATTATTTTTAATTTTATAAACTGTTTATAAAAAAATTAAAAAACTGAATCTTTATAACGTAGTTTGATTTATGCTATTTCAATGTACTCATAATGTTGTTACCTTTATCGACTTTGTTCCACAACACATCTTTAAGTTTTGATATTTCAATGGACTCCAATAGTTGTTTTATTTTTCTAGTATTCGTAATACAATTTCGTGAATAGTCAGAGCAAATATGGATGACAATTATACACATATACATGGTGTCCAAAAAGTCTGGAAACGGTCGAATAACTCGAGAAATACAAAGCAGATTGAAAAACGAAAATATACGTGTTAAATATTTTTTTAAAAGCTACTCAGTGATACCAAATTTGACCCTCGCAATTGACCCCCCGGGGGTAAGGGGGTCCAACTTTGAAATATTGAATGATAACCCCCATTTTTTATTGCAGATTCGAAATCTACGGACAAAAATACGTAACTTTTGTATTTAACATTTTGTTCTAATATTCGTTGATCACGGTGTAATCGAGCAAATAAAACAGATGCATATTTTGGTTTTCCCAACCAAGTTTTGACATCTCGAAATCTGATTGGACAGAACTTCAATCGTCAAAGTAGCCGTCTTTTGCGGGAATAGTGTTTCTCGAAAACCATCAGTGGTGGTTGTTTCGATAACGCTTTATATGCTTTTTCCATAAAAATTAATAGAAATATATTAAATTAGTACTGTATTTGCATATTTTTTTATCCAGTCAATCATTTCCAAATAATAACCTGCGTATTTTGATTTTTTTAACGTGTAAATATACAACTACCCTCCCGGACAGAAAAGGGATAATCTTCATTATTTGGGGGCGGAGTAAGCAGATATTCTGCGTTTAGATGGCTTCTGCTTTTTTTATCTTTATTTATTTTTTTTTTTTATATATAAATATCATCTAATTCAGGAGGCTAATGCTGGTGTACAGTTTTTAAAATTATTACTACAGAACAAAATATAGGACATATTAAAAAAAATATTTAAAAAAAAAAGATATAAAAACTTTTTATGCTGTCTGAGCAAAGGATGGGGAAGTAGCGTAAATTTCAGTGGGGGTGGAGCTACATATTTTGATGATTGATTAGTTACTGTAATTCCAAAATATCAAGTCGGGCAGACACTTCTTCAATAATTCTTATAATCGTAATAATTTATTGCAATTTAAAATATTTTTCAATTTAACCTTTTTTCATAATTTTAAAATTAATAATTTTAAACAATTGAAATTTTTGATCTTTTAAACTTTTTCATTTTAAAAATAATTAAACTCTTTAAGCTCTCTTGATTATATTTGGGGAAAACGACGATTTAATTTTCATAGGGTAAGGATGATGTAGAAAATTTTTTAATTATTTATAATTGTGTCCGAAAAGTGTGGAAACGGTCGAATAACTGAAGAAATTCACGTAAGATTGAAAAACAAAAAAATGTGTATCAAACATTTTTTTAAAAGCTATTCTGTGATACCAAAGTTGACGCCCCACCCCGACCACCTGGAAGTCAGACGCGTTCCAACTTTGAAATTCTAAATGATAATCCCCATTTTTTATTTCAGATTCGGATTCTACGGGGGAAACGCAACTTTTGCTTTTAACCATTTTTTTTCGAATCTTTGTAGATGACGGTGTAATCCAACAAAATGTGTCAGATACATATTTGGTTTTCTCAACCATGTTTTGCAATCACGAAATGTGATGGGCCAAAGCTTTCGTTGCCAAAGTGGGTCGCTTTAGCTGGAATTGTGTTTGTCGAAAACTATCAATGGAGGTTGTTTCTATGGCAAAAGTGCTTTATACGCTTTGCCATGCAAATTAGCAGAAATGTATTGAATTAGATTTCTAGTTGTGTTTTTATTTTATCCATTCAGCCCATTCAACTCAATTAACCTGCGTTTTTTTATAAATATTTTGATGTGTAAACATGCCCCTCCTCTTCCGAACAGAAAAAAAAGATAATCTTCGTTATTTGGTAGAGATAGGCGTGGATATTCGGCATTTCGATGGCCTCTGCTGTTTTTTTTTATACTCTAAATCGTGGGCAGAAGGTAGGTGTATGGGTTTTTTTTTTACTATTACTATAGAGTAACATATAGGACAAAATAAAAAGAAGTACATATAATTTTAGTTGTGTGCGGGCGGAGCAAAGAATGGGGAAGTAACGTAAAATTCAGGTGGTAGTCGGATTGGAGATTGTGATCATTGATTAGTTACTGCAACCAGAAAATAACAACTAGGGCAAAAATATTTTCAATAATTCTAATAAATGCAATACTTTTTGGTAAATTAATATTTTTTAATTTAACATTTTTTTTTTCATAAATTTAAACAACAGAAAAATTTTGATATTTGAAAATTTTTAATTTAAATATAATTTAAATCTTCAACTCTGCCGGGGATTCGTGAGGTACATATATTCATCGTCAAAAGTTGCATATGGAATTTGTTTTGGGCGCCATTAATAAGTGAATAATATTATTTAATTTTTTAATTAAGGGATTTTTTGGTATTTCAGAAGTAAAGGAGAGTGTTGAAAAAACACGGTGTATTTCACATAAAATTTGTGTACGCGATGCGGTTTCGAAAGGGTTAAAGTGTAATGTTTATTTGCTGGGGTAGACGACTTGTTAATTTTCATAACAGAAGGATAATGTAGAAAATTGTTTGTTTATTATTACAATAAAATAAATTATGTGACAAAAAATATAATCTAAAACATAATTGGCAGAACAAATTAAAAACAGAACAGTTTATTTTCTTCGTTTTTTAAGCCCTAGAAGGGGCATTTATTAATATATTTCATTCAGTTAGTTCTACGTTCTTAAATTTTTATAACAAATAAGTTAAACCAATTGAACAATTTAAAAAAAAAAAATGAAACAATATGATACATAAAAAACATTAAAAACTTAGGTTCCGTTAAAAAGAAATCTAAATAAATTTTAAACCTTTTTCCTTTTTAAGTTGTAAATATTTGTCTTGCAGATTTTGCATTATGCTTACGATGAGTGTGTGCAAAATCATAAGGCACATGTAAAATACAAAAAAAAAAAAAAATTAAAGTCTAAGATTTATTTCGATTTAATTTGAAGGGAAATTTTAGGGATTTTTAGGGTATTTAAATTATCATATTGTTTAAATTTTGTTTTTATTTTTTAATGTTCATTTGGTTTAATCCTTACCGGCGCGGAGTAATTCTGTTTATAAACTGATGAAATGATAGACTGACATTAGAATTTATAAACGAGTTTATTGGAAAATACAAACTTTCTTATTTTCAAGTACGTTATAAATGAAAAATTTTAATTAAATATTCTGGGTGCCAGTAAAATAAAAATTATGAGTCCTTTTTTAAGGACACTGTCCGCAGAAGCTCTAACTTATTTGTTGCAAAACTTTAACATTAAACATCGAAGTAACTAAATGAAATAGATGAATAAATGTCCCTTCTCGGCCTTAAAAAATGTAGGAAAAAACTGATTTGTTTTTAATTTCTTCTGCAAATAACGTTTTTGTTTATAATTTTTTTTTTTTTTTACATTTGTTACATTATTGTAATAATTAATAAATAATTAAACACTTTTCTACATTATCCATCGCCCATTAAAATTAAAACGTCTTCTACCCCAGGAAATAATCAACAGTGCTTAAAGAGTTAAATTATATTTTAAATTCAAAAGTTTAAAAAATCAAAAGTTTTCAATTGTTTTAAATTATTGGGTCGTTCGGAAAGTCGTGTCCGTTTGGAAAAATCAATTCCTACCGGTAAAATCTATCATTTAATAGTTAGAGATTGATTCCTGTATCTAATGTTCAATAATTACCTGGCAGGATTTTCCGGTGAGAATTGATTTTCCTAAACGGACACGACTTCCCGAACAACCCAATAATAAATATAAAATTAGGAAAAAAATGTTAAAATGGAAAAATATATTAATTTACAAAAAAGTATTACATTTATTAGAATTTTTGAATGTTTTTTTTTCCTACTTGCAGGTCAGTAGTTGCAGTAACTAATCAATCATCAAAACTTATAACCCACCCTCCTCCACCTGAAATTTACGCTACTTCCCATCCTTTGATCAGCCAGCACAAAAAGATTTTATATGTTTGTTTGTTTGTTTGTTTTTGTTTTTGCTCCCTTATACTATTCTATAGTAATAATTAAAAAAAACTTATACATTTCATCCGGCCCCGAATTAAGTGATTTTTTTTGACAGCAGAAGACATCGAAACACATAATATCAACACACTCCGCCCCCAAATAATGAATACTATCATTTTTCTGTTCAGGAAGGGAGGTGCTTATTTACTTGTTAAAATATCAAATAACACAGTTTATTATTTAAAAATTATCGACTTGATAAAAAGACATGCAAATAGAAAACTAATTTAATATATTTCTATTAATTTTCATGGAAAAAGCATATAAAGCGCCATGAAAACAATCTCCACTGATGGTTTTTGAGAAACATTATTTTCGCAAAAGACGACAACTTTGTATAAAATTCTGGCCAATCAGATTTCAAGATGTCAAAACCAGGTTGGGAAAATCAAAATATGTATCTGTTTTATTTGCTCAATTACACCGTGATCAACAAGGATTAGAAAAAAATGTTAAATACAAAAGTTACGTATTTTTGTCCGTACAATCCGATTCTGCAATACAAAATGGGGGTTATCATTCGAGATTTCAAAGTTGGACCCCCTCTGACACCCGGGGGGGTCGGTTGCGGGAATCAAATTTGGTATCACGGAGTAGCTTTTTTAAAAATATGTAACACGTATGTTTTCGTTTTTCAATCTGCTTTGTATTTTTCGAGTTATTCGACCGTTTCCAGACTTTTCGGCCTCCCTGTATGTGGAATTTCTAAGCATAAATCATAAAGTTGTTAAATGTAAACAGCGCGAAAATTTGGACAATATCCAATTCAAACAATTAATCGTTTGTCTGAACTGAAGAAATGTTTCATATGCCGCACATCTCATATTATCAAAACTAAAGAAGAATTGTTCTAATTAATAAACTTTCATTTCATTTGTGAATTCCTGTGTGTAATAGCAACAAAATCCGAAAACACAAGTTAAATTTAACAGATTCTATGACAAATGTAAAATGACTAATTGAGGAATTTTAATAGGGTAACTCCGGGAGAGTCGCCGCACCACTCGTATTTGTTCTAATTATCGATAGATGGTCGTCAAACACACAGTATAAGTGCGCAATGAGATTATTTTAACCAGTGAACAGCGTGAATCCCATTTCGATGTTTATTTGTAGAATTACAATCCTTAATTTGATGTAAGTGTATGATTTCACTGTCCAAACTTTTAAACACATCATATTTAAATACTTTTTATACACTAATTACTAAATGCATGCATGATTTCGAAGTCAAAACTAAGTGTAGCGGTTGTATAGAGTACTCTGTGCATGATTACGCCATTCCCCTTAGCGATGGCAGGTAACTATGATGGCCGTCATCTGCACCATGCAAAATGGGATACATGCCGCACAGCCATTGCGGTATACATGCCGCAATTTCTTTTGTACGGGATGATTAAGTGTTATTAACTTTTCTTTTCTTTTGCACAGACTAACCACGTTAGGCATGTTATCAAGTTTACTAAAACCAAAGGAGAAAAGGAGGAAATAAAAAGTAAGAAGGGCAAGAAAGATGCAAGTCAAGATAATAATAATGAAAAATTGGATTACGCGTAACGCAGACGTTCTTTGCAAACTACTCCAAAAAAGTGGAAGTGTAATTGTCTTCATTGCATCATGTGTTTAATTGTAGTTACATAAAGACTGTACTTTTTCGACACATTTTCTGTACATTGAAGTCGATCTCTTAACCGCTTCGCGATGGGAGCCTTTTACGAAATTTTTAATCGTTTGTCACCGTTTTTTAAAAACAGAAATTTGTGTCTTCTTGAATCGCGTAAATGTGCTGATTGAATAAAGCAAATTTTAAAGTAAAATTTTACTGGTGAGAAAAAACAAGGATTCTGAGCGCTTCATGCGGCACGTATACGTGTCGCTCGTCCCCAAGGGGTTAACCATTCGGGACTATAGGTGCATATAAGCACCTTCATAAAGAGCTTACAAAATTTATTTTCTTCACCAGTAAAAAAGAAAAGTAATATTTGCTTTGTTTAATTAGAGCATTTTCATGATTATTTAAGTAAAAGTAACTTCTTTTAACCAAATAAATTTTGTGTAAAAGCCACCGGTCCCGAAAGGGTTAACAAATAAATTATGTAAACACAATTTTACTTTTTCTTTTCCCCTTTTTAATTCATTGATGTTACGTTGTTGCTGAAATAACAATTAAAATTTAATGTAAAAAAATAAGTCGATAATTTTAATAGTGAAAGTAGGCAACACTTATTAGTTTGAATCTACTAATACGTTTCAATGTACTCATTTAGTTTCATTTTGTTATTGCATCCATAATTATAGTCCAGATATGATTTTTTTTAAAATATTTTTATTTATAGCTTAATTCTGTTCTTATCACAAGCGCGGCATAACTACCGCACAAGTGCGGCGTCTCAGCCTGAATGTACGGGTGACGCGCCGCGATGTAATGTTTTAGAAAAAAAATGTTAAAAAATAGTAATAATTTTTTTTAATTTTTTTGTCGCAATACACGCGTTGCATATTCAATATGAAATAGCACGGAATGATTTTTCTTTTATTTTATGTCCATCATGGGACTTTATACACACATTCAAAAAAATGTGCGGCATAAATCCCTGAATTACCCTACATAAAATTCAATAATTTATGATGCGTTTAAAGTTTGAAGTATTCAGTTGAAATTATTATTATTATTATTATTATTATTATTTTATTTTACTTTCTTGCATCTGTCTCTAAACATAAAGGTGCGAATAAAAGATAATTTTTATTCAATATTTTATTTGTTAATAAAATAAAGATAATTTGGAAAATAAATAACAGTGCATGTTTGTACACTTTTCAATGTTTAAAATATTTATAAAAAATGTACCATTATTTTTAATTTTATAAACTGGTTGTAAAACAATAAAAATAAAAAACTTTATAACATAATTTGGTTTATGCTATTTTAAAGTACGCATAATGTTGTTACATCCTTTATCGACTTTGTGCTACAACATGGATTTAAGTTTTGCTATTTCAATGGACACCAATAGTTGTTTTATTTTTCTAGTATTTATAATAAAATTTCATGAATAGTCTTCTAGAGCTAATATGGTTGACGATTATACATATACATTATACATATGGGATTTCTAAGCAGTAAATCATAAAATATTTAAATGTAAACAGAGAGCAAATTTGGACAATATTCAACTTAAATAATTAATTGTTTCTCTGAACAGAAGAAATGTTCCATAGGTCGTACATCTCATATTATCAACGATAAAGAGGAATTGTTATAATTAATAAATTTTCATTTCTTTTATGAATGCCCGTGTGTAATAGCAACAAAATCCGAAAACACAAGTTAAATGTCGCAGATTCTAAGCAGATGTAAAATGATTAATTGCAGGAATGTTAATGGATGAAATTCTATAATTTATGGACCGTATAAAAGTTTTAAATATTCATATAAAATTAGTTTTTTTTTTTTTTTTTAATCTGCCTCTAAACTTTCATAAAGGTGTGAATATATTTTTTTTATTATGAATTGATTTTATTTTATCTTATAACTGTTAATAAAGAAAAAAAAAGCAATTTAACAAATTACAACGACCATTTGGAAAAGATTTTTTCAAAGACTAAAATTTAAGACATAAAAAATCACACGGAGTTGATCCTACATTACGTACGCCATGGATTAAACTACAACATTCCAGGGCCCATCATGAACAAATTTTAAAAGAAATTTCAGTTTTACAATTTTCGGTACTGTAAATTTTTAATCTTCTACGGAGCTGGTCATACATTACGTACGCCATGAATTAAAGATTAATAGTGTTATTACACGTAAAAATTGCAAACAAGAAAAATCGCCCGCGACTCGTCAGATTTCCTATGAAACTTACGTAATAGCCAAGCATTTCATTGGCTGTTCGGGAAAAGGCTTTTCTATCATCAGATTTCCAAAAAATCTCACGACCAATTTTAAATAAAATTTCATTCTTAAACTTCTAAACATCCGACAATATTACTTTTTATACCGTCGGATAGAGAAAAAAATGCACGTTTAAACGCAATTTGTTTGAAAGTTGTATCTCAATTTGTTTCTGATTTATTAATTTTTTTTGTAGTTTTTATTACTTTTTTGTCATAGTGGCAACGCTCTGTTGTCCATCGTTGTTGAATCCAAAGGGAAATACAGATTACGGTATATACCAATCAGATAACGAATAAATTGTGGATTAAACCAATGAAAACGTTCAGATATGCTTTTGATTTCCTACCCTGTCGAGAACAATAACCAATTTTCCAAATGGTTAAAAAAAAAGAAAAATAAATAAAAGAAAATAAATAACAGTTTATGTTTGTATATTTTTCTATGTTTAAAATATTTCTCCTAAAAGAAAATGTAATAATTTTTGGGAATAATAATTAAACATCATTTTTGCGTTAATCTGTAATTATTTATTAATCCCTTGGGGACGAGCGACACGTATACGTGCCGGAAATACGCCTAAGGATCCTCGTTTATCCTCACCAGTAAAATTTTACTGTAAAATTTGCCTTATTTAATCCGAGCATTTTCCCGATTTGAATAGGCACAAACTTCTGTTTTTTAAAACCGGTAGTAAAGTAATAAACATTTCGTAAAAGGCTCCCGTCGCGAAGGGGTTAAGAATCAGTAAGGAAATAATTCAATTTCAAATTTCGTGTGACGTTTGGTAGAAACAAATTTCTTTCATAAACTGATCGCATTTTCAAATATTTTTATGAAATTTCTTCGTAATATTCCATCTTATAAACTTCCAGAGCAAGATAAAACTATAATATTATATGCATAGGTGCCAACCTCAAACTAATCTTCCGTAATACGTGCGTTAATTTGACCCCGGTTTATCACGTTTCGAACCAGAAAAATTTTTAAAGAAATGAAATTAAATATGTTCCACGTAGAAAACTTGAATTAAATAAATATAGATTCGTGAAATAAATTTTCCGGTTCGGAAGTGGTTAATGTGGGTCAAATTAATCCAGCTATTACGGAAGATTAGTGAAAGGTTGGCAGCTATGTATATGCCCTATATATATAAAATTCTAATGAAACGACTTTATGAAAGGATTTTATGAAACGACTGATTCACTTTCACGGCTGTTTCTCCTAAAATAAGAAAGTTTTCTTTGCTGGAAAATTAATACTAATTACCCGCAATGATCCTCTGCTGCGAAAACTGGTAATATAATTTTAAATTTTCAATTAATTTTCGTAATATTATTTTTTTTCTAATTTTAATTGCATTTCTTTAGTGACAATCTGTAATGGCAATAAAATTACTCAGATTTTTTTTAAAGGAGAAAACAGGGGAAAATTATAGGGATCATTAGATTTCTTTTTTCAATTCCTACTATTAGTTCACACTCTCCCTATATTTATATATTTATATATTTATTTATATATTTATAAATCTTGTTCGAATTTTCAATCGTTAATAAAATACTCATTATTCATCCTATCAAGTTGAAATATATTTTTTTGAACTTGTACTGGATGACAATTGATGTTAATACAGTTTTTTCAAATATTAATTAATTAATTAAATTTTAATTAATTAATTTTAGTTTTGCATGGGAAACAAAATGGTGGCCATTGGTTATTGAAGGTCAATGAAAGTATTTTCAATAAGGGGTTACCATAGGAGGGACCCTGTTCTCTCGCCAAATACCGCCAAGTTTGTCGCCAACTTGGCGATATATCGCCAATTTGGCGGCCAAAATGAGTCGCAAAAAGTGACGCCAACTTGGCGAAATTTCTAATATTTCGCCAAATTCCCATAGAATTCCATTGTAAACCTACTTGCTTATAGAAAATCAACAAACTGAGATATTTTAATGCAACAAAAACTAATATTAGCTTAAGGGATTATATTAAATTTTTCTTTGATGAGCTAAGTAGGAATTGACTTTAAAAACAAAATTTTTATATTACTTGTTTTTCATCAATTTCAAATTGATAATTGAAATAATATACAGGGTGTCGCAAAAGTCTCCGTACAACTTCAAAAATTTATTAAAAAATACATATATATTAGGCCTACAGCAAAAATAATTACAACAGTTTATAGAGTAACTGAGTTATTTTTTGTCTGTTCATAAATGATGCTACATAAGTAAAAGATCCTGTGAAGAAAACGCAATGCGTCGCGTGGACATCACTCCATTGTACTTTTTCTTTTGGAATTATATAAAAAATGCCGTGTACCGAACGAAAGTGAACAGTCTCGTGGAATTGAAACAAAAGATCCAAACAGTTGTAACTGCTCATGATGAGCATGCTGAAACGCACGTGGGTGGAATTGGAATATCGACTTGATATTCTTCATGCAACCAAAGGATCTCATGTAGAAGTATACTAGGGTAGTATAAAAAAACTTTTTGAGTTACTCTATGTGCTGTTGTCATTATTTTTGCTTTAGGCCTATTATTATTATTATTATTACTATTTGTAATAAATTTTTGAAGTTGTACGGAGACTTTTGGGCACCCTTTATTTTACTTCAATTGATAGTGAAAACATATTCAGATTAAATTATGTTTTTCAGGAAAATTAAAAAAATAAAAACATTTCTTCACATTTCATTAATCTGGAATCAATTTATTTTAGAAAACAAAAATCGTCTGTCAGTTTCAAATTCCATAGACATAAAAAGGGGTTTTATTTTCCATTTTAAAGAAAAAATGACATCCATAATCAAAAAATAGAATGAAAATTGAAAAAAAAAAGAATTTAGTCATCACACGCTACAATCAGAATATAAGGAAAGTTTTGTCAAAATCTCTACACATAAATATTTAAAAAGTTGAAAACTTTAAAATAATAAAGTTATCACACGCGAAACACATTTTAAGGTGATAATTACGTCATTTGTAAAAGACACAAACATTAAATATCCTACGATTTAAGTTCCTAAAATTAAATTGTTACACGTGAAAAACTTTTAATAGTGAATATTAGATCATACTTAAAAAGCTGAAATAGTGATATTCCCAAATGCTTTTAAGTACATATGTATACGTGAATCTTTAAAAAATGTATTACATGAGACATGCATTTAACAGGGAAAATTACGTTATATAATAAAACGATATATTTAAAACTTTTTTATTCCGGAGACTTTTAATCTGTCGTTACATTATATAATAGTAGTGCGCCAAGTATATTTGTTTATATATCACATCACTTCATGCAGAAAAAATACAGGTAAATGTATGCTCAAAATACTTTCGATTTATTTTGTACGAATTACTATTTAATACACACATATTAGAAAATTCGGATATTCTTATTAATTAATATGAACGGTACTACTTCATTATCCCGTGAAACAATTTCGCCACATTATACAAATTGACAAATTATACAAACTTACATAATTTTATTTTAAATAACGAAGGAACATATAAGTTAGTAAAACACTGATAAAAAAAACAAATTAAATGACGAATAAAAAATCACTTGATGAAGTAACAAACACGGGTATCACATCAAGTGAATGTGACTTTTACGATCATCCATTATTGGCATATTTAATCATATAGTTTGGCGATAATATTTTGGTCGACGGGATAATCAAGTAGTACCATACAAACAATATACATTGTAAAAGTAACTTGAAAATATTCATGATAGCGTATTACAATAGTTATAAGAATTCATGAATAAGCTATTCCTGTTGTTGAAATATCTAAAACTCGATCAAGACATAAAATATAAGCGTAAAATTTCGAAATACAATGCTTTTCAATACGTGTATACGAAAGCTATTCCGAAGCAGATAGATATTTTAACCTCAAATCTAAAGGAATAATATTGTCAATGGCGTCGTTAAAAACTCAGAAAGATAGCACCTTTTTAACCTAATCATTTTATACAAGCTAATTTTCAAACGTGTAATTGATCTTACTTATCAATCTCGAAAACAGACGTCATTTATTACGACAGCGATGAATGGGCCCATGGTAACTGAAAAATGCCCATTCAAACGGAAAAGCATGGTAATGCGATTGCAGAAGATAGCCACTGTTGTACTGGTAGTACCATTCATCTGCCGTAACGTGGTAATATTTTTTAAAGAGGACACATTACTATATTTTCAGAGACTACGAAACCTGAACAGGGTTGGCGGACTTAGCTCGCAGGGGGATGAGCCCCCTAGTTAACATATAATGTTAACATATATACGCTGTAAAAAATGAGAAATATTTCTGGATCTAGCAAAACTATCTGCAACTATCTATTCTGGATCTGTAAACATATACTATAACTTCTTTCAAGTTATCCACACTTTCGAAAAAAGTTCCTTTATCTTCAGAAACCCAATTAACCAAAATATTTCAGAAAGGTAAAATAACATTGCTAAAAAACAGTACTTTTTATATTGCCCAAAAAATAAATATAAAAAGGACAATCAGCAATATTTCCGAGTAGTTTGTTAGCTCACAGGCTATAGCCTGAGGCTCTACAAAGCCTGAGAATTAATGTGCGCTCAAATTCTGTATGTAACACAATAACTCTTGATAGAATATCCGGTTTGCTTCAAATTTTGTAGATAGGTTCATTCTCAGAATACGGTTTCCTGAACGTTGAGGGTTCATTGGTTAAGTATAAAGGGATTAACGGGGAGCTAATCCCCCCTGAATTTAGACAAATCAGTTTTTCATGCAGAATAAACCGATTTGCTTCAAATTTGGTATACAGGTTTATTATGATAAAGCGCTTCCCTGATTAAATTTGGAGGCGCATTGGTTAATGATAAAGGGGGAAACGGGGTGGGGGGTCATATCATCCCCTTAATTTCGCTAAATGGGTATTTCATGCAGACTTATCCGATTTGCTTCAAATTTGGTTTAGATTTATACTGATTATTTATGTTTTAGTCTGATTGATTAGTTTCCCTGATTAGTTTTGGTGGTTCTTATTTGTCATTTGAACTATATCGGTTTGTTTATAACAAAAAAGGAGGAAAAAAAACAAAATAACGATTAAGTGTGGTTTTTCTGTGCTTATGCCATTGGTGAAATAGAAAAACCTTTAGTAATTTGGAATTCTCAACAATCACGATGCTTTAAAAATGTGGATATGACTAAAATGGGTATAACATGGAAGTCAATTTCCAAAGTCATGGATGACGTCGTCGATATTTGAAGAATGGTTGGTAGCATTCGATAAGAAAATAAGCATCCAGCAAAGAAACATCATCCTATTTTTTGATAACACCCAATGTCATGTTAACCAAACAAAATTAAGCAGGGTAAAACTTCAGTTTTTACCACCAAATACAACGGCCAGACTTCGACCTTTGGATCATGTCATTATTTAAAACTTTAAATTGGAATACCGTCATCTTACAGGCACTTGTACGTATTAGGTCTACCGGACAATTCTGTCCGATAATGTTATTTCCCACCTACTTTTTTTAAATTCAGATTTCTTCATCGGCACCACTTTTTCGAAATGGTAAAATTCCCTTTGTTTTCTCATTTTAGATTAAGGTGAAAACAATGGAAATTTTACCATTTCAAAAAGTGGTGCCAATGAAGAAATCTGAATTTTAAAAATTAGGTGGGCAATAACATTATCGGACAGAATTTCCGGTAGACGAAATAGAATAAATGATGCTAAAAGTTCTTCCGGCTTGGCAAAAAACATTACGGTATGTGACGCAGTCTCTTGAATAACGTTGTCTTGGAATAATGTAAATATTCAAACAATCATGAGATGTTTTAAAGCTTCTGGATTGTCAAATCAGTCAATAGAAAACGTTTTTGATTTGGCAATCGTTGATCCTGTAGAAGAAGAATCCATCGAAATGTCTAAAGCAACAGTTCCCAAACTTTTTGACTCGCGGAGCCCTTTTTAGAAAGAATTTCTTAGACGGAGCCCCTGAAACCTAACCTACCGTACCCTATGTAACAAGTTACTGTTGATTAGGTGCATTTCTACCAAGCACAGACAGAAAAAATGAATAGTAAGCTAAACAATTGTGCATTGTCCAGAAATAAAATTATATTTTGAAACTTTAACCATAATACTGAATTTATTTTCTATTGCCATCAAAACAGATGGAAAATAAATACAACAGCAATGTAGACAATAAATTTTACATTATTAGAATGACGAACAATTACACATAAACGTTTAATGTGATTGGATTGTTTTACACAAATGTTTGAATTCCGGTCCAGTTGATAGTAATTGCAGGCGAATGTTTGGGTCTCCATTTAAAAGACTGTGTTTCGTTTTGGTGGCTGCGTTCGTCGAAAATCTTGCTTTCTTAGGAAAAGATTTAAATTCATCTATCAAATAAAATAAAAAATCTGATAGATTTTAGTTTTAAAGTAAGATCTTTAAAACTAAATATACTAGGAATTTTACTCAAATTTAATAAAAATATTTCAGACCAGAATTTTATTTAAAATTATGTTACTCTATTTTTATTTTCTATTTTTAACCTTTATGTGATTTATTTATATTAAATTTATTTTATGAATAATTTCTGGTTCGAATCGAAATATTTTCATTTGGTACTACCAAATGACCGGTTGTGAGATGACAAATCAACGAGGACCTCGCTCTTCACTGAGTTTAAGCTGGGGGGGTTGTTTGATCATGCTGAACACATTTAGTATACATTTAAAGTCGTCCAAAGCTTTTCTATTAAGCTATTGAAAAATTTTGTTTAAACAGGATTTTCTAATCAGTAGGATGCCTCTGAATATTTATTCGTATTTTTTTAATCTGATATTGTTTGCATTATTTTTTAACAAGAGAGACGTAATCGATATCATTATTTCCATCAAAATTCGACCAATATACCTTTCATCTTAAAAAAAGACACACTTGGTAAATGCATCGGAAAGTGTGACAGATTTTCACTGCAGTGATTGATACATTTATTTCATTTTGCTAAACATATCGGCCAAATATGCAATTAGCATTCACAATCTTCATTAATTAAGCCAGTTTAAAGTTATGGTCCATCTAATATCATGTCTGCAGTTGCAACAATCGTGTAAACGATTTTTCTCGACATGACCATCTTCTTTCAATATGCAGTAGGAGGGACGGATACAGACTTCCATTACTTCACACATAAGTTTAAACAGTTTGCTTTTAAGAGTTCGTGATTTTGTATGGTGTATCTATATTATAAAGGACAAACATATCTGTGCGTAACGCATACGTCATTTTGTGAATGGCAACAATTTGATATTTGAAATGAAATTTCGGTTTTTCAATTTTCGCTACTGCAAATTTTTAAACTTCTAAACATCGCACATTTTCAATTTTTACACCTTCGTACAGGGAAAAAAATGTGCTTTTAAATGCAATTTGTTTGGAAGTTGTATCTCAATTTTTTTTGTAGTTTTTAATACAAATTTTGTAATCGTGACAGCTGAAGTACTCCATTTATATTGAAAGTACAGGGAAAATAGTCATGGTTTATTATTTTTATTGATTATATCCTTTTTGATGCCATTTTCACATTACAAATAAAGGTAACTTTTTCTTAATTTTTGAACAGAAAATGACGTCAGACATTAAAAAACACGCATTCTTCTTCATAAATCAGTTACATTTCAATATTTTTACATTACGTTGATACAGAGTTTTAGACGCATGGCAAAATGATTCAGTGAGTAAAAATGATGTCATATAAAAACAAAACGATCTTTTTTTTTTCTTGATAAAACTAAATATTTGACCAATACTAAATGGCCAATACTATGACAAAAAAGGCAATTCTCTGATTTTTTTTTCGCAGGTTACTGAGATTAGAAATTAAAGTTTGTGCGAATATTCACATGAAAAGTTGTATCGGACAAACGTGACTTTATGTTTGGAAATACATTCATTAATAATCTATTGCGCATTAAAATACTTTCAAATTGTGAATTTGGGTGGTGCGTATGTAAATTATGAGAATGTGAAAATAAAGTACAATTTAGATTTTATGGCGAAGAACTTTATGATGTGACAAAGCGAAATCCTTTTTACTGATTTTTCATCCCGTAAAAACAAACATAATAGCCTCAATCGATAAATTCATCATAGTTACTTATCTTGATTACGTATTCTACTACGGTTTAATTTTTCAGTAATTTAAGCAGTTGAAGTTTGTGGAAATAATATTTTGGTAATTTTTGGTTAAAAATATTATTTGTTTAAAGAGTTAGACAACCAATGTAAGATGAATTTTTTATTGTAATTATTTTTGTAGGTTTATTATAAATTCGATCTGACAGTTCCTTTCTAACATTTCAGTTCGTTGAATTTCGACGGGTTCGAACTCGTTACTTTAATGCACCAATCATCCTTTTCATAAGCTCAGAAGAAATTTTTCGGGAATAGTGTGTATCTGTAAAGAGCGTAATAGATGGTGCTCAAGTGCTTTGCCATCTCGTTAATTTTTGCAGTGGCTCCGATATTGTGACCCATCATTGCTTTCGCCTCATCAAAGCATTCATGTTCATATTTGTTTCCCAATTATTCATCCAAAAATATTTCGTCCCTTATAGTCCAGGCAATAGAGACCGTATAGGGCTCTACCTAGCAAAAGTCATAGTAGTTTTGGAAAAAGGCTTACTATATGTTTTTTCGGTCGCTGAATCCGAATTTTTAACTTCCCAACAAAATTTATCCCGGCAACCCCCACCCCCACCCCCCAAAAAAAGGTTTTTACTAAAAAAATCACTTTTTTTATTGTTTTAGGGAAAAGTATCTAGAAATTCAGAAAGTAGACAAAATTTGCAACAAATTAGATGTATGACATTATGACTTAGGATGAAGGGGAAGGGAGGGATCTCCCTCGGAACATGCGTGCGGTGCTGGGTGAACTAAGTTGCGCAATTCCACTTAATCACTCATACGTTTAAATTCGCCCTCCCATCTCCCCTCCGAACTTTCTCTATAAGGTTTACTTTAAGTTTTTTGGGTAGCTGAATCCGAATTTTTAACTTCCCCCAAAATTTTCACCCCGAAAACCCACCCAAATAGTTGTTTTTAACTTACATTTCTTATTGTTTTAGGGAAAAAGCATTACGAAATTCAGAAACTAGACAAAATTTGCAACAAATAGGATATATGACATTATGACGTAGGATGAACGGGGAGGAGGAGGGCTGCCTCTGAACATGCACTGTGGCGCGACGTGCACTAAGTTATGAAGTCCAGGCAATAGGGGATTTTATCTGGCAAAATTAATACTAGTTCTGGATTTCCACTCACCTTATGTTTTTTGGGTCGCTGAATCCGAATTTGTAATTTCCCACCAAAATTTCCCCCGGCAACACCCCAAAAAATTGATTTTTTGAAAAAATTTGGTTTTTGAGAAAAACGCGCGGGGAATGTTTCGAGGAAGCCCACTCTCTCCCCGTTTATCCTGCGTCATAATGTCATATATCCCATTTGTTGCAAATTTTGTCTAGTTTCTGAATTTCGTAATGCTTTCCCCCCTAAAACAATAAGAAATTTAAGTTAATAACAACTATTTTGGGGGTTTTCGGGGGTGGCGAATTTTGGGAGGAAGTTAAAAATTCGGATTCAGCGACCCAAAAAACTTAAAGTAAACCTTACAAGGAAAGTTCGAAGGGGAGATGGGAGGGCGAATGTAAACGTGTGAGTGGTTAAGTGGAATTGTGCAACTTAGTCCACGCAGCACCGCGCGTATGTTCAGAGGCAGATCCCCCCTTCCCCTTCATCCTAAGTCATAATGCCATATATCTAATTTGTTGCAAATTTTGTCTACTTTCTGAATTTCTAGATACTTCCCCCCTAAAACAATAATATATATATATATATATATATATTTTTTTTAATAAAAATCTTTTTGGGGAGCTTGTTACCAAAATTTGGGGGGGGGGGGTTGCAGGGAGAAATTTTGGTGGGAAGTTACAAATTCGGATTCAGCGACCCAAAAAACATAAAGTAAGCCGATTTCCAGAACTACCATTAATTTTGCTAGGTAAAATTCCCTATTGCCTGGACTATTAGTTTATTATGTGTAGTGATCTACAAATAATATAATCCTGATAGTTTTGTGACACTTCTTTCGGGCTAGAGTTAGAACTGCAATCTAATCCCCGGTGTTCGTTTCAAAAAAGTAAGTTCAGTACATTCATTCATTTATATTGCAAATTTAGTATATCTGAAAAGGCTGTTAAGTGTTCTTTTACGCCATTAGTCATATAGTTAATATTATTTTTTAAAGGTGTTCTTTGACAGGGGATTATTGGACACTAAATTAACAAGTTTTTCATAAAGCAAGTTCTTGACAATATCCATTTTACAAGGTTTATTAAGAGTCTCTGCAATTTTATGATCTTTACGAACTGAAGCCACTTGTTAAACAATCTGGTAGGCGCCAGGGAATCATAGGCGAAGGCTTAACTGGGGCGACGGAGCAAACCAGGCAAACTTCCATCACTAATTTTAGAACATTATTTTTGACCTAATTAATCACAGTGATTAATCAGGACAAAAGGGAAAATTTAAATTAGTGTTAGAAGTATATATTTTTGCCTATTTCGCCCCCGTTAAGCCGGCGCCTATGTCCAAGACATTTCATATTTGCTTTAACAAGTGTTGTTATTGTTTCTTTTTAGGCATGCATACATTACTTTGCCCTTCATATTGAAAAAATCAGGCGGTTTATCTTACAAGTCAGAATTGTTTCTTTCGAAATAATGACGCAGTTGAGAGTGGAATATGGAGTTATTGGATAACACTTCACCTCAAGTCACACTGTGAAGAATTCAAATAACCACTTTTTCCTGCAGAATGCAATTTTTTGCTTTCTTATATTAAATCTACGTTTGTTTCTCTATTTATCGCATTTTTTTAATTAGAAAACGTAAAAATAACGTGCTAGTGGAAATTAATATTTGCTCTGGATATTTTTTAAAGAAAATAAATTTAGTTTATTAAAAGAGTTCAAATAGTTGACAATAATTATCAATGCATGAATATTTTTTAATAAAATTATCTATTCACATTTTTTGGGGGAAAAAACTAAAAAGGTTTTCATTCAATTTTACCTTTTTTTTTTTTTTTTTTTTTTTTTTTTTTTTTTTTAGAACGTGGCGGAGTTCCTGGAAAGTTCTCCCGGAGCCCTTAGGGCTCAGCGGAGCACAGTTTGGGAACCTCTGGTCTAAAGCATAGCTGCCAACATCTTACGCTTTTTTAGACCACAAAAATGTTATAGTAAATTTTATCTTTTTAAATCGCCGTAATCTGCCGATTAAATAAGGCAGAAAATTCTATTAAATTTTTGTGGTCTGAAAAAGCGGAAGAGTTGGCAGCTATGTCTAAAGTATCTGCGACGGAATACGATCGCAATGTCTTTGACTATGAAAAAACAGTTGAATGTTACGACTATTTATGTGGAAATAGAGAAGAGCGCATTATTCATCCAAATTTGTAACCAGGTTTATTAGAATTTAAATTTAAAATTTAAGAATTGTTTTAATTCTGGTAAGTTTTAAGTGTAAAACCACTTTGTGGCTTTTCAGGCAATGAATCTAATTCTGATGACGAATCAGGAGTTTCAGACAATAAAACCCCTGTCCTATCCTTCCAGAAAACTCTCAAACAAGTAGAGAGTAAGTACAGAACTTATGTAGAAATATAAATTATTTGGAAACAACGTTTAAACACACAATAAAATAAGTTGATATGATCATACGTATACGTTTCGTGAGTACTAGGACTCACATCCTCAGTGTAAAAAACTTTAAAAACAATATCCCCCTAACTACATGTACGGTGAAAAACCCAAATCATTTGGGTTTTTCACCGTACAAGTAGATAGTTTGACGGAATCGTCGTTATCCGTTCAAGACGAAATTTTTTTACATCTATTTATCGAACTTCGACATAGTTTGGGGGAAAAATTATACAAGATAAACTTGTAAAACCAAAGAAATCATCAATACGTACATTTTTTAAACCGTTGTAGTAATGTGTGTAATGAAATTAATATTTTGTTTTGTAGCGAAATTTTTATATTTTGTTTCTTAATGTGAAAGATGAATTTTCATAACCTTTCACTTATTACTTTATTTTCAACAGTCAAAAACAAGATTTAAATGTGCCCTTCGTTCGGAGACCACCTCTCGGAGCGACCAAATTTTATTGGAACGGACCATGGTCACTTCAGTGAGGTTTTACTGTATTTTCATTTGTAACATAAATTTATATATATTTTTTTTCTAATGTGAAAGATAAATTTTCATAACACTACTTGTTACCTTATTTTCAACAATCAAAAATAAGATTTAAATGTGACCTCCGTTCAGAGACGATCTCTCCGAGCGAACAAATTTTATTGGAACGGAACATACGCACTTTAGGCGGGTTTTACTGTATATACATCTGTTAGAAACAACTTAATATTAGTTGTTATGTAAATTAAACAAATTATAATAAAATTACATTTTAATAATTTTTACACACATTTTTATACATTTTTAACGGCAACGAAAGAAATCCTCTTTAACCCTTTCCGGATTTCGTTTGAAACATGAAAAAAGATGGACTGACACCAGATTTACAAACGAATTTATTAGAAAATAAAAAACTTCTTAATTTGCTGTACATAACAAAAGTAAAATTTTCTTAGTAAACTTTTCTTCGAATTAGGTGTCCTTTTAGCGGACATCGCCCGCTAAGGGGTTAAGGTGACTTTAACTCTCGGAAGTCTGGTTTTTGAAGTTTCTGAAGATAATGCAACTGTTCTCGCAATAATGAATAATTCGGAAAATGTTATATAACATTTTATTACAGTCTTTTTAGAAAATCCTGACTTCAGATTATTAAGGATTTTCTCGAACAGGTGGATGAGTCTATGTGACACCAATGAAATTTTAAAACACGAATAAACTGCCAAAGGTTTTTACCATTTATGCCTAGCGTCCCATTTATGGGACGCTTCGAATTTTAATAAATTTGTATAATTTTCATCTTCTTTATAATGTGAAAATTGTATAAAATTATTATCTATAAATGTCTTTATCTGTTACCTAAAGATGGTAGTATAAGATGGATATTTATTTGCTTAAAATGAAGGCTTTTTTCGGAGTTTATAGATTTTTCATTTTCAAGATGGCGAAATTTAAAAAGTAAGTTTATTTTTGTATTTTCTGCCATGTATCGAAATAAATAAGACATAATCGTATCTTGCAGACTTCTTTGAAATACGTATTTTTTTAAATAGTGAAATTATGTATTCAAGCCTATTTTTTACGAATTTTTGCAACGTACAAAATGTAGGGCGTTAGGCACGAATGGGTAAATATTTTTATTAGCCCTTTAAGGGACAATTATTTATGTAAAGTCCCTTCAATATAATTAAGAAACAAATAGTTTTTATGCTTCAAATATAGTTATTCTAAGACTTAATTAAGACTAAGAATGAAATTATTCTAAGAATTAAACTTATTCTAATTATTCTTAATTATTTATAAGACTTATAATGTTATTAGTCTCTGTAACAAAATATCTATATTTTTTAGTAATTCATAAAAATACAAATTATAGTATATAATATACAATTTAAAAGTTTATTTTATATAAATATAGACAAAACATATAACTACGCATATTATATTATGACAAATCTTATGCATATTCCCAAATTTAGTACGCTTACATTTTCTCAAATAAACACAAAATTTTTTTTTAGAATTTTTTCTTTTCATTTTGCAACATTTTAAAGTGATTTTATCAAAAAAAAATTAAGAAAATAAATATTCATGCACAAATCGGTTAATGGAAATTAAAAATAGATTTTAGAAGACTGTTCGACATGATTTATTATTTATTTCATTTTTTTTTTTTTAAATAGAGGTTTTAAAATGTCATCTGTGTTTGTTTGCTTCCTTTATTTATTTATTTTTTTTTTTTTTAGCAGTGTATATGCATTTATGTGTAGTACTTTCTAATTCTACCATTTAATTTGCTCATTTTCAAGATTTTATACCAATACGTAATTAAAGTCAGCAACTAATTTTCATTTTTTTCAGACGTTATTCAGGGTTCGTACGGGCACCGTTATTTTCAAGGCGAAATATCAGTTTTTCGTATAAAAAAAATAAATCAAGTTCAAACACTCGAAATTTCGCCCTATTTCAGGAGAGATTATCTATAAGAAAAAACTGGTATAGAAGAATTTTCTGGTCCTGAAATTCCAGCACCCGTATGAACCCTGGTTATTGTTAACCCTTAAATGCACAGTGATGTAAATTTCCATCACCTTTTTATTTAATTTTTAATACATAAATTAAGTTTTTTCAACCACTATATTTATATAGAAATATTACTTTTGTAAATATTACAAAATTATGCTACTAAATAAAGTTAAAAATCTATCTTAAGATTTATGGTGTCAAATCCTTAATATAAAAATAAAAAACACAATTCTAAAAGAATAATTCATGCAGTTAAGGGTTAAATCTATATTCTCAGCAATATCGCTTAGACTAATCCCTTCAATCCCTTGGGTACGGATTTATTTCAGGGCTGCCACGGGCGTTTCTTTTTCTTATTCTATCTCGCACCACTTTCTCAAAACAACAATCTTTCATATACACTTTGACAGTATGTGCAGGAGAAATATACTACAAAACTATTTCCCTTTAAATAGTGGTATGAATAGAATATAAAAATACGCGCCAGTGGCCAAATACATGACGAGTCTCAGTCGTCAAATGTACCCAAGGTGTTAATGGAAGTCGTAATTAGTATACATCATCTAGATGTATTACGGGGTACGTTATTTTTCTTTAATTGTCGTATTTTTTTTTTTTTTTTTTTTTTTAAGGACACATTCACTTTTGAAACTTGTTTACCGAAAGTCAAAATGTCCTCGCATGAATAAAACGGCAACAAGATACAAAAAGTAAAAACGTACCGGGTAAGAAATATCGCATGCAAAAAACCTTTTACAATTTTTCAAATGCGAACAAAAAATTTGAAAAGATGGTTCCTTTTTAGTTGTGGTTGTATGTTCTTAGTTGAAATCAATAAAAAACTGGTTAAGACTCACAAAATATATTAAATTATGTACAGGCCTAATATTATCTGGCGTAGAACATTACTTCTTGATTACAATATAATATAATAACAGCGATTGAATCTACTGGAGTAAAGAAAACGCAGCTCTTCAAGTGCTTTTGCGTGCGTACTGTCCAAGAAGAGTCTCAAGAGCGTAGAATGTAACTGCACTAAAATGAAGGTTATAGTCTTAAAGTATAAGTAACCTTGGTTTTTCACAGCACATGCAATAAACACATGAAACAGGTTTTTCTTAACCCCTTAACGCTCGAATTAAATTACGGTTGAAAAATTAAAATTGCTTATTGGCACCACTTTTATGAAAAAGAAATACAGTAGATTTCCGTTACAACGAACTTCACGGGACCGCTAAAATATTTCGTTGTAACGATTTTTTCGTTATAACGGAATTACTCCTATTTATCTAAAGAACTGCATATACACGTAAATTAATTATGTAAGATAAATTTACTTTTCATCATAGAAAATTTTAATGGAAGACTAGTTAAATTAACATAAAAAAGTTAGTAAAATAAAATGCAATATTAAAAATACAAAATTACGGACTAACCTTTATTTAGTAGTACATTATTGCAGAAAATCTGTGATTTTAGTTTGCACAAACGAATGTGTAGTTGATGATAACAAAAACGTGTGCAACGAATGAATGTGAGAAAATACCTCCTGGAACATTTTTTTTGATGTGAAACAAAATCACGCATTTTGTCCAAGCATGAGAGAGCTTCCGAAGCGGTAACTTTTGAATCGTCGGTAACATCAGTATCATCATCACTGCAGTCGTCATTTTGTTGGTTTGATGTAGTTTTAATGGACAAAATGATATCTTCATCAGATACTTCAGAGCATGTTTGAATATTGTCATCCACAGATAAGAAATCCTCCAAATCCACCTGATCAGGGACTGATGTTAATTTTTTGGCAGCCTTCCAAATTGTGTTTAATTCAGAGGACGCATCCGAATCTAAAATTTCTGATTCATTTTCTTCGGTCTCAGTTAACCAGGCATGTTTCCAACAGTTAGAAATTGTTTTCTCGCTAATTTCTTGCCACGAACCAGAGATCATTTCAATAGCTTCTTTGAGATTTATTTTTGGCCTATCCCCATTTTCCAAGCCGCAAAGAATTCTTTTTAGCAAAAGAGTTCTGTAGCGAGATTTTACAGCACGGATGATGCCTTGGTCTAGAGGCTGTAAAATAGAAGTGCAATTCGGCGGAAAGTACTCAACTCGGATGCAGTCCAATTTGGGGGGACTATTATGAGGCCTGCAATTATCAATCAGGAGAAGGATTTTCCGTTTTTTAGCCTTCATTTCTTTGTCAAATTGCACTAGCCAATCATTAAAGATATCTTGTGTCATCCATGCCTTCTTATTGAATTTATAATCGCAAGGCAATGAATGACAGTTCTTAAAGCAACGGAGCTTGCCAGAGTGACCAATAATTAATATTTTTCTCTTCTCGGTTCCTGATTTGTTACAACAAAAGAGTGCTGTAATTCGTTGCTTTGAAGTTTTTCCTCCGATGCATTTGTCGTCTTTAAATGTTAATGTTTTTCTCGGTTCAAGTTGATAAAATATTCCAGCTTCGTCAGCATTGAAAACATCAACGGAGCTGTATGTCTTTATAAGGGCAGCTACTTCTCCAGCTCTCCATTCATTTACAGTCTTTGTAGGTACATCACCTGCTTCACCGCAAATTGATTTCATTACAATTCCATAGCGAGTACGAAAGCGATTGAGCCAACCTACACTGGCTTGGAAATTTTCGATACCAAGTATTGTTCCGAACTCTTGAGCTTTCTGCCTTATCAGAGGACCATTTATAGGTACATTTCGTGAGCGAACATCTTGGAACCATTTGAACACGGCTTTATCGACATCTTGAAATTGGGACTGTCGCATTCGTTTTCTATGGGAACCAATGCTTGCATTTTGGAATTGTCTCTCAATTTTTTCTTTATCTTTTAGAAATGTATATAAAGTCGATGGTGTTATTCCATATTTTTTGGCCACATCAGTTTTCCGCAATCCTTTATCAATCTCAGAAATTATGACTTTCTTTTCTTCCAACGAAAATTGTTTTCGTTTCACACAAGCCATTTTATCAATGAACGAAGCAAGAAACACACTGCAACAGGTAGTGGCGATAAAGAGCCCAAACAGTCATTTCACAGTGAAGTTCACCTGCTTTCCGTCACGTGATCATTTTGAAGCGTGTGGGCTAATGAAAGTTAAGGAATTAGGGAAAGAAGTAGACAAAAGAAAAAATAACAAAGGGGAGAAAATTCTGAAATAGCACCTGTCCCGAAAACAATAATGTTATTTTTTTTATCTTCAACATTTTATTCGAAGTATATTTCATTTCTGTTAAGCAATTGAAAAAAAAAAAAAAAAAGAGCTCGATGAAAATTTTTCGTTGTAACGGAATTCCTAAAAAATGCACTTCGTTAAATCGGAATTTTTAATACATTGGGGTTAATGCAATTTGAAATGGGGATTTGTCAAATTTCGTAGTAATGGGATTTTTCGTTGTAATGGAATTCGTTGTAACGGAAATCTACTGTATTCACCTTATTTAATGATAGGAAAAACGATACTAAAATATAGTCGATTTTACTATTTTATAAAACTGGTGGGAATCAAACAATTTGAGTAAAAGACACAGCCCGAGAATATGACGGGAGCGAGAATTAAGGGGTTAATAGCAGTAATGATCGATGTATCCAAGTAGAATTGTTTTTTGGTGAGTACTTTTTGGGTGCAGACGTTTCCCATTGTGTTAACATTACTTTGAGAGTGCCTTCCTGTTACTAGGGTAAACTCTTAAGCTTGAAAAAACATAAGATAACAAAATAACGCCTTTAAGTAATCCAAGCTCATAGACACTAATGCTTTCGAAATTTGTGGCTCAGCCCTGTATATGAGTTATAGAATTCATATGCACCATATAATATACTGGAATCTGATTAAGTTAAAAAACTAAAACATTTGAAAACGAACTTTTAGCGATTATCTTTTATAGGCAATAGTGAATTCCTTTTTGAGTACCTGTAAATGAGCACATTAATGTCATGCACTCCATATTGTAGACTGTACAATGTACAATATTACTGTACAATGTACAGTAACCATCATCTAGCGCACATCAATTTAATAATTTCTGGAATAGTGTAACTTATTAAAATGCATTCCCAAATAGCATGAACATTAGCAGCCAGTTTGATTTTTTCTGATTTCATCTTGCCGTGCCAAATTTGTATTGAGAAATTCGCAGCAAATCTCCCGCAATGTATAGTACCATCACCCACTTGCATGAGTAGTTAGTCGTGAAACTGATGGCAAGACTGTGTTTAATTCTCGTAAGTGAAGAAATCAAAAACTCCCTGTGTTGAGAGAATAGACAATGAGCAGGTACGCAGAAATTACAGAAATTTTATTTGGTTGGCACAGCTTTTTTTAAACGCTATACTTCTCAAATACAAAAAAAAAAAAAAGGCTCGAATTGAAAAGTACAAATATTTCCCTAATTTTTTTTATGGTGGTAAAAATGATGCCTGTACCTTAACGGTACGTATGCATCAATAGGCTTGATCAGGTCTATAGACCCCTTTGAAGAGGTTAAACGTATAGTGTAACAGTTGTAAACAGTTAATGTGGCATGGAAATATTATTACTTTGCAGTAAGTTTGCAGTATTTTTGATTAATTGTTTGCCGTTAATTTACAATAAATTTGATACAGCATGAATTCAACTTGCACGAAAAGTTAGCTGCAAGTTCAAAGTGTGGTGACTTCGGCGTTTGCGTTATCTTGCTGCAATCTTGTTATGAACTTTCAGTCTTGTCATGCTGAGCTTGCTGCAACTTTGCAGGTTTTCAAAGCAAGACTTCCATAAATTTTCTGCAAATTAAAAATGATATGCGGTTGCAAACGATTTTCCACCAATGAGTCCCTGCAAATGAACATATTAATGCTATGCACTCCATATTGTGCAGTAACCATCATCTAGCGCACCCAATTTCATAATGTCTGAAATAGTGTACATTACAAACAGAGCTGCCAAGTCTCCGGCTTTTTGGATACCAGTATTTTAATACAGAAAATGTCGGTTTATTTAATTGGAACATTTGGGCGATTTAAAAGAATCAGATTTTCTCTAATATAATAGTGGTGTGCAAAAAAGCCGGAGACTTGGCAACTCTGTACAAACGATTTTGCCCATTGTTCATAATTTTTCGGAATTCATTTCGCTGTCTCTTTAACCCTATGAGGGGCAAGCAAAAATGTCTCTAAATATTGAATTCTCACCGGAATAATCTAAAAGTTTTATTTTTAAATAAAGAAAGCAATTTTTCAACAATATTCCTCCAAAGTTAAAAATATAAAATTTAGTTTAAATTTTCTGGTGACAATCTTGTTTAAATTAGGTGGGATATATTTTATCCCACCGCCCCTCAAGGGATTAAACGAATTAAAAATGCTACACATTGTATAGGGTGTCCATAGAACAGTGTCCCAGTTATAAATTTTAATAATATCAACTACAAGTGTTGTAGTGTGTTCGTTCAAGGTCCCAAATAAAGAGTTTCTCAAACAGATTTAGATAAGCGCATGCGCGAGTACTGCTTTGTTATTTATTCGCTTGCAGTGCCACATACACAAAAGGGCGGATCCTGAACGTAAAGCGTTATTGCTAGGCTGAAGATTTAAAAGCCGTTAGATCCATGCGATTTTCTCCTTTGGGGCTTTCTAAAAGATCGTGTCTACGTTCGGTCGCTACTTAATGATTTGACAGAGTTGAGACACAGAATTGAAGAGGCTATTGTTTTCATTACTTCGGACTTTTTAATCGAAGTGAGGGAAGAATTAGACATTAACCCTTTCCGGCACAGACAAATTTTGTTGTGAAATGATTGACCGACACCGGAATTTACATACGACTTTTTTAGAAATTAAAAATTTGTTACTTTAATCTTTCATTGTAAAAGCAAAATTTTATTAAAATATTCTTGGTGCCGTCTGTAAGTTTGGAATTAAAATTAGGTGTCCCAGACTGGGATCACTACGTCGGAAAGGGTTAAGTTATTTGTGTGTCGTACAACTAAAGATATTTAGACTGGATATTTCTAAGAAAAACCAAGTTAGTTTATCTTCCATTTGATGTATTGTTTGTTGCAAAAAGTATAAATTAAACTGTAATAATATACCATTGAACCTCGGACATTTATTTATCGACAACCTGCATATTCAATAGTGAATGCCTTATTGTGAATCTCCAAATACCAGATGTTTCGAATGATCGGTGCGAAAGTAAAACGCGATAAAATAAGATCTATGGGTTGGAGAGACGAGCAGTTTGCAGATAAATATTCAGCGTGGTGCGGGATTTTGTATAAAATAAAAAAAATAGTTAAAAATCTCGACAATAGAGGGCGTTACTGCAGATATCTCCATGAAATATTTCTATATTACTCACACAACAACATGATTTGGCTACAAAAAAGTGTACATTCATTATTCTTTAATGTTTTTGTATCCAAATCTTTCGTTGTGTGAGCAATTTGGAATTATGCCATGGAATGGAATTATGTGGAGCAGCACCCTCTATTTTCGAGATTTTGAACTAATTTTTGTTTGGTGTCATTCAAAATCTCGTACCACGCTGTATATTTATCTATAAACCGAATGTCACCGCGACCCATAGATCTTATTTTATCTTGTTTCACTTTAGCACCGAAGTTTTGAAACACCCATTATATTATATACACGGCTTTTTGCTATCGATGTACATTCACGCGCGTTAGAGCATGAACTAACAGAAGACAAAACATACAATCAAACTGAAGTCCTAAATACTTTTCAACTAAGTTCAAAAGTGTTAAAAACAATTTATAAAAACGCTGTATATGCATTACACATATAAACTTTTAAACACTTAATCTTAAAACTGTTAAACGCAAACAAAGAATAAATTGGAAAACCTCCAACTCTTTTCACTGAACTGAGAAAACGCTCCACATCTTCTGAAAGCAAGAACAATGACAAATTGTTATGCTTGATAAGTCTTTATTTACGAATGTATCTGTGCAAAAACAACAAAATTCAGAAACACAGAGTAACTGTCAGAGATGTATGACAAATTAAATATAATTAATTTTAGAAATTTTCTTCAGTTTAATATTTTATGAATTGATCAAATACAAAAAATACAGATAATCTGATTGAACTTTAAACCACATTTTCTCAAATTTTTATAAGTTTGTAATAAAATAGTTCATTACTATAATAATTTTCGTTCTTTAGCTATTATTCGTTGCTAAACAACAACAACGTTGTGAAAAAACAACAAAATTCAGAAACACAGGCTAAATGTCAGATATGTATGGAAAATTTAGTATAATTAATTTTAGGAATTTTCTTCAGTTGAATTTAATATTTTATAAATTGATCAAAAGCAAAAAATACAGATAGTCTGGTTGAACTACAAACCATATTTTATCAAGTTTTTATAAGTTTGTAATCAAATATTTTATTACTATAATACTTTTTTGTTCTTTAGCTATTATATAAATTATAAATAACCAAATACGTATATAAATGTAAATAATAAATTATTCCTCTTGAATTTGAGGTCGGCTTATACGCGAGTATTATAAGATATTTATTTTATAAGTAACAATGTTTTTACATAAAACTGTCTATGAATAAAGTGTAATCGACATAGTGTTCGCAAGGTTCGCACGTTATTAAACCATGCTCCATTTATAAGGATTCTACCACGAGCAATCGCATAAAACTATCGGTTCGAAGATGATTTGGTCGAGGAGCCCGGGGCCACTTGCCCCACATCCCCGTCACATAAGATTGTGCAGGTTAAATGGAATAGCAAAATTTATAGCTGGTAGCAGTGAGGGCGTAAAAAGTGAAAAAATCTAACAGGGGTTGCATGGGAACAGAGCTCAAATAAAAAGTAAAAAATAAAGTAAGTCTAGAAGAAAGATTATGTATAGCATTACAACAAGATACATTTTTGTATTTTCTAAAATTTTTTAAATTTTTGTAAGTTTTTTCAAATATTTTTAAAATTTTTTATAACATTTTTTAAAATTTTATAATAGAAAGCAGAAAAAATCAGAAGAAAGTGAGATTGTTAGCATTAAAAAGGAAGAAGTGTAGCCTAGGACAAACGGCCGGAGAAAGTGTGATTTGGATCCGCTCTAGGGGCCGGAACTTTGTTTGAGCTGATGCCGCCCAAGAGTCGAGGCAATGCCGGGAGCGGAGATACGCTTTCGCGTGGCCCTGAAAAGGGCCCTCCCTCTCGGAAATTCATCATAAAACTATCTATGACCTAAAGAATGGTGAAGAAAATTATCTTTATAATAATACTGGTGGTAGGGTCCTTACAAAACAGAAGCGTCTAGCGATCACACTTTTTCATTTTGATCCTGTGATCCTGCAGGATCAGCGTGCACCGCGCATATCGTTCCACGCATGACGTGGCGATGTTTGTGTCAAATAATATTCTAAACAAAATTCGTTAAGGAACTTTATGGTGTAGTGATATGACTTTCGACTTCAAATTAGATGGCATGGGTTCGATTCCTTACGGAGCTAAATGAAAATGAATGTCAAGATTGCTTTAAAAATTTAATTTTTTTGAAGAGAAAAATTGAAAATTTATATCTTTCAATATTTGTACCACTATTAACAATTTTTTTTTATATTGAATTTTCCAAATATTTAATATGGTGATCATAGTTTTCAGATTTAATGCCACTTAGTTAGTTTTTAAGTTATTAGTATTTTATTTTGATTCAAATTAATTAAACTCTAAAATTATTTTAAAAGGACGAAAAAATTATTAAATTATAATTTAAAATACAGAAATTATTAAATTCAAAATTTTGAAAAAAACAATTTAAACATTGTGAAAAAAATATTAAATTTAAATTTAAAAAACTGAAATTATTAAATTCAAAATTTTGAAAAATACAATTTAAACATTATGAAAAAATATTAAATTTAAATTATTAAACATAAAATTACTAGAAACATATAAAAAATTATTATATTCAGAATTTAAAGCGCCTTTAAATGATAAAACAAATTAAATTACTAAATCATTATAAAATTTATTATATTCAGAATTTAAAGTGCCTTTAAATGATTAAAAAAAAAAATTAATAATCATTATAAAATTTTAAATTATGAAAAAAATATTAACAATTATTATTTATTCAAAATTAAAAGTTCTTTTAAAATGATGATAAAAATTAAAATTATTAAATTTAAAATTATGAAAAAATATTTAATTATTATCAAATTTAAAACATTCTTTATGATTTGCTTATCTTTACACCACTAGATGGATACTAAAGGCATTAAATCTGTTAAAATTACGATCACCAAATCAAATATTTGGAAAATTCACACAAAAAAAAAAAAAAAATTGTTAATAGTGGTACAAATATTGAAAAATATAAATTTTCAATTTTTATCTTCAGAAAAATTTAATTTTTTAAAGCTATCTTAACATTCATTTTGCTCCGTAATGAATCGAACCCACGCCATCTAATCTGAAGTTAAACGTCATACCACTACACCATAAAGTTCCTTAACGAAAACTGCTTAGAATGTTATTTTACACAAACATCGCTACGTCATGCGCGGCACCGCTTCGATGTGCGGAGCACGCTGATCCCGCAGGATCACAGGATCAAAATGAAAAAGTGTGATCGCTAGACGCTTGTTTACAAAACGGGGTAGCGTGCGAACCCTGTTCCCAAGTGTCACGCGCACACCATGGTTCCAAATGTTTTGGACACCATTAATTTCTTACAGTTTAGATCGCCATCTTTGATTGTAGAATATTCTTCTATAAAATAGAGGGAAGAAAATTAATTTAAAATACTGGTGTCTAGAGCATTTGGAGTCCCAATTTACTCGGTATACATAACAACAGTAATCTACATGCCATGAAGATAGTGAAACTTCAACTGTAACCAGTTTAGCAGCGTCTGATTACCGATGGCGAAAACTTTCACCTGTAAATTTTGACACAAATTTCCTTCTTATTTATGAGCCTTACCTCTGCAACATTTCTCTCATAAACAAGGCAAACATAATCGTACGTCTTTACGGATGAAAGTCCCCGGAGTTAACCAGGTGCTCACCTAATTGAAAAAAAAAAACTGCCGCCATTTTGAGACTACAAACTCAGTTATTTCACTCGCGATTGGTAGACTCTGCAACTCCTCCTCTTTATCCATAGCAGGGATCGTACGAGTCAGGGAATATCCCAGGAGAAATATCACTAATTTTTTTTAATAGAAAAATAAATCTAGGGTAAACGCGCGACACTTCGCCTCATTTTACGATAAATTTTCACTAAGAAAATACTGGTACCGAAGAATTTCCTGACCTGAAAATTCCAGGATCCGAACATAGCTTCATTTGTTTTGATTCCATTCAAGTTATTCAAGTTATTTCTCGTATTTGTTGTTCATGTTTATGTATATGTTACCGGCCAATCCCGATTTTAGGCCAAACTAGATTCGCTTAGGCCAAACTAGTTTATGCTAACGCGCATAGAAGAAGCTGTAACGCTCGAACAATACGTACTCCATCATATTTTCTCTCCTTTATTTTTTTTTCTTTTACACAATAATATCAATCATATAATAATTAAAATAATGCCAAGCACTCATTTATAATAATAACTTCATAATAAAATAGCTCAGTGCAACTATATAAATGTATAAAATAAAGCAAACGATTTTTATTTTTCAATAATAATTATTAGAATTATTTCTCTTATGAATATCTTCATTTAATTCAGATACTAAAATACTTGAAGCTGCAGACGACTTTTCGTATTTCAATTCTAAGGAAAATATCATTCAGGTTGAATAGAACAATTCCAAAATATTTCGATTCTGGACGAATCAAATACAATTTTCAAAAATCATCAGATTCCGGATGAATCAAAAGTACTTTTGTATAAATTTTTGTACTTTAGTATCTAAATTTTCTTATTAACCCCTTAACGCTCGAATTAAATTACGGTTGAAAAATTCAAATTGCCTATTGGCACCACTTTTAGGAAAAATAAATTTTCACCTTATTTAATGACAGGAAAAACGACACTAAAATATAGCTAATTTCACTATTTTATAAAACTGGTGGGAATCAAACAATTTGAGTAAAAGACACAGCCCGAGAATATGACGGGAGCGAGAATTAAGGGGTTAAAACAGTTTAACACAATTTAAAATAGTACTTATCTTCATATCTTGCTTCTATTCGTGCCCCACGTTGGGCGCCACTTCTGTAACATATTACTCAGAATCCGGGGTGGAAACTATCTTATGTTACAAAATAAAACTGGATAACTTATCATCGACGAATAAGTTTAATATTTACAAAGTATTTACATGTTACTATTTACAAAATAACTCAGTTAATTTAAAATACGCCTTAGCTCACATGCCTTGTCGGCAACCACTTTGTAAACATTCTTCTCTCTCGTAAAGTCTAATTTACTCAGCTTGACAGTTCTTTTGAAAGAAAAAAAAATAAAGGAGAGAAAATATGATGGAGTGCGTATTGTTCGAGCGTTACAAAGCTAGTTTTTCCTAGGACAAACTAGTTTATCCTAACGCCCGTAGGATAAACTAGTTTTTCTTAGGCCAAACTAGTTTGGCCTAACGCTCATAGGATAAACTAGTTTGGCCTATTGCTCATAGGATAAACTAGTTTAGCCAGCTATTCATTGGTCTGAACTAGTTTATTCTAGGCCGATCTAGTTAATTTTAGACTAATTCAATTTGGCGTGATTTTATTGATACCAAAGATCACCCCGGCTCCAACCTTCTAGTTTATCCTAGGACAATGCAGTTTGATGTGCTTTTATTGATCCTAACTACTGCTTCGTCGAAAACCGTGTGGCAAGTAGTATTGTGGCCACCCCTGTATAATATACTAGCAAACCCCGCGGCTTTGATCGCGTAATATTTGAAATATGCCAAGTGATATTTAGATGTCTAATTTTTATTAAAAGGTACTAACTAAATTTTTATTTTATTAAAAGGTAATATTTTATTTTATTAAAAGGTACTTATTACTTTTAGGAATAGTTCAAAAATTACTTTTTAAAACACAGTTTGATTAAATATCCTTATTACACTGCATTAGGCAGAAATGAGACTTAAATTAATAAAATGAAATAAAAATAAATAAATGATAATTTAGAAAATATTTTGAAACTTTTATGCTCAATTAATACGCTCATTTCAGTATTCATTTGAATTTTTGAATTTTTTAGAAACCATCTTCTTACATCTTAAAATTAACCATCATGCCAAATTCCAAGTCCTACCACCTCTCTCAACATAAGGGGCTATGTTGAAACAAGAACTGTCACCATTAATTTGCCAACATTAATTTTGAAATCGGTTTGTTATTTCCTAATATTCCACAGAAACGTAATTTAAAAAGATTTTAAAGCCCTCTTTTAGAACGTTTGTTGTTCCTGTGAGCCCCAGGTGGTAGAATCACCGGCATAAAATATAGCCTGCGTAGGATCAGAGACTGTTACCATTGATTCGCATTGATTACTTTTATAACCGGTTTATATTCCCTGAAATTGCATAGAATCGTAATTTAGAACTTTTTTAGAATGCTTTTCACACCTCCCCTTCGCTTCAACCCTTTTTAATTCGAATTTATTTTCGACGTTCCTTCGAGGGCATTTATATTTTATAAGTAACTACCATGTCATATTTAAAGTTTCTAGGCTTTTCAGTATCACAGAAATCGCAATGTAGAAAGTTTTTAGCTAACTGCAACCCTCTGGTGGTAGTGGAACAGACATAAAATATAGCTTATGTTCGAGCAGGTTCTATCACCAAAATTTGTCATCATTATTTTTTTAATCGGTTTGGTCATTTATAAGTTTGCTTAAAAATTGTAATTTATAACGCTTTTCACTTACTTCATTTTTTTAAATTTGGAATTTTCTTTCGACTGTTCTTAGAAAGCAGTTGCATCTTGTAAGTAAATACCATGCCATACTTCAAAGTGTTAGACCCCTCAGTTGTGCAAAAAACGCAAATTAGAACATGTTTTGCTTTTGCAACCCTCAGATGGTAGTGACAGCAACATAAAATATAACCTATGTTATAGCAGGAACTGTCACCATTGATTTGCAACCATTACTTTTGAAATAGCTTTGGCATTTCCTTAGATTGAGTAGAAATTGCAATTTAGAACGTTTTTAGGACGCTTTTCGCGCATTTTCACCCCTTTTAAAATTTCCAATTTTTTCGAAACTGTTTTTAAAGATCATTTATATCTAATAAATATGTACCTTGCCTAATTTTAAGTTGCTATCCCCTATCGATCACAAAAATCGAAATTTAAAACGCTTTTTTGCTCCTGCAACGTCTTAGTGCTAGTGATACCGACATAAAATAGCGTCTATGTTAGAGCAGGGGCTGTCAACATCAATTTCCAACCATTACGTTTGAAATCAGATTCATTCTTCCTGAGATATTGCCGACAAATCGGCATTTAGAACGCTTTTCGCGCATTTTGCTCCTGCATCTCCTCTGGGGTAGTGGAAACAGATGTAAAATATATCCTATCTTGGAGCAAGATCTGTCACCATCATTTTTAAACAATTATATTTGAAATTGGTTCAGTACTTCCTGAGATTGCATAGAAATCGCAATTTAGAAAGTTTTTAAAACGCTTTTTGAGCATTTTGAACCCCTGTTAAATTTCGATTTTTTTAGGAACTGTCCTTAGAGATCATTGATATCTTATAACTAAATACCATTCCAAATTTCACGATTCTAGGCCCTTCCGTAACGCAAAAGCCGCAATTTAGAACGTTTTTCTCCTGCACCCCCTTTGGGGTAGTGGCACCGACATAAAACATCGCCTATGTTGGAGCAAGAGTTGTCACCATCATTTTGACGTTATTATTTTTTAGATCGGTTTGGTATTTCCTGAGATTGTGTAGAAACCACCATTAGAACGTTTTTTAGAACGCTTTTCGCGCATTTTCACCCCTTTTAAATTTCGAATTGTTTAAGAACTGTTCTTA
The DNA here is from genome assembly GCA_963932465.1 of Maratus speciosus. Classification (NCBI taxonomy): domain Eukaryota; kingdom Metazoa; phylum Arthropoda; class Arachnida; order Araneae; family Salticidae; genus Maratus; species Maratus speciosus. The sequence goes on along the minus strand of OZ010791.1, from coordinate 603,686,534 downwards.
GGAATCCTTTATATCTAGTAAGTAGCTAATATTTCAAATTTCATATTTCTAGGACCTTCTGTAACGCAAAATTCGCATTTTTAGAACGTATTTTGCTCCTGCACCCCCCTTTGAGGTGGTGACACCGACATAAAACATAGCCTATCTTGGTGCAAGCGTTGCCACCGTCATTTTGACACACTTATTTTGACACCATTATTTTTTAAATCGGTTTGGTATTTCCTGAGATTGTGTAGAAACCACTATTTAGTACGTTTTTTTAGAACGATTTTCGCGCATTTTCACCCCTTTCAAATTTCGAATTGTTTAAGAACTGTTCTTAGAAATCCTTTATATCTAATAAGTAGCTAATATTCAAATTTCATATTTCTAGGCCCTTCAGTAACGCTAAAATCGCATTTTTAGAACGTTTTTTGCTCCTGCACCCCTTTTGGGGTAGTGACACCGACATAAAACATAGCCTATCTTGGAGCAAGCGTTGTCACCATCATTTTGGCACCAATATTTTTTAGATCGGTTTGGTATTTCCTGAGATTGTGTAGAAACCGCCATTTAGAACGCTTTTTAGAACGATTTTCGCGCATTTTCACCCTTTCAAATTTCGAATTGTTTAAGAACTGTTCTTAGAAATCCTTTATATCTAATACGTAGCTAATATTTCAAATTTCATGTTTTTAGGCCCTTCAGTAACACATAAATCGCATTTTTAGAACGTTTTTTGCTCCTGCACCCCCTTTGAGGTAGTGACACCGACATAAAACATAGCCTATCTTGGAGCAAGCGTTGTCACCATCATTTTGACACCAATATTTTTTAGATCGGTTTGGTATTTCCTGAGATTGTGTAGAAACTATCATTTAGAACGTTTTTAGAACGCTTTTTGTGCATTTTCACCCCTTTTAAATTTCGAATTGTTTAAGAACTGTTCTTAGACATCATTTATATCTTATAAGTAACTAATATTCAAAATTTCATATTTCTAGGCCCTTCAGTAACGCTAAAATCGCATTTTTAGAACGTTTTTTGCTCCTACACCCCCTTTGGGGTAGTGACACCGACATAAAACATAGCCTATCTTGGAGCAAGCGTTGTCACCATCATTTTGACACCAATATTTTTTAAATAGGTTTGGTATTTCCTGAGATTGTGTAGAAACTACCATTTAGAACGTTTTTTAGAACGCTTTTTGTGCATTTTCACCCCTTTTAAATTTCAAATTGTTTAAGAACTGTTCTTAGACATCATTTATATCTTATAAGTAACTAATATTCAAAATTTCATATTTCTAGGCCCTTCAGTAACGCTAAAATCGCATTTTTAGAACGTTTTTTGCTCCTACACCCCCTTCGGGGTAGTGGCTCCGACATAAGATATAGCCTATGTTCTAAGTTGGACTAACACCATCATTTTGATACCATTACTTTTGGAATCGGTTCGGTAGTTCCAGAGCTTACCTCCGACAAATAAACAATTTTTTCCTCTTTATAATAGGAAAGTATAGATTTTATTCGATGGGGAGTGGGAGACTGTACCCTATCTTCCCCATTTCACCGCCGCTAGTAGTTACAAAATATGTTCCATATGACAAATTGTGTGCTGGAGGACCGAAGAATGGGATGAGAGGTTAGCATAAAATTTAGGCGAGGAAGAATTTAGAGGATTGATTAATAATGTACAGTATAACCTCGAAAATCCGGCATTGTCGGAGCCGAGAATTTGCTTGATTTTTGAAAATCCCAGATTTCTGAAAGAATAACAAATGTACCTCTGATATTCTTAAAGGTGCATTTATTCATAAATAATTTAAAGCCAGGTGATATTTATGTGAAAAAAAAAAATATTAAAAAAACTTTTTTTTTTAAATACTTTTTTTTCTCACATAAATATCAGTTGGCTTTGAATTAATTATGAATAAATCCACCATTAAGAATATCAGAAATACATTTGATATACTTTCAGAAATCTGGAATTTTGAAAATCCGACGAAGTCCCGGTTCCAGATTGACCTAAATATCATATATTTTTAAGCTACCATTATTCCACAATTAAAATTCTATTTAATGAATAGTACATATACATTTATACGGATGGGGATACAGTACTTTAAAACCTGTTAGAAGAAACTGTGTATGATGAAATTCTGTTTTAAACGGAATTTTTTTTAATCGGTGCAAATTGGATATAATAATCCGTTTGAAAAAAACATAATACATTTGCTAGAGATGAAAGACATGCTAAAAAAGGAATAGAAACATAACGAAATGTTTTCCCTCTCCTATGTGATTCCGTCTTAAAAGGTTTCTCTATATGATTTTTTTTTCAGATTTTCAAGTCTCCAAGCCGTGTAAAAAAATTTATGCTATTAGTAATTATTCAGATATTTACATAGAAATAGAGATTCATTAAAAATTCAGTATAGTTTACAATAGAATCATTAATATCGTTAATCCACATTCTTTGTCTTGGAGATTTAAAAAAAAAAAAAAAAAAAAAAAAAAAAATTCTATACAATAAAATGTACTAAGACGGGATTGCATAGGAAAGAAGAAAAATCCGTTATAAGCAGTTTCCCTTATTAGAAGGTTTATAGTATGTTGTAAATGCATTATATTCTTTTTACAAGTACTAATATTCTCCTTTTACATAGATCAATATATTTATTTATGTTAAACACGGCATTCCGTCATAGGCAGGTTATTTTTTCTCAGGTTGTACCGTACTTTAATTTTATTCCCTAAATACGCATCTACTCATCTTTAAAAATTTTAAAAATAAATAAATATATAAATTTTAATTGTGGAATAACAGCGATTTAAAAATACGTGCGTTAAAAAAAAAGTTGGGCCGGGCCAAATGTTACTTATATTTTTAATGAACAGACCAGAGTTCTTGCCGGTACAAATGTTTCTCATATGAGCTGGGTTGGAAATTGGACTGAAAATTTCTGCCTGTGTAGACCTCAAGAAGATTGCTGTTCAGTCCTGAGTTAAACCGGAGAAAAATTGAGTCCCGGTCGAACTCGGTCCGAACCTATCGAAAAGAGTAATCCCCAAACCAAGCCCGGACCGAGTTTCGAGAAGGAAAATTGGGCAGGCCCGTAAAGAGCCTTAAATTCAATAACCAAAAGACTAACTCGCAAAATTTAGTAAAATTGTAGGCTAAACTTCTATTATATTAAAAAATAAAAAATAAATAAAAAACGATTTTCTAGTTAACATGGCTCACTTCCATAGATGTGTTTGAGTTGAGTGGTTTCGTTTGAATTTTTTTTAATTTGATCATGAACTTGACTCATTTTTGAGAAATTGAATTTGAGTTTGAATTAGTTCGTCTTTTTTTTTCTTGAGAGCGTGTTCAACACTGGTTGGCATCAATTAAAGCACGTCAAATTGAATTAGCCTTGGATAAACTATAGATTGGCCTAGGATAAACTAGAAGGTTGGCGCCGAAACGGTCTTTGGGATAAATAAAAGAACGCCAAATTGAATTGGATTAGGATAAACTACATCGGCCTAGGATAAACTAGTTCAGTGCACTGAATAGTAGGCTAAACTAATTTATCCCATGAGCGTTAGGCCAAACTAGTTTGGCCTAGGAAAAACTAGTTTAACCTATGTCTTTAGGATAAACTAGTTTGGCCTAGGAAAAACTATTTTATCCGATGAGAGTTATGATAAACTGGTTTGGCCTACGCTAATCTAGTTTGGCCTAAAATCGTGTTTGGCCGGTAACATATATATATATATATATTACAGTTTTCCTTTGAAGGATTTTATGAACTGTTACGCAAAAAATCGTAATAAATAATAACAAGTTCCAGAAATCAATATTAAGAAATTTAGTCAGCTTAATCAAAAATACAATTTTTTAAATTAATTGTTCAGCTATTTTTCAACAGTGAAATTACGCTTGAAATTATTGAATATTAAAGACGTGAATTATCACATTGCTAACAAGGCGTAAACCAACTTAGCGAAAAATGTCCAAGTCGGGAATCGAACCCGGGCCCCTAGAATAGATCTCCAGTGCTCTACCAATAAACCACAAGGACGATGTACAGCTTGGCATTCCTCACTTATATAAGTCGGTAAGAATGCTACCGCAGCACTAGATGGAAAAGTCCTCACGAGCTCACAATCTAGCGGCGTAACATGAGACGCAATTGAACCGTCTTTAATATTCAATAATTTCAAGCGTAATTTCACTGCTGAAAAGTAGTTGAAAAATTAATTTAAAAAATTGTATATTCACCGATGCTGGGTTCAATTGCGTCTCATGTTACGCCGCTAGATTGTGTGCTCATGAAGACTTTTCCATCTAGTGCTGCGGTAGCAGTCTTACCGACTTATATAAGTGAGAGATGCCAAGCTGGGCATCGTCCTTGTGGTTTAGTGGTAGAGCACTGGTGATCTATGCCAGGGGCCCAGGTACGATTCCTGGCTTGGACATTTTTCACTAATTCGTTTGCGCCTTGTTAGCAATGTGATAATTGACGTCTTTAATATTTAATCAAAAATATTTTATAAATTTTAATATATTTTTCTTTTATTTATGATCTATGATGGAATAAATGTTTGCTTTTAAAATACGAAATCCACAACAGTTTTTTATGTGGTCCGGCTTAAAACCTCCTTACATGCGTTAATGTCACCATTAATCTTGTGATAACATGTTTTTCGCTGTGTACAAAAAATAATGCATTTATTTCCTTCTTCGTAAAGATTGACAGCTTTTCTTTCTTTCTTTCTTTTTTTTTTACGTATTAAGTTTGCTTTTAGAATTTATAAAAATTGCAAATATCCACATCAGTTTATTTTTTATTATTTTTATTCACTAAACTGTTGTAAAGTACTTCTTTTTTCAATTTCTAATGCACTTATCGAATACGTATACATCTTATAATTTCTAAAGGCTCTTATTTCAGATTTTTTTTTATTGATTTCACATTGTTTCAGTACTGAGAGTTAGAATTGATTAATTGTCAACAAACAATGCGGCGGTTATTGATAAGAATCCATTATTAGCCATAAATAAAAGAATAAAGCCCAGCTTATCAATAAACCACATATCTAAACTTTTTCTTAAAGAGAATATAATAAAATATTTTTAGAAAGTAATAGATTGACGTTACATGAGAAATAGTTTAACTCTTTAAGTGCAATGTACTACTTCTGCTAAATTGTTGAAATAATTAAGACCAGAATTTTTCGAGAAAATTTAATTCAAAAGAATAAATGGCATTTCTACACGTATATTACGAGATTTAAATTTTATTTAGTAAAATCTAGATGGCAATTGGCAGTTTGGAAGTCTTTGCAGTATGCAAACACCCTCTCTTTAAAGGTTTAAAAAAACATATTGCTTAACCCTTTCACGGGTAAAGTACCTCTTTTTGCTAAAATAGTAAAATCAATTAATGACATTCAAATTTACGATTTTTTTTTTTTTTTTATAAAATAAGAAACAACTTTCCTTCATGTACATTCTTAAGGCCATTTTTTAAAAAAATCTTGTGTTAATGTAGCATTTGGGAATTAAATTTAAGCGGGATATACCTGGGTGTATCAAGGGTGCATCAGTTTTTGCCCCCACATAAAAATAATTGAGTGAAATTTATGAAATTAATACATTTTATGAGTCATTTTTTGTATAGTCAGTGTGCACAGTAACACAGTTATGCAAAATATACCCAAGGTATTTCAAAGAGAGGAGGAGGATGCGATAGTAGACCCAAAGGAGGCATTTTTCTAACTTTTACCGATCCCCACATGTGATATATTGTTGGAAATGCCTGTCACCCCTTACTCATGTTATGCACCTCCCTCCCATCCCCCCAAATTTGTCCCCCAGGGGCACTTTTCTAAATTTTGGGGTATTATCGTGCCTCCTGGAATACATCTTCCCCATCCCTTTGAAATACCGTTTGCAGAAATGTGTTACTATGCACGGTGACTATATAGAAAAGTACTAATAAAATATAGCAATTTCATAAATTTCACTCAATTATTTCTATGTGAGTGCCAAAACTTATTGATACACCCTCGTATAATATCGACCCTTTCTTAATTGGTAATAGACATATAGACGATAGTATTTTGACACCGTCTATCTAGAGCATGTCGGCAGTCTGGATTTACGTCACTTACAAAAACTTTGAAACGCTAGAATGTGTAGAAGTATTTTTTAAAAGATGAAATCTGGTATATTTTCGATAAAAAAAGTTGTATATTTTGGCGTCTCGGATGTCTCTTAGCTTCGGCTTATTTTTCCTCCATTAACCCCTTAATTCTCGCTCCCGTCATATTCTCGGGTTGTGTCTTTTACTCAAATTTTTTTATTCCCACCAGTTTTATAAAATAGTGAAATTGGGTATATTTTGATATCGTTTTTACTGTCATTAAATAAGGTGAATATTTCTTTTTTATAAAAGTGGTGCCAATAAGCAATTTGAATTTTTCAACCGTAACTTAATTCGAGCGTTAAGGGGTTAAATATGCATATTTGTTCACGAATTTTTAGAGGGGGGCTTGGATACCGTTGTTTTTATAAGCATTAAAATATCAGAGAACTTCTGTTGTTACAGCTCAATACAAAACTATTCTTTCAGATATATTAAACAATCCGAAATGAAAACAACCGAACGAAAAGACGAGAAGATATTTATTGAATAATTATATATATATATTCTTTTTTCAAAATTTTTAAACGGGCTATATTTAAAACCGATATAACTTTCAAAGTGTTCGGACAACAAGAACTAACTGTTTTTTTTTTTTTTTTCATTTTAATTTATTTTAACTATGAAAAGACCTTACGTGAGAAAACAAGAAAATATTTTCTTACTAGAGCATTTATCACAAAATATCAATATTATTTAGCAAATTTTTCATTTACAAATGCAAATTCATTCGAAAACGTGTTAAAGATATAAAATCGTACAATTTCGTGGTTTATTTAAGGTTATTATCATCGCTCGGGCAGTGCATGGCGAATCCGCTATTACAAAATATTCGTTCCTTTTTGGCATACTACATAAGAACACATATTTTTAAATGTGACTATTAATTGATTTATACAGGATGGCCATAAATTATCTTCACAGTTTGTTTGTTGAAAAATCTTTTTAAAAATTTTAAATACTTGCATTATATTTATAACATAAAAAAGGGCAAGCTTTATAAACATGAGATAAAAAAGGAACTCAATATTTTCACATGGAAGATAGCATTACCACTTAATGAAACATTTCAATTGATCAATTCTATGATTGGTTTATGAATAATTGTAAACAAGAAAGCAATCTTGGTCGTCTGTACAATCTCCAAAACGGTATTAATAATTTTTACTAAACTTGTTTCTTTAACAAAAACGAGTACGAGAAAACGATGAGTACCTTTCTGTTAGCCGGGCGCCACTAATTGTCAAAATTTGGATAAACATTTTTTTTCTCGCCAAAATCCTTTTTCCTTATATCCCCCCTCCCCCCCAATGAATAAAAAAGCACCAGTTTTTGAACATACAAAATTCATTAAATCCCCGAAATTTTGTTTTATAAATTAAGTGAATAGAAGACGCATATTTTAAAAACCTTTATTTTATATGAAATTAGAAAAAGGAATGGATTTCTAACTTATTTACTTAATAAAAAACTATTCTAAATAAAATCAGTGAAAGGCTAATACTTTAACTCTTTTAGGGGCAAGTAATTGCGTTTCTGTAATGTTATTCTTATAGCGGAATTTTCGAAAAAAAAAATTCAAAATAAGGAAAAGCAAACTGTATGTCAATGACAGGGGGAGGATGTATCCTAGGAGGCGCGATAGTAGGCCCAAACGGGGCATTTATCTACTTTTGCCGACCCCCACATGTGACATATTGTTGGAAAGGCCTGCGACCACTTACTCATGTTATGCACATCCCTCCCCCCTCCTTCCAAATTTGTCCTCCAGGGGCACTTTTCTAAATTTTGCTGTATTATCCTGCCTCCTGGAATACATCTCCCCCCCCCTCTCTCTCTTTGAAATACCGTTTGCAGAAATGTGTTACTATGCACGGTGACTATATACAAAAGGACTAAAGCAATGTAGCAATTTCATAAATTTCACTCAATTATTTTTATGTGAGTGCCAAAACTTATTGATACACCCTCGTATAATATCGACCCTTTCTTAATTGGTTAATAGACATATAGACGATAGTATTTTGACACCGTCTATCTAGAGCATGTAGGCAGTCTGGATTTACGTCACCTACAAAAACTTTGAAACGCTAGAATGTGTAGAAGTATTTTTTAAAAGATGAAATCTGGGATATTTTCGATAAAAACGTTAAAACGTTGTATATTTTGGCGTCTCGGATGTCTCTTAACTTCGGCTCATTTTTCCTCCATTAAATATGCATATTTGTTCACGAATTTTTAGAGGGCGCTTTGATACAGTTGTTTTTATAACCATTAAAATATCAGAGAACTTCTGTTCTTACAGCTCAATACAGAACTATTCTTTTAGATATATTAAACAGGGCTACCACAGGCGACTATTTTTTAATTCCAATTGGCACCACCTGAACACACACTTTGAAAACATTTGCAAAAAAAATATACTTCAAAATTTATGTTAGAAAAATACTGGTGCCAACAGAATATACAAATAGTCGCCTGTGGCAGCCCTGATTAAACAACCCGAAATGAAAACAACCGAACGAAAAGACGAGAAGATATTTATTGAATAATTATGTATATATTCTTTTTTCAATATTTTTAAACCGGCTATATTTAAAACCGATAAAAATTTCAAAGTGTTCGGACAACAAGAGCTAACTGTTTTTTTTTTTTTTTTTTTTTTTTTTTAACTATGAAAAGACCTTACGTGAGAAAACAAGAAAATATTTCCTTACTAGAGCATTTATCACAAAATATCAATATTATTTAGCAAATTTTTCACTTACAAAAGCAAATTCATACGAAAACGTGTTAAAGATATAAAATCGTACAATTTCGAGGTTTATTTAAGGTTATTATCATCGCTCGGGCAGTGCATGGCGGATCAGCTAGTACAAAATATTCGTTCCTTTTTAGAATACTACATAAGAACATATGTTTTTAAATGTGACTATTAATTGATTTATACAGGATGGCCATAAATGATTTTCGCAATTTGTTTGTTGAAAAATGTTTTCAAAAATTTTAAATACTTGCATTATATTTATAACATAAAAAAGGAAAGCTTTATAAACAAGAGATAAAAAAGGAACTCAATATTTTCACATGGAAGATAGCATTACCACTTAATGAAACATTTCAATTTATAAATTCAATGATTGGTTTATAAATAATTTTAAACATAAAGCAATCTTGGGCGTCTGTACAATCTCCAAAACGATATTAATTATTTTTATTAAACTTGTTTCTTTAACAAAAACGACTACGAGAAAACGATCAGTACCTTTCTGTTAGCCGTGCGCCAATGATTGTCAAAATTTGGATAAACATTTTTTTCTTGCCAAAATCCTTTTACGTTATATCCCCCCCCCCCCCCCCAAGGAATAAAAAAGCACCAATTTTTAAATATACAAAATTCATTAAACCTGAGATTTTGTTTTTTAAATTAAGTGAATAGAAGAAGCATACTTTAAACACCTGTATTTTAAATGAAATTAGTAAAAGTTATGGATTTCTAACTTATGTATTTAATAAAAAACTTATATAGGTAAAATCAGTGAAAAGCTTATACTTTAACTCTTTCAGGGGCAAGTAATTGCGTTTCTGTAATGTTAAACTCATAGCTGAATTTTCGAAATAAAATTCAAAATAAGGAAAAGCGATTTTTCAACTTTTTTCCAGGAAAATTATAAAAGGGCAATTTTGTTAAAAGTTCCTGGTGCATATCTTCATTATAATTATGTAGAATATAATATATCCCACCGCTCCTCAGGGCGTTAAATGAAATGAATACAATACGAATGTTGCCGATTCGAACAATACTTGGAGATTTATCACTTGCGCTTGGCAAACACAAAAGTACTTTTTTTGTTTTGTAATAAGATAACATTTTTGTTTTAAGATCTTGATATATAATTGTGAATATGCATTTTTTAAAAAGCACTGTGGTCACTGAATGAAATATTTTGAGATATCTAGAAATATCTAACAAAACTTCCCTTACAATTCGATATACAATACAAGATGAAACATTTGGTATCGTTCCAAAACAAATGTTTGCAAATTTCTTCATGTATGCTTAATGCTTTACATTAGCTTACATTATTTAGAACTTGATTCTGTGATGCTCCAAACAAATTATATCTATATGCATTGCAAAAAAAAATAATAATAATAATATTCTTTGTATATTATCTATATTTCAATGCATAAAATATAAAAAAAATTGTTCATAATGGCATTTTCAAGCAAATTTCAATAAGACATTTTTTGAATTAGATTATTTGTACATATTCCATGGGAAAAAATAAGGAAGTATTTTACATTGAAATTATTTTTCATTCAGAAAAGATATTTTAAACTAAACAAAATATGCTGAGTAATATATTTTCAACATCGTTTTACTGCTTTTTTTCTTTATTTTTTAAATCTAGAGTTTTATCTTAAAATATACGCTTCACAATTTGAAAATACAAATGTACATGATGTTTTAGGACTGGCCTTGCTTTATTGAATCACAGACGTTCTACAACTAAATATAAATAAATATTAAAGTGCGTGATAACCAAAGAGTAAAAGTGGGGAGATATTTTGCTGTGGACTGTCCTACGACAATGCTACCGTAACATTATACATGTGACATTATCCGAATAGATAGTGAATATTCCGAGGAATTTCCTTATAAATATTTATATTAATCGCATTATTATTTAAACATAGAACTGTCATTACATGAGCGCGCTTAATTATCATTCAAAAATATGTTGTCGTTATGAGATTATTTTCTCAGTATCTAATCTACTGCGAAAGGTTTAAATATATATACAGGGTTATTCAAAACTTATCGTTCAAATTTCGTGGGGAGGTAGGGAATATATCAGGAAATGAATTTTACATAGTCCACAAATGTACGCATGCGTATGTAGAGGGCGCTGTGTGTACACAACCTTCCATTGCGTCCCAATCCTTGTTTTGACTTTCCTAAAGCCAGTATTATTTCTTCTCATATTTCCACTTATCATTTGGACTTCCACGAAGCGTTTGTTGTGCGTGAATACCTGACCCAAACATTCGGAGCTTGATGGATCGGCAGAGGAGGAACGATCTCTTGGCCACCCAGGTCACAGGATTTACCGCCAATCGATCTCTTTTTGTGGGGGGGGGGGGGGCATGAAAGACTATGTGTACGGGACCCCCGTCGACAGTGAAATGCACCTTGTTTCACGAGTGGTGGCCCCACAAGCATTCTCTGTGATATGCCTGGCGTTTTTGAAAATGTTCAGCGGTCAATGCAACGGCGCTGTGAATCGTGTAAACGGTCGCAATTTTGGTCATCTATTGTGAGGATGTACTTCACCTTCTTGGAGTAAGAGTCACATTCGTTACCACATAACTTTACTGTTTCCTTGTGTTCACATTACTTGTCCATTTTTTTTCATGTACATGACGTTTGCGACATACTTTCCTATGTGAAATCGGTTTCCTAACGTATTCCTTACCTCCCACGAAATTTGTACGATAAGTTTTGAATCACCCTGTATATACAAAAAACAAAATTTTATAAGAGATCTATCAAATGCTAACAAAATATCAACCGTCAATAATAATTACCCATAATTCCCGATATTTTCCCAATTTTTAGAAAAAAATTATTTTTACATTAAACCTTCCAGGGATTACCACTTGCCTTTCTGCACTAAAAATGTTCAAATATTTAATTGAAACCGCAACTTACGAACACATTTATTTGAAAATAATCAAAGAAAATCCTTTCTTCACGTTTGTTATGAGATTATGACGTTTATTATGAAAAAAAATTACTGGTATCATTCGTCAATTTGAGCATTAAAATTAAGCGTTTACAAACTGCAAACAGCGCCCCTGAAATGATTAATAACGTTAACAATTGCAATACAAATAAATTTGCTGGCGTTTAACGAATACGTCATTGTCTGAAATATAACGAATGTAGTTATTTTGCATATTATTCAGTTTATATTCAAATGACAATAGGCTAAGGGGGAGTTTTTGGAGACGTTTAGAAAATATTGTAATTATTGCAGAATTTAACAGGTATTGCAAATGTCTAATATTTTTTTAGTTTTATTGCACATGATTCGTTTAGAAAAGTAATCTCTATTTTAAATTTAAAGAGAGAAATATACGTTTAAAATAAAGGAATCGCCAACGGTGCAAAGCAAGTTGAGCATGATTTTGTTATTATTGTTATTACTAAATGCCAAAACACAAACGAAGTCATAATAAGATATGCATCGGCATATATTACCATTACTGCGTGTAGATAGTAATAAAAGTAATTGTTAAGATGAAATAATACCCAATGAGAAGACATGTTCTTTTAATAGTACGCCAGACCTGTATGGGTTAATGTTGAGAATTTTGTTGAAATTTACGTTAGTTGTTATTCTATTATTAGTGAAAATACGATCTTATATAGAGCATTCCATATCTTGATATAGAGCATTCCAGAATCATCAGGGAACTAAACTATTCTTGATACAGCAACCAAAAATCCAATCGCAGAAAAATGTTTAAAAAAGATTCAAAATACTATTCACACCATAATACAAGGGGCGATCAAATGAAAAGGTACGAAACGACACGGTGGGTACAACCCGTAAGGCATGGTGACGTCACGGCGACGTCGTTGTGAAGTCACACTGTGATTTTGTGACCGTCGATGTGACGTCACAGTGACTAGAATGCGAGGTCGTTATGGCCGTTTTAGAGGTCGTTTGTGACGTCACATTGTGACCACTCTGTGAAGTCACGGTGTGACAAATTTGTGAAAAGTGTGTCATTTGTGACTATTTTGACATTAACTTTGTGACGAACCTGTGTCGAAAGCGACAATGCTTTGAAGTCACACTGTGACCAATTTGTGAAATATGTGTCATTTGTGACGAACTTGTCATAAACACTGTGATTTCAAATGAAAATCAAATTTCAAATTAATTGCTTAAAAGATGCAAATAGTGAAAAAGATTCCATGCTGGGACTCGAACCCGGGCCATTAGTACAGCGCACTGACATTCTACCGACTAAATCACATGGAACGATACCCAGGCTGGAAAATTTCTCACTATTACATGATGGCGAGGCTACAAACTCAGCACAAGATGGAATATTTAGCGTGAGCCACCAACATGATGCAAACACGAAACTTAATTAAATCCAGCATCGATTGAAATTATATTAATACTTGGAAATTTTTCCAGAGAGAACCATTCGCCTTGCATACAATATTTCAAATGAAAATCAAATTTCAAATTAATTGCTTAAAAGGCAATTTTAATTTGAAATGTTGTATGCAAGGCGAATGTTTCTCCCTGGAAAAATTTCCAATTATTAATTTAGTTTCAATCGATGCTGAATTTCATTAAGTTTCGTGTTTACCCCATGTCGGTGGCTCACGATAAATATTCCATCTTGTGCTGCGTTTGCAGCCTTGCCAACCTGTAATAGTGAGAAATATTACAGACTGGGTGTCGTTCCATGTGGTTTAGTCGGTAGAATGTCAGTGTGCTATACTGATGCCCCGGGTTCGAGTCCCGGCATGGAATCTTTTTCACTATGTTGGCCTTTGCGCCTTTTAAGCAATTAATTTGATATTTGATTTTCATTTGAACTATTGTATATAAGGCGAAGGATTCTCTCTGGAAAAATTTCTAAGTATTAATACAGCGATGAATTTTGAAATAACCTTTTGCTGTAAATATAAAATCTTATCTTTTTACCGTAATTTTTAGCAAAATATCGCTATTTTGGAGTCCTATTCTTCTAAAACATTTTAAATTTTTCCACTTAAAAAACAATGCTTATCAACTGACATTTTTTTATTCAGTTCTATGCTTGATATTAAGTTCTATGCTTGATATTAAGTTCTATGCTTGATATTGAGTTCTATGCTTGATATTGAGTTCAAGCTTGATATTTAGAATGTGTAATTTTTTTAATTTGTTGTGATTTGTCATTGCTTTATTAAATATGAACATGGAGACTAACGGATATTAATACAACTATTATTTATAGAGCGGCATGATAAGCGATATTTATTTAAATTTTTTATTCCCGTGTATATTGTATTTTGTGAATATGAGCTAAATAGATTTGGTATGTTTTATAGGAAAAGACTGATCTGGGAAATAGAAAAAAAAACGAGTAAGAAAAATCATGCGTTAATCATAGATTATAAAGTACTTTCCAGCACTTTCTGAATGCTTTAACAAGACATCGTAATTTAGGGAAATGACGTAAATGAGATAACTAAATAAACATTTTAGAAAATTCATAAAACATTTGAAAAATTGATTTCAGCAGTTACCGTCCATAGCCAAATATGTTTTCCAATTCTTTTGAACAGCCCTGTATTTGATCTGTAGGTTGATACACTGAGAAATATGAAGTACTCAAAAATAAGTAAACCGACGTACTCATATCGAATTGAATATTTTTGGATCAAAAATGAACCCATGCTTTCTCTATTTTGAAACATCACATGTTATCAAACCCAAACAAACGAATAGTTTTGTACCCTGTAATGGTTCATTTCATTTATGGCGGCATAAATGATGTTTATTAATGTAAATATTAAATTATGCACAGCATTTTAAAAATAATTTAAAAGTGCTTGGAAATAATGCTCTTGTCATAAAAATATTCGATTTGAGTATCTTGTTAAGAATTTTGCTATTTTTCTTAATAAATAATCAATTAAACATTTCTTGTTAAGAACTTTGAACGGGAAATAAATATCAGTACATTTTTACTTTAAATTTTAGGTTTTCCCTTTTTTTTTTGGGGGGGGGGCAGTACATAACGATTCATATTTGATCACAACCAATGAATAAAAAATGAGTACATGTGTTTCTCAACTTTGAGTACATTTGGATCGGGGCTATTTTGAGTATGTGACGCATTTAAAATTGAGTACTTTTTACTCAATTTTGACTTCCCATTTTTTTAAGTGTATATATACTATATAATGGGAAAATCTAGTTTAGCAAGAAAACGCTAACAGGTTGAAATTCTTTTTCAGCAATTTATACTAATGTATGGAAACATACTTGAATACTTTTGTACAACCCTGTTTACCTAGAATCTTTATTACACGCCACTATTTAGTTAAAATTTAATTCAAACTAAGACACTCTTAAAACTGCTGAAATCACATTTCCAGAAATTATAATTTATAGACGACCATGTATCCAATTCTTTACGTGACCTTGTATATCATTTTATCTATATTCTACAAACATTTCTTGGTAAATTAAATGCAGTTCAGCAAAAAAAAAAAAAAAAAAAGCATAACTCATTTAAAAACAACCTTTAAGCAATTTGCGCCCATACCCAGTAATCCTTACGAATACTTTTGTGTAGCCTTGTATAGGAATTATAGCATTTATATACACCATATACTATGCATAAATATAGTGAATCATAAAAGCGCATATCATAATTAAAAATACATTTCCAGCAATCATCGTTAATGAACAGTACTTCGGATACAATATAGTATCTGAAATATTTTGTGTGTCCCTGTAAATGCTATATACGCATTATTCGTATTATACATGAAATAATTTATAGTATGTAAACCTCAGCGACATACATCAATTTCATTATATATGAAATAGATTAACATAATTAAAGTATGCCGCAAACAACTCCCTCCACCCTTATATCATTATGTATTTGAATTCCCTTTTTAGCCCTGTAAATGAACAATAACTATTCTTTGCATCGCATAGTCAACAGAATGCATATTTTAGTGCACTTCATAAATGCATGTAAATTTTATTCTGTTTGAAAGCGTGCGTAATATAATTAAAAATCATTTGAAACGATTTTTTTCCATAGGTCGTAATGTAACGGAAAACTTTTGGCTGTCCCTGTAAATGAACAAAGCATGCTACAAACTTCATTACAAATAGGTACCGTGCTATGGTAAACGTCAATAACATCCAAAAATTTCAGGGCAATCCGAGTATATTTTCGAGAGTTAGAGTGCGGACAGACTGCTAGACGGACAGACGGAGAGACAAACCGAAGTCATAAGCACTTTTCAACTTGTGTCCTTTATTATGTATCCTGTATTATATGAACTTTAAAAAAATATATACTAAAGCAGTTTAATCTATAACTTCCAATAAGGCATGAAAAACACTTTGTTTCAATGCTTAAATATCATATTTTACTTTTTAGTGCCAATAATTACGCGTATCATAAACGTAGAAAATGAATTTACAATAGAAGAAAATTTAATAACCGATTCAGAATGTCTATAATTAAATGTTTGATTAAAATCACAAACAGAAAAAATGCTTACATACAATTTAAAAAAATAAATATACCAATTTGAAAAACACTAAAAATAATAATTAGTATTTATAATTGTACTATTAAACAACAGCAAACTCAATAGATAAATTAAATGCATTATTAGATTTAACAATATCTCAATTATATTTCCATCTGGTATAAAGAATTCCTATTATTTTATAATTTCGGCAAATGTTAAATCTGAAAACATTGGTTTGAAGATTTAGGATTTTGAAAGATAATTTAAAATATTATTAGCACTAAAAGAAAATTCTTTCAAATGTTTCACTACTGTAATATGTAAAAATACATTTCCCAGTATAATGTTAATTTTTAATCTGAAACAGTTTCGTTATCTCATGATAATCGAACATCATATTTAACCCCAAAATAATAATAACTATAAGTGTTAGTAATCAAAAAATTCTAAGAAGCCGATAAAATAATTCCAAATCATTGTCGTTCCATACATTTTCAATCTCAAGTAAGAGTAAATTAATGTTTATATTAATTCCAGTATGAATGTAGGCATGTACAATCTCTGCGCAGTTTTTTTTTTTTCCAGCGATGGCAGATTAAGATATTTTTCTTTACAGTTATCGAATTTGAAAATATCGCTTTTGACAGTTAAAGATCAGTCTCTTACAAATATAACATAAAACTATTTAACTCATATGTACAAATCAGGAATAAAATATTTAAATTAAATAAAACTTACATATACGTTCTATTAATATCCGTGTATCCTAAAATGGTCATTTCCTTATCTTAAAGTGTTGTAGACGTGGTGAAGGTGATGTTCTAAAAACAGTGAACTATTTATTTCCCGCGTCTTCTCATGTTTATTTTTTGTGGGCAGACGATTTTCAAGCAGATGGTCTGGTACACATTATTTGTTTTTGCATGCAAGAGATATGAAACTTGAATGCCTAGTAATTTTCTGAAAGTATGGTTAATTAAAATTTTGTATTTGAAGAAATGTCCAATGTATTTAACATTTTCTTTTTATCCGTACCAAATAATACAAGTTAAAATGTATTGTAAAGTTCCTTCTTTCTAAATAATTATAATAATAATATTCATAATTAGAGTTTATTAGATATACCATTGTTTAAATTTTCAAAAGGTGTAAAAATTTAATGGTAATAACGAGCCCCCCTTTTTTTCTATTTTTTTTTAAAGTAAAGTTTGTTTTGCACAAATTTTGTATATTTCTTTTATTTTCGGAAAATCCTAATTTTATTTAAAAAGTCTGAAAGAAGTAGAATTTATGACTTGAATACAAATTATAAAAATATTCTAAAGCAAGAAATGCATAGATGACTAAACTCTGAAGACTCTTTCTACGTGCTCATTAAAAGGTGCAGATTTAACTGTAATAGAAATTTTTTATTTTGAAACCACAGAAGTGTTTCGAATAATCTTGGTCGGTAAAAAAAGAAATAAATAAATAAATTTCCTCCCAGCAAACTAAATATGTAAAGTGTATACATTTAATATTCCTAATTCTAAATATATTATCCAAATGCTAGATAAAATTGAAATCATGAAAATGTATACATTCACTATCTTAGATATCAAATTGATAAAATATAGCCTGAAAATTTAGTTTATTAATGCATGTATCGTGCACTTTATTTATTATGCCCCCCCCCTCCCCTTTAGTGACAGAATTTACCATTTGCTACCCACTAATATATTTTATTCCTTATGCCATGTAACTCGTGACTGTTTAAAATATTTCTCTTCATTTTCAAAGATTTTTGAAGTTCATATTTTTGTCACACTGTGACTTACAATATGGTGGTTTTTTTTGTCATATATGTAACGTGACGTACGTTACATAGCAGTGACATAACAGTGACCTCACAATTTTTTTTAATTGCCAGAAAAACATAATTTTACAGTAAATAACATGTTTTGAAGAATTTTCGTAATTTTTTAAAGTTTTCTAAGAAGTTCACATCTCAGTCACAATGTGACATCACTGAGTGGTGGCATTTTGGTCACAGATGTGACGTGACCACAGTGACTTACAGTGACGTCACAACGACGTCACCGTGACCATGCATGCTATGAGGGAAATGTAGACTTTATTCAAAATATTCACCATAGGCCTGAGCACACAACGATCCCACTGATGAACAAGCCGCAGGATTCCTTGTTCCCAGAATTCCTGTGGCCGTGACGAGACCCAGTCCTTCAGAGCGTCCTTGAGTACGTCGTCCGAGTTGAAACGCTTCCCTTTCAGGTGTTTCTTCAGTGGACCAAACACATGGAAATCGCAGGGCGACATGTCCGGACTGTAGGGCGGACGGTCCAACGTCTCCCACTTGAACTTGGCCAGTTCCATGTGTGTGACTCTGGAGACGTGTGGACGCGCGTTATCATGGAGCAGAATCACACCCTCTTTGAGCAGCCCCGGTTTTTTTGTTCTTGATGGAGCTGCGTAGGCGTCGGAGTGTCTCACAATACACATCGGAGTTAATGGTTTTTCTGTGCTCGAGGAATTCCACAAGTAGCGGACCTTGAACGTCGAAAAAGACGGTGAGCAACACCTTGCCTGCTGACCATAATTTGGCTGCTGACTTTTAATTTTTTAGGGGGAGGTGACGACGCATGCTTCCACTGCATGCAGTCCCGCTTTGTCTCTGACTCTTAGTGATGGCACCAGGTCTCATCACCTGTGACGATCCGCTCCATGAAAGCGGGGTCTTCCTTATACTGAAACAGATGTTGCAGTGCTAGCCCCATACGCAGTTCCTTTTGCTGGTCGGTGAGCTGCTTCGGAACCAAAGCGGCACAAACCTTCTGATATCGCAACCTGTCGTGAATGATTGTCCACACGGTTCCATAGCTGACATCCACCTTCACCGACAACATTCGAAATGTGACACGCTGATCAGTTCTCACTAGATCGTCCACCTTGTCTATGAGATCGCTCGTGATGACAGTGTTTGCCTGGCCTGCCCTCGGGTCATCACCCAGACTCTCACGGCCTGCACGAAAACGGGCACTCCATTTTCTGACAGATTTGTCAGAGACACATTTCTCCCCGTAAACTGTCACCATCCGGCGATGAATAGCTGCCGGTTTTTCACCTTCCGCTGTCAAAAATCGGATAACACCTTGCTGCTCCTCAATCGTCGAATTTTGGAACGCGAACGCCATCCTGTCCTCATAGGACTGCCGCTTCATTTGGACGCCGCTTTTGATTAGAGCCTCTGCTCTCTACTGCGCATGCGGGCGCCTGCGCTTGCTCCGATCCCAGTCAGAGACTCTAATCACATCCCGAGATGTCTCGCTACGTTCTCCTATGGCGGAACATGCAAATATTTAACTGTTACGTTTTTACGTCGTTTTGTACCTTTTAATTATACAAAATTCGAATATATTAATTCTGTAACATACAGATATGTTTTAGGAAATAAGTAATAATATTTGAATACAAGGAAAAAAAGAAGATAATTAAGACAATATAAGATTTCGTATATTATATACAAAAAAAAGTTCCAATTTTTTTATTGTCTATTTTATGAGTTTAATACAATATTCATATTTTATGTAGTTATTTATATTACAAGAATTATTTATATTTCTATATAGGGGAAACACGTTAAAGTCACCTACCTTGTTATTAGTTGCAACTTGAATCCATAATCTCCTTAACTATTTAATTAAACTTTGAGTAAATACTCTGTAATTATCTTTGCACAATCATTTATTATAAATGCATGATTTTTATAATAAAATTTTTATCAAAAATTAGTTTTTTTTTAATGTCAATTACCTAGTCTTATAACACCGTAAAAGTATGTTAATATGATAACAAATAACTACAAACCGTTGAGACATTCTTTTGTAAAATAAAAATAAATAAATAAATTATGAATTTTAATCAAGGTACAAAACTAACAATATTTCAATTACAATTCTAAGGATTCCAAATTTAAATCCAAAAGAAAAATTATCTTCCTTCCAATTTAAGGATATGCAGAAAATATCTTAACTTCTTCATCAGCTTTCGAAAAATCCTAATCATTCTCGTGCATGTAATTTTGACTGGATTTTCATCAATATTATTTTCCAATATTATGTTTTACCACTTGTAAGATATCCGGTCTTACACAAAAAAAAAAAGAGAATGTAAAAGCAGTCCTTAAAAATGTCACTGCAAATTCCAGCGACAGATTCGTGGAGGGATATTTAATCGTTTTAGATGTGTTACACACAAATATGTAAGGCGTTTTCTGGCCTTTAAACATGCTCATAATTAAGAATTTTGAAAACAGGAAATCCCTCAATAAATTAAGTATGTTTTCAATAGCAGGATCTGTACAAATATTCTTAATAGATATCGTAATTGCCACTTTTCTTCTTGCATATAGCTAAATATTTCAACCATTACCTGTTGCGCAAATCGACGAAAAACTAAGCTATCTTTTTTCACCTGAAAATACAATTTAGCTTACATTTCATATAAATTGTAACAATAAAACCAGTTTATTTATGTTATTTTCTAAACAACGATATAATGTTTACACAGAAAGCAAAGAAAAAATATAAAGCAACTGATTACTTTTAAAACAACACTAAGAGCAAAGTCCAGTTCAAACCGCTTAACCCCTTGAAGGGCAACGGTACATGTTATATACCACTTACTTTTAATTTCCAAATGCCACATTCACACCAGAATGTAGAAACTAAATTTTGTTTCATATAATGCATTGGAAGAAAAGATTTTGTTTAGTTTCATATAAAGTTGTTCATAAATACCGGTGTCAATCAATCATTTTAACATTTTAGCAACAGAAGTGCTTTGCCCCTGAAGGGACTAAGTACTACACAAGGAATAAGGGCAGAAATTCAGGCTGCCACGAGCGACTATTTTCTAAATCTATCTCACACCACTTTCTCAAAATAGAAATGACATAGATCATGTACAAGAGAAATATGCTTCAAGACTTATTTTTTATAAATAGTGGTGCAAATAGAATATAAAAATAGTCGCAAATGGCAGTCCATAACACTTAGAGGACTGAGCTATTTCAATCGCATATCACTCTTTAACCCCTTGAGGGGCAAGTAATTACGTTTGTGTAATGCTCAATTTCCACCGGAAAATTACAAAAATTTTACTTCAAAATAAGGAAAAGCAATTTTACCACTTTTTTCTACCAAACTTAGAAAAGTAAAATTTCATAAAATTTTTCTGGTGTGAATCTGCATTAATCGTAGGTGGGATAAAATATATCCCACCGCCCCTCAAGGGGCTAGACCAGCGCTGCACAACCTTTTTGCCAGAAAATTGTTTGCCACCACAAAAAATTTAAAAGTAACATCTGAATATTTTAATAGCGATGTTTCTGTCTATTAATTAGGAAAATTTTTCTGAATAAAAATACTGGTACAGGTGGTGGTCCGTGGGCCACAGGTTGAGTACCCCTACTCTAGACTGAGGGTATTTGCTACTTTTCATGATTTTTTAAAAAATACTTGGAAGGTACGTATTTTAATATTTTTTTATATTAATTTCAAAGTGTTCTTATTTATAATCAAGAAACTATTTAACCCGGGAAAACGCTCGCATACCCAGGGTATGAACGGTTTTTACATTGTCACCAATAAATACAAGTAATAATCGTCACCTTATGTAGTCGGAGACATGTGTTAAATATTTTACGATAAAATAAGTTCAAGATTACTTTTAAAAAGACAGAGGTGACAATTGTAAAAAAACTTTCGTACCCTGGGTCTATCAGGTCCGGCGCGCGTCCTCCCGGGATAAAAGGACTAAAAATTAATATTTAATGAGAAATTATTGAAAAAAAAATTTTATATTTTCAAAAAAAGTTCCGCATAAGGAAATATAATTTTTTTAACAAAACGTTTAGATAGACTTGAAGAAAAACCTATCAAAATGTTGTAAAAATATTGAAAATACGTTTTATTTGTATATAAACATTGTTTAGTAAAATTTGTTTCTGTGTGGTACATTTCAAAGCAAAGAGCAATACCACAAGGCTCACTGTAATATCGAATTATGCACTGATTCAAAATATTTTCATATACTTACTTCTATTTAGTGCTGCAACCTATATATTTTTTTCAAAATAAAAGGTTCGTAGATAACATCTGAAAAGACCGTGAACGTATATAGCAGATACTTTTGTAGCTCATCGAGTTAAAAGCTGACCCGAGAGACTCTCGGTCTTAGTTTGCTTCACCGAAAACGGCAACCCGAGTGACACTCCGGCTTAGGCATTATAGTAAATATTCTAAATATCCTTATCCAAAGTAAATATCCTTATATATTCTTTCAGCATAGATTTGCACTCATAGTTGCCATCTATTACATATATTAGCTATCACTGCTTTTATAATACAAAATTTATCTTTTTTAATCGCAGAAAATTTAATATTAAATAAGGTAAATTTTATTATTAAATAAATAAAATCGTCGAAAATCCATAATAGTTTGTATCTATGAGCACTATGTGCAGCTGTTTTTTAATAAAAGGTTGCAATTAAGTCCGCAAAAATTGTTGCTGCAATGATGCGTGCTTAACCCTTTCAGGGGCAGAAGAATTCTGTTCGTAAAATGATGAAATAATGGATTGACTCCAGAATTCTCAAACTAATTTCTTATAAAATAAAACCCTGCTAATTTGCACTTTCCTTAGAAAAGCAAAATTTTATTAAAATATTTTTGGTGCCACTTGTCACTTTTGAAATTACAATTAGGTGGCTAGACCGTCTAGCCACCGCCCTTCAAGGGATGAAGCAGTAGCAGTGAACTTCAAGAGGATAAAACTTTCTTTGCATTATGCAATTCCTGAGTATAAAATAATATAATGTGATTATTGTTATAAAATAAAAAGTTTTGTCACTTTAAAAGCAAATCAAACAAACAATTTCATGGATTCTTATTTACGATTCTTAATATCCTTCACCCATTCCTAACTTTTTATTTCCATCTAAGATTTCATATTTGGAAAAGTTTTATTTGTCACGTAAATGGTATTTTGGAAGACAAACAACATTATTTCGCTCACCCGCAAGAAAAGTGACACATCTCGCAAAAATTCATTTTGAGTTATATTACACTGATAGGTCTGTCATAGGTGTGTCTTGCTACACAAACAATTTCATAAGTGTAGTTACACAGAAAATCCCTTTATTACGCTAGATGTCCATTTTTGGCCAAAGAAGATGGGTGGATTGTGTGGGGAGGTAAAATGACCCAACCCTCCAAACCGTGTCATACGTCTTCATTCTTAAGGGTTTTATGCTTTGATGCCTGTGTTCAGTCCTTCTCCCCCCGGGTTTGCACTTATACTCTAAACCGAAAGCTGGGTTCCCGGGGCGGTCATCCCTGTCATCCCTGTTTTTAATCCTGCATGCAGAGTTAAGTGCTGAAATTTCATCTTATTGTAAAACTATGCAAATTTTATTTTGCCTCTCCTGTGAAATTTGCTTTTTTCGAGATGTATCACTTTTCTTGCGGGTGAGCGATACGTACGCAGAGTATGGTTTGATAGTAATGTTAATTTTAAAAACAGTATTACGAGAAACGAAGTTGACAAAATATTTTTTTTTAATATACAGAGTATCCCAGGATTATTGCTGACAAACTTTAAGGGGAGGTAAGGGACATCACAAAAATTCAGATTTGCATAGCAACCCATGGTCGGAAACGGCTTCGTTCGCCGTTAGGTGGTGTTGTTCACAAGACCCACGCTCTTGAACCACGGTCTCCTGATTTAAGCAGCATAGATTTCTTTCTTTGGGATGTACTGAAAAGTGCTGTGTACACAACTCCTGGGGATTCCGATATGGACGCTAGTTGCAAGACTCGTCTGTGCTTCTGCTGATATCCAACAAAATACAGGTGTATTTGAGCAAGTCCGCCAATCCATGGTCCGACGGTGTAATGCATGCATCGCTATCAAACTTTGAACATTTTTGTGACATTTGCACATATCAACTACCACAGCACATGTAATATTTTTGGCCAATAATTTTTTTCAGAAGTTCTTAGCCTTGTACCTCTTCGTTTCTTGTACCTTTCATACTACTTTCCTATGACGTTTCCGACCATGGGCTGCCATGCAAATCTAAATCCTCGTGATGTCCCCTACCTCCCCTTAAATTTTGCCCCAATAAACCTGGAACACCCTGTAGATAAAATAAAATAACGTGACATTTGAAATAATACAGACGAAACTGAAAGCTTTAAAAGATCTTTGCACTCATTTATCTAAAGTGTATATCGTGAAACTGGACTACAGTTATTGGATCTTTCGGAAAATCGTGTCCGTTTGGGAAAATCAATTCATACCGGAAAATTCTGCCCAGTAATTATTAAACATTAGACATCGGAATCAATGCCTAATAATGAAATGATAGAATTTTTAGGGACGAATTGATTTTCCCAAACGGACCCAACTTTCGAACGACCCAATACATCTACTAAGTGGAATTCTTTTATGGCATATGCCGTTTAATTTGTAAAGTTTTAGATTTCACTTTAATTCCATATACACATTTATAGTTCTTCTTTTCTTGAAAAATAGGAATAAAAGTGAATTGCGAATTTTTGTTTTCCAACTTTCAATAGAAATGTGTTTAATATTTCAGATTCAAAACTTTCACATAATATTAAAATCATTAAAAAAAAAAAAAAAAAAAAAAAAAAAAAAAAAAAAAAAAAAAACTTTTCATGTTAGATATTTTTAACTGTATATATATGTAATTATAAAAAAATTTTGCCCCTTTATCTTAGTAAAACTATTCCAAATTCTTAATATTTTTCCTTTTTTACATATCTTTAATAATATCTGAATATATTTTGTCTTTTATTTCATGCATTTAACACGTTAACGCCGGCGCGGTGGGTCACACTCGACTGTCTCAGAGCTGACAAGAATCCAGCCTCTTGGATACCAGTATTTTAATAAAGAAAATGTTGTTTTATTTAATTAGAGCAATTTGGCGATTTAAAGGAACAACATTTTCTCTAAAATAATTGTGGTGTACCAAAAGCGGGAGACTTGACAACTCTGAGACAGCCGAGTGTGACCCACCGCGCCGAAGTGAACGTGTTAAACTTGCGTATTCTTTTATTAGTCTAAAAAACCTTAATCCATTTGTCTAATCTTATAAAACCCATTAAATTACTTTTTTCATTTTATTCTAAAACTAAATTATTTGTGTTTCGAATATTTTTAATAGCATTGTTCGATGATGTTCTTTTTCCCACAATTCCTTGGAAGCTCCCGCCAGCATTTGATTGCGTTTTTATACTGACGCCGAGTATAAAGAGTTCATTATCGACGTCACGCGTTCGTCACCCTTCCCATCGAATCGTAGCCTGTCTCCTGTCCCGTTCCTCCCCATCTCTCTGCTGGAGTTGGTTCTCCACTAATAATGTATCTGTCCGTGCTCTGTTTCTTTGAGTACTTATACTGTTACATCGACGAGGAGCGATAGAATTTACGTTTTTCCGGTTGTTTAATAAATCCACGTCACTCGGGTTGAATGACTTTAATGTGTAGATCCTAATACATTTAATATCTTAAGTTTTTATGAAGTGGATCATCGAGTATTCGAGAGTTGATGGACAAGCTACTGGAAATGTTACGATATGTTTTTATCAAATAAACAACGTTTAAAGACGATGACTCTATTAATTATGACATGGGAAATTCTTTCAATGTTTATGGAGCCTGTCTTCTACTCGCCACCCCGACTGCACTCCGATATTCTCATGATAACGGAGGGTTGGTCTTGATTACTATACTACATTTATTTCGAGTTATTCGAGTGTCGCCGGAATGTCACAAAAGTCGATAGCAAAATGCAACATATATATATATATATATATATTGTATTTGTACATGTAAACTCGTTACATTTACAAGGTATTTTATACAGTTTACCTCAAAAAGATAGATACAAACTTTGGGGGAGTTTTAGTAGACTCCAAAAAAACAATTTTTATATTAGAACTAGGATGGCAATCGTTATCTTTTTAATTTATTAAAAATACAGACCGTTTCATTCCAATTAAAATTCTGATTTTAACTCTTAAATTTAAAAAATAATATATATTTTTTAACGGAATTCGCAGAAACCTTACTTTCATTTGTACAAAAGTAAAGATATCGTATAAAGCGTTACAAGTTTCATGTATTAAAATCCAACGAATACTAAATAAGAATGGCTTTGTTTATAAATGTTGTCCTCATTACATATATATAATAGTAGCATACAAACCATTTAACATGTTTTATTGACGGACGTCTCAACTTCCGTTTCTAAAACAACTGTTTTATTCGAAACAGATAATCTAGAAAATTCAAAACATCATTTAGCAACATATAGATTTATAAATAACAGTAAACGTTGTGATGAAATAAACTATTTTAATATAAGAACATGCAACAAATCTATGAATTTAGGTGTAAAACAAATTCTATATATCGATAAATATATACACTGTAATAAAAAAATTCCGTTGATAACGAAAATTGCACTAGCAATCGAGACGCCAGTACTATTTACATTTTTTAATAGAAAATGTTTCCGTAAATTCAAGAAAAATTTCCTTGTTTTCACAATATTTGTCCGCTTTTTTTTTCCGTAATTCTGTATTTAAAAATTTCCGTTTCAAAAACAAAGTGTAAATTTTCAAGGATAAACTTATATTTTTATGAATTTCACTCCTAACGAACACGCTTATATCAATATATATGGTCTGGGTATCTCTCTTTAATTCAAACAACAGAAAAGAAACAACACAGCCGCCACGGAATTCGAACTTGGAAACTACTTCCAGCTTTGTGCCCTTAACTATTAACCCCTTAATTCTCGCTTCCGTCATATTCTCGGGCTGTGTCTTTTACTGAAATTGTTTGAATCCCATCAGTTTTATAAAATAGTGAAGTTGGCTAGATTTTAGTATCGTTTTTCCTGTCATTAAATACGCTGAATATTTCTTTATCATAAAAGTGGTGCCAATAAGCAATTTGAATTTTTCAACCGTAATTTAATTCGAGGGTTAAGGGGTTAAGCCACGGGTACACAAACTACGTTTTCAAATATCGTTACTTATTGAAGATGCCTTTTATGAATTAATGGCAAGATGTTAAACAAGGAACGCATTTTTATAGAGATAATATTTTTCAATTGAGTATGCAATTCTGAAAGTTTTACACATTTCCTTTCCATAAATTTGAATACAGCAATACCTCGACTTACGTCAGCAATCCCTTCCAAGTATAACAACGTAAGTTGAAAACGACGTAAGTCGAGGTACATTTAGATGAGCAAAAACAAGAAAAGTAATAAAAATTCACCAAAATACAATGAACATATTCTATTGCATTTAGGGATTATGTTACATACATTAAATATTAGCAAAATAATGCGTTTGCAATATAAGAATTTGTAACAAATCAATAAGTTGTTAACTTACAATTTGCTGTTCTTCTATAGCTTCCACGCTCGAGTCTTTGAACACCTGAAAAAAATTTGCTAAAACCTGAAAAAAAAACTTTTAAAACGACAATTTTTTCTTTTTTCTCTATTAGATGCTCTTTGCAGCAGCAGAGTGAGTTTTCTAAAGTTTTAGTCCAGTCAAATTGTCAAAAATAGATGCAAAAATTCTGCTAGAAGATTTTATGTTTTTAAACTGTTTATGGAGATGCTAATAACAGGAATTAATTGTTTCCCAACAAAATATCTCGAGGCTAAACTTTGTGGAGCCAAAAAACCACGAAATTTTCGGACTTTTTTCAGTTTTTTGCCTATAACTCGAAAATTATAAAATTTTTGTGTACCATACTCAATTACAAAAAGAAAGAGCATTAAATTCTCTACAAATTGCATCATAAAAGTCTTTTTCTAAATCCATTATTAAGCGCGCTACAGCTTCCTCAAAATGATACTTTTTTTCTAACTTTGTGAAAAAATCGCAAATACCAACATTTGACACCATTTTTATTTCTTTTATCCTCTTTAATGTAACTTTTTATATTACAGGTATTTGCATGATACTAATAATGATTAATTACAATGGTAAAACCGTAAAAAATTGACAACATTGTAATTTTTTTTTGTATTTACAACTTAAGGTGAGAACAATAATAGTAGGTATTATGAATGTAGGTAGCATGAATGTAAGTAAAAAAATACTTACAGTAACATCTTTAATGGATTTAGTAACGTTTGGAGCGCTTGCGGGTTGATGAGTTTGGTTCGTCAACCTCAGCTTGAGAAGCAAAGGAGCAGGCTGCATGATCTTCAACAGCTTTGAACTGCTTTGAGCTTGTTGCGACATCATCATCCTGGCTGCGAAAGTCATCGACGTTGCTGGTTTGGTCGATGGTTTCCCAGGTATCAGCTTCATAATCCTCTTCTTCTGCATAAATATCATCCACATTTTCACAATTGACCCCGTTACAGTTTTTGCAAATTGCCGAGCATTTGAGTCCTGATTTTTGGCAAGAGCATGCCTTGGTGCACCCTTTTTTACAGCTACATGAGACAACATGCAGCAAGGATTCAGGTGCTGGGTTTTGGTACATTTGAACTGGCTGAAAAAGACCGTCAGACCTGCGAACCCACCCCCATTCTTCAGGGGGCATGTCGTTTCCTAGCCAAGCTTGTACCTGATGATAACATCTTAGGAAATGATGCTGCGCAGCCTCTTGCGTCGGTGGCAGCCTTTGCAAGATGAACTTTGCTTTTTGTGGCTGATTTAGCAAATAACAGGAACCTCAAACTGCTCAATGTCTGCGTGGTATCTACGCATCCACTGTATAGTGCAATAAGGAATTTTTCTCCAGCCTTGATGATTTCTTGACGGGTAGACTCTGGTTTATTAAAAACACATGATACTTCCTCAAGCTGCTTATGTTTTTTTAAAGTGTTACAAAACTTTGACTTTCCTTGCCCAAAAAGAGCAGATGTTGTATCGCATCCACTGATTGCATGAGTGAAAAGAACATTGTTGTGATTGTATTTGTAAGAATTGTTTGAAAACCACTTTGTTTCCATGCTTCCTCTTCCTGGTTTTTGGAAAAACAGATTTTTGTGTTGATATCCCAAGCTTGTCATGATCGCGAGAATATCAATATCCTCTCCGACAATTACGATACTTTCAAAGGCTTTGGCTCTTGAAATGGCTAAGGTAACAATCATGACATCGGCATCTTCTTCTGCCTGGTCAACTTGAATTCTGTTATTCTGAAGCTCTGTTTTAATCAGTGAAATGAAGCGGTTCTTGTTTCTGTCATTGGCTAGAAATTTGTCTTGAGGCACTGTGCTTAACATTTCTGCTGCAACTATGACTTCAGTAGAAGTGTGCATTCTAGATCGGCGTGCTCTTTCTGCACTTTTCGTTCCATTCTGTTCTCCCTCAGATGGATATCCATCGAACACAACTGCGACCTGTGATCCAAAATTTTTCTGAATGTAAGAAATATTACTTTTAACAATAAATTTGAAGGAAACATTTCGAGGCCAAGTTACTTTGTGAAGAAGGTACCCTCCGTCAACAACAAAAAACTTATCTTTTCCAATAAGATCCAGATTGTCTAATGGGATAAAAGCAATGTAAAACGAAGATTTTGTGCCCTTTCTCATCCCTTCGTCGGAGAATAAAGACATCGGATAGGGAGCAAGTTCATAAGTTAGTAGATTCTGCACGTCTTCATCACTCTGCTTCATTAACCCTCCGACTGTCTTGGAAAAGGGCAAAATTGTAATGTTGTTTTCTCTGCATTTTGCTTTAAATGCTAAAAAAAAATGATTCTTTCAACATTTTATAAAAAAACTTAATAACGAATATGAATGCAATCCTTGGAAGTATTAATCATTGTTCAATGTATTAAAAATACATTAAATCAATAGAATTATATTACTTTAAATATTGCTTGTATTGCAGTGAAACCTGGAGCTTAGTGAACGTATTAACACGGGCTTGTCAGTGAGGGGGTTAAACAAACCCTTTGGAATAGAGTCAATGGATAGACAAAAGTAACTGTAACATTTCCTAATCTTAAACTACTGACAACAGAAGCTAAAGGTACTACCTTATCCCTTTTCTTGAATTTCATACTCTTGAAATTTTCGCCAACAATTCTTCTGACTCCTGCCTGTCCTACTTTTCCAGCCGAATAGCAGTTAACATCAGTCTTTCCAACAATTCCACTACTGATGGACATCATGTAATCATTTTCGGGGAAAGGATGATGCACTAGCAACCAATCTCGCAGCTTTTTTGAATCATTACTGTCTCTATCAATGCGGGAACTTCTGGCATCCACATGCTGTTCAGAAACTTCAAAGCCTACTTCACAGTATGCCTCTATATCATCGCATATGTTTTGCATATGAATCATTCCCAGAGTCCATCTTGCTAACACGCTGTCTGTCATTCCTCGTCCATGCGTTAATCCTCCAGTGCTCTTCATAGTTTTCATTAATGTTTGTTCAATCGCCATATCAGTCCAAGTCCCAGACCAATTCTTATCTGATCGCCGTATGGTGAAATAGCCTTCAGCTGTGAATTTTCGGTATTCGGAAGGATCCAGTGTTTCTTCCTTTCCCTTCGTTTCTATCTGGCAACCCTACCTTCTGCCTAACCTTCTTGAAAATTTGCCTTCTTACTTATTCATCAATAGGTGCATTTCATTTCCACACTTAGTGATGAAAAGAAATTTTTTTTAGGGATGGGAGGCGAAAAATAGGTCACTTTCTATGAAGTTGAAAAAAATGTGCTATTTTCAAAAAGTTTTAGCGCGCTTAATAATGGGTTTAGAAAAACGTTTTTAATATGAAATTTGTAGAGAATTTAATTTTCTTTCTTTTTGTAATTAAGTATGGTACACAAAAATTTTATAATTTTCGAATTATAGGCAAAAACCTGAAAAAAGTCCGAAAATTTCGTGGTTTTTTGGCTCCACAAAGTTTAGCCTCGAGATATTTTGTTGGGAAACAATTAATTCCTGTTATTAGCATCCCCATAAACAGTTTTAAAACATAAAATCTTCTAGCAGAATTTTTGCATCTATCGGCCCAATTTTCTGACAATTTGACTGGACTATCAGCAGTACTTTGTTCCTTTAATTCAATAAATTCGTTCATTGTTAATTCTAGATCAGGGAATTTTATGAGTTCAACAACATCTTCAGCATCCATCTCTAAGTTGCGTTCTCTTCCATTTTTGATGATTTTATAAATTAAGAGAATACAGAATCACAATTTTCAATAGTTTTCCGGGTCTTTGCGAAGGAAAAGGGACACGTAGTCTTTTCCCATCATCTTTCATTGTTTTTTTCTGAACATCACCCTATGAATACTTTACGACTGTGACTGCATATGAGATGCTAAATTTCCTCCAAACGTTTTCAAAAAAGTTTAAAGTGCGTCATAATTAGCCCTTTCCTGCAAAGACAAATTTTGCTGTAAAATGATGAAATTATTGATTGAGCCTGGAATTTACAAACGACTTTTTTAGAAGTTAAAAACTTGTTACTTTAAACTTTCATTGTAAAAGCAAAATTTTATTAAAATATTGTTGGTGCCGTTTGTAAGTTTGGAATTAAAATTAGGTGTCCCAGACTAGGACCACTGCGTTGGAAAGACGGATGTTTCATCTCCCGGTCCCAGGCCCGTATAGGCCCATTTGTCCATGCTCGGAAAGATCCGAGAGCAAAACCCCGCGACGCGTCCCGAAGGTCGCCGCCAGGAATGACCCATCAAGGCCGCCTCTCACACAAACTCTGATCAAGCCGATGCACTGCCCAGCGGACGTCACGCCGGCTATTACCAAGAAAAGATGAATTGATCGACTACGATAATCCTCACCATCCAGCTAGAGGAGCCAAATGGTTCCTTCTCTTGGTTCCCGACCCGGTACGCCCCGACAGCCCACAGGAACCGAACACCTACAAACGAGTCGGGCCCACGAATGTACACGACGTTTCCCGAGCCGGAGTTACTTTACGGAGGGCTTACAAGATAAACTACAATTTTCCGGTATGACATTTGTGCAAGCCAACCGATAGGAGAGGGAGGTGCTTCTAGCTAAGAATCCACGGAGGATTGGAGAAAATCCCTCCTGACGCCAAAGACGGCGCCTTGCTCGGGGGATCATGAAGGAGCATCTTGCGGATCCCGAGGAGACAAGGTAACTCCTCCTCTGACGACATAGACATCGCCTCGCTAGGGGTTTTTCGCCCAATCTCTCCGCTCAACCTGTGGAACCCCTCGCGGTTCAACACTGGGAGTCAAAAGAGACCGGACTAGGTTAGTGCCCCCCTGCGGGCATGGAATGCTCAACCTAGACGGTATAAACCCCGCCTCTCTAAGGGGTCGGAGGGTCCGGAGTCCCGTCGGTCCCCCACAACTCGACTCCACCCGAGGGTGGAGAAGCCGCGGGACACCGGCAAAAGATATGTATACTCCAAGATATATATTGAGTCAATTCAATATTGTGTACGCTATCTTGGAGCTAATCAACAGATATTTGATACAACCCCTCATCTTTTTGCTTATTTTTGGGAACAACGGATTTGTAGCTTATTCTATCGGCGAAAATTTTCAGAATTTTCAAGCTGTGATTTTGAGACTTTTCAATAGTTGCTCTGTATACTTAGCTAATATATTATGCATATTAGGGTAATCTGCCCATATTTCGTCCCCTCTCCTAATTTCGTCCCCTTAACTTCTCCGCTTCTGCGAAAGTGGCGCCACTTATGACGCAAGCGCAGGGGACGGAACGTAAAAGGGGTCAGTGTTGGAAGTTTCGTTCGCCAAGACGCATACTTAAATTAAAGACGGCGAATTTCCTGTTTTTAGAACACCTGAGTTGTTATTACGTCGTTTTTAGAAAATTATTTACTGTACTGTAGGTATTTATTTCTTATTCATTGCATGTATTTTACGTTGGTATGATGCTGACAGTAGCATACAGTGAGTTTTAGGACGCTCAGTTCATCTTAAGGGAACTGAAGATCCTTAATATTGGGAAGTAGCGTGGTCCCAATTTCGTCCCCCTTGCAGTTCTTATTTTCATCCCGGGGACGAAATTAGGAATTCTTTCTCATGCCATTTTTCTTAATTTTTTCCTCATGTTTGGATGGCTAATGCATAGTTGCCAATCTCCGGATTTTTTGGATACCAGTAAAATCTTACAAAAATATTTTCTTTATTTAATTTCGTTAAAACTGCGATTGTATAAAGTCAGTATTTCTGCATAAAATATTGTTATGAAAAAAATCGGGAGGTTAGAAACTATGCTAATGTTTCGTTATGTTATTCTTCCACTGATAGTTAGTGCATTTCTTTGTGCCTTAATTTAATGTAAATGAAATTACTTACTCATTTAGAAATAAATTTTGATTTAATTATAAGTTACGCCTCAGGGTATTGGATTTTTTGGGAAGACGAAATTGGGACCATTTTTTTTTTTTCATTTTTTAGATATTTTTGAAAAAACAATTGTTCGCATTGTTAAAAATTTTTTGTACGATTTTTACCTAAGTTTCTATGTGCATGGGTAGTTAGTCTATGTAAAATCCAATTTTAGTAGATTTTCAGTGAAAATTACAACTTCCAAGGGCCTAAAAGTGACTGGGGGACGATAATAAGGCACTTTACCCTATATTTTGATTGCATTCGCGCATGCGCAGTGAAACATTTTTTAGTAAACCTGCTCATTTTTCATCCATTTTTATTATTTTTTAATTCCGATTACAGGGTATTATATACAATATTGTTTGTCATATTTTCTGAAAATGGCTTTTTTTTATATTAAGAACTCTGCAAATTATAAGCAAAAAACTGGGCGAAATTTGGGACTGCTTTTATAGAAACCTTAATTTCTCTACGAGTATACATGCTATCCTCAGAAAAATTGACACAATATATTACAATAAGCCACTCATAAATATTCTCGAGTTTGAACGCTTTTGCTGCATCAGCTTTTACAAGGCTATCCAAAAGATGTTCGTTCTTTTTCAATTTGATGACGGTCCCCTATGGGGTTTCGGGAAAAAATCTTCGCGGAAATATATGACTTATACTATAGGGTAAAGTGCCAATATTTCGTCCCCTCTCCTAATTTCGTCCCCTTAACTTCTCCGCTTCTGCGAAGGTGGCGCTACTGACGCAAGGCACAGGGGACGGAAGGTAAAAGGGGTCAGTGTTGGAAGTTTCGTTCGCCAAGACGCATACATAAATTAAAGACGGCGAATTTCCCATTTTTAGAAGTCCTGAGTTCTTATTACGTCGTTTGTAGAACGTTATTTACTGTACTGTAATTATTTATTTCTTATTCATTGCATGTATTTTACGTTGGTATGATGCTGATTGTAGCATACAGTGAGTTTTTGGACGCTCAGTTCATCTCAAGGGAACTAAAGATCCGTAACATTGGGAAGTATCGTGGTCCCAATTTCGTCTTCCTTGCAGTTCTTATTTTCGTCCAGGGGACGAAATTAGGAATGGTTTTTCATGACATTTTTCTTAATTTTTTCCTCATGTTTGGATGGTTAATGCATAGTTCCCAATCTCCGGATTTTTTGGATACCAGTAAAATCTTACAAAAATGTTTTCTTTATTTAATTTCGTTAAAACTGCGATTGTATAAAGCCGATATTTCTGCATAAAAATATTGGTATGAAAAAATTCGGGAGGTTGGAAACTATGCTAATGTTTCGTTATGTTATTCTTCCAATGATAATTAGTGCATTTCTTTGTGCCTTACTTTAATGTAAATTAAAATACTTACTCATTTAGAAATAAATTTTGATTTAGTTATAAGTTACGCCTCAGCGTATTGGAATTTTTGGGAGGACGAAATTGAGACCATTTTTTTGTTTTGCATTTTTTAGATACTTTTGAAAAAACAATTGTTCGCATTGTTAAAAAAAAATTGTACGATTTTTACCTACGTTTCTATGTGCATGGGTATTTAGTCTATGTGAAATCCAAATTTGGTAGATTTTCAAAAATTACAACTTCCAAGGGCCTAAAAGTGACTGGGGGACGATAATAGGGCACCTTACCCTACTTTTTACACGCCTGCAGTTTCAGGTTAATTCCTCAAGTATTTTGCCGGATATTTAACAAAACGTCTGAAATCGCAAGTGACTGGTCACCTTTGGCCATATAGTGTATACACAAGTCAAACAATATTTGAAATTCCTGATGAAAAATAAACTGTAACACTTCCATTTTAACTGTCTTAAACTGAAAATAATAAATAAGATTTTTTTTTTAAATATCGTAATACTAAGCTAACTCTTCATTTAAATAAGAAAGAAAGAAAAAAAGAAAAATATTATATAAGAGTTGTTTAAATATACATGCTATAGCTGACGCCATAACTCTTTTCGGTTTTACATGAAATCCCATGTAAGATCAATACTATTTAGCCAATATTGGATTGGAGAATCATGGGAATCATTGGATATATTTTTAATATAGAGCCACATTTAGCCAATATTGGGGTTTCATTGAAAATAATATGACTGTGAGATAGTATATACAGCTAGTATAGATAAGTATATACAGCTTTTAATTACTTATCTTTCCAAACACTGCAGCTATTTTTAAACACCATTTACGGAACTTGTACTGTTTTGAAAGCAATACAGAAATATTATGCAAAATTTATAGATAACTTATTGGATTTATACGGATTTGTAATCTCAAAATTTCAATTACAGAAATTATACTGTTTTCATAGAAAAATGAAACTATTCCGGAAAATGTTACAGAAAAAAATATGTAACTAACAACTAGTAGGGCAAATAATGAAATAAGTAAGAATACTTTTATATTACTAATATTTTGAATACTTGTTATCGGTCGAGATTTTTAAATTTTAATGAACTCGCAATTTCATTATTTATGCAAGAGAAAATAGCGCGCTCTTTGATGAAAGGGTCAATCCCATTAAACGCCAAAATTTTCGTTTCGGGGACATATTATATTTTCTATAAGGTTACAGCTATTAACAAGTTCTTACTTTTTAATAATAAGGCTATCTTACGCATTTAAATATATATGTATATATATATACACTCATTCTTTTTTAACGTGGCTAATAAAGCGGCGTTTAACCCTAAAATGTGCGATTTTTTATTTTGTTTCGAAAAAATTATATAAGATTTTCTGAACGGTTTATTACACAGGAAAAATAATGAAAAAAAAATCAGAGATAATTTTTCGTATAATATGTCAATCTTTTCTTCTGTTGCATATCAAGCAATACAAGAAAAAACTACTGTCGTGTGGCTGTTTTACTCTAAAATATTGCAAATTAGTATATATTTTAATAAGCATGTCTCCAAATACCTTATTTTATTTTATATAATTATATTTTTTATAAAACTAAACCTTTAGCCTTTTAATTCCCATGTTAGAATACGTTCTAGAAATTACGTAGTTCAGAAAATCTGACTTTATACCAGAAAGTTTTAATGATACATTTCGCTGTATTTAAAGACGTAATACCTGTTATTTTTTAAAGCAAATGTTGCTATTTTAATTTTCTGATGTGATTTAGGTATATAAGAATAAAAAAAATATATTAAATTCAAAACACTGTTGTTTGCATATATGCAAAGCTGCGCACTAAAGGATTAATGGGGCTTATTAATGCAGACACAGAACGTAGACTACTTTTGTAACTACTCGGATTTGTGTAAATAAAATTAGAAAAATAAATGTTTAACGTATACATTTACACTAATATTATAAATATGTAACATTTGTTTGTGTGTTTGTGTAGGCTAATCATTGAAACAGAAGAGCCGATTAAAAAAAAATTGTGACAAAACTTTGATAACAATCTCTGCTCAAATATAGGCTATATTTTATGTCGGTACAACAACCGCTAAGTGCGTATGCAAGAGCAATAATCGTTCTAGAATTGCGATTTCTGTGATCTGTTCTGTGCTAGAAACTTGAAATATGTTAGTTACTTCTAAGATGTTAGTACATGCTGTGAACGTTTTCTAAAAATTTCGAAATTTACAAGTTTAAATAAGTGGAAATCGTTGTAAATTACGATTTATTTGGAACTGTTAAGGTTAGTAACTTGAAATGTGACTATTAAGCTGTTACTTTTAAGCTGAACACAGCTAGGAAAACCCCAATGCTGCTCAACTGCAGGGCCTGATTACCAACGGGGCACACTTACACCAATAAATTTTTAAAGAAAAGTTCCCCTTATCTAAACGCCGTATTCATGTAAAATATCTGCCATGAATGAGGCAAAATTTTCAATTTATTTTTAGTGGTAGGAATTTGCCCCGTGGATAATCAGGCCCTGCTCAACTGTTCATCACTGTTCATACCGGTGTTAACTCAATTGTTCGCATTTTAGTTGACTGCAGTTAGTCGTTCTAGTGTGAAATTATAAAATTAATATATTTATTTTTAAATCTTCAAATTGAAATATCATTATTGTAGTACTTTCTTCAAATATATATAGCTATTAAATATCTAAGTATATCCACTTAAAACAGAAATTCACATTTCCTGGAAAACCTGGTATGCGTCCAAATAAGACAAATTGTTTGATTAATCTTTGAATGCTACAGTTTCTTTAACTGTCTCTAGACTTTAAGGATCATACATTAAATAAAATAGTCATTTATTATCCAAATATGCATAAGGCATATCGTGTGTGTAATATTTTAGGGAAGCATATGCCCCGAGACATCAAATAACATGTATTTCAAAATCTCATTTTAGTTTGAAATAATAGCTGAAAAATAAGGTAATTACATTTAGTAAACTGTACAAGCAAAAATTAAATTTAAAAAACAAAAAACCCCACTGCGTGAAAAGTGAACTAACTAATTATCTCTCATCAATGTGAAACTATTTTTTAATATTATTTATCTATTTTTTTATTTACTTGTATTGATGACTTTTAAATTGTGCTTAATTGTTAGTTCCTGTCTATAAACACTCTTTCGAAGAGGCCTATAGATATCTATGATAGTTAGAGTTTCAGTGAAGCTAGAGATCCTAGCTAAACAATTTCCAGTTTGTGTAATATTTAAACGGAGCTTCTGACTGTAAAATAGTCAATGAAACATCGTCTTCATTTTGAAAGACCTATTTAGTGATATGCCACTCAATAGGGTGCGTAATTGTTTTTGTCTCTACCGCCATTTTGTATTTATAAAAACAAAACGTAGCCTATAATCATCGGACCGTTAAGACGAGTAGATAGAGACCCCATTCATTAAAATCCTCCCAGCCGTTGGGATGTTTCGAGAGTATAAAGAAATACACATACCCAGATACGCGTGAAACACATAACCCTTCTTAGCAGTCGGGTGAAAAGTTGTTACTTTTAAAATTTATTAATAAAACATTTTTTTATATACCTTAATTTCCGGCTTATAAGCCTGTTTAGAATTAAAAAAAAATTCTTAAATATAGTCAAATATAGTCAAAATATTAAATATAGTCAAAATATTAAATATAGTCAAATATAGTACCAGTACAATAAAAAGTTTAATTTTATTAAATGAAATTTCTGCTCGGGAATAGATTTATTGACCCGCGGCTTATACCCTGGAAATACAAAATTCGATACCAGCAATTCCTTAGTATTTTTTTAAAGATGCATATTTGCCAACTTTCCCTAAAACTTCCGTAAAATGTGAGTTAAATTGAACCAGGTTAAACACGTTTCGAACCAGAAACTCATTAAAAAAAATAATTCAAATAGATTTCATAGAGAAACAGGGTTTTAAATGAGAGAGGTAGGGCCCTTTTCAGGGTCACGCGAAAGCGTAACTCCGCTCCCGGCATTGCCTAGACTCTTGGACGGCATCAGCTCAGTCAAAAGTTCCGGTACGCAGAGTGGATCCAAATCACACTTTCTCCGGCCGTTAGGCCTAGGCTTCCCTTTTTATGCTAACAACCTCACCTTTTACTGAACTTTTCTCCTTTCTATTATAAAATCTTAAAAAATGTCATAAAAATTTTAAAAATACTTGAAAAAACTTACAAAAAATTTTAGAAAATACAAAAATATATCTTGTTGTTGTAACGATATACTTAATCTTTCTTTTAGACTATTCCTTCCTTATTTTTTACTTTTTATTTGAGCTCTTTGCCCATGCATTCCCCAGTTCGATTTTTTACTTTTATGCCCTCGCTGCTACCAGCTATCAAATTTGCTATTCCATTTAACCTGCACAATCTTATGTGACGGGGATGTGGGGCAAGTGGCCCCGGGCTCCTCGACCAAATCGTCTTCAAACCGACATGGTTTTAAATATATAGTGATACATCCAACAAATTTTCTGGTTAGTATCGCGTGAAACCTGGGTCAGCTTAACGCACATTTTACGGAAGTTTAGTTGAATGTTGGCAAGTATGAAGGTGTGTTTTGCAAATTTTGTAGAGATCGACTTCGGAGTTTAATTCTAGAGCAAATGTTGTACATACCTAACATGAAATTTTCTGTTAAAAAATATTGGTGTATAGTTGGCGGACCATTTGGGAGCACTGCGAACTCATGTTGCGCTAAATGACGTTAACCCCTTGTAGAATGGCGGCATATAATATATCCCACTAAATTTTAATCTCTAAATGTCACATTGACACCAGAATTTCGAAATACAATTTTGCTTCAATAAATTACGCGAAGAAAAGCTTTTAGCCAATTCTAAATAAATATGTCTGTAAACCGTGGTGTAATTTAATCATTTCAACATTTTAGCAAGAGAAGCTCTTTGCCCCTCAAAGGGATAAACGATTACGGGGCAAAACCAGCAAATTTTTTGTCATTCAATCGGAGTACAACAACATTGTACTTCAGGTAGATTCATATCATAGCATAAGTGGATTTCGAGAGAAATGATTTCGAAAAGTGGTAGGAATAATAATAATATTATTTTTAAATGGTTGCTGAGAGGTATATGTCAAGACCCCTTGCATAATATGTTAATGCATAGATTAAAACGATGTGTGCCCTGGGATAACTTTGGATTTCGAACATTTTTAAAAAATTATAATTTATCACCCGAAGAAATATTATGCATTTTGTATAAAATTATGTTTAAGGAAATCACAAATTATTTTGTTCTCGAAGTTGTTGTTCTGCTTGTTATGTTTAAGGAAATCACAAATTATTTTGTTCTCGAAGTTGTTGTTCTGCTTGGATGATGAAGAGTTAAATAAAACAACAACAAAAAAAAACAATATATTTAGTTCTCTCAGGATTAATATTACGTATTATACGGAAGAAGTTTAAAAAAACAAAATATTTAGTTCTCTCTGGATTAATATTGCGTATTATACGGAAAATTTATTACCCTTCAATAATACATCATAACACTACTTATTTTTTGATCTCCCAATAGTGTGTGAGACATAATTCCTAACAATGAGTATGCAGGTGTAAAAGACTTTAAAAAGGGATAAAAAACGTATGCTTCAGAAAAAGACATAATATTCAATTAAAAAAATTAATGTTATAAAAAATTATACAATGTAAAATGGAATTACCCTAATGTTTCAATCTATACAATCAATAACATTTGAAAATGGTTTATCAATTAATGGATAATGCTACTTGGGCCTTGACTATTTTATGAGATATAAATGGAGTATAGAACTATAAAGTATACGCTGCAAAATAATAAAAAAAAAACCTCAAGAAAAAAACTGTAAAGGGCATAGCCGGATAAGCATTGGAAACATGCCTTTTAATCAAATTTCCTCATTTTTTTCCTAGACGTAGCTACGTATCTGACAATATATTTCTCCTATTATCACCCTATAAATATTGATATTTAATGAGAAAAAAATGGTTTTTCGATTTAAAAAAAAACAGATTTTTTCAAAAACTACTGCACGGAATTTCATGCTGTTAATTGAGGATATATAGATAATAAAGATGCATAATTGGTAATTTTTTTATAATTTTCTGCTCATAAAAACTGTGTAAAATAGCGAAATAAAAATTTAAAAATATAAAAATCATATCTTATGGTTATCCGAAAATTACCATTTTCTTGTAAAAAATTCTCCATGTGTGCCCTTATATTCTATGTAAATGCCGAAAGTTTGCTTTGGGTACTACATATAAATATTTACAAAAATGTATATCAAAATTATAGAAATTCATTTTAAGGCGTTATTTGGGGCGGAGCTACTTCACTTCAACGTCCGGAGAATTTTTGGAACAAAGTCAGCAGACAATATGTCAACTGGTGTATTTTAGATTCTATTAGCATATAAGCCATGTTTTCAACACCATGTTCATTTTGATATCGACAGTGTTGAGAATGTTGCTCATGTGTTCATTAAAATTTAAAATACAACAATTCTGTAACTGTTTATTCCAAAAATTCTTTGGGTGTGAATGTTGAGTAGCTCCGCCCAAAATAACGCCTTAAAATGAATTTCAATAATTTTGATATACATTCTTTTAAATATTTATATGTAGTACCCAACACAAACTTTCGGCATTTATATAGAATATACGGGTACACAGGGGGAATTTTTTACAAGAAAATGGTAATTTTCGGATAACCATAAGATATGATTTTAATATTTTTAAAATTTTATTTCGCTATTTCACACAGTTTTTATAAACAGAAAAATATACAAAAAATACCAGTTATGCATCTTCTGTATCTATATATCCTCAATTAATAGCATGAAATTCCGTGCAGCAGTTTTTGAGAAAATCCGTTTTTTGAAAAATCGAAAAACCATTTTTATCTCATTAAATATCAATATTTATAGGGTGATAATAGGGGAAATACATTGTCAGATATGTAGCTACGTCTAGAAAAAAAATCAGGAAATTTGATTAAAAGGCATGTTTCCAATGCTTATCCGGCTATGCCCTTTATTAACTCTCTCTATTTCAAAACAAAGTAACGTATTTGTATAAATAAACAGCATTTTTTTAATTCTCTGATGATGAGCTTGGAAGTCTTGAAAGTACTAAAGAAGTTTTAAATAAAATGTATATTTTAAACTTCTAACATCTTTTTCATTACTTTAGTCGCCCTATAAGTAAGATTGTGGACCTTTTTAGTGTTCACGTTATATATTTTATTTAACCCTTAACTCTTAACCTGAAACTTACGTCTGTGAGCTGTTTACGTCTACATATCTGCCCTTAATATTTTCTCTCTCCTACATTCCAAACTTATTTTTATGCTGTTATATTAAAAAGTTGGTCCTGTTAATGCATTACTATTAAAGATTAAATGTTTATTTGTTAAATTATTAAGTGTTCTGTTTGTGCACG
The DNA here is from genome assembly GCA_963932465.1 of Maratus speciosus. Classification (NCBI taxonomy): domain Eukaryota; kingdom Metazoa; phylum Arthropoda; class Arachnida; order Araneae; family Salticidae; genus Maratus; species Maratus speciosus. The sequence continues at coordinate 603,643,719 of OZ010791.1, read as the reverse complement.
CGATTTTCACGTTTCCGGTTAAGGGTTAAACTGTCATTTAACCCCTTGAGGGGCGGTGGGATATATTTTATCCCACCTACGATTAATGAAGATTTGCACCAGAAAAATTTATGAAATTTTACTTTTCTAATATTGTTGGAAAAACGTCGTATAATTGCCTTTTCTTATTTAGATATGAAATTTTTCTAAATTTCCGGAGGAAATTCAGCATTAGACAAACGAAATTGCTTGCCCCTCAAGGGGTTAAAAGCAGCAATTATGTTATTTACAGCAATTAGAGATTTACTTGCGACTTCTATTGGCATGTTAACTACACATAATATAACAAGAGAAAATACAATATCGCGGCCATTACATCTTGACGGGTGTATTTATAATTACCGTGTAATAATTACAACTTTTCCATAAATATGGATAATCATATTTAATGAATATTCTAATAAATAAAAGTAAGTTTTATCTTTGTGTTTTCCAATATCACTGTTTTAATAATACAGGGTCTACATAAATGAATATCCCACTTTGCAGGGCTATTAAAAAAAAAAAAAAAAAAGCAATTTAACAAATTACAACGACCATTTGGAAAATGATTTTTTTCAAAAACTAAAATTTAAGACATAAAAAATCGCGCGGAATTGATTTATGTACGCCATAGATTAAATATTAACATTGTTGGACCCATCATGAACAAATTTTGAAAGAAATTTCAGTTTTACAATTTTCGGTACTGTAAATTTTTAAACTTCTACGGAGCTGGTCATACATTACGTACGCCATGGATTAAACATTAATATTCCTGGACCAATTTTAAATGAAATTTCATTCTTAAACTTCTAAACATTCCACAATATTAATTTTTACATCGTCGTATATATAAAAAAAAAAAATGCATTTTTAATTGCAATTTGTTTGAAAGTTGTACCTCAATTTCTTTCTGAGTTATTAATTTTTTTTGTAGTTTTTATTACTTTTTTGTCATACTGGCAACAGAAGTATCCATCTCTGTTGAAAGTAAAGGGAAAATACAGACTACTGTGTAATATAGACCAATCAGAAAACGAATAAAATGCGGGATTAGACTAATAAAACGCTTCAGATATGTTTTTGATTTCCTACCCTGACCGAGGACAATAACTATTTTTCCAAATGGTTAAAAAAAAGAACACCCTAGTTGTTCATCGAAAATCAAAAATAACAGTAGAAAATTTAACTTCGACACAGTCATAAGTGTTCAATGTGAACCCTTCCGGAAACACGGACGACATCATGGCAATACAATAACTCGCCCCACACTTTTTTCAGCACGTCCGGCGTGACTTCTTGAACGACTGCAGATATGCTTGTCCTAAGTTCGTCAACGTCAGTTGGTAGCTAAGGAACAAATACCGGATCTTTGATCAGACTCCACAAAAAAATCATGCTGAGGAAAATGTGGTGTGAGTTAACATACCGACTAGATATCGTGTGTGTTTCTAGAAAGGCTCACACTGAACGCTTATAACTGTGTTGAATTTAAACTTTAAACTGTTATTTTTTATTTCCGATGAACAACAAGGTTGTACTTTTTTTTGTTTTATTTTAATAGCCCTGTAAAGTTGGGATATTCATTTATGTACTATGTAATTTCTATAATATATTTGTCATATACGAATTTAGTTTTTAAGTCAGGCGTATATCACGACAGTAGCTTTCATGTCATGTTCTTGTAACATGTATTTTGTCTGAAATCATTTAAAAAGCAAGATTATGCTTGCTTATCTAGTTCACTTTATCACATCACTTTGACATCATATACGAATAATATGTGTGTAGAAGGTAAACTTTACGTATACGGATGTTTAAGAAAAATATCCCTGTTATATAACTGAGCTTTATATTATTATTATTATACATTTTTAACAACTATAGAATATGGGTTTGTATTGGAATATACATTGTAAGTCATATAACTATTTTACTCTCTAACAGTTTTCGATTCATATTCTCTGTATAAATATTTTTATTTTTTTTATATATTATTATAGTTCATTACATTTTCAACAGCAGACTTACTACCATTAATCTGAGCTTCGGCCAGACAATTTTCAGGTTTTTTCGATGCTTCTTTTTTCTTGCATTTATTTTCAGTTTTATTATATGCAATTTTGAAATAATTTATTATGAGTAATCTGCATGCGCTATTTTTTAAATGGATAAAATATATCATGTGTCTGTTTGCTATTATAGCAGCATTAATTAGCAGCTGCTCATATATTACTTTTGTACATTACCTATTTCTTTTTTACTCTTAATTTTTAAGTTTTTTTTATGGCAACAGATACTTTAAAACTTATTCTCTTTAACCCCTTAACCTACAATGACGGGCATAGCCCGCGTACGATGATCGAGCCAAATGTAAATTCTTTTACCACTAAAATTTCACACTAAATATAGTTTAATTTAATCGTCGAAATTCCATGATTAAACAAGCCGAAAATCTCTATTAAATTTTAGTGGTAGCTATGGATTTGCTAAACCGTAGGTTAAATCGTAGGTTAAGGGGTTAATTATTATTACAGTTTGATAAAAGTTCTTTCACTGTAAAGTGTTTTAACCTTGTGTTCATTTTTCAATTTCACCTGACAATACAGTCATTCAGGGTAACTTTGATCCGCATTTTGTATTTTCATATGCGACACTCTTCTTTTAAGAATATTGTTGCAACTAGGGGCATAAAAGAGAAGAAATGATCCTAAATTATTGTTTGACTATCCAAAATTAAGGAATAATAAGGATAAAAGCAATAAAAAATGAATTTTTAGCCTGGTTTAAAGTTACCCAGCCATTTAGGGTAACTTTGCAACATATGATAAATATTATCTAAAATAATTTAATATAAAAAAAAAGTATTATAGTTAGGACAACTTTAAATCCCAAAAAATATTTTCAGGTATGTAAAGACTCCGAATTTAAAATTCCCAATATCAAAAGATTTGTATAATTTATGATATTACAACAAATATCAGGCATAAGAAAAGTGGAAGAAGAGAACCATGAACATTTAGAAATTTAAAAAACCTGTTTATTGTTCATATAAAACATAAAAATGCAGTGGAAAACAATTTTGAATGTTTTATCTCAATAATATATCCATTGTTACAGTAATACATACTAGTACTAGTATTATTCAAACAAGAATAAAAAATGTCGAATGTATGAAATGTCAAATTTGAGTAGCTCCGCCCCGAAAAACGCATTTAAATGAATTGTGTGTATTTTACACATATTTGTGAAAATATTCATATGTTATATCTAATGTTCACTTTCGGCATTTATATAAAATATACGTGTAAATATGGGAAATTTTTGAAAGTAGCACCTATAATCAGTAAATTATAAACATCAGTATAACTTTGAGCCGGCTCAAAGTTACCCTGAAAATGTGATAAAATGTTAGTGCCTTCGTATTTTACATTTTATTAACTACTAATAAATAAATAATCACAAAATATTATCACATTTACAACATTTAGACAATAATATGTTTGATAAATAAGTATATTGTTACTTATTATGAAAATTTAATTAGATTACAACAACTTCAAAACAGCATTCAAAATTAGCTTGAAAACAGTACTTCACAAAAATGGTTAGATGATGCAATTAATAGCGCATAATGTTGCTAATTTATTTTCAAAAATAAAGAGTAGAAATCCCAGTTTAGAACCTTACCAACAGAGCTCAGTTCTGGAGTTTAGTTAGTCTTTTAGAGTCAAAAATATTGAAAAATAGGAGGCGGTGCAAAGTTACACCCGATGATTCAAAGTTACCCTAAATGACTGTATTTATAGTAAAATTTTGAATTAATTTTTTTTTATTTATTTTAACACATAAATGTTACTTATAAGTGAAGTTTCCACATCAGCAAGTTGTGTAGAGTAATGTTATTAATTATTTATGTTTATTGGGAAAAATAGCCGAAAGTTTTAACATACGTTTAAGGAAATGTGGGTTGAGGTCGGGTGGAAACGGCCACATTGAATAAACAAAATTATATAAATAGGTATAACTATAAAATGAAGCTAAATTTGTTTCAGAAAAATATATATATATATGTAATAATAAAAAATTTCGCCTCTTTTTCTTAGTAAAACTATTCTAAACTGTTAATATTTTTCCTTTTTTACCTATCTTTAATAATATCTTAATATCTTTTGTCTTTTATTTCATGCATTTAAAGTTGCGTATTCTTTTATTATTCTAAAAAACCTTAATCCATTCGCCCAATCTTATAAAACCCATTAAATTACTTTTATTATTTTATTCTAAAACTAAATTCTCTTTCTTTCGAATGTTTTAATATCATTTATTATTTCGTGTTCTATACCCACAATTCCATGCGTCCGCCAGCGCTATTTGCGCTTTTATTCTGACGCCGTATAAAGAGTTCTTTATCGATGTCATCCTTTCCCATCGAATCGTAATTTGTTCTATGTCCCATTCTCCCCCCACCTCTCTTCTAGATTGGTCTTTTACTGTTCTGTAACCGTCCGCGCGTTGTTGTTCGGGGTACAAATATCGTTACGTCGGCGATGGAGAGAAGATTTTACGTTTTTCTGGTTGTCTAATTAAGCTGCTCGCTTGGAGTGAACGTTCGAATGTGTAGATCCTATTCTTATAACATCTAAAGTCTTATGAAGTGATGATCGATTTTTGTGAGTGGATGGAATAATTACTGGAAGGATTTTACTATGTTTTTGTCAATAAAACCAGTTTAAAAAGTGACGATGACTCTCTATATTTTTTACGTAAGGGAAATTATCGATGAGTTTCGAGCCTGTCTTTCTCGCCACCCTGACTGCAATCCGGTATTTTCAATATAACGGATGGATGGTTTTGATTGCTCTACTACATTTTATGTCGAGGTGTACTGGTGTCGCCTAAATATCTGAAAGTCGGTAGCAAAATGCTACATATATATAGAGACTAGAAAAGATTTTTTATTTTTTAAAGATTAAATCAGCGCACACAAAAGGAATATTCAATTTACGAAACACTAAATTAAACTAAAAAAAAAAAAAAAATACTGAAATATATACCAGGGTTCGCACAGTTTTACCACTAAATTTTTACAGTATTTTCAAAGTATTTCACTGCAGAAAAATGTTGTAAAATCTGTGAATAAAGGTGGTGATTGCGAATTCTATGTTTTAAAAATTAAATGTAAATTTTCCTATCATTAATAGTGGTGTCAGAGTCCTTGGAAATTCCAAGGAGTGTGCGAACCTTGTATACGAATTTTGTAATACATATCAGCGAGACTTGTGTCTTTCAATCCGTTTTTAGTAAACAAAAAGTTCTGAAATATATTAACACCGTAAAAAATACAAGGGATAAATTAATAAATATTTCTTGATAATGACAACGTTAAATAGTGTGAAGTTTTTGACAAAATGTATATCAGGCTACTTAGCTGTTAAAAGCAGTTAGAAATCGAATATGCAGAAGTCCATCGAAATACAAAAAAGCCAATTCTTACGTTTCTATGAGATACGATTTGATGTAACGTCATACACACGTGTCAGTTTTTATTCGATTACTGACAATCTAAAACCTCAACCGCATACCTGCTAACCTTCCAGTTTTCTTTAAATCGAAAAACAACGTCGATACCATATAATGTATTAAACACAATTATTTAATATAATGCGATTTGCTTTTATTTTAGGTCTGATTTTGTCTCATGTCTTAAAATGAAAACTTGTTCTAAATGTGTTTATTTGAATTAAAATATTAATAATGATCATGAAAGCTGTGCGATCAACATGTGCTTTTTTTCAGTATACTCTCCTTATTTTTTTTTAAGTAAACGCAACAGCGTTTAGCAGATAAACAATGTATGCATATTTAATTCAAACTACATCATAATTATTCTTAATTCTACAGAAAAAAATATTTTATTACTTAATTTTCCCCACAGGAATGTATTTGGGATAGGATGCGGCCCAAATATAGTGGTACGTGCAATATTGTGTACGCTATCTTGGCACTAATCAACAGATATTTGGTCACAGCTGCTCATCTTTTTGCTTCCTTTTGGGAGCAATGGATTTCGAGCTTATTATATCGAAGATAATTTTCAGAATTTTCAATTATAAAAATATATTATAGCACGAAATATGTCATAAGCAGCTGAGTATTTTACGATTTCATTAGGTGTACTAATTATGAACTTTTTAATTTATTCCTTATTTTGGCAACCCGTAATTATCCTGAACCTTTATTAATATATATATATATATATATATAATAAATTTGAAATCACAAATATATGAAGAAATTTGTAAAGTTCTAAAGAAGATTTTGAAATGAACATAGGAAACCATTATGTAAAATATGAAACTATGAATGACCACAGAATCATCAGAGGAGCTTGTGAGTTCATTCATAGAAGATGCATTATATATATACATATATATATATATATATACCAGAATTGATATATATATACTTAAACCTTTAGATTAGGCCTCTTCTACAGAAATTTTATTCGGTCGGCGCCACTTTTTAAAGAGAGGTTTCCTTCAAGTACACAATATAAAAAATGCTCTGATTAAATAAGACAAATTTTAGTTTCCTTTATTACTGGTGCCAAAAAGAAATTTTGCAAAGAAAGATGATGTCACCGCAGCGGCGACAACGGAGTGCAAAGGGTTATTATTCTACGAATAAATTTATCATTTTAACTCTTTCCACTCGGCGTCTGATACACAAATTTTATTCGATCGTCACGACTTTTTTAAAAGAAGTTTCTTTCAAATACACAATTTCAAAAATGCTCTGATTAAATAAGGTACATTTTATTTTCCTTTATTACTGGTGCCAAAAACAAATTTTGCAAAGAAAGATTATGTCTCCGCAGCGGAACCCTCGAGTGCAAAGGGTTAATAGACTGCGTGTTAAGCTGATCACAACTAGGAAACCCCTCAATGCTACTCAACTGTTCGAATCGATATTAACTCAATCGTTAGCAGTCTAGTTGGCTGCAGTTAGCCGTTCTAGTGTGAAATTATAAAATTAATATATTTATTTTAAAATCGTCAAATTGAAATATCATTATTGTAGTACTTTCTTCAAAGATATATAGCTATTAAATATCTAAGTGTATCCACTTAAAACAAAAAATGAGATTCCCTAGAAAACCTAGTATGAGTCCAAATCAGATAAATTGTTTGATTAATGTTTAAGTGCTACTTTTCCTTTAACTGTCTTTCGACTTTAAGGATCATGCATTAAATTAAATAGCCATTCATCATCCAAATGTGCATAAGGCATATTGTTTGTAATATTTTAGGAAACTATGTACCCTGAGACATCACATAACGTGTATTTCAAAATCTCATTTTAATTTAAATAATGGCTGGAAAATAAAGTAATTATTTTTTAGTAAACTGTAAAAGGGGTTCCTTTTAGAATTTATTATTTATACATTTTATACATACCGTAATTTCCGGCTTATAGCAGTGGCTTGAAAACATATGTTTAAAACCAGAAAATTCATTCCATAAATACAGTCAAATTGCTACAAGTAGAAAAAAAAAGTTCTGTTTTATTAATGTCTTAATTTTTGCGCCCGTGATTTTCAAGGGCAGTGTAGGCTACGTTTTTTTTATTCAGGTTGTTTAAAAAAGTTCAAATTATTCAATTTATTCCTTTGTCATGATATATTGAAAATATTTCAACTCTAGACAAGTAGGACAAATTTTTATTTTTGTTACACATGACCCAAACACAAAATTTCTACCTTACATATATGAGAATTGATTCTATAATAATGATATTAAAACAATGATATCAGAAAAAAGGATAAGACTTATTGGCCTAAATATATAACAGTGTTCGTACGGGTCCTTGAATTTTCAGACTAACAAAATTCTTCTGTACCATTACTTTCTTATGGAAAAATCTTTCCTTAAGGTGGTCCGGGTCACAAAAATCTTCAAATTTTCAATTTTTTTTAATTATTAAATTAAAAATTTCTCTTCCGTTTTCTGCTTAAAATGATGTTTAAATCATGTTTCTATATTAATTAGAACAGGAAATATTAATTTTTTCGTTTTGGTTTGTTTTCAAAATCTGCCTTTCAAGCTGTGGTTGTCAAGGAAACGAGTTCTTGTGAAATTGCGTTTTTCTTCATGATAGGTTTTTTCAACATTTCTCATATTTAAATTCTTATAACTCGAGATTCGTTAAAGATAGAGGGTTGAAACTCGGAACATATTTTTTCAATTATTTTACTTTACTTTTGAGCCAGCATATTTGGAAAAAATATTTACTTTTGAAAATATGATTTTTTTTTTTTAATGTTGCACCACTTTTTTTTTGTAATTTTTTTCGTTAAATATTTTTAATTTTTTTTTAATTAATATTTTTTAAAATGCTGGCTTTGAATTAAAATTTATATATTTCTGTTTATTTAAATGAAAAAAAAATGAAATTCTATAAATAATATTTCGAGTTATAACGATTTTAAAATACCCCACTTTTTAACAAAATTTAAAATTTATTTTTTTTTTTAAATTATGAGAAGTTTTATCATGCGATTTTGTTTACAAATGATATGGTTAACCATCACAAAACATTTCAAAATTTTAACTCAATAAATAAATTTTTTTTTGAAAATGTGTCCCGGAGCCCTTCAAATAAGGAGAAATTTCGTCCGTTTAAACAAGATTTATTTTTCTATAAAAAAATACTGATATTTGGCCTTGAAAATAACGGTACCCTGCGAACATTGTGCGCAATTTTCTTAGTATAAACACAAATAAAAAAGCAATACAGATGGGGTGATAAAAAATCCACTATAAATTCTAAATATTTTATAGTTATGCTGTTCACTGTGCTGTGTTTAACCCTTTGCACTCGTATGTCCAGACTAACTGGACATAGTCTTTCTTTGCAAAATTTGTTTTTGGCACCAATAGTAAAGGGGAAAAAAATGCTTTAACGTTTTAGCGGCAAGGTACTTCTATTCACAAAATGGTGAAATGAGTGAGTGACACCAGACATTACAAACACATTTATTTCAAAATAAACAAAAGCTTTTGTTCGCGTACTTAATAAAAAAAATGTTGGTACTTGTTAGTTATCCCGTCGACCAAATTACTGCCGCCAAATTGTAAGAATGAATGCCAATAATGGTTGATCGTAAATGTCACATTCACTTGACAACACGTGTTTACGTCACCAAGTGATTTTTATTTCGACGTTTTACTTGTATTTTTATTAATGTTATAATAATTTATTTGTTCTTTCCTTATTTAAAATAAAAATTATGTCAATTTGTATAATTTGGCGGGTGGTTTTGCGATTTATATAATTTGGCGAAATTGGTCGACGGGATAACTAACAAGTACCGAGATTTTTCATTCCATTATTCTGGTGCCATTGTGGCATTTAGGGATTAAAATTAAGTGGTCCAAAAAGAGACCACCGCCCTTGAAGCGGTTAATCAATTAGAGCATTTTTTAAATTGTGTACTTCCATAGCTGCCAACATCTTCCGCTTTTTCAGACCAGAAAAATTTTATAGTAAATTTTACCATTTTAAATCGCCGAAATCTGCCGATTCAATAAGCAAGAGTTTTCTATCAAATTTTTCCGGGCCAAAAAATCGGAAGAGTTGGCAGCTATGTACTTCAAGGAAACTTCTTTAACCCCTTGGGGACGAGCGGCACGTATACGTGCCGCATGAAGCGCTCAGAATCCTTGTTTTTCCTCACCAGTAAAATTTTACTGTAAAATTTGTCTTATTTAACCCTAGAACTACCGGAAATTTTACTCAAGTTTTATAAAAACATTCCACACCAGAATTTTTACTTAAAACTATTTAATTTGTTTGTTTAACCCTCCGTCTACCAGACGGGTCCATTGGACCCGACAGGTACATACAAAATATTCATTCAAACCAGAAATTTCTTTAAAATAAACTAAGTATATAAACCAGACAAAAATAAGGTAAATAAATAAGTTAAATAGTTTTAAATAAAAATTCTGGTGTAGAACGTTTTATTAAAACTTGAATAAAATTCCCGGTAGATCTAGGGTTAACTTATTATTGTCTGATTTATACATTTAGTTTGTTTTGAAGAAATTTCTGGTTTGAATAAATATTTTGAATGTACATGTCGGGTCCATTGGACCCTTCTGGTAGACAGAGGGTTAATCAGAGCATTTTCACGATTCAACAAGACACAAATTTCTGTTTTTATAAAACGGTGACGAAAGATTAAAAATTTCGTAAAAGGCTCCCGTCCCGAAGGGGTTAAAAAAAAATGGTGTCAACCGAATAAAATTTGTGTAAGAGGCACCCGACTCGAAAACAGTCACCTTTGCACTCGAGAGGTGACTCTTACTCACCACTAGTGTTGCCAGATGTACCGCGTAAATCGGGGATTCAAATGCTCTGGGCACCAGTATTTTAAAGTATTTTTCTTCGGCTTATCTAATGACAGAATTACCTACGATTAAAGATTGCGAAATAAATTGAAAGAAATTAGTGGTGTCCAGAACATTTGGAAACCTGATTTACGCGGAACACTTGACAATACTAGTGGTGAGTGAGAATCACCTCTCGAGTGCAAAGGGTTAATATAAAACAGAACCTTTCAAATCTAAAATAGTAGCGCTGGATTTCTTACAATTTTGCATGTGCATTGAGGGGGCTCAAGGCTTGAAAACCTTTCAAAAAATTGATTTTTTTTAGTATCTATTTTGATTATTTAATTACTTCTGAACGCAGTGCAAAAAACCGCATAAAAATATTTGCAGTTTTAACGGAGTAATAAGCATTTATGTAACAATCACTTTCATAGCCGCACACATTTAATTGCAACTTAATGTCGCGTTTTCTCAAAACTTGATTTTTGACGACTATCCGTAAGATTAAAAAAAAACTTTTTGATGGAATGGCTTAAAAAATTTTCTGCATGCATATAACATCTTTATCTATAGAATGAATTAATATATTTTCGATAGCTTAATATTTGAGTATTTATAAGGGAAAAAAAACTTGTATTTTTTAGGGTTTTTTTAAATTTTCAAATTTGAGAGGGTTTTTTTTTCAATAAGGTTTCCTTTGAGTGATAGTTATATCCTTAATTCATTCTATAGAGTAAAGTTTTCTGATCATTTTAAAGTAAAAATTAGGTTCTTATGACAAATCAAAGTTAAGATATCTTACAGATGGTGATATGAAACCTAAATTGTTTTTCGAAAATTGTGTTATCTAAATTTCGCTATATTTTTTATTTTATTACCTTGAAGTACTTCATTTTATAATTTTATAAGACTACAAACGTACCTTAAAAATATCAGAAAGTTTAAATTAGTTACATTGAATACTTCTGTTTTTATATGGATTCGAAGCGAGAGCTCTGTTTACATGTTTTTCGGTATCGATCATCCCCTGAGCCCCCTTAATTGCATAACCACCAATTTTCATGTGCATTGCATGCGCATAACCTAAACTAGTAACTTCTTTTAAGAAAGAGGTGTCAACCGAATAAAATTTGTGTATAAGACGTCCAATTTGAAAGGGTTAATATAAAATAGAATCTTTCAAATCTAAAATACTAGCGCTGGACTTCTTACAATTGGCGAAAGTCTATGCAACTTGATACAGTCCCCGTTTAGCTTATGCTGCATTTAACATTGATTTTCTGATGTTTCAACGATGTCCTCATGGAATTCTTTACCTTTGATGTGCAACATCTTGTCTCAATTATTCGGCTAAACTTAACAAAACCAAACATAAAATTGTTAATAAACTTTGTACAATCTTCCATAAAGTTTCATTAAATTTAATATTTTCCTTTACATTTTTTATGAGTATTGTTATTGCTATTGTTATTCACTTTGCATTCATCTATTCTTAGTTATATTATAAAGGTAAAACGTGTCTGTCCGTAACGCTGATATCACTTTGATTTTGGGAACAGCAGACGATTAATTTTCGCTTTTACTGCCACTTTTTAAACTTCAAAACATCGCGCATTTTCAATTTTTACACCTGTCGAATATCGGAAAAAAATGTACCTACGAATGCAATTTGTTTGAAAACCGTATTGTGATTCGTTTGAAAACTGTATCGCAATTTTCAAAATTTTTAAGGTTTAAAAATTTATTTTCAAGTAATTTTTTTTTATCAATCTATATGGCGTGCATACGATTATGAAAAATAAATCAATTTGCACTTAAGTTAATATGATTAGTTAAAAATTTGTTTTCAGATTATACTCCATAAAAAAGTTAAAATTTCACTTATAAAACAAAATTGTAACAGACAGGCAATTGAACTACATGCTTAAGCAACTGAAATGATCAGAATTAACAAGAACTGCTAAAGGATTACTTTTAATAAAATTTAATATTTTCTTTTAATGCAAAATTGATACCAGGTTAATCTGAAAGATCTATATTAATATTTTTTAGAAAATGATTTTCCTTCATATTCTGTAACCAGGGACATCCGGGAGGGATCCCCTGGTATTTTAAATACAGGTTTATACTAAATATAAATATCGTAAATCACGACATTACATAACTTAGAAAATCTAAGAATCTTTTAATATCTGACTCGGCCATATTGTGCATGTATGGTTGTAGATACTCTTCGAAAATGTACTAACAAAATAATTTCTTAAAACATAAATTAAAAGAATTGTTAGACATAGAATAACATATTTATGCATCAATTTTCGGAGCAAAAATGCTATCCAATATAACATCAATACTGGAAAAAAAAAATTAATTGTCAGTATTTTTTCAAACTAAACAACAGATATAGCAAGTTTATATTTCTTAAAATTATTTTATATAGTGACTAAGTTTTATATCTTTAAAAAACTATTTAATGTACCCTTATAAACGAAATCTTACTACAGCCAGCACAAACATTGTAGTTGCTCTAACTTATCTCATATTATGATCTACAAAGGCTTGAAGGCAGGGTTTTTTCCTTATGGGGGCCCGGGGCTCAAAATTCTATTTTTTTATTTATTGAGATTTTTGTTGTGAAATTTTTTCTTAAATATCTTTTAATATAATAAGAATATTGCATGTAAAAAAAATCTGAAAAATTTTAAATATATATATATTTAAATTGTAAAATTTTAAACATATATAATTTTTGATATAACTCTGGAAGTACTTACTCGATTTACAAATTTTTTACACTTTTGTGTACAGAAAATGCGTCATTTTAATTTGTCTCCAGGATTTCTTAAAATATTGATTAGGAATTTTATTAAAAAAAAATTAAGTAAAAAAATGAATTTTTTTTTATGTGTGAGTTTTGCATTAATTAGCATATTTTCACAATTATAACTTAAAGTTCAAAATCCTGAAGACAATTTGTTGGAAATGTAGCACAAAATCTCTGTAGAGAATTTCATCCATATATTTTGCAAGGAACTTTAGATATATTCTTTTAAAGTTGGCAAATTGTGAAAAAAATCATTCTGAGATAAATGGAGTTAAAGTTTTCGTCGGAGGGTATCTGATGCATCACTTTTCAAGGCAAAAGGTGCTATACGTCTGGATCTAATGAAGATAAAGGCATGCAGTTTGCGATATTTAACGCTAAAAACTAAGTATTTTTTTTAAGCCAATAAAAAAAAATTGCATTTTTTTTAGAATATTTAGCCCCGGACCCCCTTCAAATTTCCACACCTTGGGTCATAAAACGTTATTGGTTCTTTACAAGTGAATATTTTTACCACGATCTCATTTAGTGGTAATCAAGATCTTCTTTATTATAAATATTCTTCCTAAATTCCTCCTTGTTATGCAGATACAAAACGCCGAATAAGGAATCATGCGAAAGGTATAGAACACTCACATTACGTTAAGGGGACCGGGTAAGATCTATCTCCGCCATGTTAAATTAAACCAACTTTATGTACCTTTTTATCAGAAATTTCAAATACATTTGTTCGTAAATTGCGGTGTGAATTAATTATTTGTACATTTTGGAGCAGAAATGCCTTGTCCTTGAAAGGGCTAAACAATTCCCTATACTGGTGAAATACCAAAAACTGCTATAATTAGAAATAAGAGAAATATTACATTTATTTATTAATGATGTCAAAAACAAATTCCTCATGCACCTACTGACGATGCCTATATGCATCACCCGTCCCGAAAGGGTTAAGAGCGAAATTTATACGTCTGCCGATGCCATTATCAAAATGACACAGCTTTACGGACGAAGATGTTTGTTCTTTATCTAACATTTCGTGAATAAAATAGATAAAAATTAGTATTCAAATTTTTCTAGTTGAAATTCCAAATTTCTGTTTAAAAAACGCTGCGGTCTGTGTAATCTTAATAAAGGAAGATCTTTAAAATATATTCACACCGGAAAAGGTGATGTACTAATTTATTTTATAATTTCATTAATGCAAAATTTTGACGAGTCCTGCAGGTATTTTAGACTAAGTCAAGCAATCTATCTGTTTAAAGCAGCTAGAGGTTCGCATAATAAAAGGCTTATTACATTGTTTTCAGGAGGAGCACATCGAAGATCAACGTAACTGCCTTGTAAACCCTTGAGTCACGAACAAAGCGATATAAGTAAGCGTGCAAACTTAATGCTGGAATCGGGCGTAAATTAACACATTTGCGCCATCTTGTGGACGGAGTGATAATTCACATACGCGGGATTTTAGTGTGGCGCGTATTTCCTAAATCTTTAGACACTCATGGAAATAAGTTTTGTTTGCCGCATTTATAGCAAAATAATGGCGTAGCGAGAGGGGCATCCAGTTGCACTTGACACCACGAAGTTTTCTTCGCCTTATCAGGGACACTTCAGTTATTAATCAAGGTGAAAAAAAACTTTACAATTTTAGTGATGTGAGTAAGAAAGAGTTAGGTATATTCGTATAGGTCTGTAGTTCACACTGCATCCGCTACGTGGCGCATGACCTTGATTGATGTGACCTCACTTTTAATCTTGCGGTTACTTCTCCCATTTAAAATAGGACGCTTTCTTATATCGCTTTGATCACGAATGCTGCTAGGCAATTTTGGCAATTTTTAATCTCCATGTATAGCATTTTTCCATAGTTGAGTTCCCGGGGATGTCATCCCTGTATTTTTCCGCAAAATGTTTTCCCCTCATCAAAATCTCAAATTTTCAGCAATTAAAATGGCAAAAAATATTTTTTGCAGAAAATTTTGTGCCGAAACAATAAGCAGCTAGAAACAACACATTTGGACAATAAAATTGATTTTTTTGAAATGTCGGCCTTTTTAAATTAGGGTTAACACTAACGTCGAAGGCTGTTACTTTTTGTTCAATTGCTGGATCATTAGGAAGTATTAGGAAATATATAACCATGTAGCTGCCAGCCTTTTGGATTTTTTTCCAAATCTTAAAAAAAAAAAAAAAAAAAAAAAAAAAAAGTGATACCGTAATTATTTTTTACAAAGGGATTTAATATGAAATTATATAAATAAATCGATACTTAAAAGGACTAAAACTTAGAATATAATTCATAAGAATTATTAATATTTTCCTAGAATTTAGCTTATACTTTCAAAAATTCAACTCGAATCTTTAAAATTTTAACGTTTAAAATATTTTGAAGCAAATACCGTGGAGTCAATCTGAAAATGAATTTTCCTGTTTATCCGCCCAGAAAATTTTTATTAAACTGATAATTCAAGCATGAAGAACAAAGAATTTTTCTTCTACTTGAGTTGATTCAAATTTCCACCTAATTTCGTTTGCAAGAGTAATTGTTTTATTGGAAATTTTGAATTTTCAACATTATATGCTATACATCATTGATCAACTATGGTACACCATGTAATATTTAAATTTTTGCAGTAATATTTTTTAAAGGAATAGATACAATTAAATTTAGGGAAATAGTGTGTAACAAAAACTTTGTGAATTGGATATTTGCGAATTCAGGGTTCGCATATTTTCCCCATGATTGCACCCAGTAGTGTCTTCCTTTAACCTCTTCGAGGCTAAAAAACAATTTATTTCAAAATCATCTTGAAAACTACTTTACATCAATAACTGTCCCCTAAATATCTAAAAGAGATATGCACCCATTTGTGCCTATCACCCTACATTTTGTACGTTACAAACATGCATAAAAAATAGGCTATAACGTATAATTTCGCAATTAAAAAAATCACGTATTTCAAAGAAGTCTACAAGAGCAGATTATGACTTATTTACATTGGTTATCAAAAATTAAGGAAAAGTCACAAAATGCTAATTTTCAAATACGCGAACCCTCAAAAGGAAATAATATAATTCAAGTAATTACTATCTCTACAACACAGCTAGTCCATATAACATCTCATTCATGTCACACATGGTCACAAAAGTCACAGTCATTACGGTGAAGCAAAAAAATAGGAAATTCCATACATCTCATTATGAGTCTCAAATGATCACTATATGTGACTCCACTGAGACGTCACTGTGACTGCTGCTTTGGGACGAGTCACCATGTGACTTTACAATGTAGTTACATTGTGACTCTCATGTGACTGTCATTTGTAGACTCAATTTCAAAGTCATCGTGAACGCTGCATTGCGATAAGTTACCAAATAATGTCACATTAAAGTCACATGATGACTTTCAGGTGACAGAGAGACTACAGTGAAGTCACCATTGTGCTCTTTTGGGAAAAGTCTCCATGTGACTATAATATGATATTATTTGGTGACATCATAATGCAACGTTCATGATGACTATAAAATTGAGTCTCAAAATGACAGTCATATGAGAGTCACAATTCAACTACATTGTAAAGTCGCCTGATGACTCGTCACAAAGCAGCAGTCACATTGACTTCTCAGTGGAGTCACATATAGTGATCATTTGAGACTCATAATGAGATGTATGGAATTTCCTATTTTTTTGTTCACCGTAGTCACTGTGACACTTGTGACCATGTGTGACATGAATGAGATGTTATATGGGCTAGCTGTGTTGTAGAGATAGTAATTACTCGAATTATATTATTTCCTTTTGAGTGTTCTCGTATTTGAAAATTAGCATTTTGTGACTTTTCCTTAATTTTTGATAACCAGTATATTTAGATCCTTGATACAAAAATACAAATAAACTTACTTTTTACGTTTCGTTATCTCGAAAAAAGATATTAATGCAGTATTACTAATTATTACTGAATTATTTCTTCTCCCATTTGACTTTAGAGCAAGATTTTTATTTTACTTGCATTAGTTCGAATCTTACAAGGGGATCACCAAACATGGTGCTCACCGATTTTGATCAATTTAAGGTATGTTGTAGAGTCCTTATCCCTAATTATTCTTGTGAAGGGATTTCTTCAAACGGGGCTTAGACTTTCAGAAATTAGAGGTCAAAGTTCAGCATATGCTTCAAATACCCGTTAGTTTGAACGTGTCAACGAGTCGTCAGCAGAGTGCTCGTGTGCCAATCGGACGGCCCGGGTTCGTGCCACCTCTTGACTTTTTGTAATTAATTTTATATTTTGACTCCTTACAACTTTTAGTTGAACAGTTGAACAGTTGATCTTGTTTCAGGGGCTTCCTAGTTGCAGCCAACTTAACGCCCGGTGTGAGAAAATGAGATGTCCTGCAAATTAACATGAGCCATTGGGGGGAATGATTAAATAATAGTAAAACTTAAAATAAAAAGTAAAAAATGTATAAAAAATAACAACTGTATTGGGTTAATACAGAGTTGAGGGCAAGAGTAGACTGATGCTCACCCCGGTTGCTCAGAATCTGGCCCTGAAAAGGGCCCTTTGCATACAGATTGATTCGCATCTAATGCACAACTTTTAAGTATGGTTATGAATTGCTGCAACTTTGAATTTTTTTATATTTTTCTAAACAATATACAATTACGCTTATAAATTTTTTTCATGAAAATTTATATTATATATATATTTATCACTGCTGACGGAAATCCAAACTACTTTATGTCGAGATTTTTTTGAAAATTATTATTTACCTTTATATATTTATATATTTTATGCAAAGTTTAGAAATAATACATTATATATATTTATTTACTTTATGGAATTTTAAGTGAAAATTTATTATTTCGTGTAAATTATAAATAATAATTTTTTTTTGTCAAAAGTCCAAATGTGTTTATCTTTAGATGAATAAAAATGGACAAATTATAGTTCAAAATACTTTTCATTCTAACAAATAATGATAATAAGTCTAATGTCAGACGGACGTCTTTTTGCACGCTTTTTTCCTTACGTATTATCCCTACACAATCTCTACACAATGGCAAATAATATTAATTTTATGAAAAGAAATTTTCTGCTCAAATTAAACACAATTTCTAATTCTCCCAACAGAAATTTTAGTTTAAATATTAGAGAAAAAAATAGATGTTTCCGTGAAAAATCCAAAACGTAAATCGATTTTTTTAGGAAAATGTCAAAATTTCAAAACTGTAGAAATACGTAACTTTGGTTAAAATTTATAAAATGCCAAAAGTACGAAATTATTTAAAAAAATAATAATAATAAGTCGGGAGCCAACATCGAACTCAGGCCCTCTGACTGGCGGGCGAGAACTTTGTCGTCACGCCACGTAATACTCGTTGCGTACAGCAAACTAATGAGTATTTGAAACGTGTGCTGAACTCCTCCAATTTCTCAAAATCTAAGGCCCATTTGAACAAATCCTTTCACCAGAGTAATTAGGGGTAAAATCTCTGCAATATACATTAAATACATCAAAATCGGTGAACACCATGTTTGGTGGTCCCCTTGTTAGACTTCGAAATATATCATACTGATATCGAAATTGTAATTATGGGCTTAGATGCCTTATGTTCGAGTACCGTTAACACTAGAACCGCCATAGCGGTCATTTAGACCGGTACCAAATAAAAATACTTCGATTCGAACTAGAAATTTCTTTCTAAAATAAGTTAAATATGTACCACGGACAAATAAGTTAAATAAAAAAGTTAGATAGTTTTTAATAAAAATTCTGGTGTAAAATATGTTTATAGCACTTGAGCAAAATTTCCGGCGGTTCTAGTGTTAAATAAAATGGGACGAAACGGAGGTCACCATATGGGGACCCAGGGCAACACCCCCTATAGTCAAACAAAAACTAAAGTGGTAATCTTACAAATATACATAACAGAAATTATATTAAAGCATTGTTATTAAAATAATGATATAAGGAAACAAAGATAAAACTTACTTTTATTCTTAAAATATCCTAATGCACGACACAATCTCGAACTGAAAATGGCGAGGTAGAAACATGACATGCACACAACTATACTAGAATTGGCTATTAATGTGAAGGTCAACGGTAAAGGGGGATTCTTCGGACTACAGAGTCAGCCATATTGGCACTTCGGGAATTCCCTGTGAAGGCTTTGACTATAGGGGGTGTTGCCCAGGGAGCGAAGGGGTTAGGAAGCTAATAGGGATTCGCCAGTAAATAAGAACTTTTGGTCTAGTCGATTGTGCATGTGCAGATGAAGTTGAGAAGCATACACTTCTATAGATGTTGCTTAAGACTGGACCGTAACTGACTGAGAATTCTTCAGTGGATGCAAATGACGCCATTTTATGTAAAACTAAAGCTTGCATTTTGAGTCTTAAAACTGAAATATGTTTTCTAGTATCTATATATATACGTGTATATATCAGGTTGTAACGAAAGTTTCCCGCCACAGCTAATACGGTCTGTGCAAACAGTTCGCGTTGACGTGTTTGCTCATATTTTGTCAAATGATTTTTGGCATTTGAAAGAAAAAGACTTACTTTATAACACTGTATTGTGAAATTTGTAAAAAAAAATATCGTTATCATTAAGTACAAGGTGTCTGAAATGGAACTATCACGCTACCAGATTAGAACCATCATTTACTTCCAGTTCTGTTGCAAAAAGTCAGCAACAGAATGTCACCAAATAAAGTGTACAGCTTTAGGTACTAGTGTTGTATCATATGACACTGTGAAGATTTGGCGGAATGATGGTTATATATAAAATTACAGTTAATTATATATAGTATAATTAGCATTATGTAATGGTAATTTGGGGGAAAACTTTCGTTACAACCTAATATATATATATATATATATATATATATGTTACATATATACAGACAGACATTTTGTAAAAACATGTTTTTTCGGAATCACTAACCTCTAAAACGTATAAATTCATCGAAAACTTTCACGAATCCAATACTTTCTTCTTGTAAAGATAGAAAAAAGTAAAAGAACGGTTAAAAAAAAAATAGTTGTGGTATAAAATGAAACCGTTGCGAGGCCAGCTGCATCATTATCTGGTCAGCTTGGCGTTTATTAGCCCCCGGTACGTTATGCTATTTCTTTCTCCCAGCTTATTTTGTGTCCAAAAAATAACGTTACCTTACAGAAGCTAGCAATAAACAAAGCAGATATATCATTCTACAATTAAATACTCTATAGCATTTTTAAAATTTCTAAGCATCGCACATTTTCAATTTTTATACCGTCGTATTGGAAAAAAAAGTTCTTTTAAATGCATTTTGTTTGAAAACTGTATCTCCATTTATTTTTAAAATATATATATATATATATTTGTAGTTTTTAGAGCCATTTGCTGAATATTGGCAACGGAACTACTCCATTTCTGTAGAAAGTAAAGGAAAAATAATTGGAAAATAGCAATTATATCTTTTTGTTGCCATTTTCTCATAAAAACTGAAAGAAAATGTAATTAAAATACGTGCTATGTTGAAAAAAATATAAACGAATGATTTCTGTTAAACAATGGAGCTATTATAAACTATATTTAATTTTAAGTATCTATGAATCATTAGAGAGCCATTTTTTTTATCAATTTTCTTGATTGGCGGCATCTTTTTGCTGCATTTGTGCATTATTTCGCGATAGTGATGTGCTATGCATGCTTTACTGTCAATGTTTAAGAGTAGATCGTAAATGTGGAATTCTTAAGCGGTTGCGAATGACGTCATTTTACATAAAATAAAACTGTGCTTTAAGTCTTAAAATTGAAATATGTTTTGTACTGATGTAGAGTCCCGCTTAACCGAGTTACTTTCTTCTGATGGACTGGTGGCTTCTATAATTATGAAACAGCCATTATAAATGAAGTGTTAGGTGAAGATGAAAGAGCAGCCGTAAAAAGTTAGAACTCTGATTTTCTGGTCAGAATGGAGAAAAAAAATCAGAGTTCTAACTTTTTACGACTGCTCTTTCATCTTCACCTAACATTTAATTTATAATGGCTGTTTCATAACAATAGAAACCACCAGTCCACCAGAAGAAAATGAAGTAATGGAAATGCCGGGGGCGACACTAAATTCTGAAAAAGCAGAATTCCTCTTTTCTAGTTTTATTCATTCTAATAGTCGTTTCTGATTTTTGACGGCTTTATTGTTTTCTTGACAATGCTATGTAATTGTGTTATTAAAATTAAAAGATTCCAGTGTTAGATAATTACGAGCACCAACATTCATAAGTATTTCCTGACGATAACTCCTCCTAATTGAATGAAATATAAAATAAACAAACATAAATATCAAAGCTATACTTTAGAAAGCGAATTACTTTATAATAAAATGTAAAAGACGAGAAATGGCAGGAAAAAGTTTGAAATTGAAATCCCAAAATATTTCCATTTCCTGTTTTATTTCAGTTTGAAACAGCAAAGCTAAAAAAATGTGGCAAGTTTTGGGATGAAAAGTATATTTGTGTGACCCAAACTAAGCTGTGCTCCAATCCAAAAGTGGAAAAATAGCACATGAATAATGGATAAAGAGCATTATCTTTAGACATAACTTTACGTGCAAGTTTTGCTATTTTGAAATGTTTTTAGAAATGTTTTTAGAAATGTTCTCTTATGTATCTATTTTATTTAGCTAACTTAATAATTATTTATTTTAACTGTACAATTACTTTTAAATAAGATAAAAATGGTATAAAAATGATAAAATACGTTTATTTAGATTAACGGAGGTTTCATCGCACCAATGGCGAAGTTTTAAAAATCATTCTTGATAGAAATATTTTCGCAGAAATTTAAAAACAAGAACTTGGTCGTGACATTATTTACTATGTTTTTCTTTTTAAATTTAGCGAAAATATCTTACCCGTGGCCCTAATTTTTCGCGCATTAGTTTATGGATGCTTTTTTGACAATAAAAGTAAAAAATAATTCAAAATATTTTATATAAATTATTTTTAATGAAAAGGGATACATTTCACTATTCTATAGTGATATTTAACAATATACAGTGTTGCCAAGTCTCCGGCTTTTCGCATACCACTATTATTTTAGAGAAAATGCTGTTCTTTTAAATTGCCCAAATGTTTCAATTAAATAAAACAACATTTTCTGTATTATAATACTGGTATCCAAAAAGCCGGAGACTTGGCAGCTCTGCAATATATAATAAATGACACAAACTCTGTGGCCAATGAAATCCATTTTCTCCCAAGTATTTTATGTCCCTAATGTTTTGCGCATGTTCAAATGAAACGAAATGTGTAAGTCTTACCACTTCATTGGTCCTCCTTTGGCAGCGTAAACATATCTCACTCTGCTCGGCATAGTTTAAACAAACGTTGCCACTTAGAAATTGATTTTTTTTTTTTTTTTTTTTTTTTTTTTTTTTGCCCTTTTTCAAGAAGAATTCTTTTCAGCTTCTGATTGTCACTTTAGCTGTTTTGTGGTGTCCTTCTTCGAACTTCTTTCTTTAAGTATCGCCACAAATCCTCGATAGAATTGATGTCCGGGTAATTCGGAACCCAATCTAGCACAGGGTACCATTTTGTTGAAGACAGGCTTTTGTTGTCCTAGCTGAATGCGGTTTGTCTAAGTCTTGTTGAAAAAGATAACCCGATTGAAAGCCAAGTTTTTGAAATAAAGGCAACAACTGATTCCGCAAAATGTCCCGATAACGTTGTGCATTGATAGTCCCGTCATATAGCACAATTTGGTCGACGCCACAATAACAGAAACCTTCCCAAATTTTAACATATGGCGAAAACTTGCACTCTTATTTGACGCATTTTAAATTTAAAGCTTTATTTCTTTTCCGTTTGACCCGACGACTGATATTTCCATAAAAAATTGGAAAATGGGATTGATCCGAACTTATAACACTTTGTCATTGCTGATCTGTCCATTTTAATTGGTACACAGCCCACAGAAAACATTTCCTTTTTTGAGCAGCAGTTAACATCGGCTAACGTTTGCGTAAGATTTGAAACCCATTTTATGCAACCTTTTTGTAGCCATTTTACGAGCCACTGGTCGCTCTATGCTGCCTTGCCATAGGGATGCGGTTTCTGTCATCGTTCCTGGTCTGCTGCTCATTACCACTCGACCCAGAATTCAATCTTCTCGAGCCTTTGTTGTTGATGGGCGGCAGCTACTGTTCCTTGGCTGTATATCTCCAGTGGCAGCTAAAGTTTTCAAAACATCTCGCACGGTTGATTCAGGAATCATCAAATCCCCTGCCTATTTCCCCCTTTAGACATCCATTATTTCTTTTTTCGATTATCTTTTTACACATGTCTACCGATAATCTTTTACCACTAATTTTCTTCTTATTGATTGATTTGAAACCGCTCTTCTTTTAAAGAACACATGCCAGCAGTTCCAGATGCGATAATTTGCATAGTTGAAAAAAAAAACAGCCAGTCGCAATTGTCGAAAACCTTCTTTAAATGCACCTGCGCAAAACAATAGGTCTTTCTATTTCTAAGAGGGAAAACGTTTCACATACCCAAATGTAAGTGTGCTACTTTTTTATTTTTTTATTCATTGCAATTTATTTTAGACGGCTGACATTTGAAGAATTTGATTGTTGGTTTACACAAACTTAAGTTTGCGTTTTCTTTGGTTGAAAAACTTTACTTTTAAACTGGTGCGCAAAGAATTAGGGCCACTGGTAAGGTATTTGTATCAAGAATGATTTTGAAAATGTCGCCGTTGGTGCGATTGAACGTACGCAGGGATGCAAGCGCTGCGCCATAAATAGCTGGTTGCTACCATTAAATTTGTATAGTATTTCTCACCTTATTTAATGACAGAATTACCCATATTTAATAAGGCGAAGAATACTATTAAAATTTAGTGGTGAAAATCAGCCATTTGTGGCGCAGCATTTGCATCCCTGAACGTACGTCAATCTAAATAAAGATATTTTATAACTTTTATAGCATTTTTTAACACTTTCCAATAAAGTTGAAAAGTGTTTATGCATTAGGTTTGTTTGTCTGTCTTTAGGCTCTCTAACTCCCGTAAATATACTCGGATCGCTCTGAAATTTTTGGATGTTAGTGACCTCTACCATAGCACAAACCCTATTGCAAATGAACTTTGTAGCATGTTTAATTCATTTACAGGGACAGTCAAAAGTTTTACATTACATTACGGCCTATGGGGAAAAATCGTTTAAAATGATTTTTAATGATGTTACATGCTTTCAAACATAATAAAATTGATATGCATTTATCAAGTGCACTAAAATATGCATTCCGTAGAATATGTGGTGCAAAGAATAAATATTATTCATTTACAGGGCCACACAAAAGAATACAGTTACATAATGATATAGGGGTGGAGGGAATTTTTTCCAGCGTATTTTAATTATGTTAAATTATTTCATGTATAATGAAATTGATATACGTCGCTGAGTTTACTATAACTTATTTCATGTGATACGAAGTGCATAGCAATTACAGGGACACACAAAAGATTTCAGATACTATATTATATCTGAAGTACTGTACGGTAGCGATGATTGCTGGAAATACATTTTTAATTATATTATGCGCTTTTATGTTTCCCTATATGTATGCATTGTATATGGTGTGTATAAATGCTGTAATTCATATACAGGGCTACACAAAAAATTCTTAATGGTTGCGTATGATTGTAAATTGCTTAAAGGTGGTTTTTAAAGTTATGCATTTTTACGCTGAACTGTATTTTGTTTACTAAGAAATGTTTGTATAACATAGATAAAATTATATACAGGGTCACGCAAAGAATTGGATACATGGCCGTCTATAAATGATAATTTCTGGAAATGTGATTCCAGTAGTTTTAAGAGTGTTCTACTCTGAATTAAACTTTAGATAAATCGTGACGTGTAATAAAGGTACAAGGTTACCTACAGGCTTGTACAAAAGTATACAAGTATGTTTCCATCTATTCGTATAAAGTGCTGAAAGAGAAATTTCAACCTGTTATTCGTTTTCTTTCTAAACTTAATTTCCCCATTATATTGCATATATATCAACCTACAGATAAAATACAGAGCTGTTCAAAGAAATTTGAATACATATTTGCTATGGATGGTAACTGCTGCAATCAATTTTCAAATGTTTTATGCGTTTTCTAAAATGGTTACTTAGTTCTGTTATATACCTTATTTCCCTAAATAACGATGTTTTTTGTTAAAGCATTCAGGAAGTGTTGGAAAGTGTTTCCTAATCTATGCTTAACGCATGATTTTTCTTACTTGTTAATCTTAATTTGTTTCATTATAAGTGATTTTATACTTTTAAGTATATAAACAAACCATTGCATTTGAATATCATTGAATGTAAATTCTGAATATATTTATTACGAAGTCTGCCAAAAAACAACTTATTCCATGGCGGTGAATAATTTAATCATTTATACAATTCTTTATGTTTGATGCATACTCAAAAGCGAAAGCTGAGTTCATGAGTCAGTCATCCCATGCTACATAGGTATCTCATTTACCTTACTTACCTGAACAGGAAAGTTTTGTTAAAGCATCTTGAATTGTTGGAGAGTGTCACATAATATATGATTGATGTATGATTTTTATTTCTTGTTTAATGTATCAACTGAAATATATATTCATAGAATAAAGTATAAAATTGTATTCCTATAAGTATACATATATTTTGAAACAACATTAGAAGATTTACACAAACATTTAATACATTTTAGAAGTATTTTGCCAATAAAAATTAATTAATTAAATTTGAATTTATAGGGATTTTGTGCAATATTTATAACTCCACTCTAATCTGTTGTGTAAAATATTTTTTTAGTATTTTATAGAATTAGGAAATGTACAAACACAGCAAAACCTCCCGAAAGCGACCACGTTCCATTCCAATAAAAATTGTCGCTCCGAGAGGTGGTGTCTTAATGCAGGTCATGTTTAAGCGTAGATTTTAATTGTTGAAAAAGGTAACAATTAATGTTACTAAAATTTATTTTTCACATTAGGAAAATATATGAAAATTTAAGAATCAAAACAAAAGCTAATTACATAAGTTAATTACTGAAGAGTTTAAAAAATGCATACATTGACGTTTGCTTTGATTTTACGGTCTTATCTTTGATAACTTTTATTTCGAAGTTCAGTAAATAAATTCATTTTTTTTTTTTTTTTGGACGGAAACAAATAATGACGATTTCATTAATTTATCTATTTCTTTGAGAGTTTTCCTGAGAGAATAGGGCAGTAGAGTTTATTGACCGCCATTCTTAATTTGTCATCAGAGTTAAATTCATTGCCTAAAAAGGCACTAAGTTGTTTAAACACTCAAAACTTACCGGGATAAAAAAAATCTAAACTTAGTTTAGAAGTTTCATGAATAATGCGCTCTCCGGAATTATTTTTCTAATAAAACCTTCTTCGAGCGACCAGGAAAAAACGGAATTTGTTTAATTTTCTTCAGAGAAATTGGTCGCTCATGGAGGGAGTTCAACTAGGATGGTCTCTGAATGGAGGTAAAAATAGTTGAGCCTACGGGTATAAATTTAGTTCCATGAAAAAAATGGTCGTTCAGGGAAGGGGTCGCTTAATGGAGGTGGTCGCACAGGGAGGTTTCACTGTATAATTCTTTTACAATAGAAATATAGAAATATTTCCTTACTGAAACTTTACCCCACAATCTTTTAACGTCGAGAAAGCTGAAAAGATGCAAATGAAAAATAAATCATATTTTTAAATATATTTTTGTTTTGTGCAACCAATTATACTTTTGGAACAAGAAAAAGTAATGTACAGTAGAGCACCGATTATCGGAACTCCAATTAACCGAATTTCCAATTATCCGAACAGCCTATTTCTCTCAAAAAAATTTTTAACCGAAATTTCATTTATCCAAACAGCCTATTAGAAAAAAAAAAAAAAAAAAAAAAAAAAAAAGCAATTTAACAAATTACAACGACCATTTGGAAAATGATTTTTTCCAAGACTAAAATTTAAGAATAAAAAATCGCACGGAGTTGATCCTACATTACGTACGCCATGAATTAAACATTAATAGTGTTATTACACGTAAAAATTGCAAGATTTCCTGAAACTTACGTATTATCCACCTGAAACTTACGTATTATCCAAGCATTTCTTTGGCTTTTCGCGAAAAAGCTTTTCCATCGTCAGATTTCCAAGAAATATGACGACCAATTTTAAATGACATTTCATTCTTAAACTTCTAAACATCCCACAATATTACTTTTTACACCGTCGTATTGAGAAAAAAAATGTACTTTTAAATGCAATTTGTTTGAAAGCTGTATCTCAATTTGTGTCTGAGTTGTTAATTTTTTTTACAGTTTTTATTACAGTTAAGTATCCATCTCTGTTGAAAGTAAAGGGAAATACAGATTACTGTATAGACGGAATTGACAGAATATAGTCTGTTTTATATAGTTATTCGTTCTGTCTGAATAGAATATAGACAGGACGAATAAAATGCGGATTAAACCAATAAAAAGCTTCAGATATGCTTTTGATTTCCTACCCTGACGAGGACAATAACCATTTTTCCAAATGGTTAAAAAAAAAAAAAAAAAAAAAATGTAATTATGTGATTGTGAATGAGATTTAAGATGAAAAAGAAATTGAAAAAATGAAAACGAATGCTTTGAAAATGACCCAGGTCCATCACATAACGAAGGCTCTGAATGTTTGGAAACAGCTATGAAATGGCTCGAACCGCAGAAGAACCCTGATCCTATTCAAGTAACGTATTTAAGAAGAATTCGAGATATGGCAGCATTATGAAAGAACGTCTTCTTTAAAGCGAGCAACAATCGAAAGCCTTTTTGCTTAAATTATAATCTTTGGAGTTCAAATTATAAAAAGAGAAAAAGAAAACTTTAAATTATAGAAAAGTGAAAAAAACAGTTTTAAAACACGGTAGCACTAACTTGTGCTACCACTCCTAAGCCTGGATAAAGTGTGAAAGTTTTAGTACAGTCAGGAACATCCCTTAAACTCTCTGTCCATTTATCCGAACTTTGATCATCCGAACTAGAGTCGGTACAGACTTGTTCGGATAAACGGCGCTCTTCTGTATCCATAGCTTATTCCAAACTGTATTTCTACTATCCGATGTATTAAATTAATTTTACAACAACTTATTTTAATGGTACCTTAAAGTATTGTCGGGGCCTAAAGGGTTAAGGTTCTTTATAGAAATATAAAACAATTAAAAAGTTTTACTAGCTTTACTTTGTAAAAATTTTATTGTTAACCCATTAACACTTTCAGGAGCAAAGAAATTCTATTGCTAAAATGTTGAAATGGATGAATATGACACCGTTACAAATATGACATGCGTACAAATTTATTTGAAAATAAGAAAAAGCTGTTTTTTACATACCGTAATTTCTCGCGCGTGCACCGTGGCTTAATTAAGTCTTTTTGAAACCGGAATTTTTATTGAGGAAAAGAAGTCAAATAAGTACTAAGCAAAAGTAAGTCGCATTTTATTAAAATTAATTCTGGTAGGAATTTGAGTTATCTGTAATGCGGCATATATTACGGTACATGATAAACGGAATAAATTTATACTATAATGGTGCTGCCATTGTGGCATTTGGCAATTAAATTTAAGTGGTTTGATAAACATACCACCGCCCTTGAAAGGGTTAACGTTCGAATTATTTTCTTTGTTAAAATTTAAATTTTGGATTTCCCACCACTTTTAAAAGATGAGTACTTTTTAATCCTATTTTAATCAAGGAATTTATCTCGTGAAAGAAAGTATATATTTATCTTCATATTTACTGGTGTGAAAGCGCTTTCTTGCCACCAAGTCTAGCGATCTAAAAATATGCCACTGTGCTTTAATGGGTTATTTAAAAAATATATTCTTGTTACGTTTTACTTAACTTGATAACACTGATCTTTTACAAATAAAAATATAAATTCCACTACTGACTCACTTTAATATATTTTAAAGACGAAAATTGTGCAATTGGGTATAGATAACCAACTTTGTCTGGTGGAGTTGTCTAGACGGTGGATAGCTATAAATTTATCTATAGTAATTTCCTTTGAAAATTACTGTGAAGGAACTCAAATTTCATCGCAAGTAAATATTTTATGACTTTGTTTTGGGGATTCTTTATTCTCTGTTGAGGTCAGTTTCTGTCCAGAGCAATTTAATTTAGAGGGCAATACAATTTACGATGAACTCTTTGGGTTAGTATTAAATTGTTTTCTGTAAACATTTTAAGGATATAGATATGTACACATATTCTCAATTAAGATAATTGAAAGAAAAACCGAAAGTGCACACATACTTCCATGGAAAATTGGAAATTTTTGAAGTAGTTAATTGCTTTTTTCTTAAATAACTTTACTTTTATCTCATCAGATTTGCTTTTGGAGTTTGTAAGTTTGTTTAAGTTTGCCTACATTAAAATATCTGTTTTCGTGAAAAAATTTTTTTTCATTTTTTATACCGTTTCATTTGAAAGGGAAATGTTTTACGATTCCAGATCTGTCTTTATTTTATTCCCATGATAACTAGAACAAGAGTTATGGTCAATTTAATAAAGAGGAACTAATGAGTCAAATACCGGACGTGGTCGTAGGAAGGACAGGAGAAATTTAAAAGATGATTCTATGCTTTATTCTATTACTTTTCACAAAAATACTAATAAACATTAACTGGCCCTTCTAGAATAATTTTGTGCGCATCTGAAAGATATAAAAGGAATCTTTAAATACGATTTCCGGAAAATCAATTTCTCCGTTATTTCCATTGTCAAAAAACTTCATTACATAAAGTGTTTCAATCCTGTTTCAGGGAAATTTTGTCAACAAGCTTTCCATATTATTCACAAAGTTCTGAACTAGTATCCTAGCTCTATATGATAATGTAATTATTTTATAGGCACTCGAATGTTAAACAAATGTTAATTTGTAATAACAAATATATATTTTTTGATATACAGTAAAACCCCGCTAATCCCATAGCTGCACACTTGTACGGATTTTTGTTACCATTAAAATTCAAAAGAAATTGCCGTCTTTAATTATCAAAATTCACGGCGATTCGGCGATTGAATTAGACAAAAAATTCTATTAAATTTTAGTGGTAGCAAAAATCCGTACTAGTTGGCAGCTATGTAATCCGAACTAATTGGGACCGGTGCCTGCCTGTTCGTGTTACAAAAAAATCGGATTACCCGTAATTCTTATAAAAATGGAAATGAAAAAAGATGTTTGCTAAAAGAAAATGTAAGTACTCAGTAGTACACTAAACATCCTCTTAACCGGCATTCTAAGGTCCGGCATGCTGGACAATCCGGCACAACGCTCAGAAAAAAAAGTATTGCTTGTTTAATCACTCTTTATGTTTATAACAACCTAATCGAACTTCATAATAAGAAGTTACATTGCAACTCATTACAAACGGCACAAATTCGCGAATCCATAAATAGCTGTCATAACGTCAACGAGGGGGGGGGGGGGGACATTTCTGTAGGTAAAATGCAAAATCAACATGCTAAAAAGAAAAATGAACTTTTAGCATCTGAATTAAATGCTTTTTGCATTTAAAAAATAATTTTATAGTGACTGGCAAACAAACTGATATATCAGATTATTTTGAGGTGGCTTCTGCGAGTAGACCTACAGTGCATGTTTTCATTTTATATTCGTGTACATATGTTGTACATTTACATAAATAATTTTTTTTCTATTCGAACTGTTTAAAGAATAAAAAACATGCCTTACTGCCATAATTTGTTTTATTCTAACTTTTACACGTTTTTCCCTTAAGAATAATTTTCGAAAATAAAATCGGTTCGGATAAAACGGAATTTCGGACTAGTGGGGCTCTACTGTACTTTGAAATATTTCAGTTAATTTTAAAGATATTATAAAACTCCTAGTTCAATGAACACGTAATTGTAATAATAATGTGTAGTACAATGAAATATATTTAGTGGAATGTAGTGTACGCTGTCTGGCGTAAGCAAGGAATTTTGATGAAAAAAAAAAACAAAATATCCGAATTTTTTAAAAGGTGACGAAGATATTGCTAGCATTTTATGTGTTTTAATCATTCTATATTACAACTGAACTAAAAAAAAATTATTTATTCAATATTGTACATTTTTAAAAAAATCGCTCCAAACGTAGGCAGATAACTTAATGTTCCTTTTATAAAGGAAAAACAAAAGTGTTTTACTATGTTTTATTTCTATAAAATCCAGAGAGTTAAAAATAAAAATATTTTTTTTAAGTTGTACTTAGTTTACAAACACAGAGTTTTTATAATTTCAACATAATACACAACTAATGACTTACAAAATATTTCAAAATGAAATATTTTTAAATAGGTAACTTTGTGGTGGGACGCTGGATTTTGATAGGCATCGGCTAGTTTTAGCCATATAGCAAAAAGAAGGATGCTTTACGAAAGGACTTTTGGAGAGAAGGGAATTTTATTTATAATTATCTTGTAAAAAATGACCTTTACTATCATAGACCTTTTCAGGCTCAGAGTCAACATGCAAATTACTGGGCGAAGTTGGCGCTTGACCAACTTTATCACATTGAGCAGTCTACAGAGCGCATAGTTATTTTATCGTTAGAATATTCTTTTGAATATTGCAATTGACAATCTTATATTTCATCACATGTAAATATTGTAACGCTGACATACTGCACATCAAGCTCGGGGTTTTCATATTTTAAGACCCCTGCTCCTTAACCAACTTTAATTAATTATGCTCTAAATTGTTAATAACTTATTATAACCTATTTTTATCAGATCTTCTTCGTTTTGGTGGCATTTTCTCCCATTTAGTTATTCCCCCATTTCTACATTCCTATTAAGACACTGTCCGCCTAAGGTTCGGTCATAGGCCCCATGAATTTTTTGTTCGCAATGCATTTTTCACAAAATAATTCTGTCGCCACCTCAATGCATAACTTTAAAGTTGAGGCTTGGCTTTCTCTCCCAGAGCCAACACCCTCATATTTTTATTGGGGCCCCTAGGTCCCTTTTTAAGCATTTCCCCACATTTTTTTGCGCATTTCTTTAAAATGGTATTCTAATGATTAATTCATACCCTATGCTTAATTTCAACTAACTGAATATCTAAAGCGTCAAGTATTGGAGCATTTTAACATGTTTTCATCTTAGGGCACTGCTCTCAAACTATCAGTTGTCCTTAACATAGTTCAAGGGTTTTTTCAGCTACTTTATAAACTACTAAAACAATTAATTACACGCCAACTGCTACAGTTTTTGAATATTAATCTTCTTTATCGGCATCAACTTCGTTTCATCACTACAGCCGTAAAATAAAAATTGCGTTATTGTCAACACTTTCAGGGGCAGGTACTTCCATTGCTAAAATGTTGAAATGAAGGACTGACACCAGAGTTTATGAACAAATTTATTTCAAAATAGGAAAAACCACATTTCACAAACTTGATAAACCGAAAATATTTTTACCAAAATTTTGGTGCCCTTGTTTCATTGGGGAATTAATATGAAGTGGTTTCTTAAACATAGCACTTCCCATGAAAGAGTTAAAGGCATGTGGCAACTTTAGTAGGAGGGGGTATTGGGGATTTCATCTGTAAATTAAATATCGCGTTAACTTAAAAAGTAATTCGCTAATTTTACAGGGGGAGCACTTTCCAGGGCTTGGAGACATTGTCGAATCTATTTTTTTTTTAAATTCAGATTTTTTGATTGGCACCACTTTTCTGAAATGATAAAATTCTCCTTCTTTTCGCCTGAATTAATGTGTCGTTAAATAAGACGAATTTTACTGTTTCAAAAAAGTCGTGCCAATCAAGAAACGTAAATCTAAAAAAAGTAGACCACTGGAAACACTGCTTGGAGGCCCGTTCGTTCCTCTGATTATATCGGCCCGATTTCAAAGGGAATCGTTTGATTATTAGATTACGATTCAGCTACTTTCTGTATTGTGAATGTTTATCCTAGACTTCAGTTACCAACATTTTCGACATTAAACCCTTGAGGGGCAAGCACTTACGTTTGTCTAATGCTGAATTCCCACCGGAAAATTAGAAAAATTTTATTTCAAATTAAGAAAAAGCAATTTTACGACTTTTTTCCACCAAAGTTAGAAAAGTAATATTTCGTAATTTTTTTCTGTTGTAAATCTTCATTAATCGTAGGTGGGATAAAATATATCCCACCACCCGTCAAGGGGTTAACGGTGCATTCTTTTCTAGGATACTATCGACCCGATTTCAACGGGAATTGGTTCATTCAACTAAGCTTACGATTCAGCTGTTTTTTGCATTATGAAAATTTATCTTAGACTTCTGTTACCACCATTTTAGAAGATTAACGCCTAATTCTTTATTCTATTTCTATGGGCTAGATTTCAACGGAAATTGGTTCATTCAGCTGAGCTTACGACCGTTTTTCAAATCTTTGTTCCAGGTTCCTTCGCCAGTGGTGCATTCTCATCTCTTTTTCTATGGTCCCAATTACTATGAGGTCTGACTCATACAAGCTGGTTTTCAGTTGTCTCCACTGCGTGCGGAAAACTCCCGGTATAGGCTGCCTTCGGCAGCGGGAACCCAGATGGCAGGTTCGTTGGGTAAGAAGTTTGGTGGGAACACGCTAAGGAAGGGACTGTGGATATACTTTTAAACATAATATGTCTGAAATTATATTTCAATTTTTTGACTTTCTATGATTTTTGGACAAAATAGCTTTATTATGGAACATTGCCACGTTTTCCTTTTTCTCAATAGATAGTGTATAAACATTTTTATATTTCTTACTTTACAAGTCACTGAAAGCTATTTGTACTGATAATGCATTCAACCAATGTCTGTTTCCTTTTACTAATTAAAATAGATCTGTAATTTCTCCTCAGTTTTGTCATCGTATTTACATCAGGTAACATTTTCCTGGCATGTCACACTGTGGTGTGTGCAAAGTAAAATGCTTTCTGCTATACTGTACAAATACCTTTTTCTAGTTTTTTCAATTTCTAATTATTAATTATACCTTTTATAACACATATATGAGGAGGGTAGCAAATTCTGTATTTTACAAATAATTTTCCATAATTAAAATATGCTTGTCACTGAAAATGAACGTCATTTTCCTGTCCTGCACATTTTCGTTCTTTATGAGGTATAAAGATGGCGCTGCAGAGTAATTCTTCTTGTTCTTGAGATAGTTTAAGTCAGAAGTAGTAAAATCATTGCTACCAACAAGATCTTTTAGATATTTCTTTGAAAGTAATGTGTTTAAAAGCTTTGTAAAAGTTGAGTAGACTTTTATCTATCATGTCATTTTCCTGGCTTCAATAATTTGCAAATAAAACTTAACATTACGCTGAATTTGAGGTAATATAGGGGAAACATGTTCCTTTAAACGAAATTAAAATTCTAGATCTAAAAAGAAAAAAAAAAAAAAACAAGAATGTGAAAAATGTTTTGGAATGAAATTGTCATTATCTTGGCATACATATGCCATGAATATGGCATGTTATTATAATAGCATAAAAATGTACTTAAAATGAATAAACAATTTTACGCGTAAATTTGCTTATTCAGCTGCTCAAAAAACATTTTTTTAAAGAATCAGAAGGTTTGAAACGATTTAAATTTTCAAAAAAATTTGTTTTCAAAATCTCACATTTCGTGATATTCACCCATCCACCATTTTAGGACAGGTCTAGTTTTCATATAGTTTTTGATATTTTATTATCTGATTTATTATAGTTCTAAAAATAATTATGAAGCTATAATTTTTTTGTAGGATTTATTAAAGCTTTTCAACTGTAGAATTTTAAATTGCACGAGTCCTTTTGAAAAAAAAATGTCCTTTATATACATAATTAAAAAAAGTTATTAAAATTACAGCCAGTAAAATTAAGAAAACTATCTTATGTCTAAGTAGATAATGACCCAAAATATTTTCGATGTTTTCAATTAAATGTATTAAAAATTTTAAAAATATATATATTTATAAACATGAAATTTTTTTGGAAGATGGAGAAACTTTAAAAACGACTTACTAGAGTTCTAGAAGTAATTTTAAAACTATTTTTATGGTATTTATTATAGTTTTCAAGAACATAATTTCAATTGGGTGGAGTCCTTTTGTAAAAAAAATAAAAAATGTTATTTGTATAAATAATAAATCTTAAAATTTCAGCTAGTAAAAATTAGAAAACTATCTTGTGTTTTAGTAAATAAAAGATTAATGTGTGATATGCAAGTTCTCTTACTGTTCCTCGCCATTACGTTTAATCGAGACAAAATGCTTCATTTGGCAAATAAACGAATGATCATACCAGCGAAAATTACAAGTGCTCAATTTTTGCTCTCTCTCTTTGTGTGCGTGTGTCAGAAGAGGCGTTACTCTTATTTGTGTTACTGAATGATTGGTGTCTCTTATCAAGTTTAATCACGCAGTACCATTTACATTACACTATTTTTATAGATACTAACGTAAAGCCACTTCAATTTAGCGTAAACTACATGTACGGTTTAAACGGACGGTGTCAAAGAACCATGTGCCAAACTAATAGGTTTATCAGTTAACGAACAATGACTGTCTATTGTCAGTTAAGGCGGTTCTCAATTTCCTCGCCCACTAATGGGACACTATCTGAAGCATTTTCTGACACATTTTTAAATGTAAAGGCTTAAGTTGACTAAGCTGACTATTAAATGAGTTTTCCATGTTTTTAATAAATAAATTAGTTATCGATTTATAATCGATTTTGGTCACTTGGCGATCCGTTTGTCTCCTTTATTAAGAAAGCAAAATAACATATAAAGACACACATATAAATATGTTTAAAAAGCATACAGCTTTTTCGAAACCTCTAAGGTTTCATCATCAGTGCTAAAAAAAAAGTAAAATTAAAACACTCAGTAGAAGGGGGGTGTGGGAGAGCCAGAAAGGCGTACCTTCCAGGTGTACTGTCAACGGCGAAATGCGACATACGGCTGACAAACAACTACGGAGTCGATCTCACGCGCACACACAGGGAGACCAATCAAAATCGCCCAATTGTTCCGGACGAGTTCAAACTGAGAGGAGAAAAAGGGGAAGGGAGTGAAGAGAACGAATTATAGAAAATTATACCATATCTTTGAAAAACTGAGCGTAATGGGTAAATCGTTAACTAAACTGTTTTGAATTTTTCCACATGTGATAAGCTTCGCAGAAGTCAACATCTTAAATTGATGAGCATTTCTGTATTATGGAGGCTTCGGAAAATATAAAATTACGGTTGTTGGACCAGCAGTGATTAGCAATAGCTGAACGTTTGATAAAACAATTTTTAACACAAATTTTATGCTACCCCAAAAGGATCTTAAGAGCTCGCTTCGTTTGACCAATTTGAAAAGAGCTGTATGCTTTTTAAACATATTTATATTTGTGTCTTTATACGTTGTTTCTCTTTCTTAATATATCGGCGCAAAGTACAATCCTTCCCCACTTTTTATGTTACTCTTTTATTCCGGTGTCTCGTCCGAAAATTCGGTTCAAAACGCTAGTTTTGACAGTATTTTCTGAAAGATCTCCGTTTAGCAACAAATGTAAAACGTATTTCGATCACATAGTTTCTGAAGAAAAGAACCAGCCAATTTGATGCGTTTTCCGAACAAAATGTATTTAAAAATGTGTCAAAATGTCGCCCCGTTGGAGTTGAGAACAGACTTAATCACTATCTTTGCGCCGACATTGAGACGGTAGAAACACACACACACACACAAATAAAATACCTGCATGATGTGCCAACAAGTAAGAAAAATCATGCGTTAAGCATAGATTATGAAACACTTTGCAACACTTCCTGAAGGCTTTAACAAAACTTCGTTATTTAGGGAAATAAGGTATATAAGTGAATTAAGTAAACATTTTAGAAAACACATAAAACATTTGAAAAACTGATTTCAGCAGTTACCGTCCATAGCAAATATGTATTCCAATTCTTTTGAACAGCCCTGTATTTAATCTGTAGGTTGTTATATATATACTATATAATGGAGAAATTTAGTTTAGCAAGAAAACACATAACAGGTTGAAATTTCTCTTTCAGTAATTTATACTAATAGATTTAAACATACTTGTATACTTTTGTAAAACTCTGCAGTTAACCTAATACCTTTATTACACGCCACTATTTAGCTAAAGTTTAATTCAAAGTAAAATACTCTTAAAACTACCGGAATCACATTTCCAGAAATTATCATGTATAGACGGCCATGTATCCAATTCTTTGCGTGACCCTGTATGTCATTTTATATATGTTTTACAAACATTTCTTAGTAAACCAGATGCGGTTCAGCGTAAAAATGCCTAACTCATTTAAAAATCACCTTTAAGCAATTTGCAATCATACCCAGTAACCATTACGAATTCTTTTGAGTAGTCCTGTATATCAATAACAGCATTTATACGCACCATATACAATGCATAAATATAGTGAAACATAAAAGCACATAACATAATTAAAAATGCATTTCCAGCAATCATCGCTACTTTACAGTACTTCGGGTACAATATAGTATCTGAAATCTTTTGTGTGTCCCTGTAAATGCTCTGCATTTCGTATTATCCATCAAATAGGTTATAGTAAACCTTAGCAACGTATATCTATTTCATTATACATGTAACAGTTTAACATAATTAAAATACGCCGGAAAAAATTCTATCCACTTCTATGTCATTATGTAAAGGAATTCTTTTGTGCGGCTCTGTAAATGAATAATAACTATTTTTTGGGCCACATATTGTACAGAAAATGCATATTTTAGTCCACTTGATAAATGCATATCAATGTATTATGCTTGAAAGCATGTAACATCATTAAAAATCATTTTAAACGATTTTTTTCCCATAGGCCGTAATGTAACTGAAAACTTTTGACTGTCCCTGTAAATGAACTAAACATGCTACAAACTTCATTTGCAATAGGGTTCGTTCTATGGTAGAGGTCACTAACATCCAAAAATTTCAGAACGATCTGAGTATATTTACGGGAGTTAGAGTGCGTACAGGCGGACAGACGGACAGACAAACCGAAGTTATACACACTTTTCAACTTTGTTGGAAAGTGTTAAAAAAGAAAATGATTGCTGGAGCGTGGAGCTGGATTTTGCCATTTACCATTTACAGCTCATCACAATATTTATTAGTTGTATGCAAAGTGCCATTGGCGGCCAATTCTTCCTATCAGTTTCGCAGGCAAATGAAATATCACAGCAATTTTTAATATATTTTTTTACAACGTTAAATCAATGAGTTTCAAAGACCCTTGTCCTACACCCCCGACACATACGGTGACGGAGGTTAAATAATATAGCAAATTCATAGCGGGTAGCATTGGGAAAGGAGGGCATACAAGTAAAAAATCTAACAGAAATTGCTAGGATTAAATCAATGATAATAATTACTGTACATTAAAACAGCTTTCTAATAAAAAAATACTGGGATCAAAAGAAATATTTATGGTAAAAATTTTATGGCGTATTTATTCTAATATCTTTCTTAAAAAGCAAACATGAAATGTTTGTTTTAACCCCTTGGGGACGAGCGACACGTATACGTGCCGCATGAGGCGATCACAAAACTCGTTTTTCATCACCAGTAAAATTTTACTGTAAAATTTGCCTTGTTTAATCGGCGCATTTTCTCGATTCAAGAAGACACAAATTTTTGTTTTTAAAAAGCGGTGACAAAAGATTAAAAATTTCGTAAAAGGCTCGCGTCCCGAAGGGGTTAAGATTTAGAGTGTATTTTTGTACATAGTTTGACAGTGGTATCCAAATATAGTTTATTTCCTGTATACATGGTTTAACCTAAAAGTAAAATAAAAACTTAATTTAAAGTAATTATGTTACCTGCAACATTTTGCTTCAAAAATACTATTAAAAGAATGAATTTTTAAATGAAGAGTAACAACGAAAAATAAATAATTTTATTCTACTGCTGCCTTTTTTGAAAATATGTTTAGAAATGTCTCTATCTACTCTATCTCTAAATCTATCTCTATCTACTTAATGAAATTTTTTTATGAAAATCATAAATATTTAAAAATAAATAAATAAAAGAAAAATAAGTTATGAAAATTGAATATAAATATTACATGTATATGAATTAGAAATAATTGATTTGTAAATAAATATACTGTTTCATGAAATTTTGATGTTCTCTTCTAAGAAATCGTTTATCAATGAATTTTGTTTAAATACTGTAAGTTTATATATAAAAAAAAAGACACAAACACGTTTCTTTTTTAAAAGGTTTAATGTAAAAGGGTATTTTTATGTAGAAAAGAGTTCAAAAACTATAGACATGAAGATAAATATGGTCAGTCATATTCCAAAAAACATAGGGCATCACATATGAATATCTGGATAACGAACTTCCACAGCTTGTAAGTGTCTTATGTAGTCATCTTTGTGAGATTTTTTCTTTTTCTTTGTCATGCTACCTCCCACCATGAATACTGGAGACGCATTTTGAAAATGTTTACTCGTAAATTCAAGGTTCTGATTGTGTTGTAAACAGTGAGGATGATGATCAAACGTGGTTGGATGAGTCTGTTGTTGTAAATGCCTGTGTTCTGCATACCTTTTGAAAAGAAAAAATATAGCTAAACCAGCACCAACACATAGAATTAAACTTCCAACACCGATTGAAAGATAAATTGTGAGAGACTGTTGACAGTTTTCGGAAGATTCGTCGAAACCACTATGTGGACAATGCATAATACCATCACACCACAATTCAGGATTAATACAAGCACTTAATTCTGGGCATTCAAAAAGACAATTAACATTTTTTAATGTTCGACCCTCATCAGAATGAAAATCGCCATTTTCGGGTTTTGATGAGGGTCTTGTGATTTCAAGCCAACTAATAGTTAAGGTACCCTGTTTTAGGGCCATAAGTTCAACTATAACTACCTCTGTCGATGACTGGTTTTTCTCAGAATTAAAAATAGAGTAAGAAATATCATCTTTATATAGAAATGGAACATTTGTGGAGTCATTGTTATGCCACGAAGAAGAGAAAAAATCAAAGTCTAAAATATCATTTCCCGTTCTAGTATCTTGCATTGATGGGGAAGGCAAACATAGCACCATTTTGGGATACATAAGGCCATTATGACCGCTGCTGTATAGAATAACTCTGTTTAATTCATCAAGCTCTTGCCGGCTTTCACATTTCCGACCTTGTATCTGAAGATAGAGATAAGTATCAGGTGAGGATGACTGGAGAAACCATTGGCAACGAAGAACGTTTTCTTTTAAACTATTTTTTGTCGGAAATGCTTGAAATGTTAACTCACCACCGTGAGTACGGTTCTTTTCTAAATTATCAGGAACCACTCGACATTCATTGTTAATTGAATTGGGTGTCAAAATATGGTATCTCACATTAAATTTATAATCTGTAAAATCTTCAAATGGAGTCATGCCAGAAATATGATACGTCATACTGACATGGGATGAATGCTCGAACGAGGATGAAGTAAACACAGTTCTTTGCTGATGAATAACGGAACTATCACAAACACAACCAACAAATGTGGAGGTAGTAGATGAATATTCAGTAAACGTTAAAAACGAATGTCTGTATGGTGCTGATAAATATGGTGCTAGATTCTGGGATGAAATATCTCCATTAAATCGACAACTGTATCGTTTTAGAAGTGGGTTAAAATAAGTGGAACATGTGCGCACATTGGATTTAAAATCTAAAAATTCAACTGCAATTCTCTCTTTAGGTTTCAAATGAAAGTTATATTCACAAGCCAGTGTTTCACGGCCACCTCTTCCAAAATAGAAAACATTTTTTGGTGAAAACACTGAACCAGTTAGAGAAGAATTTGAGCTAATATTCATGAAACATGCTTTCGACTCAAATGTTTCTGGTTTTTCCAGTTTAGTCGTTTGCTCAACATCAATAAACTCGTATCTTATCACAAAGGATGTTGCAGATAAGGAAGACACGACATCAGAATTTTGCATAAATATAGAGTATTTCAAAATAACTTCTGAACCAACCGACAAGTAGCTTTCAGATGAAGGCATGCAAGGTTTTCTTGGAATAAAATTTTCGTAATCTGCAGCTCTTGTACACATAACAGGAATTGTTTTCTCACAAAACCTTAGAGTGTTGTTTGCAGAATACAGTCGTAGTTGCTCCAGTTTGTGTAAAGAAATGTTTTCTGGAACATCAAGGTAAAGATCTAGAGAACTTATGTCACATGTATCATCATACAATGGATTATGTTGGTATTCTGTACTTGACGGATGATGATCGAAACCTATCGTATCATGATCCTGCACAAAATACGAAACAAAATAGAGCCATACTCTTTGAGATTTTGTGCCGCGAAGTCTTGCAATGCACGTAGTATTTTTTGGAACGCTGTGTCTTGGACTTCGGATCACACCACTGTTAGCTCTCGTGGAATCAATGAATATTTCACAGTTTGTGTTTTCATTAAATGTGAAAATCCCGGATGTATTTTCCTTTTCGTGGTACTCGACACGGATTTCTAGTTCAAGCCTTGATTCGTACAGCAGGTTCGACGGAGCACTGTGTAACTGGACTAGCATCTCAGGACCACTTGATACTACATCAGTCAGAGATCCCGATTCACAAAAGGATGTTAATAGTAGTCGACCCTCTTTATTTTCTGAATTTATTCGATCATAAATGCGAACTACATCACCAGCACAGTCGGTTGTGAGGCCTCCACTTCCTGTGGAAGAATAAAAGATCTTATGAGTTATAGCTTATGCAATATAAGGAGACTACAATATACAGGGTGTTCACACGAAACCTCCCTGATTTCAAATGCTTATTGGGCGGAAACTATGAATCCCAGATATTTGCGGTTTGCGGTATCGGGAATAGCAACACAACAAGTTTATTTTGCGAAAATCCTTTTTTCCGTAACAGTTAATTTTTGTTAACATAAATTACATGACTACAGACATAAACAGAGAAAATTTATTAAAAGCAAATAAAATATAATTAAAAGTAAACGTTTCGGCTATTTCCATAGCCCTCATCAGTACACAATCAGAGTCACAAAATATGCAAGAGCCACAAGAATCGAAAAAGAATTAAAATTACGGTTTGACCAGGACAGTATATTCAGCAGGAACCTAGGTAGTTTCATTAATTGGCGATTCTGCCAAAACGGTCATCCAATCGTCAAGGAAGATACGACTAATATATACGGAGCAATTAGATTCCACAATTTGTACATTCTCAAAATCGGGAACATGATCAACTCAAGAGCATGAGCAACCAATCTAGAATTTAGAGTATCTTTATTGAAAGAATTTTACTTTAATTTCGCCTTGCATTCAGAGAGCGTCCAGTCTCTTACGTTTACTTTTATTTATATTTTAATTGTTTTTAATGAATTTTATCCGTGTATGTCTGTAGTCATGTAATTTATGTTAATTATTAAGTAATCCAAACGTAATTAGGTATGAATTTTTAATTTTTTTTGTAAGCATTATTGATATATCATGCTCATGACAAGAAGTTTATTTTGCTGCAAACGTTTATATGTCTGTAAAAAGTTACATTTTGTCTATGTATGCACTTCGATATGGTCTCCACTCGTAGCTCTTAGAATGACCAGTCAATAGTCAGTAACAATCCACGTGTTGCACAGCATGTCATGTGTGCAGGGGTCGCATTCTATATGGAAAGTTTTATTGTTCCTATCACTATTTTGAGAATAATATGCAGTGTTGCCAGATTGGGGACCTTTTAATTCTGATTATTTGACTATCACCACGTTTTTAAAATAGTATAATTGACCTTATTTTATAGAATTTTTAAACTATTTTTAAACAAGGCGAATATTTCTATTTTTTAAAAAAGGGGTGACAATCAACAATCTGGAGACAAAAAGTCCCCAATCTGGCAACACTGATAATAACTTCAACGCATTGTTGCTTTTTTGTCCCCAGATTGTTGATTGTCACCGTTATTTTGAAATTGAAATATTCGGCCTATTTAAAAATAGATTAAATTTTTTGAAAAATAAGACGAATTATACCATTTCAAAAAAGTAGTGACAGTAAAATAATCTGAATTAAAAAACTCCCCAATCTGGCAACACTGCTTTAAGCACCTTTCTGTAGCATATTTTAAATAAAAAGAGTTGGAAGCCGTCAGAATTCGACGAACTAAGATGTTTAGAAAAGAATTGTTAGATCGAATTTATAATAAACTTACAAAAATAAATACAATAAAAAATTCATCTTACATTGAATGTTAAAACTAATAATATTGTTAACCCAAAGTTACCAAAATACTATTTCCACCAAAATCATTTCG
Source organism: Maratus speciosus (assembly GCA_963932465.1). Taxonomy (NCBI): domain Eukaryota; kingdom Metazoa; phylum Arthropoda; class Arachnida; order Araneae; family Salticidae; genus Maratus; species Maratus speciosus. Next base: position 603,600,076 of record OZ010791.1, on the reverse strand, counting down.
CCTAGCGTCTCACACTCAGCATAATGAAAAAATGTTGAATTGCATGAGGTTCTAATCGCAGTAACCGCGAATAAAAAAATCCGAAATTTGTCTTTTAGACGCATAAATCAGTATCAGCATAATGAAAAAATGTTGAAATGTAACAGATTTATGTGGTAGAATGCGTGTTTTTTAAAGGCTGGCGTCATTTTCTGTTCAATTTTTTTTTTAAGTTACTTTTATTTGTAATGAGAAAATGACATCAATAAGGATATAAACACTAAAAATAAATAAACCTCATTATCTGCAACAATGTAAGTAATGCAATTGCTACCATTTTGAAGAAATATAATAAAAGCTTTTAAAATTAAAAATAAAATATAAAAATGGAAAAAAATTAAAAAATAGCTAGAACGGGCACATCTACAAAATAAGAGCTTTAATTAAAAAAAATAATTATCAAAATTGGTTCAGTAGAAATCTCAGGCCTGATGACTAAAAATACAGCCTGGTCTTTTAAACATGTAGATGATTACTGATTAAGGGTTCTGGTAGGAACAATAAAATTTTCCCTATACAATGCGACCCCTGTGTGGGAGGGAATCTATGACTTCCACAATTTTGTGGCGTTTTAACTGTTTCGTGAAAAATAAATGTGCAGCAAAATAAACTTGTTGTGCTTCTATTCATGACACCGCAAACTTCTAGGACGCATAGTTTCCGTACAATTAGCATTTGAAATCAGGGATGTTTCATGTGGACACCCTCTACATGTACAGTACGTTACGTAAATTAATAACTTTGAATTAACCCCTTGAGGACGAGCGACCGAGTATACATGCCGCGTAAGTTGCTCATAATCCGCGATTGTTCTTACCAGTAAATTTTTATTGTAAATTTTGCCTTATTTAATCCGAGCATTTTCCCAATTCAATTAGGAAAAAAATTTAAATTTTTGTTTCGAAAAACCGGTGAAAACAGAAAAAAAATATGTAAAAGACTCTCGTCCAAAGGGGTTAAGTAGTTTGATAATTTAAATGCGTTTCATTGTAAAACCCAATTATTTCGGTTTTGGTGAATGCTTTGTATGAGTTTCTAAGCCTCAGGGGAAGAATACCAGATTTTTCCTAAAATAATATTTTTTCAAATTAATGCAAGAAACCAGTGTTTAAATATGACAACAATTATTTTATGAAAATCCCAGTGTTATCCCTTTAAAACTCCTGAGATTTTGAAATTTTGTTATAATAGTTATTCCAGATATATTGCAATTATGATAACAGAAACACGGCAATTTCTATATCAAGATATAACAATTGTACAACATAAAACAAATTTTTCGTAAAATAGTATTTGCCCTGTTTAATGAAAACAATTCACTGCATTGCAATTATAATAACAGAAACATAGCAATTAATACAACAACATATAACAATTGCGTGGACTCATGACAGAAAACAAAGATAATACATTTTTAAAAGTACCGTTAGTAGATAAAGTGTTAAATGTGAAATATCCAATTTGAAAGCAGTTTTCGTATTTAAAAATTCAGAATTCACGCCAGAAAATATTGAATATTAATTTTATTTTACTTTGCGACTATTTTACTCGCGAAAAATTGCTTCGTTAAAAAGTAAAATTAACTATTGAAACTTTCTGGTGAAACTGTGTAAATTCTAAGTAAAAAAAAACTGCTTTTAAATTGGACGTTTCATACTTAAAGACCTAATATTTTACATCCATTTTGTACAACATTTATCTAGGCGCTATAACTGTCGCTTAGTGTTTATACGTTTCAGCAATAGATTCTTCGGTAGCGCAGCCTAAAAAAATGTAATTATTTCTATACATTCTAAAGAAATATCGGCATACGCGATTTTCCCATTATATATTTCTAGACACTGTAGCCGAATCAGTTGAGTAGCTTTTTGGGGGAGGTGCTAGATCATTTTACTACCAGCTACAGAAAATTTGGCTTTATTTAATCATTGAACGTTATACGATTAAAGAAAGCAAAATTTTGTATACAATAATACTAGTAGAAAAATTATTTGATGCCCCCCCCCCCCAAAGCTATGCCACTGAGCCGAATTTTAGCCAGTTTTAGGATAGGATTTAGTTTCAGGACAAAACAGTAAATTTCCTCATTATATTCCTCCTACCTCTATGGTTTTACCTTGTCCTTTCACACTTTTTCAATTATGAAACTTAAGAATCTCTAAGACTGTTGTTGCAATATTTTACAAAATGAACAAATTTCTGTTTAAACTTATTAAGATCACGACATGATTAACCTTTAACCCCTTCAGCTCTAGCGCTGTTAGCAGATGTGCGTCACTGGTCACCAGTGTTGCCGCATATATCAGATTTTTTTTTCAGAAATTTTGAATTTACATCCCAAAAATGTAATTCTTAATTTTCGTTAAATTTATTTATGAAAATCAATTTACTTGTAAAGCAAAAATAATACTTAAAAGTTTCTGGTGAGATTTCGAAATGTCTAATTAAAAAATCAGCAAAATATTAGAACGTACGTCATTGTCGGAAATAACCAAAATAGCATGACGTCGCTGCGTGCGTCATAGAGCGCAAGAGGTTAATGTATCCCGCATACATTTTAGTAAATTTTAAAGTTTTCACAGTACCTTGATTTATATTCTTTCTTGCATCCGATCTTATAAGTGAAGATCCCGTATTCACAGAAATTTTGTATTCATTTGGCTGATAAACAACAATGTGGGCCTTTTTCCCAGATGGGACATGGTCTTGCCTGATAAAAAAGTTGCATGTGAAATTCCTTAAATAGAGTCCAGGGAAATTAGGAGACCGAATAAGACACTTCTTTTTATCACAGTTTACGAAGGTTCTGTCACAGTAGGTATTGGCGACAGGGTTGCCTAAATGCACAGGAATATCAGAATCGGAATTTGGACTTTTTTGCATAATGGGAGATAAGAACCTGTAATAAAAAAAAGAATATCTATGAAAAGCGTCTAACATAATATTAAATATGAAGTACATAAAATAACGATTGTTTTTAAAAAAGAAGTTAATGTTTAAAAAAAATAATAATGTTAATGTAATAGTTTATGGTGCTAAATTGAAATTGGCTTGTCTGTTGTCAAATATGACAAGTGCCAGTTCAGTATTTATGAAATCGCCCTTAAGAATTGTCAACAGAGCAGAGCCAAAGCGATATAAGTAAGCGTCCTATCTTAAATGGGAGAAGTAACTGCAAGATTAAAGGCGAGGTCACATCAATCAAGGTCGCACGCCACCTAGCGGACGGGGTGAAACTACAGGAAGATGCCTAACTGTTTTCTTACTTCACACCACTAAAATTTTAAAGTTTTTTCACCTTGATTACTAGCTGAAATGTCGCTTGCTCGGCGAAGAAAACTTCGTGGCAAAGCGATACAAGCAAGCGTACAAACTTAATACTGAATCGGGCGTAAATTAACACAGTTTTATTTAATTGGGATATTCTGCGGATTTAAAAGAACAACATTTTCTCAAAGATAATAATGGTGTGCTAAAAGCCGGAGACTTGGCCTCTCTGCTCCAAAGCGATATAAGTAAGCGTACAAACTTAATACTGGAATCGGGCGTAAATTAACACAGTTGCGCCATCTTGTGGACGGAGTGATAATTCACATACGCGGGCTTTTTGTGTGGGGTGTATTTTCTGAATCTTTTGTCACTCATGGGTATGAATTTTGTTTGCCACATTTCTTGCAAAGTAATGGCGTAGCGAGAGGGGCATCCAGATGCACGTGACACCACGGAGTTTTCTTTGCCTTATCAGAGAAACTTCAGTTATTAATCAAGGTGAAAAATCTTTACAATTTTAGTGGTGTGAGTAAGAAAACAGTTAGGTATTTCCCTGTAGTTTACACTCCATCCGCTACGTGGCGCATGACCTTGATTGATGTGACCTCGTTTTTAATCTTGCTGTTACTTCTCCCATTTAAGATAGGACGCTTACTTATATCGCTTTGCTTCGTGGTGTCAAATGCATCTGGACGCCCCTCTCGCTACGCCATTATTTTGCATTAAACGTGTTAAACAAAATTCAGTTCCATGAGTGACTAAAGGTTTAGAAAATATGCGCAGATGGTATATATCCTGTCATATATGACGTCACACTAAAAGCCCGCGTATGTGGATTATCACCCCGTACACAAGATGGCGCAACTGTGTTAATTTACGCCCGATTCCAGTATTAAGTTTGTACGCTTACTTATATCGCTTTGGAGCAGAGAGGCCAAGTCTCCGGCTTTTAGCACACCATTATTATCTTTGAGAAAATGTTGTTCTTTTAAATCCGCAGAATATCCCAATTAAATAAAACAAACTTTTCTCCATTAAAATACCGGTATCCAAAAATCCGGAGACTTGGCAGCTCTGACAGAGAAATGTTTAATGAATCTTACGATATATGTCATTGTAGTATAATCATTTACACATTACATTTCCTGACAAACATTTCTGTTTTACTTTATTATTTTAACACAATCATACAAACTGTAAAAAATATCATAAAAGTGGAAAATTTCCCAACTGAGTCAAAAAGTGTCCAGGCGGGGAATCGCAAACAGAACATTTGGCTTAAATATACAGTAATGGAAAAAATTTAGTAATTTCCTACTAACCCTGCAATAATTTATTGTAGAGGAAATTTACTGGTTCCAAATAATGCCTACTTTTAAATGATGCTTATAAAATTTGCTTATGTGGTCATCTACATATACAAAATGAAAGCAAACTTTTTTCTTTCAATAGCAATACCACCAAATATACACCATAAATAAATTCTACATTTTTCCATAAGCTTTAAACAAATTTTCATGAAATTCGTACTATTATAGTTTTAGAGAAATTAATTATTTTAAAACTAGCATATTTTAGCTGTTGTGCCCAACTGAACTTCGGTACACGATTGTTGAGATGCAACAGAACGACTATGTCACTTCTATTAACGTATCGCGCTTTGGCGCTGTTAGCGGATGTATGTCACTAGCTACCAGTGTTGCCGGTTTTTTTTTTTTCTTTTTTTTTTTAAGAAATATTGAATTTACACCAGAAAAATTTAATTGATAATTTTCTTTTACTTTATTTATGGAAAATCAGTTATCGTGTAAAGTAAAAATAAGAGTTAAAACTTTTTGTTGAAAATTCGGAATGTCTAATTAAAAAAATCAGCCAGATATCACGACGATACATTCGAACACCATGCATCATTTAAAAGTATATTTTATGTGCAATCGTTTAAACCAGTAACTTGCTTATATTATAATTAGTTGCAAAGTGAGAAGTGGGTGCTTATTTTTTTTCCTACGACTGTACAATGATCTCCAAATTGTGCTACTTGAAACGATGACATTCCGACGCAATTCACTTTGACACATTTTATCAGGCCTGCCACAGGCGACTATTTTTCTATTCTATTCGCGTGGCCAAGAGGTTCTGCTCTTGAAGCTGGTAAACGGGGTGTACTGGTTTCGAATCTAATCGTGCCCGTCGGCCTAATCGTTCGGAGTTTTCGTGATTTCCTTCGAACCATGGATTTCCATGTGTAAATACGGGTTAGGTTCCCTTAGAAAGACCCTCACGAAGGGCACTCTCCCCCCTGGTCCTATATCCCTCGAGTAGATAATTGGCCGTCAGAAATCAACCCAACCCTATTCTATTCGCACCACAATTTAATAAAAAAATAGATTTTGCAGCATAGTTCTCTTGTAAATGTTGCCAAACTGTACGTCAAGAACTTCTGTTTTGAGAAAGTGCGCGAGTTAGAATTAAAAAATTGTCACTTGTGGCAGCCCTGTTTTATGCAATAGCACCCGATCTGCTATGTAGACAGTTCAACAGAACATTCCGCATGTAAAGAAACTTTATTTAATGATGCTAGGGTAATACACATTATTATTTTATATTTATCACACTGACTGGAGAAGATATCATGCAAATTGAAAAAAAAATTACAAATAACTAAAAACGCGTCGAGCTCGGTTTTCATTCCAAGTACCACAATTCTAGCAGCACTGGCAAATTAAGTCGAATCTTCTGTGTCCAAATTTTGGACGGGACAGATTTTCATTTGGTTGGAAATTTTTCATATTTTATGTCCTTTTATTTCAGTTTGCTTAAATATTTCGCACATATAAACGAAGGTTAATTAAAACCTCATCAATAATTAAATTCATCTCTCATTAAATATATCAGTGCCATCATTGGTTATTTTGACGTATGCACTTGTAACATTTCTTTTTAAATTCACGTGACTTTCGACACATTAAAACAAGTTAAGGAAACACGAAAAACAGTTGAAAAAAATTAAACGTAGAGTTGCTTCTTTTATTAACCTATGATGGTATGAAATAATTATAAATATTTCATTAAAATAAAAAGCATTGTTGACATTTCCCGAAATTTTTTATTTCGAAATACTTAACAATATTTCAAATTGTAATCTTAGCCTAATAACAGGTGTCCGTGATTTAAAAAAAAAAAGCACAGAATGCTGAAAGAAAAAATTGACAGAAATTTTGCATAAAAAACAAAATTCTCCAACTTAACAACAGTGATCATAATTGTAAATGCTCTCTCTAATTCATTTAAGATTACATTATCGAAGTTATAAAAAAATCATACGTAAAATAATTCAATAACTAAAACTTTTAAAACTGTTTTTCAGATGCTAAACAGAAATTACAAGTTTGTAAAGTATTGAAAGAAAAATGGATAGTTAAAATCATAAGTAGCAAAGTCAACGCGCAATTTACATTAATTTCAAGACAATTCACAAATTTCTGTTATTACAATCATATTTGATTAAAAGATACGAAATCTTATTATAAATAAGTAAGAAAAATCATGCGTTGAGCATAGATTATGAAACACTTTCCAACACTTCCTGAATGCTTTAACAAAACTTCGTTATTTAGGGAAATAAGGTAGAAGAGAACTAAGTAGTAGGGAACAAAGTAAACATTTTAGAAAACACATAAAATATTTGAAAAACGGATTTCAGCTGTTACCGTCCATAGCAAATATGTATTCAAATTCTTTTGAACAGCCCTGTATTTGATCTGTAGAATGATACATCTATATATATAAAAGCCGTTCTCTGTGTGTATGTCCTTTATACAAATCTTCAATTTTAGACGGATTTGCACAAACTTGCTGTATATACGTTTTAGAACGTGGAAAAGATTCCTGTCTACTTTAAAAATCAGCAGACCAATATTTATCCCTTTTTCTATCATCTTTCATAATTTAACATTATAGAAATATCTCATTTTAAATTTTCAAATTCAATAGCTTCTTTCCTGTTGCCACACATCTAAAAAACTGCTCAATAATTAAAAAAAAATTGATAACTCGAGTACTTTGTTTTCTTAGCCAATAAAAATTCAGACTCGACCGCTATATTTTTACATTTTTGAAATCGACGTCATTCTATTCAGAAAATGCACATTTTTCATATATTTATGTAAAAACATTAACTAAGCATGTTTTAAAATGACCTTAGGAGTACTTTAGTTGAATCTAAAAAAATCTCTTTTAATGAAGTCGTTTCAATATCAAGAATCAATTAAGGAAAATGATAATAGTAAAAAAAAATCGTTTGCTAGATATGACGTCAATGTCGTCAATATAATTTCAAACTGGCTCTAAAAACTGGATGCTACAATTTAATCCCCATTTCTTTGTAATCTTTAATTATATCATTTAGATAAATGTTTTAATACCTGAAATGCAATGATAACATTCTACGATTTGTATCGAATACGGTTATATAACATACGATTTTTCTACGATTTATATTAAATAGAAATTATAGCTACTATTTTTTAGGGTAAGCTTTTTTTCTTTTTTAAACAAAATTTCATGACTGACAGACTTTTCTGTTAGACGTTGAAATAACGGGATGCATGATGTTTAGAGATCAAATTGCAGTAAAAGCGTAATTTATGGTACGGTTAGGTTGTTGCCCCCAACAATATGGAGCTAGGCGTTACTCATAGATATGTCTTTTCTTCATAATATTGCATTAATAGCAAACGGATATATCTTTCTGAATTGGGTTACAGGTATATTTAAAAATATATCCGTGATTGAAAATTAATTTAAAATGGATAAACAATCCATAAATTGAGATAAGATTTTCAAAAAAATATTACTGAAAGTACTTTTTGTATTCTATTAGATTTTGGAATAATCTAATGTGCGATGTTTAAAGGTCAAATTGCAGTAAAAGTTAAATTTGTGGTTGGGTTAGGTTGTTGCCACCAACCATATGATGCTAGAGTTACTCATAGTGCATCAATGTCTTTACTTTATAATATTGCATTAAGAGCAAACAGGTATATCTTTCGTAATTGGGCTGCATGTAGGAATGAGATTTCCACGTTTTTGCACACCGGTATATTCTTAAAGAAAATGTTGTTCTTTTAAATCAAGAGAGAGTCCCGATTAAATGAAATATCATTTACTCTAACAAAATACTAGTGTGAAAAAATGCGGAAATCTTATCCCTGGCTGCATGCAAATCAAAAACATCCATGATTGAAAATTACTTTAAAATCCATTCACATGAAAAAAAATTCAGATACGATTTTCAAATAAATATTATTTGACAGAAGCTTTTTCTATTCGACAGTGTGAAAAACGAAATTGTATGATGATCATAAGTTAAAAAATTTTTAGTAAAGGCAAAATTTATGGGTTAGGTCATTGCCATCATCAGTATAATGTCACAATTGGCATTGTGTTTGTAGTTTTATATATATATATATATATTCTGAAGATGACTCAATGAAAGAGTCGAAACATGTAAAATTTTAATATTTTTAATGTTTTTTTTTTATTTAAATGACGCTTTTTAAGCAAATAATTGTACTTTAATATATGTTATGACATTTGTTTGGAATATACATTATTATGGTATAGTTAATAGTAGACGCAATTAAAACTATTTTACTTATATTTCTTATCGGTCTTTTAACGATTCGTGGACGGTAATGAACCAATCTCAGTTATTGTCATTGCCGTATTATTTCATTTTAATGTGTTTTACCCGGGTGGACCCTTATTATTGACACGAGATAAGCCGGGTAGATCTGCTAGTATACAATATAATGGGGAAATTTAGTTTAGCAAGAAAACACATAACAGATTGAAATTTCTCTTTCAGCAATTTATACTAATAAATGGAAACATACTTGTATACTTTTGTACAACCCTGTAGTTAACCTAGTACCTTTATTACACGCCACTATTTAGCTAAAGTTTAATTCAAAGTAAAACACTCTTAAAACTACCGGAATCACATTTCCAGAAACTATCATTTATAGACGGCCAATAAACAATTTCGAAAATTTTTGTATACCTTTTATCAGAACGAATATTTCAAAAGTCCGAAAACAGTCCGAAAAAAATAGTTCCGGTTAATCGAGGTTACTGATACTTAATAAGCTTCTTCCCATTATTACTCCCTAAGTACACACCGATTTTCAAGTCTCTATCTCAATTTATTCGGGAGATAGAGCGATTACAGACACACAGACATACAGACGGACGGAGGGACGGACAAATGTTTTTTTCTAAAAATATGTTTTTCGTAATCTCCAGTGTCTGAAACGTGTAAATCCGTCAAATTCTTTTTTTCAATTTAAAAACGATTAGAAGACTTACTCTATACTACGTATGATGGGTAAGTAAATTGCATTACCATCAATCATCGCTACTGTACTGTACTTCGGATACAATATAGTATCTGATGTCTTTTGTATGTACCTGTAAATGCTATGCACTTCGCATTATCCATGAAGTAAGTTATAGTAAACCTCAGCGACGTATATCAATTTCATTATATATGTAATAAATTAACATAATTAAAATACGCCGGAAAAAATTCCATCCACCCCTATATCATTATGTAACGAAATTCTTTTGTATTGCCATGTAAATGAATAATAACTATTTTTTGCGCCACATATTCTACAGAAAATGCATATTTTAGTGCACTTGATAAATGCATATCAATTGTATTATGTTTGAAAGCATGTAACATCAATAAAAATCATTTTAAAAGATTTTTTTCACATAGGCCGTAATGTAACGGAAAACTTTTGACTGTCCCTGTAAATGAACTAAACATGCTAGAAATTTCATTTTAAATAGGGTTCGTGCTATGGTAGAGGTTACTAACCTCCAAAAATTTCAGAACGATCCGAGTATATTTACGGGAGTTAGAGCGCGTACAGACGGACAAACAAACCGAAGTCATAAACACTTTTCAACTTTATTGGAAAGTGTTATAAAGCCAAATCTGTATCCAGTATCAATAATATGCAGTTATAGCATACAGCGAACATTAGAGAAATTCCGCTGTACGTCCCGATCACCGGTGCTTTTCAGCCTACATTTATCACTTGATTGAAACAAGCCTACCTTTATCACGAAACAGCAATGAGACGATGAATTATCGCGTTTAGTTTCTTTCGTTGGCTGCGAGAAATAACTTGTAAAAATAACGCTAAACAGAAGGGAAAAAATTAGAATGAAATTTTGAAATTTAAACACTACGGTTTTAGGCGTTTAAAAAAAAAAAAAAAAAAAAAAAAAAAAAAAAAAACATATATTTTTCAGATTTATAAAAACAGTGCTTTAAACATTTTCTAATGAGGTAATTAAAATGTTCAGTTTATCTATCAAAAAAGAGAAGAAAAGATAAAAATACTATTCCCCAAACAATTTAAAATAAATAGCTTTCTTTTTTCTTTTTTCTTTTTTTTTTTCAATTAGAAGATAAGATTTTTAGAAGCAACTTCTGAACAAAAAACAAGTGTTTTTATTTTTTTATTTTTTTAAACGAAGTTATTATCTATATTACTATATTGCATTATCTCTAATGCAAAACAATAGCAAAAACTAAGTAGGAAATCTCACAAATTTATATTTTTTAATACAAAAAAGATTTTAAACAAGCTTCAATTGGAATATTTTAAAAAGCAAGCATGAGTAAATATTCTTAATTATCGACGAACTTTAAATTAAATATATCATTTTTAGTATTTTTTTTTAATTTAAGATAAAGATAATTACTTTTATACCAATACTATTTAACAAAACATAAAAAAGTTTGATGTAAATTGAAGTCCGTAATCTCAAACATAAAACAATAAGTAAATACTATAAAGACTTCTTTTTTTTTTAAATATATATATTTTTAAAAACCTTAATTTTTTCCCAACTTTTTTTCATCGTTCCAAGCAATTTTATTTCTGTACATCAATAAGATAAAATTCTTTTAGATAAATTCAATAGTTTAATCAAGCTGCAAATTGAACAAAAAAATTATTTGCACCAAAGTTAATTGTTTCAGATTAAACAAAATGCCATTGCCAAAACAAATCTCTCTGAACATTTTAATTACAAAACAAACTTGTTCTGCTTTTTCACGAAAGGAAATGCTAATTAGATACAAGTTTATTGATTCTGTCTAGCCGCGTAAAAACTACTGATAAATCTCAAAACAGGTTTTTTTATTTAAATAAATAATTACAAACGATACGTTTATTTAATTGAATAAAAAATAAATAAATTTTAATTAAAAATCTTGAAACTTGTTAACCTGATCATAAATCCGTTATTTTCGGAAATTAATCAAACATTAAATTTGTTTTTATGACTTTATTGTATTACCCAGATGTTGGAAGGTGGGTTAATATCTTAATAAACAATTGTTTTCATATTTAAGAACTTGAATTTAAAATTCATTTTGTAACTCGTCCATTATGAATGGTTAAACAACAATAAACTTCATTAAACATAAAATAATCGAACAAATATATAGAAAGGATAAATGGTGTTCCTAAAGGGTGCGCGAATTTTTAAATAAATTAGTTTTTCATGGCTTTTGATATATCCATTCGTACGGATACCGTTATTTCTCCAGGAAAACTACCAGTATATTTTAATAGAAAAAAAAAATTATCTTAAATGCGCAGAATTCCCCACCCCCTCCTTTTTAAGAAGAGATTTTCTATAAGACAATACTGGTGGAGAACATTTTTTTTGGTCTGCGAAATTCAAGGAGGCGTACGAACCATGTATATGGTTAAGATGGTGAAACAAATATCATTTATTAAGGATACTCTTGAGTACAGTGATTTTGAAATTATTTAAAAATTTAGTCAATAGATCACATTTTTCTCACCATGTATGAACATTCCAACTAATTATTTATTTTCCTATTTCCCCCACTCACTTCAATTTTCACGAAGCACATTTTATTTTTAAAAAATTCTAATAAACATTTCGATAACATCTCTTCTCACTTCAGCTTCGAAAGTTACTTTTGGAAATTTTTCCCCCCTTTTCTTTCTCTTTTCATTTTATTATGGTAAAAAAAAAAAAAAAAAAAAAAAAAGTAAAAAAAAAAAAAAAAATTGCATCTTTTATTTCTTTCGTTTTCCTTGCGTTTTTCACTTTTTATTATATACTAGGGGGCTCTGCCCCCTGCAAGCTACGCTCGCAGGGGGCAATCTGTGCCGAAGGGGTGTAATCTGTGCCTAAGCTACGCTCGCCCCGTCCAGACACTGCAGAATCTAAAAGCACTCTAATCTGATCGCTTTTTAAAAGATTAAAGAAGATTGAAGTATAACTGAAAAAACCTCTAGCGATCTTCCTGTAAACGGGTTTCCATTCAATTCCCTTTGTTTGCAAAAATTTAAGGCAGAATCAGTCGCTGTTAAGACATTCAATGGTTATTTTTGTGTTTGATTCACAATCTGTTGCCTGTTATATCTAAAATCTGTCGCTAAACTATAAGATTAAATGCCAATAATGGTTGATCGTAAATGTCACATAAAATTGACTTTAAGGACGTTACACGTGTTTACGCCATCAACTGATTTTTATTTCAACGTTTTATTTGTATTTTTATTAATGTTATACTAATTTATTTGTTCTTTCGTTATTTAAAATAAAAAATTATGTCAATTTGTATAATTTGGCTAGTGGTTTCGCGATTTATATAATTTGGCGAAATCGGTCGACGGGAGAAGTACTAATATTAAAACATTGCTTTGAAGTTGAAATTAAATGTCATTATTTGCTGTATCGTCATATACGCACCGGGTTTAGCGAACATTTTTTTACGACAATTTGGCGAAAGCCTAGTTTTCAAATACCAGTTACATATGTATTTTAAAAAATATTTTCTGTTATTTTTAAAAGGAAAAAACAGTAAATAATAAAAAAAAGTTTAATTAATAACTATAGAAACAAAACAATTTATAAAAATTTTTTGTAAATAAAAAGAAAATAAATTTAAATAAAAATGTATTAATAAATAAGCAACAATAGCCGGGTTACCATGTCAGGCAAAATAACACCATTTTGTACATTTTGTACCATTTTGTACCATTTTGCAATTAGGTACAGCGTTGCGTATATGACATCTGTGCCTAATATTTTCTTTTTCGTTTCGTTTAAAAAAAAAAGAAAGTGAAAGCATTTATTTTTAATGTTTCAGTTTTAAATGGAAGTTTTGTATTAAATAAAACGATAATGAAATGCAAATTGTATTATGAATAAAAATAACATGATACATTTCTTAGCATGCATTTAAGAAAGACCAAACTGGTCGCCAAATTAATTCAAAATAAAAACCCTTTCTAAAATATAAAAAAATATATATGTTATGATTAAAATTTGAGTTGCCATCCTCAGAGAAAAGTATATAAAATTAGAAAAAAATTATATTTCGAAAACTTATTCGAATTTAAAAATTGTAATACCAGTTTAGAAATCTGCGGATCAATATTGATTTTTGGTGTTAATTTCATCGCAAAATATTCGATATTTTAGGAGAAATTTCCTGTTAAACATAATCTGTTGTTTAATCAGTCGATTCATACTTCCGTTTCATAAATTCATTTCATTAGGATTTTATATATACTAGTTGCGTAGCAACCCGTTGTGTTGCTTTTGAATTGCATGAGACAATCGATATTTTTGCGAAAAATGAAATCTTAACTTTATTGTAAATTTAGAAAGCCATTGCAATATTAATTTTATTAAATACAATATTTCAAATAATAAGTTATATTTACAATTTATGTCAAAACTTTCCCAATAAAAATGCACATATTCTATAACTTTATTTGCCTAGAGCTTTTCGCTCTTCCAAGATTTTGCTTCGAATTTCGAAGTTCGTAGAAATGATGTCATTTGGGTCAACTTATACAAAAATGAATTTGTTTGGACGAATTTATTCAGAAGCATTTTATATTTATGAATTAAAATAAATATTTAAAGAATTATTTTTTTTTTCTCGCTAACACTTTTCTCTTTTTTTTTCTCGCTTTTTCGCATTTTTAATGTCCGTTTCTGAAATGTTTTATTAGCCATCTTAAGGCAATGGTTGAAAATCTACTTTACGACTTTAAATTAAATGAAAATAACGTACGATGTTTTTTTTTCTTTTGATGTCAACAGAATTTATCTGAATATTCCAGTCGAGAGTCGAGTTTGTGTTTCTAAAATAAACGGATTCCTGAAGCTTGAATATGTGTGAGTTCGTATTTCGTGAAATTTTCTTGAAAACTACAATCATTTTTTCACTATTTATTCAAATATACGTTAATTTCAATTTAAAAATGATTTCAAACAATGATACCTAATAATCCTTGTCATTTTCCCTTTTCTCTCTTTTATCCACAAAAATGGAGCAATTTTAGTTTCCATCATTACAGAAATGTCATCAAAAATAACGTAAAAATTTATATCTCGAAAACTAAACAAATTTTTAAATTCTACGACCACGTTTAACATCCTCGGACCCATGCGGATAACTGGCGTTAATTCGATGACCCAACGTTCCATATTCTAGGAGGAGAAGCTGTGAAATACAAATGGACAGTCACTTTTTAATATAATAGACTGATGAAGTTTTAATTTCGCTATAAAAAATTAGTCAGGGACAAATGCTGAATTATTTATGTTATTTTAAGTGCAAATGGCTTATTCCGTAATGGAGCCTGTACGCAATGGATATAGATTAAAAAACATTATTCTTGAAAATTATTTAAAAAGACATAATAAATAAATCAATTAAGATAAAGTTTTCAAGAAAATTGCATTTGAAAGTAGAATTTTTCCCTATATAACGAAGTAAAAATTGAAGATGCGCGATGTTTAGAAATTAAAAAAATTGCTGTAGCAAAGATTGCAAATCCGACATTTAATCGTCAAGCGTTGCCATTCTCAAAATGACGTCAGCCGTACGCACGGACATATTTTTCCTTTATAATATAGATAGATTTTCAAACGTGAAGTTCCGTTTGTCAGCTAAAACTTTGCATGTGAAAATGTATTCTTTTGGCTTGAGGGTCTAATTTCAGTACCGCGGAAGTACAAATTCCAGAAACTGATGTCTTTTAGATGTATTCATGTAAAAATACATAGTTTTATCAAAGAAAAGGACTGTTTTCTTTTAAATATGGCACTTACTGAAGCATTACGCCAAGTGTCTCAAATTCGGTATCAGCCGAATGAAAATATATTGTAACATTAGCTTTATGAGCGGAAATGTTTTTTAAATAGTGACGTCATTTTCTGTTCAGACTTAAAATAAAGTTATTTTTAATTGTAATGAGTAAATGGTATCAATACGGATAAATAAACCCCAATATTTCTTTTTTTCTACAACAGTGGAAATAATACGATTGCTACCATTTTGATGAAATTTCAAAAAATCTTTTCAAATTAAATTAAAAATATAAAAATGAAAATATTTAGAAAAATAGCTAGTGCGAGGACATCTACAAATGAACAGCTTTCATTTAAAAAAGGAATTATTAGCAAAATTGGTACAGTAGAAAGTTCAAGGAAGATGTCTAAAAACCTATCTTGTGTTTTCAATATATAGATTATTTTTTCTCTTTTACTTTAACAGTTGCCTAGAAACTCTATTTCATACAAATTACATTTAAAATCACATATTTTTCCCAATTCGGCTCTAAAAATTTAAATTGTTCGACTACATATATGTTAAATTCGTGCTTTTTTATATATTATTCTTTTATTTATTTATTGATGAAGCTTTAATTTCGTTGCAGAAAATTAGCGGGAGAGAAATTCTGAACTTTTTTTTATGTGCAAATTGTTTATTAATATTTCGCAATGTAGCCGGCACGGTAAAATCATTTAATTGATAAATAACAACGAAATAAAGCCAAAACTCACTGGGTTTTATAACAGACGATATTCTTGACATAGCACGTATTTTAATTTCAATTTTTTTTTTCGGTTTTTATGAGAAAATGGCAACAAAAATATACAGCAATCTACTATTTTCATTTCCCCCCCTTTAGTTTCAACAGAAATGAAGTACTTCAGCTGCCACGATTACAAAAAAAGTAATAAAAGCTACAAAAAAATAATATCTTAAAATTAAAATGAGATGCAGCTTTCAAACAAATTGTATTTAAAAGAGCATTTTTTTCGTTATACGGCGGTGTAAAAATTTAAAATGTGCGATGTTTAGAAGTATAAAAATTTGCAGTAGAGAAAATTACAAAACCAAAATTTTATTTCAAATTTCAAAGTGTTGCCATTCGCAAAATGACGTATGCGTTACGCACAGATATGCTTGTCCTTTATAATATAGATAGGGTAGATATATATGTATATATACAATAAAACCTCTAAATAACGGACATTTCGGGAGCGCGAAAACTGTCCGCTATTCGGAGGTGTATGCTATTGGGAATACCTCAGATTCATAAATTACTAAGAAATACTTAATGTTTCATTAATTGGCTTTTATATATCCAAATTCCTCTATTATATGATTAATCAGAAATTAAAATTATTTTTAAGCAATTAAACTGAAATAAAATTGTTCATACCTTTATCTACAGTTTATTATATTCTTACGAAAAAAATCTGTTACAAAATTTTACTTTTGCTTGCGATTACATGTAATTTGTTTTCAATGTGAAGTTTAACTCTGTCAGTAGTTTTAATCCTTCTGAATCATCTTTTTTACAAAAAAAAATTGTTTAACTGCCCACTCTATTTTGCCGCTTCTTGGAAATTCTCGACATTGCAGGAAGCATCTCCAGTTTCAGTATCTATCTGTTTCATCATCACTAATAGAGTCAGCTTTTGTCGAAAATTCTGGAAGAATATAATCGCATACATCAACTAATTCTTCCTCAGTGTGCAACTCATCAACAATATTAATGAAATATTCGGCAGTTTCTACACTCCTGATACATTCCATTCATTCACATATTTCGCTTAATTCTTCATTTGTGTTGGAAATGTGTGTTTATTTTTCTTTTAAATAAAGCCTGCTTTTCTGAAACATTATCGTATACGCTCTCCGGTTTTATGTTTTTTTGCAGCTGAGAAAATCCAAATTATAGCATCGACAGCATTAACTAATTTTAGGCAGTTCTCAAGTGTATTAATAGAATCTAACTTTGAAAGAATGTGGCATAATAAAAGCTTTCTGTACCAGTATTTTAAATTGCGCATTATACCTTGGTCAAGTGGCTGGCATACTGAAGTTGCGTTTGCGGGAAAACACATAATTTTAAATTTGTCGAATTTCAAATGTTTTGGATGAGAACTTGCATTGTCCAAAAACAAGAGAACGTTTCTTTGTTGTTTTTTACTCCTATTATCAAAGGAAGTTATATATAACCATTCGATCATAAAAGAACTGATCATCCGCGCTTTTTTTATTTGCTCTCTACACATTACCAAATTTATTAAATTGCATGTTCTTTGGGAAACAACTTAATTTCAGAGATTTTCCAATAATAAGAGGGATTTCAAATTCTCTTAACACATTGCAACCTAATAAAATAATGAGTCATCTTTTGACATTTTTCCGCCGACACAGTCATCTTTTTTAGAACACAAAGTCTTATTCGGAAAAATTCTGTAAAAATGTCCGGTTTAATCGGCTTTAAAAATGTTTCTCTCCTGATAATCTTTACAAATTGGCCAATTCAACACTCCTTTAAGATTTACGGATTTTGCTTCTCCGCATATTGTTTAGAAAGCGTTGTTGTGCCGAGATCCGAACTTTTCCAGCCACTCACTGGAAACCTTAAAATCGTGTAATCCAAGTTCTTGCGACTTAAAAAGCCTTTTCCTAAATCAAAGACCTACTGATAGAAATTTTTTAACGAACTGAAGTAAACCAATTCAGAATAATAGAATCAATTTCCATGGAATTATTCTCCCTCAATTTCCCATTTTTGGTGTTGTCGTTAGAGTTAGTAATCCACAAATTTCTTAGTTCTTCTTTATTTCGTAAAATCTCTCACACCTCTGTTTTACCCAATTTAAAACGCTCAGCAAGTATCCGTAAACTCAATTTCTCTTTCTCAGATAAATTTACAATTTCAAATTTTTCTTTTAAAGTTAGTCGTTTTGTTTTTGAAGCCATTGTCGAAATATTAATCACAAATAAGTATGAAACAGTAATCGACTAGCGAAATGGTTTTTTTTTTCCTGCTCTCGTCACATTCTTGGCACCTTTAACTCTCGCTTTTAATGCTCCAAGGGGAATGTTCCTCTCGGGCCACCCCAGGATTCAACATTGGATGCGGGAAGGAAATTTTCACCCTCCCCTACATTTACCTGTGATCACAAAATTTGTGATACATTGTCCTGATAAATTTAGAGGCTTTTTACTTGTGTTCCTTTTTTACCCTCGTTAAAAAATAATTTTTCATCCTTTATCGCCAAAATTATTGTCCGTTATTCAGAGGTTAAACATACAAAAAGTTAGGTTTTGGGAGTGGGGATTGGAAAACTATCCGTTAAATAGGGGTGTCCACTATTCGGGAGTGTTCGTTTTGGAGGTTTTACTGTATATATATATATATATATATATATAATTATTTTACTTCTTTTATTTTAATTTTTCTGATTTCTTTTATTTCCTTTTCCCTTTTCTTTGTTAATTTTTTCTATCATTTTGGACTATCATTTCTATCACTTTCCTCTTCTGCATGTGCTCCTCTGTGGTTGGTGCTTACCTTTCAGCTAGCTTTACCTGCCCTACTCTTTGAAAGCTCGTCTCTTTTCCCTTTCTTTTCATTTGTGACCTTGTTATATTAAGGACACGTGTTTACACTGGCTGATGAGACACTGATAAAATTTCCAATATGAAACGCGTTCTGTGTATTCTTTTAATTTTATAGTTTTTCATACAAAGTTCTATTAATTAATCATTGGAACTAACTTCTAAATTTTCAACAACAATTTTGTTTTCGCTATATAATATCTAATACATGGTCCGAGTTTTCAATTTCTAAACATATAAAACCTGAATAATTTTTCGCTTTAGGATTATATGTTATTTTGTGCATTTGTTTTGCGCATTGTCATCGGTTGACGAAAGTTCCAACTATTTGTAAAATTAAAATGCGCAAACTATCTGAGCTACCTTTATACTTCTTCAATGGCACTTGCTTCTCATGTGTATTTATTATAGTTTATTGAATTTCAAACTTCTGGCATTGTTTTCGGTACACCCTGCAGTTAATATAATAAAAAGAAATATTTTCTATCAGTAATTTACAACTGAAAGGAAACAGTTAAATATAATTTAGTCGATTGTGACTATTAATGAAGACTTTTATTAAATAATTTACCCACTAAGAAATAAACTTTTATTTGATATCTTTTCCACTATTTAACAAAAAACATATGATAGTCATAATCGTCCGATGCATATAAAGTAATCAACGAGTTGGAAATTCCACGTCAGACGTGGCAAATGAGGTAAGTACGTACTATAATTAATTTTATAAATATTTTTTGCACCGCATATTGTACTGAATGTATATTTTAATGCACTCTGTTCGAAATGCTGTAATATCATTAAAATGCACTTGAGATATTTTTTTCCCATTGGCCGTAATGTAACGAAAATTTGTTGACTGTCCCTGTCATTAAACTATACATCCGATTTTCATAAACTTTGAAATAGCTCGACAAAATTTTACAACAATCATATATTTAAAATTTCAGACCATTTGGTTGGGTAGTTTTTGCTCTGTTATATGCGGACAGACAGACGGATGGACAGACAGACAACAGACGGACCGAACGACGACTATAGGTGCTACGTATTTCTATAATTACGAAAGCACCTAAAAAGCATTATTGCCATTATGTACAGTCGTGGAAAAAAAAAAAAGTAAACACCCCCTAACTAACTCCTCAACAAATTATCGTAGAAGAAAGTTATTGGTACCGAACGATTGGAAATAAAATCTAATTTTAAATGATGTATATAAAATTTGCTTAGGAGCCATCTACATATTAAAACGAACCATAACTTTGTTTTTTTCCAAAAGCAGTACCCAATTCTGGCAGCATAAATGAACTCTACACGCTTCAATTAGCCTAAAAACGAATTTTTATGCAATTCGTACCATAAGTTTCCGAGAAATTAATTCTTTTAAAACGAGCGTATTTTAAGGGCTGTATCCAAATCGAAGTTCTGTACTGGATTGTTAACCGAGAGAGCCCCTTCCTTGATCAAGGCAACTTAAGCAACACTCAAGGAGTCAATGAAGCGTGTTAGATTACAGTACAGCAGAATAAATTTCAAAATCTCTACTCACTTCCATCATAGACGGCCCCTTAAACCATCATTTTGCCGTTTTTTAAGCATAATTTGATAACTACTTGGAATAAAAACGTGAAATTTTTGAATTTCCATAAAGCAGGACTTAATAAATCTAAATCCATCAAAAAAATTGTAGGTTGCAATTCATAATTTTTTCGAATATTAATTTCATAATTCATAATTCATATCATAAAATTATAAAAGTTGCAAATTCAGATTATTTATGTTTGGGTATATTAGTATTATTACTACAAAAAAAAAAAAAATAGCACATTAGGAGCATAATTTCGGGAGATATAAATAAAAATATGAAAATGTAATTTAACACTAGAATCACTAAATTTTGAATGTTTATACTTCAAAAACTTATCATTCAAATGACTTGAAATTTGGTGTCTAGCCATAGTTTGAACCGATGATTTGAAATATCTCGTTAAAATTGGGTATTGCTATTGAAAAAAAATGAAGTTTGAGTTTGTTTTAATATGTAGATGACCCCCTAAGAAAATTGTATATATATCATTTAAAAGTAGACTTTATCTCCAATCGTTCGGTACCAGTCACTTTCTTCTACGATGATTTGTTGAGGAGTTAGTAGGGTGTTTCCTTTTTTTTTTTTTTTCCACGACTGTACCTTCTAAGAAATGAACGTGAAATAAATACTATTCAGAATCTAAATTTGATATTATATTAGGTCATCAAGTATAAAACTTGTGATTACAAAATGACCAGAATAACAACGGGGCGGTCTTCCACCAGTAAAGTTTAACAGAAATTTTCCTCTTACAAAAATGCCATATATTAATGAAAAATTACTATCATGAATACCACAAAAATTTCTATTCTTTTTTACTGGTGGAAGTTTGCCCTTTTGGTAATCTGGCTTTTTGTAGTCACAAGTTTAATATTTGATTACCTGATACATTGCAATAATACAGAGTGATTATAAATGAATATTCCAACTTTACAGGGCTATTAAAAGAAAAAAAAATAAAACCTTGTTGTACAACGGAAATCAAAAACTAGAAAACAAGGATTCTGCTTTTAAAGAATTGAGTGTCTCCCCTAGTGAAAAAAAAAATGTATATATAAATAGTACAAAACATATTTCAATTTTAAGACTAACAGCACAAGCTTTTATTTTATGTAAAATGACGTCATTTCGCTTCCGCTTAAGAATTCTACATTTGCGATCCACTCTTAAATATCTACAGTAAAATATGCATAGGACGTCACTATCCCGAAATAATACACAAATGCAGCAAAAAGATACCGTCATTAAAGAAAGGTGGCAAAAAACGGTTGTCTAATGATACATAGACCTTCCTTTTTTTTTTTTTTTTTTTTTTTTTTTTTTTTTTTTGTAATATTAATATAGATACTTAAAATTAAATGTAGTTTATAATAGCTCTATGTTTTAACATAAATCATTCGTTTATATTTTTTCAAAGTAGCACGTATTTTGTTCATATTGCACATATCTGATTTTCTTTCGATTGTTATGAAAAAATGGCAACAAAAATATATAATTACTATTTTAGAACTATTTTTCCTTTACTTTCTACAGAAATGGAGGACTTCCGTTGCCAATATTAAGCGAATGGCTCCAAAAACCACAAAAAATTAACATTTCAAAAATAAATGGAGATGCAGTTTTCAAACAAATTGCATTTAAAAGTACTTTTTTTCCGAATACGACGGTATAAAAATCGAAAATGTGTGATGCTTAGAAGTTTTAAAAAATTGCTATAGAGTATTTAATCGTACTGCTTTGTTTTACGGCTGGCTTCTGTAAGGTAACATTATTTTTTGAAGACGAAACAAAATAAGTCGGGAGAAAGAAATAGCATACCGTACAGGGGGCTAATAACAGTTGAAAGTTTAAATTCAACGCAGTTATAAGAGTTCAATTGGAGACTCTCCAGAAACATGAACGATATCGAGGCGGCCTTACGATAACTCATCCCACACACTTCTCAGCGTGTCCGGCAGAAGATTTTTCAGAAAATACTGTTAAAGTGGGCGTTTTGAACCGATTACTGACACAGCGACGCGAGAAAGGCGAAAAACTTCACGTGACAGGAATCCGTTATGACCCGACAAGTAATTAATTTATTAAAGGGTGGGAAACACTATTCAATTCCAAATCGTTCCAAATACCAATCGCTTCAACCGCCTGACAATCTTATGCCGTTACGTTTAAATATGAGCCACAAAATATGGATAAGAAAGTTTCGCATTTTGGAGCAGGTATTTTGAGAAGCACTTTAAACATTTTCAGCTGCGTTTTTAAAATTATACATGCAAGAGTTACAAAATACTATGAATTTTAATATTAATGTTGCTATTTTATCACGTCTGTCTGTAAAACATGTCAGTTGAACAGGAAAATATTTACTTGAGAATGAATAGCATCCGAAAAAACTAATATTTAGGGCTGAGAAAACTAATTAAAACTCCATAAGAACTCCCCGGAAATGTTTCTCCATTTTTTTTTTTTTTTTTTTTTTTTTAAACAATTTGGAAATGGTTGTTGTTTTTGGTCGAGGATGGGGCCAAATGATGGTCGCATTTTATTTTATTTTAACGAAATTCAACGATGTTCTTTACTTTTAAAAGAATTTTTATCTTGAATAGGTAATCGAAAGGCATAAAATCGTTAAAAATTGAAAAAGTTACAAAATGGGTAGGCGCAAATTATCAGTTATGGAAAATTCCAAAGCCAAAGAGCGACGCCGAAATGAAAATTGTCTTGCAAAGCAAAAATCGATGTCTTCAACTGATTATGTAGGCCATGAAAATCGAGCTCTTCAACTGATTATGTAGCCCATGAAAATCGATTACAGAATAAAAGACGAACGCGAAAAAGGAAACAATATAATGTTTAATCGATTGATAGTAAAAGGCCGTATCTCGAGGGGCTCTAATCCACTAGCCACGGTGTTTTACAATCGATCGATTCTAACCGGGAAAAATTGAGATCAACGTAGGTAATTTGTCGCAATCTGTGGATGATTCGGTGGAACTGCTTTCGATTTGTAAACTGTTTTTCTTCTCGAAACGGGACTTGGAGAGTTTATCGATGAAGGTTTTGGTCGTCTCAAGTTTGATCTTTGTGATCTGTTGTTGAAGAGGATGCGAAGAAATTTTGTGGACGAAATTTATATTTTTCGGTTAAATTTTGTCACGAAGATGATTTGTCGCGATCTGTGGATGATTCGGTGGAACTGCTTTCGATTTGTATTTATTCGATTATTAAAAAAATTCCAAATGGTCATTGTAATCTATTAAATTAAATTTTTTTTTGTTTTTCTGGAGCCTTGTCAGACGTCAGGTGTTTGTTTCTCCGCTGCCAACTGATGTGGACAAACTTAAGACACGCATATATGCAGCCATTCAAAGAGTTATACAGGACATGCAGAAAAAAGTATGGGATGAAAAGTATGGGATGATCGTACTGCTTCGATATCTTTGGTGTTTCTGGAAGGGCTGACATTCAACAGTTATAGCTGTGTTGAAGTTAAAGTTTCAACTGTTATTTTCGATTTCCAATTAACAGCAGGGTTTTTTTTTTAATAGCTCTGTAAATTTGGGATATTCATTTATAATCGCCCTGTACTATACTCGATATAAAAATATCAAAACATCAATAATTTCAATCTGTTTACTCTGGCTGTTCTGAGCAGCACATTGCACAGTGTTGCCAGATTGCGGACTTTTAGGTAGATTTCGTATGAAATACTACCTATTGGGATCGTTCCTATATTGGAATTTCTGAAAAATTTTGCAGATCTACACCGATCATGACCCCTAGAACCCAAAACCACCCTCAGTAAAAAAAAATTATCTATCTATCTATCTATCTATCTCTATATATATATCACTTTCTTCTGGACACGATAACTTTCGTAATTCTACACCAATCTCTTCCAAACTGATACATAAAATCGAAGGTCATAAAATCTCGGTCAAGTTCGTTAACACTAGAACGCCCGGACGGAGTCGAATCGACTCCGACCATGTGAAAAAATGCCAATTGGAGCCAGAAATGTTTTCATAAAATAAGTTAAATTTAAGCCACGCAGAAATACGTTAAATAAATCAGTTAAAAAACTTTAAATTAAAATTCTGGTGTGAAATATTTCTGTGAAGCTTGGGTAAAATTTTCGGGCGTTCTAGTGTTAATGGGCAAAATCGGACCAAGGGGATGGAAATAGGGAGGGGTTTTATGAAAACAGAAAACCCCCCATAACTTCTTAATTTTTGTACATATCAAATCAGTTTAAAGTTTTTATTACTTCAAAAATAGGGCCAAAATTTTATGTATCACAGATTTTGATAAAGTTAAAAATGGGCTCAAGGGGCACAAAAATAGGGTTTTGGGGAGAAAAAAATTTATAACTTCGTCAATTCGCAAGATATCAATTCCAATTAATTTTATTATAAATCTCCTTAATATTATCTACAACTTTTATATTCACAAGTTTTTGATAGGACCAATTCGTACCGCAAAAAAAAAAAAAAAAAAAAAAATTAAAAACGAAAACAAAAAGGGGGTTTGAAGAAGAAAAAAATCATCCATAACTCCGTCAATTCAAAAGATATAAAATCCGCATGAATTTATCATATATCTTCTTAATATTGTCTACAACATCTATATAGACAAGTTTTGAATAGGACTAATTCTTACAGCAAAAACAAATTAAAAATACATAGCGGTTGAAGAAAAAAAATCATCTAAGTAAGGGTGTATTCAAATCCAAACTGCGTATTTTCTGACTCATTTTACAATTCATTTTTGCTCTCAAAGGCTTCCAATTGGTACGTTTTCTTACTCAGAAACTATATAATGTACCGTAATCGTCGGTTTTTTTTATAGAGGCAGAATATATTTTTAAAAAATGCTGTTAATGTGGGCATTTTGAACCGAATTTCCCGAAGCGGATTGTGTTGGAAAAATCATTGCATTAAGCATGCACCCAAATCAAAACTGCTTATTTTCTGACTCATTTTTAAATTCATTTTTGCTCTCAAACGCATTCAATTGGTAGATTCGCTTATTCTGAAACTATATAATGTACCGCAATGATCGATTTTTTGATAGAGGCAGAATATATTTCAAAAAATGATGTCAAAGTGGGCATTTTGAACGGAATTTCCCGAAGCAATTGTGTTATCACTTTCTTCTGGACACGATAACTTCCGCAATTCTGCGCAAATCTCTTCCAAACTGATACATAAAATCAAGGGACATAAAATCTCGGTCAAGTTCGTTAATGGGCAAAAGCAGACAAAGGGGAAGGAAATAGGGAGGGGTTTTGTGAAAACCGAAAAAAACCCATAACTTTTTAATTTTTGTACATATCAAATGAGTTTAAAGTTTTTATTACTTCTAAAAATAGCGCCAAAAATTCATGCATCACAGATTTTTGATAAAATTTAAAATAGGCTCAAGGGGCGCACAAAATAGGCGTATTTGGGAGAAAAAAATTCCTTACTTCGTCAATTCTCAAGATATCAAATCCAATAATTTTATTATACATCTCCTTAATATTATCTACAACTTTTATATTCACAAGTTTTTGATAGAACCAATTCGTACCGAAAAAAAAATTAAAAACGAAAACAAAAAAGGGGGGTTGAAGAAGAAAAATTTTCATAACTCCGTCAATTCACAAGATATAAAATCTCCATGAATTTATCATATATCTTCTTAATATTGTATTCAACATTTATATAGACAAGTTTTTGATAGGGCTAAATCTTACAGCAAAAACAAATTAAAAATGCATAGCGGTTGAAGAAAAAAATCATCTTATTCAAATCCAAACTGTCTATTTTCTTACTCATTTTTAAATTCATTTTTGCTCTCAAACGCATCCAATTGCTAGATTCTCTTATTCAGAAACTATATAATGTACAGTATTGATCGATTTTTTTTATAGAAGCAGAATATATTTCAAAAAATGATGTCAAAGTGGGCATTTTGAACAGAATTTCCCGAAGCGATTGTGTTAGAAACGAAAAATATTGCCCTACTGAGAAAATAATTGTTTATTAATCAAATTTTAATTAATTGAAAGAAAAATAAAAACACAGGTCGCTTATAAATCTTTTCAAAAATCACGTCAGCATGTTTCATATATATATATATATATTATTAAAAATGAATCTGAAAATGTGCCAGAAAATTTCGAGTTGTTGAGTATGGAAAAATATTTTTTTTAATATCGCCTTAACATGATTCTGATAAAACCACCTATTTTATAAAAAGAAATTAAAAACTCGTCAAAAGCAGACAGACAAAACTGTTAAATTGGATTTATATCTAATAATGATTTAGTTTTTGTTGGTGAAATTAGCATACTTAACTTCGAAATCTACCTCTGCCTGTAGGCCGGGCCGGCAGGGATTTTTTAAATTCAGATTATTTGACTGTCACCACTTTTTTAAAATAGCATAATATAATTTACACCTTAATTTTGAGAATTTTTAATCCATCTTTAAATAGGCCGAATATTTTTAATTCAAAAAAGTGGTCACAATCAACAATCTGGGGACAAAAATGTCCCCAATCTGGCAGCACTGACACGGCATGTCAGAAAAGCAGTGTGTTTGGTCCTTATACGGCAACACATGTGTTAGAAAATAGCCCCTTTGGATTTGAGAACAGCCTAAGCAGTGGATTTATTTTTTGTTATCGACAAATTACGTTCATTTCCTCTGTAAATATCATGGAATACAATCTTTATTTCTTAGACAAAATATTAAAAAAGGTGATATTGTGCCATCAATAAATTGTAATCTTTTCACAAGTATGTGCCCTGTTTAGATGTGTTCGTAATCATATAAATACGTAGCACCAATAGCCTTTGTCTGGTCCGTCCGTCTGTCCGCATATAACAGATAAAAAATTACACAACTGAATGGTTTTAATTTTCATATATATCATCCTTGCAGAATTTTGGAGAGTCATTTAAAATATTTTAAAATCGAATCAAAACTTAAAAAGATATTAATAAAATTTTTCCCCATTCCATTAAATCCTACCATGCGTAGTTAATTCATTGTAGGAAATGATTCTAGATTGCCCTGATGTTTGCGTCATATTTAAGATGGACTCATGTGTTACCGTGTTACTGATACCTAATAAATGGTATTCATGCATTTTTGCATAAGAGTGCAACAGCTATTGCGCCAAGATTTGAATATTTATAAAACCAGCTATAGTACGGACGCACCTCATTTGCCACGTTATCGTACAATTTCCGACCCAGTTTAACATATGTTTAGTTTGATATTTCTGTCAGTTATATTTCTCACACTATAAATGTTCTAATGTTGTTAATGCAAAGAGAATATTTATGCCAGCTGTCTATTGTGACTCCTAGATAAGTTTTAAAAACTGACCAAGAATAGAGTGTGTTATTTATGTGGAGAACAAATTAAGTAAATCAAACTTTGGTACATTAAATTACTTGCATAATTTGTCAAAGATTCTGAGCTTTCTATGAGTAATAGAGTGCTCAGAAGGATTGATTAACTGAACTTTAATTTTAAACATCAAATTTTGCCTCATTTAATAATAGAATTTATGCAAATAAATTAAATACAAATTTATATTTAGAAATACACGTCATAAACAATTAAAAATTGTATAACTCGTCGAAAAGGAGTTAACCTCTGCCATCGAAACACTCAAGGCCAGAGGACACGAGTTGTGACGTCATCACTAATGGACCGACTTCTAACTAGTGTCGGAATTCAAAGCGGAAAATTTTGAATAGAAATTTTCTTTTATTTTATTTGTAGAATACCTATCATCTTATCAAACAATAATAACTATTTAAGCTTACTGGTGAGAATTTGGAATCTCACAATAAAAAATCAGTCAGATGTGGCAACACTTTGGCATGAATTTTTATTTAGAGATTCAGAATTCTCACCATTAAGTTTAAATAGTTATTATTGTTTCATAAGATGATAGATATTCCACAAATAAATTGAAAGAAAATAGCTATTCAAAATTTTTCAGTGTAAATTCCAACACTGGTGAGAAGTCGGTCGATTAGTGATGACGTCATACTCGTGTCCTCTGGCCTTGAGTATCTTGATGGCAACGGGTTAACTCAAAAATCCAATAACGATTTTTAAAATAAAGTGTATTCTATGCATAGATGTCAACCTTCCATTAATCTTCCGTAATATCTGGATTAATGTGTGCCACGTTAACCACTTTCGAACCAGAAAATTTATTTCTTGAATCTTTATTTATTTAATTCGAGGTTTCTACGTGAAACATATTTAATTTCATTTCTTCAAAAGATTTCTGGTTCAAAACGTATTAAACCAGCGTCTAATTAGCGCACGTATTACGGAAGATTAGTTTGAGGTTGGCACCTATGTCTATGGGTTTTTCTAGAACATCAAAGTTGAGATACATATATCGAAAAAATGTGAAAGACCGTTTAGAATTACAGGAGTATAGACTTTGTTTTCGAAGGAACTTTTCACAGAAATTGTGCGCAAATAGCTACTTTCATAACTTCCCAACCTAAAGTTATTATCGTGATGTTAATCTACCGAAAAAGAACATTGTTTTGGAATATTTAAAATGAAATCAATATCAACATTATATAAATACAGTCATTCAGGGTAACTTTGATCCGCATTTTCTCTATTTTCATGTGCCACACTTTTATTTTAAGAATACTGTTGCAACCAGTGGCATAAAAGAGAAGAAATGATCCTAAATTACTATATGACTATCAAAAATTAAGGAACATAAATGATAAAAGCAATAAAAAATGAATTTTTAGCTTGGTTCAAAGTTACCCAGCCATTTAGGGTAAATTTGCACCATATCATAAATATTATCTAAAATAATTCATTATAAAAAAAAAGTATTATACTAGTTAGGACAACTTTAAACCCCCAAAAATGTTTTCAGATATGTAAAGATTCCGAATTTACATTTCCCAACATCGCAAGATTTGTATAATTTATGATATTACAATAAATATTAGGCAAAAGAAAAGTGGAAAAAGAGAACCATGAATATTTAGTAATAACAAAAACTGTTTATTGTTCATATAAAACATAAAAATGCAGTGAAAAACAATTTTCAATGTTTCATCCCAGTGATATACCCATAGTTACAGTAATACATACTAGTACTAGTATTATTGAAACAAGAATAAAAAATGTCGAAAATAAGAAATGTCAAATTTGAATAGCTTTGCCCCGAATAACGCCTTTAAATGAATTTTATGTATTTTACACATATTTGTGAAAATATTTACATGTTATATCTAATGCACACTTTCGGCATTTATATAAAATGTACGTGCAAATATGGGAAATTTTTGACAGTAGCACCTATAACCAGTAAATTATAAACATCAGTATAACTTTGAGCCGGCTCAAAGTTATCCTGAAAATGTGGTAAAATGTTAATGCCTTCTTATTTTACATTTTATTAACTATTAATAAATAAATAATCACAAAATATTAACACATTTACAACATTTAGATAATAATATGTCTGATAAATGAGTACATTGTTACTTACTATGAAAATGTAATTAGATTATAACAACTTCAAAACAGCATTCAAAATTGACTTGAAAACAGTACTTCGCAAAAATAGTTAGATGATGCAATTAATTGTGCATAATGCTGCTAATTTATTTTCTAAAATAAAGAGTAGAAATCCCTGTTTAGAACCTTGCCAACAGAGCACCGTTCTGGAGTTTATTTAGTCTTTTGGAGTCAAAAATTTCGAAAATTAGGAGGTGGTGCAAAGTTACAGCCCATGGTTCAAAGTTACTCTGAGTGACTGTACTCAAACTAAGTCAACAATCATGGATGGTAACATTTTTTATAACTTTCTGCATCTAAATGAAATATTAAATCAATTATAGTATCATTAGTTTCCGAAACCGCTATGCAATGAGGCGGTTCTAGCTCCCATTGGAGAGGGAAGAGAGATGGAAGCTTTTTTTATGACGTAAACACTCTAATTATAAAATCGTTTATATCGATGACACTCGTAAAATTCAATAGAATTCAGTGTGTCCGCTTGATTTGTTGGCAAATCTAAAGCTACTCTGTAGATAATGTCGTCACATTTTAGTTGATATTTTATGGTATCATGGTCTTCAATCTTTTTTGCCTGAAAGTTTTTACCACTTCAAATTCCAAAAGTTAATATTCGCTTTACCTAACCCGGGAGGACGCGCGCCGAGCCTGATAGGCCCGGAATACGTATGATTTTAGGGGTTCGTTCATCTGACGAAACCCTATTCATCTCGCTCCTCTGTCTGTCTGTTCGTCACAGAGCCCGTTCTCAGAAACTATATATGTTAGAAACTTGAAATTTTGCATACTTATAGCTGAAAACCTTACATCAAACGACAAATCCTAAAATTTGGAAAAAATCCTATATTTAACCCTCTGGGCTCTAACTTGTGTATTTTAAGCTTTTCTTTCTAAGTCAGACCCTAATTAAGATGAAGACTTGAAATTTTGCAAAATTATAGCTAAACACTTGCGATCAAACGACAAATCATAAAATTTCGAAAAAATCTTATATTTAACCCTCTGGTCTCTAACTTGTGTATTTTAAGCAATTTTTTATCCTCCCCCCTCCTTTTCACCCGGGGGGCACTTTTTAAACTTTTGCAGACACCCCTTTGACCAGTATTTCTTATTATGCACCATAGACTTACATATTTTAGTTACATTTTTTTACCGCCAGGGTGCGCCTACCTATCTCGGGTGCTCTGGCCCGATCCCCTCGACTAATATAGCTACGGATAGGTTGTAAAACGGAGTTTCGTTCGGTTACAGGTTTGTGTAGAATAGAGTGCGCCCCTGGTTGCGAAATGTCGAACTAACAGATTTTGCAAAAGAATTAAGTGTTTTGAAAGGAATATTAAACGAAACCTTTTGTGCGATCTGTGATCACACTTACCCATTTGTTTACAATTGTCACCACTATATTTTAAAAATTAATCTTCAACTTATTTTATCGCAGATTTTATAACAATTGTTTCCAACTAAATAAGGGGACGATTATTATTTGCATTTATTTGTGACAGAGTGAAAACCATTCATACCCTGGGTATGCGCACGTTCTGCCGGGTTAACCCCTTTAAAATATTTTTTTTAAGGATAGCCGATCGATCGCAATTATATATTTTCAATCGAGTAAGTACATTTGTAGATTTGCTCTCACTGAACTACGGTATGCGCCTATCGTGGAATCTTTTTTTCTTTTAAATTTAAGCAGCTTATATAGCCAGCTTATTACAAGACTTGAAAAAATACATGCATTAGTATGCTTTTGTAAAATTTCATTGAATTATATAAAATAAAGTATCGTTCATTTTTACCGGTGTCAGTTTATTATTATTTTTAATTCATTTAATAGCATTAAATAACTAATTAACCCCCTTAACAAAGAGAGCACTTTTTCCAAGTACGATTGTATATAGACGGGTTACACATGACGTCACATGTCTGGAATCGCTTCATATGACGCCCAAACATAAGGCAAATGTGGTGCTCTCCATTTGACTTATTAGGCTTATTTGCACCATAATAATAAAAATAAGAAAGATCTAAATTAAACAGAAAGATAACACGTGCTTTTAACGCAAACGGGCAGTTCTGTGCTCCACGTTGTGCTCCAGATGCAATAGTATCAGTCGTTGTTAATAGCAACGTGACGTCAATGCAAGGGGCCTATACCAGCGTTAAGTTTAAATTTGTATTATCATATTCCACATGGACGGACGCGATCAATCACATAAAATCTAAGATAAAATCAGGACGTACGCATCGTACGTCGTGGATGTCAAGCGGTTAATCTCAATGGTTCTGCCAATAAATAAGGTAATTTATTTTTTATTAATAAGGTAAGCTTGGTTGCCGGCGGAGTCAGCCTTAAGGTATCTGGTTAAATTAAAATGGCCGTGTACCTCAAAGTTTGCGAATTTTCATTGTCATTGTTATTACTATTGTTTTATTTGAAAGAGTAACCGTCTACTATTCAAAATCTGTTTTAATTTTATCTATATGATTATTCAAAGGGGAATTATGGCCAATTCAATAAACAGGAAGTAATGAGTCAATTACCAGAAGTGAGCGTACGACGGTAAGAAGATATGTAAAAAATGTTTCTATGCATGATTTTCTTGCGGTTTTTTTTTCTTTTTTAACATAAAAACATTAAAAACCTTAATTGACACTTCTAGATTAATTTTGTATGTATCTGAAAGATATAAAAAAAAATCTTTAAATGCGATTTCTGGAAAATCAATTATTCCGTTATCTCCATTCTCGGTAAACAACTACATTACATAACTTTTTTTTTAAACATATTCCCGTGAAATTTTGTCAGAATGCTTTCTATATTACTCACTACGTTATGGACTAGAATTTAAGATCTATGTAATAATGTAATGATTTTGTAGGTTCTCGCATAAAAAAATTAATTTTTTGTGAAAAATATTAATTTATTGACATATTTTGGAATAGTTCAGTTAACTTGGATGATATTGTGAAACTACTAGTTCAGTGCACAGGATAATTTAATAGTAGCAAGTTTAATAGTGCATAAGTCAATAGTGCAAAGAAAATTGAAATATATTTGGTTGAATTGAGTGTACGATGTCTGGCGTAAGCATGAGATTTTGCTAAAAAATATGGACGAAACACCCAATTTCTTAAAAGGTTATGAAGATGTTGCTAGGATTTTATGGGTTTTCATTTTTCTGTATTACAATTGAACTAAAACTATGTGAATTTATTCAATATTGTACATTTCTTTTAAAGCACTCTGAACGTACGCAGGTACCTTAAGTTAGAAATATTTTTTTTCTAAAAAGAATATTGAAATTTGCAATTCAGCTATTTTTAAGTAAGAGACCTCAGGACTCTTAAAAGCTACAAAATTTTCGAAATTTTTATTTATTTTTTTTTTTTTTTTTAGATGTTAAGCTTCAATCTTTTCTGAACGTTTTGATATAATTATTTCCTTGAAATTTTCATTAGGACAGAATTTATAGCGTTTAGAATTATACCCGCTCAATTGCTGAAGTGCCATTTCCTAAACTTTGAAGTAATTTTTCTCCAAAAGACGTTTTTGGGTATAAATAGCGCACGATATCTTAAAAATTTCTGAATATTTTTTCCTGAAATTTTCAAAACGTACGTTTCCTGTTAGTCTGTTTAAACTGAAACCAAAGTTTTCTTTTTATTGTTCAAAAAAATATTTTTTTTTACGTGATTATATTGTTGAAATTTTCAGAATTTTGCATTAGCTAAGTACAACTTTGTATTAAAAATATAAAAATGCTCTAAATACAAATTTATTTAGGTTCAGGGTAATTATTACAATCTGAAGTATAAGTAGACACCAAAGTTTCCATTTTAGTTGCAAATTTTATTTTGCAATCCTGCGCGTAATCCGTTATGCCGATTTTCCACTCGTCAAATGTCTGACAGTTCGGAGCCCCCTGTAAATGCTAATTCTGTATTCTTAAACCATTTTTAGAATGCATGAAATGAAAGAATATACTTATAGGTTTAATCCCCCCTAAAAATTTTGTTTTAAAATCAGATACATTTTAAGGTATTAACGCCCTTGCTGCGCAACCCGAGATATACTCGGGCATGCATTTTTTCGTCTATTTAATGCTATTTGGTTATTCCCACCATTTATTTTTTAGTGAAAACTTTGCCTGATTTAATCAGGACATTTTCCTCGATTACTATTCTCAAAAATTTCTGCTTTAAAGAACCGGTCATAAAAGATTAAAAATTCGGTAAAAGACGCTCATCGCGAAGAATTACTTATGCAGCGAGAAGGTTAAACGTTGAAAATAGCCTTTTTTTTTTTTTTTTTTTTACAATTTTAAGAGTTCTGAGACCCCTTAAAATTAATTGATCAGGTGATTAATTTCAATTTTTAAAAACGCAATTAACTAATAACTTAAGCACTTGCAAGAATTAATTGACGATTAAAATCAACTTGCCGATAGGTTAGATATAATCCAAAAGATCCCATCATAGAAGATGCTCCTACAGAAGATCTGGGTGGTAAATAAACAGACAAAGTCACATTATTCCCCGTAGAATAGAACGCAACTCCTAGATTCGATGATATAAGACTACCACAGAAAAGGCCGAAGTCTGGCTCCATGTTAGCAGTCAGGTCGTATAAAGTGGACAGCTTGTGGGTCGGTGGTTCTTTAAATGCAGAGATAAGTTGAGAGAATCCCCTTGTTTGCTGGCTTCGAAGAGTGGAACCAGACATTCTTGCACCGTCGTCTCCAAGAAATATATCTTCATGCGATTCAGATAGTCTGAGGTATCCTCTTCGACATTCCAGTTTGTCTTCACTTCCATTCCTGTAAAAGTAAATAAAAATATTAGTAAATGACAATGAAAATACAAAACAAATAAGGTGCTGCTATCCAATGTACTATATATTCACAAATTAACCCCTTGAGGGGCGGTGGGATAAAATATATCCAAATATATATTTAAGCAAGATTCTTCCCAGAAACTTTTTACTAAATTTTATACTTTTTACTTTGGAAGGAAATCGTGGAAAAATTGCCTTTACTTATTTAAAAATAAAATTTTTCGATTATTCCGGTGAGAATTCAATATTTAGTCATTTTTGCTTGCCCCTCAAGAGGTTAAAAGATGTAAAAAACATATGAATAACATAAAACTCTACGTTTCGGTTTAATCTTTAAAACCTTCGTCAGGAGGAAAATTTTCTAAAATATAAATCGACAAAACTCTTTACATGCTACATTTTAAAATCAATTCAAAATACAAATCAGTCTAAAAGAAACTTATTAATCCCAAATAAAAAGTTCAGTGACGCCATCTTTTAAACAAAAAACAACGATGAATGAAGTGCTGTAAAAAAGTCGAAATTTTCAGCGTCTTTTCAAAATAGAAAGCTAGATTTCAGGAATGTGAAAGGAAACAATGAAATTTTGACAATGAAAATTTATTAAAAATAAACCATGAAATTATATATACAGTAAAACCTACCTAAAGCAACCACGTTCCGTTCCAATAAAAAATGGTCGCTCCGAGAGATAGTCTCTTAATGGAGGTCATGTTTAAATTTAGATTTTAATTGTCAAAAAAGATAGCAATTAATGTTACTAAAATTTATTTTTCACATTAGGAAAAAATATGAAAATTTAAGTATCGAAACAAAAGTTAATTACATAAGTTAAATACTGCAGAGTTTAAAAAATGAATATGATGACGTTTGCTTTGATTTTACAGTTTCATCTTTTATAACTTTTATTTCCAAGCCCTTTCTAAATTCTATAAATAAATACTTTTTTTTTAACTCGAACAAATAAGCACGATTACATTAATTTATCTATTTCTTCGGGAGTTTCCTGACAGAATAGTGCAGGGGAGTTTATTGACCGTCATTTTTAATTTGTCATCAGAGTTAAATTCATTGCCTAAAAAGGCACAGAGAGTTTTAAACACTTAAATGTTACCGGAATAATAATAATAAAAAAAATCTAAACTCAGTTTAGAAGTTTGATGAAAAATGTACCCACCGGATTTATTTTTCTAATAAAACCTTCTTGAAGCGACCAGGAAAAAACGGAATTTGTTTCATTTTCTTCGAAGGAATTGGTCTCTCATGGAGGGAGTTCAACTGGGATGGTCTCTGAATGGAGGTACAATTAGTATTGTCCCTATGGGAATAAATTTCGTTCCATGAAAAAATGGTCGATCAGGGAGGTGGTCGCACAGGGATGTTTCACTGTATCTATATACCGGGTGTCCCAAAAAGGAGTGACTGATTTTAAAATTCAATAACTTGCAAACGGTGACAGATATTTAAAAAATTCTTGCAGGAGGGTTATGCATAAGGTCAAAAGTTTTTTTTTACAGTGATTTTCAATTTTAGTTCGAATTACAAATAATAGATGGCGCTGCGATCAATAGACGCTGAATTCAGGCTCGATTTTTGGTACTTCGTGGCCGGGATAATACATTTCCATCTCCTTTTTCAGCATGGAACAAGAGAAAGGACTAGAAATCGAGCCTGTATTTAGCGACTATTGCTTACAGCGCCATCTATGGTTTGTAATTCGAACTAAAATCGAAAATCACTGTAATAAAACTTTTGACCTTACGCATAACCCTCCTGCAAGAATTTTTTAAATATCTGTCACCGTTTGCAAGTTATTGAATTTTAAAATCAGTCAGTCCTTTTTGGGACACCCGGTATATAAAAGCCGTTCTCTGTGTGTATGTCCTTTATACAAATCTTTAATTTTTGACCGATTTGCACGAAACTTGCTGTACATAGGCTTAGAACGTGGAATAGATCCCTGTCACCTTTAAAAAATCATCAGACCAATATTTATCAATTTTTTCTATCATCTTTCATAATTTAACACTATAGAAATATCTCATTTTAAATTTTCAAATTCAATAGCTTCTTTCCTGTTGCCACACATCTAAAAAACTGCTCAATAATTTAAAAAAAAATTGTTAACTCGAGTACTTTGTTTTATTAGCCAATAAAAATTCAGACTCCAAAGCTATATTTTTACATTTTTGAAATCGACGTCATTCTAATCAGAAAATGCACATTTTTCATATATTTATGTAAAATCTTTAACTAAGCATGTTTTAAAATGACCTTAGAAGTACTTCAGTTGAATGTTAAAAAATCTATTTTAATGAAGTCGTTTCAATATCAAGAATCAAATAAGGTAAATGATAATAGTAAAAAAAAATCGTTTGCTAGATATGACGTCAATGTCATCAATATAATTTCAAACTGGCTCTAAAAACTGGATGCAACAATTTATTCCCTATTTCTTTGTAACCTTTAATTATATCATTTAGATAAATGTTTTAATACCTGAAATGCAGTGATAACATTCTACGATTTGTATCGAATACGGTTACATAAAATACGATTTTTGTACGATTTATATTAAATAGAAATTATAGCTACTATTTTTTAGGGTAAGCTTTTTTTCTTTTTTAAACAAAATTTCATGACTGACAGACTTTTTTCTTTGAAATAATGGGATGCATGATGTTTAGAGATCAAATTGCAGTAAAAGCGTAATTTATGGTACGGCTAGGTTGTTACCACCAACAATATGGTGCTAGGCGTTACTCATAGATATGTCTTTTCTTCATAATATTGCATTAATAGCAAACGGATATATCTTTCTGAATTGGGTTACAGGTATATTTAAAAATATATCCGTGATTGAAAATTAATTTAAAATAGATAAACAATCCGTAAATTGAGATAAGCTTTTCAAAACAAATTACTGAAAGTACTTTTTGTTTTCTATTAGATTTTGGAATAATCAAATGTGCGATGTTTAAAGGTTGAATTGCAGTAAAAGTTAAATTTATGGTTGGGTTAGGTTATTGCCACCAACAATATGATGCTAGAGTTACTCATAGTTCATCAATGTCTTTACTTTATAATATTGAATTAAGAGCAAACAGGTATATCTTTCGTAATTGGGCTGCAAGTAGGGATGAGATTTCCACGTTTTTGCACACCGGTATATTCTTAAAGAAAATGTTGTTCTGTTAAATCAAGAGAGTGTCCCGATTAAATGAAATATCATTTACTCTAACAAAATACTAGTGTGAAAAAATGCGGAAATCTTATTCCTGGCTGCATGCAAATCAAAAATATCCATGATTGAAAATTACTTTAAAATCCATTCACATGAAAAAATTGAGATACAATTTTCAAATAAATTTCATTTGACAGAAGCTTTTTCTATTCGACAGTGTGAAAAACGAAATTGTATGATGATCATAAGTTAAAAAAATTTTAGTAAAGGCAAAATTTATGGGTTAGGTCATTGCCATCATCAGTATAATGTCACAATTGGCATTGTGTTTGTAGTTTATATATATATATATATATATATATATATATTCTGAAGATGACTCAATGAACATGTAAATTTTTAATATTTTTAATGTTTTTTATTATTTAAATGACGCTTTTTAAGCAAATAATTGTACTTTAATATATGTTATGACATTTGTTTGGAATATACATTATTATGGTATAGTTAATAGTAGACGCAATTAACCCCTTAACGCTCGAATTAAATTACGGTTGAATAATTCAAATTGCTTATTGGCACCACTTTTATGAAAAAGAAATATTCACCTTATTTAATGACAGTAAAAACGGTACTAAAATATAGCCAATTTCACTATTTTATAAAACTGGTGGGAATCAAACAATTTGAGTAAAAGACACAGCCCGAGAATATCTCGGAAGCGAGAATTAAGGGGTTAAAACTATTTTACTTATCGGTCTTTTAACGATTCGTGGACGGTAATGCACCAATCTCAGTTATTGTCACTGCCGTATTATTTCATTTTAATGTATTTTACCCGGGTGGACCATTATTATTGACACGAGCGAAGCCGGGTAGATCTGCTAGTATATAGATAAAAGGCGCTACCCCTGATTTTAATTAAATTTCTTGTTAATAAATACAAATATTAAAAATTTTATGAATTTTATGGTGATTGCAAATTCTACGAATTAGACATTAACCCTCCGTCTACCAGACGGGTCCATTGGACCCGACAGGTACATACAAAATATTCATTCAAACCAGAAATTTCTTTAAAATAAACTAAGTATATCAACCAGACAAAAATAAGGTAAATAAATAAGTTAAATAGTTTTAAATAAAAATTCTGGTATAGAACGTTTTATTAAAACTTGAATAAAATTCCCGGTAGATCTAGGGTTAAACAGAAAATCTGGTGCCATACGCCTTGGAAATGTCAAGGAATGTACGCATGTTGTATATGTGCATATCTCGCTATATATCAGTGATAAGAGCGCTCCGACCCAAATGACCGATATCTACCACTAAATTTTAATAGTATTTCTTGCCGTATTTAATGATAGAATTACTGAGATTGAATAAAACAAAGAATACAATTAAAATTTACTGGTGAAAATCAACCATTTGGGTCGGAGCGCTCTCATCTCTGACATATACATTTTTAATATTTCTTTCCATATCTCTCCCTTTCAACAAAACTTTCATCAAATTGAAGGTAAACTACTAGTTTTTCTTACAAATGTTCAATATGTGCATATTCAGTTTTACTGCACACATCCAACCTAAAGTAAAATTCTTCCCACAGTTAGACGTAGAACCGCAGCCTAAAGTAAAATTCTTCCTACACTTAGGAAGTAGAACCAGAGTAGTGGAAGGAATAGCCTCTTCAATTCTGTGTCTCAAGTCTGGCAAATAATTATGGAGCGGTGGAACGTAAACACGATCTTTTATAAAGCTATAAAGAAAAAAATCGCATGCCTCTAACGGCTTTTAAATATTCAGCCCAGTAACAAAGCTTTACGCTCAGGAGTCGGCTTGTTGCGTATGTGGCACTGCAAGTGAGTCAATAACAAAGCGGTACTCGCGCATGCGCTTATCTAAAAATCTTTGGGTTACACTTTTTTGTGACCCTGAACCAACACTCTACAACACTTAGAGTTGATATTATTAAGGGGATAGGATACCTTTAAACATCCAAAATTTTCGATTTTTTTTTTAATACATATTTTGATTCCGTAATTATTTCTGAACAGTATGCAAAAAAACGCATTAAAAAATCCCCTATAGTTTACTAATTATGGCAGTTTTACTACGACTTCATATTAACCCCTTAATTCTCGCTCCCGTCATATTCACGGGCTGTGTCTTTTATTCAGATTGTTTGATTCCCACCAGTTTTATAAAATAGTGTAATTGGCTTTATTGTGGTATCATTTTAGCTGTCATTAAATAAGGTGAACATTTCTTTTTCAAAAAAGTGGTGCCAATAAGCAATTTGAATTTTTAAACCGTAATTTAATGCGACCGTTAAGGGGTTAAGACTACATAGGATAATTAAACTTTGCGTTGCATTTACTTAAAACGATGAATTTTGATACTGCGCGCAGTGCTACTAAAAATCTATGCATGGCAATCAAAAGAAATTTTTACCACATACTCCTTTCTTTATTATGTACAACTTAAAACCAGAAAAAGGTAAGATTTCTTTTTTTTTCTGTTTTTGAACGTTGAAAACATTTCTTTTAAATGTAAAATTTTAATTTTTTGTTAATTTAGTCAATATGTTTTACAAATATTCTAGTTTTAGTATAAAGGCAGCAATATTATGTATTTATTTTCACCAAACTAACCTCTTTATATGCATATTTTCAGATTTTATCATGCGTGCAAGATTTTTTTTTCTCTTATTATCATATATTTTTTATCTTATCATTTCAATATTTATTTATGAATTTACAAGTACCGTATAACCTCTTATATCCGAAACTCTTTTAACCGAAACTCTCGGTTAACCGAGATTTATTTTTAAAGCTTTTTTTTTTTTTTTTACTATCATATTCCTTGTGTGCAAGCGGTTCTATGCAAACTACGAGTATATAAAAAAAGCTTCTATCACTTTTCTTAGAGTTCCTTTAAATTTAACTTGAGCTCCCATAAACTACGGAGTGGAACGAAGAAAACGAACAAAGTAGCAATTCTAAAGCTTTTGAATGTTTTGAAAAAGGGTCGGCATGCCCTGAGCAGCAGGAAGACTGTGATACTGGTGAACTAATAATATTAAAAAACTCCGTGACGGAACTTCAAAGAAAAGGCAATCGAAACTACGACAAACAAAACATTTTTTCTAACCCTTGTGGTATATGTAAAAGGTACTTAATTTCAAAATTAAAATTTGGATAATTTATTCTTGGTTCTATTTTGCTATTTCTTTATTTTTATTAAACACTTGTTACCATAATACGAAATATTGCATATATTTCTCCTTAATCTTAAAATCGAAGCATTCTCGATTATCCGAAAATTTCGATTTTCCGAAAGAGGGTCGGTCCAAATTACTTCGGATAATCGAGGTTCTACTGTATATATATATTTTTTAATGTAAATTTAAATATGAGCTTTATAGTTAAGGGGACAATGGAGCTTAAAATCCTTAAATATATATATATATATATATATATTTATTTTTATTTTTTTTTTTTTTTTGTAAATTTCAACTTAAATATTATTCGAGGGTACATTATATACATTATGGCATGCATTTATCACAAAAAAAATTTAAAAAAAAATTATTTTTGAAAAAAAAAAATGGAATTTTACGCGTCGTCTTAGAAATCTTCGAAATGTTCCATGCGTCTTCCATATCAATGAAAATCCCCAATATTTTTTATGAAAGTTTGGTTTATGTATATAAATAAAATAGAGCATCGAATTTTATATATTTGAATTTAAAGGTAAAAAAAATTCAAAATTTCAAAAAATTTTCGAAAAAATTTCAAAATTTTTCAAAAAGAAATTTTTTTTAAACCTTTAAATTCAAATATATAAAATTCGATGCTCT
Source organism: Maratus speciosus (assembly GCA_963932465.1). NCBI lineage: Eukaryota > Metazoa > Arthropoda > Arachnida > Araneae > Salticidae > Maratus > Maratus speciosus. Next base: position 603,557,940 of record OZ010791.1, on the reverse strand, counting down.
ATTTTATTTATATATATAAACCAAACTTTTATAAAAAATATTGGCGATTTTCATTAATATGGAACGCGCAGGGGGCACTTCGAAGATTTCTGAGACGACGCGTAAAATTCCACTTTTTTCTCAAAAATAAAATTTTTTTACATTTTTTTTGTGATAAATGCATGCCATAATGCATATAATGTACCCTTGAATAATATTTAAGATGAAATTTTACAAAAAAAAAAAAAAAATTGAAAACATTTTAAATTTTGAAAATTTTTCGAAAAAATTTCAAATTTTTTAAATTTTTTTTTAACTTTTAAATTTAAATATGTAAAATTCGATGCTCTACTTTATTGATATATATAAACCAAACTTTTATAAAAAATATTGGGGATTTTCATTGATATGGAAGACGCATGGGGCATTTCGAAGATTTCTAACACAACGCGTAAAATTCCATTTTTTTTTCTCAAAAATAATTTTTTTTTAATTTTTTTGTGATAAATGCATGCCATAATGTATATAATGTACCCTTGAATAATATTTAAGTTGAAATTTACAAAAATAATAAAAAAATATTTTTAAGGATTTTAAACTCCACCGTCCCCTTAAATGAAGTTTCATTTTTAGGTGCGTTCGTAATTATATAAATACGTAGCACCTATAGTCGTCGTTCAGTCCGTCCGTCCGTCTGTCTGTCTGTCCGCATGTAACAGAGCAAAAACTAGCCAACCGAATGGTCTGAAATTTTAAATATATGATTGTTGCAAAATTTTGTCGAGCCATTTCAAATTTTATGAAAATCGGATGTATAGTTTAATTACAGGGACAGTCAAAAGTGTTCCGTTACATTACGGGGAATGGGAAAAAAATTATTGGAAGTGCATTTTAATGATGTTACAAACTCTGCACCTTATGAAGTGCAAAAAATTATACATTCAGTAAAATAGGGGGTGCAAAAAATAATTATAAAACTAGTTATAGTACGAACGCACCTCATTTGCCACGTTTGACGAGCAATTTCCAACTTGTTATATTTCACTTATTTCACAAGTTTTGAAGCTTGGAATATAGTGATATTTTTTACTTTTTCGACGCGTTCAAAGGTATCCTACACCCTTGAAAATTTATAACTGGGACATACTTTTATGGACACACTGTATATATGAAATGTATACAATAATTAACTCATCTATGTTAAATCAAGCAAATGTACCACTTAACCCTTAAATGCCGGGTGTTGCTTTTCGGCAACATACCCAAATTAGGCTTCTAAAATACTATTAGTATAATATTGAAACTATAATGCCTAATGTTGCCAATAAAAAACATTCTGAAAATATTATTAAATCGATTTTCAACATGTCGATGGCAACACTTGCGCTGTTTAAGAATAAAGATAAATTTATTTTTTAATTTGTTCCTACTTGTTAACCATTTTGAAAAATGGTTATTGTTCTCGTCAGGATGGGAAATCAAAAGCATATCTGAAGGTTTTTATTGGTTTAATCCGCATTTTATTCGTTTTCTGATTGGTTTATACAGTAATATGTATTTCCCTTTACTTTCAACAGAGATGTGTTGCCACTATGACAAAAAAGTAATAAAAGCTAAAAAAAAAAAAAAATAATAGCTCAGAAACAAATCGAGATACAGCTTTCGAACAAATTGCATTTAAAAGTACATTTTTTTCTCTATACGACGGTGTAAAAAGTAATATTGTGGGATGTTTAGAAGTTTGTTTAACCCTAGAACTACCGGAAATTTTACTCAAGTTTTATAAAAACATTCTACACCAGAATTTTTTCTTAAAACTATTTAATTTGTTTATTTAACTTATTATTGTCTGATTTATACATTTAGTTTGTTTTGAAGAAATTTCTGGTTTGAATAAATATTTTGAATGTACATGTCGGGTCCAATGGACCCGTCTGGTAGACGGAAGGTTAAGAATGAAATTTCATTTAAAATGTGTTGTTAGATTTCTTGGAAATCTGACAATGGAAAAGCCTTTTCCCGAACAGTCAATGAAATGCTTGGATAATATCCATAAGTCTCAGGTGGATAATACGTACGAGTCGCAGGCGATTTCCGTTGCTTGCAATTTTTACGTGTAATAAAACTATGAATGTTTAATTCATGGCTTACGTAATGTATGATCAACTCCGTGCTATTTTTTATGTCTGAAATTTTAGTCTTTGAAAAAATCCTTTTCCAAATGGTCGTTGTAATTTGTTAAATTGCATTTTTTTTTCTTTTTGTTTTGTTTGGAAGCTTGCGAAATACCCTATTTTGTTTTGCAGTGTGCAAGTAAAATTTATTTCTTATTATAGATCCTAAAATTCTTGTGTGTTTAATATTATAGAATTTTATCAAGAAAAATTATTTTTTCAATTAAAGACCAGTATTGCCGATTAGTAACAAACTATTTTTTAGCCGTAAACCATACTTAAAACAAAATTTGATTTTTTAAAGTATTTTTCCCATGATTTATTTAAAAAATGAAAGCCGAAAAACATTATTACAATGATTTTTTGAAAAATCCAGCATTTAAGGGTTAATACTAGGCTTGAGCGTTGATACAAAAATGGCGCCTATCGTAGGCGAATTTTTGAAAGTTTTTGTACGGTCCCTTGAAAATGAATACCAGTAATTTGTTAAAAATATATATAATTTTCGGAGATTAAACAAGTCAAAGAAAATTATTGGAAAATACTGGTGTGTAAATTCAGAGAACCGTACAAAAGCTTATAACATTCAAACTACGACAACTGCCTTTTTTTTTTTTTGTCAGCGCTCATGCCTTGTATGCAGGAGGCGGTGCCAATTAACATAATTATAAATATTGCACATTTACATAATGGAACAAAACATATTTGCCAAACATCAAGTATTTCTTAGTAAAATACCAAAATACTACAACCTGGTTTTCGAACCTAAAACTCTGATATCAGTGTTGTCTCTGAGCTACATTTTTAAAAATTCAGATTTCTTTGTTGGAACCACTTTTTTGAAATCGTAAAATTCATCTTATTTAATAACATATTAATTAAGGCAAAAACAAGGTGAATTTTACCATTTCAAAAAAGTGGTGCCAATCAAGAAATCTGAATAAAAAAAAGTAGCCCACTGGCAAAACTGTTTGATATATCTTTGTTTATTTAATTCCACGTTTTTTACGCGAAACTTATTTTATTGTAATTCTAAGAACTTTTTCTGGTTCGAAACGTGCTTAACCTGGTTTAAATTAACCCACATTTTACGGAAGCATACTAGGTAGTTTATAGGTAATAAATTATGATTTTCCATACATAACTGAATTTTAGCTTATTTCACGTTGAGTATATGAAACTAATATTTAATATTATGTTAAAACCTTCAACAGAAAATTTTTTACCTCTTATTCTGAGGAAGCCTATTTTTAGTTTTGAAAATTGCAAAGCTTATGGTTATGAAAATAGAAAAATTTAAACATAAAAAAAAGCAATTTAACAAATTACAACGACCATTTGGAAAATGATTTTTTCAAAGACTAAAATTTAAGACATAAAAAATCGCACGGAGTTGATCATACATTACGTACGCCATGAATTAAACATTAATAGTGTTATTACACGTAAAAATTGCAAGCGACAAAAATCGCCTGTGACTCATCAGATTTCCTGAAACTTACATATTACCCACCTGAAACTTACGTGTTTTCCAAGCATTTCAGTGGCTGTTCGGGAAAAGGCTTTTCCATCCTCAGATTTCCAAGAAATCGGACGACCCATTTTAAATGCAATTTCATTCTTAAACTTCTAAACATCCCACTGCATTACTTTTTACACCGTCGTATAGAGAAAAAAACGTACTTAAATGCAATTTGTTAGAAAGCTGTACCTAAATTTGTTTCTGAGTTATTAATTTTTTGTTGTTGTTCTTATTACTTTGTTGTCATAGCGGCAACAGAAGCATCCATCTCTGTTGAAAGTAAATGGAAAATACAAATTACTGTATAGACCAATCAGAAAGCGAATAAAATGCGGATTCAACCAATAAAACTCTTCAGATATGCTTTTGATTTCCTACCCTGACTAGCACAATAACCATTTTTTCAAATGGTTAATAAATATATATATATATTTAAATAAACCTCGAAATCTCAATGTAAAATTCTACTTGTTTTACGTGTTTTCTAAATATGAAGAGCCTTTAATATAAAATTAATAAATATTACATATTATAAAATTAATAAATATTACATCTGCGCTCTGGAATATATTTTCAAATTACGCCTACAGAAATAAGTGTATATTAGACTGATGTTAAAAATACATTTTTTCAAGACGCGCACAAAATATTTATTCTTTCGAAAGATCGCAATACTTTTACATAGCAGAAAAGTTATATTTATTTTTTCAATTCAAATAAATACATTTTTATACAAGAATTTAATTGAATATTTGAAATCAGAAAAGTAATGGAACCACACATTATAATAAATATTTTTTCTTGTTCAAATTATATTTTTTTACTAGGAGAAAATATTGGAAATTGAACACTATGTTTATTTTTAATATTATCATTTAATTACGCTAATATATAATATATATATGTTATTATTAGATAGTTAATATAACTCGCCCACAAAACGGATCTATTCACTACACTCTATTTATAGACATTGCGATCATTTAAGCGAACATAAAGTAGATAAATAATTCGATAATAACTGTCGATAGGTAGACTATAATCTAATGAATTCAAAATGCTCGGATGCAAGATTTACATTAACAAAATTGCAGATAAATATTTAACATCAAATAATAGGCATCATTTAAGTTGAACATTTTCCTAAAACCAATGAATAAAATTCTAATCATCAACTCATCCGATTTGATACTAATACTTTTTTTTTTCTTTTACATGAAAGAAGTTGAGGTGTTACAAGTTTTTCTTACATATGTACAACATAGATTTCTAAAAAATAGTTGCAATTCCCATGTATCTCATTTTTTATCAAGATTGTAAAAAATGAGAAGAGCTTAACCCCTTAACAGTTTTACCCGAGTGGCACTCGGGAAAAAAGAGTTTGATATCTTCGATACTAAAAGCTTTTTGATAATACTTAATTTTAACTGTAATCTTTGATCTGTTAAATGTTTCGGTTGTACAAAGCCAAATATTTTAGTAAAAAAAATAGTGGTGTCCGGTCCTTATTTTTTATTTATTGTGTCAAAAAGAAAAAGAAGAAAAAGAAAGAAACAGTTAAGGGATTAAAGATTTAAAAAAAAAACAAATGGGTAAGTGTGATCATAGATCGCACAGAGGGATCCGTTTAATATTCCTTTCAAAACACTTTATTCTTTAATTATAAAGCCAAATTGATATAATTTATAATTATTAAATTCTTAAAAACCGCACATAAAAAGGTAAAAAACACTAAGGTTTAAAAAGAAATTGCGTCCCCCCCCCCACGAAATTTCTCGCGCCAATCTTTTGAAAACTTTTTATTATGTGTTATAAACTATCTTAAGGTTTCAAACAAATCGCCGTGGTAGATTTCATAATTTAAATAAAATCGCGGTCTGTTAGTTTCACATTTCACCACCAGGGAGCGCACTCTAATCTTAACAAAAGTGTATCTGAACGAAACTCCTTTCTACAACTTATCCGTAGATACATTAGTTGAGGGGTTGGTGGTCTTAAACAAAAAATTAAGATATTTGCTAAATTACTACTATTCTAAAATAGTGGTATCAAGAGCTATGAAATTTTTCATATTGAATGAGTATTATTTATCTCATCACGCGGGGGAAAAGGGGGGGGGATGAAAACCGGAGATGCATAACATGATTAAGCGGTCACAGACCTTTCCTACGATATATCGCATGAGGGGTAACTGCAAAATATAGAACAGTAGCCCCCTTGAGTGGGTAAAGTGGAAGGATGGACATTTATCGAAAAATGGAGATTGCCATTCGATTGACAAGAAAAAGTTAGCTTCTATGGAGCCTTCTCAGTTTTATTTCTCTCCGCTGTGGCTCAATTAGGGGCAAAGTTATGGCCCAAAGAAAAAACAGCCCTAAACGTTGGGAGAGCCCTGCTTGGTGCGGGGTGCCTCCTAACATCATTTTTTGAAATATATTAACAGTAAATTTATTTACCTTTAAAATAAGGTGTATAATTGGGGGTGGGGGTGGGGTGCAAACCAGTATTTCATAATTATCGGAAAATATTTAAAAGGGGCCCAACCCGGGCCCCTAATAGAGTTAGAGAAAATCGGAAGACAGCAAAATAATCGTTCGGAAATGTTCGCTTGGGCGCTTTGAGCTAATTTTGGCGCGAGATCTAAGCTATACGACCAATAGGAACCGAGATATTTAAGGAAAAGTGAAAAAATGATAGGATTTCTTTGCAGCAGAGAATAATAATTTTAAGATTTAAAGTGCTAAGCCGGCCCCAAAGGCTTACAATGAAAATAGCCATGATAGCACAAGATCCCTGGAACCGTTGGAATTACTTTTAAATTTTCATATTTAAAAGAACTGGTTCCATTTACACATCAAAATTTCCCATAGTGCAACAACAATCTCCAGAAGCATTTTATAGAAATGAAACCAATTAGTTAAATAATAATTAATATCTCAGCTTGATGAAATCAGCGAAACATTTTTTACCGGATGTAAAAAAAAAATAATCAAAAAATTTAATAATTTCAAAGTTAAATTTAAAAAATCCTAGTACGAAAAACCACGTGATCTGCTTTAATTGCTCGGTTGCCAATACGCCTGCAGATAATGATGACACCTGTTTTTAATCTGGAAGAGATCGTTTTTTCCATTTGATAAAAAATCCATGCTTTTGTTGAATTAGGAATGCCTTTCCGATCTTGTAATTGGGTTTTTTTTTTAATTAATAACGTCCGGTAATTACGACTTTTTCAAAATGTTATGATTTGTCGTTTGATGTGAGGTGTTCAGCTATAAGTATGCAAATTTCAATTCTCCAACACATATAGTTTTTGAAAACGGACTCTGTGACGAACGGACAGACAGAGGAGTGAGACGAATAGGGTTTCGTCAGATGAATGAAACCCTAAAAAGATTTCCAAATTTGCAAAGTACAGTAGAACCTCGATTATCCGAAGTAATAGGGGCCGACCCTCTTTCAGAAAACCGAGAATGCTTTAATTTTAAGATTAAGGAGAAATATATGAAATATTTTGTATTTGGGTAACAAGTGCTTAATAAAAATAAAGGAATAGCAAAATAGAAACAAAAATAAATTACCTGAATTTTAATTTTGAAATTAAGTACATTTTATTATCACAAGGGTTTGATAAAATATTTTGTTTGTCGCAGTTTCGATTCCCTATGTTTTGAAGCTCTACCACGGAGTTTTTTAATATTATTAGTTCACCGGTATCACAGTCTTTCTGCTGCTCCAGCCATACAAAATCTTTTGCAAAACATTTAAAAGCTCCAGAATTGCTAATTTGCTCGTCTTCTTATTTCCACTCCGCAGCTTACGGGGGCTAAAGTTAAATGCAAAGAAACTCTAAGAAAGGGGATCGAAAATATTTACATGTACTCGTAGTTTGGAAAGGACCGCTTGCACACAAGCAATATGATAGTAAAAAAAAAAAAAAAAAAAAGAAAAGAAAAGAAGCTTTGAAAATGGATTAGCACACAAGGAATGTGATAGTAAAAAAAAAAAAGCTTTAAAAATGGATTTCGGTTAACCGAGAGTTTCGGTAAAATATTTCGGATAAAAGAGCTTCTACAGCATCATCTAATTACTAGGAGAATGATATTTGAAAAAATAACAAAAGAACACACCTTACCACCCCCCCCCCCCCCAAAAAAAAAAAAAAAAAGTAAAGAAAAAACTGATGATGCAAGGATCGAATTTCGTTTTACACGATAACAGCCATAACGGTCAATTTGGCCGAGACTAACTACATATATTTCGATTCGAAATAGAAATTTCTACATAAAATAAATAAAACAAATATAATATATTATAGTATGCTTATATGGCATGAGTTAAATTTCCGATCGTTCTAGAGTTAATTTAACCTCCTCTGAAAATATATTCTACGCAAACAATACTTTCTTAACCTTCGTTTAAAGGTCGTTGAAATTTAAACAGCATATTCGCATCTAATATTGACACACTTTCTGACTATGTTTGCTCAAGATAATGACGCCGTAAATTTAAGACCGTTGTGTTATGTTTTCTTTAAGTGCCTTCCGTAGTATTATTCAAGCTTTAGTATTAAATACTTAGAAACTTCTAAATATTTGTTCAGAGTTTTCTTAGTTTTGTATAATCTTTGATATATAATTGGTTTCTTTTTAACGAAAAATACGAATAATGGATCAATAAGTTAAATAAAATGTTTTTATTCATGAAAGTCATTATCTGTTTACTTTTGTTTAGTTTGTTCTTGGGAAAATAAAATAAAAGTTCATTAGGAATCGGAAAATCCTGTGGGGCATTTAAATAAACAGATACGTTCAAACCACTGGAAAAAGACTTCTACAATTTTTAATAGCTAAGGTTTTGGTAATTATCTACATACTGTAAAATATGTACAGATTATTATACTAAATAAGCTTTTTCAAATTACATTTTCTGGTTTCAGAAGGATTATTTCTCTTAAAAAACTTATCTGTTAGAAACTATGCAGAATATAAATATATTTCAATTTGATTACACAAACAGTTACAGTGTGATCGAAAAATAATGCCAAGATTTTAAATAACTGTCACAAAAAACTATGAAAGGTAATTTATTGGTTTTAGTCTTAAAATGTGCGGCAAAATTTTTTTTTTCACATATCTTAGTATGTTGCAATGTGAGTGAGCACCGTTCGGTGTGCACCGGGAGCAAATGTGTGCAATGTGAGCACCAGGGGCAGTTTGACCGGGATAAGTTCTCCGAAAAAGCCGCTGTACACTGACTATCGACTTTGACTCCACATACCAAATCACGCACTGTGCTTTTTGTTGCACGGTCAACATCGTGCTGTGCTTTTTGTTGCACGGTTAACATCGTACTGAGCAGCTGCAGTCCGGCGCGTCGGCAGAACTTGACGACTGCGCAACTAATCCGCGCATAACACAGACACGCAAACGAATTCTGGTGAGCTGAAACCAAACTTGCGTTGACCAGTTATCGTGTAATGAAAGAATTGCTCATTTAATATAAAAGGTTTCGATGTTATGATTTTTTTAAATCTAGGCATTATTTTTCGATGACCCTGTATAATATAGAGCTCTGAAAATACTTAGAATTCTCAGGAAAATCATTGTTAATCAACATTAATATTAAAAAATAAAATGCAATAGAGTTTGAGTTTTAATATTACGTATAATAATACAGAAACACAACCTACAGATTTTTATTTATTTATTTATTTATTTTTTTTTAAGAAAAAAGTAAATATTTAAATGTAACATTATAAAAATCAAAATGGAAGAGTCGGAATTTTTTTAAAGTGAAACAAAACTTTTAACCTTCCTTTACAGGTCACTGAAATTTTAACAGGCTTGTATACTCTTATCCAATATTTACAGGCTTTCAGATTCTGTTCGCTGAAGATAATGACTACAGAATTCTAAGACCTTTTTTAATGGCTTATGTATAATTTATTCAAGTTTTGAAATTAAATTCTATGAACTCTATCATTATTTGTAATGGATCTTCATTCTTAGTTTTGTAATATTTTTAGAAATATCACTTTTTTGTTGCATTTAAATAAAAGAATCATTGTTCAATAAGATAAATTACACTTCATCATGTATGGAAGCTATTACCTGTTAAGTGTTTGTGATAATAATATACAAACGCTTTGGTAATTGAAAAGATCTATGGTGCCAAAGTGCTGCCAAAATGCTTTTACAAGTTCTGTTATTGGCTGAGTTTTGAATAATTAAAGATTTATCTTCCGAATGCGAATTTCAATGAATGTTTGAAAAAAGCTTTCAAGGTTCGCACACTCCTTGGAATTTCCAAGGACTCTGGCACCACTATTAATGATAAGGAAATTTAGATTTAAATTTTACAACACAGCATTCGCCATCACCGCCTTTATTCACAGATTTTGCAATATTTTTCTGTAGTGAAATACTTTGAAAATACTGAAAAAATTTAGTGGTAGAACTGTGCGAACCCTGAGTTTTATATTAAAGTATATTTACAATGCTAATGTTTTACATTTCCTTTTCTGATTTTGAGTTAAAGCATAAAATTAAGTATAAAATTATTGAGATTTGAAAAACCACCCGTGGCAATAAAATTAAAAGGGATGTGTATGCGAGCTGTAAATTCTTCACTCGGAAAATTTACAGTTCATATGATTTATTTACCAGTTGAATAATTGTGTTACACATTAATCTAATAGGATGTGCATTATATTTATTTTTTTCTAACCAGAATATTTTAGACATTTGTTTTGTTTCATTTATTCGTAAAATATCGAAAGAAAAGATTAGAAAAAAACACCATATGAAATTATTGATATGGAAATTTAAATGTTGTCAAATTATGCTCGTGTTGAAAGCGTATGAAAAACAGATAATAAGGCAAATGGTAGCCTAAATAACGGGCTTGTTATTTATAAAATAAGAAGTTTTAGAATTGTTTTCATTTTCAAAACCGACGAGATCAAGAATTCACATGAATGTTTAATAGGCTTATACATTTTAATATTTAACTGTGATTTCAAATAGATATTCACTTATCCACTGACAGCAAAGGTATGTATTCGCAAAACCATATTTTTTATCTGTGAATAATAAGCTTGGAAGAATATTCGGGTTGGGTTGATTTTTGACGGCCAATTATCTACTCGAGGGATGTAGGCTCAGGGGGAGAGTGCCCTTCGTGGGGGTCTTTCTAAGGGAAACTAACCCGTATTTACGTATGGAAATCCATGATTCGAAGAAAACCACGAAAACTCCGAAAGATTAGGCCGACGGATACGATTGGTTTCGAACCTAGAATCTCCCGTCTACCAGCTTCGAGAGCAGAACCTCTCGGCCACTGGTGAGGCCTAACGAACGAATATTCGGAACATCGTGGTAAATGGTCTGTTTCAGCGGTGGCAGATATGCGGAAATATATTGTCACGTAGAACTCGTATCATCTTAATGACAAATTTCATCAATCTATGAATATTCTCAAAGAAAAAAAAATCTTCGAATGATAAATTTATTTTGATGAGCATGGCTTCATAAGTACATTTTAAATAAAATCCTATTAAATAAAGATAGATTGCGGCTATGTAAAAATAAATTTTACCGTGGTTACTGCTAGATATTTGAGGGCTGCTTAGGCAACTATTTTTATATTCTGTTCGAACCACTATTTTGAAAAAATACATTTTATTGTATATTTCCCTTACAAATGTTGACAAAGCGTATGTGAAAGATTCCTGTTTTGGAAAAGTGATGAGAAATATAAAAAATAGTCGCCTGTGTAAGCCCTGATATTGTTAATATTTTCCGACACATGACTGATTTTTAGATATTTTACCTTACAAAACTTCTGTTTTTATTTTTAGATATTACTTAGTTAAAAGTTTTTTTGCTATTGCTATATGATATCTCCAATTTCAACTTTTAAAATATGCATCCCCATAGAATTATCCATATTTTATAATTTTTACATTTCCGCAACATCCCCATCATAGCCGAATTGAAAAAATAAATATATTCATATGGAAAATTAAATATTTCCCATCGAATCAAAAGCACTAATATTTAATTTTAAGAAATTCTTTTAATAAAAATAGAACGGATTCAGATCATTCAGAACTGTTCCCCATTCATCTTTAATTCGATTTATCTCTTCCATAATCATCAGTAATCCAGATTTTATAACTTATTGAGGAGTATCAAGGACTACGATTGTCATTATACGTAGTACCTGAGCGATCACAAAAGATAAGCGGATAATGTATTTAGAACTGAACTGGAATGTAGTTTATGAATGACGAGAATAAAATATGTTTTGCAGAGCTATAATTGCAATCCAAACAAAACTGGAACATAGTTAAAAAATATATATATATATCTTTGGACATAATTTTAATTTATTCATTTATTCATTTTATAAATTCTTATTTTCAACAAATTATAGGTTTGAAATGGATATATTTTAATTTTTAAAATAAAACAAATATTTTATAGTATTGCACAATTTCTGGGGTTTTTTTACTAAAGACACAAAAACATTCACTCTAAAGAATTATAAAAAAAAATATATACAAATGTCAATAATGACTTAAACATATCTCAGTCATTGTCAAATTCTCTAAATTTTGAGAAACCTTTTAAGGTTTTTTTTTTTAAATAATGCCTTTAAAATATAGTAATGCTGTTATAAATTTGAAAAAATATAAGATATGATTCAGACAATAGTGAGTAAATTATCTTTTCTTTAAATGTAGCATCTGCATAATCGTTAGCTTCATATATTAATAATTCTTCCAGTATTTTGTATCAATATTTCCACTGTGAAAAAAAAATACATATCTAAGCTCCAAATCCCATTGGCCTTAAAAAAAAAATTACTGTTTATTTATTCATTTCACATTCAAATGACATTTCGTTATGTTGCAAATAAATCCATTTAAACCCTTGAGGGGCAAGCAATTACGTTTGTGAAATGCTGAATTCTTTGAAATTCTTTGACCGTAATCTTTGAAAAATTCTATTTCAAAATAAGTAAAAGCAATATTACGGCTTTTTTTCGCCAAAGTTAGAAAAGTAAAATTTAATAAATTTTTTCTGGTGTAAAACTTTATTAATCGTAGGTGGTATATAATATATACCGATGCCCCTCAAGGGTTAAATGCATTCTTTTCAAATAATATTCTAAAATATTATTACATAGATTTATTTACAATGGATACATAAATGTATTAAAATTCATCCAATTTCCCTTCTTAATGATATATGCTCTATCAAACATCCTAAAATAAAATTCTACAACTTGAGATGATTAAGAACAGTTTCTCCTTTATCCGTAAGTTGAGTTATGATAACGGTAATCTGCGATTTAAGATTGAAAGTTCAGTATCATGGGCATCAAGTATCGTTGTAGATTTTGTACGATTATAAATGGCAAGCGGATAATGTATTTAAAGCTGAAATGAAATGCAGTTTCTCTATGACTAAAATCAAACTGCAATAAACAAAAGTTGTCATTTAAGCACATCTAAAAAGTGATCAATATTTAGAAGTATTTAAAAGCTTTTAAAACAGTGCTTTCCCTATTTTGACATAGCAATTTGTATATTAAGAAAATATGACTAAAGTATTATTATTATTTAATGTAGGATCTAGGTAGTCAGTTTTTTATTCCAATGTTAAAGTTTTCTTATTTTTCGTCGTATTAAATAAATACTTTTATTGAGAAAAAAGAAATTGGTAAGAACTACATCGTATTTGCTTTTTAGCTGCTAGTTTATTTATAATATTCTTTCTTTTAAATTATAATAAATCTAATAAAATAATGGATTAAAAATAAATCCATTAAAATAATGGATTACAAATGAATCCATTAAAATTGAAGTTTTCTAAAAATATTTCGCAATCTTTTTTACGTCCATACTTTTACGAAGGATGCGTCAGTGTAGGAAAATAAATCCAATTTTCATTCTAAATGATAGATGATTGATATATAACTGCATCATGAGATAAAATTACACAAATTCAGATCATTAAGAACAGTTCTTCATTCATCTTTAAGTTAAGTTATGTGTGCCATAATCATCCTTAATATACATTTTATGACTCAAAAAAGTATATTTAGGACTAGGAATATCATTATCAATTGGGAATGATTACAAAATGTAAGATAAGAATGTATTTAAAGTCGCACTTAAATGCACTTTATAACTGACTAAAATGAAATATTTTTAAAAGTAGCTGTAATTATTTGCCAAGTAGAAATGGAAATGCGTATATTTTTTAAAAACACTATAGGTTTAAGTCTTTTTATCAGATCTCTTTATATATAGATTTTCATATGTTCATTTTTCAGGAAATGTGACTTGAATGAACTATGAAGCGAACGTAATTTCGCCTTTTGTATAAAATAGGATAGCTTTCGGAATAAAATAGAATAATCAATTTAAAGTTAATAGAATAATAAATATAAAGTTATATTTTCTGAAAAAAAAATCAAATCATTTTGTAATGGAAAATTTTATTTAAAATGATTTGAAAATGATGATGAAAATTTTAGTGATTAATTTTTCTAATATCTACATAATAAAAAATGATTAAGATTATTCTTATTAGGTGTTCCATGCAAAAAAAATGGTTATTCTCTTCATATTCAGTTCTTGCTCCTTTTGTTTATCTCTTTCGTGTATTTTTTTTTAAATCATTAAATCCTTTTAGTTGGAAAGAAAATTATCTAAACGTATCTCATTTGCATGTTAATGCTTGGTTCACAAGCCTGCGATGTTGTGTTGTTTAACTTTTGATAATTGATTTTTATGTATTTTTTAGCGCTGAATCCGAAAACGACCTTCATTTTTAACCATCACGTCAGGATTTTTTGCAAATCGTAAATTTCAATGGAAAAAAAAAAAAAAAAGAGAGAATATCAGACTGCAGCAATACTGAAAGATACAGGAAATGGTTGTGTTTCTTAAATTTTGTTAACTGATTTTTATATTTTTTTTAACGCTGAATTCAAAAATGACCTTCATTTTTAAACATCAAGTCAGGATATTTTGCCAATCGTAAATTTCAAAGTCAAAAAATAGCAAAATTCTAATACTATAAAATAAATGTAATTTTTTTATTTTTTTTGATAATTTTTATGTATTTTTTAGCACTAAATCTGAAAATAACCTTCATTTTTAACCATTACGTCAGAAATTTTGCAAACCATAAATTTCAAAGTTAAAAATTTTGCAAAAAATCCTGACGTGATGGTAAAAAAATAAAGCCATTTTCTAATTCAGCGCTCCAAAATACGTAAGAATCAATTATCAAAAGCTAAGCAATATGACACAACCCAAATTTTTGCAACCCTGTGTTATTTTCTTTTCTTTCTCTCTTAAACAATATTTATTATTGTTTCAAAAACTTACATAACATTGACACAGACGTTAACTTCCAATTCCTTTTTCCAAGTCAATAAGCATAATTTGAACCAGAAATTTTATTTCATGTATGCTGAACACAGTATGCGATTTTGAGGTGCCCGTTAATACATATCTACTTTACATCCAGACTGCAGGTGAGTGTATTACAAAGAGATGGATGCATAGAGTAAATGCATAACTTATGGAGCTTGCTAAGTAAGTAGAAAAACACTTTAAATAAACATTTCCATTTAAAAAGTTCTGGTACAACTAATGTTTATTTAACATGAAAAATAAATCGGAATTATAAAGTTATATATAATATAAATAAATTTAATTATGTTTTTGCACAAAATTTATAAAATATCATTGTACCTAAATGAGATGCGATTTCTCTTATACGCTTGTCGCAATAAGAGTATATTTAGCCTTTTCATTAAAATAGAGTAATAATAGTCCAAGAACCGACAGTACAAAAATTTATGTTATCAAGCACAAGGAAAAAAAACCCTTTATTTTATGGGAGAGTAGAAGTAGTGGAATCTAATAATACATGTCTGCCGGAAGTGAAGTGGTACATAAGCCAAAACTTAAAACCACCAGTTGTTGACTTGTAGATTTATCATTATGTTTGTCCTACAACTATCCTCCTTGTTTTCAAACCATTGTTTTTAGGACAAACCCGATGATAAACCTATGAGTCAACCATTGGTTGTATTAATTTCTGGCTTATGCGCCACTTCGCTTCCAGCAGAGATGGATCATTTGATTTCTCTACTTCTATTCTTTCATAAAATAAAGGTTTTTACTTGTGCTTGATAATATAAGATTTTGTGCTGTCGGCTCTTGGACTATAAACAATAAGCCAAATGTAATAGCTTGAAGATCTTTGTGTTAATATTTTTCTTGTTTTTGTTAATCATTAACCCTTTAGTGCGCAGCTTTGCATAGATGCAAAGAACAGTGTTTTGAATTTAATAGATTTTTCTTTATTCGTATATAGCTAATTCACACCAGAAAATTAAAATAGCGATATCTGCTTTGCTTAATAACAGACATTCCGTATTTAAATAAAGCGAAATTAACCATTGAAACTTTCTGGTGTAAAGTCAGATTCTCCGAACTACGTAATTTCTAGAACGCATTCTATCATGGAAATTAAAGGGTTAAATGTTAAATTTTATAAAATAAATAATTATATTAAATAAGATATTTGGAGACATGCTTATTAAAACAGCCGTTTTTACTTATATTGCAGATGCGCAACAGAAGAAAAGATTGAAGTATTATATTAAAAATGTATTTCTGATTTTTTCATTATTTTTCCTGTGTAATAAGCCTTTCAAAGAATCATATATAATTTTTTCGAAACAAAATAAAAAATCAAAATAAACAAAATAATCAAAACAAAATAACCATTTCGAGGGCGGTGTCCTTAAAAAAAAGACACCTAATTTTAATTCCAAAACTGACAAACGGCACCAAGAATATTTAATTATTTTTTTTCTTTCATAATGGACGTGAAAATAAGCAAGTTCTTACATTCTAATAAATTCGTTTATAAATTCTGGTTTCAGTTCATTATGTCATCAGTTTATAAACAAAATTACTCCGCGCCGAAAAGGGTTAAGGGTTATATCCTTTCCCCGAGGAAGAAAACTATCTAGAAACAATATGTCATATTTTGTGCATTTATGTTTTTATTGCAAACATATATTTTTAAATGTATTTTTTTATATTATGAAGACTTTTTATGGTGATTTATTTAAAATGGATGCATTTTCACGGAAATGTATCCTACGTTAAGTCTAAATGACAGATGCTTGATGTATGACTGCATCATGAGATAAAATTATACAAACTCAGATCATTTAGAACAGTTTCCCCTTCATCATAAGATAGACTTAGGTGTGCCATAATAAACAGTAATTTCCAATATCATTTACAGAATAATATCTAATATAATTTGTCATTGTACATTCTGAACGATAACAAACATTAAGCCTAAAACGTATTTAAAGCTGAAATGAAATGCAGTTTGTAAATGCCTAAAATAAAGTATATTTGAAAAAGTTATAACTAAAGTACGCTTAGAAATGCAACACTTAAAAAAATGCATCATTAGATATATTCACTGTTTTCATCTGGAGGATTTTTTATTTAGAAATATTGAATCCATAGCAGAAAATTCAGAATAGCGATTTTACTTTATTTATGGAATACCTATCATTTTATAAATCATAAATGACTATTAAAACTTATTGCTGAGAATTCGGAATACCTAAATATAAAATCAGATAGAATCGGCAACACTGGGTATAATTCGATACACGTTTTTGTAGACATTTGGTTCTATTTGAAATTTTATACATTTCTGAATTTGATAAAAATATAGATTTGGAACATTTTTAAAAATGTAATAAATATTTTATATTTGTGTCGTCTAGTTGCAAAACCGGCCATCACCAAAAAATAAAATTTTGAGAAAAAGCTGATTTTTTACGACAATAAAGTTTGGAACCAAATCTCTTCAGTTTTATAGTCATTAGGGCAGTATATTTGAAAACACGAAATAAGGTGCAGGGGCACATGAAGGGAGGGTGTTATTTAAGTCTTTGTTTTGGATTTGGCCGCCTTTGCAACTTACTTTGGAGTTGGCCGGTTTTGCAACAAACCAGAAATTAATTTTTGCTAAATTTAATCTGACATTGGGTTTTTAGGGGTAGCAAATACACAAAAATATTTTGTTCAACTAAATGTTATTTAACAAAAAGAACTTTAGGAAAGTTATTAACGTAAAACGACTTTTACACAGCTATTGATTGTTAAAACTTACTAACAGTTAAAACTAACTGACTAGCTGTTAAAACTGACTTTAATGTCACTAAACAAATGATTCAAAGGACATGATATTATTTTAAATAAAATTATTAAATTTTAAAAACTTAAACAAAAATCATTCTAGTATATACATGTACATAAAATTTGAAACTGTAGTGGTCTCATCGTTGTCGATAGTCTAACAAATTTCGTCATGATGGTCCATCCATGCGTCTTCTTCATCATCTCTGCTTTCTGCTTTTTAAGCAGCTGATTCCAATATATTTTTGTAAAAAAAAAAATAAATAAATAACCGCTTGCCAGCATCCCAATTTGGTCCAAAATGTTTTGTCAGTCAGTTTTGGACATCCCGAAGTTTTAGAGGCTTCACCACGGTATCTGAAACCACGTCCTCAAGCTTGCTGTTCATAATACTTCTTTTACTCTTGACAACAGACTTTCTGACTTCTACCTCAGATTTGTAGAAGAGCTCCCCTTGCACCAACACCTTATTTTTATATTTTGTTATGACATTTTTTTTTCGTAGAAACTAATTTGAAAGGCCACTGTTCAGGTAAATTGGGGAAGAAATTGCTGGTCTTATTCCAATCATGGTCGGTGTAATCTCTTCCCGGCTTGAAAACTGTTTATGTTCAGATAAAATTTGTTCATACTTTGAGGGCTAAACGAGGGACTCGATTTTCTTCAATCTCCTTTCAATTTGAGCTAAAACACGGTCTGGAGGGATAAAAGAATACCGAATCAACGTAAGCAAGTTATAAGATTAATAACATATTATGGCATCATGATGATTAATTAATCAAAATAGGCTAACTATGATGCTATTATGTTATCAATTAATTATGTATTATATTATCACCTGGATGGATTACCCATAAGGCCAACTTAGGCCATGGCCTACAGGCGCACGTTGGGTAGAGTTAGCAAAATTAAGAACTTTAATGTTTTTAAATTTAATGAAATAAGGACAATTTAAAATTTTAACGAAAAGTGCTAAATAAAAAATGCATTTGTAACAATTACATTTAAAACAATTTTTCTACTTTTCGATACACCAACACAATATTCTCTCAGATTTTAAGTGTAACAAAAGTCCGTTCATTCCCAATCTACAATCCTCAAAATACTAAAATTTATAAAGCAAAATTTAAATGTATTATTAATTAATTAAATAGAGTAAACAAATTTTTAATTTATCAGAGAAAATTCACTTACACTTTTATGAAGGGGGAAGGGTAGGGCGCGGAAAAGTATTTTGGCCAAGGGCGTCAAAAATGATAAATCAACTCTCACCTCTGGCTATTAAAAATTGTACATTACCTTTGAATTTTGTCTTTTCTCCTTTTCTTGATCGTAGGTCCACTTTGCCACTTCCTTGGTTGATTAGTAGACACTTCTTCCGCAAACTTTTCCATAGTCGGAAAAAACACAAAGCTGAATTATTAGAAAATTTGTATACACCAAGGAAGAGAAGTCATAGGCTAGAGAAAACACGAAAACGTTAATCTAATCAACAAGTGAGAGGTTATTGTGGGGTCGAGCAGAAGCGTCATCTAGCGGATATGGAGATGGCCGGTTTTGAAACTCACCGGCTGAAGGATATGGCCGGTTTTACACCACATCCTGATTTTCAAATGCATATAACACAGGGATTAACCGGTTTTGGCATGGTTTATCGTTTCCAGATGGCAGAAACCTTTACGTAGAACTGGAAAAACTAAAAAAAACACATTTTACATTTTTGAGGAGTTGGCCGGTTTTGCAACTAGACGACACATTTATGTTAATTGTTAATTTGGTGCGATAGACAAAATTCCCCATTTAATCACATCTTATCAGTTATTGATATTTAGAAATATTGAATGACTTTTAAAACAATGTTTACAATATATATTATTATATTGATATAGTAATACGTTCATAAATTACAAAATACAAATGATAAAGTACAGTTAATATATTTTTCTAATGTTTATAAGTTACCTTTAAGAAAATGTAATATCTACGTATTCTATTTCAGATTCCTATGTTAACGTTTTACCCTTTTCAATCAATAAATTCTTTTATTAAGAAAGAAAAAATTTAAGAGCTAAATCGCATTTGCCTGTTTTTTGCTTGTTTATTTTTTCTCCTTTGTTTCTCTTTCAGATTGCAATTACATCCATTTAAATTGACTCTTTCAAAACAAGAAAAAAAAAATGCAATCGTTTTATAGATATTTATTTACAACGGATGTTTAAGTGTAATAAAATACAACCAATTTTCCTTCTAAATGACATCTGCTTGATATATGACTGCACCAGGAGATATAATTATACAAATTCAGATCATTAAGAAAAGTTTCTCTTTCATCTTTAAGTTGACTTATGTCTGCCATGATCATACTTAATCTACATTTTATGATTCAAAGAGAAGTTTATAGGACTTGGAATGTCATTATAAATTCCAAACGGTTACAAAAGGTAACAGGAGAATATATTTAGAGATGAAATGAAATGCAGTTTATAAATAAGTATAATGAAAGACGTTCTGAAATAGGAATAATCATGTTCAATGCGGAAATAGAATTTTTTAAAAATAAATATTAAAATAAAATGGTAGTGAATGTACTTTAAATTCTCAGTACATAATTTGTTCTATTTGAGTTATTATACACTTCTCGTTTTCATTTTAGAAATTAAAATAATAGTTTGAAACGAAAGTGCTTTGTTTATTAAAGACAGTAACTATTATGTATTTTTTCTGGGTTTACAATTTAAATAAAAAGAAAAGGGCCCAGCTAAACTGATGGCATTGTGCTCACAGACTATTCACAATAATTGCATATTATACTCGCATTTAAAAGAATAATGCCCCACGAAAAATAAATTAAGGGGATAAACCCCCCCGTTTCCCCCTTTATACTTAACCAATGAAACTCCAAGTCAGCGAAGCACTTATTTGAACAAAACTGTATACCAAATTTGAAGCAAATTGGATAATTTTGCATGAAAAATCCATTTAGCTAAATTAAGAGAGATTAGCTCCCTTTTATACTTAACTAATGAAATTCCAAATCTAATCAAGGAAGTCCCTTATCAAAATAAACCGGTATACCAAATTTGAAGCAAATCGGCTAGAAATACCCATTTATCAAAATTAAGGGGGGATTAGTCCTCCGTCCCCCACCTTTTATACTTAACCAATTAACCTTTAAATCTAATCAGGGAATCGCCTTATCGGAATAAATCAATATACCAAATTTGAAGCAAATCTAAAAATTCTGCATCAAAAGCCCATTTATCTAAATTAAGGTGGGTAGCAAGCACCCGGTTCCCCTCTTTATACTTAACCAATGAACTACCAAAACTAATCACGGAAGCGCCTTATCCGAATTAACCTAGAAAATTTTTTTAAGGAAATCGGATATTTATATCCAGAGTTATCGCGTTACGTACATACATACGTACACACGTACATATAGAACCGGCGGGAACATTAGCTTTCAGTCTTTGTGAGCCTGTGAGCTAAAAATGAAACATTCACCATAAGAAATTTATGTCAATTTGAATTATGATTTAAACAAATTTCAATCATGATAAAAGCAATAAATTTTTAGAAACCTTTTATGCCCTAAAATAATACTCAAGGAAAAATACAATAGGATTTACACAGAAATGAGTTTGAAAATTTAAAAAATATATAAAATGAATCAGATTAGTGTTACTAAATTTTCCGTTTTTTTATGTACATAATATCACTTTTTGCTGTACTATAAAAAAAAATCATGTAACGTTTCTCCATGAAATTGGGGACAACATCCTGCACCAATTTTATAGGGTATTTAACTTATATAATGGTGCATTTTAAAGTGATATAACTGGCGTAATGTGACACATTACTGTAACGTAGCACTAGTTATATTGGTTAAATTGCTCAATAAAATGGAGGCTCAAAAAATTGGCTGCGACCGAGTTTATGGAGTAACGTTGTATATATATATATATATATATATATATTTTTTTTTTTTTTTTTCAGTGTGACTATATTAATCTTTTTCCTCTATTTTTATTATCAAATCCTGACACATATGTATAAAGAAAAAGATCTAAGTACTAAATCCGTTTTGCCTCAAATTAGATTTATTTTTCAGATTAGAAATAAATTCATTTAAATGTATACGTTACAAAAATTGCTATACATACTTATTATAGAAATCTATTTACAAAAGATCCATAAGTTGTTGAAAATGCATATATTTTTTTTCTTTAAGGGAATATATATTTGATATATGACTGCATCCTAAGAGAAAATTATTCAAATTCAGATCATTAAGAGCAGTATCTCGTTCATTTTTCAGTTGACTTACGTGTGCCATAAACAACGGTAATCTACATACTTTTTTTTTTTCAAAAAAGAGTACCCGGGACTATCTGTATCGTTATAGATACTGTATAATCACTAAATATAAGCGGAGAGTGTATTTTGAACTGGGTGGAAATACAGCCTATAAATTTCTAAAATGAAATGCGTTTTGAGTAGCTGTAAGTAAAATAAGCCCACAAATGGAATGCGATTTAAGAGAAGAATACTAAGATTTTTTCCTGCATTTAAATCAACTTTTTTATGTTAAACATTTCCTATTAAAAAAAAAAAGTCTGCAACGAAAATATTTTCATCTTTGTAAAGAACAACATAATTTATACTCTTATGCTATCTTCATGGTTTTTCAATGAAAAAAGACAAATATTCTTTATTAACAATTTAAACGGAAATAAAATTTACATAATTATAAAGAATTTTTTAAATATGTTTTACCTTTAACGTATACATAATCTATACAGAAATGTAGTCAGTCAGAATGTAAAGCGACTGAAATAACTGATATGCAGTCGAACCTCGTTATCCCGATACACTTAATGACCATAAAAATGTGTCGTCATAAGCGGATTGTCGCGGTAACCGGAGTTGGAGAAAAATAGGTTTATAAAAAGCTGTATTTTCTATTAATTTATAACAATTTTAAATTCACAACTGTTCTTGCAGTTTTAAGCAATAAAACATTATTATTAAACAAAATAATGAAAAAACAAAATTAAAAAGAATAAAAATCAAATTTATGATGACTTGTTTTTTTATTGTTACAGGAATTAACCCTTAAATGCCTGGTGTTGCTTTTCGGCAACTTACCCAATTTAGGCTTATGAAAACTATTAGAATAATATTGAAGCTATAATGCCTAATGTTGCCAATAAAATACATTCTGAAAATATTATTAAATCGATTTTCACCATGTAGATGGCAACACTTGTGCTGTTTAAGAATAAAGATAAATTTATTTTTTCAAATGTTGCTACTTGTTCTTTTTGTTTTGTTTGAAAGCTTGCGAAATACCCTATTTTGACCTGCAGTGAGCAAGTAAAATTTATTTCTTATTATAGTTCCTAAAATTCTTGTGTGTTTAATATTATAGAATTTTATCAAAGGAAATTATTTTTTCAATTAAACACCAGTATTGCCGATTAGTAACAAACTGTTTTTAGCCGTAAACTATACTTAAAACAAAATATGATTTTTTTTAATATTTTCCCCATGATTTATTTAAAAAATGAAAGCCGAAAAACATTATTACAATAATTTTTGAAAAGTCAGGCATTTAAGGGTTAAGATTCCTTATCCCTAGATGTGCTTCCTACAATTCCTTTTTCAACTTTTATACAATAAGTGTAATCATTATTCTTTGTTTCAGAAATGTTTGTCAGATGATTTCTGATCGTTTCAATGCAATGCAATGCTTCGGTTTTATTCGGATGAAAAACGCCGTCTAACCACAAGAAAGCTCCGCCTGACGAGAACAAAAAGACCGCGAATAGATTGGTACATCTATCTGGAGTTTATGTTGGTGCGTGTGTTTATTTATTCAGATAAGGCATTGAAGTAAAATTTTCATTTATCTCAATGCGTATTTTAGACACTTTTGTAAAAAGTTTGGTTAAAACATTTCTTACCGCTTAATTTCCGTGCTTATAAGATGGATTATGAAAAATGGACAATTTTCTAATACCGTCGGGATATCCGGAATTGAAAATTATTTAACGACGTAAAATCCGGAGTTTATTTACATTAAAATCATATACAGAAAATCGGGACTTTCAAAAACTGCCGTGATAAGCGGAGTGGCGCGAAAACCGGTTGTCGGGATAACGAGGTCCGACTTTATATGCATAAATGTAGTAAAAAATATAATTAAGCTTATTATTTCGAAATATTTTTTCTTCTTATGATTTAGCATCTACGTAAAGACTTTTATGTTATATTTTTTTGCTTCTGTTCATTAGCAAATCATTTTACAGAGAAAAAGAAATATCAGCACAATTGAATCCCATTTTTGTTGCTTTTATTTTATTTTATTTTATTTTATTTTATTTTACTTCTATTCTCCTTCAAATGACATTTATTTAGATTACAGTGCAATCTATTTAAATGTATTATTTAAAACAAAAAGATAGAAATACACTGTTCAAAACAATTAAAGGTTATGGTAAGTCTTGTATAAAATAACGATATAAGCGAAATTTCTTTTGCAGAAAATGGAAGAACGTTACATATGCAAATTTTTCTCATTTTCAAACTTTGGAGCATGCAAATTTTGAGTCTGGCGTCAAAAACGACGCCTTAGCGGCAGCGAATGAAATTTGGTTTTCAACTTGCTGAAAATGTAAGAAGTAAACAATGATGGACATTCAGAAGTGCATTGTTTCGATGAGTGCGATGTCTGCTTTTCCTTGTTTCTCTCTATATTGTTTTTTACCCGACTGCCAAGAAGGGTTATGTGTTTCACGCGTATCTGGGTATGTGGATTTCTTTATATCCTCGAAACATCCCAAAGGCTCGATGGATTTTAATGAATGATGTCTCAATCGATTCGCCTTAACCGTTCGATGGTTATAGGCTAGGTTTTGTTTTATAAATTCAAAATGGCGTTGGATATGAAAAAAATTACGCACCCTATTGAGTGACATAATATTGGATAGGTCTTTCAAAATGAAGAGGATGTTTCATTAACTATTTTACAGTCAGAAGCTCCGTTTAAATATTACACAACCTGGAAGTTGTATGGGTAGGATCTCTAGCTTTACTGCAACTCTAACCTTCATAGACATCTATAGGCCTCATCAAATCATTGTTTATAGATAGGAACTAACAATTAAACACAACTTAAAAGTTATCAATCAAAAAAATAGGTAAGTAATATAAAAAATAGTTTCACATTGATGGGAAATAATTAATTAGCTCGCTTTTTAGGGTTTTTTGATTTTTTAAATTCATTATTAGTTTCTCTTTGAAATGACACTTTCTTAGAGTGGAAATAAATTCCTTTAAATCTATTACGTTCAAAAAATAGTATGCAATCTTATTATAGAGATTTATTTACAATGAATGCATAAATGGGTGAAAATATTTCTAATTTTCCATATGTTTGATATATGACTGCATCCAAAGAAAACATTATGCATATTCAGATCGTTAAGAAGTCTTATTTAAGTTGACTTACGCGTGTCAAAATCCTCGGTGATCTACATTTAATGTTTCAAAGAAGATTATCTAGGACTACGAATATCATTACAGATTCTGAACGATCACAGAAGGTAATATGAGAACATATTTGGAGGTAAAATGAAATTCAGTTTACAAATGACTGAAAAGAAATATGTTTTGAAGTAGCTAATTAAGTAAAATAAGACCAAAAATGGAACACGTATTAAGTAAAGAATGATAGATTTTTTTCCGATAAATCTATTTTATATTATACTAGCATATGGCCCCGTCAAAAATGAAGGGAAAGTGTTATTGTAAGTTTACAACATTAAGTCAGACTCAATTAAACAGGTGATTGATATGCATGATTATTCAGATAGTGGCAAGTCCTCAAAAGCATTAAAAAAATAGTGTTTGTAAAAGTCAACCTTCAAATGAAGAAAATATGAACCACCTCATGCGGGGGGAATAAAAAGAGCTTTTTCCAACAACCCTATGGCAAAATTCTCATTTTTTCTGCACATCTTTGATGAAATTCGTGTTTTTTTCGCAGCCTTTTGACGAAATGAGTGTTTTTATCGGGATTTGTTGAAAAATTTGCTTTTTTTCTGCGCCCTTTTGACGAATTACACCACTCGCGTTTCTTTGACAAAATTCAGGGAAGAGTGCCACTTGGCAAAAACAAATTGTTCAAAATCGTGCCAAAAATCTTTTCAAGATGGCGGAAAAACATCATTTTTAAATCTTTGTTATTTATAAATCAATGATTTTGCCCAAAAAATAGAAAATGATGTAAAAACATGGATTTATAAATAACAAAGATTTAAAACCGAAGTTTTTCCGCCATCTTGAAAAATTTGTTACGAATGCCGGTAAAATCTTGCGCACAACTACCAAAAAACTTACTAATATAAAATAAAAAGATAAATATAAATAAATACCAATAAATGAGACTGCTATTCAGAAAAAGGGGGGAGTTTCATACAGAAAAAAATATATAAAAAAAACTAAAAATACTTACACAAAAAACAAACAATCAGTTAAAATTTACAAACAAAAAAAAAAAAAAATCAATAATTTAATGTTTATGGTGAAATTCTCGTTTTTTCTGCACATCTCTGATGAAATTCATGTTTTTTTTCGCAGCCTTTTGACAAAATGACTGTTTTTACCACAATCCTTTCACGAAATGAGTGTTTTTATCGGGATTTGTTGCAAAATTCACGTTTTTCCTGTGCCTTTTTGACGAATTACACCTCTCACGTTTCTTTGACAAAATTCAGGGAAGAGTTCCGCATCCTGTGCCGCTTGGCGAAAAAAATTGTGCCAAAAATCTTTTCAAGGTGACGGAAAAACTCAATTTTTAAATCTTTATGTTATTTATAAATCAATGATTTGCACAAAAAAATAGAAAATGATGTAAAAACATGGATTTATAAGTAACATAAAGATTTAAAAACGAAGTTTTACTGCCATCTTGAAAAATTTGTTACGAATGCAGGTAAAATCTCGCTCACAACTGCCAAAAAATTTATTAAACATAAAATAAAAGTAAAAGGATAAATATAAAGAAATACCATTAAATGAGACGGCGATTCATAAAAAAAGGGGGAGTTTCACACACAAAAAAAATTCAAATATTTACATAAAAACAAACAATCAGTTAAAATAAAAAAAAAAAAAATCAATAATTTAATGTTTAGAAAAAGGGATCCTAGTCAGGGTCTGAAACATCGTAGAGGTATGGTACTTCTCTTCTAACAGAATTAAATTTAAATTTTGATGGATGTTTGGTAATACACCCTCGATGTTTTCAGACTCTGAATTTTTTCGGCAGCCGTTGGCTGAATCGTCTGTCTCTAAAACGGTAAACCATGTAAAAATCGATATATTCACCAATAAAGGGTGCATTTTAAACAGCTAATGCAAAAATCCTAATAAAAAAAAGAAAGAAATAAACAGCAGAGCAAGCGAGACTTACCTTACAATAAAAATACGTTGACAGAAGCACAGGTGCATCCGAATGTATGCAGCAAATTAGTTACGTAACAGAAAATTTAGCTGACTAACGGTTCACCTGATACGATGAACCAATAAGCTTCAAGATCCCCCGATTTCAAAATTTACATTTTTTTTTTTAGGATCTTATGTTGAAACTTGCACTTTTGCAACCTTTCGATGAAAATCTCGTTTTCTCTGTGATCCTCTAATCAAAAAACATATTTTTTCTGTGATTATTTGACGAAATTCACGTTTTTCACGATACTTTGATCAAATAATGCATTTTTTCTGCAGTCATTTGATGAAATTCATGTTTTTTCCACGATTATGTGGCGACATTCACATATTCCATGATCCTTAGACGAAACATGCATGCTAAAGGACCCTTTGGGAAAAATTGTGCTTTTTTCAGCGATCCTTTGATGGAATTCATATTCGTTTGATGAAACCACCCTTTTTCTACGATATTTTGCAATCCTTCGGGGAAAGCAGACAGATGATAGTTGCAAGCTCCTGGCTATATGTTTTTTTCATGCTCTTTGTTTCTATACATGGACTAAATGCACAGTAGGTCATGGAAAAGGATTAGAAATAAACTCAAATTGCAGCTGCTTGTACTCGCATTTTTATTTTGTCAAATTCTGCTACCCTCCACCCCCCCCCCCTTCTCGTCCTAAAAATGTCAACAAATTTTAATACTGATTTGCATCAATCCCAGGGATGATAAATTGTGCCGAAAAAATGGAATTCCCTGTTTTCACTGGAAAGTGGCATGTCTGTAAATGCTTTTAAAAATATATGCATAGTTGAGAAAAAAAAAAAAAAGCTGTTGCATTTTTCAAACAGCAAAAAATAATTCACAGAAATATATTAAATTCAGCTTAAAAATGCAGCATAGGTGAAATAAGAAACTTAAAAATAAAACAAAAAACATATGGCATTTCTTTAAAAAATCAGATGTTTATTTTTTAATTTTAGATGAAACTTTAAAATTTGATTCATATATTTGGCCAAAACTAAAACACCTTATGTGCATCATTGAAAGTAATACACATACAAAAAGCTATGTTTTTTAACGGTACAAAAATTTAGTAAAATTTAAAAAAAAATGTAATTTTGATTTTTAAATCTTTATTATAATGAAACGTTCCTGTGAGTGATAAACACTTTATGAACATGAACTTAAAATATGCATAGTTTAGATAAAAAATAAACAAAAAATTGTGCGTATGGGTGTTTAATTCTGTTCGGTGTAAACTCAGCTGAGTTTATCAGGCAAACTGAGAAATCCGTTGATTGCCGCGATCGCGCAATTCTTTTCCTGGTCAATTTGCGCCTTCTTTCCGAAAGTCCATAATAAAAATTAAAAAAACTTTTAAAACATTCAAAAATAACTATTGACAGATGAAAGCGAGTAGTGGCGAAAAATCAGCACGTTTAACCCTCTGTTTTTCCTAAAGAAACAGCGTTTCACTGTTGCTACTACAGAAGAGTGAAATACATGAATCATTGATATAAATCAATATTCATATGAATGATTCATATGAATAATGATGAATAATCATTAAATAATGTTTTTTAAAATATTTATTCAATAAATTACGTAATATTTCATATGTATGTCGTAAACTGACTGCTTGTAAATGTAAACAGTCGTTTCAAAAAACTTAAAGTCTTTAATATGCTTTAAAAAATATATTTAAAGCAGAATCAGATGTTAGCCGTATTTTTTTTTTTGATGAATCGTCAAAGAGTCATTCATTTGTTTCTTAATTTGCTGGAATTTGAATCTGAATGGCAACAGTATCGTTTGTTTAGATTTGATTTCTAATAGCTTAATTTTAATTTAGAACTTAATACATTATAAATGGATATGATACACATGTTTTATATGAAAATATGCTGAACAGACATGATTTTAAGTAGAAAAAATTATCATTTAGCTGTCATATGTTAAGATATGTTTTTCATTAAGCCTAACATGGCGTTTAGCTACGGTCGTTTCGCAGACCAGAGTGGTTCGCACCGGCATCGTTCCGCCGGTCACGTGCACTCAGCTTTTATTATAAGTAGATACTTTGTTATAGAAAAATATGTGTGTAGCAAAAAGTTACTCCTCTTAGTAAAGTAATAAATATTTTGCACTATTGTGTAATTTTCATGGTTCTGCAGTTTTGGCAGGGCTGCCGATTTGGCCTCCATTTTTATTTTGAAATTTCATATCCATACCGGAAATTTTGAAAGAAAAAGCTATACTTTATGTAATCACAAAATACCTGTCATTAAATAAAGCAAATAATACTATTTTTTAATTTCTGACACGAATTTGGATTTTTAAAATAATAGTGGAGGCCAAACTGGCAACACTGGTATTAGAATACAAATATTATTTATGAAGAATTGAAAACAGGAAAATTTTCAAAAATTTTTTTTTTCATTATGGTTAACGTTAGATTCCAATTTGCTCTAAAATGTAGCCATTAAAATCGCAAAACGATTCTGAAATAATTTGTAAATATAATTAAGATTTTTGTACACAATATTTTATATGTTTAACTGTAAAAAGGCACAGTATAAGACAAAAGATGAATAAATTATTATGAAAAAAAAAAACGTTTTATGTGTATTTTATAGTATCAGATTTT
Organism: Maratus speciosus; assembly: GCA_963932465.1. Taxonomy (NCBI): domain Eukaryota; kingdom Metazoa; phylum Arthropoda; class Arachnida; order Araneae; family Salticidae; genus Maratus; species Maratus speciosus. Next base: position 603,527,856 of record OZ010791.1, on the reverse strand, counting down.
CGCAATATTTAGACTTTTTACAAATTTAAATATTTGCGATTTGCCCAAAACTCCTGAGATGAAGGTTAACAAGAAAGAAAAAATCATGCGTCAAGCATAGATTATAAAACCCATTCCAACACATTCAGAATAATGTAACAAAACTGCACCTTTTAAAAAGTTAAATCATTATGTCTATTTCAACCATATGGAAACGCATAACACATTTCAAAACATAATTTCAGCTGTTCCCATCTACAATCGGAAAATTATCCGAATTTTTTCAGCAGCCCTGTATATGATATATAGATTTGTATCTATTAACTACATGCATGCCAAAATTTACTTCACTTAAGAAATACATATACCTCAGTTGAAAATTCGCCCTTCAGTAACTTCCTCTAATGAGGAGAATGGTAGGTGAATACTTTTGTGCAGCCCTGTATATGAGTTTATAGAATTTATACATAACTAGTAACATGCAAAAAATTAGTTAAATTGAAAAGCGCATACCGAATTTTAAACGGCACATGCCAGCAATTATTGCTCAAAGACAGTACTGTAACCGATCTCTTTTGTGCGTCCCTGTAAATGAATAAAAAATTCTACGAATGCCCTGTTCTAACGTAACCGTGGTAATATTCAATGATTTATACCTGTTTCAATACATTTGAAATAGTATAATCTCATTAAATACTCTGCAAAAGATTTTTCCTCATATACCATAATGTAATGGAATTATTTTGAGTGCTCCTGTAAATGAACTATTAATCCTACATACTTCATATACAATACCGAATAAACTTTGGTGGCTCTAAATAACCTTTATCAATTGCATGAAATCCGAGTGTATTTACGGGAGTTAGAGCGTGGACAGACGGCCAGGCGGCCAGATAAACCGAATGCATAAACACTTTTCAACTTTGTTGGAAAGTTTAAAAAATTAATGTCATTATCGGATACTGCAAAATAGATAATAATCAATTACCAGAAACTAAAAACATGACTGAACCCAAATTTTGGAGTCTAGTGTTATCTAATTTCTGAATTATTTCTGCTTCTTCTTGTTTCTTTCTTTATTGTTTTTTCTTAGTTTCTCTTTCAAATTACACTTTCTTAGAATAGAAATAAAATTCTTTTAAATGTTTTAACCTTCACAAAATAGTATGTAATTTTTTTTTATAGAGATTTATTTACAAAGAATTCATAACTGGATGAAAATACATCTCATTTTCCATATGTTTTGCTATATTACTGAATCCCAAGAAAACATTTTGCATATTCAGATCGTTAACAAGTTCCCCATTCCTATTTAAGTTGACTTACTCGTGTCATAATCATCGGTAATCTACATTTAATGTTTCAAAGAAGATTATCTAGGACTACGATTATGATTGAGGGTTTTGAACGATCGCAAAAGGTAAGTAGCGAATGCATTTAGAGCTGAAAAGAAATGCAGTTTATAAATGCAAGTTTTTGACAGAAAAGAAAATGTTTTGACGAAACTATATGTAAATCAAGCCCAGAAATAGAATACGTTTTAAGTAAAGAATGATAAAATATATTCCAGTATTTAGATAAATGTTTTTGTTACATTATATATATATGTTATAGAAAAATATGTTTGTAATGAAGATATTATCCTCTAAGAAAAGTAATAAATAATTTGTAATTTTATGCAATTATCATGATTTTTCATTAAAGAAAATCCAAATAGTCATTTTAAAGAATATGAACTCATTTATGTAAATTTAATTTTCTTTTATTATATTTAATCGTAGATATACCCTTATGCGGAGATGTAGTCATTGTAAAGCAAAATTTCTGAAATATTTGATAAATATATATAAATTTAGGTAAAAATGTGATTAGGATTATTATTACTACATCTCCTCTTTGTTAAAATATTGCCTCTACGTAATCACGTTTACATCCATATGTTAATCTTTTTCTTGTATTTGTTAATCATAACATCCTTTCGCCGTGAAAAAAATATGTAGGCACTAAACATATTTTTTTGATTATTTTTTCCGTTCCTGTTTCAAATAACATTTATTTAGTTTGCAAATAAATCTATTTAAATATATAGTTTCAAATTAATGATATGCATCCTTTTCATACACATTTATTTACTACAAAAGATATATAAGCGTAGGAAAATTCATCCAAATTTCCTTCTAAATGATATATGTTTGATATATTGCTAGTTCGTAAGAGAAAATTATACAAATTCAGATCATTAAGGATGGTTTCTCATCCATCATTATATTGACTTACGTGTGTTATAAATATCGATGATCTACATTTTATTATTTGAATAAGAATACCATGGGCTACGTATGTCATTATGGATTCCGAACAATCACAAAAGATAAGAGAATAATGTGTTTAGTGCTGAAATGAAATGCAGTTCAATTTATAAATGATTGAAGAGAAATATGTTTTGATCTAGCTATCCTACACTACAATACAAGCTAATCTTGTGTGTGGGGAGGAGGGGGGATGTATGTGTCTGTGTATGTAAATACTATCTAAAAAATGGCCCTAATGATTTTGACTAAATATTGAATCCTATCGTTTTCGTGTACGAGAATACCATTGGGCTAGGTCAATAATTTGAGGAAATTCGATTAGTGGGCCATTTTGGGAAGGCTACGAGTCGATGCATTTCAATGGGAATGAAGGTTCAAACCGTTAATAAGTTGAACAGTTGACAGTAAACAAAGTCGCAATGCTGGCAATAGTTCGACAAATTTGACGATATTTAGTGATATTTTGCGAGATATTGACGACATTGGCGTGATTTGGCAGGAAAACCGACTTTCAAGATTAACAATGCCAACAGATATGCTTGGCGCCAAATGAAAGGATGTCGACAAATTTGGCGATATTTTTCAAATTTTTCGCGATATTTAACGAAAAAAAATTGGTTTTTTGAATCTGAAGGAATTTTCTGGACATTTCTAATAGGAGCCGAGATACATCTCCCAAAAAACTCCCCAGGAGCTCCAAGTCACCCCAAATTCCTCTGATAATAAAGTGACAAAATGGGGACTTCCTGAGGAATACACTTTTAAGAGTTTTTCAAGAGTCAGCTCCCAGCGCCGTCCTACAGAGCAGCGTCGTAGGACTTCAATCCTGGGAAAGTGCATGAGATGCCATTCCTCAGGACATCCCCAGGAGGATTGACAATAAAATACCATTATCTCCCATGAATCCTCCAGGATGCACAAAAATGTCATCAGGAGCTCCTCGGGAATAGAAAATTACCGCTTTAGAGCATCCTGAGGAGCTCCCCAGGACATCCCTCTGGTTCCTCCCCAGGAGGTTTTGGGGAATATTTTAGGAAGTGGTATTGGATAAATTTGGGAAACTTCAAGGTCACTTAATGTGCTTAAAAATTTTCAAAGTTATGATTATTCGGCGTAATATAAAAAGTCTAATTTTTTTAGAAATAAATACACGAAATATCTCTTAAGAATCTAAATTAATTAGATGGGTTTAGATGTTACGGACACATTTATTGACTACGCACACAGAATCAATTAACGACATTTCATGGAAACAATTTTCTTACCTTTTCCGCCTCCGGGGTTCGAACCTGGGTACTCACGAATACTGGACACGCGCTCTACCGATCATACTACAGGGCCGTTCAACAAGAACGATGCGTAAGGTATCTATGCATTTCTTTCTACTTTTATGAAAGTCAGTAAATAGAAAACATACATAATTTTTATCCTTCGTATACCAAGTATTATTTATATTTTATTGCAAATAAAGCTGCATAGCCTGCCATATATTTTAGATAGAATTTTAAATTTATAACTAAAAAAAGGGTATCAGTATTATTTAATATAACATAAATGTCTTTTAATTTTTAAATTCCTAAATGAAACCATATTTTATAATTTAGTTATTTTAGCCAAAATAAACAAATAAAATAAAATAACGACTTCAGTGAAATATTTTTATATGTTTATTTTTATTTTTGATTGTAGTTGAATTACTGAAGTATTGGACCATTTTTAATGAAATTTAAATGAATCATAAGAGATAGTATCCTCTTTAAATAATAATTAAAAAAACATAAGAATAGGTCGCATTAGAAATCGGTAAACACACACATATATATAGGAACAGATGTCATATATTCCCGCGGCCGCCATCATGGAGTTTTTCTTAGCGTGAAAACCTCTTTTCCACCAAGTAGTAAATGTTGCCAAGCACTGATTTATGCGCATACTAGGCTTAACAAAAATGAAATGTAAATAATAAAATATAAACCTGAAAAACGCAGGAAATTCCTTAAAGCGGCAAAAACTAAATGTAAGTATGAACGCTACGCGTTCATAAAGCAAAAAAAAAAAAAAAAAAAAAAAAAAAAAAAAATCACTGGATTTAGAAAACTACTTCTGCAGCAATCAGAAAAATGCACGAAACTCGTTAAAGCAGCAATTAGTGAATGAACGTATGAACGAACGCGTAGCGTTCATAAACCGAAAAAAAAATCACTGGATTCAGCAAACTACTTCTGCAGCAATCTGAAAATTGCACGAAACTCGTTAAAGCGGCAGTTAGTACATGCACATATGCTGCTGTGCAGCAATCTCATAAATGCACGAAATGCATGAGAAATATACAATAAACGGCTAATATAAAACATTACAACAAAATATGCATAAAATTATTAACATTCCTTAACAGACATCTCCTTTCTTGAAAGTTCAAGCACAAAATACCTGCTACCATCACCTTCATTTCACAAAATGGGCCTATGACTACACACTCTCAACAAACCTCCTTTTCCTTCAAAATTTCACGATATTTCTGAATTACATAAGCAAGAGCGGGTAAACGGACTACAGACGCCATAGTCAAAAATATAAAATCATCAAAATCAAATTCTATCAATATCACAACATAAAAACATTGTCACACGCCAGCTAAATCCACGACGGAAGTTATTTCAAAACACAATCTCGCAGAAAAGTTGCCGGAACACGTTACTTGTCGGGGTTGCCATATCGATAAAAATCGCCAACAAAAAATAACATTTTTTTTTTTTTTTTTTTTTTTCTTTTGACAGCATTTCATGTTTTTTCTCAAAAAATTTCCGTTACAATGTATTAATTTGTAGTGGGAAGCGAATACAATTATGAAAACTTTACTGATTTTTTCGCGCCTGATAGAAAACACTATTAAGTGAATTTATTAAAGATATAGAATTTTTTATCCGTTTCATTTTTAAGCAGGGCAACAGGAAAAATATAAACATTATTTAAGCTATGTTTTTAAGATTTCTATATTAATTTCTCAATGTATAAATCTTAATATAATCTTAAACAATTAACTGACAAAGGCATATTTAAAAAAATATATTACAAGCTTTTTTTTATTTATAATTTATTTTCTACTTTTTAGTGTTTAACACCTTGAGGGGCGGCGGCATGTTCATAAAACCACTTCATTTTAATTTCCAAATGTTACATTGGCACCAGAATGTTAGTAAAAAAAAATTCCGTTTATTATGCGTGTGAAATATAGCTTTTTCTTATTTACAAATAAATTTGTTTTCAAATTCCCGTGTCATGATTAATTTCAACACATTAGCAACGGAATTGCTTTGCCCCTGAAAGGGTTAAAATTATTCATTTTTGCAGTTTTCAGCTATTGGGCCTATTTTCGAGAGTGTTAGTTTGCGAATTAGTAAATTCATTGTTTTTTTGTTTTTTTTCAGTTACCGAATTGTCGTTGTAAACATATCTTTGTGCATATTTGTATAATTCTAGCATATTAGGAAGTGGATTAAAATCAATTAAAAAATCACATCTTTACATACAATAAATATAAAAATAGATATAGTTTAAAAAAACCACTCTTTTATAAGCATTCAATGTTGATCTGGAAAATCCCGTCTAATCTTTTTACTGTAATTCATGTTTTCCCCAAAAGTTTCCGTTATAATACATTAATTTGGCGTGCGCATTGAACTCGGTTATTAAAACATACCATTCCCTTTTTTTCTTTAACGCTCCCACCCATTTGAATGTAATTTTTATAATTCTAGCCCAGGTTTGGCGAACATATGGCACGCAGGCCAGAGTTGGCACGTAAACTAATTTTTATGGCACGGGAAAATTTTAAATTTGCTAATTGTTATACAAATAAAATCCATTTTTTATTTCTGCTATAACCAATAAAATTTGGTTCCATACGGACAGACTATCACAAATAATGCGATTATTTTTTCCATGAATTAACAACATCATAATAATTTTCTTTTCCTGTGATGCTATGCAGTGTTTTCGACATGTATTTTGCTTTTCTATATATGAATTTAAAAAGCTGTAATTTTCAACGCCATTTCGTTTTACAGCCACGGCAACCTTTATAGGAGTTTCTCAGTTTCGGCACGCGGTAAAGTAAGCCGGTGTGGAGTCCCCCTCATTAGTTTCCGAGCATGGGCTCTTCCTATGAAGTGTCCCGCGATTAGGATTCGATGATGTGACGGTGGCTCTGCATCGGGTCGAACCTGTTCCGTCAACGTTCGGGGGCCGTCATTGACTCACGTTAGTGTGAGTCCGTGGTTCCCCGATTTGTGCAATGCTCCAGAGGAGACTAAAGCGGGACAATCCTGCTTGGGATGCCCTACTTAATGAGACTTATCGGTGTAGGTCAGAATGACTAGCCCGGTCTCGTGGGGACCCCCTTGCAGTGGGTGCCGTGGCGGTCCTTTTGGAGGGCACCGTGTTGTGGTCAGTAGTGACCGGTGCACGTACATAGCATAACTTTACAGTCACGGCAGTAAAATGGCGAAAAGATTCACTTTAGCTATGTGTATTTGTAAAAATAACAAAATATGAACTAGATATAAACTATTTTCCATTGAACGTACCACAGCAAAAATTTCATCAATACATTCTTAGTACATTAATGCAATTTGGAAAAATATAACCGAGATGTTGCATTAATAATAAGTTAAAAATTAATAAAGCGAAAACTCATATTTTTTTTTTCTTTTATTACAGTATATGCCGTATAAATGAATCCTATTTACGAATTGAAAGTTCATTCGTTTACTGGTTGATTCCAGTATACAGAAAATTTTCAATTTGATTTTTAATATTTCTTAATTGTTAATGCATGAAAGTAACTGATTTTATGACCAGGATTTTGTATCAACATCGTACACTTCTAAATTATTTTTATATATGTTTGGCACGTTACATTGTTGATAGATATCGTTTGCGAATTTCCGGCACGCGCATGTGAAAAAGTTCGCCGAGCCTGTTCCAGCCTATCAGGAAGTGGATTAAAAATTGATAGCAAAATTTTATTTTTACTTACCGAATGCATATTAAGTAAAGCAAGAATATGTAAAATTAGAAACTGTTAATAAAATTCCGGTCTGTAACAAAATAATTTTATTTTCTTATTGTAATAAATAAAACTAATTCAATGTTCAGTCTTCATTTACCGATCTTAAAAGTTGTGTAAAAAGATTCAATGTATAGAAAATTTATTATGCACCATTTTTCATTTAATTAACAATGCGAAATATTTTTTGGAGATTTCTTGAAATATAATATAATTTCGGTTGAAAAAGCTAATATTTGAGAAGACTTAAAATGCCTAAAAGTACGTATACTTTGACTTAAAATGTCAGTTCTTTTTATGATTGTCGTCGAATTATTGTGTAAACATTTCATACTCAAAAATCTTTTCGAAGCAGTATATATATATTTTTTTTCGTTGACAGTAACCTTGATCAATTCTTTAGAGATTTTTGATTTTTCCATCGTTGTATCGAGTTAAAGATGAAACGGTTTACTGCTTATTCTTGGAATAATGCATTTTCTCCCTATCAGCGATTTTCTTTCGCAAGTATTGCACGCATTCAAGAAATCTACACACATGTTCTTCACTTGACAAAAGTGATTGGAGACGGGGCTGTTTCATTCAGGATCCACTGATAAACGAGTAAAAATTCTCATCTTATCTGACTAGGGATAATTTATTATAAAATACTCAAAACAAAATGTTCGCTAAATAGAAAATGGGTTTCCAAAATGGAAGTTTTAATTAAACAAATCTATGCAAAATAAGAGTTTAGAATTATGCAGAAATTTTAGAAAATATTTGAAATTTAGAGAACATCGTTATTTATATAATATTAATAAAATAATATTTCTCTATATTTTCTATATTTAACTATAATAATATTTAATTATAGATAATAATATATTTATCCATATATAATATTAATAAAATAATTTTTATCTATATTTTCTATATTTATCTATATAGATAGAATATAGAATATATATATTCTATATATATATATATTTATGTATCTACCTATATATATATCTATATATATATATCTATATACAGGGTGATTCATAAAAGATGGGCAGAACTTTAAGGGGTTATAGTACACTTAAAGACAAATAATATTAAATAGGAGACTAAGGGTCCCACACGTATTCCCAAGGAGATAGGGGGCATTAAAGTTTAGGGTCCGAAATTTCAAATGATTATAAAACATGGAAAAATTGGTCGATTCGTTTGCGGTTTTTGCAAAAAATTTTCTTTATGCCAGTATTTTCTTGAAATAAAATTTTAAAGTTCAATTTCAAAAAATGCCGATAGGGGGCGCTTTAGACTTTGGAGTAACAAACAACTATTTTTTAACGTTATTTTTTGTATTTCTTTAAATGATTTCGAAAGCTTAGACTTAAACTTAAATTTTGATCTAAAAATCTGAGTCCTAACGAGTAGTTAAGTAGCGTAAACTGAAATTTGAAATTTGAAACCCTTCTCCCCCCAGAACAAAAATCAGTTATTCCCGATCTTTGTGTCGTAGATTAGGCTCTAACTACTGCCGCGTTTTGCTAAAATTATTCTTTATGTCAGTATTTTCTTGAAAATAAATTTTAAAGAAATTTTTCAAAAAATTCCGATAGAGGGCGCTTTAGACTTTGGAGTAACGAACAACTATTTTATACCGTTATTTTTTGTGTCTCATTAAATGCTTTCTAAAGCTTAGACTTAAATTTTCAGCCCAAAATCTGAATCGTTAGACGTGGTTAAGTTTCTGGGGAGAGGGGTTTGAAATTTCTACTCCTGAGCACAGTTCAGTTTACCATGTCCACACATTGTGTGCTGTGATACGAGGTAAAAAGACACAAATTAGGATTATGTTACCAAAGCATATTTATTAACATGTAATTACAATAAATGTTCAAAATTGTGACCACCAGAGGTTATGCACGCAGAACAACGGCGAAGAATGGAACGGCGAACATTCGCGAAAACATCAGGCTTTTCAAGCACTTCCCCTACAGCGGCGGAAAGTCTGGCGACCAGTTCCTCGGGGGATTCAATGGGTGTCTCATACATAAGAGCCTTCAATCGTCCCCAAAAAAAGAAATCGAGGAGTGAAAGATCTGGCGAGGGAGCAGGCCAAGCAACAGGACCACCTCGACCAATCCATCTGTTCGGAAATGTGATGTCCAGATAGTTGCGGACGTCTCGTACGTAATGGGCTGGCGCTCCATCGTGCTGGAACCACATGACCCGCCGTATGCGTGGAGGAACAACGTTTAACAGGTCTGGCAGCACATGTTGCAGAAATGTGAGGTATGTTTTACCGTTGAGGCGTTCAGGAAGAAGGTACGGTCCGATTAGGTGGTCTCCGAGGATTCCTGCCCAAACATTGATGGAAAAGCGTCTCTGATGAGCATGTGGATACGTAGCATGTGGATTGACATCCGCCCATACATGTGCATTGTGTGTGTTAAATGTACCTTCACGTGTGAAGGTACATTCATCGGTGAAAAGCACAGTTCGTCCAAAATGTGGATTTAGCGCATTTCTGCTGCAGAAACCAGCGGGCGAATTCAATACGATTTGGATAATCCCCTGGAGACAGTTTCTAAACTCGTTGCACATGAAACGGGAGCAAATGTTCATCCTTCAGTACCCTCCAAGTCATGGACTGTGAGGTATCCACCTGCCTAGCCACTGTTCGTGTACTTGTACTTGGCTGCGCCGCTACTACATCCAGAATGGCTTCTGCAACAACTACTGATTCGTCCTTTTTTGCACGACCTGCATTCGACCGGGAAGCGAGAAATGATCCCGTCTCACACAACTGTCTGTGCAAGCGCTCGAAAGTTTTGCGGTTAGGCAACCGCCTGTTGAGAAATCGCTCTCCGTACATTCGTTGTGCCTCTGCACCATTTCCATCTGCCGCTCCGTAAATTAAATGCATCTCAGCCTTTTCCTTATTCGTGAAGGGCACCATCTTCCGATTCATTACTACAGCGACTTACACTTGACTCACCGTTCAGTGGTTTTTATGCCTGAATCGTGTCGAAATTTTGCATACGTGTTCTTCTTCTTCCCCATTTGACATTTGCATACTTTCTGTTTCCTTCTTCACCCGGTGACTAGCGTCAGGAATGGAGCTTTAACGTTTGCATGAGCGACGTTTCCAACTGTGCCAGTGCCTTTATGAGTGAATTCCGACTATGCAGTCCTTGACGAAAGTTGTATTTTTGCCTCGTATCACAGCACAGAATCGTTGGGCATGGTTAAGTAGTGCAAACTGAACTATGTTCAGAAGTTGAAATTTGAACCCCCTCCCCTCGCTACTGAACCACGCTCAGCGATTCAGATTTTGAGCTGAAAATTTAAGTTTAAGTCTAAGCTTTAGAAAGCATTTAATGAGACACAAAAAATAACGGTATAAAATAGTTGTTCGTTACTCCAAAGTCTAAAGCGCCCTCTATCGGAATTTTTTGAAAATTTTCTTTAAAATTTATTTTCAAGAAAATACTGACATAAAGAATAATTTTAGCAAAACGCGGCAGTAGTTAGAGCCTAATCTACGACACAAAGATCGGGAATAACTGATTTTTGTTCTGGGGGGAGAAGGGTTTCAAATTTCAAATTTCAGTTTATGCTACTTAACTACTCGTTAGGACTCAGATTTTTAGATCAAAATTTAAGTTTAAGTCTAAGCTTTCGAAATCATTTAAAGAAATACAAAAAATAACGTTAAAAAATAGTTGTTTGTTACTCGAAAGTCTAAAGCGCCCCCTATCGGCATTTTTTGAAATTGAACTTTAAAATTTTATTTCAAGAAAATACTGGCATAAAGAAAATTTTTTTTCTTTATGAAACCGCAAACGAATCGACCAATTTTTCCATGTTTTATAATCATTTGAAATTTCGGACCCTAAACTTTAATGCCCCCTATCTCCTTGGGAATACGTCTGGGACCCTTAGTCTCCTATTTAATATTATTTGTCTTTAAGTGTACTATAACCCCTTAAAGTTCTGCCCATCTTTTATGAATCACCCTGTATATATAATTCTATATATATATATAGAATTTAACTATATTTTCTGAATTTATATCTAATATATATATCTGAAGTTCAGGAAAGGGATACTTCATTTTATTAATAAAAATATAAATAGTATTTTGTACAGAAATATGAAAAAAAAAAATCTAGAAAATAATTAATCAAACTTATGCTTAAAAAAATAAAATAAAACAAAATTTAGTAAAACATATATAACAGAAACTTCATAATAGTGGACACTTTCTATTTAGCGAATATTTTCTCTTCATATTAGCCGAACGTTGTTTCTCAGGGTCGAGTTAATAAATTTAAATAAACCTGGAATTTGTATAAATTTATATATTTTACCCGAATAATTTATTCTTTTAAACGAAAGTCTTCCCAAACAAAACTCATATCGGTGACCCCGCATTATTTATTTATTTTTTAAACCAAATGTGCCATATCAAATTAAAATGTTTTCTCTTTAACTGATGTTTAAGCTTTTCCATATTTTGACAAAATAGCGAATTCAGAACTTTAAGGGGTGCGGAATTTTTATTTCACAGCAAGAAGACTACTTGTAGATTTTTCTAGCCATCGAACACACACACACAACACGGGCAAACTCTCTTCTTTTATTAGTATAGGTATTTTAACCTTTTAATTTCAGAAAAATTATGTGGTACAGATCAGTCCCCTATTTAGAAATTTATTGCCTAGTTAAATTAAATGAATTTAAATAGTTACTTGATTAATAAAAAAGTAATAATATTAAAAAAGAAATATATATATATTTTTTAAGAGTTAATAAAATAATAATAAATAAACAAAATTTGGATTTAAACATATATAACAATAATCATTATTTAAAATAGTGGATTAAGTTAGTTGAAATATTTAATTAAACTTAAAAATGTTAAAAGTTATTCCAATAAATAAAAATAATTATAAGTTTATAATAGTTGTCTGATGTACTAAGCAAAATAAATCGATAATGATTCAGCCAGAGTCCATAGAACGTTCTCTAAAACAGAATTCAACCAATCAGGATACAGAACATTCTCAACACATGCTTGGCACCAAATAAAAAAATGTCACCAAATTTGACGATATTTTGGGGACATTTGGACAAAAAATTAGCTTTCATAATGTGAAAGAATTTTCTATGCTGTTATAACATAAAATCCTTTATAGCAATAATACAGCCAGAGATTTTATTGTTATGTCTATTGAATACACCGCTAATTTTAACTGACCATAGATCGCTCTTCCCCGCTGGTATAATTAAAGTATGCATATAAATGTAATTTGTTTTAAACTCATTATAGCCAGTTGGCTAGAAAACTTGCCATATAAGGCGAACAAAACTTTTAAATTTGAATACCAGTATTTTAGTTTGGAAATTTTCACATTATCTAATCTCAAATTTGAGCGATTAAATAAATGAAAATTACAATATGGAAAACACCTGGCGTCGAAGAATTAAAAAAAATGTAAAAGAGGCTTGTCCTTAATAGATTAAACGAAATACCACAGAATATGTTTCTATACTTTCATCTAAACGTTTTATATTCATAACTTCATACATTGAAAATTTTAGAAAAATACAGATTTCGAAAATAACAATTTTGATTTTGAAAGGTAATAAATATTTTGTAATGTTATACAGTTTCCATGGTTTTGCAATAAACATATGTAAATGTCTCCTTCAAAAGGTTTCTTTCCACGAGTTTCTAATCCAAAAGACATTTAGAAAATCATGTAAATTGCGAATGGAAATGTAAAATGTATTGTAAAAAAAAAAAATAAATAAATAAAAATAAAATTAAAATTAAAACCGGACAAATCTCTTCGAAGACAATTTTTTGTGGTGAGAAAAAAATGACTTTTTTTAACGATTAATTTAATTTATAATAATAGAAATTCAAAAAGGAAAAAGAGGAAAAACGATAAAAATTAAAAACAAAATAAATAACGTCCAAATTTGTGGTGCTGAGCATTAATGGTAATTTATGACTGAAATGATTTCTTATGAAATAAACCACTAACCGTAAATTTCATTCTTACATTTCTATAAATTATAAAAACTTTGCACTGTCTAACCTCTGTATAAGGGTTACCAGTGGGACCGATAACAAGTGACCGCTATTCAGGGGTGGGTGTTATTCAGAGGTTTCATAAAAAAAATCATAATTACATACATTTAAATAGAAATGCATAGTGATTTTAATTACTCCTCATTGTTTTAATACGTTAAAAAAATCAGTGATTTGCAGTTACCTTTTTTCTGCAAATATCTTTCTCCAAACAAATAATAGTATGAGTTCTTTTCCTGTACAAATCAACATCATTATGATTTAATGCAAAAATTTTGATTTCACAAAGTTTCGTAAAATACTTGGTACATGTGTTAATACTGTAAGTTTTAGGTCATTCTATGAACTCCTCCGTATCCCTTTCTGCATCACTTTTCTCTTCCTCTGTGCTATCTTCTCTTCTACCATTTCCCGTATGAATGAAATGTAGAAGTAACCACCAAATCTTTGTCCAGACGCACAAACTTACTGGCGTTCGTGTTAGTCATGCTTACTGTTGTAAGATTATTATCTAAATTTCCCCCCTTCATTATTGTCTTCATTTTCAATGTCTAGTTTTGGAAAAGGATTAAGTGTTCAACAGATTAAGTAACATTTTGTTGACATATTAAGTAAAGTTTGTTTGATCTACTTCAAATTTTGGTTTGCAAATAAATATGAACTTGTACCAGAAACAGTTTAAAACTGTTTTTTTGAGATTTATAAGCGGCCGTTTGTAGAGTTCCTCATTTAGAGGTTCGTACTAATGTTAATGCTATGCAATGTGTTTGGTTCCATCAATATGTGGCCGGTATTCGGAGGTTGTCGTTGTTTAGGGGTGACCGTTCAAGGAGGTTTCACTGTATATTTAATTTATCTGATATCATTTTTATCAAATATTAACGGTTTGTTCAAATATTTCAACAACACTGACAGCCGAAAAATTTCTTCACGCTTTTTATATATCTCTAACTGTACGTCGGTGCAGCCGAGCCATATATATATATATATTTACTTCTCGTGTTGAGGGATTTTGTAGTGAATAAGTAACTATCAAATTTTTGTTCTTTTTATTATTGACAGTCATTATAATCATAAAAAAATAAACGTCCACTTCTGTGGCCTAGGGCGTGAATAGGTAAATATAGCTAAAATGAACATTCGTCATAACTACATTTATAATACAAAGTAGAAACAAACATTTATGTGTAAGTAGCATAGATTGTTGGACCATCATTGGCTGTTTGTGAAACTCGTTGGTATTTGGCAGATTTGGGAATGTGTTGGGAAAATATTAGGTACATAAATCCCTGTAACTTGGAACATATCTGAGCGACTAACGATTTGACCACTATTGGGCCTTTTTTCAAATGGTTTATTGGCTAATGGTACAAGACGGATATTTCTAACTGTGGGAAACCAACTTTGAATCAACCATTTCATACTTTTTGGCAAATACAAAACTGTCAGATTTTTTTTTTTTTTTTTTTTTTTTTTTTTATAAAAGTGTTTTTGAAAAATCAAGTTTTCTACACTCTTTAAAAATTAGGGTAAAATATGTCATTACTACTTATTACTGTAGAGGACGTACGTTAATAAAAAAATCGTAAACCTTTTTTCAATAAACCGGTTGCTAAAGGTAAAATGTTATGTTTTTTCTTTTTAGTATTTCACATTTTGGACGGATTACAACGTTAAAAAAAAATTATGCTGGGACAAACTTACCTTTGATCCTACAATAACAAGATACTGGAATCTGTTTCCGAAATTTGGAGCTTTGATTCAATGAGAGCTCCAAATTCGAAACAGTATTTCAGAAACAGAATTCAATTTTACGTTTGGTGCTAATGCAGCACACAGACGCATTGAGGTAGGTTCAAACAGTGGGGAGGGGGTAGAAGGGGGGGGGCAATTTTGCGCTTTTTTATTTCAAAATTTCTCATTCATACCAGAAAATTCCTATACTATTCTCTTGGTTATTTGAGACAGATATTTCATGATTACATACAGAAAATATTCTTCTTTGAAAATTTCCGGTTTGAAATCGAAATTTTGATTTAAAAAAAAAAAAACACACACACACACAAAGCTTTAAACACAGGAAATACATGAAAAGAAATAGAAATGTTTTTTTTTTTTTTTTTTTTTTTTATTCAAAAATTTCGATTTCATACCGGAACATTTCAAAGGAGGATTTTTTCTTTGTGTAATCATGCAATGTCTGTCTTAAATTAGGGAAAGAATAGTATAGGAATTTTCTGGTATGAATGACAAATTTTGAAATTAAAAAAACAAATTGTCCACCTGGTGTTTGTACCTCAACGCGTCACTTACGGTCATGTATACCTATGCAATAATTGTTTGTTATAGTGAGCTCTACCACCCGTCAAAGTTTGCCCATGATTTTAGACTCACCCTGCATAAACAAAGTAACGTATTAAAATGAATTGTACTGCAGTTAAACTATTTTCGTCAACTCAAGTTTAATTCGGAACACTAGCTGCTACTTCTACAACTGTCCAGCTATGCATTTAAAATGAAAGCTAATGTGTATGCTTGTAAGTAAACTTGTTTATATCAACAAAGTGACGCATTAAAATAAACAGAACGGCAGTTAAACAATTTTCTCTACATAAGTTCAATCAAAGGAACTGCTACTTCTACTTCCAGTGACCCTAATAATTATAGACACTCCCATTTAAAACGAAGTGATGTGTTTGAATCAGTGGAACAGCAATTAATAAAAATATTCCCTGAAGATGGCCGCGGGATTGCGGGCCGAAAGTACTAGAAAATTTAAATAAAATGTATATTTTTAACTTGTAACATCTATATTATCATTATCTTCGTCGCTCCTAAAGTAAAACGGTGATTTTTTTTTAAAGTTCATATTGTGTATTTTGCAATAATAATAGTTTTCTTTTCAAACTGATAGAAAAAGAGTATTTTCTGAACAGACCGAAATCATATTAAAAAAAGGAACCTTTTAATTGCAAAATGTGCTTGTTTTATCATACATTTACGAACAACAACAACAACAAACAAAATTTAAATGTTTCTTTCAGTCGGCAGCGAAATACTTCAAAAAATAGTATCACTATTTAACTCTAAAATACTGGCAGATATAGGAGAACTGATGCATAATAATTTAGACAGAGATAAATCTCAAATCATAGTTCAGTAGACTTTTGAATAACTTTCAAAAAGCTTTCAAAAATTCACATATATATTTCATTTTTATTTCTGAGTAGACAAAGAATTTACTTCTTATAAGACGGTGAAAACATTCTTCGGTTAGCAATTAATAATATCTGGAAGCTTGTTATTCCTATAAATGTCCATAATTCAAAATATTAATCCTTCATTCGAAATTCAAGTAATTATAGATTAATTGTAATGAATTCTGATGACAAAATAATAACAATATCAACAATAATAAATAGCAGCTAAAAATCTATACAAATTAGTGGTTCGTAAATAATGGAAATTCCCTTACGCTTTTTTATAAACAAGATGGATTAGACTACATTAATGTTCGTTAATCATAGAAAAACACTGTTAAATCATATTAAAAGTTACTATTAAAAATGAAAATAGAAGGGTGCTTTTTAATTGCCGAAACGTCAGTGAAGGCTTACTGTGGAGACACGAAAAGTTTTAGTTTCTGTTACTCTGTCTGTTAGTCTGTCTGTTAGTCAGTCTGTTAGTCTGTCTGTTAGTCTGTCTGTCTGTTCCGCGATAACTACCGCAAAAAGCATCCGATCGGCTTGAAATTCACTGGACATGTTTATGAGGTACCCGTACTTAGCTGTATAGTTTTTGGTTAAATTTGGTTCATTCGTTCGGGAAATATGGAACATTTTATTTTTCTCTTTAATGCTTTTCTATTTCAAGTCAGACGATTTTCAGATTTTCATTAGTTCAAAGAAATGGCTCATATGAAAAATGGATTTAAATGGTAAATTTTTTATGCTGAAATTTTTAAATAAGATTATTAAATTAGTGCAATTAGTTGGAAATTTTATCAATATATTTGCGAGATTTTTTTAAATTAGGGTTTTAATTTTTGGGGAAATTTTATGCATGTTTTCCAATAATATAAAGCATTTTGTTTTATCAATTTGACATAATACATATTTCATTTTTTTTCTTTTCTTTCATCTGCTGCCTAGCAACGTATTTGGTCCTACTAATATTAGTATAATTGCGTGTATAATGTTTGACTAAAGCCAACGTCAAAATGGATGAATTAATACTTGTATCTTTGCATACAGATGGATTTTAGCCCAGAAATAATAATAGGCAGTATTTTATTTATTTTATTCAAATATTTTGCTTAAAAATACAAAAGTTTATTATTTTCATAGAGAATAATGTGAAAATTTTCCATAACATTTACCAATATTTCTTTAACTGTTGCCAAGAAAATCAAAACCCGAAATATTATTTTCTCTTAAACAATTTTCAATTGAAATATTTTGACGTGAAACAGGAAATTGAAAAAAAAAATTAAGAATAAAAAAATTAATATGGCGTCATATTAGAAATAAAAAGAAAACTCGAGTATTTCTTAATATAACAAGATGGAAAGTTTTGAGTAAGTACGCATAGCAGATGAATTAGACGTCATTTATCGATAACAAAGATGCTGGAATAAAAAAATCTTGGCTAAAATAAAATTAACTATTATTCACGGAGGAAAGAGATAGATGGAGATGGAGTATGTCGTAAAAACAGTTTGCAATATGATGTGCGTTATCGCTCAGATTTAAATGCCCTCATTCGGCCCAAATAAAACAAGCACGTGGAACAGGGACCGAATTCTTTGACTTCACCCGTGCATTTTTTTCCGTAAAATGAAAATGATCTGTTTAAATTTAAGCATTCTAAGATAGCATTTGATTGTATTATGAATTAAAAACTGTATCACTAAAAATATTTTTTTTTTTTTTTTTTTTTTTTTTTTTTTTTTAAGCACGTCGTTGTGTTTGTGCCGAATGTTGCGGATTTTAGGGTTACATTTTTGGCCGCACTTCAAGATTTATTGCCTGCGTACGGTTAATATGAAGATTTTATTTTATTTAAATTTAAATTTTATTAATTTATAAAAAAAACTTGTGCTTATCCTTATAAATCACTGCGTGAAAAAAAATCTAACATATACTATAACCATCCGCTCAATCAATAAAACAATACGAATGTAAATTTAAACAGACTACGGGGGGTTCAGGGGGGCAGAGCCCCCTGAAGAAATGCAATTTTTGATTTAAAAAGTTACCAGAATAAGTAGCTCATCAGAATTTCTCAACATCAATGTATAACCACTTGTTTAACACTTTTAATTTCTGAAACTTTACGAAGTATATATACTTATAAATATTTATGTAATTTGAAAACTTTAAAAAGCGATTTGTAGGAAGTTGAATATTACGCGATGAGTGTTAAAAAACAATGACTCGCAAAGATGAAGTTGAGGATGCTGATCTGCAGATTTACTAGTTATTAATTAATGGATTTTCCTTGAAACTAGGTTTGAATTTTACGAAGCAATCATATCATGGTTGCTGAGATGATTGTTGCTTTGCTTAACCAAGATGAGTAATTATGCTTTTGGAATATTGTGTTCTTGAACTTACCAATCAAGTTATTAAGTTCTATTCTGGAGAATCAGACGGAGAGATACAAATTTATATAACGTTTCTATTATTAGAATTATTAGTATTATTTTACGTCGTCTAAATATTCTAATGAACTTAAAATTGTGTACCTTTCTGAAAGTCACAGAGCCCCATTCTGACCTTTTATACATATATATCTATAGATTACCGAAACCCACACATAACAATTAGATAATCAAATGCTAAAGTTGTTTAATTTAAAGATCTTTGAAAGTTTTCAAAGAATAGTAACTTTCTAAATTTACTCGAAAACACTGCCACTTAAGGGCTAAATTTTTAAAAATATGCATTCTGCCAGTAAAAAGTGGTAGCTGAAAATCTATAAAAAAATTCGTTCGTAAAGAATAAAAAAAATTCTTGCACCTTTCTGTAAACAAAGTAAATTATATTGCAGTAGCCTCTTTCTTAACCGGAACTCCGCTTTAACCGGCCGACTTTTTTCAAACATCAAGCAAAATTCAGCGATGACAGCCTCGGGAAATCAGCTTTAGCTTTCGATTTAGAGTGTGCAATGCCGAGGAGAAGAAGGAAAAATTCAGAAAGGAAAACGTCGCGTCGGTTGTAAATGGATACGCGTTGACCTCCTCCAGTGTTGAATTCAGGGTGTGACCCAAGGTGGGGGGGGGGAGATGTCCCCATGGAAGATTTGAGATTTTGTGTTTTTAATGGTCAAAAGTTCAATCAGAAGTTAAACTTATGATGTTAAAGAGATGGAGAGATTATGCTGCAAAATGTAGGACATCTTGATTTCAACAGAAGCTCACTGATTTCTTTATGGTTAATTAAGCTTAAATCTACACTGCTCAAAACAATTAGGGGAGCACATGGTTTTAACGAAATTACGCAAATATTTACGCCGATAAGTAACGTAAAATAAAACATCCATAATTTAAAGTGTTGCAGAAAACAGATAAAGAAAACTTCACATGTAAATTAAAGTTTATGACGTCAAAAACTAGAAAAAGGAGATAAGTGCAAAAACTGGGATTTTGCAGAATCGTCTGTATCACTGCCTCAATTTTGAAATTCAATTGCTCAGCTTGTGTTTTGAGAAAAGGTGGCTTGATATTGTCACAACAACATGATTTACCGCAATCCATGGCTTTGCGTGTTATCGGGACAGTTGAATTTGGGAAAAACACCACAAAGTGTAGTGGACGCTGTTGGAGTCGCAAGAAGTGTCCATGAAAGGCTGTGGAATTGATTCCAAGACACATGGAATGGTAGTCATCGACAAGAGCAAGGTCGAAAATTTGCTAACACGGAAACTGATGACCGATATATCCTGTTAACAGCCCGTTGAGACGGAACGGGTAATGCTACTATGCTGCAAACACAGTTGTCCTTGGCCAAGGGGTGTCCAGCCCGAAATAGGCTTCATCAGGGTGGTCTCTATGTACGTAAGCCAATGGAATGTATTCCGTTGGCCTCAAGCCACTGTGTGGCCCAAAGAAGGTGGGTAACTGAACATCGTGTTTGGAGGCAACGTTGTTGGGGTGAAATTCTGTTTACAGACGAGTCCCGATTCAGTCTGGATGTGACATCTGATGTGTTTTGGCATGGAGAGAAAGAGGCACTCAAAATAATCCCACATTAGTTCGTGAAAGATCACATTACAGACGAGGTGGGTTGATGCTCTTGGCTGGAATCAGCATAGGTGGACGTACAGGCCTGCTGTTACGTAATGACTAACTTTATCTTTCATCCATGTATCAGTCACCTGCATAATTATTTAACCGGTTGTAATTGCATTGTTTCAATATCTGGCAACAGTTGGTTTTGTTTTGTTCTAGAGAAAAGTTTATCAAAATAAAGTAATGTGAAATATATGGCTCTTCTGTCATTGAATTTAAGTTAGAAATATATTCGCTTTAACAGCAAGAAATGTTATTGAGGGCAGTTTTAATAGCCTATAGATATTTTAATACTTAACTTTTAGGGATTCATTTAGTTAAGAGATTTATTTACATTGGAATCCAACATATGGCGTCCGCTGACAAGACTGGAATCTGTAAGTAGAATTTTATTTCAACTGCTCAAGTGAGAATTATTATTATTGTTGAATAAAAAAAAAATATATATATATTGTTGATGTTGAATACTATGGATGCGTTGAAAGCAGCTAGACGACAACATCGTAGAATTTTCACTAAAGCGTGTAACGAATTTGATGCAAGTGAAAGTAATTTATCGGCTGCTGAAAAAATTCTGAAATTGACAATGATAGAAGAGAAAGCGAAATTTATGACCGATGTAGAATATAAAATTAGAGAAATATTGTATAGCGACCAAGCTGACGAAGAAATAACAGACAAAGATATCGATGAATCTGAGGTTTACATCGATCGCTGGCGTGTATTACAACAGAAATTAAACGAACTTTTGGTTGTAAAAAATGAAGATTTGAAATCTGATATTTCGGTAATTAATAAGAATGCATTGCTTCATTATCCGAAGATACAATTACCTACTTTTAATGGGGAAATTAAAAATTGGTTGCAATTCTGGGGTCAATTTCAAAAAATTGATCAAGATACTAGCCTAGATTTTCATGACAAATTTGCGTATTTATCACAAGCCATGGAAAAAGGCAGTGTGGCAGAAGAATTGATTAGAAGTTTTCCGCCTGGTGGTAATAGTTATGCCAAAGCTGTAAGTCAACTTAAATCTCGTTTTGGACGGGAAGAACTTTTGATAGAATATTATGTTAGAGATTTGTTAGGCCTTGTACTGCAGAACCAAAATCCAGAAAAACATAATTCTTTGCGACGATTATATGATTCATTAGAATCGAAATTGCGATCATTAGAAACTCTTGGAGTTATTAGAGACAAATATGCTGCGATGTTATATCCTCTTGTTGAATCGTGTCTTCCAGATGATATTCTTAGAGCATGGGAAAGGTATAGAACATCTCACAGAAGATCGTCAAATAGATGTAATGATGTGGAATCTGAACTAGATAAAAATCATGATACAGATTTAAATAATGGTGTTTTAATTGGCTCAAAAACTGATCTAGATAATTTATTAGAATTTCTGCAAGACGAAGTTGAAGCAGAAGAAAGAATTTCTTTGGCAAGTAAGAGTTTTGACAAAACTTTTCGATACAGAGCTGCACACAATAATCATGAATTCGAAGAATCTCAAATATCTACTGTATCAGATTTATTAAACATTGATATGAGAAAATATACTAGAAATAAGAATAATTTTAAACAAAAACTGTGTATTTTTTGTGACAAACGCCATGCATCGGAAAAATGTTTCAAGGCAATGTCAATGTCGTATGATGTTAAGAAAGACATAATGCAAAAGAAGGGAACTTGTTTCCTATGTTTAAAATTAAGCCATCTAGCCCGAAATTGCAGAGCAAAAGTAAAATGCATTG
Organism: Maratus speciosus; assembly: GCA_963932465.1. Lineage (NCBI taxonomy): Eukaryota > Metazoa > Arthropoda > Arachnida > Araneae > Salticidae > Maratus > Maratus speciosus. The sequence continues at coordinate 603,505,373 of OZ010791.1, read as the reverse complement.
TATGCAGAAAACAACATGAAACTCTAGTATGTCCAAGAGTTCCTGAAAGGTTAATCAAACCTGAAGAAGCCCAGGATGCCTTAAAAGCTCTGAATAATTATTACTTCAGAGGATCTTCTTTAAGTGTTGAACCTTCAAAAAGCAAGCTTCATCATGAGCCAGTATCACAAGGAGGAGCTAGAGGAGGTTCAAGCAGGGGTCGTGGTGGTTATGGTAGACCCCGTGGTGGTGATGGGTATGCTAATGGCTACGGCCGAAGATATGACAGTCCACCTTTTGGAAGTCGAGATTTTTATGACCGTGGCTACAGTTCAATGTCGCCTCGCATGAGACCATACCCTTCACCTTATGATCGTCGTAGTCCATCTATTGCGCCCATGAGAGATAAACATGCGGATCCCTATTCATCATCTTTGAGAGATCCATATTCACAAAGATCTGGCGTGTCTCCTGCTTCACGTGATTTGTATGAAAGAAGCAGCGAGGCAACATTTCTTTGACACAGTTAAGGTACCGAAAAGATTTAACTTGTAATTTTAAATTGTTGAGTTGTGCATTCCCCACAACTCAAGGTGGGAGTATGTTACGTAATGACTAACTTTATCTTTCATCCATGTATCAGTCACCTGCATAATTATTTAACCGGTTGTAATTGCATTGTTTCAATATCTGGCAACAGTTGGTTTTGTTTTGTTCTAGAGAAAAGTTTATCAAAATAAAGTAATGTGAAATATATGGCTCTTCTGTCATTGAATTTAAGTTAGAAATATATTCGCTTTAACAGCAAGAAATGTTATTGAGGGCAGTTTTAATAGCCTATAGATATTTTAATACTTAACTTTTAGGGATTCATTTAGTTAAGAGATTTATTTACATTGGAATCCAACACCTGCATATCATTCTGAATGGCACTTTGACGGTCTGGAGTAATACAGACGAGATACCGAGACCTCATGTCGTATTTTATGTTGCAGTAATTAGTGATTTCTTTTTTCCATGCATGACAAAGCCAGGCTTTATACAGTTCGTCTTGTGGAAAACATGCTTGAAGCTAGAATAATGCAGCGCATGGAATGCCCAGCAAGCTGTCCTGACCTAAATCCGATCGAGCATGTTCGGGACACACTCAGACGACGCATTGCTGCGAGACCGAGGCCTCCTTTTACTGTCCGGGACATGGAGATTGCAATTCTTTGGCAGTGGAACAGTATTCCCCAAGTCTTATCGATAACCTCATCGCATCCATGGAAAACCGGTGTCTTAGCTGTTCGAGGAGACCACACACCATATTAAAAATCTTGCATCATTTCTAAACAATACTTTATTTTATGATTTACATGAAACCATATTGTTACCCTAAACCATCTGTTCAAAAAATAAAAGCTCCCTCACCATTTTTTTTTGCATCTTTTTTTATGTGTTGCGCATTGCTTCAAGTGTACTATCCATTTTATGCCCATACATTGCTGTTTTGCACTGTTCTCTTCACTTTTTTGCTTGCTCCCCTAATTTTTTTGAGCAGTGTACATTATGTAAACAATTTCAACTTCTTATAAACGTGTCTGTCACGATTTTAAACAATTTAATTTGTGTTAAATATTTATTATTATTTTTTATCAGTGATAATTTTTCATTCATTTCAGTTAATTGTAACTACTATTCATTTAACAAAATACAGAAAACATGTACTTTTTTAAAACTACCCAAATTGAAAAACTAAATGCATCGTACGGGTTTAATTAATTAAATTACGCAGATACTTCTTTATTTTTTTTCTTCTCTACTTTAACCGGTTTTTCTCTTAACCAGCTAACCCTCGGTCCCATTTAGGCCGCTTAAGCGGGAGGCTACTGCATATTATTGTACCCTTAAATTGTATTATATATAAATAAATTGTGAAGAAGATAATTTTATTTATAAAAAATATCACAAGAAACTATAATAAGAACGGGAAGGCTATAATAAGAACAGAAAATAATATTGTAAATATTGTCATTTTATATTTTTGAGTAAAATTAACTCTTAACATACCAGAGCTTTAAATGCATGGTTTTATTTTTATATTCTAATTTTAAAACTTAATGTTTTAGTAAGTTTCTCTTGCACATGGTGAAAATCTACGAGTAAAAGTGTTTATAGGGAAAAAAGTTTTGCCAAGCTAATAATTTTTGTTAAAGATGCCAATACCGCTTATAACATATTTTAACGGAACGATATCCCATTGAGCAATTTATTTTCTCTCAATCAATTTTTATCATGAAAATACAATAAGTAAATGCGATTAAAACTTTAAGTTACTTAAAGTAGTTAAAATTACCAAAATTACACTTAACCCTTTGAGGGGCAAGCAATAGTGTCTCTGTAATAATGAATTCTCACCGGAATAATCGATTTTTTTTTCCTTTTATATGGAAAAGCAATTTCTCAACGTTTACCACCACAAAGTAAAAAATATAAAATTTAGTTAAAAGTTTTTTGTGCGAAACTTTTTTAATTGGGTGGGATATAATGTATCCCACTGCCCCTCAAGGTGTTAAGACTCACAGAAATAGAAGTCCTAAAGCTGTTTGATTCAATCGAAGATTATCGAAAATTTTCAAATAATGATAGAAAAATAAATGAACTTGAAAACACTGTCACATATAGGACAACTAAATCATTAAAAAATAATTTAGATAGGAATGGAATAATAAATCATATCTAAAATAGACTTTTCATTGGAAGCTTTCAAAAACTTACATTTATATTTCATTTTTATTTGTGAGAAGGAAAAGAATTCAATTCTCATGTAATGGTGAAAACTTTATTCGGATAAGCTATTAATATTTTCTGGAAGCTTGTTATTCCCATACATGTTCATATCTACAAACAAGTAATTATCGATTTATTTTAATGCATTCTACAAATATGAAACCGTATAGTTAAAAAATACTGCGCAAATAAAACACTTTTCAAGAATTTCTATAAAAAAGATAGATTAAATTCTGATTTCTTTATAGAGCTTATAAACAGAATATACTTCGTATCTATTTAATTCAACACAGATCTATTTTTTTTCTTTTGGATTTTTTTTTAATTCTTGTTAAGGTTAGGTACAAGAAATATTAAATAGTACCTTCTCACTTAATTTAGTAACAGAGTTTTGCGATTATATCAGATCAACATTTTATATTCAATATATTGAGTGTTAAGAACTGATTTTATTTATTAAATGTTAAATTTTATTTGATTCACAATGCGTACCAGATAGTAATTGTCGAAATTTAAGAGTTATTAACTTCGCAATTTCATAAAAAAATGTTCGATATTTTGTTAAGTTTTTAATCAATTAGGTATTTCAAATAATGGGATAGTTTATCGCTTAATCCCTTAATAGTGACATTTGTTTTCTTACAAAAAAATTAAAAATGGGGCTGGACACCACTTTTTCCATACTAAAATATTTACCTTACTTAATCGAAAAATATCTGACAATCAATAAAGAAAAATTTATAGTTACAAATTAGTGGTGTCAAAATGCTTTTAATAACGAAGCAGGCAAAGTGTTCTTGCCCGAATCCAGTTCGCAGGGCTCTCAAATGGTCAGCCAACTGAATACCAATATTATTTTAGAAAAATTTTTTTTTTTTAGATTTTTCTTATAAACCGCCCCGGAACCCCTTTGGAAGTTAATTCTAGCGCAAACCTACCATAAAATTTTCTGTTAAAATTTATTGGTATTCAGTTGGCGGACCATTTGGGAGCCCTGAGTTCGGGCCACACTGTTAAGGCGTTAAAAATGATTAAATATAACGTTTTCAGGACGGTTGTCAATTAACGAATTTTAATTTTTTTTAAGCCAGAAATTCTGTACAGTGTTTTCAAATTTATTTTCCAAGAATATTTCTCAAGAATTCTATCGAAGATCTTCGAAGATTTTCAAAGCATTTTAACATAATAAATGAACTTGAAAACACTGGCTCATATAGGATATCTAAATCATTAAAAAATAATTTAGATAGAAATGGAATAATAAATCATATCTAAATAGACTTTTCAAAAGAGGCTTTCAGAAACTTGCATTTGTGTTTCATTTTTATTTGTAAGAAGAAAAAGAATTTACTTCTCATGTAATGATGAAAACTTTATTCGGATAAGCAATTAATCTTTTGTGAAAGCTTGTTATTCCCATACATGTTCAAATCTACATTCAAAATTCAAGTAATTATCGATTTATTTTAATGCATTCTGCCAATATGAAACTGTAAAATTCAAAACTGCTGCGAAAATAAAGCACTTTTCAAGAATATCTATAAATAAGATAGATTATATTATGAATTCTTTACGAAACTTTTAAATGGAATATAATTCGCATCTATTTCATTCCACATTGAATTATTTTTTCTTTTGGTAAAATATATTTTTCAAAATTCTTAATAGGGTTAACTACCAGAAATTTCAATGAGTACATTTTCACTTAATTTAATAGCAGAGTTTTGAGATTATGTAAGAGGAATATTTTTAATTTAACACGTTCACACCGGCACGCATCATCGGTGGGACATGCTTGACAGTCCCTTCAGACGGCGTGCATCACCGGTAGAACATGCTTGACTGTGGAATCAAGCGGCGTGCATCATCGGTGGGTCACACTCTGCTGTACCATAGAAGGCGTGCACTACAGTTGGGTCACACTCGACTATGTTATAGATGGCGTGCACTATAGGTGGGTCACACATCAATATTCGAAAATTCAGTAGTAAAAACAATTCATTAGTATAAACTTAACCCCTTGGGCACGAGCGGCACGTATACGTGACGCATGAAGTGCTCAGAATCCTTGTTTTTCCGCACCAGTAAAAAACGGTGACAAAAGATAAAAATTTTCGTAAAAGGCTCCCGCCCCGAAGGAGTTAACCCTTAAACGCACGATTTTTTATTTTGTTTCGAAAAAATTATATATGATTCTCTGAAAATTTATTACACAGGAAAAATAATGTGACAGAGAAACATTTTTGAAATAATACGTCAATCTTTTCTTCTTCTGCACATCTGCAATACTAGTAAAAACTGCTGTCGTGTGGTTGTTTTACGCTAAAAGAATGCAAATTAGTAAATATTTTATTAAGTATGTCTCCAAATACCTTATTTTATATTATTATTTATTTTACAACACTTAAAATTTAACCGTTTAACCCTAGAACTACCGGAAATTTTACTCAAGTTTTATAAAAACATTCTACACCAGAATTTTTACTTAAAACTATTTAATTTGTTTATTTAACTTATTATTGTCTGATTTATACATTTAGTTTGTTTTGAAGAAATTTCTGGTTTGAATAAATATTTTGAATGTACATGTCGGGTCCATTGGACCCTTCTGGTAGACAGAGGGTTAATCGCCATGATAGAATACGTTCTAGAAATTATCTAGTTCAGAGAATCTGACTTTACACCAGAAAGTTTCAATGGTTAATTTCGTTTTATTTAAAAAACAGAATGTGTGTTATTAATTAAAGCACATATTGCTATTTTAATTTTTTGGTGTGAATTAGGTATATACGAATTAAAAAAAAAATCTATTAAATTTAAGACACTGTTGTTTGCATATATGCAAAGCTGCGCACTAAAGGGTTAATGCATTCACGACCGGAAACGAGAATCCCCGTTTGCATTTAAAAAATATCACTGACTAAGGGCGTGGCTTCTACATTACAGATATGCATTTATATCATGTTATCCATATTTCTTTAGATTGTAAGACATTTTATATTAAATTCGTAATTATGTAGTCAATAAAATCATGTCTCTGAGTAATTTGCTTACTCCTTACGAACATTCAGACATTTACAATCAACTCTGCTTGTTATATTCGAGTTGAATTCAATTAATATGAGAGGGCCGCGTCATTACATACAGTGTCAGAATAAGCGACAATACCGCGCCACCAGAGGAAGCTAAATATGAATCCGAGGGCCGTCTCACAGCGAAAATCACGAATATCGGCGCCGGCGTGAACATATTAATATAGTGAGTGTTAAGAATTGATTTTATTTATTAACACTAGAATGATGGTGTGTAGCCATTTTGACCTATATCAACTGAATGTGTTTCGGTTCGAACCAGAAATTTCTTTTCAAAATAAGTTAGAAAGATTAAAATAAAAGTTAAATAAATAAGTTAAACAGTTTTAAATAAAAATTTCGGTGTTAAAATAGTTTTATAAAACGTGAGTAAAATTTCCCGTCTTTCTAGTGTTAAACGTTAAATTTTATTTCATTCATAATGCGTACTACATTGTAGCTGCCGAAATTTATGAGTTACTAACTTCGCAATTTCATAGAAAAGGGTTCAATATTTTGTTTAGTTAAGTTCTTAATAAATTAGGTATTTGAAAGAAAGTCATATTTTATCACCTAAAAGCGATTAGATGCCAAGCTTTCAGAATGGGCATCGATTAACGACATCTAACTCTTTTAAGCCAGAAATTCCGTATAGTATTTCCAAATTTATTTTCCAAGAATATTTCCCAAGAATTCTATGATTAGACAAGGCAATGTTAAGGACTAAAATATTATGATACTAAAAAAACAAGTAGGAAATTGCTCGCCAAACGTAGCAAATGAGTCGTTCGTACTCTAACTAGTTTTATAAATATTTTTTGCACCGCATATTATACCGAATGTATATTTTAGTGCACTTCATAAGTGCATACCAATTTCATTTTTTTTTCGAAAGGCTGTAATATCATTAAAATGCACTTGCAATAATTTTTTCCCATTGGCCGTAATGTAAATGAAAACTTTTGACTGTCCCTGTAATTAAACTATACATCCGATTTTCATAAAATTTGAAATGACTCGACAAAATTTTGCAACAATTATATATTTAAAATTTCAGACCATTCGAAAGGCTGTAACATGATTAAAATGCACTTGCAATAATTTTTTCCCATTGTCCGTAATGCAACGGAAAACTTTGACTGTCCCTGTAATTAAACTATACATCCGATTTTCATAAAATTAGAAATGACTCGACAAAATTTTACAACAATTATATATTTAAAATTTCAAACCATTCGGTTGGGTAGTTTTTGCTGTGTTATATGCGGACAGATGGACGGACAGACGGACGGACTGAGCGACCACTATAGGTGCTACGTATTTATATAATTACGAACGCACCTAATAATAGCCACATTCACGCTATATACAAAGTATACGTCCCATCTAGTCTTGGCAAGTGTCCAGCGTAAATCGTGGCTCTAAATGCTCTGTGAACAAACACTAGTATTTTAAAGTAATTTTCTTCGCCTTATCTAGTAGCAAAATTAGCTGCGATTAAATATGGTGAAATTTACTGTAAAAAATTAGTGGTAACCAGAGCGATTGGAGCCCTCATTTACGCGGGAAGCCTGGCAACACATTCCTGAAATTGTTAAAGTAATAGAATAAAGGGAAATAATAGAGATGAAGTATGCTGTCAGTGGGTGACACCAAAAATTTAACCCTAAAATCAATTACATTCGTCACAAACACAACCACGTGCTTTGGCGCGCTTGTCAATTCAAACCTGTATTACTTTGCTTTTGCTTTTACCGTTGCAAATTTTTATTCATAAGTCGCTTGTTGAGCGTAGGAATGATCAAAATTTCGATTAAAAATGAGAATATGGGCAGTTATAGGGTGAAATACCTGTTTCCTGTTCCACGGGCTTGTCTTGTTTGGGCCCAATGAGTGCATTTATATTTGAGCGATAACCGCCTTCATATTGCAAACCGTTTTTACAGCATACTGCGTCTCCATCTATCTCTTTCCTCCGTTGGTTAAAATAGTAGACTGTGCTGTCAGTTCGACTGCTTGAATGAAGTGAAAGAATTTTAAGCTTTTATGTATAAAAAAATCCTATCATTGCTTTTCTGCAGGAGTATAACTAAAATTATAACTGAATTTATAGCGATAATGGAATTATTTTGTCTCCGTTTTGTTTGAATATGTAGTAATGTTCATTACTTTGCAAAAATATTTGTAAACACGTGACTTTGAAAAATTTCATAAAATTTCTTTTTATCGGCCTTTTAACCCCTTGAAAGGCAAGCAAAAATAACTTTAAATATTGAATTCTCACCGGAATAATCGAAAAATTTATTTTTAAATTAGGAAAAGCATTTTCAAAAGTTAAGAACATAAAATTTAGTTAAAATTTTCTGGTGAGAATCTTGTTTAAATTAGGTGGGATATATTTTATCCCACCGCCCCTCAAGGGGTTAAAGACCTTAATTTGAAATGTAACCAAGGCGATATAAGTAAGCGTCCTATCTTAAATGGGAGAAGTAACCGCAAGATTAAAAGAGAGGTCACATCAATCAAAGTCATGCGCCACGTAGCGGATGGAGTGTGAACTACAGGTTTAACCTAACTGTTTTCTTACTGACACCACTAAAATTGTAAAGTTTTTTTCACCTTGATTAATAACTGAAGGGCATCTGATAAGGCGAAGAAAACTTCGTGGTGTCAAGTGCGTCTGGATGCCCCTCTCGCTACGCCATTATTTTGCAATAAATGTGGCAAACAAAATTCAATCCCACGAGTGACTGAAGATTTAGAAAATACGCGCCACACCAAAATCCCGCGTATGTGAATTATCACTCCGTCCACAAGGTGGCGCAACTGTGTTAATTTACGCCTGATTCCAGCATTAAGTTTGTTCGCTTACTTATAACGCTTTGAATGTAACTCTTTGAGTTTAGTTCTTGTATAGTTCTTAAACAAATATTTTTCCTTCATTCAGCCTTACCTTCTTTTCATTTTCATATTTTACGAAAAACAATCACTCTTTCTTTTCTTATTTTTGTATTTATGTCTTCTTGATGTGTCATAAAAAATCACCAAAACTGTACATCAAGTTCAATTTATTTAATGAATAATTACTAGCCAAAGCTTTTAACTGATATATTTTTAACACAGATTCGTTTTATTATTTTTACTTTCTTCTATCTTTACAAGAAGAAAGTATTGGATTCGTGAAAAATTTCGACTTCCGGTTTTCGATGGATTTATACATTTTAGCATGTACTGAACACGATTTGATGGTTTTTATAGAATGTCTGTCTGTCACTCTGTGAGTCTGTATGTAACAAAAACTTTGTGGGCGCTCAATCTCAAGAAATAATGGTAAGAATTTCACAAAACTTGAGATTCAGTTAGACAGTCATATAAACTGGTTTTAATTATTTTTTGGTGTAAATCGCTCAATAGGTGGCGCTGCTATGATGCATTTTTCACGATATCCGCAATAGCTATATCTCAAGAACTACTGCATGGATTTTCACAAAACGTACGATTCAGTTAGTCTATGATATAATTTGGTGCTGATTACATTTTGGGGGAAATCGCCAAAAGAAGTTGGTCTTAATAAAAAAAAAGTAAGTCGGAAATTGAACGTCAAATGAGGTCCGTTCGTACTATATCTAGTTTTATAAATATTCAAATATTGGTGATATAGCTGTTAATACAAAATTTATTACGATTACACATAATAAATTCAGTAATACGGAAATAATAGCACTCTATATTACACAGGACTTAATCACCATGTTAAACTAGAATCATTACATATCATGGGATATCATTGAATTAATTACGTATGATAGTATTTAATAGAATGAAGAAAGATGTTATCATTGTATTTTTAAGTTTTGATTAGATTTTCATAAAATTTTAAATGACTCGAGAAAATTCTGCAACAATTATATATATTAAATTTCAAAACCATTTGGTTGAGTAGTTTTTGCGCTGTTATATTTGGATAGACGGACAAGAAAACGACTATATGTAATGGTCCTGTAATTCAGGCGGACTCACTCTGCCATTTAATTGCCGGTTGGAGAAGAACGATTGGACAGATGATTGGTCTAAGGGGGAAACAAAATGTTGAACTATTCAGCCTATGCTACATACGGTGATGGAACTCCGTAGCACCAGAGAATCAATAGACACCGCGAATTTTTATTAGTATTCTTCGTCTAATTTCAGGACAGAATTCCTAAGATTTTTCAAGGTGAAAAGCACTACTAAAATTTAGTGGTGACAATCGACCAACTGCTGCGCCATTGTTCCAACACTGTACGTATTTATATAACTACGAACGCACCTAAAAAACATACCTTTTTAGAATAATTTAATGTTGGGTTATAGCTAACATATAAATAATACTATTATTAAATTTCAAAATAAAAAACATTTCTTAAAATTACTTTTCACTATTTTTATAATTTTGTATTTATGGTTCCATAATTAAAGTTCTTTTCTGGTATTTCAAACTTCTTTACAAACATAAATAATAAAGCAATTATAGAAATTTCTTTTCTACTTATAAGAACAAGAACACTTATTCGAACTAATCATTTTAGAATAAAATGATTTTCGTTTCAGAATTTTAATTTCTTTAAATCAATTTTTGTCACAAATATACAAAGAGTAAATAGTGTTTAAACGCTAAATTAAGTTTATTTTAAACTATAGCAATTAATGATAACTATCACAAAAGTTGTGTTGAAAAGGTACTTTTAAATTTAGTATCAGATTATATCATTTAAAAATTCATTCCTTTATTACAATTCGTTTAAAATGCAATTGAAAATTGAAAAAAATCATAACATTTTGAAAATATGCAAACATACTGTCAGATATACAACTCAATTTTAAAATTAATTTAGATAGACATGAAATCATAAATCATATTTGAATAGGCTGCTGAACGGAAATTTTCAAAAACTCAAATTTATTTTACATTTTTATTTCTGCTTAGAAAAATAATTTATTTTCATATAATCAAGAAATTTTTTTCGGTTAAATAATTAATCATTTTTGGTTTTCCCGTACACCTCAATTTATCCATTCAAAGTTCAAGTAGTTATTGGATGATTTTATTGCAGTGTGCCAAAAAAAAAAAAAAAAAAAAAAAACATGCTTCTAAATAATCGATGCAATTTTTATGCGTTGTTTTAAAAACAAGATGCAGCAGATGACATAGCTGTTTACCCTTTCTTACACCCAGGGCTCGCAGTGCTCCTAAAATTTTCACACTTTGCTACCACTATTTTAAAACGCCAATCTTTATTGTATAATTTTTTTATAGATCTTAAAGGAATCTACCGCAAAGAAGTTTTATTTAAAATACTGGTAGCAAAGTTTGAAAATTTTAGGAACGCTGCAAGCCCTGTACACCACTAAAATTTAATAGCAATGTTTGTTTTACTTAATAGTCTAAATCTGTGTTTAACACTTTTAGGGGCAAGTAATTGCGTCCCTGTAATGTTTTTTTCTCACCGGAATTTTCGAAAACTTTCAAGATGAAGAAAAATAATTTTACAACTTTAATTTCCCAAAGCTATAAAAGTAAAATTTAATCTAAAATTTCTGGTGCAAAACTGGATCGTAAAATTAAGCAGGATATAATATATCACTCCACCCTTCAAGGGTTTAAATAGGACAATAGTTTCTATTAAATTTTAGCGGTGGTCTATTTCTTACACTTCATATGGAAATGCCAGCTAATTTTTTTTGGTTTCAGAAGTTTTTATTCAGGTAACGTTAAATCTGCGGCCAGGTAAATCACGGGCAGGAGAAATAAAGAACGATAACTCAGGCCGTAGTATTGACGGGAGCGATATTTAAAGGGTTAAAGAGTATACTTTTGGGTTTACATAATGCGATTTTTAAATAAAAAATACCGTAATTTCTGGTCTATAATCCGCAGATGAAATAATCATGTTTGCACCCATAATTCTTATTTAATAATATATACCGAGATTTGAGGGGTCTCAGAAATCTCAAAGCTTAAAAACTGTCGAAATTATAATTTTTTTTATATTAGATGTTAACCCTTTGCACTCGAGGGCTCCGCTACGGAGAAATGATATCTCTTTGCAAAATTTGTTTTGGGCACCAGTAATAAAGGAAAATAAAAAATGTACCTTATTTAATCAGAGCATTTTTGAAATTGTGTACTTGAACGAAACTTCTTTTAAAAAAGTGGTGCCGGTCGAATAAAATTTGTGTAAGAGACCCCGAGTGCAAAGGGTTAAAGCCCTATCTTTCCTAAACATTTTGTTATAAATGTTTTCTTGAAATTCCAATTAGAACAGAGGTTATGGCATTTAGAATTGTATACGATTAAGGGCAGTTGGAAGGTCAAAACCTAAAATATGTCGAATTTTCGATTTTTTAATATTTTGAATGTACCATTTCTCCTCTTTCTACTGATATATAACTTTTGTTCGTTTTGTTTGTTTTGTTGTTTGTTGTTTTGATATATGTTTAGTAATTCTGTTCGTTTATCTACTTTACTACTAGCGCGTTTATTACTTTAAACTTTATTTTCTCAAAATGTTGTTTTCTTTATATTCGATGTTCCTTTTTGATAAAACTATTATACATTATGCTTTGAAATTTTGCTTGAACATTCTATACATATCTCTGTTTAATCTGAGGTGAATTGTTTAATCTCATAAAAATAATTTTTTTTATTATTATCATTATCTTTGAAAAAATTGCATGTTTTTTTTTTTTTTTTTTTTTTTTTTTTTTTTTTAATGTGGTTTCTACTTCAGATTTTGTTTACAAATATCTAAGCTTTATTTAATTATAAATGTAGCTTCAGATTATTAAGAATTGTTTATTTTATGTATAAAAAAATTTCAAGTCCATATCTTAAGTTGTTTATTAGAAAAGGTACATTAATTTAACATGGCAGGTATAGGGATTCCGACTGCCCTTAATAGCTTAAGCGGTGTTAACGAAACTTTGAAATCATTTTTCTCCAAATGAGATTTTTGATCATAACGCGCACGATATCTCAAAACCTTTTCAAGAAAATTTCATGAAACTTTCAACACATATGTTTCATGTTAGTCCGTATAGACTGAACCTAAAATGTCCTTTTTATTGTTCAAAGAAATATTTTTTTAGGCGATTACACTGTTGAAATTTTCTAAATTTTGCATAATACAACTTTGTATTAAAAATATTAAAATGTTCTAAATACAAATTTATTTCGGTTCAGAATAATTATTATAATCTCAAGTATAAGTAGGCACCAAAATTTTCATTCTTGTTGCCAAATTTATTTTGTAATCCTGCGCGTAATCTGTTATGCCAATTTTCTGCTCGTCAACTGTCTGACAGTTTGGAGCCCCCTGTAAATCTAATTCTGCATTTAGCATTTTTTAAAATACATGAAATGAAAGAATATACTTATATCTTTCATCCCATTAAAAATTGTGCCTTAAGATCAAATACATTTTAAGATATTAAATGTTAAAAGTGGTCTTTTTTTTTCCTATTTTAAGAGTCCTGAGACTCCTTAAGAAGTTAAATATTTTCAACTAAAATTTCTGTGTCCAAACATGATTTTTCGATCGGCGGATTAGAGGCCGCAAATTACGGTACATAAATAAATAAATAAATAAACTTTTTCCTATCTCATTTCCAGTAACAGAATGAGAATAGATTTATGCAGCGGTGTTTAAGAATATTGATGTCTGTCGATTCTTTTTATAATTAATGTAGAAATAACAAAACCAATATAAACATTCACATCCATATCTTTATTTAAAAGTATCGAAATAGCATATAAATATCTTAAAAGTTTTTGTTTGTTTAAATTTAATGATGCAATATAAGTTCTAAATTTCTTTAATATTTTACAATTTATTTAAGAGACTGTAGATAGTTTTTCAAAGAATTATACCATTATAAATAAATTCAAAAACACTCACAGATATATGAGAACTCATTTTAAGTTATTTGGAATAAAATAAAATAATAAATTATAAAGTAAGCTTTTGAATGGGATATTTGAATAACTCACGTTATGTTTTCATATTACTTATTTATTTTTAGTTGAAAAATATTTTACTTCTCATGCAATGATCAAAGATTTTTTTCCATTAGGCAGTTAATCTTTTCTGAAAGCTTGTTATTCCTATAAATACGAATTTGTGAATTATGAATAGAAGTAAATATTGATTCATTTTTATGCAATGAGAAAAGAACATCAGAGAAGTTTTCATTCATTTCCTAAGTGTTGCGCAATTACTTTAAAAATAGTCGCAAACCTTCCAGTTTTTCACACATAAAAGTAAAAAAATCAAATCAGGAATTTTAATTATAGAAAAGACTAGGGGGCTCTGCCCCCTACGAGCTATGCTCGTCAACCCCTGTTCAGACAACGCAGACTCTAACAGCACGCTAATTTGATCGGCTTTAAAAAGATTTCGGAACATTTAATTATAATTTGAATCTGACAATTATAATCTGACGTAATTTTCACCAAACTTTTCTTTCTCTTTTTAATATTCACGTAAAAATACTTTTGTTAGAAGTGAAATATTATGATCATCTTAAAATATAATATACATGTCTCGCGCAATTTTTAAATTTAAACTTTTTGCAACATTATTTTTTTTTAATTTTACGTAATAAGTGTAATGTGACGTAAATTCTCCTATTTAAGACTTCTAACGCATGTTAATGAATTTATTATTGTACAATATTCTTTCTCTTTTAAAATTCACGTGTAATTATAGTTTTTATAATGTAATTTTCAATGAGTTCCTGTTTTTTATATTTTCTATTTATAATAGTCACGTGTAAAATAAATTTTTAATTTGAAGCAAATATTATTGTTTGCGCTGTTTATACAGCTGGCAACAGTTTGAATTAATACAATTTTCTAAAATATCTAAAAAATATCTCTCGAAATGCTGAAAATTTGAATTAAAAATGGGAATAAAACCTCAAAAAATGAGTCAAATTAAAAAACTAAATGCAATCTGCACAACGGGAAATTCTGACGCATAAAATTATATAAAAATGATTAAATTCCTATGTATATTTTTTGCTTCTATAAAACTTTTTTAATGGAACGATTTTGTTCAACTTTGGCATTAAATATCTCTTATAATAATTCTTCGATTTGAAAACTGTCTACATCAGCATGTTTATCAAACATTTCTTTATAATACTACGGATTTTCATATTTTTGTATGCGACAGTTGTTTTAATATTAACGAAGAAAGGCCATGCTTAAGCATTCAAATTAGATTCCGATCTTCCCGGAATATCTACGCAGATTTTCATTGGTCCATTTCCAAATGAAAACTTTTTTTTTATATATAGAAGGATATATACTAGATGTGAAGTCGGACATTTTTTTCCCGGATGCATGCCAGGGTTGTCAATTAAGTCTCGACTTTTATTCAGAAATATCAAATTGATAACGGAAATTCAAAATAAAAAAAAATACTTCATCAAATCATGAAATGTATGTCATTAAATAAAGTATACTTCTGACATTTTCTGGTAAACCCGACCGAACTCGATGATTCAAAATCCGACGTATGTAGCAAAAAAATTTTAATAATGTATTAATAAAGTAATATTAGTAGCTAAAATTTAAAACTGTTTCAAGATAGGTTTTCCATATAAAAAATCTCTTTTTACATAGAAATAAATATTAATCGTAAACACTCTCACATGACGACACGACGTATAGTGATTTTGATATCCCTGAAAATACGTTTAAAATTGAAAATTTACAAAAACTTACAAAAGCCACAACTTTTATTAATTTAAAATATGATTATACATATATGATAAAATGACAACAGTTCTATTTCCAATTAATTCTGAAACAGTTCTTCAAAAATAAAAAATAAAATTAAGACAAGGGATATCCAACAACTTCTTATATTGCTAACTCTAATCTTTGCAAGACATGTTTAATCAAACAGTATATTTCTTTTCATTTCTTATCAATAACAATTAAATTCCCTTTCAAACCATGGAATAATTAATAACGAGGAACTGACACATCTTTAAAATAGTTTCATTGGTAACCGCTTTTGCAGGGGTTGATTACAGACGAGGTTTACAGGCTTAAACTAGAAATTTTCTCCTTATTTGAACGTATTAGTAATGCAAAATTTCAATCACAAATTATGCGAGAAACATATATTAATTTTTATTGGTGGAAGTTTACTTCCGCTGTAGTTAGGCTCTGCGTTTCCACCATTTAGTGACAACCAAAAAAATCTCCTGTCAGTGTCTGTGAAAAAGATTATAATCCCCGGACAACGATCTCCATTAAAAACAAATTTAAGCATAATTATGCCGCGTAAACAAGACGAAATTTTGTATTCAAATTTACTTGTGGAAGTTTGTCCCGGCGGTAATAAGAAATTGTGATCCTATCAAAAAAAAAAAAAAAAAAAAAAAAATGAACCTATTAAAAAAAAAAAAAAAAAAAAAAAAAAGAACCTATAAAAAAATAAATAAATAAATAAATAAAAAGAAAAATTTGATACTATAAAAAAAAAAAGAAATTTTGATCCTATAAAAAAGAAAGAAAGAAAGAAAGAAATTTTGATAAAAAAAAAAAAAAAAAAAAAAAAAAAAAAAAAAAAAAAAACGCCATCTTGTGATAGCGTGCTTAGTTAATTCACTTCCAACTGTTAGACAATACAATTTAGAGGTCTTTATTCATAACTGCATTTTTCAAAGAGATTTTTAAAGGCTTTCAGAAACTTTGACTAGATTCTCGTGTCTGAAAAATCATCTGAAAGGGGGTTTTTTAATCGTTTGTTAATAAACAAAATTGTCACATGGAGACCAAAGCCTGAGGACTGGTATTTTAATCGATCCTGAAATCATCTAATGTCTAAAGTCTGCAGTATAACATTATATTTATAAACAGTTTTCGATATTTATTTAAAAACAATTGCCGTTAATTAACATTATATATAAAAACATTACGTACATCTGAATTTAAGAAAAACGTTTCATTCACAGTAATGAAATTAACTACTTAAACAATTTTAGTGCATTTTAGCAGAAAGAAAACTTTGAAGCTCAAAAATCCGTATAATTTTATAGGTTCATGAATCATTAACACTTCCATGCAGTAGCAATATTTAATTCGACGCTGCGATATAAAGGGCATAGCCGGATAAGCATTGGAAGCATGCCTTTTAATCAAATTTCCTGATTTTTTTCCCCAGACGTAGCTACATATCTGACAATATATTTCCCCTATTATCACCCTATAAATATTGATATTTAATGACATAAAAATGTTTTTTCGATTTTTAAAAAAACGGATTTTCTCAAAAACTGCAGAATGGAATTTCATGCCATTAATTGAGGATATATAGATGCCAAAGATGCATAACTGGTAATTTTTGTATAATTTTCTGTTTATAAAAACTGTGTGAAATAGCGAAATAAAAATTTAAAAGAATAAAAATCATATCTTATGGTTATCCGAAAATTATCATTTTCTTGTAAAAAATTCTCCATATGTGTATATTCTATATAAATGCCGAAAGTTTGCGTTGGGTACTACATATAAATATTTACAAAAATGTATATTAAAATTATGGAAATCCATTTTAAGGCGTTATTTTGGGCGGAGCTACTCAATTTCCACACCCGAAGAATTTTTGGAATAAACAGTTACAGAATTGCTGTATTTTAAATTTTAATGAACACATTAGTAACATTCTCAACACTGTCGATTTCAAAATGAACATGATGTTGAAAAACATAGCTTATATGCTAAATGGAATCTAAAATACATCCATTGACATATTGTCTGCTGACTTTGTTCCAAAAAATTTATCGGATGGTGAAGTTATGTAGCTCCGTCCCAAATAACGCCTTAAAATGAATTTCAATAATTTTAATATACATTTTTGTAAATATTTATATGTAGTACCCAACGCAAACTTTCAGGATTTATATAGAATATACGGGCACATATGGAGAATTTTTTACAAGAAAATAGTAATTTTCGGATAACCATAAGATATGATTTTTATTCTTTTAAATTTTTATTTCGCTATTTCACACAGTTTTTATAAACAGAAAATTATACAAAAATTACCAGTTATGCATCTTTGGCATCTATACATCCTTAGTAAACGGCATGAAATTCCGCGCAGCAGTTTTTGAGAAAAACCGTTTTTTATAAAATCGAAAAAACATTTTTATGTCATTAAATATCAATATTTATAGGGTGATATTAGGGGAAATACATTGTCAGGTATGTAGTCACATCTGGGTAAAACATCAGTAAATTTGATTGAAAGGCATGTTTCCAATGCTTATTCGGCTATGCCCTTTAACCTACCTACCCTGAATGGGTCTAATCGACCCATTTCTATAATTCATTTCATTCGATTGGAACCAGAAATGATTTCTCAAAGTAAGATAAATAAAAGGCAATAAAAGCTAATAAAAATAAATAAATAAAATAGTTTTAAAAGAAAATTCTGGTGTGAAATGCTTTTTTTAATGTTGAGTAAAATTTCAACAGTATAGGAAGGTTAAAAAAATGTTTCATTTTTAGAAAAATATAAATTAACCACGAACGGGAATACAGTGAAACCTCCCTGTGAGAACACTTCCATTAAGCGACCACCTCCCTGAACAACCATTTTTTCATGGAACGAAATTTATTCCCATAAGCTCAATATCAATTTTACCTCCATTCAGAGAACATCCCAGTTGAACTCCCTCCATGAGCGACCCATTTCTTTGAAGAAAATGAAACAAATTCCGTTTTTCCAGGTCACTTGAAGAAAGATTTATTAGAAAAAAATTCCGGAGAGCGTATTATTAATCGAACTTCTAAACTAATTTAAAATTTTTCTTCTTTTTTTTTTTTTTTTTTTTTTTTTTTTTTTTTTTTTTATTATTTGGAAAAATGGTTATTGTTCAAAAACATATCTGAAACTTTTTATTGGTTGAATCCGCAATTTATTCGTTTTCTGAATGGTCTATACAGTAATCTGTATTTCCCTTTACTTTCAACAGAGATGGATACTTCTGTTGCCACTATGACAAAAAAGTAATAAAATCTACAAAAAAAATTAATAACTCAGAAACAAATTGAGATGCAGCTTTCAAACAAATTGCATTTAAAAGTACTTTTCTCTATACGACGGAGTAAAAAGTAATATTATGGGATCTTTAGAAGTTTAAGAATGAAATTTCATTTAAAATTGGTCCTCAGATTTCTTGGAAATCTGACGATGGAAAAGCCTTTTCCCGAACAGCCAATCAAATGCTTGGATAATACGTAAGTTTCAGGAAATCTGACGAGTCGCCGGCGATTTTTGTCGCTTGCAATTTTTACGTTTAATAACACTATTAATGTTTAATTCATAGCGTACGTAATGTATGATCAACTCCGTGCAATTTTTTTATGTCTTAAATTTTAGTCTTTGAAAAAGTCATTTTCCAAATGGTCGTTGTAATTTGTTAAATTGCTTTTTTTTTTTTTTTTTTTTTTTTTTAACCAGTAACTTTTAACCCCTTGAGGGGCAAGTAATTGCGTTCTGTGATGTCGAATTCAGACCGGAATCTGCAAAAAAGATTTATTGCAAAATAAGGAAAAGCAATTTTAGTACTTTTTTTCCACCGAAATTAGAAAGTAAAATTTAATAAAATTTCTCCGGTGCAAATCTTCATTGATCGTAGATTGAATAAAATATATCCCACCGCCCCTCAAGAGGTTAAGTGTTTAAACCCCTTTGTGCCTTTTTAGGCAATGAATTTAGCTCTGGTGACAAATTAAAAATGACGATCAATAAACTCCCCTGCCCTATTCTGTCAAGAAACTCTCCAAGAAATAGATAAATTAATTAAATCGTCATTACTCTTTCCCGTCTAAAAAACGGTTGCATTTATATACGGAACTTCGAAAGGACTTGGAAATAAAAGTTATAAAAGATAAAAACATAAAATCAAAGCAGACGTGAATGTCTTCAATTTTTAAACTCTGCAATAATTAAGTTATGCAATTAATTTTTGTTTTGATACTTAAATTTTCATATTTTTTCCTAATGTGAAAAATAAATTTTAGTAACATTAACTGTTATCTTTTTTATCAAGAATTGAAATCTAGATTCAAACTTGACGTCCGTTAACAGACCTCCTCTCGGAACGACCAAAATTTGTTGGAACGGAACGTGGCCGCTTTAGGGAGGTTTTACTGTATACAACAACCTCTTACGAGGTGAAAAGAGTTCTTTAACCCTTGAAGCGTCTCGCCCGATAGGTGTAGGCTTCTTTCAGATTGTTTGATTGCTACCATTTTTTTTAAAGTATAAATATTCACTTTTTTAATGGTAGATAAAATGATGCGAGAATAAAGCCAATTATATTATTTTTAAAAGCTGATGGTAATAAAAAAAAAAAAAAAAAAAAAATAGCCTGTGAAAGTCACGGGAGTGAGAATCAAGGGGTTAAGTTTTTTTCCCCTAGCTGACGCTGATTTAAGATAACGTTTCCGAGTAGCTTTTGTAGTGTGTTGATCATATTTTTCAACCCAGGATATAGATTTTTCTGATTCTGTCACCTTTTCAAGTAAACGTATCCATGATCCACAAACATGTTATTCAGATAAACATGATAAATTAACAGCATTAATATTAACAATAAGATTTTTTTTGTTGTTGCCATTCCTGCATATATAAGTGCAACTAAGCAGCACAAAAGATTTATTTGAGAATTGATAGAATCCATAAAACCGAAATTCTTGCTTGAGAAAACTGATTAATACATCATAAAAATTACTCGTAGACGTTCCCGGAAATCTTCTAAAGACAAAAAACGATTTTCGCAATTGTGTGAAATTCGGATGAGGTTAATGCATATTTTTGTTCGCAGTTACATTATATTTTTATAGACTATGAAACCTTTGTTTTATTTTGTTTTTTACATTGTAGTTTACGCATCTTTTATTTCATTATACGCATTTATTTATTGTTTACTCGAATAAAAGTTTAATTTTAAATAAATATTGAACTTTATTTCCTTTGGGCTCTGATGGGTGAACTTCTTTCTACTTAATTTTATCGCCAAATGTCACACTGGTACCGGAATATTCAACCAAATTTATTTAAAAATAGATTAATGCATTTTTTCGTGTATATTATAATCCGAATCTGTTGTTTACGAAATACTGCTGCCAGTGTGACATTTGAGCTTTTTTAAGATATTAACCCCCCCTCCCCCCCCCACACACACCATTTCAAAGAGTTAAATAGTTTTAAATTCTAAAGTATAATCCATAGCTGCCAACAATTTACGCTTTTTTGTACCACAAAAAGTTTATAGTAAATATTAATCTTTTAAATCGCCGTAATCTGCCGATTAAATAATGCAAAAATTTATAATAATTTTTTATGATAGAAAAAAGCGGAAGTGTTGGCAGCTATTGTAATCCCCAAGTACTTTACTATCAAATCTCGAATAAGCTGTAATTAATTAAATTTTAACTACTTGAAGGGTGGTGATGCCATTGTGGCATCACCTGATTTTAATCCATAATTTCCACATAGGCACTCGAATTTTTGCATGAAAATTTCCCATTTATTAAGTACGCGAAAATATATACATTTACTTGTTTACGAATAAAGTTTCTTGTAAATATTTGCGCCATTCAATTATTTCAACATTTTAGTGATGCAAGTACCTTGCCCCTGAAAGGTTTATGTAGAGCATTTTCTATTTTATAATACATTTCCAGAATATTGCCAATTTTCATGTTTCAGTGGAAAAAATCCCATTTTTTTTAAACAGAATACTTTTACCTTAGAAATTTTAATTCCGGTAGTTCACTTTTATTATAAATATATAAATAATAAACACAACTTAAACTGTAAACTACTTAGCTTTAAATTCAATGTATGACAATGTGTGATAAATATAATATAAAAGAAGTCCTAAAGACATTTCAGATGCTGGCGAAAAGTTTCGAAGACGCGCAAGATTATTAATGAACGAGAAAACATTGTCAGATATAGGACAGTTCAATCATTAAAAGATAATTTAGATACACATGAAATAATAAATCATATCTAAATAGACTTTTCAATGGAAGTTTTCAGAAATTCGCAGTTATTTATTTTTATTTTTAGTTGTCGTAAGAAAGAAAATTGACTTGTAATGAAAAATTTCAACGGTAAAGCAATTAATCTTTTCTGGATGTTGTTATTCTTATAAATGACATTTTCTTCTTTTAAAAGTGAAGTAGTTATCGATTACATTAAATACATTCCGGAAAAAAACATATAAATTAAAAATCGATATTTTTTAAAGATTTGTAAATAGTATATATTTCTGTTAGATTAACTATTATTTTAACACAGTCAAACTGACTGGTAAAGTTATCATACGAATTGAATATTTCCAACTGAGCGAAAAAATGCCCAGGCCGGGAATCGAACCCAGATCCTTGGCTTACAAGGCCAATGCTTTTCCATTTAAGCTAACTGGGCCGACAACCAGCCAGCATATTTCGCTCAGATAACCTTATTGGTAGGAACATCTGGTCTGTCATGTAGACAGCTCAACAGAATGAACCGCAGGTTAAGGACCTCCATATTAACGATGGATACGTAGATGAACTATTATTTTAACATTTTTCGCTCAGTTGGAAATATTCAATTCGTATGATAACTTTATCAGTCAGTTTGACTGTGTCAGGTTTCTTTATTCAAAAATGTCGATTTCACACTGGAAATTCTGAAAGAAGAATTTTTTCTTCTTTTTTCTTCTCCTTTATGTAATCATGAAATGTCTGTTTTAACACTACAACCTCTAGATGGTGTCAATTTGACACCGATCAAATTAAAGATGTAGATTAGAGCCGGAATATTTTTCGTAAAATTAATTAAATTTAACTGGAGATATCTCGGTTGAATAAATAAGTCAAATTGCTTTAAATAAAAATTCTGGTGTAAAAATATTTTTATTAACATTAGGTAAACTTTCCGGACGTCCTAGTGTTAAATAAAGAAAAGAATATTATAAGAATTTTCTGGCATGAATGAGAAATTTTGAAATAAAAAACGGTCCAAATTGCCCCCCTGGTGTTTGTACCTCAACGTGTCACCTGCGCATAGACATTCCTATGCAATGAATGGTTGTTACAGTGTCCTGTACCAACCCTTAAAGTTTGTACCATGAATTTAGAATCATCTTATATATATTTTTTCCTGATCTTTGGAGAAAATTTACAGAAAACAGTAATTTGAAAATTATAATATATGAACATTAGTCCTTTTCTCTCAATAGATTAGTAAAAAACAATTTTTCTTCAACGGAAAATGTTGAACGGTTTAATTTTGTGTTTCCGAATTTGTGCCTTTAAGCACTCATTAGTCTCTAAAATGCTTAACAGGTAATTTCGAATAGTGTTTAGTAATTATTGACTTTTAATGAAAACTATTACAATGATTGGTACAAAAATAATGTATGTTTTAAACATTTTCAGAAGTTTCGACATTATTATAAATGAAAATGTAAACGCTGTTAAATTTACGCCTAGTTACAATGCAAAAATTCATTCAATAAAAAAATTAAATACAACAATTCAATAAAGGAATAAACAATTTCAATTAGAGTGCAATTACAAATCACATCTAATCAGGTTTTTCAATAGAAATTGTACAAAATTTGCATTTATATTACATTATACTAGAAGTCTCACCCCTTGCGAGTTACGCCCGCCAAACCCCGGTTCATGCTTCGCAGCCTCTAAAGACACGTGATTTTTGTTACTACAAACAGTCCATGTTGTTAAAGTTTAAATTATTTTCACGTATTTAACTCTTCACGATGATATTTCGTTATGCGTCTTTTAATATTTAGATTCATTTATTCGCAACAGTATTTTTTTATTTTTTAATCACTAAAACTTTGAGATTAGATAATGTGAAAATTATTATCATGAAAATGTGCTGTTCATGTATTCAGTATTGCACACCACTTACGGCTCATAAACAGGCCGCTGGTCCTGAAATTAGACGCTCTCATAATCATACATAGAGAAAAATGATAGATTACTATTTTGTTAATAACTACAGATAATGCTTTTTCTTTATTTAACCCTTCAATGCATAGTGATGCATATCTATATCACTTTTTATGTAATTTTCGTCAAACAGATATAGAAATATAAAATTAAAAACCTATCTTAAAATTACTCGTGCCTGATCTTTAATATAAGAGTAAAAAACACAATTCTAAGAAACATAATTCTAAAAAAAATAATATTTGCATTAAAGGGTTAAGTTTTACAAAATAAAAATATATATAAAATAAGGTATTTAGATTCATACTTATTAAAATATTTGCTAATTTGCAATATATTATCTTTTATTTGTACAGCTGATGTGACGTATTATAGGAAAATTGTATCTCTGATTTTTTTCATTTTTTTCATGTGTCATAAACCTTTCAGAGAATCATATATATTTTTTTTCGAAACAAAATAATCAATCATACATTTAAGGGCTAAACCCTTAAGAGGTTGATTTTTTGACAGAATAAACAACAAATAAGGACCATACATTATTTTACCGAACGGAAAAATTTGTCATAAAATCGAAATGTGTCCACCATTAAATAAAGTGAATATTGCAGTTTAAAATTAGTGGAGTCTAAAAGCTTGCAGTAACGTAACAAGAAAACCCTTCTTGCACATGCAGTGTATGGGAATTCCTTTTAAGGGGTTAAAAAGTTTTCAAAAAAGATACTAATCTTGTGCCATATGTTTAAATTATTAATTAAAAACCTATTTAAAATATTGGTATCAGCAAAAAATTTTTAGATGGGTCTTTTTATAGTCCATAAATATCATAAAGTCCCTTAGTATTTTATTCTTATTTTAAACATAATTTCAAAAATTATAAAACAGCATGTCAGTTATGTATTGAAGCTAAATTTATTAATTTAATTTTAGTAATTGGAAATAGATGATGAAATGTAATTATATAATGGTTATATACAATGCCATCGATAAGACTTTTTATTGGTGGGGGAGAGAAGCTTAAATTGCAAAGTCAAATTTCATTATTTGCCAACTCGTTTTATAATTTTGCCGACTAATCACAGTTAGAAAATATAATAATGTTCTTATTTGTTAAAAGTTTAATAATATTCCCAAATAGTTTTGTAATTTTTGCCAAGTCTATCAGAAATAGAAAATATATTATAGTTTTTATTAAAGTTTTAAACAAATTTGTCAACTAAGTTTGTAAAATTGCCAAGTGTAATAACATTTGCGAATGTTTGGGGGAGGCTCCCCCCCCCCCTTATATATATATATATACATTTTTTATTAAATTCACATTTTGTTACATGCTGTAAATAATAACGCTTTTTTGAAATATACATAAATTATAACTACATAATATTATTAACTATAATAAGATTTTTAAATGAAACCTTAACTAATTCATCTATTCACATATACTGCAAAACCACGTTTCAAATACAAAACTAAAGTTATGATATAAATTATAACATAATTCATTTTTTAATTTTTTTTTTCATAAATACCATAACTTTTATTATTATTTAATTTTCATTTTAAAAAGTAGTCTCAAAAATTGTAAAAGTGTATAAATTAAGATTTAGGGATAATCTTTTTATTCCTTCTAATTTACTTTCTCCAAAATGCACTCGTTTTTCGTAGCACTTAAAGTCACTGTAATAAGTGTTTAAACTCATCCACTTAATAAAAGTGGATGCTCTCGTAATCACCCATAGAAAAAAAAAACGTCTTTAATAAATTCCTATTTTGTTACTCGCTGCATCTAATAACGTCCTTTTTTTCTACTTGACTTCTTTTTACTGCTATTACTAAAAATTACTGAGTTACTTCAAGCTGAAACTCGTAAAATTTAATCTCCGTGGCTGGAGGGTTTCTTTAAAAGTAGCTTGATTCACTTTATTAGTAGTACTCAAGAGTACGACTTAATAACAAGTTTCTTAATGGAGGAGTGTAATTATTGAAGTAATTTTCACATCGCCTTTTTTTTTTTTTTCGCAAAGTGTATGTATTAATTAAATGCATTTTGTACCTCCTCGGAATGGTAATAATAAAAATGCTTATTGTTTAATTTAAAAGTGACTCAGACATAAAATTTGTATGATAAGATCTTTAATGTTACATAATAATGTAAGAGGGTAATTGTTCTTTTACATAACGAAATAGTGTATTGCGGTGTTTTTGAATGAACCGCAAAGTTTTACACTAAACTGGAGATTTAGAGTACGGAGATTTAGAATATTGTGAATGATAACATATATATTAAATTATTTTTTTAATTATTAGTGTCACTATGTGTAGTTATTATTATTATTATTATTAGTGTTAGTTATTATTATTAGTGTAGTTATTATTATAAGTGTTATAGTTTGAGACATTAATTAATGACTCAAACCATATAGCGTAAAAATAAATTCGTATAACATTATAAGAGAAAGTAATAAAATCTATAGAGTTTTTTTTTACGTGTATACAGGTGCTAAATAACGTATGTTAAATGGATTGAGCTTTTAATTGTTCAGCACAAATGTGCTACAGTTAGGAAATAATTTTAGCGGGAAATAAAAAAAAGATAAGTAGTAGCACCAATGTCTATTAACATGAAAATGATAAAATATAATGCAGAAAAATAGAATTGATTAACTACGAAAGTTTAATTTTCAAGTAATATGCAGTTATGTACCACTTCAGAAACATTTAAATGTTGAGATACATAAAATTTGTTTGCTAAGATCTTTAATGTTACAGAGTAAAAGTGTAATTGTTCTTTTACTTAACGAAATAAAATTTGTGGTGATTTTGAATGAATCGCAGAATCATACAGTAAACAAAAATATGACGATTTAGAATATTGCGAATGATAACATATATATTGAATTATTTTTTTAATTTTTAGTGACGTATAATTAATGTCTCAAAGCATATAAAGTAAAAATAAATTCGTATAATATTATGAGAAAGTAATATAAAGTGTTTTTTACGTGTATGCAAGTGTTAAATAATGTATTTAAAATAGATCAAGCTTTTAATTGTTCAGCAAAAATGTGCTACAGTTAGCAAATACTTAATTTTAGTAGGAAATAAACGATA
The DNA here is from genome assembly GCA_963932465.1 of Maratus speciosus. Taxonomy (NCBI): domain Eukaryota; kingdom Metazoa; phylum Arthropoda; class Arachnida; order Araneae; family Salticidae; genus Maratus; species Maratus speciosus. The sequence goes on along the minus strand of OZ010791.1, from coordinate 603,478,397 downwards.
AGTAGTATCACCAATGTCTATTAACATGAAAATTATAATATATAATGCAAATAGAAAAATAGAATAATAGAATAAATAGAAAAATAGAACTGTTTAACTATAAATTTAATCCTTAAGTGGTATGCAGTTATGTACCATTTCAGAAACCTTTAAATATTGATAGACATAAAATTTGCTTGCTAAGGTCTTTAATCGTACACAATAACAGGGCTCGCACCGTTCCTAAAATTTTCGCACTTTGCTACCACTAAATCAGAACAATAATCTTTGTTGTACATTTCTATTATAACGTTAAAGGATTCTACCACGAAGAATTCTTATTTAAATTACTAGTAGCAAAGCGCGAAAATTTTATGAACGGCTCGAGCCCTGCAATAATGTAAGAGCATAATTGTTCTTTTACATAACGAAATAAAATATTTTGGAACACACTCAAATGATCTAAAGCGTACATTAATGTGAAGATTTTAAACTAAAACCTTCAAAAGAAAGTTTAAATAAATTGAACGTTTCTTTAAATCGTCAAACACCGAATGTAAACAAAAAATTTTCGGTGCGTTATTTTCATTTAATACTTGAAAATTTTAGATTTTGACAGCAATGCACGGAATATATATCATTCTAAAATCCAAACTTCTTAAGTATAATAGAAATATAGAAAGAAATATACATTCTCGATCTGTAAGGCGTAGCAGTAATATAACATTTTTAAACAAAAAACAATATTTAAAAAAAAATAATAAATTCTACGTTTCATAAATTTTCGAACTATCCATATAAACACATAATTTTTAGTTATGTTATTTTATTTGATACCAGAAATTTTTAGATTTCGACAAATTTCTATAAATATATGTGCCTGTAAAATCCTGACCTGTCAAGCGTAAGAGAGCCAATCTGGAAAGATAAAAATGTAATTTCTAGAGTCTCTCCCAAAGTCGTTCCACCTCCAGCAACCAGATGAAGTTTGCAGATAAAAGGAAGATTTCTCTGGAAAGGTTCAGTAATTCGCAACGGGTATTTAGTTCCCACTTCTCCCATCAATGTCTGGTTGCAATCTGAAAGTAAAGAAATACACTTATTCTGGGAAATAAAGATAAAGTCTTTATCGCCATTTGTTCGATTTTCGTTCTATATAAAGAACTCAAATGTGAGACAAACCAAGTAAAAGTAACATATACATTATAAATAAATATATAACAGATGTATATTCCGAAATATTTTGCATATTAAATATTTTTTGTATTACAAATTATAGAGAGGTACGGTGACATTGTACTTATACACGATGTATGGTAATTATTTTAAAGTACCGTTAATTTAGAATAGTCACGTTCTGCGAAAAGATAAGAAGGAAATTTATATTCAGAAAGTATAGTAATAAAATATAATTACCACATGCCGCGTATAAGTGAGGGAGGTGGTTTCTTTATTCAGAGTTTAATTTGTGATAAATAAAATTTAATGCCATTAAAATATATTGAAAATCTGGCCGAAGAGTACATTTTTTCTTTAAAGTCGCAGAGTTTAGGATCAGAAGTTTCTTTAGATTATAAGGTCGACTTTATATATGTACAGTAGTACCCCGACTTACGTTACTCCGAATTTATTTCATCTCGCCTGTAAAAAAATTTCTTAATTATTGTGCACTTTGAAAGTTTTTGAAGATTTTTGTAAGAAATATAAGATCTCAGATGCAGTCACAATCATGGGGGATTCTCATGGGGTGAAGTTCCGCAAAACACGATGAGAGATGCTTCGAAAAGTCTGTGTCCCTTTTCCTTTGCAGAGACTAAGAAAATATGTGAAAATTGTGATTCTGTGATGAAATTGTCGAAAATAGAAGGTAACTCAAGTTAGAGATAGATACTGAAGATGTTGAACTCACTAATTCCCCTATTCCGGAATTAACCATCGACGAACTTATCGAATTAAAGAAACAAAGTACAGTCGAATAACTAGATGAAGATTTTGAGCCTAGGGGGAAGGGAAAAGATTATGAATGCTGCAAAATTAACCGAAGGACTAAACCTTATTGAAGCTGGAATGACGGTTCTTGAAAATATTGATTCAAAATGGCAAAGTGTAGCAACGACTAGAAAATTTTTAGAAAACTCACTCTACTGTTACAGAGAACTTCTAAAAGAAAAATTTGTTGGTTCAACTTCATTGCAAGTTTTTTTCACATGCTCGAACGGGGATGCTAGAAGAACAATAAATTCTAAGTAAACAAATTATTGATTTATTTCAAATTCTGGTATTGCAAAGGAATTTCTTTTTTTTTTGCTAATGTAAAATGTATGTAAAATAATCCCTAAATGCAATAGAATATGTTCTATAGATTTTGGTGAATTTTTATTACTTATCTTCTTTTTTTATCAAAATGTATCTCGACTTTCGTCATTTTCGACTTACGTCGCTAGTCTTGGAACGAATTGCTGACGTCGGTGATTTTGGTCCTTGCTCACATGATTTCTAAGAAATGGTTGGATAGTAATTCATGAAATTTTCACTCAAGTTTTAAAGCTTATAGATGCACAAAATAACTTACTTTTATGTTCATCAAGTAAGAGATTTTAAAATTATAAATATTTTATAAATGTATTATTTTACTATGTCATATATTAATCATAAATTTCATCGCATGTACCAATTTATTGCAGATATTATATAGCATTAAAACATATTTAGATATAATAATTTAAAATACACCAAATAACAGTGTAGACGTTAAATAAAAATATATATATATATATATATATATATATATATATATATATATATATATATATATATATATATATATAAACCATACTCTAAAACATAAATGAAATATCATTATCATTTATGTTTTAAGTTTTATATTTTTTACATTTGAACGGATATATCGGAAATATCCGTTCAAATGTAAAAATATAAAACATAAAACATAAATGATAATGATATTTCATTTATGTGTTAGGGTATGCGTTTTTTTTTTTTTTTTTTTTACTTTTTGACATCTACACTGTTCTTTGGTGTATTTTAAATTACTGTGTTTAAATATGCTTTAATGCTATATAACGCATAGACAGCAGCATCTGTTAATTATTCCGGAGTCTGATACAAGACAAGTATGTTAAAAACCGGAAAGTGTATATGTTACTGTGAAAGACCGAAATTGGAGAATGCCGACTTTCACCGGTGAATGTCAACATATACCAAAAACGTCGGTGAAAGACCAAATATTTGATTATATTCTTGTACATTCGGACTATCACCGGTGAATGTCGACAATCACACATATGCTCTGGTGGAGATCGAAAAGAGAAGCGTGTTTAACAGAGAGGCTACAGTCTGTCGCCAAATTCTTTGTTCTACTGCGAATCAGTCAGCTTTGTCGGTTTTATGCTAGGTTTGATGGTGCGCGAAACGTTTTCTTAAATTTTATTGTTTTGTTCAATATCCTAATTTATATTAACTAAATACTGCAGTGAGTCGTGATCTTTTTTTTCTTTGAAAAATTAAATACATTAATTGGGAGAAAACGAAAAAACAATTGTTTTTTTTTTTTTGAAGAACACTACTCTAAAATACTTTCTGAAGTGTTTTCTGCTAAAACTGAATGCAGCGCGCATACTCATAATACTTAATCGGTTCGGATTGGACACATGTATTTCTCAGTTTATTTTTCTGGTATTAACACTAGAACGCCCGGAAATTTTACTCAAGTTTCATAAAAAATACTTGACACCAGATTTATTTTTTTAAATTATTTGACTGATTTATTTAACGTAAATTTACGTATTTTGAATTTAACTTATTTTATAAAAGAATTTCTGGTTCCACTTGATAGTTAATCATACGGTCGGAGTCGGATCTTCTCCTTTTGGGTGTTCTAGTATTAAATATTGAATATTCTGAAGTAGTACTTATGATATGAAGCCGATCGCTATTCATGGAATCATGAAATTGTTATTTGACTCGTTCGGGGTGAAGTGTCCCATTAACCCTTTCAGGGACAAATAATTGTGTTTTCGTAATATTGATTTCACACCGGAATATACAAAAAAAAATTCAAAATAAGGAAAACCTATTTTAAAATAAATTAAAGTTATAAAATAAATGTCTAATTACATGTTTCTGGTGTAAATCTTGAATAATATTAGGTGGGATATAGTATATTCCACCGCTCCTCAAGCGGTTAGGAGAACACGTCTTTTCGTTTATTATTATTTTGCCTTAACCATTAGTTTTGTTATTATCTCCATGTAGTAATTAAAGTATTATAATTCTAATAATATTATACATGTGAAAGTGTGAAAAGGTATGGCTGAAGTGAACATTAAAACATATGATTAAATGCAAATGCCTTTGACTTCATTATCCGTTACATTCATTTTTTTTTTCCTAATGTGCAAAATTTTCGTTTAAGTTAATAAAATTTACATATTTTATTTGTTTCTATGAGATAAAATAAAACTTATAAAAATAAAACCTACTTTCAGCCAAATGATTCAACTTACAGTTTGTACATATTTGTGCAGTGCTTTCAAAAAATATTTTGCCATTTCACTATTAATATTTCCAACATAGAGTAAGTATTTTTACAATATTGTCGTTTTGTTAGAGATTATTACAATGTGCAGCAACCTTTATGCAGCATTCACGTTTCACTACAAATATTTCCAAAGTAAACCTAATATTTTATCAATATTGGTATTTCAGTTCAAATGTTAGCCATTAGTATTGAAAACTAAGAGCAATTTTATATTAAAGAAATAACCGAATTTTTTAATAATAATTTTCGGTTTGTTTAATGGCACACTTTCATTGAATAAATATAATGAAAATTGCAATTTAAAAAAAAAAAAAGTGGTAGATATTTTGAATCCAGAATTTCCGCTAAATTGCCAACTCTGTTAGCGATGACTGAAAATATTGGCCAATATAACCAATATACCTGAAACAGTTTTTTCGGGTAATTACGTTTCTAGATTTTTATAATATTTATTAACAAATAGTAATCTTTGCCTTATTTGTTATCAGAATTCTTATGACAAAAATACTATTAGAAGGAAACAGTGGTTATATTAAAAAAAGAAAAAAAAAACAGAAAGACAATCACTCCATTAAATATGCAAAATTTATAAAATTTAAGTAAACTATTTCTATATTGTAATAAAAAAAAAAAGAATTGAATGGATAATGGATACAATACTAGAATTAGGATTCTATCATTATTACATAGAGATAATAACAAAACTACTTGTTAAGACAAAATAATACTCAGTGGAAAGACATGATCATTTCAGGTCTCAGAACTCTTAAAATTGGAAAAAAAGAAAAAAAAAAGACCATTTTCAACATTTAATATCTTAAAATGTATTTGATTTTAAGACACCATTTTTATTGAGGTGAAAGATGCAGAAAATCGGAATAACAGATTACGCGCACGATTGCAAAATAAATTTTGCATGTAGAACGAAAATTTTGGTGCCTATACTTCAGATTATAATAATTAACCTGAATCTAAATAAATTTGTATTTAAAGCATTTTTATATTTTTAATACAATGTTGTATTTAGTTAATGCAAAATTTAGAAAATTTCAACAGTATAACCACTTAAAAAAATATTTTTTGAACAGTAAAAAAGAAATATTAGGTTCAGTTTATACAGAATAAGAAACACATGTTTTGAAAGTGTTATAAAAAAAAATCAGGAGTGTTTGAGATATCGTGTGCATTATCCCCAAAAACGTCACTTCGAGAAAAATGATTTCAAAGTTTTGGAAACCCCGCTTCAGCTATTAAGCTGGTATATTTCTAAAAGCCATAACTTCTAATTTTTTTAATTTTTTTTCCTTTTTTTCTGTTTTTTTTTTTCTTCGGTTCTAAAGGGAATTTCAAGGTAACAATTATATCAAAAAGTTCAGAAAAGATACGAGTTTAACACATAAAAAAATTAAAGTTTCGAAAATTTTAAAGCTTTAAGGATTAAAATTTTCGAATAGGAAAAATCAGACCCTTTAATAGGACGTCAGGCCCGAATGGATTAACCGTTTGAGTGCGGAACAAATCTTGTGGATATATGCCAAAAATGCGAATGTGTATGGGTTGCATAGTAAAAAATTACTTGTAAGCCGACGATGTATACAGAAATCGCCTAAAATGCACTGAGACAACAAATAGGAGCCCTATCACCCTCTCCGCAATTTTAGCATAAACTAAAATGAGCGCTATTGCGCTTCCCGCAATTGTGGCACATAACAAGAGTAGCACTATCGTGCTTCCTGAAATGTTGGCACATAACAAGAGGAGCGCTATCGCGCTGCTCCGCACTCAACCGGTTAAATAATAATTCAAAGCTTGTGTGAGATACCAATTGTCTGTATATGTGTTTCAGAATATTCAAAATTTCATACCAGAAAAATATACGGATATACCTGTGTCGAATCCGAACGGAGTAAGCATTGTGAATATGCGTACAGCATACCTTTGGGTTACAGACGATTAAAATGTTTTTATGATTCAAAAAATTAATGATCGAGCCTGAAACACGGAGAAGTAAATGCAAATTTCCGACATGTTCAACATTAACCATTATTGTATGGTGAATGTCGACTTTCACCGGTGTAAGTCAGAAATAAGGATATTTAACAAATACTTCGGACATACACCAAGCGACTATGTGAGTGTTGACATTCACCGGTGAAAGTCGACATACTCCAGATTTCGGTCTTTCACGGTAACATATATAAGGAAATGTGTTTTCATTTTATACAGTACTTGTGAGATTTCATTTTAAAACATTTAATTAAATAAAATTTCCGGTTTAAAAGATCTTTGTCTTGGATGAAACTCCGGAATAATTAAGAGATGTTGGCATCTATATATTAGGTGTACCGGAGAGATCCCTCAAATAACGTTATCTCACGCCCACTTTTTTGAAATGGCAAAATTCCCACTGCTAACACATTAATGAGAAATTTGAAAACATTGAGAATTTTACCATTTCAAAAAAGTGGTGCCAATGAAGAAATCTGAATCTTAAAAAAGTAGACGTGAAATAACATTATCGGACCGAAGTTTCCGGGAGACCTAATATAATGCTTTCAATAAATTGGTAGAACAGATGAATCATGAAATATAACTATTATTATTTTTAAAACATTACAAATTTGTCGATCTTTCTAAATTTTGTTTCTCAAGTACTAACTATTATATTTTATTGAGTGTATTACGTTTTAAAGAAATATTACATCTCTGCTCAATAAAAATATTTTCTTTCATTTTGAGAATTCAATTATAAGAAATCCTGCGTGCAAGGCATATAAGGTGAATTCATTTATTAAAAAGAGGATTAAATTTTAAATTAAATAATTAATACAGAAACTTTATATGCATATACACTCTTTTTCAGAATATTAGCTGTTAGCATATAGCATAGCTTTTAATGTGTGTTTAAATTTTCATATCCAAAAGTTAATCAGGTGTTGAATTGATTGTAACGCATGTTAGGGTAACATGTACATTTAGTTTGTCGGTGTTTTATTCAAGGACACACAGTCAGTCACGAAAGTCTATGTACACTCATAAAATTACTACAATTTAACGCAATACTAATATTTTGAAGAAAAAATACTTTATTTTAATAAACATTTCAGACATTAACCCCTTAACTGTTTTGCCCGAACTGAGTTCGGGCAAGGAGTGTTTGTTTATTTCGTTACTAAAAGCTTTTGGATACCACTAATTTTTAACTGTAATCTTCGGTTTATTAATTCATAGATATTTTTCGATTATTTGAGGCAAATACTCCAGTACGTAAAAAGTGGTGTTTCCTATCTGTTTTTAGTTTATGGTGTCAAAAAAATGACACAGTTAAGGAAGTAACTGATATCCATTAAAACACTCATTAAAATTTAGAGAAATTGTGCAAAAATCGATATTATGTAGTCACAAAAGTCTAAATACAAATAATGTGTACCATACTTATGCATAACTAAGGGTTCAAAATTAAAAATTAATACTTTGTAGAACCTCCCTTGGAATCTATAACTGCTTGCATTCTTTTTGGCATTGACAACACAAGATTTTTCGTCATATCGGGAGTAATGTCCGACCATGCACGTTGTACTGCGACCTTCAAGATTTCTTTACTTGTAATTCACGTGTGTTGTCGATTTCAACGATCAAATTCATCCTAAATGTGCTCAATGGGGTTTATGTCTGGTGACTGTGGTGATGAATACAGTTGGTTGAGTTCTCTATAAAGGATTCCATTCCTTTACGATCTTAGCAGTATGCTTCGTGTCATTATCTTATTCGAAGACCTAGCTATTTCCCAATTCTAAATTCTGAACGGATGCGTGTAGATTGCTCTGCAGTATTTTTAAATATCCGAATCGATCCACTGTACCGTCAATAAACACTAAATTACCTATCTCAGCCGCCGCCATTGAGCCCCAAACCATTACACTCCCTCCACCGTTTTTAACAATTGGTGTCAAATTTTCTGGTTTCATTTCTGTGGCGTTTTTTCGCGAAATTTTTTCATTGCCCATCACAGCCAAAAATATTAACCCTAATCTACTGATGGTACTTATAAGAACCACTCACTTTAAACTTTCATCTCATAGTGAATATTACTAATATTCTAATGATACTTTGCAAAAACACTATTTTAACTCCACTTTATCAGGATAAATAGCAGCAGTAGTTCTAGGTTTGCTATTTTAGCGAGCAGCGTTTCCAGTGGGCTACTTTTTTAAAATTCAGATTTCTTGATTGCCTTATTTGAAACGGTAAAATTACCTTTGTTTTCGCGTTAATTAATATGTCTTTAAATAATGCGCATTTTACCATTTCAAAAAAGTGGTGCCAATCAAGAAACTGAATTTTAAAAAAGTAGCCCATCTGGCAACACTGTTAGCGATGAAGGAGGCTATCTTTGACACAGACGTTGTGTTTTGTGCCGACATTTTGTACAGATTCTCCGCTCGTTTTTTTATTGCTACAAACACGGTAAAGGATATAAGATAATTGTTGGATTTTTTTAATGTGTTCATTATGATCTTAGAATACAGTTTAACGAGCTATTTTAAGTGAACAGTGTATGTATTCGATAAAACAGTTGAATTACTAGGTGGTCATATAAGTACCGTCAGTACACTGCGTGTTGGAGAAAAACGTCTTGTTTACTTTTCGTCTATGTAGTTATCCATCGTTTTCATCAGCTTTAAAATGAAATTACTAAAATCTAGTGTAGTAATGATTTCCCTGGTATTTCTTTTCTGTTTCACTGTTATTTTTTTTATAGGAAATCTAAAAAGTTGTAGCACTGGCTCGTTTTTGCTAAGCTAAAAATGGCATATGTAAATTCATATATTGCATATGTGGAGATGCGAGAGAACATGGTGTCCCTTGAATATAGACGTCGTATAACTAAATGACTGCTAACAAGATCGAAACCTTAAATATATATACATAGTTTTTTTAACCCTTTTAGGGTCGAAGCATTTTCAATTCTAAAGTGTTGAAATAAATGATTGGCACCAAAATTTACCAAAAGATTTATTTGTAAATAAGAAAGAGCCTATATTTCACATACTTATTAAATCGAAAATATTTTCTGGTGCTATTTGAAATATCTTGTGTGTTTTCTGTTACGATATTTTAGTCATAGTGTACTGACGGTACTTTAAAGTACCACTTTAATTAATTACCTCTAAATAAATAAATTTGTCACGGTAAGTATTTTTTTTTTATGTTTATCCTTTAATTTTCATTGCAGTAACTGAAAAAAAATATTACATGAAATAAATCGCAGTAGATAAATGGTTAAACTTACTCTCATCAGTAAATAAAACTGTTTTCCAAAAGTCAAAGTCCTTGTCAATATGTTTATATGCAAAATCTAGCCTTTCTTGTTGTTTTGCAGATGAAATGAGAGGTTTACTTCTGGGAACTCTCCCGCCGATCGAAGAAGTCTACGAACAGTTTCTGGATGCAGTTTCTTTCCAATTGCCATCGCAATGTGCTTGGTTAATTGTGGGGCACTAATTTTCGGATTTTTTTTTTTTTTTTTTACTATAACTCTTCCATCACGGTCCTTAAGTTTCCTTGAACAACCACATCGAGATTTGTTGAGCACATTTCCACGCAAGTTATAATTTCTAAGTATAGTTTAATTATAATTTCTAAGTATAGTTTTTCCATTTGCAAGGTTTTTTCCTATAATTTTGGCATTCTTTCCATAAGATTTATTTTCGTTTCTTAATTTTACGACCAGATTACGTACTTCTAAGGACGTTTCTTTTCCTTGACTCATCTTTCACATTATATACAACCGTTTACATACAATTAAATACTCCGACTATCTTGCGAGATGAAGATCAGAGTAACTAAATTTCAAGTGCCTGGTAAAATTGAAAAGTGAAAACAAAAGAGGTTCATATGCAAATATTGTTAAGGGCCAATCAAATGTATTTAGACTTTTCTGACATGCAGATCGCTGTGAATATGCAAATTTTACTAGTGATTACCCTTTTAAAGCTTTTACAAAGCATTCGGAAGAATTTTCAGGTTAGAATAATAGAATAATGAGCTTTATTGCTTGTAAATTCGAGCAGTTTTGGTGAAAGCTCTATTTTGTTGGATGTATGTAGACTTTTGTAACTGACTGTATAATTTTTAGAATGACTGATAATATCATTACTTTATGCAGATAATTAAAAAAATCTTTGTAAAGTCACAATATTAGAAAATTTAATGCTATGATTGTCATATTATTAGGATGCGAGATCCGAAAATGTTAAATTACTTTTTACACAGTAGCATGTCGAAGTGATATTTGTTGAAGCATGTCAAACTAAGACTTACTTGAACAACCAATAGTTTCATCAGAGCCATCTCCACAGTCGTCTGTACCATCACAATATCTGTTCGGCGATATGCATCGATCGTTACCGCATCTATACTCCCATGACTTACATGGACCAGAATCAACAGCTTTTACAATCCACAGGGCAGAGGGAAAAAGAACCAAAATTAGAAGGCACCTCATATTTATGTTTTTTTCTAAATCACATCCTATCTAGAAAAAAGAAAGAAAGAAATTATGTATGAAACAAATAAATATAGAAAAACTATATTTCAAATTGAACGACAGATTAACCTTAATAAAATAAATAAGCAATATGTATATTAAATTCACAATATACATATTTACTTAATAGGTTCTAAAATACATAAATGATAAAAGATTTTAAAAACAATCAAGATGTTAAAACACACTCGAAACACTCGAAGCCAGAAACACTCCTTCACGCTTCGAGTCATATGATGTTAAAATCCGAGTGCTTTCGACTAAAACGTTAGGGAAAAATCACTGCCGGCTTAAAGACAACAGCTGGTTAAATACAAAGGGCGAAGTCAAGGTACACCAAGTCAAGATACATGTATTGATACCCTATTTAAAGAAGTCAAAATCATTGCACATGCATCACATTATAATATTTGTATAATCAGAGAGTCTTTGGAAATTTTGGCAAGAGGCAAACGTACCTGCAATGACGTTCTGTCCTATAATATACCAAGGATTTGGTTTAACATACTAGGTGTAACTGGTGAATTTGGTTTTGAATAACCATTTCCCTCCTCCCTTTCCCTCCCTCTTCAACCCCTCTCTTTTTCAGGTTAGCTACTCCTCTATTTCTTTCCTTCCTACCCTCCTGTTTGTGGTTCGTTGGTTTCGCCCTTTGTATTTAACCAGCAGTTGTCTTTCAGCCGGCAGTGATTTTTCCCTGATGACGACTAATGTTTTAGTCGAAAGCACTCGGATTTTAACATCATATGACTCAATGTTTTAAAATCTTGATTGTTTTTAAGATGTTTTAGCATTTATGTATTTTAGCACCTATTAAGTAAAGATATATATTGTGAATTTAATATTCATATTGCTTATTTAAATTATGTATGATTTGTCGCAAAATAATAATATTTTTTTATTGCATCAAATATGGTTGAAGTTAGACATTTATGCAATTATATGTAGAAATTTATTTTATTAAGGAGTCTGGGGACTCTTAAAGCTTTAAAATTTTCGAAATTTTAATTTTTTTAGATGTTAAACTGCTACCTTTTCTGAACAATTTGATATAATTGTTTCCAAGAAATTCCCATTAGAACAGAAGTTATGGCTTTTAGAATTATACCCGCTCAATAGCTGAAGCGGCTTTTCCGAAACTTTGAAGTCCTTTTATTCCAAATGACGTTTTTGGGCATAACGCGCACGATATCTCAAAAACTTCTGAAATTTCTTTTTTTCACGACAGTTTTAACACAAACGTTTCATGTTAGTCTGTATAAACTGAACATAAAATTTCGTTTTTATTGTTCAAAAAATATTTTTGGGGTGATTATACTTTTGAATCTTTCAAAATTTTGTATTAGCTATATATCTTACCGGCCAAACCCGATTTTAGGCCAAACTAGATTGGCCTAGGCCAAAGTAGTTTATCCTAACGCGCATAGGATAAACTAGTTTGTCCTAGGAAAAACTAGTTTATCCTAACGCCCATATGATAAACTAGTTTTTCCTAGGACAAACTAGTTTGGCCTAACGGTCATAGGATAAACTAGTTTAGCCTGCTATTCATTGGTCCAAACTAGTTTATCCTAGGCCGATCTATTTATCCCAGGCCAATTCAATTTGGCGTGATTTTATTGATCCCATAGACCGCTTCGGCGCCAACCTTCTAGTTTATCCTAGGCCAATGCAATTTGACGTGCTTTTATTGATCCAAACTACCACAACGGCCCCAATCTTGTCTAAAGTAGCATTGCCGTCAACCCTGTATAATATATTTTATTCGATGGGGAGTGGGATACTGTCCTCTATATTCCCCATTTCACCGCCGCCGGTAGTTACAAAATATGTTCCATTTGGCATATTGTGTGCTGGAGGACCGAAGAAGTGGATGAGAGGTTATCATAAAATTTAGGAGAGGAAGAATTTAGAGGATTGATTATGTACAGTATAACTTTTTTGAAAATTCCAGATATCTGAAAGAATATCAAATGTAATTCTGATATTCTTAATGGTGCATTTATTCATAAATAATTCAAAGCCAAGGGATATTTATGTGAGAAAAAAATAAATATTAAAAAAAAAACATTGATTTTCTTTTCTCATATGAATATCACTTGACTTTGAATTAATTATGAATAAATGCACCATTAAGAATATCAGATATACATTTGATATTCCTTCAGATATCTGGAATTTTCGAAAATCCGGCAAGTCCCGGTCCCGGTTTGACCTAAAACACATATATTTTTAAGCTACCATTATTCCACAATTAAAATTCTCTCTAAAGAATAGTACATATCCATTTATACGGATGGGGATACAGAACTGTAAAACTTATTAAAGAATCTGTGTGTGATAAAATCACGTTTTAAACGGTTTTTTTTTTTATCGATTCAAATTGGATATAATAAACCGTTTGAAAAAAACATAAAACATTTGCTAGAGACGACGGACCTGCTAAAAAAGGAACTTAACTATAACGAAGTTTTTTTTCTCTTATGTGATTCCGTCTTAGAATGTTTTTCTACATAATGTTTTTTCAGATTTTCAAGTTTCCAAGCCGTGTAAAATATTAATGGTATTAGTAATTATTCAGATATTTACATAGAAACAGCGATTCATTAAAAAATCAATATAGTTTACAATAGAATCATTACTATCGTTAATCCTCATTCTATGGCTTGGAGATTTAAAAATTAAAAAAAATTCTATAAAAAAAAATCTTCTAAGACGGAATTGCATAAAAAAAAGAAAATTCCGAGAAAGTTTATCTCTGTTATAAACGCATTATATTCTTTTAAAAGTACTAATATCCTCATTTTACATAGATCAACATATTTCTTTTTGTTAAACATGGGATTCCATCATAGGCAGGTTATTTTTTCTCAGGTTTTACCGTACTTTAATTTTATTACCTAAAAATGTCTCTACTCATCTTAAAAAAAATTAATAAAAATAACTAAAAACAGGAATTCTCCTTTTTCAGAATTTAGTGTTGCCACCGCTGAAAAAAATGCATATAAATTTAGATATTACAAAACTTATTTTAATTTTAAGACTTAAAACACACGCTTTTAATTTATATAAAATGACGTCATTCGTATCCGCTGAATAATTCCTCATTTACGATCCAGTCTTAACAGCATATACAGTAAATTATTCATAGGATGTCACCATCGCTGAATAATACATAAATTCAAAAAAATAGATGTCGTCATTCAAGAAACTCGACAAAAAACATCGGCAATCTAATGATTCATATGCCTTCATTTGTTTGCAACATTAATATAGATACTTAAAATTAAATATAGTTTATAATAGCTACATGTTTTATCAGAAAACATTCATTTATATTTTTTTCAAAATAGCACTATTTTAATTACATTTTTTTTTCAGTTTTTATGAAAAAATGGCGACAAAAAATATAATTACTATTTTCCAACTACAGGGTGGCTACTAAATACTGTTACAAATATTCAATCATTTTATTTTACAAATATAAATAAGAAAATGATAACTGCACTAATATGATGAACATCAGAGATGAAAGTTTACAGGGAAAAAATTTTACTCCCATTTTCCGTCATCTTTATCGATTACCATAGATAATCTCTTATGCCATTGGCAGACTGCGGCACGAATCCTTTTAAGAGGTAATCGGTACCATTCACGAAATATCGAAGCTTTGTGAGAGCCCAATTTCTGTGTTTGTTGCTGTTTACTTTAGCCTCTAAAATCCCACAGACGCAATAATCTAAAGGATTTAGATCCGGTGAAGAAGGTGGCAAATCTTCTTGCATGATAAAGATTGGATAATTGACAGGGAGCCAAGCCCGTGTTGACTTAGCTCGGTGCGAAGGTGTAGAATCTTGCTGAAATGCCCAATTCTGTTTGGGATACAACATTTCAGCTTGTGGGAATAAATGTGTAGCCAATATATCCTGTTTGTAATATTCGCATTGATTTTTATCCCTTTATCGATGAGCTTCAAAGGCAATTTTCCATTGTTTGACACTGCAGCCCAAACCATAACAGAATTCTTGTTCTGAAAGCGTTTAACAGTTCGAAAGGTTTCAGGTATATCCTGGAGGGTTGCTGAATATACGATATCATTTTTAGCATTATAACACTGTTCAGTGCAAAATAGCTTCCCATCAGAAAGTTTTATTCTGTCAATATTTCTCCTACCGTGCCGCTTCATCAATTTCTTCCTCCTTTGTAATGTTTTTATTCTTTGTGCAGCAGTCAAACCTTGAATTTTTCTTTTGCGATAAGGGACATAATCCAGATGTTCATTTATAATAACTTGCATAGTTCTGCGACTCGCGTTCTCTTCTGCAGCCATTTTATTTGCAGAACGTTGTGGATTACTTCACACCTCTTCACGAATTCTTTTGATGCGATCTATTGTGCGAACTGAGCGTGGACTTCCAGGCCTAGGTCGATCTTTACATAGCTATTAGTATCCAATAATCAATTTATAGTTCTACATATAAATGTTCCATTAAAATCAAGGCATTTTAATTGCTTAAAATTTTCACCAGCGGAAAATCTGCGATCAAAGAGCTGTTTAATCATCATTCTTTTGGCTTCCATCTTTAAAATAATTTTAAATATTTGCTTTATAACAAAATTCGTCTGCACTAATAGAAGATTGCCAAACGTTAAAATAGAGAAATAAATTGTTTTACCAAACGATTAAAATTAATTCGTATTTTTTGGAGTGTAACAGTATTTAGTAGCCACCCTGTATTTATCTTTTACTCTCTACAGAAATGGAGTACGTGAGTTGCCAACATTAAACAAATGGAGCTAAAAACTATAAAAAAATTAATATCTCAAAAATACATTCAGATGAAGTTTTCAAACAAATTGCAGTTAAAAGTACTTTTTTCCCTAATACGACGGTATAAAAATTGAAAATGTGCGATGCTTAGAAGTTAAAAAAATTTCAGTAGAATATTTAGCCGCACATTGATACATCTGCTTTTTTTAGTCTGGCTTATACAACGGAACGTTGTTTTTTAGAGACGACATTTTTATTGCTGGCCGAAAGAAATAGCATATCGGGACTAAGAAATATATAAATTTTAATCGTGGAATAATAGCGGTTTAAAAATACGTGCATTAAAAAAAAAGGCTCTGCCCAAATACTACTGATATTTTTACTGAACAGACCAGAGATCCTGCCGGTCCAAATGATTTTCATATGAGCTGGGTTGGAAATTGGACTGAAAATTTCTGGTAGTGGAAACCTCAAGAAGAATGCAGTCCAGTCCCAAATTAAGCCGGAAAAAAATTGAGTCCCAGTCCATATCGGTCCGAACCTCTCAAAAATAGTAATCCCCAAACCAAGCCCGGACCTAGTGTGGGGATGGAAAATTGGGCGGACACGTAAAGACCCTTACATCTAATAACTAAAAGACTAGTTCACAAAATTTTGTAAATTTGAAGGCTAAACTTCTATTATATTTAAAAAATAGCAAATAAAAAAAAATAGTTTTTAGTGAACTTCGGTCACTTCCATAGATGTGTTCCAGTTGAGCAGATTCGTTTGAAAATTTTTGAATTTGAGTGTGAACTTGACTCATTTTAGAGAAGCTGAATTAGAGTTTGAATGAGTTCGTTTTCTTTCTTTCTTTCTTTCTTTTTTCTTTCTTTTTTTTCTTTTTTTTTGTGAGCGTGCTCAACACTGGTTGGCATCAATTAAAGCACGTCAAATTGAATTGGACTAGGATAAACTAGAATGTTAGCGCCGAAGCGGTCTTTGGGATCAATAAATGCACGCCAAATTGAATTGGCCTAGGATAAACTAGATCGGACTAGGATAAACTAGTTCAGATCAATGAATAGCAGGCTAAACTAGTTTATCCTATGAGTGTTAAGCCAAACTAGTTTGGCCTAGGAAAAACTAGTTTATACTATGGGCGTTAGGATAAACTAGTTTGGCCTAGGAAAAACTAGTTTATCCGATGCGCGTTAGGATAAACTAGTTTGGCCTAAAATCGGGTTTGGGCGGTAACATATACAACTTTGTATTAAAAATATAAAAATGCTTTAATTACAAATTTATTTAGGTTCAAGGTATTATAATCTGAAGTATAAGTTGTCACCAAAATTTTTATTCTAGTCGCAAAATTTATGTTGTAATCCTGTACGTAATCTGTTATGCCAATTTTGTGCTCGTCAAATTTCTGACAGTTTGGAGCCCCCTGTAAATGCTAATTCAGTATTTTGTAACTTTTTAAATGCATGGAATAGCAGAACATACTTATATATTTTATCACAATAAAGATTTTGTTTTAAAATCAAATGCATTTTAAGATACTGAATGTTGAAAATGTCTATACTTTTCATTTTTTTTCCAATTTTAAGAGTCCTGAGATCCCTGAGGTATTTTTTCTACAGAAGAGCGATTTCTGGTCTCTTTATCGCGAGTCAGTTTAACAGCTTCGTGACGAGTGACCTCTGCAGAATTTTAAATAATTTTTAACAGGTTTTTCAGAACAGAAATTTTTGTCTAATTGAATTGCGAAAGTACTAAGATTAAATAAGGCAAAGTTTACAATAAGAAAAAATCCCTGCCGGCTCGGGCCTACAGGCGGAGGTAGATTTCGAAATTAAGTACTAAATTCACCAACAAAACTTAAATCAAGATTAGAGATAAACCCAGTTTCTTCACTAAGAATGAGCTCTAAGGGAGATAAACATTTTGTGAAAATTCTAATATACACGAATACACACACGCATGTATATGGAATAGGTTTAAAAATGGATAAAGCAAATTCAGAGAACCTCAAAGTGTTAAAATATGTTAATATTTCCATAGTCGTGTTTTTATTATGTTTTAATAAGTTTCTTAAACTCACATGGCATTACATATTCACCTGCTGAGGTCCATTATATTTTCAATATGACGCAATATATATATATATATTTAATTCGTCAAACTATTTATTTCATTTTGAGTTTTCATGCGGAAATCTTGCTCTAGAAAACTTATGACGTAATATTCAATTTGTTTTCAATTCGTCAAACCGTTTATTTAATTAAATTTTTCACGTGAAATCTTGCAATAGAAACGCAATTGTTGTGGTGAGAATTTTACTGCTTTTTTTTAATTGTTGGCAACTGCTATGACGAAAAATATTTATTTTTTCCTGTCATTGTTGTGTAAGAACTCGTTTTATCAGAATCATGTTAAGACGGTATTCAAAATTTTGAGCCGTCCCCATTTCCTTTCTCTTGGGCCGATGTTGCCCATTTTCAATCCCCGCCGAGATATTAACCATATCAAGGTTGTTGGCGAGTTTGAAGAAGATCCGTGCATAATTGCGACTTTTATCGTGCGGACAAAATTTAGTACATACATACATACATACATACATATATATATGTGTGTGTGTGTGTGTAAACTTTTTAGGTGGGGGTGGTTTTGGGTTCCTAGGGTCATATAATGAAAAGTTATGAAGGAATTTTTCAAAAGTCGCACCATGGTAATGACTGCAATAGGTAGTATTTCTTACGAAATCTACCTAATTTCTGGTAAGAATAATCGAGGATTCTGAGCACCTTACACGTTGCGTATACTTGATGCTCGTAAAAATGCTGCACTGATAGAACTTTAACATTATTAAAACTTTATTATAAACTTAAACATACATGCATATGTGTATTTAAATTAACAAAGGTTTTTTTCTGTGGGAAACAGAAATTAATAACAATTTGAACAATTATTTTAACACTATTTTACACTGATGCATTTATGCTTCATTTATAAAACTGTCGTTAAGAAATTCTAACTTCTCACATATATGTTTAAATAATTATTTTCGGTTATTAAGGTGATAGCTATTTCGTGAATAATTTAAATAAAAATTAGTTTAAAAATTTTTTGGTATGAATTCGATATTTCTGAATAAAAAAATCGGCCAAATTTGGCAACACTGTTTACTGCCTGTATAGTGTTCAACTCAATTATGTTTCTTTTTTCTCTGTACGTTAAATGATTCACTTATCGTAATAAAATACCAATTCTACTGTCAGATGTTCAAAATTTATTTTGGCTCTTTTGAAATATCATGTACTAAGTTATGCCATGTTGAAGTTGAAAAGTAAGTTTTTAGGGGAATTTTAATACAGGGCGTTCCTAAATGAATATGGGGGTTTTAACGCTTTGTAGTATCTATTATATAAAACTTAAAATTATACTTAATGCATAAAATGAAAGAGCAATTCAAACAGTTTGTTGGTACCTGCGCATGCTCGTGTACATGCAATGTTTCTTCCGTCATCCATTAGAATGCGCTAGTAGCAAAAATGGCGACTAGTGAACAGAAAGCGTTTTGTGTTCTGCAGTTTGCAAAGACCGAATCTGTAATTACTGTGCAATATGCGTTCTGGATTAAGCTCAGATGTGATACCCCGAGTGATAATAACATCCGTAGATGGTATCATCAGTTTGAAAATACCGGCTGCCTTTGCAACAATTACCCCACAAACACTAATCAACGTTTGGGAAGAACTGAGCTATCGACTTGATGTTTGCTGTGTGATGAAAGGTGCTCACATTGAAAACTTGTAAGGTTGTAGGTAAAACTGCTTGAGTTGCTCTTTCCTTTTATGTATTAATTATAATATTAAGTTTTATGTAATAAATACTACTAAGCGTTAAACCTCTGATATTCATTTAGAAACACCCTTATATAAAAGTAAGGTAATGTTAAAACACCATTTTACTTATTAATTTTAAAACACTAATTTTAAAATGCATGTTCTTACACATTTTTTTAAGTGGAGCAGGTTCTCAAACATAGAAACATTTTTGGACCAACGCTGGCTAAATATCAAGGCTTATTCTAAATATTTTCATGAAATATTTCCTAAACGTTAGTGATTTTCAATATGTTACTACGAACTAATACTGATAGGGAATTTTTTCGCTCAGTTGAAATATTCAATTCGTATGATAACTTTACCAGTCAGTTTGACTGTGTTAAAATAATAGTTCATCTACGTATCCATCGATAATATGGAGGTCCTTAACCTGCGGTTTATTCTGTTGAGCTGTCTACATGACAGACCAGATGTTCCTACCAATAAGGTTATCTGAGCGAAATATGCTGGCTGGTTGTCGGCCCAGTTAGCTTAAATGGAAAAAAAGCATTGGCCTTGTAAGCCAAGGATCTGGGTTCGATTCCCGGCCTGGGCATTTTTTCGCTCAGTTGGAAATATTCAATTCGTAAAGCAATATTTTGCCAACGTGAAACTAATAATATAAACATTTCATTACAAACATATCTAATGTAAAGTCAATCTGTCGGAAATATTGAGATTTTTTACCATACATTTGCGAAGAATGGGATATTCACGTAAAAGTGGCTTAGTATTGGTTTGAATATATCACAAAATAATATATCAGAAATTGAATATATCAGAAAATAAGTTAAGAAAAGCAAGAGTAATAATAATAATAATAATTCTATATTTTATACAGAAAATAAGTTAAGAAAAAGCAAGAGTAATAATAATAATAAATTTTTAATTATATTTTAGCATATAACGTGGCAATTGTAATGGAAATAAAATGAATAAAAATTATATCAGCAGTATTCACAAAATAATTCACATTAAATAAGTTCTGTTACCAATTCTATTAACAGATTTCTACAACGGAATACTTAATCTATTCTCAAGCATTATATTTACATTTACATTAACTTGAAAGTATGTCGCTATAATACATTAAAGGCTGCATAAATAAAAAATTATTTCGTATTTCATAGAAAATCAAATACTTTTATATTATTTACATTTCACATTTTGTTTTAAATTGTTGTTCTTTGCTAAAAGAAAAATTCCCAATAATAATCAGCCTTTTGAATTGGTAAAAGAATAATTAAATTTCAAATTCTCTTTCTAAAAGATTATATTTATTGGACTTGTGCCAAGAAGGTCATTAGATGAAATCTTGTTGAAGAATGTTTTTCGGATATAGTCGCGGAGAAAATTTCTATTTTTCCAAATGTCTTCTGTTGTACTTTATCAAATTTATGTTGTGAATTTGATTTTATATAATCCGGATAACCATGTTTTTCTGCAACAATCTAGTCAGGATTTTCAAATTGTATTCTAAAAGCAAGAGCAAGTAAAAAGACAACAGAATAAAATTTATAAAATTGGATAATATGTACATATTTTCATGCTATGTACATATTTTCATGCTATGATGAAAAGACTAAATTATATATATATTTATAATTTTAGATGAAATTACATTATATTTTATTTGTATGGATTTTACTTGTTTTTATTACGATAAAATATAAATGTATTTATATAGTAATTTCTTCCTGTTAATATTAAAATAGTCAGATTTAACTGCTAACCGTTACATTATCTTATTTATACGTGATAGTAATATTCCGTTTTAAAGATTTACTGCGGTTTGATTTGGAAATAAGGACCTCCTGAGCTTTGGTTGGCAATATTAATATTTTTTTTTTTAGTTTTTTAAAATTCTTCAGTTATTCACTACCCTTTAACCTACAATGACGGGCATAGCCCGCGTACGATGATCGAGGCAAATGTAAATTCTTCTTAGCACTAAAATTTCACAGTAAATATAATCTAACAAAAACATAGCTGTGAAAAAAGGGAGCCAAGTTCTGTAAAGACAATGGGAAGAAAAGAAGTGATATCTAAGTGGGTGCCAAGTTCAAATAAAATTCACTCAAACTTACCTACTGAAGTATTATAGTATTTTTTAAATTGTTTAGAAATAAAATTATTGATGGCATATTAATAATAAATCTAGAACTTGGCAAGTTTTTACCTACAAGTCATTTATTTTTATTAATGACATTATTATATCTAGAACTTGGCAAGTTTTTACCTTCAAGTCATTTATTTTTATTAATGACATTATTATATCTAAAATTGTTATTTCATGTTTGGAAGCCTTCATTTGAGTGAGCTCCTTCTCCTTGAAGGACGGTGGAATAAAATATATCCCACCTAATTTTAACTGCAAAATGCCAGATTGACAGTAGAATTCAGGACTAAAAAGTTTAATTTTATTAAATACGTGAAAAGTAGCTTTTACCCATTTTGAAATAAATTTGTTTTTAAATTCTGGCGTGATTGAATCATTTCAGCATATCACGAATAAAAGCTCTTTGCCCCTGAAGGGTTAAAGGGGTGCAGTCTCTAGAGGGATGACCAAGAACAAGCGTAAGGGTATCTGTCTCTTTCTCAGGCCTTTTAGTGTGTTTGCATTGAGGTTTCCGAAGGGTGGGTGCTAGAGTGATAACCAAAGACGAGCGGGAATGTATTTGTGTATTTATTGGTTTATCAAATCTTTAACATGAGTCATTTGTTTATAATAATAACTATATTATTTTTTTTTATAATGACATTGTTGTTAATATTAACATCATCATTTTATTAAGACATGAAATTGATAGGCATAACATTTATCAAAAACTTGCCAAGTTCTAGATTTATTATTAATATGCTATCAATAATTTTTATTTCTAAACAATTTTAAAAATGCTATAATACTTCAGTAGGTAAGTTTGAGTGAATTTTATTTGAACTAGGCACCCACTTAGATATCACTTCTTTTCTTGCCATTGTCTTTACAGAACTTGGCTCCCTTTTTTCACAGCTATGTTTTTGTTAGATATCATTACTTTTTGTAAAGTTACAGTATATTTAGACACTTTACTTAATGCTTTTTAATGTGTTTACATGAGACTATTTTATTCACCAAGCAACATTCAATTTTAATTTAAATTTCCTACAACAAACTATTTGGCTGTCAGTTTGCGGCAGAAATCTATATTTTAATACTGCTACACTGAATGCATGTTTTGAAACGAAATGTACTGATTCGAAATTTTTATTGTTTCTGAAACAACAATTCCTATTAAATACCTATATTAAATTTTCCTATTAAATTTTCCAATTAAATATCCTATAGCTGGGCCTGCTTTTTTGTACTGAAAGTGAAAAATAAAGTTATGTGCTTATGCCACACTATGTATCATTCATCCATGGGTGCGGGCAAAGAGGCAGTGCAAAGGAAGGACATTGTCCCTCCCTGGATTTTCAAATTTAATTAACTAAATAAACTTTTCTCTGATGATTTTGAAAATAACAAGTGGGTAAGTGTGATCACAGATCGCACAGAGGGTTTCGTTTAATATTCCTTTCAAAACACGATTTTATCCTTTTGAAAAATCTGTTAGTTCCACATTTCGCAACCAGGGGCGCACTCTATTCTAAACAAACCTCTATCCGAACGAAATTCCGTTTTACATACTATCCGTAGATATATTAGTCGAGCGGATTGAGCCCATAGCACCCGAGATAAGTAGGAGCCCCTGGCGATAAAAAGTGGAACTAAAATATGGAAGACTATGGTGCATAATATGAAAGAATGGTCAAAGGGGTGTCGGCAAAAGTTGGAAAAGCGCTCCCCGGGTGAAAAGGACGGAGGTTAGCAAAATGGCTTAAACTACACAAGTTAGAGCCCGGAGCAGTAAATAATATAAGACTTTTTGAATATTTTATGATTTATCGTGTGGTCTGAGGTATTCAGCTATACGTATACAAAAGGTCATGTCTCCAACTTAATTAGGGACTCCCTTAGAAAGAATTGCTTAAAATGCATATGTGGTAGCTCAAAGGGTTAAGTGTAAGACTTTTTCAAGATTTTATGATTTGTCGCCTGGCCTCAGGTGTTCTGCTATAAGTATGCAAAATTTCAAATCTGCAATTTAATAAGGGGCTCAGTTAGAAAGAATTGCTTAAAATACGCATGTGGAAGTCCAAAGGGTTAAACGTACGACTTTTTCAAAATTTTATGATTTCTCGTTTGATGTGAGGTGTTCAGCTATAAGTATGCAAAATTTCACGCCTCCAACCTAATTAGAGGTTCATTTTGAAAGAATTGTTTAAAATACACATAGGGGAGCCCAAAGGGTTAAATGTACGACTTTTTCAAAATTTTATGATTTGTCGTTTGATGTGAGGTATTCAGCTATAAGTATGTACAATTTCACGCCTCCAACCTAATTAGGGGCCCACTTAGAAAGGATTGTTTAAAATACACATGTGAGACTCCAAAGGGTTAAATTTACAACTCTTTCAAAATTTTATGATTTGCCATTTGATGAGAGGTGTTCAGCTGTAAATATGCAAAATTTCACGCCTTCAACATGTATAGTTTCTGAGAACGGGCTCTGTGGCGGACAGAATATCTCAATTTGTTGATTTTCTGTAAGCAAGTAAACCCAGATAAACCCCCAGTAAGTAGATAGGTTTACAATGGAAGTCTATGGGAATTTGGCGAAATATTAGAGATATCGCCAAGGTGGCGTCACTTTTGGCGACTAATTTTGGTCGCCAAATTTGGCGATATATCGCCATTTTGGCGATGAACTTGGCTTTATTTGGCGACAGAACAGCGTCCCCTCCTCCGGCAAATTTAAATTTCGTCTAATAGACGCAATGGTAAAGTAAAAATGGGCACCCCCAGGTGGGTAATTCATCGATTTTCACAATTTTTTTATTTTTTTCCTTAGTTTTATAGTGTGAACGAACTTCGCACCAAATTTGAAGTCTGTAGCTGCGGTAGATATACGAGATATTTTTGATGAGTGAGTCAGTCAGTCAGTCAGTGGTAAAATTATGGATTATCAGACATTTTGAAATGTCATTATCTCGGAAACTAATTATGCGTTATTTATAAAATTTTGGATTTTAGGTAACTAGGGTGGCCTTACTACACATTTCGTATAGCAAGTACGTAGGTCTCATAGATTTTCAGTTGTAGAGCATTAAAATTTGATGAAAACAGCTCGAAATGGTTCGTGTAAATAACACACGGTTATGTCAGGCGAACTTGGCTGACACACCGCCGTGTGTCTAGATTTAATTTAATAGAAAAATTCCATGATTAAACAAGGCGAAAATCTCTATTAAAGTTTAGTGGTAGCTATGGATTTGCCAAACCGTGGAGCTGTTAAATGTAAATCGTAGGTTAAGGGGTTAATAACAATTCATATGTTTTGTTTATATTTTAATATTCTGGTTACACTTAATAGGGCATTTTGTGAATTAGCCTTTTAGGCTAAAGCTTGCCATTCTCGATCAGAAATCAATTTTTTTTTTACTTATATTGCAAAATAATGCCACTACTGACAATATAAGTTTAAATTTTTATTCATACTTTTTACATTCCTTTTGTAATTTTCCTAATATATTTTCAATTATTCCACTTATATATATTGCATTTTGGATGATCAATTTTTATGCTATCATAAATGATTTCATTTTTATGGCAACTTTTTCACTTGTTAAAATGGTTTATGATTAAAAAAGTTTGACAATATATATATATATATATATATATATAGGATTTTCTACATATTTATCGTTATTTTTTTATCTTTTTTTATACATTCACCTTCCTGATAATAGTTACCTTTCGCATATTTTAAATGTTATGATTTTTTAATACTTCTTTTATAAGTGATTGTATCTAATTATTATAAAATTCATTAGTGATTAGTTAATTTAATAATTGTTGATACAATTTAATATCTATACTGTCTATATCACGTCTTGATACTCAATTTATAAATTTTATTTAAAAATGATGATGATTTGTAATATTTTATAATGGTTATACACATATATATATATACATGTTGTGGCATTAAAGTTATGAAAAGAAATATAAATTTCGCGTAACATATATATTATTTTTATTAGTAATAGATACTTCGAAATTCTATGTCTGGTAAAAAAAAATATGACTTAGTACATTGTTTGCATTAAAAAAAATAAAAAAAGAGGAATGTTGATATCTTAAAGCTTATTATATGTTTAAGAGTAAAGATAAAACAAATTAGGGAAACACATAATAAAAAATAACTGTAATATTAAAAATGTAAGAAAATATTGAGTTATGCATTTTAATCATTCATATGTCATCTAAAGCAAAATTGCTATAATTGATAGAAAACACTGAATACATATTACAGAAGCTATAGTGACTGTTTTAAAAATAATTTCCTTTCCCACCTTTCAAACACGTATTTTATAAAACATATACTCATCAGATTAGGAATATATACAATCAATTTGCTATAAAAGAAAATAAGTTGAAACTGGTATGAATCAATAAGAACTAAAAGATCTTCTTAAGAGGTCTTGTACCTTTTAAACGCTTCGAAAATTAACGAAAAACTTCAAAGAATTAGTCTATCTTCAAAATACTTTTATGTATAAACATTAAATTTTGCATATTGATTAAACAGATTGTGTTTCGTAATATGCTACCATTAGAAATTTATTAGCCTTTTACAGAATTTGTGTATTGTTGAAATCAAAATAGCTCGTTTTTTTTTTTTTTTTTTTTTTTTTTTTTTTTTTTTTTTTAACTCCAGAAGTCATTGCACGCATGATATCGTGAGAAAGTAAGTATGGATTGTCATGAAATTTGATAAAGGTACTAAACAAATATGTGTGTTTAAAATGAACTACTTTTAAATATTTACAATGGTAATATTTTTAGTTATGACTATTTTTATTAAAAAAATATATATATTTTTTTTTTTTACAAAAATATTTTTTTATATAGTTAATGAAATAATTTTGGCCTAAGAGTAGGTTATTTTAAACACACATATATGTTTAGTATCTTCACGAAATTTCATGACAATCCATGCATACTTTCTCAGGATATCATGCGCGCAATGACTTATGGAGCAAAAAAAAAGGGCTATTTTGATTTTAACAATACACAAATTCTGTAAAAGTCTAAAAAATTTCTATTGCCAGCATATTACAAAGCACAATCTGTTTAATCAATATCCAATATTTCATGTTTATACATAAAAAGGTTTTGAAGATACACTAATTCAAACTTTGAATTTAAAACACCATTAAAAACATTTAAATGCGCTAGAGTAGCAGCACTTCTTCTTTGCGCCTGACGAAGAAAGACTCAGATCTTTCGAAAGGCCTAACGCATTTAAAAGTTTTTTATGGTGTTTTAAGAAGATCTTTTAGTTCTCAATTTGTTACAGAAAAATAATTATTTTAAATAAAGAAACATAACTATAAACAAACCTAATATAAAATTTAATAAAGTTTTACTCATGTCCGTATCAATCATATGAGGACGTGAGTTTCAAAATTCGCCTTATCTAAAATTTAAAAAATCGTGTTTTCTCTATCAATATCATTGGCGAATCTGCATCGAAAAAACACTACAATCTGCAAAAAACCTAGTTTTTTCGCGCATTTCTGGCACTGTAAAATCTTGGTAAAAAAAACTAATGAACGCAGACAGAAGTTTTTTGCGATTTCCCAAAATTTTATTTTCTGGAAAAGGCGATTTTTGAAACTTACGTCATTATATATAGTCAAGTTTTTAATTGAAATAAAACGGAAATTATTATACAAGCAATATTTTAAAAAGTTTTCACATAGCAAAAAATAAATTATTTTATCTGCATTATAATCATATTTTGTAAAATGAAAACTTTATTAACTAGTTATACTAAGTCATTAAAAAGGCAACATTTTTACAATAACTTGAAACAAAGTCCTTACAATGTATTAAAGAATACACGCAAAGATATTTATTTTTGTATTTCATGGAAACGTAAGTCATTTTATGTAATTTACAATTTCCATTGCATTTTTTTAATGCTGCCTAGACAAAAAATATTGAATAGTTTCCATTTGGTGAAAGGATAGTTAAATTTGAAATTTTATTTTTAAAACTTAACATTTTTTGCACTTTTGCCAAGAAAGTCAGTAGATAAAATGTAGTTAAAGATATTTTTCATATAAATTCCCTACAAATTCCTTAATCTTTTCTTATAACATTTATTCATGTTCTTTGTATCACTCTTTCACATTAATCTGAAAAAAAAAATCCGTATAATATATTTAAGATTAGGTGCATAACTATTTTATTTGAAGGAAACGAAAATTATGTTACATAATTTACGTTTTTCATTTCATTTTATGCTATTGACCCTTACTAAAAGGCAAATTTACAATAATAGTAAAAAATTTTCAATTGTTGAAAACCTTATTAAAATAAAACATATTTTTCTGAAATATATGTTTTTTGGATCTGTCCCTAAAAATTAATTAAAACATAAATTGTTTAGGAATGTTTTTTCGAAAATACTACGCAAGTAAATTTCTATGCTTCTGAAACGTATTTTAATAAATTTATTCTGGAAAAAAATGTCTGTATAACATATTTAAGATTACGTACATAAATATTTTATTTCATGGAAACATAATTTATGTTATGTAATTTACGTCCATCATTACATTTTATACCATCGCCCTTCATTAAAAGACCAAAGTTCAAATTATATTCAAACATTTTCAATTGGTGAAAACCTCATTGAACTTCAATTACTTATTCTGAAAGATATACTTACTGGACCTGTTTTAAGAATGTCATTAAAAGATACTTTATTAAGGAATATTTTTTTGGAAATACTCCTTAAGAAATTTTCTATGCTTCTTAAACCTGCTTTATCAAATTTATTCTGAAAACAAAATCCTCCATAGTATATTTAAGATTACCAGGCCTCCCACTGGTCCGTTTTTTGAATACCAGTATTATTAAAGAAAAACTTTCGTGGTAGGTTTCGGCAACAATAGGAAGAAAAACGCATTTCCTGATAAGTTTCCACGAAATTTATAAAGGAGATTTTTCCTATTAAATAGTGGGGTTCAAAAAACGGACCGAATGGGAGCTCTGGATTACGTACATAAGTATTTTATTTCATGGAAACATAAAATATATTACGCACATTTCGTTTTTCATTTCATTCTATGCCATCGCCCCTTACTAGAGGGATCGTACGGATACCGTTATTTTCAAGGCCAAATATCAGAATTTTTTTTATAGAAAAATAAATTTACTTTAAACGGAAGAAATTTCGCCTTATTTCACGACAGATTTTCCACAAGAAAATACTGGTACCGAAGAATTTCTTAGTCTGGAAATTCAAGCACCCGTACGAACCCTGTTACTAAAAGACAAATTTTCATTAATAGTAAAAAATTTTCAATTGGTGAAAACCTTATCAAATTTCAGATATTTTTTTGGACCAGTTCCAAGAAAGTCATTAAAAGATATTTTGTTGAGGAATGTTTTTTCGGAAATACTCCGAAAAAAATTTGTATGCACCTCAAACGTGCTTTATCAAATTTATTCTGAAAACAATTTCTCTATAATATATTTAGGATTACGTACATAAGTATTTTATTTGATGGAAACGTAAATTAATTTATGCACATTTCGTTTTTCATTTCATTTCATGCCATCGCACTTTACTAAAAAAAAAAAAAAAAAAAAAAAAATCGATTAATAGTAAAATTTTTTCAATTGGTGAAAACCTTATCAAATTTCAAATATTTTTCGGAAAGATATTTTTTTGGACCTGTTCCAAGAAAGACATTAAAAGATATTTTGTTAAGGAATGTTTTTTCGGAAATACTCCGTAAGAAAATTTCTATGCTTCTCAAACCTACTTTATGAAATCCATTCTTAAAACATTGTCTCAATAGTATATTTAAGATTACGTACAGAAATATGATATTTTATTTCATGGAAACGTAAATTATGTTATGCAATTTACGTTTTTCATTTCATTTTATGTCATCGCCCCTTACTAAAAGAAACATTTCCAATAATAGTCAAACATTTTCAATTGTTGAAAACCTTATTAAATTTCAAATTCTTTTCCTAGAAGATATATTTTTTGGACCTGTTCCAAGAAAGTCATTAAAAGATATTTTCTTACGGAATGTTTTTTCGGAAATACTTCATTAGAAATGTCTCTATGCTTCTCAAACGTACTTTATCAAATTTATGCTGTGAAATTGATTTCACATACATCCGCTAACGACAGTCAATCATATTTGTTGCCAACAATCTACCACGGCAATGAAATTTTCACTTTGGAAAATATAGAGCAAACATAACGAAAAGAATAAAATTTTGAAAATCAAATAATATTTCAGAACATAAAGATTTTTGTGTTGCAATGAATATATATTAACTTATATATATATTAATAAATTGTATATATATAATATTATTAAAATTGTGAAATGTAAAATAAACATGTTTGCCTTATTTTCGTAATGGAAATTAATTTGAAACACAGAAATACGAAATATATTGTTTGAATAAACATAATAAAATTAAATATAGTCATGCAATGTGATTACTTCAAATCGTAACACAATTAACAATATTATCAAGTAAACAGTGTAAAATATATAATTGGAAAAAAATATTTTTTTATAAGCAAAGCTGAACATATTCAACTCTCTCAGGGTTAATTAACTCTTTCTATAATATGAATTCACAATAAAATGTTCGAAAAAGATTATTAAAAAACATAATGCAATTCAACATTTCTACTTTCTTCTATCTTCAACAGAAGAAAGAATTTTAATCAAAATGTTTTTCGACTTCCGGTTTTCGACGGATTTACACGTTTTAGGTGTCAGAGATCCCCAAAAACATATTTATATGAAATATCTGTGTGTCATTTTGAATATTGCACCATCGAAAAGTGCATGAAGATCCAAAGAATAGAATTGCACCAAATTTTTTATGTATGTTTTTGGCCATTGCAAAAAGGTCCTCCCTGAATTTGGAAATATTCCGCCAAAAGGGGGCACTATAATAGTGATTTTTGTATAATTTTCTAAATTTTTCGTTGTACTATTGTACACTTACGGCTCGTGAGGCGACGGGAACTTCCCATCCTGATAAGCCGACTATTTGCGAACAGCTGATATACAACAGAATAACGGAAAACTATTGATTTTAATAAATATCATGTTCGAGAATAACTCGTTTTTACTCCAATTATTTGACTGAAGCAAAAATTTAAGATGAAAGTGAAAGTTGATATACTATTGAACTAATAAAAATGAAATATTGACATTTGTAACAGCATTTTGAAATATTAAAACATATGAGACAGAAGAAAGTTTTCGGATTGGCACATTCAACTAGTTTATTCTAAAATTGTAAAAGTAAAATTTTCATACTAATCTTGATTAAAAATGGGTGGTGTAGTAAATAACCCACAGGACCTTCAAGGGGTTAAAAATAAGCCGGAGTATCGTCTTTATTATGAAATTTACAGTAAATAAAATTTTGAGATATTCGCAAACTTTATTTAATATTAACTGAAAAGATTGCCAATTTACGATATTTGTAAGTGGACACATAAAATATTTTACTTTATAATTTATAGAAAAGTAAATTATTTTATGTATTTTCATTGGAGTTTTTCAGACTATTTTATGCTTTTATTCTTTACCAAACAGAACAAAAACCTCTAACAAAAGTCGTGGATTTTCAACTGCGAAAAGCGTAAAAATTTGAAATTCTCTTTCTAAAAGAATTAAATATTGGAACCATGCCAAAAAAGTCATTAAACGACTCTTGTTCAAGAATGTTTTTCGGATAAAATCCCTAAGAAATTTTCTCTGCATCTCAAATGTCTGTTTTTGTACTTTAACAAACTTATGCTGTGAATTTGATTTTACACAAATCCGCTAACGAAAATCAATCATGCATGTCTACAGTATTCTGCACACGATACGCAATTTTGTACTTTTGAAAGGAGAACAAATAAATCAAAAAGAAAACAAAAATAACTAGCATAAATTGTATACTGTACATTTTTTTTTTATTGGAAATTATTATAGAGAAAATCTTAAAATTTGAAACACGAATTTAACCTTAAAGAACATTATTAATTTTAATATTTTTGCGTCTGTTATTTTAATGTACAGTGAACTACTATTAGTACGGACTTTCAAGGGAGTTCATTTTTGATCCGCGCTAATCGAAGTCCGCATTAAGGGGGTAGGATACCTTTGAACATGTCGAAAACAGAAAAAATACCACTATGTTCTAAGCTTCAAAACTTGTGTAAAAAGTCAAAAATAAAAATCAAACTTCATTTAAATATAAAGCTCATATTTATATTTATATTTAAAAATACATATATACTTATAAATTCATAAATAAATATTGAAATGATAAGTTTTAAAATATATGATAATGAAAGAAAAAAATTTTAAGCACATGATAAAATCTGAAAATATGCATGTAAAGAGGAAATTTTGGTGAAAATAGATACATAATACTGTTACCTTTGTACTAAAACCAGAATATTTGTATCAAATATTGACTAAATTAAAAAAAAATTAATAAAAAATGAAAAATTTTCACTTTTAAAAAAATGTTTTCAAAGTAAAAAACAAAAAATAAAATAAAATCTTACCTTTTACTGGTTCTAAGTTGTAGATAATACAGTAATGAATATGTGGTGAAAAGTTTTTTTGATTGCCAGGCATAGTTTTTTAGTAACACTACGCGCAGTTTCAAAATTCATCGTTTTGAATAAACGCAATGAGAAGTTTAATTATCCTATGTAGTCTTAATACTTAGTCTTAATAAAAAAAGCCATAATTAGTAAACTAATGGAAATTTTTTAATGCGGTTTTTTGCATATTGTTCAGAAATGATTACGGAATCAAAATATGTATTAAAAATTTTTCAAAAATTTTGCTTTTTTTTTGTCCACATTAACCGGCTGTACGTTTTAAGCGGAGACGCCCTGACGACGAAATCGTGGCGAATAGTTTAACCTAGAGCTCCTACAATACAGGCGGAATTGTCTCCGCCATTTATTAGCCCTGGACCAAAATCAAATCTAAAACGTTTAGCGAAACCCTGTGGGCTGACAGCGGCAGGGACTTTTAACGCTTTCAGGGGCAAGGCATTTCTGCTCCAAAAATGTTCATATAATGAATTCACACCGCAATTTACGAACAAATTTATTTGAAAATAAATAATTTTCTTCACGTATATTATAAGATCGAAATTTTACTAAAAAATTACTGGTGCCATTTGTCAGTTTGGGCATTAAAATTAAGTGATTGCAGGCTGCAAACGGCGCCCCCGAAACGGTTAAATACGGCAACCCCATATCTGGCGTTAAACTAATGCTAAGCTGACCAGTGTTGCCAGATAGATAGTCAAAACTGAATTTCCCCAAATCAGTGTTTTTTTCCGCAAAAATCCCCAACTCAGTTTTTACTCAGAAAGGGAATTTTTAAATTTTCAATTTACCACTATAAAAAATATTTAAGTAATTTAAGCTCAAACATTTTCCCCAAATCAAGCCTTTTTTTGGAAAAATTCCCCACTTACAAAAAACAAACTTTTAACTGGGCTGAATGCATATTCTGTAGCTACATTAAGAGAATGAGACAGATATTTTGCAGTCACAAGTTATTTTACGTTTGTTTTTAAAAGTATTGTCTAATAATGTTGGACTATTGTTACATTAGCTCCATAGCTTTAGACAATCTCTTATCAGTTGAGATTTGAATGAATCCGAGATGGTACACTGTTTTATATATTATTATTTTTTTTTTTTTTTTGTCATCCCTATACTAAAGTACATAATCATAATGCAGAGTATTTTCGCTGTAGCAATCGATGTGCTTTTGTATATCATAAAAGAGAAAAATATTTGCTTTCCACATATTTAAATTGATTTTTTTTTAAGTACGGCGAAAGAATTTTTCATTAAAGCCCTACAGATTTAGTCACGCGCAGGTTTAAGCTGCTTAAGACTTTAGAGTCTCATGCATCTGCAATATGTGTAAACTGTAATGTAGTAAACAACAAACACGGGCACAGATGTCATATTCGCCCCATATTGGCGCGATTTTTTTCGGCTGCCAATTTGGCGAAAACATCAACAGCATAAACAACATAATCCGGGTTACCACATCAAGCAAAATAACGACACTTTGGCGCAAGTTAAGTACCTGTTGCCTATATGATATTGGCGACAGAAAAAAATCGCGCCAATATGGGGCGAATATGACATCTGTACCCAAACACGACCACATCCAAGAGAGTAATGATTGATATTTCCGATTTCTGGATTATATTTTCGTTTTTCAAATCAAAATTGAGTTCGAGACAGATCATTTTCAGATACCATTTGGAATCGTAAGCTAGCATGCCACTTGCCACAGTTGACGGCAGTGTGTTCTGAGAAATGCTAGGAACATGTCGTGAAATGCTGTCTTTAGAATCAGGTTAAGTTAATAAATGAAATTTCTAAACTACCGTAATGCTAAATGAGTAATTTATTAAAAATCACCCTCTGGTGGCGAAATTTTGAACTATTGTTTTCGTTTGTTTTCTTTGCTTAAACAAATTCTCATTCCTTTATTATGTCTTTCACAAAATTTCACAACTTTATGAGCAATAGTTTTGTCTGTAGACAACTTTAAAGTAGAGTCGTTTAATTATGGACACCCTGTATACCTTGTTCAAATTTTCAATCGTTAATAAAATACTTATTATTCATACAATCCAGCTCAAATAAATTTTTTTTTAACTTGTAGTGAACACTTGATGTTAATCCAGTTTTTTTTTTTCAAATATTAATTCATTAATTAAATCAAATTAGTTAATTTTCAATAATCGAGAGAGCCCTCTTCTTGATCAAGGCATTTTAAGGGCCACTCAAGAGGGAAGAAGAATGGGAGAAAAAAAATTCTCTTTTTGACCTGAGTAGGAATTGACTTAATTTTTTTTCTTATATCATTTGTTTATATTAGTACCTATTTTTTTTTTTTATTTACTTGTATTGATGACTTTTAAGTTGTGTTTAATTGTTAGTTCCTATCTATAAACACAGTTTTGATGAGGTTTATAGATGTCTATGATTCTTAGAGTTGCAGTAAAGCTAGAGATCCTACCTACATAACTTCCAGGTTGCATAATATTTTACGGAGCTTCTGACTATAAAATAGTCAATGAAACATCGTCTTCATTTTGAAAGACCTATCCAATGATATGTCACTCAATAGGGTGCGTAATTTTCCCCCCGTCTCTACCACCATTTTGTATTTTACGGCCGCCATTTGTATTTTATAAAAACAAAACCTAGCCTATAACCATCGGACGGTTAAGACGAATTGATAGAGACCTCATTCATTAAAATCTATCCAGCCGTTGGGATGTTTCGAGGGTATAAAGAAATTCACATACCCAGATACGCGTGAAACACATAACCCTTCTTTTCAGTCGAGTAAAAAATAGCACGAAAAGAGTTTAAATCGAAACTTAAATAAAAAAAAATAATAATGAATCTCAAAATGTGTACTAAATAAGAACTTTTTTTGAGTAAAATAAAATAACACTTACTTTTATAAAAATACTTGCGAAAATATATCGCACCCTTGCTGCAAAAGTGGCATAACCTAATTTTTGAGTTGTGCCACTTTTCAAGCAAGGGTGCGATATGTTTATATATTTACAAAGCGTAAATGATAACAGTGACAACCAATAACAATGACTTTGTTCTACATTTATCTTATTATTATTATTATTATTGTTATTATTATTATTGTAAGAAGATATAAAGTTTAAAATAAAAAAAATTAACAACTGAAGTAAAAATAAATATTTTAGTAAGGTATATTTCCATAGTATATTAAGTATATAATAATATGATACATGTGTAATGAAAAAAAAAGTAATAAACAATGAGCAAGCTGCATTCGCAACATTTAAGTGTAAACGTACAAGTTTTTAAATTGAGAATTTTGCAAAATGAATTATTAAAACATGCGCAGGAATTTAATTTTTGCATTAACTGAACACCACGTTAGTTTATTTATGATTGCGAAATTAAATGTTTTATTTGAGATATCAAAAAGAGGTAAATGATATTTTCATCTTATAGTTTGTTAAATCATATACTGGAAGTAAAAAAAAAAAAACGAAAAGAAATACATTTTACTCATATATATAATCATTCGATACATGTTGTAGGAGAAATGAATAAAAATATGCATAGACTAAATTCGAAACTTTAAAAAGTATATTTACAATATTTCAAATTAGCATTTTTGTGAAAGGAATTCTTAAAAGAAACGCAGACTATATTTTTTTCATTAGCTGAAAGATATCAGTTTATCTATGATTAAGAATATAAATATTTTATTTTCGATTTCAAAGAGAGGTAAAAAATATTTTCCATTTCATTTTCTGCGTATATTCTGCACAAGTACTAGAAAAAAAGAACAGCAAAATAAAAGTAATTTGAATTGTAAACACGTAATTAAATTTATAAATTCTCTGTTTAAAAGATTATATTTTTTGGAGCTGTGCCAAGAAAGCCATTAGAAGAGAATCTTGTTGAAGAATGTTTTTCGAATACATTCTCCAAGAAATTTTCTATGCATCTTAAAAGTTTTTCTTATCATATTTATGCCGTGTACATAATTTTACATACATCCGCTAACGAAAATCAATCATGCATGTCTGCAGCAATCAATCCAAAATATGCAATTTAGACTCTCCAAACTAGAGCGAATAAAACGAAAAAGAATAAAATATATATGTTAGGATAATATTTTATGTTATAGAAAATATATTACGTTCATATATATCGAATGATTTTATGTGGAATGTTGTTAGTCATGAAGAAAA
The DNA here is from genome assembly GCA_963932465.1 of Maratus speciosus. Lineage (NCBI taxonomy): Eukaryota > Metazoa > Arthropoda > Arachnida > Araneae > Salticidae > Maratus > Maratus speciosus. The sequence goes on along the minus strand of OZ010791.1, from coordinate 603,441,716 downwards.
GAGTAAATATCGGGAAATAGATTCGTTTGTTTGTAAAACAGGAATAAATGAATTTACATATTTGTATTAAAATATAGAGTTTATTTTTTCAGATTTAGACGTAAATTAATAATTTTGTTTTAAAACACATCGTTTAAAAAACTTAAATCAATAATTATGTTAATCTTCAAAAGGCAAATTAAGGGTGTCCGGGACACAAAATTCTTCACATTTTCTAAAAATATTTTATTGCATTAAAAATGTCTCTTTTTTTCTGTAAAATTTGACCTGTAAATCATGTTTCTATCTTAATTGGAATAGGAAATATTATTATTTTTTTTTCGTTATGGTTTGTTTTCAAAATCTAGCTTTCAAGCAATGGCTGCCGTGGAAACGACTTCTTGTGAAAGTGCGTTTTCTTCATGATGGTTTTATTCATTATTTCGCATATTTAAATTGTTATAAGTCAAGAACCGTTAATTACAAATGATTCAAACTTGGATTATGTATTTTTTGATTGTTTAACTTTAATTTTGATTCATCAAATTTAATTTTTTTTAAATGCTGAATCAAAATTAAAACTTATATATTTCTGTATATATAAATGAAGAAAAAAATGAAATACTACAAATAATATTTCGAGTTTTAACGATTTTAAATTACCCCACTTTTTTAATGAATTTAATTTTTTTTTAATTATGAGAAGCTTTATCATGTGATTTCATTTAGAAATGATATGCTTAACCAGCACAAAAATATTCAAAATTTTATCTCAATAAATAAAAATTATTTTAAAATGTGTCCCGGATCCAATTAATTAGGGTTACGACAGGAACAATAATTAAAGGAACAGACAAGGTGATAAAGGATGAAGCTTCATTTTCTGTAAACGTGCACGTCACAGTGTGACTAACTAGTTTTTGACTAAAGGTACATATATTAAGACAGACTTAAACACAATTAATACAAAACCCAACAGGAGTGAAAAATTAGCCCAGGCCAGGACTCGAACCTGAGTCCAGAGGGCACCGTTCTGTTGCTTATTGAGAAACCGCTGAGCTAATGTGTGGGCCAGGGTAGCTTAGTGATTAAAGCAGTGAAATAAGTTGTTTTAAGCTGGGTAGCTTAGTGGCGCAAGTTCGAGTGCCGGCTGATTTTTCATTCTTATTGGGTTATTGTATTAATTTTGTTCAAGTCTATCTTAATATATGTACCTTTATTAAAAATGAATTCAGACGTTAATTTATATGCTTTAATATATATATTTTTTTCATTTCTCCATTTTTCCTTTTTGAACACTTAAATATGCTTAATAATATGAACAGAGCCTGGTTACCAACGGGGCACATTCCCACCAGTAAAAAGAAACAGACATTTTTCTCTTATTCATGGCAGAAATTCGTCATGAATTTGGTGTTTATATGAAAAGAGCATTTCTTTAAAAAATTATTGGTGTGAGTGTGCCCCGTTGGTAATCAGGCCCTGAATATGAAGGTACTAAACATAAAACTAAAATGTTTTAAAATTTACGTTCTTTCTAGATAATTTTGAAGATGCATTTTCGTGAAGAAATTTATTTTATTTAATAATTATAGTACTTAATATAAATAAAAAGAAATGGTTACTCGTTTGATAATTAATTGTCTATATTATAAATTAATACGTGTCATCTTTATTATAAATAATATATATATGCTATAGCTTTCTATTTCTCTTTCTCTGTTTCTCTTTCTCTCTCTATATATATATTTTTTTTTCATTCAGCTAAAAAACTGTTTTTGTGAAACTTGAAAAACTTTTTTGTGTGTCCTTTCCATTTAACACCAAACACTACGAATTTTACTACAATTTTAGGAAAATACTTCACACCAGAATTTTTATATAAAGCCATTTAAATTTTTCATTTGTCTTGGAACAATGGAACAATATAGATGTATTCGGGATTGCCTAATTGTCGTGAAGTACATCGAATGTAAAGGTGATTCTTTATAGAGGTCCAATTTAAATTAAAAAATTAACTGCTAATCAATAGCTGAGTAACAAGAATTTTATTTAATTTTCACTGGATATGCAACAGGAGAAAAATTATAAAAACGGAATAGATTTTTTATAAATTATAGAAATAATGAATGTTAATTGTGTTTCTTTTGTGCTTAATAATTTCAGTGCAACGCAATTTTTATTTTCAGTGCAATTTCAGTAATTTCAATGCAAACAGATTCTATGACGCAGACTTCAGGATACTTTGAGCCTGTCGAGTTGACAAAATACGCTATGACCCACAAATAGATTCTGCTTTCCATTTATACTCGGATTTGTGACCATTTTTACAGTGGTTGTTGCGCATTCCAAAAGTTCTTTATGGGATTTAGGTCCCGACTATTAGCCGGACAATGAATTGTGACAATCTTATTTTCTTCAAACCATTTCTTTGTGTCTCTTTTAGAGTGAATTGGGACATTGTTTTGTTGAAAAATGTAGTTAAGACCGTTGATTGTTTACACTGTTTTAACAATTCTAAAAGGTTAATATAGATATGACTATTTTGTCGTTTTCCTAAAAAAGGATCTTGAAGCTTACCCATTAAAAAAAGAACCTATACCATTAGGAATCCTCCACATAATTAACGCGCGAAAAATATTAGGTTGAGCAAAAAGTTCTCGGAAATTTTTAATCTAATAGTTACCAGAATTTGTATCGTATATAGGAGTGCTAGTGGTATATTTATAGGAGTTCAGGAACTTTGGCTCCAAAATGCCTATTGAACAGTATGATTTGCGTGTGTTGACCCGGCATTATTGGAGAAAAGGCCTAACGATTCTTAAAGCCGTCGATGAGATTAATGAGGATGAAGGTGCTGGTGACAGCGACAAACTTAGCCAGCAAATTCGAATCTGGCAGAAAGTCGTGGACTGTGATGGTCTCTACTTTAAAGAATAGTCCTTGTTGCTCTTGTTGTTAATTTGCGCATAGCAACGCAACTTTCACAAATTTCCCAAAACTTTTTGCTCAACCTAGTACATTCTTTTTCTTTCGAAGGTCGTGCTAATATTAATAAATACAGTCTGCACCATCCGTCCATTCTTTACACTATTTTAACAAATGGCATTTTAAATGGTTAATATAGATATGCCTATTTTGTTGTTTTCTTAAAAGAGGAACTCGAAGCTTATACAGTAAGAAAAACCCCATACAGTTAGGAAGCCTAAACCTAATTAAATCGCGGAAAATACATCCTTTTTCTTACGAAGGTCCTGCTAATATTAATAAATACAATCTGCAACATTCGTTGATTGTTTACACTGTTTCAACAAATGGCATTATAAATGGTTAATATAGATATGCCTTATTTAAAAAAAAATCAAATTTCAAATTACTTGCTTAACCCCTTCGGGACGGGAGCCTTTTACGAAATTTCTAATCTTTTGTCACCGTTTTTTAAAAACAGAAATTTGTGTCTTATTGAATCGAGTAAATGCGCTGATTAAATAAGGCAAATTTTACAGTAATATTTTACTGGTAAGAAAAAACAAGGATTTTGAGCGCTTCATGCGGCACGTATACGTGTCTCTCGTCCTCAAGAGGTTAAAAGGCGCAAAGGCCAACCAAGTGAAAAAGATTTTATGCGGGACTCGAACCCGGGCCATCAGTATAGCGCACTTACGTTCTACCGACTAAACCACAAGGAACGATACCCAGCCTGGAACTTATCACTATTACAGGTTGGCAAGGCTACAAGCTCAGCACAATGTGGAATATATTTTCCTTGAGCCACCGACATGAGGCAAACACGAAATTTAATTAAATCCAGCATTGATAGAAACTATATTAATGTAAATATAGTTTTAAGAAAAAATCCCATAAGAAAAAATCCCATAAGAAAAAAATCCATACAATTAGGAAGCCTCCACCTAATTAACGCACGGAAAATACATCCTTTTTCTTACGAAGGTGATGCTAATATTAATAAATACAATCTCATAGCTGCCAACTTGTACGGATTTTTGCTACCACTAAAATTTAATAGAAATTTCTCGCTTACTTAATTATCAACAATGACTACAATTCGGCGATTGAATTACGCAACATTTACTATTACTTTTTAGTTGTAGCAAAAATCCGTACAAGTTGGCAGCTATGCAATCTGAACCATCCGTCGATTATTTAAACTGTTTAAACAAATGGCATTTTAAATGGTTAATATACATATGCCTATTTTGTCGTTTTTCTAAGAAAGGAACTCGAAGCTTATCCAGTAAGAAAAAAATCCATACAATTAGCAAGCCTTCACCTAATTAACGCGCGGCAAATACATCATTTTTCTTTGGAAGGTCATGCTAATATTAATAAATACAATCTGCACTATCCGCCGATTGTTTACTCTGTTTTAACAAATAGCATTTTAAATGGTTAATATAGATATGCCTATTTTGTCGTTTTCCTAAAATAGGAACTCGAAAGTTATCCAGTAAGAAAAAAATCCATACAATTAGGAAGCCTACACCTAATTAATGCAAGTAAAATACATCCTTTTCCTGTCGAAGGTCATGATAATATTAATAAATACAATCTGCACTATCGAAAATAAACTTCTTTTGGTTACTGTAAATAAATTTAGACCAATTTATTTGTTACTTCAGATGGATCTCCTCAAACTGAACATGAGCCTTTTTATGGTCAGACACAGGTTGGATAAACAGGTATGGTTAAACACAGACATTGACGTATTTTATATATTTAAATATTGCTGAACGTATTATGATCATAATTTTATTAGCAATCCTTTGAAATGACATTCCAATGCTGTTATAAATTAGAATTTGCTGTTAAAAGTTAGAATGTTTTCTAAGTCAGAAAGCATTTTCCCACTGTCAAAAAGTTTTGAACTAAACAATTGAGTTCAGAATGTCTCTTAAACGATTTGTTTGATAAATTACATGCGAAAATACACACCAATCACGAGCCACAGTTTTCGAAATATTTACTGCGTTCTTACCATTTTGCTCCAGCGTAAATTTAGAAAATACAAAATTAAATATATACAAAAACATTAGGCAATTTCTGCGTACAATTGCTTTAATATTAATTGGAATATCGTGTGTTTAATTGTAACACAAAGAATTGTAACTCGTTTGAATAGCAAACGCAAAATGGTGTCTTTGTGTTTGAGTCGCTCTTATCATTTTGCACCCCTGTGTATTTGTTGAAATCTAAATAAATTTTAATGAGTATAACTAATGAGTATAACTACTAATAACTATATTAGTAGTTAATATATTTACCTAATCAATATACCCCATCAATATACCCTGATAAATACCCTAATACGAGTTAAACTTTGGCAATTGTAATAGGAAAAGAATAATGAATAATATGAAAGGAATACTTACAAATGTTTTCACATTTAAAGAAGCTATTTCTTTATAACCTTTTTAAACAGATTTTTGTTTAAAAATAAGTTGTTCACAGGATATATTTTTATACATTTATCAGAGAAAAAGGCATCCATATTATATTTAAGATTACGTACATAAACATTTCATTTCACGGAAAAGTAAATTATATTATGTAATTTACGTTTTCCATTTCATTTTATGTCATTGTCCCATACTAAAAGAAAAAATTTCCAATAATTTTCAATTTGTAAAAGCCTTATTAAATTTCAAATTCTCTTTCCAAAAGGTATATTTTTTGGACCTGTGCCAAGAAAGTCATTAAAAGACATTTTGTTGAAGAATGTTTATCGGATATATTCGCTAAGAAAATTTCTATATTTTTCAAACGTTCTTTATTAAACTTATGCTGTGGACTTGATTTTACATACATCCGCTAACGAAAATCAATCGTCTGTGTCCGCAGCTTTCTACCAAAGTTATGTAATGTGGATTTTCGAAATTACAGCAAATAAATCGTTAAAGAATAAAATTTATCAGCTAGTCCAGGATAATATATATATATATATATATATATATATATATATATATATATATATATATATATATATATTACATCATTTCAAAATGCCAAAACACCATAACTACAAAAGGAAGGTGTATATCTGCAGAAATCTTTTAACTATAAAATATTTAAAAAAAAACAAGAAAGACAGGTAAAGAAACAAAAACAGTCTGTTCATCAGTGGGAGGACAGACAGAAAACTAACTCCACCCCCCACTTTTAAAATTTGCAGGTTTCTGAACACATGTTCACCCCACATTCAATACTGTAAAACTATTGTCATTTTATTAATCAAATTCCATAAAAAACTAAAACAACTCAAATTAAAACTAACAAACATAATATTAACCATACAAAAACAAAAAAACTTTAATAAAAGGTCTTTTAGAGGAATGCTTAAATTATCATTAAACTATATATATATATATATATATATATCATCATCATCATCATCATCAACCGTTTTCAATCCACTGCTGGATGTAGGTCTCCCCCAGATTTTTCCAATGTTTCCTGTCTAGTGCTTTAGTCATCCAATTTACACCGGCTACTTTTCTGATTTCATCACTCCATCTTACTTGAGGTCGTCTTCTTGGCCGTTTTACATCTCTGGGATACCACTGTAGGGTGTTTGTGCTCCATATATTGTCTCGTCTTCTTGCGATGTGCCCAGCCCATTTCGATTTTAGCCGTTTAATTCTTTCAATGATGTCAAAAACTTTCGTCTGACTTCTTATCCAGGTTATTCTTTTTCTGTCTCTTCTAGTTATACCTAGCATACATCTTTCCATACTTCTCTGTGTTGTTTGTAATCTTTGTACCATCCCTTTTGTTAGCGTCCATGTTTCTGCTCCATAAGTTAGGACAGGCAAAACACATTGTTTAAATACCTTTCTTTTCAAACACAGGGGCATGCTACTCTTCAGAATAATATTGTTCTTCCCAAAAGCACTCCATCCATTTCTTATTCTTTATATATATATATATATATACATATATATATATATATTTGTTTTCTTAAAGCAGAAATTACATTCTAGTACAGAGTGTTTTTCTAAATGAATATCGGGTTTTTAAAGCTTGGTAGTATTTATTACATAAAACTTAAAATTATAATTAATACATAAAATGAAAGAGCAACTCAAAAAATTTTACCTACAAGCTTACATGCGTGCACCTTTCGTCACGCAGCACACATCAAGTCGATGGCCCAGTTCTTCCCAAACGCAGATTAGTGTTCGTGGAGTAATTGTTGCAAAGGCAGCCGGTATTTTCAAAATGGTGATACAATCTACGGATCTTATTAGCACTTGAGGGATCACAGCTGAACTTAACCTGGAACACACGTTATACAGTAACTACAGATTCGGCCTTTGCAAACTGCAAAACACAAAATGCTTTCTGTTCACTAGTCGCCATTTTCCCTACTAGCGCTTTCTAACAGATGACGGAAGAAACATTGCGTGCGCATGTGCATGTACAGGTACCAACAAACTGTTTGAGTTTCTCTACCATTTTATGTATAAAGTGTAATTTTAAGTTTAAATAATAGATACTACGAAACGTTAAAACCCCGATATTCATTTAGAAATACAATGTATATCGAAAATTTCTATATACAATATTATGCAGTCAAGAAACAAAAAGTAAATACCAAAAACTTTTGCTCCAGTAACTGCAAAATATATTAATATATTGGGTGATTGCAAAATTTCGTGCCCGATATCCAATGTTGCTGCATCTAACAGATTTTTTATTTAGATATATTAAAGTAACACCAGACAATTTTTAATTTAAATTTTATTAACCATTTGGGAAAATGTTTATTGTCCTCATCCAGGGTAGGAAATCAAAAACATATCTGAAGCGTTTTATTAGTTGAATCCCGCATTTTATTCGTTTTCTGATTGGTCTATACAGTAATCTGTATTTTCCCTTCACTTTCAACAGAGATGGATACTTCTGTTGTCACTATGACAAAAAAGTAATAAAAACTACAAAAAAAAATAATAACTCAGAAACAAATTGAGATACAGATTTCAAACAAATGGCAATTAAAAATGTTTTTTTTTCTATATACGGCGATATAAAAAGTAATATTGTGGGATGTTTAGAAGTTTAAAAATGAAATTTCATTTAAAATTGGTCCAGGAATATTAATGTTTAATCCATGGCGTATGTAATGTATGACCAGCTCCGTAGAAGTTAAAAAATTTACAGTACCAAAAATTGTAAAACTGTAATTTCTTTTAAAATTTGTTCATGATGGGTATGTTAATGTTTAATCCATGGCGTACGTAATGTATGATCAACTCCGTGCGATTTTTTATGTCTTAAATTTTAGTCTTTGAAAAAAAAAATTTCCAAATGTTTGTTGTAATTTGTTTTATTTTAATTTATTTAGAGAGACTTCTGACGGTTTCTCGAGGAGCCTGGGGCCACTGCCCCACATCCCCTACAATAGTGCTATGGAAAACTAACAGGAAATGAATCATGGCAGTACTGGGCAAAGCGATATAAGTAAGCGTACTAACTTAAATGGGAGAAATAACCGCAAGATTAAAAGCGAGGTCACATGTCATGCGCCACGTAGCGGATGGAGTGTGAACTACAGGTAGATATCTAACTGTTTTCTTACTAACACCACTAAAATTGTAATTTTTTTTCACCTTGATTAATAACTGAAGTGCCTTTTATAAGGCGAAGAAAGCTTCGTGGTGTGAAGTGCATCTGGATGCTCCTCTCGCTACGCCATTATTTTGCAATAAATGTGGCAAACAAAATTCATTTCCATGAGTGACTAAAGATTTAGAAAATACGCGCCGCACTAATAGTGTGGGAATTTTTACTCCGTCCACAAGGTGGCGCAACTGTGTTAATTTACGCCTGATTTCAGCATTAAGTTTGTTCGCTTACTTATAACGCTTTGGTACTGGGAAACAAGACTTAAAAAATTTAGTGTGTGTGTGTGTGGGGGGGGGGGAAACAAACAAACAATTCCTAAACTCAATTCAAAAAAGAATAAAAAGAATTTAATAAAAATTTTCTAACAGTTAAAAAATAAATTACTTAAATAATTTAATTTAGAATACGTACTGCATTAAAAGCAAAATAACTCTTAAATCTTTCTGGTGAGAATTCTGAATACCTAAACAAAAAATAAGCCAGACGCGGTAACACAGCCGATTTCCGATGCATCAAATTTCGAAGTGTACCCAAGTTGTTTTAACCCTTTCATTCCCATGGTAGAATACGTTCTAGAAATTACGTAGTTCAGAGAATCCGAATTTACACCAGAAAACTTCAATGATAAATTTCACTTTATTTAAATATGCACTGGTCTGTTATTAAATAAACCAAATATTGCTATTTTAATTTTCTGGTATGAATTTTGAATATCCGAATTAAAAAATCCACCAACATTCTGATGCCATTTGGACTCACTGGGAGTGAAAGGGTTAAATGGCGAAATGCAGTCGAATTGTCAACCTTTCGTCTCTCAGCAATCTCAACAGTAGTAATCTGTGGATTATTATTCATAAAAACATGGATTAAGTCACTATTACTGCCAGAAGTTCGCCAGAATGAATTTTATCCTTTAGATTGAAATCACCATCTCGAAATCGACAAAACTACTTTTTAACTGCCCTAAGAGCGTGACCACGATTCCAAAGAAATATCTTGAATATTTTTTGTAACACGTCCAACACTCACTGCTTTTTTAAACTCATACAACATAACATGACGAAAATGTAACTTTTAATTTTCCATTTTGAATATTAACCTTGTACATAAATTAATTTTAAAAAAAAATCCTTTTTAACCTTATGTTAACTCACGACAAATGTAGATAACTGTCAGTTAATAATATGGTTATAAAATAAACATCAGCACAGTCAAAATTGCAAGCTACTGCCATCTGCGAAATCGGGAACTAACTTTTGCAGTTGCCCAACACTTATCTTGTCTATAGCAATATGAAACACACTGTTTGTATTGAATTAAAAATTACTTATGCTTAAGTACTGAAATTTATGAAATTATATATAATATATATCCAGGGTGTCCCGGAATTATTGGGACGAACTTTAAGGAAAGGTAAGGAATATAACAAGGATTCAGATTTGCATTGCAACCCATGGTCGGAAAACGCTTTCCTGGCGCGGTAGTGACGACACGAAACACAAAAAATACAGGACCCGAATAAGAGGAGAAAACATGTTTGTTATCCTTAGTACAGCAAAAAAAAAAAAAAACCCTAAGAAAAAAGATCATTAAAGAGACAACGATCATCATCAAGGTAGGTGTTCGAAATTACGACCCACGGGCGATGATGCATGGAAACGCATTTCCGGCGCATGGAAGATCTAATGTTCTCGAAAGTACCGGGAGTGTCTCGGACTTTACCAGCAGCTGCCACGATGCGTGCAACATGTTTCTCAGCACTTTCCAGCCTTGTCCAGGCATTTTTGCAGCACTAAGAATAATCAACATGTTTTCTCTCCATGTGCATGTCCTTTCTTTCTTGTGTTTTGCGTCATCACTACCGCTCCAGGAAAGCGTTTCCGATCATGGGTTGCTATGAAAATCTGAATCCTTGCGATGTCCTCTACCTCACCTTAAAGTTTGTCCCTATAATCCTGGGACAGCCTGTATATTTTTTATTTTAAAGACATAGAAATAATATTCTTAATAGTATATGTTATCAGTTACGTTTTAGATAAAATTTCTTGTTAAACTGTAGATTATTACCACCATTTATTTGTCAATAAAGAAATTTATATTAAAAAAATGTATTAAATATTTTATTATGTAAGAAAAACAGTATTTTTTATATTTTACAAATACAAAGCAATATATATATTTATTATTCCTTTAACCCGTTGGGGACGAGCGACACGCATACATGCCGCATAAAGCGCTCAGAATCCTTGTTTTTCCTCACCAGTAAAATTTTACTATAAAATTTGCCTTATTTATTCAGCGCATTTTCTCGATTCAAGAAGACACAAATTTCTGTTTTTAAAAAACGGTGACAAAAGATTAAAAATTTCGTAAAAGGCTCCCGTCCCGAATGGGTTAAGAGATCTCAGGACTCTTAAAATTGGAAAAATGAAAAAAAAAAAGATCCTTTTCAACATTTAATAGCTTAAAATGTATATGATTTGAAAACACAATTTTTATTGCTATGAAAGAATTGCTATATATTTTGTATTTCTCTCTTTCATTTCATGTATTTAAAAAATCGCAAGATGCAGAATTATTATTTACAGGGGGCTTCAAACTTTCAAACATTTGTCGAGAAGAAAATTGATATAACAGCTTACGCGCAGGATTACAAAATACATTTTGCAGCTAGAATGACCTTTTTTGTGCCTAATTATATTTCATATTTTAATAATTATCCTGAACCTAATTAAAATTGTATTTAAAGCATTTTCCTATTTTTAATACAAAGATGTATTCAGCTAATGCAAAATTTTGAAAATTTCAACAGTATAATCACCTAAACAAATATTTTTTGGAACAATAAAAAGAAAACTTTCGGTCCAGTTTGTACAGACTTACAGGAAACATATGTTTTTAAAATTTCATGAAAAAATATTGTTTTTGAGATATCCAGCGCGTTATGACCAAAAACGTCATTTGGATAAAAATGACTTCAAAGATTTAGAAACGACGCGTCAGCTACTGAAAGGTTATAATTCTAAAAGCCACAACTTATGTTCTAATGGGAATTTCAAGGAAAAAATTAAATCAAAATGTTCAGAAAAGATAGCGCTTAACATCTAAGAAAATTAAAATTTCGAAAGTTTTAAAGCTTTAACACTAGAATGACGGCGAGGGGCCATTTCGGCCCTAACAATATGAACATATTTCGGCTCGAACCAGAAATTTCTTTATAAAATAAGTTTAAAAGACACAAACGGTAAAAGAGGCTAATTAAATAAGTTACAAAGTTTTAAATAAAAATTCCTGTATCAAAATTTTTTATTAAACTTGAATAAAAATTCCCGTCTTTCTAGTGTTAAAAGTCCGGAAACCCCTTTATGATACCTTTTACTTATATATGCCACAAATACATTTTGACGAAAACTGCTAATATTCATTACTAAATTAGCCACATTTGATAAAATAATTGGTACAAGAAAATAATTTTAAAAAAGTTTTCTTACTGACAAGTACCGACAAAGACAACTATGCTCATTCTCTAATACACTTTCAGAATCAGTTTGAGATTTCTGGATTCAGTTCCTTTTTCAGACATTTCATATCACCCTATAAATAAAGAAAGATAATGTTTTATAAATCTTAGAAAGAGCTATTAATTCATACTTTTTAATAATTAAAATAATAATAATATTTTCTCATATCAGAAAATTAAAAGTATTTTTACACTCATTAATTTAATGGAATTCGAAAGCAGACAACTAATCAGAAACATGATAAACAAAGCAGATGTTGCTGTCCAACGTACACTTCATTCATAAGTTACAAGATGATGTAAAAATAAAAACACTTGAATAAAATTAAACTAATGTTTCGGTTTATCTTTAAAACCATCTTCAGTAGTACAATATTCCAAACACTGTTGAATTCAGAGGGTGGCCCGGGAGAGGGGACACGCCCCCCCCCCCCCTGAAAATTTAAGATTTTGTATTTTCAATGGTCAAAAAGTGCAATCCCCCACCCCCTTCCGGATCTCATTAATGTCCCCCCGGAGCCACAGAAATCCCTCCCGGAGAAAAGTGTCTGAATTCAACATTGCTTCCAAAAATAAAATCGGCAGGAAACAATATACAGGCTCAGTGGCGTAGCTAGAGCATTTCGTTTGGGGGGGTGTGAAGATCGAATTTACCGAATGTTCATAGTAATTATTTTTTTGTATTTACAGTACAGGACCTATTACCCAGAATCCTCGGAACCGAAGGCTTTCTGGATTTTGGAATTTTCCAGATTTCGGGTCCTCTCAAATTTCACGTTTTTTTCGCGATCCTTTGACGAAATTTGCGTTTTTTTTTTCACGATCCTTTGACGAAATTTGTGGGGGTTTTTTCGCGATCATTTGACAAAATTTGAGTTTTTTCGCGATTCTTTGACAACATTTGCGTATTTTTTCTACGATCCTTTGACGTAATTAGCGTTTTTTTTGCGATCATGTGACGAAATTAGCGTTTTTTCCGCGATTCTTTGACAAAATTTGCGTTTTTTTTCAGGAACCTTTCACAAAATTCACGTTTTTTCCGCGATTCCTTGACAAAATTTGCATATTTTATATGATCATTTGACGAAATTAGCGTTTTTTCCGCAATTCTTTGACAAAATTAGCATATTTTTTCTACGATGATTTGACGAATTTACCGTTTTTTCACGATCATTTGACGAAATTAGCGTTTTTTCCGCGATTCTTTGACAAAATTTGCATACATTTTCTATGATCATTTGACGAAATTAGCGTTTTTTCGCGATCATTTGACAAAATTAGCGATTTTTCCGCGATTCTTTGACAAAATTTGCGTTTTATTTCAGGATCCTTTGACAAAATTCGCGTTCTTTCCGCGATTCTTTGACAAAATTTGCGTATTTTTTCTACGATCATTTGACGAAGTTAGCGTTTTTTCGCGATCATTTGACGAAATTCTTGTTTTTTTCGCGATTCTTTGACAAAGTTTGTGTTTTATCGCGATCCTTTGACGATATTCGCGATTCTTTGAAAGACGTTCGCATTCTTTTACGAAATTCGCGTTTTTTCTGTGATTCTTTGACGAAATTCACGTTTCTCTGCAATTTTTTGACAAAATTAGCATTTTTTAACGATCCTTTGACGAAATTATCGTTTTTTTTTCGCGATCCTTTGTCAAAATTCGCATTTTTTTCGCGACTCTTTGACGAAATTTGCATTTTTTTCAGAATCCTGTGATGAAATTTGCGGGTTTTTTGCGATTCTTTGACGGAATTTGTGTTTTCTTTTTCGCGATTCCTTGACAAAATTCGCGTTTTTTCTGCAATTCTTTGGAGAAATTGGCGATTTCTTCTGCGAACGATTGACGTAATTGATTTTTTTTCGGCGCCCATTTGTCGAAAATCGCGATATTTTTTATGTCCGAATTTTCGGACTGAAGACCAATTTTTTTTTAATTTTCGGAAAATTCAGAACAGAATCAATCACCCCCGGTGAAATATCTGACGATTTTCTTTTTTTAACGAATCTTAATATAAATTAATTTTATACTAAAATTGGAGAGAAAAAATTATTTTTTCCTAATGTCGGGGGGAGGGGAGGACGGCTTCGTGTTATCTTGCGGCTGAAATAACATATTTTAGTGGTTACACGTCGTAACACAATGGATTGAAAAAAAATTAGGAATCGGTAAAATTTTCAAAAAATTTCAAAATTTTAATACAAATTTACAAATTTAGAAAATTTTCAAATAATAATTTTTTTCGGATTTCGGGTCTTTCCGGATTTTGGAATTCCGGATAATGGGTCCTATACTGTATTTGTATTTTGTATTTATTTGTATTTTGTATTTTTTCACATTGTTTTTTTTGGGGGGGGAAGTGGGGGGATGATTAGACATTTATTTATTATTTCAGTAATATATAAATAAGCAGACCAAAAAATTTTAACAAAAAACTAAATAATTTCAACCATTTAAAATTTTACAAACTGGAGGAGCGAGGGTAGTAGAAATTATGAATGGAGGGAGTGAAATAGATAACTGCTGATTTATTTATCGTATTGCACAATTACAAATAAAGCAGAGGAAAAAAGTAATTTTAAAGACTTTAACCCTTAACTGATCAGGTAAGGTGTTTTCCACCCCAGAGAAATTTCATTGATGAAGAAATTTTTTTTGTGGTATTTAGATACGTGTATTTATATGTATATGTATGTACACTTACAGTACTTTTTCAGTTGTTTTTATTCAAGTAAATAATGCAAAATTCACATGAGATTTTCTTACTTTAATTCGTAAATTTTGTTGAGTGCACAAGGCAAGAAATCAAATTTTGGGGTTGTATACACACCACCTCACCACGTTATATATATATATAAAAATCACCTCATCACTTAAGGTTTAAGCTTTTCGTGCTCGATATTTCAGTGAGGGGGGAGGGGGCAGAGGTAAAAGGAGTAATTTGGGGTGAGGTGTAAAAAGACAGATTTAGATTGATTATTTATTATTACAATAAAAATAAGTTTAACAGAAAATATTTTTAAAATAATTATTTTTTTCTTTTATTTATAACTCAAAGTTTGAAATTTGCAATACTTTTTAAATTTTAAGTTAGAAGTCTGCACGGATAGAAATTTTCAGGCCCGGGCCAGGCCGACCCATAGAAAAAAAGTCAGCCCGGCCCATTATAAAAGATAGGCCTGAACTCGGCCAGACCTGTCAAAAAAATTATTGGCCTGGCCCGGCGTTATAGCAGCTAAAAGTTCAGCCTGAGACCATTCTGGCCCGGAAAAAAAAAATTAAAATCTCGACCCGAGCCCTGCACGGCCCAAGTGAATTTTTACAAAACATTGATTTTTACGTCGATTTGGTTAAAAATTTGTCTGTACGAGGAATCTTGATCAAAAATACTTAATCTTAGCTTTTTTTTTTTTGTAATCTTTATTTTTATAGAAATGCCGTAGGTTGCGATATATATATATATATATATTTTAAATAAATCTCTATTTGTTATATGCAAATGCTTCGACTGTCATTATTTTTGTTAATCCATATTCCATGCATTGGAGACTTAAAAATCTAGAAAATGCTATACAGTGAAATCTTCTAAGACGGAATCGCACTGTAAAGTAAAAAAATGCATTACAGACAAGTTCCCTTCTTAATAGGTGTAAATGTATTATATATCCTTTTCTCACATATTATTATATTAATTTTGCATGGATCAACACCTTTTTCAGTTTAAAACAGGATTACGCATAGGCAGGTTCTTTTTCACACGCGTTGCTATATTTTAATTTAGCTTTATTTTGCTACCAGGCCACGCTGAGACAATGATTTTCATACGGGTTGGGTGAAAACCGGAACTGAAAATTTTGGCCCATGAAGACTTGGAAGAATGAAACCAGTCCCGGCTCTGTACAGAAAACATTAATTAGGCCTAGTCAGGCCTTATTTATGTTTTGCCAAAGCTGACGTTTGTAACAGATTTTTTTAAAACGTGGCAAAAGATCATTATGAGGTAGCAATTGATTATAATTTTATATGTGATCCATTTATCAGAAAATTAAAAAAGTCTATTGGATTTCAAAGCACTTCATGCCTTATGCCTGCTGATTTCATGCTTCTGGATTAAAAAAATGTCTACTTAAATGTGTCAGAAAATTTACCATTCGTAAGAGGAGTAAAAATATTTTTTAAGAACAAGTGTTTTTTTTTTTGTTTGTTTGTTTGGGTTTTTTTTTTTTTTTGTTTTTTTTTTCATAAACGTGGCATTTAATTCGAAGTTAGAAAATTATTTAGTTATTTCAAATTTTAATCCGTGTATGGTATATTTGATAATTTTGATGATATGTGACAGAAAAATGCACAATATAAGAATAGGAGGATTTTTGGATTTTATTTTTTCTTTTCTTTTTTTTATTTCTCTTTTTCCATAAATATTTATCCAAGTAAAAACGTAAGATAAAATAAGAAAATTAATAAAAATTAAATAAAAATATATGAGAGAATTGGTTGATTAGTAGTTTTTATTTTCTCTGGAAATTGGAATAAGGATAATTGTTGCAGATTACTTCAATGAGAAAATTTCAACTGTCTGCCCCCCAAAGCAGATCAAAGGACCAAAACAAACTACAGAGAACGACGGAAACATTTAGTAGACAATGTTGCATAAAACCGGACAGAAGAATTTTTTTACTTGGAACTTTTTTACAGAACGTTTTTACTTGGATTTATAGAAAAAAGAGAAAGAAATAAAAGAAAAAAAATTCAAACCCTCCTATTCTTATATTGTGCATTTTTCTTTCACATATGATCAAAATTATCAAATACACACCATACACGGATTCAGATTTGAAATAACTAAACAGTTTTCTAACTTCGTATTAAAAGCCACGTTTGTGAAAAAAAAAAACACTTGTTCTTAAAAAATAGTTTTACTTCTCTCAAGAATGTTAAATTTTCTGACACATTTAAGTAGACATTTTTTTATCCAGAAGTATGTAATCAGCAGGCATGACCGCATGAGGTATGAAGTGCTTTGAAATCAAATAGCACTTTTAAATTTTCTAATAAATGTATTACATATTAAGTTATAATCAATCGCTATTTCATAATGATCTTTTGCCTATTGTCATGTTTAAAAAAAATCTGTTCCAAACGTCAACTTTGGCACCATTTTCTGAAAGACCAGTTACCTTTATAGGAAAAAAGAGAAACGCTATTCGTTTACGAATAAGAAAGAATATCTGCAAATTTCGTGCATTTAAAAATGAAAATTTCTTCACGAAAGTGTAAAAAAAGATACAAGTTACGATTTCAGATCAGCTTTAAATAGTTTTTAAAAACCACAAAATGTGGCTAATCAAACCTGCACTTTATTTGTAGGATATTTTTTCTGTTGAATTTTTAAGCTGGAACTCGTAATATAGAAAGTTATCAGAATTGAAATAGTCAAATATCATATTGAGCATAAGTATACAAAAATTAAATATTATTTTAATTTGCAATAATAAAAAAAGAGTCTTGAACACAAAAAGATTTTTTTTAGATGGAGAAGGGGAAGGGGAGAGAGAGTAGACAGTGTGGAAAATTATTTTGTGTTCTGCAAAATTACTTTGCTTGCATTTTTTTGTGAGCTGTAGCGTTGATTCTATTACACGAATTAGCCTGATTGAAGTCAAAGGATTTTTTTAAATCAATTTAAATTAACTTTGAGATCCCTTCATTTCAGAAAACAAAGAAAGAAATGGCTTTCAGTTTTTGCAGCAGAATGTAAATGTATGTCTCAATACGCCAATTAGAAGAAAAATTAATGTTTTATCATCAATGCACTTGCTTTATATATCAATACAACTGATGATTTTAAAACAAGTTCAAAAACATAAATAAAAAATATCTTTTCGAACTGAATGACAAGAACCAGTGTTGCAGTCGTAAAAAAACAAAGGGTATACGCTAAAGTCATGAACATTCATGGATACAGTATACGCCAATGCTTTATTTGAGAAGCAGAGGGTATGCGGAGCTTCTTAAAAAAATCCAGAGTGAGGGTATACGGCGTATATCTCCGTATACCCTCCACTACTACGTGACAAAAACAGATCCAGATCTTAAAACATATCGTCGGTTTATATTAAGTTACAAAGGAAAAAATCCATTATTTTATAGTTCTCTGTCTTATATTATTTTTCTTTAAAGCGGTTCTCGAGCTTCCTACTGAACAACGCAAAAATTTTTCTGACACATTTTCTGTCTCATTTTAAGCATATTGGCAGGCTTGACTGTTGAAGCGGAATACAATGGAAACTAGTTTTACATTTTTTTGATAAAATTACTTATCACGTTATAAGCAAATGTTGTCACATGACGACAATTTTTTTGCCTTTCTCGAGCTGCCGTGTCTGAATTTAGGTTCAAAACGTTAACTTTGAAAATATTTTCTGAAAAATCTTTGGCGTTTACCAAAAAATGGAAAACGTCTTTCGACTACATAGTTTCTGAATAACAACACCTGCCAATTTCCGAACAAAAATGAATTCAGAAATGTCTTAGAAAGTAGCTCTTCTGATTTGAGAATACCCTTAAGGATTTTTTTCCCGCATTTTTTTTTAAATAAGTTTTTCAAGAAACTTTTAGTTTTTCGAAGATACAATATACCATTATATATAGTAGCTAATAGGGATGTAACGAATATTCGGTATCTATTCTGTATTCGGCCATATTACCGAATATTCCGTTAGGCCGAATATCAAGATATTCGGCCAAACCGAATACTTAAAAAAAACTTTTAAAACATTTTTAAAAATCTTACACAATTTCTACTTTTAACTGTCAAATTATAAAGATGTTCATAAAAATTAGAAACAGAATCATATTTAAGTAAAAGAGAATATTTTTACATTATTTGCTTTTTGTAAAGTATTACTTAAGAAAATTAACCATAATGGAGATTTTTCATAGGAATTAACAATGTAAAAATGCAACTTCCTGAACCTTTTCTTGTAAATAATCGGTTTCTTGCTTTTTCACACAAAAGTGCGCTTCTAATCGAAACAGAAAAACTTTCAGGGTTGATAATACACATCAAGAAAAACAATTTTTGCTCAGAAAACCACAATCGAAATCCACTTATTCAGTTATAAATAAAGTGTATCTCATCTCATTCGAGGTCAAACTTGGATTTTCATTTGTTAACCCTAACGAAGATATCATAGCTATATTTTTTAACAAACTTGCTTTGATTTCTGTGAAATATAATATCATGATGAGGAGTGCTGGAAATTGCCATTTTTCATATTTAAACAACTATGAGGTAGACATTCCTTTATTCAGAATGCAATTTATAGTATTTATACTGTGTCACTGGCCAAAATTCAATCATTTTCAATGATATCATCACATTTAATACAAATTAAATTAATATGAAACAAATCTTGCTAAAATATCTTCATTTACTGATAAAGTTGTGAACGAAAATTCAGTTTCGGCTTGTAGTTGCACACCCAGAATTTTTGACTAAATATATTGTAATTTTAATGAAATAAATGGAGTGAGGTGTTTTTTGTTCAAAATTTTTTTGTCTTGACGATATTATCTCTGTTTTTTACAATTTTCTAGGAACAATGTGTATGTTTACAATCTCTAAAAATAATCGCCCATTCGAAACACTGATCAAAGATGCATTTAAAAATTTCCTTGCTAAATCAAAGACAGTAGAAAAGTTATTTTTGCTGAGTTGATTGTTTTAGAATTTAAATATATATATATTCACTTGGTTTAATTCACCAGAAGAAGCAATGAAATATCAAACTTTTTTAATTAATAAAATTTTAAAATTCTCTTCTTAAATAACACAAAGATTTTTTTCATGTATAAAGTTTACTTGTAAAAAGTTCTTGTTTATCAATATGTAAATTTCTGCATTAAATATTGTGTAAAATTATTTTAAAATTTAACATTTTAATGCCTTTAATCTTTGAAATATAAAAGTATTCGACAAGCCGAGTACTTGGTATTTGGCCGAATAGTTACTACTCGGCTGGCCGAATATTCTGTACTCGGCCTAACAGTTAATTCGGCTAACCGAATATTCGGTATACGGTTCGCTTGTAGGCCGAATATTCGGTAGAAAAGCTGTTTTTGCTGAGTTGTTTGTTTTATAATTAAAAAATATATATTCCCTTGGTGGTTTAATTCACCATAAGAAGCCATGAAATATGAAACTTTTTTAATTAATAAAATTTTTAAATATTCGACCAGCCGAATATTTGGTATTTGGCCGAATAGTTACTACTCGGCTAGCTGAATATTCGGTATCCGGTTCGCCTGTAGACCGAATATTCGGTATTCGGTCAAAATCACTATTCGGTACATCCTTAGTAGCTGATGTAATTTTATTACACCGTTTTAATTTTCTTTAATAAGAAAAGATTCCCTGTTCTCTCTTATTTTTTGCTTTGAAAAACAGACAATACAACAGAAAAAAATCTGACGACATCCTGTCCACTGAAAAAACCGCGAAATATCAACCCCCGATAGCTTTCAGAGTCAAGCAAAACGAATTTTAACGAACAAGAAGTCTGGCCTTCTAATTTCATTTGCATTGGTCAAGGAGTGTACGCATTTACCCTCAAGGCACTCTTCTCCAGATTCCTTTCTTGAATGAAGCGAAGATATTTCCTACCCTTATCTTCTAGCTTACAGGGACACTGCATAGAAATAGGAAGAAGCTATACTTAATCTTCTAAGGGATACTGTAACCTGGACCCCTCTCCCTCCCCTTCTTACACCCATGGAATAGTTAAAGGTGAAATTGCAATCGACTCCCAGCGAAAAAAAAAAAAAAAAAAATACATAGTGCAAAGAGAAAGGAAGTTTCTAATTAGAAAATCTATATATTTAAAATATTTAATAATTTCAAATATGGTTTGACATTGTTTTCTGTTTTGCAATACATTTTGTAATATGTTTTTAAAAATTCTTTAAAAAAAAGGAAAAAAAATTAGAGCCAAATGATGCAATTTTTGAACGAAAGTGAAATTACCGAATGTATATGAGTTTACCGAAGTGGGGGGGTATCGCACCCCCCCACACCCCCCCTGTAGCTACGTCCCTGTACAGGCTACATCGCCAATAATCAAATTCAAATTCGAAAAATCAACGAAAACTTAAAACTGCTTTAAGAACAATGCAGTGGCGCCATCTGTTACACAAGGTAAATAAAAGAAAGCTCGGCTGGAAAAATATGGAAACATCACAGTTCTTTCAAAATGCTAAGTGCAATAACAAATGAAACATTATCGTTACTTATTTCATGGTTCCTCAAACGAATTTCCATAGATTCACGAATAACTACTTTATACGGAACATTCCGTTTTGAAATAATCTTAGTTTTGTCGAAGTCGATAAAGAAAAATATGTCCCTTAAGCAGGGGTGCATTCTATAGGGAAAATTTTAATGTTCCTACCACTATTTGGAATACAATATCCTCATAGTAAATTCTATAGTATATCTTAAATAAAATGATTATGAAGATTACTAATTAAGTGTTCTAGTAGGAACAATAAATTTTCCCTTATATAATGCGACTCCTGCTTAAGGGTGTTCTCAAATACAAAAGGGCAACTTTCTGACATAAGTTTTAATTTATTTTTGTTCGAAAATGCATGAAACTAGCTGCTGTTGTTGTTCAGAAACTATGTCATTGAGCTGTTTCTTTCATTTTTTTTGCAAACACAATAGATCTTTCAAATAATAATGTCAAAGTGGGCGTTTTGAACCGAATTTCCGCGCGAAGGAAGAAAGAGCACTCAATAGCGGGCGAAAAACGTGTTTGTCACGTGATCAAAATCACTTATAACTCAATGCTTAATAGATTGATCATAAAATGGAGAAAACAGTTCAATTCCAAATCGCTTCCATGACCAGGCTTTCCAATTTTATATCTTTCCGTTAAAAAATGAATTTATAAATGTGTCAAAACGTTTTGCGCATGTTGAGCAGAGAAGTTAAGAACAGCCTTAAGGAAATTGTTTGAGAGTGATGTTGAAAGTCTATTAAACTTCAAATCATTCTTATGATACATTAATTTTTTTTTAAATCGACGCTTAGTCATACCAATATATGAAGAAATCGTCTGTAAGCTTAAAGAATAAAGGGGATCTCGAAAAAATGTACATGGAACTTGATCCATTTTCTTACTCAGTAAATTTAATAAAGTCATTGAATTAGATGCTACTAGTTGAATGTTGTATTTCTTGAAGACCTTTTTAAATTTTGCTAAACATGTAGAATGTTCCCTCACTTTTTTTTTTTTTTTTTTTTTTTTTTTTTTTTTTTTTTTTTGAACTATTAAAACCTGAAGATGGTTTCAAAGATTAAACAGAAACGCTGAGTTTTATTTTATGCATGTGTTATGCAACTTACATTCTTTTAGCATGCATATTTTTATTGGATTTTCGGGAAATCCGATTTCTTTGTAATCCGAACAGGCACCAGTCCCAATTCGTTCGTATTAGCGGGGTTCTACCGTATGTATATACCGGGTGTTCTAAAAAGGACTGACTTATTTTTAAATTCAATAACTTGCAAACGGTGACAGATATTAAAAAAAATCTTGCAGGAGGGGTATGCATAAGGTCAAAACATTTTTACAGTGATTTTCGATTCTAGTTCGAACTACAAACAATAGATGGCGCTGCGATCAATAGACGCTAAATTCAGGCTCATTTTTTGGTACTTTGGGACCAACTCAATACATTTTTCTCTCCTTTTTCTGCATGGAAGAAGAAAAATGCCAACAAACGAGCCTGTATTTAGCGCCTATTCCTTGCAGCGCCATATATTTTTTGTAATTCGAACTCAGTAATCGCTGTAAAAAAAACTTTTGACCTCATGCATAACTCTCCTGCAAGAATTTTTTAAATATCTGTCGCCGTTTGCAAGTTATTCAATTTTAAAATCCGTAGTCCTTTTTAAGACACTCGGTATATATAGGTGTATGTGTGTGAGCTTAGCGTATTTATTTTTCAGAGACATTTCAAAAGTTTAAAAGTATGAAGCTTAAATTAAAATCAACGAAAAAATAATTTCTTTCTTTTTTTCAAGAGGCGTTATTTCTTGGTTAAAAATCTTTACAAAATAGAAATTACTTTTCGTTTCTTCTAAAATACAATTTTTTTTAATACTTTTCACTTTTATTCGGAAAAAGCTAAATCTTGTTCGTTTGATATTAAATAATACTCTAAAACTTTTCGACATTTTCCTAACTTTTTTAAATATTAATTTTCACATGATTTTTTGAATAGTTATTTTTGCGTTATATAATTATAGACATCCAGTGAACCCACAAATTATTGGTGCACCAGCAACGCACTAAACTTCAGAATGCTAGACAAAAATTAGCCTAATTATGTAGCAGCAAAAATCTTCAAGTATTTAACTAATTGAGTTTCGCTAACACGATAACTTATACATCTGGGTAAAATGAATGATTTTACTATTCGTATTGAATCATTCGAGCACGTGCAAAAACATAGCTGACAACCTTTGTTTTTTAAAATTCAAATTTTACCAGAAATTTTGTATAAAAAAAAGTTTCTAATTTTAATTATAGTTATGTAACGCCTTGAGGGGCGGTGGGATATATTTTATCCCACCTATGATTAATGAAGATTTGCGCTAGAAAATTTTTATTAAATTTTACTCTTCTAACATTGGTTGGAAAAAGTCATAAAATTGGGAAAAAATCGTAAAATTGCTTTTCCTTATTTTGGAATAAAATTTTTCGAAGATGCCGGTGCAAAACTGCATGCATATTAAGCGTCCTATCTTAAATGGCAGAAGTAACAGCAAGATTAGAGAGGAGATCACATCAATCAAGGTCACGCGCCACGTAGTGGATGGGTCTGAACTACAAGAAGAAGCCTAACTGTTTTCTTACTTCACACCACTAAAATTGTAAAGTTTTTTTACGTTGATTAATAGCTAATAAGGCGAAGAAAACATCGTAGTGTCAGATGCATCTGGACCCTACCCCATTCTGGCTACGCCTTTATTTTGCAATAAAACTGGTAAACAAAATTCGTGTTTCATGAGTGACCAAAGATTCAGAAAATATGCACAGATGGTAGATATTCTGTCATATATAATGTCACACTAAAAGCCCACATATGTGGATTATCAATCCCAAATACAAGATGGTGCAGCTGTGTTAATTTACGCCCAATTCCAGTTAAGTTTGTACGCTTAATATGTATGCAGTTTTGGTTAATAACAAGATGAAAATGTAAAAATATATATATATCATCAAATTTCTGAAGGTAATTGATTAAGGGGGTCCGGGACACAAAAATCTTCAATTTTTTTTTTTTTTTTTTTTTTTTTTTTTTTTTTTAAATTGGATTAAAATTTTCTCTGCCGTTTTTTGCTTACAATGACGTTTAAATCATGTTTCTACCTTAATTAGAACAGGAAATATTATTTTTTTGTTTTGGTTTGTTTTCAAAATCTGCCTTTCAAGCTATGGTTGTCAAGGGAACGATTTCGTGTGAAATTGCGTTTTTCTTCATGATAGGTTTTTTCACCACTTCCCATATTTAAATTCTTATAACTCAAAAACCGTTAAAGATACAGGGTTGAAACTCGGAACATATCTTTTTCAATTATTTTACTTTCCTTTTGAGACAGAATATTTGAAAAAAATATTTACTTTTGAAAATATGATTTTTTTTAAAAAGTTGCACCACTTTTTTTGTAATTTTTTCGTTAAATATTTTTAATTTTTTTTTTTAAATTAATATCTTTTAAAATGCTGGCTCTAAATTAAAAAATATATATTTCTGTTTATTTAAATGAAAAACAATTCAAATTCTACAAATAATATTTCGTTTAAGTTATACCACTTTTTTCATAAATTTTAAATTGAAATTTTTTTAAAAAAAGCTATGAGAAGTTTTATCATTTGTTTTTGTTTACAAATGATATGGTTAACCATAAAAAAAAAATCAAAATTTTAACTCAATAAATAAAATTTTTTAAAAATTTCCGAATACTGGCAAATATGGGTTTGCTTCTTATCTTTCTGAATAATTTCTGGTGGTAATTGATTAAAAATATATACAAAGTTTGGAAATTATGCTTTTGCGCATGCTCGAATGATTCATTCGAATAGTAAAATCATTCAAACTGCCTATCACAAGACACGAGATATTCGTTTGCCGTTTCCTGTTTAAATGACGACATGAAAACAGAGTATTTCGTGTATGGCCCTTAGTTGAGAAGTCATGTTTTTATTTTCAAAGAATCGCATAAGATATTTTTAAAAATTAAGGCAAAGCGAAGTTACTTATTTAATTCGTTTTAATAAGAAAATTAACCACTCGTAATATATTAATAGCTTCTTTAGTTTCAATGTACTGAAAAGTTAACGTGTTATATGAAAATTTCTCTGTTTTTTATATAAAGGTACAATATCTAAAAACAATGCTTTGTATACAATATTTTAAAGTGCTCCAAGATTAACAACCTTTAGTTATTGTAATAAAAGTGTCCCAGCGTTATTCTAAATTGCACTTTATTTTTTACCTTAATATTATCTTCACAAGATGCTTATTTTTATTACTAGGCTTGACTGTATTTACTTGGTGATAGATATGCAGTCCTTTCGAATAATCTACTGTCGTTTCGTTTATCCCTTAAAGGGGACAAGGGACCTTAAAATATTTTTTTTTTTTTTTTTTTTTTTGTAAATTTCACCTTAAATATTATTAAAGGGTACATTATATGCATTATGGAATGCTTTTATCACAAAAAAAAATATATATATATAAATAAAAATAAAATTTAAAAAAATTATTTTTGAGAAAAAAAAAGGAATTTTACGCGTTGTGTTAGAAATCTTGAAAATGCCCCCTGCGCATTCCATATCAATGAAAATCCCCAATATTTTTTATAAAAGTTTGGTTTATATATATAAACAAAATAGAGCATCGAATTTTATATATTTAAATTTAAAGGTAAAAAAAAAATTTCAAAAATTTTCAATTTTTTCTTTATTTTTTGTAAATTTTATCTTAAATATTATTCAAAGGTACATTATATGCATTATAGCATGCATTGATTACAAAAAAATAAAAAAAAATTATTTTTGAGAAAAAAATGGAATTTAACGCATCGTCTTAGAAATCTTCGAAGTGCCCCCTGCGCGTCCCATATCAATGAAAATCACCAATATTTTTTATAAAAGTTTGATTTATATGTATAAATAAAACAGAGCATCGAATTTTATGTATTTGAATTTAAAGGTTAAAAAAAATTAAAAATTTCAAATTGTTTTTTTTTTTTTTTTTTTTTTTTTTTTTTTTTTGTAAATTTTATCTTAAATATTATTCAGGGGTACATTATATACATTAAGGCATGCATTTAGCACAAAAAAAAATATTTTTGAGAAAAAAATGGAATTTTACGCGTCGTATTAGAAATCTTCGAAATGCCCCCTGCGCATCCCATATCAATGAAAATCCCCAATATTTTTTTATAAAAGATTGTTTTATATATATAAATAAAATAGAGCATCAAATTTTATATATTTGAATTTAAAAGTAAAAAAAAATGAAAAATTGAAATTTTTTGAAATGTTTTAAACAAAATTTCAATGTTATTTATTTATTTATTTACCTTTAAATTCAAATATTTAAAATTCGATGCTCTACTTTATTTATATATATAAAACAATCTTTTATAAAAAAATATTGGGGATTTTCATTCATATGGAAGACGCAGGGGGCATTTCGAAGATTTCTAAGACCAAATTCCATTTTTTCTCAAAGATAATTTTTTTTAAATTTTTTTTTTGTGATAAATGCATGCCATAATGCACATAATGTACCCTTGAATAATATTAAGGTGAAATTTACAAAAAATAAAAAAAAAATATTTTTAAGGATTTTAAGGTCCCTTGTCCCCTTAATGCTTGTAAATTTATAGTTTTCTCAAAGTTTCTCTCAAAATTTATTGTTTTTCTATTTTTTTCTCAAAAGTATATAGCAAGAAGAGAACATCAAATACTCATTTCATATTAAATTGCTCAAAATACAGAAAATGAAGCATTCTATGTAGTATTTTAAAATGACTATACTCAGTGTATTGGTGTACGGTGAAATAACCCAGACAAGTACACAACTATATTAAAATATCTTGTTTTTATTTTTATTTATTTATGCACCTAGACAAAAATCATATGTATATTATTGATTCATGGATAGCTATATCCAGTAGTAAGAAAATATAATGTTGACATTTTGTTTTAAATAATTGACACTATGAGGGATATTATACATTAATTTATCATTCATTCTTACGAAACATGAACTGAAAAAGATTAATCAGAATAGAAAGATTACACGTACAGAATAATGGCCTTATCGTGTAATGTGTAAAACCCTTATATATATAATAACGTTTCGTGATGGATACTTTATTCCAACAAAATAAGGTTTAGTGTTATACTAATGTTTCGTGGGTGGTGTCATCTCACATAGAAAAAAGGTTGATATGCACGCAATCTGAATACACATATATTTAATGTCTAGTTTTTATTTTTATTTATTTTATGTATCGAGACAAGCATAACATATGTATTATCGATATAGCTATATCCAGTAGTAAGAAAATAGAAAGTTGATATCTTTTTTTTTTTTTTTTTTTTTTTTTTTTTTTTTTTTTTTTTTTATAATTCACACGGTGAAGGATATTAAACATTAATTAATCTTTCAATCTTACAAAACATAAGGTGACAAAGATTCATAAGAATAGAAAGATTACATGTTCAGAATAATGGCTTTATCGTGTAATACGTAAAAGCACAAAAAAAACAACAACTTATAGGTATAATAACGTTTCGTGATGGATATTTTATTCCATCAAAATAAGCTTTACTGATTTACTAATGTTTCGTGGGTGGTGTCATCTCACATCGGGAAAAGGTTGATATGCACGCAATCTGATACTAAGGATATTTTATTTCTAAAGGTTTCAGACATTTATATTTTATTTTTACAAACTATCTCGTATTCAGTATTTGATACCCCATGCAATGCTTGTTTCATTTAATAAATAAAAAATCCAGTTTTAAAAAACACAATGAGCCTTAAACTAGCTGAAATTTTCGTTTGCTCTGTCCACACTGTAAACTAGTTAGATGTCCCAATCCAAAAACTTTCTTCTATCTTATACATCTTAATATTTCAAATAGTAGTTACAAATGTTAATATTCCAATATTTTTAGTCCCATACTATACCAACTTTGATTTACATCTTAAATTTCTGCGTCAGTCAATTAATCGGACTAAAAACGAGTTAATCTATATCATGATATTTGTTAAAATTAATAGTTTTTCCTTATTCTGCTGTTATCAGCTGTTTGCGAATAGCCGGCTTAGCAGGAAGCGAGTTTCCACCGCAGCACAAGCCGCCGATGGACATTAGCACTACGAAAAATCAAGAAAAGTATACAAAAATCGCTATCACAGAGCCCCTTTACCGCGCAATATCTCCAAATTCAAGAAGGAGCTGTTGGCAAAAGCCATAAACATGCACAAAAATTTGGTTCAATTGTATTCATAATTTTATACACTTTTCGATAGTACAATAAAGAAAATGACATAAACATCACTAATACAGCGTCCCCTTCCGGCAGATTTTTTTCAAATTCAGGGAGGACTTGCTTGCCATAGCCAGAAACATACATAAAAAGTTTGGTTCGATTCTATCCATAACTTCATACACTTTTCGATGGTACAATAATGAAAATGGCACAGACATCGCTATTACAGCGCCCCTATCGGTGAATTTTTTCCAAATTACGGAAGGACCTGCTTGCCATAGCCAAAATCTTAAAAACCATATTTGGTTCAATTCTATGCATAACTTCATACCCGTTTCGATGGTACAATAATGAAAATGGCACAGACATCGCAATTATAGCGCCCCCTTCCAGCGGAATTTTTCCAAATTTAGGGAGGTCCTTCGTGCCATAACGAAAAACATACACAAAAAATTTTGTTTAATTCTATGCATAAATTCATACACTTTTCGATGGTACAATATACAAAATGGCACAAAATCGCTATTACAGCACCCCCTACCGGCGAATTTTTCCAAATTAAGGGAGGACCTGCTTGCCATAGCCAAGAACTTTAAAAATGTTTTTGGTTCAATTCTATGCAAACTTTAAAAAAATATTTGGATCAATTCTAGGCATAACTTCATACACGTTTCGATGGTACAATAATCGAAATCGCACAAAAATCGCTATTACAGCGCTCCCTTCCGGTCGATTGTTTCCAAATTAAGGGAGGACCTCCTTGCTATAGCCAAAAAATAAAAAAAAAATATTAGTTCAATTCTATGCATAAATTCATACCCTTTTTGATGGTACAATGGCGACAGACACACAGACAAGCGGACAGACAGACATTTTCTATAAACATGTTTTTTAGGATCTCTGACCCTTAAACGAGTAAATCCGTCGAATACCGGAAGTCGAAAAAAATTTCGATTATAATACTTTCTTCTATTGAAGATAGAAGAAAGTAAAAATGTATGTCACGTTACTCCAAAAAATTGGTGGCAACATGCAGCCTCCAATTTTATGGAGTAATTTAACTTATATAATGGTGTAGTATGACACGTCAGTGTAACTTAACATCAGTTATCTAGGTTAAATTACTCAATAAATTGGAGACACCAATGCTGCCACCAATTTTATGGAGTAACGTTACATATAGTATATATATATATATATATATTTTTTTTTACAGAGCAGGTGATTCTTATATACTAACACCTGGAAACACATCTTACACATATCCTAAGGATAGGATATGCGCAATATGCTGTTTTGTATGCAAAATTTTGTTTTGTGAAATTAAGTTAACGGCTATAACTCGGGTTCGCTATGTAGGAGTTAGACTGCACAGGGATGCAAGGTACTATACACGTATACAGCACTATAGCGGATGTGCCTACATTTAATTTTAGTATTTATTTGTGTTCAACATATTGTTTAGACTTTTTTCAGAAGTTATCATGGCATGGTTGAATCACATATGTCACCTTACTTGATGTTAATTAGGTTTGGTAGCATGACGGTGTTTTTTTTATAATTTGAGAATTAACACCTTAACCCTTTCAGGGATAAGTTACTTCTATTCACAAAATGAGTGAATGACACCAGAATTTGCAAACAAATTTATTTCAAAATAAGCAATAGCTTTTGTTCACGAACTTAATAAGAGGAATTTTTTTATTCTAATATTCTGTTGCCAATGGGGCATTTAGGGATTAAAATTATGTGGTCCAAAAATGGACCACCGTCCTTGAAGGGATTAACAGTTTTGCCCGAACGCCGCTCTGGTAAAAAAAAAGTTTGCTTGCTTCATTAATAAAAGAATTCATGTATCACTTAATTTTAACTGTAATATTTGGTTTATTAACTGGTCGACATTTTTCTATTATATAAGCTATATACTTTAGCACAAAAATGTGTTGTCAAGAAAAATAAATAAATAAATAAAAGAGAACTGATTAGGGGTAAAAAAAATTGTAACGGTTTAAAACTCACTTTAATCTTGTACAAAAATTCAGAATTTGGAATGAATCTCATTGAACTAAAATTAAAACTTTCAAATTTGGCATCCAGACCGCTTATTTCATATATCTGACACTGATGCACAGGGTGTTTTATTAAGTTTATAACGCTACAGGGCTGCCACAGGAGACTATTTTTTAATTCTACTCACACCACTTTCTCAAAACAAAATTTGCTGACATATTGTCCAAGAGCATTTTCAAGAAAAATATACTACAACATCTTTCTTTTTCTTTTTTTGGGGCGAGTAGAATAAAAAAATAGTCGACTGTGGCAGCCTTGATACTAACATTAGCTATCTATAATTCTATATAGCCTTAATACAACGAAAACAGAAAAGTATCACCCATTATTTCCCTGAAAATTAAAAAACAAATACATGACATTTGGTATATAATTGAAATCCGGTGCACAAAAAATTACCACGAGTTATGAAAATGTTGGAATTATAGCATATCATTTGAAGGAAGATATCATAGCAAATATATATATATATATATATATATATACCGGATGTTTCAAAAGTTCGGTGGGAAAGTAAAAAGCGATAAAAAAAAAAGATCTATGGAGCGGAGAGACATGCAGTTTGCAGATAAATGTTCAGTGTGGTACGGGATTTTCCTTGACGCAAACAGAAAAAATAGTTAAAAATCTCGGCAATAGAGGGCGCTACTGCAGATAATTCCATGTAATAATTCCATATTGCACACACAACGCAAGCTTTGGATACAAAAACATTATAGGCACACATTTCTGCACACTGCATGCACACATTTCTGTATCCAAATCTTGCGTTGTGTTTAAAATATTAAATTATTCCATGGAATTGTCTGCAGTAGCGCTCTCTATTGTCGATATTTTGAACTATTTTTTGTTGGTGTCATACAAAACACCGTACCATATTTATCTGCAAACCGCATCTCTCCGACCCATAGATATTTTTTATCGCGTTTTATTTTCACACCGAACTTTTGAAAAACCCGGTATGTATATTTATATATGGTATGCTATTTCTAATTGCTAAAGCGTGTAAGATTAAAACTTTAAATACAGTAAAAATAGTTTATTTTGACTATTTACATGTTTCGACTCCGACATCCTTACATGTTCCGAGTCTTTTTCAAAGCAAATAAATAAAAATATTCTATAATTGCATGATGTATGATGCAATGATTTGAAAAGCTATCATTTATTTTTACATGTGCTCTTCTATTTTCCGCCGTGGAATTCGCGGAGAGCGGCGTTCCGAGCGTCCGTCCTACGCCCCTTATGCCGCGACTTTAGTGTACCAAGAAATAAAAGGTTGAAGATTGAACCCGGAAAAATTTTAAAGAATAGTTCATTAAATAAAAGACATCGAGAAAACGTAAAAGTTAGGCCGAAGCAGCTAGTCGACCACAGAAGCTTCGAGATTAGATCGTGAAACTTTAGAATATGCTTGTTTATTTGTTTTAATAGTGTCTCGCGTAAAGTCGAAACATGTAAACAGTCAAATAAAACTATTTTTACTGTTTTTTAAATCTTTAATCTTATATCTTTTAGCAATTAGAAATAGTATATTATTACAAGGTGTTAATTTATGATATTTTATATAAATGGTACTTTTGATTATACCTATTTTTGTGTTCTTTTGTAGTTTTACCAACAATTTTTTTAACACACATTAAATTTTGTTTTTGTTTGAAGCTCCATTTCTGGTAATAATCCACAAATTTCTGAAAAGAATGGGATTCCATTAAAATGTAAAGTATGTTACTTTCTGCCAATGGTGCTTTTTAAAAATTAATATTTCATATAGCCCAGTCATTTGGTAGAAAATAGGGGAAAGTTTTGGTGTAGTTTTGATATTTGGTGGCTTTATGTTTTTTGGGTCGCTGAATACGAATCTGAAGTTTGCCAACAAAATTTAACCCGGCAAACACGTTTTTTGGCAAAGAACTGGAAAAAAAAACGGGATTTTCTTTGTTTTTTCAAAATAACTTCAAAATTATGCATTTTACGCAAAAGTCCTCAGTACATAAATTAAAGAGGATAAAATTTCCTACATTTTACGTAGTAAAAGTTTTTTTCTCTGATCAATGGTTTAGCCGTGACAACGCCGCAAAAATGGGTGTGAAAATAAAAAAATTCTGAAAAAAAAAACGGGAATTACGGCAGTGCACGGTGGGTGATTTACCGATTCTAGTTGGCCAAAATTGTTTTTGGCGTCAATATAGTCGCATCGCCATGAAATTGAAAAATGTTATTGATATTCACTATTGAATGTTAGGTATTGTAAAATGTTGCGTGTAGCAGTCATAATTTCATTACAGGGACATTCAAAAGTATTTCATTATATTACGGCCTATGGGGAAAAATCATTTATGGTGGTTTTTAATAATGTTTCATAATTTCAAACACTTGGAAAGTTATATACATATCTATGAAGTGCACTACAAGATGATTTCTTATAGAATATGGCATGGGCAGTGGTGGAAAATTGGCGCAGAGGAGGAGCCTATTGACACCACTAATATTTTATGGTATTCTTCATCTTAATAAAAACTGTCATTACATAAGATGAAAAATTCTGCTAAAATTTAGTGGTGTCAATAGGCTCCTCCTCTGCGCCAATTTTCCACCACTGCATGGGCAGTATTTATCGATCATTTTCAGGGACACTAAAAAGAATTATGTTACATTACGGTCTATGGAGAAAAATTGTTTGTGGTGTATTTTGTTCATGTTACACCTTTTCAAAAGTATTTAAATTGATATATATCTCCGGGGTGCTCTATAAGATGTTTGCTATTGAATATGGTGTGCCATTGATCTTTCATATACAGGGGCACACAAAATAAATCAGTTATATTTTTCCTCTGTATGAACAATAATTGATGGAAGTGCGTTTTCGGTTGTGGAACACTTTTTTAAATTTTAAAAATTGAATACTATTTAGCGTGTATAAATTCGATAAATCATATATAGGGCTGCACAAGACATCCATATACCCACTTATTGCCGGAACTTGCTAATGAGGAATTTTCAACTGTGCTATGCGTTCACTAACAATTCTAAATTTTAGCATATTGTGAATTATCATATGCTATTTATCATATGCATTATATTATTTATTATATGCATTTGCTATGCATATATTATTTATCATAATAAATCTATAGTCCATATACAGGGATGTACAAAATTTTCAGCTATTTTTTCGATTTTGTTTGAAATTGTGTTTTCAAACGTGTTATATGTTCTACAAATTATTACTTAGACATCGTTTTTCACGTTATTAAACTATGAAGTTTTATTATAGTAGACCGAATGCGTTCAAAAATGTTCCATAATCTGATTGACGCATGATTTTACGTTCTTCTTGATAATTTTAATGATACTTTCTTAACGGTATGGAAGCTAAAGTGATAAAACTATTTTTGTATTATTATAACAAATTCTAAAATTTCTTTTTCTAAAGTTTAAGATACGGGACAAACATTCGACAGCATTAATGAAAATTGATGTGTTGCATATTCTGTTGTATATTCATATTTATTTCTACACAAACCTTACAGGAAACCTAACAGGAACCTTATGTAAAGATAGGGAATCATAAGATATCATGATTAATATATCATGAGAAAATGCCCACATTATGTTTTGCATTGTATCAAATCTGAATTTGGAGAATTTGTCTGGATCAATTTTGTAACCACTCAGAATTTGCAGCCAAGTAATATATTTTAAATGATTTTGTCTCGATATATCTACATACAACTGGCAATTTTTGTCCAAATTTGGTCATAAATTTAAACATTTCGCTCTTGCAAAACTTCATGTGCTCTTCATTGTAATTTTCCTCTATAAACAAAATATTTTCAACCAAATTCACATTTTCGTTACATTTTAAACATTGTTGACGTTGCATAATGGTGCAAAAGTTTATTTATGTGACTAACTTAAATTCTGCTGTCTTTGATAAAAAAAAAAAAAAAAAAAAAATGGTACTTGAACTAAAATGTCAAGAAAAAGTAATGCCAGAAGATATAAAAAATATATATATATATTTTTTAAACCTTTGTTTTATACTGTCGGTAGTAATAAAAACACCCACTAATTCCATACGTCTATATTCTATGCTGTAGATGTCAGTGAAAAGCAAGGACCCTCAAGTAAAAGAAAGCGGAAATAATATTTTTTTTTTGTTTTTTAAATAAATGTACTTACTAATATACATGATCATAGCTGCCAACTTGTACGGATTTTTGCTAACACTAAGATTTAATAGAAAATTTGCCTAATTCAATCGCCGAATTGTAGTGAATGTTCATAATTAAATAAGGCAGAAATTTCTGTTAAGTTTTAGTGGTAGCAAAAATCCGTACAAGTTGGCAGATATGTACATGTTTATTTGTAATTAAATAATGATTCATAATGAGTCGTTTTATTTATTATCAGCAACTTCATTGTAAAATATAGTCATTCATATAATCTTTAGTATAATTTATAGTCAGTGCTTGTGTAAAATGGTCAGTTTTCATGTTAAATCTACGTACAGCGGCGTAATTCCCGTTTTCTCTGAAATTTTTGATTTTCACTCACATTTTTGTGGCGTTGTCACGGCTAAACCATTGATCAGAGAAAAAAACGTTTAGTACATAAAATGTAGGAAATTTTATCCTCTTTAATTTATGTATTGAGAACTTTTACGTAAAATGTATAATTTTGAAGTTATTTGAAAAAAAAAAAACAAAGAAAATCCCGTTTTTTTCCCGTTTTTTGCCAAAAAAACATGTTTCCCGGGATAAATTTTGTTGGCAAACTTCAGATTCGTGTTCAGCGACCCACAAAACATAAAGGCACCAAATATCAAAACTACACCAAAACTTTCCCCTGTTTGTCCTTTTTGAGCACCTAATGCCTGGACTAATAGGCATTTGACTCGTATATAAAAAATTTTTCAGATTTGTGGTGAAAGTTGCAGTTTGTATCCCAAGTATATAAGTTTGCCGTCTTAGAACTTTCAGCAAGCATATAATTTCTATGGAGAATAATGTTCGTGTTATTCTCAAAGCGCAAGTGTATTTATCTATTATTTTTATCTCACATAGAACATTTGAATATTTACTTGTAAGAACGTATAGCAATAAGTTCTTACGCATGTCTCAGATTCATTATTCAAGGCAGCAATTAACCCTTTAACCAATTATTTGCTAATGATGCGTTTTCGTACCGTTAAAAATAAATTTAAATTAACTATCTAGATACCACTATTTTTTAATTTAAAAAATTGCCTTGATTAATTAAAAAATTTTTGAACATTAGATAAAGCGAAGATGACCTTTTAATATTTGTGGTGGCAAACTTAAAAAAGTTGAAGACCCCTTTCTAACAGTTTCGGCAGTTAATGGATTAATTACGGTTCGGGACATATATGTCCGAATAGACTTTATGTTTTCTATTCGCACCAACATTTTAGATAAACTATCTCTTTCATACACTTATACCTGGAAATTTTATAGAGAAATCTACCATACAAAACAAAATAAAGTTGTAAATAGTATTTTATTTTGTATAAAAAATAAAATTGTGGCTTGTCCTAGTCCGTAATGGGGGGATTAAGAGATACATTGTACAAATTTGTGTCGATTGTCCAGAAAATGGACAAAATTGTAGTGTTGTTTTCTGTTTAAATTTCTCAAAATAGTGAAATATGATTAATTTAACATAATAAAAAAAAAATATATATATATATATATATATATTATGCATATGAAGGAACATTGAGTGACCATTATTCAGTGTTTTAAAACCTGCTTTCAGTCTATAAAATTACATGAATCAGAATAATGTACGCATTGTAATCAAACGTGCAGGTAAGAGAACGAGTAATCTTGGGATAGACGGTGAGAGGAAAAAACACTACTTTTGGCAAGTGAATAATTTGGATAGAGAATAATGTTCGTGTTAATCTCAAAGCGAAAGTGTATTTATCTATAATCTTACCTCATATAGAAATTTTGAACATTTACTTGTTATAATGTATAGCATAAAGTTCTTACGAATGTCTGAGAATCATTATTTCAGCATTTAACCCTTAAATACGGGTCGGGATATATATGTCCCAGTAGGCTGTTTTTGTTTTACAATTTAGAAAAACAATCTCTCCCGTACACTTATACTAGGATATTTTATAGAGAAATGTACTAAACACAAAACAAAAAACAAAAACAAAAATGTAAACAGTATCAATTTTGGTGCGATTAAACATAAAATTATTGCTTATCGCTTAAAAATATTTGCTTAAACATAAAATTATTGCTTATAAAATGATAATAGCTGTATTGTACACTTTTGTGTCAATTATCCGGAAAAAGAAAAATATTTTAATGTTGTTTTCTCTTTAAATTTCCCAAAATGGTAAAAAGGGGTTAATTTAACATAATGAAAAATAATTATACATATGAAGGGATATTGAGTATGAACCATTATTCAGTGTTTTAAATCTCCTTCTTAACGTAATCTCTAAAATTCCATGAATAAGAATAATGGATGAATTGTAATAAAACCTTCACCTCTGTGACCAAGTAATCTTGTGCTTTATGGTCAGATGGTAAAGCACTACAGTGAATCACCTTTATTTGAAAGGCCTGTTCTCAGTTTCAGTCCGTCACATGTCACGTAATTTTCAACCTACCATAATTTCTCGCATATCCACCGCGGCTTAGTTAAGTCTATTTCAAACCGGAAATTTTATAAAAAAAAATAAATCAAACAATTGCCAAGCTGAAGGAAGTCGCATTTTTTAAAAAATAAATTCTGGTAGGAAATCGAGCTATCCGAGGTGCGGCGGATACGCTTGAAATTACGGTAACTTTACGGATATATATATATATATCTATTAAATCTGTAAATAGGTACGAATAATTTAACAATTATTTGCATTATTCAACTACATCGTGAAAATTTAAATGCTTTGTTTATTATTAAATATAGATATATCGAAGTAATCTTTAGAATGCTAAAAGGACTTCTTAATTTAGTCACAAGATTATAAAAAAAATAACACGTTTCAAAAGTTTGTTTTATCGTTAGGCAAATGCATGTAAATACTAGAAAGAAATAAAAAAAGTTGATCTCATATTATTATCACGCCTGACACATTGCTTTTTTCTGACAAAGAAAATGTAAATCATTCGAAACACATTATCAGTTCAAAAGGTTTAGGAATTTATTATTTTATAAAAATTTCATTATAATAGGTTAACCATTTATTTAATTTTACAACGAAAGAATTCTTTAAAATATTTTGAATTTTCCTTGAAACTATTCCACTGTTTCTTTGAAGATATATTCCCTGTCTTAACAACCACAAAATACTTCAAAAACGTCATCTCTTATATCTCTCCGCATTTACATACCGAAATGAAACATGCAAGTCTAGCACATAATAAAAATGTCAGGAAATGTATCAACCAACTTATTTTAAAAACGCATAGCTATATATAAATGTTGTGAGAAGACAGTTGAAATATTACAGTTTTCTCTGCTTAGCAGAAAGACTATTGATTTCCTGTTCCTTTGACAGGAATATATTTCCAGAACAGTTTAGATTAATGGGAAGAATACGTCTTCCAATAATGCCAGAGACGTTATATTTTCAAAAGTTCAAAGCCTCAAGGAATTGGGAAAAATCCGTTTTCATACAAATATACTTGACAATAACTTCTAAAAATTTTTCCATGGAAAAAATTGTTGCGTATCGTCAAAGACGTCTTGTTATGAAATTTTCTTATGCTGCTGAATATGTGAAATCTATATTTCATACACAAGAGAAAAGAACGAAAATACTACAATTATTTTTAGGAATTTTGAGTTTATGAAAAGAGGATTTCTAGAATTTGCCCAAATTTTATTTGTGATGGTAGCGTTTTATTATATCTTGGTTTCCATGTATATTTGAATATCTAAGTTTATTTTTATGTATTTTATATAGTTTAAAAAAAAATGAGCATAATTTGCAAGCCTTTTTTATAAATGTTTTTGTTTGAATTTGCATATCTCAATAAAAGAAATTTTGCTGATTGTAAAATAACCAAAAAGTTCTATCACATTTACTCAGTGATGGAAGAGTGTAGCACCAGACTATCAATTGACACTGCTAAATTTTAATATTCTTCGTCTTATTTCAGGATAGAATTTCTGAGGTTTTCAGGGATGAGAGTGTTCCGACCCAAATGGTTGATTTTCACCTCAAAATTTTAAAGAGCTCTCATCCCTAGATTTTTCAATTCGAAGAAAATTATAAAAGTTTAATGGTGACAATCGCCCAACTGCTGCGCCAATGTTTTATCACTGTACGTAAAAATACGTGTGTGTATTTAGAACGGGTTCACGGAATTTAAAATTTATTCGTATAATAAAAGTAAATTAAGAAATAAATCCATATTAATAAATTAGACAATAATTTTCCACACGGTAATTTTAATATTAATTCTATATTTAGCAAGTAGATGACGTTGCTTGTAAGAATTCCCAGGTTCTCGTGTACAGCTGGAACAAACGAATTCAATTTTCAATAATCATTTAGAATAGTTATGTAGACGGAAATATATTTTTGGGATTGACAGTTTCAAAGTTAGTTAAAAATTTACACAGTTTAAATAATAAACAAAATACAACACAATCTGGCCGGCAAAAAAATATGCTACTTGCACAGTCACTATTTCTAAATTTACGAAAATTCCTTATAAATATTTGATTTATTTCTACTTTACATTTATTGGAGAATAAATTAATGAGTATAAAAATTCGATTTTTTTTTTCTTTGGGGGGGGGGGAGGGGGGAGGCGCGTACAAAAGTATATCGATTTTATAGTTTTTGCATCTTATTAAATTTCTAAAATCGATTTCTTGCTATCTGCATGTAGTCTATCTGAAGAGTTCTTTATGTTATTTTACTACACTTTTCTTTCTGTTTACATATGACATGTGACTACACACTTAATTTTCCGCACTTATCCCACGTATTTTCAGCAATTAAGTAACAGTGTTCTGTAGTTTCTAATAACAGATAATATTGAATTTTCCTTTCAAAACATGCACTTGCATTCAAAATAAACATACACACATTCACTGGTTACGCTGTTTATGCATAGAAGGTAGTATACGCACTTTATATATAAGATTTTCCAAAATTCAGCATTTGCATATTCTGTCATGGACAATTTCTTTAAAAATTTAATATAACAGATTTTTTAACACCCAAATGTGTGAAAATGTAATCAACACATGTTTAAAATGGTTTTGAAATTTTTACGAAAATTAATCAGCACTGAAGCATCAGAAAAATAATAAGACTAACTAGAAAATAGAAATTCAGCTTTTTCAGAATTTGGGATTTGAATGGTCTCTGAATTTCTCGTTAGACGCTGCTAAAAATCTTTCAGAAGGAATTTTGTATTTAAACTTACGACACGATGATGTTATACAATAGTGACACTTTGTAATTGTAGCAATAACAGTTAGATGTTAAAGAAGGAAATCTCTTTGGATTTTCTATCTCCTATTATTTATGAGAGATTTGTTCACTAAATTAGGTAATTATTAGAGTTCGGTAAATTTTGGTAGGTAAGTAATTAGGTATCAATAAGGTAAAGATTTTAATTAGGTATTTATAATGTTCTATCTTCATATAACTCAAAAAGTTCTAACAAACATGAGAAATACGGTATAACAAGCAAAAAAGATGATTAAGTTTCCTCGAAAACATATTGTT
The DNA here is from genome assembly GCA_963932465.1 of Maratus speciosus. Taxonomy (NCBI): domain Eukaryota; kingdom Metazoa; phylum Arthropoda; class Arachnida; order Araneae; family Salticidae; genus Maratus; species Maratus speciosus. The sequence goes on along the minus strand of OZ010791.1, from coordinate 603,401,184 downwards.
GAAGCACCTACGGCATCCAAACACTTTAACACAAATAAGAAAATATAAGCACACAAATTCCAGAGAAACTCGAACCATAAAAATCTTTATGGTTCCAGTTTCTGAAGAGTTAAAATAATCCACAATAAAAAGTTGGAAAACATATGAAAAATAGAAAACATTTTCATTAAAGAAAATTCTCCTGCATTTTCTATCGGAATCAAAAAGTAATTTAAAATATGTCCTTAATGAAGGAAAAAATATATAACAAATAATATAAAAGTTATAAAACTTTTTATAATATTAAATAATTAAAAATTATTATTTTTGCATAGCTATGTATTTTCATAAATTTATTTGTTAACTGCGATATCATAACAATATATATTCTACCAAATAATTTAATAAATATATCAAAGTGATATTTGAAAGGCATTTATTGCGTTTGAAAATAGAAATAAAATAATATTTGGAGGTATTATTTGCTCGTACTCCTTTTATTTTGATATCGCAAAATCATTGAAGCGTCATTTTTGAAAATTAGAAATTTCTATCTTTCGGTTATTCAATTAAAGTAAAATATTAACCGCAAGATTAATCGTAGCATAGAATAACCTTTTTAATTTAAAAACCTATAAAAGAATTCATCATATTACAAAATCCAATTTCATAAAAGCAAAAATCTATTTAAATTGTCCTTCTAATCCTGGTTAAACTGTTCACTAATTTGTTTTTGAATGACAACGTTTTTTTCTGAGATTTTATCGTTTGGATAGAAGAATCAATAAATTGCCGCAGGCCAACCTAGAAATTTCAAAAGATGTATTTTAACAATTTCTGTAAAAATTTACTTGGCATGGGTCCAACCAAAGTGCGTGCCAGATCTCTTGAGTAATGTCAAAGAACCATATGTCCTAGATATGTCACATGACAAGGTATGTAACCATCTTTAATGAGGAATAATTTAATGCATGTCATTTTTCGGCTTTTAACATTAATTTGCCGTTAAATGACAAGAGTGTCTCGTCTGTATATAAAAAAAAGAGGACTAATCGTTGAAATTCCGAAAATCGAGTTAAAAAGAGGTAAGAAATTGTCGAAAAGTTTTAGAGAATTATTTTTAATGTAAAGAAAAAGTTTGAAGGTTTCCGAATAAAAGTGAAAAGTATAAAAAAAATTATATTTAAGAAAAAAACGAAAAGTACTTTCTATTTTGTAAAGATTTTTAACCAAGAAATATTGGCTGTTGAAAAAGGGAAGAAAATTAATTTCGTTGATTTTAATTTAAGCTTGAAACTTTTAAATTTTTTAACTGTCTGTAAAAAAAATGCCTTGTTTTTGTTTATTTTCTTTAAGCTCACACACATACACCTATACATATATATAGGTGTGCGTGTGTGTGTGTATGCGCGTGTGTATATGCAAAACTCTCTGACTACTAGGTCTATGCACTGACTCAAAAAATTGTGTATATAACAAGCGTATTTTTAAGTCCGTTCGATACTGAGTACCACCGTTTTCGAAAAGTATTTTGTGTCTAATTTAATCGCATTAAAGTAAGGCAAAAATTATTCTTAAAATGCGGTACAGGGGACAGTACAGATAATTTAGGAAATCTCGCCTACTGCAGCCGCCATCTTTGAATCATCGCGTAGTTCTAGAATCCTAGTAGGTTCGGAAATCAGAATTGAATTTACTTAGGACTTGTTGTTTGTCTTATCGAGGACTTATTGTTGAAATCCCGAAAACTAAGTTACAAAGAGAGGCAAAATTGTCGAAAAGTTTTAGAGAATTACTTTTAATATAAAGAAAACGTTTTAGCTTTTCCGAACAAAGTTGAAAAATTAGGAAAAAATGGCATTTAAGAAGAAACGAGAAATGATTTATATTTTGTAATGATTCTAAATCAAGAAATATTGTCTAGGGCAGGGATGACGAACCTATGGCACGCATGCCGAACTTGGCACATAAGAAAACTTCTCTGGCACGCGAAAATAGTTATAGATTATATTCAGTTTATGGAGAACAATCCATTTTATGTTTTTTTTTTTTTTTTTTTTTTTTTAACAAAAAGTACAGTTTCGTTTAACAGATATATAACTTACTTTAAAACAATCTGTTATTTTTGAATTATCTAAGATATCAGAAATTTCAATGAAAGAGCTCCGTAGCATCATTTTCTCGCCAAACCTTTCAACATACACAGTTTTACAAATCATTTTGCTTCTTTATCAAACTTTAAAGGTTTTTATTTATGAAAATTTAATATTAAGAGATAGTTTGCGTATTAATATACCTAATCGACATGCTTTCTACTTTAGATTAGGTTTTATTTTATTTAGATTTAGGGTTTTAAGTTATTTTAGGTTTTATAATAATTGGGTTTTAATTTTGCAAATTGAATTTTAATTGTCAGTGTAAATATCATAATTATGTATCTATTGAACCTGCTTCTACCTGAAGAACTAAAAATGATCTGATTTGGAAGTATACAATGAAAGAACATTTCATTTATAGATTATTAATACGAAATTCGATGCGACATGGCTATACTGTTGAGTAAATACAGCATAATAAATAAGTTAGAAATCGAATTTAGTAAAAGTAGGAAAATATTTAATTGATAATTGTGTTTCGATCGATGTGTTTTGTGCCAACATTTTGTATAGGCTGTCATGCTTGTCTTTTTAATGCTGCAAACATAGTAAAGGACATAAGATAAGTGCTGGATTTTTTTTCTATGTGTCCATTATTATCTGACAATTATATATTGCAATTTGACTTAGCAGTGGTGGAAAATTGGCGCAGAGGTGGAGCCTATTGACACCACTAAATTATAGTAGTATTTTGCCTCTTATCTAAAGATCAAATTTCTGAGTTTTTATTAAACTGAATAATACCATAAAAATTTAGTGGTGTCAATAGGTTCCTCCTCTGCGCCAATTTTCCACCACTGGACTTAGCTATTTTAAGTGAACGATGTATGTATTTGATTTAACAGTTGGATTACTCGACGGTATAAATATTAATTATTGATTTTATCTACATTAAAATATTTCTGGAATGATAGACTGTTGGTACATTGAACAGATTGTTAAAATTCAAAGTATTATATTTATGTATATTTTAACGTACCATTAATAAAGAAATATTTTCCTTTTGTTTTACTTCTTAAAGCATAGAATTTCTTCTTCTATTCTTCTAAATATAAATTATCGATTTATAAATTTTAATTTCGTAAATAAAAAAGGACGTATACGGCTTTTTTAGATGAGAACAAAAATCAATTTTTTTTTTTTTTTATTTGAATTATACCTTTCAAACTAAGAATGTGTATTTCACTACTTATCCTACTTTGCAAAACCCCATACATTTGCTAATAAACTAATTAAAAATTATTAAGAATTATTAATAATAGTAATAATAGTAATTCAAACAATTTAGCAATTATTACAATTATTAGCATTTTTCAGAAGACAAAGTTTTTTTTCCACAATCAAAAATTACACGAAAATATTAAAAGAATAAGAAAGTAAAAACCCTATTAATTAGTTGCGAATCTTCCAGTCTAAACTGAATTAATAATATAACTATAAGGAAGCTGGAAGTCTATATATGTGTCGGTATGTACAGCTGCAAAATTAACGAGATAGGTGCGATGAAGTAATTTCCTAAATAAATGTATCAGCTTGGAGAAAATGGAATCACTAAAACGGATCCAAATAAATTTGTTTATTTATAAATTTTAATTTCGTAGTAACATGAAAAAAAAAAAAAAAATCAGAATATAAATACCGTATATACTCGCGTATAAGTCGAGGAATTTCTGACAATTTTTGGCAAGCAAATTTGGGGGGTCGACTTATACGCGAGTCAATTAAAAAATAAAAAATAAAACTTCGAATATTGCAAAATTCTGACTGTTTATGTGTATGAATAATAAAATATTACAGAAAATATACAAATAATAATGATTTATCATAAAAAAAATTTCAATGATTTATTTTTATTTGCTTATTACTTTTTCGCATAGGCAAGTGAAATATTTGGTTTGATTTTGTGCAAAATTGAAGTAAAAAGTTAGGGGGTCGACTTATACGCGGGTTTTTGATTTTTCGCAGAATTTGCATTCGAAAGTTAGGGGGTCGACTTATACGCGAGTCGACCTATACGTGAGTATATACGGTAATCATGGAGTATACAAAAGGCGTCATTTATCCATAGTTAATCCATTTTAACTTTTTTACTTTTATTCTGTTTTGTCCGATAGATGACGCCAATGCTATTCTCTTTAATGTGATTGGTTGAAGCGATAATCGACTGGGAATCTAACGAACTTTACAAATTCAAGACGGCTTGGTTTTGTTCTTTAAAACTTTAAAAAGAATGTAACACCTCTTTCCTGAAGATGATAGATGATGATAGAAACGTCGATTGTTATAATCAGGGATAAGCGCGCTCCGACGAAAATGGTTGATTTTCACCACTAAATTTTAACCCCTTGAGGGGCTGTGGGATAAAATATATCGCACCTAATTTAAACAAGATTCTCACCAGAAAATTTTTACTAAATTTCATTTTTAACTTTGGAGGAAAGTTCTTGAAAAATTGCTTTTCCTTATTTAAAAATAAAATTTTTCTATTATTCCGGTGAGAATTCAATATTTAGAGTCATTTTTTCTTGCCCCTCAAGGGGTTAATAGTATTCTTTGTTTTATTAAAGCTCAGAAATACTATCATTAAATACGGCGAGAAATACTATTAACATTTAGTGGTAGTAATCGGCCATTTAGGTCGGAGCGCTCTCATCCCTGTATAATTTTATTTTACTGTTTGTTTAGTTTTTAGCTTTACAACATTTGGTAAACTTGTGATTTTACTTACCCATCATACGTAGTATAGGGTAAGTCTTGTAATCGTTTTAAAAATCGGAAAGAAAAATGCCGGATTTACCCGTTCCAGACACTAGAGATTACGAATAAAATATTTTTAGAAAAAAAAAAAATGCCGTCCGTCTGTGTGTATGTGTGTGTGTCTGTGAACGCTCTATCTCCCGAACAAATTGAGATAGAGATTTAAAATTTGGTGTGTACTTAGTATGTAATACTTGGAAGAAGCCTATTGAATATCAGTAACCTCGATTATCCAGAACTTTTATTTTCGGACTCTCGAAATTCTCGTTCTGATAAAAGGTACACAAAAATTTTCGAAATTGTTTATTTTAAGGAGTGACTATAAAAGACAATTAAAAAGCATAAATTTTTCATAAAGAATGAAGTCGATCGGTTAATTAGTTGCCGAGATATTTGTAACAATTTTTTCCACACTCTTCGATTTTTCACGACCCTGTATTTAATTCAAATTTCAATTCAAAGATATATTTTAATTGCAAGTGAGATGCTCAATCTAACGCAGTAAACTGTTGATTAATATGATTATTAATTTTTGGAGTTATAAGGATGTTTCTTTTACGCAATTCGGTACTACTTGATTAGCACGTCGACTAAAAAACTATCGCCAAACTATAAGATTAAATGCCAATAATGGCTTATCGTAAATGTCACATTCACTTGATATTAAACAAATTACATGTATTTGATGCGTCATGAAGTGATTTTTAATTCGACGTTTTATTTGTTTTTTTTTATTAATCTTTTACTAATTTAATTCTTCTTTCGTTATTTAAAATAAAAATTATACCAATTTGTATAATTTTGTGATTTATATAATTTGTCGAAATGGGTCGACATAATCAAGTAGTACCCGTAATTCAGTAATAAAGTATTACTATGTATTAAAAATATTTAAATATACGTTTCAATTTTATTTTGGAATTGCAATGCATTTTATAAATAGTTTACACGTGCTTTATTTTCATATTTTATATTATGTACATCTATGATGGGTAATGTCTATGTTAAATGTTTATGTAAATCTCTTTTATTTTTAATTTGATAATATATCTAAATATAACAGGAACTTGAACTTCTTAAGAATAGCACAGACAATGTCAAAAATTTTGGTTGCTAACTATTAAAATCCTCTTTTGCTTAAATATTTCAAATTCTTTAAATTGATATCAGTTATAATTAAAACTGATTTTTAAAAACATCTATTTTGTATCATGCCAGATTCAGGAGCGAATCTTACTGTATTAAACCTTTCAAGGGCGGTGGCTAGACGGTCTAGCCACCTAATTTCATTCAAAAACTAGACAAATGACACCAAGAATATTTTAAGATGATTTTGTGTTTGTAATTAAAGTGCAAATTAGTTGATTTTTATTTTCGAAGAGATTCGTTTGAATATTCTGCTGTCAGTGTCAATTATTCCATCATTTTACGAACAGAATTCTTCTGCCCCTGAAATGGTTAACTTGGTACATGCTCTATCGCACAAGTAATATCTAGTATTTTATTCTAGTAAGTATACTGCGAAGATTTTACGATTACATAATCTGATAAAACTTTTTTGCAAACACTTGTGGAAGTAATTTAGTTATAAATAAAGAGGAGGAGATATACAGGGTATTTTCTACCAGTTGAGAGTGAAGTAATTGAGGAGGTTTCACAAGATGGCGACTGATTTTTTACACCAAATCAACAGTGTCTGATTACCACCGAAGCAAATTTCTACCAGTAAATTTTGAGTGGAAAATTTTTCCTTATTTAAGCGGCTTTATTCTGGGAAAAAGGGTTCTCTCATAAACATGGTTAAATTTTCTTTTTTTTTTCTTTTTTACTGGTCCAGGCATTATAATGGTTTTCACTGACACTGAGAGCAGGTTGTTCAGGTTTTCACAATATGGTGGACAAGCAGGGCCTGACTACCGCTGAAATAAATTTTCACCAATAAAAATCAATAACTCTTTTTCTCATTATTCATGACTGAAAATTTCCCATTTAATAAGGCATTTGAATAAGGAGAAAATTTTTATTTAAGATTACTGGTACAAGTTTTTCCTGGCGGTAATCAACCCCGTCAAAAGCGGTTACAGTTGAAGCTTCACTATTTTAAGGATGTGTCAGTTCCTCTTTATTAACCCCTTAATTCTCGCTCCCGTCATATTCTCGGGCTGTGTCTTTTACTCAAATTGTTTGATTCCCACCAGTTTTATAAAATAGTGAAATTGGCTATATTTTAGTATCGTTTTTCCTCTCATTAAATAAGGTGAATATTTCTTTTTCATAAAATTGGTGCCAATAAGCAATTTGAATTTTTCAACCGTAATTTAATTCCAGCGTTAAGGGGTTAATAGTTCCATGTTTAGAACGAGCCATCACCCGCTAGCACTTAGATGTGATCTGCTACAAGAATCGTCAGCGTGCATAGGTCGCAATAGTAGACTACAACCGCAACCATCGACCATACTGTAAAGCAGGGGGACCGCCTTTCAGCGAGGATTATGCGAAGGTGACAAGAATTACAGTTATATACTAGTAAAACTAATAAAAATTGATAAACAGTAACATAATTTTCTGCTCCGCATTCGAATCAAAATAGAAGAATCGTACCTGTTCTCTTCCCTTTCATAATCATTTCCAAATCTTTTTTTTTTTTTTTTGAACAAAGTAACTTTCAATAAGAAATTATCAATATTTCTCCATTTTAATAGTTAGATACAATTGTGTTTTCACAGAATTTTATAATTTACTTCATGATATTGACAAAATACCCAAATCCATTCCATATTCCACTTAACTTACATTTTATATAAGAGCAGTAAAAATTACATTTCATGTAAATTATGTATGACGATTTAAACCACTGTATTTACTCATGTCCGCGATTTTTTTCACAATTGTTGGGCTAATGAGCTGGGTGCACATTATACATAGAGCGTCTCTGATAGGTCTATAAAAAGATGTTTTCACTAAGTAGCCGAATCAAGTCAATTTTGAGATGTGTTCCCGTTTTCCTTTAGCATAATCTAAAATTTAGAATTTGAAGTAATTTGTCCTCGTTCCCATCATAATCAAACATTTGTTTTTAGCCAGAAAAGTGTGAAAATGCCGTTGAAAATGATTTATTGAATGGCTCAACAAGTACTGCAAACATGTATTTGATAGTATCTTTGAAAGATAATGATAATTTTTTATCTTTCTGTAAAGCTGTAGGATTTGTTTTTACAATGCGGAAAAACTAATTCCGTTAAAATATGGTTATTGTACAGGTGAAATTCTTAAATCTTTTTTAGAGCGTAGAATATCTCAAAGTCGTAGCAAAAATAAAAAGTTAACTGAACTTTTATAAGCACACGTCCCTACATTTCTTCCCCACATTCTTGAAACCATATTCTCGATTTTCTGGTAAATTTACGAAATCCTTACACAGGCTGAAAGGAAAAGCCCATATAAATACTGAAACTGTACTGGTACAATTTCATTTTTACACTAATAAGTCACTGAACTAGACACTTCATGTTTTGGAATGTAATACATCTTATATAGAATGATTATTTATCGAAATACCCAGTTCTTCTAATACAGTACAGCGCAGATTATCCGGACCCTTCGAAACCGAGGCCGATCCGGTTAATGAAAAATCCAGATAATTGGATAACTTAAAAAATGGCAATTTTTTTAGGTAACTTCCACCTCAGACTTTTTCCAGGCTTTGGACTGGCAATTGTGGTAGTGCGCATTTTAACATATTACAAATGGCATGTTTAGAAGTTATTATTATTTTTTAATTTTTAAAATTAAATTTTCTACAAAATTGGTACAAAGTTATACATCGAACTACACATAGGAATTATTGCAGGTATATATGCATACACTGTACTAACAAACGCGAGCGGAGAGAAGAGGAGGTCCCTCTTTCAGAGGACAGCATGGGACAAAACAAGCAATTTTTCGACTCCCTTCAGAGAATTTGTAGGTAAAAAGGGATGTTCCTTAGAAAAAAAAAAATGTATGCATGGGACTCTCGCGTGTTAGAAGTAAACTTCTTAGGTTCTAGAAACAGTTGATTTTATACATTGATCTCTCTACATTTGTTGGCGATTTTATTATTTCAGGTTTAGCAAATGGTTATTTAACGGTTTACTTTCTTGACATCCAGCCAAATTTACCCTACCGCCCCTAAATAAGTTTCATTTAAAAAATTTTGGAGAAGGCGGGAAAAAAATGTATGGTCCTTAATCGATCCAGTTAATTGGATAATCCGGTTAATCGGCGTCCGGATAATCGGTGCTCTTCTGTACTTATTTTTGTGGAATCAGTGCTTAAAAAGCAAGGTAAATTTGTTATTGTTTTTTTTTTAATATTAGCATTATTGTTAAATTTATGAACAAAAGCCGAGATTCAGATTAGTATGAGACAGTCATCGTGTATTTTGACTAACATGACTGCGACCCTAGTTTCCTTAAAAAAATTACTTATTACATTGTGCAATGATGTTACAATGATGATCTAGTATCTTGATCATCATTGAACAGCTTTACTCAATTAGACTGAATAAAAAAATATAGACATTTATGAGGCTATTTCCATGAGTACGTGTAGTGTAAGTCACATGCTACGATTTTTGGCTACCAGTATTCTAGAACGGAAAAAATGTGTCTTATTTTATCGGAGATATTTCATTTATTGGATAAGGTCAAGCAAAGTTTTAGAAAATAATGGTAGCCAACAAGCATAGCAGTTATCAGCTATGTGACTCACACTACAAAATCCTATGGAATTAGCCATGACAACCGCTATTATGGCAAAAAATGCAATTATAACACAATTGATGACATTTTCTCTCTCTGTTACCACAAAAAATTAATGGTAAATATTTACTTAGTAAATCACCAAAAAATTGGTATAATTAAAACAAATATCGCTAATAAATTTTTGAGCTACGCAAAAATGCGTAAAAATTGGCTGCTATGATTATAAGACATTGATTTAACTCAATAAACTCAGTTGGCAAGAAAACTTGCCATGTAAGGCGAACAAAACTTTTAAATATGAATACCAGTATTTTAATTTGGAAATTTTCACATTATCTAATCTGAAATGTTGAGCGATTAAATAATTCAAAATTACAATGTGGATAAAACTGGTGTGGAAGAATTAAAAGAAGTGTAAAAGAGAATCGTCCTTATTGGGTTAAAAAAAAAATACCTTTCTGTCTGTTCTATGCATTTTTTTCTTCACAAAAAGAAATATTCAAAACAAAATCCCATCTGATTAAAAGCGAAATAAAAAGCAATATTAAGATTCGCCCTTTGGCTTTATTCCTTCTTTTTAAATTAATTAAAGTTTTTTCGTATAATTTTAATGAAAAAATGTTCTTCAAAGAGACAATTTTACTTTTATTTACTTAAGAAACCTTTTTACTTCATTGGATGGAGTCATATATCAATAAAAAAAAGGGCTTTTTATTGAACAACTACTTAAAGAAACACTCTAAAATTTCTTTCATTTTTTATGATTTAATTTATATTAAGTGAATAAAAAAAATCCAATCAATTATGGGAAGTTCCAATTTCAAAACGTATTAAGTATAGCTTTTAAAATATAATAAGAGTTACAAATGGAAAAAAATAATAGTTTAAAACAATTAAGAGCTGTTGTAAAAAAAAAAAAAAAAAAAAAAAAAAAAAACTCAAGGGTTTTTGTTGCAAATAACTCTTTTAATATATTAAAAGAGTGTTAATGTATGTTTTATTTTTTACATTGTGATAAAATTACTTAAACGTATGCTTGCTACTTGCAATAGAAACCATTTTTTTTTTTTTTTAAATAAAAGAAACGTAGTAAAAATTCTTTAAAGACGTAAAAGATTAAAATTAGTACCTGCGTATTTAACAATGAAAAAAAATTGTATTTGTAGAATATTTAATACAAACTAGTAGAATATGTATCAATAAAAATAAGTTACACTGTTGTAGTCATTAAGGGCAGGGGGGTACCATTCGTGCGATGCGCCAACTATAAAGATTCCTTAACTGCTCGCGCATTACGTCACGTGGCGGACAGATTCGCATCGCTTCGCTCGTTTCAGTAGTATTCTGTATGCTGTTCTGCGTTGGATTTTTTTCTGTGAATGATTTTAATTTTTATATTATTTTAACAGCCTTTTCTAAAAAAAAAAAAAAACCCTAGTGAATGCACTATATCAATGTGTTCTAATAACTCTCGGAGAACAAACCCTATAACACGTATACAGATTTAACAATAAAGTAAAGAGTCTCAAATCCGAAAGTCGAAATTCCGAATTCTTCAGATTATGGGCATTTTGTTAACTGGCGATTATTATTCTGGAAAATCGCAAAGAAAAACACTAAAATCGCAAAGGACAAAATTTACTATACTAAGCTACAATTTCAAAACCGAATTCCTTTTACGAGCGTCAAAAAATTCCTGCAGAACGCGAAAACCTCTAAGAACTGCATAAAAGAATCGCGAGAAATAAACTTTAATGAAAGAAAAAAAAAGAGGACAGTATTTACTATATTAGAATAAAAGTTTAAACCAGATTTCTTTCACAAATGCCGACAAATCGCCATGAAGTAGGGAAAAAAGTTCGAAACTCGCAGAGGAGAAAATTTATTATATTTCGCTAAAAGTTGGTAACCGAATTCCTTTTACAAATCTCAAAATTCTAAAAATCGCATAAAAAATTCGAGAAAAATGCGAAAAACTCTGTACAAACTCCGAATAAACTTTATTGAAAAAAATGACAATAGCGGGCTAAAAAAAATAAAGCCGGATTCCCTTTACTCATATGGAAAAATCGCCGCAAAAATTTAAAATAGAAAACGTCAAAAAATGCATAATAAAATTAAAATTTTTCTTTTGTTATAGGGATTTTTTTTTACCTTTAAAAAAAATTCCTCTATTAAAATATTTGCTTTAGCATTATCTTTTTTTACTTTCTTTTATCTATAACAGAAGAACGTATTGTAGTCGAATTTTTGTTCTACTTCCAGTTTTCGACGGATTTACACGTTTTAAATGTCAGAGATCCCGAAAAGCATGTTTTTACAAAATATCTGTCTGTCCGTATACATGTATGTCTCATTATATCATCGGAAAGTATACGAAGTTATGTATTTTTTACTATGACCAGCATGTCAAGGTTAAATTTGGGGATATTCCGCCGGGAGGGAGCGCTGTAATAGCGATTTTTGTTCCATTTTCATTATTGATTCGCCGGAAAGCATACAAAGTTAGGCATAGATTTGAACCAAACTTCGTACGCATATTTTTGACTATTGACGCCAGATCCCAGTTGAAAATGGATATGTAACCCTGGAAGGGAGCGCTGTAATAACGATTTTTGTGCGATTTTCTCGACTTTTCGTAGTTTTGTTGTACATCGGCTGCTGATGCAGTGACATGCACTTCGTATCTAGCTGACCCGGCGATTCGCAAACAGAATAACGATTATATTTATTTTATTAAATATTATATCTGTGTTACTCTGATTAATAAAATGAAGCAGAGATTTAAGATGAAAATTAATGTAGGGTTGAAGTATTAGCCTATAAGCAGTGCTTAATTTGCGTTGGATATTATCGTTACTATATTCTGTTTGATTCTCAGCTCCGCTATTTCTTTGTTTTTAGTGGAAACTTAAATATTGGTCTGAATTCACCGGCGTTCACTCCGGAATTTAGCGGAAATAGTATTTCTAAAAAATCAAAGCCAAAATTTTTATTTCTTTCTTTCCCATCTCTAATCTTTTGCGTTCTTTCCTACCAAAGCGCTTACGTATGTGACATAGTGTGTCCTGTGTAGGGTTTTTTTTTCTTGTTTTTTTTTTCAATGGTTTCAGAATGGCGATGAGGAATGTCAGAATTAGTCGCAACTGTTTCTGCCGTTTTTACTCGCTGCTTTTTGTTCGTGTTTTTTAAATATTCTCTCTGATTAACTGTCTAGCTCTGCACAGTGCTTAATTTGCTCCGAATATCACAGGGGCGCAGCTCCAGTACTTCTTTAATTTTTAGTGAATATTTAAATATTAGTCAGAACAGACCAGAGTTTATAAATGCTGCGCACCAATACAAAGAAGTCCCTGACGAGTAGGATTTTCTGAAAATTTCCCACTCCTGATTTTAATGTTTTTGCTCTGTTCATTTATTAGAATTTATTAGATATTAATGCCTAAAGATATGTCAAAAATATAAATTTCTTTTTGAGGAATACGAAATTGCTTTAAAATTTGAAATAGTGTATGAAATATAAATATGCGTATGTGTGTGGAAGGGGGGGGGGGGGCAGGGGGATTATAAACTTTGTTGTTATTACTGCAGAATATTAGAGCTCCGGTACTCTTTTTTTTTTTTTTTTTTTTTTTTTTTTTTGCTAGAAACTAAGCCCTGTGTATATATATTGTTACAGATATTTGAATCATATTGATTTTGATCCTGAATAAGCATAGTGACATTCGAAATTTTTTGAAAACTTATGTCTAGTAATCCGACAATGGAATATTGTTAAAAGTTTTGATGTGAGTTTTGTTTAATTTATTCTGTTTGATAATTTTAGTCTTTTTATTAGTACTGCTGTATCATCATATTCATATAATTCATCCATTCATTTTATTTTACAATAGTTTAAAAGGTTTCATTTGTACTTTTACGCATTAAAAATGCAATTTTTTTCGCGAATGTACTGAAGTATTTCAATGAAACAAATGTATCGCGATATTATTTAACCATCATGTATGTTATATTTAACTAACTCCAATCAGTGTTTGAACAAATTATTTTAAGGAAAGTGATTTCGTTCAGTTTACATTCGAGGATCTGTTTTTAAAAAATTATTTACCTCATATTCCATTCTTTTACTCATCTATTTACATTGTCACGGCCGGTCTCTCTCCGATCTTGTCCGCCACGTGACGTTTCAGTCCTGCTCTACTCTGATTGGCTATCCTTCAAATGGAACAACCTTATGTAAAAGAACCTTGATTAAGGGAATCTTTTAAAGTATATTTATTATTCAAAACACATTTATTGCCTAATTTTCCTGGTAATAATTAAACAGAAGATTCTATAATAGTAGCAAAGCTGCGAACTCTTATGCTTTTTTGTGACTCAAAAATTTAAAAGTAAATTTAGCCTTTTTAAATCGCCCTAATCTGTCGATTAGTTGGAAAAATGTGTATGAAACTCTTGTGGTTGAAAAAAAAAAAAGCGGAAGAGTTTGCAGCTATGCAGTAGGCTTGAAAAGCATGATTTGGTTTTCCGTTTTTTCTGTAGACGGAGCGAAGTTTAACTCATCATTAAATTAGGTACATTTTACTTGTTATATAATTCAGAAATTTCGAGTTCATACCAGAAAATGCTTCATACTAATTTTCGTCTATTTTGTTCAAGAAAAATCTATCATTATAATATTTAAAAATAACTCTTGAACCTTTTGTGGGAGAACTTAGAATTTCTTACTCTATGTTTGCAATAACATTTTAATAAGGCAGAATGTTTTACATAAGAATATTTATTTTCATCCTAAAGATTAAGCTTCAAATGAAAAAAATCAGTGTAAGAATGCCATTTATACCTAAGCAGAAATTTATTGTGAGCGTTAAATTTCCATGTGTAAAGCTTATTGAAACAGTATCATTACTAAACATTATAATTACATTAAATACAGGCCGATAACACATTTATGCGTCATTTATAAAACTATCGTTAAGAAATTCTAAATTCTCTCCAGAAAGAGTTTGAATAGTTCTTTTTAAACACTTGGCAACACATTTGAAAAGTGTTTATGACTTCGGTTTGTCCGTCCGTCTGTACGCGCTCTAACTCTCGTAAAATACTGGGATTGCTTTGAAATTTTTGGATGTTATTGAAGTTTACCATAGAACGAACCCTATCTCAAATGAAGTTTGTAGCATGTTTAGTTCATCTACTGAGACAGTCAAAAGTATTCCGTTACATTACGGCCAATGGAAAAAAAATCGTTTCAAATGATTACAAGCCTTCAAACATAACAAAATTGATATGCATTTAGCAAGTGCACTAAAATATATATTTTGCAGACAATGTGGTGCAAAGAATAGTTATTTTTCATTTACAGGGCCACACAAAAGAATTCCATTACATAATGATATAGGTTGCGGGGGGGGGGGGTGTTGTTTATGGCTTATTTTAATTATGTTAAACTATTTCATATATAATAAAATTGATATACGTCGCCGAGGTTTACTATACTTTATTTCATGTATAATACGAAGTGCAGAGCATTTACAGGGACACACAAAATCTTTCAGATACTATATCGTATCAAAAGTACTGTACATTAGCGATGATTGCTGGAAATTCATTTTGAATTATGATATGCGCTTATATGTTTCACTATATTTATGCATACTATATGGTATGTATAAATGCCATAATTTATATACAGAGCTACACAAAAGAATTTGTAAGAGTTATTGAGTACGAGCGCAAATTACTTAAAGGTGGTTTTTAAATGAGTTATGCATTTTTACGCTGAAATGCATTTAGTTTATTAACAAATATTTGCAGAATATAGACAAAAGGATATACAAGGCCGCGAAAAGAATTGGATACATGCCGTCTATGGATGATAATTTTCAGAAATATGATTTCAGTAGTTTTAAGAGTGTTTTATTTTGAGTTGAATTTTAGCTAAATAGTGGCGTATAATAAAGGTATTAAGTAAACTACAGGGCTGTGCAAAAATATCCAAGTATGTTTCCTTCTATTAGTAAAAATTGCTGAAAGAGAAATTTCAACCTGCTATGCGTTTTCTTGCTAAATTAAATTTTCCCATTACATAGTATATGTATCAACATACAGATCAAATACAGGACTGTTCAAAAGAATTGGGATACATATTTGACTATGGACGGCAACTTCAGAAATCAATTTGTTAAACGTTTACTTAGTTATCTTATTTACCTCTTTTCCCTAAATAACGAAGTTTTATTAAAGCTTTCAGGGAGTGTTGGAAAGTGTTTCATTATCAATGCCGTACGCATGATTTTTCTTTTTTGTTGTTATTGCTGTTTATTTTGTTGTGCTGTATAGACATTTCGTTAATAAAATAAAGAATAATTAATATTAAAATTTTTCTGATATGAACTCCAAATTCCTGAATAAAAAGGACATCAGACTTTATAACACTAATTACGGCCTGCATAGAAATAAATATATTAAGCTTATTCAGAGATTTAATTAAAAATAAATATTAAAGAATTTTACAGGAATAATGTGGATTTTTTTGCTGCCACTTGTTTCCTCCTCATTTTGGTTTTTCGAAAATTTTTTTTTCAAAGAACATATTTAATAAAAATAAATAATTTCTTTTCAAAATTATTATTCATCGGAATGTAAAAGTTACGCATGGTATATCGTTTTATTTCTTACTTCAAACAAACGTAAATATGGGCATTGTGTGTTTGACTAACATTGCTTCTATATGCGATCTAAAAGGTTAATTTTGACAGCATTTTTGAACTTCAGGAAGTAGACGTTACATATGTCAACCAATTTACTCCGCTACACAAGAAATATAAATTATTTAATTAAGCCTTTTGTGTACTTTCCGAATTATGTGATTAGTGGTGTTTAATCTTGTGGTGGGATCGGATGAAACATGTCGTAAGTATGGGAACTTTTGCGAAAGCAATTTATTCCAGTTGTTTTGTTTTTTCCCAAAGAGCCACTTAATAAATATGAAAATAGTTTCAAGATATCTGAATGTACCCGAGTCGTCATTACGAATTTAGCATGCCTTTTTATGTCCTTTAATATCTTAAAATGACTATACTCAACGTTTAATTAAGTGCAAAATTAGTTTTTTTTCTCATACTTTACCAAATTACTGTTAATTCTCTAATATTTTTTAATATTTCATCTGCTGTACAGCACTATTGGCGTTATTCTTTTAAAAAGTTAAGAAAATTTGTTAGTATGAACATTTCCTTATTTAATACTATATAAAAGGCACTAATTCTATCTTAATAAACAGAATTTGTTCAAGATGATAATTGCGTTTTAATAAAATTTAATTACTTTTTTTTTCTTTTTGCTTTCTTTATACTTCATGTTTTTTAACCATCGTTACTAAAAAGATAAATGTAAATAAATACGAAATAAGTTTGTGATTGTTATTGAAAAAATTATCATAAAATACATATTAAGAAATAATTATATTGAACATATATTTACGATGATTTAAAAATTGTTACAAATTTTCCTTTAAACTTGCTTAAAACTTAAAATTATTTTAAGTTTATTATTACTCGCTACAAAATAATAAAGAAGACTTAACGTCAATTTGACAGATTTATTGTCGTTAGTAAAATCTTAATTTCCGTTATATATTTATTTCCATTTGCACGGATATTTACATACCGATCGGTATATACAGATGTACCACAATTTTTTAATCCAATTTCCTTATTAGAAAAAAAAGTTACGAATTTTGTGGTAAAATAAGGTCACTACAAATTTTGATAAATAAATATGAAACAGAAAATTTTGTATAATAAAGTAGCGGTGCCAAACTCCTTGGAAATACTACAGAGTCTGCGTATCTTGTTTATGTTTAAGCTTTATTTTATAATTGTATTTAAATTTAACATGTTTGTAATAAAAATAGATGTTTTAAGGAAATTAAGCAATTTTTTAGCAATGCTCCAGCCGACATTTTTCGCTTTTATTCATTTATTTTTCAATTCTTTACTAAAATGTCATATGGAAGCGTGGGTAAAATTCAAATATTATTTAGTTCTTTTATTTGTATTATTGTAATCTTTTCTTGCATATTGTTTTTTCTTACAATACTTTGGATTTTGTAATATAAAATAAATACATTTCATGCAGACTGGTTACCGATTTTTTATGTGTGTTTTGAAGCTAGACAATAGGAACTAAATAGGAAAGAAATTTTCGCTGATTGGTCACAAATATACTCGTGTTTTTAAAAAGATACGTTACTGACTAAAGCAACGTTCCCTAGATATTAAAAAGCAGAAAAACCAACGTTTAAAAATGCACAAAAAAGAAAGAAAAATACATGAAAAGCAGCAAACAGCTTTTTCAAATCTACTAGCTAGATTCTTCTTCAGTGCAAGATAGGGAGAAAGGAACGGCGTGCTAGAAAAAGCACGGCTGGGCGAAATGATAGAGGGTTCTGTGTTCTAGACGATTTGGTCGAGGAGCCCGGGGCCACTTGCCCCACATCCCCGTCACATAAGATTATGCATCGAAATGATAGACAGAGACGCGCTGGCTTATATACCCGATGCGGGTAGCGAAGGCGCCAAAAACAACCAATGAGAGAGAAGCAGTGGAAACGACTGGTTGGACAAGTAGCGACATCTACCGGAGAAGGAGAGAAAAAGAAACCAAAAAGGAGGAATATTTTTTGGCCCCCTAGATATTTGAGAAAGCCTTGACACGCGTCACGACAGCGTACAAAAAAGCAGCCAAAACAAAGAAAAAAATCCAACAAACTTGCATGCTTCGATTTCATTGGCTCGTGGAATTATAAATTCTTATTTTCTAATAATAATTAATAATTCCACGAGCTAAAGAAACAAAAGATTATAATTTCTTTTGTTTGTTTTGCCTGCTTTTCTGTGACGTTTTCGTGACGCTTGTCACGGCTTTCTCAAATATCTAGGGGGCGTTTACCTAAAGGCATGCACTGGAACCTTAGTTCCAAAACGCTATTTTTCTTGAAGAATATATCACCAAGTTTTTTATCAGAAAGAATACGTCTTTATACCAAATAGTACGCCAATTTTGTTAGACTATACGAAATTTCATATAAAAGCCAAATATTTTCAACTTGAAAAACCTAACTAGGCAACCAAATTTCACAATAAGCAGGGACTTCCATTCTCTCGGAACACAGGTTTCGTGGAAAATTTCCGGTCAACAATGTGTTAAAAATAAATACTTTGTTCTATAGTTTAATACAATAAATATGTTTTATATGTACATAAAATATGAATATCTATTTTAATAAATATATATTCTACATACTAAATTCGTTTTAAAGTAACAATATGCATTTTCTTCCATTAGTTCCCAAACAAACAATACTTAAATTAGATGATATTTCTCTTTTTAAACGTACTTTAAAATATAATTCTCGTATTATCTCTAGGGAAATTTATTTCAAGAATATTCTTTTTACTGACAATAAATACACTTCTCGTCTCCTCTTGAGACAGTACACAAAACTGAAACTGTCTGTTTACAGCTTTCAGTGTGTTGAGAATGTATTCTGTTCAAAGATATGTTTCTATTCCATTTTTTCAAAAGTTTTGAAAATCGTTGTGGTTTTGAATGCTTTTATTACAATTGTTTTTTCTGGTAATTTTGGATGTTGTTTGAATGCGGCCATTGTATATATATCTTTTTAGACCCCATAATAATGTGATATTGTCTTTCTTCCTTTCTTTTTTTCCTTTAACTGCCCGTCTGTATCTAATTTTTCATTTTTGTGATACGCTTAGAACAAAACATAACCACTATCGCTATCTATCTTCATTCTAGCGTGTTAAATATTATGAATAGCAATAAAATCATTATAAATAAAAATAGTTATTTTATTTCAGAGACATGGGATTCAAGATATAAAATTAAAATTCCTGTACGTTTTTTATTATACTCCAAACGCGATCTATCTAAAAATTATTGTGTTAGCTAATAACAGACTGTTACAATGGAATAGACATCTTATCGATAGAATAATAAAAATAATAAATAGATTTGAAGCAGGTTTGCCAGATTGGGGTGTTCTTTAATTCAGATTATTTGTCTGTCACCACTTTTTTAAAATAGTATAGTAGCCTTATTTTTCAGAATTTTTAATCTATTTTTACATAGACCGAATATTTCTATTTAAAAAAAGCGGTGACAAGTCTGGGGACAAAAAATCTTCAATTTGGCAACACTGATTTGAAGTTAAATTCTGGAGTAATTTTAAGAATTATTAATGTAGCTATTTAGAAATTACGATATATAAATATACTACAAACTATATAATTTTAGTGCAAAATATTATATTTCTAAAATTCATGGTCACAGTTTGTGACCATGAATTTTAGAAATATGAAATTACTGATATTCAATTATAACACAACAAATGCGTACATGTAAAACTATTTTGATAACCACTTGAGTTACAATGAGTTACTTTTTATAGGATTTTGATCAAATGGTAAAACAATTATTATGTAGAGGTAGGATGCCCAACATCACTTGTTCCGGTGTTATTCTCTTTATTAGTGCTTTTTTGTACTATAAGATTTAAGATAATCCATTTAAAAATGTTTTGTACTTTTTACCATCAAAAATGATTTTTTTTATTACAGATGTTTTTTAATGTTTTTATTTATTTATTTATTATTATTGCAGGCGGCATCAGGGTTACCAGTTTGGCCACCAATTGTATTCGGATATTCTGAATCCATAGTGAAAATTTCTAAAGAAGAATTTATACGTAAGTACTTACGAAATACGTAATTCAGACATGACGCAGTTTCTGATATGAATTCGAAATTTCAGAGTAAACATGGATAATTTTTTAAACATATTTCTTTAAGATAATTAAAATATGATTTCAGATAAAAAGTTTAAAAAAAAATATTTTAACTAAACACTAATCTTTTAAAATAAAAAAGACCCGTATTCAATGATGTGAGTTTAGGTAAATATCTACAAAAACATTAAAAGTATATTAATAAAAATTTTCACTAAATCAATAAAACTATTCTTATGTATAAAAAATGGATACAAATATAATATTAAAAATATATAGAACTGTTTTCTAGACGTATTTTTTATTTATGAAAAACGCTTTAAACATTTATCTTTTTATGAATCCTTCTTTTCGAATCGTATGATGCTGTGTTCGGAGAGTGCAACAAAATGAAACCCCCGCATCTGAGGAAGTCGAGAATAGATATTTGTAGCTAATGCTTAACATCATTTTTGCGTGTCTTTTGTATTCTACATTTCCTTGAGATAATGGAATTGCATCATTTTCATGACTGTTTTTTGGAATCACATACATCATGGCTCGTTTCGTTTACTTATATTAACAGCTCTGAAAATTAAAGAAAGGATAATAGCGCCGAAAAAAGGACGTGTTTTCATCTCAGATTTCCCTAATAAATATTAGGCCTAAAATTAAGGCTAAATATTAGGCCTACGCGCTCACAAAAAATGGCGGCTGTCATAGGCAGATTTTTAAAGCGTTTGTACGGTCCCTTGAATTTGAATACTAATAATCTGTTTACGTATTTTCAAAATATATATGTATTTTTAGACTTGAAATATGGTTAAGCGCCTCCCCCTGAATACTACGCATGCGCGCTGACACAACAATTACAGCTGTCATAGGTAGATTCTTTTAAGCGTTTGTGAGGGATCACCTGAACTTACAAAGCAGTACTTTCTAAAAGTTTTCTTTGACTTAATTAATTTCAGAAAAATGAGGCGTCGAAAACTTTTAGAAATTATTCGTATTAAAATTCAAGGAACCGTACCAACGCGGAAATAAATTCACCTGCTACAGCCGCCATTTTTGTGTCAACGGGCATGCCTAGTATTCAGGGGGCGTTACTCTGATTGTTGATTTTTGTTCCTGTTTATGGATAGAAGAGGATGGAACCCGAGATCATTACTGCACCTTGAACAAAACATACGTAAAAACTATCTTTTTAACACTTTCCAACAAAGTTGAAAATTGATTATGCATTCGGTTTATCTGTCCGTCAGTCCGTCTGTCAACGCTCTAACTCCCGTAAATAAACTCGTATTTTCATGAAATTGATAAAGATTATTTAGGGGCACCAAAGCCTGTTTGACATCGTATATGAAGCAGGTAAGATTAATAGGTACAATTACAGGGGTACTCAAAAGTATTCCATTACATGGTGAAAAATCGTTTGCAGCGTATTTTAATGATATTACGATATTTCAAATGTATTGAAACTGATATAAATCACAGAATTTCAGTGCGACCACTTTAGAACAGGGCATTCATGGCATTTTTTATTCATTTACAGGGCCACACAAAAGAAATCGGTTGCAATACTGTCTTTGAGTAATAATTGTTGGAGTGTACGGTTTAAAATTCGGTTTGCGCTTTTAAATTTAATTAATTTTTTGTATGTTATTCGTCATATATACCTCATTTACAGGGTTGCACAAAAGTATTCACGTACCATTCTCCTTATTAGACGAAATTGCTGAAGGGTAATTTTCAACAGAAAAATATATGTATCTCTTAAGAGAACTAAATTTTGGCATGCATGTAGTTAATAAATACAAATCTATATATCCTACACAGGGCTGCTAAAAAATTCGGTTAATTTTCCGATTGCAGATGGGAACAGCTGATATTGCGTTTTAAAATGTGTTATGTCTTTCCATATGGTTGAATTAGACGTAATATTTCAATGTTTTAAATGGTGCAGCGATGTTACATTATTCTGAATGTGTTTGAAAGAGTTTCATAATCTATGCTTGATGCATGATTTTTTCATTCTTGTTTTTAAACTTCAAAAGGATTTTTATATTTAATGTATTTTTCGAGTGCCGACTAAAAATACCAAAATATATTTTTACATGGAAAATGTCAATTGTGTATTCAAATAAGATTTTGAAATTTATTCAAAACGATACTTTTGTGTCAGCCTCATACTTTAAGCCGAAGAAATCGCCGAAGAGTTTGCTATTTACAGCAACTTTTTTGACTCTGATTATTTCAGTGTTTAAGCGCGAAGTTCGACCACATATCTTTCAATAAAGGCTTTTATTATTATTTTATTTATTTATTGATGAAGTGTAATTTAATTACATAATATTATATGGAAATAAAAGCTGAACTATTTATAATGTTTTAAGTGCAAATGGGTAAATTTTCCAACTGTACGCGATAGTAATACATTTTAGAAAAGCATGATTATAAATTATTTTTTTTTAATATAAAAAGTCAGCAAATTGCATTTATAAGTGAATTTTCGTGAATTTTCCGTGATGTAAATAGTTAAATTCTGCGATGTTTAGAAGTAATTATATTTCCGAAAAATGTGAAAGCAATTGCTTAAATCGTTGACACCGTCGATATGACATCAGCATTACTAATGGGAATGTTTTTGCCTAATAATGTAGATACAGCTCTAAGTTTAACCCTTTAGTGCGCAGTTTTGCATATATGCAAACAACAGCCTTTTGAATTTAATAGAATTTTTTATTCCTATATACCTAATCCACACGTTACACCAGGCTATATACCTGATCCACCAGAAAATTAAAGTAGCAATATTTGGTTTAATTAAAAACATACATTCCATATTTAAATAAAGCGAAATGAACCATTGAAACTTTCTGGTGTAAAGTCAGCTTCTCTGAACTACCTAATTTCTAGAACGTACTCTATCATGGGAATTAAAGGGTTAATTTCATATTCTTTACCCTTCGAAATAGAATAATTTCAGGCAGTTTCCTGTTTTCAAATATGTGTGCGTCCACTGACTGGCAATTTTATTATGAAAACCTGACTGTTTTATACAAATTAGCTTTGACAACACATTGTTGCGTGTAGTGGGCAACACTAATATAAGATGTGAAGAGATTTAATTCGTGAGACACAACTATATACAAACTGTTTGTAATTATATGGGTAAATAGTGATTTGTTGGAGTTAGGACACGGGGTAATTGTATGAACTCGGAGTCATGAAGCGAGTAACAGCAAAATTGATGTATTCTTTATAGGTTCATCAGAAAGTGCTTAAAGACCGAATTGTTGAAGATAAACTAGGAAACAGGAATTCTGCTTTTTCAGAATTTAGTGTCGCCCCCGACGACAAAAAAATATATGTATATAAATATAGATACAGTAGAGTCCTGATTATACGAGTTAATCGAACTTATACCTTTGGAATGGATCATTTTCTTCTGATGGACTGATGGCTTCCATTATTATGAAACAGTCAATATAAATGAAGTGTTAGGTGAAGATGGAAGGGCAGTCGTGAAAAGTTAGAACTCTGATTTTCTGGTCAGAATGGGGGTAAAAAAAAATGGCCATAATTTAGAAAAAAAAAGAAAATATGGCCATCCCCCCCCCCCCCATTCTGACCAGAAAATCAGAGTTCTAACTTTTTACGGCTGCTCTTTCATCTTCACCTAACACTTCATTTGTAATGACTGTTTCATAATAATGGAAGCCATCAGTCCATCAGAAGAAAATAACGAAAGCGGAAACTCCGATAATCTGGACTCTACTGTAGTATCCGGACTCTACTGTACTGGACTCTACTGTCATCCGGACTCTACTGTTTTAAGACTTATAACATGCGATTTTATTTTACATAAAGTGACGTCATACACATCTGCTGAAGAATTCATCATTTGCGATCCAGTGTTAAACGACATCTACAGTAAAGTACGTTTAGGACGTCACTATCGCTGAATAATACACAAATCCAAAAAAAAGAGATTTCGTCATTCAAAAAACTCGACAAAAAAATCGGCTATCTAAAGATTCACAGGCCTTCATTTGTTTGTATTATTAATATAGATATTTAAAATTAAATTTAGTTTCTAATAACTCCCTATTTTATCAGAAATCCTTCATTTATATTTTTTCAAAATAGCATGTATTTTATTTATATTTTTTTTTCATTTTTTATGGGAAAATGGCAAAAAATATATAATTGGCATTCTTCTTTTACTTTCTACAGTAATGGAGTTCTTCCGTTGCCAATATTAAGAAAATGGCTCTAAAAGCTACAAAAAAATTAATATCTCAAAAATAAATGGACATGCAGTTTTCAAACAAATTGCATTTAAAAGTACTTTTTTTCCCGATACCACGGTATAAAAATTGAAAATGTGCGATGCTTGAAATAAAAAAAAAAATGCTATACAGTATTTAATCGTACTGCTTTGTTTTACGGCTAGCTTCTGTAAGGTAACGTTATTTTTTTGATACGACATAAAATAAGCTGTGAGAAAGAAATAGCATACCGGGGGCTAAAAAGAAAGTAGATCTCGACTTAGGACGTGGTTCCCACCGCCTAGCGATTGTTCCGACGGAAAATAAATTCTTTAGACTTCCAAAATACAATAGAAGGAAAAAAGTATGGCAGATCTTAACACAGCAGATCTAAAAAATGCGCGATTTTTTATTTTGTTTCGAAAAAAATTATATATGATTCTCTGACAGGTTTATTACACAGGAAAAATAATGAAAATAATCAGAGATACATTTTTCATATAATATGTCAATCTTTTCTTCTGTTGCACATCTGCCATACAAGTAAAAACTACTGTCGTATGGCTGTTTTACGCTAAAATAATGCAAATTAGTAAATATTTTAATAAATACGTCGCCAAATACCTTATTTTATATATTTATTTATTTTATAAAACTTAACACTTAACCCTTTAATGACCGTGATAGAATACGTTCTAAGAATTACGTAGTTCGGAGAATCTGACTTTACACCAGAAAGTTTCAATGGTTAATTTCGCTTTCGTTAAATACTGAATATCTGTTATTACTTAAAGAAAATATTGCTATTTAAAATTTCTGGTGTAAATTAGGTATACACGAATAAAAAAATACATTAAATTTAAAACACTGTTGTTTGCATATATGCAAAGCTGCACACTAAATGTTAAAGCTGGAAAAGGATACTTTTTCACCAGGCGGTGTATTTTATGTGGTCAGGCGTTCTTTTCCATGTGGTTAGTCTTTAGAAACTTGTCTAGAGGTTAGAGTTGAAGATCTCTGTTATGTTTATCACAGCCTAATTTCTTTTACTGAAACACATCTTTCTTTTGTTGATGACCATAGAACCTTTTTAAAAGAAAGGCTAGGGAATGAGTTACCACTTTCTGTCGGGGATTGTTAAAATCTACATATAAATGTACTTTTAATCAAGGATCGTCGCGAAATATATGTAGTGTTCGTAATACAGTGTTTAGTATGTAATTGTAATATGGAAGCCGAAGACTTATTTGGACGCAATTGCTGTTTGTCTGCTTTAACAAGATAAAAATTTTAAACTGCAAGAGATCTCAAATATTAAACAGTGGATATTTAATACTTGGATTGATAAGATTTTGCTTTTGTTGTTGTTACTTATATATTACTTTAGAATTACTAGTGTGGAAAACACATTTATGACTCTTTAGCTAAATATCTGCAAAAAACATTTTTGCTCAACATGGCTACAATGAATATTCTTAATTATGTAAAAAAAAATACTATATAAACTATTCTAGTAGAAAGAGTAGATACAGGTAACACGGCACACATGTGAAATTGTTTTTCTGGATTTTTGTTTATGTTTAAAAATCGATTTTAGTATTTTATACGCTGTTTAAATCTTCTCTTTTTCGAATATTGTTATCCAAATCCCAAGAATGTGCTATTAAAAACACGCCACATTTGAGGAATTCTAGAATAGCTATTTGCGTCAAATGCGTAAAAACATATTTTGCATTTCTCTTCGTCAGGATAATGGATTCACATAACTTTTTATTACTTCAGGCTGTTGCTGTTTCATTGGAATTACTGCAGCGGAATACACGTGATTATACACTGGTTTCCAAAAATTAAGGAAAAACAACAAAAGTAGCGATTACTCAAAATGTTACAAGTAGATTTTAATAAAACTGAGACACAATTACACATAGTAAGGTATAAAACAACATTAAAAGAAATTTCCAAATGATTGTGGTGTTTCAGAAATTAATACGATTATAAAATAAACAAAATAAATGTCTTAGTTAGGTATAGGAAAATTACCTTTAATTTGGAGTATGATCACCCCTAGAAACAAAATATCACATACAGCGAAGTATGATACTGTCAATTATGCAATCGATGAGTTTGCTGGGAAGTGCGAGCCATTTCTCTTCTAAAGCAGTTGTAAGCGTGGCAAGGGTCTGAGGGGGAGATTGAGAGCAGAGACACATCTTCCTAAAGCATCCCAAAGATGCTCAATGGAATTCAAGTTCAGTGATCGCAGTGGCCATTCCATGCGCTGAATTGTTTGGTGCTGAAGATAATCTTCTACGATGTGAACCCTGTGCGGTCTAGCATTATCGTCCTGTAACAGGAAATCTTTACCTATTGCACCGACATAAGGGTGCATATAAGCATCAAGAATATCATCTCTATAGACATGAGCATTCACAGTTCCACGGGGAAAGACATGGGGGTACGTACGTCCGCCCAAAAAGATACCATCTCAAACACAGACACTGCCTCCTCCATACGAATATCTTTTACGAATGTTTGATGGATGATAGCGTGTTCCCTGTTCTCTTAAAATCAAACAATGCCTACTATCGCTTTGGAGGTTAAACTGGAATTTATTTGTGACGAGAACACGTATCCATTGATCAACCGTCCAGTGGACATGTTGACATGCCCACCTTAAACGTTCCCTCTGGGGACATGAGGTGAGCGGCACACAAATATCTGGTCGCATCGCGTAAAGACCGCCTTCATGGAGCTTCCTACGTACGGTAGACGTTGATACCAACCTTCCAGTGACTCGAGCAAGGACGTGTTTAAGATAAGAGGGGGTTGTTGTCCTATTCCTTCGTGCACATAACCGCAAATTTCGGTTATTGGTGCTTGTCGTAGCTCTTGCTCGTCCTTCGCTGAACCTTCTGGAGGCCAAACCAGTGGTTTGAAAGTGTTGCTACAGCCTATGAGCAACAGAAGGGCTCGCATTTAGCCATCTGGCTACCTCTGTCTGACTTTGGCCGGCATCCAGTCTTCCAATACCTCTATATCGCAGTTATGCGGACAAATGATACCTTGAGTTCATACTAATGAATTGCCTATCTGCGTTTTCTTATCTCATTGTCACAGCGACACCAGCAGCCGTACTCTCTAGCATGCATTTTTATGCTCCGCACAGATGACGCAATCCGATTGCAGCGCCACTAATTTGGATTTTGTAATTTTAATCAGCATCTTTTAGTTAACAACATATCAAAGTCCTTAATTTTTGGAAACGAGTGTACTTTGGAATGATATTAACATGGCCCATTCCGTATTTGTAAGAACTTCTTTAAATAGCATAGAAAGGATAATAATATTGATAAATGTTGTGTTTTTTACTGTGATTGTTACATTATTATCAGTCCTTCTTTTTTAACGGTTTATGACTATAAGTTATGTGTTTTGATTGATACACTTTATTCCCTCCAATATTCTAGTACATGATATAACTTCAAAAAGTTTTTCTTTTTTGAATGTATATTCCAACTATTCCAACGTATCTTTTTGAAGTCTTGTTGATAGCTTAACTTGAATTGAAAAATAAAAGAAAAAGTATTTTTAGTAATAATATAAACACTTTTGGATCATTACACCATATAAACTACTAGAAGGTACCCGTCAAGATTTGACGGTAAATAACTTGAATGTTTCATTAGAAAAATTCTTGAACTTTTAATGAATTGCTTTTAAAATAATTATTGAAATTGTGACAAATTTCTATATTGCATAAGACGGGGGATCCATCTTCCGGTCCCAGGCCCTTTTCAGGCCCATCTGTCGACACAAGGAACCACCCGTGAAACAAGCCCCGCGACGCGTCCCGAAGGTCGCCGCCAGACAAGCTCCAACAGAGCGGAACCCCGCGCCAACTCCGGTCAAACCGACACCGCTGCCCAGCGCACACGGTGACGGCTATTCCCAAGAAGAGACGAACGGCCGCTACGAGAGTCCTCACCACCCAGCTAGAAAAACCAAGTGGTCCCTAAACTTGGTTACTCGAGCCGGTAGACCCCGCAAGCCATCGCAGGAACCAGACGCCTATAAAGACGCTGGGCCCACGGACTGAACCGAGGCTTCCCGACCCGAATTTAATTTACGGACAGGCCCCCAAGATCAGATACCATTTTCCGGCAGAGACATTTTTGTGGGCCAGCCGATCGGAAAGTTAGTGAGGAGCCCCTAGCTTGAAAACCAGGGAGGACGGGGAAAATCCCTCCGGCCGTAAAGCGACCCAGCTATATTGCATAAGTGATTTCTATTTCTTTAAAGCGATACACGGTACAGTCAGCCAAACCTATTCAATGAAGTCACAGAATTTTAACTTTATAATTTACAACAAATTATGCTTCTTTTTACCAGAAATTTAACTAAAAATAGTGAGTAGAGCATTTATTTTTATTTACTATGGTTTCATTTTTTCGAAAAAATAACAGTATTTATTTTTATTTATTTATTATGATTTTTTAACTACATGACCATTAAAAGCTGCCATGAATTTTATTTTTATCAGTCTCATTCTCTATATGCCCAAATTTGAAACTTGGTGCAGCATATAATTTTTATTACTTGAATTTTATTTTACATTTTTATGCATTTTTTAAATATTAAACAATGGATATCAAGATAATTTTTTTAATAGTTCTCATATGAATATCTTTCATTCTTTCCGTTTTCTTTTTTTAAGGAAAAGAAAGGCAAACTTTTCTTTCTGACACACACACAGACATTCTTGATAATGGTCAGAAGAAATAACAAAAATTGTAGATCAGCTCAATTTATTTAATTGATTATTACATTAAAAATATTATAGCTTAAATATTTTAAATATAAAATTATTATTATTATTATTTTAAATAGTGTTCAGCGTTAAATTTTTATTTAATTATAAAGCATTCAAATAATAATAAAATAAAAATCATATAACTTCTCCTCCTAATAAAATATGTCATTATTGAAATAACTTATGGCGAAAAATATTACAGAAATCATTTTGCCGAGCGTTGGGTTCGAACCTGTACATCCTGTACCGTTCGAACCTGTTCGAACCTGTACCGTATCCACTACAAAATATCGGCGCTTTAAACTGCTGCTTTAGACCGCTCAGCCACCGAGAACTCGTTCTCAATCCCTCTAAATTGAACTGGGTTGATGCATGTGCAGATGTCTCGAAATGGGTCTACTTAAAATTTTACCTTTGCTTTTTAATATATGATGATTTTATAGTTTTTGAAAGTTTTAAAAAACTGAAGAAGGATAGATGTTATACAACGTAGATTAAATAAAGGCAGTTGTTCGACTTATAATACGGCATCGGAATGCTTAAGCCTAACATGGCCGAAATAAAATGGCTGATTTTAACGAAAGATTATCAAGATCCGGATGAGTTCACTCCGGAAGCGTTATAAACTTTGCATCATAATATATATAATTATAGTAGAAAGAGCAGATGCACGTAACACGAGATACATGTGAAATTGTTTTTCTCGATTTTGTTTATTTTTAAAGATCGATTTTAGGATTTTATACTCCTTTTAAAATTACCCTCGGTCGAATATTTTTATTCACATCCCGAGAATGTGCTACCATGAACATGCCACATTTGAGGAATTCTAAAATAGCTATTTGCGTCAAATGCGTAATGGCATATTTTGCATTTATCTTCGTCTGGATAATGGATTCACATAACTTTTTTATTACTTCATGTCCATGCTGTTGCTGTTTCATTCGAATTACTGCAGCGGAGAACACGTGATTAATCTTAGGAATTACATTCACATGGCCCATTTCGTATTTGTGAGCACTTCTTTAAATAGCAAAGAAAGGCTAATAATATTGATAAATGTTGTGTTTTTTTCTGTAATTGTTGCATTATTATCAGCCTTTCTTTTTTGCGGTTTATGACTATTAGCTATAAGTTTTGATGTATATTCTTTATTCTCCTAAATATTATCAAAAAAATGTTCTTTTTAAATTGTATGTAGGGTAAGGTGCCCTATTATCGTCCCCCAGTCACTTTTAGGCCCTTGTAAGTTGTAATTTTCAGTGAAAATCTAACACAGTTGGATTTTACATAGAATGACTACCCACGCACATAGAAACATAGGCAAATATCGTTCAAAAAATATTAACAATTCGAAAAATTCCTTTTTTCAAAAATATCTAAAAAATGCAAAAGAAAAAAAAAAATGGTCCCAATTTCGGCCCCCCTAAACATCCAATACGCCGAGGCTTAACTTATAACTAAATCAAAATTTATTCCTAAATGAGTAAGTAATTTAATTTATATTAAAGTAAGGCACAAAGAAATGTACTAATTATCAGTGGTAGAATGACTTAACTAAGCATTAGCATATTTGGCAACCTCCCGTTTTTTTTTCATACCAAAATTTTATGCACAAATACTTGCTTTATACAATCGCAGTTTTAACGCAATTAAATAAAGAAAACATTTTTGTAAGACTTTACTGGTATCCAAAAAATCGGGTGATTGGCAACTATGCATTAGCCACCCAAACATGAGGAAAAAATTGAAAAAAAAGTCATGAAAAAGCATTACTAATTTCGTCCCAGGGACGAAAATATCAACCGCAAGGTGGACGAAATTAGGATCACGCTACTTCCTTATATAATGGATCTTCAATTCCCGTAAGATGAACTGAGCGTCCTATAATTCATTGTATGCTACTGTCAGCATCTTACCAATGTAAAATACATGCAATGAATAAGAAATAAATACTTACAGTACAATAAATAACGTTCTACAAACGACGTAATAAGAACTCAGGTCTTCTAAAAATAGGTAATGCGCCATCTTTAATTTATGTATGCGTATTGGCGAACGAAACTTTCAATACTCACCCCTTTTACCTTCCGTCCCCTGTGCCTTGCGGCAGAAGTGGCGCCACTTTCGCAGAAGCGGAAAAGTTAAGGGGGACGAAATATGGGCACTTTACCCTACTATTCCAACGCATCATTTTAAAATCTTGTTGATAGGCTAAATTGATTTGAAAAATAAAAGACAAAGTATTTCTAATAATAAGCAATTTTGTACCATTACACCATACATAATCAAAATTTTAAATAAATGAGTTGTGTATGTACCACAAATTTTTTGCTACATTTGTGTACAAACAATTAATATAACGTATTTAACTGGGTTTGTACTGGTCCCGTTATTTATAAAATAGCAGTATTTTGTTTATAAAAAAAAATAAATCTAGTTCAAACGCCTGAAGTTTCGCTTTATTTAAGAAGAGATTTGCTATAAGAAAATACTGATACCGAAGAATTTCTTAGTCTGGAAATTCCAGGAACCGTATGAACTGTGCTTAATATAAACATTTTAATTTTTTTATGGTTTATTCACATCCCATTTATTTAAAATTTATATTTTTAATAAGTTTTTCTTCTGAATATTAAGGGGACCGGGTAAGCGAAATTCAACTAAAAAATCGATTTTTACTTTTTTATATCATTAAAAGTTTAAACTTTTATCAGTTGAACGAGGTATTTACACAGGTTTCATTATTAAAAAAAAAAAAAAAA
This sequence comes from Maratus speciosus, assembly GCA_963932465.1. Lineage (NCBI taxonomy): Eukaryota > Metazoa > Arthropoda > Arachnida > Araneae > Salticidae > Maratus > Maratus speciosus. The sequence continues at coordinate 603,368,909 of OZ010791.1, read as the reverse complement.
AAAAAAAAAGTGCTGGATTTTTTTTAATTTTTTCTAAGAGCACTTCACAGCAGTTGACTATTTTTTTTTTTTAATTCAGATTTCTTGATTGGCACAACTTTTCTGAAGCAGTAAAATTCCCATTGTTTTCGCCTTCATTAATATGTTATTAAATAAGGTGAATTTTACTATTTCAAAAAAGTGGTGCCAATCAAGAAATCAGAATTTAAAAAAGTAGTCCAGTGGCAACACTGCTTCACAGCTTTAATTGACTTTTTCTCAAAGCTTCGATTTTTCAGGTTTGTGTTCCTTTTTTTCAATATCTATTAAACTTAAGAACACGGATTTTTTTAATACTTATGTTATAGTACACACTTTAACACAGGGATTTAATGATTTGTTGAGAATTATTTATTTTAGGCAGTGAAATATTACCAAAAATGCTAATTTAAAAATGTCGTCAATAAATAATTAATAATAAACTTTCAGTTTCGCTTAGAAAGAAAATGGTCAGTTAAAATACGTAAAGTATGTTATTCAAACTACTCTAAAAAATCTAGACCTCTATCTTTCACCATTTCTGTGAAAAAGGTACATAAAGTTGGTGTATTTTAACATGGCCGAGATATAGCTTACCCGGTCCCTTTAACATAATGGTGTTTTACTAAATAAAGTTTTTTCAAATAATTTAATTTTCCTTGCGAAATATCTCTTTTTAAAGGAAAGTATCAAGATCAATACTGACAGAAAGGAAGAATCGTACAACTATTTTGTTTTAATTTTTTTTTAGCCCTAAGTTTTTTTTTTGCTAATTTTTATTCTTTAAAAAAAAGATACTCCGTTGTATGATTTCAGAAATTAGTTTTTATTTTCGTAATTTTATATTATCCTGACCGTAATACGGCCAGTAATATTGTCATAATACCATAACAGATAAATGGCAGGACAGTTTGTTACAGATTTTTAACAGTTCACACTAATGCGATTGGTGAATTTATAACATTCAGTGGTGGAAAATTGGCGCAGAGGTGGAGCCTAACGACACCACTAAATTTTTATGGTATTAGTCAGTTTAATAAAAACTCAGAAATTTGATCATTAGATAAGAGGCAAAATACTACTATAATTTAGTGGTGTCAATAGGCTCCACCTCTGCGCCAATTTTCCACCACTGAACATTGTTGGCAAAATAATGATAATGAAATATAACGCATTAATTCAAATTTAATGAGGAATCAAATTTTGATAGTCATTTTTATCAAACGTTTAATTTTGTTAAGGAAAAACGAAAATTAATGAAAGCATCTTTTGCATGCAATAATAAACGTTTGTTTCATGTTTCGAAAATATGTTTTGAACGCTTACATTTAAAATTTGGTCAGTGCGAATTCGTACTAGTCTCGGGTTCACTAATTAATACATTATTGTAACAAAATTAAACTATCACAGAGTACGAGGATGAAATTAAACACTCAATTATAAAGTCTAAGTATTCTCACAGAAAATATTTCAAGTATTTTCTCAGATTTACTAAAAATTGCATTCAGTTAATGTTGCTAAAAACAGTTATTATTATAATTATTATAATAATAATAATTATTATTACTATTATATTATTATTTTTTTAATATTATTGTAGAATCTGTCGAAAATTGCCTTTTCTCATATATAAACAACAACAACAAAAACAATTCAATAAATTGTTTTATATAATAGTTTCGAATGATACCGATTCGAGGAAGCAGAAAACTATTTTTGTCGACTCAATTTCATTTGATTTATAAAAAAAATCCTTCGAAACATTTCCTTTCTTTGTAAATTTTATTTTTCCTACTCTCGTGATATAGTTTTTTTTTCTTTTTTTTTTCATGTTTTGAAGGTTTGTTACAATGAATGCCGCATTTGGGGAATTGTAGAATAACCATTTGTGTCTTAATACACGGCATCATTTTATTCGTCGACATAATGGATTCGCTTATGTACATTTTTTTTTCTTTTGCTGTTGTTGTTGATGCTTTAAATTCGGAATATTCTAGTGGTATCCACACATCATTGATGCTTTTAGTAATTTTATTAATCATGGCTCATTTTTTACCTACATTAGCTGCCGCAAATAGCACAGAATGCGGGTGAAATTACGTCCTATTTCAAATAGCCAAATAATAACATTACCAAAAAGTTTAAATTAAAACATATATTTACAAGTACACGAGAGTTTTATTTCACATTTTACGACGACTTTTTTTAACTATTGTTGCTCGATAGCAAATAATATCTCCTTTCAAACACTAAATTTTTTTTCAGGTGAATATTACAAAGAGAAAGAAATGTTTGGTGAAAAGTAAGTCATATTTAAAAAGTTACATTTAAAATCATTTTCATATAGCCTTATTATAAATACCCGAAAGCAAAGACTCAGTTAACTTAGTTCATTTTATATTAGCTAATTTTCATATGTTTAACTAACCTTATTTAATTAAACACGAAAACAGCTATTAATAGCAGCTGATTTGGCCATAAAATCACCCAGTGAAAGATAAATGAATTGAAACCCTTTTGCAGGGAGATCGACACTGGTTTTTTAATTATAATTTAATCTTCCGTAATATTTTTAAAGTCGATAAAATTAACGGATTTTTAGAGTCTGAATGAGGGGTTAGCGAGCGTAGCTCGTAGGTGGTAGAGCCACCTAGTATATTAAAAAATAAATAAAATGCTTATTATAAAAATATGAAATCAACCAAACATGTTAAGAATAGAAAACTATTTTTGGAAATTAAATATTATTAGAATAAAAAAATCTTTTAAAACATTCTCCTCTTTGTACGCTGTATTTTGCAAATCTTCTAATACCATTTTTTGTACACATCCAAAATTTGCGCAATAGCGAGCACAAAATTTTATTAATTCTGGAATAGACATTTATGTCTAATGCCTTTGTGAAGAGGATGGATTCGCATAGATTCCTTCCATGATTCTGCCGATGTCTTAGATTTGGAATATTCCATTTCGGTCTACACATCACTATTGTTTTTAGGAATTACATTAATCATTGAATGAATTGGTATATGGTATAAGTGATTTCTAGATATTTAAGGCGATAGGTCAGTTTAACCTACTTAGAGAACCTACAACTTACTATGTTATACGTTCTCTAAATCTACTCAATTAAGTAAAATAATGTTATGTTTGTAATTTATAACCAATTTTGTTTGCTTTTTATCAGAAGTTTAACTAAAACAAAATGATAGAGCATTTATTTTAATTGACTGCAGTCTCAATTTTTTGAAAAAATAACAATATTTAGTATTTTCTAATTCTTTTTTTAACAATAGGACCATTAAATTTTTTCATTAACTGTACTTTTATCAGTCTCATTTTAAAACCTGAAACTTAAAACTTAATGCTAGCAGCTAACAATTTATAATACATATATTTTTTTAATTAGTTGAATCGTATTCTACATTTTCAAACTTATTTAATTATTAAACCACGGGTATCAAGGTAATTTCATTTATGGTTCTTATATGAATAATTTTCTTTCTTTCTATTTTCTTTCTTTCTTTCTGTTTTCTTTCTTTCTTTCTTTCTTTTTTTTTACAGAAAAGAAAGAAAAACTTTTATTTGTACACACACATATATATTCATCAAGATAATGGATTCGCATTATTATTATTATTGCTGCTGTTGCTGATATCGTATATCTGCAACATTCCAGTGGAGTCCACGAATAGTAATTGTTGTTAAACATTACATGAATCATGGCTCAATTCGTACTTATACTCGCTACCGTAAATGGTAAAGAATGGATATCAATGTCCTGTTTTTGTCTAATTATTATGTTTTTTTAAGCTTCAGTCTTGTAGAAAACTATAACTTAATCCGATTTGAAAAATTGCCCGTTTTGTGTATATATATATATATAAAATCTGTAAAATAATTCTTAAAAAACTATGAAATGAATCCGATATGATAGAAAATAAAAATATTTTTGTCGAATAAATTTAATTGACTTAAAAAAACTTTCTAACCATTTCCTTTTTTTATAAATTGTATTATTTTAATCTTATAATGCACTCTTTTCCACTCACATCCTTAATGTGAGCAACAGTGAGCGCAAAATTTCACAAATTCCAGAACAGCCCATTTGTATATAATGCATACAATCACTTTATACATGTCATATCTGATCCATATCTTTATCCAGGTAATGAATTCGCATTATTATTATTTTTGCTGTTGTTGCTGATGTCATACATTTGGTGTATTCCAACGTAGTCACCACATCGTGTTTGCTGTCAGAAAATACATTAATCAATGCTCGATTCATACTTATATTCGCTTCCACAAATACTAAAGAAGAGACATAAATATCTAGAAGAATGTCGTGTTTTTATCTAATTATTATGTATTTTCAGCTAGAGTGTTTTAGAATCAACTATAACTGAATTCGATTTGAAAAATTGTGTCGTTTTTATACACATTTAAAATAGTCTATAAAATAATTTCTATAAAACTAAGAAAGGAGAAGAGAAAACTATTTTGTCGAATAAATTTATTTCCTTTAAATAATTTTTCTAACCATTTCATTTTTATAAATGGTATTTTTTGAATCTTATAACGCACTCTTTTCCACTCACATACTAAAGCAACAGTGAGCGCATGGTTTGATGAATTCTAGAATAGCCATTTGTATCTAATGCATAACATCATTTTATGCATGTCGTTTCTGTTCCATATCTTCGCCGAGATAATGTATCCTCGTCATTTTTATTTTTATTTTTATTGCTCTTGTTGCTGATGTCCAACTTCGGATTAGTGCAGTGAAAAAGACATCATTATTGTTTTTGGAATCGACATAAATCACGGCTCATTTGGTAAGTGCATTCAGTGCCATAAATAACAAAGTTCGGATGAAAATTTCACTATAAATGATGTATTTTGATTCGATTATTGCAGACTTTTTACATATTAGGATATCTTCCTTTACTTTTATTTGACTGAATTTGTTCGTTGAAATATGATCATCTATGACTTCATTACAAAACAATTTCAGTTTCATACGTACATAAAAAAAAACAAACAGTTTTATGTAATGTCGGCACATGGTATATAAAATCTTGTTTGTTGATAAGCCTATTTTTTTTAAAGAAAAACTTAATAAGATATTTGATGATTTTATATTTGATGTATTATTATTCGTATTCCGTGATGTAATATAATGGAAAACTACTTACTAAATTATATTTAAATAAAATGTCGTATTTTGATCTCATGGTTTCATAGATTTCATATTTTAGGAATGTCTGCCTTAACTTTATTTGATACATCTTTTTTTTCTTGAAATAGGATCAGATAAGATTTTTATTGCAAAACCGTTTCTGTTTTATAAGTGCATAAAAAAAGTCTTATTGGTATATATATTTTTTCAAAATCTTTTTTGTCGTGACCGTTTTTTTTTTTTTTTTTTTTTTTTTTTTTTTAGAAAAACTTAATAAGTTATTTGATGATTTTATATTTCAAGTATTATTATTTGTGTTTCGCGATGTAATATAATGGAAAACTCCCTATTACAATATTTTATAATAAAATGTCGTATTTTTATCTGACTGTTTCATTATTTTTTATAGGTTAGGAATGTCTGTTTTAACTTTATTTCATACAATTTGTTCCTTGAAATAGGATCATATATGACATTTATTGCAATCCACATTCTGGTTTATGGGTAAATAAAAAAAGTCTTAAGAATTAATGGCATTGTTTCGAAATCTTGTTTATTGATGACCTTATTATTATTATTATTATTATTATTATTATTTTTTAGAAAATCTTAATAAGACATTTGATGATTTTACACTCCATATACTATCATCATTTGTATTGTGAAATGCAATACAATGGAAAGCAATTTACTGAAATATATTTCAATAATATGTCGTATTTTTATCTGATTACTGCATTTTTTATAGCTTAAGAATGCCTCCTTGTATTTTATTTGATACAATTTGCTACTTGAAATGATATCATATTTGACTTTTGTCTCAAAACCCTTTCTGTTTTATATGTACATAAAAGTAAAAAAATAATTTTTTTATGAAATATCGACATAATCAGGGTGTTTCATAAAAGATGGCCAAAACTTTAAGAGTTGATAGTATACATCCAAGCAAACAACTTTCATCAAAGAATGTATGGACGGAAATAAAACACAAATTTGCTGGCGCATTTGGATACTTGGTCCAGTGTTGCCAGCGGGATACTTTTTTTAAAATTCAGATTTATAGTTTGATACCACTTTTTTGAAATAGCGAAATAAGCCTTATTGAATGACAGATTAAATAAGGTGAAAACAAGGCGGATTATCAAAAAAAAAAAAAAAAAAAAAAAAAAAAAAAAAAAAAAAAAACTAGTGGCAATAAAAAAATTTGAATTTTAAAAAAGTACCTCATTCGCAACACAGACTTGGTCCATCGAAACGTTAAACTTCCATTCCTATTGGGAGTTATCGGGAGAAGAATGACAGAAATAGCATGCAAATGGGATATAGGGAAGAAGAAGAACGTGTATGCACAACTTCACCTTGATTAATACATAAAAGCTGCTGATCCGAGTGGGCAACTGTCAATCGCAGTAGGAACGTAACGGAAGATGTTGCCTTTCACTAATAGGGAAAAGGCTGATGTGCATTTTATCTACGGAACTGCAAATTGAAATGGCTCAGAAACTCAACGATTGGACGGAGAGTGGGTTTCCCACCTTGCTTTTGTCACTTATTCGTTTTTTGCTTGTTTTTGCCTCGCATAACAACATGTCCAGTGTAGCCAGTGGGCTACTATTTTTAACTTCAGATTCCTTGATTAGCACTACTCTTTTCAAATTGTAAAATTCGCCTTATTTAATGGCATATTAATTAAGGCTAAAAGAAGGAGAATTTTAATTTTTCAAAAAAGTTGTGCCAATCAATAAATCTGAATTAAAAGAACGTAGCCCGCTGGCAACACTGAATATCTCATTTGACTCCCTCTAGCACCTTTACGTTTTAATTCCGACCATATATTCTTTGAAGAAAATTGTTTATTTTGATGCGTAGTATCACCTCTAAAAAGTTTTGCCCATCTTTTATGAAACACTCAGTATATGTTTTTGCAATCTTGTTTTAACTTTTATTTAAATTAAGTTTTTTTTATAAGAAAAATTTAATAAGATATTTCATGATTTTATATTTAATGCATTATTATTTTCATTTCGAGATGTAACATAATGAATAGCTGCTTATTGAAGGATATTTTCCTGTAGACAACATGTATGCTTCATATACTTTTATAAAGCTTTTTTTACAAGGTTACCTTCTTTTCCCTTTGTGATATGTATAAGAAAACGGGAATCAATCACATATAAAATACTGAACAAGTATTCTTGAACACTACTTTATGATTCGGAGTTTCAATTATATATATAATGGCGCAAAGTGTATAACGCTTCCGGAGTGACCTCATCCGGATCTTGATAATCTTTCATTAAAATCAGCCATTTTATTTCGGCCATGTTAGGCTTAAGCATTCCGATGCCGTATTATAAGTCGAAAAACTGCCTTATTTAATCTACGTTGTATAGCATCTATCCTTCTTCAGTTTTTTAAAACCTACAAAAACTATAAAATCATCATATACAAAACGCAAAGTTAAAATTTTAAGTAGACCCATTTCGGGACATCTGCACATGCATTAACCCTGTTCAATTTAGAGAGAGTGAGAAGGAGTTCTCGGTGGCTGAGCGGTGTAAAGCAGCAGTTTAAAGCGGCGGTATTTTTTATTGGATAGCAGGTTCGAACCCAACGCCGGCAAAATGATTTCTGTGATATTTTTCGCGATAAGTTATTTCAATAATGACATATTTTATTAGGAGGAGAAGTTATATGATTTTTATTTTATTATTATTATTATTTGAATGCTTTATAATTAAATAAAATTTAACGCTGAACAATATTCAAAATAATCCCTCTTTCATTACAATTAATGTACCCTCTATCGCTTTAAAGAAATAGGAATCACTTATGCAATATAAGAATTTGTCACAATTTCAATAATTAATTTAAAAGCAATTCATTAAAAATTCAAGAATTTTTCCAGTGAAAATTCAAGTTATTTACTGTCAAATCTTGACGGGTACCATCTAGTAATAATAATAATAACAATAGCAAAACAATGAAAACCAGAAAAAAAAAACCCAATGAAAAACCAAGTAAATGTCTCTCAAAAAACTACGTTTTTAAACTGCGATAACTTTTAGGAAAAGTAATTGTAAGACTTTTAGTAAAATTAGGATAGAAACATAATTGTAGGCCGATTTTCAAATAATTTAGAAGTTTTTCGTTATCCCAATAAAGAATAAGGAAATATTAAGAACGATTCTGTCTTACGTTTTATTATATTTTCATTTTAAATATTCAAGATTGTTTTCCATGCATTTTTAAAGCAAAGTAATATTTTTCATTAATTAAATTCAATGTAATGTTAAAAAATTCCGGTAGTAACGAAAAACTGCTATAACAGTAAAATACATGCAACATACAACTATTCCTTTTGAAGAATAAGTCTTGAATATGAGATTCGTTTTTCTTTTTTTCAAAATATATGCTAATACAAATGAATTTGATAACTGAATATAACTAAATTCCACGTTAAAAAACTCATTTTTGATAATGCAACATATAATCCAGTATAGATAGCATTTTAATTAAATATCCTTATATATGTATCATATGAGTTCAAACATGTTCTTTATATTTTTCTGAAGTTAATGAACAATTCGTCAAACATTCTAAAATTGAATGTGTCCTGTTTCTACTGGCCATATAGTATATACTATACATATATATGTATATGGACGCACACACGCGCACAAATTTATATATAATCTCCTATAGATGAAGAATATGTTTCTTTTTAAAATACCATTCAAACGCAATATGAAGGAAATATAAAACTGATATTGTCGACTCAACTTTATTTGATTTATAAAAATCACTTTAAACATTTCCTTCCTTTATAAATTCTATTTTTTGAATCGGATGATAAAAATCTTTTGTATCTGGTTTTATCCACATTGTGAAAGTGTGCCACAATGGATACATTGCATTTGAGGAATTCAAGAATAGCCATTTATGTTTATTGCATAACATCATTTTTCGGCAACTTTTGTATTTTATATCTTAGCACAGATAATGGGTTATCTTCATTTTTTGCTGTTGTTGATGACTTGCATTTGGATTATGTCAGAGGCGAACACATCATGACTGTTTCTATTTAACCCCTTAAGTAACGTATTCTATTTAGTGATAGTATGCTGAATACCGGATATATTAAATTTCCTCAAAGGTAGCTTGTAACATTATTTTTAATTACATATGAATTACTTAAATACATGTTATGTGAGGAGATGAAATAAAGATTTATTTATATCATACAAACAAAAATAAGGTTCGAAATAAACAACTATTACAGGGTTTGTACAGTTCCTTGGATTTTCAGACTAAGAAATTCTTCGGTATCAGTATTTTCTTATAGAAAATCTCTCCTGAAATAAGGCGAAATTTCGTGCGCGTAAACTAGATTTATTTTTCTGGTAACCCCTTGGGTACATTTGACGACTGAGACTCGTCATGCATTTGGCCACTGGCGCCTATTTTTACATTCTATTCATACCACTATTTAAAGGAAAATATTTTCGTAGTATTTTTCTCTTGCACATTCTGTTAAAGTGCATATTAAAGATTCTTGTTTAGAAAAAGTGGTGCGAAAAAAAAAATCAAAAACGACAGTGGCAGACCTGATATAAATCCGTACCCAAGGGGTTAAAAAAATACTGATATTTCGCATTGAAAATAACGGTACCCGTACGAACCCTGTATTAGACATGCAAATTGTAAAGTTTGTAATTTTTTTCAATTATTGTTACTTTACAATAAAGCAAAGAAATATATGTAAAAAAAAAAAAAAAAAAACTATAAATGCCTATGCTCTAAAGATCGTTCAAAACCAATGACAATAGCAATTAGCTATGAGAAAAAAAAAACCATATGCTTAGGACATTGCAGTCTGGACTTAAAATGAGGACGTACGCACACATGTCCTGGTATTGAAATTGAAGATTTCATGACGTACGCATGTACGTCGTAGTGCTTAAAAGGGTTAAGATATTCATAATGGCTCATTTCATAATTGTATTCAATACTATAAGTGGGAGACAACTGATAATATTCTCGATGAAAATTGAATTTTATATGTGATTGTTCTTTTTTCCTTTTTGTTTTCAGAATATTTGCTTGTCAGTTTTTTAGTTTGTATTCTTCGGATAATAATGGCAAATGATTTCAATTGCAAAACATTTCCTGTCTTAGAAATATGCTTGTCTGTTCTTTAGTCTCCATTCTTCGGAATTCGATTGTAGAACGTTTCCTTTCTTAGAAATATGTAGGGATAAAAGTCTTAAATATACACTGGTTTCCAAAAATTAAGGAAAAACAACAAATGTAGCGATTACTCAAAATATTACAAGTAGATTGTAATAAAACTGAGCCACAATATACAACACATAGTAAGGTATAAAATAGCATTAAAAGAAATTACCAGACGATTGTGGTGTTTCAGAAATTAACAAAACTATAAAATAAACAAAATAAATGAACCAGTTTGGTATAGGAAAAGTACCTTTAATATTAAGTATAATCACCTCTAGAAGCAATACAGCACATACAGCGATGTGTGATGCCTGTCAATTATGCGATCGATAAGTTCCCTGGGAAGTGCCAGTCATTGTTCTTTTAAAGTAGTTGTAAGCGTGGCAAGGATCTGAGAATGGGTATTGAGAGCAGCGACACATCTTCCTAAGACATCCCAAACATGCTCGATAAGATACAAGTCCAGTGATCGAGCTGGCCATTCCATGCGCTGAATTGTTTGGTGCTGAAGATAATCTTCTACGATGTGAACTCTCCGCGGTCTAGCGTTATCGTCCTGTAACAGGAAATCATTGACTATTGCACCGGCATAAGGGTTGCACATAAGCATCAAGAATGTCATCTCTATAGACGTGAGCATTCACAGTTCCACTTGGTAAGACATGGAGGTTTGTACGTCCGTCCAAAGAGATACCATCCCACACACAGACACTGCCTCCTCCATACGAATCTCTTTTACGAATGTTTGATGGATGATAGCGTGTTCCATGTTCTCTCCAAATCAATCAACGCCTACTATCGCTTTGGAGGCTGAACTGGAACTCATCCGCGAAGAGAATACGACTCCATTGATCAGATGTCCAGTGGACATGTTGACGTGCCCACCTTAAACGTTCCGTACTGCGACATGAGGTGAGCGGCACACAAATTTCTAGTCGCATCGCATAAAGACCACCTTCATGAAGCCTTCTACGCACAGTAGACGTTCATACCAACCTTCCAGTGGCTGCAGCAAGGGAGAATATAAGATGAGAGCGTGTTGCTGTTCTGTTCCTTCGTGCACATAATCGCAGATATCATCATCGGTACTTGTCGTAGCTGTTGCCCGTCCTTGTCTAAACCTTCTGGAGGCCGAACCAGTGGTTTGAAATTGTTTCCAAAGCCTATGAACAACAGAAAAACTCAGATTTAGCCATCTGGTAACCTCTGTCTGACTTTTACTTACCTCCAATCTTCCAATAGCTCTATATTGCAGTTATGTGGACAAATGATACCTTGAGTTCATACTAAAGAATTGGCTATCTCAGTTTTCTTATATCATAATCACAGCGACCCCAGCAGCCGTACTCTCTAGCATGCATTTTTATGCTCCTCACATATGACGCAATCCGATTACAGCGCCACTTATTTGCATTTTGTAACTTCATTTAGTACCTTTTAGTTAACAACATATGCAAATTTCATGCGGATAGGTTCCTTTTTGAACGAGTTATCGCTCTTTTCATGATTTTTCCTTAATTTTTGGAAACCAGTGTATATAAATCTGAATTAATGCATTTTTATTTATATTATAAATAGATAAACCTAACTGTGTTTGAAATTTTGTGAAAAAGAATATTCAAGACTATTGGTTGAAAACTTTTTACAACAAAGAGGGGTTGTTCATGATTTTTCTATGTTTTTTTAAGAAGTACTGAGAAAAAATAAAATAAAGTAACAAGAAATATTAGTCAGAATGAAATGAAGGTCAAGAAATACTTTAACCTCTCCACGCCCTTTTCCACATATACGGACGTTTAGTTTTTATAGTTATAATTACTGTCAATAATAAAAAGAAAGAACAAAAAATTTATAATAACCTATTCTCTACAGAATATCTTAACAAGAGAAGTAAAAATTTTATGTTTTGGCTCCACCAATGTAGAGTTACAGATGTAAAACAAAGCGCGAAGTAATTTTTCGGCAGTCAGTGATGTTGAATTATTTGAACAAACCATTAATATTTTATAAGAATAACATCAGGTAGGTCAAATATATTAAGTATTATTAATTTAAAGAAACGCAGGAAAGAAATTTACTGTTAGTTTTTATTTTATAAGAAATCATTTCACTTATAAATTACATTAGCGCTCAGTAGCCACAAATGTGGAAGTTATTTTACTTTTTTTTTTTTTTAATTTTTTGGTGATATTTTATTGCCGCCCTCCCCATTTTGGCATTTTGAATTTCTATTAATAATAAATAAAAAAAAATTGCATCAAATAAAAGTTAAAGAGGCATTCTTAAGGTATAAAAAATAATGCAATGATCAGATAAAAATACGACATTTTATTGAAATATATTTCAGCAAATTGTTTTCCATTGTATTACATCTCGGAATACAAATGATGATTGTACATGAAGTGTAAAATCATCAAATATCTTATTAAGATTTTCTTAAAAAAAATAGGGTCATCAATAAACAAGATTTCGAAAACATATATATGCCATTAATTCTCAATACTGTTTTTAAGTACCTATAAAGCAGAAAGTGGATTGCAATAAAAGTCATATATGATCCTATTTCAAAGAACAGATTGTATGAAATAAAGTTAAGGCTGGCATTTCTAAACTATAAAAAATAATGAAACAGTCAGATAAAAATACGACATTTTATTTGAATATTTTTTAATAAGTAGTTTCCCATTATATAACATATCGAAATACAAATGATAATATATGAAATATAAAATCATGAAATATTTTATTAAGTTTTTCTTAAAAAAAAAAAAAAAAAAAAAAAAAAAAGGTAATCGAGAAACAAGATTTTGAAACATTCTATATGCCAATAAGACTTTTTTGTGCACCTATAAAACAGAAACGGTTTTACAATAAATGTCATCGTATTTTTTCGTCAAAAGTATTTTTTTCTCACTATATAAAACTAGTCGTTTGGTGCCACCGTAATACTTACCCATCATGGATATAGTTAATATAAAATATGAAAATAAAACATGTGATATTTGCTAACCATTGTACCATGTTACTTTTATTCATAATTTTATGTATTTGGACTTCCTTAAATATAATTAATATAACCCCTTAAGCTAATATTACATTTTGTTGCATTAAAATATCTCAATTTGTTGATTTTCTGTAAGCAAGTAAACGCTATTGGTTTACAATGGAAGTCTATGGGAATTTGACGAAATATTAGAGATACCGCCAATTTGGCGACACATTTTGGCCGCCAAATTTGGCGATATACCGCCAAGTTGGCGACAAACTTGGCGCTATTTGGCGACAGAACAGCCCCCCCCCTATGGTAAACCCCCTTATAGGTATGGAGAGGCATTAAATGCTTGACATTTACGATAAGTCATTATTGGCATTTAATCTTATAGTTTGGCATAGTTTTTTGGTCGGCGGGATAATCGAGTAGTACCGAATTGCGTAAAAGAAACATCCTTATAACTCGAAAAATTATAATCCTATTAACTAACAGTTTATTGCATCGGATTAAGCGTCTCATTTCCAATTAAAATACATCTTTGAATTAAAATTTGAATGAAATACAAGGTCATGAAAAATCGAAGAGTGCGAAAAATAGAATTACAAATATATCGGCAACTCATTATCCGATCGAGTTCATTCAGGATGCAAAATTTATGTTTTTTTATTATCTTTTATATTCACTCCTTAAAATAAACAATTTCGAAAATTTTTGCATACCTTTTATAAGAACGAATATTACGAGAGTCCGAAAAAAATAGTTCCGGTTAATTGAGGTTACTGATATTCAATAGGCTTCTTTCCCTTATTACTCCCTAAGTACACACCGAATTTCAAGTCTCTATCTCAATTTGTTCGGGAGATAGAGCGATTTTTAGATAGATTTAGAGCGATAAATTACATATTATTTAAACCGCTTCGCTAACATTTTACACATAATTTTATTTTTATATTCAACTTGCACCGCTATATTTACGAAAAAAAATTGTAGTACATTTCTTTTGCTCATTTCCTCGAAATACAAGTAAAAGTATCCCCCCCCCCCAAAAAAAAAAAAAAAAGAAAAAGAAAAAACAGTACGCACACAGACATACAGACGGACGGACAATTTTTTTTCTAAAAATATGTTTTTCGGAATCTCCAGTGTCTGAAACGTGTAAATCGGTCAATTTTTTTTTTCGATTTTTAAAACGATTACAAGACTTACCCTATACTACGTATGATGGGTATGTAGAATTTTCCCTGAAGAGGATAAAGAATTTTTTTATATAAAAAATTAAAAGATTTTGATTGTCAATATGAAGCATATTTAAAATGGTAAAAGAGTACGTTTTCTATTTGGTTGCATTTTGCTTATATTCGGGATATTTCATGACTAATAGCTTGAATTCTCCTATGCACTGTAACATATATATATAAATACAGTAACCTCCCTCTTAACCGGCCTAAACGGGACCGAGGGTTAGCCGGTTAGGCGAAAAACCGGTTAAACCGGAGAAGTAAACAAAATTAAATAAGTAACTGCCTATTTAATTAATTAAATGCTTAGAATGCATTTAGTTTTTTTAATTTGTGTAGCCTTTAAAAAGTACATATTTTCAATATTTTGTGAAATGAATACTAGTTGTAATTAACTGAATTAAAATAAAATTATCACTAATAACCAAAAATTAACAATGTTTAATAAAAATTAAATTGTTGAAAATCGTGTCACATACCTTTATAAGAAGTTGAAATTATTCTACATTATGAAAATTTGTGTTAATTAACTCTAAAGAAACCAGAACCGAAATTTTCCTTTCTGAATTTTGCCTGATGTTGGGAAAAAAAGTCGGCCGGTTAAAGCGGAGTTCCGGATAAGAGGAGGCAGGTTAAGAGGAAGGCTACTGTAATACATGATCATAACTGAAGTATTAAGAAGCTTGAAGACCCTTTTTGCGTAGCTGCCAACTTTTACGCTTTATTCCTACAACTATCTTTGATCAGAAAACAATTGCCTTATTTAATCAAATGCGAAAGATAATGAAACAAGACAAATTTCTCTGTTAAAAAATAGTAGTAGGAAAAAAGCGTAAAAATTGTCAGGTATGCTTTTAGATAAGTGTAAGTGACGTCTTTATTTTATCGTATCGTAAAACTGATTGGAGATATTTTAAAATGAACCTTGAAAAGAATTGTGATAGGTAATTCAGATGGGAAAGTGTTCAGAATTTTGTTTAGTTAGAACAACTGTTCCGTCCCGGAAGTATGTTTTGGCTCCACCTAACGCGCAATCATGTTGAAACTCTACTTAGCGAGCAATCTGTAAAAAAGTTCATCAAGCTTTTGGATCATTGAATCATCGACACGTCTGTAAAAGTCCACCCAGTTCACGCGGTGGACATGAATTATAAACGATAATCATGTTCATCATAATTATGCACTTTTGTTTGTGAATGAAGTGTGCTGTTTTCAACTGTTAATAAAAATATGTTAAAAATAGTTCAAGAAGTTTAGAGTTCAACACACCGAAAACTAATCTAATCACAACATTTTAACAGTGTGCTCTAATAAAGATCACTTTGTAAAAAACAACGTACTTTTTTAGTGTAAGTATTTTTAATCTTCAAATTTGAATTGCTTAAAACGTGTAGAGCCGACAGAGTGAAAAAAGTGTCCAAGCCTCGAATCAAACCAGGGTCATTGACTATATGTGTCAATGCTTTGACATTAAGCTACAGGACGATGCACAAGTAGCTTAGTGGCATAGCATTGACGCATATAGTCAAACACCTTGGTTCGATTCCACGCTTGACAACTTTTTCAATCTGTGGGCTGTACCGCTGCCATCGAAATACTCAAGGCCTGAGGACACAAGTTGTGACGTCATCACTAATCGACCGATTTCTCACTAGTATTGGAATTCACACCGGGAAATTTTGAATAGCAATCTCCTTTTATTTTATTTGTGGAGTATCTATTATCTTATTAAACAAAAGCAACTATTTAAACTTACTGGTTAGAATTTGGAATTCCCTAATTAAATATCAGCCAGCTGCAGCAACACTGTGGTATTCCGCATCTGGCTGAATTTTTATTTAGGTTTTCGGAATTCTCACCAGTAAGTTTAAGTAGTTACTATTGTTTTGTAAGATGCTAGATATTACACAAATAAAATAAAATGAAATTGCTCTGCAACATTTTCCGGTGTGAATTCGATTTCTAGTGAGAAGTCGGTCGATTAGTGATGACGTCACAACGTGTGTCCTCAGGCCTTGAGTATTTCGATGGCAACGGCTGTACTCCTGTTAACTCCTTTGTGATCAGCGACCTGTATACGTGTCGCGTAAGGTGATCAGAATCCTTGATTATTCTCACCAGTAAATTTTTATAGTACATTTTGCCGTATTTAATCCGAGCATTTTCCCGATTAAATTAGGCAAAAATTTCTGTTATGAAAAACTGGTGATAAAAGATTAAAAATTTTGTAAAAGACGCTCGTCCCGAAGGGGTTAAGCAATTATAATTAAAAAATTTCTTAATACAAGACATGTGAAATTTTCTATGAAAAATTTTCAAAATTATACATATAGAAGCATTTTTAAGTCTACATAATTTATAAATTAAACTATCTACACCAGTATGATAAAAAGTAAAAAATTCTAAAGTAAAATTGCTTATAACTTAACTAAGCGATGTCAAGAATATTTCGAAAGAAATCACTTTTTTATTTATTTTTTAGTCATTAAATCATTGAGAAGTAAATTTTATTTACTCGCCATTAATCCAAAGTTTTTCTGTGTATATCTTGGGAGAAAGCCAAGTTAGTTTTTTCTGCATGAAGAAGCAGATTAATTTCCAGATAGCCATGCTCTATATGTGATACAATGTGTAAAGAAAGAAATATTGCGAACATTATTTTCACGAAAAACCTTGTGACGTTCGGGGACTTTCAAGAAGAATTAGTTCTGGAAAAAAGAACACATTAGTATATATCATTGATAAGCATATTCCCAAGACATTGGTTTTTCGTTACAAAGAATTTATACATACGATAGATTCTAAAAGTATTATATGGATTTTTGTGGCTCTAAAAGTAGGGCGTAATATAATTGAAAAACAACATTTTCTATTTAAGTTTAACCCCCTAACGGTCGCATTAAATTACGGTTTAAAAATTCAGATTGGTTTATTGCCACCACTTTTTTAAAACGAAATATTCATCTTATTTAATGACAAGAAAAGTATACCAGAGTAAAGCCAATTACACTGTTTTATGAAACTGGTGGGAATCAAATAATCTGAATAAAACACACAGCCCGTGAATATCACGGGAGCGAGAATTAATGGGTTAAGCATTCAATTATTTCTGATAAAAGTGTATTATGTACGGATGTATACAAAGTATTTCTTATATTTTAATTAAGGTTCGACCGAGACAGGTTTTTAAGACTGAAACCGAATTTCGGTAATCATCCAATTTTTGACAAAAACGAAAAAGTAAATGTTCAAATTTTTTTTAATGTAATTAATGCATACATAATTATACATATTTATTAACTAATTATACGTGTTTATTAAATATACATAATTATTAATTAAATATACGTATTTATTAACTGTACATAAATATTAATTAATTATACGTGTTGCCGAAGTTGCCTCTTCTTGTCTCTAACCAAAACTTTTTATTTTCATAAAAAGTGAAATATAAGTAATTTATCAAAGAAACAGAATGATTTTATAATTATACGAATTTCATCGAATTAAAAAATTATTTTTGGTATGTATTACATACCTTGATCTATCTTTTATAATGATTTTTGAAAATGATCATCTGTTATACTAGAACTTTCTCAAAATATATTCAAAACACGTCTGCGGGTTCAAACATATTTTTTTTCTGTTACTGTTAAGTCTGAAGCTTTTAACGAGCACGTGAAAAGCGTCTTCAAAGTTTAGTCATATATATATTATTTTCTTTATAATTGGAACTCACGTTTTGAATCTGTCATGACTGATAATTATAAATAGTGAAGTTTATAAAGAGTGATAAATAAAGAGTGTCTCATTTGAGCCGATAGCTCAAATCAGTGAGTAATGTTGAAAATTTCCAAAAGAAGAAACGAGATTTTTGGAATACAGATAGCTTCGGTCCGGCCGAATCTTTATCAGTATTTTCTGTGAAATTTTAATTTTGGACCAAAAACAAAAAAGAATCCGAATTTACGGTCGATATTTAATTTTAATATTCTAACAAATGATTAAATTATCTTTCCTTACTCTAGAATGATTCCAGTTATATAAGAGCATAATTAAAAATGAAGTTAGAGGCTTTTTTATTGAAATTGAAAGATTTTACAGCCTGAGAAATTTAATTATTTTTAATTAAAATTTGCGGTCTCTTATCTGTATGATACTTTGAACTCACGGGATTAATATATTTTCTTTTTAAAATGAAGCCATTAATTTTTTTGGTAACAAATTTATTTTTATTAAAACTATTTCTATAAGGATATTTATGCCGTATTGTTTTTTTTTCTCTCTTTTAAATAAATAGCAACTTTCATACTTATAAAAATATTGTTTTACCAAATTTCGCAATATAAATTACTCTATGAAAATAAAATATATTTGTAATTCTTATCGTTTTTAGATTATTTTTCGAGGTTTCCCTCTTTTTCATTTCATTAGTATTTTTTTTTTTTTTTTTTTTACGACCTCAATGCTAAGCCTAATTGTACAGCGTTGCTAAACATATCAGTCATTTTGAAATAATATTATTTTTATCTTCAGAATATTAAAATTTATTTAAAGAGTTTCAAAACAGGAATGCAAAATTCTTAAAAGCATAACACTGCATGCTCTATTTATAGTAGGAGAGCTGTTGAACATTTTTGAGTAGGTATTTGAGGCAACCTGAAAATTTGTGCAACACTTCTTTTGTAATGCTTGAACACAAAATCGAATGTCTGGCTGAAGGATCGTGGCCCAAAAACTGTGCCAGACACGTGTCAAGTGCCATTTGGCACTTGACACGTGTCTGGCACAGTTTTTGTTCCGACTAAAGTGTCTGTCGTTGTCAAAATATTTTTTTCTAAGTATAAATATTATTCTGTCTCAATCTCAGCGTGCCTCAAATACCTTTTTTTTGGGGTAGTCAAAAAATGGCACTTGACACGTGTCTGGCACAGTTTTTGGGCCACGATCCTTCAGCCAGACATTCGATTTTGTATTCAGCCATTACAAAAGAAGTGTTGCACAAACTTTCAGGGTGCCTCAAATACCCACTCAAAAATGTTCAACAGCTCTTGGACTATTAATGCAAATCCTTTACCAGTGAAATTCGCAGGGTTGGTACGGGCCAGGGAATTTTTTCGGGAAAACTGCGAAGTTATTTTTAATAGACTTAATTCCCAAAACCTTCACTGGCACCAGAATTTTGTTTAAAAAAATTTCGGTTTGTTAGTTGCGTGAAATGTAGATTTTTGGTATTTACAAAAAAGTTCATTTTCAAATTCCGGTATCAGTCATTAATTTCAGCACTTATGCAATGGAAATGCTCTGCGGCATAAAGGGTTAAAGAATTCGAATCTTTTATCACCGGTTTTTCAAAACAGAAAATTTTGCATTATTAAATTGTGAAAATGCGCCGATTGAATAAGGCAAAATTTACAATAAAAAATAATTGGTGGGAATAATCACGAAATCTGAGCATTTCTGAGGCACGTATACTTGTCGCTTCTCCCCAAGGGTTTAATTCAAAGCGATATAAGTAAGCGTACAAACTTAACCCCTTCGGGACGGGAGCCTTTTACGAAATTTTTAATCTTTTGTCTCCGCTTTTTAAAAACAGAAATTTGTGTCTTCTTGAATCGAGAAAATGCGCTGATTAAATAAGGCAAATTTTACAGTAAAATTTTACTGGTGAGAATAAACAAGGATTCTGAGCGCTTCATACGGCACGTATACGTGTCGCTCGTCCCCAAGGGGTTAATACTGGAATCGGGCGTAAATGAACACAGTTACGTCATCTTGTGGACGGGGTGATAATCCACATTTGCGGGCTTTTAGTGTGACCTGATATATGACAGGATATCTACCATCTGCGCATATTTTCTAAATCTTTAGTCACTCATAGATCTGAACTTTGTTTACAACATTTATTGCAAAATAACGGCGTAGCGAGAGGGGCGTCCATATGCACTTGACACCACAAAATTTTCTCCGCCTTATCAGAGACGTTTCCGCTATTAAGCAAGGTGAAAAAAACTTTACAATTTTAGTGGTGTGAAGTAAGAAAGCAGTTAGGCATCTTCCTGTAGTTTAACCCCGTCCGCTACGTGGCGTGTGACCTTGATTGATGTGACGCCTCCCATTTAAGATAGGACACTTACTTATATCGCTTTGGTTTAATTGCGCGAAATTTCATCTTCTTTTAAGGAGAGATTTTACGTAAGAGAAAACTGGTGCGGATGAATTTTCTGGACTGCAAAATTCCAGGAGGCGTACGAACCTTGAATTTCCTTTAAAAATCTTTTAAAAGGAACACATGTGTTAAAACAAAATACGACCATTGTGTAGCATTAGAATTACATTTCTTTTATAATGGAAAATATACAATATTTGTTGTGTTAACAGGCTTCTATGGTTACGGGCACCCGCATATAAGAATAGCTTTACTCACTTAAAAACTACATTCCCTGGAGTTATCAGTTTTGGATTGATTAAAGCATTTTCAGCACGGCCGTTGATATGTGGATGCTTAGAAATTCCGAAATATTCATGTGATACATCAGATTGCAGAATTGGTTTTAAAACAAATAAAAAGGCGACAGAATTCCCAACATTATTTGAAACTGATTATTTTCTTTTTCTATTCAATTGTAGTGGTAAATTCTGTATTCAAAATCCTCTGAAAAAACAGATTTATATGTTGAATGGCAAAACTTTCTTCATCGATTATATGTAGATTTAATTAACGTTTTGCAATATATATATCTCACCGTGTACGACTCTTCCCTGTAATAAAGCAAGCAACCGTGAGATCCTAAGTTCAGGATACAATCTGCAAAAAGATTTATTGCAAAATAAGGAAAAGCAATTTTACGACATATTTCCACCAAAGTTAGAAAAGTAAAATTCAATAATTTTCTTTCTGGTGCAAAACTTCATTAATCGTCACCACCTCTCAAGGGGTTAAAAGTATTTTTAATCTTTTATCACCGGTTTTCAAAAGTAGAAATATTTGTCTAATTTAGACTTCTGCCTACGATACTGGCCCAACTGACCCAAAAATAGTAGAAACTCCAGAAAAAGCCACTTATTTACAGAATTCTCGGTTACCTTTTATCACGAGAAAAATCATTTGGAATGTACCTGTCGGGTTCATTGGACCAGTCTGATAGTCGGGGTTTAATCTTAGCAATGTCGAAAGATTTGATTCACTGAAATTTTCTTTGAATTCATAAATAAAAGGGGTTTTTTTTTCTATAAAGACAATTATCAAAATCAATTTATGTTAACCCCTTGAGGGGCGGTAGGATATATTTTATCCCACCTACGATAAATGAAGATTTGCAACAGAAAAATTTTATTAAATTTTACTTTTCTAACTTCGTTGGGAAAATGTCACAAAATTGCTTTCCCTTATTTTGCAATATATCTTTTTGCAGATTCCCGTGTGAATTCGACATTACAGAAAGACAATTGCTTGCCTCTCAAAGGGTTAAGCGGCAATTAGGTTACTGACTACAATTACCAAAACATTAAATTAATGTTTTTTTTTTTCTTTTTTTTTTTTTTTTTTTTTTTTTTACTTTTTAACACTAAAACTACCGGAAATTTGAGTCAAGTTTTATAAAAATATTTCACATCAGAATTTTGATGTTAGACAGTTTAACTTAATTATTTAACGTTTTCCTTCTTTGTATCTTTTAAACTTATTTCATAATCAAATTTCTGGTTTGAACCGAAACATATTCATATGGTAGACGTCAAAATGATGGCTCACTGTAGTTCTAGTGCTAATTAAATATCTTTAAAAATCTAGAATGTATTGATAAAGTACTAATTGTGCTTGTATTTTTCAATAAAAACTTTACCTGCATTCTAAGTGAGTTACCAAAAAACAAAGTAACAAGATATACCGATATATATTTGAGTTATTATATAATAAGAAAAAACAACAAAATAACATTTATAAAATATATATAAAAATCACTTGAAAACATCAAAGTTAACTTAATAATTGCTATAAAAAAAAATATATTTAACAGGCAAAAAGTCTGTCTGATGAATCTAAAAATGAAATGAATCTGAATAAATCAAGGTACTTTTTGCCTTTAATACCCTTGAAGGGCGGTGGGATATATTGTATCCCACCTGAACTTAATTAAGATTTGAACCAGAAACTTATAATTAAGGTTTAGTTTTTTAATTATGAGGTAAAATAGAGGAAAAATTGCTTTTCCTTTTTTAGAATTTTTTTTTCAAATTTCTGGTGGGAATTCAGCATTATACAAACGCAATTGCTTGCTCCTCAAATGGTTAAATGTATTTTTATCGTTTATAGCAAATATTAAGTTACTTTGATGTTTTCAGGGAATATGAATAAATTAATAAACAAATAAAGGTATTTTTGCCTTTTAAATGTATTTTTATCGTTTATAGCAAATATTAAGTTACTTTGATGTTTTCAGGGAATATGAATAAATTAATAAACAAATAAAGGTATTTTTGCCTTTTAAATGTATTTTTATCGTTTTTAGCAAATATTAAGTTACTTTGATGTTTTCATGGAATATGAATAAATAAATAAACAAATAAAGGTATTTTTGCCTATTAAATGTATTTTTATCGTTTATATCAAATATTAAGTTACTTTGATGTTTTCATGGAATATGAATAAATAAATAAACAAATAAAGGTATTTTTGCCTTTTAAATGTATTTTTATCGTTTTTAGAAAATATTGAGTTACTTTGATGTTTTCAGGGAATATGAATAAATAAATAAACAAATAAAGCAGGGCTCCCAACACATTTTAGCCCTCAAAAAGGGGGAAAGGGGACCATTTTTATTTAAAAAGGGGACTTTGGGGGACCATTTTTATTTAAAAAGGGAACTTTGGGGGGCCATTTTTATTTAAAAAGGAAACTTTGGGGGACCATTTTTATTTAAAAAGGGAACTTTGGGGGACCATTTTTATTTCAAAAGAGGACTTTGGGGGGGGGGATTTTTATTTAAAAAGTAGACTAAAAAAGGATCATGAGTAAAAACATTGCACCAATTTTCCTAAATATGCAAGTAAATTTTTAAAATTACTCCAGAAAATATGTTAGAGATGGTTATCTTTATGAGATGTCATTAAACAATGTACACAGCTTTATAGAAACACATTTAAATATCCTACTGCAAGATTATAAAAAGTATTCAATATTTCGGCATTCACCTTGATATTTCTCTTTATAGGTAAAAAATAACAGTGATTAGTGAATAAAAAGAGCACAGCATAATAATGATTCCTGTTGAATATTAAAATTTAAAATTAGATTAATATATATATTATTATTTTCCTCAAACATAAATTTTAGTTTCTTTCTACACAACAGAAGCTAGGATAAGCTATAATGTTCATCGGAAAACGTCTAGTATGGCAAAGCCCCGTGGGGAGTGATCAAAACCAATATTGAATCATCAGTTATTCATAATCATCTTACACATCAAATCTGGTGAAATTTAATCCCAAACATGCCGCATTCTGGCTTTCACAGAAGTCATTAAAATTGCAATCCAGTAGTGCCTGCCATCTGTCATGAAATACACCAAAATCTAATCAGTATGAATTTATGCCAAGGATTAAATGAATATGAAGTTTGATGGAATTTTACCCTAACGATGCTAAGGTATAATTATCATGTAAATTGTGTAAAATGTAACATAGCAATGCCACCTGTTGGTCCGTATACACCAAAACCTAATCAGCACCTATTTGTGCTAAAGTCTAATTAAATATGGCATTTGATGAAATTTCATGCTTTAGTTTTGAGATCAGGCATGAAAGTGGGAAATGGGAAAAAAGGTGGTAAATTTTTTCCCTCTATAGAATAACGCCAAACTCGTACAATTTAGACACATTTTAATAGTTATTCATACAATAAAATTAATTATAACTGTACATATGATTGTTATTTTCTTTTTGTAACTTAGAAAGTATTAAAAGAAAATAAATAAATAACAAATGTATAAATTCATCCAAATGTATCTGATGAACTTATGTGAAGTACAGAGATTAATTTTTCAAAATGAATGTAGTATTTTGAATGATTTGACTGTTTAAGACTTTACTTTAAAAAAAAAAATCTCTATGCTAAATATATGCATACCAAATTGATCTTTACTTCAGAAATACATTTCCAAAAATGCATCACTGAAATTACCCAGATGTGTTTTATAAATAGAATAAAATATTCTATTCCAAAAAGCACCTTTTGGAAACTTCATTTCCCTAGTTAAAGAACTTAATTTACATGACTCAGATGCTTATAATAAAAGCTCGCCTTTGATTTGATAGTACATAAATTCGGGAACTAACTCCAAGGATTTCAGCAGATAAAATGTCTAAGTTTTCTAGACCCCCCCCCCCCTCACATACGCTTGTAATATTTTCTTTGCACTTTTGAATCAATCCAAAGAATGTCCAAATTTGCTTTTAAAAAGGTCGATTTCCTCCTATAGGAGGAACTCTTTCATGCCTGTGAGATAGAGTAACTACAAATTTTGTATCACAAATAGAGAGATTTTTTTAAAAATAGTCAAATCGTATTCAGGTCAACCTAAAACATATAAATCTATCAAAAAATGGAAATTATTTTCATGGGTTGGGCTGATTTTTGACAGCCAATTATCTACACGAGGGATATAGGCCCGGGGGGAGTGCCCTCCGTGGGGGTCTTTCTAAGGGAACCTAATCCGTATTAACGCATGGAAGATCCACGGCTCGAAGAAAACCACAAAAACTCCGAAGGATTAGGCCGACGGGTGCGATTGGGATCGAACCCAGCACCTCCCGTCTACCAGCTTCGAGAGCAGAACCTCTCGGCCACTGGTGGGGCAATTATTTTCATGATTCCAATACTTTCTTCTGATAAACTAGGCAGCTCTGCCCCCTACGAGTTACACTCGACAAATACCGTTCAGACACTGCAGACTCAAAAAACATGCTAATTTGATCCACTTTAAAAAGATTATGGAAGATTTGAATAATAATTAAACAACCAGTGATGATCTCACTGTAAACAAATTTCCATTCATTTCAACTTTACTGAGGGATTTTAAGGTATAATCAGCTGCTGTTCAGACATTTAATGGCTGTTTTCGTGATTGATTAAATAAGATCAGTAAACAGCACTTGAAAATCAGTCTATATAAAATGAACAAATTCTGAATACAGACCTGCCAACCTTTGAAAATGAGAAATCGTAGCACATAAAAATGAGAAATCATAGCACATAAAATTAAAACTAATCTGGAGGTTGGTTGGCTGGTTTTTCGTGTTTCACAGCCATCTTTTGACATTCGTGAAAGGAATAAGGTTTCAGTCTCTGAACTCAATATAGTAAATTTTTTCTTCTGAAAATTTTCATACACTATTTAAAATTTCTTCTCGTTTTGCAGCATTTATATATATATATATATATATATATTTGTAAAAGGAGCCTGGTTCTAATTTTTTAGCCCAGTGCAGTAAATTTTGACGAAATTCTCGAATTTTTTTCCCGCGATCATTTCAGGATATTCACAATTCTTTTCCCACAATCGTAATTCACATTTTTCTATCACGATACTTTGTTGAAATCTGCCCTTTTTACCATGTACTTTTGACGAAACTCGCATTTTTTTACCGCATTCCTTTGACGAATTTTGCGTTTTTTTTAACACGCAAAAATGGAATGTTTAATAATAATTCACAAATTGAAATGTTTAATAATAAATTGTACAAAACACGCAATTTTGCACACTATTTCAAATCTTGCCCCTCAAAGACCCCCCTCCCCCCCCCTCCAAAAATTCTTAAAATGGCATCCCTGTTTCTAA
Source organism: Maratus speciosus (assembly GCA_963932465.1). Taxonomy (NCBI): domain Eukaryota; kingdom Metazoa; phylum Arthropoda; class Arachnida; order Araneae; family Salticidae; genus Maratus; species Maratus speciosus. The sequence continues at coordinate 603,342,404 of OZ010791.1, read as the reverse complement.
GGAAGGTAATTCCTATATAAATATTTACAGAAACACGATTCACTTGTAGTTGATATACATAGCCCAAATTTTTTTCCCCCATGAATATGTTTTATTGTCCGAATTTTCTGATTAATGACCAGTTTTTTAAAACTTTTGGAAATGAATGCTTTGAAATGTTGGAAATTTCAGAATAGAATCACTCCTGAAAAATATGCTGTACGGGATAAAAATCGCAACTAGAAACAAAAATGCGTTTGTGTTTTTTACAAAAAAATCGTAGTTTAAGACTGATTCTCGTAGCATCGTAGTTTATAGGTTCAAATCGTAGCAACTATGATATTTTCGTAGCAGTTGGCAGGTCTGTGAATACAAACCTGCCAACCTTTGAAAATGAGAAATCGTAGCACACAAAATTTAAATTAATCTGGAATTGGTTGGTTGGTTTTTCGTGTTTCCCAGCCATCTTTTAACATTCGTAAAAGGAATACGGTTTCAGTCTTTCAATATAGTACATTTTTTCCTCTGAAAATCTGTATACGATTTTTAGTTTCTTCTCGTTTAGAATCGTTTCTCTTTTGATATTCGTAAAAGGAGCCTGGTTCCAATTTTTTAGCCCAGTGCAATAAATTTTGACGAAATTCGCGATTTTTTTTCCGCTATCATTTCAGGATATTCACAATTTTTTTTTCTCACAATCCTAATTCACATTTTTCTATCACGATTCTTTGTTGAAATCTGCACTTTTTACCACGAACTTTTGACGAAATTATCATTGTTTAATGCGATCCTTTGACGAATTCTGTATTTTTTTTACAACGATCCTTTGACGAAATTAGTGTTTTCCTTCCGCGATCTTTCGGGGAAATTTGCGTTTTCTTACTGATTTTTCGATGAAATTTGCATTTTCTTACTGATCTTTTGACGACATTTGCGTTTAATATCATAGGCACCCCTGTTTTTAAGGAAGGGAATTCCTGTATAAATATTTACAGAAATCCGATTCACTCGTGGTTAATATACATGAAGAGGGTTTCATGTTAAGAAGTTTGTTTTGCAGCCCCCAATTTTTTTTTTCCCCATGAACATTTTTTTAATGTCCGAATTTTCAGACTTATAACCAATTTTTTTTAAACTTTCGGAAATGAATACTTTGAAATTTTGGAACAGAATCACTCCTGAAAAATATGCTGCGCGGGATAAAAATCGCAACTTGAAACAAAAAATGCGTTTGTGTTTTTTGCAAAAAATCGTAGTTTAAGACCGATTTTCGTAGCGTCGTAGTTTATAGGTCCAAATCGTAGCAACTACGATTTTTTCGTAGCAGTTGGCAGGTCTGGTGAATATAATGAGAACAAATAATAATATATAATAATGAGAATTCTGACAATTTCGTATTGTTTTCAAGAACATAAAAAAGGATTTTGCTTTTTATAAGGTAATAAGCAGTTAGCAGTGCCGGTGCAATATTGCACAGGGCCCTGGGAAAGGAGTTAATGGGATCTAACGTATACTGCCATACTGATCTAATAAAATTTACTTTTAAATTGTATACATCATAGAATAATATATGACGACATGAGTTTCAAAACGCACCATATCCAGAAAATCAAATCTGGGGAAATCGCAAAAAGCCTCTAACTGCGCCCATTGGTTTTCACTGTAGATCAAGATTTTACAAGGGCTGAAATACAAGATAAAACTAGTTTTTTTTGCAGACTGTTGTGTTTTTTCAATGCAAGAATAAATTTATTGAGACAACACAATTTTTGATAAGGCGAGTTTTGAAACTCACACCCTCATATAATATAGATAATAAATGTACCAAAATACCACTAATTTCACATGTGATAGGCATAATTATTTTCGATTTTGAAAAATCTTCTATAATTTACAATACTTTAAATATTTAATTTTTACGTTCACAGTTACTTTCACCAAATCTATACATTCCCTGAAAATTATATCAACTTTGCCTGTAAGAAATAAAGTTAATACTAACTTTTTTCTTTATCATGAAAAAACATTTACAAACAAATGCAGATAAAAAATATACCAAGGAAACGTTATTTCGAATTCTATAGGGGCATTCCTGGGCACTCGCTCCATTTGACCGATGGTTGCACCGGCCCTGGGTAATAAATACAGGGGTAGTACTGGTCCTAGATGATATTTCAGGACATACTTTTTCCAATATTTGAGGACAATTTCAGGACACATTTACCCGCATGCTACTTTTTTTTCCCCACGATCAGTTGTCGAAGTTTGAGATTTTTTTCTGCAATCACTAGCCAAAGTTCGACATTTTTTTCCCGTGATCGATTGCCGAAACTCGAGAATTTTTTTACGTGATCGTTTGCTGAAATTCGAGATTTTTTTTCTCGTGAACGTTTGCCGAAATTCGAGATTTTGTTTCCCACGATCATTTGTCGAAATTCGTATTTTTTCCCCCACAATTGTTTGCCGAAATTCACGAATTTCAGCTAATGACAGACGACATTCCCGATTTTTTAAGAAATTGGTTGAAGACTATTGCAATTTTTCTTCCTGTCCGACTGACAAATTCCTGATTTTTTTTTTTTTTTTTTGTGTGTGTGTGTGTGTGCGATCACTTGACGAAATTTGTAAGTTTTTCATCATCAGATTACAAAACGTTTCACTATTTTCTGACTCTAAAGCACCTATTAATTCCAAAGTACTGATTTTGTGCAATTCCGCAAAAAAACAAATATATAATATATATATTCACAGAAAAATCATGACTGTTTGTGCTATAGTACAAAACTCGCAAAATTTCAGGACATGTTACCATATTTCAGGACATTTCAGGACGTTTTTTTCATTTTTCAGGAATTCAAGGAAAGAAGTTAAGAAGTCTTTAAGCCAAAGAAAACATGTTATGATAATTTGGATGTTTAAATATGTAATGTAGCATTGTTTTCAGTTATAAATTACACTGTTAAACAATTTTAAATGGTATGAAAAATAAATAATGAGAAAGGAAGAAATTTTTCAATTCTTGATTCAACCGAAAGTTTTCTGTAGAGGTATATCGTCTTGTTTGAAAGAAATTGCATTCCAATAATTAAAAATATGCAAAAAGGCATTTTACTCTATCCATTTCCTTTTAAATGATTCAGAGTTGTGAGCTTTAAATTCATTTTTTTTTTTTTTTTTTTTTTTTTTTGAATCTTTTGTCTCCTCCTAATTCAATGCTTCTCTCCATTTGACATTTTTTTGGGGGGGAGCACACAAATGCTCTGTCTTTGAAGACTGGTCAAGGCAGTAGCTATACATAGTAACTTTTGTCTTCTGCGATTTTTTAATTTTTAGGATTTTAATGAGATTTCTTAAGAGTTTCTTAAAATGTGTCCGTATTCAAAGGTCATTTTTTAACATTTGTGGAAGAATTCCAGTTACAACACTTTAGCCCACTGTAACAAATTTTGTCCTCTACAATTTTTGAGCTTTTAGCGATTTTTAGAATTCTTTTGATTTTGCGGTGATTTTTTTCAGTCACTGAAAAGGGGACTAGGGGGACCAAAATGCATAAAAGGGGACTAAAGGGGACCTTTTTTTAAAAAGGGGACTTTGGGGGGAAAAGGGGGACCATTTGGGAGCCCTGATAAAGGTATTTTTGCCTTTTAAATGTATTTTTATCGTTTTTAGCAAATATTAAGTTACTATGATGTTTTCAGGGAATATGAATAAATAAATAAACAAATAAAGGTATTTTTGCCTTTTAAAAGTATTTTTATCACTTAATAGTAAATATTAATTTACCTTGAAAATAACATTTATTTATCCAAAGATTAAAATATTTTTTATTTGAAAATAGAACCTGGATACGACAGGCACAATGCTACCCAATCCTACAATAATGCAATCGAATTCACTATTCTAGGGCATCAAGACTGGTGAGCCGATTTCACCATATTTCTTTTTTCGAAGTTATCGAGTTTCCGTGTGTTCAAAGAATACAAATAAGGATTGGAATTCTTATATTTATTAGTTCTCGTTGTATTTGAATTTTACTAAGTTTAGCATTAGCAGGGATATATAATGCTTTTGACATGCAGATTATAGATCACAGAGGGGTATTAAAAAAATTATGTTTTTTACAACTTGAATTAATTTTCTCCTACGGCGTGCTTAAAAAAAATTCTGAAAACTTTAAAACGTAAAAGAAAATTAAAATTTAAAAATTTAAACATAATGAATTTTTGGTATAATTCTTGAACCACTTCCCTGATTTCCATAATTTTTGCTATGTTGTGTATAGAAATACATAATTTAAAATTTGTCTTCAGGATTTAAAAGAAATATTACTTATAAAGTCATAGCAAATTTCAAAGTGAAAAAATGAAGTTTTTTAATGGGTGACTTTTGGATCAATTAACATATTTTCACAATTCTCATTCAAAATAAAAAATCATGAAGGCATTTTATCATAAATATAGTACAGAAACTCCGTTAAAAATTTCATACATACACCTTATAAAGAATTTTATGTTGAGGCATCCCCCGACTTACGTAAGTAATGCGTTCCGTAAAGTTTTAGATAACTTGAATTTTAAGTAAGTCGAATTTGTAACTTGCTTAGGTAAAATTTTGTAAGAAATTGCAATATTTATTATGTATGTATATGTATATTATTACACCGTATTATTTTATAAATAAAGCATCATGCGACAGTATTTACTCGTATATAAACTTTAAACGTATGAAAAAAAATTAAAAATAAACTTAAAGAACACTCTTCAAATATCTTGTGGAATACGGGATTTATAAGTCTAACATAGATTAATTGATTTATAACAAGTTTGAATCTACTTCAAACGACTATAAAATTAAGAAGTAGTTAAAAAAGACTAATTTAATGGGGCTCGTCAATCAGCTTCGGAATTCTCCCCCATAATGTTAAGTCTATGGGCATTTGATATTCACATTCGTATATTTAAAATATCTCCCGGGAAATTAATATTTTTAGCTTCTATTTTTTGTGTACACTTCCTAAAAGATGTCTCTTTTTTTTTCTTAGTTCTCAAAATATTTCTAAAGTATAGAGTTAATTTTATATAAAGTGTTAAAATCTCCCTCACAGTTCGCCCGCTTTTAACACAGAAAATGTTAAATTAAAACACAATACTGGGTAATTCAAAACTATAGATTATAGTAATTAAATAGCAGTTGAAGCAGATTATAGAGATTACCTATTCAACTGCTAATAATAAAAACCCTTAGAAATAAAAATAATATGAAAATGAAGTATAAGTTTTAGATATGTGATTTGTTTTGCAAGGCACCGTAAGCATGTTAAACATATTTTTTTTATACGGGCCACTATATATTTAGAAAAAATGTTCTATTAAGTCCTATTTTACAGGGTTAGAATATTTTTAATTTTATGAAGTTTAAGCGTTTTCTGACATTAAAAATGAAAAGTAGCGTTTTTAGTGCCGGAAAATGCAGATTTTTTAAAAATCCATAGTTTTAGAACGGAATTATTTTTAGTCCTAAAAGATTGGGATGCATTTAATGCGAGTCTTAGACAGGACATAATTTTTCTAAGTATTAGTTATAGGAAAGAGGACAGATGAAAAAGTATTGGGTCGATCGGAAAGTCGTGTTGTGTTTGGAAAACCAATTTTCACTGGAAAATTCTGCCCTGTAATTATTAGAGAATAGATATCGGAATCTATGTTTAATAATCAGATGATAGAATTTTCCGTTGCGAATTGATTTTCCCAACACGATACGACTTTCCGATCGACCCAATAATTCGCGTACTCTAATACGCACACAGCCTTTGGCAAAACGACTGCGATATTTAAAATCTGCACTTGATTTCGATACCTATACCAGTTAGTGTGTATCATAAATCGTTTAATCTTTTCAGGTACAATTAAAAGTGTTCTGTTATTTTGAATTCACAATGAAATTTTCGAAAAAGATTATATCTAAATAACGATATGTAATTTTGCAGGGTTTCTCAAAATAATAAAAGTAAAATTTTGCTAAAACATTCTAATGCTAAATATGGTTAGAATTCCATCACTTTGCGGAGAGCGGCATTTCCGCACGTCCATCCTACTTCTTCTATGGCGAGGCACTAGCGGAAGCCAAGATATATATATATATATATATATAATCTAACAGCAAAAATCTGTAAATTATTAAAATTTTGTGTTAACCCTTTGAGGGGAAAGTCATTGTCTTTTTTTTTTTTTTTTAATGCCGAATTTACACCAGAATTTTCATAAAATTTTATTGCAAAATAAGGAAAAGCAATTTTAAGCTTTTTTTTCCACAAAAATTAGAAAAATTAAATTTAATAAAATTGTTATGGTGCAAACCTTCATTAATCGTAGGTGGGGTAAAATATATCCCACCACCCCTCAAGGGGTTAAAAAAAGTGTAATTAACCCTGGCTAAAAATATCACATAGGTCTTCAAGAGGTTAAGAAAAAATCGCCTTTATCTTTATTTGTAGTGACTAAGTATATAAATTATTAAACTTTTATGTAGAAAACGTTAAGTCTGCGTAGCACTAGCTATATTATTTTAGGATTCGTGTCTCATAAGCTAAATATATTGCATCAATTTAGCATTTACTAATTTTATCAGTAAATAATTATGCACGATAAAGCTATATGATTCCCTTTTAACTGTAAACCTTTTAGCTACTCTAAATTCAGTAATTACTCAGCAACTATTCTATTCCAAAATTAATTAGAGATATCAATTTATTCTGTAGGACAATCGAGTTACTAATTACAATTATTAAAATGTTAAGCTAATGATTAATTATTTTTTCACTTTAACAATTTAACTAGTGGTGCGAGGAAATAAAAAGTAAAATTAAACCTTAATTGTTCCTGTGGTCCACTTCTTGTAATATAAATGTATTTAAAATAGTAATATGTTGATGAAATATGCTAAATTTTAATCGATTTCTGTTAAAAATGTTAGTAAAAAAAAAAACATTTACAGAAATTTTATCTTAAGTTGAAGAAATTTGAATCTGTGAATACATATTAGAAGTACATAATTTCTTTATACATTTTTATCGATTCAGAGTAAAATATCATTGAAATTTTTAACATTTCACGATTTTATGAGAAATTTTAATTAAAAATTAGGATACTTTTGTGAATATATAATTTTCTTAAAATATGCTCAGTTTTGCAGTTGTTTTAGCTCATTTTGACAGAACAAATTTTTAAAAAGAACGTTCCACCATTTCTCTCTATATTCTTTTCCACATCTGGGTATCATCCTGGAAAAGAGTATTTATCGGAATAATGGAGAATACATAGCTCTGGAATATAGTTAGAGCATGAACACTGTCTAATCAAGCGATTCTACTATGGGCATTAAATTCACTTATGAATATTGCTTAGATTTAGTTAACCGTTTAATGCATTGCGTATCAGATCTTGACCATGCTAATAAATGCTACATGTTTATCCAGTACTGTCAGTGGGCTACTTTTCTGAAATTCCGATTTCTGGATCGGCACCACTTTTCTTAAATGGTAAAATTCCGCTTGTTTTCTTGTTAATTAATATGTCATTAAATAAGGAGAATTTTACTATTTCAAAAAAGTGGTGCCCCTCACGAAATCTGATTTAAAAAAAAAGTAACCCACTGGTAACACTGTGTTTAGCCACGATCTACAGATTTACTCAAAATGTTCGCTGTAATACAGGAGTAATTAGATAATGTACATAATAATTTGCAAATATGTAATGAACATTGAACTCTCTGAACATTTGAGGACTTTTGCAGCATTTTCATAAAAATGCTCGTAAATGAATGTTAATTTAAATTTTTTTGACAGTTTGTTTCAACACTAGAACTACCATGAGAGGTCATTTTGACGGTTTCCATATGAAAATGTTTCGGTTCAAACCAGAAATTTGATTATGAAATATGGTTAAAAGAAACAAAGAAGAAAGACGTGAAATAATAAAGATAAGCTGTTTTAAATCAAAATCCCGGTGTGAAATATTTTTATAAAACTTGACTTAAATTTCCGGTAGTTCTAGTGTTAAAAAATATACTTCATATCTCTTTACCATATGTGTATAGCAAAACACAATTCTGTTAAAAATATTTTTGCGTACAGGCAATTTAAATTGTTTTTGGGAAATGAAAAAAATTCGGGAAAACTGCTTAGGGGTTAATAAACGGTAGCAAATGCATAATGCTAGTTCGACGGAATTGCTATATTATTTATTGCGTACGTTTTCACAAATAAATAATAGGAATCAAGCAGTAGAGGAATTTTTATTTTTATTTTTTTATTTATAAACAATCAAAAATAAAAATGAAGAAGAAACGTATTTCGATAACATACGAACCTTAATTATTCGAGTAAGCTTTCTCCCAAACCTAAAAAAATACTTAGAATAAACAAATTGCAATTTTGGCCCACTTATGTTCGAATGAAAAAAAAAAATCAAAATTTCGGCTTATGTGAAGTACAGGGTGGTTATAATTAAACTTACCCTATAAACAGCATCCTACAGCGCAAACGGGTGAACGGAATGCAATGAAATTTGGTATATAGACTATACACGAGATGCGCTCACGGAATTTCGAAAAACAAATTTAGTTACAAAATGTCCACCAGAGTGTGCCTTTTCCGAAAAAACACACACTAAATTTAACACAATAAACGACCTAAACGGAATACAGAAACAATATTAAAAATTCAGAACAAGAATTATGAGTAATAAAATGTAAAACCGGCTTTTGTGGCCGTTTATTGTGCTAAATTTAATGTTTATTTTTCGGAAAAGGCGCACTCTGGTGGACATGCTGGAACTACTTTTTTTTTCGAAATTCCGTGAGCGCATCTCGTGTATATAGTCCAGGCAATAGGGAATTTTACCTAACAAAATTAATGGTAGTTCTGGAAATCGGCTTACTTTATGTTTTTTGGGTCGCTGAATCCGAATTTGTAACTTCCCACCAAAATTTACCCCGGCAACCCCCCCCCCCCCCCAAATTTTGGAAAAAAGCCTCCCAAAAAGATTTTTCTTAAAAGAATATTTTTTATTGTTTTAGGGGAAAAGTATTTAGAAATTCAGAAAGTAGACAAAATTTGCAACAAATTAGATATATGACATTATGACTTAGGATGAAGGGGAAGGGGATCTACCTCGGAACATGCGTGCGGTGTTGCGTGGACTAAGTTGCGCAATTCCATTTAACCACTCACACGTTTACATTCGCCCTCCCATCTCCCCTCCGAACTTTCCTTATGAGGTTTACTTTAAGTTTTTTCGGTCGCTGAATCCAAATTTTTAACTTACCCCCAAAATCCCCCCCCCCGCAAATAGTTGTTATTAACTAAAATTTCTTATTGTTTTACGGGAAAAGCATTACAAAATTCAGAAACTAGACAAAATTTGCAACAAATAGGATATATGACGTTATGACGTAGGATAAACGTGGAGAGAAGAGGCTGCCTCGGAACATTCCCCGCGCGCTTTTCTCAAAAACCAAATTTTTTCAAAAAATCAATTTTTGGCGTTTTGCCGGGTGAAACTTTGGTGGGAAGTTACAAATTCGGATTCAGCGACCCAAAAAACATAAAGTGAGTCGAAATCCAGAACTAGTATTAATTTTTCCAGGTAAAATCCCCTATTGCCTGGACTTCATAACTTAGTGCACGAAGCGCCGCAGTGCATGTTCAGAGGCAGCCCTCCCCCTCCCCGTTGATCCTACGTCATAATGTCATATATCCTATTTGTTGCAAATTTTGTCTAGTTTGTGAAATTCGTAATGCTTTTCTCCTAAAACAATAAGAAATTTAAGTTTAAAAGAACTATTTGGGGGGGGGGGGATTTTGAGGGAAAGTTAAAAATTCGGATTCAGCGACCCAAAAAACATAAAGTAAACCTTATAGAGAAAGTTCGGAGGGGAGATGGGAGGGCGAATGTAAACGTGTGAGTGGTTAAGTGGAATTGCGCAACTTAGTTCATGCAGCACCGCGCGGATGTTCCGAGGCAGATACCCCCTTCCCCTTCATCCTAAGTCATAAGGTCATATATCTAATTTGTTGCAAATTTTGTCTACTTTCTGAATTTCTAGATACTTTTCCAAGTAGGTGTAATTTCAGGGTGATAGGTGTGGACTGTATGGAGGATGACCGAGAACCTCCCACTTGAATTTCTGCGCGAGTGCCGTAATCGTGTTGGTCGTATGAGGTTTTGCATTGTCGTGGAGCAGAATGACTCCACGGATGAGCTTGCCTGGTCTATTTGATTTGTTCGCTCGGCGAAGGGTGGTCAAGGTTTGCGAGTAATGCTGGACATTCACTGTTGTCATGTGCTGCAGGAAGTTTATCAGAAGGGGATAGTCTTGGTCAAAGAAGAACGTCAGCATAACCTTTCCTGAACTTGCGTGGATGGCCTTTGATTTTCTTGGTGGTGATGGCCCTCGATGTTTCCACTGGAGACTTTGTCGTTTCGATTCTGGTTCGAAGTGATGACACGAAGACTCATCTCCAGTCGTTTACAACTCAAATGAGCGTTGGACGACTGATGCATGCTTCTTCTAGTTTTGTAGTGACGTAACTTGCACTCGTGACCCTCTAGCGGCGGGCATGTGGACTTCCGTGCTCTTGTCGGAAACCCTCTTTGTTACTGATGCAATAATATTACCATTATGTCATCGGTTTGCACATTCCAGACTCCGGTCGTTTCTTTTTGAACGCCCCTTATATATCAATTCCGAATTTAATTATGTTTTGCAACACAGTATTCAGAAATATAAGCGTTACTGATCTTACCGTGTATCTCTGGCTTTCCAGAATCCGCGTCAAGACATAAATCTCCTCCATGCAAGACCTATACTTGCTGAAAAGTAATTTTGTCCTTTATTCGAATATGTTTGTCTTATAGTCTGTTTCACAAGATTCTATCGGATAATCATATTATTGGGCTTGTAACACAAATTCCTCTATGGTTACAGTAGAGTCTTCCATTACATTTCTTCGAAATTGGTATTAAACATTCCCCGTTTTGAGATACTGATCTCCGAACAAGATCATATCGTACAATTCAGGTAATATCCTAGCTACCGTAATTTCACGCGTCTCTGCCGCACCTCAGATAACTCGATTTCCTACAAGAATTTATTTTAAATAAAATGTGAGTTACTTCTGCTTAGCACTTATTTGACTTCTTTTTTTCAATATAATTTCCGGTTTAAAAAAGACTTAACTGAGCCGCGGCGTATACACGGGAAATTACGGTATGTTATCACGGTATCCAGCATATTTCAGTAGTTCAATATGTTTCCCACTATGTCAGGTTGATATCGGTTTTTTTTTTCTTTATCAAGTGTTTTTAGAATTTTCCACTTGTGATTAGAAGTTCGATAATTCTGTGTTTAAACTAATCCCAATCTTTAAATTAACCCTTTGAGGAGTTCAAGAAATGTCAATTCCTTCAGTAAAAAGCCCTGAAAACAAAAAATTCCTCAACTCCACAAAAAGGAACAAAGTTCCATATATTTAGAGATAAATGTTTTTTTCTCTACTTTGAAAAACATCAATAACGAATATAGTTGATTTATTAGCTTCCACAGTTTCTTTGATTCATTTTTATCATGTATCCATCTTTTTCATTCATATGTTGTAATTTATTAAGGGGGTCCGGGACACAAAAATGTTAAAATTTTCTTAAAATTATTTATTACATTAAATAGTGTTCCGTTTTTTTCTGCTTAAAATTGAGTTTAAATTATGTTTCTATCTTAATTGGAACAGGATATGTTCATTATTAAATTTTGGTTTGTTTTCAAAATCTAGCTTTCAAGAATGGTTGTCATGAAAACGACTTTTTGAGAAAATGCGTTTTTCTTTATGATGTGTTTTTTCATTTCTCGTATTTAAATTGTTATAAGTCAAGAACCGTTAAAGATAAATGGTTCAAATTTGGAACATGTCTTTTTCAATTGTTTTACTTTAATTTTGATCCAGCAAATTAAAAAATATATATATTTACTTTTGAAAGTATAATTTAAAAAAAAAAAAAAAGTTACGTCATTTTTTTTTTCCAATTTTTACTTCGAATATTTTTAATTTTTATTTAAATTAATATTTTTTAAAATGCTGAATCTAAATCAAAACTTATATATTTCTGTTTATTAAAAAAAAGGAAATTCTACAAATAATATTTCAAGTTATAACATTTTAAACTACCCACTTTTTTAATAAAATTTAAATATAATAAATTTAATTTTTTTTTTAATTATGAGTGGTTTTATCATGTGATTTTATCTATAAACGATATGATTAACCACCACAAAAAATTTTGAAATTTTAACTCAATAAATAAAAATTATTTGAAAATGTGTCCTGGACCTCTTTAACCCCTTAACGGTCGCATAAAATTACGGTTTAAAAATTCAAATTGCTTATTGACACCACTTTTCTGAAAAAAAAATGTTGACCTTGTTTAATGACAGCTAAAATAATACTATATAATAAAGCCAATTACACTATTTTATAAAACTGGTGGGAATCAAACAAATCTGAATAAAAGGTTCAGCCCGTGAATATGACGGGAGCAAGAATTAAGGTGTTATAGTCCAAGAGCTGTTAACCCCTTGAGGGGCAAGCAATTACGTTTGTAAAATGCTGAATTCCCACCGGAATCTTTGAAAAATTCTATTTCAAAATAAGTAAAAGCAATTTCAGTACATATTTCCACCAAAATTAGAAAAGTAACATTTAATACAATTTTTCTGGTGTAAAACTTCATTAATCGTAGGTGGTATATAATATATACCGGTGCCCCTCAAGGGGTTAAACATTTTTGGGAAGGTATTTGAGGCACCCTGAAAATTTGTGCAACACTTCTTTTGTAATGGCTGAATACAAAATCGAATGTCTGGCTGAAGGATCGTGGCCCAAAAAATGTGCCAGACACGTGTCAAGTGCCATTTTTTGACTACCCCCCAAAAAAGGTATTTGAGGCACGCTGAGATTGAGACAGAATAATACTTATACTTAGGAAAAAATATTTTGAAAACGGCAGACACTTTAGTCGGCGCAAAAACTGTGCCAGACACGTGTCAAGTGCCAAATGGCACTTGGCACGTGTCTGTTTCTCATACGTCACTTTCCATGGGTAGAAGAAAATATTTAACTTCTGTACTTTAAATTTTATTACGTCACTTTGCTCAGGTTTTCAGGATTTATTTTCAGGATATTGAACCCATCGCTCCCAGGAACCCAGGAACTTCTACCCATGGAAAGTGACGTAAGAGAAACAAAGTGATGTCATAAAATAAATGGAACTGCCATTAATAATAATAATATATATTTCTTCTAATTAAATTCAATCCAAGGAACTGCTACTGGTACTTCTACTTTCAACTCTACTAATTATTGGCTCTCTCATTTTCAAAACTAAGTGACGTATTTGTATAAATAAACAACATTTAGTTATTAAGATATTCTCTGATGATGAGCCTGGAAGGCCCTTAACTTATTCTTCATGAATTTCTGATGGCAAGACAAATGAATGGCACTCACAAAATAAATAATCCTTGATAAGCAAAAAATTTATTTATTATGAATTAGATTACTACTATGAATAAATAACAATAAAGATTAAGTTGTTTTGTTATAAATTTGATTGTATATACCAATAAAAATATAACTCTATCTAATACATAAACTATGTTACAGTTGTAATTTATATCTATATACAGTAGAACCTGTTTTATCCGAAACTCTTTTAACCGAAACTCTCGGTTAACCGAAATCCATTTCTAAAGCTTTTTTTTTTTTCACATTCCACGCAAGAGGTCCTTTCTGATCTACGAGTACAGATAAAAATTTTGGATCCCCTTTCTCAGAATTTCTTTGATTTTAACTGGAGTTCCCGTACAAAATTTTTACGAGAGTACATTTTTTTATTTTTATTATGTGTACAAAAAAAAAAAAGCATTACTTTAAGTATAGAAGAAAACATTCGAATCATAAATTACGAATAATCGGGTGAGAGTATCACAAAATAAGCTCAAGAATACGGCATTGGTATTTCAGCATTTAGTGTTATGAAGAGAGATCCTGCAAAAATAAAAAAAGTTTTATGCAGAAAGCAGCAGAATGACTGTGATACTGCTGAACCAATAAATTTCGTGATAGAGCTACAAAGCAAAGGCAATCGAAACTTCAGCAAACAAAATTTTATTTCAAACCCTTGTAAAATATGTAAAATGTACTTAATTTCAAAATTAAAATTCAAGTGGATTATTTTTGTTTTTATTTTACTGGTGATTTATTAAGCACTTGTTAAAAATAGCGCACACATTTGCGCTTGATCTTAAAATTGAAACATTCTCGATTATCCGAAAATTTCCGAAAGATGTTCGGTCCCAATTACTTCGGATAATTGAGGTTCTACTGTATTTTATTTATAAAATAAATATCAAAAGTTTGGAACTGCGTGTGAATGTTCACAATTGTAATTTTCAAGGTTTATTATGTAACTGCGAATTTACGTATGATGTGTGTCGCACGATGCCTGTATATTCTTTTAAAGTTGACGAATCATGGAAAAATGCATCATGGGCTAAGGTTAAAGTTTTAAAGTATGGAGTTAAAGTTTCCTTTATTTATGTTTAGCATCTCAAACAAGAAAACGGCTCTATTCATCATGAAAGCATGCGGTTTGAGGTTTTTAACTCTACAAACTCTGTAATTTGTTTGAAGCTAATAACATAAAAAAGAGCTTTTTTATTTTAACCATTTGCAAAAATGGTTATTGTCCTCTGTCAGGGTAGGAAATCAAAAACATATCTGAAGCGTTTTATTAGTTGAATCCGCATTTTATTTGTTTTCTGATTGGTCTATACAGTAATCTGTATTTTCCCTTTACTTTCAACAGAGATGGATACTTCTGTTGCCGCTATGACAAAAAAGTAATTAATAACTCAGAAAAAAATTGAGATACAGCTTTCAAACAAATTGTATTCAATAGTACATTTTTTTCCCTATACGACGGTGTAAAAAGTAATACTGTGGGATGTTTAGAAGTTTAAGAATGAAATTACATTTAAAATTGGTCCAGGAATTTTAATGTTTAATCCATGGAGTACGTAACGTATGACCAGCTCCGTAGAAGTTTAAAAATTTACAGCACCGAAAAATGTAATCCATGGCGTACGTAATATATGAAATTTCATTTAAAATTGGTCCAGGAATTTTAATGTTTAATCCATGGCGTACGTAATGTATGACCAGCTCCGTAGAAGTTTAAAAATTTACAGTACCGAAAATTGTAAAACTGAAATTTCTTTTAAAATTTGTTCATGATGGGTCCAGGAACGTTAATGTTTAATTCATGGCGTACGTAATGTATGATCAACTCCGTGCGATTTTTTATGTCTTAAATTTTAGTCTTCGAAAAATCATTTTCCAAATGGCCGTTGTAATTTGTTAAATTGCTGTTATTTATTTATTTATTTATTTATTTATTTATTAGAATTTTCGGCCCGGACCACTTTAAATTAGAACTCTCGTATTGTAAATATATTATTTGTTCCATATGGTAAAAATGTATATAAATACATCTTTATTATGTATTTCGGCGTATAACAAATTCGATAGATTTCATAGTTAAAAATTTGCACAAACTGGGTAGTCGTTCGATCGTTTTTATAGAAAACGGTTACATAGCCGCAATTTAACTCTATTCTGACCATAATATGGTCAAGTAACATGGTGGGTATAATAATATGGGTGACCGTAATATGGTGTTAAATTACTGTTACGTAACCTTTTTCTAAAAAACGGTAAAATGAGAGTATCAACGATCAAATTATTCGCTTTTACGTATACTTAATGATAAAAAAAATCCAGTATGCATGAATGAACTAACGATTAAAATCTCTATCTAGGAAATCATACATGCGAAAAAATTGCTTTATTTATGCAATTTTACGACATACCTATCGACTTATACGCCAAAATATGCCGTATGTAATAAACACGTGCTACATAGATTAATTCATATTAACCTAATTTATTTTGGACTTTAGAATTCATTAGTAAAATGTATTGGTTTAATTTAGCTCTTCATAATTTCATTTAATAAATAATGAGTTTAATAAAGCAATATGATTCCTCTTTAAATTTAAAATCTTTTAACTCAGCTAATTTCATTACGTATATTATTATTCTGTTGCAATGAAATTAATTAGTAAGCTCATTTTATTCTGTATGAAAGTTGCGTTTACAACTACAAATAACAAAAATTTCAATTAATAGTTAAAAATGTTTGCTTTTAATTGTTTAATTGGTTTTTTAAAAACTGAAAATTGTTTTAAATTTTAATTATTTATGTGCTTTTTCTTTAAGGATTTTATTTGAATGAAAGTAAAAATTTTTAAAAAGCAATATATTGCCAAATTATAGCAGCTTATAATTGTATTGTTATAAAAATTATCAAAAATAAAATACAATTTTATTAGAAATTTAGGCAAACTTTAATTTTAGTTAAATTTTCATTTTGGAGCATGAAATACACCAAATAAAAACCAATCAAAATCGATTTTATGTCCTTTCCCTTTTAGCTGTTTTATTTATGCAATAAACTCAATATTTTGAATTATTTAAAAAGTTATAACACGTGTGAAGAGTTTAATTTAGAAACAAAAGGTATTTTGTATCTTAAAATCTGTTTTCTGTCATAAATTATTTTATTACAACAAATGCATACAATAACATACACACAATAACATACATACAATAACGTACAACAAATTTGTTTATCAGAACGAAAAAAAATACGCATATTAAGTAAAAACTAATTTGCAGTGTTCGGAATAACAATCCACATTACATCAATTTTGTTAACGTTAATTACTTAATTAAGATACAGTAAATCTCCCTAAAGCGACCACGTTCCGTTACAATAAAATTCGGTCGCTTCGAGGGGTGGTCTCTTAATTGAGGTCATGTTTAAATCGAGATTTTAATTGTTAAAAAAAAGGTCACAATTAATGTTACTAAAATTTATTTTTCACATTAGGAAAAAATACAAAAAATTAAGTATTAAAACAAAAGTTAATTACATAAGTTAATTACTGCAGAGTTTAAAAATGAGTACATTAACGTTTGCTTTGATTTTACGTTTTTATCTTTTATAACTTTTATTTCCAATTCCTTTCGAAGTTCTGTGAATAAATACAATTTGTTTTTGGACATGAACAAATAATGACGATTTCATTAATTCATCTATTTCTTTGAGAGTTCCCTGACAGAACAGGACAGAGGAGTATATTGCCGTCATTATTAATTTGTCAACAAAGTTAAATTCATTGCCTAAAAAGGCACAAAGGGGTTTAAACACTTAAAAGTTTCCGTAATAAAAAAAAACCTAAACTTAGTTTAGATGTTTGATGAATAATGCGCTCTCCGGAATTATTTTTCTTCTTCAAGCGACCACGAAAAAGCGGAATTTGTTTCATTTTCTACAAAGAAATTGGTCGCTCATGGAGGGAGTTCAATTCAGCTGGTCTCTGAATGGAGGTAAATTTAGTATTGAGCCTATGGGAATAAATTCCGTTCCATGAAAAACTGGTCGTTCAGGGAGGAGGTCGCACAGGTAGGTTTCACTGTACTTTGATTTACTTGTTTCTGAACAAATTGATTAGTTTAATTTTGGACAAATTGATTAGTTTATTTTATTAGTTAAATTTTGAATGAACTATAATACAGTTTTCGCTTTTTAAATTCTTTAAAGATTTTAAGAAGAAAGAAGCGTATTTTTAGCACATTGCATGTCTTTGAAAATAAAATCGCCTATGCTTGCGTTTATACTGTTTATTATAATTGACTAAATAGCTTTAAGAAGCAGCGGTCAATTATTCCTTCGATATCAACTTCTCGGAGATATACATGAATTCAATGAAATGAATACTAAATAACCCTTGAAAATAATTAGAGCGTAAACACTGGTTAAAGAGGCGAGACTGTTCTAGACATTGAATGCACTTATGGATATTGCTTAATATTATTTAATGCAATCGTGCACTGAGACCCAACCGTATTTATCTGTAAATGATCGCTGCATAATATTATATGTATTGATTGCATATAATGATAATGAATTTATAAAATAATATCCGTTTCTTGTGCCTATTTATAAAATGAATTATTGTAATTTTATCACACGCAGATTAAATAGTCGAGCGATTATTATTAGAGACCTGCACGTGCGCTCGAAATTTTTACTTATTTCGAACCTGAAACTCGATCTGAACCTAAAATTATTTAGACTTACCCAGAACCCGAAGTGAAAGGAAATTAATTTCTATTTTAAACCTTATCGGTCTTATGTCATCTCCGATGTGATATCGGTAATTTTTCGCAAGGTACGTGTGAGCTGAAAAGATGCAGTGTAAATTCCTGTGTGCAAATTCGTGTAAGCGATGCAGGTCGATGCCCGTATGCGCCAATACACTGAAAAAAAAATGAAGTACTCAAAAATGAGTAAATCTGTGTAACTCATATCGAATTGAGTATTTTTGGATCAAAAATGAACTTATGCTTTGTCAATTTTGAAACATCACATGTTATCAAACCCAAACGAAACGATAATTTTGTACCCTGTAATGTTTTATTTCCTTTATGGTGGCATAAATGATGTTTATTAATGTAAATATTAAATTATGTACAGTATTTTAAAATAATTTAAAAGTTTAAAATAATTTAATGTTCTTGTCATAAAAATATTCGATTTGGGTATCTTGTTATTATATTGGGTATCTTTGCTATATTTCTTAATAAATATAATCAATTAAACGTTTCTTGTTAATAACTTTGAATGTCAGTACATTTTCAATTTAATTTTTAGGTTTAGGAGGGCAGTACATAACGATTCATATTTGAACACAACCATGGAATCAAAAATGAGTACACGTGTTTCTCAATTCTGAGAACATTTGGATCGGAGCTATTTTGAGTATGTAACGTAATTAAAATTGAGTACTTTTTACTCAATTTTGAGTACCTTTTTCTTCAGTGTACAGATGTCCGAAAACCAGCATCATATCACTCAAGTGGTCTGCAAACAAAGACGCGTGGGATGCAACGCAGTAGCCTGTCTTTTTCGTTAGCCTCGACCTGCTCGAACTAATGGTCATAACATATCTGTCACTGCGGGAATGTGCATATTTATCCTAGTGATACACATGTCCCGCTTTTAGGCGACTCTTTTGGCAGTCTAACTCTGATTAACTGTGAGAAATACTGAATTCGTCAACTTTCCCCATTCGTCATTTTACCCCGTCTTCCCCTATATGTTAAATCGTTTAGTCAACGTGTGCTGTGACTATACTCTATATAGTAAAACTGGAGTTTTAGAGGGGGGGAAAAAAGAATATCGTCGTAACAATTAGCAAAATGTGATTAACCCCTTAACTGTTTTTCCAGAGTGCCGCTCGAGTAAAAACAGTTTGCTATCTTTGATACTAAAAGCTTTTGGATACCACCTACTTTTAACTGTAATCTTCGGTTTATTAAATGGAATACGTTTTTCGATTGTACAAAGCCAAATATTTTATTAAAAAAAGTGGTGCCGGATCCTTATTTTTAATTTATTGTGTTAAAAAAAAAAAAAAAAAAAAAAAGAGAGAGAGAGAGAGAGAGAGGGGGGGGGGGGGGTAAGCGAAATTCAACCAAAAATCGATTTTTAGTTTTTTATATCATTAAATAGTTTAAACGTTTATCTTTTCAACGATGTATTACACATGTTTATGTATGAAAAAAAAGTGTTGGATTTTTTCATTCTTTCTAAGAGCACTCCACAGCAGTGGGCTACTTTTTTTAAATTCGCATTTCTTGATTGGCACCACTTTTCTGAACGGCAAAGTTACCAATAGTTTTTGCCTTAATTAATATGTTATTAAATAAGGCGAATTTTACTATTTCAAAAAAGTGGTGCCAATCAATAAATCAGAATAAAAAAAAAGTAGTCCACTGGTAACACTGCTTCACAGCTTTAATAGATTTTTTCTCAAAACTTCGATTTTTCAGGTTTGTGTTCCTTTTTTTTTCAATATCTATTAAACTTAAGAACTCAGATTTTTCTAAATACTTATGTTATAGTGCATACTTTAACACAGGGGTTTAATGATTTGTTGAGAATTACTTATTTTAAGCAGTGAAATCTTACCTAAAATGCTAATTTAAAAATGTCTTTCAACAAATAATTAGTAATTAATTTTCAGTTTCACTTAGAAAGAAAATGGTCTGTTAAAATACATAAAGCATGTTATCCAAACTACTCTAAAAAATCCTCTACCTTTCACCATTTCTGAGAAAAAGGTACATAAAGTTGGTGTATTTTAACATGGCCGAGATAGAGCTTACCCGGTCCCCTTAAGAGGTTAAAGTTTGGAAGCGTAAACTGGATTTTTATAAAATTTTAAATTTTTGTACTTTTTAAAAGAAATAAAAAAAAAAATTTATATTACAGACGTGTGAAAATTATTAGAATAATTCTGTAATTCACATACAAATATTGTTATATTAAAGAGATAATACATTTAAAAAATATTAATACATTTAATATTTAGTGTGCATCCCCTTGTTTTTTATTAAAGATTCGATACGTCTTGGCATACTTTGTATGAGTTTTTGGCAATTAATTTGTGTTTCGTTGTCATGATGACAAATTTGGATGAGTTTTTCTGTCAGAACATTCTTGTTTGTGATGTTTCATTTCTTTAATTTAATTGAAAACACTTCCATGGCCTGGAAACAGTCCAGATATGCACCCCATAGAGAACCTTTAGGCCATTGTAAAGAAAAAATAAAGAAATGCAACATCACAAACAAGACTGGTCTGATAGAAAGACTCATCCAAATTTTGGCATCATGACAACGAAATACAAATTAATTTCCAAAAACTCATACAAAGTATGCCATCATTTCTTTAATAAAAAACAAGGGGATGCACACTAAATATTAAATGTATCAATATTTTTTAAATATTTCTTTAATATAATAAGTTTTTAATGTAAATTTCACAATCATTCTAATAATTTACAAGGACGAGATTTCCGCTTTTTTAAGCACCAGTATTTTGTTAGAGAAAATGATATTCAGTTAAATCGCAAAAATGTTGCTATTAAATAATATAACCTTTTATCTAACAAAATACTGGTGTCCAAAAAAGCGAAAATCTCATCCCTGATTTATCACGTCTGTATTTTGTAGCAAGTTACTAAAAGCTAGCCTAACAATCAAATAATTTAATGATTTGTATAACTTTCTTTCGAGATCTCTTTGCAGTCATATAAGTGTCATCGTTTACGACGTATTTGAATATATGTAGTAATATTCAAATGTCCTCTAGTTAGAAGCATCTGTTGTCATTGTAGGCTCAGTAGTTCTTGAAACTAATCACAATCTGAAATTGGTATAGAATTGTCAGACTCTTGTAAATACACAATGCACAATCTCGATTTTGTAATATGTAGTTTAACATCACTTAATGGTTAAAATGTCAAACGTTATATTTTCATGATTGTTGTAGAATACTTTAAAATAATTTAAGGATACATTAATTTTAGGTCAAGTAATCATATGTTAAATGTTACAAAGGATTTCAGAAATAAACATGGCAATTATTGCAAATTTTATGGTAAACTTCGTGAATATTACTAATAATGCCTTTTTTGTGGTTGCATATAGCATTTTAAAATTCCTGCTATAAACGTAGAAGTGAGATAGACTTTGAATCGATAATATATAATGAATCCTCGGGAATTATTTTCATAAAGAAGAAAAAATACCATTCATACGAAATAGTTGAAATACAGAGATATTATAATAATACAATACAGAAATAAATAAAACGGATCATTTTTAGATAAATTTCAACAATAAAATAAATTGTAGGTATCCATTTTCAGAAGAATAATGTTGATATTTTTATTTATTCGTAAGACCAACCTACATTATAACATTTTTAAATATACAATATTAATATATTTCTCGAAAATATAATGATACATTGACCAAATATTTTCAACTCATTTTATCTTGAAAAGAACGTTATATTTCGGTGTAATAATAGGATAAAGTGCTGCAGAAGTGCACCTTTTAGCTATTTCGTTAAATAACTATAAATGAAGATATTTAAATGATGATGTTTTACTTTATCCTGTCAATATATTGTTTACAACTGTAGCTAAATGCAAAACACTGTTTTGGGATTAGATAATAACTCTGCGTACTTTTGTACTCCACGCACTTATGCATCACCTTACCCTATATTGCATATGCACGTAAATATACCATTATTTCTACTGTAATATATCGTACGTCAATACTCGATTGATTTACAAAGATTCGTGTGACCAGTGATAAACAAAATATGGTTTTGCAATTTTTCATGAACGTAGTAAAGTAACGATAATTTTAAATCAATCCTGATTAATGAGAACGCTTTATAATAGTATTCAGTAGCCGTTGTTTGTATATATGATTAAATAATTGAAGTGATGATGAGTTAAAGAGTTGATAACGACCTCAATGAAGGGGATTCTTCACAAGCACCTATCCAGAAATATCAGACGTTTCGAACACAGTTTTCTCGAAGAGTCAGTTCCAAATAAATCAAGTGAATGGAGGGGGGGGGGGATAATTTCACCTGCTGACTGTTGGCGTACTGCGTATACTTTTCGTTGCCGTTTTCTAATTGATTATGATTCAACTCGATATTATTTAACTAATGTAAAACTTTGTGCATGGGTTTTTGAAACATTCTGCAGACGGTTAAATAAAGTAGAAGTTTCCTTCGTTATACATTAAATGATAGTTAACGAATTCAATAATTGATAAAACAAGTTGGAAATTATAATAAAGCACTCATACTACAATATATATTAAAACACACTTACACACATAAATAACGCCTGCATTCAACAGTTAAAGGTATATATAAATATTTTACAGACATACATACAATAAATGCAATAAACCCAACTGGAGTGAAAAATTAGCCAGAGCCAGGAATCGATCCCGGGACAACTGTAATCAAGAATTCTGCTGTAACCACTGAGCTACTCCGGCCGATGCCTGAGTCTGCAATTTCTCACTAATAAACCATGTTGGGGAAGTCACCAGCCATCTATACGACAGCCTTGGATGACTGGACAACGAATGTCGTTGCAGACTCAGGCATCGTCCGGAGTAGATCAGTGGTATTGTATACTGTGGTCCCGGGTTCGATTCCTGGCTCTGGCTACTTTTTCACTCCAGTTGGGTTTATTGTATTTATTGTATGTATGTCTGTAAAATATTTATATATACCTTTAAGTGGGAAATTGCTCGTCAAACGTGGCAAATGAGGTGCGTTCGTACTCTAACTAGTTTTATACATATTTTCTGCACCGCATATTGTACTGAATGTATATTTCAGTGAATTAATATTACATATATATTTACCTATCAATTTCATTCTGTTCGAAAGGCTGTAACATCATGAAAATGCACTTGAAATAATTTTTTCCCATTGACCGTAATGTAACGGAAAACTTTTGACATTTCCTGTCATTAAACCGTACATCCGATATTCATAAAATTTGTAATGACTCGACAAAATTTTGAAGCATTTATATATTTAAAATTTCAGACCATTCGGAAGGCTGTAACATCATTAAAATGCACTTGCAACAATTTTTTTCCCATTGACCGTTATCTAACGGAAAACTTTTGACTTTCCCTGTCATTAAACTATACATCCGAATTTCAAATGACTCTTTGAAATGACTCGACAAATTTTTGAAACAATTATATATTTAAAATTTCAGACCATTCGGTTGGGTAGTTTTTGCTCTGTTATATGCGGACGGACAGACAGACGGACTGAACGGTGACTATAGGTGCTACGTATTTATACAATTACGAACGCACCTAAAACAAGTTGCAAATTGTTCTTCAAACATGGCAAATGAGGTACATGGCAAACATGGCAAACGTACTATAACTAGTTTTATAATTATTTTTTGCACCCCATATTGTGCTGAATGTATAATTTTTTGCACTTCAGAAAGTGCATAGTCTGTAACATCATTAAAATGCACTTTCAATATTTTTTTTTCCCATTCCCCGTAATGTAACGGAACACTTTTGACTGTCCCTGTAATTAAACTATACATCCGATTTTCCTAAAATTTGAAATGGCTCGACAAAATTTTGCAGCAATTATATCTTTAAAATTTCAGACCATTCGGAAGGCTGTAACATCATTAAAATGCATTTGCAATAATTTTTCCCATTGGCCGTAATGTAAAGAAAAACTTTTGTCTCTCCCTGTAATTAAACTATACATCCGATTTTCCTAAAATTTGAAATGGCTCGAGAACATTTTGCAACAATCATACATTTAAAATTTCAGACCATTCGGTTGGGTAGTTTTTGCTCTGTTGTATGAGGACGGACAGACAGACGGACGGACAGACGGACGGATGAACTGAACGACGACTATAGGTGCTACGTATTTATATAATTACGAACGCACCTAAAAAGGAGTATATTTCATATAATGATAAAAGTATAAAATTAGCAAGAAATGTAAGAGAAAAACAACTGGACTGTTATAGAAACAAAATAATATTACATGTTGTAGACTTCAAAGATTAAAAAACTACTTATTTTTTCACTTGAAGAATGACCAAAACGATTTACACAAAATTAAGGTAATTTTTATTTAAAATATACATCAAGTGATAGATAGTATGCCCACGAATATAGTCCAAAACGATAAAAAATAAATAAGGATTGTTATTTTTTTTAATCGAGAAATGGTTAAAATCAAACTTTAATGAACTCCCCTCCCCATCCGTCCTCACGTCAAAATAAAATAACATACTTCTTCAAATATAAATAAAATTCACATCTGGAAAATCCTTCTATATATATATATATATATATATAAAGTAAAGATTTGGAAATGGACCAATAAAAATCTGCGTAGATCTTCCCGGTACACTCCTAGATCGGCATCGATATTTCTTGTGACCGGGGGTGTTTCTTCGTTAATATTAAGAAAATTGTTTCATACTAAAATATGAAAATTGGTGCTATTATAGAGAAATGTTTGATAAACACGCTGCTGCAGACAGTTTTTAAATCGACTAATTATTTTAAAAGATATTTGATGTTAAAGTTGGTCAAAATCGTTTCATTAAAAAATTTATGTGAGCAAAAACTATACATAGGAATTTAAACATTTTTACATCATTTAATATATTAGACGTTCCCGGTGTGCAAACTGCATTTATTTTCTTTAATTTGACACATTTTTTGAGGATTTATCTCCATTTTAAATTCAAATTTTCAGCATTTTGAGAGATATATTTTACATATTTTAAAAAAGTGTATTATTTTAAACTGTTGCCAATTTTAAAAACAGCGCAAAGAATAATATTTCCTTCAAATTAAAAATTTGTTTACACGTGGATATCATAATCAGAAAAAATCTTTCAAATGAGAATTAAGTTATTACGTGTTAAAAATAAGGAAAATATTGAAAACTACGTCATAAAAACTATAGTTACTCATGAATATTAAAAGAGAATGAAAATTTTTAAATAATAAATTCATTATTATGCGTTAAAAGTCGCAAATGGGGGAAATTTACGTCATATTTATAAAGACCAAATAATTGACAGTTGACAAAACAGTTTAAATTAAAAAATATATTTGCGATAGACATTTATTTCATATTTTGAGATAATCTTTTAAACTAAATTATCGTGAATTCTAAGACAGCACAAATAATATTTCTACTAACAACAAAAGTATTTTCATGTGAATGTTAAAAAGAGGAACAAAACTTTGGTGAAAACTACGTCAGATATACAGTACAGCCGCGATTATCCGCGGAATCGGGTGGCAAGGGCACCGTGGATAACAAAAATCGTAGATAACCCGAAAAAGACTGAAAATGGGGTACAAACACGAAAATTCAACATAAAAACTATGTTTTAGTGTACCAAAAACATAATAAAACGTTTAAAATACATATGCACAATACAGCAGAAACTTTTGCTTTACGTCTAAATCACTAAAATAAGGAACAGCAAACAAGAAACAATGCAATACATACGGTACAAAAAGAGTTGAGTTACACCTTTTTAAAAAAAATAGTCACTTGTTTTTGCTTCTTGATTTGCAAACACCTTTTCTTTATTCTAAATTGTAACCTATTGTTTTTTTTTTTTAGTATGGGATAATTTTTATTTCGAAAATGAAGCTATTCTTGATATGCTCTCCTGGAATTTATCATAATAGTGTTATTTAATTGTTAAATAGTATTTTAATTGCTGTGTTTACGTTTGGTTAATAAAATCAAGAAAAGACATCAAGACTTTATATCTGATATTTCAAACATGGCAACCGAATCTAGAAATATTCTTCTGTTAATTTCGAATACATGAATTTGTCTGTTTATATTGATTAATAGGGCTTATTGTATTTTCCTTGTTGTTGGCTTACGGGAAAAAAAATCGCTTCGCGGATAATTGGGGCTTTACTGTAAAACAATACATTTCAAATGTGTTATTTAAAAGAACTTTCTTATAGAGCTGTTGAAAAACGAGAGATAAAGACTATGTTTACTTAATTCATTTTACATTAGCTTATTTTCTAATTTCTAACTATTTTATTTTTAATCAAAGACGGAAACAGCCATTGTATCCCTTAACAAACGCTGATTTCGCCTTAAAAATCTACAATCAAAGGAATGTGAATGAAACCCGTTTATAGGGAGATCGCCACTGTTTTTTCAAATTATAATTCAATCTTTTTAAAGCCGATGAAATTAGCCTGC
Organism: Maratus speciosus; assembly: GCA_963932465.1. NCBI lineage: Eukaryota > Metazoa > Arthropoda > Arachnida > Araneae > Salticidae > Maratus > Maratus speciosus. Next base: position 603,315,546 of record OZ010791.1, on the reverse strand, counting down.
TTTTAGAATCTGGGGTGTCGGAACGGGAGTTGGCAAGCGTAGCTCGTAGGAGGCTCTGCCCCCTAGTGATAAAAAAAAAGTTTTTTGAATTATGGGAAAGCGTGTCAAAAGTAGGTGTCATCATTTGAGTTGGTGTAATTTTCAATTAAGAATCGACCACTGTCTCAAATATTGCATTCATTTTCTGAAAGAAAACTATTTCCCGAAATTACAACTTTGTTGCGATTGTGCCTTAATCCTTTCAGGGGCAAGTAATTGTGTTTCTGTCATGTTGAATTCAAGCCGAAATTTTCGAAAAAAACATTTTTTAAACAACAAAAAGTATTTTTATTTTTATTTATTTTATTTTATTTTTTCCGCGAAAAATATAAAATTAAAATTTTATTAAAAGTTTCTGGCTCTAATTTAATTTAAATTTAAGTGCGATATAATATATTCCACGCCCGTCAAGGTGTTAAACGGTCTACGAATTTTGAAAAAAAATGTTGTTGTTTTTTTAAATATGTATACTGACTGTAACTATTATCTTATTGCTCACAAAGACAGCCAAAGAGATTAAAAAAGAATATCTTATTATACTTTAAATAATGGGTTAAAGTACAGTAGCGCTCAAAAGTATTTTGACAACCTTATATCTCTCTTATTTTATTTCATATAAAAATGTAAAAGAAAATATATTGCCTATAATTGAGAACACTATGAGTGCAGTTATTCAAATGTATCAAGTTTCAACTTGTTTGTTTACATTCGGTGCCACCGAAGAAATATGACTCCTCCTTTGCTCAAAAGTATTTTGACAATTAGTTTGCATTTAATTGTTGGAGGTGTCAGTGGCGCTATAGCTTCGATTAGTGATTATATAGATTTATTGTGATTATTTTTAAATGCCGAAATGTAAAAAATATTGAAGTGATTCTAGAAAAGCCGCTGTAAATGCACTTAAGAAAGGTAGACTGCAAGCAGAATTAGCTCGTTCTTTTAACGGGTCTCGTCAACTTGTTATTACATGGAATAAAGTTTCTCTCTATTCTAAAAAAAAGTAACTACCGCTGTCACCGCCGCCGCCGCCGGTTTTGAATTTTTTGTGACCGGTGGTCTTTCTTCGTTAATATTAAGAAAAATAATGCATACAAAAATATGAATATCGGTGGTTTTATACAAAAATGTTTGATAAACATGCTGATGCAGACAGTTTTCAAATCGAAGAATTATTTTAAGAGATATTTAATGCTAAAGTTGGACAAAATCGTTCCACTAAAAAAGTTTTATAGCAGCAAAAACTATACATGGCAGTGTAATCATTTTATGCGTTAGAATTTGCCGGAGTGCAGATTGCATTAATTTTTTTATTTTGACTCATTTTTTCAGGTTTTATTTCTATTTTAAATTCAAATTTTCAGCATTTCTAGATATATGTTTTACAGATTTCAGAAAATTGTACTAATTTAAACTGTTGCCAACTGTATAAAAAGCGCAAGCAATAATATTTGCTTCAAATTAAAAATTTATTTACACGTGACTATTATAAACAGGAAAAAAACTTTCAAATTAAAATTAAATAATTACGTATAAAAAGCAGGAATTTATTAAAAATTATGTCATAAAAAGTACACACGTGAATTTTAAAAGAGAAAGGATATTGTAAAATAATAAGTTCATTAACATGTGTCAGAAGTCGTAGGAGAAATTACGTCATATTACGTCACATTATAGTTATTACATAAAATGAACACAAAATAATATTGCAAAAAAGTTTAAATTTGAAATTGCGCTAGACATTTATTTAATATTTTGAGAGGATCTTTTCAACTATTTTTGTTAGGAAAGCGCAAATAATATTTCATTTCTAACAAAAGTATCTTCACGTGAATATTTAAAAGAGAAAAAAATAGCTTGGTAAAAATTACGTTAGATTAAAAACGATTAATTTAAAATGTCTCATTTAAAAGAACTTTCTTGTCGCTTTGTTAAAAAATACTAGGAGACAAAGACTCTGTTTACTTAATTCCTTTTATATTAGCTTATTTTGAAATGTTGTTACACGTATCTACGTCATCAAGTTATTTTTATTCGACGTGTTATTTGTATTTTTATTAATGTTGTACGAATTTATTTGTTCTATTGTTATTTAAAATAAAAAATTATGTCAATTTGTATAATTTGGCGAGTGGTTTGGCGATTTATATAAATTGACGAAATTGGTCGACGAGATAATCAAGCAGTACCGCAGCGGATTTGGCGTTAAAATTCCCCAATCAAAGACAAATGAATAGAAATTCGTTTATAGGGAGATCGTCACTGCTTTTTACATTATAATTCAATCTTTCGAAATCTGTTTAAAGCCGATCAAATTAGAGTGCATTTAGAGTATGCGGTGTCTGGGCGGGGGTTGGCGAGCGTAGCTCGTAGGGGGCCGAACCCCCTAGTTTAATAAACAGAAATACATCGAAAATAAGCCTCAAAGTGGCCATCCGAAAAAAAAAAACAACTTGCAATGTTGACTGTATTCTAAAAATGATATCTACAAGTGATTGTCGTAAGTTCGCTGTAATAATAAAAAATGAATTGAAAAAAAAATACGGCATAGAAATACAGGTTTCATCAGTCAAACGACGCCTAAACCTCTATGGTTTACATGGAAGAAGACCATCAAAAACACGTTTGCTATCTACTAAGAATAGGAAGGCTAGAGTCGCTTTGTAAAACGGCATAACCCTTTCAGGGGCAAAGCAATTCCATTGCTAAAGTGTTGAAATTAATGATTGACACCAGAATTTTGGTTAAAAAAATTCGATTTATTATGTTTGTGAAATATAGCTTTTTCTTATTTATAAATAAATTTGTTTTCGAATTCCGGTGTCAGTTATTAAATTCAACACTTTAGCAATGGAATTGCTTTGCCCCTGAAAGGGTTATGCCGTTTTACAAATGCGACTCTAGCCTTCCTATTCTTAGTAGATAACAAACGTGTTTTTGCTAGCCTTCTGCCATGTAAACAATAGAGGTTTGGGCGTCGTTTGACTGATAAAACGTGTATGTCTATGCCGTAATTGTCTTTGAATTCATTTTTTATTATTACAGTGGACTTGCGACAATCACTTGTAGATATCATTTTTAGAATACAGTCAACATTGCAAGTTGTTTTTTTTCGGATGGCCACCTTGAGGCTTATTTTCGATGTATTTCTGTTTATTAAAAATTGTATTATATGTAATAACAAGTTGACGAGACCCGTTAAAAAACGAGCTAATTCTGCTTGCAGTCTACCTTTCTTAAGTGCATTTACAGCGGCTTTTCTAGAATCACTTCAATATTTTTTTTACATTTCGGAATTTAAAATTAATCACAATAAGTCGATATAAACACTAATCGAAGCTATAGCGCCACTGACACCTTCAACAATTAAATGCAAACTAATTGTCGAAATACTTTTGAGCTAAGGAGGAGTCATATTTCTTCGGTGGCGCCGAATGTAAACAAACAAGTTGAAACGTGATACATTTGAATAACTGCAATCATAGTGTTCTCATTTATAGGGAATATATTTTTTTTTACATTTTTATATTAAATAAAATAAGAGATAATATAAGGTTGTCAAAATACTTTTGAGCGCTACTGTATATTTGCGTCAAAACAAAAAAAAATTACCTACTCAGACTGAAAGGTTACCAACTGGTCTGCGTTTTGAATACCATTTTTTAAAGACAAAAAACCTCTTGCAAATTTTGTAGAAATCTATCAGAAATTTGTTTCTTAGGAAATAGTGATATTCAAAAGACGAATAGTTTGAAAACGATGATAATAAAATTATAAGCCGCATACGCCCAAAGGACAAACAATGTAATTACGTGATACTGCTTTTTTATGTTTTCTTCTTAACTTAATACTAAAAACATAATGAATCAAACCTAATCCTAGTTTTAAAGCTAATAGGTTGTGACCATCACAAAACTTTCTTCTATATAAATCACGTCAATTAAATCATTTAAACAGTACAAGAACTTACATCAATGTAACACCAATTCATATAAGATTATATCTGAATTTGAAGTTTCATGGAAATTCGTGCATTAGTTCTTGAGATAGAACTAGCGGAAATTCTGAAAAATGTAACATAGAAACGCCACCTGTTGAGCGATTTACACCAAAACATAAACAGAAGTAACTAATATCAGGTTATACCTGAATCTGACGTTTGATGAAAATTCGTGCATTAGTTATCGAGGTGGAGCTGTAGTGGAAATTCTAAAAAATTCAGCATCGCAGCGCCACCTGTTGAGCGATTTACACCAAAAACGAAACAGCACTAATTCATATCCAGGTGTACCTGAATCTGAGGCTTGTTGAAAATCCAAGCATTAACTCTTGAGATAGTTTATTGCGGTAATCACAAAAAATACAACATAGCAGCGCCACCTGTTGAGCGATTCACATAAAAATCTGTAAAACGTAAAATCATATTAAGGACTAAATGAATCTGAAGTTTGATGAAAGTCCGTGCATTAATTCTGGAGACTGAACTATTGTGGGAATCGTGAAAAATGCTGCATAGCAGCGCCACCTGTTTAGCGATTTACACCAAAAACTAATCAGCATCAATCTACATCAGGGACTAACGGAATATAATCTTTTATTAAATTCCGTGCATTAGTTCTTGAGATAGAGAGCCCACAAAATTTGTGTCACATACATACAGACAGACAGACAGAGAAACAGACTCACAGACAGATATTTTTTTAAAACATGTATTTCGGGTTCTCTGACCCCTAAAACGTGTAAATCCGTCGAAAACCGGAATTCGAAAATTTTCATGAATCCAATAGCGGAGGTAGGGGAGGTTTGATACGTAGGGAGGGTTGATACATTGACAATTTTTCTCAGCAAATGGCATTAAAAGCCATTCTAACACATGTGAAGGCTTCTTTTATTTGCTGAAGCCATCATTAGCTGGACTAATCAGTGAAGAACTGACAACTTTTTTTTCTTTTAATTTTGAAGGTTTTTGGAATGTCAATGTAAATTTTTTCATTGACTGATTTTCTTTCATAACTCTTATTAGTGTGAAGATAATATCTTGTAATTTTTTTTTTTTATTTATAAAGCACATTGTTAGGATTAATTTTACTAGAAAGTAGATTACCATTTTGCAACTGCATTTATAGAAAGTGATTGATAATCCAATAAGGCATAATAGGGAGAAATGATACATTAGTACTGGGGAGAAATGATACACTTGTATATTTGAAATTTGATAGTTTTTTTAAGTTTGCAAACTAATATAGGACTGTAATATTCATTATTGTTTTACAGCAAGAGCTACTGAAATTGGTAAGGAAGAACAAAGAGACTATTCATACACATTATGTATGTTACATAGAAAAGCAGTGCGATGATAGATGGTTAGTTCGCTTTGCTCGTCATGTAGAAGGGAAAAAGTTTAAATGGCCTGAAAGGGAAAATGTTTCTATAATTTACGAAGGGCAAATTGAAAAAACGTTAAATCCACCCGATTTTACTTATCAAAATGGTAGAGTTATTAGTTTTTCTTTTAACCATTTCAGGTGTGATTTTATGTTTATGAAACTACTTAATTTTAATTCCCAATTTCACATTGGTACCAGCATTTTGGTAAAATAGTTTCCATTTCGTATGAAAGTGAAATATATCCCTTTTCTTATTTCTAATTAAATATGTTGGTAAATTCCTGTGTCATTCATTTATTCAACACTTTAGCATTGAAAATGCTTTGCCCCTGAAAGGGTTAAAGGAGTCTTAAATGTGCTAAATTTATGTTAAATTGTTTGCAAATCAGCAATGTTCATTTCATTTTTCCTTGCAGCTAGATCTATAGGGGTTTTTTTTTTCGTTATTTATTTTCTAAAAAGTGTGTTAACAGGATTGTTTAAATAATAGTAATAGTTTAAATATTTTTGTTAAAAACATTTCTGAAACAAAAATATGCCAATGTCATTTCGTTTTAAATTTTACTCAATATTTCAAGATTTATCATAAAAAATTGCATGACGCATAAATTGAATTGTCTGCATTTTATTTTTCAATTTACATAACAATGTATCAAAACTCCCTTGCTAATGTATCAATCCTCCCCAGCAATGAGGAGATTTGATACAGTAGTAACCATTCAAAATAATTGGGATATATTTTTTGAATGACTATTTTTTAAATTCACAATATTTTTAATAAATGAATAAAAGGTCACTTTATAAGAAAGCACGAAAAATTTGTTTAAAAATAGCTTTCTAAGGGTTGTAAAAAATTAGTAAAAAAAAGTGTATCATACCTCCCCTACCTCACCTACTTTTTTCTTGTAAAGATAGAAGAAAGTAAAAAGGATGAAGTCGAAATATCCATATTATAAAGGGCAAACGTCTCCGTGCGTAACGCGGACGCCATTTTGACGGTGGCAACAACAGACGATTACATTTAAATTTTATTAACTTTTATTGCAATTTTTTAAACTTCTAAATACCGCACATTTTAAATTTTTACACAGTCGAATAGAGAAAAGAATGTACTTTCAAATGCAATTTGTTTGAAAACTATTTCGCAATTTATCTGAAACTGTATCGTCATTTACTCAATTCTTATTGTTTTTAAATTAATTTACAAGCATGATTTTTTTTTTCAAATTTATCTAATTAATGCGTTTCAAAACTTTATTTGAACAATTGTTGCTATTTTTCATATAAATGTAATTTTTAGTACTGTTAATAGGCATTCTAAAATACACAGTGAAACCTTCCTGTGCGAGCACCTCCCTGAACGACCATTTTTTCATGGAACGAAATTTATTCCCCTAGGCTCAATACTAATTTTACCACCATTCAGAGACCATCCCAGTTGAACTCCCTCCATGAGCGACCCATTTCTTTGAAGAAAATTAAACAAATTCCGTTTTTCACTGGTCACTTGAAGAAGGTTTTATTAGAAAATTCCGAAGAGCACATTATTCATCAAACTTCTAAACTAAGTTTAGAAATTTTTTTTAATCCGATAATTTTTAAATGCTTAACACTAGAACGCCCGGAAATTTTACTCAAATTTCATAAAAATATTTAACACCATAATTTTTATTTAAAATTATTTGAATGACTTATTTAACGCAAATCTGCGTTGTTTAAATTTAACTTATTTTATGAAAGAATTTCTGGTCCCAGTTGACATTTAATCATATGGTCGGAGTCGGATCGACTCCTTCCGGGCGTTCTAGTGTTAAACCACTTTGTGCCTTTTAGGCAATGATTTAACTCTGATGACAAATTAAGAATGACACTCAATAAACGCCCCTGCCTTATACCGTTAGGAAACTCTCAAAGAAATAAACAAATTAAAGAAATCGCAATTATTGGTTCCTGTCCAAAAAAATTGCATTTATTTTCTGAACTACGAAATAAAAGCTATAAAATATAAAACCGTAAAATCAAAGCAAACGTCAATGTATTCTTTTTTTCAACTCTGCAGTAATTAACTTATGTAATTAACTTTTGTTATGATACTTAAATTTTCATATTTTTTCCTAATGTGAAAAATAAATTTTAATAATATTGTTACCCTTTTTCAACAATTAAAATCGAGATTTAAACACGAGCTCCATTAAGAGACACCACTTGGAGCGACCAATTTCTATTGGAAGGGAACGTGGTCACTTTAGAGAGGTTTTACTGCATATTGAAAGTAAAAAATCTATTAGAGTTCGCCATTTTTAAAAAAAACAATCGACCCGTCCGACGTTTTCTTACCGCAATCTTTCAGATTACTTGCTGATACGATTTTTCGTTAATTTTGAATTAACTACAATTTTTTTTTATTCAACCAACGTGCTTTAGCGATATATAAGTATACTATGTCAGAAGCCGCTTTCAGAACCTTTCAAAAAATACCTCATTCATCACTGTGCCTTTAACATGTGAAGAGAAAAATTAACATAAAAAATAATATATATGATGTAGTGCTGCCAGATTGGGGACTTTTTTAATTCCGATTATTTGACTGTCACCACTTTCTTTAAATAGTATAATACGACTTATTTTTCAAAATTTTGAATCGATTTTTTAAATAGACCAAATATTTCTATTTAAAAAAAAGCGGTGACAAGTAACAATCTGGGGACAAAAAAGTCCCAATCTGGTAACACCGATATGATGGTTTTCACCTATATTCTGTAACCTAAACTATCTAAAAAATATAGCTAAAATAATTAAGAATTACTTCTTATAATCGAAAATAAATCAAACAAGAGTCATCTCGAAAAAAAGTGGCTTTCTAGTTAAGCAACAGTATTTTATATAGATCTTTTTATTAACATAAAGCACACACTAATTCAAGATCACGCGCTTCATAATTTATACGAATGGATACAAGATTGAAAAAAAAAATGCATGTTTAACCTTCCGTCTACCAGACGGGTCCATTGGACCCGATATGTACATTCAAAATATTTATTCAAACCAGAAATTTCTTCAAAACAAACTAAATGTATAAATCAGACAATAATAAGTTAAATAAACAAATTAAATAGTTTTAAGTAAAAATTCTGGTGTAGAATGTTTTTATAAAACTTGAGTAAAATTTCCGGTAGTTCTAGGGTTAAGAGAAACTGAAATGTTATGGAGAGAAAATAACCTTAAATTATAATGATACTTTAAGGAAAAAACGTTATATAGCTTTTTATTCTTGGAAGAAGTTTAAAAGCATATTTGTGCCAAACTAAAATTTCTTTCTTTTTAAATATAGGTTATGTCTTAATCCAACCATAATGACAGTCAAAAAGATAAGAAAGAACTTGAAATAATGTTAAAGCTAAGTTACATCAAAATAAAATGATTTTCAACTTCAAATGTATCTAACATCTTTATCCCTCCGATGAATAAAATAAAAAGTTTCTTTAATTACGTGAAAGTATATTTTATGTTTCCTTCTTAACTTAGTGTAAAATAATGATTCAAAAATGTTATGTACCTATTCCATGTTAAATTCAATGACGTTGAAAGAAAAAAAAAAAGAAAAAAAGCAACCCAAGAACTTTCTTGTACCGGAAAAATAAACAAAAGCAGATTTCCATTCTCATACTGAGCTGGCCGATACATATATTGAATATACCCATAGATCCTAAAACATCCATAGTGAATAAAAATAATCTACGATTTATTTTTTTACTCGAATATTCATGAATAGCAAACCAAAAGAAAAAAAGGTCCAAAGGAAAAAGGTTTATGTCCTAATACATCAATATCGTCGACCACTTAGTGTACAGTATAAAAATACATTAAAACAAAGAAAAAACAAATCTTTAATCACGCACTTTCAAAAGTTTTATTCTTTTCGTAATACGATCTACTTAATGGACATACAGAGCTTACGATACATAACTTTCAAAAAGAGTTACAAAACTGAAAATATACAACATAAAAAGAGAATTGCCAGTTGTTGAAAATTAATAATTTTAAATCTTCTACTTTTCATTCTTGGAAAGTGATCAAATGCAAGTTTGTTCAAACAACGTCTGTCACCTTAAAATATCCCGTATATCTTAATTCACCTGCAAAAATAGTCAAACGATTTAAAATAAATACCTTTTATCCGTGACAAATTGTTAAGCCCAGGAACATAGTCCAAAACGATAAAAGTAAATAAGGTTTGCCCTTTTACAATCTAAATAGGTTTAAAAACAAACTCATGTCAAAATAAAATCCCTCTACCCAAAATGTAACTAATGTCTATATCCGCTCAAAGAATACGAGAAAAAGTTTCTTTAATTATTTGAAAGTATTTTTATATGTTTGCTTCTTAACTTAATGTAAAATAGTTAATGATTCAAAAATGACATACATACTTGCCAACATCCCACATTTTCTTAAACGAAAAAACTTACTTTCAACCAGAAAATTTATTAAATTAAATGCTTCTTCCTCTTATGCGGAAGTTAATTGAAACGTACATGATTTCATTAATTAAATAAATTTTCTGGTTTAAAGTGTGTTTTGTTGATTTTAAAAAAAGTGAGAGGTTGGCAAGTATGCATGTATCTATTCCAAGTTAAAATTAATGACGTTGAAATAAAGAAAGAAAAAAAAGCAATTCAAAAACTTTTTTGTACAGAAAAAATAAACAAAAACAGATTTCCATTCTAATACTGAACTGGCCGAAACACATAGTGAATATATTCATAGATCTTAATACATCTATAAAGAATAAAAAAAATTAAGTTAATTTTTATACTCGAATAATGATGAATGGGAAACTTATTTCCAAAAGAAAAAGGCTTATATCCCAATACATCAATATCGTCGTCCACCCAGTGTACAGTAAATAAATAAATAAAAACAAATAAAAACAAATCTATAATAATGCCAAATTACCTTCTAAAATTTTTATTCTTGGTGTAATACAAACTACCTAATGAGCATAAAGAGCTTACATTACATAACTTTCAAAAATTCTTAGAAAACTGAAAATATACAACATAATAAAAAGAGACTTCTCTGTTGCTGAAAAATAATATTTTGAAATTTTCTAGTTAGAGTTCAAAGATAAAAAGTTACATCACTTTTCGTTTTTAGAAAGTGATTAAAAGTCAGTTTGTCCAAAAAACCTCTTTCACCTTAAAATATCCCGTACATCTTGATTCGCCCACAAAGATAGTAGATAAAAGATTTAAAACAAATACCTTTAATCTTTGACAGATTGTTAAACCCACGAATATAGTCAAAAAATATAAAAAGTAAATAAATAACTCTTTTAAAATTGGAAAAAATTTAAAAACAAACTCACCGCAATATAAAATGCCTTTCTACTGAAACGTAACAAATATCCACATCCGTTCAAAGAACACGATAAAAAGTTTCTCTAATTATTTGAAAGTATTTTGATATGTTTCCTTCTTAAGTTAATTTAAAAAAGTTAATGATTCAAAAATGTTATGTACCTATTCCAAGTTAACTTTAACGACGTTGAAAGAAAGAAACAAACAACACAAAAAATCAATCCAAGAACTTTTTTGTACGAAAAAAATAAACAAAGGCAGATTTCCAATGTAATACTGAACTGGCCGAAACTTATATTGAATATATCCATAGATCCTAATACATCCATAATGAATAAAATTAATCTATGATTTATTTTTATACTCGAATAATGATGAATGGCAAACTTATCTACAAACAAAAAAAGGCTTATATCCTAATACATCAATATTGTCGTCCAACCAGTGTACAGTGAGAAAATAAACAAAAATACAAACAAATCTATAATCACACTAAAGTACCTTTTAAAAGTTCTATCTTATTGTAACACAAACTATCTAATGGACATAAAGGGCTTACTTTACATAACTTTTAAAAATACTTAGAAAACTGAAAATATACAACATAAAAAGACACTTATCAGTTGTTTAAAAATAATTATTTTAAATTTTCAAGTTAGAGTTGAAATTTAAACAAAGTTACATCACTTTTCGTTTTTAGAAAGGGAACAAAAGTCAGTTTGTCCAAAAAAAGTCTTTCAACTTAAAATATCCCGTATTCGCAATCAAAAATTCGCAAGAAAAATAGTCAAAAGATTTAAAATAAATACCTTTTATCCTTGACAAATTGTTAAACCCCTGAATATAGTCCAAAAAGATAAAAAGCAAATAAGGACTGGTCTTTTACTATCGACAAATATTTAAAAACAAACTCAGGATAAAAAGCATTTCCACTCAAAATATAGCTAATATCTACATCCGCTCAAAGAAAACGAGAAAAAGTTTCTTTAATTACGTGAAAGTACCTTTTATATGTTTCCTTCTTAACTTAATGCAAACTATTTAATGAATCAAAAATGTCATGTACCTAATCCCCGTATGGAAGCAATCTATCATCTTCTATTGGACAATTTTACGGTTGATTGATTATTCCAAATTTGGTACGACTGAAAATAATAAGAATTCATTGAAGAGGAAGGGATATGAAAGAATGTTACAATATTTCCTTCAAAAATCAATCAAATTGAAATGAATGACTCTCTTCGCTTCTAGCTTCCCAGATAATCAATTTTAAGGAGAATTTCAAATAAGAAGCATTACATATGTTTGGAAATCTAACTTCGAAAGAGTAGAATGTGATTTTTATTCTTATTTCTATTAATGAAACATTCTTTCGCTGAAAGATATTCAATGGACTATTGGATTATGGTTATTTTTATATATTTATTTTTTAAGAATATAAATAATTCTTATGAACATTGAAATGAAAGTTTAACGAAGAAACTGATTTTTCCCTTTCAAGAACGCGAGCTCGTCCATTTCTTATGTACCCTTTTTATCTCAACTTATGAATTCTTGAAAATTTCAACTTCTAAAGTATTTTTCGTGAATTTTCGAAACTACATTAGAAGATTTACACAATCATTTAGTAAATTTTAGAAAGATTTTGCTAATTAAATTTGTATTTATAGGGATTTCGTGCAATATTTATAACTTCACTCAATTTCTTGATTTAAAATCTTTTTTTTTTTTTTTAATATCTCATAGAATTAGGAAAGGTATAAATATAATGCTCTTACAATAGCAATATAGTAATAATTCCCAACTGAAACTTTTACTCCACAATCTTTCAACGTCAAGAAAGCTGAAAAGATGCAAATGTAAAAGAAATCCTCATTTTAAATATGTTTTTATTTTGCGCAACCAATAATGCTTTTTGGCAATTCCATGTAACTCACGTTACCATTTGACACATTTTTCCAAAATTAAAATCTATATACATCGAAGAAATATCACATTTGATTTTAAAAAAGTTTTTCATAGATATCTGTGGCACAATAAGAAACTAAGAATAACGATGTAATAATTTTTTTAATTAACAGGTGGTATGCAGACCCTAATTTGGTACTGTGACTCAAATTACAAAAAAAAAAGAAAGTCAAGTTTTATGGGTTAATGAAGACCTAGAAATTCTCCTCATTTATCACAACACAGTAAAAAAGAAGTACCGTATATGCTCGCGTATAAGTCGAGGGTTTTCTGACAATTTTTGGCAAGCAAATTTGGGGGGTCGACTTATACGCGAGTCAATTAAAAAATAAAAAATAAAACTTCGAAGACTGGAAAATTCTGACTTTTTATGTGTACGAATAATAAAATATTACAGAAAATATACAAATAATAATAATTTATCATTAAAAATTTTTCAATGGCTTTTTTTTATTTACTTACTACTTTTTCGCATAAGCAAGTGAAATATTTGGTTTGATTTTGCGCAAAATTGTAGTAAAAAGTTAGGGGGTCGAATTATACGCGGGTTTTTGTTTTTTGCAGAATTTGCATTCGAAAGTTAGGGGGTCGACTTATACGCGAGTCGACCTATACGCGAGTATATACTTCATTTCAAAGAGTACAACACACTTTCAACTTCTAATATACACAAAAATAAAATTGTTTTATTAGTAATTAATTATATCAATCAATCTTTTGAGTGTGACTCACGTTACATGGTATTGTGACTCACATTACATTTCCCTCTTTAGCCATTAACTCTTTCAGGCGCAAGCAATTGCGTTTCTGTAATGTTGAACTCACACCGGAATATTCGAAAAATTTTGTTTCAAAATGTGGAAAAGCAATTTTTTTATTTTTTTCCACCAAAGTTAGAAAGATAAATTTTAATAAAATGTTTCTGGTGCAAATCTTGATTAAAATTAGGTGGGATAAAGTATATTACCCGCCCCTCAAGGGTCTACACTATGGTTCCCATGTTATGTGGAATTGCCCTTTTGGAATAAGATAAAGTTTCTACAACTCATTTCGAAATGTATTACTACAAATCGATGTATTAAATGAATTTTATAATAATTTATTTTAATGGTATTTTAAAATACCGTCGAGCATAAAGGGTTAAACCATCGCAACGAACGTCTTTTACAGATTTTTTAATTTTTTTGTACCCGATTTTCGAAACATAAATTTTTATCTAATTAAATCGGGAAAATGCTCTGATTAAACAGGGCAGAATTTACAATAATAAATAACTTTTGGGAATAATCACGGAATCTGAACACCTTATCCGTCACGTTAGGAGACGCTCGTCCAACATTTCGACCGAAAATTAACTTTCGGTGCAACTCGTCTATTTGCGGCGCCTCACTTTTTGCTCCCCCCCCCCCCTCCAAAATCCATTTTCTTATGACAAGTCTGCACCAACAATTCGGCTTCAAAACTCCAGGTAAATCAGAAGTAGTTCGGGCAGCAGTGGCCCAGTTGGCAGAGCATCGAACCAGCAGCTGAACGCCGCGGGATCGAGGCCTACTGCTGGCTATAATCCGCCATGTACGCTAATGGCGCCTGGTGCATGCAAAATCCTCCAAGTTACCTGGGAATTATACCTCTGGAGGTCCCTTGCCAGGTGAAGGTCTTGTTACCTGACCAAGGTTCCAAATTACAAGATCAACATGAGTTGCAATGTGCAGGTTACAAACAACAGGATATAAATGTTAAGCAACCGACATAACACCGTTCACAACTAAGCAATAGGCACTGCCGATACTATCTAAGCGCTCATTAGTTTTATTGCTGCTACGCGGTGATTAGGCAGTCACCCGCCCCGATACCAGGTATCAAACCCGTTCAGCTGGGGCTTTCCGGCAGGTAGGGGCCTGGTCATCGGTTAGAAAGAAAGGAAAGAAACGCTCGTCCAAAAGATGTTAACCCTCCGCCAACCATGAATGGTCATTTGGACTCGGCATGTACATTTAAAATATTTATTCAAACCAGAAATTTCTTTTAAATGAGCGAAATATATGAAGCAGATAACAACAAGTTAAATAGCTTTAATCAAAATTCTGGGGTAAGATATTTTTTATAAAACTTATTTCCGGTAATTTTTGTGTTGATTGAGTAAAAGATATATTTGTTGGTGGAGGAGTTTATGGTACAGCCGATTATCTACACGAGGGTATAATGTCCAGAAAGCATATTGTGGCAAACGGTTAGTCAAGTAATGCTTTAACACTAGAACGCCCGGAAATTTCGTTCAAGTTTTATGACACCGGAAAATTTATTTAAAATTATATAATTCATTTATTTTACGTATATCTGCATGGTTAAAATTTAACTTATTTTATGAAAAAAATTCTGGTTTCAATTGATATTTAATCACATGGTCGGAGTCGAATCGACTCCGTCCGGGCGTTCTAGTGTTAAAAAGGACTAAAAAATTGTGTCCGATAAATGTCGAGCGAAGATGAACGATAAATGTCGATCGCAGCGACATCTGGTATCTCAAACTAAAACAATATATAACGATTTATTCGAGAAAGCATTTCGGTGTATGAAGAGCTGTTCAGCAACTTTCAACATTCTTCAAAAAATTTTATCACTTTAAAAACATTACTTGAATCGCCGCCAGTTGCCACACTGTACTTTCTATACGCTATGGCGAGATTTGTAGGCGGTGATGGGTCACTTTCTAAAGAAACCTATCCTGTAATTATATTTTTATTAATAACAATTGGTATTTATGTATAGAAAATGAAACACTAATATTGCAACAGTATACTTTTACATTCAAAAACCAGCTGCAATGAAAAAAAAAAAAAAAACGACATTTTTACAGTACAAAGTGCTGTTCATCTTGCGCACAAACTTGATAACAATCGAATGTGCTGTTTCTTTCTTTGGTTTCTTGACTAAATAAGCATGAAAACTACAGTAGTTGCGTAAAATTAACAGCACATTGTGCTGTTAATTCGTAAAAAAATATCGTTATCATTAAGTACAGGGTGTCTGAAATGGAATTATCACACTACCAGATTAGAACCATCATTTTCTTCTAGTCTGTTTCAAAAACACAGCTACAGAATATCACCGAATCCTGTGTACGTCCTTTAGGTACAAGTGTTGTATCATATGACATTGTGAAGGTTTGGTACCGAAAGTTCAAAAACAAGGACTATGACATTCAAGAAGCAGAGTGCTCTGGCCGGCTTACTAATGTTGATGAGGTCCGCCTGCGAGATCTTGTGGAAGAAGATCAGTATTCAACCACTTGATAGTAGAGTTGTAGCAAACCGCACATATTCGTTACTAAGTAACGGGTATTATCTAAGATACGAAATACCGAATCGTTACTTCGAAATACGACTCGTTAGTTGTTACTGCGTCAATACGCAGCCGAACAAAATGAAACTAACTTCAAACGCTGCTTACGTTTGTATAATTCATGAATGGAGCAGATAGCCGGATGCGGTAAAAGATGCGAATTTGTATTCAGACTCTGATATTTCGACGTTAGTTGTTTACGTATCAGTGTATGCGTATCATTCTGTTAGTATCATTTATTCTCAAATTTCAAACGATTTTGATTTCGTAGGGGCTTGTTGATTCCTTCATTATGGAAAGAAAAAGAAGCATAGCTATTTTATACCCTGAGCTTGCAGTACCATCTGAAAGATTTTTTTTTTTTTCAAAATCAGGTTATATAGTATCTGAAAGGCGTACTTCATTAAAACCAAAAAGAATGGAAAAAATATTATTTTAAAACATAAATCAAAGATTTTTAAAATAATAATGCGATTGACGTAAACTGTTGGTTGATAAGATGATAAAGTCTAAAATGAAACACATTTCTTTTAAATATTCTGAAAATTTTCAAGAAATTCTGTTCTAAAATTTACAGGTTTGCTTTCAGTGCATTCTTTATCCTATACAAATATCTTTGTACGTGTATTTATGTTTTAAATTTAAAAAAAAAAGTATTTTTATGATAAAGACGAGTTTTTAGATTGCTTGTAAAAATGTTTTTATGATAGCGTTTAATTTTTTTAACCTCCGGTATGCTATTTCTTTCTTCCAGCTAAGCTAATAAAGTGTCGTCTCCAAAAGGAAAAAAAAAAAAAAAAAAAAAAAAAAAAAAAAAACACGCCCCGTTGTATAAGCCAGCCGTAAAACAAAGCAGAGGTATCATTGTACGGAATAATCTCTACAGCATTTTTTTTAACTTCTAAGCATCGCACATTTGCAATTTTTATACCGTCGTATTGGGGAAAAAAGTACTTTTAAATGCAATTTGTTTGAAAACTGCATCTCGATTTATTTTTGAGATATTAATATTATTTTTTATTTTTATTTATTTATTTATTTATTTATTTTGTAGTTTTAAATGCCATTTGTTTAATTTTTGTAACTCAGGTACTCCATTTCTGTAGAAAGTAAAAGTACAGGAAAAATAGTTGAAAAGTGCCAATTATATCTTTTTGCTGCCATTTTCTCATAAAAACTGAAAAAAAAGGTAATTAAAATACCTGCTGTTTCGAAAAAATATAAGTTAATAACTTCTGATAAAACATGAAGTTTTTATAAATTGAACTTAATTTTAAGTATCTACATTAATATTACAAACAAATGAAAGCATATGAATCATGAGATAGCCATTTTCTTCAGCGGATGCGGATCACGTCATTTTATATAAAATAAACGCGTGTGTTTTAAGTCTTATGACTGAACTATCTATATTTATGTGCATGTTTCTTTTTTTTTCATCGGGGGTGACACTAAATTCTGAAAAAGCAGAATTACTGTTTTCTAATTTTTTTTTTAACCATTTGAAAAAATGGTTATTGTCCTCTGTCAGGGTAGGAAATCAAAAACATATCTGAAGCTTTTTATTGGTTGATTCCGCATTTTATTCGTTTCCTGATGGGTCTATACAGTAATCTGTATTTTCCATTTACTTTCAACAGAGATGGATACTTCTGTTGCCACTATGACAAAAAAGTAATAAAAACTACAAAAAAAAATTAATAACTCAGAAAGAAATTGAGATACAGCTTCAAACAAATTGCAATTAAAAATGTATTTTTTTTCTCTATACGACGATATAACAAGTAATATTGTGGGATGTTTAGAAATTTAAAAATGAAATTTCATTTAAAATTGGTCCAAGAATGTTAATGTTTAATCCATGGCGTACGAAATATGTATGATCAACTCCGTGCGATTTTTTATGTCTTAAATTTTAGTCTTTGAAAAAATCATTTTCCAAATGGTCGTTGTAATTTGTTAAATTGCTTTTTTTTTTTTTTTTTTTTTTTTTTTTTTTTTTTTTCTTTGTTTGGCTTGTAAAAATAATTGGCACAGATGTCATATACGCACCATATTGGCGCAATTTTTTTCTGAGGCCAATGTCATATAATCACCGGGGTACTTAACTGGCGCCAAAGTGCCGTTATTTTGCTTGATATGGTAAATCGGATGTTGTTTATTTGTTAATAAATTGTATAGTTACTTTTATTTTCTTTTTTTAAATTATATAAATTGTTTTGTTCTATAGTTATTAATGAAACATTTTTTATTTATTGTTATTCCCTATTTAATATATATATATATATGTAACTTGTATTCGAAAACGAGGTTTTCACCAAATTGTCATCAGAAAAAAAAGATCACGCTTGTGTCGTGCGTATATGACATCTGTGTCAAATATTTTTGTTGCTATGTTTTTAAATTTCATATTTGAAAAAAGGGTATTTTTAAATATAAATCAATAATTTCAGAAATAATAATGTGACTGAAGTACAGTGTCATTTGATTGGATAATCACGTTAGAAATTAAATATATATATATATTTAAATATTTTCATATTATTCCAGAAATTAAATTTTCATAATACATAATTACTTTTAGTGTAAAATTAATAAGTAAATTTGTTTGTAAAATATTTTGGCTGTGTAATTATATTTCATAGTTTTCGTATAAATTTGGTGAACCTTTACTCTTCCTAAATTGCTTTCTCCGATTACTCCTTATTTCATAAGTAAGAAATTATACAATTTAGACATGTTATATTCAATTATGCATCGTATTTTAATTTTGTTTGCCTTTTTTTCATTAAAGCGTAGAAAATTAAATGTATTTTTAACGTACAGATGACAGCACATATTTTACGTTAAAATAGTAACGAATTCTTCAAAAGACTCATGTGCGGTATATAATTAGATTTGCTATTGCTGCAGGTTTGTAGTACATACGATGATTGTTAATACCTGGTTTTTGAACAGTAACGAAAGTAACGAGTACTTTCTAAAGGGTAGCGAGTTCGAAAGTAACGACATCATACGGGTATTCATTTAGTCGTTACTCTTACAGCACTACTTGATAGCTAGCTAAGGAGTTAGACGTTAGTGCCATGTCCATTAGTCGCGCTATACATCGCATAAACGTGACGTACAACTTCAATCGCTGGGTGCTGCATGACCTGATTCAAGCAGATAAGGACAGACGTGTCCAGGCTAGCACTAAGCTGCTCGAATAACAACGCAAGGAGAAAATTCTGGACCGGATCGTCACTTGTGACGAAAAGTGGATTTATTTCAACAACACAAGCCCAAAAGTGGGTTGGTCTGCGGCCGATGAGCCTGTCGGCAGCGTCACAAAGCGCAATTTGACTAACAAGAAGATAATGCTTTATAACTGGTGGGATAGCCGTGGTATTATCCACAAAGAGTATCTGGAGAAGGGTAAAACCATAGACAGTAAAGTGTACAGCGAGATGCTAGTCCGTGTTAACGCTGCTATCAAGGCAAAACGCCAATATGAGTTCTGGTGGAAAAAGGTGATGTCTCATTAAGATAATGCTAGACCACATGTGTCTGCATTCAGAGGCTGGACTCCGTATGGACTCGAATCGAATATTTTGCCACACCCAAAATATAGCCCCGATATCGCTCTTTCGGACTTCAACCTTTTTTCACACCAGCAGCTACATCTTGCTGGTGCTATCTTTAATTCTACACAGGACGTCCGAAATGAGGTTGATCTGTTTTTGGACTCGCAGCCTCCAAATATCTGGACCGAGGACTTTGAAAAACAACAAAAACGTTAGCAGAAAATCACAGATTTGGGTGGTGATTACTACACGCACTAAAAGTACTTCTTTCGTATTTTTTCTAACTTTGTTAGGATCTATATTTGGCGGAAAACTTTCTTTACAACCTGATAATAAAAAATATGTAGTACTATCTGCAACTACTCAAAAGTTATTTTAGTTAAAAAGTGCAAGTTAATTAAAACTCACACTGTACAGGAAATTATTAAGAGCATAAGTTAATTGCAAAGAAAATTCAGACTTACATATAAAATATATTCGTTTATTTTTCATATAGAATTTATTAAGTAAACTAGAGACTAATATCTTAATGTTACACTTTTCATAAGAAAACATATATGCACTACTTAATGAAAGTGTCACATTTACGATTAGATATTTTATTGCAGATAATTCTCTGCTGAATTCTAAAGCAAACATTTCAAAGTTGTCAATTTGTATGTGCTGTGTAAACAAGTCATCTTATATAAACTTAGATTAACTTTAGATCGTCTTTCTCAGAAATTAATTTAGATAGACGAAATTAATTTATTTAAGAAACTTTGATGAAGTAGAGGTTTTATTATCGTTTGAAGATAATAAATAAGGTGCTGTATATTACTAAATTATTGACTTCTTTTTAAATATTAAGTTCTGGTGAAAAACAAATACGCCTATAACACTACTTGCAAAGAGTAGGACGTAATTTTCAAAATTATAGGAAAAAGAAGTTCCATCCCCTGCTTCCGGGGTTACAGAATGTAGGTAAAAATCATATATATATATATATATATATATATATATATATATAGTTGAAAATTCTAACATATATTTTACATTTACTATATATATTTTTAGATTTTTTACTAACAGGTTCAGGCAGGGTGGGGAGGCCTACCAATTATTGGCTTGAGCTCAAATAAGCCCCACCCCGAATTTTTCCTTAACCCCTTCGGGACAGGAGCCTTTTACGAAATTTTTTATCTTTTGTCACCGTTTTTTAGTAACAGAAATTTGTGTCTTCTTGAATCGAGTAAATGCGCTGATTAAACAAGGCAAATTTTACAGTAAAATTTTACTGGTGAGGAAAATCAAGGATTCTGAGCGCTTCATGCGGCACGTATACGTGTCGCTCGTCCCCAAGGGGTTAACAATAAAAACAATCATTTTTACAGCAATCACGTATTAAAACAAAATTTTTAAAACTATTAAAAGCGATAATTTCGTATAGGCCTTTTGCTAGGATTTAACAGTCGAAGAAATCTCAAAAGATCGCTAGCCTTTTTATTCTGATAATTTCTGTGCTTTAAGCGTAGTTCGATTACCCTGGCCTGCCACTGGCAACTATTTTTTAATTCTGTGTGGCACCACTTTTTCGAAACAAAAATCGTTTCCGTACACTTTGAAAACATGTGCAAGAGGAAGTATTATACAAAATGTATTTAAAAAAAAATAGTTGTGCGAATAACACGTAAAAATAGTCGTTTGTGGCATCCCCGGTTACCTGTCTTAACCCTGCACTCGAGACGTGATTCTTACTCACCACTAGTATTGCTAGGTGTTCTGCGTAAATCAGGTTTCCAAATGCGCTGACACCACTAATTTCTTTCAGTTTATTTCGCAATTTTTAATCGTATGTAATTCTGCCATTAGATAAGGCGAAGAAAATTACTTTAAAATACTGGTTTCCGGAGCATTTGAAGCCCCGATTTACGCAGAACACCTGCCAACACTAGTGGTGAGTTAGAGTTACCTCTCGAGTGCAAAGGGTTAAATTTGTGGGGTTTTTTTTATATTTTATTATTTTATTTACGTATTTATGAAGTTTTAACTTCGTTGTAGGATATAAGCCAGAAACAAATGCTGAACTATTTTATTTATATGCATTAATTTTAGTGCAAACAGGTTTATCTTTTGTAATCGTCTGTCTGAAAGTGACATATATAGATTTTAAAAAGTCATGCTTGAAAATTATTTTTAAAACAATAAAAATTCAGCAAATTGCGATACAGTTATCAAACAAATTGCGATATAGTATTCAAGCAAATTGCATTTGAAAGTAGAGTCGTGGAAAAAAAAAAAGTAAACACCCCCTACTAACTCCTCAACAAATTATCGTAGAAGAAAGTTACTGGTACCGAATAATTGTAAATAAAGACTATTTTTAAATGATGTATATAAAATTTGCTTAGGGGGCGATCTACATATTAAAACGAACCATAACTTTTTTTTCAATAGCAGTACACAATTCTGACAGCATAAATGAAATCTACGCCCTTCAATTAGCCTAAAAACAAATTTTTATGCAATTCGTACCATAAGTTTCCGAGAAAATAATTATTTTAAAACGAGCGCATTTTAAGTATTGTATCCAAATTGAAGTTCCGTACTGGATTGTTAGCCGAGAGAGCCACCTTCTTAATCAAAACATCTTCAGCGCCACTGGAGCAATCAATGAAGCCTGTTATATTACAGGAAAGCAGAAGAAATTTCAAAATATCTACTCACTTCTATCATAGACGGCCCCTTAAACCATCATCTTGCCGTTTTTTAAGCATTATTTGAAAACTACTTGGAAGAAAAAAGTGAAAATTTGGATTTCCATAAAGCAGGACTTAATGAATCTAAATCCATCAAAAAAATTGTAGGTTGGAATTCATAATTTTTTTCAAATATTGATTTCATAATTCATAATTCATATCATAAAATTATAAAAATTGCAAATTCAGCGTATTTATGTTTGGGTAAATTAGTATTATTGCTACACAAAAAATTAGCACATTAGGAGCATAATTTCAGGAGATATAAATAAAAATATGAAAATATAATTTAACATTAGAAGCACTAAATTTTGAATGCTTATAATTCAAAAACTTATCATTCAAATGACTTGAAATTTTGTGTCTAGGCATAGTTTGAACCGAAGATTTGAAATATCTCGTTAAAATTAGGTATTGCCATTTAAAAAAATGAAGTTTGGATTCGTTTTAATATGTAGAGGGCCACCTAAGCAAATTTTATATACATCATTTAAAAGTAGACTTTATTACTAATCGTTCGGTACCAGTAACATTCGTCTACGATAATTTGTTGAGCAGTTAGTAGGGGGTGTTTACTTTTTTTTTCCACGACAGTACATATTTTTCTCTATTCAACGGTGTAAAAATTGAAAATGTGTGGTATTTCAACATTTAAAAAATTGCAAAAAATAAAAATAAAATAAAATAAGTTGAATCGACTGTTGTTGCTATTCGCAAAATAACGCCAGCGTTACGCACAGATACGTTTGTCCTTTATAATATAGATAGACAGTAACAAATATGACGAAATAGATATTGTAGCTGATATCAATTTTTACCCGACTGCCAAGAAGTGTTATGTGCTTCACGCGTATCTGGGTATGTGGGTTTCTTTATACCCTCGAAACATCCCAACGGCTGGATGGGTTTTAATGAATGAGGTCTCTAACGATTCATCTTTACAGTGCGATAGTTATAGGCTAGGTTTTGTTTTTATAAAATCAAAATGGCGGCCATAAAATACAAAATAACAGTAGAGAGGAAGAAAAAAATTACGCACCATATTAAGTGGCATATCATTGGATAGGTCTTTCAAAATGAAGACGATGTTTCATTGACTATTTTACAGTCAGAATGTCCGTTTAAATATTACACTACTTGTAAGTCGCGTAGTTAGGATCTCTATCTTTACTGCAACTCTAACCTTCATAGACATCTATAGGCTTCACCAAAACAGTGTTTAAAGATAGGAACTAACAATTAAACACAACTCAAAGGCATCAAAACAAGTAATAATAATTTTTTTTAAAAAAAGGTAATATAAAAATTAGTTTCAGATTGATGAGAAATAATTAATCAGTTCGCTTTTTACGCAGTCGGCTTTTTTGATTATTTAAATTTAATTATTTTGTAAAACTATATTGAACCCCGGTATGCTATATCTTTCTCCCAGCTATTAAAGTGTCGTCTCCAAAAAATAACTTTCCGTTGTATAAGCCAGGCGTAAAACAAAGCAGATGTATCACTATACTGTTAAATACACTACTGTAATTTTTTAACTTCTAAGCATTGCACATTTTCAAATTTTATACGGTCGTATTGGAAAATAAAAGTACTTTTAAACGCAATTTGTTTGAAAACTGCATCTCAATTTATTTTTGAAATATTATTATTTTATTTTTTTTTTAGTTTTTAGAGTCATTTGTTTAATTTTGGCAACTCAAGTACTCCATTTCTGTAGAAAGTAAAAGATAAATAGTTGGAAAATAGTAATTATATTTTTTGTTGCCATTTTTCCATAACAACTTTTAAGAAAATGTAATTAATATACGTGCTATTTTGAAAAAAATATAAATGAATGATTTCTGATAAACATGGAGCTATTATAAACCAAATTTAATTTTAAGTATGTATATTAATATTACAAATAAATGAAGGCATATGAATCATAAGATAGCCGATTTTTTTGTCGAGTTTGGGGACATCCAGAAATGATGTCACGCTTAGAGGGAGGGAGGGGGGTTCATGAAATTGTGACAGTTTGTGACAAGGGGTGGGAGGGGGTAAGGAGATGTGTGACATCACACATTTAGTTAAACATTAGAGGGTTTACTGTCATTGCATTGACATTAGAGGGCTTACTATCCCCGAGGGTGACAGTAATGTCAAAATGCCTGTGAACTCTATGGACGAGCATATACATACACTGTAAAAAAAATTCTGTTAAAAAACGGAAATAGTACTGGCAATCCAGACGCCAGTACTATTTCCGTTTTTTAACGGAAAATTTTTTTTTCCGTAAATTCCAGAAAACTTCCGTTTTTTCACAAAATTTTTCCGTTTTTTTTTTTTTTTTTTTTTTTTTTTTTTTTTTTTTTCGTATATCCGTATTTAAAATTTTTTGTTTCAAAGGCAAAAAAAAAAAAAATAAATAAAAATAAATAAATAAATAAATAAAAAATAAATATTATACAACTTTTTGAGAAACTTACACCTTTATGAATTTCAACGGATACGTTTATCAAGCGTACCTGTAATTTATTCAAATAACAGTAATGAAACAACACTTACCTAGGGTGGAATCGAACTGGGGAACCGGAGTGTACCAGATTAGCGCCCTTATCCACCATGCCATGGGGACTCGATTACGTTTCTAAATGTCGTTACTTATTTCAGATGCTTTTTATGAAGTAAAGGCACGGTGTTAAGTAAGGAACGTATTTTCATTGGAGATATTTTTCAATTGAGTGTACAATTCTGAATATTTCCATAATTTTGAAAATTTAGCTTTTTAATTTCATGCTTTATAAAAAGAAAATAATTAGTCTTTAAAATATTACGTGCATGAAAGAATGTATTATAAGTAATAATTGCTTCTTTTTTGCAAGATTTAAAAAATTTTATTGTACTATTATTTTTATTTATTTATTTGTATATACATCTATAATTTCGTTATTGTGTTTCAGATATGTTTTAAGTTTTATGTGCGAATTCGTTAAAGTGAATAGATTAAAAAATATTAAAATTAAAAATAGAGTTTTTCAATTTTTTTATTAAATAATAATAAGTATTATTTTAAAATCATTATGAAAAATAAACTGTAACATTTCCTTCTCAACTATCTGAAACTTAAAAATAATTAATAAAATTCATTTAAATATCAGATTATTTTTTTTAAATGTTGTAAAAAAAAATTAAAAACAATTTTAAAACATTTTATTTAAGAAAAAAAGAAAGAAAAATACTACAGTGTTAGTTTTAAAAATAAAATTTCAGCTAATTGACAGCCAAATATTGGCATTTTTGAAATTTGAAATTGGGTAGGAGGGGGGGGGGGGCGTAAGCCAACGCTAAAGTCATAAAATTAGAGATAATTAATAGCTAAATATTGATATTTTTGAAATTGTGATAATCAAAAAGGGGGTGGTGTTAACTTAGCGCTCCCTATTTGTAATTAAAATATCTTGATACATAAACATTACCTTTCTCAGACAAATAAGATATATTAATTTATTTCTAATTGAATGAGATTCCTCTTTTATTTTTAACTTAATTAGTATTACAATTTAAAAAGAATTATTATTATAAGAATACGAGTATTTAATGCCCCCCCCCCCCAAAAAAAAAGTATTACATGCATATAAAATAGGAACAATTATGACTCCTTTTCAAAACTGCATGCATCTAAAAAATAAAATTTCTATCATAATTTTAGAAATTAATCGTTTTTTTTTTTCAATTAGAAATAATATTTATCGTATCATTTTTTAATTACTATATTAAACGAATAACAGATGAAAACAGTTATTTAATATTTAATAAGTTACTTGATATGTTTATTTTTTTATTTCATACAAGTAAAAAAAAACAACTGAATAAATTAAATTGGAATTTATACGGCATTCTACGTGGCATTAAATTCGAAAGATAAAATAAATTATATTAAATTTTAACTGATATATGAAAAGATATTAATTCATATTTACTTAAAATAAAGAAAAAAAGGGGAGAAAAAGAAAAGAAAAGAAAAGAGAAATAGTGACTAACCAAGTCTTAAACGTAAACATATGTTCACACTACAACAATTCATTATTCCGCATTCCAACTAAACACAGCGCCACTCTATACAACACAGACGTCAATTACGGAAATTGTACTGTTTTGAAAGAATGGTGAAATATTTTTGTAAAATTTACGGAAAACCTTCTTCATTTTGATCCGAGAACGGAAAAATTATCCAATTACGGAAATTGTACTGTTTTCAAATGAAGATGAAAGTATTCGTAAAATTTAACGGAAAATATACCGTATTTTTACGGATTTTTTTTTACAGTGTATCTTCTCCAAGGTAGGAAGAGTCGTAATAGTAAATGTTTCAGAGTAATTTCTATTTTATGATTTAATATATAATTTTATAAATGTTCATATCAATGTAACAAATGAAACGGGATGGCAATTCCATTTAAGTAAAACTAATATTGAGGCTTCTTCTTCAAAATCAATCTGTTTTAAAGTATTTTGTGTTCATAAAGTAAATATAAGATTTAAAAACCAAATATATTAAATTCCATTTCAAATTCTAAAATACTACTGTTTTCAATTGCTCTTTCATGTTAATATTTTATTACTATTGTATATTAATTAAGTATTTTGTTGTAAACCTTAATCTTATTTTATACAATATAAGTACATGAATCATTTTTATTGTTATGGTCACAAATGTCATAAAACACATAGTTAAAGTTCAAAAATAAAATTTGAAATAACGTAGTGTTTTGTTTCTGAACTGTAAGTATATGTTTACGTAGTATACCGTGACATGTGACAAGGGGAGGGGAGGGGGTATGATGAAGTGTGACATTTTGTGACAAAGGAGAGGAGGGGGATAAAAAATATTGAAAAAAAGTGTGAAATCATTTATGGACCGCCCCTTTCTTGAATGACGGAATCTTTTTTTGTGGATTTGTGTATTATTTAGCGATAGTGACGTCCTATGCGTACTTTTCTGTAGATGGTGTTTAAGACTAGATCGTAAATGAAGAATTCTTCAGGGAATGCGGATGACCTAATTTTTTATATAATACAAGCGTGTGTTTTAAGTCTTAAAATTGATTTTTTTTTTTGTACTATCTATATTTACATACACATAGCAGCCAATTTGTACGGATTTTTCTTACCACTAAAATTTAACAGAAATTTTTTACTTATTTAAATGTTAAAATTGCTTGACTTTCGGAGATTCAACTAGCTAAAATTTACTCTTAAATTTTAGTGGTATGAAAAATCCGTACAAGTTGGCAGCTAAGTATACATATACCGTAATTTCGGGTGTACAGCCCGCGGATCAAACAATCGTGTTTCGATCCAGAAATTTTTTTAAATAAAATGTAACACTTTAGATCACTCTAAATATTGGTCTTCAAACACTGAATAAAATTTCTGGGTCCAAGCTGAATTGTTTGATCTGCGGACTATACACCGGAAATTACGGTATATATTTTTTATCGGGTGCCAGACTAAATTCTGAAAAAGCAGAAATCCTGTTTTCTAGTATTATATTTTCATTATTTTCATATTATATATTCAAACTATATATATATATATATATATATATATATATATATATATATATATATTATTCAATAAATTCATTAGAAACTAACATTTTTATATCATGCTTTTCATATGAAACAAATGTGTAAAATTTAACTAATGTGGCATTTACAGCTAGATTATATGTTGTCGATAAACTTCAGCTGAAATCCTATGCAAACATTTGCCCGTTTGTACATGTTAAACAAACATGCCATGTTATATAAACTTCGATTAAATTGAGGGCTTAACATGGGAACAACAGTCTATCTCGGAAATATAGTAGTTTTGTACAGGAAATTAAGTAGTTTAAGGAATCTCAGGACTCTTAAACTTGGAAAAAAAAAGGAAAAAAAGACCATTTTCAACATTTAATATCTTAAAATGCATTTGATATTAAGGCACAATTTTAATTGGGAGGAAAGATTTAAGCATGTTCATTTATTTCATGTATTTAAAAAATTGCAAGATGCAGAACTAGCATTTATAGGGGACTCCAAACTGTCAGACATTTGAAGAGCAGAAAATTGGCATAACAGATTTCGCGCATACATTTTGGAACTAGAATGAAAATTTTGGTGCCTACTTATACTTCAGATATTAATAATTACCCTGAACCTAAATAAATTTGCATAAAAGATTTTTATATTTTTAATACAAAGTTGTATTTAGCTAATGTAAAATTTAGAAAATTTTAACAGTATAATCACCTTATATCATTTTGTGCAAAATGACTTCAAAGTTTCGGAAATGCTGCTTTAGCTATTGAGCGGATATAATTCTAAAAGCCATAACTTTTGTTCTAATTCTTTTCAAGGAATTTCAAGGACACAATTACATGAAAATGTTCAAAAAATATAGGAGTTTAACATCTAAAGAAATTAAAATGTCGAAAATTTTAAAGCTTTAAGAGTCCTGAGACCTTTTAAGAAAGTATGATCAAGTCAAGAAGTACGAGTATTTATTATCAAATGATCAGCTGATCAGTACATAGCCAGTACTCGGGGCTATAACCGAGGGGTTCTTCGAACCCATTTTATTTTTATTTTTATTTTTATTTAATTTTCTCACTGAGTAAGGGGATCCGGGAATCCTCGAAACGATCGTATGGGATTTTTCTTCATGTCGTGTTTATACATATTTGTGCGTTAAATCCTTGTTAAAGATTTTAGATTTTGTATTAATATTCGCACAAAGTGTTTGATTTATGCTTTCAATCTATTTTGTTACAATCATAAAAGAATTTGACATAGGAGTTTGGAAGTTTATAATTACATACTTGCCAACTTCAACCTAACCTCCGTAAAATGTCGGTTAATGTGATCCTGGTTAAAGATGTTTCTAACCAGAAAATTTATTTGATGAAATATTATATATTTAATTTTATGTATCCCAATGGATCACACATACATAAGACAATTCCTTTATAGGCTGGGCGTTAAGCTGATCTCAGCTAGGAAACACCTCGTTGCTGCTCACCTATTCAGCACGGAGAATTTATTTGATTTCATTTATTAAAAAATTTCACGTTTCGAAACTTCTTTAACCTAGATCGAATTAACAGACATTTTACGGAAATTAAGTTGAAGGTTAGCAGTTAAGTAATTCCTGAGCTACTTAACTAAATGATATCCTGTTTGCTATACTATGGTACAACTACCGAAAAAGCCAATGAAAATGTCAAAATTAGGTGTTCGTATTAAAAATGTCAAAGTTTGGTACAATTTCAATATGGTGGCGGCTACTTAAGTTTATTTTTTTCACATAAATTGTAAACAGACAAAATTTCCAGTCATTTCGACGGGTTTTTTTATGTTACAATTTGGAAAATAAAAAGCTCTCTCTCTTTTTTTTTCTTTTAGTTGATTGTATACTTACGTCAAAATATGTTGCCTTACAGAAAATTCACTTTAAATCCAATCAAATAATTTAGAATTGTTAATTTGTATATGCTAAATAAACAAGGTAATTACATAAACATCCATTAAATTTTGAGCAGGATATGGAAACAACTCTTAAAATGGAATGTAAAATCGATTTAAGAAAGTATGATGATATCGACATTTTATTATCGTATGGAATTAACAGTATCCTAAAAAAGTATACTAAAATTCCTAATAGTATTCCAAGTATCCTAACAAAGAATTGCATTCCTTTTAAATACATTCTCGTCAAAAAAATTTATGCATAAAATTACATACAAAAGAAGCCACAAATGTTATAAAATAATATGACTATCAATAAGCCACAAAAAATACAGTAACTGGCATAAATATATATTTTTATTTTATATTATTCTATCTGGTAAATTGACTGAAACAAGATATGTGTATTTTGTGCTTTTAAACGAAAATATATTCGTGATCGTGAACTAATATGGGACATTTAAAACAAAATTATTTGCCATAAATAAACATCACCTCAAATCCAAAGCAAACACTTCAAAGTTGTCAATTTGTACAAGATAAACAAACAAGTCACGTTACATAAACTTCAGTCAACTTAACAGGTTAACATGAAGCTGAGTCGTCTTTTACAGAAGTAAAATTTGATTTGTGAAATAAAACGGTTAAGAAAATATAATCAAGCAGATTTATTATTATTGTATACCATAATAAGTATCTTGCAAAAATCTAACAAAATCTAGGTATTCCTTTCAAATAAGTTTTCATAAAACTAGTTGGATGCGCCAATACCAAAACTTTCTTCTATCTCATATATTTTAATGTTTCAAAATGCTGTTACAAATGTCAATGTTTCAGTTTTATTAGTATTTTTCTTAGTATTATGCATAACTTCATACACTTTTCGATGGTATAATATTGAAAATTGCACAAAAATCGCTATTACAGCGCCACCTTCCAGCGGAATTTTTCCAAATACAGGGAGGACCTTCTTGCCATGGCCAGAAAGATACACAAAAAATTTGGTTCACTTCTAGGCATAACTTCATACACTTTTTGATGGTACATTATTCAAAATGACACAAAAATCGCTATTGCAGCGCCCCCTTCACGCGGATTTTTTCCGAATTCAGGAAGATTTTGCTTGCCATAGCCAAAAACTTAAAAAAAAATTGGCTCAATTCTATGCATAACTTCATACACTTTTTAATGGTACAATGTCGACACACGGACACACAGACAATTTCTATAAACATGTTTTGTGGCATCTCTGACCCCTAAACGTGTAAATCCGACGGAAACGGAAGTCGTAAAAAAATTTCGATTACAATACTTTCTTCTATTAGGATAGAAGAAATTTAAAAATGTTTTGAACAATCCTTCAGATTATCAGAGTTTATCATAAAGAATTTAAAATATAATTCCGAGCGCATTCGGATGCAATATATCTGTAAATCAATTGAGCTTAATTTTATATTAATTTTATGTTCAACATAAAATGAAAATTGATTTACGTGAAATTTTATATTGACATTGCTAACAAGGCGTAAAACCAAAAGAGTGAAAAAGTATCCAGGTCAGGGTTCGAACCTGTGTCTTTAGACAAAAGATTCAGGTTCGAAACCTGGGCTAGAAACTTTTTCTATCAAGATTCAATTTAGATTTCTCGGTCGTAAGTCTTCGTTTAAAAATTATTATATAAAATGAAAATCTACCTTTTTGTAAGAGATTTAGTTTAACGTCAAAGTGAGCTTTTATTTTTTTAATTACTCGTGGTACTTTGATGTTTGCCACAAAAGTTCACGCTTGAGATAGATTTTTAGAACATTCTTGAAAATTATCATAAAAAAATTATACAAAATCCCTAAACTGTACTATAGTTTTCAAACAAAATTCATTCAAAATTATTTATATATTGCAATTCGATGATGTGATATATGAAATTGTGATACAATACTTAGAATGCGTGTAAGATGAATAAAAACAAAAGCTAAAGCACAAGTTATTGATACCAAAGTTATACTTTTCTAAAAATAGAAACTGCATTTGACAGCTGTTTAAAAGTGAGCTATGAATTTATGGAGACTGTAAAAAAGTCAGTAGTATAAAAATAGAATTTTTTCCTTATCTTATATGTATGAGGGCTCTTTTTTCAATCTACGATGGGGCGTAAAATAAAGACCAAGTGTGAATAACAAAATGGTTTTATAACCAGAAGTAAAGTACAATCAAACTTACTTTTCGAAAGATTAGTAGATACAGTTAAGATTGAGAAAATTGTCATACCGGTGGGAGAGATTTCCAAAATCCTAATCATAGAAGGTTGCCGCCAGTTTGTTTAGATAAGTCTCCAAAGCGTATTGAAGGCTTTTGTTGTGATGGAATCGCTATTCTCCCAGACCTGCCTACAGTTTTCGAAAATGATGCAAGCCAATCGGTGCCAGATATGGACTGTACATCGGGTGATCGAACACTTCCCATCGAAATTGTGGAACAAGCTATTGGACCATTAGTTCTGCCTAACACCGAATGACTTTCCCCTTTTTCTAGAGCTGAAGAATGGTCTTAGGGTTAGAGACAGCGCTTCTATGCGCTGCCATCGAAATGCTGAAGCCCAGAGGACACGAGTGTGACGTCATCACTAACCGACCGACTTCTCACTTGTGTTGGAATTGACAACGGAAAATTTTGAATAGCAATTTTGTTTTATTTTATTTGTGGAATATCTATCATCTTATAAAAGAATGATATTTAAACTTACTGGTGAGAATTTGGAATCCCGCAATAAAAAATCAGCCAGATGCGACAACACTGGAGAATTCCGTATCTGGCTGAATTTTTATTTAGGGATTCCGAATTTTCGCCGAATTTTCCAAATAGTTATTATTGTTTTATAAGATGTTAGATATTCCACAAATAAAATAAAAGAAAATTGCTGTTCAAAATTTCCCGGTGTGAATTCCAACACAAGTGAGATGTCGGTCGATTAGGGATGACGTCATACCCGTGTCCTCTGGCCTTGGGTATTTCGATGGCAGCATTCTAAGCCAACGAAAATCTTCAAGGCGCATTGGAGACCTATCTGAACACACTGGCGGCTACCTTCTATGAAGAGGGTATTTGAAAACGCTCCCACCGGTATGACAAATGTCTCAGTCTTCCCTGTGACTATGCCAAAAAATAAGTTTGATTGCACTATAAAACCATTTTGTTATTCATTCCTAGTCTTTATTTTGCGGCCTTGAGTATTTCGATGGTATCATTCTAAGCCAACGAAAATCTTCAAGGCGCATTGGAGACCTATCTGAATACACTGGCGGCTACCTTCTATGAAGAGGGCATTTGAAAACTCTCCCACCGGTATGACAAATGTCTCAGTCTTCCCTGTGACTGTGCCAAAAAATAAGTTTGATTGCACCTGACTCTTGGTTATAAAACCATTTTGTTATTCATTCCTAGTCTTTATTTTGCGGCCTTGAGTATTTCGATGGCATCATTCTAAGCCAACGAAAATCTTCAAGGTGCATTGGAGACCTATCTGAACACACTGGCGGCTACCTTCTATGAAGAGGGTATTTGAAAACCCTCCCACCGGTATGACAAATGTCTCAGTCTTCCCTGTGACTATGCCAAAATATAAGTTTGATTGCACTTGACTCTTGGTTATAAAACCATTTTGTTATTCATTCCTAGTCTTTATTTTGCGGCCTTGAGTATTTCGAAGGCATCATTCTAAGCCAACGAAAATCTTCAAGGCGCATTGGAGACCTATCTGAACACACTGGCGGCTACCTTCTATGAAGAGGGCATTTGAAAACTCTCCCACCGGTATGACAAATGTCTCAGTCTTCCCTGTGACTATGCCAAAAAATAAGTTTGATTGCACTTGACTCTTGGTTATAAAACCATTTTGTTATTCATTCCTAGTCTTTATTTTGCGGCCTTGAGTATTTCGATGGCATCATTCTAAGCCAACGAAAATCTTCAAGGCGCATTGGAGACCTATCTGAACACACTGGCGGCTACCTTCTATGAAGAGGGTATTTGAAAACTCTCCCACCGGTATGACAAATGTCTCAGTCTTCCCTGTGACTATGCCAAAAAATAAGTTTGATTGCACTTGACTCTTGGTTATAAAACCATTTTGTTATTCATTCCTAGTCTTTATTTTGCGGTCCATCCGAGGTTGAAAAAATAGCCTTCGTATTTTTGGGCATATGTGTGTAGGGAGGGAGCTGCATGGTTGTGTTACTATAAAAGCCTGAAACCTGGTAAATCTTAGGTTTTCGGTAAATTCTAACATTTAGTAAAGTATTTTGCTAAAAGCTCGAAACATACCTTCAAAGGATTGAATTTCCGGCTTATATAAAACCATTTTGGTACATTATAGGAATTACTCACTTCTTTTGGTATAAGTCCCAAATGTTAAACTTTACATAGGGTTCGGGAAATGCGTGTTTAACATATTGCATTTTCTTATCCAGATATATTTTACAATCAACAGAAAATTTAACTTCCCCGAAATTAAGCTGCAAATAAGCGAACAGGTAATTCTCAAGAGGGATGTCTTTTATCAAAAAGAGTATATATATATATATGCATACAAATAAATATGTGCAAAAATTTCCTTTTAGAAGAGTATAAAGAATTTTTATATTAAATAAACATTTTAGAATTAACATGCAGCACACATTTGATAAATTTAATTTTTCAAGAATGCACTTTATCTATATGTGCATTTTTGTGTAATTTTTTGCATTTAGCATATTTTTTCGGAAAAATTTATGATTTTACGTTTTTTTTAAACGGTATTTTTCTGAAGATGTAATATTATAAAAATACATTTTTGTACATTTTTATATGTTTAAGATGCATATAACAATAACGTGTATAATATAATGTTATGTTTTAATTTGATATATATAATAATCATGTCAAATTATAAAAATATATATAAGTACATAGTATTTATATATAGGTGTGTATATTATGTATTTATATATGTACACCGCATCATAGAATTAAATATATAAGTATAATATACATAAAAATAATACATATTTATATAAATATCGTTTTTATTTTTTAAAATGTGACATATGGGTCAAAAAAGAAAATATGTCCTTTTCCCGATAATATTTATTATTTTTTTAAGTATTCAGTTTTCACCAAACATATTTTTTTCTGTGTTTATATGTATACAACCTATATAAAATCAGTTCCAGCATACCTAAATTCATAGTTAGGATAAAAATACAGTCACCTGAAAATGCCTTAATCCCTAATTTAATTTTAATTCCTAAATGGCCCATATGTACCAGAATATTGGAATAAAACATTTATTTTCATTAAGTACGTGAACAAAAGTTTTTGCTTATTTTGAAATAAATTTGTTTGTAAATTCTAGTGTCGCCATTCATTTCTACATTTTATGAATAGAAGTACCTTTACCCTGAAAGGATTGAAGATGGATATTGTACTGGACAACATCCACTCAATTTACAACATTTACATTCCTATCACAATATTATTTCTAGTCTATTATATCATCATTAGTGTATTATACTTCAATATGTAATTTTATATTCAAATGAAAACAGTAATGTGGATTAATTTATATAACAATATGTAACCCCTGTTGCTTGTATTCAGCATTACAGCCAAAATTTTCAAATCCCTGTACTAAATATATTTTTAAATGATCAAATAGTTTTAGTATATTGAAAGAAGTGATGACTTTTGATGTTTTGAGAACATTTTTTTAAGAGCTACTCATATACAACAATAAAAAAAAATAGAGAATAAGTGCAAGTAACAGAAATTATATATTTAGTAACAGAGGTTACATTTTTGTAACAGAAGTTACATTGAGCAACACAAATTAGACAGTAGAAGCGTATTTATATTAATGTAACAACAAAGGCACCACTGAAGCACTTTGATGGATTTTTATTACGGATATGAATTTTAAACTACATTTTTGTTAATTTAGCTTCATCTGTTACAAATATGTAGTAATAGAAGTTACAGTTAGCAGATGTTACATTTAACAAAGAAAAAATTGTATTTTCTATAGTTTTATAAAAATATGTAAATCTTACATTTATTTAAATTAAGTTAACTTAATTTCATATAATAAAAACAAAACTTTAATTAAAATGACATTATTTAAATTTAAAATTTATGTAACATAGGTTATAAACAGAAAACACTTTAATCTGGAATTCAGATGTTTCAGCTTACTGATCATATGTGTGCAGAACAAACTGAAATTGGCTGTAACATATCTTTTCTAATATTTTTACCTACAAGTAAGCGCTGTAGTAACGTCTGTAGGGCACAATGGATGTCATTTCTTTGATAATAAAAGTTACAGTAACAGAAGATATAATTTAAAAGTGCAAAATTTAATCTTAAAATATAGTAATAAAAAATAAATATTTTAATGTTTCGGGCCTAACTAGTTAAAAGACTATGTTTCATGATTAAAAAAGCACATTAAAAATGTAATTTTAAATGTTATTAGTTAAGAACCTAAATTCAAAACTATGCCTACAGTTATCTGCACAGACTGTTTTGTTAGT
Source organism: Maratus speciosus (assembly GCA_963932465.1). Taxonomy (NCBI): domain Eukaryota; kingdom Metazoa; phylum Arthropoda; class Arachnida; order Araneae; family Salticidae; genus Maratus; species Maratus speciosus. The sequence goes on along the minus strand of OZ010791.1, from coordinate 603,279,090 downwards.
CAAAATGAATAATTTGGATAATTTAAATTTAAAAAAAATTTTTTTTTAAACACTTTTTTTTTTACTAATAAAGTCCTTACTGATTGTTTTAATGGAAACAAAAAAAATAAAAAGAGTTCTTTCCCATTTTACCCAGGAAAAAAAATATTCAAATTCTGGACATGAAAAGGACAATTTATTGTTTCACACGTATAATGTTTATTAAATAAATATATGTTTATAAATATTTAAGAACCCTGTTTTTCCGCTATCTTGAAAAATTTGGTAAGATGCTAAAATGGCATTTTGGCGCAATTTTCGATTCCTTCGCCAATCACAGCAAGCGGAACAGGATATGGAACTCTTCTCGTGCATCTTAATATCATCCAACATCAAATAACAATTCTTTTCAAAGTAGACTTGCCGCACTTTCAAAATCAACGCATTAAATATCTTTAACTCAATAAATTACTATTTAAAATGCATATTCGTATTAACAGTTATTTATTGTGAATTAATTAAAAACAGAAATTTTGTCTTGATTTTAATAATATTTAGCTTTAACTATTTTTTTTTTCACAAAATGGGCTCGACTCCCTTCTAAAATCAACAGCTCAGTTAACCCCTTAACGGTCGCTTAATATTTGGAAAAACCATTAAAAAGGTACCTTTTTTTATTACAGAAATTGAATAATTATAAGGTTTCTATATGAAATATGCAATTAGTTTTTCTTTAAGGCGAAAAAAAAAAGGTGTTATGGAACAAATTCCCATTTGTGGAAAAGCCATAATGCGAGAATTCTATGTTTTAATGTTTGTTTTACACCATACAAATTAATGCGAATAAGACCTTTATTTTTCACATCTTAAATCTTTATTCGTCACGATCAAATAAATTTTTACAAATAATATTTGAAATAATATAATATACATCAAATTTTGATTATTAATAATTTTTGAGTGTGATATATTTCGAAACATGCAATACAAAGTCCAACATCACAATCAGCGCCAAAAACCAAACCCATATTTTAATTTTTCAGAGACTTCACACCGAAATGCCAGTTAAATTTTTGTGGTTTAAGAAGTTTTTCCAGCAATAAATCTCCAGCCCGGAAATATGACGGGGACGAGAAATAGCGAACGACACCTCAGCCCGTGATATAGACGGGGGCGAGAATTAAGGGTTTAAATAACACATTAACATTTACTACAATTTATTTAAATACAATTTTAAAATCCTTACTTACATTACACTCTGCATTGTGCCCCTAAAGCATTTCACTTAAAACAGGAAAAAGTAACCAGCTTACCTAAAATAAAGAAAAATATAAATACAGGATTGAAGAATATAAACATTTATTGAAAAAATATTCAAACGCAAAGCTTTTCAGAACTTAGGTTTGTTATCAGTCAGACCGCAAATCCCCTTCTCTAATGTTAAACCTATGGGTTTGCAATGCGTCCCTATTTGACAAAAATTTTGAAATACGTAGTTTTATTTCAAATGTTAAATTTTTATTTCCAGCTCACTTGTTTTCCATAGTTTTTAATACATCAACTATAAAATTAAGTATATATTTTAAAAACATTTTGTTAAATTAAAAACGAAGAAACGTCCTTCAAGAATAGAATACAGAAAAGAGAAGGTAAAGATTTTAATTTTCCAAGGAGAAATAAAAATATACGGATGCATTTAAAACCATAAGTATAACATTAGAAAGGAGAATTTCAGTCTCACTGATAAAGAGCTTTAAATGAATTTGATAGTATGAAATTATAAAAATTTAAGAGATTACAGAGTCCAATAGAACAAGAGAAATACATAATAGCAATTGAAATCGACCAGTACATATACCCAGATAGCATGAATATTAGCAGCAAGTTTGATTTTTCTGACATTATCTTGCCGTGACAAATTTGAATTGAGAAATTTGCAGCAAATTTGCCGCAATGTATACCATCCTCTTCTAGCATGAGTAGTTTGTAGTGAAACTGATGGAAAGTCTGTGTTTAATTCACGAAAGTGACGAAAGCAAAAATTTCCTCTGTTGAGAGAATAGACAATCAGCACATACGCAGAAATTGTATTCGATTGGCACCGCTTTTTCTATACGCTATACTTATCAAATACCAAAAAAAGGATCGTACTGAAAAGTACAAATATTACCTTAACTTGTTTATGGTAATGGAAACGATGCATGCACATTCTGACGGTGTGTTCTCATCAATAGATCTGAACGGGTCTAAGGATCCCTCCGATGGGCTTAAACACTTATACTGCAACAGTTGTAAACAGATAGTGGGGCGTGGAAAGGTTAGTACTTTGTAGCATTTTCGATTACTTGTTTGCCGTAAGTTTGCAATAAATTTGATACAGCATGAATTTAGCTGCAAGTTCAAAGTGTGGTGACTTCGGAGTTTGCATTATCTTGCTGCAGTCTTGTTATGAACTTTCAGTCTTGTCATCCTGAGCTTGCTGCAACTTTGCAAGATTTCAAAGCAAGACTGCTGCAAATTTTCTGAAAATTAAAAATGCTATCTGGGTACATTCTTGAAAGTAGACACACATTTTTTATTAATTTCTTTAGAATCACACATTAAAATTACCAAGGGAGCTCTGCCCTCTGCTCACTAACGTTCGCCAACCCACGTGAACTGCAACACAATGCACATTGAAACCGCTAAGCGTTCCAAGCTCGTTTTGCTTGCTCGACACTTTTTGGAGCAACTCTAGCCGTAATGAGTACTATCATAAATCATTATAACTTATAAAATTTTCAAAAACATTTAACCCCTTGGGGACGAGCGAATGGTATTCGTGCCGCATAGGCGCTCAGAATCGGTGATTATTCTCACCAGTAAAATTTTATTGTAAATTTTGCTTTATTTAATCCGAGCATTTTCCCGATTTAATTAGGCAAATATTTCTGTTTTCAAAAACTGGTGATAAAAGATAAAAAATTCTATAAAAGGCGGTCGTCCCGAAGGGGGTAAGGTAAAAAAACAGTAATTGAAAACTTCGTTGATATCACAATTAAAAATGCATTTAGTTGGTGCTACCAATAGGCATAAATCATTTTAACATTATGAAATTTACCAATTTTAAATGTAAAGTAATTAACAGAAAAAAATTCCTTTGGAACACAATTAATTAAAAAGTTATTGCGCATAATATTGTACAGCTCGGCTAAAACTTCTTTCGAAATACTCGTGGAAAAATACCTCTCTCAGACACTTTTCAAGTTAACAAAACGTAAATAACACGTTTTCTGATGTGTCTAAATGAAACTTTTGATTAAAAAGATGATTTTCTGAATGCATCACGTGACCGCAAAAAGAACCAATGGACATTGCTATTCTTACATCTTCCAAAAGATCGTACTGTGATTAAAAATCTCCTGTTCGGAATTTTAATTTGCCTTTTAGATGTAAAAGCCAGTGAATATGATGTCATATTGCAAAATCGTACTGAAATATTTCATTTTTATATAGACTCTGCTATGACGTCATTGGCAGTTCCTAAAAAACCGTTCCTGTGCATTTCCTGCCTTTTTCTGCCCTTTTTTTCGGTAGGTAACTCCTTCACACAATGGAAAACTTTCCCAGTAATCGGTTATTTGATTGAAACAATTATACCTTGTCCATGATACTTTTGCAGTCCATATGAGAATAAATCCTTTCTTTCAAGTATAACATCATTTTCACCATCAGAACCATACATCCATTCCGAGATTAAAGTGTCATTCATTCACGCAATTGTTTTAAAGTTCCTGTGTTTCATTAAATATTCATTTTAATTAATTGGAAATTATGTAATTTTCAGAAATATTTTATTTTGTGTATACCAAGGATCTTTAAATAAATAGCAAGAACACAGTCTATTTATGTGTAGGAATAAGGTCAGGAATATGACGTCATCACTGACACAGTTATAATAAAATATTTTAATTCATGAATGAAAATACATCTTTTGTTTTCCGAATGACGTCATTATCTTCATCGGAAAAATTTCGTTTTCCATATTGCTTACTATGCAAGATTATTCACTGTCATTTTATTTACACTGATTACTTAATATTATTACTCAATAAATAATCTGTCCTCTGCTCTTACGCGATCAGTGCATAATTAAACGCAGTCGTTTAAACATGTTTACATTTTATGAAAACTATTGAAATTTTTCTTTTATATGACGCGAGTTTAAGTGGTGAAATCACGCTTGTGATTGGTGGAATAAAATAAGGCTAATTAATTGTGTCACTGTGGTTGTTGCCAAACGGGAAACAACATATTCAGCCCTATTTTATCGCCACACAAGAGAAATATATATATAGATTTCTTGATGCACTAAATTCACTAAAAGCTCATAACGTCTAGTTATTTTGTCCTAGGCAAACTCCCTCTCAAATACAAAGTCAATATTTCAGATTTCTCATTTTTTTCCAGTTAAAATACATTAATTTTATATAAATTTTGTTTACATAGTGATCATTGATCTGGAGCCGTTGTTATTATCAGAAATAAAATTGTTGTAAATGAGCACATAAATTAAGATCAAATTAAAGCATTATTATTGCATGCAGAATGTAACTCAACCTTAACCCTGTAACAGGTTTTCCTGTACAACTTACGTGCAATAAGAGTTTGCTTGTTTCGTTACTAAAAGCTTTCGGATACCACTAATTTTAGACGGCAATATTCGCTTAATTTAATAGCAAAAATATTTTGCTTATATACGACAAATATTTTAGTACGGTAAAAATGGTGTATGGTCCCTATTTTCAGTTTACTGTATCAATACTTCTTAAGCGGTTAATAAGAGTTTGCTTTGCTTCAAACACGTTCTCTTTTAAAAATTACGGATATAAAACTATTTAAAGAAGACAAATTTCTAAATTATATGAATAGAAACTATTTTATACAATTAATGAAGAGGAAAGCGTGTGATATATATGTAAGGTCGGACATCTGCGGCTAGATGTTTTGCCGTGCTGAAACGGCTTTTGACATAAAATACCTGGCAGATTTTTTATTCAGAAATTCCAAATGCTCACCAGAAAGATTGGATAGTTATTTTTATTTTATGTAACAATTGCCATACCTTGAATAAAATAAAAAGAAATGCCATTCAAAATTTTCTGGAATGAAGTCCGCATTTCTGATACAAAATCCCCCAGTTTTGGCATCACTGCATTTCAGAGTCGTGAATTGTATAAATAAAATAACCATCACGATATATAAAATTCTATTAAATTCAGAGCTTAACATGAAATTAAATCTTTTGAAAATAAATTCTGAATCACGAAATGGAGCCGTATAAGAAAATTTGATGTCGAGGTTTTGTTATCACATAAAACTGTAAATCGTTTTCAGCAAGCTGACCCCAAAAATACAGAGTCATTAAAAATACCTCAAAAATATTACTAATTGTAGTCATTATTTTTAATTTTCAAAGTTATACATATTTCAACAACATTTCTAGTATTAGTGATGTAAGTGAAGTGTGATATTTTCTTATATTTTCATTTTCATTTATGATGTACTAGATTCATTAGAAAGTGGTGTGTATATATAGTGCCTTTAATAAAACAAAACAAAAGTTTTCTATATAACTATAGTGTGGCATTTATTGCTAGATATTGCATCGTAGATTAACTGTTCCTCCAATCCAGAGTAAACATTTCGGAGTTGTCAAGCTGTGCATGTTTAACAAACAAGTCACGTTATATTAACTTCGAATAAATTGGGAGCTTAGAGTGAAACGAACCGTCCTTCCATGGAATAAATTTTAATTTAGTAAATGAAGCAGTTTAAGAAAGTATGATGAAGTCGAGGTTTTATTATCATTAGATAATAAATAACCTGTACCCTCACAAAACTTTGTGTTCTTTCTAAATACAGTCTCAACAAAAAATGTATTCATAAATTTGCCTAATAAAAGATCAGTAATTATCAGAAGTATAGTAATATCATCAAGCACGTCAAAATTAATATTGTTAATAAGAATTTTATTTATATGTCGTATGTTTACTAGGAACTGATATATTACCTACCGGTATATATTGTCTACTGATATATTGATGATACTGATATATTGTCTACCGGAAAGTTCTGTCAGATAATGTAATTTCACGCTTACTTTTTTTAAATTCAGTTTTCTTCTTTGGCACCACTTTTTTTGAAATACTAAAATTTATATTCTTTTCACCTTAACGTGAAATGTGAAAACAATGGGAATTTTACCATTTCAAAAAAGTTGTGCAAATGAAGAAATCTGAATTATAAAAAAGTAGGCGCGAAATAGCATTATCGGGAAGAACTTTCTGGTAGACCTAATATATATATATATACCGTCGAAAACTCGATTTATTTATTGCAAAATATTTCTTGAAAATTACTTACCAGTACCATATTTACCAAACTTTGGCTTTTTTTTAATTAAAAAACAAAACATATTTAGATCTAGAAAATTTATTTAACCCATTACCCGCTGGTGTTGCGTTCACGCAACGGTCAAAATAAATGCACATATTTCAGTTAGTTACATACTCACCACTATTTTTCAATTAAAAATTGGTATTACTTAACACTAAAAAGACGGCGAACGGCCAAATCGACCGCTACAAAATGAACATATTTCGGCTCGAACCAGAATTTCTTTTATGACACTAGTTTAAAAGGTAGAAAGATAAAAAAAAGGTAGTTAAATAAATAAGTTAATAGTTTAAGATAAAAATTTTGGTGGGAAATATTTTTATAAAATTTGAGTAAAATTCCCCGTCTTTCTAATGTTAAAGAGATAAAATTTTAAGATCATATAAAGCGAAACTTATCTTTCAAAGTTTGTGGTGGCAAACGACATTTAGCTAAAAGTTGAAAATTTCAACCTTATAGTTTTGGCGGTTAATGGGTTAACCCCTTGGGGACGAGCGACACGTAAACGTGCCGCATGAAGCGCTCAGAATTCTTGTTTTTCCTCACCAGTAAAATTTTACTGTAATATAAATTTATGCATTTATTTAACATAGGCTATTAAGCATTTGCTTCAATGCACTTGAAAAATCTCACGATACCCAAATTTAAAGCTTATAATTTGTTAGTGGAATTGGTTGAGGAAAATATCAATTTAATGTTTAGAAAATAAGCTAGGGAAGAGCTGGACATTGATAAATGACAACTAGAATTTTTCTATCATTTTTCTGCATGTTGTTATATAGAACTTTTGTAATACTGCTCAATTGCTAGAAAAATATGTATAACCACATTGCGACGGGAAATTGCTATCAAATCTGAATTTGAAAGCAGTAGAAGCTCCTCCCTGTTCTAAAAGTCTTTTGTAAATTGGTGTTCTAGATAGGTTTCCCAAGTTTAGGCATCGGTAAATATCTTTCAATGTAGGAATTTAATATAAAATGTCTTACAATATAAAAAAAAATATGGACAACATTAATTCCAAAGTTTCCACGACATTCACATTTAATTTAGCTAAGCACTCAAATGATTAAATGGCTATCAAAAATTCATAATTGCATTTTCGGTAAGGTAGAAGCCACGGCCTTAGTCAGTGATGTTTTCTGAATAAAAATGAGAACTCGCGTTTCCCATTGTGAATGTGTTAATCATCGATATGCATCTAAAATAGTCTTCCAATTAATATTTTTTAAGCATCTTGCCTTTTTCATTACTTTACGATGTCAAGTGGGCTCATTTTATTAAATCCGACAGCGTTTGTAGCCCAAAGATTTCTTAAACTTTGTTTCGATTTTAATCTTCATCTCATGATTTGTTCTAATAACCTCTTCACTACCTGGGTCCACATATGTGAACCTCTATTCTTTTCCCGATGAAAACTAAACTGTTTGATTTTTTTTTTTTACATTTTGACTTAATAGCTGAATGTTTTCTGCATTAAAAGCTAACCAATGAATGGCAACATCTATGCTGAATTCCTCATAAAATAAATTTTATTTTCATCTGAGTTTCAAAACGCTTTCATGACAGTGTGTCCATGAAATTGAGAAACTTTCATAATTATTTAACCTTAATACTTTACAATAAAATGTTTTGAGGATTTGTATATCATTCACTTGTTTAAAGACCTTAAATTTGTCATTTTGTCTGAATTTAGGTTAGCGATAATTAAATTGATATTTTAAGGGGATTTGTAATTTTAGATCCCTATTGATGAATTTAAATTATTAGTCCCCTAAAGTATCAATTTCCAAAAATTTCTTTTTTCTGTCATCTATCTATGATGTCATGTTGTTTCTTTAAAACCAACGAATGGGTACATGCAGTATTATTTTAGCTTCAGGAACGAAGAGGATAACTCAATGTTTTCAATGGATGAAAATTATAAAAAAAAAAAAAAAAAAAAAAAAACAAAAAAAAAAAACAATATCAAAGATAAAAAATGCTATAAAAGTGATATAATGCCGTTATTTAGATTAACGCTTGATTCATCGCACAGACGGCGACATTTTGAAAATCATTCATGATAAAAATATTTTTGTAAACAAATTTTAAAAACAATAACTTTTTAAATAATGTCACGAGACTTCCTGTATAATGAAAATCCGTGCAAATGTAAAATAATATAAAATTGGATATTTGTGAGAGTGGATTAATGTTTACTATTGTCACTCTAACACCGTAGCATCTCTTTCCAAATTTTAGGAAACTCAAGGGATACTGAATCGCTGCAAATATTCTCGTAAACAATAACTGTTAGTCTCTTAACACCTTCGGGACCAGCTTCTTTTACACAGATTTTATTCAGTTAGCATCACTTTTTTTTAAAGTTATTTTCACTTAAATAATCACGAAAATGCTCCAATTAAAGGAAGCAAATATTACTTTTCTTTTTTATTTGTGCAAAAAAAACAAGGTCTGTATGCTCTTTTTGAGGATGTATATATGCCCCTATATGGTCCCGAACGGGTTAATCAATGTCTCGTAGTAACAATAGTAAAAATTAATCCACGTTCACAAATATCCAATTTCATTTTATTTTATGTTTGCAAGGATTTTCATTATGCATGAAGTCTCGTGACATTATTTACCAAGTTTTTAAAATATAAAGTAACAAAAAGTAAAGTATTATAAAAAGTTGTTTTTAAAGTAAAATAAAAAATTTTTGCAAAAATATTTCTATCATGAATGATTTTGAAAATGTCGCCATTTGTGCGATGAAACGAGCGTTAATCTAAATTAAGGTATTACATCACTTTTATAGCATTTTTTTTTGTTTTGTTTCATTATAAGTGATTAGCATACATATTTTTATAAGAGCAGTATCATCAATATTAAAAATATATTTAGTGTATAATCTTTGTACGGTATGTTTTGGCAAAATCGATCTATCCAACCGTTAGAATAAAAAAAGTTTTATATTCCGAGGTATTTGAGAATTTTTATAGTTTTTTTTTTCTAAAGGGCATAGCCGGATAAGCATTGGAAACATGCCTTTCAATCAAATTTCCTGATTTTTTTCCCAGATGTGGTTAAATATCTGACAATGTATTCCCCCTATTATCACCCTATAAATATTTATAATTAATGCGATAAAAATGTTTTTACAATTTAAAAAAAAAAACAGATTTTCTCAAAAACTGCTGAACGGAATTTCATGCCATTAACTCAGGATATATAAATACCAAAGATGCATAACTGGTAATTTTTGTATAATTTTCTGTTAATAAAAACTGTGTCAAATAGCGAAATTAAAAATAAAAATAATAAAAATCTTACCTTATGGTTATCCGAAAATTACCATTTTCTTGTAAAAAATTCCCGATGTGTGCCCGTATATTCTGTATGAATGTTGAAAGTTTGCGTTTGGTACTACATATAAATATTTACAAAAAAGTATAGTAAAATTATTCAAATTCATTTTAAGGCGTGTTTTGGGGCGGAGCTACGTAACTTCAACATCCGAAGAATTTTTGGAACAAAGTCAGCAGAAAATATGTCAACTGATGAATTTTAGATTCCATTAAGCATATAAGCATTGTTTTTCAACTTCATGTTCATTTTGCTATCGACAGCGTTGAGAATGTTGCCCACGTGTTCATTAACCCCTTGGAGACGAGCGACACGTATACGTGCCGCATGAAGCGCTCAGAATTCTTGTTTTTCCTCACCAGTAAAATTTTACTGTAAAATTTGCCTTATTTAATCAGCGCATTTTCTCGATTCAAGAAGACACAAATTTCTGTTTTTAAAAAAACGGTGACAAATGATTAAAAATTTCGCAAAAGGCTCCCGTCCCGGAGGGGTTAAAATTTAAAATACAGCAATTCTGTAACTGTTTATAACAAAAATTCTTCGGGTGTCGAAGTTGAGTAGCTCTGCCCCAAATAGCGCCTTAAAATGAATTTCAATAATTTAAATATATATTTTTGTAAATATTTATATGTAGTACCCAACGAAAACTTTCGGCATTTATATAGAATATACGGGCACATATGGGGAATTTTTTACAAGAAAATGGTAATTTTCGGATAACCATAAGATATGATTTTTATTCTTTTAAATTTTTATTTCGCTGTTTCACACAGTTTTTATGAACAGAAAATTATACAAAAATTACCAGTTATGTACCTTTGGTATCTATATATCCTCAGTTAATGGCATGAAATTCCCTGCAGCAGTTTTTGAGAAAATCCGTTTTTTAAAAAATCGGAAAAACATTTTTATCTCATTAAATATCAATATTTATTGGGTGATAATAGGGGAAATATATTGTCAGATATGTGGCTACATCTGGGAGAAAAATCATGAAATTTGATTGAAAGGCATGTTTCCAATGCTTATCCGGCTATGCCCTTTAAAGACAGGGGTAAATTACTGTAACTGCTCTAACATGTTAAAACAATGCCATGTCACAAGAACCGTTTCTAAATCGTTCAAAGATGGCACTTTATAAACATATTATTATTATTATTATTATTATTAAAATAGGCCGCATTCTAACGCAGATTTTCCAATGTTTTGTGATTTTTCGCTATTATGGCTAAAGATGATTGTGAGATCACCAAACAGTTAGCTAAAAGGTTTCTGATCCTAGAGTTTTATCAACGAATGACAAAATTTCCACTTTGTCAGCAAGAGATATTCCCTTACGTTTTTTATCGCATTCGTAACGCACGGTCTACTCGCATTGTAAGTATGTCTTGTACTTGTTCGAAGCTGTTGCCAGTTTAGATTCCGTCCAGAAAATCCGAATTTGTGCCAGAAATTAAAATCAGTATTTTTTGCTTTGTTTAATCGCAGATATTTTGTGATTACATAAAGTAAAGGTTTTTCTTTCGAATTTTACGGTACGAATTTCAAATTTGGAAATAAAAATGGATGCCAAACTGGCATCCTTGTAATGTAAAAACAATGGAAAGAATAACTAGGATTTATATTTAAATTAAAGATAAAAACACTAAAAATACACTTTTGTAGCCTCTAACGAATTTGCATTTTTAAAAAGTTATGTCTAGGGAAATTAATAGTAAAATGTTGTTTATAAAATAAAGAAATAAATATAGATAAATCCGTACCGTAAAAATTAATCGTTGAATTAATCAAATCGTTTAATCAGGGTTACATTCTCTCTCTTTCTGTATACAGCTCATATTCAAAATATTAGAATAATCACTTTTTATTTTATTTTATTTTATTTTATTTTATTGTTTTTAAGTGAAAATGTCGTTTGGTAATTTAACGTATTTTAATGCAAATATGCAAACGATATTTTTATTAAGAACTTATTGTTGATTAAACTTATTTATTATCTTAAAATTAATACCATTTTTGAAAAGATTAATTGAAAAAAAATATTTTGAAAAGTCAAAATATTAGAATATTTATTCAAGTGGTTCCAAATTTTAGAATACTTCACATTAACTATCCTTTAATTATCACCAATTAATAACTGATGGCATCATTGATTAAATTCAGACGATTTTATTTGAAATCAGTATTCTTTTTGCAGTTTGTTTGCTTTTTCGTCTTAAAATGGGGCGCGTGAGTGATATTCCTGAATCTATTAAACTTGGTATGGTTGATTTGTATCGGCACGGTAAAAATCAATGGTATATAGCAAATTATCTAGATTGCTCGCAATCAAGCGTTAGTAAAATACTAACACAATATTCAAAAAATGGAAAATTTCAAAATAATCGCTGAAATGGCGGCCGAAGAGCAAAACATCTGCTAGAGATGACAGGAAACAGAAGCGTATAGTTAAGAAGAACCGTTTTAAAAGTGTACGATTCTTGCACCGAAAATGGAAAGATGAAGGAGATGAAGTTTCTACATGACAACATTAAGATGTCTCCATAAATTTAAGTTTGAATCTAGTGTACCGAAAACAAAACCTCTCATGATTGCAAAACAAAAGCGTATAAGATTGAATTGGTGTAAATTAAGACGTTTATGGAGTGAAGAAGATAGTAAAAATATATTATTTAGGGATGAAAGTATGTTTTGTGTTTAATTTGGTAATCAAGGTACTCGAGTTTGGAGAATGAAGCAAGAAGCACTTGATAAAAGCCTTAAACGTTCCGTAAAATTTGCTGCTAGTGTCATGGTTTGGGGTTGCATGAATACAGAAGGTCCTGGAAAGTTATGCATCGTCTATGAAAAGGTTAACTCTCTGATATTTTCTCAAGAAATAAAGTTAACTCTCAAGAAATGTTTGAATATTACATGATTCCATCATCAGAAGATTGAATTGTAAATGATTCATCTTTCAACAAGATATAGCATTACCCCATAACTGGGTGTCAACTAAGAATAGGTACCGCCAACGCAACATTAAGGTTTTCCCTGGCCACCAAACTCACCAGAGCTTAATCCCATCGAAAACTTATGGTGTATAATCAAGAAAAACCTCAAGAAAATCCTCCTTCAAGAAAAACTGAGTTAGTGGCACGTATAGGGTAAAGTGCCCATATTTCGTCCCCCTTCATTTTTCCGCTTCTGCGAAAGTGGCGCCACTTATGACGCAAGGCACAGGGGACGGAAGGTAAAACGGGTGAGTGTTGAATGTTTCGTTAGCCAAGACACATACATAAATTAAAGACGGCGAATTTCCTATTTTTAGAAGACTTGAGTTATTATTACGTCGTTTGTAGAACGTTATTTACTGCACTGTAAATATTTATTTCTGATTTCTTGAATGTATTTTACGTTGGTAAGATGCTGACAGTAGCATACAATGAGTTTTAGGACGCTCAGTTCATCTTACAGGAACTGAAGATCCGTAATATTGGAAAATTACGTGTTTCAAATTTCATTCACCTTGCAGTTCTTATTTTTGTCCCGGGGATGAAATAAAGAATGCTTTTTCATGCCTTTTTGTTCAATTTTTCCTCAAGTATGGATGGCTAATGAATAGTTGCCAATCTCCCGATTTTTTGATACCAGTAAAATCTTACAAAAAGGTTTTTTTTTATTTTATTGCGTTAAAACTGCAATTGTATAAAGCAAGTATTTCTGCATAAAAATATTGGTATGAAAAAAATCAGGAGGTTGGCAGCTATGCTAATGTTTCGTTATGTTATTCTTCCACTGATAATTAGTACATTTCTTTGTGTCTTACTTTAATGTAAATTAAATTAATTAATCATTTAGAAATAAATTTTGATTTACTTATAAGTTAAGGATTTTTATGGGGGGACGAAATTGGGATAATTTTTTTTCTTTTGCATTTTTTAGATACTTTTGAAAAAAACAATTTTTCGCATTGTTAAAATATTTTTGTACGATATCTGCCTATGATTCTATGTGTCTGGGTAGTTAGTCTATGTAAAATCCGAATTTGTTAGATTTTTACTGAAAATTACAACTTCCAAGGACCTAAAAGTGACTGGGGGACGATAATAGGGCACCTTACCCTAAAGTCTATTTGGGCTAATATTGATAAAAATGTTTGTAAACACCTTGTATATAGTATGCAAGATCGATTTTACGCTGTTATGAAATCTAAGGGGGATGCTGCAAAATATTAACTATCATTTACTTCATATTCATAAGGTAATACGTGTTGCGTAAAATAAAATATTCTAATATTTTGAGCCAATCTAAATTTTATTCAAATATTTTGATGTGTTTCAGAAAGCTGTATACCTAATTTATTGTACTGTATTTTATATTTTGCAAATATTAAAATCTTATCTAAACATTTCAGATTTAATTTGTAAGAAATTTAATTGCATTTACTTAGTATCAAAAATAAATAAATGAAAAATATTTTTTTCTTATTACTTTTTCTCAATTATTCGAATATTTTGAATATGAGCTGTATGTATATATTTATTTATACAGTAAAAACTCTAAATAACGGACACATCGGGAGAGCGGAAACTGTCCGCTATTCGGAGGTGTCCGCTATTGGGAAACCTCAGAGATTCAAAAATTGCTAATAAATGCTTAATGTTTTATTAATTGATTTTTATATGTTCTAAAACCTGTATTATATGATAAATCAGAAATTAAAATTATTTGTTTAAGCAATAAAACTAAAATAAAATTGTGCATACCTTTATCCACTGTTTATTACATTCTTACGAAAATAATCTGTTACAAAAGTCTGCTTTTGCTTGCGATAACATGTAATTTGTTTTTCAGTGTGAAGTTTTAACTCTGACAGTAGTTTTAATCCTTCTGAATCATCTTTTTTTTTACAAAAAATTGTGGAACTGCTCACTGTATTTTGCCACTTGGAAATTTTCGATATTGCATTGAAAAAAAGCATCTCCAGTTTCGGTATCTATTTCATCATCACTAATAGAGTTAGCTTTTGTCGAAAATTATGATCGCATACATCAACTGATTCTTTTTCAGTAGGTAACTCATCATCAATATTAATGAAAATTTCGGCAGTTTCTTCACTCCTGATACATTTCATTAATTCACTTAATTCTTCTTTTGTGTCGGAAATATGTGTCGCATTTTCATTTAATATAAAACCAGCTCTTCTGAAACATTGTCGGTACGCTTTCCGGTTTTATGGGTTTTTTTACAGCTGAGGAAATTCAAATTATAGCATCGAGAGCATTAACTAATTTTGGGCAGTTCTCAAGTGTATTCATAGAATCTAACTTTGAAGGAATATGACATAATAAAAGCTTTCTGTACCAGGCTTTAAAATTGTGTATTACTCCTTGATCAAGTGGCTGGGATACTGAAGTTATGTTTGGGGGGAAAAAAACAGAACCATTGTCAAATTTCAAATGTTTTGGATGAGAACTTGCATTGTCCAAAAACAAGAGAACTTTTCTTTGCTGTTTTTCATCCTATTACCAAAAGAAGTTAACCATTCGATCATTGAAGGACTGGTAATCCACGCTTTCTTATTCGCTCTCCAAACAATACCAAATTTATTAAATTGAATAGTCTTTGGAAAACACCTGGATTTAAGAGATTTTCCAATAATAAGAGGGATTTCAAATTCTTCTAACATATTGCAACATAATAAAATAGTGAATCGCTCTTTCGACATTTTCTTGCCGATACAGTCATCCTTTTTAAAACACAAGGCCTTATTCGGAAAAATTCTGCAAAAGAATCCGGTTTTATCGGCATTAAAAACGTTTCCCTTCTCATAAACTTCACAAACTGATTGCAGTCATTCATGCCAATCCTCCACTTTTTTAAGATCTATAGATTTTGCTTTTCCCAGGGTTTTTTCCCAGTCCACCCCTACATTTATCTGTAGTCACAGAATTTGTAATACACTGCCCTGATAAATTTAGAGGCTTTTTACTTTCTTTTTCCATTTTTTTTCTCGTTAAAAAAATAATTTTTCATCCTTTATCGCCAAAATTACTGTCCGCTATTCGGAATGTCCGTTATTCAGAGGTTAAACATACAAAAATTTAGGTTTGGGAGTGAGAATTGGAAAACTGTCTGTTAAATAGAGGTGTCCGCTATTCGGGAGTGTCCGTTATGGAGGTTTTACTGTATAATGCTTTCAAGAAGAATACAAAAGTTTAATAAGTAAGCAAATGTGACATTTGACACCTGCTTATATGTAGTAAATTAACTTCAAATAAAATCTAAAGAAAATATGTCAGGACTGTCAATTTGTACATGATAAACAAACAAGACATATTATACTAGTTTAGATTAAATTGGAAGCTTAGTGGGAACCTCGCCGTCTTTTAAAGTTATAAATTTTGATTCAGGAAATGAAGTTGTTTAAGGATTTACGTTTAAGTCGAAGTTTTATCTTCATATAAAGACATTAAATCACTTGAAAATATGCAAAAATTTTTATAATTCCAAATACATTTTCCGTCACCGGCTTGATTGCAGTCTACTTGACAAACGTAGTTGGTTTCGAATCCCAACTAAGGATTGGACGTTTGTAAATGGTCTAAATACACTGCGTAGAAACCGGTCTATTTATACCTCGTGTGGAAAATGTGACCAAAGCTCAAGGAACAGTTCTCAATCAAAATAAAATTTCATTTTAAAAACAGAAGCTTAAAATTTATTATAAAGGATTTTATTTCCTATATTATTATATATTAAAGCAAAACCTCATAATGGCACACATTTCATATTTAAACTTTAATATACAGGGTAAGTACAAATGATGAACCCGATTTAAAAAATTATATTTTCGAAACTGCTGCACATATCACAATAAGTGATACATGGACGAGAAATGTACCAAGTTTTTTTCAGTTACAAATGTTGGATGTGTGACCTTCTTCTTACACGGCATACGTCCAACCTGTAATCCAGTCCGTTCCAATTATTTTGCAACATCACTCTGTCAATGGTTCTGAATGCTGCACAAATACATAGCTGCCAACCTTTCACTAATCTTCCGTAATAGCTGGATTAATTTGACCCACGTTAACCACTTCCTAACCGGAAAATTTATTTCAAGAATCAATGTTTATTTAATTCAAGTTTTCTACATGGAACATATTTAATTTCATTTCTTTAAAAATTTTCTGGTTCGAAACGTGATAAACCGGGGTCAA
Organism: Maratus speciosus; assembly: GCA_963932465.1. Taxonomy (NCBI): domain Eukaryota; kingdom Metazoa; phylum Arthropoda; class Arachnida; order Araneae; family Salticidae; genus Maratus; species Maratus speciosus. The sequence continues at coordinate 603,262,117 of OZ010791.1, read as the reverse complement.
ATTAACGCACGTATTACGGAAGATTAGTTTGAGGTTGGCACCTATGCAAATATGTTATTTAACCCTCTGAGAGGCATGGAATTGTGTTCCTGTAATGTCGATTTCCACCGGAATCTTTAAAAAAGTTTATTGCAAAATAAGGAAAAGCAATTTGACGACTATATTCCACCAAATTTAGAAAAGAAAAATTTAATAAAATTTTTCTGGTGCAAATCTTCATTAATCGTAGGTGGGATAACATATATCCCACCGACTCTCAAGATGTTCAGTTCTGGCGGTGTCAAGGACAATATTTATGTGCACCACGAATGCCGAAAGCACTGCCAGAACTTAAAGAACGCATTTATGCAGCATTCAGAACCATTGACCTAGTGATGCTACAAAATGTTTGGAACGACCTGTATTACAGATTGGACGTATGCCGTGTAACAAGAGGGTCACACATCGAACATTTGTAACTGAAAAAAAAACTCGGTATATTTCTCTTTAAGTTCATGTATCACTTATTGTAATATGTGCAGTAGTTTCGAAAATATGTTTTTTTTATATCTTGTCCATCATATTTACTTACCCTGTATGACGTATTATATTCATAAGAAACTGATATATATTTATATATATATTGTGCCAATTATGCGAAATGAAATGTTCTATATTGTAATTAGCGTCTCAAATTCTAGACCAGGTTGTGTTTCGTAAATAACTTCAACTCGAATTCAAAGGAAACAGTTGGGAGTTATCAATTTGTACATATTAAGCAAACAACTCACGATATATTAACTTCGACTAAATTGAGATTTTAGTCTGGAATTAGGCGTCTTCCTGACTAATTGATTTTGAATCAGAAAATTAACCGGTTTTGTAAATTTCGATGAAATGTTTTAATTCCATAAGGAGATGACAAATGACTTGTGGTATGCTAACAAAATATTGTGTTTTTGTTTTTCTAAATACATTTTCATTAAAATTGTGTGCATAAAATTTTATATAAGAGATATTACGAAAGTTTGAAAATAATAGGAATATCAGGGAGCACGACGGAATTAATATTGCTAAAACTCTATTTTATTTATGCTATATTAACTGGAATTTGATAGGTTTATATTATGCTTTTGAGAAGAAAACAAATCGCAATATGTTAATATCGTGTGAAATTTACAGTTTTATAATTGATTATATGTCGTAAGATTAACTTTTATTCAAATCCAAAGCAAATATTTCAAATTTGTGAATTTGTGCATGTTAAACAAATAAGTCAAGCTGCATTAACGTTGATCAAATTTAGAGCATTGTATAGAATAAATAGTCGTCCTCGCGAATAAATTTTGTTTCCGAAAATGACGCCGTTTATGAAAGTATAACGATTTCAAAATGTTATTACCGTACAAGAATATCAACTCTTTTTCCAGTACGCTAATTAAAATTTTTACTGTATCCAAATATATATTTTTTTCAGAAGTACCTGAATTATGTTATTTACAAAGGGTTTTAAATAAATCCGAAACTTACAAAAATGTTTAAAATAGCTTAATAAATACGTTATTAAAATTTAAAGAAAAAGAAGAAAAAGGAAAGGAAGAAGAAAACGTTAAGTTTTATAAAATAAATAGTTATATAAAATAAGGTATTTGGAGACATACTTATTAAAGCATTTACTAATTTGCATTATTTCAGCGTAAAACAGCCACACGACAGTAGTTTTTACTTATGTTGCCTACGTGCAACAGAAGAAAAGGTTGACGTAATATGAAAAATAAAAAATATATTGCTGATTTTCTTCAGTATTTTTTCCTGTGTAATAAACCTTTCAGAGAATCATATATATTTTTTTCAAAACAAAACAGAAAATCGCGCATTTAAGGGTTAAAAAAATAATCTGCAAAATTTATAATATCGATTACAACCTTTTCTATGTTATCTAAATGTATAGAAATGTGTTATATTTAGAGGAAAAAACATTATGTAAAATAAATATGCTTTATATAACATATGATGTTTTTTTTTTTTTTTTTTCGAATTACTAAAAAAATATATTCTTTTAAAAAGCATTACCATTACTTAAGGAGGTAGGATACCTTTAAACATACGAAATTTTCGAAAAATTTTTAATACATATTTTGATTCCGTAATCATTTCTGAACAATATCCAAAAAAGCGCATTCAAAAATCCTCATTAGTTTACTAATTATGCCAGTTTTATTAAGACTATATATTAAGACTACATAGGATAATTAAACTTTGTGTTGCTTTTATTCAAAATGATGAATTTTGATACTGCGCGCAGTGTTACTAAAAAACTATGCATGGCAATCAAAAGAAATTTTAAAAACATACTCCTTTCTGTATTATCTACATTTTAAAACCAGAAAAAGGTAATATTTTATTTTTTCTGTTTTTTTACTTTGAAAATATTCTTTAAAATGTGAGAATTTTTAATTTTCTGTTAATTTTTTAATTTAGTCAATATATTTTTTTTTTCAAATAATTTAGTTTTAGTATAAGCGTAACACTATTGTGTATTTATTTTCACCAACATTTCCTCTCTAAATGCATATTTTCAGATTTTATCATGCGCGCAAGATTTTTTTTTCTCTTATTACCATATATATTTAAACTTATCATTTTAATATTTATTTATGAATTTACAAGTATATATATATATATATACATATTTAAATATAAATTTAAATATCAGCTTTATATTTAAATGCAGCTCGATTTTTATTTTTGACTTATTACAAAAGTTTTGAAGCTTGGAACATAGTGATATTTTTTATTTTTTCGACGTGTTCAAAGGTATCATACCCCCTTAAATTTTAAATATTTTTGCTTTACTTCAATTTCTATGTGTGTTAAAAGTAATGCGATATAGGTCAAGTCTTAAAACAAGCATAGTTTCCTGTTTTTTTTTTTTTTTTTGTTTTTTTTTTTTGTTTTTTTTTTGTTTTTTTTTTTTTTGACACAATAAATTAAAAATAAGGACCCGGAACCACTATTTTTTAACTAAAATAGTTGGCTTTCTATAATAGAAAAAGGAATGGCCATTTAAAAAAACAAAGATTACAGTTAAAATTAAGTGGTATCCAAGAGCTTTTAATATCGAAGACAGCAAACTCTTTCTGCCCGAGCAAAACAGTTAAGGAGTTAAACTAAAACAATATTGGTATATGTTGTGCGAAAAGGAAAGCGTATAGTTAAGTAGTCCGAAACTTTCGAAAAGCTTAATATATTTTTTATGAAAGTTATATTTTTAATATTTAAATTTCACTTTTTCGTTTAATAAACACCTTTTGAAAGGCACCCAGTGACTTATTCCTCAAATAGTATGAGAAATGTGTCGATATTTTAGACGACTAAATTGTTTTGATGAGGTGCATCAGACACATACATAAAGATCTTCCATATGGCTTTAAGGATAGAGACCCTTGAAGTGTTAAATAGTGCTCATGACGCATCTTTGGGACAGCTATAATGTGGAAAATGCAGCTATTCAAATATTTTCTTTTGCTATTGAAATACTCCTTATATTTCATCCCTTATATATCATTTCTCTGAAAACTGCAACGTGATACAATCTATACTTTTTGAATCATTAAGGTTAGTTGGGTTAACTGGACCCACGAGGTAACTGGGCCATAGGCTATTTTATAAAAAACCGTTGATGTATTTTAAGTTTTAGCTTTTGTGAATAATGCCCCTAAACCTCTACTTCCTAAAACAACGTGTGTCAACTCAATCATAATTCTCTCTTTGCTGTGATATGTTGTCGAAAATTTACGTTTCTTTTTTTAAAAACAACATCAATTTGGTTGAACTTCCTCGGCTTTTTATTAAAATACTGTAAGTACTTTTATTAGACAATCTTTTTTTTTAAGATTAGGCATATAACTACGTTAATATTCTTAGATATCTATACATATTTACTTCGTGTTTCAAATGTAAGCCCGGTGTCCCAGATACCCCATAAATTTTTCAAGATTGGGGTAACTGGGACATGTATCCGTGGTAACTGGACCATGCTGGATCCAGTTACCCCAATAGTTATAAATATTTTTTTTTGTTGTTGTTTGTTTCTCTTACTACGGGAAGTAAATTTCTTCATTGATTTTTTGCTCACAATAAAGAAAATTATAGAACACCTTATTAAAATTACGTAATAAAATTTAAAAAAAAACATATTGGGTGATATCAAACCAAATTTCTTAACCCCTTGAGAGGCGGTGATGCCATTATAGCATCACATAATTTTAATTCCTAATTGCCACATTGACACCGGAATTTCATAATGAAAATTTCAGTTTAAGTACGCGAAAATGTACTTTTACTTGTTTTCAAATAGATTTTCTTGTAAATACTGGTGTCATTAAATTATTTCAACATTTTACGAATGCAAATACCTTGCCTCTTAAAGCGAGATAGCCAAACCTTAAAATTATACGATGCATACAGATAAACTACTTAAGTGCTAACGTAGCCGTTTGTTCATAGATTTATTATCTTGCTATTTTTTTCCTTAAAATATCCATGTGGCTTTTATACTTATTACCTATACTAAAGTACATAAGTATTTGTATAATTTTTATGTTTTTGGTATAAATAAATCTAATATTTTCACTTTTAGTGCTTTTTTTAGACAAATTGGCAGTAAAGGTTCCCCTTACAACGCTCTTTATTGACATATAATTTACATGATCTACCTGGTTTAAATTTTTTAAGTTGTTAACACATTTTAAAACAGGACCTGATATCTTACATAAAAAAAAGAAAAAAACGCGTGGGGAACATAAACCCTCCTGGTCCACTTGCCCCATTTTTATGGGGCAACTGGACCCATGAGGAAAGAAAGATGAAATATGCATATTTTATATTTTTTTAATATTAAAATGTAACTTTGAGCATTTTTGTCTGATAGAGGGAACTTAACTGAACACATTTATAGAAGTTCTGATTTGAATTCAAATGAACATTAGCTTTTTGAAGCTGAATTGTAAGAAGCTCCAGAGTCGCATTTTAAAATCATGGCCCCGTTGCCCCAGCTAATCTTATTTTATTTTCTGTGATCTTTGGATATGAATCTTAAAAAAAATATATCATTGCATAAATTTTGAAAGCTTTGCTGTGTTACGCGAGTTCTATAAATTTTCTTTAAATACATCAAAGAAACTAATTCTTTCTTAAAAAATAGCAGCTGGATTCTCACATGCAAATAACAAAAGCATATAAATTCGTTGCGAATAAAACATTTCACCTTAAAAATTCAATGAGTTACTTTACGCAGCAAGTTGTACGGTAAAAAGGTTTATAGTATTTTTAATTGATGATAAAATTTAATATACAAATATTTCTTCCCGATTATACATCATTTTTACGTACGATACTTTAAACAAACATTTAACCCTTAAATGCGCGATTTTGTATTTCGTTTCAAAAAAATTATATATGATTCTCTGAAAGGTTTATTACACAGGAAAAATAATGATTTATTACACAGGAAAGATACATTTTTCGTATAATACGTCAATATTTTCTTCTGTTGCACAGATGCAATACCAGTAAAAACTACTGTCGTGTGGCTGTTTTACGCTAAAATATTCCAAATTAGTAAATATTTTAATAAATACGTCTCCAAATACCTTATTTTGTATAACTATAACTATTTATTTTATAAAACTTAACCCAGGGCTCGCACCGTTCCCAAAATTTTCGCACTTTGCTACCAGTATTTTAAATAAGAATTCTTCGTGGTAAATTCCTTTAACATCTATAATAGATTCATACAACAAAGATTATCATTTTAATTTAGTGGTAGCAAAGAGCGAAAATGTTAGGAACGCTGCGAGTCCTGCTTGACCTTTAACGCCTTAATTCTCGCTCCCGTCAATATCTCGGACTGAGGTGTCGTTCGTTATTTCTCGTGCCCGTCATATTCTCGGGCTGGAGATTTAATTGCTGGCAAAAACTTCTGAAACCAGAAAAATTGAACTGGAATTTCCATTTGAAGTCTTTGTATATTAGCACTCTGGTGTGATTTGTACGATCTATAATTTGCCATAGATTTGTCATAGATTTGTCATAGATTTGTAATATTTTTGTCATTTTGATATGGATTCTGATGAATCAAGCCTTTCAGATGATAGCTGGAATATTAGCCCCTTCACGGTCGCTTAATATTTGAAAAAAACCATCAGAAGTGTACCTATTTTTTTATTACAGAAATTGAATAATTATAAGGTTTCTAAATAAAATATGCAATTAGTTTATTTTTAAGGCGAAAAAACAATATTTTATAGCCATATTTATATTTGTATAAAAGCCATCATGCGATAATTATGTGTCTTAACCTCTTAAGCTCCGCCCCCGATAAATGTAAGCTACTATCTTTTAATTCAGATTGTTTGACTCCCACCAGTTTTTTTTAAAATACTGTAAATGGCTTTATTTTCGCATCATTTTATCTGCCGTAAACTACGGTGGTGGGAATCAAACAATTCTGAATAATAAAAAAAAGTAACCTACATTTGTCGGAGGCGGAGCTTAAGAGGTTAAGACAGGTAATTCTCGCATGATGGCTTTTATACAAATATGAATATGGCTATAAAATATTGTTTTTTCGTCTTAAAAATAAACTAATTGCATATTTTTTTTAGAAACCTTATAATTATTCAATTTCTGTAATAAAAAAAAATAGGTACACTTTTGATGATGTTTTCAAATATTAAGCGACCGTGAAGGTGTTAACCCTTTAATTTCCATGATAGAATACTTTCTAGAAATTACATAGTTCAGAGAATCTGACTTTACATCACAAAGTTTCAATGGTTAATTTTGCTTTATTTAAATACTGAATGCCTGTTATTAATTAAAGTAAATATTGCTATTTTAATTTTCTGGTGTGAATTAGGTATATACGAATAAAAAAAAATCGATTAAATTCAAAACACTGTTGTTTGCACATGCGCAAAGCTGCGTATTTATCTTAATGTTTGAATAACTTGTATGAAAATATGAAAAAAAGTAAAGTTTTCATTGTTAAACTCTGCCATGTAACAAACATTATGCTTTTAGTGTTTATTCTTGGAGTTTTACTATAATTTTCAAGCTTATAAAATACATAAAAATGATATAGCATTAAGAATACGAAACATATTTTTCAATGGAAACTATTAAGCAATTAGTATCAATAACAGCTTTACTCTAAATTTGATGTAATATGGGTGAAGTATTTCAAACAAAAAGCTTTTTTATTCTTAAATTATTAAAACAGTTTGATGTTTAATGTGGCGAGATTTATTTTTCTGAATTTTTGAGAATTTCTAATGGGGTCATTATCTTCCCATTGTGAAAATGAGGTCTGTAAGTGAATCCAATTATTTCGATAATAATACGCCATTAATGGTAAAGTTAGTATAAATTTATTTCATATTTACTCATTTTGTTGTTGTAAAAAAAAAAAAGGATAAGAATACATTACATTCTCACTTAGTATCATTTACTTGTCCATTAACTATTAAGCAATGAGTATCAAAAACAGCTTTACCCTATATTTGAGGTAATATGTGTGAATTATTTCAAACGAAAAGCTTTTTTATTATAAAATTATTAAGATAGTTTGGTGTTTAATGTGGCGATATTTTCGCCTTCTGAACTTGTTTGAAAATTTCTAATGGGGTCATTATCTTCCTATTGTGAAAATGAGGTCTGTAAATGAATCCAATTATTTCTATAATTATACGCCATTAATGATAAAACTAGCATAAATTTATATCATATTTACTCATTTTGTTGTTTTTGTAATAAAAAGAATAAGGATACATTACATTCTCACGTAGTATGATTTACCTTTTCATTAACTATTAAGCAGTTATTATCAAAAACAGCCTTTCCCTAAATTTGAAGTAATATGTGTGAATTATTTCAAAAGAAAATATTTTCAATTCTTCATTTATTAAAATAGTTTGATGTTTAAAGTGGCGATTTTTTTTTCTTAATTTGATTGAAAATTTCTAATGGGGTTATTATCTTCTTATTGTAAAAATGAGGTCTGTAAAAGAATCCAATTATTTCTATAATTATAAGCTATTAATGATAAAGCTAGCATACATTTATTTAAAATTTCTCATTTTGTTGTTGTTGTTGTAATAAAAAATGGATAAGGATACATTATATTCTTGCATAGAGTCATTTACTTGTTCATTAACTATTAAGCAATTAGTATCCAAAACAGCTTTACCTTGCATTTGAGGTAATGCGTGTGAATTATTTCGAACGAAAAGCTTTGCCATCAGTAACCCTTAATTCTCGCTCCCGTGATATTCACGGGCTATGTCTTTGATTCATATTGTTTGATTCCCACCAGTTTTGTAAAAGAGTGTAATTAGCTTTAATATAGTATCATTTTTCCTGTCATGAAATAAGGTGAATATTTCTTTTTTTAAAAAGTGGTACCAGTAGGTAATTTGAATTTTTAAACAGTAATTTAATGCGACCGTTAAGGGGTTAAATTATTAAAATAATTTGATGTTTAATGTAATGATTTTTTTTTTCTGAATTTGTTTTAGAATTTCTAATGGACTCATTATCTTCCTATTGTGAAAATGAGGACTGTAAATGAATCCATTTATTTCGAAAATTACATGCCTAAAATAAATTTACTTACTCATTTTGTCGTTGTTGCAATAAAAAAAGTTTAGGAGGCAATACATTCTCATGTAGTATCATTTACCTTTTAATTGAGAAAATGTTATTAGATTATTCAATATGGGAAAAGTGAGCTTTTGGGGTTGGTTGGTTGGTTGTATGAGGTTTTATGGCGCAAAATCCCTTTAGGAACATTCTGCGTCAAATATAAACTTTTTGGGAATATATTGTCTAAATTAAATATATATATATATATATATATATTGTATAAATATTTAAATTGATTCAAATTTAAGAAGTGTAAAATAGTGTAAATATTATCATAATAAAGCAAAAGGAAAATTTATAAAGTGTATTTGTTATCTTAGTTGACACTAAATGTTACGTTCCATATTATACAAGACACCAAACAATTAAAAATTCATTCCTGCTTTACATTCTGCGTCAAATATAAACTTTTTGGGAATATATTGTCTAAATTAAATATATATATATATATATTGTATAAATATTTAAATTGATTCAAATTTAAGAAGTGTAAAATAGTGTAAATATTATCATAATAAAGCAAAAGGAAAATTTATAAAGTGTATTTGTTATCTTAGTTGACACTAAATGTTACGTTCCATATTATACAAGACACCAAACAATTAAAAATTCATTCCTGATTTACATTCTGCGTCAAATATAAACTTTTTGGGAATATATTGTCTAAATTAAATATATATATATATTGTATAAATATTTAAATTGATTCAAATTTAAGAAGTGTAAAATAGTGTAAATATTATCATAATAAAGCAAAAGGAAAATTTATAAAGTGTATTTGTTATCTTAGTTGACACTAAATGTTACGTTCCATATTATACAAGACACCAAACAATTAAAAATTCATTCCTGATTGACATTCTGCGTCAAATATAAACTTTTTGGGAATATATTGTCTAAATTAAATATATATATATATTGTATAAATATTTAAATTGATTCAAATTTAAGAAGTGTAAAATAGTGTAAATATTATCATAATAAAGCAAAAGGAAAATTTATAAAGTGTATTTGTTATCTTAGTTGACACTAAATGTTACGTTCCATATTATACAAGACACCAAACAATTAAAAATTCATTCCTGATTTACTTGAAACGCGTTCAGGTACAGGGTTAGCCGAAATGATTAATCGGTTTTGAAAGACCATGTATGAAAGTGCTGCGCCACAAATGACCGATTGCTACCGATAAATTTTAATAGTATTTCTTGATTTATTTAATAACAATCTGAGATTCAATAGACAAAGAATACTATTAAATTTGTGTGGTGAAAATTAGCCATTTCATGACCAGCGTTTTCATCTCTGAAAGAGTGAGACGAGTACAAAGACGAGTGACAGATACGTGCACTCACCAAATTTGTGGTATACATTACAAGTATTCAATGTGTGCAAAATTAGTCAATCGGTACACATCTCAACGGTAATTCAGTTCCATGCATACGTTCAGTAGCATGTTTCTCCGTTCAGTTGCATGTTTGTAAAAATAACACTTGATTTCCACTTAGCTTGCAATTTGTATCCATTAACCGTATCTTAAGAATATTTTAAGTTTACTTATTTAATTTTTTGACGAAATTAAAGTAAAGAGACGCATTTAAATAACACGAATATTTATTTTCAAATAAAAATAATATTAAAACCCGAAATAGAAAAATTTATGTGTAAAACGTGAAGACAGTTTGATTTAATTTGTGCAAATACGATTGTAAAATAAGCAATTCTAATTATCACTAAATATTTATCAATAAATAGTTCATCAATAATAATCAATAAATAGTTCTAATGAATTTTGATTGTAAAGTATAAAAAGAAATTAGCTCTATAATCGATTATAGAGAATAGTTTTGAAATATGTAAAAAGAAAAATGATTTTCATATAAATATAACGTATCAAAATGCAGATGAATTGCTATCACTGATAAAAAGTACTTTTATCTTTAGACTTTAAAAAACTTAATCTATAATATGTTGAAATTTGTATTTCTAAATCTACTTAGTTCTCTTTAATGGAATCATTTTATTCACTTTGTGAAAATGATAACTGAAAATGGCTGACTGGGTTTTCTTTTACAAATTATATCCATTTTAGCAAGTTATAAAAGTATTTTACGTTTCTTTATATCTTTCTTTCACAAAATTAGAACAAAAGGAAGCATTAAATTTCTAAATTTCCATTATCTTCATTTTCTTTTACATAAAAATATTATTGAAGGAGTTTAAAGAATACTATATGTAAAACTGGATGACAATATTCTGTAATTTTTTCACTAATTGTAATGGGAAAGAAAATAATGTCAGTAAATAATTTTACTGAATTTCAATTACAAACTTATATAAAATAAAATTAGTCATCTATACCACCAATTAATTATTGTTTTTCTTAAATCAGTTTTAAAATAATTTCTAAATTTCTAAAATACTAACCTGTTACATTGTTACCAGAAATATCACTAATATTTTAAAGTCAATATATATATATATATAGAGAGAGATATACGCGTGCGTGTGCACGTGTGTAATAAATCACAAGCATGGCGTTTTAATTACCGAGACTTGAAAACCTGGTGTATATACAGAAAAAACCCAACATCCTTAAACAATTAACTACAAACCTGAAACTATTAAAGTTAAACATAAAAATACCTAGGTAAACAGTCTGCTTTTTTCTCATCAATATATGAAAATACATTAGAAAAACTTTACTCACCCACTACAAAAAATCATTTCTTGCAGGTTTAAAAAACAGTGCACGTAGATAGATTTTGTTAAAAGATTATATTAAAATTAAAGATTAGATTTTGTTACATTTCTGTGAGCTGCATTAGTACCTGTGAAGAAATGGCTTCCATTAGAAAAAATAATTGTTGAGATTCATTTTCGCTCTTCTATAAGAATAACTGTAATGTATTTCATATATTAATGTTTAAAAAAAATTATAAGATGTAATTATTTTATTTATTTAACGAATTGCATAATTTAGACATACAACAAAAGTTTTTTATCTTTGACCTCTCTTAGAAAGAGAAAATGATCATCAACTCTGACGGGATTCTGCGTATAAAAATATGTGCAGTACCGATCGAATAATAATAACGCCTACAAATTCATGATATGCTTCAATTTTGTTTAGAGGGACTTTTAGCTATAGAAAATGTAACACATTTTAATATTTTCAATCATAGTAAGAATTTTGACATCATATCTGGATTCTTACATTCATTTTATCGTCAAATACCAAGCAACAAGTCATTCAGAGAAGTAATCCAGGAATTATGAAGGTTTAACTTTTGAAACTCTTAATATCAAATTCATTTTAATCTTTGCAAAGCAGATTGCAATGCGGTTGGTTTATTAAACTTAATTCAAGGACTATTCGTCGGAATGATCGTAAATTTTGGATTCACATATTCGAAGCTCATAGAAGTCGATATCTGTAAAACATGCATGGGTAAAAATCTCGATTGTTTGAATAGTAATATCGAAAAAAATATATGGGCGAATAATATTGGCGAATATACTCCAATAAGTGAGTAATTTCACTCTGTGATGTAGTGAAAAATGTTAAATTATTTAAAAATTAATTAGTTAGATTTTTTTAGAAAAAGATAAGACATGAGGTAGTGAGCAATTTACAATATTCCAAATATTCCGGCTTAAACTTTAAAAAGTATTTTTCTTTAATCTACCTATCTCTAATCGATTTATTTCTATATCTTATTGCACTCGATTCGAACCAGAATTTTTTTCATAAAATGATTCAAATACAAGTCACATAAAACTGAATTCAATGAATATGATGAGCAGTTTAAAATAAAAATTCTGGTGTATATGTTTTTAATCAAGGTTGAGTACAATTTCAACAGGGTAATGAGTTTACATTGAAAGGGGACAGAAATGACCGGGACAGTAGTCACAAAACGAAGAAAATTGCTTCTATGCTCACAGTAAGATTGCAATATGAAATTTTTAACTTATCAAATGTATGTTACATAGCATGGCAAAACCATAAATAAATAAAAATAATAGTATGGAAAATTTAAGTACGGAACAGTAGTGACAGGTAATAAACATATCCTTATCTTTATATTTATTTTTTTTTTTTCATCCTGTAACTGCTTTTGAAGTCAGTCCAGAAAAGTAAAACTTGTGACTTTCTCAGCAATCAAGATTGCTTCTTCTACTAAACTTAACTGTTCTAAAAATTTTATTTGACCTCTGGATTCTCACATCAGTAGGACATACAAGGGATAGTTACATAAAAACTAGGGGACCAAATTTCTCTCGCCAAATATAAAACTATTTATAATTTACAAAACATATTCGATATTTTATACTTAAGAATGTACGTTTTTATTTTTTATAGTAAATATTCTAAAAATAGTTAATTATTACACTTAAATTCATTCCAGAAGACCAGTTCATGAAGTGGGGGATAAGAGACAGGAGTGACAATTTGAATATTTAAACTATCATTTGATTAAAACTGGCAGCTATTTTCTTGAACATTCTTTTCGAAATTGTAGATAAGCATAAAAGAATGCATTTTATGATAACGAAAACTATATAAATGATAGAATGTACACAAATTATTGGGGGACACAAATCACCCACTTATTGGACAATCGCCAATATTTTGTTTCTATAGACATAAATAAATTAGTAAATGATTTTTCTAATTGCTTCTCACCAGTAACATTTTGTATAATGATTTGCAAGAGAGTTAGTAGAAGGGAATCGCTTCTTTTTTCCAGGATTACTTTATATTTTCGTACGTAAATACAAGACACCGACATAAACATCTGGAATTAATTTATACCAAAGTATTATCAGAATATTAGTTACAATTTACATAGGTGCCAACCACAAACTCATCTTCCGTAATACTTGCGTTAATGACCTTGGTTAAATACGTTTCGAACGAGAAATTTTCTTAAGAAATGAAATTAAATATTTTCCAAGTAGAAACCTGCAATTTACCCATTAACCCCCTGAGGGGCACCGGTATATATTATATACCACCTACGATTAATGAAGTTTTACACCAGAAAAATTTTATTAAATTTTACTTTTCTAACTTTGGTGGAAAAAAGCCGTAAAATTGCTTTTACTTATTTTGAAATAGAATTTTTCAAAGATTCTGGTTGGAATTCAACATTTCACAAACGTAATTGCTTGCCCCTCAAGGGGTTAAAGCGGGAATTATTTTCCTCTTTAAAATGTAAAACTTGCATTTCACACCAGTTATTATTATTATAGTTTTTTAAATAGCGATTTTTGATTGATTTTATCGCGAAGTTTAAGTTATCAAATAAAGATAATGTTTCCGTTCAAATATACTGGTATGCAAATAAAAATATTTTTGAAACTTCTCTGGTACCATATGGTACCTCTAGGTTTTAACGGAGTAAACCTTTCAGGGGCAAAGTACTTCTATTCGTAAAATACTGAAATGATTGTATGACGTCGGAATTTATAAACAAAGTTATTTGAAAACAAGTAAAAGCTTTATTTCACGTACTTAAAAAAGGAAACTATTCAATCCAAATGTCTGGTGTCAATGTGCTATTTTGGGATTAAATTTAAGGGGTCCAAAAATGAACCACCACCGCTGAATTGCTTAAATAAATAAGCATTCATCAAATAAATTGTCTGGTTCGAAATGTGGTTAATCTGGGTCATATTAATGCAGACATTACGGAAGATTAGTGGAAGGTTGGCAGCTATGTAATTAATATATTATAGGTGCCTAGGTGCCAACCTTATACTAATCCTCCGTAATACTTGCGTTAATTTGACCCTGGTTTAATGCGTTTCGAATCAGAAATTTTTTTAAAGAAATTAAATTAAATGTGTTCCGCGTAGAAACACGGAATTAAATAAATAAGCATTCATGAAATAAATTTTCTTGTGCGAAATGCGCTTAACCTGGGTTAAATTAATCCAGATATTACGGAAGAGTAGTGGAAGGTTGGCAGCTATGCAGGTGTAATGTCCGAAGATGAATTTATCTCCATTTGAAGAAGTCCGGTGTTTAAAAAAAAGACAATAAATAGTTTCAATTTTGAATACAAGCTCCTAAAATAATGTTAACTGCGTAAACCCGCAGCAAAAATATTTATGAAATATTTTGTAGCTTGAGGGAGAGTACACACAAATTCCTGTAACTCAAAAATTATTTCTAGTTTTAAATCTTTAACGTACTTTACAGTACAATGGGTTAAGATCCATTACCTAAAATATTCTTAGATATTCTTAATGCAACCGTTTTATTCCTTTTCTGAAAATGACAGTTGAAAGTAATTTTCATTTATTTTACAAATTATATGCATTTGACTTGGAAAAAGATTATCCTTCGGCGGTTACATTTTCGGTTGATAAAAAAGAGACTAAAATAAGTAAATTAACGCGTATATGATTTTTGCTTTCTTCGCATAAATTTATATCATTACACTATTTAACTGAACAATTGGATTTACGGAAGATTTGGATTTATTGTTTTAGAAGATGAAATGAAAGTATCTAATATATTTAGTTTTCAGCTTAACATTTCTTAATATTTTGAAGGTAAAGAAATTCTTAAAACTGTAATGGTAATTTTACAGAAAGAAGTGTTTATGAATAAGAAAGCTTCAGTGATATAGAAAGACAAATAGGAATTTGGTTACCAAAAATCTTCGTAATCAGGGCTGCCACTGGAGAATATTTTTATATTCTGTTCGTACTAGGATTTTTCTAAGATAAATTTTTAAATATATTTCTCGTGCAAATGTTGTCAAAGTATATGTTAAGGATTTCTGTTTAGAGAAAGTGGTGTTAGTTAGAATAATAAAATAGTTGCTTGTGGCAGCCTTGCGTAATCAATTTGAAATGTGATATGGTATGTGATTTAAGAAAAAGCAAAATCTATCTAAATTATTAAAGTAATTTTATGTAAAATATATGAAGAATTATTTTCGAAATTCCTTTAGAAAATTCTCCAGCTGTCATTATCTGCCTCTAATGATAATGCTTCCTGAAAATAAATGTAATTTATTATACAAATTATAGCTATTGTTTATTCAGACATTTTCCACTGGTGAAAAAGAGTGAAATAATATATTTAATCCACACGCAACTGCATTTTATATCTTTTAATAAAACACACATTACTGAAAATTATACTTTTTCCCCAATAACTAAAACTAAAATTCTGCCTAAATTATTACAATAAATTTTTGTAAAATGTAACCAGATTTGTTTTAGAAATCCCTTTAGAAAATTATTATGCTATCATTATCTGCCTCTAATGATAATGCTTACTAAAAATAAATGTAATTTATTATACAAATTATATCTATTGTTTATTCAGATATTTTCCACTGACGAAAAAAAGTGAAATAATAGTATACTTAATCCACACGCAACTGCATTTTACCTCTTTTAATAAAACACATATTACTGAAAATTACTTATTTTCATGTCACAAAAAAAGTGAAAATAACTATTAGATTAATTTTCCCGTAAATACCCTGACATTTACGAATGTGTAAAAAGTAAAATAAAATCCAGATCTCTTATCTTTAAATTTATTGCTAATCCTCGCGGATGTATTTAATAAAATAACATTAAACAATAAAATAACATCTGATATGAAAGCATTAGTAGTAAGTGCGGACAAAGAGAAATTGGAATAAATCTTTATCAAACAGCTGTGCCTAGAATTTCAAATGTAATGCATGTAAAATGCTAAAGAAAGGAAATGCTGGATTTAAATTATAAATTAAATGAATGTAAAATATTTTGAAATCCATTTTCTAAATTCATCGAAAGAATTTCTAATGCATTTATTATCGCTCTTTTATAAAAATGATTACTGAAGATATAAATTTAATTTATACTGTAAATCATATGTCATTAATCATTCTATAAAATTATTTTACGTTTGCAAACTTTTTCGGTGTTACAAAATATTAAATAGCTCATTTAATCCACAGGTAGTTTAATCTCATTTCACTGAAAAATGCATTATTGCCACATTTGCCAGAAAATTAATGCAAATGATTTAATGATGTGTTGAATATTACTGAAATAAAAATTCACAAAGTAGTTTTCGTTACACGGGCTACTTGAATGAATATTTCTAAACGAAAATTTGATTCAATTTATTGCTCACTAGCTAAGGTACCTACCAGGCATTGATTTAAAAATATTTTTGGAAATATAAATTTTGAAAAACCAATTTCAAAATTTAACATACACATTAAAAAAAAAAAAAAAAAAAACAGTCGAAGTATTGTACCCATGAATAAAATGAAAACCCAATATAAAAATGTATACATTTAAATAACAGACGCAAAATAATACAGCTATAAATGAACTTATTTTCATTTATCATTGGAGCAATAACGTTAAAATACGCCAATATTTCCATAATCGAGTTTCTATCATGCTTCAATATTTTTCACACTTATATGACGTTATATATTCATCACGTCCTTTATATTTCCAATATGATGCAATATTCCGTTTTTTAATTCGCAAAATTAATTAAATAATTATAATTTTTCACATGGAAATCATAAAACAGATAAACTATGACGTAACATTAACTTTTGTTTCTAATTCGCAGACTATTTATTTTATCTTCATTTTTTACGTGGAAATCTTGCAGTAGAAAAGTTATGATGTAATATTCCTTTTTGTTTTATTTGTCAAACCATTTATTTCATTTTTTTCACGTAGAAATCTTGCAATAGAATAGCAATGGATCCTATTCTCCCTTCCGGTTCGAGGCTATAAAAACCGCCATTTTACTAATCGTGATGTCACAGAAATACGGTTCATTGTGCTTACCACATGCATACGATTACAGAAAACTTCGTCTATACCTATAATAATATAAATAGTTTAGCATTTATCTCCACCTAGTAATCCATAAAGAAATAGACCCTATTCTTCCTTTCGGTTCGAGGCTATTACAATTGATATTTTACCAACTGTGACGTCACAGGAATACTGTGGATTGTTGTGGTAAGAATTTTATTGGGAATTTTTAATTGTTGGCAACAGCTATAACGAGAAATGTTTAAATTTAATAGGAAATTGCTGTTAAGCGGGTGGTTTTTTATTAATTAAAAATTAACTATAAATTATTCCGATTCCGGACTACTTTAGTTGCCTCGGTCATGTTTTAATACACATGTAGGGGAGATGGGGGCACATGTGAACAAGATGCAGATGTGAACATCGCAATTTTTCAATAGTTATTATAATTTTTTTAATTTGAAAAAAATTACTAAAGATGACAGCACCTGTAGACATATGGTAAAATTTTTTTAAAGCTTTTTGACATTTTGTTTGTCCTATGTAGCCAAAACACTGTTTTTAGATCTCAAAAGTAAAATCTTTGTTCCAAGTTGATAAGCGTATAACTTTATTTATTTATTCATTTATTTGAATTTGAGTGTTTTAACATATACTATGAATACTAATAAATATTTTTGATAACGTTCTTTTTCTTCTAAAATTGAGAAATGTTAATGATTTATCAATTTAACTGAAGCAGCAATGTGGGGCACTTGTGAACAGATAAGTTGGGGCAGATATGAACAGTACATAAGTGCCCCAATAATCATTCTGTGATTCTGTTCCTTTCAGTTAACTTAATGATAAATAATGTCAGTTCCATTATCTATAATTTTCCCGAAATAGAAGATATTTTCCTCACACAAAGTTGATTTTGCATTGAAACTTCATCAAACACATATTTCAGCAAATACACAAAGAGCAACAAGCTCGTTTACATTCAATTGTACTTTAAATAAATTTAATGTTTTCTAAAATGCAATAAGTGTTATATATTATTTTACTAAACAGTTTACAACAATATTTTTTATGCATTGTTAATACAAAAGTATTACCTTGAACAACTTTGCAAATTTTTCTATTACATTTGTTCTAAACTTGCAATGAGGGCTTACTTCCATATCTAAAACAGTTATGTATATGATGCTTTAAATGGAGATAGATATGAGTAATATTTTAAAAAAGTAAAATTTTTAAACTGATAACTACCGTAAAATCTCTATTGTAACCCCCTCCCTCTTTCAAAAGCAAAAGAAGTTTGGGAGGAGGGGTTATAGTCGAGATTTTTTTTTAATCATTAAAAAACCCTCCTTTATCTATAATTTACAAGTAAATAAGGCAAATACAGCAGTGGGAATCTTTCGTATTTCGGCAGATTTGAGATAAATAGTATGTAAACGCGCCCTCCTTAAAATTTTCCCCAAACAAAAACCCCTAAGCAAAATTTAAAAGTTTTAATTTCTTTTTTAAAATTGCTTCTTTATTTTTTTTATTTTTTTTTTCAGCAATACTTAATGAATGATCTAAGCCTCCACCCCCAAAATCTACTTATTTCATTTTATAATCTTTTGCTTAAACATATCACCCTATAAACTAGAGAAATATATATATATATTATTTCTTTATGGTGAATTTCACAGTTAATTAACTAATGATTACGATGACAAATGAATCACAGAATAAAAAGCATGTGAAAGGATATTTTTCCTTGTGTTCACATGTGCCCCACGTGCGTTCACAACTACCCCGCTGATGGGGCACATGTGAACAATTTTTTGAATTTATAAAACTATTAAAAAATGTAAGAAGAACTATACAGGTGATTTTTAAAAAAATACCATGTATAAAAGAAAGTTCTATTTACTATATTGAGTAGGTTTTGTTTATAGAAATTAATCCAGTCATGAGAAAAAGCTATATTTATGCGAACTGTTCACATGTGCCCCCATCTCCCCTATGTAACATTTCACAATTCTGGGTTCCAAACTGTGGATTTGTATAGAATTACAGACTGACAAATTTTCATTTTTATATATTGCATTACAATATACCGAAAAATCCCGTTATGATTTTTACTCTTTGGTATTTAATGCATAAAAACTAGTGTTTGGTGTAAGGAACACATCACTGTCAATTTTCCCTAATCTTCCGTAATATGTGGATTAATTTGGCGCAGGTTACCCGTGTTATGAACCAGGATATTTAATATCTGTTTAATTTTAAGTTTCTATGTGGAACTTATTAACCATTTGGAAAAATGGTTATTGTCCTCGTCAAGGTAGGATCTCAAAAGCATATCTGAAGGTTTTTATTGGTTTAATCATCATTTTATTCGTTTTATGATTGGTCTATACAGTAATCTGTATTTCTCTGTACTTTCAACATAGATGGACAACAGAGTGTTGCCACTATGACAAAAAAGTAATAAAAACTACGAAAAAATTAATAACTCAGAAACAAATTGAGATACAGCTTTCAAACAAATTGCATTTAAAAGTACATTTTTTTCTCTATACGACTGTGTAAAAGGTCATATTGTGGGATGTTTAGAAGCTTAAGAAATAAATTTCATTTAAAATTGGCAGTCAAATTTCTTGGAAATCTGAAGATGGAAAAGCCTTTTCCCGAACAGCCAATGAAATGCTTGAATAATACGTAAGTTTCAGGTGGATAATACGTACGAGTCGTAGGCGATTTCTGTCTCTTGCAATTTTTACGTGTAATAACACTATTAATATTTAATTCAGGGCGTACGTAATGTATGATCAACTCCGTGCTATTTTTTAGGTCTTAAGTTTTAGTCTTTGAAAAAATCGTTTTCCAAATGGTCGTTCTAATTTGTTAAATTGCATTTTTTTTTTAAATTCATTTCTTTACTATACAGTATAACTTCAAAACTCCGGCATCATCGGGACCGAGACTATGCCGGATTTTTGAAGGAATGTCAAAAGTAGTAACTAGGAATAACAAAAGTACTACTATATTCTTAATGGTACCTTTAGACACAATTTAATTCATTATTGACTGATAATTATGTAAAAAATTTAAATATAAAAATGAACTTACATTAATTGATACGTTCTCTGTTACAGAAAAATTATCTAATAAAGAGTGATATTCGAGCGCTTCTTCTCGTGTAATTTCGAAAAAAAATAATGTCGATTTTCTTTCCTTCAATTTTTTTGGCCGTTCTTTAACAAGTTTTTCTTGTATTTTATACAAATGAAAAATCTCTATTTTAGAAATACAGTCTTGTTCTCTAAAACAGATATCAATTCTCCAATCAAATTTATGCCTTTTTCTAGTGATACCTTTTCCTCTGCTAGTTGTTCATCCTCGTTTTCGGAGCTGTTATTAGCGTTATCGGCTGCTCTATTGAGCACAGCGTCAGGATAGAGACTCCAAAGAACTTGTGTACTAGTGTAGTATATATATATATAATTGTGTGTGTGTCTTGATACTTAATAAGTTAAACGTATATCTAAATATTAATATAAATATTAAAAATATGTACGATAGATTTTAGATACATATTACGATAGATTTTTTAAAATAAATATTAAATATATATATATAATATTAAAAATATAACATTACATAGACAATTTATGATACTTAATGTACTTATTATATGCTTAATAAGCTTATACTTATTATATACTTAATATACTTAATAAACCTGAGTGATAATAACCAACATATATATGTTTGTAGAGTTAAATAGACATTATTTTTTCGTTTGGAGCACGGCCTCGTAAAAACATGCGCCATTAATTATATATAGCTCTGACCTACATTGTTTATAATCCGTGAAAAAAAAATCTTCCATGGAACTTCTTTCTTTCTTTCATTCTTTTTTTCTGTAAATGAGTGTGATTTGGTTAAACAACCCGAAATATTTAAGTATCATATATATTTAAACGTAAAGGTAATTCTGTAGGATCAGTAAGAGGAAAATTGAAACATTTGCGCATACGTCAACTCTTTTACGAACCTCTTATATTTAGAGAAATGATGTGTGATTCCCTGCTAGCGCAGCGGTCAAAAGCAACAGTTTAAAGCTCTGAATTTTTGTGCAGGACGTGGGCTCGAGCCTAACACCCGGCAAAATTAATTTTGCAATATTTTTGGCGATGATTCTCTTCAATAATGACATGTTTTGTTAGCAGGAGAAGTTGTATGATTTTTATTTTGTTATTATTATTATTTGAATGCTTTCTAATTAAATAAAATTTAATACGCAACAATGTTTTTAAAAAAATAATATTTTTTATTTAAAATATTTTGCATGTGATTATCAATTAAATAAATTGAGAGCTTATCTACAATTTTTGTTATATTTTCTGACCATTATGAAGAATGTGGAAATGTTTGTCATTCGTTTCCAAATAAATGAAAAAGAAAACGTAAACAAAGAAAAATATTCATATAATAACTATAAAAGAAACTTCCTTGTTATCCATAGTTTAATATTTAAAAATATGTATAAAAATGTAAAAAATAAAATTCAAGTAATAAAAAAATATATTTTATAAATCGCTAGCAGTATCAAGTTTCAAATTAGGCTGCTAGAGAATGAGACTGATAAAAATAAAATTTATGACAGCTTTTAATAATCTGTCAGTTAAAAACAAATATTATGTGTATATATATATATATATATATATACATATATTGTTATTATAAAAAAAAGGGAGACCATAGCAAGTAAAAATAAACTTCTGATAAAAAGCAAGCATAATTGTTTGTAAATTATAAACTTACGTTTTTGTTTTTACTTCATAGAGCAGGTTAGATTGACAGCACCATTTATCGCGTTAAATCAATAGGCATCACTTATAGGATATAGAAATTTGTCAGGATTTTAATGATGAATTTAAAAGCAAATAATTAAAATTTCAAGAATTTTTCTAATGAAACATTGAAGTTATTTTATTTACCGTCAAATCATGACGGGTACTATCTAGTGATAATTAAAATAATAATAATAAGAAAACCACAAACACATTGTGGATTTATTTTAACCATAAAATTCTTGAATATTTTCAAATGTAAAAATATAAAAATACTTTATAATCATATGTTACCGAATCTTATCTGTTACATCTTAAACTTATGGAAAAAGAACATATAAATAATAAAATAATATTAATACAACACGACAAAGCGAAATTTTACGAATTCATATCAAGCAGGTTCTTCGAATTTTCAAATCAATGCCTGCGAATTACTATGGGAAAAAAACTGTTGTTTAAATATTAAAGTAATTGATAGAACAATAGCGAAAAACGAAACTTAAAATTATGCTAAGGCTACTGTTCTAAACATTTTATTTAAACTAGATAAAACTACCAGTTTTATATTGAGGGAAAATGGGCCAACTCTCTATTCTATATCACTTTAAATATCTCATCACTTCTTCCACTTGTACATAAAGAAAATTAATCAGACAATGAAAATAGTACTTACGTCTTACGTGGGTAGCCGGCTCGTTCTTCAGGAGAAATAAACACGAACAGTCACAAATAAACTAGACAAATGTTCATATATTCGAACTATGTGTATTAAATATCGGTTAGTTTACACTACAACGGGGACTTACACACAAATCTTCGCCCCATGTATATTTTCACCTTCACATTTTTTACTGTCTACAATATTTCACAGCACAGCAAACTACATCGAACAGCCATCTTACTACTACATTCTGCGAGCTAGCAGAAAAAAAAAACAAAAAAAAAAACACGTACATTTTTAAAACATGATTCCTGGGCTCGCCAGGCCATCTACCGGCAAGAATCAAAATAATATCTTAAATAATACACAATTATCACATATCAAGGTATAATTTAACAGAATATTAATAATTATTAAATCTACACTGAAAACAAAAATTAAGAAACATTAATGATACAATTTACACGCATATACAAAAGATATAAGGAATATATAAGAAATATATAAGACAAACTCAAAATTAAAAGAACTGCAAACTGTAAATATAGTCTAAATCAGTTTTGGTGCTGCCATCTTCAGGCAATAGTTATAAGGAAAACAGTCATTTCACAACACTCCCACCTTTTGATTTGGTGAGAGTCAAATCAAAAACTAATTGCTGTATCTTTAGTACAGGAGCACACTTCTAAAGGATAAAGCTTGCGCACAGGCCGCACTAATGTGCCATTTTTTGTCTTAACTTTAACTACTCTGATACGTCCGTCTCGACCCGTACACAGTTCTTGTACTCGAGCGATTGGCCAGTTGATGCGCTTGGTGTTTTCTGAACCGATAAGCACAATGTCACCTTCGTGGATATCACAGTCCTTTTGACCATGTTTTTGTGCCAATTGGCTAAGATATTCTTGGCGAAACCTCATCCGAAATTGTTCACGAAGTTCTTGACATCGACGTTGGCGAACAAACAGTTTGTTGTTATCGACGAAGTCTAAATCCACTACACCTGAGGTTCGAAGATCGCGTAAAAACATCGACGGAGTCAATGGTGCAAGATCTTCCGTATCATTTGAAACGTAAGTGAGTGGTCTACAGTTGATAAAATCTTCGGCGTCACAAATAATTGTGAGCAGCTCCTCATAATTTACTGATGCTTGCCCTAGCACTCTGACAAGCAGATTTTTCGTGGTGCGGATTAGTCGCTCCCACCATCCGCCCCACCATGCAGCAGTAGGCGGAATAAATTTCCATTTTATGGGATTTAAAGTTTCATGAGAGACTACCTTCTCCCAGTCAATTTTCTTCAATGCCGTGGACGTTCCTACAAAATTGGTGTCGTTGTCCGTGTACACAACAGAAGGACGGCCTCTCCGGGCTATGAATCGACGAAGAGCTTGTATAAAGTACTCGGTGCTTATAGAAGTGACAAGTTCTAAATGTACACATCGGTACACAGCACACGTAAAAAGAACTACCCACGCTTTTACTTTATTTTTGAGAATCAGGGGGCCACATAAATCGATTCCTGTTATTTCAAAACTAAAGGCATCACGAACCCTGTCCAATGGCAATTGGATGGGTGCAGTAGTTGGCGGCTTTACTGTAAATCTTTGGCATGGTACGCATTTCTTTATTACTGATCTAATAGTTCGTCTAGCGGCTATGATCCAAAACTCTTCACGTAATATGACCATAAGAGTCTGAATACCAGCATGAGAATTTTTCAAGTGATAATCTCGTATTAGACAGTGGACAATATAATGTTTGGAAGGTAGCAAAACAGGATATCTAAAAGCGTAATGATCATCACGTTCTATAATTTTTGTCTTTACTCTAAGTAGGCCCCTCTGATCTCTCTCCGTCAGGAGACCATGAACTGAATCTCCAGTCTCTGAGAAACTCTCCGTCTGTACAAGTGAAAGAAGTGTGGTTTTAGCTTCTTGAATTTCATAAGCAGATAGAAATGGTTCTTTATTAATGTTACGTTTTAAAGAATTACTGATAAACCTTTTTACCCAACTTAAAACCCTTATCATCTTTGAAAATTTAGAGAATCTCTCATACCATTTAATTTCTTCAGGATCCTTTATAATATTTAAACTTAAATTTACATTTACCCCTTTCTTGCGTTCAGAAAAAACTAAAGTCTCATCTGGCTCTATTTCTAGCTTTGGCCAGTTGTCTTTGTGCTCTTTTAGCCAGTTTGGCCCATACCACCATTTACATTCCCTAAACCGACGAGGGGAGCAGCCGCGAGAAGGCAAATCTGCCGGATTAAATTGGCTCGGAACGTAAGACCACTGATTTACTTCTGTGACACCGTAAATTACCTTCACCCGATTGCCCACGAAAGTTCCCCAACTATCATTTCTTTTAATCCAGGATAACGCGGTGGTGGAATCGGTCCAAAAATATTTTGGGCAGTCCTGTAGCGAAAGAGCTTCTGTAGCATATTTAGAAAGACGCACCCCTAAAACACACGCCATAAGTTCGAGTCTCGGGATTGTAACCTTTTTTAATGGTGCGACTCTCGCTTTAGCCATAACTAAACTTACGAATATTTCCCCTTTATGTTCACATCTCAAAAAAATAACGGTCGCATAGGCATGTTGGCTTGCGTCACAAAAAACATGGAGTGACCAGGAACTCCTATCTCCAAAACCTATGCGCCGCGGCAATTTCAAATCCGTGAGTATACCCAAATTATTATACCACTTTAAGAATTTAACTTTAATTTCTTCAGGTAAAGGGATATCCCAATCTACTTTTATAGTCCAAATTTCCTGAAGCAATAACTTTGCCGTCAACAAAACAGGTGTCAGGAAACCTAATGGGTCAAAAATAGTCTGCGTTAGGGACAAAATCTCTCTTTTTGACAAATTCTCTGAAATCGGTGAAATCTTAATACTAATACGCAGGTTATCTTCGTTCCTGTCCCACATAATTCCTAAAACTGATACCGGATCCTCTAACACCGATTCTGTACCCAAAACATGTGACATTGCACCGATATCTGTCCCTACTGAATTATAGGTCCACATGCGTAGCTCCATCTTCGCTTCGGCGAGAACCTGAGTAGAATATTTTATAAAGTCTTCGAGTTCTTGCTGATTATCAACGGATGTTACGCAATTATCTATGTATAAAGATTTATCTAGTTTCTGAGCCAAAAACCTCTTTTCGGGTGGCACCTGTGACAAATGGTGTCTTATAACCGCTCCTAATAAAAATGGGCTGGAGGTAACCCCAAAAACTACCCTAGTATGGCGGAGTACTTTTATAACATTTTCTCTCTCCCACCATAAAAATCTCAAAAAATCCCTATCTTCTTTTCTTAATTCTATTTGCAAAAATGCACGTCTAACATCGGAAGTTACCCCAATGCATTTTTCCCTAAATCTCAACAAAATCGCAGGAATTTCTTCAATTAAATTTGGTCCCTTAAATAAACAGTCATTGAGAGAGGGAGCTCTACCCACTTTGCATGACGCATAGAAAACAGGTCTTATCTTAGTTGTGGCACTATCTGGTTTAAACACTGGGTGGTGGGGAAGATAATGCCCTTTCCTATCTAGTTCTGCCTCTGGTACTACCTCAATTACACCCTCTTCCATCCATTCGTCAAAAACCCTATTATATTCCTCAAATTTATTCAAAGATTTAAGTTTTCGGGAAACACTGAAAAGCCTCTTTTCGGCTACATGACGATTTGATGGTAACTCTACATTGGTTCCCAACCATGGTAAACCGACACAGTAACGACCCTCTTCGTTTCGAGAAAGAGAATCTAAGAATTGTTCCCGGGCCATTTCTTCTTCCGCAGCCTTAGTCAAATTTTGTGGCGTATCTAATATTCCGATTGTTTCTAAATCCCAAAAATCGGAAATTTTCAAATCTCTGATAGCCAAATTCGTACACAAAGTTGTAGCCCCTTGCTCTTTAGGAGGAGAAAAATCATCCAATGCACCACAAACGGCCCAACCCAACTTTGTACAAACTGCGGTCAATCCTCCTTTTAATTGCTTAACTAGACCCGTGAGAATTTTCCCATATATATCACTACCTATAAGCATCTCAATTTTAGGATGATCTGCACCCATATCAGATAACCAAATTTTATTACGTTTCAATTCCCTTAAAATTGGTCCTCTAGGTAAACGCGGAATGTCACCGCAGATTACGTCTTGGTCCAAAAAATCAAACTCTAAATCTGGATATTTCCTTTGATTTAGTGAGCATACCTTTACCCGATATTTGTTATGCAACTTCGGAGCAGTTCTAGCACCCCCGAATAAAGTATGAGCTATGCTTTCTTTAGAAATAATTGGTAAACCCAACTCGACTGCCAAAGACTCTAAAATATATGACTTTTGCGAACCGCAATCAAGAAGTACTCTGACTTTTTTCACTTTATTCGCACCCGCGACTTTTACCTGCAAAGTCATTAATGCTACTTCCGCGGTGCAAGTTTGCCTGGCAGCAGTCATTTGTGCATGCTCTGTTACCGTCTTTTCTTTCGGTGGTTCCCCCTTTTTATGCATTTCAGGGCAAAGTAAAATCAAATGAGGTCTGCCACACAAATAGCAACGTACAAATTGCTTACAAAATTTGGCAACATGATTAGGTTCTAAACATTTTAGACAACACCTCTTCTCTTTAACTTTAGCGATTTTTTCCTCTAAAGTTAATAAACGGGCTTCGTAACAATTTTTGCTCTCATGATTTTTATCACAAAAAATGCACGAACGCTCTTTGATCGTTAGGAAATTTGATGCCGTAGGAATATTAGGTTTTTTAAATTTATCCCTTACCTCACCTCTTACTTTTTCATGATATATTTCCCTACGATTGTTATTTTCAAAACCGCTGCGTGCTAGTTTTAATCGCTCTTCACCCTCAACTTCCGCTTTTAAGAATTTCATTAAATTATTGAGGCGAGAGAGATCTGTTCCCTCGGGTTGAATGAAAAATGGACTTCTCTGCCAAGCTTTCAGGACATCCTCTGTTAGGCTAGACTCAACCATCGGATATAACCACGATGTGTTTTCACTCGATTTTAGGCCTAATGAATCTAGAGCCCTCAACTGGGCTTCAATTTTATCGTACAGCTTATCAAGGGGCAATTTATTTCTATTGTCAGCTTTTACATTCGAAATAATTAATTTAATCAACTCCCTTACATAAACTTCGATCAATAAATCGGGCTTCCCAAAACGTTCTGTCAGCGCCGCAACTGCATTTTTATAATTATCAGAAGTAATCGGGTAACTATCGATAAATTCCTTAGCGCGTGACCCTATTTTCATACTTTGTACTAAATAGGAAAATTTATCACTGTCATGCAAATCTGGGTCTTCGTGAATTTTTTGAAACTGGGACCAGAACGGCAGCCAATTAATTAATTCTCCGTCGAATTTCTTTAATTCTATTTTCGGAAGCTTATAAGATTTCTTCTTATTGCCCGTAACGCTGAACTCACCGTCTGGCCTCGCCTCTGTGATTATAAATTTTTCATTAAACTGACGAGTCAGCGTGATGAAATCATCCGAATAAGCTTCTCTGTTTTCTATTTCATTAGAAACAATTTGTCCCGCGGCCGTCCCATCAGCGGTTATCAAATCTAAAATTCTATTATCTAAATCATTTAATTCCGCTTGTATGTTTTGTAATTTTGCATATTTATCTTTAATTAAATTTACGTCACAATCATCCTTTACAAGTTCTGTTTTCAGAATATTTGCCGTGCGTGTAAAAGATGAGCGAACGCCGGTTCTTTTGAGTTTTAAAGCTTCCATAATAATAATACAAAAAATAATACAATAATACTCTTCAAAAAATCTTTTATAAAGAATATCTCAAATAAACAAATAAATTCAGTAAATAAAGTACCTTAAAAATACATAGAGAGCCTAAGAACACTTAAGAACAATAATAGAATAACCCAGTCCCTGTAATCGGGCGCCACTAATGATAGAACAATAGCGAAAAACGAAACTTAAAATTATGCTAAGGCTACTGTTCTAAACATTTTATTTAAACTAGATAAAACTACCAGTTTTATATTGAGGGAAAATGGGCCAACTCTCTATTCTATATCACTTTAAATATCTCATCACTTCTTCCACTTGTACATAAAGAAAATTAATCAGACAATGAAAATAGTACTTACGTCTTACGTGGGTAGCCGGCTCGCGAGATTCTAAAAGATAGTCACGTTTTAGCATTATTGGCTTTTACTGCGTTCTCATTCGCTGTTCTCAGTCATGTGTTATAAACGCAGTTGTCGTTTGGCGATTTTAGCTTTTTCGCTCTCCTATATGTCTTGGAAAGGAAATACATACATGAGTTTTTGTCAGTATTTTTACTTTCTTCTATCTTTACAAGAAGAAAGTATTGGATTCGTGAAAAATTTCGACTTCCGGTTTTCGACGGATTTATACGTTTTAGAATGCCCAGAACACGATTTGATGGTTTTTAGAAAATGTCTGTCTGTGAGTCTGTCTGCCACTCTGTCACTCCGTCACTCTGTCACTCTGTCACTCTGTCACTCTCTCTGTGAGTCTGTATGTGACAAAAAATTTGTGGGCGCTCTATCTCAAGAACTAATGCACGGAATTTCACAAAATTTCATATTTAGTTAGACCTTGATATAAACTGGACTTGATTAGTTTTTGGTGAAAATCGCCCAACAGGTGGCGCTGCTATGCGGCATTTTTCACGATTTCTGCAATAGCTATATTTCAAGAACTACTGCACGGATTTTCATAAAACTTCAGATTCAGTTAGTCCAAAATGTAGTTTGGTGCTGATTACTTTTTTGTGAAGATCGCCCAACAGGTGGCGCTGGTATGCTGCATTGTTCATGATTATCGCAATAGCTCTAACTCAAGAAAAAATGCACGAATTTTCATCAAACTTCAGATTCAGTTAGTCCCCGATATAAATTAGAGCTGTTTAATTTTTGGTGTAAATCGTCCGACAGGTGGCGCTGCTGTGCTGCATTTTTCACGATTTCCACAAGAGCTGTCTCTCAAGAACTATTGCACGGATTTTCATCAAACTGCAGATTTAGTTAGTCCTTGACATGAATTGATGTATAAGTTAGTGCTGTTTAATTTTTGGTATAAATCGCTCAACAGGTGGCGCTGCTATGCTGTATTTTTTGCGATTTCTGCAATAGCTTTATCTCAAGAACTAATGTTTGGATTTTCAACAAACTTCAGATTCAGGTGTAACTTGATATCGTTTAGTGCTGTTTACTTTTGGTGTAAATCGCCCAACAGGTGGCGCTCCTATGCTACATTTTTCCAGAATTTCCGCTATAGCTGTATCTCAAGAACTAATGCACGAATTTTCATCCAACTTCAAATTCAGATATACTTTATATGAATTGGTGCTAAATCGTTGTTATTTCTTGTACTATGTAAAGGATTTAATTGGCGTGATTTATATAGAAGAAAGTTTTGTGATGGCCACAACATACTAGTTTAACCTGCGAGTGTGACAGCTGTTGATAGAGTTCAAATCTAGAGCTAAAATTGGTCACAAGCCAAAGACGCTTTTTACTTTCTTCTATCTTTACAAGAAGAAAGAATTGGATTCGTGAAAATTTTCGGTTTTCGGTGGATTTACACGTTTTAGGGGTCAGAGATTCTAAAAAACATTTTTTTTACAAAATGTCTGTCTGTCCGTCTGTTTGCCTGTATGTGACACAAATTTTGTGGGTGCTCTATATCAAGAACTAATGCACGGAATTTAACAAAATTTTATATTAAGTTACACCCTGATATAAATTGGTGCTGATTAGTTTTTGGCGTAAATCGCTCAATAGGTGGCGCTGCTATGCAGCATTTTTCACGATTTCCCCAATAGCTCAATCTCCTGAACTAATGCACGGATATTCTCCAAACTTCAGATTCAGTTAGTCCTTGACATGAATTAAAGTTTTATGCACTTAGGTGTAAATCGCTCAACAGGTGGCGCTGCTGTGCTGCCTTTTTGCGATTCTCGCAATATCTCTATCTGAAGAACTAATGCTTGGATTTTCAACAAACTTCAGATTATGGTATACCTTGATATGCGTTAGTGCTGTTTATGTTTTGGTGTAAATTGCTCAACAGGTGGCGCTGCTATGCTGCATTTTTCAGAATTTTCACTAAAGCTCTGTCACAAGAGCTAATGCACGAATTTTCATAGACGGATTTATACGCTTTAGGGGTCAGAGATTCCGAAAAACATGTTTTTACCAAATGTCTGTCTGTGAGTCTGCGACTCTGTCTGCCTGTCCGTTTGTCAGTCAGTATGTGATACAAATTTTGGGGGCGCTCTATCTCAAGAACTAATGCACGGAATTTATTAAAAATTTATATTCTGTTAGTGGCTGATAGAAATTGGTGCAGATTGATTTTTCGTGTAAATCGCTTCAACAGGAGGCGCTGCTATGCAGCATTTTTCACGATTTCCGCAACAGCTCAATCTCCAGAACTAATGCACGGATTTTCATCAAACTTCAGATTCAGTGAGTCTTTGACATGAATTGACGTTTTATATATTTTGGTGTAAATCGCTCTACAGGTGACGCTGCTATGCTGCCTTTTTTGCGATTTCCGCAGTAGCTCTATGTCAAGAACTAATGCTTGGATTTTCAACAAACTTCAGATTCAGGTATACCTTGATATGAATTAGTGCTGTTTATGTTTTGGTGAAAATTGCTCAACAGGTGGCGTTCCTATGCAGCATTTTTCAGAATTTCCACTTTAGCTCTATCTCAAGAACTAATGCACGAATTTTCATCATACTTCAGATTCAGGTATACCTTGATATCAATTAGTGTTGTGTATGGGATTTATATAGAAGAAAGTTTTGTAATGGCCACAACATATTAGTTTTGTAAGTGTATAAAACTGTATTTTAACTGTACAATGAAGTTTTCATCACATGTTTCAATCTGTTTAAATGTTTACATAGGGATATGCAGGTTTATTTATTTATATTTATATGTATGTACAGTCGTGAAAAAAAAAAAGTAAACATGCCCTACTAACTTTGCAGCAAATTATTGTAGAAGAAAGTGACTTGTACTTAACAATTGGATATAAAGTCTACTTTTAAATGATGCATACAAAATTTGCTTAGGGGGCCATCTACATATCAAAACGAACCCAAACTTTTTTTTTTCAATAGCAATACCCAAGTCTGACACCATAAATAAATTCTACACCCTTTAATAAACCTAAATAAAAATTTTCAAGAAACTCAGACGATTACTTTCAGAGAAATTAATTATTTTAAAATGACCATATTTTAGGGACTGTATCCAAATTGAAGTTCGGTACTGCATTGTTGAAATGCTACAGAATGAGTATGTCACTTCTATTAATGTATTATTTCTTGCCAATATAACCATTTCACTCGCGTAATATGTTCTATCGCCAGCCCAAGCTCAAATGTTTCAATAAAATGAGTAAAATATATTTTTTCAAATTATGCTTTTCTGCACATCATAGACGTCCCCCATAAACAATCATTTTGATGTTTTTTAAGCATAATTCGAAAACTAGTTGAGAGAAAAATTTTAAATTGAGAATTCGCATCAAGCATGACCTAATAAATATAAATTTATCAAAATTGTAGACTACAATTAATATTTTTTTCGAATATTAATTTCATAAATCATATTATAATTTTTTTAAAATTATAAATTCAATACATTTATGTTTGGGTTTTTAGTATTATAACCATACAAAATATTATTACATTAGGATTATAATTTCAGAAGTTATTAATAAAATATGAAAATGTAAATTTTCGATGTTTATAATGCAAAAACTTATCATACAAGTGACTTGAAACTTCGTTTCTAGGCGTAGTTTGAACCGAGGATTTAAAATATTGTCTAAACTGAGTGTTGCTATTAAAAAAAACAAATCTTGATTTGGTTTTGATTTGTAGGTGGTCCCCTAAGCAAATTTTATGTAAATCATTTAAAAGTAGACTTTATTTCCAATTCTTTGGTACTAGTAATCTCTTTCTATTATAATTAGCTGCAGAGTTAGTAGGGGGTGTTTACTTTTTTTCCACGACTGAACCCATACCATTAAATATATAATTTTTCGAAACATTTTCTTTTAGTGTATTGTATCCATATAGGCATTAAACTGTATGTATTGTATGAATATATTATATATGTATACATAATCTAACATTTTTCGGAATTGGAGCCCTCCATCTTTATTAGACCACTTGTCTAGATCAGTGATTCCCAACGTGGGGCGTACGCCCCACCGGGGGGGCAATTTGATCTTCTAGGGGGGCAAATCCAAATTTCTTACTCACTCATTCGCTATCAGTTTCTTTTGTCTTTTTTGGGGGGAAAGTAATGTTGTAGGCTAAAAATAAATGGAATACGAGCAAAATTTAAGAAATCGGATTTTTTTTATTGAATTTTTAAAATGTTCCCTATCGAAATTTTAAAATAGACTTGATACCGGAATACTTATGCGAATAATCTTTTAAAATATTTTTATATCTATAATAGTATTAAAACTCACTGTAATTTTTTTGGTGGTGATTTTTGTAACGTTTTCCATTACTTATTGAATGAGTTTTCTACTTCTATTCGCGAAGACAATTAACAATATTGGAAAAGGGAAAATAGAGAGAATGTGTTATGCTGAATAATGGCTACTTAAATGCTACTTAAATTTGATAAAGATGATAATCTTGAAATACTTCTTATGTATTGTGTTATCCATAGAATGAAAAGTCAGTGCCCAAAGATTTTCCACTAACTCTTAATAAGTTACAAGAATGCATTATAAAATGTATGAATTTATCAGTTTTAACGATAAATACAAGTGTATTTTTAATATATTTTGTAAAGATAAAAATGCAGACTGTATAACACTTTTCTTTAACATTGAGTTGGAAACAACAAGTTGGAAAAATACTACAAATCTCGTTTTGGCATATAGGCAAAGATGTATAATCTCATTGCATTTTTAAAATTATGGTAAAAACACATTTGTGGTAAACGATTCACCTGATTGACAAGTTAAAGAATGAGAAATTAATAGCTTCTGTTAAGGCACTATTACACTCCCACTGTGTGAATAGAGTTCACTTTTAAATAATAAGAGACATAATTTACAGATTACGGGGGGGGGGGGGGGGGCATAGTGACTTTACGGATGCTTTGGTGGGGCGTGGCCGATAAAAGGTTGGGAACCACTGGTCTAGATCCATCCTTCTACAGTATATAAATTTATAAATCTGTGTACACATGTACTGTACACTCACTGCATACACATGTTAAATAGATTAGCTAAAAGTAAGCTATAATTCTCGCTAAAACTATTTTATATATTTATATAAATGTGGAAAATGGTAGATAGATTTTTAATGTTTTCCTAGCTTTACATAGAGAATATGGACTTCTGAATGAAAATAATTATAAAACATATATAAGCAAAAATTTTTATCAATAAAATCTGCAAATGAGACCTAGTTTGATATTTTCCTAGCAATACGTATAGAAAACAGGTCGCTTAATTAAGATTACTATAAAACCTATACAAGAAAATTTCTGTATTACTAGGGAGCAGGTGCACTTGAGGTAAATATTTCAATTTTTTTCCTGGTGTACCTAGTGAAAATGTGTTGCTTAATGAAAATAATTATAAAATAAATATATAATATAAAATAGCTGTATCAATAAATTTTGCAGATGAGGCAAATTTTTAATGTGTTTTCAATGTTACATAGAGAAAAATGACTTCTGAATGAAATTAGTCACAGCAAGTATGTATGAAAAGTGTCGTATTGACATATATGATTTGATCTTCTAATTACCTGAGATCAGTGATACTTTAATTTAATTTACGTCTGTAGAACACTTAAAATAAAAATAAACTCGTAATGCACCTGAATATCTGATATTAGTCATTCAGCAGTACATTATTTCTACGTAATGCAAAATATAACATTCTGTCTTGTCTGCAGATTTTCTTTTTTTGTTCATCTTTATGGGTGGAGGACAAAATGTACTTCTAAAAAATAGTGTTTATTAGCCTTAATTATCAACCAGGTGCAAAAAGGAAATCTGTCAATAAAGCAATTTTCTTCCTTTTTTCTGTAATCCATTTCATTCGGCAACCAATTTTCTTTACATAATGCTAGGAAAATATTAATAATGTGCCTCATTTCAAATTAAATTATTACTAATTTTTTCTGATTTATTTTTTACAACTGATTTCATTTATCGAACCATCTTCTACGCAATGCTGGGGAAAAATTAAAAATCTGTTCTATCTGCAGATTTCACCATTGCAGAAATTTTCTTATATATTATAAATTATTATTAATATAAATCTTATATGTTATAAATTATTATTTTATAATTATTTTCATTAGCAACCCGTAATCTCCATGTAACGTTGCGAAACATTAAAAATCTGCCTGATCTGCAGATTTTATCGATGCAGCGATTTTCTTATATATGTTTTATAATTATTTTCATTCAGAAATTCGTTTTCTCTACTCAACACTGGACAAACACAAAAAATCTGCCTCATCTGCAGATTTCATCAATAAAGAAATTTTCATATGTATTTTTTATAATAAGTTTGATTTGACGATTCCTCCTCTATACGCGATCCTGCGGAAACATTAAAAATCTGATTCATCTGCAGATTTAATCATTGCAGAAATTTTCTTATATATTTTTTATAATTATTCTTATAATCAACCATTTTCTCTACTTAATGTTGTGAAAATACTAAAAATCTGCGTTATCTGCAGGTTCCATTGAAACATCAATTTTTCTTACATAACTTTTATAAATATTACCATGCTGCATCATATCTACTTTATGTATTGCTCAGAAAACATTAAAAATGAGCCCCATCTCAAAATTTTGTTGATTGTCTACATGAGGTGTTTGCGAAAAATATACCCTAAAAATAAAAATGTACTTTAATTACTTGCGTATAAACGCGGCTAAAATAAATCTGTTCTAAACCAGAAAGTTTACTTAATAAATAACAGCAAATAAATGCCAATTGGAAATAAGTTACATTTTATTAAATAAAATTTCTGGTAGGAAACAAAGTTATTAATAGCATAGGCTGTTTGCAAAGATCCGGGTTTTTCAATTAGATTACGATATATATATAGCAGCAATTTTAGAATGAATGAATTAAAATAATATTTAATATATATAGAAATAATTTTCGAAGAAAGGAATAAAATGCAATAATCAGGGAAAATATCTGTTTGTATTACTGTGTATTATAGTCACTTTAAACAGCACTATTAACCCCTTAACAGTGTGGCCCGAACTGGATTCGGGCAAGAACACTTTGCTTGCTTCGTTATTAAAAGCATTTTGATACCACTAATTTGTAACTGTAAATTTATCTTTATTGATTGTCAGATATTTTTCGATTAAGTAAGGTAAATATTTTAGTATGGAAAAAGTGGTGTCCAGCCCCATTTTAAAATTTTTTGTAAGAAAACAAATGTCACTGTTAAGGTTGGTTGGTTGTATTTATGTCGGCCAATTATCTGCACGTAGGATATAGGCCCTAAGGGGGGAGTGCCTTCCGTGGAGGTCTTTCTAAGGGAACCTAACCCGTATTAACGCTTGGAGAACCAAGGTTCGAAGAAAACCACGAAAACTCCGAACGATTAGGCCGACGGGCGCGATTGGAATCGAACCCAGCACCTCCCGTCTACCAGCTTCGAGAGCAGAACTTCTCGGCCACTGGTGGGGCGTCACTGTTAAAGGGTTAAACAGAAAGTCCGATTTTTAATACGCCATTCATTTATATTTATATTAGGATACATACATCTCGCAATTTCATAACAAATGAATGACATCTCTTAATTTATGATGTATCTTGATCAAATATAAAATAATAAAGAATTAACCTCCTCCCACATTTTTTTTTCTCTGGATTAAACAAACACACGTTAAAAATCATTTTAAAACTTCTATTTTAAAAAGCTTTATCTTCTTTTTACAAAGCTCGTATCCATACTTCCGATAACGCGTATGTTGTACTAACCGGTAACTCAAAACAGACCTTGCAACACATATAAGAATGCGCCAAATCTAAAAGCGCCAGGCGCCAACAACATACATGACACGTGACTGATAACAGCGAATGAGAAAGCAGTAAAAGCCAATAATGCTAAAACGTGACTATCTTTTAGAATCTCGCAGCCGGCTCGTTCTTCAGGAGAAATAAACACGAACAGTCACAAATAAACTAGACAAATGTTCATATATTCGAACTATGTGTATTAAATATCGGTTAGTTTACACTACAACGGGGACTTACACACAAATCTTCGCCCCATGTATATTTTCACCTTCACATTTTTTACTGTCTACAATATTTCACAGCACAGCAAACTACTTCGAACAGCCATCTTACTACTACATTCTGCGAGCTAGCAGAAAAAAAAAAAAAAAAAAAAAAAAAAACACGTACATTTTTAAAACATGATTCCTGGGCTCGCCAGGCCATCTACCGGCAAGAATCAAAATAATATCTTAAATAATACACAATTATCACATATCAAGGAATAATTTAACAGAATATTAATAATTATTAAATCTACACTGAAAACAAAAATTAAGAAACATTAATGATACAATTTACACGCATATACAAAAGATATAAGGAATATATAAGAAATATATAAGACAAACTCAAAATTAAAAGAACTGCAAACTGTAAATATAGTCTAAATCAGTTTTGGTGCTGCCATCTTCAGGCAATAGTTATAAGGAAAACAGTCATTTCACAACAGTAATTGTATGTAACATTTGTTGAAATACATTTTCTAAATTAGCTTGGGAAATTCTAATGCAATCCTAATCTGCTTTTCATGAAAATGATAACTGGAAATGAATATCATTTATTTTACAAATTATATTCCATTAGTAGTGTCATAAAATTCTCTTACCTTTTATATTTGTTCAAATATTTCACCCACACAAAAATAATACATTATAGTCACATGTATATAATATTTTTCGCTTCCGCATAAAATTGCTCCACTTAATGAGAGATAGTCTATGTAAAGCGGAAAGACATTTTTATTTTATTTGTTCAGGTGCAACTACAAAAGAGGAATTTCTAACAAACAAGTAATATAATTTTTTTTTTTTTTAAGTCAATTCCTACTTAGGTCATCAAAGAAAAAT
Source organism: Maratus speciosus (assembly GCA_963932465.1). Lineage (NCBI taxonomy): Eukaryota > Metazoa > Arthropoda > Arachnida > Araneae > Salticidae > Maratus > Maratus speciosus. The sequence goes on along the minus strand of OZ010791.1, from coordinate 603,223,917 downwards.
TTAATATAATCCCTTAAGCTAATATTAGTTTTTGTTGCATTAAAATATCTCAATTTGTTAATTTTCTATAAGCAAGTAAACCCTGTTAGTTTACAATGGAAGTCTATGGGAATTTGGCGAAATATTAGAGATATCGCCATGTTGGCGCTTACTTTCGCCGCCAAATTTGGCGATATTTGGTGACAGAACAGGGTCCCCCTATGGTAACCCCTCTTATAGGTATGGAATTTGAATTAAATGCCGTTCAATAACCAATGTCCGCCATTTTTTCTCCCATATAAAACTAAAATTAATTAATTAAATTAAATTTATTAATTAATATTTTAAGAAACTGTATTAACATCAAGTTTCATCCACTACAATTTAAAAAATGTATTTGAATTTGAGTGGATGAATAATAAGTTAACGATTGAAAATTTGAACAAGATATATTTATATAGGGGGAGTGTGAACTAATAGTAGGAATTGAAAACTGTTTCTAATGATTTAAAACTACCAAAGATAATAATTACGAAATAATTTTCAATGCTACTTTTTGCAACAACAGTTATCGCTATTCAAAATAATATTTCTATCATAATATTTTGAAAGATATTTAAAATTTAATATCTTAAATGCATTATCTATTTCTATTAAATATTTTAACGCAATCATTATAATGATGAAAATGACAATCGTGAGTGATTTTTATTTGTTTTACCAATGATATTTATTAGCTTTTCTTTGAAGTTATTTTAAGTTGTTTAGTTACGTATAAAATTTAAATCTACAGATTTTTCATAAGACGGGCTTTTCAAGTATGCTCGGAAAATAATTTGCATAATGAATTAGATAATATTCACAGAATTGCTTATAATAATGATTTTAAAGCTCAACATATTAATAAATTAATCGTGGATATTGCCAAAGCCTGAACAGAAATTTGATACAAACTTTATACTATTTAATATTATCTAAGCTTTTTTTGATAAATTAAAATACAGTCTTAAGCGTTTCAATTTTTGCTTAGTAGCTAAACCACCTCCGAAATTAAAGAATATAATTTACTTTAAAATTTACCTAATTAATTTTGAGAATTACTCAGGTGTATATAAAATACCACTTATTGGAGCATACGGATCAAAGAATTACTGCTATGACTAGAAGGAAATTTAAGTATAGAAAAAATGAGCACGTAGATGATATTAAATATAATAGAAACACCGCAGCCTTAGCAAGATTATATTAAGAAAAAACTATCCAAATAAATATCACCGAAAATAAGATAATTTCTCCCTACGGTCTATACCAGCCGTACTCAACATTTTTTTTTTCTCGCGAGCCGCTAGCAAGCGTTTCCAATGTTAGGCGGGTAATGCAACACACTTAAAAAGCGTAATGAGAATAGCAAAGTAACAAAAGTAGTATAACAATGCAATATAATAAATTTAATATTATCAATATCATTAAAAGTTTGTTTTGGAAGAAATGTTACAAACATTTTTTTAACTAGTAGTGTAAAATTATTGTGTGCCAATTTTTTCATGACAAACAATCAACCCTAAAAAGAAGTATTAGTTACTTAATAAGTATAAAACGTTATAATGTAAAAATGCAAAATTTCCAAGTTCTAAAAAATAAATAAATAAATAATAAAAAAATAAAGTGATTTTCTCTAACTACACAGCCTTTTGCTGAATGCAAAAATTTTATTTTTCTTAATTGTAGAAATATAGTGCAAACTAAATTTGGAATAAAGTGTGATTAGTGTTGAAGCTTAAGAAATGTATACAACTCTGTAGCCCAAATAGGACGACATGTAAAAACACCTTTTGACTATGAAAACGGCATTTAAGACGTTTTAACACAATTTAAACTAATTATAAATAACAGGACAGATTTTGTCTGTTAATGAAAATGTAGAAAACAACAGTGAAGATTTTAAATGCTTTTTATGTATACCTCAAGTAATTTTTTAAATATGTATTAATGATTATGTGCCTCGGGCCACACATAAAAGATCGCCGGGCCACATGCGGCCCGCAGGCGGCAGGTTGAGTATGGCTGGTCTATACTATCAATTCATTATAAGACAAACCATACAGATTGTAACAAGCAAAAAATCTAAATGTAACGATGCAGCACGTTTAACTTACCAAAATTATGGCTCGAGGAGCCCAGTGGTTTCAAATATAAAAATAGACATTCAAGTAAAATAACAATAACGACAAAAAAAAAAAAAAAAAAAGTAAATAAATAAATAAATAAATAAAAGCAATTTAACAAATTACAACGACCATTTGGAAAATTATTTTTTCAAAGACTAAATTTAAGACATAAAACATCGCATGGAGTTGATCATACATTACGTAAGCCATGGATTAAACATTAACATTCCTGGACCCATCATGAACAAATTTTAAAAGAAATTTCAGTTTTACAATTTTCGGAACTGCAAATTTTTAAACTTCTACGGTCATACATACGTACGCCATGGATTAAACATTAATATTCCTGGACCAATTTTAAATGAAATTTTATTTTTAAACTTCTAAACATCTCGCAATATTACTTTTTATATCGTCGTATAGAGAAAAAAATGCGTTTTTAATCGCAATTTGTTTGAAAGCTCTATCTCAATTTGTTTCTGAGTTTCTGAGTTTGTAGTTTTTATTACTTTTTTGTCATAGTGGCAACAGAAGTATTCATCGCTGTTGAAAGTAAAGAGAAAATACAGATTACTGTATAGACCAATCAGAAAACGATAAAATGCGGTATTTAACTAATAAAACGCTTCAGATATGTTTTTGTTTTCCTACCCTGACCGAGGACAATAACCATTTTTCCAAATGGTTAAAAAGTAACGTGCGTAGTATGTAAGAATACGGGGGAAATTGAATGATGGCGTTTATAGACCGTAATAATTTAGAATATCATTATTTATTTGTTTTGAAAATGACTCGAGTAGAGTTGAAACATGTAAACAGTATAAATAAACGTATTTTTTCTGTTTTTAAAGTTTTAATTTTCACTTTTTAGGAAACACGAAATATTAAAAGCAAACCTTAATTTAAAACATTATATTTCTAACTTTCTTATTATACACGCAGAAATTAAATAAATAAATTATATATGATTATTAGATACGTAAAACATGGAGCCTAAATTTCTGAATAGTGCAAGTACAATGGTAAAAAAATGAAATTTACAGTAAAAAATATTTCTCATAAATTTAGGTGACAGTAAATTAGCTATAAAATCCGCCAAAGAGAAAAATAAACATATTTAAATATTACTTAAATTAAACTGCGCATGAATTACTGCAACTGAAAAAAACTTCAATATTCTAGTAAACATAGTAATATTTAATTTTTCGTATTCATTTAAAATTTAATGCTTTGAAATCCATTATCGGCATTTTCTTAGACATTCTTATCACTAGAACTACCGTAAATTTGAGTCAAGTTTTATAAAAATATTTCACACCAAAATTGTGATTTAAAACAGTTTAACTTTATTATTTAACGTTTTTCTTCTTTGTATTTTTTAAACTTATTTCATAATCAAATTTCTGGTTTGAATAGAAACGTTTTCATATGGTTGCTGTCAAAATGACGGTTCACGTTAGTTCTAGTGTTAATATAATGCAATCATTATATTCTTCTATAGAAAATGACTTTTTAAAGAACTTGTACCCATGAACTTCCATTAAAAAACTATACATTAATTTTACGCGTATTGTAGATTTCTTGATTTAATGTTGAAAAAAAATTATATGTAAATAAAACTGCAATTTATTTTTTCATTAAATATCCTTGTTTTAAATGAAAAAAAAAATTTAATTACTTTGATAACTTTGATGGATAATTTTCTTAAAATATTACTGGTACCAGTATAGAAAGTATGAGAATTAAAATATACTACATAACCTGACAAAGATAAATAAGAAAATATTATCACACAGCTAGGCTTTCAACTTCAAATGTTAATAAATTGCCATACATGAAATCTCTTCCAAAATTGTTAAAGTAATTTTATCTAAAATATGCCGAGATTCATTTTCTAAGTTCGTTTAAGGAATTTCGCATGCAATCATTATATCCCTTTTATCAAAATGTAACGGAAAATTAGTTTCATTTATTCTTAAGATTATGTAACATTAGCCTTGCAGTAAGATTATTCGTCGATTGTTCAGACTTTTTTTCTATGATAAAATAGTGTAAAATGGCATGCACATTAAATCAACACACGACTGAAATCTCCTCTTTTTCGAAGAAAATATATATCATTATAACATTTAATTTGGAGATTACCTGCTTTAATATCTCAAATAATTAAAGTAAAATAACATTCTGGATTAAATTTCGAATTTCTTTAACATGTTCATGTGTAAAAGAATTACTAATGTAATACGACAAAAAGAAAAAAAAATAGACATTATCAAGCAGCATTAAATTTGAAATTTGAGATTCAAATATGTGTGAAATACTACGGTAAAAAATCTACTTTAAAGCAATTGTATGTAAAATGTGTAGCAATAATTTTCCTAATTTCGCTTGGACGATTCTAAGGAAATCATTATCTCTCTCTTTTTTTTTAAGAGAACTGAAAAAAAGGAATTTCATTTATTTGAGAAATTATGTGACATTAGTCGAGAAAAAAATAGTTAATGTTTTTTCTTTCCTTTTTTTTTTACTCATAGAAAGCAATAAAATGACACATTAAAGTCAGCTGCTACTGCGTTGTCTCTTTTTCTATAAAATTATGTATAATTACGACAGTTAGACTGGAGAGTATCTGATTTGATATCGTCAAATTTTAAAGAAAATAAGGGGAAATTGATAAACGATAAATTTGCTAATATGTTCAAACGTATAAAACATTACTTCATAATATCTTTCTTTGAAATTTAATTCGTAATGTTCAAGACCTTTAGAAAACAGAGCTTACGGATTAAAATGCATTAGTGATACAACATGACAAAGAGGAATTTATAAAAAATCATCATCAGCTACTCTTTGTCCTGGATTTATAATGCAGTATTTTGTGCTAAGCGCTATAAAAAGGGTGTCTGCTAAATTATTAGAATGATTTCGTGTAAAATATGTTGCGATTTATTTTTGAAATCCGCTAGGAAATTCTAATGCAATCATTATCTGCCTTTTGTTGAAATGCAATCTGAAAATAATTTTTGTTACAAATTACTTCCCTTAGACGAGCCATAAATTTATTTTACGTTTGTCCATTTTTTTTTTCAACCATAAAAGAAATAAAATGTATTATATCTTAAAAAAAAAAAAAAAGAAGTGTTATAATAAATTATTCCATTTATTATCGCGAGTAGTTAAATTATCGAAATATAAATGGTTATTATCAAAATGTAACAGAAAATTGGTATCATTTATTCCTAAAATTATGTAATATTAGTGTTGCAGTAAGATTACGCGTCGTTTGTTCAGATTCTTTTCCATGATAAAATAGTGTAAACTGGCACTTTAAATGAACACATGTTTGAAATCTTTTCTTTTTAACAGAAAATATGTCTCATTATAACACATAATTTGGAGATTACCTGCGCCAATATCTCAAATAATTAAAGTACAATAGGCTAGTACCATGAGTACTTGTATTGTAAGTCACATAGGAGAAAATCGCTACGATTTGTGGTTATCAGTATTTTAGAATGGAAATTGTGACTCATTTCATCGGAGATATCTCATTAATTGAATAAGGCCAAGCAAACTGTCAGAAAATAACGCTGACCAAAAAATATAGCAGTTATTAGTTATGTGACTTACACTACAAAAACCCATGGAACTAGCCAATATCATTCTGGATTAAATTTCGACTTTCTTTAACATTTTTTATATGTAAAAACATTATTAATGCAATGCGACAAAGTGAAAAAAGTAAATATTATCAAGCAGCAATAAATTTGAAATGTGAATTTCAAATGTGTGTGAATTACTACGGTAAAAAATCTACTTTAAAATAATTCTATATAAAATGTGCAGCAATTATTTCCTAATTTCGCTTAGACGATTCTAATGAAATCATTATCTCTTTTCTAAGAAAAACTGAAAGTAAAAAGAAATTTCATTTATTTGACAAATTATGTGACATTATTCGAGACAAAATTTATTTAATGCTTTTTCTCTCTCTCTTTTTTTTTTGACTCATAGAAAGCAATAAAGACACATTAAAGTCACCTGCTACTGCATTGTCTCTTTTTCTATAAAATTATGTATAATTACGACAGTTAGTCTGAAGAGTATCTGATTTGATATCGTCAAAAATTAAAGAAAATCAGGGGGGGATTGATAAATCATGAATTTGATAATATGTTCAAACGTATAAAACATTAATTCATAATCACTTTCTTTGGGATTTTATTCATAATATTAAAAATCTTTAGAAAATAGAATTTATGAGTGAAAAGGCATTAGTGATACAATATGACAAAGAGGAATTTATACAAAAAACTTCATCAACTAAGATTTGCTCTGGATTTATATTGCAGCATTTTATGCAAAGCGCTATGAAAAACAATCTCTGCTAAACTATTAGCGTAATTTTACGTAAAATATGTTGCGAATCATTTTCGAAATCCGTTAGGAAATTCTAATGCAATCATTATCTACCCTTTATTGAAATGCAATCTGAAAATCATTTTTGTTACAAATTACTTCCCTTAGAGTATTCATGAATTTATTTCACGTTTGTTAATTTTTTTCAACCATGGAAGAAAGAAAATTAATTACTTATCTTAAACGTAGCAATTTTTTTTTTAATAAAAGTTATTATAAATTATTTCATTTATTATCGCGAGTAGTTAAATGATCGAACATAAATGGTCATTTTTCATTAACAAATTCTTTCTTTCGTTTCCTTTCTCTTTGGATAATATCTAAACCCCGGAAAGAAACTCCTTGCACATAATATATCAAATGAAAATAAAATTTATGCTTCTCTGTAAATTTATGTTATGGCGAATGTTTCTCTCTGGAAAATTTTCCAAGTATTAATATAATTTCAATCGATGCTGGATTTAATTACGTTTCGTGTTTGCCCCCATGTCGGTGGCTCACGAAAAAATATTCCATCTTGTGCTGCGTTTGTAGCGTTGCCAACATGTAATAGTGAGAAATTTTCCAGGCTGGGTATCGTTCCATGTGGTTTAGTCGGTAGAATGTCAGTGCGCTATACTGATGGCCCGGGTTCGAGTACCGGTATGGGATATTTTTTACTATGTTGGCCTTTGCGCCTTTTAAGCAATTAACTTGAAACTTGATTTTCATTTGAAATATTGTATGCAAGGCGAACGTTTCTCTGGAAAATTTTCCAAGTATCAATATAGTGTACATAATGTTTTGAGAATTAGACTCTTAAAATACGTTTTTTATTTTTTCTGTATACTAAAAGAAATACCTTATGACGATATAAAATTTAAAATTTCTAAATAATGAACAAAATCTTTTTACAGTCGCTGTAAAAAGGTTGATAGTTTTACTATTATTTGAAAGCGCGAAATGTTAGAATAATACTCTTCCCTTTTGGAAAAGAGTGGGACTTGAAAATGATTCGCTGTAAATAATGATGCATGCATGAACATTCCTTGAACAGGTAATTGTTGCCAGAATTTTCTATGCAGTTTATTTCTGAATAAAGCTGAAGAAATTCTTATTTCTGAAAAGGGATGATTTTAAATTTCATATGTCTGTTGTAATAAAAAATATCTTTTTTTTTTTTTTTTTTTTTTTTTTTTTTTTTTTTTTTTTTTAATTGCTCTACGGATGACGGCAGCATTACTTTCTTTTGTAAGCGAGAAATTTTAGAATAATACTACATCTCTTTTGAAAAGTAGGGATACATAAAAATGATTCGCTATAGAAAATGATGCATGCGTGAACATGCCTTGAACAAGTAAGTGGTCAGAATTTCGCAGTTCATTATTTCAGAAGAAAGCTTTAAAAATGTCTGGAGTTTTTGAATAGCACATATAAATGTATTTCAAGAAAAGTGATTCGCGAAATGAATTGAATTTATTAAATTCCTATTAAAATCAATAACATAAATATTTCAATAACAGTATTTTTTATACGCAGATTCACTTTATAAAAATAGTCTGTGTGCATACTTTGTTAGAAAATTTTTTGATAGATATTATTAATATTATTATTTGCGTTTTTATTAGTATTCCTAAGAAATAGTGTATGGGACAAATTTGTCATAGCACATTGCTGACGGGAGATGAAATTCACGTTTTTAGACAGGTGCAATTTCGCGCCAGGCCTTATTTTTGCATGTGTTACATTATTTCTCAAAAAAACATGCGCAAAATTTTAATTTTTACAATTCCAGTACTTATGCATATAAATATTTCGATTAGAAACAAGATTATTATTATACGCATTTATTTACAATATAACCACGAACTGACAAAATATTTTTTATAGATAATACAACATGCAAGTATAATGCCATAGGCTGGGCTTAATGTTTAAAAGACGAAAACTAGCCGTCACAGATATGTTATTGGTATGGCCGAAATTCATGGATTTGAACTCGACAATAATGCCAACAAAATAGTTCCATTTATAGAAAGCAATTGTCACAGATTTCTGTGGCTTTGTTGTTTCTTTATAAAATGCATTTAAACAAATTCATTTGTACCTTCACTTTTTTTCTTGTTAACACATTATCAGCGAGATGCCATATCTCATTTAATTACTTTACCATTATTTCCAGATAATAATCATGTGGTAGATTTCTATCGCACATGTTAAAGTAATGCACAGGAAGATTTTAAATTTCAGATAATACTACAGAAAAAAAAAATCGAAGGCTGCGAATTCAGATCATCTACCTGGATTCTTTGAAAACAAAAGGTTTTCATTAGATCTTTCACAAGTAAATCATCTGATGATTTCCAGTCGCAATGTTGTATATACGCATGTAATTCGGTTTTTAAATAAACTTATCTTTTATATAAGTTTTTAAAATTAGTAATTTAAAATCTCTCATAAGTCCAAATATTACTTGTGGAATTTATTTTTTTTAATTTAATTAAAGAGAAAAATATAAGTTACAATTTTGTTTCAGCATTTTTTTTGTTATATTAATTTAAAAAAATTAAATATTTAAAAAAATTACGTAACTTATTTTAAAAAAATCATATTACCAGAAGTATATATCATTTTCAAATTTGTCGAAGCAAAATTAATGTAAAATAACCTTATAAGACTCGTTTTAAGTTTGAATAATTTTTCTTGAACGATTCTTAACTCACAACAGTTTAAAGACGTAAAATGTTGAAAACCCCCATTATGCAGAAAAACGCATTTAAAGTTTTAAACAAAGATTATCTGATAGAATACTTAAATTCATTTTAAAAGGTTGTAGGTGAGTAAGTAACTCCTTCCTGTAGCTTAAACTTCTGATTCAGTTTAACTTTTGCTATTTTCACCTCCCTTCTGTACTATTTAAACGTCAGTTTATTTAACCCCTTAACAGTGACATTTGTTTTCTTACAAAAAAATTAAAAATGGGTCTGGACACCACTTTTTCCATACTAAAATATTTACCTTACTTAATCGAAAAATATCTGACAATCAATAAAGATAAATTTACAGTTAAAAATTAGTGGTATCAAAATGCTTTTAATAACGAAGCAAGCAAAGTGTTCTTGCCCGAATCCAGTTCGGGCCACACTGTTAAGGGGTTAATCAGGCTTTTTCAAACATACCGATTTCGAGCTTTTTCATAATTTAAGCCCTCACAACTTCAGATTTTTATCGGCCCTGCTCGGCCCGGCCCGTTAAAAAATAATTCTTTATTCTGCCGCCCCGACCCGTTTGAAAGTTTGCCTTAATTTTACTGGCACCGCCAATGGGCTGAGCCAAGTACGGAGTCTGACCCGCGGCCTATTTTTATTCGTGACACTCGGGCTGGTCCTGGTTTTCTCCATTTTCGGGCCGGATGGTTCATAGACCATACTCTTTCCGGGGCGAGCCTGAACTAACGTATGTTTTTATTTTTTATAACGAGCCGGGACTGGCTTCATTCTTCCTACTTCTTGCACTAGCCAAAATTTTCAGTCCCGGTCTTGACCAAGCCCGTATGAAAATCATTGTATCGGCCGTGCAAAAATCTGTAAAATTTGGAGGAATTTGGAGGACGAGGAATCCTGGCCCGGTCTTTTTCACCCTCTAGGAAATTTACAACTATTATGATCTATTTTCCAATTGAATAATTGTGTTAAAAATTAATCTAATATAATTACGCATGCAGCGTTTACTGCAGTTCCAAAATAATAATAATAATAATAATAATAATAATAATAATAATAATAACCTTCGATTTATTCTGTTGAGCTAATTCAGATATCAGATACGATACTGTTATCGTCAGTTGTTAGTGGTTGAATTAGTCCCTCAGATTCATCCGAGATGGCTCAGTCGGTAGAGCATTGGCGGCTTCAGCCAAGATATCCCTGATTCGAATCCTGGTCTGGACTTTTTTCACCCATTTTCAAATTTATAACTATTACGAAACATTGCTGTTAATTTCGACGCCAAACATTCCCTATTTCAGGAAAAGTAGCTTTGAAACATAATCAGTCGCTTGATAAATTCGTTTCATTAGGATTTTTTATATATATGATATAGGCCGGGAGCCGGCACCACAGACAGCCACCTCATCGAGTTCACGGATGAAATTTTAGGAGTAATTAAAACTTGATTCGCATATTAAAACGCAATCGGTCTGCCAAGTCATATATTGGTGCAAAACACCGGAAATCCCGATTTTAGCAGCTGACTCGTAGGTTTACCATTGTGTTTTCCTGCTCCCAGCCCTCCATGATTTCATACTTTTGGGTAGGAAAACACAATGGTAAACATACGAGTCAGCCGCAAAAATCGGGTTTTCCAAAAAGGTACGACTTGGCAGACCGATTGCGTTTTAATATGCGAATCAAGATTTAACTAATCCTAGAATTTCACCCGTGAACTCGATAAGATGATTGTCTGTGTTGCCGGCTCCCAGTCTAATAGATATTATTACTTGCTTGGGGTCTTACTCCACTTTTTTTTAACATTTAAATATATTATATTACATTGGAAAAACATTGCTTTGTATATTACCATATTAGAATACTTAAAAGATATGTTAGAAAATGTGTCAAACAAAGAGAAGATACTTTTGTCTGAAAAACAAGCACATATGTAAATAAATACTTAGTGAACGAAGTGTAATTTGAATAAATTAAACAATCTTCTTCAAAAAAGCTTAAATTACTTCCCTACAAAAAGACAATATTTAAAATTTGCTAATTAATAGAAGGATGTTATAATTCTTTTTGAAAAAAAAAAAAATAAGTAAAAAGCTTAATTATACTGTTTCACTTACAATAATAATTGTAAATTGTAATCATGTATGTCACGAAATATTGGTCTTTAGCGACGCGACAAACTAATTCGTTTGTTGACTTTTTTTTAAGGTAAAATATTACATTGGAAGAACGTTAGTTTGTGCATAACCATACTAAAATACTTTTAAAAAATGTTAAAAAATGGTTCAGATAAAGAAATTATACATTTGTCTGAAAAGCAAGCACATATGTAAATATTTACTCCGTGAAGGAAGTGTAATTTGAATAAATGGAAGAATCTTGTTTAAAAAAGGTTAAATTACTTCCCTACAAAAAGACAATATTTATTAACTTTTAAAATTTGCTAATTAAAAGTTGAATATTATTATTCTTTTTGAAAAAGAAATTAAAAAGCGCAATTATACTGTTTCACGTACAATAATAACTGTAAATGGGAATCATTTATGTTACAAAATATGAGTCATTAGAGTCATAAACTGTTTCATTTGTTGACTTTTTTTTTCTTTTATTGAAGGTAAAAAGGTGAAAATGATCACTACTAGAATTAGTCGCCTTCTACTTATTTTCGTTTAATGTATTCGCATTCTTTACGCTGATGGTTTAGGAACTTCATTTTTAATATACCAGCTTAAATATTCTACACTTAAACCCTATCATTATTTATGTTGCGGGGGAAAAAAGTATCATCTAATCTCTTTTGAAGATATAATTGCCTTATTATAAGAAAAGACATTTGTAAAAAAAAGAGATAGGTTAACTATTTTAACTTCATTAAATATAATGTTTATTATTTTAACTTCATTAAATATAATGTTTATTATTTTAACTTCATTAAAGGTAATGTTTAAAAAACATATAAACAAATTTAATTTTGTTGAGTGGCTAATTTGTGAGCAAATATATTTACATTAAAAAATATTTATTGGTATTTTAAATCAGGATAACAAACTCGTTTAAAATGATGATTTACACTACAACTATAAAGGGAAGTTTTTAACTTATCTCATAAATTTTTAAAGGTATATGTTTTAATTAAACAATGGTTTTGAAAGTATGATAATATTGTATAAACGTTCGTCTACTGTAATACTTTTATTTTAATTAAACAGTAGTTTTGAAAGTATTCTAATATTTTATGCACGTTTGTCCACTCCACTGCAACTATTTTTATCGATCAGAGTTGAATCATTTTTTAATTATTGATATCATATAATGGAAAAAAAAAATTGTTTGTTAAAGTTCTTTCCTCGCATAGTATGATAAACAAATTTAAATTTGTAACAAAATCAAATTATGTTTTGATAAACCAATTCAAATGAAAGAAATTAGTTAATGGTCAAAATAATGAACTAATTAAAAAGCAATGATTTTCGATATTTTTGATAAATGATTTTTTTTTTTTTTTTAACATTATCCCAGAAATTTTTAACAGTTTTTTTTTTGCTTTAATTAAAGAAAATTTTCGATTATTGAGGTACGCGTACATTATAATGTCTGAATCAAAATATTATTTAAAGAAATGTGATACATTTGACAGACTTGAATACATTTTAAATCAATTAAATTTCAAATGTAGACATAAAAACGTACTTTTTAACGTCTGAATTAAAATATTATTTAAACGAAATATGAAACATTAGGAAGACTTGAATACATTTCAAAGGCAATTAAATTTAAAAGGCAGGGTGTCCCAGCTAAGATGTTACAAACTTCGACGGGAAATAGGTTACACGTAACACAACTCGGAATCACATAGGAATGCCAGGTCCGAAAAGCCTTCCTGACGGGGTAGAGGGCACTGAATAAGTGTTGCCAATGGGATACTTTTTTTTATTCCACTTTCTTGATTGGCGCCACTTTTTTGAAATGGTAAAATTCCCTTCGTTTTCAACTAAATTCATCTGTCATTAAACAAGGGGATTTTATCATTTCAAAATGGTGGTGCTAATCAAGATATCGGAATTAAAAAAGGTAGCCCACTGGACACTCTGGCAGGATCAGAGATCAGCTTTGTGTGATCCAGCCCTTTCAATGCCCAGTGTTGCCAGTGGGCTACTTTTTTTTAATTCAGTTTTCTTGATTGGCATCAGTTTTTTGGAATAGTAAAATTCGCCTTATTCAATGACACATTAATACAGGCGAAAATAAGGAAACTTTTACCAATTCAGAAAAGTGGTGCCAATCAAGAAATCTGAATTAAAAAAAAGTAGCCCACTGGTATCACTAGCAATGCCCTTACTGGGTCAGGAAGGCGTGTCCGACTCGGCCCTATGTGATTCCGAACCGTGTAGGTTTCCTATCTCCCCTCGAAGTTTATTAACATCTTAGCTGGGATGCCCAGTATATGCATAAAAAGCTCACATTGTGACGTCTGAATTAAAGTATTATTTAAATGTAATATGAAACATTTGACAGACTTGAATACATTTAAAAACTAATTAAATTTAAAGTATATACAAAAAAACATTTAATTAAAATCAAAATCATACAAACTGTACATTCCCCTCTGTCATCGCATAACATCACCAGAACTAAGATCAACAAAACATCGAACCGTGTGTGTCCGATGTTTTGTCATTGTGTTTGATGTTTGTACTAATGAGGCTATCCGATGACACACATACCTTGTATGATTTTGATTTTAATTAAATGTTTTCTGTTATGTAAATTAAATGTTTTAAATTTAATTGCTTTTTTATATGTATTCAAGTATGTCTAGAGTTTCATATTTATTTAAAAAATAAATTCAGTGTTATTAATATTGTATGTATGTTTCTCTAACGTAATAGATATAGAAATCATAAAAAGTAATTTCATATTTAATAAATTTATAAAGGTAGTAAAATTAATGTATTAAAGTTATTACGCAATATTAGCACATAACAAAGGAACATTTTGACAAATGCATAGGTGCTAACCTCAAACTAATCTTCCGTAATACTTGAGTTAATTTGACCCTGGTTTAATACGTCTCGAACCAGAATTTTTTTAAAGAAATGAAATAACTATGTTCCACGTACAAACCTGGATTTAAATAAATAAGCATTCATGAAATAAATTTTCTGGTTTGAAATGTGGTTAACCTGGGTCAAATTAATCCCGACATTACGGAAGATTAGTGGAAGGTTGGCAGCTATGCAAATGAGTTTATTTAGTTCTGCAAGTAAAATCCATATTTATCTTTATACTAAAAATTCGTTTGTTATGAACCATGAATCAAATATATTACTATACATTCTTTCGTTACACATTTTTTTTTTAATTCATTTGTTATGAACCATGAATAAAATATATTGCTATACGTTCTTTCTTTACACAATTTTTTTTTAATTCTTTTTTCATTTTATTTGTATGAAGTTTCCTTTGATTTAAGATTAATTTGCAATGAATCCTGGGTAAAATGTATCATTATGCGCTATTTATTAACATAAAAAATTGTTTGGAACTTCTTTCTTGACTTTTATATATATATATATATATATATATATATATATTTATTAAACAGCCTTTTGTAATGAACGCTGAACATAATATATTACTATACGTTATTTAATAACATAATAATTATTTAAAATTTATACTTAGACTTTTTATAAATTTTCCTTTTTATTAAACGTTCATTTGTAATGAGCCATGAGTAAAAAAATTTACTATACTCATATTATTTTCATATATATAGTTTGGAAATACTTACTGAACATTTTATTTTATTTTTATTAAAGAAGTATTTGTAATGAGCCCTGAATAAAATATATTATGCGTTATTTAAAAGTCTTTTTTGGATCTGTTATAATCTTTTGTGCCTTCATTGCCCATTTTTTAATAAATATTTATTTTTATGAACCCCGAATAAAAATATTTTATTATATGTTATTTAATTCATAAAAATACTTACAAAATAATGTTTGAACTTTATTTTTTAAATTTTTTAATTAAATCATAAGCTGCTTTGTCCTTTCGATTTTACATTGTAAACAAGTTTTAAATTTTTAATTAAATCGTAAGCTGGTTTGTCCTTTCGTTTTTACTTTGTAAACTAGAATATGAATTGGAGGTACAGTTGCCCAACGACGAAGATTTCGTGTTTTAGGGGGCACAGTACCTTTTAAACTACTTTTTTGATTTTGAAGAATACTCTAATTTACTTAAATATAATGCCACTACAGATATTATGTACTATAAAGCCAATATAATTTCATATAATTTCAAAAAAAATCTTGTAGAACAGCCTATTTAACTAAAATTTAAATAATAAAAAAAATTTAAATCCCTACTATTTTTTTTAAATATGAATATTTTTGCTTCAATTTTTTTTCCATATTCCTTAGATTATACTACATAAAACTGTGCATGGATTTTTAGATGTATGGGATATTACATTTAATATCAATCTTTTTCTCTTTTGTATTGTAAAAAATCAAGGAAAAATAATTGAAATTCTTAAAAAAAAATAACTATAACCTTGAATGTTAAATCCATGCACAATTTTATGTAGTATGTTTTTAGGATTACGAAAAAAAAATTGAAGCAAAAATATTCATATTTAAAAAAGTAGTAGGAGTTTAATTTTTTTTTTTTAATTTTAGTTAAATAGGCTAATAATAAAATAACTACAAGATTTGTTTTTTTTTGAAATTATATGAAATTATATTTGCTTTATAGTCTTAAATATAATGTCACTACAGATATTACAGTATATTACAGTATTATTCAAAATTGAAAAAGTGGTTTAAAAGGTACTGTTTAATAAATGAATTTTTCAATCTTTTGTGAATTTTTGATTACGCAATATATTCTTTTATATTAATTATGTGATAACTTGAGATATTTTGTCTCTTCAAAACCTAAAAATCTGCCTGTTTTTTCTTTGCAACATTTAAAAACGCGAATTACAGTTTCGAGGTATCATTTTGAGGACATTCATAATTAAATACATCAACTTCTTCGCCAGGAACATCTAAAATTAATTAGTGAAAAACATGCTTCAGTAATTTTGCACTTTTTAATTTAGATTTCTCAACTCAGCCATTAAAAACCATTCCCAAAGAGCTTAAATATAACAACCATACAAAAATTTCGTGGTAAAAAATTAAGAAGTTCACTGCATGTTTCCCCAAACTTTTAGTTGTAAGTAAACAATCAGAAATATTTCATCTACAGTAGCCTCAAATTATAAAAAAAAAAAAAAATTGGTGAATTTTAATGAGGTATTTTTAGTTTGTATCACCTTTGAAGTTCTTCCAATAGAAAGCAAAGTATATGTACAAACAGATTTGCTGAAGAATATGAAACATTATGTACACAGTAAGTTTTTTTCTGATGTAGATATATTAATATGCAATCTTTAAAACTCTGCATGCTTTGAAATGTAAAGAAAATTAATTGAAAAATATTTTTAGAATAAACAAAATTCCCTTTTAATATAAAAAAAATAATATCTGAAGTAATTTGTTTTCGAAACATTTTAATTTCTCAACACCATAAATATTCCACGGCAATGCACTGAAAATATAAACAGTTTTTTTTTAATATACTAGGGGGCTCGGCCCCCTACGAGCTACGCTCGCCAACCCCGGTCCAGACACCGCAGACTCTAAAAGCACGATAATTTGATTGGCTTTAAAAAGACTTCGAAAGATTGAGTTATATTTAAAAAAAACAGTGCTTTATCTCCCTATAAACGAATTTCTATTCATTTCTCTTTGATTGGAAAATTTTAACGCCAAATCCGCTGCTGTACTACTTGATTATCTCGTCGACCAATTTCCCCAAATTATATAAATCGCCAAACCACTCGCCAAATTATACAAATTGACATAATTTTTATTTTAAATAGCGAAAGAACAAATAAATTAGTACAACATTAATAAAAATACAAATAAAACGTCGAAATAAAAACAACTTGATGACTTAGGCACGTGTAACAACATTTCAAAATAAGCTAATATAAAAGGAATTAAGTAAACAGAGTCTTTGTCACCTGGTATTTTTTAACAAAGCGAAATGAAAGTTCTTTTAAATGAGACATTTTAAATTAATCGTTTTTAATCTGACGTAATTTTGACCAAACTATTCTTTCTCTTTTTAATATTCACGTGAAAATGCTTGTGTTAAAAATGAAATATTATTTGCGCTTTCCTAACAAAAATAGTTGAAAAGTATCCTCTCAAAATATCAAATAAATGTCTAGTGCAATTTCTAAATTTAAACCGTTTTGCAATATTATTTTGTGTTCATTTTATGTAATAACTGTAATGTGACGTAAATATGACGTAATTTCTCCTATTTAAGACTTCTAACGCATGTTAATAAATTTATTATTTTACAAATTCCTTTCTCTCTTAAAATTCACGTGTAATTATAGTTTTTATGACGTAATTTTTAATAAGTTCCTGCTTTTTGTACATAATTATTTAATTCTAATTCCAAACGTTTTTTTCTGTTTATAATAGCCACGTGTGAATAAATTTTTAATTTATTACACGTATAAATATTTTTTTTTCTTTTTGAAGCAAACATTATTGTTTTCGCTGTTTATACAGTTGGCAACAGTTTAAATTAATATGACTTTCTAAAATCTGTAAAAAATATCTCTAGAAATGCTGAAAATCTGAATTTAAAATAGAAATAAAACCTCAAAAAATTAGCCAAATTAAAAAAGAAATACAATCTGCACTCCAGCAAATTCTAACGCATAAAATGATGTAAAAATGATTACACTGTCATGTATAGTTTTTGCTGCTATAAAACTTTTTTAGTGGAACGATTTTGTCCAACTTTAGCATTAAATATCTCTTAAAATAATTCTTCGATTTGAAAACTGTCTGCATCAGCGTGTTTATCAAACATTTCTGTATAAAACTACCGATTTTCATATTTTTGTATGCATTATTTTTCTTAATATTAACGAAGAAAGACCTCCGGTCACAAAAAATTCAAAACCGGCGGCGGCGGCGGTGACAGCGGTAGTTACTTTTTTTTAGAATAGAGAGATGGTTTATGTTTTTCAAACAAACTTTCGTAATTAATACTGCAATGTAAATTTTAAATAATGTCGCTTTTCGGGGAAATTCTATAAGATTATTACATTTCTTATCTCGCAAAATTTAAATAACATAAATGGTCAATATTTTATTAAAACTCTTTAATCTTTTATAAATATATGAGGACGTGAGTTTCAAAACTTCTGACGGGGTCCAATTGGTTTTCATTGTAAACCAAGAGATTACAGTGCCAGAAATACACGATAAAACTAGTCTTTTTTTGCAGATTGTAGTGATTGTAGTGTAGGTTCACCAATAGATTGATAGAGAAAACTTGATTTTTTAAATTTTGGATAAGGCGAGTTTTGAAACCCATGTCCTGTATATAAAAATTCATGTTTTAATATCGAAATTTCATTGTTTGCTTTATTTAATGAAAGGCGGTTCTTGTTTATATAAAGATAAAAGTCATTCTGAATTTCCTGTGTGGATTTAAAATTTCTGAATAAAAAAGTAGTTTCCTTGAAATGGACGCATATATATGCGCTATTGATGAAAATCGGTTGATTACCACTATCAATAAAACACCTTTTAAGAAAATGTAAGTTAGATTGCATTGAGATTGATTTTCTGAATGCAATTGAAACTTTTAATGCTATCATTATCTCATTTTTGTGAAAATTATAACTGAAAATTATTTTCTGTTATTCTAGGGAGTATATCCATTAACTGTGCCATAAATGTATTTCCATTTGTTAAGTTCTATACCATTCCTAAATGCACTGAAGGGCCATAAAATAATCACATACAGCTGCACAGTTTCTTTCAATTTCCTTTCTAAATTATCGCTCTTATCTTTTGAAGATTAAATATACAAAATATGTAAGTGATTCTTCGTAATTTGCGCAAAGGCATTAGTAGAAGAAAGCATTTGTTTAAATAAATGATTGTAACGAATCCTCTTTGTGAAAACACCCACAATTTAGGGAATTTTACAGTGAATAGAACAATGGGTTGAACTCCATTTTCAAAATCAAGATTTAAAAAAACTAATTTGCTGAAATTACATCTCTTTTATGAAAATAATATTGAAAATTAATTTTCAATATTTAACAAATTACATGTCATTACTATTGATATTAATTATTGATATACTAAATTATTGATATACTAAATTATTGATATACTAAATTGTTTTGCGTTTGTTGTGTTTTATTCACTCAACAGCTATTTGTTCTAGATAATATTAAAACTGCACGCAATTCCTCATGTTTGGTTTTGTGTTTTTGTTTTCATTTAAAATATTGCTAACTGGTGTAACAACCCGATATGTTGCATTTGCATTATAAGATATATTTCGATTTTTATGCGAGAAATCTAATTTAATTCTACATTCGGAAAATATTTATAAGATTGTTATTATTAAAATTCTTATTAAAAGTACAAAATCCTGTTTACAATGTTCAGCTTGAAAGGTGGTTAATCCGGGTCAAATTAATCCATATATTATGGATGATTAGTGGGAGGTTGGCAGCGGTGTGCATATTCTGACCTACAATAAGCTTTCTCTTGCGGGGATGTCGCCATTTACAATAACAGACTATTTCGATAAGACCAGACTTTTTGCGGTTGCCAGATAAAACTGGTATGGTTGTACATTCTCGCTATATTTTTATTTTCTAATTAAATCCATTACAGAAATTTAAAGTTATTTGCCTTTTTGTCCCATTCATTTTCCTTAACCCTACTTAACCCATTTATCCCTGAATTTTTCTTTTCTCAAATTTGTTGGTAAAATCCCTTTAAAATGTTGCAAAATGAACTGAAAAAATACTAAAAAAAATTACACTGAAATATTTTTGTATTTATTTGATAAAATGTAAACGTACTAAATATGGGAATATGCATATGTGGAAAAAGGCATAATTAAATGTTTCGTCTAAATTTATATAAATTAAGCTCTGGAATTGTATATTACATACTATAATTAGTAAATTTTATGAACTATTAAAAAATATGTTTATTTCTTTACAGAAATTAATAACATTATAAGTATTATTAATAATGAATAAAGAATAATCGTATTTGAGACTAAAAACAATTTATTTCCAAATCCTCTTGAAAAGGACTTCACATAAATGACTGTCCACTAAATGTCTAATAGAAATATGTACCCATTTGCGAGTTGCACTCTATATTTTGTACGTCACAAACATGCATAAAAATTTGGCTTGAACATATAATTTCGCAATTTAAATAAATACATATATTAAGACGTCTACAAGCTAAGATTATTACATGTATTTGGATCTTTGATACAAAAAATACAAATAAACTTAATTTTACATTTCGCCATCTTGAAAAATGAAAAATCTATAAACACCGAAAAAAGGCCTTCATTTAAGCAAATAAATATCAATCTTATGCTGTCATCTCTCGGTAATAGATAAAGACATTTATAGACAATTACTTCAAATAATTTTCATGTTGTAAAGAAGAAGAAAAATTAAAAAATTTATTAAAATTCGCAACGTCCCAAAGATGGGACCTTGGGCATAAATGTGTTAATAATTGTCTTTTAGTAATATTTCTTTAACTTCCTCAGACCCGATGAATCCCATAGGATACACATCTTTACAATTTTTTTTCCCGTCTATAAATAATGTAAAAAAAAAAAAGAAATTGGTGTTAATAGAGCCTAATAGATAGTAGAACTAAACAATATAGCAAATTGTTTCTTATAGCGCTTTTTTAGCGTTTACATGTAGAGATACATGTTATATCAAAATGGCTTGCAGCAAGAATGAAAAAACGAAACAAAAACGAAAATGTAAATAATTTTTCTGTATGTTCAGATACTATTTGTACAGTCGATTAGGAATAAAAAATTATGAAATGCATAATTATTCCATGTTTTTCATTGTTTTTGAAATGCAAAAAAAAAATAAATAAATAAATAAATAAATAAAAATAAAAATAAAAATAAAAATAAATAAAATAAAATAATCCTACCAAAATGTCATAAAATGTACTTATTGATCCCCCATGTATTATAAAATTTTATGTACAAAAAATAAATTTAATTTTTCTTTTTTATGTTTCTTAGTTATCAGTTTGTTAATATAATTTCATAAATGAAGTAATATATATATAGATATATATAACCTGGAGCCTGATGAGGTTAAACCATGTAATGTGAAACGGTTATGTATTTTATAGCGTTCAAATTTTACATGCAAATTATGAGAATAGTGGAGGGGGGGGGGGTTGCCTTTTTTATATACAATGTTTAAAAAAATAAAATCGAACAGAGGTCTTCCCTTGGCCAATGGTGCACCCGTAGCTGAGATTTGGAATATTTTACAAGTAAATATAATCCATCTTTATGAATGATTGAATTGCTTCTTAAAAGTTTGTATATGACTTTAAGAATTTAGAGTTTTTTAGACTTTAAGACAGAGGTTACAGCGTTTTTGAATATGACATTCCCTGGAAGTTGGATTGGAAGACGGGGCCAAATTGTCTGGTCGCCAAGGTCTCTGGTTTTGACTTCATTAGACTTTTTACCCGACTAAAAAGAAGGATTATGCAGTGATGGAACAGTGTAGCAGCAGAGAATCAATTGACACCGCAATTTTTTTTTAGTATTCTTCATCTATCTTCAGGACAGAAATTCTGAGATTTTTGAAGGCGAAGAATACTATAAAAATTTAGTGGTGATAGTCGCTCAACTGCTGCGCCACTGTTCCAGCAATGATTATGTCTTTAACGCATATCTGTGTATGTGGATTTCTTTATACCCTCGAAATATCCCAACGGCTGGATGGATTTTAATGAATGGGGTATCTATCAATTCGTCTTAATGGCCCGATTGTTATAGGCTAGGTTTTGTTTTTATAAATTCAAAATGGCGGCCGTAAAATATAAAATGGCGGTAGAGACGAAAAAAAAAATTACGCACCCTATTGAGTGGCATATGATTGGATACATCTTTCAAAATGAAGACGATGTTTCATTGACTATTTTACAGTCAGAAGCTCCATTAAAATATTATACAACTTGGAAGTTGTGTATGTAGGATCTCTAGCTTTACTGCAACTCTAACCATCATAGACATCTATACACCTCATCAAAACAGCGTTTATAGATAGGAACTAACAATTAAACACAACTTAAAAGTCATCAATACAAGTAAATAAAAAAATAGGTAAGTAATATAAACAAGTAGTATAATATTTAAAAAAAAATTAAGTCAATTCCTACTTAGGTCAATCAGAGAAATTGTTTCTCCCATTCTTCTTTCCACTTGAGTGGCGCTTAAAATGTCTTGATCAAGAAGAGGGCTCTCTCGGTCTTAAAATACCTTGATCAAGAAGAGGGCTCTCTCGATTATTGAAAATTAATTAATTTAATTTAATTAAGAAATTAATATTTGAAAAAAACTGGATTAACATCGAGTGTCATAGTATACTACAAGTTAAAAAAAATTATTTGAGCTTGATTGGATGAATTATAAGTATTTTATTAACGATTGAAAATTTGAACAAGATATATATAACGAGAATGTGAGCTAATAGTAGGAATTGAAAAAAAAATAGTTTCAAATTGATGAGAAATAATTAATTAGTTCGCTTTTTACGCAGTCGGGTTTTTTGATTTTTTAAATTTAATTGTTTATTTGCTTGGGTATTCATTAAATTCGTTGTGTATAAACAAAAAAAAATTAATGTGGATGAGTTGAAGAAGTGTATCATTGAAGCAATTTGTCTAATAACTCCTGATATGCTACTAAACACTTGAGAGAACTGGATTATTGTTTAGACAATGGGGGATATTCCATCTATGTTACGATCACGTGGTGAAGGAAATAAACTTCTAGCGTAAAGAAGGGAAGGCTCCGTAGACGTAATGAAAAACCCTCTCCTGCAGAGAAACAGCTCATGTGGAAAGCAGTAGTAGCCTCCCTTCTTATCAGTTAGAAGTTCTTTGGGTAAATTACCGGTATCACGTGACTTTTTTCAGCCTCGAACCCAGATTTGGAATAAAGTCCATTGTCATTCTACAAAAGGCGCACACATCGAAATCTATTGATATTAAAAGTCGGTGAGATGTTCTTTCTTTAACCCCTTGAGACTAGCGTCTAAACCGCGCCCCTCATAACAGCTCATATCACAAATGCACTCGCGAAATTCCCTATGCTACTGAGAAAGTCCCTATTTAAAGGGAAAATATGGTTTTTCTTTTTTATCTGCGGAAACGAGTTAAATTCAGATTTTTTTTTTTTTTTTTTTTTTTTTTTTTTGCGTGCGTGTGTGTGTTGTCTTTAGATGTTATGAATATAATTTTGTTATTTTTTTACTTATCAAATCTCTGGTTGTTTCAGTATTTAATGGAAAGAATAAATAGTATATGAATATTAGTTTTTAAAATGTCTTTTATAGGTAAAGGTAAGAAGTCAGATCTTAAATATCTGGCCTTAGAGATCAGAGAATAAGCGACTAACGAGTTGAGTATAATAGATTTAAAAGTAGTGTAGATTGACCGAAATATTCGTTGTTTTCGACCCAAAATCTGAGTTTCGCCAAACATTCGTTTTCGGGGAAAATGCTGCTGAAAATATGGCTGAAACTATCTGTATTTCAAAAATTTCGTTTGTTTCTTTGGAAATGTTCTACATTAGTCATTGATTTGAGCTGTATCGGCTTAAATGAGGCACTCTTCATTTATTGCTAAGAACTTCACTGTTTAAAATTATCAGTCATCAGGGACTCCACATGCGAGTGCAAAGTATAACGCAAGAAATGCATATATCACTAAACTTTGAACATGCTTTCCACGTGCTCATTAAAAGCTACAAACATAACAGTAATTATTTATTTATTCTTTTTATTGAACAGCAAATGTTACAGATTATTTTCTTTAAATAAAGAATTAAAAAAAAAACTGTCGGGTTTTATTTCTGTCATGTTATCGATTTGCATATATTTCATTTAATTTGGCTACTATGACGCAAACAAAACATTTACATAAATTTTACTTATGATTTTTGGATAGCTTGACACAAAAGATAACTCAATTGATTGAAATAAAACATTTCAATGTATGATATAGACTCAGTGAAAATTTTATATATTTAATAGTGTACTGGAAAATTTAAAAATATCGTTTGGATGCGAAAATATAGTTAAAAAGACAAACCAAAAATAATTTTTATCGAATTTTAAAACAAACCTTTTAAAGTCCTATAAATTCGCCACTCAAATTTACATATTTTATTTAAAACCCATATTTTGAATTTATCAGAGACCTGAATGAAAAAGCATTAGTGAATAAATTGTATATATATCAATTGATGTTGAAAATACGGTTTGCACTTTTGAATATAAATAGAAAAAGAAAATTATGATATATTTTTCTTTTAATTAATAGCATAACGTTACAGAAATTTTTATATCATTATTTTTAATACCTATATTTAAAATTTTTAGAGCCATAAGGTAAAGTGCTGTGTCACAAACGTTTAACCCGTTGAGGGTTTTTGTACTGATTTTAATTAATAATAAAAATTGTATTTGGAAATGTGTTTCTCTTTTTTGAGTTCTTCTATCTTTACAAGAGGAAAGTAGTTGGATTTAGGAAAATTTTCGACTTCCAGTTTTCGATGGATTTATACGTTATAGAAAATCCCGAACACGATTTAATGGTTTTTAGAAAATGTCTGTCTGTCACTCTGTGAGTCTGTCTGTATGTGACAAAAATTTTGTGGGCGCTCTACATCAATAACTAATACATGAAATTTCACAAACCTATATATTCAGTTAGACCTTAATATAAACTGGTGCTAATTAGAGTTTGGTGTATATCGCCCAACAAGTAGCGTTGCTATGCTGATTTTTTCACGATTTCAGCAATAACTCTATCTAAGAATTGATGAACGCAATTTAATAGAACTTTAGATTCAGTTAGACCTTGATATAAACTAGCTTGATTAATTTTTGGTGTATATCGCCCAACAGGTGGCTCTGCTGTGCTGCTTTCTGTACGATTTCTGAGTAATTAATAGCTCTCTCTCAAGAACTAATGCACGAATATTCATCAAATTTCATATTCAGTTAGACGTTGATGTAAGCTGTTACTGATTAGCTTTTGGAGTAAATCACACAACAGATGGCGCTGCTATGCTGAATTTTTCACAATTTCGCAAAAGCTATATCTCAAAAACTAATGCACGGAATTTTATCAAACTTAGTATTCTGTTACATTTTCACGTAAATAGATCCTTATTAGACTTGGGTGTATATTGAACAACAAGTGTTGATTCTGATACTTTGGGTTAGAATTTTGGTTGCGGACATCTAAGAGGTCGGGTTCCGAAATTCAATGATTTGTTTGAAACAATGCGATACTTATATATTCTTATTAAATACGTCCAATTCAACAAACCTATATACCTTTACATCGCTCATGATGGACATATATTGCCATTTAATTTTAGCACTGTGATAGCGCATTTTGAATTATTAACATGTATGAAATAGAATAAAGTTTTGGAATTGGCACATCAATCTAGTTATATTCTTACAAATATAAAGTGGTCATCTAACTATGAAATGAAGCAGTTTTTAAAAAAGATTATTTATCCGTACTTTCATTTTTAGGATTTTGTATCTCGCATCAATACTTAAAAGGCAGATTTTTTTTAAATGTATTCTAGCATTTACTTTCATAAAATAATAACGAGTTTTTTTTTCTTTTCTAAAAGACAGAAATTTTATAAAATGTTACCTCTTTCATGATGTTTAAGTTGTCTCTAATATTGTTTTAATTTATCTTTATTGAACATTAATAAATATAAAAACCGTCTCCAGTAAAAATCAATCCACAAGAAAAAATAAACTGATTTTATTCAGATTAAAAAAAAATAATAATAATACAAATAAATGATGATATCAAACAATTTAAATCCGGTTTTAAATAAAGCTCATTTATCTTGTACATGAATGATATTTGTTAGCTGTTTTATTATTTTTTTTTTAATTTCTAAAAACTATGAAGACAGGATATGTAACGCTCCGCTTTTAAGCTGAAAGTAAACAAAGCATCCCATGAGCCAGAGCGCCGTGCTAGGGAATTTCGCGGGTGCATTTGTGATATGCGCCGTTGTGATGATGCGCGATTTAGACGCTAGTCCCCTTGAGGGGCAAGCAATTACGTTTGTGAAATGCTGAATTCCCACCGGAAAATTACAGACATTTTATTTCAAATTATTACCTCTAAATGTGGAACTCTGAGAAACGGGCGCTCATAAGTTGCAAGAATTTTTTTTAAAACTGTTTCTGGTACAAATACATATTTATTTGCAGACCCAAATTTGAAGTAGATCAAAGTTTACTTAACCCCTTGAGGAGCAAGTAATTACGTTTGCGAAATGCAGAATTTCCGCCGGAATCTTTGAAAAATTCTATTTCAAAATATGTAAAAGCAATTTTACGGCCTTTTTTCCACCAAAGTTAGAAAAGTAAAATTTAATAAAAATTTTCTGGTGTAAAACTTCATTAATCGTAGGTGGTATATAATGTATACCGGTGCCCCTCAAGGAGTTAAATATATTTTTTTAATTCTAATGGGTAGTTCCGTAAAAATAAGCCATAACATTCGGATACCTTTTAGTCCGGACACCCTGTATTTTAAAAAATTAACAAAATGAGAAATTATGCAAAACAAATTTTTTAGCTGAGAATATATTTCAGTGTAAAATAATATATTATTTTTTCTTCAAGACTTCATATTCTATAAATCTATTTATTTTATATTCGAATGGAAAGAGTTTGATACTCTTAATATATCTCTTCATTTTTTTCTTCATAACATTGAAATACGGTTCCTTATTTCAGAAAATGATTATATGATATTTCAAACTTCTGCAATGAATTTGTTTTCTTAATATGCACTCTATGTAAGATGACAGTTTCGCTATTTCTTAAAAAGCGATAAAGTTAGAATAATACTTCTCTTTTGAAAAATAGACGTGAACAGGACTCGATGTGTATAATGATGCATACGTGATCTTTACTTGAACGGGTAATTGTTGTCAGAATTTTCTATGTAGATTACTTCAGAGGCTTTAGATTCTACTATAAGTGTTTATAGTTTTTTTTTTTTTTTACTTTATTGATTATATTTCAATCTATGACATAAAAGTCTTTTATTTCCGAAACGGACAGCATTAATTTAATATTTAATTACTTTGACATTGTTATTGCATCCTGTGAAAAAGACAAACATTATCTTTTCTAAGTTTTAATATAATTTTCTTTGCAAAATATACTTAAAAAATAGTGTGTAACGAAAAGAATGTATATATTTAAGAAAATATAAATAATTCCTTGCTCTTTAAAAAAAATACTTAGCATATTTTATTCAATATTTAAAGGAAACTGTCAGTGGAATATGTCAGGCATAAATTTGAGAAAAGTAAATTTAAACAAGTCTAATAAGATATTCATGTTTCATTGAAAAGTTCCCGCTTATGTACAGGGTGTCCAGCGAATAAGACCCTGATTTAAAAATTAAATATCTCAAAAACAAAGGTTAACAGAATTATGCGGTAAACGGTTTGTTTATTAGCTAAGCTGTAAAAATGTTATGCAGAAGTTTCAAAATTTAGTTGCAAAAACCGTTAACAGATGGCGCTGTAATCACAAAACTTGTAAACTGCTTCGAAGTCCAGAGCAATGGCGTCTCATTCCTAGATGGCTCCCTACGTAAAAACGAATATTGGGAAAGTCCATTTTTTCATTGGGGTGATGTGCAGAAGTGGAGACATCTGGTCACAGAATTATTGCATCAGCTTTAATTTTAGAAAATTTCAATTAATAGAATTTTCAATAAAAAGTTTGGAAATCATTATAAGAATTTTTTAAATATTTTATTAAATTCAATCTTTAGTGCCATATAATTATTTAAATCAAACTGCATATATTTAGAAAAATAATTTCGTACTTTTTATTTATTTTTTATGTTTTTAAATCACGGCATAATACTTTGGTTTTAGCACAACACATATATTTCTTTCCTTTGTAAACAAAGTTTTAGAGACAGAAATTATGCATTAAATTATTTTTTTTTTAAGGACTTGATGATAAGTCATATCATAAACGTCAAAGCAAAAGTATTTTGGATGCTGTATTCCTTTAGAACACTCCGGATCCTATCGCTAGAAGCTGCACCATATTTCGGTGCCCAATAATAAAAAAATGAAAACGAGTTTTTAAAATTAAAATTATTTTTTAACTTAATTAAATTTTTAAAAATAGAAACTTTGTATTTTTTCATTCAAACTATTATCTACAATTAAAAAAAATGATTTATGAATCATTATTATAAATGCTCAATGATTTTTTTAAAAAGGTGTTTCTTTTAACTTAATTAAATTTTAAAAACAGAAACTTTAGATTTTTTTATTCAAACTTTTTTCACAGTTTAAATAAATATTAAAAAGTAAAGATTTCCATTTTTTTCAAATCCTCCTCTACTTGGATTCTATTCCACGATCTACCAATTAGGAGAGAAAAGACATACCACAGAGATATTGGTAACCGGACCGAAGAAGCTTATAGCAAAATTTGAAACAAATCTCAATTCTGTCAACACATGGTTCCGCTTCTGCACATTACCCAAATAAAATATTTTTTTTAAGTTCTTATATAAAGATTGCTAAACTTTTTATTGAAAATTCTATTAATTGAAAATCTCTAAAACTGAAGCTGAGGCAATAATTCTGTGACCAGATGCTTCCACTTCTTCACATCACCCCAAAGAAAAAGCGGTCTTTCCCAATTTTCGTTCTTCCATAGGAAGCCATCTAGGATTGAGACGCTAGGGCTCTCGACTTCAAAACACAATTTATAGGCATTGCGATTACAGCGCCATCTGTTAGCAGTTTTTACAACTAATTTTTCAAACTTCTGTGCAACATTTTTACAGCTTAGCTAATAAACAAACCGTTTACCGCATAATTCTATTGATCTTTGTTTTTGAGATATTTAATTTTGAAATCAGGGTCTTATTCGCTGGACACCCTGTACTTTCTTAATAAAAATAAAAGCATATTACATAATTTCATTTATCATTTTAATGAAATAGTTTTACAGAAAATTTGTATTTTTAGACTATAATTTCTATGCAATTATTCATTAATTAAAAATGTGTACGCATGATTAAACAAGTAAATCAGGAAAGGAAAAAATCGAAACGACAAATATTTTATAATTAACACTAAAGAGACCGTGCGTGGTTATTTTGACTCCAACCACATGAATATATTTCGGTTTAAACCAGAAATTTCTTTGTAAAATATTTTTTAAACTTTCAAAGACGTAAAATGTTAAACAAATATGTTAAACAGATTTAAATAAAAATTCCGGTGTAATTTTTTTTTTAAACTTGAGTAAAATTTCCGGTCGTTTTAGTGTTATAAATAAAAATCATCCTTCGTCTTTGGTTTATTATAATAATTGGAAATTTCTGTTAAAATGTGCTAGTTGTATTTTTGCTAAAATTATTATTAATACCGACAATATTATTTTAATTAATTTTTTTTTCAACTACATTTCAGCAGTGAAATTACGCTTGAAATTATTGAATATTAATGATGTGAATTATCACATTGCAACAAAGCGTAAGCCAACTTAGTGAAAAATGTCCAAGCCGGGAAACGAACCCGAGAAACGAACCAATGTGATAATTCACATCATTAATATTCGACAATATTATTTATTTGATGAAAATTTAAATCGAAAAAATATACATAGCATAATTTTATTTTCAGTGAAACACTTAAAAGGGTTTTATTTTATAGAGGTACATCAGTTAGTGCATTAACATACAAGAAGCATTTAAAAAGAAAGATATGCCAAATGGCTTCAAAAAGAATTATATTTGAGTGAAAAACATATATGTAACTATTTACTAAAAGAAAGAAATTTCATTTGCATAATACAAACGATGTTGTTAAAATATTTTATTTTTAAAATTGATATCCTCCATTAAGTAAAACATGTTTATAATTTTAAAAATGTGTTAATGAACACAAGAAGTTATTGTTATTGTTTTAGAAATTAAGACATTTTTAAAAACGTAATTATCTTGTTTTACATGCAATAATAACTGCAAATGAGACTAATTTATTGTATAAAGTGTGTGTCATTAGTTGTGTCATAAAAGTACATTTCATTTGTTGGAGTTTTTTTAGCGATAAAAAATGTGAAACTGATAACTACCGAAATTACACGCATGCTAGACATTTTTTTTAATGTCCTCGCATTCTTTAGATGCTGATGGTTTATGAACTTCGTTTTTAATATAGTAACTTAATACCCTGCAGTTAACGCCCGTCATTATTTAGGTTTCAGAGAAAATGTATAATCTAATATTTTTGAAGATATAACCGAATTATTAGAAGAAAAGTCATTAGAAAAAAATGAGACAGGTTAATCATTTTAACTTCATCAAACATTGTATTTATAAAATAGGCATAAAAGAAAATGAGGCAAATGGGGTGCGTTCATACTGTAACTAATTTTATAATAATTGTTTGCACCGCATATTGTACTGAATCTATATTTTAATACACTTCATAAGTGCATATCAATTTCATTGTGTTCGAGATGCTGCAACATCATTAAACTGCACCTGAAATAATTTTTTACATTGGACTTAATGTAAAGGAAAACTTTTGACTGACCCTGTCATTAAACTATACATATTATTTTCATAAAATTTGAAATGAGTCGACAAAATGTTGCAACGATTGTATATTTAAAATTTCAGACCATTCGGAAGGCTGTAACATCCTTAAAATGCACTTGCAATAATTTTTCGCATTGACCGTAATGAAAAGGAAAATTTTGACTGTCCCTGTAATTAAACTATACATCCGATTTTCATGAAATTCGAAATGACTCGACAAAATTTTGCAGCAATTATATATTTAAAATGTCAGACCATTCGGTTGGGTAGTTTTTGCTCTGTTATATACGGACGGACAGACAGACAGACGTATGAACGGATGGACTGAACGACGACTATAGGTACTACGTATTTATATAATTACGAACGCTCCTAACAATCAGGTTAAATTGCTTATATAAGTAATTTTTTAGTTTTGTTTCAGTTATTTATTTTTGGATTTCATTTAAGGGAAACATATTTCGGTAACACGTTGATGTTGTGCGAATATAAGTTAATTATAAGAGTTTTAGAAATTGTCTAAATATAACTTAATATACATAGAAGAAATATAGAACAGGGAATAACGACACAGAGAAAAGTTTAACAAGGTACAGGGTTCGTACGAATCAGGAGATTTAGGGGGTTTTAGGTCGTATTGTACCAGAAATTTCGTAAAGTACTCGTCTCTATATCTGAAGATATATATATATATATTAGGGTGGAGCGAAAAAATTAATTTTTTACAATCGAAAACGGGTAGGGGCCAAAAGTTGCCTTTATACTAGTACATCATCTGTGTGCAATATTACCGCTGAAAAAAAAAATGTCTTGAGTCTGCGCTTTTGGCCCAAAAGTCGAAATTTTGGGTAAAATTTGACGTTTTTTCAAAAATTTAAAAAAAAATCTATAGAGATAGTTATTATTTAAAAGTGTTATTTAAACCTTTATTATTAATGAATTAACTTATTTAAACGATAAAACGATATCTTTGTTCTGTATAACTGGAACAAAACTGACAACTTTTGGTGAAAAAAGGGCGTTTCCACTCTGTTGTGTCATGCAACTAATTGTTGTTTAGAATACATCTCTTACCTAGTTGCTTTCAAAACTACCCAGGGGGTACCACGTGGAGGTGACTGCATTTCATGTCACAACAGTGCATAGCTCGACCACCCTACCATCTGAACTCAATGTTTTATTTATACATTGAATTGTGATTTTTTATCAAAGACTGGCATAAGTTTTCTATGTATCACAACCTGGTGCATCTCTTCTTTGGATCCACAGGCTTTGAATGCTGCTACTGTGATCTCCTTTACCTATTTTTCTACTTTTTGTGTAATAGAAGACAGACAGTGTAATGCAGTGCGGAGGATATTAATGTAATCTATTCAGCATTCTATTATCTTCACCAAGATTGCACACGATAAATGCATTTTGATTAGAGGTTCTGTTACCACAACACTTTTCCAGTGAATTAGATTTATATAATTATCCGCTTCAAAGTTGATTGTTGATATTTCAGATTTGCGTATGCCATCATTTACTCTAATCTTTCAACTACTATGTGCTGAGCGGCTAGCTGTTTAATGTGATGGCAATGGTCAGAGAGCATTGAAATAAGAATTTCCTCTGCGTATGCAAAGCAACCATTGTCCTAAATAGCCTTTTTTCAGTATTTGTTTTATTCCGTTTTGTGTGTTGTTTAGCAGCCGAGTTGTTTTTGTGTAGCAAATTTCCCATGAGTTTTTAGATCCCTTCTTTAACTATGGATTATATTTAATTGTAAATTATTCTGGAGCCAAACTTGGATAACATAGTACTTTTTGAATGAACGTAGAGACTCTGATGGGCAGTGAGTGCTCATTTGAAGGAGGATAATTCTGTTAGTCGTTGTCATCCATTCTGCGAAGGACACGTTTTGAATGAATCATTACAATTGATCATATGCCACCTCCAAGTCCAGTAAATTTCCTCTGCATCATTTATTAGATAAGATCGTTGGCAAAAATTAGATTCTAATCCACAGAGATGCGCCGAACCAATAGGAAAATCTTTGTCCACGTGCTTATTCCCTTCTTATTTCAATTTTTTAAGCCATAGAGAGTAATTTTTAAACATTATTTCCTGAAATCGAGAAAAAGGTACTCAGCACATACCAGATATACCTGATAGATATTTGCAAAGTTATATTTCATCAAGATATTGCTCAGAAGAACTAGCGAATAGGAATCCAAGAAACTTGTCCTACGCAAAATGACTCACAGCGGCGCATAATATTATTCGCCTTTATATAATCACTGATTGACCATCAGAGTCTGGTTCACTCACAAAGTATGTAATCCAAATTTATGCCGCAGGATGGTTTACACCAAATAAAATTTACATCTAAACAATTGATCTAAAAACTTATGGGAAATTATTCGGCTACTAAACATCACAGAAAAAGGCAAAAAACAAATACTAAAAAAAATTATTTAGGACAATGGTAGCTTTTCACATCGAGAGCAAATTCTTATTGCAATTTTGATGACGATCGCCATCACATTAAACAAAAAGCTTATCAGCATATAATAAATGCAAGAGGTAGAGTAAATGATGGCATACTCAAAGATGAAATACCTAAATGTTGTAAAATGTTGTAGGAACAGAACTCCCAATCACTATGCAGTAACTGGATGTAATTTTGCTGACGATACTAGAGGGCTGAATAGATTCCATTAATTCCACTCCATTACTCTGCTTGCCTTATCATGCACAAGCAGTAGAAATATACGTGAAGAAGTGTTACAGCAGCATCACCCAACGTCTGTGGATACAAAGAAGAGATGGATTAGGTTGATACATAGGAAACGTATGCCAGTCTTTGATAAAAAATCACAATTCAATATATAAATAAAACATTGTGCTCAGATGAAAGGGTGGTCAAGCTACGCACTTTAGTGTCATGAAATGCAGCCACCCGCACGTAATACCTCCTTGGTAGATTTGAAAGCAACTACGAAAGAGCTGTATTCCAAACAACAATTAGTTGTAAGACACAACAGAGTGGAAACGCCTTTTTTTACCAAAAGTTGTCAGTTTTGTTCCCGTTATACAGAACAAAGATATCGTTTTATCGTTTAAATATATTAAGACATTAATAATAAAGGTTTAAATGACACTCTTAAATAATATCCAGCTCTATAGGAATTATTTAAGTTTTTGGAAAAAGTGTCAAATTTTACCCAAAATTTCGACTTTTGAACCAAAAGCGCAGACTCAAGCCATTTTTTTTTCAGCGGTAATATTGCACGCAGATGATGTACTAGTATAAAGGCAACTTTTGGCACCTACCCGTTTTTGATTTTAAAAAATTAATTTTTTTCGCTTCACTCTAATATATATGTATATTTATTTATTAAAGCAAATATTACTTTACGAAAATTCTGGTAACAGTTTTTGAAGAGTACGAACCCTGAGTTAAAACGAAGAAAATTAAAATTTCTGAAATAAAATATGTTTATACGACTTGAGTTAAATTTCTGATCGCTGTATTTTTAATTTCAGATTTAAAATCAAAATTTAGGAAGAGTAATTCTATATGCGTCAAATTATTAAACTTAAAAAATATTTCTTGCATAGACTGTTTCTTGTACAGAATGTTAAATTCAGTTATTTAAAGTTAAAGCAAAGGTAAAAAGACCATAATAAATTTACAAGATACTATGCATTGGTGAATTGTTTATAAAATAGAAATACATATCAATAAATAATTTTTATCAGTTCTCCGAATTTTATATGCATGTGGAAAACATACTCAGGTAAGCAAAGTGTTTGTATATTGTTATACAAAAGACACTTTAACATGGAATCGCACAAATATATTCGTAAGCTATTTCCGTTTCGAACCCCATTTCCGTCTTTTATACACAGCCCCTCATAATTGTATTTCTTTCTTTTGCTGAGATCATGTGATTTTTCTGTACGATCTTTCGAGTGGTGGTGGTATATTATTTATACCACTTAATTTTAATTCTGAGTTGCACAAGAATTTCGGATTAAAATTTTGTTTTATAATGTAAAAGAAGAAGCAGTTTTATTTAATTTCATATAAATATACCACCATGAATTCTTGTGTCATTTAATCATTTCAGCATTTTAGCAACACATATACTTTCCTCTTAAAAGGGTTAAGACAAGATCCTGTTACATACAAAATCTGTTTTGGCAGACATTACTGTATTTAGGTAATGCAAACACCTATAGTTAATTAAGGTATTAAATGCATTTGGTAGATCTACAAATGTGAAAAAACTGCCCATTCATACCTTTAGGAATTATTATCGCAGTTGTCCTGAACGTATGAAAAATTTTGTTAAGACATTTCTGACCGGGAACGATAATTCTTCTGTTTGTTTAATCAAATTTGTAATTAATTTATTTATTCTGTTTATTATTCACTGACTATGGGCAAAACGGATTTATAGCATGTTGTCCCTAATTATTTTATGTTTTTTTAGATTGTAAGACATTTTGTATTATATCCGTGCACTGAAATATATTTACTCAAACATAAAGTTAGGAAACCTGTCTAGGAAACAAATTTGCCAGAAACTTTCAGAAAAGGGAGAGGCATCTACTGTTTTAAAACTCTGAATTCATACAATATCGCCAGTGTGTTAATTAATATCGTTTATTTATTTTTTATTTTTTTTTCGACTTTAGCGAATTCACGATCATTTAAAATAGCAATCTTTTAGTCATGTTCGTTAAACTTTACGTAGTATAATAATTAATTGGTTTAATTGATTTAAATGTCCATTTAACCCTTTCAGGGGCAAGGTACTTGTATTCGTAAAATGTTTAAAAAATTTACTGACACCAGTATTTACAAAAGAATTTATTTGTAAACAAGTAAAAGTATATTTTCGCGTATTTAACCCCTTGGGGACGATCGTCTTTTACAGAATTTTTAATCTTTAATCACCGGTTTTTTAAAACAGAGTTTTTTGCCTAATTGAATCGGGAAAATTCTCGGATTAAACAAGGCAAAATTTACAATAAAAATTTACAGGTGAGAATAATCCCCGATTCTGGGCTGCTTACGTGGCACGAATACCGGTCGCTCGTCCTCAAGGGGTTAATAAAGGTGAAATTTTCATTATAAAAATCCGGTGCCAATGTGGCAGGTAGGGATTAAAATTATGTGATGCCGTAACGGCATTACCGCTCTTCAAGGGGTTACGGATATGAGATAAATGTTTTTCAAAAAATTAACTTTTAGAACAAAAAATTAACTTTTTTTTATTAACTTTTGGAAATATTAGTTTTTTTCTCTTAGCTTTTTTTTTTTTTTTTTTTTTTTTTTTTAATTTTTTAACACCTTCCAACAAAGCTGAAAAGTGTTTATGAATAAGGTTTATCTCTCCGTCTGTCTATCCGCGTGTCCGTGCTCTAACTTGCGTAAATATACTCGGATTGGCATGTAATCCATATACCTTATTTAGGTTTACCATGGCATGTTCGGTATTAACCCTTTCAAGGGCAAGGTACTTGCATTCGTAAAATATTGAAATAATTCAATGACACCAGTATTTACACGAAAATTTATTTCTAAAGAGGAAAAAGCATACGGCATCACCGCCCTTCAAGGGGTTAAAAGTGAAGTGTGTAGCACTTATATTTCGTATACACTGGTATTCAAAATTATTTTGTTACATTATGGTTTATGAAGAAAATCATTTGCAATGCATTTTAATGATGTTAAACTGTTTTAAAGTTAATGAAACTTATAAACCTCTTTCAGGTGCGCTAGAAGGTGGTAGAGAGGCGGTAGAAGGCGGTACCGAGATTATGTTAAATATAGCACTTGCAGTACAGTACGTGCACAGGGAATACAAAAGTATTCTGTTATATTATGGTCTACAGAGGAAAATTATTTTCGACATTTCAATAATGTTTCTCTGTTATAAACATATTGAAATGGATATAAATTTATGAGGTGCACTAAAAAATGCTTTTCGTAGGGGGTGCAAAGCATTTATCATTCAATTACAGGATCCTACAAAAGAGTTCAGTTTTATGATGATCTACAGGAAAAAAATGATCAAAGCGTATTTTAATTATAATGAACTATTTTAAACATGATGAAAGTAAAATACGTTACTGGGTTAATATGTTACCCATACGTTACATTTTACTGGGTAAAATACGTTACAGATTTCCAAGAAATCTGACGATGGAAAAGCTTTTTCCCGAACAGCCAATGAAATGCTTGGATAATACGTAAGTTTCAGGTGGATAATACGTAAGTTTTAGGAAATCTGACGGGTCGCAGGCGATTTTTGTCGTTTGCAATTTTTACGGGTAATAACACTGTTAATGTTTAATTATGGCGTACATAAGGTATGATCAACTCCGTACGATTTTTTATGTCTTAAATTTTAGTCTTCGAAAAAATCAATTTCCAAATAGTCGTTGTAATTTGTTAAATTGCTTTTTTTTTTTTTTTTTTTTTTTTTTTTTTTTTTTTTTTTTTTAAGGAGTTGTGCATTTTCAAGCATTTATACTTGCAACTATATTTAGAAAAATATGTTTGTAAAATGTAAATATAATGTACAAGGCAATGCAAAGAAGTGGAGGCATCCACGTCCATGGAAGATAATTTCTGGAAAGCGCAAGATCAATTTTAATGAAATGTTTACCCTTAATATATCTTTTGATATTATTCTCAATCTTAATCACGGTACATACGAAACATTGTGTATATAAGAAAAATAAAATATATAAAATGTCGTTATCTAATTAAAGACTCAAATGCGTTTTTTAAGATTATAATCTTTATGTTTCGAAATGCAAAAAAGTAATTAAAATCTGTTTACAGTATTATCAAAATTCCATAAAAAAATGTGTGAAGTATTTTGTTGTTGAAATATTTTAATTGAATCATTGCCATAAATATTCCACGATAAAAGAAAAAAGTAAACAGTTTTAGAAAGGCGTGCTTCGTGTTTGTTAAATAAACTTTCCTAATCATTACTGAAATGATATATTTTTTTTTTAATGTCGCTTTTCGAAAAGATTTCATGAGATATTTTTTACTGCTTTTTTACATATTTACGTTTTACGTTTTGTATGTAATCTTTTTACTGCGAGGAATTAAAAATATTTGCATTAAGATTATTAAAGTATAATGAACAGCACATAAATGGAAGAAACATTTAACTATCATAGCTGCCAACGTGTAAGGATTTTTCTTACCACTAAAAGTTAATAGGAATTTTCGACTTATTTAAACGTTAACATTACTTAAATTTCGGTGATTCAATTAGTTAAAATTTACCAATTAATTTTAGTGGTATGAAAAATCCGTACAAGTTGGCAGCTATGAAATATAATGAAATATCTAGATCTCTTATGACTGTTCGTACAGTTTCCCTAGTGCAGGGTTGGC
Source organism: Maratus speciosus (assembly GCA_963932465.1). Classification (NCBI taxonomy): domain Eukaryota; kingdom Metazoa; phylum Arthropoda; class Arachnida; order Araneae; family Salticidae; genus Maratus; species Maratus speciosus. The sequence goes on along the minus strand of OZ010791.1, from coordinate 603,185,396 downwards.
GAACCTTTTTATAACCGCGTGCCAATTTCTATCCAAGAATTTTTTACACGACCTTGACGTGCCCACAAATTTAGTGGAGTGAAAAATCATGAAAAATAAACCCTTTAAATAATAACATTAATGTAAAAAGAACAAATGTGTAACATACAGGTGAGGTATTGCATTATAATGGTCATAAAAAAATTAAATTCTAGAAATTATTAAAAAAAATAATAGGTCATTAATTGTGTTGTTGTATCTTGGAAGGAAAATAATTAATATCAGGTTCATACTCAGTTAATTTCAACAGAATGCAAACTGAATTGGATTTGTATGACAACTGCTTTTTATTTGATATTTTGTATTATTCATTTTAGAAACTTATAACTTTGCGGACAAAGACAGATGGAATAAATATTAAAAGATCAAACGCCAGTTTCTTTAAATAACTCTGAAATTAATTCTATGTTGAAATAATTTTATCGTTGGTACATTTACTAATATGGTAATTTACGGTATTTTAAAACGCCGCAATTAAAATTCTTTGATTTCCAATAAATCACATTTAGTCAAGATTAGATCATCTAGAATTTGTGTATTTTGTCTAGTATCACTGTATATTGATTTAGTCACAAGTAAAAACGTGCCAAAATTATTCTTTCGCGTGCCACTTTTGGCACGCGTGCCATTGGTTCGCCGTTCCTGCCCTAGTACATCTCTTATTTAAAATACTTTATACATTTTATAGATCATATTTCCAAGTATGATCACAGAAATTGTGCCATAGCTTCTATTGTAACACGTGGAATGATTTTTAAATATCCGCATGAATATTAACCATCATACACAAAATCGAACATGTTCTGAATAAACCACACGTTACGTAATGCAACAACTAACGTGCAATGTGTTATCTATTATGCCAACAATTTCAGTTTTGTATTTTTTAAAACTTTATAAAATGCGCGGGAACATTGAGGGTTTAAATGTTTTGACATGCAAGTATAAGGCTGAGTTTCAGTCTACAGTTTTTTTTTTTTTTTTTTTTTTTTTTTTTTTTTTTTTTAACCATTTGGAAAAATGGTTATTGTCAGGGTAGGAAATCAAAAACATATCTGAAGCGTTTTATTGGTTGAATCCGCATTTTATACGTTATCTGATTGGTCTAAACAGTAATCTGTATTTTCACTTTACTTTCAACAGAGATGGATACTTCTGTCGCCACTATGACAAAAAAGTAATAAAAACTACAAAAAAAAATAATAACTCAGAAACAAATTGAGATACAGCTTTCAAACAAATTGCATTTAAAAGTACATTTTTTTCTCTATACGACGGTGTAAAAAGTAATTTTGTGGGATGTTTAGTAGTTTAAAAATGAAATTTCATTTAAAATTGGTCCAGGAATATTAATGTTTATTCCATGACGTACGTAATGTATGACCAGCTCCGTAGAAGTTTAAAAATTTACAGTACCGGAAAATGTAATTCATGGCGTACGTAATGTATGGTCAACTCCGTGCGATTTTTTATGTCTTAAATTTTAGTCTTTGAAAATATCATTTTCCAAATGGTCGTTGTAATTTGTTAAATTGCATTTTTTTTTTTTTTTTTTTTTTTTTTTTTTTTTTTTTTTGCTTTGACATGAGCAAAAACTTGAGTAGAGACAACCATAAAATTCTAATGACAAAAACTCTACTTATAGAGTAAAAGATTTTTTATTTTTTTACAAAATTAACCCTTTGGACTCCGGCGTCTTTTACACAAATTTTATTCGGACGGCACCACTTTTTTAATAGAAGTTCCTCTCAAGTACACAATTTCAAAAATGCTCTGATTAAATAAGGCAAACTTTATTTACCTTTATTACTGGTTCCAAAAACAAATTTTACATAGAAAGATTATGTCGCCGCAGCGGCGAAAACGAAGCGCAAAGGGATAAAGAATGTGTTTTAGCCCTTAGCGGTTGAGAGTCGGTAAATAGCCACCCATGCTTCAAATTTTAGATTATTTTTATATTCTGTTCGCACCACTAGGGTGACTGAGTCAGTAGTTGATAAAATAAGGTCGGTGCTACGGGGTTTTTGTTATATTTTCTTCCTTTTAAGTTTTAGAAGTAAACTAACATGTTTGCTACAACCCTTAATGGATGTCCTATAGTGGGAAAAAATGAAATCTGCTGAAATTAAATAGCAATAGAATTATAAATAAATAGTTTCTTTAATTGCCATTTACCCAGTAGTTGATCAGTCGAAGAAATCAGTCGAAAATTCAAAAATTTATCTTTAAAATATCATACTTAACCCTAGAACTACCGGAAATTTTACTCAAGTTTTATAAAAACATTCTACACCAGAATTTTTACTTAAAACTATTTAATTTGTTTATTTAACTTATTATTGTCTGATTTATACATTTAGTTTGTTTTGAAGAAATTTCTGGTTTGAATAAATATTTTGAATGTACATGTCGGGTCCATTGGACCCTTCTGGTAGACAGAGGGTTAAGCTGGGATTAACAATAATTCATATAAAACTATTATTTGAAATAAGTAAGGTGGAAGCGGACTATTTTAACTTATCGTAATCGTCTCCAACTAATCAAAAACTAAATTTTTACATTTTCTAATTAAAAAAAATCATAAAATGGCTTTGCTTAATCAGGCATCTCTCAACAATGTAACAACAGGGGCTCCAACATTCAAACAAAAGCATTAGGTCTACCGCATTGTGTAAAAGTCATTTACGCTTGAAATGGCTCAATATTTCAAACATTTGATCAACTACTAGCTCAGTCACCCTATATTTAAAAGTGCATTTTATAGTTAATTCCTCTCACAGATGTTGCCTAAGTATTTAACCGTTATCTCCCATCATGTTATGTGTCGGAGATGTGGGACAAGTGTCCCAAACCAACATTCTCCTAGTACAACTAAAATGTTTCTTAAAAAAAAGTGGTGCAAACTGAATAAATTTCTTGAAAGAGATGCATGTGCTTGGAAAGAGTACGTCGACCTTTAAGAATTAAATTTCAACTATCCCATTACCTGCTGGTGATACGTTGATGCAACAGTAAAATTAAATGTTTATGCTTAAATTTACTATCAAGCTAACACTATTTTTCAATTAAAATAGTTGTCTCATTTAATAACAGAAGCTTTAATGATTAACCCATAATCCCATGGTTAATGGAGGTTACCCGTTAACGAGTCACCTCCTAATCACAATCCCCGCTCCCGTGATATTCACGGGCAGTGTCTTTTATTCAGATTATACACATTTGTTTGATTCCCACCAGTTTTATAGAATAGCATAATTGGCCCTATTACGGTATCATTTTACCTCTCATTAAATAAGATGATAATTTTTTTTTAAGTGGTGCCAATAAGCAATTTGAATTTTTGAACCGTAATTTAATGAGACCGTTAAGGGGTTAAATGAAGCGAAGATTCTCTTTCAAAATTTGTGGTGGCAAACGTTTTCTTGCAAAAAAGTTTAAGATCCTTATGTTATAGTTTCGGCGGTTAATGGGTTATTATATTTTACAATTGTTATTTACTAAGATGTCTACGGAATTCAAGTACACCATTCACAATAATTGTTTAAGTATATGAAAGAACTTCTCATTTAAAATTTTAAAATCTCCATTTCGTTTTTATAGGTTTCTTCCCTGAACTAATTCAAGAATCTCCAAATTATGAAAGATAGAATCACAAGCTAATTTCAATAGAACTTGTAAAAGACCTAAACACACAGATATTATTGGAAAATGGACTGTTTAAGGAAATTTTAATTAAACCTTGTTAACAACAAGAAATATTTGTGCGAATAGTTAGTGTATGTGAAAGGATACATTGTATCGTATATATTTGACAAAATGTTACTTAACGGCAAAAGTTTAAGTGCGAAGATATAATTTAGAAACGTTAATATCCGACAATATTCAATTATTGAAATAATGTTCACATTGTATTGAAAGTTCTTCAATATCATAGCACTTGGCATTTTATTATACTTCCCAAATATTATTATTTTCCAACTGTTAACCCTTTTAGGGGCAAGGTACTCGTATTCGTAAAATGTTGAAATAATTGATTGTCACCAGTATTAACACAAAAATTCATTTGTAAACAAGTAAAAGTACATTTTCGCGTACTTAATAAAAGCTATATTTCTGGTGCCAATGGGCAATTCCATGTGACTCACGTTACCATTTGACACATTTTTCCAAAAGTAAATTCTATATACATCGAAAAAATATCGCATTTGCTTTTAAAAAAGTTCTTCATAGATATCTGGGGCACAATAAGAAACTAAGAATAACAATGTAAGAAATTTTTTAATTAACAGGTGGTATGCAGACCCTAATTTGGTACTGTGACTCACATTACAATAAAAAGGAAGCCACGTTTTATGGGTTAATGAAGACATAGAATTTATCCTCATTTATCACAACACAGTAAAAAAGAAGTATTTCATAGAGTACAACACACTGTCAACTTATGATATACACAAAAATAATATTGTTTTAATAGTAATTAATTATATCAATCAATATTTTGATTGTGACTCACGTTACATAGTATTGTGACTCACATTACATTTCCCTCTTTAGTAGCCATTAATTCTTTCATGCGCAAGCAATTGTGTTTCTGTAATGTTGAACTCACACCGGAATATTCGAAAAATTTTGTTTCAAAATAAGGAAAAGCATTTTTTTAATCTCTTCCACCAAACTTAGAAAGATAAATTTTAATTAAATGTTTCTGGTGCAAACCTTGATTAAAATTATTTGGGATAAAGTATATTAACCTGCCCCTCAAGGATCTACACTATGTTATATGGAATTGCCCCAATGTGGAAAGTAGGGATTAAAATTACGTGATGCCGCATCTGCATCGCCGCCATTCAAAGTGTTAAAACATGGTATATGTACTTTTTCAGTTTTAATTAATATTTTTCTATTACGTGGATACTTCCTATTGCTTGTATATAAATAATGATGAAAACAGAATTTCTTTTTAGCAAAAGTAACTTCAAGATAATAAAGACACTTTTTTTTATGAAGAAATAATAAGGTTTGGTAATTAAAACATTTATTCAAAGACCTAAAACCATTATTCAGAGAATTAAAATATTTACTTGATATGACTAATGCGATTTTGATGAATAAACTAATTTATTTCTCATAAATTATTGCTACTTTTGCCTTAAATATACGGAGAAGCGGAATTAATCAAACTTTCTAAGAATTTCTTGCTGATAATGTTTTGGGCAAACAAAAATTTTTGTAAGATTTTTATTCTCGAAGAATAATTCTACGATCAAAAAGTATTTTAATGTCTTTCGCATAAACATTAGGCCGTTACGTGGAATTTTTTCATAAAGAAAGTTTCATATTTTTATATGTAAAATAGTGAAATTAACATATTTTTAAATTTTATAGCATTATTTTTCACATAATTTTTATTTTACGAAATGTAATTACTTTATTTTCAGAATTATATATCGTTTATATTTAAACGTTGTCGGAATGATTGTAAATGAAACCAGAATAAGGATAATACAATAAATGATTAAGCAAACACTGAGTTGTATATATCAGCAAATGAACTGTATATGAAGATACAATTAGACATATATTTGCCGAAATCAGCTATTGGATGTATATGTTGCGCCTATTGATTGCGTTGTTCATTAATTTGTATAATGTGTAATTTCTGCCATATAAATTGTTATATATAATGAATAAGTTTAGGTATAATTACTAGAAAGCAGGAATTAAGCACTCTCACAGATTAGTGTCGCCCCAGATGAAAAAAAAAATACGTATATAAATATAGATAGTACAAAACTTATTTCAGTTTTAAGACTAAAAACGTACGCTTTTATTTAAAAACAATAACATCATTCGGATCCGCTGAAGAATACGATCCAGTGTTAAACAACATCTACAGAAAAGTGTGCATAGGACGTCACTATCGCAGAATTATACATAAATCGAGCAAAAAGCGATGTCGTCATTGAAGAAACTTGGAAAAAATAATCGAATATCGAATGATTCACATGCCTTCATTTGTTTGTTACATTATTATAGATGCTTAAAATTAAATTTATTTTATAATAGCTCCATGTGTTATTAGAAATATTCATTTATATTTTTTCAACATAGCACGTTTTTTAATTACTTTTTTTTAGTTGTTATGGAAATATGGCGATAAAAATGTATAATAATATACTGTTTTTTCTTTATTTTCTACAGAAATGGAGTACTTATGTTGCCAATATTAAAGAAATGGCGTTAAAAGCTACATAAAAATTTATATCTGAAAAATTAATTGTGATGCAGTTTTTAAATAAATTGCAAATAAAAGTACTTTTTTCCCATATGACGGTATAAAAATTGAAAATGTGCGATGCTTAGAAGTTAAAAAAATTTCAGTAGAGATTATCCGCATTTAACCGAACAATGGTTCATCTGCTTTGTTTTACGGCTGGCTTATACACTACTCAAAACAATTAAAGGATATTGCAGTTTTAGGTGGATTTTTATCTGGTAAACTGTTTAGCTGATTGATACATGGTCGACAGACATAGTAGGTTATATGAGAATAAATTACACATGTTTGGCAGAAAAAAAATGCATTTTATTGCGCATTTGTGTACTAAAGGCAAAAAACACAATTTGTGCATATGAGAAAAAAAGAATAAGAAAAGGTGTTTTCTTCAAAGAAAATCATTTTCAGTAGGGGGTATGGTTTCCACGGGCGACCAGCAACGTTGAACACCTTTGAGGCATGGACTCAATGAGGCTATTAATGAAGAGTTGGGGTATTCTGCCCCACTCTTCCAGAAGAGCTCTTTCCAGTTCTTGGAGAGTTTGTGGGGGTTGTTGGCGGCCAGAAACTCGTCTTCCTAGAGCGTCCCAAACGTTCTCGATTGGATTCATGTCTGGAGAACACGCTGGCCATTCCATTCGAACGATTCCTTCCTCGAAAAGGAAATCTTCCACCAGGTTTGCACGATGTGGCCTGCAGTTATCGTCCATTAAAATGAAGTTATCTCCGATTGCTGCAGCGTAAGGGACTACAATAGGTCTGATGATCTGATCCTTACATCGGCGACCAGTCAGAGTCCATCTCGAATGATGTAGAGGTCAGTGCGCCCGTCAATGGAGATGCCACCATACACCAACACTCCTCCACCGGCAAATCTGACACTTTCGTGCACGAACGCAGGATTATTACTACTGCCACGGTCCCTCCAGATGAAAATACGCCTATTATGGATGCACAGAAAAACGGGACTCGTCAGAAAACAGAATATTGCTCCATTCATTTCTCCTCCAGTTGACATGCTCGGTTGCCCACTCCCTGCGGTCGCGACGATGCCTTGATGTTAATCTAACACATACCATCGGTCGACGAGCATACAGACCTACAGCATGGAGCTGGTTTCGGACAGTCTGAGTTGAAATCGTGGTGCCTGTAGCCGAGCGAAGGTGTTGTTGAAGAAGAGTAGCGTTCATGGTTCGGTGTCTCCGAGCTGTTAACGCTAAATATCATCTTCATTGGGCGTTGTTGCCCGTCTACGACCTTGCCCTGGTCTTCGGCCTGCAGATCCACTCTCCAAAAAACGGTTCCAGATCCTGGAAACGACATTTTGTGACACTCCAATGGCTTGCGCTACTTCGGCTTGAGTTTGGCCCCCTTCTAACCTACCAACAATTCTCAAAGCTTCTGAATCTGTCAAATGACTTCGCTGAGACATCGTAGTCACCGAAACAAAGCAATCACTGAATGCCGATCATCCTTGTCTTCATTCTCTTTTATCCAGTTGAAAGTCAAATTTCATTCGCTGCCGCTGAAGCGACGTTTTTGACGTCGAACTCAAAATTTGCATACTCCACAGTTTGAAAACCAGAAAAATTTGCATTTGTGATTCTCTTCTTCTATTTTCGGCAAAAAAATTTCGTTTATATCTTTATTTTATATAAAACTTCAAATATCCTTTAATTGTTTTGAGCAGTGTATAACGGATCGTTATTTTTTACAGACGGCAATTTAATTGTTGCGCGAAAAAAAATAGTATATCAGGGCTAATAATCTTCAGTTAGAAAGTAACGCATATATAAGTACTTTGTCAAATAGATATGATGGAATAGTGGAATGAAGCTATACTGCATCAAAATTAAAATTAATTTCTAATACAGTGTGACTACAAAAATCCGGCAACTTCAAAAATCCGGCATTAAAACCATCTTTCCCTTCTCTTTTTTTACACTTTCAAGTCAGAAGGTTTCAAGAAGAAAAATGGCAATTGTTTATGAATAAAAAACTTCAAAATCGAATACAAAAATGCAAAAAAATAATATTTGATTTTCGTTTTTTATTTGTCAGAGGCGATCATTTTCTGAAAAAAAATTTCTCGGAGCTCTACCGTTTCAAGCTAGGAAATTAACATCTCGTCATCATCTACTGTAAATACGTGTCCGTAAAGTGACAAGGTCACAAATAAATTACACGAGAAGAAATAATTTCACTCTTTATTAGATTTTTTTCCGTTAACATAGAAAATATCAATTAAAGTAAAAAAAAAATATATATTTAATTTTCTCATTTTCTTACGTAATTATCACTTAATAGTGAATTAAATTATAGCAAAGGCCCCATTAAGAATATAGTACTACTTTTAATAATCCTAGTTACTACTTTTGATACTCCTTCAAAAATCCGGAATTTTCAAAAATCCAGCATAGTCATGGTCCCGATTATGCCGGATTTTTGAAGTTATACTGTATTAAAATTTAAAATGCGCATTTTCATTTAAAAGTGTTGCTCTACTGACGCGATCATACATACTGTCATTTAATATTGAGAGCATAAAATTTTCCCAGAAAAAGAATATAGTTCATTTCTCAAAATAGGTTATTATTAAACAAAAAAGCAAAATAATGTGTCGAATTCAGATTATGAACAGTTTTCAACACTTGCAGAATACTGTAACGGAACTTCACCGTTTAAAAAATTTTGATAGAAGATATTTCAATAAAAAACTTAGAAAAAGTACAACACATTTAACCGCTTCGCGACGGGAGTCTTTTACGAAATTTTTAATCTTTTGACAACGTTTTCTAAAAACAGAAATTTGTGTCTTGTGGAATCGAGAAAATGCGCTGATTAAATAAAGCAAATTTTATAGTAAAATTTTACTGGTGAGGAAAAACAAGGATTCTGCGCGCTTCATGCGGCACACGTATACGTGCCGCTAGTCCCCAAGGGTAAAAGTCAAATTTCATCAATTGTCATCTAGAGAAGAAAAGGTACTCGAATTATTTTATGCATCCTTGTAAAGGATGGTTTCTTTAAGAGATGTGGATTTGAAATTGTCAACACTGTTTCTAGTTACAGTCAGTTTGACAGCTGACAGATGATTTGTGCTCAGTATGTTTTGCTATTTCACCATGAGTTACGCCAGAACAACGTTTGCAAACAGTGCAAAACACCACCAGATTATTTCGGGGGATATTCGGCGAGCGCTTAGGGGTCTCAGGACTCTTAACCCCTTGTGGACGAGCGACCGGTATCCGTGCCAATTAAGGTATTCAGAATCGAGGATTATTCTCACCAGTAAATTTTTATTGTAATTTTTATTGCTGGGTTCGAACCCAATCGCGCCCATCGGCCTAATCGTTCGGAGTTTTCGTGGTTTTCTTCGAACCTTGGATTTCCAAGCGTTAATACGGGTTAGGTTCCCTTAGAAAGACCCCCACGAAGGGCACTCCCCCCCCCTTAGGGCCCATATCTCTCGTGTTGATAATTGGCCGTCATAAACACAACCAACCCAATGGGTTAAACCCTTCGTTACGGATTTATAGCAGGGGATATTCGGCGAGAGCTTAGGGGTCTCAGGGATCTTAACTCCTTGGGGACGAGCGATCGATATTCGTGCCGATTAAGGTGTTCAGAATCGGGGATTATTCTCACCAGTAAATTTTTATTGTAAATTTTGCCTTATTTAATCCGAGCATTTTTCCGATTCAATTAGGCAAAAATTTCTGTTTAAAAAACCCGGTGATTAAAGATTAAGAATTCTGTAAAAGACGCTCGTCCCCAATGGGTTAAACCAAAGCGATATAAGTAAGCGTCCTATCTTAAATGGGAGAAGTAACCGCAAGATTAAAAAAGAGGTCACATCAATCAAGGTCATGCGCCACGTAGCGGATGGAGTATGAACTACAGGTAGATACCTAACTGTTTTCTTACTCACACCACTAAAATTGTAAAGATTTTTTCATCTTGATTAATAACTGAAGTACTTTTAATAAGGCGAAGAAAAATCCGTGGTGTCAAGTGCATCTGGATCCCCTTTCGCTACGCCATTATTTTGCAATAAATGTGGCAAACAAAATTAGTTTCCATGAGTGACTAAAGATTTAGAAAATACGCGCCACACTAAAAACCCGCGTATGTTAATTATCACTCCGTCCACAGGGTGGCGCAACTATGTTAATTTACGCCTGATTCCAGCATTAAGTTTGTTCGCTTACTTATAACGCTTTGGGTTAAACCCTTGGTTATGGGTTTATTTCAGGCCACTGGCTTTATTATTATTATTATTATTATTATTATTATTATTCTATCTAGCACCACTTTCTGAAAACAAAAATCTTTCATATTCACTTTAAGAGTATGTGCAATAGAAAAATACTACAAAAATATTTTCCTTTAAATAATGGTATGAATAGAATATAAAAATAGATGCCAGTGGCCAAATGCATGACGAGTCTCAATCGTCAAATGTACCCAAGGATTTAAAATTGGAAAAAAATGAAAAAAAGACCATTTTTAACATTTAATATCTTAAAATATATATGATTTATAAACACAATTTTTATTGCTTCGAAATTTATAAGAATGTTCTTTCATTTCATGTATTTAAAAAATTGCAAGATGCAGAATTAGTATTTGTCGGGCTCTCCAAACTGTCAGACATTTGTCAAGCAGAAAATTGGTTTAACAGCTTACGCGCAGGATTAGCAAATAACTTTTACAATTAGAACGAATTTTTTTGTGCCTAATTTTACTTCAGACTATCATAATTACCTTGAACCTAAATAAATTTGTATTTAAAGAAGATTTTTATATTTTTAATACAAAGTTCTATTTAGCTAATAAAGAATTTTGAAAATTTCAGCAGTATAATCACTTTAAAAAATATTTTTTTGAACAATACAAATGAAATTTTAGATACAGACTAATATGAAACGCATGTTTGAAAATTTCTTAACAAAATATTCAGAAGTTTTGAGATATCCTGCGCGTTATGCCCAAAAACGTAATTTGGAAAAAAATGACTTCAACGTTTCGGAAAAGCCGCTTCAGTTGTTGAGCGGATATAATTCTAAAAGCCATAACTTCTGTTTTAATGGGAATTGCAAGGAAACAATTATGTCAAAATGTTAAGAAAAGATTTTAGCATCTAAAAAAATTAAAATTTTGAAAATTTTGATGCTTTAACCCTCTTGCTGCGTAATTATTTTTTTTATCAAAATAGGTTAAAAAATTGTACATTTTTTAATTACATATTTGAAATCTATATATTTTTTAGAGTTTAAATGTGTAAAGATTTTTTGTAAAAGAGTTTTTTTTTAAACTCAAACCTGAATAAAAAATTAAATATTTAAACCAGGCTAAATCGGGGCTGTCACTGGAGACTATTTTTATAATCTCGCACCACAATTTTAAGAAGATCAATTTTGCAGGGTATTTCTCCTGTAGATATCGTCAAAATCTACATGGAAATTTTTGTATTTAAAAAGTGGTTCAAGTTGAATTAAAAAATAATAGCCAGTAGAAAATAATGTAGAAAAACTCCGAGGAAATCTCAGATTGCGCAAATTTTGCTACTTTTACGTTGCCCGAGTGAATCTCAGGTGGCGCAGCGAAAAGGATAAGTGTCCTAGACCCTTGATTTCGCGTAATAGATCTGTGAACTCCACGATCAAGTGATTTCACAGCAATGTATTATTTTCTGTGGGGATATATGAAGTCGCTGGTTTACGCCGATAACCCACAGACGTTAGAACACTTGGAAATCAACACATTCGCCGCGTTATTGCTGATATACGGCTCAGCTCAGGGTTAAAGCTGCCGCTCGCCATTGTGCCGAATCACGACAAAGTTCTTTATTTGGCGAGTAGACGAACCATCAGACTTGCCAAATTGCGAGTGGTCAATTTTTGCTCTTTTTGTGTGGGCAGTGTTGCCAGATGGGCTACTTTTTTAAAAAATCAGATTCTTGCTTTGCACCACTTTTTTGAAATGTTAAAATGTGCCTTATTTAATGACATATTAATAAAGGCAAAAACAAAGTAAATTTTACCGTTTCAAAAAACTGGTACCAATGAAGAAATCTGAATTTTAAAAAAAGTAATCCACTGGGAACACTGTGTGTGGTGTGCGCCAATGACATCGAGATTCCCTATTCCCTAAGGAAGGTTTTCCCTATTGTCAGTTAATCGCTATCTGTGCGCTGGTCATGCGCCGGTAGAAGCACAAACAAAATTACTTGCATCATACGCCAAATAGACAAAAGTTTTGCTGGAATGCGGCGGCTTTTAAATTTGCCATTTACCGTACTATCTATTAGTTGTATGTATCATTGTAAGTATCATTGGCCGATCAGTTTTTTGTATCGGTTAGATTCGAAATCTCATAGGAGCTTTTAGTGTATATTTTCACAACCGTAAATTGAAGAACGCTGTTTTGAATTATTTTTATTTGGACTGCTAAAAGAATGTCTGAAACATTTACTCATTCAGGAGATATTTAGAATATACTTACTTTTAATAATTTCTATAGCAGATAGCCGAATTTCTATTTTATAAGCAATTACAAAAATAGCTTATTTTAGAACACATTGGAAAAAAGAGTGTGTCGCGAATAAATTGTTTTGCTAACATTTTTTTTTCATTTGGCAACGTTTTTTCATTTTTTATTTGCCAAATCGCTAATTGGTCAAAAGCCAGCGAGAACCCTGCCCCAGCTTCTCGATAAAGTGGTCGAAAATTGGACTTCTAGATTGCGTGTCATTCGAGCCAGGCGCGGTGCACATATGTCCGAAATCAGTTTTAACCCCTTTGGGACGAGCGACACTTATGCGTGCCGGAAATAGGCCTAAGGATCCTCGTTTATCCTCACCAGCAAAATTTTACTGTAAAATTTGCCTTATTTAATCCGAGCATTTTCCCGATTTGAATAGGCACAAACTTCTGTTTTTTAAAACCGGTAGCAAAGTAATACACATTTCGCAAAAGGCTCCCGTCGCGAAGGGGTTAAACACTAATGGTATAAAATGATTTATTTAACACTCGGTGGTGGGACAGTGGCGCAGCAGTTGGGCGATTGCCAACACTGATTTCTTATAGTATTCTTCGCCTTCACAGTCTCAAAAATTCTATCCTGAAGTTAGATGAAGAATACTATTAAAATTTACGGTGTCAATTGATTCTTTCGTGCTACACTGTTCCATCATTAACAGAACAGCCGGCAATTTTTGTCAAGTTTTATAAAAAGTATTTCACACCAGAATGTGTATTTAAATAAAGTATTTAATTAGCCTATTTTCGTGTTCCAAACATTTAACATACCTTATAAAATAAATTCTGGTTCGAATCGACTAATATCAATTTGGCAAGGGTCAAAATGACCCCTAATGGCGGTTCTAGTGTTAATAAAACCATTATCATGGCCAAAAACTTTATTGTTATCTGTTTCATTTCGTTTTAAATTTATATAGTTCTAGAAAAGACACCCTTTACATGATCTATATATCTGGATGTACACTAAATAGCCTAGTACAGGGACGGCGAACCTATGGCACGCGTGCCATAGGTACGCGGGAGATTACTTTCGGCACGGTATGGACTCGTGTTCTAAATTAAAATATTGCAGGGCTCGCGTGTATAAAGCAAGGTAATTAACAAAATGGAATTTTTGATACATCCAATTTTCAAATTTGTAAAGAAAATACACCCAAAACCATTATGGCTGCTTCCTACAAAACAGCTGACTTGTTAAGAATAGAACTTCTGTTAAAGTATGTGTAATATTTTTTTTCCCTTATAGACTTTATTTTAGGACTTATGTGCAAATACTTTTCATTTTGTAAATTCAGATGTAAAAATTGTTGGATAAATATAATATATATTGTATAAAATCTCTGTGCTCCTAGAAAGTTGTTACGATGCAAAAAAAAAAAAAAAAAAATCCGAATTTTTTTTTTTTAAATGTCAGTTGCCATGCTTCATCCCAGCCTTTCATATAATGAAAATGCACAAATTACACTATTTTGAATTTAGACTTGATGAGTTTTCTAAATTAGGTTGCTTCTCGCTGTCATACAGATAGAATAAACTGAAATGCAACTTTATAAATCCCAATCTAGCTCAATATTGGATCAAATAATTTTTATATTGAGAGAATTAGGAGATTATCGGGAAATAACAATCATAAGCAAAAATTCCAATGGCGGAATTATGATGAGTTGGACTTTCAAATTCAATTCCATAGAAGAAGTTTTTTTAAAGAAGCCATTTATATATTTTTTATAGTTATTTTTATTTTATTTATTTATTTATTTATTTATTTATTTATTTATTTATTTTGGGGGGGGGGTAGGTGAAAAGTTTGAAAATCTCATGTAGAAACGTGTTGTCAGGAGTCTCCAATTCAGTTGGCATTCTCTTAAGGAAAAACTGAAATACGAAGCTGATCTGAATTATTTGGCATCTAAGACGCAACAAGAGAAATAGGATTTTTTGAAATACTTAAGCATATATTACAAAACGTTACCCATATATTTAAAATCCTAAAATCAGTATTTTAATTAATTTTGCTACTTTGATCCATTAAATTTGTTGGCACGCCATGATCATGTAAAATATTTTTGGAAAAAAATTGGCACGTGGATGTGAAAAGGTTCGCCGACCCTGGCCTAGTACAATTTTGTTACAAAACGTATCATAGATTCGAAATTTTTCTTCAGTAATTTACACCAATAAATTGAAATGCACTGGAATAATGTTGTACAGCTCTTTATAATGCCTACAGATTTAAAAATCCCTTATATTAACCTTCTCGCTGCGTAATTGTTTTATCAGAGTAACACCAAAAACTGCGTATTTAACCCCTTCGCGACGAGCATCTTTTAAGAATATTTATTCTTTTGTCACTGTTTTTCAAAACAAAATTGTTGTCTAATTTAATCGGGGAAATGCTCCGATTAAATAAGGCAAAATATACAACAAAAAATAACTGGTGCGAATAATCAAGGAGGGTTAATTAGACGGAGAAAATGCATCCCCGAGGAAATCTCGGATTGCGCACATATTGCTACTTTTACGTTGCCCGAGGAAATGTCGGGATGCGCAGCGAGAGGTTTTAACTAAATTTAATTCACACACACACACAAAAAAAACTGAAACGCAACTGAAAACGTACTTTAAGAAATTATCCTCGATATACAATATACAGCAATTAATCCAGTTATTTGTGTAGCCATGTATATGTACAGGGTGTTTCAAAAATGACCGGTATATTTCGGTGGGGACACTTGAAAGACCGGGTGTACCGCCACAATCCAGAAACAATTGAACAACTGAAGCAGTACATCTCTTCTGCATGTGAAGCCATCCCGCCTGACACGTTTACAAAAGTTTCTGGTAATTTTGTTCAGAGACTACGCCATATTATTGCTGCGCATGGTGGATATGTGGAAAATATCGTGGTTTAGATTTTTCCAGACTGCAGCGCCATCTGTTGTTGAAAATTGTAACTGATTTCGAAAAAAAAATTTGTCTGCCTGAAAATTTACTGTTGTCCCAAGCATATTGCAGCAAACTGTGTATTTCTATCGCTGCCCGTTTAGTTTTTATTGATTTTTCAAATATACCGATCATTTTTGAAACACCCTGTATACGCATTTATTTATTTTCTACGAACTTATTTTACCACACCAAATATAGTTTAGCTGGAGAATTTTGTATAGCTCTGATTATGTTGATTAGACTTTTTAAAAAAAACCACAGTTCTTAACCCCTTGAGAGGCAAGCAAAAATGTCGCTCAAAATCCTTGTTTTTCCTCACCAGTAAAATTTTACTGTAAAATTTTCCTTATTCAATCAGCACATTTTCTCGATTCAAGAAGACACAAATTTCTGTTTTTAAAAAACGGTGACAAAAGATTAAAAATTTCGTAAAGGGCTCCCATCCCGAACGGGTTAAATATAGTTTAACTATGTTGTAACATTTGTCGGATAATCCAAGTGTGACATCAAAATTAGGTATTCGTATTGAAAACTGTAACGTTTGTTGCAACTTCCATATGTATACCACCCCCTAAAAAAAATTACATTATACAGGGTTCCTACAGATCAGGGAATTTCCCTGACTTTAGGTCAGATGAACAGCAGTATTTTCTTAAAGAAAAACTAACCTTTTGCAATTGCGCTACTATATAAGTCACTTTTTTTTTTACATAGAAATACCGGTATCTCAGCAGAAAATGTAGGAACCCTGTCATAACATTAATTACTGGATGATGTTACAAATTGATTGCCACCAGTAAAATATTTATACGATAATTTCTGGCAGAGTTAGCTAGAGGTTATACTTTTTTTAGAAGGTTAGATAATAAAATTTATTTTTAAAATATACTTAGTTGTTCTTCTGGTGATAATATTATTATTACTGCCTACAATATTACCTTATACAGTGGTGGAAAATTGGCGCAGAGGAGGAGCCTATTGACACCACTAAATTTTAGAAATATTTTTCGACTTATCTAATGACATAATTTCTTTCTTTTTATTAAGCTGAAGAATACTATAAAATGTTTGTGGTGTCAATAGGCTCCTCCTCTGCGCCAATTTTCCACCACTGCCTTATACCAAGACAATATAAATTAAAGAAATTTAATTTTAATTTTAGTAAAATATTAAAAAATTATTATAGTGCTATAGCGGTGCATTAGCATATTAGAAACATTTAAAATGTCAAAAATATTACATAATGGCTCAGAGAAAAATTATGTTTGACAGAAAAACACATATGTAAATATTTACTTGATGAAAGAAATTATTACTTTGCCTTATAGAAATGATGATACTACAAAAAAATGTTTCATTACAAGAATACAATGTTTATTAACTTTTAAAATGTGTTAATTAACAGATAAAAATATTGTTATTCTTTCTAAAAAAAGCTTTTAAAAAAAGCAATTATCTGTTTTACACACAACAATAACTGTAAATGAGAATCATTTATTGCATAATGTATGCGTCGTTATCTTTGTCATAAAACCAAGTTTCATTTGTTGGGGGGGGGTTCGTGAGGGGGAGGGGAGGAAGAATAAAAAGGTAAAAATTATTCTACTAAGATTACACGCCTTCCAGTCATTTTAGTTTAATGTGTTCCCATTCTTTACGCTGATGGTTTATGAACTTCTTTTTTAATGTACTAACTTATTATTCTACATTTAATGCACATCATTATTTAGGTTTCAGAAAAAAAAAAATATCTCACAATATTTTTTGGAGATACAATCATATTATTAGAAGAAAATGCATTAGCAAGTAAAAAAAGTGATAGGTTAATGATTTTAATTTAATTAAATATTGTTTTTTAAAAAACAGACAAACAAATTTAATTTTGTAGAAGGATTAATTTATGTGCAAAATACAATGGAGAAAAAAGAAAATGTTTAATGGCATTTTAAATCAAAATAAAATAACTATTTAAACAGAACTAAATAAAAATAATGATTTACTCTAGAGCTAAGAATGAAATTTTAAATATAGCCTATAAAATTTTAATTAAATTTATATTGTAATTAAACAAAAGTTTTGAAAGTATCATATTTTCGTATAGATATTAACCGATTGTAATACTTTAAGAAATTACGAATACTAATTATTGCGTTACTCAATTTAATTTGTGTTTAATCATATTTAAATGTTTGATGATATTTAAATGTTTAGACGAATGGCATTTTCAGTGTTTTTGAATGTGTAAGGGCAAATCCAGTTACTCCGCATGTAAATCAACTAAATTTGAACTATTAGTTTAACACAATCAAACTGATTGGTAAAGTAATTATGCGAATTGAATATTTCCAACTGAGCGAAAAATTTATTAAAGTTTAATTGTGTTAAAAGAACAGTTAATCTACGTATCCATAGTTTATATGGAGTTCCTTTACCTGCGGTTTATTCTGTTGAGCTGTCTACATGATAGACCGGATGTTATAACCAATAAGGTTATCTGACAGAAATATGCTGACTGGTTGTCGGCCCAGTTAGCTTAAACGGTAAAGCATTGGCCTTGTAAGCCAAGGATCTGGGTTCGATTCCCAACCTGGGCATTTTTTCGCTCTGTTGGAAATATTCAATTCGTATGACAGCTTAATTTGCTTTGAATTCACGGCTAGGTAACTTACCGTTGCCACATTTCAGGGAATTTTCCAGTCAAAATATCAATATATATATTTTTAAATATATCTAGATTAACACGAAATTTCGCCTTATTTAAAGAGAGATTCTCTGTACGAAAGTACTGGTGCCGAAGAATTTTCTGATCTGGAAATTCCCTGAAGCGTGGCAACCCTGATTTAATATATAAAATGTATCCCATAAAATTTTAATTAAATATATATTTCAATTAAACAAATGTTTTGAAAGTATACCACTTTCGTATAGATGTTAATCCATTATAATACTTTAAGAAATTATGAAGACTAATTATTGCGTTACTCAGTTTAATTTGTGTTTAGTCATATTTGAAGATATTAACACATTGTAGACGAGCGACATTTTCAGTGTTTTTTAATGTACCAGTCAAAACAGGTTATTGCGCATGTAAATCAACTTAATTTACTTCTGATTCACGGCGAGTTAACTTTCCGTGTATAAAATTAGTGAAATTTACTATTCAAACATTTCTGCTAGAAATTCGAATAATATTCAAGCAATTCAGATTACAATCTGCTGGCCTTCTATTCAGGATTGTGATTACAGTATCCCACCTGCAAAGTGTTAAAAAGAACTCTGTTAATGGGACTGAAAAATATCAGTTTAAAACAGATTCTCATCTTTGCAGGTAAACTGTATCTTAAAAATTGTTTTAATTGGTTTTTGCCAAAACCACTAAATATAATATATAGCTAGGACATTGCGATGCACAGACTCCGTTTAAAAAGTTTAAAAAAATTGAAAGATTTTTCATGAGTATCACTAAGTACTATTTTAACCTATGCAACTGTATAATACCTTTGCACACTTGCCAACATTCAACTTAACTTCCGTAAAATGTGAGTTACTTTAAACCACGTTAAACAGATTTCTAACTGGAAAATATTTTAGATGAATCTTTAGCTATTTAATTTCCCGTTTCTACATGGAACTTGTTTGATATTATTTATTTAAAATAAAATTCTGGTTCGAAACATGTTTAACCGGGTTTAAATTAACTCGCACTTTACCGAAGTTAAGTGAAAGTTGGCAAGTATGCCTTTGTATCGTAACGATCATATTTGTACTTCGAAAAAAGCAGCGAACTGTCTGCAAATTAATATGAACTGAATATGAAATGTGGTCGAAGAAAGAAACGATTTTTATAACACTTACCCTGGCTTTAAGGGCTATTTTTCCCATGATATTACTTAAACAAATTTGATAATGTTAATTTAAATTTCCGATATTTAATGTTCATTGAAATTCGTATAAGATAATTTAATTCATTTTGATATTCATTTAAATTTTTGAGATTAATTATTTTAAAATGCTTTTTGTCATGTAAATAAGCAATTTGTACTAGATACTATCTTATTTTTTATACGCATGTTATTTAAAAGTTTATAATAATGCCAATCATTTATTTCAACATTTTAGCAATGAACGTGCTTTGCCCCAGAAAAGGTTAACAGTTTCGCTGCCAAGCTACGAGTATACTCGTAGCTTTAATATTCGTGGCTTTAATTTATTAATTACTTTGTCACCATTATTTTAGAATTAAAAAATTGCCCTATTTAATGTTCGTTGAAATTCGTATAAGATAATTTAATTAATTTTGATATTCATTTAAATTTTTGAGATTAATTATTTTTAAATGTTTTCTGTCACGTAAATTAAATAAGCAATTTGTACTAGATACTATCTTATTTTTTATACGCATGTTATTTAAAAGTTTATAATAATGCCAATCATTTATTTCAACATTTTAGCAATGAAAGTGCTTTGCCCCTGAAAAGGTTAACAGTTTAGCTGCCAAGCTACGAGTATACTCGTAGCTTTAATATTCGTGGCTTCAATTTATTAATTACTTTGTCACCATTATTTTAGAATTTAAAAAAAAAATTATTTTTAGAAATTTCACTGTATTAGTAAAGCGAAATTTACCTTTCTGAATTTGTGGTGGCAAACGACTTTCAAGAAGAAATTTGAAAATTCTTACTTTATAGGCTTGGCAATGAACGTGTTAAATAGATCGTACAAAAAACTGATTAAGAAATGTAAATTAAACACTGCAACAACCAGAAATAATTTTAGGAGTAGTTAGTAGGTACAAGAAAAACTATTCCCAACACGCAGCGTCAAAGTACTTCATGGTAACAAGTGCTTAAATATGTTATATGCACTGTTCTATACCAGGATATCTAATTCCTTAAACATTTATTGAATATAACACTGAATGTTCTTTCGAATGATGGTATGTTACATTATATTACACTTTATAAATATTAATATTATCATTCGATTACAATATGGTATTTTTGTAAGTAATTGCAATAATCTCTGGATTATTTTTTCATTTCGCAATGCAATTTTTAAAGCAGAAGCAGATGATCATTTCTGCTTAACCCATTCGCTGCCAACTACGAGTATACTCGTAGCTTTAATTTATTAATTACTTTGTCATCACTACTTTAGAATTAAAAAAAATGCCTTATTTATTGGCAAAAATTTCGAGGTATTAGTAACGCGAAATTTACCTTTTTGAGTTTGTGGTGGCAAACGACTTTCAACAAGAAATTTGAAAACTCTTACTTTATAATTTTGGCCTTAAACGCCTTAACAAAATTATATTAAAGATATTTACAGCATTTATTTTACCGCCGAAAAAACAAAAAAAAGTTCGGAGACTTAACGAATTTATCCGACATGCTTCATTCGATTTTTTCATACATTTATTCATCAGAATTTAAAGTTATTTAAAAAATAAATTAAATTTTAAAAACGCTGATTTGCGTTAATCAAATCAGTCAAATAATTTTAAATAAAAATTCTGGTGTAAAATATTTTTATGAAACTTCAATAAAATTTCCGGGCGTTCTAGTGTTAAATAGGCATTTTTCTAACATTTTAATTCTTGTATTTTAATCTTCATCACATAATATATATATATTTCGATCTTATGCTGCACAAAATATCTGTTACAAGTTTGAATAAACAAGAACGAAAAATCATGCGTCCAGTATAGATTATAAAGCACATTCCAGCACATTCAGAAGACTGTAACAAAACTTTGCAATTTATTAAGGTGAAAGATGTCTTAATAAACAATTTAGAAAATGATTAAGAATAATTATGTTATTTTAGAAAATGAACATAACGCATTTGAAAACCAATTTTCTTCATGTACCCTAAATAGTATTAAAAATTTCGAATATTTTTCTACAGCCCTGTATTCAGAGTCAGATAATATAGACGAACACGCGAACGCCGTTCTCAGAAAATTTTCAAAGTTTGCAGACTTTTTTTTTTTTTTTTTTCCAAATTTCTTTATAAAAAAATTATCAAATTACGCCAGACGGAAAATGAAAATCGGTGTGATGTACGTCGCAGACTCTTGAAAAGGTCTGAAGAATATTTTTCAACTGGAGAAACAAGAATGTTTTTAAAATTTTTAAGAAAGAGTCACAATATTAAGGAATGGTTTGTCTCAAAAACAGTAGATAAACTAACGAGTAAGAGTTCATCTCTTCCATTCATGGACTAATAACTTTTTTATTTTAACATTCATTTATTCATATTTCAGTTATTTTATAGATTAATAAAATAACAGTTTTATTGAGCAATCATAAATTGATATCTTTATATAAGTTAGTGATTAAAATATTTCACATTTTAATAAATATATTTTTTCTAATTTTTCATAAGTTTTTCTTTCATTCATTAGCTGTCTGTATTAAGCATACTATTCAAAACTACATTTCTTAACTGAGTTTTAATAATGCTTATAAGTTATTTTTTTTTCTTTTAGTGGTGTTGCTCAGGGCCTGATTACCAACGGGGCATACTTACACCAATAAATTTTAAAAGAAAAGTTCGCCTTATCTAAACGCCGTATTCACGTAAAATATCTGCCATGAATGAGGCAAAATTTTCTGTTTATTTTTAGTGGTAGGAATTTGCCCCGTGGATAATCAGGCTCTGGTGTTGCTTAGTGGCACTCCACTCGCATATAACTTTTACTTTTTGCTGTTAGCGGCGATATAGGACTCAGGAGGGGCGCGGCGTTTCTCTGCAGAATTTTTTTAAAGAAACTATTTGAGTTTTACGTTTTATCTAAGTCTGCCTGTATTTGATCTATAAATTCACATGTATATTATATAGTATGCTAAAAGTTAGTTAAATTAAACGCACAGCACAGTTGAAATTCCCCATTCAGCAATTTCCGTCAATAAACGAAATGCACTTGGCATCTTTTGTGTAGCACTCTGTCTGTATATGATCTGTGGGATTTATACATGCCAAGTACTAAGCAGAAACGTGGTTAAATTTTAAGACGTGCATTACAACTTAAAACGCATTTCCATCAACTATTCTTCATAGGAGGTCAGATTATCGAATATTTTAGTGTGTTCTTGTAAATGAATTATGTACACACCAGAACCTAAAGCAAGCGTTTTGTAATACATCTCAGTGATATGTAAAAATTTCAATATATTTAAAATACAGTGAAACTTTCATTTAACGAAGTCTCATCGTTACACTCAAACACTTCGTTTTGAAGAAAATTTTTTAAACAGAAATCAACTCAAATTCATGAAATTTGTGTAATAAAATACGCATGCATAAAATGAAAAATACACAAAAAATGAAAATATTTGGAAAAATGTATTTTAAATCGGGGTGTAACTTTTTTTATGCAGTGTAGACATGTGAGAAAAATTTAACAAGAATAATGTCTAATAATAATAATAATAATAATAATAATCATAAAGAGAGGTAAACAAAAACTGAAGCGTAGAGTAGCTTTTCTCTTTTTTCTCAGTATTTCAATTCCTTAACTTTAAAAAAGTATACAATATTACTTTGTACAGGTTTTTTATAAAAAAATCATTGTTCATAAAAATTTTAGCCGTTTTGTAAGTACTCAAAAAATTTATCTGTAACATCTCGTGAAACTGGAATCCCTTCTTATTGTATCGAAGGCTTTTAGCATTTCTTCTTCTAAATAATGATTAAATAAATTAAATATTTCCTTTTCATACAATTCGCTGAAATAAATTCATACAACCATCGCAACAGAAACCTCTCCGTTGGAATGTTGTATGCGCACGAAAATGGAATAAACTTCGTTATATGGAATATATTTTTCGTAATAGGGAGATTAATTTGCATGTTAATGGTGTTCCAAGTCAAGGTTCGGCAGAAAATTTTGTTAAGTAGAAAACTTCCTTAAATAGGGATGTCGTTAAATGGAAGTTTGACTGTAGTGTATTATCATAAAAATAACCGAAACCGATTTTTCTTTATAGACATTAATTTAACGGAAATCCTTTCAGGGTTTCTGTAAATTAGTGCTGTACAACCTTTTTTCCAGAAAATTGTTTGCCACCACAAAAAATTTAAAAGTAACATTTGAATTATTTAATAGCAAAGTTTCTGTCAATTAGGAAAAATTTTCTGGATAAAAATACTGGTATTGTGAGTGTCCCGCGGGCCACAGGTTGTACACACCTACTGTAAATGAACCGTTAATGCCACACACTTAATATTTTAAATACCGAACATGCCACCGTAAACAGCAATAACATATATATCTGACGACATTTACGCGAGTTAGAGCACGAGCGGACAGACAGACACACAAACCCATTTCACAAAAAAATTTCAACTATGTTGAAAAGTGTTAAAAATAAAGAGTGTAAAAACTATTTTTAAGGACATTTTTTTTTATCTTTGAAGAGTTTAATATGAATTAAATTACATATATTTATATTAATATAGAGAGGTGTGAAAATTATTAGAATAGCTGTGAAATTTGCATTAAAATCTTGTTATATTAAAGAAATAATGCGTTATTTAAAAAATATTGATACTTTTAATATTTAGTGTGCATCCCCTTGTTTTTTTATTAACCCCTTAACTCTTTCCGGCACACTATGCCCGGGTCGGGATACCTAATTTTAATTCCAAACTTACGAACGGCACCAAGAATATTTTAGTAAAATTTTGCTTTTACAAAGAATAGATAAAGAAACGTGTTTTTAATTTCTAAAAAAGTCGTTTTAAAATTCCGGTATCAGTCGACCATTTCGTGATTTTACAACAAAAATTGCCCGTGCCGGAAAGGGTTAACCTACAATGACGGGCATAGCCCGCGTACGATGATCGAGCCAAATGTAAATTCTTCTTATTACTAAAATTTTACAGTAAATATAATTTAATTTAATCGTAGAAACTCCATGATAAAACAAGGCGAAAATCTCTATTAAATTTTAGTGGTAGCTATGGATTTGCCAAACCGTGGAGCTGTTAAAAGTAAATCGTATTAAGGGGTTAACGATTCGATACGTCTTGGCATACTTTGTATGAGGTTTTGTTTATGGCAATTAATTGGTATTTCGCTGTCAGGATGCCAAATTTGGATGAGCCTTTCTATCGGACCATTCTTGTTTGTGATGTTTCATTTCTTTAATTTTAATTAAAGAAAACACTTCCATCGTCTGGAAACAGTCCAGATATGAACCACATTGAGAATATTTGAGCTAATATAAAGAAAAAAAATTAAAGAAATGAAACATCACAAAAAAGAATTGTCTAATAGAAAGACTCATCCAACTTTGGCACCATGACAACGAAATGCAAATTAATTGCCAAAAGCTCATGCAAAGTATGCCAAGACGTATCGAATCTTTAATAAAAAAACAAGGGGATACACACTAAATACTAAATGTATCAATATTTTAAAAATAATATATTATTTTTTAATATAACAAGATTGCAATTATTCTATTGATTTTGCAATTATTCTAATAATTTTCACATCTCTGTATATAATATTATTATATAAATAAATAAATAAATATATATATATATATAGTATATATATACATACATATATATATAGTGCCAACTTTTGCGCTTCGATCTTAGCACTAAACTTTTATAGTAAATATTGTCTTATTTAATCTTCGAAAACTCATGATTAATCAAGGCGAAAGTTTCTATCAAATTTTAGTGATACCAAAAAAGCGTAAAAGTTGGTAGATATGATAATTATAAATATTAAAATAAAAAAATATGAATAATGAAAGAAAATGGTTTCATTTTCTAATATGCAAATTAGTAAAAATACTTTTTCAGCAAAATTTTCAGCTTTATATCATTGTAATTTACATATTTTGTATTTTCCAACAAATGTTCAACTTACTTTAAAACTATTTGTTATATTTAAATGCTGTTATAATACTTGTGATTAAACCAGAATAAATGCAATATAAACAATGGTGAAGCCAATCGTGAGATGTATATCTCAGCAAAATAACTGTATCTGGAGATATAATTAGACATCTATTGTCCATAATCAGCTAATTGATGGTTAGTTCGTGGCCTATTAATTGTACTGATGATTAATTGATATAATGTAGCGTTTCTGATAATGTAAAGTGACTTACATAATGAATCAGTTTACAATATAATTATAATCTTCCGTTAGAAACTAGCGTATGAAATTACATCGACAAACAGAAATTAAAGATTATGTAAACCAAACCACAGCGTATTAAAAAAATAATAATTTCTACCAGTAAAATTATAAAAGCACTGTTGTATTAAAAAAATGCATAAGTAAAAGGAAGTCCGTATTTTGTGCAGTCTACAGAGTTACATTCTAAAATAAAAACAAACCACTAGTTTATTTTAAAATTACGCAATTATTAATTCGTACTAATCTGGTAGACACTTATTATTGTAATCTTCATCTTGCATCCTAAATCTTGAAAAGAATAGCAAAACGGAACAAGTCTGAAATTGTATGTCAAACGTGGCAAATTAGGTGCGTTCGTACTATAACTAGTTTTATAAAGATTTTGATCTTGGTGCAATAGCTGTTGCATTCTTACGCAAAAATGCATGAATGCAAAATTTATTACTATTATATATATTCAATTCAATAATACGAAAATGAATCTCCATCTTAAATAGGACGTAATCAGCATTACAACATAGAACCATTACCTATCAAGGCATATCATTGTATTAGTTACGTATCATAGGATTTAATAGAACGAAGAAATCTTTTATTAATCATTTTAAGTTTTGATTCGATTTTCAGAAAATTCGAAATGACTCGACAAAATTCTACAACGATTATGTATATTAAATTTCAAAGCATTTCGTTGTTTTCCGTTCTTTTTTTGTGCTGTTATATATGGACAGACGGTGAACCAGACGACCACTATTTGTGCTACGTGTTTATATAATTACTAGCAAACCCCGCGGCTTTGCTCGCGTAATATTTGAAATATGCCAAATGATATTTATATGTCTAATTTTTATTAAAAGGTACTAACTAAATTTTTATTTTATTAAAAGGTAATATTTTATTTTATTAAAAGGTAATATTTTATTTTATTAAAAGGTACTTTTTACTTTTAGTAATAATTCAAAAATTACTATTTGAAACACAGTTTGATTAAACATCATTATTACACTGCATTAGGCAGAAATGAGACTTAAATTAATAAAATGAAATAAAACTAAATAAATGATAATTTAGAAAATATTTTGAAAGTTTTATGCTCAATTAATACGCTCATTTCTGTATTCATTTGAAGTTTTGAATTTTTTAAAAAACATCTTCTTACATCTTAAAATTAACCATCATGTCGAATTCCAAGTCCTACCACCTCTCTCAACATAAAGGGCTATGTTGAAACAGGAACTGTCACCATTAATTTGCCAAAATTAATTTTGAAATCGGTTTGTTATTTCCTAATATTCCACAGAAACGTAATTTAAAAAGCTTTTAAAGCCCTTTTTTAGAACGTTTGTTGTTCCTGTGAACCCCAGATGGTAGAATCACCGGCATAAAATACAGCCTGTGTAGGATCAGAGACTGTTACCATTGATTCACAACTATTACTTTTATAATCGGTTTATATTCCCTGAAATTGCATAGAATCGTAATTTAGAACATTTTTAGAATGCTTTTCGCACCTCCCCTTCGCTTCACCCCTTTTTAATTCGAATTTATTTTCGACGTTCCTTCGAGGGCATTTATATTTTATAAGTAACTACCATGTCATATTTAAAGTTTCTAGCCTTTTCAGTATCACAGTAATCGCAATTTAGAAAGTTTTTAGCTCCTGCAACCCTCTGGTGGTAGTGGAACAGACATAAAATATAGCTTATGTTTGAGCAGGTTCTATCACCAAAATTTGTCATCATTATTTTTTTAATCGGTTTGGTAATTTATAAGTTTGCTTAAAAATTGTAATTTATAACGCTTTTCACTCACTTCCTTTTTTTAAATTTGGTATTTTCTTTCGACTGTTCTTAGAAAGCAGTTGCATCTTGTAAGTAAATACCATGCCATACTTCAAAGTGTTAGACCCCTCAGTTGTGCAAAAAACGCAAATTAGAACATGTTTTGCTTTTGCAACCCTCAGATGGTAGTGACAGCAACATAAAATATAACCTATGTTATAGCAGGGACTATCACCATTGATTTGCAACCATTACTTTTGAAAAAAATTTGGTATTTCCGTAGATTGAGTAGAAATCGCAATTTAGAACGTTTTTAGGACTCTTTTCGCGCATTTTCACCCCTTTTTAAATTTCCAATTTTTTCGAAAATGTTCTTAAAGATAATTTATATCTAATAAATATGTACCTTCCCCAAATTTAAGTTGCTAGCTCCTACCGATCAAAAAAATCGAAATTTAGAATGCTTTTTTGCTCCTGCAACGTCTTGGTGATAGTGATACAGACATAAAATAGCGTCTATGTTAGAGCAGGGGCTGTCAGCATCAATTTCCTACCTTTGAAATCAGATTCATTCTTCCTGAGATATTGCCGACAAATCGGCATTTAGAACGTTTTTAGAACGCTTTTCGCGCATTTCTTTCCTGCATTTCCTCTGCGGTAGTGGAAACAGATATAAAATATAGCCTATCTTGGAGCAAGATCTGTCACCATCATTTTTACACCATTATATTTGAAATCGGTTTAGTACTTCCTGAGATTGTATAGAAATCGCAAT
The DNA here is from genome assembly GCA_963932465.1 of Maratus speciosus. NCBI lineage: Eukaryota > Metazoa > Arthropoda > Arachnida > Araneae > Salticidae > Maratus > Maratus speciosus. The sequence goes on along the minus strand of OZ010791.1, from coordinate 603,156,868 downwards.
TTAGAAACTTTTTTACAACGCTTTTTGCGCTTTTTGACCTCCTTTTAAATTTCGATTTTTTTAGGAAATGTCCTTAGAGATCATTGATATCTTATAACTAACTACCATTCCAAATTTCACGATTCTAGGCCCTTCCGTAACGCAAAAGCCGCAAATTAAAACGTTTTTCTCCTGCACCCCTTTTAAGTTAGTGGCACAGACATAAAACATCGCCTATGTTGGAGCAAGGGTTGTCACCATCATTTTGATGCCATTATTTTTTAGATATGTTTGGTATTTCCTGAGATTGTGTAGAAACTACCATTTAGTACGTTTTTTAGAACGCTTTTCGCGCATTTTCACCCCTTTTAAATTTCGAATTGCTTAAGAACTGTTCTTAGAAATACTTTATATCTAATAAGTAGCTAATATTTCAAATTTCATATTTCTAGGCTCTTCGGTAACGCAAAAATCGCATTTTTAGAACGTTTTTTGCTCCTGCACCACCTTTCGGGTAGTGGCTCCGACATAAAGCATAGCCTATCTTGGGGCAAGCGTTGTCACCATCATTTTGACACCAATATTTTTTAAATCGGTTTGGTATTTCCTGAGATTGTGTAGAAACTACCATTTAGAGCGTTAGAACGCTTTTTGTGAATTTTCACCCCTTTTAAATTTCGAATTGTTTAAGAACTGTTCTTAGACATCATTTATATCTTATAAGTAACTAATATTCAAAATATTTCATATTTCTAGGCCCTTCAATAACGCTAAAATAGCATTTTTAGAACGTTTTTTGCAAAATGAACCTGCAAACCCCTTTGGGGTAGTGACACCGACATAAAAACATAGCCTATCTTGGAGCAAGCATTGTCACCATCATTTTGACACCAATATTTTTTAAATCGGTTTGGTATTTCCTGAGATTTTGTAGAAAGCACCATTTAGAACGTTTTTTAGAACGCTTTTTGTGCATTTTCACCCCTTTTAAATTTCGAATTGTTTAAGAACTGTTCTTAGACATTATTTATATCTTATATGTAACTAATATTCAAAATTCCATATTTCTAGGCCCTTCAGTAATGCTAAAATCGCATTTTTAGAAAGTTTTTTGCTCCTACACCCCCTTTCGGGTAGTGGCACCGACATAAAGCATAGCCTATCTTGGAGCAAGTGTTGTCGCCATCATTTTGACGCCAATATTTTTTAAATCGGTTTGGTATTTCCTGAGATTGTGTAGAAACTACCATTTAGAACGTTTTTTAGAACGCTTTTTGTGCATTTTCACCCCTTTTAAATTTCGAATTTTTTAAGAACTGTTCTTATACATCATTTATATCTTATAAGTAACTAATATTCAAAATTTCATATTTCTAGGCCCTTCAGTAACGCTAAAATCGCATTTTTAGAACGTTTTTTGCTCCTACACCCCCTTTGGGGTAGTGGCACCGACATAAGATGTAGCCTATGTTCTAAGTTGGACTAACACCATCATTTTGATACCATTACTTTTGGAATCGGTTCGGTAGTTCCAGAGCTTACCTCCTACAAATAAAAAAAAATTTTCCTCTTTATAATAGGAGTATAGACGAACGGACCTAAAAAAAATATTTTGACTTTTCATTTTCAATCTTCATGTGAGTAAATATATGTAATCATAAGTTATTCAAAAATTTTAATAGAAAAAAATTATGAAAGAAAAGTTAATGTATTTCAATTTTGGGAGATTTAATTTTGGGACATTGATTATTTTTTTAATTATTATTATTATTATTAAACTGTGAAAAAGTAAATCCTGATTTTATTCATAAACACAGTGATTCTTATATTAAAACCCATTATGACCAACGTATTTCAGGATTTGTGCATTTCGGGAAGTCTAGAAGCATTTTTCTTAGCTTAATAAGAAGTTCAGGCAAAATTAAACTGATTTTTTATAGAAAATATTGGGTCAATGTATGCAGTGTTACCAGATTGGGAACTTTTTTTAATTCAGATTATCTGACGGTCACCACTTTTTAAAAATAGTATAATTCGCCTTATTTTTCAGAATTATGAATGGATTTTTAAATAGGCTGAATATATTTATTTAAACAAATGAGTGAGAATCAACAATCTGGGGACAAAAAAGTCCCCAATCTTGCAACACTAAATGTATGCTACTTATTATCTTATGTGATATATAATAAGCTACATGAATGTTACACAAAAGCTACTTAAAACTGCTATTGCTATTAAAATAATAAAAAAAATCTATTGAACAACATTAGTTATACGGAATTTTATATTTTAAGATTCTATAACTAGCAGTTCCATTGAGCGCTTATACAGATATGATATGATAGAGACTTGTAACTTAGCATTGTTGAAAATATTTTGATGAAAAGTCAAGTATGAAATTTATTAGTTTCAATTTTTTTACAGTAACTTTTACATGTACTTTTACATGTGTGTACGTATAAATTAGGTTTCAATATTTTTGACATTACTATATTTTACATTAACACTTATGTAAAAAATATTATCTGTCTTTAAAACAACGGAATATTTATATTAAAAAATATATTTTTTAAATAAATAATTAATGAGAAATTTAAATTAAAAAAAATGTTCATGAAAGATTGAGAAAAATGAACGATTTTCGCTTTTTGTTTTTAAAGGGAAATTCTATTTTATGATCTTATTTCATAAATTAAATCAACAACCTAGGAAATTACGATTGGCAATTTGAATACAGTAATGCCTTGACTTACATCAGCAATCCGTTCTCAGACAGTGTTGCCAGATGGGCTATTTTTTAAAAAATCAGATTCTTGCTTTGCACCACTTATTTGAAATGGTAAAATGTGCCTTATTTAATAACATAGTAATAAAGGCAAAAACAAAGTGAATTTTACCGTTTCAAAAAAGTGGTGCCAATGAAGAAATATGAATTTTAAAAAATTAGCCCACTGGCAACACTGTTCCCAGATTAGCGACATAAGTCGAAAACAACGTATGTCGAGAAACATTTAAATAAGCAAAAAAAGGATAATTATTAAAAATTCTTCAAAATGTAATGAACATATTCTATTGTATTTAGGGTTATGTTACATACATTTATCAGTAGCAAAAAATGGGTTGCAATTCCAGAATTTGGAATAAACAAGGTTCGCACACTCCTTGGAATTTCCAAGGACTCTAGCACCACTATTAAAGATAAGAAAAGTTGCATTTAACTTTTAAAAGATAGGATTCGCAATCACCGCCTTTATTCACAGGTTTTTCAATATTTTTCTGCAGTGAAATACTTTGAAAATACTGTTAAAATTTAGTGGTAAAACTGTGCGAACCCTGAATAAATCAATAAGTTGTTAACTTACAATTTATTGTTCTTCGAGCTACGCCGTGCGAAGTGTTTGAGGATGCGAAAATATCTTGCCATAATGGAGTTATGGATAAAGAGGAAGAGACATATAGATTACAGGTTGCGTGTGAAGTAACTGTGGAGGTTGTGGCTGCTTTTCTAAAATTCGATCTACAGTTTGTGATTACCGCCGGTGCAAAATTCCAACCAGTAAAATTGAATAGAAAATTTTGCCTTATTTAAGCGTATTATGCATGGAAAAAGTTTCTCACAAATACGGTAAAAAATTCTATTTATTTTGACTGGTGTAAGTTTGCCTGGTAAAACAATCAGTTTGTTTCACTGGTTGTCAAAATATGTCGGAAACGCAGGGCCTGACTAGTATAAATTAAAATCCGTTTTAAGCATTATATATGACTGAAATTATGCGTTGATAAGGCGATTAAATAAACAGAAAATTTCTATAGAAATTTTCTGGTGGAAGTTTCCATTACTGATAATCAACCCCTGCGAAAGCGGTTACAGTTGAAGCTTCACTACTTTAAAGCTATGTCAGTTCCTCTTTATTAATAGTTCCATGCTTGAAATGAAGTTTGAATCGACAAATTTTCCTTTTTTACTTTTAGAAGCTCTTTGAAACAGCAGAGTGAGCTTTCTAAGCTTTTTCTTGTAGCATTTTTTATTTGTTTGTCACTTGACTGTCGCGGGAAAGTTTACCCTCATGGAACAAAAAGTCTTCAAAGAAGTTCAAAATGCTTCTTAATTAAGGATTTTTTTTCCAGACCAGACGACGTAAATGCGGGATGACTGTAACTACTGGATAGCTCGCTATTCTGGATAACTTGGGGTAGTACTGTACATCTTTCACTAAAGACTTCTAAATTATGTATAAACATTATTAGAATACAGAGTAATACATTTTAATTAAACTCTCTATTAACCAAAAGGTTTTCTAACCAAAAATATTTATACATTAATTCTTGAATAATGAATGATATTCCGGAAGTAATTTTTATTCATTATTTCATTTTAGAGGAAACAATGATCTCAGATTAATGAAGTGTTACAAGTTAGTATTAGCTAATAAAGCAAATTGAATTACCTCAACATATCTTGAAAATAATGTTATAGTAAATGCATAACCATTACTGGTTAAACGAAGTAAGAAATTTTAATTAGATATTTCATAATCCAGAAATATCTGTAGGAGTATTCATTACACATAAAATGAACTACATTCCAATATCTTTGTATCCAAATCCTGTCCAACAGTTTAAAATTGAAATGCTTAAGTAATATTATGCAAAGATGTAATTACGACATGTTAACAACCCATAATGTCCAACTCCTTACATGTTTATTCAAGACAGCGTTGAAAATTCTTTTGCATGATGACATTTCAGTTACATTTTCCGAATATTAATATTACAAGGGGGTAAAATGCATTAAATTCCGCATTCTGAATCATCCTTAATATATCTCTGTTATTTACATTTCATAATAGTATTATTAAAGCCGTCGAATTTTCTTAATTTAGCAGATTGCTTTTAAATTATTTATGTTAAATTATTAATTATTAAATCCTTCACTAAAATAAAACAATTGAAAAGATTTAAAAGTATAGCATTTCAGAAACAGGATTTATAATATTTTGTTAAATAGTAAAATTAACCCTTAAAGGACGATAGCTGTAACACTTCCAAGTGCGGTGGTCATACGGCGTGACCACTTAGTCTTAATTCCAAAACTGGCAACAGGCCCCAAAAATATTCTAATAAAATTTTGCTTTTATAATGTTAGGGCAGAAGAGAAGGGTTTTATTTTATAAGAAATTTGTTTTAAAGTTCTGGTGTTAGTCAATTATATTTCATTATTTTACAAACAGAATTTCTCTGCCCCTAAATGGGTAAAATACATGATTCTATTTTTAAATTCTATTCGCAGCATTATTCTTAAAAAAAAAAATAAATAAATACTAAGAGTCTCTTGCGCATGTTGCCAAAATACAAGTTAAAGTTAGATGTAAATTTCCAACTGGGTGAAAAATGTCCGGACCAGGATACGAACTAGGGATCTCCTGGCTGAAGCCGCCAGTTCTCTGCCATCTGAGCCATTATCCCGGACGAATCTGGGGGAACTTTCTCACCCATCTAACCTTAATGATTATAGCATCTGGTCTGAAGCCTGGTTCAGCTCAACAGAATAAATCTCAGGTAATGGAACTCCAGAAAACGCTGGATACGAAATTACACTAGATTAATTTTAATCTAGTGTATAATCATTAAGGTTAGCTGGGTGAGAAAGTTCCACCAGATTCGTCCAGGATAGCTCAGATGGCAGAGCACTGGCGGCTTCAGCCAGGAGATCCCTGGTTCGAATCCTGGTCCGGAAATTTTTCGCCCAGTTGGAAATTTACATCTAATATGATTTATTTACCAATTAGAATAATTGTGTTAAAATTAATCGAGTGTAATTTCGTATCCAGCGTTTTCTGGAGTTCCATTACCTGAGATTTATTCTGTTGAGCTGAACCAGGTTTCAGACCAGATGCTATAATCATTAAGGTTTGCTGGGTTAGAAAGTTCCACCAGATTCGTCAATGATAGCTCAGATGGCACAGCACTGGCGGCTTCAGCCAGGAGATCCCTGGTTCGGACATTTTTCGCCCAGTTGGAAATTTACATCTAGTATTAATTATTTACCAATTAGAATAACTGGGTTAAAATTAATCTAGTACAAGTTAAAGTGTTTCTTCAAAAAAAGTGGTGGAAAGCGAATAAATTTGTTTAGGGTCCCAATGCGGATTGTATGACGGCATTAACCCGTTAAAGGTTAATTCATTAGAAATTATAGTATTTATTTCTTCCAAATTATATAATGAATTATCCATAATACTAAATCAGAACATTTTAAAGACTTCAATTGCTAAAAAATATAGTTCCAAACAACTCTTCGAGAAAACAGTATTTTAAAAATATGAGGATGGATCAACAATAGGTAAAAAAAGAAAAAGAAATTAAACTATTATTTATTTATTAAATAAATAATGTAATACATTAAAAAAATCACAATTTCATATTTGTGCCATTATATTCAACATAACTTCTTTAAAGAAAATATAAATAGTTCTTTTAAAGTTAATTAACATGTTTAAACATTTCTGACATACTCACAACTATATAGTGACCAATGAGTATATGTTTACGCCCTTGAGGGGCAAGAAATTACTTTTGTAAAATGCTGAATTCCCACCGTAAATTTAGAAAAAAAATTCAAAATAAGGAAACGCAATTTTTCCGACTTTTTCCACCAAAGTTAGAAAAGTAAAATTTCATAAAATTTTCCTGGTGCAAATCGTCATTAATCGTAGGTGGGATAAAATATATCCCATTGCCCCTCAAGGGGTTAACCTTATCATGGGCAAAATACTTCAGTTGCTGAAATGTTGACTTGATCGAATGACACCAGGTTTTGCGAACAAATTTCTTTCATAATAAGTAAAAGCTTTTTCTTCAAATACTACATCATAAATGTAAAATTCTGTTTAAAATATCTGATGCCGTTGTTGCATTTGGTAATTTAAATTATGTGGGACATATATATCTCAACACCCACGAAAGGGTTAATGATTTAGCGATTAATTTGCATATATGTTAACAAACGGACTGCGTCTGAAGATTAATGTCACACGTCTATATGTGTATGGATATATGCTATTTTATGGCTATTAAATCATAGTAAAGCGCATAATCAATTAGATAAAATTGTAATTTTACGTTACCGTAATAGTGCAATCTTTAAACTTTCGTAAAAGATTATTTAAGGTTGAATGAGATTAAAATACACCGCATCCAAAATGTAGCTAAACTACATTTAAATCCTAAAGGCCCAGTTGAATGATTTAACATTTATTAGATGATTATGTATGTCATCAAATTGACTATGTATGAAGATACAATTAGATGTTTATTATACATAATCAGCTGTTCTGAGTATAGATGATTATTTTATGACTAATCAATACACTTATGATTAACTGATATAGTGGGCATTTGTTGATAACACCAGAGGTAATCAATCAGTTACAATAGATTAATGCCTTCCATAAGCATTTAGTGTGCAGTAAAATGTAAGTTAAGAAGATTAGAATGAAATCATATCGCATTAAAAATAACATTGACGCACTCAAATAATAAGTTAATTCGCTACATTATATTTGTAATATCACTTAATTATTGAATTACATTAGAAATATTTAATTTTAATTGTGCTATATAAGATCTTTTAATAATGAACATAACCCGTTCGGGACCATATATGCATATATGCTCTGTCTAAAAGAGCATGCAGAATTTGTTTCAGGCACCAGTAAAAAAGAAAATTAATATTTAGTTTCTTTAATTAGTACATTTTCGTAATTGTTTAACTTAAAAAAAAAGTTGTGCCAACCGAATAGAATTTGTGTAAAAGTCGCCGGTCCCGAAGAGGTTAAACTTCCTTGGTGAGCCTCCTTGAATTTTGCAGACCAGAAAAAAATTTTCAGCCCCAGTATTTTCTTACAGAAAATCTCTTCTTAAAAGAAGGTGAAATTTTGCGCGTTTAATCTAGATTTCTTTTTCTATAAAAAGATACTGGTAGTTTTACTGGAAAAATAAAGGTATCCGTACGAACCATGAGTTTGATTTATACAGTATAAACTCAAAAATACGGAATCATCGGGACCGTGACTGAGCTGGAATTCTGAAATTTCCGGATTTCTGAAAGAATATCAAAAGTACTTCCGATATTCTTAATAGTACCTTTAGTCGAAATTTAATTCATAACCAAGTGATACCTATGTAGTTAAAAAAACTAAATGTTAAAAAAAAAACTTATTTTAATTGAATTTTCTATGTTACAAATATATAGTATATATATATAATAAATTTGAAATCCCAAATATATGAAGAAATCGATAAAGTTCCAAAGATGATTTAGAAATGAACGCAGGAAACCAGTATGTAAAATAAGAAACTCTGAATGACTCACAGAATCGTCAGAGGAGCTAGTGAGTTCATTCATAGAAGATGCGTTATTTCATCCCATTTTGTCGGCATTAAGCCTAAAATGACAAAATTTATCTCCTTATGACGCAAACATTACAGAAAATAGAAAATAAAAAGCTAAGAGATCCAAAGAAAGATACACCTCAAACAGGATATTAAAAATTATTAGAGCACAATACCTGAATGACATACTAAGAGTCAAAACTACTGCATATCAGCATGGAAAACAAAGTTAAGACTATTTTAGCAAGTGATCTACAGTTGAGCATCTGAGTGAAACCCATAACCGTGCTGCCATCTGGTGTGAGAAAGGAAAAATGTAAATTGGAACTGAATTAATAACAATAATGTTTAGTGTTGCCATCTTAAGCCCCCCCCCCCCCAAAAAAAAAATAAAAGGAATGAAAATGATTGAAGAAATCAAGAAAAGACTTAGATTAACTTTTAAATAAACTAGAATGAAAAAATAAGAATAAACTTAATAAGTACTGAGTGAATACAAAATAAAATAAAGAAAAGGAATAAATTAATACAAATAAATAAAGAAAGAAAGAAAGAATTATATAAAAATAAATAAAAGGGCAATTGATTAAATTAACGTTTTAAAGACAAAAAATTGTAATATAAAAAATGAGATTATAAATAACATTTAAAAAGATGAGGAATATTTGAGATAGTAAAATTTAGCCTTGTATTATGTAAATAAATGTGAAAATGTAAAAAGCAATGAGGAATATTGAGATAGTAAAATATATCCTTAAATGATGATGCAATATGTGAAAATTTAATATATATCATGAGTACTTTATTGCTTTAAGCTTTCGGGATGTCAGTTTTGTATAAAATTGCAGTATTTTTAGCTTCTGCTTTTTAATGTCATAAACTGTGGACGATTTGATTCCATACTCAGCCCAAAACATTTTCACAAAGCCTTTCTAACTTTCTTATCAAGACCACTTTATCTGCGAGAGACAAATTTAAATGCTTTATTTTAGAAGCAACTTTCCCATATTTCGAAAAAAACTTCGTACAAGCTCTAATGCATAAATAGATAAAAATTTCCAAAACTTCAGAGAAGAAAATTACACAGTCTTCATCCTGCTATTTTTCGTTCTTCTGTAAGTCAGAAGTGTAAAAAAAAAAGAAAGAAAAAAAAAGAGAGAAAAGATGATTTCGATGCCGGATTTTTGAAGTCACACTGTATACTATATCAGTTACGAAATGTAGCAGATTTATTTACTTATAGCAGCCCTGTTATACCTCAATTACACATATTAAAGAACAAATTCCTTAAAATATTCCGGTACCAAAAAAAAGTCATTTCTGATTTAGGAAAAGTTAATAAATTCTATTCAAATATATAACTTTCAGTATACTTAAATAGGGTAGGTATTTAATAAGTAAAAAAATTCCTCGTATCTTCATTTAACATTACAGTCATTCGTATGGAAAAGTCTTTCATATCCGTATGTCGCATTAAGGACTTTTTTCTTTGGAGAATCCCACAGGGAACTTTTTTTTTCTGTTGAGGGGATATTTTCTCATGATCAGCTTTTATTTGAAAATGAGGGCTTTGTAAAAATAATGACGCTTCATCATTCCACAGGGACTTTATTTGCATTATATTTCTATGCTACCGGAGATCCGTATTCAAATTCCAGTTTAATTAGATGTAAAGATGTAACTTAAGCAGATTTTTCTGAGTAAATATGGGGAGTTTTTTTTTCCCTTCGTTATTTAGAAGTGTATCCAGAAATATAATTAGCTATAAGAATTTAATACAGCTGTCTAGTTTCTATCTTTTTTACACTTGTTATGGAAAAATTGTGACTTAAATGAATTATTCAAAATCCTCTGCTTGAGCTATCTGCAAATAACCGTATTTAATGGAAAAAAGCATTTTCACAAATATTTGGTTACAAAATAGCAGTATCAAATTTAATAACTCATTTTTTTCATCATCTATTATTTCTATTTAGTAATCTTTCTTTTTATTCACGTACGCGAACAATTGATTTAATTATTTCTGAACATAACTTTTTTTTATCCTCTAAACTGAAACTTGCGTAAAAATAAAGTTTAAGATATTCATAGAATTTAGATTAAAATAAATTATTGCTAGGATAATTGTAATATAAAATATGAATTTGCACACTGATGAGAAGTACAATGAATTTTTACTACTTACATTTCACAGAACATTGCTTCGAAAAGAGAGCATTTTTTATTCATATTTAGTAACATGTGAAATATAAATGGAATTATGTCAAATATTTTTATAAACTTTAGGATTCTTTTTATGTACTTAGAGTACTTTTATTTTACAAATATTTTTTTTCTCAATAATTATCATAAATAAAACCAGAAAAGCTGCAGAAGTATAAATGGTTAAGTAATTCGCGGATAGTTTATTTAGTCGCCTCTCAAAAAGGTCTGAGTATACATTTTTTATGCATATAAAATGCAATGGTGGCCAATATCAATGCCATGATAGTATAATGCACCTAAGTAAACAGATTACAGTACAAATATATCTCATAAGTAGAATATAGAGTTTGTTATTCCATCGTAAAATGCTAATTAGAGTTAAACTACCCTAAACAGACACAAATATCCAAACCAGCGAAGTCTTATTGACAAAGCATTAACTTGAGTTAAACTACCCTAAACGGACACAAATATCCAAACCAGCGAAGTCTTATTGACAAAGCATTAACTTTTCAGGGCAAGGTAATTGTGTTTTTATAATGTGGACATCACACGGGAGTTTACGAAGCATTTTTTGGGGGGTAGAAGAATGCAATTCTGCATATACTTTTTACCAAAATTCTAAAAGACAAGTTCTTTTAAAAATTCTGGTTCAAATTTGATTAAAATTAAGTGATTTTAAAAATATCCTACAACGATTCAAGGAGAAAGCATAATACAATAAAGCCTCCCAATAATGGGCACTTCGGGAGCACGGACTTTGTTCACTATTCAGAGGTGTACATTATTTAGAGACAGAATTGTAAAAATAGATACATGTTGTGGATCAAAAAGTGACCGCTATTCCGGAGTGTCCATTTTAGGGACAGAAGTCTAAAAATATATAATTTTGGGGGATCGAAAAAAGTGCCCGCTAAACCAAGGTGCGACTCTATTCGGGAGTGTCCGTTATAGAGGTATTATTGTACGAAATCTATGTACTAACTTATAACCAGTAGAAATTATAAATAGAAAAAACTTTATAATATTTGATACTGAAAATTATGTATATACTAAATCACATTTTTCAAAATATTCTAATCCTCTCATCTTACAAAAGATCCTATTAATGAATAAATATCACGAAAGGCCTTGGTTATAAAATGTCGGAATTCAACTTATTAGCGGACATTTCAAATTCTCTAAATACAATGTATTTAATATCAAACTATTTAAATGATGTTAAACAAATTCCAATAGCGAAGGAAAAAAACTGATGTTTATTCAAGAAATGTTAAATCCTGTCCAAAATTTTACTTTTCGTGTAACAGAATATATAATTTAATTATAAAAAAGCACATTCCAGCTTTATTCAAAGTTACAGTCACTTTTATGGTAAAAATTCCTCAAATCCGTTCACTGCGTTAAAGGGCTTTTTTCTATCAGGAAAAATCCTACAGGGAATATTTCTGTTGAAGGAATACTTTCATGTGATCAGCTCTTTGTTTGAGAATGAGAGCTTAAGTAAAAATAATGACGCTTCATATTACCATAGGGATTTTATTTGCTTTATGCTTCTCTGCTCTCGGAGATTTTTCTTTAAATTCCAATTAAATTAGATGTAAAGATGTAACGTACGTAAATTTTTGACAGCAAATATGAGAAGGGTTTTTACCCTACTTATAAAAGTACTAAAAATGTTATTAGATACAAAGATTTTAAGCAACTGTCTACTTATTATTACACTTGGAATAAAGATGATTCAGATCATGGATTGTTCGGAGTTTTATAATTGCAGAAGCTATTGTCAAACGGTATATAGAGAAAAAGTGTTCTGAAAAATACTGAAAAGATATGCATCAATGTCATTAATTTAGTTTTTCGTGAGCATTTGTAATTTTCATTTTGTAACCTTTATTTGCATTCTCAAACAACTAAAATAGGTTTCAAAATATTATCACATTTTTCACATGGAATAAAAATTATTCAACATCATGGATTGTTCGGAGTTTTATAATTACAGAAGCTATTGTTAAACGGTATGTATACATAGAAAAGGTATTCTGAAAAAAAAAACTGAAAAAAAAAGGCATCAAAGTTACTTATTTAGATTTTCATGAGCGTTTGTAATTTTCATTTTGTAACTTTATTTGCCTTTACAAACAACTAAATTTGGTTTCAAAATATTATTACACTTGGGATAAAAATCATTCAACATCATGGATTGCTCAGAGTTTTATAATTGCAGTAGCTATTCTCTAAAGTTATAGAGAAAAGGTAGTCTGAAAAATACTGAAAAAATATGCATGAAAGTTATTAATTTAGCTTTCCATGAGCATTTGTGATTTTCATTTTGTAACCTTTATTTGCTTTCACAAACAACTAAAATTGGTTCCAAAATATTATTACACTTAAATACTGAAAAAAATATGCATCAAATTTATTTATTTATATTTTTATGAGCATTTGTGAATTTCCTTTTGTATCCTTTATTTGCCTTCACAAACAACTAAATTTGGTTTCAAAATAGTATTACACTTGGAATAAAAATGATTCAACGTCATGGATTGTTCAGAGTTTTATAATTGCAGTAGCTATTCTCAAACGTTATAGAGAAAAGATATTCTGAAAAATATTGAAAAAAATGCATCAAAGTTATTAATTTAGATCTTCATGAGCAGTTGCGATTTTCATTTTGTAATCTTTATTTGCATTCCCAAACAACTAAAATTGGTTTCAAAATATTATTAACTTGGAATAAAATTATTCAATATCATGGATTGTTCAGAGTTTTGTAATTGCAGAAGCTATTGTTAAATGGTATATCGATAAAAAGTATTCTGAATAATACTAAAAAAATATGTATCAAATTATTTAGATTTTCATGAGAATTTGTGATTTCCATTTTGTAAACTTTATTAGTATTCACAAACAATAAAAATTTTGTTGAAAAGTTTCGAGCAAGCTTTATTTTTTATTATTATTAACTTGCGTAAAATCATATCCTATGTCTTCAAAATACCAATTTAGTAAATGATTTAGTACTTTTAGTATCAGAAAATAGATATTTTTCTTTTCTAATATTTGAAACTTTACAATGAATTGAAATAAAACCTTTTACGTAGCAAAGTCTTCGTTTTGTATAAATTGCTTACGTTTATATCCCTTTTATTAGAAGTAATATACGAAATTTACCTCAGTGTTTTTATCAAAAACTCCTAAATGTTTTTATGCTCTCCGTATACTTATTTTTAGTTTCTGTTAAATTAATCAGAGATTTTCTTTTACTTTGTAGATATTTAAGCAATTTCTTTTTTTTTTTTTTAATGAATTTTTGAATATTTCAAACAGTGACATATAACATTTAATTACAAATTATCACATCCATATGACGCTATATAATTGAGATTCGATATTTTTTATTTGTAGCATCAATCTTTTAAAAATAAATTGTGTTATTTTAACACATTTTCTTTCGTAAATATCTTTATTTCTACCAGAATAGTTTTCCATTAATTTAATTGTTTTCCTTAAGCACAAAACATGAGCGGTTTTCACAGCTCGTAAAAATATATTTAGTAATTCGCCGTACAAATCCCTTATTAGGGTTTTTAAGAGAACTCATAAATTAAACAATAACAAAAGTTTGCTAAAACACTTTTATACGAAGAAATAATATGTTCAATGACAATAATTATTCAATTTCCTGTTGTTGTTTTTTCTTTAATGATAATAACACTAAAATATATGTCAATGGGAGTGTAAACCGTAGGTTCTTTATTTAATTGCAAAATTTTATTTTAAAATTATTGTATTAGATGTAATAAAAACATTTTTAAATACAAATTTCGAAATATGGTTTTTAAAAAAGTAATATAGTTATTTTATTTTATCCTTATTATATAGCTGTCAACTTCTACGAATTTTTCATACCACTAAAATTTAAAAGTAATTGCTGTCTAGCAGAAAACCGTAGATGTTGGCAGTTGTTATTAATATAGATTAACATTTTCATTTAATACACTAAACGATTTTTTTTTTAATTTTCTAGAAGGAAGTTGCAACAATTACGACCCAGGAAGTTGAATTCACTTCTTTTAATTGATGTTTTTAATAATATCTTCTAATCGTTTTACCATGTCATGCCAACACAGTGATTATTTTATGTTATTATATAAAAGATATTTAAGCAATTTCTAAAGTTACGGAATAATATTTAAATACAAGTGTTTAACAAATAACAATTGCGTAACGAATTACAATTCGTCATACATTTAAGCAGAATACTTTATAAAACCAGCTACTTGATTTTATGAGATAATGTACATACCATTTTAACATCACATTTCAAGTAATGAAAATCATATATTAAAAAAAAAAAAAATCGTAATTGTACAGGCTTTTAATATAAATCATTTTCTAATATCAAATTTACCAAGATTTTAACTACCACTTTTTCGCATAAAAATTACATAATCGCAGACTATGTAAATGCGTTTAATTAAAGCGAGTTAAAACGCGTTTAATTAAAGTGAGAACGCGTTTAATTAAATCGGTTATTTCTTTTCCGAATTAGCGATAATAAAAATCTTGGCAAATATGCTAATAAATATTTTATAAGTCATTGAAATTATAAATGTTATTTTATACCTATAAGTTAACCTCAGGAAATTAGTAATAATGTTAAGTAACAAGACGTTTTAGTGTATACAGAAATAAATTTTATGATGCATTTAGATGTAAAAAGAAATTTTTCGTTGCCCATAATAACTAAATTATTTTTATTATTATTATGATAATATTTATAATAACTGAATTTCCCTCCCAACAAAAACAAAATGTTATTTCCGAATAGTAAAATTCAAAATAGATCGAGATATATTTTATCTTTTTCATGTTATAAAATAAATGCGAAATAGCACATTTAATATAAAGAAATATTGATGTCTTTTACGCCCCGTTTCATATTTAAAAAGTATAATTTTATTACAATACTAACATGGTTCGTACGCCTCCTTGAACTTTGCAGACCAGAAAATTTTTCGGCACCAGTATTATCTTATAGAAAATTTCTTCTTAAAAGAAGGCGAATTTTGCGCGTTGAACCTAGAATTTGTTTGCTATAAAAAAAAATACTAGTACTTCACCTGGAGATATCACGGAATCCGTACGAACCATGACTAAGCAATTCTTCTAACGTGATCATCTTTCAGATGTGCTTTACAAATTTGTTGTGAGGTTTGCAGTCGTAAATTCTTATAAACATATTTGATAAATTTGTTTGATACATGAAGCACGGCACTCCTATTCGGTTAAAAAAATTGGAATATTTTATTCTACAGTACTTATGTAAACACATTTTTAAATTGTCACGACATCATTTCGGTTGTCAAAATTCTATTTAAAATTCACACTTATATTAAATTTCAGATTAAATAATTTTAAAGTTTGTGTAAAGTTTTGTTCTTCACCCACTAATCTACAACAATTATGACCGATGACATAAATAATTTTCTTTCGAAAGATCTTTTCTTATTTTTTCTTCTAGATTCACCAACAAATGTTTTTTCATTACATATAAATTCAAACTATAAATAAAAAAATACTGTATTTTTAATTTTATTTATTACACATTTCGTAAAATTATTTTTATGTTGAGATTGAATGGAATCGTCTGTCGTTTTCATGTTGTTTAAAATATGAAATTACTTATAGTATATAAAATAGAATATTTTATATCCTATGTTTTATAAAATAGAATTTCATTTTTTCTAACAACAAACTTCTGTTAATGATTATGATAAAAATATCTAATTTAGAATATCAACAGAAATTTATGATCAGATAAAATATTTTAAACTATATCATTTCGAATGGATAAACATATAAATATATAATCTCTTATCGCTATGTTAATATTTTAAAGTAATAATTGATAAAACTAATTTATATTCCGTAATTGTTTTCTAAAATAATTGGGGAAAAAACGTCCATAACAGTGTTTGCAATAAACTAAAAAATACACAACAGTCTTCTAATTGAAAATTTCGTTATTTCATGTTCCATAAATTTCACCACACTATATAAAATTGTAAAATTAATTGGAGCGCAAGTTGCATCTATCGAAAAAAAAACTGGATTATAGTTTTAATAACATCAGAATTAATTATTAAAATTTCTTAGCAATGAAAAATATTTTTCTCTCATTAGCGAATTAAAAAATACATTGACCTAATTAACTTTTCTTTTCATGCATTAGAATGAAAAATAAGTTTTAGTAAATATTTGTTTAAAATAATTCTTATCGCTGATTTTATTTTCTATTAAAGCCCATAAATTTTAATGTTACATATAAAAATTTACGTATGCATATTTTTTCGATTTTAAAATTAAACTTAGGCTTTCTTCATGCAGTTGTAAAGCTAAATGCAGCTTAAATTAAAAATCTATTAAAAGAGAAGTAAAAGACTTCTGGATTATAATTTCATTAATTTTAAAGTTCGATCTGAATTTACCAATACCGGAAATTAATTATCTTGTATTAATGAATATAATTTGTTTTTCTACTTAACAATGTTCAATATGATGCTGTAGAAAATAAACTTTGTTAAATATTTTGTATAAAGTAATTCATATTTGTGCTTTAATGTAGTAAAAACATATATTATACAGTATTAAATTTTAGAACTTCATAACTTTTTACGTATTAGGGAAGTAATTTTGGTAAAATACGTGAAAGGGGTTAAAAGTATAATGCTAAAATTTGTAATTTAACCCTCCGCCTAACAGACGGGTCCAATGCACGCGACAGGTACATTCAAACCAGAAATTTCTTTGAAATAAACTAAATATAAAAACGAAATTCCAATAATTTAAATAAGCAAGTTAAATATTTAAAAAAAAAATTCTGGTGTACAGTTTTTTTTATAAAACTTGAGCAAATTTTCCAGTAGTTCTAGGGTTAAAAAAAAAATTGTATTTTAGATTTACAATAAATCATTAAGAACTGCTTAATACCTATTTAAAATATACATTATAAACTATATTTGTATTAAAAAAAATTGTTTGAATAGAACGGGAACAATATTATTTATTATATAGTTCACACGTTATTATACAGATACACGTATATATATAATTTTGTTAATTAATTTAAAACATATCAATAGAAGGAGAACTGTAGAATTTCAGAACAAAAATCTTCAAAATTGTATTTATAAGAATATACGTGCTTTCCCCCCTATAGATGCGCGTTTATACAAATCTAATAGACAGCAAATCGGGATATACGAATTTAAATCCAAAAATTTTATTCCTGTGTCAAAGGATAGCTATTGTCCCACAAAAAGAAATATGCAGATATAAACTTCTTACCGTGTGAAGAACGTATATTATTCCCACATAACTGTAAATTCTTTGGATATATTCTGATATTCAGGCAATCCATTTGAATAAATGCCTCTCACATCGCCTGGGAAAACAGACACCAATCAAATATTTGATGTGAATTCATCAGTTCCCTTCTTCACATAAACGACGAGAAGACAAGTGAATTTTTCCTTCTGACTTCTAAACCGAACGATCCCGCTCTGATCACAGATTCCCCAGTCCCGCACTGTAACCCAGAAGGCGTGGGAGGACACCAAGCCGTTAGCGCCACCTTGTGGAGAACTTACTCAACAAAAGAATTCGCAAGAGGTGACCAAAAAAAGAGCAAATGACGAAAAAAAGCAAAGGATACCAATTGCTTTTCCCATAAGGGTATGCTATCCCACCGCAAAACAAACTTCATATCAAAGAAAAAAGATTTTGTGGATCTGATAAATTCTCCTTTGGGGAATATGTAGGAGACGTGACGTCACGAAAGGCAACAGGTGCTTTCAGTTGCCATGGCAACTAAAATGGGCCTCAAATATCGCCAGGACAGTACTGAAAGACCCGGGATTTGGAATAGCTTTTATGAAGATGTTGGAGATACTGAAGGAAATGACAGAAAGATAAAAATGAAGGTTGTCACGAAAGAGGGTTAGAAATAATAATTGTAAAAAAGAACCGCGGATAAAAAACCGTTTTATTTAATTCAGCTGTTTAAGATAAAAGAGGTCGGGACGCTTTGAAATAATGTAATCAATTACGCAAAAAGCGTGAGGAATGCTTTTGTATGTTTTGAATTATTATTTTTATCTTTTTCTAAAATATCATTCCAGAATGCTATTTTGTGCTGCGTCTAAAATGCTATATCACGAGGCTTGAGGCATGCAATGTATATTCATAACTGGAAATGCTTATTATATATTTTAGCTGAAAATGAGTGAGATTCTGAATTCACTTAATATTTAAAAATAGATTTAAGAGCTTAATTCTTCTATATGCAAATGAAATAATTCTGGGTTGCTTTGAAAAAATACCGTCATGTAAGCAGAAAATGTAAGGAATGTTTTCGTGTGTTTCAGTTTTGTATATTATATCATTTACGATTCTTAAAGCATACATTAAAAATATCCAAATTACAAATGTTTAACATATTTTAACTGAAAATCATCTTTCAGCTGACGTAAAATTTTGCAGTGAATTGCAGAGCCTAAATATTATTATTTTTAAAAGTCTAAGAATTAATTATTGGTGAAAATTACCATAAAAACCACACCATAATTACCATAATTACTACATTTTTACCATAAAAAATATTTATATCAAGTATTTCAGAAAATGATTTATATCATAATCGATTTTTAAAAAATGGAATATAATCTTTGTATCCAATTACAAATTCGCATTTATTTGCAAGTATAATGTTTTCCAATCGGAAAAGAGGGAAATTTCATTATTTTAAAAAAATAATAATCAAACTATTACAGCATTAACTCTTCCGGATCGGCAGCATTTACTCAAATTTTATTTGGTACCACTTTTTTTTTTACAAAGTTATTTTTACTTTAAAAAAAACTATGAAAATGCTCTGATTAACCCTTAAATGCCGGGTGTTGCTTTTCCGCAACATACCCAATTTAGGCTCTAAAATACTATTAGAATAATATTGAAGCTATAATACCTAATGCTGGCAATAAAATACATTCTGAAAATATTATGAAATCAATTTTCAACATGTAGATGGCAACACTTGTGTTGTTTAAGAATAAAGATAGATTTATTTTTTCAATTGTTGCTACTTGGTCTTTTTGTTTTGTTTGGAAGCTTGCGAAATACCCTATTTTATTCTGCAGGGGGCAAGTAAAATTTATTTCTTATCATAGTTCCTAAAATTCTTGTGTAAATAGAATTTTATCAAGGAAAATTATTTTTTCAATTAAAGACCAGTATTGCCGAATAGTAACAAACTGTTTTTTAGCCGTAAACCATACTTAAAACAAAATATGATTTTTTAAAGTATTTTTCCCATGATTTGTTTAAAAAATGAAGCCCGTAAAACCTTATTACAATGATTTTTGAAAAATCAGGCATTTAAGGGTTAATGAAACTAAATATTACTTTTCTTTTTTACTGGTGACTGAAACAAATTTTGTATGCTCTTTTTGAGCGTGCATATATGCACCCATGGTCCCGAACGGGTTATAGTCAGTTATATGATTTTGAGAGTGGCACCCAGTTTTGAACTTTTCAGTTCCTTCTGAAACTATTAATAAACTCTGTTGATTTAAAAATAACCTGATTATATTATGTATTTCCAAACTTGTACTAACACAATTAGCAATGTATATCCTTCTGGGAAAAAAAAAATTCAACCATCGTACTGAAACAGAAAAAGACAGTCGTAGACAGTTAGTTTTCCGACTCAACAGATTAAAATATTTATGTGTGATTTTGGATATACACGTTTTGCTAAATACTCGGATTTGAATTTCAAAAGAACAGGGAAAAGATCAAACCTAGGGGTTTTTTTAGTAGACCATTAGCGGTTTAATATATTTTTAACCATTTAATTGTATGTATATCTAATTTTTTCAGCGTCTGCATTACTGACTATAATTTAAATCGTTTCCCCTTCACTGCACGATTTTTTCTATTTTTATGAAAAAAAAAATATTTGAAATCTATATATCGGCCTAATAATGGGAAAAATAGTAAAAAAAATTAATTTCCAAATTTTCAATTACAATTTGATATTTTATGGCGTGTACCCTATGTACACAATTAGGGTTTTAAAATAGCGTATTGCTATATTTTACAACAAAATGAGGTTAAATTAATTAATTTTATCAGTATTTTAACACTCTGCAACTTTTTTTTTATATTAATATTTTTTATTCATTGAAAATAATGAATGTAAATTTTACTGTTTAAATGTAAATTTTACTGTTAAATTTTTTTGTTTCCGAAGAACAAATTCTAATTTTTTGTCAAATAAGCCATCTGACATGGACGATATAAGTGTTGTTCCATTCTTTGGACTGTCCTTGATCAGGGATAGAGATCATAATGGACAAATTCATGGCACATAATAAGAATTACAGTGTTTTTAGGTATGTGCCAGATGTGGCACGTGGTGCAGTGAAGGGTTAATGCATCTTCTAATTACATAACATTTAAAGGTTATTTTGAGACTACCTTGTGGTATTTATTGCTGTAGGAAATAAATCCCAATGTTCTTACGTAGCACGAAATATCAGCCCCTGAATACAAGGCCTACGTGCTGACACAAAAAAGACTGCTGTAATTTCATCAGGCGGATCTCTTTCGGCATTTGTACCACCTTTAACCCTTAAATGCTCGGTGTTGCTTTTCGGCAACATACCGAATTTAGGCTCTAAAATACTATTAGAATAATATTGAGGCTATAATGCCTAATGTTGCCAATAAAATACATTCTGAAAATATTATTAAATCGATTTTGAACATGTAGATGGCAACACTTGTGCTGTTTATGAATAAAGATAGATTTATTTTTTCAATTGTTGCTACTTGTTCTTTTTGTTTTGTTTGGAAGTTTGCGAAATACCCTGTTTTGTTCTGCAGGGAGCAAGTAAAATTTATTTCTTATTATAGTTCTCAAAATTCTTGTGTGTTCAATGTTATAGAATTTCATCAAGGAAAATTATTTTTTCAATTAAAGACCAGTATTGCCGATTAGTAACAAACTGTGTTTTAACCGTAAACCATACTTAAAACCAAATGTGATTTTTTAAAGTATTTTTCCCATGATTTATTTAAAAAATGAAAGTCGAAAAACATTATTACAATGATTTTTGAAAAGTCAGGCATTTAAGGGTTAAATTTGAATTTCAATACTTTTTTTAACCTCTTGAGAGGCGGTGGGATACATTTTATCCCACCTACGATTAAGAAAGATTTGCACCAGAAAATTTTTATTACATTTTACTTTTCTAACTGGTGGAAAAAAGGCGTAAAATTGCTTTTCCTTATTTTGAAATTATGTTTTTTTCAAAATTTAACATTACAGAAACACAATTGCTTGCCCCTGAAAGGTTTAAGATTTCTTCGTCTAATTTATTTATTTATTTTTAAGATTAATTAAGCACAGACACCGCTGGCAACTAGTTTTTAATTCTATCTCGCACCATTTTCTCAAAACAAAAATATGTTTACCTATATTTCGACAACATATGCAAGAGAATTATCCGTTGACTTCAGTATAAAAACTTAATTCTTAATCTTTTATATATTTTATAAATTTATAAATTTTTGATTTTATCTTAAATTTATTGTCATTTACTTCTAAAGAAGTTTTAAACTACACTTGTTATTTTCCCAAAGGCTCACAATTATACAAGACATTCAAACAACAGACTGTGTGTTAAGTTGACCACAATTAGGTGATCCCTCAATGCTTCTCTACTGATCACTATGAGAAATATACTACATTTTTTTTTTAAAATAGAGATGCAAAAAGAATAAAAAAATAATTGCCTGTGGCATCCCTGAATAAGTAAAAGAAAACTCTTAAAAAATAGTGGTGTCCAAATTCAAGGAACTTTTCAAACACTTTAAGAGTCTCAGGACTCTTAAAGCATTAAAATTTTCGAAATTTTATTTTTTTTAGATGTTAAACGCCTATCTTTTCTGAACATTTTGATATAATTGTTTCCTCGAAATTCCTATTAGAAATGAAGTTATGGCTTTTACATTTATACACGTTTAATAGCTGAAATGTCGTTTCGGAAACTTTGAAGCCATTTCTCTCCAAATGACGTTTTTGGGCAAAACGCGCACGATATCTGAAAAACTTATGAATATTTTTTTCATGAAATTTTCAAAACATATGTTTCATGTTAGTCTTTATAAACTGAACCTAAAATTTCCTTTTTATTGTTCAAAACAATATTTTTTTAGGTGATTATACTGTTGAAATTTTCTTAATTTTGCATTAACTAAATAAAACTTTGTATTAAAAATATAAAAAAGCTTTAAATACAAAATAAAAATTAAATACCTAAATAACAAATTTATTTAGGTTCAGGGTAATTATTATAATCTGAAGTATAAGTAGGCACAAAAATTTTCATTCTAGTTGCAATACAGTACCGGACCTCAAATCCGGAATCCTAAAATCCGGACGACCCAAAATCCGGAATGGAAAAAAAAACTGAAATTCCGCGATGATCTCGAATAAATATTTCGTAAAAACGTCCATAGATGGCGCTACGTGCGCACGTAACACAGTGCCGAGCCAAACTAGACTCAGCAATTATTTTATTGCAATGTTTTTCTTTCATTAGTTTTAATCCAAATTTTCTAACAGAACTATCGTAGTTAGTGTTTGCACACATTTTAAATTTATTTTAAAAAGAAGCCCTTTTCTTCATTTATATAGAAAATGTAAAAAGAATAAATACAACGATGTATTTTCATTTTCTAAAAAATGTTTTTATGTTCCTAATAATGCGATGTACAGGATTAAAAAAAATTCTGATCCTTATTTAAATTTTTTTTTTTTTTAATTTATGTTTATGTTTGTTTACTTATACCTCATACGGCAATCCGCGATATAGATTGCTAGGCCTAACTCGCGAGCAACAACGCATTTTCATTTTCTAAAAAATGCTTTAATATTTCTAAGAATATGCAGTAATAGTATTTTCTTTAACTTATTTTTATTTTGAATTACTTTTTGTAATTTGTATTTTTGGCTTTATTTACACTAAGCCTAACATGGCAATTCGCGGTATAGATTGCTCCGTGGCATGTAAAATTTTGCCAAGGGCATGTACTGTATCTGTTTATTTATTTTGGTTGAGGACCTAAAATCCGGAAAATTCCGAAATCCGTAATGACCGCGGTCCCGACCAGTCCGGATTTGAGGTCCGGTACTGTACTAATTTTGTAATCGTGCGCGTAAGCTGTTAGGCCGATTTTTTGCTCATCAAATGTCTAACAGTTTTGAGCCCCCTATAAATGCTAATTCTGCATCTTATAATTTTTTAAATGCACGAAATGAAAGAACATACTTATATATTTTATTCCAATTAAAATTGTGTCTTAAAATTAAATACATTTTAAGATATTAATTGTTGAAAAGGGTCTTTTTTTTTCATTTTTTCCAATTTTAAGAGTTCTGAGACCACTTAATAATACGAATACGACACCCGCTATTTTTATGTCAGAATGTAGGTCTAGAATTAGGGCTGCCAAAAGCGACTATTTTTATATTCTGTCCGCAACACTAATTTTAAAAATACATTTTGTAGTATATTTCTCTTGCAAATGCTGTCAAAGCGATTATAGAAAATTTTTGTTTTGAAAAAGTGGTGCGAAATAGAATTAAAAAATAGTCGCCTGTGGCAGTCCCGTCGTATTCATATTGCAGTGGCGCAATTCTTATAAAAACAGGTTTCAGAACGAAATTTTACTAATATGTCCATATTTTCAGTGTTTTTTTCTAAGTATGTTTCATATCAATTCTATACTGTCACAACAATGCATGGACTGTTTTAGCATTAAAATTATTGTTGCTATTTTCTGCATAGAACTAGTCTGCAGTGATTTGCTTTGAGAAACATTTTGACATTTAAATAAAAACCATTAAACTGTTCAAGGCAAGGAAAGTCAAATAAATTCTTAATAAAAACTCATTTCAGAAATATTTTTATACTAGCTGCGTGGCTACCCAATATATTGCGTTTGCATTGCATGAGATCCTTTGATTTCATTACAGGAGAAAATAAATCTAAATTTACTATAAATTTAGAAATAACAATAATTTTATTAAATAATAAATTTCAAGAAAGAAATCATATTCAAAGTGCAAGTTACACAGAAAATTAAAAATAGAAATCATTTTGAAGATTGCGTGATTTTTTATGCGAAACTTTATTTGTAAAAAGTGTGTTGTTCTTTTTAGATTTAGGTTCCAGTTTCGGAGCAGTTTCGGATATAAATGACGTCACTTTTATAAACATTTAAAAATATATTTTAGTGTTTTGAATTATTTTTGTGGTTAGGTGTCAATAATTGTCCCCCTAAACGCAAAAAAGTTTAAATCTTCCTCCTTAGTTAAATGTGAAGTTAAAAAAATCTGTAATGTAATGATTTCAAAATGTCAGTAAGTCTGCAGACGATTTCTGATTTTTTTATGCAAAACTTTATTTGTCAAAGGTGTGTTGTTCTTTTAAAATTTGGTTTCCAGTTTCGGAGCTAAATAACGAACACATATAAGAATATATTTTAGCTATTTTAATTGTATTTTTATTGTTTTTCTTTTTATATTATTTTTATTTATATTGACTTCATGTGAATAGGGTCAATAATTGTTCAACCTAAATGTAAAGAATTTGATTCTTCCTCCTTATTTAAATGTAAAGTTGGAAAAATCTAAGATGTTATGATTTCTAAATGCCAATCCAAGGCGATATAAGTAAGCGTCCTATCTTAAATGGGAGAGGTAACCCCAAGACTACAGGAGAGGTCACATCAATCAAGGTCGCACGCCACGTAGCGGACGGGGTGAACTACAGAAAGATGCCTAACAGTTTTCTTCTTTATGGATAATCTATTAACCCCTTGAGGGGCAAGCAATTGCGTTTGTGAAATGCTGAATTCACACCGGAATCTTAAAAAAAATTCTATTTCAAAATAAGTAAATGCAATATTACGGATCTTTCCACCAAAGTTAGAAAAGTAAAATTTAATAAAATTTTTCTGGCGTAAAACTTCATTAATCGTAGGTGGTATATAATATATACCGGTGCCTCTCAAGGGGTTAATTGCACATCTATGAAATAACTGCGTAAGAGCAAACGTCGTGTTTTCATTTGTTTGTAGCATTTATATTCTGGTAGTAATAGAATGTTCTATTAATTTTTAATCGTGTTTTTTGACTTATTTATGATAGTTAATTATTTAAATAAAAACAGTTCTTTTTTAGAACTAATATTATTTGTTAAAATGGCAAAAGTTTTTCCATCGAATAACTGTAGTTTTCGAAATTGTAAGAAAATTATTTTTCTTATAGAATTCATATCTCTTCTTTCCCAAAGAGCCAAAACAAATTACGTACGTATTTTAACTTTAATTTATTAAAAAAAAAATTAATATATATTATCAAATGTTGTTGATTTAAATACGCTCGATTTTAATTATTTGCTTTTAATGAAAAGAAAAATGACGCATAAAAATTAGTAAGTAGTTAATGTGTAAAGATTGAATTTTGTAGTCTTATTTTTTACTCAATTCTTGATGTGCTAAAGTTATAAAAAGTGATATACACCTTTTCTATTCCAGATGAAAATACAATGTTTATCAAGATTTAGAATATGTATAGAATTTAATAATAAATAAAATATTCAATTTTAAGTCCTTTTCTTCGTTTATCAAGCGCAGACGATACATCGAAAATTATTCTAATATTCTTTTAATCGTATTGTATTCATGTTATTTAAGTTACAAATAGTTCATTTATTTAATTTAAAATTCATTTCATTTTGTATTCAGAATCACTTTAATTTAAAATGCATGCATTAAATGTTGTATTATTAAACGAGCAAGTATTGTTAATTTACAATTTGTTTAAATATTTTGCGAGTCCAGACAATAACTGCAAAAATTTTCCTAAAATCGCCAGATTAGATTTTTTTTTTTTTTTTTGAAGCATCAAAGCCATTTAGAGAATCCCTGTTAAAAACTCTATTACGAATTTCAGATTGTTACTTACTCACAGAAGATGAATCTTGTTTGCCAGATATATTGCAGAATATTTTTGTTACATCTTGTTCTGATAAAAATATGTGTATTTTTAAAAAAGTCGCAATGTCATTTCAGTTTAAGGGCTAAAGGCAGTAATGCTGTCGTAGCATTAGTGCTTTTCTCACGAAATTAAAGTGATTTTGCGACTTTTTTTTATGTACATAATTTTATCAAAACAAACTGTAATACAAATATTTTGCAATAAAACTGGGAAACAAGATTCATCTTCCATAAGTGAGCAAAGATTCAGAAAATATGTGCAAGAGATGCGCGGATAGTAGATATTCTGTCATATATGACGTCATACAGAAAACCCGCGTATTTGCATTATTCACCCCGTCCACCAGATGGCGCAGCTGTGTCAATATACTCCAAATTCCAGTATTGACATTGTACGCTTACTTATATCGCTTTGTGTCAATCAGTCAGCAAACAATTTTCGTTTCTGTAGAATTTACCACGGAGGAAAGAGATAGATGGAGATGCAGTATGCCGTAAAAGCGGTTTGAAATATGAAGGCGGTTATTGCTCAAATTTAAATTCCCTCATTCACCCAAACAAGACAAGAACCTGGAACAGGGAACAGGTGCTGCATTCTATAACTGCACATATTCTCATTTTTAATCGAAATTTTAATCATGCCTAGGGTCAACACGCGTATAATGAAAAATAATTTACTACAGTAAAAGAAAAAGCAAAGAAATACAGGTTTGAATTGACAAGCGCGTCAAAGCAAGTGGCTGTATTTGAGTCAAATGTAATGAATTTTAGGGTTACATTTTCGGCGTCACGCTCAAACACCATACTTCATCTCAATTCTTTCTCTGTACTCTGTGAGACTTCACTACTTCATGAAATTTGAATATGTAAAGATATTTTTTATTTCTTGGAAAATTTAATTTAACACTAGAATGCCCGAAAATTTTACCCAAGCTTCGCAAAAATATTTCACACCAGAATTTTAATTTAAAGTTTTTTAACTGATTTATTTAACGTATTTCTGCGTGGCTTAAATTTAACTTATTTTATGAAAACATTTCTGGCTCCAATTGGCATTTTTCCACATGGTCGGAGTCGATTCGACTCTGTCCGGGCGTTCTAGTGTTAATCAAGATTTATCCACCTTCCATTTAAATTGAAAATAATTTTCTTTAAGATTTTCTTGGGAAAATGACACCTCCCCACCGAAAAAAAAAAACTATTCCTGTAGTTTCCCCTTATCCATCTTTTATTCACGAAAAGAGCATAATATAGTTACTGCAATTTCAAGGATGTTATTAAAAGTTATATAACAAAAGCAACCTAGGTAACTAAATCAAATTTTTAATCTCTTGAAGCTTATATGACATCTTTGGATGAATGAAATAACTGTTAATGATTTCATCACCTAATGTTCGATATTCTAGGAGGAGGACTGGATAAATACAAATAGAGAGGTACTTTTATTATAGTAGAAATTTCAGCAACAATTTAGAATAATTTTAGTTATATGTTTTATAAATAAAATTATTATGTAAAAATAATTATAAATGCGTATCAGTACAGCGGTTACAAACTTTTAGGATAGATAGAGTACACCTAGACGACGGGAGATCACAATGCATGGTCGGAAACCCTTTCCTGGCGCGATAGTGACGACAGAAAACACAAGAAAGACAGGACATGAATAAGAGGAGAAAACATGTTCATTAAACTTAGTACAGCAAAAACTAAGAAAAAAGAACATTCAAGAGACAACGGTCGTCATGAAAGTAGATGTTCGAAATTGAGACCCCGGGCCGTGATGTATGGAAGCGCATCTCTGGCGCATGGAAGATCTAATGTTCTAGACAATTCCGGGAGTGTCCCGGATGCGTGCAACAAGTTCCTCAGCGCTTTCCAGCATTGTCCCGACATTTTTGCAGCAATAAGAATAATAAACATGTTTTTTCTTCCTGTTCGTGACCTTCCTTTCGTGTTTTGTGTCCTCACTACCGCGCCAGAAAAGCGTTTCCAACCATGCAATGCTATGTGATTTGCCATTGCTTAAATGTACTCTATCTGTCCTGAAAGTTTGTAACCGCTGTACTTATACGACCTATATATATACAGGGTGTTCCATTAAAGGGGTCCAATATTAATAGGGGTAATAGAGGAGATCACACGGAGCATAAATCAGTATATAATGCCTGGCCGGATCTCAATAATTTTCAAGTTACAGCAAATAGAATGAAAAATCGGAAATTTGTAAAAAAACCCTCATTGCTAAACTATCGATAATGCTACATAAAAACGAAGCACATATTTAGAAAGAGCAGAAAAAATCCTACGAAATGACATAAGTTGTTTTAGAATATTGAGAATTAATGGCGAGTTACAAGCTCTGAAACAGTGAAAAAATACAAAATCAAATATTTAGCAAAATAGTTAATCGTTAATTCCAAAAATGCAACTCTACCTACATCAAGGAAAATGTTATAAAATTTGGTCCATTCCGAAAGCTTTCGAAGAAGCTGACAATAAACCATATCAGTTTAATTGTATGGGAGAAATCAAGCAGTTCCCTAGTTACAACTCTGTACTGTTGCACGCTCGGAAAGGGCGAAACTCCGCCCATGACGATTGTAAACACCCCGTTTTAATATCTTTCAATTATACATTTCTGATCAACCTCTATCAATACCCTTTCATTATACAGTCTGGTCAAGTGAATGACATATTGTGCAGCTCTCGCCTTGTCTTAAAGCAAACTCCGTGACTGCTGCGTTTCCTCCATGAACTTTCAGGATGATGAAGAAGAAGTACTTTTATGCAAATTTTCTATGTGTATAGGAAGAAAAGTGTAATAAAACAGCAGTCATCAGTGGGCGTTATGTTAAAGGGAGGCTGTTGTAAGTGGGATTGTAGTAAGTTGATGTATAATAATTATGCCGGAATACTCTAACGAAGAATATGCGGACATGCATCTGATGTACGGGCAAGCTCATGTAAATGCATGTCTAGCACAGCGCATGTACCGTGAGCAATTTCCAAGGAGACGTTGCCCAAGTTCGAAACTCTTCATAAAAATCGATAGACGATTACGGGAGACTGGATCGTTTAATACAGCAAGCATTGATGCAAGGAAACCTCGACATGTACGAACACCTGCAATGGAAGAAGATGTACTAAATATTTTTAAAGATAACCCTCTCCAAGAGTACACGAGCTGCTGCGTCTGAAGTCGGTGTTTCTCACCAAAGTGTGTGGCGTGTTCTGCGTGCAGAAAACATGCACCCCTTTATGTGCAGCGGGTACAACTGTTATCAGTAACAGATTGTGCTCAGCGGACAGAATTCGTACGCTGGTTGCTTAATGTAACAGAAAATAATCCACAATTTCTGGAAAATATTTTATTTACTGATGAAGCAACATTTACGAGAGAGGGCGTGGTAAACACGCACAATATGCACACATGGTCATATACAAATCCGCACACTGTTTTCCCGTCGAACGCACAACAAAAGTTCAGTGTGAACATATGGGCAGGTGTCCTCGGCGATTATCTCATAGGACCATATTTACTCCCAGATGTACTCAATGGCAGTACGTACTTGGTTTTCCTACGGGATATCTTACCGCAGTTACTGCAAAATGTGCCAGCAACATTGCGCCACAATATGTGGTTTATGCACGATGGCGCACCGGCACATTTTTTCATAGGTGTTCGCAATCACCTCAATTCAACATATCCTGGGAAATGGATTGGACGCAGTGGACCTGTTGCTTGGCCCGCACGCTCTCCAGACCTCAATCCGTTAGACTTTTTTGTTTGGGGACACCTTAAATCGCTGGTGTATGAAACGCCTGTGGATACACCGGAGGATTTACTAGCGCGAATCGTTGTCGCTGCAGGAGACATTCCCAACTCCGTCGGAGTTTTTCGGCGTGTTCGCCAATCTTTACGACGTCGCTCTCGGCTGTGCGATTCTATTAATGGGCGCAACTTCGAACACCTATTATAATAATGTCCGTTCGTCTGCCTTCCGACATTGAACTGTGCAGCGCAGGCCAGAAGACTATGCTTCACATATGTCATAAAGTACGTGGAATGTAATTCTTTATTTGTCATTTTTCTTTTATTTTCAACACTTTTTGGCACAGTATTTTGTAAGTCACAGACTGTGGTGTACTCAAATTGTAAATTACAAAGTTTGTATGAATTAATTTAAAATTTAGTGTCTTTTTTAAATTTATAATTAATAAAATTATTATGCTATTTGTTATTATTATTTCCTATCATAAATTATGCATGGAACTATTAATAAAGAGGAACTGACATATCCTTAAAATAGTGAAGCTTCAACTGTAACCGCTATCAAAGGGGTTGTTTATCGACGGTGGAAGCTCCCACCAGTAGGTTTATATAGATATTTTAAAATTATTTAAACGCCTTATTTTTACAAAATTTCAGTCATAAATACTGATAGAAACAAATTTTCATTTTTACTGGTAGGAGTTTTCTTTGGTGGTAGTTAGGCCCTGAGTTTCCGCCATATTGTGACAACCATGTATACAAACTGACAGTTTTATAAGGCATACTGACACCGGTAAAAACAAATAGAAATTTTTATGACATTTTTGAAAAAAAATTCCATGAATAAGACTCTTCTTCAAGACGAAATCTTCTATTCAATTTTACTGGTGTGACGCTTGACCTATCGGTAGTCAGAAACTGAAGAACCGATTTTAAAAAAGCAGCTGCCATATTGTGACAACCTCCTCAGTTACTTCACTCGCAGCTGGTAGACAATACACTATATGTCTCCTCCTTTTTATTCATAACTCCATTAAATTATGATGCACATATACATACAATAATTGTCCATGTAAAACATGTACTGAAACTTCTTGCATAGTTACAAATCGCAATATTTTTAATTATTTCCGAATTTTCACCACCAGTTTAATTTTAAAGAATTTAACTTAAGCTTTATATCAATAAAAGACCACTTTAAAATGTAGACTATTATTGTAAAGTTATTTTGGTTCATTCAACTCTTGAATAATTAAAAATGTTGCATCTCAGAAGAAGCATGATCGAAAATGTATAGTTGAGAGTTATTAAAAAGGCGGTGTTTCCAATCGTGATGGGCGGAGTTTAACCTTTGCTAGTGTCAAAGAAAGCGGAGTTGTAACTAAGAAACTGATTAATTTCTCTCACACAATTAAACCGATATGGTTCATTGTAAGCTTTTTCGAAAGTTTTCGGAATGGACCAAATTTTACTACATTTTCCTTGTTGTAGCTAGAGTTGTCTTTTTAGAATTAACGATTAACTATTTTGATGTATATTGGATTTCGTACTTTTTTCACTGTTTCAGGGCTTGTAACTCGTCAATAAATATTGCTATTTTAATACAATTGATGTCATTTTGTAGGTTTTTTTCTGCTCTTTCTAAATATGTGCTTCGTTTTTATGTAGCATTATCGATAGTTTAGCAATGAGGGTTCTTTTACAATTTTCCGAATTTTCATTCTATTTGCTGTAACTTGAAAACTATTGAGATCCGACCAGGCTTTATATACTGATTTATGCTCTATGTGATCTCGTCTATTACCCCTATTAATATTGGACCCCTTTAACGGAACACCCTGTATATATATATATAAACGGCTACTTCTAACATAATACTGCAACGAGTTTAATAATATGTCGCTTAACCCCTTGGGGACGAGCGGCACGCATGAAGCGCTCAGAATCCTTGTTTTTCCTCACCAGTAAATTTTTACTGTAAAATTTGCCTTATTTAATCAGCGCATTTTCTCGATTCTTAAAGACATAAATTTCTGTTTTTAAAAAACGGTGAAAAAAGATTAAAAATTTCGTAAAAGGCCCCGTCCCGAAGGGGTTAATATAAAATAATGTTCATATAATAAATACATGGCACCCACTCCGTTCGTTTCTTCAATACCTTTTTTTTTAAACCAAAATCTTCTTTTGAAATTTATGTTGCAAATTTTGTTGAAACCTATCCCAAAGGTAATTTTGATTAGGAATGTTGTAAAAACCTAGCATGAAAGTATTCTTCTGCCTTGCTGGTAGAGTACACTAGAAGCACCAGAAAATTGAGTCAAGTTTTACAAAAAATATTTCACACCACAATTTTGATTTACAACAGTTTAACTTTATTATTTAATATTTTCCTTCTTTGTCTCTTTTAAACTTATTTCATAATGAAATTTTTGGTTTGAACCGAAACATATTCATATAGTAGCCGTCAAAATAACGGCTCACGGTAGTTATTGTGTTAACACTAGAACCGCCTGAAATTTTACTGAAGTGTTATAAAAATATTTTACACCGGAAATTTTAATTGAAACTACTTAACTTATTTATTTAACTTATTTCTTCGTGGTACATTTTAAACTTATTTTAGAAAGAAAAATCTGGTGATAATCGAAATATTTTTATTTGGTAGCGGTCAAAATGACCGCTACGGCGCACAGTGGGGCAAAATCCCCAAAAGCTGGCTAAAATATGAAAAAGTTATTTAAATGCCACAAAATTTCGTACACAGGTAATTTTCAGGATGCTAATCTCGATTCTAAAATTAAAATTACAAAATACAAAATGGCGGATCCAATATGGCGGACTTAAAATGCTTTGAAAATTATTCCATTTCTATAAAATTTCGTATACAGGTACTTTCGAGGATGCTAAGTACGATTCAAAAATTAAATTTAAAAAAATGGCGAATTAAAAATAAAAACAATTAGATTAAAATAAAATAATTCGTGTTTCGAAATTAAAAAGTTCCGCGACTAAACGTTACAAGGTGTTTTCAAGGAACTAAGATGTTTTTAATCGAAATTATACGAGGAATATTTAGTTATGAAATACAATTAAGTACATTAACGAAAAATAAAATACTACAAGGTTTAATTTCTATATATTATTAAAATAAAACGAAAGGCTATTCTAAAATTCATCTTCTAAATCATCTGTAGCATACTAAGTAGACTCTTCAGAAGGGGGTGTCGAAATATTTTACAGAAGTTTCTGTGCCTCTAGGGGCAAGGATATTAGTTTCTCCTATGGTAATTTACCTAACCTTGAAATGAAGGGATATGATAACATTAAAAGCCGCAAAAAAATCTTCGTCCTACTGCATTTTAGGGAGAAATCTTTTCGATACCTTTTGATCAATTTGTTGCACGATTCTTGAGCGTCTCCCGGCATTTGCCCAACAGGCAATAATGAGGAAGCTATTATTTCTGTGACATGAATAAGTAGTTTGTGCACTGAAGTTGTCATATAGAACTAGGAATACAATTCGACGAATTTACAAGCTGTAGTGACCAATAATCCATGAAATTGGTCAAATGAATGTAAAGAAACCACTTGTAATATGACGTGGAATCGTTTGATCAAATCTTCGTCTACGCTTCTTAAGAAAGCAGAGATAGTTGCGTTGTCAAAGAATCGACGAGCTGTGTTGTAATCATTTGTGTTTCCAAATCCGAGCTTTGATTTAATGACGAGAAGTCCTAATTGTAAACGAAATATTTTTTTGTAAATTTTGTTTTGCAATTTTATTTTTTTTCTTCTCGTCCGGAGTGCACACTTGCCACTCCTTTATATCCCGTTTGTATGCCAAATGCAAGCTACACTCAAAAGATCTTATATAGGCATGTGACGTGGATATCCCGAATTGTAAATGATTTCAATTCATTTTTACTTTGAAAATGTCATCAAGATTATTAAACTGGTTTGAAGTTGCCTGATATAGGTATCAACGTTGAGTTGACAAATTACTAGTAATGACAATAAAAATTTTACAATCAATCGTGGTTAAAGCTAGTTTGTAATTAACGCCTACTTATTTTCTATCAATGATTGTTTTAACCCCTTAATTCTCGCTCCCGTCATATTCTCGGGCTGTGTCTTTTACTCAAATTGTTTGATTCCCACCAGTTTTATAAAATAGAGAAATTGGCTATATTTTAGTATCGTTTTTCCTGTCATTCAATAATGTGAATATTTCTTTTTCATAAATGTGGTGCCAATAAGCAATTTGAATTTTTCAACCGTAATTTAATTCGAGCGTTAAGGGGTTAAAAGGAATAAGTTTACTCTTCTGATCTGTAGTATAATCCATTTCACTGACAGTAGCTTCCGTATTTTCGTGCAAAAAATTAATTCTGATGAGCCTAAAAAATCGAGGAGATGAAGATCTCGAATTTTTCCAGATAACGATTTCTGAATTATTCGCAACACTTAAGTTCTAGTAACCCTAGAGAAGTGAAAAACTATTTGAACCTACTTTCTACTATAATCAACGCTAAATTTTTGTTTAAAAGTACTTTGACCAGATGTACTATCACATCCCTACTTGAAAATAAAATTCAGATTGCTAATGTTCTCGGGAGGCAGATTCTTAATAATTTCAGTTTGTATTAATAAATTACGTGCTGCAGTATGATCTAGCAAAGATTGCAATTGACAAGATAATTCTTCTAATTGCGATAGAATACACAAAATTATTAGCTATAAAGATAAGAAAATGTATTTCTATTGTATCGATGATAGAGAATTCTTTTCATTTTTTTGTTACTAATCTTGCTTATCAAATTCCTTTATGCTTAAGATAATAAAACTTATTTGTAATATAATGCATAATAATCTATCAAAAAAACTGAATAATCTAAAAATTTCAAAAATGTTTGCCAGCTAAATTACTGTGAAAAGTAATAAATGTCATAGCTTTTGAAGCGACTAAAAAAATGATATTTTTACCTTTGGTTGCAAAAACCTGCACGAAATGCAGAATGGCAGTTTTTGGCAGCTAATTTTTCATGATTCATTAGATAATAGTTCAGGCTGTTGTTTCCATTACATGTCGTTACGGAACACAGTGGAACTTATAAACTTTTTGATGTTTGAAAGCAAAAAAAAAATATTTTTTTTTAAATGTATCAAAAATAGTCATGAAATTATTAAATTTTATGTACTTAATATAAGTTTTGTAACATGGGCAAAAAAAGTACACACTATCATCGTGTGAATCCATTTTAAAGCATTAAAGTCGGATGATATGGGAAAATGTAGCACGTGTTTAGAAGGACCTTTGTTTTGCTCTTTTTGTTCGCCTCAGATAATAATCCTCCAATCGTCACTTTTGAAATGATACAGGTTGCCAAAGCAAAACAAAAACTTTTTATAAATATAGATTCTGACCCTCTAAACTTTTCTCTAGCCATCATTATAGTCAGAATTTCCTAAATATTAACTTTATTTTTCGACTTTTGTCCAGCTTTTTTGGAATTTTGCCCCACTGTGCGGCGGTTCTAGCGTTAACACGTTGAATGCCACCATACTGATTTGCCAATTTGGCCTCCATTTTATCCAGAAATTTAGTTTTCATACCAGAAATAAATAATAGTATGTTAAGCTTTATTTAATAAAAGACATTTGGCGGTAGCATAAAGTAAAATATCTTTTTCCGAAATTTCCGGTATCAATTTAAAATTTCTGATCACTTTCGCTGCGGATCCCGCGCCAGCGCGTGGTGACAACAGGGGGGATCGGCAGCGAAAGTGTTAAAAATGAAACTCTGTAAGAAAAGCAGCAATGGCAGCGTTTTTTACAAATTTCTCGTTTGCATTTCAAAGTTTTGAATGATTTTTTAAATGCGATGTGTGATGTCGATATCTAACAGGATTCTTTCGTAATTTTAGGATTTTGGTTGCAGGTCCTTTTTTTTTCTCTGGAGACACTTTCAATTTTGGATCTTGATGCGAAAGGGAAAATTTCCTACAAACAAGATAAAAAAAGCACAGAAGAACTGGATTAGTCCTATGGAAAAAAAAAAAGAACAATACAAATAAGAAATTTAAATCGGCCGTTTCCATTGGTTTATCATTACATTTGTTCGCGTTACTAATGTAGACTCTTAATGCATATTAGATGTACATTTCCAATTGGGCGAAAAATGTCCGGACCAGGATTCGAACCAGGGATCTGCTGGCTGAAGCCGCCAATGCTCTGTCATCTGAGCTATCCCGGACTTTTTCAGTTGGGTTAGCTGGGTGAAAAAATTCCACCAGATTCGTCTGGGATAGCTCAGATGGTAGAGCACTGGCGGCTTCAACCAGGAGATACCTGGTTCGAATCCTGGTCCGGACATTTTTCGCCCAGTTGGAAATTTACATCTAATATGATTTATTCACCAATTAGAATAATTGTGTTAAAATTAATCTAGTCTTAATGCATATTAATATTTGGAAGGTAAGTGGATATGGCACATCAATTTTATTAATATGAGAGAGTGCTCTTTTCAGCTTTCTATTGTTTTGTATTTTCAATACATTCAGATTTACTCATCTAGTTGTTAGTTTTACGTTTGATAAATTATAAAATGCAAAATATTATTGGTTTAACCAAAATATGTTAATTATCATAAAATATTGAATCAGCTAATTTTTCTAATATGTTTTTATTATAGTGAGAAATGAAAAGGATTTTGTACAGGGGTACAAAATCAGGGTTGCTACGCTACAGGGAATTCCCAAACCAGGAAATTCTTCGGCACCAGTACTTTCTTACAGAGAACCATCCTTTAAATCAGGCCAAATTTCTTGCGGTTAATCTAGATATATTTTTCTATAAAAAAAATACTGATATATCGACTGGAAAATTCTCTGAAGCGTGGCAACCCTGAAAATATAGAGACTTTCAAAGTTTACAATAAAATAGATTGAACTTAAAATTGAAAAGGATTTTCCAGGAAAAGATGCAATTATGCATACGCATTCTCAGTGAAAATAATTCGTTAAAGCAAATTTCAATATTTGATTCAATACATTGTTTTTCGTTTGACAAATCTTAAAGTATTTTTTTTTTGACAATAACATTATTAGTAAAATTATAATTGTAGTATTTATATGTTAACTTACTAGTAATTTATATGTTAACTTAGTAGAAATTTACATGTTAGCTTAGTTAATAAATTAAATTAAGCGATGTAATGATATCATAGGAAATAATTCATTAAGGTAAGTTTCAATATTTGATTCAATCCTTTTTGTTTTTCGTTTCACAATTTTACAATGTTTATCTTTGACAGTTACGTTATTACTAAAAAATTATTTTGTTAATAATTTATAAGTTAATTAGTGGATAATTAGGATTGAGAAATGAAATGATGTCATATAAAATAAAACATTAATGTAAATTTCGAAAATGGATTCAATACTTTTCGAGTATCATTTGACAAATTTAAAATTCTCTTATTTGACAATCACAATATTAGTAATATAATTTTACTAATAATTTATATGTTAAATTAGTTAATAAATTGAATTAAGTTTTCTAATGATTCATATTTTGGACAAATATCAGTTTATTGTAACAGTTGTTAGTTTTACACGAAATAAAAAATGAAGTAGAAAGCATTTTTCTCCATGTAATGTAAATATAAGATGGATAAATACCTGTAATTTTTAATTCAAATGAAATATTTTAAAATCGATTTTATTTCATTGAGAATTGTACTATATTTTAATCAGATTTTCAAATGCAGTTTCTTTCGAAGTTTATTACTGGAAAGACCTAAACTGAATTTGAATCTGATATTTGTAGTAAAAGTCAGTTTCCAGCCGTAGTTAGACATTCACATTGTCATTGAAAATATCTCATGAATGCATTTCGTTTAAATATTGCTCTCAATACGTTTGTGTTTTAATGTTTTTATAAAAGATTCATTCTAGTGCTTGGGCGGAGTTTTAATTATGTCACTTTTCTATTTCATAGAGAAATATTCATAGATATTTTTATACTTTCACATTGATAATGAAACTTAAATTTTCCGTATCGAAAAATCATCATTGACTAAGGGCATGGCTTTCTACATTACAGAAAATTCATGTATATCATGTTGCCCATATTTTTTTTTAATTTTAAGACATTTTGTATTAAGTTCGTACATTGAAAAACATTTAGTGATGCATCAACTTGGGAAACCTATCTAGAAAACCAATTTACAAAAGACTTTCGGAACAGGGAGGAGCTTTTACTGGTCTAAAATTCAGATTTGATAAAAAATGTGATAATTACTTTAAAAATACCTAAAGTATGACTAAAGTGTACAGCTTGTATTTTTCCCTTTGAATACTTTAATAGTAATAAAAAATTAACTCAATTGCTGGTTTTATAACAGGATATTATTCTATCCACATTTTCTGATTAACCTCTTCGTTCCCAAAGCTAAAATAATACTACAAATACTCATTCATTGGTTTTAAACTAGTGCTGCACAACCTTTTTGACAGAAAAATCGTTTGCCACCACAAAAAATTTAAAAGTAACATCTGAATTATTTAACAGCAGAGTTTCTGTCAGTTAATTAGGAAAAATTTTCGGGATAAAAATACTGGTACACTCGGTGGCCCGCGGGCCACAGGTTGTGCACCCCTATTTTAAACAAACAAAATGACATCATAGATGACAGACAAAAGAACTTTTCGGAAATTGATACTTTAGGAGACTAGTAATTTAGGTTTACAAATAGGGATCTAAAAGAACAAATTCCGTTAAAATATCGCTAACCCAAATTCACACAATCACAAATTTAAGGCCTTTAATCAAGTGAATGATATACAAATCCTCAAAATATTTTATTCTAAAGGATAAGTTAAATAAGTTTGAAAATTTCTCAATTTTTTGGCCGCACCCTCTTAAAGGCGTTTTGAAAACTCAAGTGAAAATAACATCTATTTTATGATGAAATCAGCATAGATTTTGCCACTTATTGATTTGCTTTTAAAGCAAAAAACATTCAGCTATTAAGAAATGAAGTCAAAATGTAAAAAAGTCAAACAGTTTAGTTTTTATGGGGAAAAGAATAGAGGTCCACATAATGTGGACCCAGGTAGCGAAGAGGTTATGCGTTAAGAGCATAAACAATCTTCAGGAATCTCTCTACAATTATATAAAAATTCAAATACATAAAATATATCAACGCTCGTTCAGCTAATGTAAATAACATACAAAATTAATGCAAATGACATCCGGTTGTTTAGACGTTTCCCATAATTCAATTAGGAATCATGTTCCATATAATAATACTATGAAAGTATTTCTTGATATTTGCATATGAGTATCTTTTGCATTACATAAACTGATTTATGTTTAAGCCTCGCCTCATAATTGTATACTATTAATTTAATTTTCTTACGAGCTACGAACCATACATTGCATAGTTCTTTGTCATGTATAATATAGCATTCTTCAGAACATATTCATCAAAAAAAAATCTCTTCGAAACACGCCTACGTTAAATGATAAGTTATAGACTTCACATCTTTATTCTTTGTAGAATAATGAATAATCTTATGCATAACATTACGGTTTACGTATTAGATTAAACAATTATTTAATTTTCTGAATTCGATAACTGTCCCTTATATATTTCTATAAAAAAAACAGTATCTTTTCTAGAGAAAAATGTTTACAGATTCCAATTGAAAAAATAAAATAAGTTTGACAGATATGCGGAGACAAGTATTTTATAATTAAACAATTCCCTCTTAAACAGATGTTTATCTGTACAAATTCTAAAGAATCGAAATATTTGACTAATAATTATATTAATATAAATGCGTTTGTAAATATTGGAGGACCAGTGAACAAGTTGATTAACCTGAAATTGAAAACTATTACGTTTATTATAAATTGAAATATGTACTTTGTTACTTTCTAAAATTATATTTAAATCAAGGTAATCAGCCTCTAAACCATTATTGTTAGTTTTCTTTAGTGTCAGGGAATCAGGATAAATTTCTTGAGAAATTTCATTAAAATCATTATTGAAGTTTAAGACGATCAAGTCGTCTATGTATCTGTAAGCCAGGAACTGGAGATCAGCTTTATTAATACAGAACTGAAACTCATAAAAAAATAAAAACAAGTTAGCAGCTGTGGATGAGTAACTAGTACCCATACCAATTCCATTGATCTGTAAGTATACTTTAGAACTTGTATAAACGTAATTGTTGGAAAGGCAAAAACGACATAATTTATTAAACAGGTTAGAGTTGAAATCTGTAACATCTAAAAACAGTTCCGCTGTCTTTAAAAGTGCCTCCTTTAAACTATTAATAGGAATGATAGTGAATAAATTTTCAAAATCATATGTTTGGATAGAATTAATACTATTGCTTTTTAATTTTTCAGCAATTTCGAAGCTATTAGAAATAATCCAGAAACAATTACTATCTTTATACTTATATTTTAACATGTTCAAAACTTTTTTAAGTAAATCCTCAAATTTCCTATTAAAATTATTGCCTATACTGTTGACATTGCTGCAAATAAATCTATATTTTGTAGGAACTTTATGAAATTTAGGGGTCAGAAAAAGAAATGGAAATGATAGATTTTTACTACGAGGGAAAGAAATTTTTGTTTGCTTCGAAAAAGCCAAATGCTTATTGATAAGTGTCTGCACGGAAGATATACATACTTTGTAAGTTATACTATTATTTAACTCTGCATTGAGCATTTCAGCATAAAAATTTTTTCATATGACTGCCAAATTTCCAGCTGCTTTATCTACTTGACAGAAAACAAACATCCGCTTCAAATTGGTTATTTCATTTCTGATATCCATACTAAAATTATGATAAGTATAAGAAGAATTATTAAGGAAACTACCCTGAAACGATTTAAAATCGCTTAAAATATGTAGCTTCCAATCTGTAAAGAGGGGGATTGGTGTATTATATCTGTAACTTAAATTTAAAATAAAAGCATTCAAATCAGCTTTAAAAGTATTAAAACTTTTAACCCTAGAACTACCGGAAATTTTACTCAAGTTTTATAAAAACATTCTACACCAGAATTTTTACTTAAAACTATTTAATTTGTTTATTTAACTTATTATTGTCTGATTTATACATTTAGTTTGTTTTGAAGAAATTTCTGGTTTGAATAAATATTTTGAATGTACATGTCGGGTCCATTGGACCCTTCTGGTAGACAGAGGGTTAACTGGATTCAATTTTTTGTTAGTACGGAATTTGGTTCCGAAATTCAATAGATAACGTAGATTATCATTTTGATAATGCTCAGATCTCCTGTTACGATATGTTGTCCGGTATCGTTTAAAAACGTTGAATTTTTATAATCTTCGCATTTACATTCCAAATCCAGGTATGATTCAAGTTCTTGAGAAACATCTTTGTAATTAAATAGTATACTAGCCAGTGTTTTTGTATATTTGTAAGTCGCTATAACTGTAATATCCTTAACTGGAAATAAGCTATTGTATCTTGAAATTATTGAGCTTAACTGTAAATGATCAAAACTTTTTTGTTGAAAATTGCATA
The DNA here is from genome assembly GCA_963932465.1 of Maratus speciosus. Taxonomy (NCBI): domain Eukaryota; kingdom Metazoa; phylum Arthropoda; class Arachnida; order Araneae; family Salticidae; genus Maratus; species Maratus speciosus. Next base: position 603,114,805 of record OZ010791.1, on the reverse strand, counting down.
CAAAATAAACTTTTTCTATATCAGGAGGCCTACATTTGCCAATTTTATATAACAAAATATCATTAACTAAATCTTTAAATTGCAGGTTTGTACAATTAAAATTTGATATTTTCTGTTGCAATCTTCTCAGTATCTTAAACTTTAAACCAAATAGAATTATTTTAATCTGTCCAATATTGTAGCTATTACAAAACAAATTACAAAAATCCTGTAAAATATTTGATGGATTTAGGTCAAAATACTTTCTTTGTAATAATTTATCTGTATGCTTTCCACGTTTACCTCTTTTATATTGGAATGACGGTATAAATACAGACGAAAAAATACTATAAATACATGTAGAATTTTCCGTACGATAATTTAACTTTGTATTCAATCCGTAAGGATACAGGGATTTTAAACGAAGTATATAAAAACTTTCACTCCTTAATCGAAAAGAATCATCAATAATCTGCTCCGATATTTGAATTTTAACATTATGAAACCCATGCAAGAAAAAATGCTTAATCTCGAAAGTAGAATTGTGGTCATCTTTACTAGATAAATGTCTGTGATTATTGATTCTGTAATGCAGTTCACTAGATGTTTCACCAACATATTTCTGCTCTCATATGGTACAGGTTAACATATAAATGACATGTGTAATTTTGCAAAAGTGAAAATTCAAATTAACCGTACTATGTGTGTAAGAGCTTGCAGACAAATCTCCATTGGGTCAAGTTTTACATCTTTTATCATCACATTTCTTTAAACCCATTTTAATTTAGTTTATAAGCGTAACATATTTATATCAAGAGTTTTAGCAAGCATTTTAGCTTGTTGCAATAACAATAAAAGAGAGAAGAGATGAGCTAGTCCAAAACCAAATAAAAACGAAAAACAACAGTTGCATTTCAGTAATGCGCTAAAAGCTGCAAACTATTAAAATACAAATATATAAACATAAAGTATAGTAATCATCAACAGAAAACAAAATAAATTCATGTGAAATGCGCCAAACAGCTGCTGTAAAACACCTAGATTAAATATAAACCAGTATAAGATTATATTTATCCTGAACCAGCACACCCCCCCCCCCCTCACAGAACAAGAAAAATAACTATGTAAACATTAAAACTATAACAAAAACTAGGAAAAAATAGGCTGCGGCCTCATCGGCAGTGGGTTATGTTTCAAAAGCAGCCGAGCATTCGATAAAATATGCATTAGTGGCAGTGGGTTTCGGCTAGAACAGTGATAGCAAAATCAAATATTAACATTCGATGGCTATTATCACATGCTCCCCCACCGGACCCTACGCCAACAATATTAAATGAATGCCTCACCTGGAACACAGTAAAAGATGCTAAAAATATGTTCGTTGAAAAAACCACACTCAACCAACTTAGCCACATTGCCACAACCCAAATATAAAACATAAAACAAACTAAACAAAGCAGAATCCAACATCCAATCAACCAATCCTAATTCTTTCCAAGTCTGTTGCCAATCGACGCAGCACATCATCATAAAACCGTCCTTAAAAAGGCTTTAGGAAATATGAGTCATTCACTGACGTCGAAAAGCAATCGATCAGTAATGAAGAAAATCTGCAAAATCTGAATATTTTTTTATAAAAATTAAAGGTCTATTGTTTTTGTAATATAGATTACTTTTAAAATTAAACAATTCCCTCTTAAACAGATGTTTATCTGTACAAATTCTAAAGAATCGAAATATTTGACTAATAATTATATTAATATAAATGCGTTTGTAAATATTGGAGGACCAGTGAACAAGTTGATTAACCTGAAATTGAAAACTATTACGTTTATTATAAATTGAAATATGTACTTTGTTACTTTCTAAAATTATATTTAAATCAAGGTAATCAGCCTCTAAACCATTATTGTTAGTTTTCTTTAGTGTCAGGGAATCAGGACAAATTTCTTGAGAAATTTCATTAAAATCATTATTGAAGTTTAAGACGATCAAGTCGTCTATGTATCTGTAAGCCAGGAACTGGAGATCAGCTTTATTAATACTGTACTGAAACTCATAAAAAAAGAAAAATAAGTTAGCAGCTGTGGATGAGTAACTAGTACCCATACCAATTCCATTGATCTGTAAGTATACTTTAGAACCTGTATAAACGTAATTGTTGTAAAGGCAAAAACGACATAATTTATTAAACAAGTTAGAGTTGAAATCTGTAACAACCATAGCTGCCAACTTGTACGGATTTTTCGTGCCACAAAAATTTAATAGTAAATTTTACCTAATTGAATCACCGAATTTCAAGAATTTTTAACGTTTTAATAAGACGAAAATTTCTACTAAATTTTAGTGGTAAGAAAAATCCGTACATGTTGGCAGCTATGAACATCTAAAACCAGTTCCGCTGTCTTTAAAAGTGCCTCCTTTAAACTATTAATAGGAATGGTAGTGAATAAATTTTCAAAATCATATGTTTGGATAGAATTAATACTATTGCTTTTTAATTTTTCAGCAATTTCGAAGCTATTAGAAATAATCCAGAAACAATTACTATCTTTATACTTATATTTTAACATGTTCAAAATTTTTTAAGTAAATCCTCAAATTTCCTATTAAAATTATTGCCTATACTGTTGACATTGCTGCAAATAAATCTATATTTTGTAGGAACTTTATGAAATTTAGGGGTCAGAAAAAGAAATGGAAATGATAGATTTTTACTACGAGGGAAAGAAATTTTTGTTTGCTTCGAAAAATCCAAATGCTTATTGATAAGTGTCTGCACGGAAGATTTACATACTTTGTAAGTTATACTATTATTTAACTCTGCATTGAGCATTTCAGCATAAAATTTTTTTCATATGACTGCCAAATTTCCAGCTGCTTTATCTACTTGACAGAAAACAAACATCCGCTTCAAATTGGTTATTTCATTTCTATTACATTCTTATTACATTCATATTTTAAGAAAAATTTAAATATGAAATGTGGTACCAGAAAATTGAAAATGGAAAAAATATTTTTTTTTCTTATGTATTTAACCTTGATAAAAAGATTCGGGAGCAGTTTTTGTTTCGTCTATATCTTAAAAAATGGTTGAGTTATAACATTTTGAATTTCTACCGTGGCTGACATTTTGAAACGTCCTGATTTTTGTCACGTGATAACGGGTGTATTTATGAACCGATTTGGATGTACCTTGGTGTGTGCATAGTACATACAAATATCTCGACCGAGTTCGTTGTACAGCTTCATCCGCCATCTTGTTTCAAAATGGCGACCATTTAAAAAATTTAAAAGAATTTTAAATTTAAAATGAGATACCCCAGCTAAAAATGAACTGCAGTTTTTCTACAGAAGTGGAGTATTTTTTAGGTTTTTCTATAGTCAACTATAGATTTTCTGTAGTGCAATCTCGACTGTAAAAATACTTTAGAAATTCTGTGGCTAATGTGGCGTAATTTTGTAGTACTTTATTTCAAAAATACTCAGTGCTATTAACTTCAAAAATTCTATAGTTTATGTGAAGTCATCATAAACTTTTAAAATAATGAGATTTTGCGTCTGTAGTAATGAAGTAATTTTATCTCATAATTTTACCAGTTCGTCTTTTTCTCTTAGTGTTTAATTATTTTAGTTGTCCGAAAGGAATAAATTTTATTTTGTGTTAATCAGAGAAAAAGAAAATTTAGTTAAAATTAAATTTCAAAGTCCGAAAGAGAATGCCGTCCTCGGGTTACAGCTCCGCCCCCCCCCCCAAAAAATGAACTCTTTTTAACCTGACTTTAAGATAAAGTTTAAATACATAAACATGAAAAAAAATCGACCGAAAATTAACTACCAAGAGTGAGATATAGGGGGGTGAATCTCTCCCCCAACAGAAACTTCTTAGTTTCTGTTTAATTTTAAGTTATTCGGAATAAATAAATTTTACTATATTTTTCAAAATCGGAGAAAATAAGATATTTCCGTTAATTAAATTTCAGACTTCAGGGATGGCAATGAGCCTTCCACCCCCCTCCCCTCCTTAACGGATTTTTTTTTATTTCTTTTATTTTAAAATACTGAAAAAGAATGAATTTTACTATGCATTTCATAAAAAAAGAAAATTTAATTACTTAAATTTCAAAATCCAGGGAAGGGAAATGGCTTTTTTCTCCTATCCCCCTTTCCCCCCCTTCCCCCGCTCAACTGATATTTCTGATATACTGCTTCTCTTTTATTTTAAGTTTCTGAATATAAATAAATTTTACTATGTACAAAATCGGAGAAAAAGAAAATTCAGTTACATATCTGTTTCAAAATCCAGGAGCAACAATGACTCCCCTAGGCTCCCCTCTTTTAACGGAAAATTTTGGTTACCTTAATTTTTAAGTTACTCGCAAAGAATAAATTTTACTATGTTTTTCAAAACAGGAGAGAAAAAATTGGGTTACTTAAATTGAAATATCTAGGGAGAGCGGTAATTGGTCTCCTATGCCACCTTCCCCTAAACGGAAATTCTTGTTTCCTTTTTTTTAAGTTACTCGAAAAAAAATAAATTCTTCTATGTTTTCAAAATAGGAAAAAAAGAAAATTTAGTTTATACAATTTCAAAATACAGGGAAGGGCAATGGGCCTCCTATACCGTTCCCTCAACTGAAACTTTTTAGTTCCTCTTTTAATTTAAGTTAGTCGAATTAAATAAATTTCACTATTTCAAAACCGGTAGAAAAAAAAAAAACTAGTTACTTATATTTTAAAATCCTGGGAGGAACAAATGACTGTTCTATAACCCCCCCCCCCCCCCCCCGCCTCCTCCTGACGGAAAATTCTTGGTTTCTTTTTTTTAGTCACTCGCAAAGAATAAATTTTATTATGTTTTTCAAAATAAGAAAATAAAATTAGTTACTTACTTCAAAATCTAGGGAGGGGTAGTTGCTCTCCTATGCCCCCCTCCTCCCCTAAACGGAAAATTCCAGCTTCCCTTTTTTTAAACATACTCGAAAGGAATAAATTCTACTGTGTTTTTTAAAAGCAGATTTTTTTTTTTTTTTTACTTTAATTTCAAAATCCAATGAGGAGGCACCCCCCCCCCTTTTTTTTTCTTTTTCATAGCACACCCGGACCCGGATTTACTAAATGCACAATTTGCCCTTCTCCCCGAAAATACATGACTCCCAGTTCGTATGAAAATTACTTCTACTTTATAAAAACGAATGAAAAATAAATAATTCTTATTAAATATTTTATTTTAAATTTACATTGGAATATTTGATTATTGTTCACGCAGCTGATGCTGCATTTCTGACTAAATAAATATTTATTATTTAAGTTAATTTTTAATTATAATTGATTTAATAATTATTAATAATATTTATAATTAATAATTATTGATATTTAATATAATATTAATTATATATTACATAATATGAATAATATAATTTAAATAATTAGTAATTATTATTTATAATTAATAATTATTAATAATATATAATAAATTAATATTATTTAAATAATATTTTTTATTCTAAATTCTGTCCGGGATGCAGATACATTTTGCGCTGTTAGTGAAACGAGATTGACCAATCAGAAGCTCACATTTCGCGAACTTTTCCCTGTTTTAAGGAAGCAAGCTTCCTGATTGGTCGATCTCGTTTCGCTAACAGCGAAAAATCTATCTGGATTCCGGCGGATGAAGCAGTAGTGCTCGTACAACTCAACTTTCGATCTAGGCGGAATGCTTTATTTACAATACATGTGACTCGCGATTCGACCTTCGTCTTTTTTTCATAGCCCCTTTTGTTCGTATTATGCTTTCGCGTTAATTATTATTATTATTATTTTTAAATGAATGTCAATAACCATAACATTGCGAATATTATGTACCGAGCTAATTTTTTAAAGAACTGACACCATGCCCGTTCGGTTTTTGCGTTCCTATTTTTTAAATCTGACTTGTCCGTATAATACTTTGATTATTCTTTTAGAATGTATATTTAAGATTGCTAAATTATGTACCGAGCTTGATCTCTCTTTTTGAAAGGACTATTATACTTCCAAAAAAGTGGGCCCTTTTAAAAGCCTGATTAAAAGCTAGTTAGTGTAAATTTAAGTAACTTATTGTTACTACAGAGGAAAAGAGTTCAATAATCTAAGTTTTTTATTGAATAGTTTTTTTTTGTGTGTGTATTGTTCGGGTTATTTAATGTAACTTTTCAAGTAGTGCTGCTGGTTTTAAACATTTTAAAACAATGTGCATGACTTATTAAATTTTGGAATAAAATTAAATTTTAAAAGTAAACAGAAAAAGTATGTTTTCAGACAATGCAAAAATCTTACATTTTTTTTTTTAAAATCTGCCTACCCTCAACTGCTGCTGAAGATTAAACTTGAAGCCACAGCAGTTGTCCAATGGCCTGGAACTAACCCTTCCCACTTTTCAAGGTTTTTAATTTAAGCAATTTTTCTTTTAAATTTGTCTGGTAACTTCTTTTAAAAAAAATTCTGCCTCCAGTCGAGTGGTCATTATTGATTAGAGTGTGTGCATGAATGTTTCTTCCTTAGTATACACTAGTACTTGGTATTCGATGCTCAGAAATTCTGCAAAGCAGCACTCAATAGACTGCCGTGTTTACTTGTGTAATAGTCTCACCCCTGATTTGAAGCAGAAAAAATCGTCAAACTATTTTCTTTTCATGAATTGAATGGATGAAAAAATTATGAAAGATCAACGTTTGGAAGAAAAGGTCTTGAGCATTGCTCAAAAAAACAGCCATGCTGGTACTTGATAGTTTCCGAAGACATTTTGTTGATGATGTAAAGAAAAAACTTTCAGAAGGCAAAACAGATCTTGTGATAATTCCCGGAGGAGTCGCAGAGATTCTGCAAGACAATATAAGAAGAGTATATGGATATTGGATAATCAATGGGAACAACAAGAAAATTCCCAGTGGAAAAGTAAGGCGCCCATCCCTGGAACTAATGTGTAGTTGGACATTACAAAGCTTGACTTTAATGACAAGCGATATAATTTCCAAAAAATTTTAAGAAGATGGGTATCTTTGACGCTTTGGACGGAAGCGAAGATGACATTTTATGGAATGACGGAGATTCTTCAGACACCGACTCTCATTACAATAGTGATACTGAAACCTTTAGTAAAAGAAATTTATTATAATTTTTTGTTTAAATTTTCACAAAGATTATTATTTGTAAATTTTACAACTATAAAAATATTACCATAAAAAGAAAATGGTATTTAATAAACATCATAATCTGGAAACATTTGGTAAGTTACTAATTTTATTGTGTTTTTTTATACCAGTAATGTTTCAGCATTTCAGTGTACAATATTATGCAGTAGATTTCTCCGCATAATAGTTGCACCTAGACTTTCACAATAAAAATTTGGCAAAAAAAAGTGCAACTATTATGAGAGTAAACACGTTACTATACAGTATGAAGTCGATTTTTGCAAAGAATCTCCACTACTTACTTAAGAGGTTACTTCACTCACATGAAAACGCCTGCCCTGTAATATTAATCTTATAAGAAATTTTTTTAAAAGTATCTCATTTGCATTTCCATATTTTGAAATTATTCTGTATGCCAGCTGAGGTCGATCTTTACAACAGCCGTTTTTTACTTTTTTGATTTTGTTTGCAGGTTTTTTTTTCTGAGGCTACTTTTGTCTGAAAAAGATTAACGTCCTCATAAAAAAAAAAAAGTGTATTTTAGAGATCGTCTTTAGTTACCCAATGCAAACAAAAGCATGGGAATGCAAACGAGATATTTAAAAAAAAATCTCCAAAAGATTAAGATTAGAAAGTGCATGTACTTGCATGGGCACAGATGTCATATACGGGCGGGGTTTTTTTCCGACGCCAGTTTGCAGGAAGTTCAAGACTGGCAGCGGTCGTCACAGATTTTCTTTTCTGTTTTGCATATTCTTTTTCATCAAGCCATTACTTTGCTTCATATTATTTTTAGCTCTTTATTATTTAATACAAAAAGTTGAGATTATTATTAATAACAATTCATAAAATACCTAAAAACACTACAGGTAAGTCATTGTTTGATTAATTAATGCTTCAATTGTTAAAATTTTGCAATATTTTTTATGACTGATTTGTGAATTTAGTATTTTCATTCTGTGACAGAGTCACAAAACTTGCATTTTTTTCCATGTCTGACTGAAAAAAATAATTAACTTTTGATCTGCGACTGATTGATGAATTTTGAGATATTTTCATACAACTGACTGGCAAATTTTCTTTCGACGGAAAGATATGACATTTGTTCCCCCTTAAATTACTTATAATCTTGACATTAATGTAAACATTACCCTTAATCTCTGATTCATCTGATGTAAACAAACAGCCATTATTTGTGACATTAGTTGTAGATTTGTCCCCAAATCACTAATTTATAGGCATTTTAGAATTTTTTCAATTAATAATATAGAATTGTGTTTGCTTGATGTTTATATATGAAATTATCTAAAAATTAGGGAGCTTCACATTACTTTTCTCCTCAAGTGGGCACACCTAGAAAATAGTGTCAGAATGAACAAAGTAATAACTGTTCTTATGACGTAATTTTCTTTGAAAAAGTTTTGTTATGTGCAATTTTATTTAAGGAAGTTTTGGGATTTTTTGTAAAGAAAAATTATATGTGACATTTATCGTACTTTATGAAATTCATATTTTCAAACTTGCATTGATAATTTCAGTTCTGTTCAATTTAAAAAAATTGACGTATTTATGTTTGCTCTGTTTTTTTTTTTTTTTAAATTGTACTGAAATCTATCGGAAAAATTTGAGTAAAATATTTTTATAAATGTCATCCTTCAATTTAAGTATAATACATTATTAGCATTATATCTATGTATGTGTATGTATATATATATATATATATATGATGTGGGAACGCTGCATCTCCTGACTGAATTTATCCCTGTGCATTTGTTATGGTGAATGCTTTTCATTATGGGTGTTCTCAAATCCAAAGAGGCAACTTTATGACATATGTTTTAAATTATTTTTGTTTGGAAACGCATGAAACTAGCAGGTGTTTGTGTTCAGAAACTATGTAATCGAAAGATGTTTTCAGACGTTTTATTTTACTGCAGAAAAGCGGAATTCCGCTTTTTCAGCATTGAATTTTATTATTCCTGGGATCGATGCAAATATGCATTAAAATTTGTTAACATTTTTAATGAGGGAAGGGTTGTAGTGGGAGTGTCGGAAATATAACAAAAACGTGACTACGAACCGCACCAAATTGAGCACAATTGTCAAAGGATCATGGAAAAAATGCAATTAATGTCAAAGAATCATGGGGAAAATGCGATTTTCGTCAAAGGATTACAGGAAAAAATGCGACTCGCGTCAAAGGATCGCTGGGAAACGCAATTTTCGTCAAAGGATCGCTGGGAAACGCAATTTTCGTCAAAGGATCGCTGGGAAACGCAATTTTCGTCAAAGGATCGCTGGGAAACGCAATTTTCGTCAAAGGATCGCTGGGAAACGCAATTTTCGTCAAAGGATCTCTGGGAAACGCAATTTTCGTCAAAGGATCGCTGGGAAACGCAATTTTCGTCAAAGGATCGCTGGGAAACGCAATTTTCGTCAAAGGATCGCTGGGAAACGCAATTTTCGTCAAAGGATCGCTGGGAAACGCAATTTTCGTCAAAGGATCGCTGGGAAACGCAATTTTCGTCAAAGGATCGCTGGGAAACGCAATTTTCGTCAAAGGATTGCCGGAAAAATGAGATTTTCATTAAAGGATCACGAAAAAGACACGATTTCCATCAAAGAATTGCAAAAAAAACATGATTTTTGCCAATAGATCGTGTAAAATATGAAAGTTTATTCAAAAGGTCGTGCAAAATGCTCGAATTTCATCAAAAGATCGTGTAATATGGGAATTTCTTCGAAGGGTCGTGGGAAAAACGTGAATTTCGCCAAAGAATCGCAAAAAAATATGATTTTTGTCAAATGATCGCAAAAAAATGCAAATGTCGTTAAAAGATCGTGGAAAACATGCGAATTTCTTCGAAGGATCTTGCAAAAAAATGTGATTTTCGCCAAAGGATCGTGTAAAATATGCGAATTTTGTCGAAAGACCATGTAATATGCGAATTTCTTTGAAAGGTCACAGAAAAAACAAGAATTTTGTCAAAGAATCGCGAAAAAATGCGTATTTCGTCAAATAATAGTGTAAAATATGTGAATTTCTTCGAAAGATCATGCGAAATATGCAAATTTTGTCGAAAGATCGGGTAATATGCAAATTTCTTTGAGAGGTCGTGGAAAAAACGTGAATTTCGCCAAAGAATCACAAAAAAAATGATTTTTGTCAAATGATCGCAGAAAAAATGCAAATGTCGTTGAAAGATCGTGGAAAATATGCGAATTTCTTCAAAGGATCTTGCGAAAAAATGCGATTTTTGCCAAAGGATTGTGTAAAATATGCGAATTTTGTCGAAAGACCATGTAATATGCAAATTTCTTTGAAAGGTCACGGAAAAAACAAGAATTTTGTCAAAGAATCGCGAAAAAATGTGATTTTTGTCAAATGATTGCGAAAAAAATGCATATTTCGCCAAATGATCGTGTAAAATATGTGAAATTCTTCGAAAGATCGTGCGAAATATGAAAGTTTCTTTGAAAGATCGTGCGAAATATGCAAATTTTGTCGAAAGATAGTGCAATATGCAAATTTCGTTGAAAAGTTGTGGAAAAAACGCGAATTTTGCCAGAGAATCGCAAAAAAATATGATTTTTGTCAAATGATCGCAGAAAAAATGCAAATGTCATTGAAAGATCGTGGAAAATATGCGAATTTCTTCAAAGGATCTTGCGAAAAAATGTGATTTTTGCCTAAGGATTGTGTAAAATATGCGAATTTTGTCGAAAGACCATGTAATATGCAAATTTCTTTGAAAGGTCACGGAAAAAACACTAATTTTGTCAAAGAATCGCGAAAAAATGTGATTTTTGTCAAATGATCGCGAAAACAGTGTATTTCGTCAAATGATCGTGTGAAATATGCAAATTTCTTCGAAAGATCATGCAAAATATGCAAATTTCTTCGAAAGATTGTGTAATATGCAAATTTCTTTGAAAGGTCGTAGAAAACTGCGATTTTTGCCAAAGGATCGTGTAAAATAAGTGAATTTCTTCAAAAGGTCGTGCGAAATATGTGTATTTCCTCGAAAGCTTGTGTAATATGCAAATTTCTTACCACTTATTCATGTTATGTACCTACGATGACCCTCCCTTTACATTCACACCAGGGGGGGGGGGGGGGGGTACTTTTCTAAATTTTGCCGACATGCATCATGTGACATATCTTTGGACAGGTGTGTGGCTGCTTATTTGTATTAGCACCTTCGTGTCCCTCTCCCCACCTGCCCCTCCCCCGTGGGAGGGCATTTTTCTAAATTTTGCCATAGCCCCTCATGTGACATATCATTGAAAAGGCCTGTGACTGCTTAATCATTTTATGCACTTCTGGTGCTCTGCCCACCACTTTGCCCCCCCCTGGGGGGTACTTTCCTAAATTTTGCTAACACCTGTCATGTGACATATCGTTGGAATGGCCTGTAACTGCTGAATCATTTTATGCACTTCCGGTACTCCTCCCCCACCCCCCACTTTGCCCCCCCCAGGGGTGTACTTTACTAAATTTTCCCGACACCCGTCATGTGACATATCGTTCGAAAGGCCCTTGGCTGCTTAATCATTTTATGCACTTCCGGTACTCCGCCCACTACTTTGCCCCCCTGGGGGGCACTTTCCTAAATTTTTCCGACACCCGTCGTGTGACATATCGTTGGAAAGGCCTGTGACCGCTTAATCATTTTATGCACTTCCAGTACCCCGCCCACCACTTTGCCACCCAGGGGGGCCACTTTACTAAATTTTGCAGATACCCGTCATGTAACATATCGTTGGAAAGACCTGTGACTGCTTAATCATTTTATGCGCTTCGGTACCACACCCACCACTTTGCCCCCCCTGGGGGCACTTTACTAAATTTTCCCGACACCTGTCATGTAACATATCGTTGGAAAGGCCTTTGGCTGCTTAATCATTTTATGTACTTTCGGTACTCTGCCCGCTGCTTTGCCCCCCTAGGGGGGCACTTTCCTAAAATTTTCTGACACTAATCATGTGACATATCGTTGGAATGGCCTGTAACCGCTTAATCATTTTATGCACTTCCGGTACTCCTTCCCCACCCCCCACTTTGCCCCCCCAGGGGTGTACTTTACTAAATTTTCCCGACACCCATCATGTGACATATCGTTCGAAAGGCCCTTGGCTGCTTAATCATTTTATGCTCTTCCAGTACTCCGCCCACTACTTTGCCCCCTTGGGGGCACTTTCCTAAATTTTTGCGACACCCATCATGTGACATATCGTTGGTAAGGCCTGTGACCGCTTAATCATTTTATGCATTTCTGGTGCTCCATCCACTACTTCCCCCCCCCCCCCTTTGGAGGGCACTTTCCTACATTTTGCCGACACCCAAACCTGTGACCGCTTAATCATTTTATATACTTCCACTGCTCCGTGCACTACTTTGCCCCCCTGAGGGCACTTTCCTCAGGGAGGCAAAGTGGATACTCATTAAAAAAATACTACATTTTTGAGGTCGATATACTACAAAAAAACTGCAGTTGGAGAACTGCGGTGATTTGGCCGATTCCACTACAGAATTTTTGCGGTCAATAAAACTGCGAAATTTCTGCAGAATTTTTAATATTGATATAACTATAAATTTTCTGTAGAATTTTTGTGGTCAATACAACTGCTAAATTACTGCAGTTAGTAAACTGCGGTAATTTTGTAGTTCTATTGACCGCAAAAAATCTGTAGTGGAATCGGCCAAATCACCGCAGTTTCCCAACTGCGGTTTTTTTGTAGAATTTCTGCAGTTCATTTTTAGCTGGGACCAAAAAATTGGAAAATGAAAAATATTTTTTTTGTATGTGTTTGACCTTAATACAAAGATTGCGGAACAGTTTTTGTTTCGTCTATATCTAAAAAAATGGCTGAGTTATTGCATTTTGAATTTCTATTGTGGCTGACATTTTAAAAGACCTGACTTTTGTCACGAGATAACAGGCGTATTTATGAACCGATTTGGATGTAACTTGGTCTGTACATAGTACATACCAATGTCTCGACCGAGTTCGTTGGCCAGCTTCATTCGCCATCTTGTTTCAAAAAGGTTGCCATTTAAAAAAAAAAAAAAAAAAATTAATTTAAAATGAGGTATTAAAAAATTGGAAAATGAAAAAGATTATTTTTATGTGTTTGACCTTGATACAAAGATTCCGGAGCAGTTTTTGTTTCTGAAAATTTGTTCTTTTATTTATATCTTAAAAATTGTTTGAATTATAGCACTTTGAATTTCTAGCATGGATAACATTTTGAAACGATCTTGTATTTGTCACGCGATAACACACGTATTCGCCTATTTCGATGTAAGAAGGCATGTAGATAGTATACATCAATATCTCGACCAAGTTCGCTGGCCAGCTTCATCAGCTACTTCAAAATGGCGGCCATTAAATTAAAACAAAAATTATATTTAAAGTAAGGTGCAAAAAAATGAGAAATTGAAAAAGGTTTCTTTCTTAAGTATTTGACCTTGATATAAGGATTCAGGAGCATTTTTCGTTTGTCTTTATCTTAAAAAATGGCTCAGATATAGCAATTTCAATATCTAATGTGGGTGACATTTTGAAAAATCTGATTTTTTGCCTGCGACAGCACTCGTATATATCAATCGATTCCGATGTGAGTGAGCATGTGCACAGCAATTACTAAGCTCTCGACCAAGTTTACTGGTTAGCCTCATCCACCATGTTGTCTTAAAATGGTAGGCACTTTAAGAAATCGCCGAATTTGGCAGCCAAATATAAGTTACTTTAAATAAAAGCAGTTTGGATAAAGCTGACTAGTTTCGGGAAATTCTCATTCATAATGATTTGATAATGTATTGATAAAATGTATTCAGGGTTCGTAGGGGTACCGTTATTTTCAAGGCCCAATATCAGAAAATTTTTATAGGAAAAAAATCTAGTTTAAACGGAAGAAATTTCGCCTTATTTCAGGAGAAATTTTCCATAAGAAAATACTGGTACCGAAGAATTTCTTAGTCATGAAATTCAAGCACCCGTACGAACCCTGGTATTGATAATGTATTGATTCATAATGTATTGATAAAAATTATTATTGAATCTCCTATATTCGGTTTCCACTAAATTGAGCTTCGTGTGTTTGAATAATATAAGTTGGCTTTTTTAAAATAAGGAATATGAAAGCTACCTCTTCCTCCCGGCACTGGCCGGAAGGACTTTTTTTTATTTAAATTCATATTTTTTATTTGTAATGCAGATAACGGAGGTTAAAGCTATTTTCAATTTTTTTTTTTTTTATTATAGACATTTCCATTCCCTTAGGCCGATTTTGCTCATTTTCAATCCCCGCCGAGATATTAGCCATCTCAAAGTTGTTGGCGAGTTTGAAAACGATCCGTGCATAATTGCGACTTTTATCGTGCGGACAAATTTTAGTACATACATACATACATATATATATATATATATATATATATATATAAACTTTTTAGGTGGGGGTGGTTTTGGGGTCCTGGGGTCCTATAATGAAAAGTTATGAAGGAATTTTTCAAAAGTCGCACCATGGTAATAACTGCAATAGGTAGTATTTCTTACGAAATCTACCTAAAAAGATAACGATATCAAAAGACAAATCCCCTCCCTCTAGAGATATTTTACGATATCAAGAAAGGTTCTAGGTAAACTACGGAGTTGTACAAAATTATTTAAGTATGTTTCCACATATTAGTATAAATTGCAGAAAGAGAATTTCAACCTGTTATGCGTTTCCTTGATAAACTAAATTTTTCTATTATATAGTATATATATATCAATCTACAGATCAAATACAGGACTGTTTAAAAGAATTAGAAAACATATTTAGCTGTGGATTATAACTGCGTAAATCAGTTTTTCAAATGTTTTACGCGTTTTCATGTTTACTTAGTTATCTTATTTACGTTATTTCCCACGATATCTTGTTAAAACATTTAGGAAGAGTTGGAAAGTGTTTTACAATCTATTCTTAACGCATGATATATCTTACTTGTTGTTTCTATTTCCCAGATCAGTCTTTTCCTATAAAACATACCAAATCTAATTAGCTCATATAGTAAAGCGAGGAGAGTTCGCGCGGTAGGAGAGATTGCGCACAAAGAGATTCGACGGGAGCTGAATATTGTTCAATGGAAAAAAAAGGCAATATCGAAAATCCCGGAAATTTCCAGTAAAAATTCCGGGATTTTCGGGGTTAAAATTAAAGCGGGATCCCGGGATCTCAATCCGGATCCATTGAAACTAAGAACTGCCATATTGAAAACAAAACAAAACAAGAGAATGAACTTAACTTTTAAATATGTCTGTTTTTTAGTGATGTTATTACTTTAAATTTGAGAAAAAAGATGAGAATAAATAATACATAATTTGTAATAAAAGACAACGTCATAAATTAAAAAATATATACTTCTAGAATTAGTGTTTTTTTTTGCAAAAAGATTCAAAACTAATTATAAAAATGAAAATTTGTCTTTCTGTAATTCTATACAAATCCACAATTTGGAAGCCATAATTTTGAAATGTTACTTACATGTGTATTAAAACACGACCGAGGCAACTAAAGTAATCCGGAATCCGAATAACTGATAGTTAATTTTTAATTAATAAAAAACCCGCAAATTTAACAACAATTTCCAATCAAATTGAAACATTTTACGCTATAGCTGTTGCCAACAATTAAAAATTCACAATAAAATTCTTACCACAATAATTACTTTTCTATTGCAAGATTTCCAGGTGAAAAAATTAAATAAACTTGGGAATCGTACCCGGACTTCCCGGGTTAAAGAATATAAGTCAGCCTCGGAAAAATCGCAAATTTCGTTGGTTTGGCACGAAAAAATCACGAATTTGTCAATGAAGCTCGAAAAAATCGCAAATTTCGTTGTCAGGCACAAAAGAATCGTGACTTTTCTCGATGATGCGCAGAAAAATTGCAAATTTCGTTGATTGGCTGCGGGAAAATCGCGAGATTCGTCAGATTATCATGAGAACAAATCGCAAATTTCTTAAATTTACCGTTTGAAAAAAATCGCAGATTTCATCAGAGTCAGTTAAAAATCCCGAATTTCGTTAATCGTTCGCGGAAAATTCGCGAATCTCGTCGGTCAGGGGTGGGAAAATCGGACATTTCGTCGTTCTTGCACGAAAAAATCGCGAGTTTTTATCGATCGGAATCCGAAAACTCGCGAATTTCGTTTGTCGGGCACGAAAAAATCGCGCATTTTGTCGATCAAGAGCCAAAAAATCGCAAATATCGTCGATCGTGTGCAGAATAATAGAAATTTCGTCGACCAGGTGAGGTAAGATAGCGAATTT
Source organism: Maratus speciosus (assembly GCA_963932465.1). Lineage (NCBI taxonomy): Eukaryota > Metazoa > Arthropoda > Arachnida > Araneae > Salticidae > Maratus > Maratus speciosus. The sequence continues at coordinate 603,098,337 of OZ010791.1, read as the reverse complement.
CGTCGATCCAGTGCGGTAAAATCACTAATTTTGTCGATCAGGCGCCGAAAAATCGCTTATTTTTCAAAATCATTAATTTCTTCATATGAATAATTAAGAACATTTGAAAAAGTAGTACAATACCACTCCCTCCCCATACACAATCTTAAAGTTATACATTATATATATATAATAATAATTTTCCACTTACCTTAAAATTTATCAAACGTTCTGTACAAGATAAAAGAGTGACGAAGTAAAAGGATGTGGTAACTGAATGCTGACTACAGAGAAATCTGGAGGAGACCTAATCTACCAGTGGAGTGAACACTGTTGATGGTGGCTGAAAAATAATTTTATAAGCTTATTAAAAGTAAGTTCAATAAATACGCATAATTAATATCAAAATCTATAGCAATTTTTTAAGTAAGAAACAAGCGGATTTCTACGTATAAACATCTTGAGTAAAAGAAACCCATCGTTTATGCCTTACAAAAGAATATTTTCTTATCATATTAAAGAGAAAAAAATATGATGAAAATATAAAAGATAACAAAAAAGAAATTAAAAAAATAAGTTCATGAAATTAATAATACAACTCGAATTTGCCATTCATAATTTCTTAAATGCCAGAAAAAACAATTTCACATGTTTTCTTTTCGAGAACAAAATACTCTTTTGATTAAAAAGTGTTTCGTTACTAACAAGAATTTTATTAAATAATAAGAGATTTTGTTACGAAAAAAAAAGTTTATCACTTAATATTTGGATAAAAATATTATACAAAAATATTCCACATAAGAAATATGATACATATTATGAAATATTGCGTTTACACGTAGACATTTAATGTAGGATATGTCTTTTCATATCATTATTTGTTAAAAGTTTTCTAAAGAAAAATTATAGAGCCCAATATGAATTAAAATATGCAAAAGAGGCACAACGTTTTTTTTTTTTTTTTTTTTTTTTTTTTTTTTTTTTTTTTTCAAATACCGATATATTGATTTTGCTGCAAGTATGCACTTTAAAGATATGATAAAAAATGCACTCCTGTTTTTTCAGAACGTCTTTAGGAAAAATCAATACATTGATTTCATTATTAATTTTAGTTTTCATTAAAATAATCGTAAAATAGCTTTTTAAATGAAATTCTCTTATTAAATTGGGGATATTACATACTCTGAATTATCTCAGTTTGAAGTACATATAAAAGTAGATTTATTTGATTATATAAACTTTCATCATTAAAAGTTTTTTCTAGTAATGGATTTGTCGGTATATGCTCTCCGAAAAAATAAAATTATGCATTTAATATTTTCAATAATAAAAAAATATTAAATATGTTATTAAATTTCTTTACAATAAAAGGATTAATTTATTCTCTAATTTCATCAAATTAATAATTTATTATACTTCTTTTGTTGTTTAATTTATTTATATATTAATATTCACACCAGTGGCTGAGAGGTAGACCATAGACTCGGTAGACTGATGTCGCCTCTTTGGACTAACCGATCTGAGATTTTCCACGTTTTCTTCGAAACTGCGAAACTCTGCATAAATATAGGTCATAGACCCTGTGATGCTATCATAAACTGCATTTCTAATTTCACTTAAATGTAATTAAAAAATTTAATAAATATCTATTTCTCAATACCAAATATAAGTATTACAAATATTTTAATAGTTTCTAGTATTATCAGGGCTGCTAGAAGCGTTTATTTTTCTATTTGGATTGCACCACAATTTTTAAGAAATAAATTTTGTTGTTTGTTTTGTTTTATCTGATTTATGTTTATTGCACATTTTGTGAAAGTATGTAAATTAAATTTTCCTTTTAAAAAATGTTACGAGATATAATTAAAATATAGTCACCTGGGACAGCCCTGTATCATTTAGATGGATTTAGATCAGCCTTTCAAATTATAAATAATTAAAACCCTATAATATGCAGGGTGTCCCAAAAAATATATACAATCGTGCCATTAACGGGTCATAACTTTCTGATTTCTTTTTCTTTTTAGGATGTAATTAATTGAAAAGATGAGTGGAATAACATTAATTTTTGAAAAAAAAAAAAGAAAATTTATTTTAAAATGCTATTTGAGGTATGAAAATGTAGCAGAAGTACAAAGACAATATCGGAGGGAGTTCCGTGAAGATCCACCTACGCGAATTACTATTAATCGGATAAACGATAAGTTTGAAACGAATGGTGCTGTTCAGAAGGTTCATAGACAGCGTTCTGGAAGGCCAAGAACATCAAGGAATTTCACCAGCGAAGAAAGTGTACTGCAAAACTATCACGGAACATCCAAAAACAAGTCGTGAGATTGACATCAGAAAATAAAGTGCCCATCGCATTTTAAGTAATTGAGACTGGAACATCTGTATCCTGAAGAATAGTTATATATTTTATGTACATTCTTTTGCAATTTAAATATTAATTATATGTTAATAAAATGTGAAATTATAATCATTCAAACTGTGTATAGAATATTTGGGATACCAAGTACCTTTAAAAATTGCGCTAAAATGTTAAACAATTAGATTTTATTTTTCTCCTTCTGATAGCTACCCAATTTATTTCGATCATCTCATTTTCTTTCATAAAAAAAATAATAATAATAATAATGTTTACTACGGATATAGAATGGACTCAGCAACTTTCTGGCTTTTCACATAGGTTTTTCGGATCTGGGATTATAGTCTATACGAAGTTTTTATCAGTGAAACCTCATCACTTCACCAAACCACACGGTGTGCAATCGCAACTCCTCCTCTCATAGATAATCGGCAGTAAAAAAAAATATAACAACAACTATTTACTAGTATGAGATAGAAATTTCCGAAAAATTCCGAAAAACGGGGCGAAAAATGTCCGGGCCATGATTTGAACCAGAGATCTCTTATGGTTCAAATCCTGGTCCGGACATTATTCGCCGGAAATTTACATCTCGTATGATTTATCTACCAATTTGAATAATTGTGTTGAAATTAGTGTAATTACTAGTAACCTTGATAATATTAATACATTGATAATATACAATAATACCTCGACTTACGTCAGAAATTCGTTCTAAGACTGGCGACATAAGTCGAAAACGACGTAACTCGAGGTACATTTAGACGAGCAAAAATTATAAAAATTCCCCTAAATCTAATGAACATATTCTATTTCATTTAAGGATTCTGTTACATACATTTAACATTAACAAAAGAATGCGTTTGTAATACGAAAATATGGACTAAATCAATAAGTTGTTAATTTACAATCTATTGTTCTTCTAGCTGCACATTTCGAGTTTTTGAGCATGTGGGAAAAATTTTGCAATGAAGTTTGAACCGACATTTTTTTCTTTTTTTTTTCTTTCTTACAAGCTCTTTGTAACAGCAGAGTGAGTTTTCTAAGATTTTTCTAGTCGCTGCTACGCTTTGTTCGTCCGAATCATTATTTTCAAGAACCGTAATTCCAGCTTCAATAACCTTTAGTCCTTCGATTAATTTTGCAACCATCATAATCTTCCCCCTTCGCCCTTGCCCAAAATCTTCATCTATTTCTTCGACATTACTTTGGTTCTTTAATTCGATAAATTTCTCGATGGTTAATTCCGGATCAGGGGAATTTATGAGTCCAACAACATCTTCAGAAATCTATCCGTAAGCTGAGTTCTCTTCCATTTTCGACGATTTCATCAATTAAAAGAGATGCGGAATCAAAAATGTCAGATGTTTTCTTAGTCTCTGCTAAGGAAAAGGGCTTAGATGCCGTATCTCAGCCGTTGTTGTTTTGAATTGTTTGGCGATTTTTTGTTGGCGTGTTGGTGGTGTTTACGGATATGACAAACTCGATATGTAAACCCCGTGTGGCGTGTGTGTTGTGACGTGTCGTGTTCTGGCAACCCCTGAGAAGCTTAGAATTTTGTGGATGTATTTTGATATCGTGTTCTACCGTTGTCTTTTTATTTTTATGTTAAATTTATTGGATGTGTTTCATTGACTATAGTTTCTGTAGTCCGTTTAAACGCTCTTGCTGAAGTAATTAAGAAATATGAGGAAATTTTGACAAGAAAGGGAGGTTTGTTTGTAGCGTGTAGATGCGTATTAAGCCTATTTTGGAAAATGGCGGCGATGTTATGAGAGATATTTCGTGCTGGAGGTTTCAAGAAAGCAGATGTCTGTTAAGATATGTTGATAATTTTATGTATATTTTGCTGCTTTAAGAGTTTTTTACATTTTGAGATTGCTACAAAACGAGAACTGCTGAATTTTGAGAATGCTATACCGCGAGAAATGCTGAATTCGGCGATGTTTTTTTTTCGGTAAATGTGCGAGAAGCGCTCATACAACTATTGCTGATTGCCACTTTAGGGAGTTTCGTTTTTTATGTATATTTTGGTGCTTTAACCTTCTCACAGCCGCGAACTGATATATCCGTTCACTACGCTGTAGGTTTCACTGCAACAGAAGTATTATTTAAATTAATATAATTCTCAAGATAAAACTCAGATTCGAAAAATTAAGTCATAATAAATATTCTCAAGGCTTAAATGCCTATACGCAAAAGGAAAAAAAAAAAAAAATATGTGGTGTTGGAGAAAATATTTTTTAAACCAATTTTAATAAATCACAGTGAAAAAAACATTACAATATTGCCCTTTTGCTCGGCGGTCAGGGGTTTAAGAGTTTTTTACATTTTGAGATTGCTACAAAACGAGAACTGCTGAATTTTGAGAATGCTATACCGCGAGAAATGCTGAATTCGGCGATGTTTTTTTTCAATGAATGTGCGCGAAGAGCTCATACAACTATTGCTGATTGCCACTTTAGCGAGTTTCGTTTTTTTTTTAATATTTTGCTGCCTTAAGAGTTTTTTACATTTTGAGATGACTACAAACGAGAATTGCTGAATTTTGAGAATGCTATAGCGCGAGAAATGCTGAATTCGGCGATGTTTTTTTTCGGTAAATGTGCGCGAAGCGCTCATTTAACGATTACTGATTGCCAGTTTAGCGAATTTTGTTTATTATTTACATTTTATTTTCGTTAAGTCAAACATGCGTATAAACCGTTGCTTGGCGACATTTACTACTTGGCGGAAAAGGGGTTTTCACGCCAAGAATTATTCCAAGAGGGTGGACGTGGGAACTTATGACATCTGTTCCAGGAAAAGAGGTACAGTCTTTCCCAAGCATCTCTCATTGTTTTTTGCTGAGCTTCACCCCATAAATCCCCTATGGCATTGACTCTGTCTGAGATGTTAAATTTCTTTCAAAAGTCTTTTAAAAAGTTCAAAGTGCGTCTTCATTAAGAAAAAAAAATTCCATGTCAGACGACGTAAATGCGGGTTGACGTAAGTCGAGGGTGCGTAAGTCGGAGTATTACAGTATACCTTAAACCTTTCCGGCACAGACAATTTTTGTTGCAAAATGATGAAACGATTGAAGGCACCGGAATTAATAAACGACTTTTTCAGATGTTAAACACATGTTATTTTATATGTTCATTGTAAAAGCAAAATTTTACTAAAATATTCTAGGTACCGTACGTAAGTTTGCAATAAAAATTAGGTCTCCCGACCTGGGCACACTGCGTCAAAAAGGGTTTATACGCAGGGAATAGTGAATTTAGCGAAAGAAAATTGTGTATTGATATCAAATTACAGCTTTCTATTACATTTTTGATGGTATTTTCTTTAATATTATGCTTAAAATCTATTAAAAATATTTTGATTTTGAAAAAGAAAGTAACAAATATAACTAATATTTAAACATTGATAAAACATAAAACACAATTTTGATAATGTGATAATTCAACTTATTTTTAACCCTTTCAGAGGCAAGTAATTGTACTTCTGTAATGTCGAAATCACGCCGGAATCTTCGAAAAATTTTATTGCAAGATAAGGAAAAGCAATTTTACAACCTTTTTCCCATCAAAGTTAGAAAAGTAAAATTTAATAATTTTTTTCTGGTGCAAATCTTTATTAATCTTATGTGGGATATAATATATCCCACCGCCCTCAAGGGGTTAACCAGTTAATTTTTATTCGATATTAACTTTATTTTGATATAAAATGTAAATAAGTCTCTTCGGTTGAAGCATTTTGGAAACTGATGTTCTTTTTCATTTTCTCGATTCAAGAAATTTTTGAAATCCTGGTAAATCCCCTGTTAGTTATTTTACATTACAGTAACAAGCAAATACTCATTGTTAAAATCAGTTTTAAAAATTCATGCTTGAAAAATATTTAAATGTTGTTTAATTTGCTATGCTATTTTTTTTTTCATGATACCTATAACACAACATTTCAGTAAAATTTCACCAAAAATTCATATTTAGCTACATCTTGAAATAAATTGTTGCTGATTAGGTTTGGTACATATCGCTCAACAGGTGAGGCTGCCGTGCTATGTTTTTCGAGGAAGTTATAATTGAAGATTTCACGAAAATTCATAAAACTTCATATTCTGCTTTGTCTTGAAATAAATTGATGCTGATTATGTTTGATGTATATCGCCCAACAGGTGACGCTGCTATGCTATGTTTCTCGAAAAAGTTATAACTCAATATTTCACAAAATTTCACGAAGCTTCATATTCTGCTATGTATTGAAACAAATTGATGCCTATTATGTTTGATGTATATCGGGCAACAGGTGATACTGGTGTGCTAATGGTTTTCAAGATATCTATAACTCAAGATTGCACGAAATTTCTCCAAACTTGATATCCTTCTAAACTTTGACAAATATTGATTACGTTTGGATAAAAGAAAAGTTTGTAATGGCTTCAGAATATTCGTTTATTTGATGTTATTCGAACTAAAAGGGGATACTAAAATTCAAACATTAATTTCAAATCAGAAGTTTTTTTTTATGTCAAATTTGTGGAAAAATAATCATAAGAAAATACAGAGGGTATATGCTATAAGCAGTTTCTCACGAAAATAAAAAACGTATGTAGAAAAAATATTTTTTTTTTTTCGTATTCTGTGAGAATCGCAAAACCTGCTACTCAAATTATGCGACAAGATTTTTTCTGAAAGAAAATACCTTGCATAATCGTGAAATATTACTAGAAAACACAAGAATGATAACTCTTAGAAATAACGGATGGGAAATAGAATATCCTGTTGAAATAGTAGGAGTCGCCCACGTTCTATGATGTAAGAATTGAATTTAAATTATGTAGTTTTTCCATAACAGTGTAAGTAATTGTATTTGGCTTTTAATAAATCTACTAAAAAACAACTTTTCAAAAGTAAAAAAAAAAGCCAAGCAAAAAAAAAAGGGGGGGGGGAAAGTTGTGGCTAAAAAATAGTGTGATATCAAATTTCCAAGCTAATATTATGGTACTTATTTAACATTTTTTTTAAAAAATTTACCATATGTAAGTCGAGTACCTAAGTATGCGTTGATAGAAAGCCTTTTCTCCTTTACTAAATACATCATAACGTGTTTCTGAAAATTATTTTTTTTTAATTATGCATGATGGGCTTGGCGGCCATCTTTCCATATTTTACACAATTTTCTAAGCACACAAGTACATTGTTAAGATCGGAAATTCGAAATTGTTGCTAAAGCAAACATTTTATGCTTTTAATTTATGGAAATGAGTGCCTAGAAATTTGTGTCTTAAAATAAAGTTGAAGTAACTTCAGGTTTTATCTTATGATTCTATTTTTTCGGAGGGGGTTAATTAATTAGTTAAAGCAGTAAAAATCAATTTGTTTTTTTTTCCTTCAAAATAAAAGACTTTCTTAATTTATCTGTCTGTAGCCAAAACTAGAAGTTCAAAATTCTTAATAACGCAAACATATTACGAGCTTGTCTGCTTAGAAATTTGCGTAAAATATGGAAAGATGGCCGCCAAGCCCATCATGCATAATTAAAAAAAAATTAATTTTCGGAAACACGTTATGATGTATTTAGTAAAGGAGAAAAGGCTTTCTATCAACGCATACTTAGGTACTCGACTTACATATGGTAAATTTTTAAAAAAAAATGTTAAATAAGTACCATAATATTAGCTTGGAAATTTGATATCACACTATTTTTTAGCCACAACTTTCCCCCCTTTTTTTTTTTTGCTTGGCTTTTTTTTTTACTTTTGAAAAGTTGTTTTTTAGTAGATATCAGTTCTTTTTTTTTAAACAGATTATATATAATCTACTAAAAAACAACTTTTCAAAAGTAAAAAAAAAGCCAAGCAAAAAAAAAAAAAAAAAAAAAGAAAAGAAAAAAGGGGAAAGTTGTGGCTAAAAAATAGTGTGATATCAAATTTCCAAGCTAATATTATGGTACTTATTTAACATTTTTTATTAAAAATTTACCATATGTAAGTCGAGTACCTAAGTATGCGTTGATAGAAAGCCTTTTCTCCTTTACTAAATACATCATAAGTGTTTCTGAAAATTAATTTTTTTTAATTATGCATGATGGGCTTGGCGGCCATCTTTCCATATTTTACACAATTTTCTAAGCACACAAGTACATTGTTAAGATCGGAAATTCGAAATTGTTGCTAAAGCAAACATTTTATGCTTTTAATTTATGGAAATGAGTGCCTAGAAATTTGTGTCTTAAAATAAAGTTGAAGTAACTTCAGGTTTTATCTTATGATTCTCTTTTTTCGGAGGGGGTTAATTAATTAGTTAAAGCAGTAAAAATCAATTTGTTTTTTTTCTTCAAAATAAAAGACTTTCTTAATTTGTCTGTAGCCAAAACTAGAAGTTCAAAATTCTTAATAATGCAAACATATTACGAGCTTGTCTGCTTAGAAATTTGTGTAAAATATGGAAAGATGGCCGCCAAGCCCATCATGCATAATTAAAAAAAATTAATTTTCAGAAACACTTATGATGTATTTAGTAAAGGAGAAAAGGCTTTCTATCAACGCATACTTAGGTACTCGACTTACATATGGTAAATTTTTAATAAAAAATGTTAAATAAGTACCATAATATTAGCTTGGAAATTTGATATCACACTATTTTTTAGCCACAACTTTCCCCTTTTTTCTTTTCTTTTCTTTTTTTTTTTTTTTTTTTTTTTTTTTTTTTTTGCTTGGCTTTTTTTTTACTTTTGAAAAGTTGTTTTTTAGTAGATATCAGTTCTTTTTTTTAAACAGATTATATATAATTGAAATAATTCTACTCGCTAAAATTAGTCCTGGTATAGCCTTTATAAGTAGGGAACAAACACAATAGTATACACTTTGTTTACCTATCATTCATTTTTTAGAGTAATTAATAATTTAAAAGTAAGGAAAGTCAATTTCTTCTTTCAAAGTATCAGTCTTTCTCAATTTATATCGCCTTAAAATTTTCTATGAAGGATGAAAATTTAGTAAAAATCAAATAGAGTCAAAATAAAATATATATTTACAGTTAGTCTGTCAGTTAATTGTTTGTTCTAACTTTTTTTTGCTGACGGTTTTGCAAAATAAATTTATCTTTACAAATAGCTACGGAAAATCCGAGAATGAAGCCCCGCAGGCATCCAAAGAATCGAAGATCTGCCTAAAGAAGTAAATCTAGCAATTCTAGACATGATGATGAAACATTTTTGATAAAAAAAAATCTAAAAATTTAAAGATATAAACTGTACATATAACTTCATCTTCATTTAGATCGTGTTATAGAGAAGAAAGAATAAATATGTAATTTTACTCAAGTCTGTTTATCCATACCTATTTGCATAAATGTGAGAATATAATTTCGTATAAAAATTCCCGTAAATTGATTATATTTAATAGTCTATTATTAAAGCCGCATAAACATTAGAAAAAAATTTTTTTGCAGTTGAAAATTGCCTGAAATCTATAGTCTTATCGTTCGTCAAATTTGTTATATGTTTTTTTTTAATACCCAGACATCTTTTCTAAACTCTGACCAAAGATCACAGAAATACTGAAATTATCCAAATACTTATACCTTTCTATCGTATTTCTTTTTTTGAGTGGGGTGAGGGGTGAGGAAGGGCGCTTAAGAACTTCGTTTTGTTCTTAGAATTCTGAATTAATCATTGAAAAGATCTGCCTACGTAAGTCTTGTTGCAGAATTTTCATTAGGTAAGAGTTGCATCAACTTATACATCATGTGAATATATTAAACTAGCAAATCCCACGGCTTTGCTCGCGTAATATTTGAAATATGCCAAGTGATATTTATATGTCTAATTTTTATTAAAAGGTACAAACTAAATTTTTATTTTATTAATAGGTAATATTTTAGTTTATTAAAAGGTACTTATTACTTTTAGGAATAATTAAAACAATTACTATTTAAAACACAATTTGATTAAGCATCATTGTTACATTGCATAAAGAAGAAATGAGACTTAAATTAATAAAACTAAATAAATAATAATTTAGAAAATATTTTGAAACTTTAATCCTCAGTTAATACGCTCATTTCAGTATTCATTTGACGTTTTGAATTTTCTAGAAACCATCTTCTTACATCTTAAAATTAACCATCATGTCAAATTCCAAGTTCTACCACCTCTCTCAACATAAAGGGCTATGTTGAAATAGGAACTGTCACCATTAATTTGCCAACATTAATTTTGAAATTGGTTTGTTATTTCCTAATATTCCACAGAAACGTAATTTAGAAAGCTTTTAAAGGCCTTTTTTAGAGCGTTTGTTGTTCCTGTGAACCCCAGGTGGTAGAATCATCGGCATAAAATATAGCCTGTGTAGGATCAGAGACTGCTACCATTGATTCGCAGCTATTACTTTTATATTTGGTTTATATTCCCTGAAATTGCGTAGAAATCGTAATTTAGAACTTTTTTAGAATGCTTTTCGCACATCCCCTTCACTTCACCCCTTTTTAATTCGAGTTTATTTTCGACAGTCCTTCGAGGACATTTATATTTTATAAGTAACTACCATGACATATTTAAAGTTTCTAGCCTTTTCAGCATCACAGAAATCGCAATTTAGAAAGTTTTTAGCTCCTGAAACCCTCTGGTGGTAGTGGCACAGACATAAAATATAGCTTATGATTGAGCAGGTTCTATCACCAACAATTTGTCATCATTATTTTATTAATCGGTTTGGTATTTGATAAAATTACATAAAAATTTTTATTTGCAACGCTATTCGCTCACTTCATCTTTTTAAATTTGAAATTTTCTTTCGACAGTTCTTAGAAAGCAGTTGCATCTTCTAAGTAAATACCATGCCATACTTCAAAGTGTTAGACCCTTCAGTTATGCAAAAAAACGCAAATTAGAACATGTTTTGCTTTTGCAATCCTCAGATGGTAGTGAGAGCAACATAAAATATAACCTATGTTATAGCAGGGACTGTCACCATTGATTTGCAACCATTACTTTTGAAACAGCTTTGGAATTTCCTGAGATTGAGTAGAAATCGCAATTTAGAAAGTTTTTAGGACGCTTTTCGCGCATTTTCACTACTTTTTAAATTTCCATTTTTTTCGAAAATGTTCTTAAAGATCATTTATATGTAATACATATGTACCTTGCCTAATTTTAAGTTGCTAGCCCCTACCGATCACAAAAATCGAAGTTTGGAACGCTTTTTTGCTCCTGCAACGTCTAGGTGATAATGATACCGACTTAAAATAGCGTCTATGTTAGAACAGAGACTGTCAGCATCAATTTCTTATCATTACTTTTGAAATCAGTTTGATTCTTCCTGAGATATTGGTGACAAATCGGCATTTAGAACGTTTTTAGAAAGCTTTTCGCTCATTTTGCTCCTGCATCTCCTCTGGGTTAGTGGAAACATATATAAAATATAGCCTATCTTGGAGCAAGATCTGTCACCATCATTTTAACGCCATTATATTTGAAATCGGTTCATTATTTCCTGAGATTGCATAGAAATTGCAAATTAGAACGTTTTTTACAACGCTTTTTGCGAATTTTGACCCCCCCTTTTTAAATTTCGATTTTTTAGGAAATGTCCTTAGAGATCATTGATATCTTATAACAAACTACCATTCTAAATTTCACGATTCAAGGCCCTTCCGTCACGCAAAAACAGCAATTTAGAACGTTTTTCTCCTGCAGCCCCTTTGGGGTAGTGGCACCGACATAAAACATAGCCTATGTTGGAGCAGGGATTTTCACCATCATTTTGACGCCATTATTTTTCAAATCGGTTTGGTATTTCCTGAGATTGTGTAGAAACTACCATTTAGAACGTTTTTTAGAACGCTTTTCGCGCATTTTCACCCCTTTTAAATTTAGAATTGTTTAAGAACTGTTCTTAGAAATCCTTTATATCTAATAAGTAGCTGATACTTCAAATTTCATATTTCTAGGCCCATCAGTAACACATAAATCGCATTTTTAGAACGTTTTTTGCTCCTACACCCCCTTTGGGTTAGTGGCACCGACATAAAACATAGTCTATCTTGGAGCAAACGTTGTCACTATCATTTTGACACCAATATTTTTTTAATCGGTTTGGTATTTCCTGAGATTATGTAGAAACTACCATTTAGAACGTTTTTTAGAACGCTTTTTGTGCATTTTCACCCCTTTTAAATTTCGAATTGTTTAAGAACTGTTCTTAGACACCATTTATATCTTATAAGTAACTAATATTCCAAATTTCATATTTCTAGGTCCTTCAGTAACGCAAAAATCGTATTTTTAGAACGTTTTTTGCTCCTGCACCCCCTTTGGGGTAGTGGCACCGACATAAAATATATCCTATGTTCTAAGTTGGACTAACACCATCATTTTGATACCATTACTTTTGAAATCGGTTTGGTATTTCCTGAGATTATGTAGAAACTACCATTTAGAACGTTTTTTAGAACGCTTTTTGTGCATTTTCACCCCTTTTAAATTTCGAATTGTTTAAGAGCTGTTCTTATACACCATTTATATCTTATAAGTAACTAATATTCCAAATTTCATATTTCTAGGCCCTTCAGTAACGCAAAAATCGCATTTTTAGAACGTTTTTTGCTCCTGCACCCCCTTTGGGGTAGTGGCACCGACATAAGATATAGCTTATGTTCTAAGTTGGGCGAACACCATCATTTTGATACCATTACATTTAGAATCGGTTCGGTAGTTCCTGAGCTTATCTCCGACAAATAAACAATTTTTACCTCTTTATAATAGGAGTATGATATGATGATTACTTTTGTAAAATACTAGATGGGAGCCATTGATGTTTTCAGAGCATTTGCCTACATTTTAAACTTAAATTATTTACAACTATTCATTAATTTTCTATACGAATTAAAGAAGTCGTTGTTTCCATGGCAACTGTACCTTTCACTATTGCTTGTTTGTTTTATTGAACACATATATATCAGATCACGTGAGGATCACGGCGGGACTTGAACCAGCCCCCACCTACGTTCTCAAGCGATTAGCGGCGTGGTGTCTTATCCACTCAGCCACGGTGGGCCACTATTGCTTTATCTAATACCTAGATACTCAAATTTAACCAGCTGCGCTTAGAATCATGCTCATAACAGAGTACATTTATATGTAAGAGTGGTGACACATATGCACAAGTCGTGTACTCGTATTCAAGTTTTTGTCCAAAGTACAGTAACTCAGTTTTCATTAATAGACGTGGAAGATTTCGATTAAACTAACCAAAAAAGTTTAAAAACATTGGCTTTCTGATTTGATTTTATTCAAAATCGTCTTAACCAACCAAAGTTAATGTCCGGGATCCAGAGTGTTTACTGCAAACATAAAAAAAGTTTTCAAAAATGCAGGCTTCTGATTGATCAATCTCATCGCGCTAATAGCGTGAAATCTATCTTGATCCCGGTCTATTCAACGTCCTTTAAATATTCGAGAAAGCCTTGACAAGTCAGGAAAATATCACACAATGCAGGCAAAACAAAGAAGAAAAATCATTCATTGGCTTGTTCATATCCACGAGCCAATGAATGATTTTGTTCCTTTGCTTTGCCTGCTTTGTGTGATGTTTTTGTGACTTTCTCAAATATTTAAGGGGCGTTTGTTTATTTCACCACCATGAAGCTATGAAAGGAGAGGAGCAGACATGTCAATCTTCCCGTGTGAAAAACTACATAAAGAAAACGAGTTCTTTCCTCCGCTTCTGCCCTTTTCTCTCTTGATTTTGACCGATAGCAGCCCATTTAGCAGGGGCCTCCGTGGCCGAGTGGTAAAGACACTAATCGCTTTAGAGCGTAGGAGGCTTGTCGGGTTCGACTCCCGCTGGCTCCATTGCACACTCTTTGTGGAGCTCCCGGATGTAAAAAATTCTCTGTGTTGTAAAATTTCTTTGTGCTATCTCGTCCCTGTATATCGACGATGACTTATAAGCGGGCATTGTTGTCAAGCACACAAGTCTGATGTATGTGTCCAATAAAACATAAAACCATTTAGCAGTCTCCATAGCAAGATGCAGCTATATATGGCGGACGCAAGGGGGAGGGTGTTAGCGTGACCAATGACATAATAGGCCAGTTTATGACGTTTAAAAGTCACACGGAGTTGGATCATCTTTACACGATGATTAGTACAAAGCGGTGCGCCGATTTTTTTGTGTTTATTGCCGTGTACAGATAATCAACTCCACACTTAGGAACAGCTTCAAATGACGTCATCTACTTCGAGGCAAACGAAAAAGGACAGGCTACCGCGGCGCTACAGCGTCTAGAATATATAGTGTCGAAATCCAATCAGTCGATCACAGCGATATCTGCAGGATATTTCCCAAAACTCCAAGACAATTTGGTCTAGACGCTGTAACATTTTTTTAAACGTTTTATTAACTTACATTTGACCTGTGTGCTTGGTGTCAAACCCGCTGTAATAATACGATGTTTACTTTGAAATTTGAAAATATATAGCAGATGTCGCTGCGATAATCTCCCTGGATTTCAGCGTCAGTGCACATTTAAGGGATACACTTTTTAGCGGTTCTTGGATAGCAAATTTCCACATTATGTATTCTAGACGCTGTAGCTGTGCATTACACATGTCTCTTTCTTCTTTAAAAAATATCCTGCAGATGTCGATGCAAATGACTGTTTGGAATTCGACATCGTTGTACATTTAAGGGATTCAATACTTTCGCGCTTTTTTAAGTATTGCTGGGATAGTCGATTTCTACAACATATAATCTAGACGCTATAACGGAGCTATAGTTTCTAGAAGATATAGTTTAAAAATCGGCTTATTAAAAAAGTGCTAAAAATTGTATCCCATAAATGTTGAACGCGGCTGAACGACGAATGTCGATTACAGCGACATATGGTAATTCCAACATAACTATTTCAAAAGAAAATGTTTCGCTCAGAGAAGATCTAGAAAATGTTGCTCCTATCGACATTTGTCATTCAGTATTTTTCAATATTTATGGGATTCAATTTTTAGCACTTTTTAAAGAATTAATGGAATAGCCGGTTTCCACACTGTGACCGTGATCTAGGTAGATTTTTCTGTGTTATCGTAACGAGATTGACCAATCAGAAGCCAGAATTTTTGCTAACTTTTCACTGTTTGCAAAATTGTACCTGGATACCGGCCTATATTTCTAGACCCTATAACTGTTCTCAGGAATAGTACAGAAAGCAAACTCTGTATTTTGATACATTAAGGCCGGGATCTAATTAGGAACAAGTGTGTCTCTATAACGAAGTAGCGACATACGGCCAATAAATGTTTATTGCTAAAAGTGATAAAAACAAATCGTTAAAGTTCTTTACGAGCATGCCATTATCGCCAGGTTAATGCATGCTGAATTATTTCCCTAGTCTAATAGAGATCGTCCATGCGCGTATCTTCTAATGGAGGATATTCCAAATATGGGTTCGAGGCTGAAAAAGTCACGTGGTACCGGTAATTTGCCAAAAGAATTTCTAACTGATAGAAGGGAAACAGGAAACTAGACTGTTAAAAATATCGTGAAAAATTACCTCGGTTCTTACAGGTTCTCTATTTTCTGACCAATGAGAATGCTACATAAACGCCTATGAAGCGTTCTCATTGGTCAGAATACAGATAGCCTTTAAAACAGTTTGGGGATTTTAACAGACAGAGATTTAAACAGAGGTAATTTTTCACGATATTTTTAACAGTGTACTACTGCTTTCTCCCATGAACTGTTTCCTTGGCTAGCGGGGATTTACATTACGTAGACGGAGCCTTCCCTTCTTTACGCTAGACGTTCTTGCCTTGACCATGTGATCATAACGTAGATTGAATATCCTCTATTCAAGAAATCGGATTGCCGTACTTTCGACAAAAGCTTGAAATGAGCATGTCTCCTGTGCATATATATCACCACTCTTATGTATAAAGGCTCTCTGTTATGGTGTTGTTTCTGATACAGCGCCTAGAATACCTAGTGTGGAAATATGCTATCCAAACAGTTCTAAAAATTTTTATCCCTTAAATGTGCGACGATACTGCTAAAATTTCAAGTGTCGATCGCAGCGACATCTGTGGGATTTTCGTATTACTATTATTACATTGTATAGACTAGCAATTTCTTGCAGTTGTAGAAAATATCCTGCAGATGCCGCTGCGATCTGCATATTACAGCAGTATCATTGCACATTTAAGGGATACAATATTTTAGCGCTTTTTTAAGTATTACAGGGTTAGCCGATTTCAACACTATATTTCTAGGCGCTATAGTTTCTGAGCGCTGTTGGTTAAATATCGATATTCGTGTTTTAGAGTGAGCAATAGAGAAAAGTACTAAAACTATTGAAAGAACAACTTCTTTAATATTGAAATGTATAGCAAAGGAGTTCAGAATCAATGCCTTAAATAGTTTCGAATACGCACTGTTGTTATGACATCAATACCCTTCCTGGATGTAGAAATGCAAAATTGTGTTCAACATAATTGGCCGCAATCTAGATAGATTTTTCGCTGTTAGCGAAACGAGATTCATTAATCAGAAGCTTGCACTTTTGCGAACTTTTCGCTGTTTGCAGCAATGCAGGCTATTGATTGGTGAATCTCGTTTCGCTAACAGCGAAAAATCCATCTGGATCCCAGCCTAAATTTCTGTAAACATTGCACTTCATCCATGGCACTAAGAAAATGACTCAAAACTTTTATGACATAGGCCGGGATCCAGAAGCAGCAAAAATTCTCAAACATTCTGGCTTCTCATTGGTCAAACTCATTTCGCTAACAGCGAAAAATCTATCTGGATCTCGGCCATAGTTTTCTTCGATGAAATCAATGCAAAAGGATAATATAAAAAAATTTAAAAGACTTCTAAAATGATTTGGCGGGTTTATCGCTGTTTGGCATAATTTATAAACTTTAAAATTAATTAACAGTTTTTCGCTAATTAAGAATATAAAATTTGTGTTTTTAAAGCTGAATTTTACAAAAGCACGTAGATTGAGTAAATATCTTTCCAAAAATGCAATCCTTACTTTTTTATGTCCATTATTTAAGTCTCTACCTTGATTGAACCATAAATTGTGACGAAGAAAATAAATCGATCATTTTCAGTATCTCGACGTTATTTTAAAAAATCTATATCTCTGTTTATAATTAATTTATGAGGATGCATTTGGTCTCAAATTGAAGATATTTTCCATTAGGTCCTTCTGGTTTTGGTTTTATTTTTCTGCGATGATTGGTTCTTTTGATATGGGAAATTTTACGCTGGCATGTTTGGTTGATTTTACATGGAGAAGTTGTCATCAGTATAATAAGCAGTTACGGTGTCTTGCGTTTTATTCTTGGCGTTTGTTTGTTTGGCGAGGTTAGCATTTTTTTTTTCAGCTTGGCTTGGCAGAACGACCGTCCTGCTTGATTATTATTTAATTTTTAAATATTCATTATTCGTAGCTAGTGTAGTTTTCAGAGGGCCAACACTATCGACTATATTTACAGTATATTCGCACCATTCTTTTCCAAAAATAAATTTTCTAGAATATTTCGCTTGCATGAGGATTTTGCGAAGACATTTTGCCGAGGAGTCCTGGACGTATGCCACTCATCCCCGATTACTGAACGCATGAGGTGGATGACAAATTGCGATTCCTTGGGCAGCCGTGAACAAAGCCCTTGAATATACTTGTATATTCAAGGGCTTTGGCCATGAAAAATTAAATGTTGGGGGGGGGGGGCAAAGCGATATAAGTAAGCGTCGTATCTTAAATGGGAGAAGTAACCGCAAGATTAAAAGCGAGGTCACATCAATCAAGGTCATGCGCCACGTAGCGGATGGAGTGTGAACTACAGGTAGATACCTAACTGTTTTTTTACTGATACCACTAAAATTGTAATGTTTTTTTCAGCTTGATTAATAACTGAAGTACCTCTAATAACGCGAGAGAGTAGTGTCAAGTGCGTCTGGATGCCCCTCTCTCTACGCCATTATTTTGCAATAAATGTGGCAAGCAAAAATCATTTCCATGAGTGGCTGAAGATTTACAAAATACGCGCCACACTAAAAGCCCGAGTATGTGAATTATCACTCCGTCCACAAGGTGGCGCAACTGTGTTAATTTACCCCTGATTCCAGCATTAAGTTTGTTCGCTTACTTATAACGCATTGGAGTGAGGGCAAACAAAGCGTACAAACTTAATACTGGAATTGCAAAATAATGGCGCAGCGAGAGTGGCGTCCGGATGCACTTGACACTACGAAGTTTTCATCGCCTTGCTGGAGACACTTCAGCTATTAATCAAGGTGAAAAAAACTTTACAATTTCAGTGGTGTGAAGTAAGAAAACAGTTAGGTATCTTCCTGTAGTTTAACCCCGTCCGCAACGTGGTGTGACCTCGCCTTTAATCTTGCGGTTACCTCTCCCATTTAAGATAGGACGCTTACTTATATCGCTTTGGGTGAGGGAGTCTAAGACTTAAGTTCTTGAGTTCAACATACAAAAAAATAAAGGAAAAAGTAAAAATCAAGTAAATAAATGGTCTCAATGACTGGTAGTTGCAACTCCCTCACCATCGCCGATGCCCGTAAACAGCGGAGTGCCAGTGGTAAGACTTGGCATACTCGTAAGCAGACAGGCCCTTACAAGGTTCGGTCCACAGCGCTGAACACGACTGACACGAACACCAGGAGAGGGAGAAATAAGCTCTGAGCACCGAAATTTTGTGAACTTATAAGGGCTGGGTAAAAAAGGCGGAGCTTATGATGCGTTCAACATGTTCTCAACGTGTATGAAGTTTTTTGTTATGAGAAAGCGGTGTTAGAAAGAATTAGGAATTAGTCGCCATCGGTAGGCCTGTTTTCAATACATAATGATATCTTCTTTCTTAAAACATTCACGGTGGTAAACGAGAACTCTCGTTTTCATTTAGAAAACATTATTGACTAAGCGCGCGGCTTCTACCTTACAGAAAATGTACTTTTATCATGTTGTCCATATTTTTTTTAGATTGTAAGACATTTTATATTAAATTCGTACATTGAAAGATATTTCCGATGCATAAACTCGGGAAACCTATCTAGAACACCAATTTACATAAGACTTTCAGAACAGGGAGGAGCTTCTACTGTTTTAAATTTCAGATTTAATGAAAATTGCCTGTCGGCAAAGTGTTGAAATAGTTTTATATCACAATCATAAGATGTTTAAATATTAAAATAAATAAATGTTTTCATGTATGATATTCATACATTATTTTCAAGACATTGAAGTATATAGATATTGTTTTTGAAGACATTACTCAAAACATGGTTTGACATTTAGGATTTTTAAGCAAATCTATAGAATTAAGTTTAAGAAATTGAGATTTAAACTTGAAATATTCTTAACCCTTTCAGCGGCAAACAATTGTGTTTCTGTAATGCGTATTTCCAACCGGAAATTTGGAAATAATTTATTTTAAAATAATGAAAAGCAATTTTTCAGCTCTTTTTCACTAAAGTTATAGATGTAAAACGTAATTGAAATTTTCCGTTGCAAAACTTAGTTAAAATTAGATGAGATATAATATATTCCACCGCCCCTCAAGGAGTTAAAAATAAAATACTGATACTTCAAAATAAACTTAGGAATGTAAATCAATTGTAATTTTTAGCATAATTGATTATTTTATATTTGGCATAGTTGCTATTTAGAATAACTAATATAATTAGCATTATATTTAGCATAATTAGCATAAATGATTATTTTATATATTTTTTTTTATTCTTCGAAATTCAGAACTATTATTTTTAATTCATTTTAATATGAAATATATCCTGTAATTAAATATTCAAAACATTAATTCATAACGAATTCTAATACAAATGAAATAGCCTTTTTCCGAAAATATCCAAGAGATAAATAATAGGAGATGTTGCATTTATTTTTTTTTTTGATAAAATAGAATATATATAAATGTTTCTATCATAATATAAACATTTTCCTTATTATTTATCTGTCAGGCACTTAATTTTCTAATGCTTGAATATATCTTAATCCGCATATTGCAAAGATCTTTTTCTAATGTATAACATATTGCATCATTCCCTGTAATATGCTTAAGCCAACATAGCAAAAAGAAAGAAAAAAAAAACTGCGCTCCGCCTATGTTAAAAAATAATACAAAGAATGCTCGGATTACATTTTACTAGAAAAATGGCTCGATTATTTTGGACTGTTTTGGAGAACACATCGTCCTAAAAAAGAAATATTAAGAGTATTGCTTTGATATAAAATGTTTTGATTTGTGATTTTATTTTATAAGCCTTTCTTTACGTAACTATAGATTGTGGCGATAATATAAACCAAGATTAAATTAAAGATTCAGAAAAAACTGTTCTGCAGATAGGTATGATGCCAACGTTCAGCCGATGTAATATATTATTTTCAATATTATAGCAATGAAATTTATTAAAACGGATGAAACTATTAATATTGAAATAGCTCTTAGCTACATAAAAATAATAATGTGAGAATCGAATATTTTTTTTATTGCGGTTTGTTTTTTTAGATTCAACAAATCAAGCGGCCGAAATTAAAAATCAGTTGGCGAACAATATAAATAATTAAATAAAGCAGTATACATTTAATCTTTACACTGTCTCAAAGAAACGGATACACCCGATCGACTAGAAGTTAATTTTTTTTTCAATTTATGTTAAGAAAATAACCTAATAAATTAGCTTTCATACGGAAATTCCACAAAAATCCAAAACTTTCAATAAAGAGATAAAATTTTGACTTATTGGCTTCATTGGTAAATTGTACTTCAAGATACCAAACGGGAAACAATTACGATTTCCGAATTTAGGATTTATGAAGGTTTATGTGTTGAAACTGCTAATGTTAAATTCATTTATAATCGTTACAAAATAAATTGCAATTAAAGTAGTTCTTTAAACATTCTCAATAACTGGTTGGCTTAATTTTGGATTTGCATATTGTAAAATTCTAAAAATCGAGTTGTGTTAAAATTATGAATTAAATATGCTGTTCTGTTAAATTCGAGTTCTGTTAAAATTCATTCAATATTCATTATCACTATTTCATTATTACTCACTCTTTATTATTAACTTTTTCGAAAAATTTATCTTTTTTAGAAAAGTTCTCCTCTCATGCAATTGACGGTAACAGATTATATCAATGATCAAATGATTTGGCGAAGTGTTTTTTCGAAGAAACTTTGCTGAACTTTGTAGATCTGAAATGTCTTTAGGATGTATAGTAGAATTTTATCTAAAAATTTATTGTTTGAGTAAAACAGTCGAGAAACTAATTATTTTAATGTAATGCGCTATAAAAAGCACATTTTTTAATAAGGTGATGGTTAAATTATTTCAGCTTTGTTAGATTCTGCCAAGCAGCTTCAACAAAATGTGTCGCAATTTCATTTTAACCCTTTAAGTACCATATTCAATTTAGTGACAGTATGCAGAATACCAGATATATTAAATTTCGTCAAAGTTTTTTAACCACATCTGAATTTAACAATTATTTAATTACTTTTAATGTCAGAGGATGAAATAAAGGTTTCTTTATATTATACAATCAGAAATAGAGTTCGAAGTAAACAAGTAGTACATGTGTAAAGCTCGTAAGTTTTTAGATCTATTGTTACATTACAATAAAGAACAAAAATTAGAAAAAAGCCTATTTATGTTTATGCTATAAAGCCCGTACAAAACCAACCTCAGTAGTAATTAGCAGCCCCCCCCCCCCAAAAAAAAAAACAAACAACAGAAGCTTAGAACATTGTAGTCTGGACTGAATGAGGACGCATGCACATACGCCCTGGTATTGCAAATAGAGGAGTTCATGACGTACGTCGTGGTGCTTAAAGAGTTAACTCTTATCGGACGCTAGCTTTTACAACAATACAATGGAGTTATGAATAAAGAGGAGGAGACATATAGTGTACTGTGTACCAGTTGCGAGTGCAGTAACTGAGGAGGTTGTCTCAAGATGGCGGCTGTTTTTTTTTAAATCGGATCTATAGTTTCAAAATACTTCCCACCAGTATATTTGAATAGAAAATTGTGCCCTATTTAAGCGACTTATTCATGGAAATATTTTCTCACAAATATTTTCTGGTGTCTGTTTGAAGAGGGAAACAGTCAAATTGTATCGCTGGTTGTCACAATATGGCAGAAACGAAGGACCTGACCAAAGCGATATAAGTAAGCGTCCTATCTTAAATGGGAGAAGTAACCGCAAGTTTAAAAGCGACGTCACATCAATCAAGGTCATGCGCCACGTAGCGGATGGAGTGCGAACTACAGATAGATACCTAACATTTTCATACTCACACCATTAAAATTGTAAAGTTTTTTTCACCTTGATTAATAACTGAAGTGTCTCTGATAAGGCGAAAAAAACTTCGCGGTGTCAAGTGCATCTGGATGCCTTTCTCGCTACGCCATTATGCTGCAATAAATGTGGCAAACAAAAATCATTTCTATGAGTGACTAAAGATTTAGAAAATATGCGCCACACTAAAGCCCGCGTATGTGAATTATCATTCCGTCCACAAGGTGGCGCAACTATGTTAATTTACGCCTGATTCCAGCATTAAGTTTGTTCACTTACTTATAACGCTTTGGACCTGACTGCCGCAAAAGTAAACTTACACCAATTAAAATTAAAATCTTTTTCTGTCATTATGTATGTCTGAAATTGTGCATTAATAACACATTTAAATTCGGAGAAAATTTCTTTATAGTTTTGAAGGTGTAAGCTTCGACCGGAGGTAATCAGAACTTACGAAAGCGGTTATAGTTGAAGCTTCACTATTTTAAGGATATGTCAGTTCCTTTTAATTAATAGTTCCATGAACAATGCATGGTAGTATTGCAGAGTTGCCATGTCTCCGGCTTTTTGCACACCACTTTTATCTTAGAGAAAATCTTGTTCTTTTAAATCTCCCGAATTTTCTAATTAAATAAAACAACATTTTCTATATTAAAATACTGGTATCCAAAAAGCCGCACACTTTAGCATCTCTGAATTATTAGATATTAACCATTTGTCACCTATACGGTGACATACTATGTTCAGGGCAGCTAAAAGCGACTAGTTTTTAATTCTGCCTCAAACCACTTTCTCAAAGCACAAATTATTGACATATTGTTCGAGAACATTCGCGATAGAAATATATTACAAAATCTGTTTTTTTTTTTTTTAAATAGTGGTGCGAATAGCATAGAAAAACAGTCGCCTGAGGCAGCCCTGTAAGTTTTATCACAAATCCACTGTCACCGTATAGGTGTCAGAGGATTTCAAAACGTTAATACTACATAACAGTATATCTGTTTCGGCGTAAATGCCCTCAAATTTATTTGTTTATAATTTAACTCTGTTTATCTTTCATATTGTGAAACATAATTATAAAACTGATTTCTTTTGACAGAAAAAAATCTAATCTGTTTATCTAAATTGTTTATAACCCTGAATCAATATTTATGAGTAACATTATGATTTCAAGGTCATGTAATATAGATTTATTTACTTTATAATAATTTTGAATTGATGGTGATTTATTAGTTTTATAATTACTTGGATGTCATTTAAATGAATATTATAGCTATTTAGAAGATTTATAACTGCATATTGTAATTTTTATTTTGATGTTTATTTTATATAATATGTATCATTTTTAAAATGGTCAGTCTTGACTCTGTAACCAAGCAGAGAACATGAAACATGTCCTGACTCTGTAATCAGAGATGCCAATTGTTAAATCGTGGCTCTGTTTAATACAGAGTGTATAATGGAAGTCCTGACTCTGCAACCAAGCAGAGAACATTTTTTTTTTTGTATTGGCTCTGTTAAATACGGAGAATTACTATTATGGAACAATTATTAACTTCTAATGATGAATAGAATTTACATACTATTTCAGTTTTATTTAATAAACTATTTAATCTAATTTCCCTCCCATCTCACTTGGATTTTGAAAATTTATTTGTCAGATGAATTTCGGCGCCACCATTTTTTTTATTTTTGGTGCCTCGTAACCCGCGAAACATTTTTTGGAAAGAATAGTGAGCTATTGTGAAAGAGATTTGTGATTAACAACTGTGATTTATCTTTCAACATGTGATTAGTGTGTGATTTATCTTTCAACCTATGATTAGTGTGGAATTATTATTGTGCCATTTGGATTACGACATGCCATCTACATTACCTGGAATTAACAGGTAAGAAAATATTTTTTTCATTTTCTATGAATGGTTTATGTTTTAAAATAAGAATTATTCTTTATTTAAAATGGAAAATCTTGAAAAGCTGAAAGCAAAACGTTCTGTTGAACGAACGAGTTTCACGAAATTAATTACAAAATTAGAAACATTATTAAATGATGACATTGATAATACGAAAACCGATGAATTATTAGAGCTTCAAGAAATATTCCTCTTAAAAGAAACGGCTTTCCAAAGTTTGAATCGTGATATTGAAGCTCAAATATCCGACTTAAAAGAATATGAAAAGGACATTGCTAATAGTGAAAAGTACACTGACCAATTGATCAGTGCTAAATTTAAAATTAAAAATAGATTAAGAAAATGTAAAAAGGATAATGTTTCTATGATAGCAACTAGTCATGTAAATTCATTGAATGGTTCTGCTAGTGGAACAGAAACGAGTTCTGCCATGAAATTGCCTAAATTAAATGTTCCAAAATTTTCTGGTGAAATCGAAGAATGGGTCGAATTTTTTAACTGTTTTGAAACATCGATACACCAGAATAAATCACTATCTAAGATAGAAAAATTCGCTTATCTAAAATCCTTGTTATGTAATCGGGCCTATAATGTGGTAGAAGGGTTTCCTTTGACAGAACAAAATTATGATACTTGTATTGATTTATTAAAGGACCGTTTTGGTAAGGTTGATGTTATTATTAATAAACACATGACTAATTTATTAAATATGGAACCAGTTAAAAATTGTTCAAATTTAAATGCATTAAGAAGATTGCATGACATGTGCGAAGTTAATATTAGAAGTTTAAGAAATTTGGGGGTAACATCCAGTTCTTATGGACAATTGCTAAATCCTATTTTGCTAAAGCTATTGCCCCATGAATTAGTGATTGAATATCATAGAAAACGTGATACTAGCAAAGATTCAGATGTAACCGATCTAATTGCCTTTCTGAAATGTGAAATAGAATGTAGAGAAAAGGCTTTGTCAATGACAAGTTCTAAAAATGATGCATCCTCTTCTTTTGTACATAAAAATAAAACTGAATTTCGTGAAAAGAAAACATCAAATAAATATCAACATGCTAATACCTTAAATGCCAATATTAAAGTTTTTTGTGTATTTTGCAAAGGTAATGATCATTTATCTTCCGAGTGTAAAAATTTAGCTGATGATAAGAAAAGATTAATGTTACGTAAGGAGGGTAGATGTTACAAATGCTTTTTGAAATCGCATTTATCTTCGCAATGCCGCATAAAATTAAAGCCATGTCTAAATTGTAAAAGCACTGAACATAACAAATTATTTTGCTTTAAGAAAAGTTTGAAACCAGAAATTAATGAAAATCAAAATCAAACAGTTGTATCTAATTCTCATTGTAATTTTAGAAATTCTAAGCATGCTGTTTTATTGCAAACATGTTGTGTAACTGCTCAACGTAATTCTAAATCAAAGGTAGTTCGATTATTACTTGATTCTGCAAGCGAAAAAAGCTTCATAACGAAAGCATTAGCTCGTGAATTAAATTTGCCTGTTTTAAGAAAAGAACATTTAACTGTATTCGCTTTTGGCATGGATCAAGGTCGCGAAGAAGAATATGATGTTTTTAAAATTAAATTGCGAAGTAAAATGAATTATCATCGTTTTATAGATGTTGAGGTGTTAGCTACCGATTTGATAAGTGCAACAACATTGAAGGTTCCCAATTCTGACCCTCTAGTTATAAAATACATTGAAAGTAAAAGATGGAGGTTAGCCGACCCTACGCCCGAGGAATCCGAAGTACAAATTTTACTTGGAGCTGATTATTTCTGGAATGTTCAGAGAGGTGTCGTTGAAGAAATTAATGACCATTTATATGTAGCTAATACACTTTTTGGGTACACAATAGTGGGAAAAATAAACTCTAAAGGTAACGAAACAGTTAATGCTCATCTTGTATCTGTTAATGAAATAGAAAATTTTGATTTGCAAAAGTTTTGGAAACTAGAGTCTTTGGGTATTTGTGATAGTAAAAATGAATTATTTTCACAAAAGGATTTAGATGCTCTTGATTTATTTAATGATAATTTAAATTTTGTAAATGGAAGATATGAAACTAAACTTTTGTGGAAAGTAAATAAAAATGAATTGGAATCCAATTTTGATGTAGCTAAACATAGACTTTGGGGATTAAAATCAAAATTGTGCAAAAATGAATGGTTACTTAAGGAATATGAGAAAATATTAAATGAACAATGTGGTTTGGGTATAACTGAAGAATGTGAGTTTAATAAAGATGAAATAAACACGTATTACATGCCTCACAGACCAGTAATAAGGGAAGATAAATCGAGAACTAAAGTAAGAATTGTTTTTGATGCGTCATCCAAAGATAAGGGGGCAAAATCGTTAAACGAGTGCTTATTTCCTGGGCCCAATCTAAATCCTAACATATTGGACATTATTTTAAAATTCCGTCTCCACAAAATTGCTTTCTCGGCAGATATAGAAAAAGCATTCTTGCAAATCCAGATACAAGAAGAAGATAGAAATTTTTTGAGGTTCCTGTGGTTTGGCAATATCACTAGTAACAATCCCATTTTGAAGGTTTTTCGCATGACCCGTGTAACTTTTGGTGTAACAACTTCACCCTTTTTCCTTTCTGCAACCATCAAACATCACATTGAGGGGTATAAAGATTTGTTTGGAAAAATAGTTAATATGCTGGATACTTCCTTATACGTTGATGACCTGTTTCATGGAGCTGATCAGTAAACGAAGCTTTTGTTTTATCAAACGGTGCAGAGAAGATATTGAGTGAGGCCAATATGAAACTCAGAAAATTTAAAACCAATTCTTCCGATTTAAAATTTTTATGGAAGGAACATGGAATAAACTTTGAGGAAGACACTCTTGAACAAAATCTTTCGAAGGTATTGGGAATTATATGGATAACAGAAAGTGACACCTTGAAAATAGACATACGACCACTTTTGGTAGAATTTGACCATAAAATTATTACCAAACGTATTGTTTTACAAACTGTGGCAAAAATTTATGATCCTATTGGACTCATTTCCCCTTTCGTGATAAGAATTAAATTTTTAATGCAAGAACTCTGGGAACATGGAATTGACTGGGATTCTACATTACCAGATTCTTTAAGTGGAAAATTCCGAAAATGGCATAATGAAATAAAAGACTTGGTAAATTTTGAAATTCTTAGAAAATATTTTGTAACTATCCCAAAATTAAATCCTGAAACCGCTCAACTTTTCATATTTTCTGATGCTAGTTTAAAGGGGTATGGGTCAGTGGCTTATCTACGTGATTCTTCTTCTTGTGAAACTTCATTTGTAATAGCAAAGTCGAGAGTAGCGCCTCTCAAGAAAATTACATTGCCGCGCCTCGAACTTCTTGGAGCACTTACGGCTGCAAGATTAGCGAATTATTTAAAGGAAATATTTAAAATTGTGAGTGAAAATATATTTTGTCTAAGTGACTCCCAAATTACCTTGCACTGGATTAAAGGAAGTGCTAACAACTGGAAGCCCTTTGTGGCAAACCGCGTACGCGAAATTCAGGAACTTGTTGCTCCTGTACAATGGAAATTTTGTAAAGGAAAGGAAAATCCTGCAGATGTTCTCTCTCGTGGTTGCTCTGCATCTGAATTGATTAATAACGAGGTATGGTTACATGGTCCTAGCTGGCTGAAGGAAGAATCGTTACCAGTATTTTTCCCTGAAACTCAACCTAATCTACCTGATGAAGAGGTCTTGCAAGAACAACGTAAAACGCTTGTTTGCTCCATATCCCAAAATATTCCAGAATTTGAGCTTTTATTTAAATTTTCATCCTGGACTAAATTAAAACGAATTACGGCTTAGTGCCTCAGATTCATCAAAAATAGTACATGCCCATCTGAACGAGTCTATGGTTTTTTGACTGTTCCAGAACTTGAAAGGGCAACAAATGCTATTGTGAAATTAATTCAAAACCATGAATTCGGAGACGAACTGAAAATTCTAAAATCCAGAAAGATCCTAAATTCTAAAAGCAAACTCCTTCCTTTACATCCATTTCTTGACGAAAATGATATTCTTCGTGTTGGAGGTAGGCTAAAAATGCAAACTTGTCTGAATATCAAAAACATCAAATCATTCTCCCTAAAAGGCATCATGTTACAGACTTGATAATAAAGTATTTTCATGAGAAACATCTTCATAGCGGGACTCAATTGACAATTTCAGCAATTCGACAAAAAGTTTGGATAATTAATGCTAAAGAAGCTGTGAAAAGAGAAATAAGAAAATGTATGAAATGTTTCCGAAATTCATCACACCTTTCATCTCAGTTGATGGGAAATCTGCCATCAGCACGCGTGACACAAGCTCGAGTATTTTCAAGAGTAGGAGTCGACTTAGCCGGCCCCTTTTTGATCAAACCTCGTAAGGGACGTGGTGTGAAACCCTTTAAACATTATGTTTGTCTGTATGTTTGTTTCGTAACAAAAGCTATCCATCTTGAATTAGTCACTGATCTTACAACTGAAACCTTTCTAGCCTCATTGAAAAGATTCGTGGCTCGACGTGGAAAACCTCTAGAAATATTTTCCGACAGAGGTACAAATTTTGTAGGGGCAGACCGCGAAATAAAGAGAATGATGTCTCAAATTGCTTCTGATGAAAAATTGCACAAGTATCTTACTGACGAAATGATAGTATGGAAATTCAACCCACCTTCCGCCCTCACTTTGGAGGCCTTTGGGAAGCGGGAATAAAACAAATGAAAAATCATTTGAAGAGAACAATTGGTGATCAGATTTTAACTTATGAGGAATTTTTGACCTTAATTGCACAAATTGAGTCATGCTTAAATTCAAGACCGCTTGTCGCTGAGTCTTCTGATCCAAATGACTTTACGGCTCTGACGCCAGGACATTTTATTATAGGAGCACCCTTGACCTCCTTACCTGAGCCTGATATCTCCTCTACCTATGTAACTCCTTTGGAACGTTGGAAATTGCTACAAAAGATTTTCCAAAGTTTTTGGAAAAGGTGGTCGTCAGACTATCTCTCACAATTGCAGCAACGTACAAAGTGGTTTAGAAGCAACCCGAACTTAAAAATCAATGACTTGGTGTTGATAAAGGAAGAAAACCAGCCCCCATTAAGGTGGAAATTGGGCAGAATAATTGAACTATTTCCTGGTGATGATATTATTGTTCGTGTTGTCAAATTAAAGACTTCTACTGGTGAACTGAAACGCCCTATCACAAAATTGTCTCCTCTACCGATGGACATTTAATATAATAGAATTTTACTTTATTTTAACTAACTTTATTATTTTTTTTTTCTATGTCCAATTTTTGTAACTTTCTGAACTATTTTGTATATTAATGTCTTTTTCTATTTTTAGTTGTTCCAGAAACTTTTTTTTAGAAGTAGTAGGATTTAATTGCATTTCATTTTAGTTACACTTGACATTTAAGGTAATATTTTAATTTTGTATTTAATATTTGATTATTTAGTATGTGATAGTGGAAATTTGGTAAGTTATAATTGTTTGATGAACTTCGTTCATGGAGGCGAAGGATGTTTCGGCGTAAATGCCCTCAAATTTATTTGTTTATAATTTAACTCTGTTTATCTTTCATATTGTGAAACATAATTATAAAACTGATTTCTTTTGACAGAAAAAATCTAATCTGTTTATCTAATCTAAATTGTTTATAACCCTGAATCAATATTTATGAGTAACATTATGATTTCAAGGTCATGTAATATAGATTTATTTACTTTATAATAATTTTGAATTGATGGTGATTTATTAGTTTTATAATTACTTGGATGTCATTTAAATGAATATTATAGCTATTTAGAAGATTTATAACTGCATATTGTAATTTTTATTTTGATGTTTATTTTATATAATATGTATCATTTTTAAAATGGTCAGTCTTGACTCTGTAACCAAGCAGAGAACATGTAACATGTCCTGACTCTGTAATCAGAGATGTCAATTGTTAAATCGTGGCTCTGTTTAATACAGAGTGTATAATGGAAGTCCTGACTCTGCAACCAAGCAGAGAACATTTTTTTTTGTATTGGCTCTGTTAAATACGGAGAATTACTATTATGGAACAATTATTAACTTCTAATGATGAATAGAATTTACATACTATTTCAGTTTTATTTAATAAACTATTTAATCTAATTGCTCTCCCATCTCACTTGGATTTTGAAAATTTATTTGTCAGATGAATTTCGGCGCCACCAATATCTATTTGCACCACTATATTTTAAAAGTAACTTTTTAGATATATTTCCTTTGCACATGTTGTAAAACTATAAGTAAAAGCTTCTATTAAAAAAAGTGGTGCCTACCGAATAAAATTCGTGTAAGAGAAGATGGTCCCGATGTCACCTGTGAAGTTACATAGGACCGATAAGTGTTAATATAAAATAAACTGTATTACTATTGGATACCATCTTAGAAACTTTTTTTTAATAATAAAACAAGTAACATAAATTTCTTTATCATTTCTTTATTGGATATTTTAAATATTAGAATAACTTAACTTATGTTTAACTAAATAGTAAATATACTGTTTATTTAATCTGCTTTTGTACCACTTACTGACTAGATCAATTGATAAAAAAAATCAATTTTAACTTGCATGTATGAATTTTTGCATAATTTTATCGAAAATGTTTTAAAAAGTATTGTGAAGTGACATCACATAAAGGTTTTAATAATTTCATTTCATTTTATTTTATTAAATGTCCCTTTCTATACATTGATTAAGTTATTTTAAAATTTTACTTAAACCCTGTACTTTTTTCTTTCTTCTTTCTAAAGAAGAAAGTACCATAATCGAAAATTTTTCGACTTACTGTTTCGACTTACTGACGGATTTACATATTTTAGGGGTCACAGATCCCGAAAAACATGCTTACAAAAAATGTCTGTCTGTCCGTTCGTATGTCTGTGTGTCCGTAAGTCATCTTTATATTATGGAAAATTGCATGAAGTTATGCATAGAATTGAACCAAATTTTTTGTGTATGCTTTTTGCTATGACCAGCAAGTCCTCCTCTAATTTTAAAATACACCGCCAGAAGGGGGCACTGTAATAGCGATTTTTGTGCCATTTTCATTATTGTACCATCGAAAAATGTATGAAGTTATGCATAGAATTGAACAAAAATTTTCGTGTATGTTTTTAGCTATGGCCAGCAGGTCCTCCTTGAATTTGCTAACAATCCGCAGGAAGGGGGCACTGTAATAGCGATTTTTTATTTTTCATAGTTATAATGTTCATCGCCTCTTCATGCTTGGACGGGCAATTCGCACGCAGCTAACCAGGATTCTCAAGCAGATGATGCACAACAGAATTCAAAAAATGTTGAGTTTAGTAAATATTAAGACTGATCACAGCCCTCTGAATACTAGGCCTGAGCGCTGGACCAAAAATGGCGGCTGTCGAAGGCGGATTTTTTTCAGCGTGTGTACGGTCCCTTAAATATTCCTACCAATAATTTTTTAAAGTTTTTTCCGCTTCATTTTTCTGAGAATAAACAAGGTAGGGAAATCTTTTATAAAATACTGGTGCCCACATTTAAGGGACCGTACCTACGCTAAAAAAAAATCCGCCTTCGGCAGCCGCCATTTTTGTGTCATTTTTGTGTGAGCGCTCAGGCCTAGTATTCAGGGGGCGGTGGACTGATATTAAGTCACATAGTTATTTGGCAAATACAAAAGTTAGTTATTTGGCATATTTTCAGTCATACTTATTTACCGTAATTATCATTAAATTCAAAATTATCCACATGTTTGTATCAAACGGATATGGGGCATTCTCACAATCTTTTGACTTTTATGTCTCTGAATAATAATTTTTATTTTAGTACATATTCTTGAGGTTTTTTTTTATTTCAGATACTGGGAAACATCCCATTGCATGATTGCATTACAATATTAACGAGATAAATAAGTTCATGACGGTGTTGGGGGTCCAAATACCAGGAAAACACCTATACCATCCCATGTCCCTCATGCTGATTTTTAAGTTTGGAGCTGTCTGTATAAAATTGTTTCAATAAAAATAATTCGATGTAATTTTTTTCCGAAACTGGAACTATCGTTTTATATAAATATGTAGCAAAAAATTAACCCGTACACATTTTTGGGCTGTTATTATTTTTTAAACTCTGTCCCCGAGTCTTAGATTCTTTACCGTCCCTCTTCTAAAATTATACAGAAAATCACTTCGGATCCAGCCGCAGAATTTTTTTCAAGATTTTTCTCAGGCAGAAGTATGCTAGAGAAAGAATGTCTAAAATTCTTTCACAGGACATTTACTGCAGAATTTAAATCAACATTTAGATATCAATTTCAAGCATCGTGGCTTTATTGGTAGTCTTACCGTCCCCAAGGTTTATTCCTTCACTTTTCGAGGTAAATTATTTTTTTTTAATTTAATCCAATGTAAATAACTGTTTCAAAAAATCAATGAACAGTGTAGCTACCACTTAGTCTTAACAAGATTTGCCTAAAATAGGTGGTAGTTTTCCTTACCGTTCCATCCTTACCGTTCCTTTTTTCCTATACCGCCCCCCTTTTTTTACCTTACCGTCCCTTCTTTAACACCCCTTTAAGACAATGTTATACCAAAATTTGGTACTAAAAATACTACATTGTTATTATTCCTTATTTGAATGTCCCGTGGGTACTATGCAAATTCATTATAAGTAAAAATTTAGAAGAAAATAGAAAGTTATAGTAGTAAAATGGTAAGGAAAATTAAACTCGAAAGTTGAAATTAAACCTCAGTTAAATAAAGATTAAAAAAATCGCTGCTGACCATTTTTTCTTTATTTTGAATCATTAAGGCATTCGTCTATCTGATTAAAATGTTCTTTTAGCAAGTTTAATTTCACCAGATTTTTATTCCCGAAAGTCAAAAAATTGTGAGAATGCCCCATATATAATGACTCTTGTTCTCTCGCCAAATTTAGCATGCCAATAAATTACGAGAAGAATTTGCGGTTATGATTTTGGATGATAGCCCTTCTTTGTTCGCCTTACTGCCAAAATGTAGTTGTCAATTTAATGTAATTATCCCGGGTCTTCCGCAGTCGTTAGACATGGAACAATCTCTGTGTACTTGTTCTGTGTAATTTAAACCTGGATTATTAAAAGAGTACAAAAAATAGTTGCTCCCGAAACCACTAGCCTTTGAACAATTTCCCTCTACTTATGCTGTATGATCTGAAGCTGGATTATTAAAATATATTAACACTTATTCATTACCATCATTTCCTTTCAGCTGTGTTCCTGTTTTGTTATTTGGATTTATCATGCATATGGTAATATATCTACTGAAATATTTCAATTACTTTTAAGCAACAACGATAACGATCCACGAACAACGTTTTAAGCATTCGTATGTGACGCCAAACTCGAAATTACTACACGTATTCCCAGCAAATAACATTGTTGTGTTCAGGTCCATTTGGGCAAACACGTGTAAGTTCTAATAATTCTCGAAATATCAACACATATAGCTATGTACAAAAGCTTTCTTTATTAAGCAACAACTATAATGCATGTTTAGTAGAACTACATGATTTTTTTTTTACAAGTACAAACAAAACTACTCTCATTTATATTATACATTACAAATAAAGATATTTATTACATACAGTAATGTTTTTAAAAAAGAGTCACCTCGTGCTTCCAACTCTGGAATGGCCCTAGGGTCCATTCCAGTCTCCACCAGAGCTTCCAAATTATACTTTTATGCCGTGCATTGTTTCGAAATTCATCCTTAGTTCTTGCTCATATTTAGTTGGAGGTTATGCGCGGCGGCGTTGCACGCCGCGTTGGCACTCCTTAAGCACCGCGATGTCATGTCATTAAACACTTTCTTTGGACCTTGACATGGTTTTACTGAAATCACATAATTCGACTGACACTGTGATTTAGAGAAATAAATAACGCACATTGTGTTCTTATATCATTAAGATATACGGTTGAGATTAACTGATTTATTTCCTGTATGTGATAATTTATTTCAAATGATATAGTTATTTAAATATATTAATACTGTGAAATAGTGCATTTAGATATGTATATATATATATATATATATATATATATATATATATATATATATAATATTACGGTTTTTGATGGTGGTAGGTTATGTTTAATTAATGGTTATATATATATATATATATATATATATATATATACATGTATACTATAGAGTCCCGATTATCCGAGTTAATATGGACGAAGCTCACATCGGATAAGCAAATTACTCGGATAAATCAGACTTTCATAAATTGTCACTACCTTAAATAAATTAAATAAAATTAAAATGCTACTAACCGCCTTTGATGTACAATTTCAATGTTTTTATATAAATGAGGAACGGAATTGTTTATATGAAAACGTCCTTGATAGTTTTTTGTTTGTTGGCGGATTAACGTTTCTTTGCTGAGATGTTATTGTGGTATAGTGATCAGAGTTGCAGGTGTAGCTACTTCTTCTGCTCAACGTACTCATTAGTTTTTTTTTTCAATTGTTATCTCAATTGAAAAAAAAAAACTAATTTCGGAAGTATCATTACATTCCGAAGAAAATGATACTTCGGAATGCATAATTTTCTTCTGATGAACATAGTCAACACTGCTCTCTTGTTCCCGGTTTCCAATACTGCCTGCAATCATGCCATATGTAATTTCTTGCTCTTCATCCACTTAGCAATATCTTCTTCAGAAGAAGTTGCAAAGTCAGGAAGTTTTCTGCCAGGCTCAATAACAATTCATCATCCCCAGTTTCATTTTCATAATTTTGCTGCTCTGGAGTCAAAAATACTGCCACAAGTTTGGTAGGGTGGTTCAATTAACTTCTTCCAACACTTCGGAAATACAATAGGTCACAACATCTTTCGGTGTATCCTGTTTCAAGCGTATTATAAATCCTTGTTTTCCAAGACTTTCAATCAGATTTCCCAACAGCTCCATTATTTTTTTTTTCTCAGACAGCTTGATCTAATGTGGATAATTGATATTGATCTATAAGTGAAGTCACATTTGGTGGTCAAAATGTGTGCTTTGATTTCCCCATTTGTCAGTCGCTCCTTATCAAGATGCATGGTGCATTGTCTAAAAACAGAATTGCTATTCTTTTCAACTTCTTACTCTCTAAATATCTTTCCACTTTAGAACAAAATGTTCATGAAAAAACTTCTTAAAAGTTTTGGCATTCATTCACATATTTTTTTAGTTTCTGTAATACACAGGAAGACATGAGGTGTTGACATTCTTGAATACTTTAACCCAGAGGTCGGCAAGTAATTTTAAGGTAAGGTCTGAATACTTTCGAAAAATTTTATCGAGGTCCAGAGAAAACAAACACGTAAGTAATATAAGAACTTATTACTTTTAAGTTTTTATTTTTAAGTACACATACATATAATAGAAAATAGAAAAGTCCATTATTTGTTCTGAAAAATTTCTACATATACAGCTATAAGTTCTGAAAATTTTTTACATACACATAATAAAATAGGAAAGGAAATTCATTTTGGAGAATGTTGTTTCACATACATATGTGGAGCCAAACACAGTAGCCAGATTAATAGTTAGTTTTTTGCAATTTTTATACTTTTCTAAGACATGTTTACCCAAAATTCTTCAGGGATGCAGTTTTATACATGTTCAAGGAAATGTCTTCCACCGCCGGGCCTACGCTCCAATATAATATTTTGCGTTTCACATCCTATGCAACTATGCATCACTTTAAAAAAAAAATCAAATTAATCGCGCTATACCTTTTAAAATATAAGAAACATTGATAAGGCTCAAACGTATCTATTATATGTAAATATTAATAAATTATTTATTCAAATTGAAAACTTTTGGCGATCCAGGCTTCGACCTACCGCGGTCCGTCTGTTGCTGGCCGTGACTTTAACCCGTTCAGTGGAAAAGTACTTCTATTCGTAAAATACTGAAATGATCCAATGACACCAGAATTAATAAACGAATTTATTTGTAAATAAGTAAAAGTGATTATTCGTATTCTTAATAAAAATAAAATTTTCATTCCAAAATGCTAGTGCCAATTTATCCATAAAAATTAAGTGGTACACAATGCCCTTCAAGTGGTTAAGTATCATTGACTTTCCTCTGAGCATGGGTTTTAATAATTGAGCATGGGTACGAGATAAATTATAACAAACCGAAACTGTTACTCTTTCTTTGTTCTTGTATTTGGGAGCTAATGTTTCTCCTTTTGTACAGGGTTCGTACGGGCAGGGCCTGATTACCAACGGGGCACACTTACACCAATAAATTTTAAAAGAAAAGTTCGTCTTATCTAAACGCCGTATTCATGTAAAATATCTGCTATGAATGAGGCAAAATTTTCTGTTTATTTTTAGTGGTAGGAATTTGCCCCGTGGATAATCAGGCTCTGCGTACGGGTCCTTGAATTTTTAGATTACTTAATTCTTTAGTACCAGTATTTTCTTATAGAAAATCTTTCCTTAAATAAGGCGACATTTCGCAAGTTTCAACTAGGTTTATTTTTCTATTAAAAAAAAACAAAAAACTGATATTTAGCCTTGAAAATAACGTACCCGTACAAACCCTGTTGTAACTAATGTTTTCGGTGGTAGCATACGGAAATTGAATCCCATTTCATCGTAGTTAAATAATTGATCTTCATACACATTGTTTTTCTTGAAAATAAACAATTTCTTCAGAATTTACAGATAAATTTTGCTCCAGTTATCTTAACACTAGAACGCCCAGCGGGCGTCAATTCGACACAGATCGAATGACAAAATGTCGTCTAAAATTCGGTTGAATAAATTAGTGAAATTGATTTAAATAAAAATTCTGGTGTTAAAATGTTTTTATTAAGATTGGGTAAAATTTCCGGACGTTCTAGTGTTAAGTTGCCAAATTCCGTAACGGAATTCAGTGATCCATCTGTCCAATACTTGTAGTAAAGTGCTCATTTTCATAAAACTACAAAGCTTTTGACTGCGTTATCGATTCTGAAATTCGATTTCCTTTTTCCTGAAATTGTATGCATCACAGAAATCATCAAGCTTTAGACGTTTTTTAAACTAACAGTGCTTCATTGTCTTCCTAGTAATACCTACGGTTTGCTTAGTACTCACAAAACATTTTAAGCGGAATTATATTTATTTTCCTGTGGATACCAGTAAAACCAACACACAGATCTAAGTAAACACTTTTTAATAACTTGCCCCTTATGCAACTGCTTCAATACATCAATTATTGTTTCTATTGAAGGAACGGTTCTCTTCCCTTTTTCACCATTCTAGATCATGTTAGTTGAATTTCGCGATAAAAAAAATACTTGTTACTGAGCACGATTTTTATCTGGCCTAACCACTACTCTGTAGAAACAACACCAATAATAATAATCAAAATTGTAATTCGCTGGAATTTCAAATTCTCCTCCGGTCAACCCCGTTCCCTGAACCCCTTGCCATAAATTAGCCATATATTCTTTTTCGGAAATTCAGTTAATCAGGTTTCTTTTTTTTTCGGAAACTCGGTTAAGCCAGACTCGATAATTGGGACTGAGCTGTATAATTATTTTTTATATTTCTTTTTCTCTATATATGATATTTATGTATATATGTGGGATGATACTCTATTTATAAATCATAACCCACTTCTAAGACGAACACTGACATTTATTAAGACGAAGACAAAACAAAAATAGAGTTAAAAGCACTCTTCTCAATGTATATTTAGCTTAAAAGCAACAACTTTCACTTCATTTACTTAGTACCGTCGAATATTTCTAAGATTTTCATGCGTCATTTAAATCTTCTATTTTATATCGTCGAGAATATTCTGTTCCTTTTAACAAAACCGCTGTCATCCAATTCTTTCTCGTTCTATTTATTTTTTTCTGCATTTCCACTTCACGCAGCTACGTTACCTTTTTAATCTCGAAGCGGAATACAGAGTCGGGGACATTCAGTCTGATGCAAGTGTTACTTACAAAATTCCCCACATGCGGCCTTCCTGACATCTGGAGCTACCGCAGCGACATGTGCTAAAATATAATCTGAAAAAGAAACCAAAACAAAAACCAGCAACTGTTCTTAGGTGGAAAAGAGAAAAAAATTAATCTACATGTCAGAAAGATCACTCAGTCTATTTAAAGTGGCGTAACATCATATGCAAATTTCTTTAAAGGCATTGGCTTATAAAATTTTCACAAACACATAAGAAGAAAAGATTTAAAAAAAATGTTTAAGCATCAGTTTTCGTCAGGCCAAGGTTTCATGTTTTCAGTACACGAGCTGGTATTTATCGGTGCTTCGGTGTATGAGATTTTCGCTACGTCGTAGGTGTCGTTAGACCTCCATTTTGTTACTTTATACGAACCTAAGAATTTAGATTTCAACTTTAAACCTGGTCCTTGTTGGTTCTGTTAATTGCTACGAGGTCACCAAGCTTGTACTTCCGGGGTTTCTTACGTAGTAAATTATAGTACTTGCGATTTCCTTGTTGAATTTCCAGAATATTCTTCTTGACTTCTTTACGGAGCTCTTTTCTGTCTTTCATCAATTGTTCTTCGACTGCACTATTTAAGAGATCAATAATTCGTACATCTTCTTTCTGTTTCATTTTTGTTCCAAATAATATTTCAAACTGTGTTTTCTTTATGCATCGTTGGTCAGTTGAATTAATGACTTGTTGAATTTTAGAAACAGGTTTAAACCATTTGGTCGGTTCGTATTTGGACATTTTAGAGATTACAGAAATTATGGTGGAATTGAGTTGCTCTACTTGACCACTGGCACGGGGAAGGCCAGCTGTAACTGCCATGTGCTTTATATTTTCAACTTGACAATAATCAGCAAATTCTTTACTTGTGAAGGCAGGACCTTTATTGCTAATGATGGTGGAAGGATTGCCAAAAGTATAACTTTGTTGTCGTAGTTTTGATATAACTTCGGTAGCAGAAGTGGTATTACAGGGATACAACCAGACGAATTTAGTAAATGCATCTATTAAAGACAAAATATGTTTGTAATTTTTGTTGGTTGTTTCAAGAGGGCCTAAATGATCAATGTGGTAGGTTTACAGAGGAGTCTCTTCTTTAGGTAAGGGATGTAATTCACCTTCTTGTTTTCCACGCTTGCGATTATACAAAAGGCATGTTAAACAATTTGCTATAATTTTATCAATTTTATTTGACATATTAGGGATGAGAAATTCTTCATTAAGGAGTTCTTCACAACGTTTACGGCCAAAATGTCCTTTGTCATGAACATTTAGCTGCATTTCATCCGGCACAACTACCAGATCGATATCTTTATGATTTTTATAGAGAACGTTATTTTTAAGGAAATAGTTGTCATATGGCTTTGTTTTCAAAATTTCTTTGATGGCCTGTATATGCTCGTCAGTGTTCTGTGATTGTATGATTTTGGAAGTAAAACAAACTTGAATGATCATACATATTGGATTTCTACTTAACCCTCTGTCTACCAGAAGGGTCCAATGGACCCGACATGTACATTCAAAATATTTATTCAAACCAGAAATTTCTTCAAAACAAACTAAATGTATAAATCAGACAACAATAAGTTAAATAAACAAATTAAATAGTTTTAAGTAAAAATTCTGGTGTAGAATGTTTTTATAAAACTTGAGTAAAATTTCCGGTAGTTCTAGGGTTAAAGGGTCAACATGGCGCATGCGTGTACCTTGTCTGTGTTCGATTGTATAGTTATAGTCAGCTAACATTAAAA
The DNA here is from genome assembly GCA_963932465.1 of Maratus speciosus. NCBI lineage: Eukaryota > Metazoa > Arthropoda > Arachnida > Araneae > Salticidae > Maratus > Maratus speciosus. The sequence goes on along the minus strand of OZ010791.1, from coordinate 603,057,957 downwards.
CCCATCGAGCAATCTTGGTGCAAAGATCTTTTTTATTCATAGTAAGGGGAATGCGTTGCAATATGTGTCTATCTTGAAAGGAATACCTAAAATGTAAACGCGAATTTTTTTAAGGGCTTCTATGACAGATAAAACTTCTAATTCACAACTTGAATATTTACGTTCGGCATCTGTGGTTTTTTTGCTCATAAAGTAGACAGGGTGAAATTGATTGTCAATAGAAGAATTTTGAAGGAGAACTGCTCCGTAACCGTCAATAGATGCATCGCAGTGAATTTCTGTTTCGTTACTAGGGTTATAAATGCTTAAAACAGGCCCTGAAGAAAGGATGTGTTTCAACTGATTAAATTCATGTCGTTGCTGGTGACCAAAGTGAAATTGAGTGTCCTTTCTAAGGAGATCTATTAAAGGTTTAGCTATTAAAGAGTAATCTTGAATGAATTTACGAAAATATGCAGTTAGTCCGACAAATGAATGTACATCTTTTATACTTTTAGGTTCTGGGAAATTGAGGACAGCTTTAGTTTTTAAGGGAGGTGGATGCAGTTGACCATTTTTAATGTGGCAACCCAAAAAATCAATTTCTCTCAGTAAATGTGGCATTTTTAAAGATTCAATTCTAAACCATATTCGGATGCAGTTGTAAAAAGGCGCTGTAATTTCTGGAGTCCCTCGACTTCGTTTTCAGGTGGTATTATGAAGTCATCCATATAGACAATAAGTACTTTTCATTAATGAGGTCTCGAAAAACGTTATAAATATATCTTTGAAACACTAAGGGTGCATCGCTAAGGCCATAATTCATATATAAGAATTAAAATTGACCAGAATGTGTTACGAAAGAAGTATATTTTCTACTATTTTCTTCTACTTCGACATGAAAAAATGTATTTTTAAGGTAAAGAGTAGTAAATACTTTTGCAGAATGCAACTGTTCAATAATGTCATAAATTACTGAGAGGGGAAAACGTTGTTTATGTTTATGTGTTTTAGAATTTAATTTCCTATAGTCAACACACAATCTATATGAGCAATCTCTCTTTTTACTAGGACAATATGTGATGAAAAATCACTAGTGCTTTTACGAATAATTCCCTTTTCGAGCCACTCAGAAATTTGTTTTTCAACGAAGTTTTTCTCTATTGGCGCCGTTGGTGTTATCTATTCTTGGTGCCGTTTGTCAATTTTGGAATTAAAATTAGGTTTCCTTTTATCAGGACACCGCCTTCGAAAAGGTTAACCCTTAAATGCATAGTAACGCACATCTGCAACCTCTCGCCGCGAAGCGTCGAGCTGTCGTCCGCAGAAGTAGGCTCTGTGGAGCTCAGACATGCACAGGAGTCATACAGGACTGGCTCTCCCCTGTGATTCCGCGATGACCCTGCTATATCCCGAGGTCGCGTAATGCCCAGCGCACGTCATTCGGCCTGAGACCAAGCGTCTGGAGTCCGATCGCAGCGACAGAAACCCTGACCAGCCTGAAGGGACGATCGGCCCTTTCGCTTAGTTCCGCACTCGGTTCACCCACGAACCTTACCAAGGATTCCCAGGTAGGCGTTGCAGTGCGGATAGTTTTCTTGATAATAAATCTCTTAATAAATCTTAAGAATGTCGCCGTCAGAGCGATGAAACATGTCTTTCTGAGTTAACACATTGTATGGGGGCAATTTTTCGAAAATGAGCACTAAACTTACGTTCACAAATGCCACTGTAAATTAACCCTTTCAGGGGCAAAGCATTTCTGCTCAAAAAGTATTCAAATAATTAATTCACATCGCAATTTAAGAACAAATTTATTTGAAAATAATCAAAAGCACTTTTTCACTTATACTATGAGATCGAAATTGTAGTAAAAATTTACTGGTGCCATTTGGCATTTTCGGCAGTAAAATTCACCGTTTGCAGACTGCAAACGGCGCCCCTGAAAGGGTTAACCCCTAACGTGCCGAGAAAAATTTACGAGATTCACTCCCCAGTGCCACAGTTAGAACTTAGGGGCCTTACAAAATGGGGTGTGGCTTAAAAGTGAGCGAACTCTGTAAATAATCATTGAGAGATAGAAGATGTTTCATTCAATTTTTAATTTTTGTGGATTCACTAATAACTGAAAGCTGTGTCCCTAAGCTACCGATAGGAAACTATTGTATATATCTCGAACAAAAGAAAAGTGAACGGCAAACCAAACAATATTTTCTCTAAAATAATAGTGGTGCACAAAAAGGGCGGAGCCTTGTCAAATATGGAAAAAAAATCGCTTGTATTTTCACGACACTAGCTCAGTGCGATAGCCTTTAGGAAGGTAGTTCCTTCTACCCCTTCTCCTCTGAAATAGGTCAGTCTTTCAAAAACACCTTCAAAGTATTTTTCTTTTTTAATTCCAAAGCCGTGGGCGTGGTTTTACTGGTACAGCGCAGTATAAAGGACAATATTTTGGGCTGACGTATACATACGTCAGTGGCACTTAACGCATCGACTATGCGCGACGGATATATGCGCCTGTGGCACTTATGGGGTTAAAACCTCCTCACAACCAACAAAAAGCAAGAATGCTTGTATTACACCTTCTTTTTTCGTCCGTACAAAATTTCCGGTACCAGTAATAATTTCTGTCCCCAACCCTAATACGTGTCCCGCATACAATTTGTTAATAAAGGTATTTATTGGCCTTATAAATGTATTTTTATCACCTTTAGCAAATATTAAGTTACTTTTGATGTTTCAGATGATTTTCATATATAGTACGAGATATCGTCGATATAAAGAAGACGCAGTTTGGAAAAGTTACGAAACTGAAAGTGAAATATTTGGGTCCATATTAGATAACTACTGCCTAGAATCACAATAGATATGAAGCAGAAAAAATAGGAGATCATGAAGGTCCAGGAAAGATCAACCGGAGAAGAATATATGAAGCCGTGTTCAATGGGTTAAACTCCTGGATAAGTTACGCAGATTATGTATAAGTGTATGTGTGTTCAATGTGTAATCGAAATTTTCTGTACAAGAAAGTATAGGTTGCTAGGTAAACATGAATATAGAACAAACCAAGATGTTGAGACTCCAAAGTCAGTATGACGTATCTGTAGGAATTGAATTTTGGTAGCATTAATTGTTTCACTTATGACTTACGTGTAAGTGACGTGTCAACTAAGTTTCTGGTATTTTTTATTGTCTATCATTTGAACGCATGAGATATCAAAGCAAAATTCACGAATCACTAGCACAATGACATTAGACTTCGAAAATGAGTCAGTCTTTTATTTTTACATCATTCATGAAAAATTGACACGAAAGATATCAATAAAGTAATCGCCTATATTAGAACTAATTAGAATATTCTACAGATTATATATTTTAAGTGTTAATTCTAGTACTTCTGAAAAAAATTGAATATTTGAATATTTCAATAAATTAAAGATTTACATATATAACACACAATGATAAATGAGGAATCATGCTAAAGTGTTATGAACAAGCTTTTTGTATGAGGGGCTCACAACTATAGTACACGAAGTCCATTTTGAATAAAAAATGAGATTGTCCACTTAGAAGATGCATAAAATCTGATTTATTCACTCCCACAGAGAACTGTAAACAGATGACGCATGTGAGAAAGTATGTGAAATCAGACTTGGTTCACTGTGGTAATAGATAAAACAGATTTATGTACCTTTTAAATGGACTATCTCATTTTTTTAACCCGCTGGTCGCGCGCAGGCCTGATAGATGCGGATTGCGTACGGTTTATACAATTGTCACCACTATATTTTTAAAGGTAATCTTCATTTTGTTTTATCGCAAAAGTGACTTCGATTAAATAAAGTGACGATTGACAAAGTAAAAACCATTCATATCATCGGTATGCGCGCATTCTTCCGGGTTAAAATGAGCATGCTCTACTATGGTTCTCAGCCCCTCATATATGCCTCTCCTGGGGTTTAAAATCAAGGTACCAGCGGGCAGTCTCTCACCACTAAATTTTATTCGTTATTTTTCGTTTAATATTTCGCCTAAATTTTTGTGAGAATGGTAATAAAATTTAAGCGAAGAAATCTACTAAAATTTAGTGGTGAGAGACTGCCCACTGGCGCCTAGATTTTTACGTCTCGGCCTCTTACATTTCGGAAAAAAACATTGCTTGATTAAACGTTTTAGTTAATTACAAATTAACGAAAAACTTTTCAGCAAAATATCTAAAAGGTTGCAGTGCGAAATCATATCACGGTCTTAATGTTATATATTATATTTAAGTAGAAAAGTAATCTACTAATAACTTAATACTAATATATTGATTCTGAAAATGGGTTCTGAAATTAACTTTAGTACTTTTATAACACTGTCTGCTTTTTGTCTTTACAAAAAATCAATAGATTGGTTCCAATGTTAATTTTAGTAGTAATTAAAATCTTCATAAAATATCATCTTAAGAATACTTCTTTTAATTAACGAAGAATATCCAACAATTTGAATTTTCCCATTTTTAAGTATATATAACTAAATTTTGTTTGAATTACATAACACTTCAAATTTAAGAGCACAATGCATTCTTCTAAATGTTTTGTACTAGCAGTTACTTTCGTAGTTTAAGTTCTTCATAAAACTGATAATATATAATTAACGGTTATTACATTTACAGATATTAAGTGCTAAGTAAACTTCATTATGTTAAATTGATAATTTCATTAATTTCTTTCAACTAATAATTTTACTTTAAGATGCTCTATTGTTTTATACTTATTATTAAACTTAATAATATATGTTATTTAATGTAATACAAAATAAAAGGATAGAAAATTGCGCCTTTATTTCAAATTATAGTCGATTGTTAAACTATTATTTATAAATTTAAATTTTTTTAAGAAACTGGTCTTATATAAATGCTGTAGAAAATTATAAATAGGCAATCAATGTAAACTATTTAAAATATCTTTGCCATCCTTTAAAATGAAATATAATTTGCTTTGATTTTCAGAATGCAGATTTATTCTTTAATTTCATACAATAAAGTGTTATATTTAGTTTAAAGAAAACAAATCGGAAAAACTCCTAAACAATCGCATGTTTTTTTTTTTTATCGTCAAAATTCAATTATTTGAAGATATGGCCTTATAGATTTGGTTTCAAAATATTATTATGTACAACAAAATTATTTGGAAATGAATTTATCTATCTATACTAATAAAATAAAATTTCGCTCTGTGTGTGTGTATGTGTGTCTGTGTCTGAGTGCGCGAAATCTACCGCACGTACAAGTCTGAACATTTAGGTGAGAATAATCCAATACAGGTCATGATGCACCTGAGGCTCAGATGTTAATTTTTTTAAAGGCCGGTGTACCTGGCCCTAAATTGTTAATAACTAGCCCCTTTTTATTTCGGTCTAAGTGGAGACTAATTCTCCACTTAGTCATTCCCCATTTCTACATTCCAGTTGAGACCCTGGTCCCCTGGGGCCCAGTACAGGGCCCTTTATTATTTTTGCACCCTAATATGCCAATATAAAGTTTCCTTTTAATCCGATCTTCATTTTCGGGATACTTTCCCATTTAGTTATTCTCCAGTTTCTACCTTCCAGTTAAGACCCAGATGCCTTCTAGGGTCCCGTAGGTCACGGTCCAGGTCCCCTTGAACTTTTTGTGTGCCATGCATTACTTACCGAAATTTTCTTCCTTTCTCCGTGCAGAATCTTAAAGTTGAGTTATGGACTGTCGACCCGGGACCAACACCCTCATATTTTTATTGGAACCTTTGGACCCTTTTTTATGCATGTACCTAATTTTTTGTGCATTTCTTTAAAATATTATTCTAAGGAATAATTCATACCCTATACTTATTTTTTATTAATTTAAGATCTAAAGCACTAAGTACTAAGACATTTTAATATGATTTCATGTTAGGGCTCTACTCTCAACTATCAGTTGGCTCCCTTTGAGCCTTCTATTATAGCTCCCTGAAAAATGGTCCAATTCACTATCTTTGTTTTCATACGACATTTTAAGACCTCTAGCTACTACAAGAATGAGACAATATTTTTCAGACTTGAACTAACCACAATTTTGAAGATTAATCGCCTTCTTTGGGTCCTTGGTGCAGCTTCTTTAAAAATGTTCCGCTTGCAAATTTCTTTAACATAGTTCTAGCGTCCTCCGACAATTTTAAAAACTACTCTGGTAAGGGGCTCCCTGAAGTTTTGGTGCCCTAAACTGTTAATAAATTGCTTCCTTTTAATCCGAAATTCTTTTTTGGGGATGCTTTTCCATTTAGTTATTCTCTCGTTTCTACATTCCAGTTAAGACCCTGGACACGTAGGATCTCATAGAGGTGGGTTCGGGACCCAAAAATGAAGGTCGGATTAAAAGGAAGCAACTTTTAGCAATTTAATGCACAAAATCATCAGGGGCCCTGTACCGGACCCCAAGTGTCCAAGTTCTTAACTGGAATGTAGTTGTGGTTACAGGGCTGCCACAGGGGATTATTTTTAAATTCTATTTCGCTCCATTTTTTGAAAACTAAAGTCTTTAACATACGCTTTGGCGACATTTGACCAAAAAAAAAAAATGGAAATTTTCACCAAAATGGCTATTTTAATGTAGGCAGACACCTTAACAATTAGAATATTAGTCGGATACCTTCGTGCTTTAAAACAGAACACAAAGTTTTCTGTTTGTGTTGATTGGATAATCAATAGAGTAATTTTTTATGAAAGTTAAATTAATTTTTGAGGTTGAACCATGGAAAAAGATTTTTGAAACATAAGCAGAACAATATTGTAGTTTATCTAATTATCTTAAGGCATGGTATTATGTTCTTTTTTTTTTTTTTTTTTTGCATATTTTGACTATTTCTACGGTCGGCAACCCCGGTTCACATCCGGAACGCGGAAGGTGGAAATCTGGGCCACCAAAAAAGTAATTGCAAATGAAGAATTTATTCATTTTCCATCGGTTCTTGAATGTAAAATATTTAAAAAATCAAAAAAACCGACTGCGAACTAATTAATTATTTCTGATCACTGTGAAACTATTTTTTATATTACTTACCTATTTTTTTTTATTTACTTGTATTGGCGGCTTTTAAGTTGTGTTTAATTATTAATTCATATCTATAAACACTGTTTTGATGAGGCCTATAGATGTCTATGGTGGTTAGAGTTGCAGTAAAGCTAGAGATCCTACCTACACAACTTCCAGGTTGTGTAATATTTAAACGAAGCTTCTGACTGTAAAATAGTCAATGAAACATCGTCTTCATTTAGAAAGACCTATAAAATGATATGCCACTCAATAGGGTGCGCAATTTTTTTCCGTGTCTACCGCCATTTTGAACTTATAAAAACAAAACCTAGCATATAACCATTGGACAGTTAAGACGAATCGATAGAGACCTCAATCATTAAAATCCATCCAGCCGTTGGGATGTTTCTAGGGTATAAAGAAATCCACATACGCGTTAAACACATAACCCTTCTTGGCAGTCGGGTAAAAATTGTGGTACGAACAGAATTTTATAAAAATTCTTTCGAACCTCTGTATTTTAACACGTTCACGCCGGCGTGGTGGGTCACTCGACTGTCTCAGAGTTGTCAAGCCTCCGGCTTTTTGCACACGACTGTTATTTTAGAGAAAATGTTGTTACATTAAATCGCCCAATCGTCCTAATTAAATAAAACAACATTTTCTGTATTAAAATACTGATAAACAAAAAGCCGGAGGTTTGGCGGCTCTGAGACAGTCGAGTGTGACCCACCGTGCCGGCGTGAACGTGTTAAAAATAGTGATGCGAACATATAACAATATTCGCCCTGTGTATAAAGATACTTTTTAGTAGTTTTTAAATTAGTCGGAGTAGGCTAGAACTATGTTAAATAAAATTACAAGCTATCCGGATCATTTTTAAAGAAGCTGTACCAAGAGACTCAAGAAGGCGATCAGTACCTCAGCCGAGCTACTTTGGTCCTTGCGGGGTTACTTTGGTCCACCCCATAAAAAAAGCTTTTATTATTTGTATTGAACAAGCAATAGAAGATAATTTGCAGTTTTTGCCCTTGAAAAATATTTTAGACCCTACTATAGGGTACTTGAATAGTTTGGGGGTAATTAATTTTTTTTAGTGGCAACACTGGATGTGTTTTTAAACAACCGTTTTCGTGCGTAGATTTTAACTCCCCAAACTTTCTACAGTGAGACAATCTGGATAAGAGATACAAATAAGGTAAGTGTCAAAATATTACCTTAAGTAACCTGTAACTCATGTGTGATCATAGTTTTTCCTTTAACTTTTTATTTTGACAGAAAATGTTTACGTTGTCATAAAGCTAACATGAAAACTAGTTTCGTGGCCAGGCCTCGTGTTTTGTGCCACGCTTTTTTTGGTCCGGAAGTAGCTACTCAGAAATGCCTTTTATACATTCAAATCTCTTAAAAAATATATTAAGTAACATTTTTTTCAACTGTTACTTTAGCAAAATGTTACAGTAATTATTTGTGTTCCAGTTGCTTAGGATAACATGATGAAAACTGTTTCTCATGTCATACATATTAACATTTGGTTTATTGTGTTTAAATGTTTAAAAAAAAAAAAACATTTGTTTATCAATTTTGCTGTATTAACCCTCCGTCTACCAGACGGGTCCATTGGACCCGACAGGTACATACAAAATATTCATTCAAACCAGAAATTTCTTTAAAATAAACTAAGTATATAAACCAGACAAAAATAAGGTAAATAAATAAGTTAAATAGTTTTAAATAAAAATTCTGGTGTAGAACGTTTTATTAAAACTTGAATAAAATTCCCGGTAGATCTAGGGTTAGCAGATTCATTAGCAGATCCTGTTGCAATCAATTTCTAATTGTTTTCAATATTCCAACATATCAATTGTACTCATTTTATATGAAAATAAGTGAATGGAACAAAGAAGTCCCCAGCAGGGGCTACTTTGTTCCAAAACTTTAAAAATAGTTAAAATAATAAAATAATAAAAAATTGCCCCTTTAAAACCATACAGTTTGTTTCATTGTTTCCTGTTGATTGATTACAATTCAATTTCAACGTTGAAAAATCATATACATGAGTGCCAACCTCGAACTAAACTTCCGTAATAAGTGAGTTAATTTGACCCAGGTTTAACACGTTTCGAACCAGAATTTTTTTCAAGAAATGTAGTTAAATAAATCTCAAATTAAACAAATAAAGATTCATGAAATAAATTTTCTGGTTCGAAAAGCCGTTAACGTGGGTCAAATTAACCCACGTAATACGGAAGATTAGCCTGAGGTTGGCAGCTATGCATATATAATATTTTTTATAATGGAAATGCTAGTGGAACCAGGAAAAAGTGTCACAAAGTTGCCCCGGTTGACAGTATCCAAAATTCGTGGTGGATAAGTTCAGATTTTTTTTTTGTCGTTCATGTAGTATCTGTAGGACTTGAGTTGTTAGAAATAAAGCTATCGAATCGGACCATTTCTAAGGGAGATTTAATATGTGGCCCGAAAGGGGCCAACTGACAGTTTATAGCACGGCTCTAATATGAAGCCATGTTAACCCTTTCAGGGGCAGTGTTGGCTTTTGCCAACACCATGTTCTAATTACCAAATGCCACATTGACACCGGAATTTTGGAATGAAAAATTTAATTTCATTAAGTGTATGAATAAAAGTTTTCACTTACTGTGGAATAAATTTGTTTATAAATTCTGGTGTCAATCATTCATTTTAGAATTTTTCGAATATAATTACTTTGCCCCTAAAAGGGTTAAAATGCCTTAGTACTTGGCCTTTTAGATCTTTAATTAGTCAAAATTCAGTATAGGGTACGAATTAATCAAGAAATGCGCAAAAATTTGGTAAATGATTAAAAAAAGGTCGTAGGGCCGGATAAAAATATGAGGCTGTTGGTTTGGGGAGAAGAGTGCAAGACTCCACTTTAAAATTATGCACTGAGAAAGGGAGAAATGTAGGGTGTGAAGAATGCATGGGTAGTAAATTTTAGTAGTTTTTAAAATAGTCAGAGAACAATGTTAAAAGCGATTTGAACATGAAGCGATTTTGAACATTTTTAAAGAATCTGCACCAAGTGCCCAAAGAAGGTGATTAATATTCAAATTTGGTGATAGCTGAAGTCTGAGAAAATTTTTGTCCTCTATGTAGTAGCGGTAGGACCTAAGACGTTGTTAGAAAAGAATGCTCTTGAATCGAAACATTTTAAAGGGAGTTTTAATATGGGGCCCCAAAGGGGCCAAACTGATAGTTGAGAGCAGGACCCTAACACAAAAGCATGCAAAAATGGCCGAGTATTTATCGCTTTAGATTTTTAGATCGCTTTAGATTTCTTCAATTAGTAAAAATTACACATAGGGTATGAATTATTTATTAGAATAATATTAAAAAAAAACTCAAAAGAGCGCCCTTAAAAAATTAAAAATCTGATCCTCAGGTACATCAGGACCTGTCTTGTGCTATCCTCGCCTAAATTTGCAGACTTCTACCTGCGGTATATTTCGTTGGTCATTGCGGGCACACACACAGAGACACGTAGAGCGAAACTTTGTTTTATTAGTATAGATGAAAAGCGAGGAGACTGGTTTCACTGTACACTCAGAAATCGTTCATTTTCAGTGTTTTGTTATAGCATAAATTACCAATTGAATATGACAATTTGAACTTTTATAATATCAATAGAATCTGATGGTTTCAAAAATTCAATGTTCTTTACAATTATTACTTTAACGTATTTAAGTAGTACAACCAATCACAGAAAATGCTAATAATTGTACAATTTAATATAATTATTTAAAAAAAATCAAAGTTATAAAATATAATTACATATCTAGACACCTTACTGCATGAAGAAAGGAATGTAAAAATATACCGCAAAGCATTATACATTTTTTCAACTTGATATCAAAAGTTGTTTGTTACATCAGTCAAGATTTATCAGTAGAGTAAATGGAAAAATTCAATTTATTTTATATCTGCTAAATAAAAAATAGTTTTTTTTATCTATTTATTTATAATGGTAAGTGATAAGAACGGCTACAATATAGTCACAGGAAACATTCGTTTTCAGGTTTTTTTAAGCTAATATTTTTGTAAATCACCAATTGAAATTTATATTTTGCACTTTAAAAATATCTGTAGACATTAACCCTTTATGTACTGAATTATAAATTCATGAAAAGTTTATCTCTAAAACATTTTTCTTGAATTGTTTAAACTACATTAGGAGATTTACGTAATCATTTAATAAGTTTTAGAAGGATTTTAGAAGGATTGAAGGATTTAGAGGATTGACTAAATTTGAATTTATAAGGATTTTGTGCAATATTTATAACCCCACTCAAATCTTTTAAGTATTTTTCTTAGTATTTTGCAGAATTAGGAAATGCACAAATATAATGTTCTTACAATATAAATATAGGCAACGCCAAGAAAGCTGAAAAGAAGCAAAGGCAAAAGAAATCATCCTTTTAAAATTATTTTTGTCTCGTGTAGCCAATAATGCTTTTGGAAAAAGATAAAGTAATGCATCTATAACTCATTATAAACTGTATTATTACTAATCAATGTATTAAATGAATTTTATAACTAGAATGAATAATGAGTTATAAAATTATAAGTGAATTTTATAATTTTATAACTTTTAATGGTTCTTACAAGTACCGTCAGTAGATAAAGAGTTAATAGTTGTCAAAAATTTCGTTTTCTTTACAAATATTAATTTAATTTATTTAGTTTTTTTTTTCTTCAGAAAATGCTAATAAGATAAAATACTTTTTGACTCTACCAAACTTTGTTCAAAATCGATAGAACAAAATTTAACGAAATCGAATTTTCTGAGATCTGCTTCTTTTCTTTAAAATATCCAATGCATTTTATTCAGATTTTAAAATGCCATCTAACTCGAAATTTACATTGGGAAAGACTTAAATTGAATTTAAAGTTGAATTTTGTCTGGGAAGGACTAACGGTATTGTCATTGGAAATATATCATAGAATTTTTTTAAATGAAAGTTTCAATACTTTTAGTTTATAATATTTACTGCATTTGAATAGTTTCAGATTTAACTTCATTCTGTTTTGCCCAAAATAGAATTTCTTACAAATGCGATTTTGATATTACTGTTTTATTCCCTTTGTGAATGAAATTTAATTTTTTCGCATATCCCATGAAGCCATATTCGTGAATGCTGGAAATTAAATAAACTGTTCATAGATAAATTTGACGGAAATCAAATAAATTTAATTTAATATCTTTTTAGGTCTCGCATGTAACCTTAGTAGTGAGTTAAATTCAAGTAAAAGCATCACTATGGTTTCGCGTGCAAGTTTTATGTTCTAGTAGATGATTTGTTTTTCAATCATTTATTAACAAATAATATACTTATGCATTCTTTTCTTTTTTCTATTATTTAAGTTTAAATTTTATAGTAAATACAAAATCATTAAATAAAATAAAAATATGTATTTTTCTCAGTAAACTAAAGTTTTGATTTACCTCATTACACAATGATGTCTTGATATAACGTCATTGCACGATGACGTCTTGATATAACGGTATTGCACGATGACTTCATAGTGATAATACTGAAAAATCAATGGACAATCAAAGGACAAAGCAACAAATCACTATGGTGCTTATTTGCATAGTGTAATAATACCATGTATAAGGTTGCGCAAAAGATAATGACTTATTCTGTGTAATTGTAATGTTCAACCTGAATTTGTTAATGCAGTAATACGTTGATGTATGTTATTTTGAAAGGGACACCAAACCCCTTATATATAAAGCATACAGAGATGAATGGAAGGAAGTTTGCAAGTTGAAAATAGCGCCCTTAACAGCAAATGCTACAAAACTTAACTTCTGATATCGAACAATGACCTACCGTAAAATATGAATACGAAGCAATAAAATATTAAATGTTCTTAGTCGAACATAAATTCTACCAGCAAACAAACAAACAAAAAAAAAAAATCAAAAGATAATATTCAACGCCTTTATTTACAAATTTATCTACAATTTACAAATTTTAATTTATCTTTTCATTATTGTCAGAACTTTCGTGTTAATACAAAAGATTTCAGTTATAAGAAAAATTTATTAAGGGGAAACAGAAAAGTTACTCGCTGCTTCACACGATAGAAAGTGCATAAAACTCTAGTACCAGTTTTCCCTACAACATTTCTCTGTTTTATTACTGATCTGAGGAGTGGAAAGTAGTCGCTAAATTTAAGATGCACAGTCGTGGGAAAAAAAGTAAACTCCCCCTGCTAACTCTGCAACAAATTATTGTAGAAGAAAACTGCAGGTACCAAACGATTGTAAATAAAATTTACTTTTAAATGATATATATAAAATTTGCTTAGGTGGCCCTCTACGTATCAAATCAAAACCAAACTTTGTTTTTATAACAGGAATACCCAAATTTGACCCCTTAAATAAATTCTACACCCATCTATTAGCCTAAATTCAAATTTTCAGGAAATTTGTTCAATTAGTATCAGTGAAATGAATTATTTTAAAATGAGCCTAATTTAGTGACTGTATCCCAATTGAAGTTCGGTACTTGATTATCGAAATGCTACAAAATGACTTTGTCACTTCTACTAATGTATTATTTCTTGCCAATATGAACATTTCGCTCGCTTAATATGTTTCGACTATTGTCAGTCCAAACATTTCAATAAAATGAGTAATGTATATATTTTTAAATTATTCTTTTCCGCACATAATAGACTTAAATCATCTTTTTGGCGTTTTTTAACGATAATTCGAAAACTACTTGAAATAAAATTTTGAAATTGATAATTTGCATAAAGCAGGACATAATAAATATAAATTATCCAAAAATTGTAGATTGGAAGTAATATTTTTTTCGAATATTAATTTCATAATTCATAATTCATATTATAAATTTTCAATGTATTTATGTTTAGGATTTGTAGTATTATTACCCCACACAAAATTATCACATTAGGATTATAATTTCAGGCGATATTAATAAAAATATGGAAATGTAATTTAACATTAGAAGTTCTAAATTTTGAACGCTTATAATTTAAAAACTTATCATTGAAACGACCAGAAATTTCGTTTCTATGTATAGTTTGAAATGAAGATTTAAAATATAGTGTCAAAATTAGGTGTTGCTATTAAAAAATAAATAAAGTTTGGAACAGTCTTGATGTGTATCAGATCCGCTAAGCAAATTTTATATACATCATTTAAAAGTAGACTTTTTATCAATCGATTGGTACCAGTAACTTTCTTCTATTATAATTAGTTGCAGAATTAGTAGGGGGTCGTTCAAATTGAATATTCCGATTGAGCGAAAAAATGCCCAGGCTGGGAATCGATCCCTGATCTTTGACTTACCGTTTAAGCTAACCGGACCGACAATCATATAGCATATTTCGCTCAGATAACCGTAATTTAAACGGTAAAGCATTGGCTTTGTAAGCTAAGGATCTGGGTTCGATTCCCAGCCTGGGCATTTTTTCGCTCCGTTGGAAATATTCAATTCGTATGATAACTTTACCAATCAGTTTGATTGTGTTAAAATAATAGTTTAGTAAGGGGTGTTTACTTTTTTTTCGCTGCTGTACTTCGCACTCCCCAAGTATAATCGCTTTGGGGCAGACAATTATCTACTATTTCAGTATTAAATTTTTAACCTTGTACATTAATATTTAATGCCCTCTGAAATACTATTTGAAAGAAGGCAGCTCTCTAGAATTCTAACGAATTTCAAAATCGAACGAAAAGCCGAGGATATCGCTTGCAACATCAACCATGCATTTGACATAATGACTACCTGTAAATAGTTCAACCTTCGTTCCAGAAATTTCTAGATTGAAATGAGATTCTTGAATAGGAAGAAGGTCATGGACGCGATTCTGTGCCATAACAACGAGAAATTAAGAGCATTAGTTGAAGCTAATCGTCCTACGATAGTCGAGAGATGGCTACAGAATATGGAGTATGTTTTATAATTGTCTTGAACCACCTAAACAAAACTGGTTTGAACTGAAACAACAGAAACAGGCATTAATTTTACACAAATTAATATATTAACACATAATTACGCAGTCGTATGCAAGCATGCTTACGCATAGGGTGAGGTGGGGGAAAGTGGTGGGATGGGGGAAAGTGGTGGTAATCTAAAAAAATGCACTTTTTTCACAATAAATGTACATATTTTTACTTTTTTTTCAATTAATACATAATTGGAGTTTGTGACAAATATTTCTATTAAGATTTGTAAATCTGGCAACAAGTTTACTGTTGTTTATCTTCTTGTTTACATATATGTGCAGTTTGTTCTTAACACATGGTATTGATAAACTTTGTTCTTGATCCTTTCTCACTTGAAAAAATTAGTATATTTTGATACATTTCAGTAGAAGAACTTCTTAAAAACAGATTCATGCATCAAGGTAAGAATTATTTTATTATTTCAATTTTTTATGATTTTTTTCTGAGGTGGGGGAAAGTGGTGGTATAGTTAGGCTTGTTAGGTGGTATAGTTAGCTCAATGTTGTATGATGATTCAATTTTAGGCTGTAGATGTGATTAATTTTTAAAAATGGGCTGTAATAAAAGTATTAATCTAACAAAAGTAGGCTTTATTTATAAATTTGAATCTTAATATGATGATACAATTAAATTAAAATTTATTTTTTACATAGGGTCAGGTGGGGGAAAGTGGGCCCATGGGGTAAAGTGGGGGTATATTGAAAAAAACCTATTTTCTCTTTTAAATTAAGATATTTTGTTAATTCTTTTTAGAGACATATGAAATAAATTTAATGTTTACAAACTATCTTGTTTATGCTCATTGCATACCGTCAAAAAGTCGATCAGCTAAAATAATCGCCCAAGTGATAAAAATTAATACATTATATCACATAAAGTATTTGAATAAGTCACCATTGGGGAACTATTAGACTTTTCTTGCTATTTGGTGGTGAAGATTATATAGAGTTCAGCAATATGCTACATACTAAGTGAACCTAATTTTGATAGCCATGGACATTATTTCTTTAATTAAATAATATCTGAAAAATATTTTTTTGTGCATTTGTACCTTTAAAAATAATTAAGATACATTTATTTCAGTGTATTTTTATTTAAAAAACAATATTTACACATTTTTATTTAAATATACACTAATTTTGGAACTACCCCCACTTTCCCCCACCATCGGGTAAAGTGGTGGTATCAAAACATGCTCTTTTAAATGTATCACTGTCAGAAAACAATCGAATAAAATTGAGTGGTTATGCTTCGTGTTTAATCTACATGAATCCAATGTATAGAAAATGCATCAAAAGTTTCATTAAAATAAATTTAATAGTTTGATTTTAAGGCCTTTTCTAAAAAAAGCTTGATTTTACCACCACTTTCCCCCACCTGACCCTAATTAAGGCAAAACTTTGCTCAAAAAATAAAGCCAATTATATGTTCCTTTCCTAAGTTAATGAAAATCTCACTTTTATATATATAAAGCAGCCTTTGCGTGATTTGTCATTAAAATTTTGCAAGCGCATCTTCTGTTGAATTAAAATTAGAATTCCTAATATGACTGTGTTTGATGTTTATTAATTAGTAATATATTTGTTTTAAGAATTGTGCTAGTGTATATTTTAATGCATGGTTGGATAGATCTATTGAAAGTAATTCTATGATCAAATCATAAGACATTTAAGTGTTAAAAAAGGTTTTAAAACACGAGGTAAAACGAAATTCAAGAGCTAAATGCAGGATTGCCAGAGAAGAAAACGAAAAAATTACTTTAAATACCAGCATTTTTCTTTAGAAATAGTCGGATTAATAAATGAAACTTATGCGTTTAAATAACAGAAATAATTCTATAGAAAAATAGTGGTATTCAAAATATTATGTTTGCATTTCTGGCAACACTGGCTGCAGAAACAATATATTTTCCCAATTAGATTCGAATGTTTTTATATATCGGGCATTATCATGACGGCAAGATTTGCTGTTGTGTTCATTGTAAATGAGATTTAAAGGGGAAAAAAACCAAGATAAACGAATTCATCCAAGATGCAGGAGTAAAAAACGTTCGAAATTGCGATTTTTGTGTCACTGAAGGGTCCAGATACATGTAATTTGGCATGGTAGTTACTCATTAGATATAAATGATCTCTAAGAACATTTCTTAAAAAATTAGAAATTTAAAAAGGGTGAAAATGCGCAAAAATCGTTCTAAAAAACGTTCTAAATGGCGATTTTTAAGCAATCTCAAGAAGTACCAAACCGATTTCAAAAATAATGGTGTCAAAATGATGGTGACAGCTCTTGCTGTAACATAGGCTCTATTTCATGTCAGTGTCACTACCACCTACAGGTTGCAGAAGCAAAATTCGTTCTAAATTGCGATTTTTCTGTTACTGAAAAGCCTAGAATCCTGAAATTAGGCAGGGCAGTTACTTATAAGTTGCAAATGATCTCAAAGAACTTATGAAACCGATTTAAAATAGAATGATTACAAATTGATGGTGATGAACCTGCTCAAACATAAGTTATATTTTATGTCGAGGGTTGCAGGAGAAAAATCTTTCTAAATTGCGATTTCTGCGGTACTGAAGACGCTAGAAACTTTAAATATAGAACGTTAGTTACTTAAAAAATATAAATGTGCTCTAAGAACAATCGAAAATGAATTTGAAATTAAAAAGGGGTGAAGCGAAGGGAAGGAGCGAAAATCATTCTAAAATAGTCCTAAATTACGATTTCTATGGAATCTCAGGAAATAATAAACAGATTACAGAAGTTATTGTTTGCTAATCAAGAGTGATAGTCCCTGATCCTATACGGGCTATATTTTATGTCGGTGTCGCTGCCACCTGGTTGGCAGGAACAACAAGAAAGCCTTTAAAAGCATCTAAATTATGTTTTCTATAGAATAATAAGAAATAACAACCGATTTCAATGTTAATGTTGGCAAATTAATGGTGACAGTCTCTGTTTCAACATTTTTCAAGACATTCTGTTTCAACTCTGTTTCGGCATTTTATGTTGGTGCCACTAACACCAGAGAGGTGTTAGACCGTTAGACAAGAAGCTTGAAATTTGACATGATGGTTAATTTCAAGATGTAAATGTGTTAAGATGGTTTCTAAAAAATTCAAAACTTCAAATTAATACTGAAATGAGTGTATGAAATGAGCATAAAAGTCTCAAAACATTTTTTAAATTATCATTTAATTGGAATTAGTTTTAGTTCTTCTTATTAATTAAAATCTCATTTCTGTCTATTTCACTTTCATAATGAAATTTAGTCAAACTGTGGCTTAATTTGTAATTTATGAATTATTTCAAAAAGTGTTCTTCTAATAAAAAATAGTCATGCAAATATCACTTGGCGTATTTCAATTATTACGCGAGCAAAGCCGCGAGGATTGCTAGTTAATATTATAAAGAGGTAAAAATTGTTTATTTGTAGGAGGTATGCTCTGGAAATACCGAACCAATTCCAAAAGTAATGGTATCAAAATGATGGTGTTAGTCCAACTTAGAACATAGGCTATATCTTATGACCGTGCAACTGGCCAAAAGGGGGTTCAGGAGCAAAAAACGTTCTAAAAATGCGATTTTTGTGTTACTGAAGGGCCTAGAAACATGAAATTTGGAATAGTAGTTTCTTATAAGTAGAGTTGCAAAAACCCCACAGATTTTGAGAGACGGGGATAAACCAGGGAATATTGGGGAATAAACCCGGAATTTTGGGGAATATTGGAAATTTTGCAGGAGTTTTGAAGGTAAACAGAACCAGTCATTTTACAATTTAAAATTTTTATTTTTCATAATTTCAGGCACGGTTCGGAAAAGTTTGAGGTAGATTTTTCATTATGAATTCACAAAACATATAATTTGTCGCTTAAAGTTTGCTAGCTGGCATATCCACTATTCAGTCATACTCTATATTATATTTCTAGCGAGTTGCATTGCATTTTTCCATTAATTTCTTTTACTTTCATTCATTTTCTTTTAGTTCATATTGCCTTACTCGTAAAATAGGTGTGATGTTTATATCATGTCAAAAAAGATAAATCTGTCACCTGCTTCTGTAACTTTTTACTTATCGACGATTAAAATATCAAATTACTTATGATATTTCAATTTATCTTACTTATTATTTTTGTAACTTAAGCACGTATTTCATTAGTTTTCATGTAAACTGTAGCTATTTTTCTATATTTATGTTATTTATGAATAAAACATTTTGTTTACATTGAAAAAAAAATGAAATCATTAAAAATAATAAATTAAAAATATTCATTCCTAAAACTTTCCGAAAACTCCCGGGATTTTTTTAAATTTCCTTTCCAAAAAACCCGGTTTATTCCCGGGATAAAACCCGTTTTTTTCCACCCTTTGCAACTCTACTTATAAGATACTAATGATCTCTAAGGACATTTCTTAAAAAAATCAAAATTAAAAAGGGGTGAAAATGCTCGAAAAGAGTTCTAAAAAACGTTCTAAATGGCGATTTTTACGCAATTTCGGGAAGTACTAAACCGATTTAAAAAATAATGGTGCCAAAATGATGGTGAAAACCCTTGCTCCAACATAGGTTACATTTTATGTCGGTGCCATTACCCCTAACGGGGGTGCAGGAGCAAAAAAACGTTTGAAATATCTATTTTTGTGTTACGGAAGAGTCCAGATACATAGAATTTGGCATGGTAGTTACTTATTTAATATAAATGATCTCTAAGAACATTTCTTAAAAAAATCGAAATTTCAAAGGCGTGAAAATACGCAAAAACCGTTCTAAAAAACGCTCCAAATGGTGATTTTTACGCAACCTCAGAAAATACCCAACCTATTTCAAAAGGAATGGTTGGAAATTGATGATGATAGCTTCTTGCTCCAACATAGGCTCTATTTCATGTTGGTGTCACTACCACCTAGGGGGTGCAGAAGCAATAACGTTCTAAATTACGATATTTGTGTTACTGAAGGGCCTAGAATCCTGAAATTAGGCAGGACAGTTATTTATAAGATACAAATGATCTCTAAGAACATTTCCTAAAAAATCGAAATTTTAAAGGGGTGAAAATGAGCGAAAAGCGTTCTAAAAAACTTTCTAAATTGCGATTTCTACGCAATCTCAGGAAGTACCGAGCCGATTAAAAAAATAAGGGTGTGAAAACGATGGTGACAGCCCTCGCTCCAACACAGCCTGTATTTCATGTCGGTGCCACTACACTAAACGGGATGAATTAGCAAAAAATGATCCAAAGTGCGTTTTTTGTAATACTGCAGGGGCTAGCAACTTGAAAGTAGGCATGGTAGTTACTTATCTGCACTAATCTTATAAAGAAGTAAAGCTTGTCCATTTGTAAGTGGTAAGCTCTGGAACTACCGAACCGAATCCAAAAGTGATGGCATCAAAGTGATGGTGTTAGTCCAACTTAGAACATAGACTATATCTTATGTCCGTGCCATTGGCCAAAAGGGGGTGCAGGAGCAAAATGCGATTTTTGTGTTACCGAAGGACCTAGAAACATGAAATTTGGAATGGTAGTTACTTATAAGATATAAATGATCTCTAAGAACATTTCTTGAAAAAATTCGAAATTTAAAAGGGGTAAAAATGCGTGAAAAGCCTTCTAAAATAAGGTTCTAAATTGCGCTTTCTAAGCAATCTCAAAAAGTACCGATTCGATTTTTTAAAACAATGGTGTGAAAACGATGGCGACACCCATCGCTCCAACATAGGCCATATTTTATGTCGGTGCCACTACCCCAAAGGCGGTGCAGGAGCAAAAAACGTTCTAAATTACGTTTTTTGTGATACCGGAGGGGCTAGCAACTTGAAATTAGGCTAGTTTCTTATGATATAAAAGATCTCTAAGAACATTCCTTTAAAAATTCGAAATTTAAGAGGAGTGAAAATGCGCGTAAAACTTTCTAACCAACGTTCTAAATTTCGATTTCTGCGCAATTTCAGAAAGTACCCAACCGATTTTAAAAGTAATGGTTGGAAATTGATTATGAAGCCCTTGCTCCTATATAGGATCTATTTTATGTCGGCGTCACTACCACCTTGCGGTTGCATTTTAAGAAAACGTTCTAAATTGGGATTTTTGTCATACTGAAGGGGATAGCAACTTGAAATTTGGCATGGTAATTACTTATGAGATGTAAATGTACTCTGAGAAGAATTCCTTAAAAATTTGAAAGTTAAAAGAGGTGAAAATGAAAGAAAAGCGTTCTAAAAACGTTCTAAATAGCGATTTCTACGCAATCTCAGGAAATATAAACCGATTTCAGAAGTAATGGTTTCAAATTGATGGTGACAGTCACCGCTCCAACATAGCCTATATTTCACTTTGTTGTCACTACCACCTGGGGATTATAGGAGCAAAAAATGTTCTAAATTGCGTTTTTTGTGTTACCGAGGAGGGTCTAACATTTTAAATTTAGAATGGTAATTACATCAAAGATGCAAGTGCTTTCTAAGAATTGTCGAAAGAAAATTTCAAATTTAAAAGAATGAAGCGAGCGAAAAGCGTTCTATAAGCATTCTAAATTACGATTTTTATGCAATCGTATGAAGTATGAAACCGATTTCAAACATAATGGTTGCAAATTGATTGTGATAGAACCTGCTCAAACATAAGCTATAATTTATGTCGGTGCCACAACCACTAGAGGGTTGCAGGAGCAAAAAACTTTCTAAATTGCGAATTCTGCGGTACTGAAGAGGCTAGAAACTTTAAATATAGCACGGTAGTTACTTATAAAATATAAGTGTCCTCGAAGAACAGTCGAAAATATATTCGAAATTAAAAAGGGGTGAAGCGAAGAGAAGTAGCGAAAAGCATCCTAAAAGAGTCCTAAATTATGGTTTCTATGGAGTCTCAGAAAATAATAAACCGATTACAGACGTTATTGTTTGCTAATCAAGGGTGATAGTCCCTGATCCTATACGGCCTATATTTTATGTCGGTGTCACTGCCACCTGGTTTGCAGGAACAACAAGAAAGCCTTTAAAAGCATCTAAATTATGTTTTCTATAGAATAATAAGAAATAACAACCGATTTCAATGTTAATGTTGGCAAATTAATGGTGACAGTCTCTGTTTCAACATTTTTCGAGACATTCTGTTTCAACTCTGTTTCGGCATTTTATGTTGATGGTAGACTGTTAGACAAGATACTTGGAATTTGACATGATGGCTAAGTTTAAGATGTAAATGTGTTAAGATGGTTTCTAAATAATTCAAATCTTCAAGTGAACACGGAAATGAGCATAAAAGTCTCAGAATACTTCTTAAATTATCATTTATTTGGAATTAGTTTAATTCTTCTTATTAATTAAAATATCATTTCTGTCTATTGCACTTTTATAATGAAGTTTAGTCAAACTGTGGCTTAATTCGTAATTTTTGAATTTTTCAAAAAAGTGTTCTTCTAATAGAAAATAGTCATGCAAATATCACTTGGCATATTTCAACTATTACGCGAGTAAAGCTGCGGGGTTTGTTAGTACTTGATAAATGAACGGATACATGATAATTTCAAGATAAACACACTCTCTTGCAATACAAAGATTATAAAGCAATCAGTGTGTTAAAGTGTTGTTTTCCTGTTTGAAATTAATTGTTATGAATAATATCATAAGACGAAACGCAATTTTTCACATTGATTCAACATAAAATATATAATGTGAACATTAAAAATTTCACAATCTTACTTAAAAGGCGACTAATGTAATGAAAAAGATGTTGCAAGTTTAAAATATGCATTTTATTTAAAAACTTCTTAGTACTTCCAAACCTTCCAGGTTCATCATCAGAGAATATCTTGTAACTAAATGTTGTTTATTTATACAAATACGTCACTCTGTTTTGAAAATGAGAGAGTCAATAATTACTAGATTTGAACGTAGAAGTAGCAGTAGCAGTTTCATGGATTGAATTTATATTCCCATCAATATCCCCAGTTTGTGGTTCAATATCCTGAAAAACCTGTGCAAAGTGACGTAATAAAATTTAAAGTACAGAAGTTAAATATTTTCATCTATCCATGGAAAATGACGTATGAGAAACAAAGTGATGTCATAAAATAAATGGAACTGCAATTAATAAAAATAATAATATATATTTCCTCTAATTAAATTCAATACATGAAACTGCTACTGCTTCTTCTACTTTCAACTCTTTTAATTATTGGCTCTCTTATTTTTAAAACAAAGTGACGTATTTGTATAAATAAACAACATTTATTTATCAAAATATTCTCTGATGATGAACCTGGAAGGTTTGAAAGTACTAAGAAGTTTTTAAATAAAATGTATATTTTAAACTTGTAACATCTTTTTCATTACATTAGTCGCCTTTTAAGTAAGATTGCGAAATATTTAATGTTCACATTATATATTTTATGTTGAATCAATGTGAAAAATTGCGTTTCGTCTTATGATATTATTCATAACAATTAATTTCAAACAGGAAAACAACACTTTATCACACTGATTGCTTTATAATCTTTTTATTGCAAGAGAGTGTGTTTATCTTGAAATTATCATATATCTGTTCATTTATCAAGTACTAGCGAACCCCACAGCTTTGCTCGCGTAATAGTTGAAATCTGCCAAGTGATATTTCAATGACTATTTTCTATTAGAATAACACATTTTGGAAAAATTAAAAAATTACGAATTAAGCAACAGTTTGACTAAACTTCATTATAAAAGTACAATAGACAGAAATTAGATTTTAATTAATAAGAAGAATTAAACTAATGTTCACATTATATATTTTAATTGTTATGGTTTCCATTAATTTAAATTCTATAGTTTGACGAAAAATACTTTTTTGAAGTTCCTTACTTGTTACACATTTAGGCTTCATGATTGTTTAGAGAGATCTTTCGAACTTTTTTAAACTTCTGTTTTGCGGTAACCTCGAAGTCGCGTTATTATACAACAATTAGTATCTCCGAAAGCTGTCTTTAGGATAACATAAAGTGACATATTTTGGTTAACTGGTAAAATCATAATAGTTTTATTGAACCAAATATAAAAAAGGAAAATTCAATGTTTTTAATTTATTTTAATATGAAAATATCATTTTAAATAAATATTTGTAGTGTAACAGGTTAATCAGAATGTTTTGTAACTGATGAAACTTTTTTGCAATTATTTGATAATTAATGGGGTATATTCAAATCTGTTTAAAAGGACTGTACATATCAGTGTTTATATCAACATATAAATAGAATTTTCTTCCTTATTTATGTTTCCCTATAAAGAATTCAATTTTCTAATGCTTGAATACGCCCTAATCCGCATATTGCAAATACTTTCTCCAACATATTACATCATTCTCTGTAATATGCTTGGGTCCACACAACAAAAGAAAAATTGCACTCCGCCCATGTCAAGACATAAGACAAGATTTACCGAGGATCTATTTTCCTACAAAAATAATACGAATATCTTGCAAAGCTTTAAAGAATACATCTTTTTAAAAATTTTATTCAGCATGCTGTATTGATATAAAATGTTTTTCGTTATTTTTTCGGTTGTTTGTATTTTTTCCTTGCGTATAATTTAATGTCACGTATTAACTCTTTAAGGGGCAAAGCACGTCTATGCTTAAAATTCTGAAATCACTGAATGACACCCGAATTTTAAAACAAATTTATTTGAAAATAATTAAAAGCTTTTCTTCGTATATATGATAAAATGAAGATTTTCATTCCCAAAATCTGGTGCCAAAGTGGCATTTAAGAATTAAAATTAAGTGGTCCAAAAATGAACCACCGCCCTTCAAGGGGTTAAAACCCTTTGAGCTCTGGTGGTTGAATTTCTTCCCACTTTATTTTAATTCCGGAATGGCAGCGGAATATTCGACCAAATTTATTTGAAGAAAGATTAATGCATCTTTCAGTGGTGGAAAATTGGCGCAGTGGCGGAGCCTATTGACACCACTAAATTTTTATGGTATTAATCAGTTTAATAAAAACTCAGAAATTTGATCATTAGATAAGAGGCAAAATACTGCTATAATTTAGTGGTGTCAATAGGCTCCACCTCTGCGCCAATTTTCCACCACTGATCTTTTGGTGTATATTGTAAACCGAACTTTTTATTTTCAAAATACTGGTGCCAATGTGACATTTAGGAATTTAGAAGAAATTTGCCCACCAGAGCTTAAAGGTTTAACAGTGTTGCCAAACCTGCGGGATTTTTATTCCAAAATTCATATTTTACTCCATAGAATTTAGAATAGTGATTACTTTATAATATCTGTCGAATGTTTATTAATAATATAAACTACAAACAATACTTAAACTTCAGATAATAACAAACAGAAATTGTTTAGTTTAATGCCTGTACTATATTATACGTTTACATCTATACCTATTTTTTTCAGGCATTACTTGTACCAAAGAAATGGTGTAGCATACTTCTCTGTGCTATAGTCTTTAAACAGTTTCATAATACAGTTACTTAGCTATATTTTAATTTAACCCCTTCAAGGGCGGTGGTTAATTTTTTGGACCACTTAATTTTAATCCCGTAATGGCACATTGAGGCCGGAATTTTGGATTGAAAATTTTCCCTTAATTAACTACGCTTTGAATTATTTTCAAATAAATTTGTTTGAAAATTCCGGTGTCATTCAATCATTTCAGTATATTACAAATAGAAGTACCTTGCCCTTGAAAGGGTTAATATTTATCGAAAATGCATTCACTATTGTTTTATAGAATAAACATGTCATTTCACATTTTAGTACCTGACATTTCACATTTTAAAGTACTAAAATCTGAAATGACATGTTTATGCTATAAAACAATATAATGAATGTATTTTTTTTTAAACATTCTCAACAAGAAAAGAGAATTCTCGTTTTCATTCAAAAAACACCACTTGTTTCCTCCGTATATCATAATTGTTAGTGAGAGGGCGCTGCAAGCGCTCTGGACTGAAAGGGGCGCGGGCGGGAATTCTCCGCCAGATGATGATGTGTTTCTAAACGTAAGCGTAGTGCATCAACCACTGCCAGTACCTTTTGAATCCTTTTGTAAAGAAATGTTTTTGTTAAGTTTTGAAAAGCTGAATAATTTATCGAGTAAGAAGTACAATTCATTTAGTATTTTTAAGTATTTATACAGTCCACACTGAAGCTATCGCGGACACCACTGACTAAGGCCGTCGCTTCTACTTCACAGAAGATACATTTATATCATGTTATCAATTTTTTCCCTTTAGATTGTAATGCGAATTGAATTCCAAATCACCCAGGTGGTTACGCTTAACAATAATTAATATGGGCATTTGATGCATTCGTATATTTAAAATATCTCCTATGGAAATTAATTTTTTTAACTTCTATTTTTTGTGTACACTTCCTAAAAGATGTCTCTTTTTTTCTTAGTTCTCAAATATTTCTAAAGTATAGACTTAATTTTATATGAAGTGTTAAAATCATACTTATAGTTCGCCCATTATTAATACATAAAATATTAAATTCAGGATAGATTTTAGAAATATTTTGAAAACTAAGAAAAAAAGAGGCATCCTTTAAGAAGAGTACACAGAAAAAAGATGTCAAAAATATAAATTTCCCGAGAAGATATTTTAAGTATACGAATGCATCAAAAGTCCATAGGCTTAACATTACGGAGGAGAATTCGGAAGCTGAGTGATCAGCCCCCTTAACGATAATCTAACATTTCAGATATCATTTTTCACGAGAAACGGTATAATTATTATGAATTTCACTAGAAGATAGAATTCTAAATCAAAGCGATATAAGTAAGCGTCCTATCTTAAATGGGAGAAGTAACCGCAAGATTAAAATCGAAGTCACATCAATCAAGGTCACGCGCCACGTAGCGGATGGAGTGTGAACTACAGGTAGATACCTAACTGTTTTCTTACTCACACCACTAAAATTGTAAAGTTTTTTTCACCTTCATTAATAACTGAAACATATCTGACAAGGCGAAGAAAAATTCGTGGTGTCAAGTCCATCTGGATGCCCCTTTCGGTACGCCATTTTTTTTTTTTTTTTTTGCAATTTATGTGGTAAACAAAGTTCATTTCCGTGAGTGAGTACAGAGATAGAAAATATGCGCCACACTGAAAGCCCCCTTATGTGGATTATCACTCCGTCCATAAGATGGCGCAACTGTGTTAATTTACGCCCGATTCCAGCATTAAGTTTGCACGCTTACTTATATCGCTTTGATTCTAATACTTTTTTCGTATTCATTCTGTTTAAAACGTTTGGGGTGTGCTGACACCTCATGCCCGTTCTCGTGTTACGTTTCGTGGAGCGCGTCTTGCCGCGTTAAGGATTTCTGTTGTGAGAAAGTGGTGCCAGTTAGAATTAAAAAATAGACGCCTGTGGCAGCGCTGAATAAATAATACTTTTTATTACGAAAATATTTGAAGCTATAGTAAAACGAAATGAGACTAGAAAAATTGGATAATTATTAGTGATGTAACAGTGTAGCACTAGAGAATTAATTTACACAGCTTAATTTTATTAGAATTCACCTTCTTATTTGAAGCTAGAATTTCTGAGACTTTTCAAGGCGAATAATACTATTAAAATTTAGTGGTGGCAAACGTCCAACTGCTGCGCCACTGTTCCATCACTGTAATTAGGAAAAAAAACAATATTTTACAAAATACGAGTAATAACAAGTTTTTCCTTGAAAAGAACCATACGGCTGAAAATTTCCATACATAATATAATAATAACTAGAAAGGTAGCCCGTCAAAAATGACGGAAATTTAGATATAAAGATATATACAACTCATGTGCAAGAATATGAGTTTTCTCGCTTGTTCCGCAGTGATAGATGAAAATAACACATTTAAAGAACGAAACACATTTATGAAAAACTGTGTACAGTAGAAGACCACTAATCTGCACAGTTTGGTTCCAAGTGTTATGCAGATTTGAGGCTTTTTGCGGTCATGTCTGTTCAATCTTTGTTTACATTTTTTTAAATTCATATATTGGACAATTTAGATTGTTAAGCCTTAAAAATAAATAAATTACAAACTTGAAGTAAGGTAAAAACTATTAAATTATCGTATACGATTTCATGAAATGGTATTATATGGTATTATATGTGTGTGCTTCACGATCTTGGTTACGACGTTGGCGAAATTGGCTGAAACTTGTCCTAATCCTAATAGTGTGAGCCGCTATAACAAAAAAGTAACCAGTTTTTAGGAAAATTTCTGATATAAAGTAGTTTTCAAAAACTTGTGTAAAATTGCAGGCCGTTCTCATGTTATGTCAGTCCTAAGAATAATATTTCTAACACTGAAGAGTTTCCATGTATATATGAAATTTAGAAAAGCTTCTCCAAAAGAAAGGTCCTGAAATGACATTGTAATTCCTCTAACTTCAAAGTTTAATCGGGCCCTGATGTTGGTTACTGAAATCTAATAAATACAGTTATTTTGAATATTACAACAGAATTAAACAGTTAAACTTATTTAACTTAAACCCGGCGTTACTTCCCGATGTTATTTTTTACTATTAAGAAAGAAAATTATTTAAATTTTTCAAATCATGCATTTAAAATTTTTTTCCGTCTTTAATAACTAAATAACGAAAAAATATGCTTTTGTTCTGAGCTCATAAATATGACAATAAAAAAATGTAACTAAGAGACATTGCAAAATTAAATCTTTGTGATTTCAAACCATAAACAAACGACACCGCCTCAATTTTATCTATACTATGATGTCATTAGAATATTGTCCATTGATTGTTGGAGAACTTACTTTGTGAATGATTACCTCAATGATTTAAAATTTTTTTAAGTTTCACGATGAATGAATCACTTGTGTTTGTTTAGGTTTATGGAATGAGATATTAAGCTGTGAACCTAATTTCAACTAAAACTATCCAAGGATATATGTATTTTTAATTGAAATCAAAAACAATGCTTTGATCTCGAAATAAAAAGTTTTAGTTTGTATAATTGGTTATTTCTGTTAATTATTTATTTAGGTATTTTTCCATTATAGCGCATTTTTAAAAAAAGCTTGGCGCAATTCGGGCATCAGAAAGTGAGATATGTTGCCAAAATATATAAACAGCTATGAAAACAAATCTAATGAACTTTTATTTTTGTTTATATATGCACTTATATACATAAAAAAATCGTTTCTAAATATATATAATATTTTTTAAAATACAAATTACGGCACAGATTTCAGATATGAACCGGGATACCTAACTGGCGCCAAAATGGTGTTATTTTGCCTGCTATGGTAACCCGGCTATTGTTTTTATTTATTAATAAATTGTTTATTTACTTTTATTTTCTGTTTTTAATTATATAAACAATTTTGTTCTATAGCTATTATTCAAACTTTTATTTATTTATTGTTATTTCCTTTTCAAAATGATAGCAAATAATTTAAAAATATATAAGTAACTGGTATTCGAAAGCGAGATTTCTGCCAAATTGGCTTCAGAGAAAAATTACGCCAACCCCGATGCGTATATGACAACTGTGCAAAAATTACGGCACAGATGTCATATTCGCTCCATATTGGCACGATTTTTTTTCTGACGCCAGTGTCATATACACACCGGGTACTTAACTCTCGCCAAAGTGTCGTTATTTTGCTTGATATGGTAACACGGATGCTGTTGTTTATGCTGTTGAAGTTTTCTCCAAATTGGCGTCGGAAAAAAATCGCGCCAATATGGGGCGAATATGACATCTGTGCCAAAATTACTTCTGTTAAAAAATGGGTAAAAAAATAATTAAAAAATGGGTAAATAGCTTTTTTTTACATTAAATAAAGGTACTTGTTAGTTATCCCGTCGACCAAATTACTGTCGCCAAATTGTAAGATTAAATGCCAATAATGGTTGACATTAAACAAGATCATGTGTTTCTTACGTCATCAAGTGATTTTTAATTCGACGTTATATTTGTATTTTTATTAATGTTTTGCTAATTTAATTGATCTTTCGTTGTTTAAAATAAAAATTATGTCAATTTGTATAATTTGGCGAGTGGTTTGGCGATTTATATAATTTGGTGAAACTGGTCGACGGGATAGCTAACAACTACCTAAATAAATTGCATACATATGGAAAAAATTGCTTGTGAGTAAATAGTTGAACAGTTGTTGTTTGTTGAGCAGTAAATAGGTTGTCAGAAAATACGTTGGCAAACTTCTTTCTCGCCAAGCAACTTTTCTCCGAAGTATTGTACATAAGCAATGATTGCTAGAATTGCATTTTTAATTATGATATGCGCTTTTATGTTTCACTACATTTATGCATACTATACTGTGTGTATAAATGCTACAGTTCATATGCAGGGCTACACAAAAGAATTCGTAAGGGTTACTGAGTATGAGAGTAGATTGCTTAAAGGTGGTTTTTAAAGGAGTTATGCGTTTTTACGCTGAACTGCATTTAGTTTATTAAGAAATGTTTGTAGAATATAGATAAAATGATATACAGGGTCACACAAAGAATAGGATACATAACCGTCTATGGATGATAATATCTGAAAATGTGGTTTCAGTAGTTTTAAGAGTAGTTTAAATTAAATTTTGGCTAAATAGTGGCATGTAATAACGATACTATTGGCTATGGACGGTAACTGCTAAAATCAATTTTTAAAATTTTTTATGCGTATTCTAAAATGTTTACTTAGTTATCTTATTTCCCCAAATAACGAAGTTTTGTTAAAGCATTCAGGATGTGTTGGAAAGTGTTTCATATTATATGCTTAACGCATGAATTTTCTTTCTTCGGTACAGATGTCATATTCGCCCCATATTGGCGCGATTTTTTTCGGTTGCCAATTTGGCGAAAACATCAACAGCATAAACAACATAATCCGGGTTACCACATCAAGCAAAATAACGACACTTTGGGGCAAGTTAAGTACCCTTTTCCTATATGATTTGGCGTTAGAAAAAAAGCGCGCCAATATGGGGCGAATATGACATCTGTTCCCTTTCTTCTTTAGTCTTATTTTGAATTTATTTTATTCTTAATTTTTTAGTCTTATACTGCTTTATAGAAACGTTGGCACAGTTGTCATATACGCCAATTTGGCGAAAACATCAACAGCATAAACAACAACATCCGGGTTACCATATCAAGCAAAATAACGACACTTTGCCGCCAGTTAAATACCCGTTGAGTACATGACATTGGCGTCAGAAAAAATCGAGCCAATATGGGGCGTATATGACATCTGTGCCGAAACTTTAATATTTAATTTTTAAACTCTTCGCTCCACACCCCTTACATATAGTACAAACTATAACACAGATAGCGCAAAATAATAGACAGTTTGGTACTTTTCCACTGTAGGAGCTTTGGCGTTTTTTTAAAGAAAGCTTGGTGTAATTTGGGCATCAGAAAGTAAGATTTGGGTTTGTTTCCGTTATACGGATACCTTTGTCGCCAAGCGTAATAGATGGCGCAAAATGAAAATCACGTGAATTGAAGCATTTGAAAAATAAAAGAAAAAACATTGTGGATAGTAACTGAGCATTTAAAAAATATAACATTTGAAAATTCCAGACTTTTACGAACTATTTCATTAAATCACAATTATATACTTAAAATAAGTGAACAAATAACTGCTATAAAATAAAGCAATAAAATAAAACTCATATTAAACTGCTGGCATAAAATTAAAAATATCTTTTAGCATTTTGAAATAATTGGCGCATTACCATACATTTTGGCATGGTGTCCGTATAACGGAAAAATATCGAGATTTGTTGTCAAATCATATAAAAAGCTATGAAAACAAACTTGATGAGCGTTTTTGTTTGTTTTATATGTTTATTTTATATGTATATTATTGATGTTTTTATGTACAAATCACATCTGTTTCTTTATAAAATTAGTGAAACGTCTTTTTTATATTAAATAAATCGTATAAATATCGAAAAAAAAATGCGTGTGTATATAAAATGAAACAGTGGATAGGTTCCCGGAAAATATGTTGCCAAATTTCCTTTTTCGCCAAGGCACCTATACTGGAAAATTACCTAAAGCACATTAAAATCGCGCAGTTAGGAGCTCACACAGTACAGCGTCGTCTATTGACGGTTATTTTATTAGTAGCATCGGGAGGAAGATGTAAAGATGTACTTTAAATTCTCACTCATAGATTTTGAAAAATATCTTAAAAGATTAAATTTCGGTGACCTCCTTTATGAAAGATTAATGGTTTTAAATGGGAATTTCGCCAAATTAGCCAGCTATCACCAAGTTGGCTAACATTTGGCGCTACTGTGGTAACCCTGCATTAGTTTTTTTCAACAATTACTCATTTCAATGAGGCGGTCCTACCGGAATCGTGAGGGACACACAGAGACTTGGATTTTATATAAATAGATACAAGAAAATGAAGCACCTGTCACATATTTCATTTTTGACTAAAAAATATCATATCCATTAAAAGTATTTTCTTACAAACATATATTTTCTAATGTAAAAATGGATATTTTAAAAGGAAAAGTGTTTTTTCTTTTTTAATCAAAACAGTTGGCATCAGCATATTATATTTAAAAAATCGAAAGGTGAAAAAAATATATCCAGTAGATAAAACTATATTTACATGCAAAAAGATGAACGTGACATTTCATTAATCCTTTTCGGCAGAGTGATCCAACTGCAGTATCAGCTAATTTTGATTCCAAATTTTCATACGGCACCAAGAATGTTTTAATAAAATTTTGCTTTTGTAAAGAAAATTAGAAACACAAGGCTTCTACTTTCTAAGAAGTTTATATGTAAATTCTGGTGTCAGTCAATCATTTCATCACTTTGCGAAGAGAATTTTTCTGTGCTGGAAAAGGTTAACATATACCGGGTGATTCAAAAGTCCGGTGCGAAAGTAAAATGCAATAAAAAAAAATCTATTGGCCGGAGAGACATGCGATTTGTAGATAAATATTCAACGTTGTACAGGATTTTGTATGGCACCAACAAACTAGTATGTTGTGGCCATCACAAAACTTTCTTCTATATAAATCACACTAATTAAATCATTTAAATAGCATAAGAAATTACATCAATTTAGAACCAAATCGTATCAAAGTATACCTGAATTCGAAGTTTGATGAAAATTCGTGCATTAGTTATTGAGATAGAGCTGTAGGGGAAATTCTGAAAAATTCAGCATAGCAGCGCCACCTGTTGGGCGATTTGCACCAGAACACAAACAGCACTAATTCATATTAAGGTATACCGGAATCTGAAGTTTGATGAAAATCGGTGCATTATTTCTGGAGCTAGAGCTATTGTGGAAATCACAAAAAATGCAGCACAGCAGCGCCACCTGCTGAGCGATTTAAACGAAAAGGTACAAAACATCATTTCATGTCAAGGAACAACTGAATCTATAGTTTGATGAAAATCCGTGCATTAGTTCTGGACATTGAGCTATTGTGGAAATCGTGAAAAATGCTGCATAGCAGCGCCACCTGTTGAGCGATTTACACCAAAACATAAACAGCACTAATTCATATCCAGGTATACCTGAATCTGAAGTTTGTTGAAAACCCAAGTATTAGTTCTTGAGATAGAGCTATTGCGGAAATCTCAAAAATGCAGCATAGCAGCGCCACCTGTTGAGCGATTTACACCACAAGAGGCAAAACGTCAATTCATGTCAAGCACTAACTGAATCTGAAGTTTGATAAAAATCCGTGCATTATTTCTTGAGATTGAGCTATTACGAAAATCGTGTAAATGCTACAAAATGCAGCATAGTAGCGCCATCTGTTGGGCGATTTGCACCAAAACGTTACCAGCACCAATTCATATCAAGGATTAACGGAATCTGAAGTTTTATAAAAATCCGTGCATTAGTTCTTGAGATAGAGCTTTTGCGGAAATCCTGAAAAATGCTACATAGCAACGCCACCTGCAAGGCGATTTACACCAAAAACTAATCAGCACCAATCTATATCAAGGACTACCTGAATATAATTTTTTATTAAATTTCGTGCATTAGTTCTTGAGATAGAGCGCCCACAAAATTTGTGTCACATACATACAGACAGACGGACGGACAGACAGACAGACAGACAGACAGACAGACTCACAGACAGACATTTTGTAAAAACATGTTTTTTGGAATCTCTGACCCCTAAAACGTATAAATCCGTCGAAAACTGGAATTCATGAAACCAATACTTTCTTCTAGTCAAGATAGAAGAAAGTAAAAAATAATTTCAAAATCTCGATAATAAAGGGCGCTATTACAGATAATTTCATGGAATAATTTCATATTGCTCACAGGACGCAAGGTTTGGATAAAAAATGTGCATATGTAGTGTTCCCTAATGATTTTGTATCCAAATCTTGCATTTTCTACGCAGTATTGAATTATTCCATGCAATTTTCTGTAGTAGCGCCCTCTATTATCAAGATTTTGAATTATTATTATTATTTTTTTTTTGTGGTGCCATACAAAATCCCGTACCAGGCTGAATCTTTATCTGCAGCCGCATGTTTCTCCGACCCATAGATCTTTTTTTTTTTTTTTTTTTTTTTTTTTTTAAATCGCACCTGACTTTTGAATCACGCTGTATTTTATATTTTATGTTTAATAACTTCGTAAGCAGTATTTGCATTTGTATAAATTGATGCACTGTGCTAATTTTTGCAGTTTCTTTGATACACAAAATATTGATACTTTTAATCAATTACAAGTGTGTATTAAAAATATGAAACTATGCTGCTGTTTTTAACATTTGCTTTTTACAAAAAATCTGTTGATACATCTACCCTATCTATATTATAAAGAACAAACATATATGTGCATAACGCATACGTCATTCTGCGAATGGCAACACTTTGAAATTTGAAATGCAATTTCGGTTTTGCAATTTTCGCTACTGCGAATTTTTAAACTTCTAAACATCTCACACTTTCAATTTTTACACCTTTGTATAGGGAAAAAAATCTACTTTTAAATGCAATTTGTTTGAAAGCTCTATCTCAATTTATTTTTGAGATATTAATTTTTTTTATGGTTTTTAATACCAATTTTGTAATTGTGGCAACTGATGTACCCCATTTCTATTAAAAGTAAAGGGAAAATAGTCATGTTTTATTTATTTTTATTGATTATTTCCTTATTGATGTCATTTTCACATTACAAATAAAAGTAACTTTTTGTAACTTTTGAACAGAAAATGACGTCAGTCATTAACCCCTTAATTCTCTCTCCCGTCATATTCTCGGGCTGTGTCCTTTACTCGAACTGTTTGATTCCCACCAGTTTTATAAAATAGTGAAATTGCTATATTTTAGCATCTTTTAGCTTGTCATTAAATAAGGTGAATATTTCTCTTTCATAAAAGTGGTGCCAATAAGCGATTTGAATTTTTCAACCGTAATTTAATTCGAGCGTTAAGGGGTTAAAAAACACACTCATTCTTCTTCATAAATCAAAAGATTGAAGAAGATATTTCAATATTTTTATATTACGCTGATACTGAGTTTGAGACGCTAGGCAAAATGATGTCATATTTAAAACAAAACGATCATTCGCTTTGATAAAACTAAATATTTGAGCAATACTATGGCAACTAAAGGCAAATTTCTGAATGGTAAATTTTCGCGAGTACTGAGATTAGAACTTAAAGTTTCTGCGAACGTTCACATGAAAAGTTGTGTCGGACAAACGTGACTTTGAGTTTGGAAATGCCTTCATTAATAATGCACTGCGCGTTAAAATACTTTGAAATTGTGAATTTGTGTGGTACGTATGTAAATTTTGAAAATGTGAAAATAACGAACAGTTTACATTTTATGGGGGAAATTTTTATGATGTGACAAAGCGAAATCCTTTTTATTGATTTTTCATCCCATAAAAACAAACATAAGAGCCTCAATCGATAACTTCAACATAATTACTCATCTTGATTAAGCATTCTAATGCAGTTTAACACGTTCCCGCCGGCGCGGTGGGTCACACTCGACTGTCTCAGTGTTGTCAAGTCTCCAGCTTTTTGCAAACCACTGTTATTTTAGAGAAATTGTTGTTCCTTTAAATCGCCCAATTGTTCTAATTAAATAAAACAACATTTTCTGTATTAAATTACTGGTATCGAAAAGGCCGAAGACTTGACAACTCTGAGACTGTCGAGTGTGATCCACCGCGCCGGCGTGAACGTGTTAATTTTTTAATAATATAAGCAGTTGAAGTTTGTGGAAATAATATTTTGGTAATTTTACATTAAAAGCATTATTTCTTTTAAGAGTTAGACATCCAATGCAAGATGGATTTTTTATTGTAATTATTTTTGTAGGTTTAGTATAAATTCGATCTACCAGTTCCATTCTAAATATTTTAATTTGTCGAATTTTGACGGGTTCCAACTCGTATATATAAAATCCCAATGAAACGAATTTATGAAACGAATTTATGAAACGAATTTATGAAACGAATATATGTAACGAATTTATGAAACGAATTTATGAAACGAAAATATGAATCGACTGATTAAACAATTGATTATGTTTCAAGCGATTTCTTCTAAAATATGGAATACTTTGCGATGAAATTAATACCAAAAATCAGCATTTATCCGCAGATCTCAAAACTGGCATTGGAATTTTTAAATTCGAATTAGTTTTCGAAATATTATTTTTTTTTTCTAATTTTATATATATTTTTCTACTGATGGCAGCTCAAATTTTAATCAAACAGATTTTTTTTTTTTTTTTTTTTTTTGCATATTTCAGAAAAGGTTGACATGGTAACCCGGCTATTGTTGTTTATTTGATAATAAATGTTTATTTACTTTTATTTCTTTTTATAAATTATATAAATTATTTTGTTCTATAATTATTAATTATTTTTTTTTATATTTCCTTTGGAAAATAATTGAAAATAATTTAAAAATACGATACTACATATTTATTCCGTCGACCAATTTCGCCAAATTATATAAATCGCCTAAAACACTCGGAAAATTATACAATTTGAAATAATTTTTATTTTAAATAACGAAAGAACAAATAAATTAGTTTAACATTAATAAATATACAAATAAAAAGTCGAAATAAAAATCACTTGATGACGTAAACAAGTGTAACTTGCTTAAAGTCAAGTGAATGAGACATTTACGATCAACCATTACTGGCATTTAATCTTATAGTTTGCCGATAGATTTTTGGTCGACGGGATAACTAAATAATACCAAAAATGCATATGTAACTGGTATTTGAAAACGAGGTTTTCGCCAAATTTTCGTTTAAAAAAAAAAAAAAAAAAATCACGCCAAACCTGCTGTGCGTATATGACATCTGGCCAAGTATTACCACTCGAAAAAAATATGCTACCTGACAAGTTGAAAAATAGCTATTGGCGAGATTTGCATCCGGCTAGCCTAACAGTACCAAGAATTCTTTGCAACCATGGCAAATTTTATGTAGTTTTATTCGATTTTTTTTTTTTATCAAAATCAAATCAAAATGGAAAATTTACGGTCCCATATTGGTGCGATTTTTTTCCCGACGCGAATGTCATATACGGAACGGGCATTTAACTGGCGCCAAAGTATCGTTATTTTGCTTGATATGGTAAGCCGGATGTTGTTGTTTATGCTGTTGATGCGTTCCCCAAATTGGCGTCGTTAAAAGATCGCGCCAATATAACATTGTATGTGACATCTTTGCCAAAGTTTCATATAAACGGCGAAGGGTTCATATGAAGGAGGGACCGTATTTTTTTATTGCAGTTGATGACTTGAACTATTATAATATACATGAAATGATGGCGATAGAATACTATTTGGCGACTTATCACCTGTGCCTGGCTAACATTAAAGTACCAAAATGACACCTAGAGTATAAAAAGCAAAGTGGTCCGCATGGAGCAGTTGATGATAGTTACATGACTTAGGCTATTGTTATAGCGATTGTTTTAAAATACCGGAAGGCAAAGACTCATTATACTTAATTTATTTTATTTTAGCTTCTTTTCAAATGTTTAACTGATCCTCTTTAATAAAAAAAACAACCAATCCATGTCTTAACAGCAACTGATTCGCCTTTAAATATTTGCAATCAAAGGGAATTGAATGGAAACCCGTTTACAGGATCTGCACAGCATTTTTGAGTATAATTCAATCTTCTCTAATATTTTTAAAACCCATCAGATTAGCGTGTTTTAGATTCTGTGGTGTCTCAACGGGGGGTGGCTAGCTTTGCTTGCAGGGGAAGAGCCCCCTAGTTTTTATATAAATTCAACCTCCCTTATCATTTCTAGATGTTCTCCCTTCAGTGGTTGCTTTTATAAAGATTGCAGGTGAATTTGAATGCATTTTATTTAAAGGTAAAAGAAAATAAAATGATGTTTCCAGCAGACATTATTTTAACTACATATTTTAGTACTTTTTGCGGGTTAGACAAAATCTGTTGCTAAAGTGTTAAAAGGATTTAACATCACCAGAGTTGAAGAAGGAATAGATTTCAAAATAAATAAAAGTCTTAAATATAAATAAATAAGTGAATATTTCTTCGTGTACATTATAAATTCAAAATCTTATTATTTAATTCTGAGTACAAAACAGAATTTTGAAGATGAAAGCAAGTGATTATAAAAATTCTTAGTGCAAAATAGAAGTTGGGAATAAAATTCAAGTGATGCATATAAAATATACCACCACCCTTGAAAGGCTTGAATAGAAGTATACCAGAAACATTAAAATAAGGGAATTAATAAATATTTCAATATTGACATAAATTATATTATACAACAGTATTTAAATAATATCCCGTGTTTTCTTCAAATAAATTTATTACTCGTAAATCTTATAAGTTTAAAAACAATATAATACTGTTTATTACGAAAACTTTTGAAGCTATAGGAAAACGAATAAGACAAGAAAAATTGGATAATTATGAAAAAAACAAACCAATATTTTACAAAATAATAACAAGTTTTCCTTGAAAAGAATGATACGGGTGAAAATTTCCATCCATAATATGATAATAATGCAGGAAAATGAAGCACCTGTCACATATTTCATTTTTGACTAAAAAATATCCTACTCATTAAAAGTATTTTGTTACTAACATACATTTTATGAAGTAAAAAATGGATCTTTTCAAAGGAAAAGTGTTTTTTTATCAAAAGAATTTGCATCATCATATTGTATGAAAAAAATCGAAAGATGAAAAAAAAAAAAACAAATTCCTGTATCGTAATTTTCGGCGTATAATCCGAAGCTCAAAATATTCTGTTTCGACCCAGAAAATTTATTCAGTAATTGAACACAAATATGTACCGCGATCTAAAAAGGGAAATTTTATCTAAATAAAAATTCTGGGTCGATACATAATTGTTTGATCCTCGGATTATGTGCTAGAAATGACCTTAGTAAAAACGTTATAACTACATTTACATGCAAAAAGATGAACGCGGCTTTTCATTAATATATATTTTTATGTTTATTAATTTCGTTTCGAATTTAGATAAATTGATGCTCTGTGCTAATTTCTGCAGTTTCTTTGATACACAAAATATGCATACTTTTAATCAATTACAATTGTGTATTAAAAATATCAAACTATATATACTGCTATTTTTTACATTTGCTTTTTACAAAAGACCTTTTGATACATTTTTATATAAATTCAATCGCCCTTATCATTTCTAGATATTTTCGCTTCAGAGGTACCTTTTATAAAGGTTGCAGGAGAATTTGATTCCATTTTATTTAAAAAGGAAAAGAAAGTAAAATAATGCTTTCAAAATACATGATTTTAGCTGTTTTTAGCTTTAATTCTTTTGCGGGTCAGAAAAAATCTGTTGCTAAAGTGTTAAAATGATTTAACATCACCAGAGTTGAAGAAAGAATTAATTTCAAAATAAATAAAATTCTGAAATATAAATAAATAATTAAATGTTTCTTCGTGTACATTATAAATTCAAAATTTTATTAATAAATTCTGAGTGCAAAACAGAATTTGGGAAATAAAAGCAAGTTATTTTGAAAATAGCGATTTAAAAATTCTTTGCAGATAAAAAAAAAATGAAAATTAGAAGTTGGTAATATAATTCAAGTGGATATTTATAAAATATACTACTACCCTTGAAAGGCTTGAATAAAAGAATACCTGAAATATTAAAATAAGGGAATTAATAAATATTTCAATCAGGTGGCCACTTTACCAAGGTGGTCACTTTAGGAGATTCCACTGTATAGTAATATTTAAATATATTTTCTACAGCAGTGCATAATCATTTAAATAAATAAATAAATAAAATAAAATAAAATAAATGAAGTTTCTGTATAAAACTAAATTAAAAGTTAAAAATTTTGACTATAAATAAATAACATTTAAAATCTCTTTAAACTTACACACACTTTATAAGAAGTAATTTAATTTTGGAGTAGGGGAAATAATAAAAAATAAAACATAAAATCATAAATTTTTTATTTATATTGTAATAGAATTTACAAAGTATGAAATGTAGATATGACATTCTCCGCAATGGGCTAAAATTCGAACTAAAAATTAAACTTTGGCCAATATTATTTAATAAACAGGAAAGAAAAATCCTGTGAATAGATTATGACATTTTCCAACATTTCGAGAATGCTTTAATAAAACATTACCATTTAATAAGGTAAAGAAGATGCTTAACCCTTTCGGGTCTGGTGTACTATTAATAGTACATGTATTTTCATCGAGTATTGTTCTGTCTAAACAATTACTTTTGTTACTATCTACATATAAAGATAATAGTATATGTCTATGGCTTTCTTATTATGACTTCATATACATTTTAACTCTTAAATGCCTGAGTTTTCAAAAATCAATTAAAAAATGTTTTTCGGCTTTCTTTTTTTAGAAAAATCATGGGGAAAATACTTAAAAATATCATATTTTGCTTCAAGTATGGTTTACGGCTAAAAAACTGTTTGTTACTAATCGGCAATACTGGTGTTTATTTGAAAAAATAATTTTCCTTGATAAAATTCTATAATATTAAACTCACAAGAATTTTGAGAACTATGATAAGAAATAAATTTTAAATACTCACTGCAGAACAAAATAGGGTATTTCGCAAGCTTCCAAACAAAACAAAAAGAACATGTATCAATTTAATTTAATCTAATTTTAAGCTATGAGGCTACGGTTTTTGTCAGCATTACCTCAAATGATCACAAAATGACGTTATTTCCTTGGAACAACTTTCCTTCACGAGGAAAAAAGGCAGAACCACATGTATCAACAATTGAAAAAATAAATCTTTATTCTTAAACAACACAAGAGTTCCCATCTAAAAGTTCAAAATCGATTTAATAATATTTTCAGAATGTATTTTATTGGCAACATTAGGCATTGTAGCTCCAATATTACTCTAATATTATTTATAAGCCTAAATTGGGTATGTTGCCGAAAGACAACACCCGGCATTTAAGAGTTAATATTTAGTAATCACAGTAATAATAAAAGTTTGATTAACTCTCTTTGCACCGTTGGCGATTCCTTTATTTTATAAATATATTTCACTCTTTAAATTTCAAGTATAGGTTACTTCTTTGAAACAATCATGCGTTTTAAAACGCAAAAAACAGAAGAAAGTTGTAATATCTG
The DNA here is from genome assembly GCA_963932465.1 of Maratus speciosus. Taxonomy (NCBI): domain Eukaryota; kingdom Metazoa; phylum Arthropoda; class Arachnida; order Araneae; family Salticidae; genus Maratus; species Maratus speciosus. The sequence goes on along the minus strand of OZ010791.1, from coordinate 603,016,313 downwards.
TTAAACCCATAGGTGCCAAGTTGCCACTAATCCTCCGTAATATGTGGGTTAATTTAACCCTGGTTTAATATATTTCGCACCAGAATTTTTTTTCAGAGATGAAATTAAACACGTTCCAAGTAGAAAACTGGAATTAAACAAATAAAGATTCATCAAATAATTTTTCTGGTTCGAAACGTTGTTAAACTGGGTCAAATTAATCTACGCATTACGGAAGATTAGTGCGAACTTGGCACCTCTGGTTAAACCCTAATGTAATACGATATTATCCAAACGTCTCCAAAAACTCTTCCTCAACCTATTATCATAAAAATATCAGTTGAATAATACACAAAATAAGTATATACGTTGGATTTCACATAATGGAATAATCTTTAAACTTTAGTCAATCTAACTGGATAACTATGGTTAACATTATTAAAGTAAAAGTAATTTTCTTTTCAAAATTGGAAAAAAAATTGGACCGAAAGGGTTACGTAAACATTTTAGAATTTTTTTTTTCCCTCCGGATTTTTTAAAAAAGCTCCGTGTACCCTCTGGTTTTCAAATAAATCTATATCATATACGCTAGTCATGAAAATTTATGACTCTAACGTATACCCTCTGGTTTATTTACGACTGCAACGCTGAATACATTTCAAAACAGATTTCATGAATTACCGTCCATAGCCAGAAAGGTACTACAACTATTTTGTGTCGTCCCGTATATGATTTATAGATTTGTATATATCATATATAGTATACTAAAAAATAGTTTAATTAGAAAACACATAACACAAATATCAACTTTAGCAATTTCTACAAATTTTCTGACACGTACTTAAATTCTTTTTTACAGCCCTGTACTTTACCTACAGTTTTTTATATAAGGTAAAGCCAGGAGAGATCACGCGGTAGGAGAGATCGCGCACAAAGAGATTCGTTTCGAAGGAGTGTGCGCGCAGCGACTCCAGGTAGTTGTACAGCAGCGTTAGTGCAGCGTCTACACGAATGTGCACATTAATTGTTCCAAGCGTCTTGGATAAAGCATTGCTATTTTGCTTTGTTTTTCGAAAGTAAGTGCTTCAATTTTCATAACTGTTTGTCGGAATTTTTTTAGAATGTCAGTAGTACAAAATATTTTGAACTTAAACGATTTCTTATAAGATACTAACGTAGACTAAGCATGCGAGCAACAAAAATTCATTTTAGAAGTGGCCATGTTTAAATAAAAGGTCGCGCAATCTCTCCTACCAAAATAGGAGAGTTTGCGCATCTGTTACTTAGGAGAGATGACGTATTTCCCCATAAGTTTCAGTGCTAAGAGAGATTACGCAGCTTATTGGTAACTGTGCATGAATAGCAAATTACGTGTAAAACATATGAATGAATCAATTTTGAAATAATTTTTTGGAAAAACACATAATTTTTCAATCTAAATTTGGCAAAAAGTTATTTTGAAAAAAAAAAAAACTTTGCAGATAAAACTTTTGTTAATAAATTAATAATACAGTTGTTATTAAATTAATTTTATGCAATAATTTTTGTTAATTTATTAATAATATATTTGTTAATAAATTAATTAAATATTTATATATTTTTTTTAATTTATGGACAGAAAATTTGCAAATAAAATAATTTTGTTAACTAAAATAACTTTTCTAATGACACCTACAATGTTTTGCAAAAGCTTTCACCCATTTCAAGTAATTTAATGCCATCGAAATCAAAAAAAGGAACAGAGTGCAATTAATGTTACACAAAAGATACATGAAAAAAGACTTAAGAAGAATTCCGCTACAAAAAAAAAAAAAAAAAAAAAAAAAAAAAAAAAAAAAAAAAAGATGCTTTCAGAAATAGTGGGATAAAAAAACTGATGGAAACAAAACGAAGATCAATGAGGATGAGTACATTGAACATCTCGAACTGTACCAGGAGACAACTTCGACCAGTGACTGAATTCAATGTATTGCTTGTTGCATATGATTGCACGAAAGCTGCACCATTTAAGTGCATCGATTAGTGCATCGATTGTGGACGACGAGAACTTCGGTTAGCAAACAAAATACATTAAAACTGTGGAAATGAAAATGAAGTAATTTTCAAGTTAAATATGGTGTCAAGTAGATTAATGTTATTTTGTAATCTTAGAAGGGCTTGCTTTTTCTGATATTTTAATCTTTTTCTTAAATTAAAATTCTTTAACTATTGTCAAAATTCTTTCATTTTTTATTATTTAAACATTTGGTTGAAAATTTCACTGCGCAATTTCTCCTACCTATGTGCAAGATCTCTCCTACTCTGTAAGGAGAGATTGCGCAAAATAGTTTTCTTCGTTTTATTACTGCTGTTCTACTAAATTACAGCATAATAATAAAATAACAATGGAAATGCATAAAAAACAAATGAAGTCAAAATTATTCATGCATAGTTTAGCAAAAAATTGATATTTAGATTTCTTATTATTAATCTTTTGAAATGTGCGCAGACTCTCCTAGTTTTACCTTACATCTTATATTAAGCTAGAATTTAATTCAGGGAAAAATACGCATAAAACGACTGAAATCACACTTCAAGGTATTACTATTCGTAAGCAGCTATGTATCAATTTTTGCATGTATATGCTACAAACATCTCTTAGTATACTAAATGTAGTTGATCTTGAAAATGCATAACTCAAAAAAAAAAAAAAAAAAAAAAAAAAAAAACACATTAAGGGATCTCAGGACTCTTAAAATTGGAAAAATAGAAAAAAAGGCCTATTTTCAACATATAATATCTTAAAATATAATTGATTTTAAGACAAAATTTTATATTGGGATGAAAGATATAAGTATGTTCTTTCATTTCATGTATTTGAAAAATTACAAGATGCAGAATTAGAATTTACAGTGGGCTCCAAAATGTCGGACATTTGGCGAGCGGAAAATCGGCATAACAGATTATGTGTATTGTATCAGAAATTTTTTATGTGTCTGCAAATGAATGATAACTGCGATGCCATCATATTCTACTGCAAGCAACTTGTAGTAAACTTCGGTAATGTATATCAATTTAATTATGTTAAGTATCTCACTCTCATTCTCAATAATGCTTACGAATTCTTTTGTGTAGCACTGTATATAGTATATCGAATTTTTACACACCAAGCGGCCCGCAAAAATTTAGTAAAACTTTAAAACTCATATCATAACCGATAACTTACTTTCAGCAATCATTTCTAATAAATAATACTTCTGATAGTGTATTGTATCAGAAATTTTTTATGTGTCTGCAAATGAATGATAACTGCGATGCACATCATATTCTACTGCAAGCAACTTGTAGTAAACTTCGGTAATGTATATCAATTTAATTATGTTAAGTATCTCACTCTCATTCTCAATAATGCTTACGAATTCTTTTGTGTAGCAGTGTATATAGTATATCGAATTTTTACACACCAAGCGGCCCGCAAAAATTTAGTAAAACTTTAAAACTCATATCATAACCGATAACTTACTTTCAGCAATCATTTCTAATAAATAATACTTCTGATAGTGTATTGTATCAGAAATTTTTTATGTGTCTGCAAATGAAAGATAACTGCGATGCACATCATATTCTACTGCAAACAACTTGTAGTAAACTTCGGTAATGTATATCAATTTAATTATGTTAAGTATCTCACTCTCATTCTCAATAATGCTTACGAATTCTTTTGTGTAGCACTGTATATAGTATATCGAATTTTTACACACCAAGCGGCCCGCAAAAATTTAGTAAAACTTTAAAACTCATATCATAACCGATAACTTACTTTCAGCAATCATTTCTAATAAATAATACTTCTGATAGTGTATTGTATCAGAAATTTTTTATGTGTCTGCAAATGAATGATAACTGCGATGCACATCATATTCTACTGCAAGCAACTTGTAGTAAACTTCGGTAATGTATATCAATTTAATTATGTTAAGTATCTCACTCTCATTCTCAATAATGCTTACGAATTCTTTTGTGTAGCACTGTATATAGTATATCGAATTTTTACACACCAAGCGGCCCGCAAAAATTTAGTAAAACTTTAAAACTCATATCATAACCGATAACTTACTTTCAGCAATCATTTCTAATAAATAATACTTCTGATAGTGTATTGTATGAGAATTTTTTTATGTGTCTGCAAATGAATGATAACTGCGATGCACATCATATTCTACTGCAAGCAACTTGTAGTAAACTTCGGTAATGTATATCAATTTAATTATGTTAAGTCTCTCACTCTCATTCTCAATAATTCTTACGAATTCTTTTGTGTAGCACTGTATATAGTATATCGAATTTTTACACACCAAGCGGCCCGCAAAAATTTAGTAAAACTTTAAAACTCATATCATAACCGATAACTTACTTTCAGCAATCATTTCTAATAAATAATACTTCTGATAGTGTATTGTATCAGAAATTTTGTATGTGTCTGCAAATGAACGATAACTGCGATGCACATCATATTCTACTGCAAGCAACTTGTAGTAAACTTCGGTAATGTATATCAATTTAATTATGTTAAGGGGTCTCAGGACGCTTAAAATTGGAAATAAATGAAAAAAAAGACCATTTTCAACATTTATTATCTTAAAATGTATTCGATTTTAAGACACAATTTTAATTGGAATAAAATATATCAGTATGTTCTTTCATTTCATGCATTTAAAAAATTATAAGATGCAGAATAAGCATTTACAGGGGGCTCCAAACTGTTAGACATTTTTCGAGCAAAAAATCGGCATAACAGCTTACGCGCACGATTACAAAATAAGTGTTGCAACTAGAATGAAAATTTTGATCCTTACTTATACTTCAGATTGTAATAATTACCCTGAACCTAAATAAATTTGTATTTAATGCTTTTTTATATTTTTAATACAAAGTTGTATTTAGCTAATGCAAAATGAAGAAAATTTCAACAGTATAATCACCTAAAAAAATATTATTTTGAACAATAAAAAGGAAATTTTAGGTTCAGTTTATACAGACTAACATCAAACATATGTTTTGAAAATTTCATGAAAAAATAGTCATAAGTTTTTAAGTTATCGTGCGCGTTATGCCCAAAAACGTCATTTGGAGAAAAATGACTTCAAAGTTTCCGAAACGACGCTTCAGCTATTGAACGTGTATAAATGTAAAAGCCATAACTTCAGTTCTAATAGGAATTTCAAGGTAACTATTATATCAAAATGTTCAGAAAAGATAGGAGTTTAACATATAAAAAAATTGAAATTTCGAAAATTTTCAAGCTTTAAGAGTCCTGAGACCCCTTAACTGTAATTATGCAACATAACTACATTACGCTGAGAATATATTCCAACGTGGATCATTATACAACAGACAATCTTTGCGTGATCCGGTAAATAAATGATAAATGCTTTGGACCCAATATTCTACAGAAAGAATGTTTTAGCGCATCTCAGATATTCATTTCTTATATCATTATGTTTGCAATAGAGTAACATTAAAATACACCGCAAACGATTTTTCTTCTTAGATCATAATTTATAGGAATACCTCTGAGTTCCCCTGTATCTGTGCTGTAGCTGCTCCACATAACATATTCTATAGAAACCACTTCTAGTGCACCTCAATAATGTCTATAAATTCCATTATGTTTAAAATTATGTAATACTATTAAAATACACAACAAAGGAGTTTCCCTGTAGACCACACTGTAACGTAATACTTTTGAGTCACCTGTAAATTATGTAAGAATGTTACGCACTTCATTTTCAATACCGTATATGCCATAGCAAACCTCAATAACGTACAACAAATAGATGTCAATTAGGACATATTTACGCGAGTGATCACAGTTAGACAGACGCAGATAGACAAACCGAAGCCATAAACACTTTTCAACTACATTGGAAAGTGTTAAAAATGATGCATCTATTTATTTAGGCATTATTGAAGTGCGAAGAATCAACAATAGTAGTAAAATACGTAATGTTGCGAAGTAATTCTTATACAAATACCAATACGCCTTCTCTCTCTTTTTTCCCTAATGCATAGGAAAGCATTTAACACCTTGAGGGGCAAGCAAAAATGTCTCTAAATATTGAATTCTCACCGGAATAATCGAGAAATTTAATTTTTAAATAAGGAAAAAGCCATTTTGTACCAATTTTTCTCCAAAGCTAAAGATATAAAATTTAGTTACAATTTTCTATTGAGAATCTTCAAGGGGTTAAATGATTTGACGGTATCCAGATTACGGCGCATAACAATTTTCTAAACAGTGGATTTCTTTTGTATTTTGGACGAAAGTTAATTTATTCTAACGTTATTCTTGCATGAATTAAATTATAAAGTTGAGATTAATTTTAGTCATATTACTATATATTCATAATGGATATATATATATATCAAATATTCAAATATCGATTTTGTTTTACTGAGAAGTGCAATGTATTTCAGTCAGATTTCCAAAATGCCGCTTCTTTCGACTTTCACAATGGGGAAGAGTTAAATTAAATTTGAAGCTGCAGGAAAAGCTTCAGGTGGATATCTACTTTGACATTGGATATATCCCATAAAAGTATTCGTTTAAATATTGGATTGAATCTTTTTGGTTTGTGTTCTTTTTATGATAAATAATGTATATCGAGAAAGTATTGTTAATATTAATTTAATTGTTAAAATCATCTTTTCTTTTTTAACCTTCCGTCTACCAGACGGGTCCATTGGACCCGACATGTACATTCAAAATATTTATTCAAACCAGAAATTTCTTCAAAACAAACTAAATGTATAAATCAGACAATAATAAGTTAAATAAACAAATTAAATAGTTTTAAGTAAAAATTCTGGTGTAGAATGTTTTTATAAAACTTGAGTAAAATTTCCGGTAGTTCTAGGGTTAAGTACATACAGATATTTCTACTTATTTATCTGCTGCTAGTTCTAATTTCGTTTTTACAACTTAACCCCTTAACGGTTGCATTAAATTGCGGTTTAAAAATTCAATAATTACTTATTGGCACCACTTTTTTGAAAAATAACTTTTTACCTTATTTAACCCCTTCGCGACGGGAGCCTTTTACGAAATTTTTAATCTTTTATCACCGTTTTTTAAAAAGAGAAATCTGTGTCTTCTTGAATCGAGAAAATGCACTGATTAACCCTAGAACTACCGGAAATTTTACTCAAGTTTTATAAAAACATTCTACACCAGAATTTTTACTTAAAACTATTTAATTTGTTTATTTAACTTATTATTGTCTGATTTATACATTTAGTTTGTTTTGAAGAAATTTCTGGTTTGAATAAATATTTTGAATGTACATGTCGGGTCCATTGGACCCTTCTGGTAGACAGAGGGTTAAATAAGGCAAATTTTACAGTAAAATTTAACTGGTGAGGAAAACAAGGATTGTGAGCGTTTCATGCGGCACGTATACGTGTCGCTCGTCCCCAAAGTGTTAATGACAGGTAAAATGATACCAAAATAAAGCCAATTACGCTATTTTATAAAACTGGTGGGAATCAAACTATCTGAATGAAAGACACAGCCCGTGAATATCACAGGAGCGAGGATTAAGGCATTAAATACAAGGTGGCAATAATTAAACTGACGGTACTCAGAGTGTCATATAGCGCGATCTAATTGCGAGAATGGCGTAAAATTTCGTAGGAAGACTAAACAAGAGCGGGACGAAGGATTCCGCGAAAAAAAATTTAGCTCCAAAAATCACCGCCAGGGGAATATGTGGCGCTGTATATTCGAAAAAGAGAGTTTCAATAAAGAAGAACCAATACTGAAATAAAATTACCGTTTATTTAGCACATCCAACTCAGGTTCGATGTGGCCGCCGTTTTTGTGGACCACATATTGCATTCTGTGAACTGCACTTACAACAGCAGAGAATAACATGCCTGCAGGAATCTCCCGTATAATTCGGGATATGTTATCCTTCAGCCTAGCCAGGTCCTGGACACCTCCGTGATAGACCTTGAACCTTAGGTAACACCATAGCCAAAAGTCGCAGGGTGTAAGATCAGGAGACCGAGGTGGCCATGCAGTTGGAAAACAGCGGCTAATGACTCTTTCTGTTGTGAATTTCTGTCGTAGCAGCTGCTGTACCCGCAAAGCAATATGTGGAGGGGTTCCATCTTGCATGAAAATGATTTTCTCCAGGCACGTCTTTGCTGAAGTGCCGGAATAACAAAGTTGTTTAGCATTTGACGATATTTGTCTCCGGTAACAGAACAAGTTATAGGTACTGTCGGAGTAATGTTCTCATAGAAGAATGAACCTATGATCATATCTGCTGTGAAACCACACCAAACAGTTATCTTTGGCAGGGCCTGATTACCAACGGGGCACATTTACACCAATAAATTTTAAAAGAAAATTTCGCCTTATCTAAACGCCGTATTCATGTAAAATATCTGCTATGAATGAGGCAAAATTTTCTGTTTATTTTTAGTGGTAGGAATTTGCCCCGTGGATAATCAGGATCTGATCTTTGGTGAATGTAAAGGAATGTCTTTGAATGCTCTAGGTGACTTGTTATCCCAAATTCGGCAGTTCTGGGCATTTACAGTTCCATTCAGGTAAAAGTGGGTCTCGTCTTCCCATAAGATTTTCCAGGGCCAAGCATCATCCAACTCCATTCTGGCAAGAGCAAAAGTCAATCGCTTATCATGGTCGGTGTGACATAACTCTTGTACACGGCTGATCTTGTATGGATAGAAGTGGCTAATCTTTCGTAGGATTTTTCATACCGTACAATAAGGCATATCCAGATTCCGAGCTATCCCACGAGCGCTGGAAGTGGTAGCAATATTGTCTGGTGCTCTGTCGAATATCGCCGTTGCCACTTCTTCGATTGTATCCTGTGATACGGGTGTTCCTCCTCTGCCTGACTGAACATTTAGAGAACCTGTTTTCTCAACTATTGCTTTTAAACTATTAACTGACAAAGTACCGTTACCTTTAGGTATTTTTTTTTGTGGTTTCTAAAAGCATGAAGAGCGGCTGGCGCATTCCACGGGCTGAGGTAAAAAAAAATTTGACTGGTAGAGCTCGCTCGACTAAAGAAGGAGGCATTATGAAAGATAACTTTCAATGAAATTGCTTCTAATAGTAGCACATTACCTTTAAAATCGAACAAGCTGGCACTGGGCCAAAAGATGCAACGTGAAATTTGAATAAAGAACTTCTTCTGCTGCTGTTGCTCTCTTTGGGGCTCTTCAAGTGAAATTGCAGATAAAAAAAAAACTTTAGCAGTGTTTATGTAAATTTTTAGCTTTTTTATAAACTGTTACCATTTTGAGCTTGGATTAAATTGCTAATTTCCTTAATAAACGGTAATTTTATTTCAGTATTGATTCTTCATTTTTTGAAACTCGCTTTTTCGAATACACAGCGCCACATAGTCCCCTGGCGGTGGTTTTTGGAACTAATTTTTTGCGGAATCCTTCGTCTCCCGTCTTGTTTAATCTTCCTACAAAATTTGGCGCCATTCTCGCAATTAGATCTCGCTACAGACCAATCTGAGTACCGTCAGTTTATTTATGACCACCTTGTACTTAATTAAACTGTATCTCTATATTCTTTTTTTTTTTTAAGTAACTACCTCTGTCTCCGCCGCAGCAAACTAATATTACACCCACGACAGCAATTTGTTTTCAGATTTATAGTTTAATTTCAAAATTTTACATAGTTTTTTTTTTTTTTTTTTTTTTGTATATCTGATGTCGATTTCAACGGGTTTCGTAATTTTTCGATTTCGGACGAAGTTCTTTTTTTCTGGGGACATTTTCGCTTTTGTAACTAGTTGCGAAAAACAAAATGTTCTCAACCTGCAATAAAAATCGAGAAAGTACGACAATACCCGATTGGACATCCACATGAGATATCATATTAGAAAATGTTTTTAAAATTTTAATACATATTTAAACTAGAAATTTGAAAGGAAAACCGACATTGGTTTAAAATGATATTGAGGGTTTATCTTTAGCTTTGTTTGCATAAATAGCGTACGGTGTAAATGTTTTTTTAACGTTTAGATGGTATAGGGATGGCACGTTTCATGTTTATTGATAACAGAGTACTTAAAAACTTTTCAGCTTCCCATTATTTTGTCTATTCAATCAATTTAAATTTACTCATTGTTATTACCTGCATGTAACATAAATTATAAGTTTACTAAGTTTTCATAGTTACCAAAATACCTTCTCAATACCTTCATGAGTTCATTTTTCCGTTTTGATTGTGACATTTGTATTGTAAACTTTCAAAGCAGTTTTATATAAGATAAATTATCCCAGATAGCATGAACATTAGCAGCAAGTTTGATTTTTTTCTAAAATTATCTTGCCGTGACAAATTTGAATTGGGAAATTCGCAGCAAATTTCCCGCAAGGTATACCATCCCCCACTTGCATGAGTAGTTTGTTGTGTAACTGATGGCATGACTGTCATTAATTCACGAAAGTGACGAAAGCAAAATGTCCCTCTGTTGAGAGAATAGACAATCAGCACATAAGCAGAAATTGCAGAAAATTTATTCCGTAGGCACCGTTTTTTCTAAACGCTATACTTATCAAATATAAAAAAAAGGCTCGTATTGAAGAGGTCAAATATTACCGTAACTTGTGTATTGTTTATGGTGATGAAAACGATGTATGCGCCTTCGTGTGGTGTGTTCGCATCAGTAGACCTGATAGGGTCTAAAGACCCTTCAAAAGGGGTTAAGCTTATAGTGTAAGAGTTTTAAACAGATTACTACTTTGCAGTATTTTTGATTACTTGTTTGCCGTTACTTTGCAATAAATTTGATATAGCATGAATTTAACTTGCACGGCAAGTTAGCTGCAAGTTCAAAGTGTGGTGACTTCGGCGTTTTCGTATCTTGCTGCAGTCTTATTATGAACTTTCAGCCTTGTCATGCTGAGTTTGCTGCAATTTTGCAGGTTTTCAAAGAAGACTGTTGCTAATTTTCTGCAAATTAAAAATGCTATCTAGGATAAGTTTACTACTTATTCTTAGTTCAACCAAAGTATCTTTATGTACATAAAAAAGTAAATGAGTTATTATTTTTTTTATGTTTTGATTTCCGTAAGAAATGTATTTTATACAAATTCAGAAGAAAACAGTGTTTTTCAAAGTCTACAACAAAAAAGAATGAAATTAAATTTGAAAATGGTTTTTGCACTCTATGGTGCGTTTTCTTATAGAAATTATTTCATTAATGTATTTCATTTCAATATTTGATTCAATACTTTCTGTTTTTAGTTTGACTAATATAAAATTATTATCATTAAAAAATGGAATATCTGTGAAATAAATATTTGTAAGTTATCTTAGTTAACAGATAAATTAATTTAAGTTTTAAGTTAAATTATGTTTTCTATAATTTCAAATGTTTGAAAAATAAAAATGTATTCTAATAGTTGTTGTTTTTGCATGAAAAGAATTGTAAAGGAGAAAATACTTTTTACATCGAATGTAAATTTCTAATGAATAAATACGTACAGTACAATCTCGTTACAATTAATGTCACTTTAACGATTTTTTCAATTTAACGAAGATTATTAGGGTTATTAATAAAAAATCTTATAACTATATTTCATTATACAAAATATTCACCTGAACGAATTTTTCAGTTTAGCGAATTTAATCAGTAATTCCCAGAGATTCGTTGTAACGAAATTTCACTGTACAGTGATAACTCCCTGTTCGACCACCTCCATTAAGCGACCACCTCTCTGAACGACCATTTTTTTCATGGAACGAAATTTATTACCATAAGCTCAATACTAATTTTACCTCCATTCAGAGACCATCCCAGTTGAACTCTCTCCAGTAGCGACCAATTTCCTTGAAGAAATTGATACAAGTTCCGTTTTTTCCTGGTCGCTTGAAGAAGTTTTATAAGAAAAATAATTCCGGAGAGCGCATTATTCATCAAACTTCTAAACTAAGTTTAGATATTTCTTTTAAATTCCGGTAACTTTTAAGTGTTTAAACCCCTGTAGGGCTTTTAGGCAACGAATTTAACTCTGATGACAAATTAAGAATGACGGACAATAAACTGCCTTGCCCTATTCTGTCAGGAAACTCTCAAAGAAATACATAAATTAATGAAATTGTCATTATTTGTTCCCGTCCAAAAAAAAAAAAAAAAAAAATGCATTTATTTACGGAACTTCGAAATGACTTGGAAATAAAATTTATAAAACATAAAATCAAAAAATAAAATCACCGTAAAATCAAAGCAAACGTCAATGTATTATTTTTTTAAAAACTCTGGAGTTATTAACTTATGTAATTAACTTTTGTTTTGTTACTTAAATTTTTATACTTTTTCATAACGTGATAAATAAATTTTAGTAACATTAATATTTATTTTTTTTCAACAATTAACAATTTGGGCTCCGGCGTCTCTTACACAATTTTATTCGGTCGGCAACATCTTTTTAAAAGAAGTTTCCTTCATGTACACAATTTCAAAAATGCTCTGATTAAATAAGGCAAATTTTAATTTCCTTTATTACTGGTGCCTAAAACAAATTTTACAAGGAAAGTTGATGTCGCCGCACCGGCGACAACGGTGTGCAAAGGGTTAAACTCCAGATTTAAACATGACCTCCATTAAGAGACCACCTCTCGGAGTGATCATTTTTTATTAGAACGGAATGTGGTCGCTTTAGGAAGGTTTCACTGAATATATATATACATTTTTTTTTTATCAAATATTTCACTTTATTGAGGTTTCCAATATATTTTATTCAGATTTTCAAAATACAGCCCCTTTTAAAGTTTATAACTCGAAAGACCTAAATTCAATTTGAAAGTGACATTTCTAGTAAAAGTCAGTTTCTAGACGTAGCTAGATATTCACATTGTCATTGAAAATATCGCATGACTGTATTTCGTTTAAATATCCGATTCAGTACATTTCATTTTAATGTTTTTATAGTAAAAAATGAATTTTTATGTTTGGGAAGTTTCTTCAATTATATCTCATGGTACTTTAGTGAAAGCATTCATTATAAAAGACAGGTTGAGCATTTTTCATTATAAATAAAACTGGATGATAAGGAAATTTTATTTTCTTAACCCTTTGAGGTGCAATGTTCTTCTATTCTTAACCCTTTATTGCGCAACTTTGCATATATGCAAAGAACAATGCTTTGATTTTAATAGATCTTTTTTATTCGTATACACCTAATTCATACCAGAAAACTAAAATAGCAATATTTCTCTAATTAATAACAGACATTCCGTATTTAAATAAAGCGAAATTAACCAATGAAACTTTCTGGTGTTAAGTCAGATTCCTGAAACTACGTAATTTCTAGAACGTATTCAATTATGGGAATTAAAGGGTTAAACGTTAAGTTTTATAAAATAAGGTATTTGTAGATACACTTCTTAAAATATTCACTAATTTGCAATATTTTAGCCTAAAACAGCCATACGACAATAGTTTTTCTTATATTGCAGATGCCCAACAGAGGAAAAGATTCAAGTATTATATGAAAAATGTATGTCTGATTTTTTTTTTCACAATTTTTCCTGTGTAAAAAGCTTTTCCGAGAATCATATATAATTTTTGAAACAAAATAAAAAATCGCGCATTTAACCCCTTAACGCTCGAATTAAATTACGGTTGAATAATTCAAATTGCTTATTGGCACCACTTTTATGAAAAAGAAATATTCACCTTATTTAATGACAGTAAAAACGATACTAAAATATAGCCAATTTCACTATTTTTATAAAACTGGTGGGAATCAAACAATTTGAGTAAAAGACACAGCCCGAGAATTAAGGGGTTAAGGTTTAAAATGCTGAAATGAATGAATGATACCAGAATTTACAAATAAATTTAATTGGAAATAAATAAAAGGTTTTCTTCACGTCCTAAAAGGGAATTGTTACTCTTCATTCAGCGAAAAATGTCCAAAATACCGATTTTCCAATTTTTTGCTGAAATTGTACAGGGTGAACCAAAAGTCTTGCCCTGATTATAATAATTCATTACAAATTAATTGTTTGTATAATAGTGTAAATTGTTGTATCATTGGATAGATCAGATATAGTAGTTATTTTGTGTAATAGAGGCATCTCATTTACGGATCGGTGGATTGGAAGGGATGGACCAACATCCTGGTTTCCCCGCTCTCCAGATATTAACCCTTAAATGCCCGATTTTTTATTTTGTTTCGAAAAAATTATATATAGTTCTCTAAAAGGTTTATTATACAGGAAATATATTGTAAAAAATCAGAGATACATTTTTTATATAATACGTCAATCTTTTCATCTATTGCAAATCTGCACTATACTGTCGTGTGGCTGTTTTACGCTAAAATGTTGCAAATTAGTAAATATTTTAATAAGTATATCTCGAAATACCTTATTTTATATAATTATTTATTTTATAAAACTTAACGTTTAACTCTTTAATTCCCATGATAGAATACGTTCTAGAAATTAATTAGTTCAGAGAATCTAATGTTACACCAGAAAGTTCCAATGGTTAATTTCGCTTTATTTAAATACGGAATGTCTGTTATTAATTAAAGCAAATATTGCTATTTTAATTTTCTGGTGTGAATTAGGTATATACGAATAAAAAAAATATTAAATTCAAAACACTGCTGTTTGAATTTATGCAAAGCTGCGCACTAAAAGGTTAAACCTGTGTATTTTTTCTTTTGGGGCAATATCAAGATCAGAGTCAGTGCCACACCAATTGCAGACGTCGAAGAAGTAAAGACTAGGATACAAGCTTCTGTGTGTTTTGCAACAGAAGACATGTTAAAGAACACTTGGCGGGAACTAGAATGCCGCTTAGACATTCTCCGAGTTACGAAGGGGTTCACACGTTCAAATTTACTGGGGTACGTGGTCTTTTAAAAATATATATATAACAGTACTTACAATGTATCTAAACAAACATATGTCTAATCATAATAGTTTGAGCACAATAAATATTTATAATCAGGGCAAGACTTTTGGTTCACCCTATATATATACATACATATATATATATATATATATATATATATATATATATATATATATATATATATATATATATATATATATATATATATATATATAAATATATCAAAATTTTTGTTGGTAAATTGTAATGGTTTTTTAATGGTCATATATATGTATAATATGTGTGTGAATGTGTGTGTATTAAAGTAAAATCCTGAAGTCTGCTAAGTCCTAAGTTTTGCCGGTGAATCCCATTTAAAAAACTGAGTCAGTATAAGCCCGAAATATGCTCCTTTCTTTTTAGCGTTAAAACGTATATAAATCTACATAAAGACGTAGCAGAATATTTCCATTGGTGAAAGTACAGATTTAAATTTTTGATGGATATTTTCAAAAGAATTCTGCTTTTAAAATAAATTACTGTAAAGGTCACAGGTCACATTTTCGTAATTTTTAACTTATCAGCAAAAAATATGTTTGTACAGTGCAGACATAGTTATTAGTTGATGGTTATACATATAAAGTTAAAAATTGACGCTAGAGTTTCAGTAGTTGCAATATATTTAAAAATTAAAATTTGGAAATCTGTTATCAAACCTTAAAATTATTGCGTGTACAGGAAAAAATGAAGTGCCAAGTCTGAACTTGCTTGAATTAGTTTTAATAAGAGTACACTAATCTCATTCTAAATGGATCGGTTCTGGGGATTATATGCAGAGGATTTTAGCTTGAATACATTCTGAAAGGTTCTGCTACGAATTTAAGGTGAAAAAAAGTAAACACTAGAAAACAGTATTGCTTTTTCAGAATTTAGTGTCGCCCCCGATGAAACGAAAAATGTATGTATATATAAATAATACAAAACATATTTCAATTTCAAGACTTACAGCACACGCTTTTATTTTTGTGTAAAATTACGTCAAATTTGATTTTTTTTAGTTCGTTTAAAATATATTAATGATTTTTTTTTTTTACAAGTCAATGTTATCTCTTGATGAGGAATCAAATGAATTTTTTATGTGTTTTGAACTAAAACTAATTCATAAATTGTTTCCTTTTTCCACACTGTAAAAAAAAAAAAAAGAAAAAAAAACTAAAAAATTAAGACTTCAAACTTTTCATATTTTAAATGTAAATGTATCAAATGCAAGTATATAGTATTACAAAGATTTAAAGTTATTATCATAACTTTTTTTTTCTTTTAAAGGATATTTATTTTAATTAGTGTTATAATAACCTAGCAATCCAACAGGTATTCATATATATTCTATACATATAAATAAATACATATAAAAATCAATCGATTTATTTTTCTATAAAAATTAAATAAATATATCTGCATTTAAAAACGTTCTTCAGAAATATATATTACCTAAAAAAATCCATGCCGGTTCGACTTACAGGCGGAGGTAGATTTCGAAGTTAAGTACTAAATTCACCAACAAACTAAATCAAGATTAGAGATAAACACAGTTGAACAATTTTATCTGGCCGTTTTTGACAATTATTTAATTTCATTTTCCTGTAATAGCTGGTTTTACCAGAATCATGTTAATACAATAGTTTTTTCTTCAACCCCTATTTTTGTTTAATTTGTTTCTGCTGTAAGAGTTGGTCCTATCAAAAACTTATCAAGATAAAAGTTGTAGATAATATTAAGAAGACTTATAATAAGCTTAAGAGATTTGATATCTTGTTAACCCATTAGCCGACAAAACTATAAGGTTGAAGTTTTCAACTTTTCTGCTGAACGTCGTTAGCCACCACAACTTCTAAAAGAAAATTTTCGGTTTATTTGATCTTAGCATTTTGTGTTTTTAAGTAAGGCTAATTTTTTAATTGAAAAATAGTGGTGGGTATATAAATAATTTAAACGTGCGTAATTATTTTGGCCGTTGCGTGTACGTAACACCAGCGGATAATGGGTTAATTGAAAAGTTATGAATTTTTTTCTTCTTCAACCCCCCCCCCCCCCACCCGCACACTCACACTTTTTTGTGTAAGAGCTGTAGATAGTATTCAGGAGATTTATATTAATATTAAGCATTCAGATGATTTATAATAAGTTTATGTTAATTTGGTATCTTGAGAATTGACGAAGTTATGAATTTTTCCCCCCTAAAACCCTATTTTTTCGCCCCTTGAACCCATTTTTTATTTTATCAAAAATCTGAGTTGCATACATTTTTTCGCCCTTTTTCTACAAGTAACAATAAATTTAAACTGATTTTACATTTATTATAATTAATAAGTCGTGGGTTTTTTTTTTCGCTTTTCACAAAACTCCTCCCTTTTTCCTGCCCCTTGGTCCGATTTTGTCCATTAACGAATTTGACCGAGATTTTTTGCCCATGGAATTTATGTATCAGTTTGGAAGAGATTTGTACAGAATTATGGAAGTTATCGTGCCCATAAAAAAGTGTATATATATATATAGATAGATAGATAGATATTTATATAGATGTAGATAGATAGTTAGATAGATAGATAAAGCTTTGAACTGTGGGTGGTTTTGTGTTCTAGGGATCATGATCGGTGTAGATCTGCATCTGCAAAAATGTTTCAGAAATTCCAACATAAGGGAGAATATATTAGGTAGTATTTCGCACGAAATCTACCTAAAAGTTGGACATTAAATTTAAAATGATATATATTTGTTCTGTTAAAATAACTATTTTAACAGTACCTCCAAAAGATAGTAAGTATGCCTAAAACTACATTTAACGAGTAACATGCAAAATTATTGATCACATATGAAAATAATAGAGTGATGCAAACGTGTAAATTTACTATAAGTTAATCTAGTATACACAAAAATCAACTTCTCCCCAATATTTCACATTTGTTAGAAGATCCATTTTTATTAACGGTCTTTTGTTATTAACAGTATACAGTATAACAAAATATTCGTCAGTAAAAAGATAAGTATACTTCTGCATTATCACAATTTCTTCAAGGAGACTTGGGTATATTATTTTCTGAAATTGCATATAGAGGAGACTAGGGAGGGTTGACCATAAGGGAGGCTTGACCCACCCATTAGTTTTGATATTTAAAAGAATTTCAGAGTTTTATCAATAGGTGTCAACCAAAGCTATTGGAATGCTCAAACAAAATTCTTTGTTTTATACAGATAATCGAAATAAGTGTCGAAAAAATCAATTGTGAGACGTTTTCAACCTAAAAGTTGTGTTTTGTAGAAATATTTTGTAAGTTTTTTTTTTCAGATAAAATATATCATAGAAATTTAAGTAAGTACGTTTTAAGTAATTCAGAAATGACGAGCTTTGTTACCAGGCATAAATATTGTACAGTTAGTTAGGCTTAACCTAACAATGTGCTATTCTTTAGAAAAGGCTATGTGGGGAGGCTTGACTAAGTCAATGTGAGGGAGTGTTGACCAGAAGCTCAAGGATCCCTTAATTATGTGGTTTTGGAAATATTTTTATTATACACTGACCATAATATAAGGTTAATTGTTATATATAAAAAAGAATGTAAATGTATTCTGTAAAGCTACAGTAAAATGGGGTGATGAAAAGAAAATGTTTAACCCTCTGTCTACCAGAAGGGTCCAATGGACCCGACATGTACATTCAAAATATTTATTCAAACCAGAAATTTCTTCAAAACAAACTAAATGTATAAATCAGACAATAATAAGTTAAATAAACAAATTAAATAGTTTTAAGTAAAAATTCTGGTGTAGAATGTTTTTATAAAACTTGAGTAAAATTTCCGGTAGTTCTAGGGTTAAAACTGATAAAAGAAAGATGTGAAAAATTGCTATAGTATCCACTGCAAGAAAAGATTTAATGAAGTATAAATGAGAAAGTTGATAGGAACTTTTTCCATTTAAATATTATTTGCAATACGTAAATATAAACAGTGTAAAAGACTAGAAAGGGCTAGAAAGTATGGAAGCAGCAGTCTCAACCCTTTCAGGGGCAGTGGTATGTTTATGAATCCATTTAATTTTAATTCCCAAACGCCACAATGGCACCAGATTTTTTCTAAAATCTTTTCCATTTAGTACGTATGCGAAATATAACATTTTTTCTTATTTCCTAATAAATTTGTTCGTAAATTCCTGTGACAGTCATTTATTTCAATATTTTAGTACTGAAAGTACTAATTAACCCCTGAAACGGTTAAAAGATGTTAATGATAAGTGAAGTACTGATGCGGCTGCAAAAGAACATTTCATTGGTCGAAAAACTTTAGGACGGTATGCAGACAAATTTCGCCAGGATGAATAAAGCGAGGTGAGGCCAAAATTATGACAACTAGAGTTTTCAGGTCTAATGTCACAAAAAAGTAGGACAAGGAGACAAAAAAAAGCGTGACAGTGACTGCTAAATCCGGGCATAATAATACTTGAAACCCTATGAAACTGTCTCTAACGAAATACTATCTTAAATGCTAAAATATAATTTTCCCTGCTGTACAATTATACCTTCTCAGACAAAATCAAGTTTAAAACAGAATTTTTCTCCTCTGACTTGCGATTGCGTCTAAACGGGTTTGTTTAAATATCATATATTCGAAAATATTTTTTATAATAATTAAAGCATGTAGCATAACGTCATTTTGCTTTTTTAAAACTGATTTTATTTCTCTTCACAAATATTTCAATATAAAACAAAGTAGGTCAACCCCCCCCCCCCCCCCATACGTGGGAACCTTGTCCTAATATTTTCTCATAATTAAAATCAAACATATTTCAAATTTCTTATATATTACACTTATGTAGCAATTTTATTTTGATAACTGATTGTACAACGAATAAAATGATATATAAAACTTTATTCTACATTCAATATTTAAAAAATAAAAAATCGTTTTGTAAACAGCCTCTGACATTCTTATTTATTAAGCGAAGATTTTCTAAAAGAATTAATGCAATTATAAACATCAGCAATCTGTTTTAGTGCTTTGTGTTAATTTATCCAAAATTAAATTATTACAAAAACATGTTTACTAACTTTTATTATT
Organism: Maratus speciosus; assembly: GCA_963932465.1. Lineage (NCBI taxonomy): Eukaryota > Metazoa > Arthropoda > Arachnida > Araneae > Salticidae > Maratus > Maratus speciosus. The sequence continues at coordinate 602,996,335 of OZ010791.1, read as the reverse complement.
ATTTTTTTATTGCTAGTTGACATCGTGTTTTTAATTGAGTAAACAATTATGATTAAAAAAAAAAAAAAATCAATGTTACTTTTCTTTAACAATCTATTTAAGGAACATAATATATTTTTCGAAGAATAACCGCCAAAATTATAAGAAAGTTGTTTTCAACTTTTTTGTTTAAAGTCGTTTGCCAACCCAAATTTCGAAAATTAATCTTCCATTAATTAACACCAAAATATCTTTAATTCTATAATAGTGGTGACTAGGTAGTAAATGTAGGCATACTCATTTAGTTTCATCGTTTTGTCAACCGAACACTACTTGCCATTCTCCAACTATTTTCCCGTAAATTATGGTTTAATTTAATCAAAGTTTAATACGTTTCGAACCAAAACATTTATTTGATATCTCATTATTTTGTTAATTCCCTGATTTCATTAATTAAATCCCGGGACGGACGGTCAAATATACATAGGCGCCAACTTCAAACTAATCTTCCGTAGTATGTGCGTTAATTTTACCCTGGTTTAATACGTTTCGAACCAGATTTTTTTTTTAAAGAAATGAAATGAAATATGTTTAATGCTGAAATCGTGAATTTACTAAATAATGATTCATGAAAAAAAAAGAAAAAAAAAAATCTTGGTTCGAAAATGGTTACCCTGGTTTAAATTAATCCATATATTACGGAATATTAGTGGAAGGTTGGCAGCTATGAATATATCGTGTAATACCTAATTTTTATCGAGATTTGTATCAGATACATTTAAATAAATTTTATTTTTAAAACATTGTTAAAAAAAGTTCTAAAACTGCTTTCCTTATTTTGAAGTAAACATTTTTGTAATTTCTGATGTGAATTATACATTACAGAAACGCAATTACTTGCCCTTGAAAGGATTAAGAGAAATTCATGTTCGAAATGTGTTTAACCTAGGTAAGATCAACCAATATTTCACGAAAGAATACCAGAGGGTTGGGACGCAAGCCAGCGAGTAAAGTGATAAAATTAATTCATGCACAAGAAGATTAAAAAAATTATTCTTTTTTCCTGCATTGAAAAGTATAGTTTAAAATGATGCTTACAAAAATACGTATAGGTTAATTATAATAACTTTTTTAGTCCCCGATATGCTATTTCTTTCGCCCAGCAATTAAAGAGACGTCTCTAAAAAATAACGTTAAGTTGTATAAGCCAACCCTAAAACAAAGCAGTTGTATCATTGCACAGGAAAATCTCTACTGCAATTTTTTAAACTTCTTAGCATCGCACATTTTCAATTATTATATCGGCGTACTGGGGGGGGGGGAGACTTTTTAAATGCAATTTGTTTGAAAACTGTACCTCAATTTATTTTTGAGGTATTAATTTTTTTGTAGTTTTTAGAGCCATCGCTTTAATTTTGGCAACAGAAGTACTCCATTTCTGTAGAAAGTAAAGGAAAAATAGTTGGAAAATAATAGATTATTATTTATTTTGCCATATTCCCATAATAATTAAAAATAATAATAATTAAAATACGTGCTATTTAAAAATATATATATGAATTATTTCTGATAAATCAGGGAGCTATTATAAACTATATTTAATTTTAAATATCTATATTAATGTTACAAAAAAATGAAGGCATATGAATCATTAGATAGCCGATATTTTTAGTCGAGTTTCTTGAACGCAACATCGCTTTTTGCAGGTATTGTCTATTATTCTGTGATAGTGATGTCCTATGCATACTTTTCCGTGGATGCTGTTTGAGACGAGATTGTATATGAGGAATTCATCAGTGGATACGTACTTTTGACATACTTTTATATAAAATAAAGGGGTGGGATTTAAGTCTTAAAACTGAAATATGTTTTATACTATCTATATTTATATACATATATTTATTTTTCAATGGGGGCGTCACTAACTTCTGAAAAAACCGAATTCCTCTTTTCTAGTCTGTATATTAGTGTTGATAAATAATTTTGATAACAAAGGGAAGTTAGGAAACCTACCTGACACTACATTATTTGAGAAACATTAAAAACTTATTCTAAATCGTAAATCTTATAAGTTAAAAAATAATATGATAAAGTTTATTACGAATACATTTGAAACTATAGGAAAACAAATAAGACAAGTAAAATGGATAATTATGTTAAAAACAAACCGATATTTTATAAAATAATAACAAGATTTTCTTGAAAAAAAAAATGATACGGCTGAAAATTTCTATCCATAGTATGATAATATTCCAAGAAAATGAAGCACCTGTCACATATTTCATTTTTGACTAAGAAATATCCTATTCATTAAAAGTATTTTGTTACTAACATATATTTTCTGAAGTTAAAAATAGATCTTTTAAAAGAAAAAGTGCTTTTTTTATCAAAAGAGTTTGCATCAGCATATTATATTTAAAAAAAATCGAAAAATGAAAAAAAAAATATTTCAAGTAGCTAAAACTGTATTTACATGCAAAAAGATGAACGCGACTTTTCATTAACCCTTTCCGGCACAGTGATCCCACTGCGTCACCACCTAATTTTGATTCCAAATTTACAATTGGCCCCAGGAATATTTTATTAAAATTCTGCTTCTGTAATGAAAGTTTGAAATATCAAGTTTTTACTTTCTAAGAAGTTTGTATGTAAATCCTGGTGTCAGTCAATCATTTCATCATTTTACGAGCATAATTTTTCTGTGGTGAAAAGGTTAATATATATTTATATATATAAAAAATATATTACAATTCATCAGACATACAAGTAAAAATTACATAAATACATTTAATACAATTAAAAAGCAAACGTTTCGAGCTAAATTTTAGCCACTCATCAGTGCAATAAATAACATTCAAATGACCAGAAAACTGTATATCATGTTTACAGTTGAAAATTATTAGTAGTTAAAATTAAATAAAGTATAAAAAATATCAAAACAATGCTGTGTATTCAGGCGGAAATGCACATGATTCATTTATCGGCGAAGTTTTCTTACGATCAAGCCACAGAATGTTTTGAAAACTTTACTTTGTAAATCTAAACCTAAAACTCCCTCCTTACTAATCGGTTCAATTTACATTATCCCATGTAAAATTTGCGACTCGGTATATATTGGCGAAACTGGTCGTATTTGCAAAATTCGCCTTGGCGAACATTAACGCGCCTACAAATCTGGAAGCCTACAGTCTAAAATTATACAGCATTCTTTAGATACCGACCACATTTCGTAAATATGAAAGTTATCAGATCCGGTTGCAATAATGTTAAAAGTAGAGTTTTTCTGTAAGATATGTTCACTCGTAAGCAAACTTCGCCGATAAATGAATCATGTGCACTTCCACCTGAATATACATCATTTTTTGATAATTTTTTATACTTTATTTAATTTTAACTGCTAATAATTTTTAACTGTAAACATGATATATAGTTTTCTGGTCATTTGAATGTTATTTATTGCACTGATGAGGGCAGTGTTGCCAGACGGGCTACTTTTTTAAAATTCAGATTCTCGATTTGCACCACTTTTTTGAAATGGTAAAATGCACCTTATTTGATTACATATTAATAAAGGCGAAAACAAAGGGAACTTTACCGTTTCAAAAAAGTGGTGCCAATCAAGAAATCTAAATTTAAAAAAAGTAGCCCACTGGCAACATTGGATGAGGGGCGGCTAAAATTTAGCTCGAAACGTTTGCTTTTTAATTGTATTAAATGTATTTATGTAATTTTTACTTGTATGTCTGATGAATTGTAATATATTTTTTTATTTTTAAATCGTATATCACACGTTAAACAATGATTATTTATTTTAATATATTTTTTATGTTTAATAATTTCTTAAGCAATATTTGCATTTAGATAAATTGATGTACTGTGCTAATTTTTGCAGTTTCTTTGATACACAAAATATGGATACTTTTAATCAGTTACAATTGTGTTAGTCCAAGAGCTGTTAAACATTTTAGGGGAGGTATTTGAGGCACCCTGAAAATTTGTGCAACACTTCTTTTGTAATGGATGAATACAAAATCGAATGTCTGGCTGAAGGATCGTGGCCCAAAAACTGTGCCAGACACGTGTCAAGTGCCATTTTTTGACTACCCAAAAAAGGTATTTGAGGCACGCTGAGATTGAGACAATGGCACGTGACACGTGTTTGGCACAGTTTTTGTGCCGACTAAAGTGTCTGTCATTTTCAAAATATTTTTTTCTAAGGATAAATATTATTCTGTCTCAATCTCAGCGTGCCTCAAATCCTTTTTTGGGTAGTCAAAAAATGACACTTGACACGTGTCTGGCACAGTTTTTGTGCCGACTAAAGTGTCTGTCGTTTTCAAAATATTTTTTTCTAAGTATAAATATTATTCTGTCTCAATCTCAACGTGCCTCAAATACCCCCTTTTTTTTGGGGGGGGGGTAGTCAAAAAATGGCACTTGACACGTGTCTGGCACAGTTTTTGGGCTACGATTCTTCAGCCAGACATTCGATTTTGTATTCAGGCACTACAAAAGAAGTGTTGCACACATTTTCAGGGTGCCTCAAATACCTACTCAAAAATGTCCAACAGCTCTCCTACTATGTATTATAAATATAAACTATATATACTGCTATTTTTAATTTTGCTTTTTACAAAAATCTGTTGACACATTTTTATATAAATTCAATCGCCATTATCATTTCTAGATGCTCTCGTTTGAGTCGTAGCTTTTATAAGAATTGCAGGTGAATTTGATTGTATTTTTATTTAAAGGTAAAAGAAAGCAAAATAATGTTTTAAACATACATGATTTTAGCTGTATATTTTAATACTTTTGCGGGTCTAACAAAATTTTTTACTAAAGTGTTGAAATGATTTAACATCACCAGAGTTAAACGAAGAATTAATTTCAAAATAAATAAAAGTCTTAAATATAAATAAATAAGTAAATCTTCCTTGGTGTACATTATAAATTCAAAATCTTATTAATAAAAAAATTTATAGTGCAAAACAGAATTTCGGAAATAAAAGCAAGTGATTATAAAAATAGTGATTTAAAAATTCTTATTTGAAATGAGGAATAAAATTCAAGTGATGTGTATAAAATATACCACCACCCTTGAAAGGCTTGAATAAAAGTATACCTGAAACATTCAAATGAGGGAATTAATAAATATTTCAATCAAATGGCCACTTTACCAAGGTGGTCACTTTAACAGGATCCACTGTATAGTGATATTTAAATGTATTTTCGACAGCAGTGTATAATCATTTAAATAAATAAATAAATAAAATAAATGAAGTTGGTGTATAAAACTAAATTAAAAGTTTAAAATTTTGAATATAAATAAATAACAATTAAAATCGCTTTAAACTTATATACAATTATAATACGTGATTTAATTTAGGGTTAGGGGAAATAAAAAATAATAGGGGTAGGGGAAATAAGCTGCTGAAATGCTCAAACAACAGTCCTTGTTTCATACAGATAATCAAAATAGATGTAGAAAAAATTAAGTTGTCTGGCGTTTTCCACCTAAAAGTTGTGCTTTTTAGAAATATTTTGTAAGCTTTTTTCAGATAAAATATATCATTGAAATTTAAGAAAGTGGGTTTTAAGTAATGCAAAAATATTGAGCTTTCATTCAAGGCATAAAGATTGTACAGTAAGTTAGGTTTAATATAACAATGTGCTATTCTTTAGAAAAAGGGCTATGTGGGGAGGCTTGATCCAGTCAATGTGATAGGGAGTTCCAGAGCCTGATTATCCACGGGGCAAATTCCTACCACTAAAAATAAACAGAAAATTTTGCCTCATTCATAGCAGATATTTTACATGAATATGGCGTTTAGATAAGACGAACTTTTCTTTTAAAATTTATTGGTGTAAGTGTGCCCCGTTGGTAATCAGCCCCTGTGGGGATTCACCAGTTGCTCAAGGCTCCCTTAATTAAGTGGTTTTGGAAATATTTTTATTATACACTGTGCATAATGAAAGGTTAATGGCTATATATAAAAATAATGTAAATTTATTCTGTAAAGCTACAGTAAAATGGGGTGATGGAAAAGAAAATTTTTAAAACTGATTAAAGAACGATGTGAAAATTTACTGTAGTATCCACTGCAAGAAAATATTTGATGAAATATAAATGGGAAAGTTGATGGGAGCTTTTTTTCCATTCAAATATTATTTACAATAGGTAAATAGCAACAGTGGAAAAGACTAGAAAGGAAAAGAAAGTATGAATGCAGCATTCTTAACCCTTTCCGGGTCATTGGTATGTTTATGAAATCACTTAATTTTAATTCCCAAATGCCTCAATGGCACCAGGATTTTACTAAAATCTTTTCCATCTAATATTTATGTGAAATATTGCCTTTTTTTACTATCAAATAAATTTGTTCGTAAATTCGGGTGCCTGTCACTTATTTCAACATTTCAGTATTGAAAGTACTTTGCCCCTGAAAGGATTAAAAGATGTTACTGATAAGTTATGTTCTCAAGTGTCTGCAAAAGAACATAACATTGATCGAAAACTTTAGGAAGGTATGTAGACAAAGTTCAGAAGGATGAACACAGTGAGATGAAGCCAAACTATGCAGTGGTGGAAAATTGGCGCAGGGGAGGAGCCTATTGACACCACTAAATATTAGTAGTATTTTAAGGCTTATCTAATGGCAGAATTTCTGAGTTTTTATTAAAGTGACGAATACTATAAAATATTAGTGATGTCAATAGGCTCCTCCTCTGCGCCAATTTTCCACCACTGAACTATGTGACCAAGAGAGTTGTCAAATCGAGTGTCACAAACAGTAGGACAAGGAGACAAAAAAATTGGAGAGTGGCTTCTAAATCCGGACAAAATAATACATGCAACCCTATGAAAACTGGATCTGTCTCTAACGGAATTCTGTCTTAAATGATAAAATTTGATTTTTCATGCTGTACAATTATACCTACTCAAATAAAATCCTGTTTAAAAGAAATTTTTTTTTCTCTTACTTGCGATTGCGTCTAAACACGGTTTTTTAAGCATCATATTTTCAAAAATATTTTATTAATAATTAAAGCATGTAGCACAAACTTATTTTGATTTTTTAAAACTGATTTTATTTCTCTTCACAAATGTATTTCAATGTAAAACAAAGTGGCTCAAGGCTCACATATAGTGTGTCAAGCCTTACATATATTGGGTCAATCCTACCATATGTGAGGAGCCTTGACCAATGATTGTCTCATAATTAAAATCAGTCATTTTTCAACTTTCTTATATATTACACTTACGTAGCAATTTTATTATGATAACTGATTGTATAAAGAATAAAATGATATATAAAAAATTATTTTACGTTCAGTATTTAAAAAATAAAAAAAACATTTTGTAAAAAGTGGGTCAACCCTCCCTAGTCTTCCATATATCATGAAAATATTTCACTTAAATATTGGTTTCAATACTTTTCATTCATGTTTTGTTTTTTGAAAAATTATTAATTTTAATCTTTTGATGGTACCCGGATTAAGGCATACATTATTTTTATTAATAGAAGAGTGTTTTAAAAAGTTTCAGAATTTTATAGATTTGTATATTTAATACATATTGACATATCTAGTACATAGTTTTACATAAGATAAATTATAAGACACAAAACATATTTTGTTTTATAGTACCCACAATCGTAAAATAATTTTTAAAGTTTTTCTATGTTCTAAAATGTTTGTTTTTGCTCAAAAACACAGCGTATTTTATTCAGATATAAACAAGTAGTTTCTTTTAAAGTTTACGACAAAGAAGAATCAAATTAAACTTCAAATTTAATTTCGTAGGAAAATATTTCGAAAAATATTAAAATTGCTACTGAGAATATTTCATTAAATTATTTCATTTTATACTAGATTGATTATGTTTGGTTTTATGTTGAAGTACACAAAATTGTTATATTTTACAATTAAATTATTCCTAAAATTATTAGGATTTCAGCAATATCGTATTGAGGACTAACGCTTATCACTTTATTCTAATAATTGTTGTAATAATAATTTAAAAAGTAGAAAAGTACCCCTACTAATAAATTTTTACAATGGATATATATATATATATATATAATTTAAATGAAATATTTAAAAATCGATTTTCTTTCACTGAAAAATGCAATATATTTTATTCAGATTTATAAATTCAATTTCTTTCAGAGTTTACAACCGGGAATACCTAAATTGAATTTCAGACTGACTTTTGCTGGAGTAGACGTATATTCACATTGTCATGGAAAATATCTTACAAAAGTATTTCGTTTAAGTATCTGGTATGCTTTTGGTTAATATTATTTTTATTGAAACTGTATTTTATTTGATGGTAGGAAACTGAATTGCGTCATATCTCTTTTTTCAAACTGAAATTTCTGTGGTATAGAATTATCATTATTATGTTTTCAGCTTTCATAATATTTAAATTTTTCCGGATCTCGCAAAGAACTACGCTGAAAGCATGTAAGCTCTGCTTTAGTTCGTGATTTAAAAAAAAAAAAAAATGATTTTTTTTTCAACTTTGTTAGGATTCTTTTTTATGGTTGGATTAAAAACTTTTTTACAATATTTAAAAATAAAAATACATTTTATTATTCGGACGGAATTTTAAGTACGACATTTTCTTTTATTGATAATAGAGTATCTTAGAATCTTGATTCGTTTTACTTTCTCTTTCCCAATGCAATTAAAAATTTCAAAAGACTGAGTATAATCTATTTTCTATATATATATTACGCTATCGTATGTGGCATAGAAAACGCATTTATTTGTTAATTATTTAATGGGAACGTTCGAATAAATCGCACCTCATTGGTTATTGAATAGCATTTAATGCATCTCCACACCTATAAGGGATTAACATGGTAGGGACCCTGTTCTGTCGCCAAATACCGTCAAGTTTGTCGCCAACTTGGTGATATATTGCCAAATTTGGCTACCAAAATGAGTCACCAACTTCGATGTATCTCTAATATTTCGCCGAATTCCCATAGACTCCCAATGTAAACCAACAGAGTTTACTTGCATACAGAAAATCAACAAATTGAGATATTTTAATGCAACAAAAACTAATATTAGCTTAACCCCTTCGGGACGAGCGTCTTTTGCAGAATTTTTAATCTTTAATCACCGGTTTTTTAAAACAGAAATTTTTGTCGAATTAAATCGGGAAAATGCTCGGATTAAATAGGGCAACATTTACAATAAAAATTTACTGGTGAGAATAATCCCCGATTCTGAACACCTTACGCAGCACGAATACCGGTTGCTCGTTCCCAAGGGGTTAAGAAATTATATTAATTATATTTAAGGGAGTCCAAGTAAATTAAATTATGAATAACAGTAACACGATATAATGCTTAGCATGCTTTCCCAAACATAAATTTTAAAGGACACCAAACTGGTCGCTAAGGGCGGCTAGTGTAAATTAAATGTAAATGGAATTTCGTTCCGGCTGTTTACAACCCTAGTTCTGCTGAATGCACTGTTAATTAACTAATTTACCAGGGAAGGTTTTAGTGTATAATATATTGTTCTACTTTGATTAGTTATAGAATTATGTGGTAAAGATTATGAAAGATTATACTTAAAAAAAGATCCTGATGAATGGATTTCAATAGAACATGCACTGTTGATTTTTCAGAGAAAGACTTAGTACATAACATGGATCTACTTTGCTTAGTTATAGAATTATGGGAAAAAATTCTATAATCAGGCAAACTCGCGTGTTAAAGATTAGTCTTTTTGAAACGTTCTACTGGATGGATTTTGATGAAACTTACAGTGTTAGTTATATAAATTTTCAGATTATGAAAATGGGAGAAAATTCTATAATCATGTGAACCCGATTGTGAGAGATTATCCTTTTTAAAACGTTCTACTGGGCGGATTTAGATGAAACCTGCATTGATATTTAGATAAGTTTTCAGGAACTGTTTTAATATAGTGCATATTGTTCTATCGTTCTTTACCAAATCCTACTGTAAATCATGAACTAAAAGAGTTGATCCTTAACAGTCGAATTTTATCTGACACATTAGAATATTCAGAAGCGCAATGGCGTTATTATCGCTTTCAGCAAAGCGGAAGGACATTCAACTTAAAGGTCCATATTACTTTAAAACCAAATATCAAATTTATGGTATGTTCCATTTGATTCATGGTTCATTTCGAGAAACTGAACAACGTAGCCGTCGAAGACTTATGGTTTGAATGCCTAATAATCAATTCTATTAAAATAATCATAGTCATAATAGATAAATAATTCATTGGAAAAGAGTACCGAACAATTATGCTTTTTATGCGAATTCATTACGCATTCTTAATTTAAAATATGTCAAATACTAATAAACTCTATGTACTGTAGATGTTACTGTAAAAACCCGAAGTCTAGTAAATCCTAGGTTATACCCGTAAAACCTATAATTTACTAAAGTGAGTTGGTAAAAGCCCGAACAGTACTTCTAAATTATTAAGGGGTGTCGGGACTCTTAACTTTTTAAAATTTTCGAAATTTTATTTTTTTAGATGTTAAACACCTATTTTTCTGAACATTTTGATATAACTGTTTCCTTGAAATTCCAATTGGAACAGAAGTTATGTCTTTTAGAATTATACCCGCTCAATAGCTGAAGAGGCGTTTCCGAAACTTTCAAGTCATTTTTCTCCAAATGACGTATTTATGCATAACGCGCAAACGATATTTCAAAATCTTCTGAATATTTTTTAATGAAATTTTCAAAACATATGTTTCACGTTAGTCTGTATAAACTGAACCTAAAATTTTAATTTTTATTGTTAAAAAAAAAAAAAAAAAAAAAAAAAAAAAAAAAAAAAGGGTTATTATATTGCTGAAATTTTCTAAATTTTGCACTAGCTAAATACAACTTTGTATAAAAAATATAAAAATGCTTTAAATATAAATTTATTTAGGTTCAGGGTAATTTTTATAATCTGAAGTATAAGTAGGCACCAAAATTTTCATTTTAATTGTAAAATTTATTTTGCAATCCAGCGCATAATATGTTATGCCGATTTTCTGCTCGTCTAATATCTGAACGATTGGAGCTCTCTGTAAATGCTAATTCTGCATCTTGCAATTTCTTAAATATTTGAAATGAAAGAACATACTTATATCTTTCTTCCTAATTAAAAATGTGTCTTAAAATCAAACGCATTTTAAGATATTAAATGCTGAAAACGGCGCATTTTTTTCATTTTTTCCTATTTTAAGAATCCCAAGACCCCTTAAATTTCGGGTTTTACTAAATCATTTTGGTAAATTCTAGGATTTACCAAGTCCTTTTTTGTTAAACTCCGAAATGAATGATAAGTTTGTCACAGATCTTGTGTTTCTCCGGAAATACTGCAATTCCTTACGCAGATCTGACTTTACACCAGAAAGTTTTAATGGTGAATTTCGCTTTAAGTAAACAACGGAATGTCTGTTATTAATTAAAGCACATATTGCTATTTTAATTTTCTGGTGTGAATTAGGTATATACGAATTAAAAAAAATCTATTAAATTCAAAACACTGTTGTTTGCATATATGCAAAGCTGCGCACTAAAGGGTTAAATTAAATATGCAAAAGATGCACAACGCCACTTTTTTGATTTCGTTTTTCTTTTAATGTTTATGTATTGTGTTTCATACAAATATTCAGTGAAAGATATGAAATAAATACACTGTTTACTTTTTTTTTTTTTTTTAAATAAGTCATTACAAAAAAGCAACACATTGGTTTGAACGTAACTTTGTTTGGTCATTAAATATGAAATGTCCGATTTTCCAGGGTCAGATTACCAACGGGATAAACTTCCACCAACAAAAAAGTACAGATTTTTTTTTATTATTCATGGCAATAATTTTTCATGAATACGGCATTTATATAAGAAGAAAACTTCTATTAAAATGTACTTCTTGATGTTCTCCTACGTTAATAAACTGGCCGTGGGTAATCGGGCATTTCATACTTAACCCTCTAATGTCCATGATAGCATATATGCTACCAGCAGTGTTTTCAATTAAGTGGATTTTTTATATCAGATATTCTAAATTCATACCAGAAATTTAAAATAGCAATATTTGATTTATTTAATAGCATCCATTCCGTCATTAAAGAAAGTTAAATTTAATATTGAACATTCTGGTGTGAAATCAGATTACCTGAATCACGGCATTTCTAGAACGTATTCTACCATGGAAATTAGAGGACTAATGACCCAATAATTGTCAGTAAAATCTTCGAAAAATATCTTACTTTATGACAGGGTTCGTACGGGTCCTAGAATTTCAAGTCCAGGAAATTCTTAAATACCAGTATTTTCTTTTAGAAAATCTCTTCTTAAATATGGCGAAATTTTGTGCCTTTGAACTAGCTTTTTTTTATACATAAAAAAATACTGATATATTGCCAAGCATTTTTCGTGAATTTTTGAAATTATATTAAAAGATTTACAAAATCATTTAATAAATTTTAGATGGATTTTAGAAGAATTGTAGGATTCATTAAATTTAAATTTACATGGATTTTGTGCCCCAATCAAATCTTTTATTTTAAATCTTTTTCTTAGTATTTTGTAGAATTAGGAAATGTAAAAATATAATGTTCTTACAATAGAAATATAGAATTATTTCCGACTTAAAAAATCCCCCCCCCCCCCCCACGACCACCAACGCCAAGAAAGCTGAAAACATGCAAAGACAAAAGAAATCGTCCTTTTAAAGATATTTTTGTTTTGTGTAACAAATAATGCTTTTGAAACAAGATAAAGTAATGCATCTATAACTCATTCTAAACTGTATTACTACTAATCGATTTATCATATGAATTTTATAGTTATTTTAAGGGGTCTCAGGACTATTAAAATTGGAAAAAATGCAAAAAAAAAAGACCATTTTCAACATTTAATATCTTAAAATGTATTTGATTTTAAGACACAATTTTAATTGGAATAAAATATATAAGTATGTTCTTTTATTTCATGTATTTAAAAAATTATGAGATGCAGAATTAGCATTTACAGGGGGCTCCAAACTGTTAGACATTTGACGAGCAAAAAATCGGCATAACATCTTACGCGCACGATTACAAAATAAGTATTGCAACTAGAATGAAAATTTTGGTGCCTATTTATACTTCAGATTATAATAATTACCCTGAACCTAAATAAATTTGTATTTAAAGCTTTTTTACATTTTTAATACAAAGTTGTATTTAGCTAATGCAAAATTAAGAAAATTTCAACAGTATAATCACCTAAAAAAATATTGTTTTGAACAATGAAAAGGAAATTTTAGGTTCAGTTTATACAGACTAACATGAAAGATATATTTTAAAAATTTCATGAAAAAATATTCATAACTTTTTGAGATATCGTGCGCGTTATGCCCAAAAACGTCATTTGGAGAAAAAAGGCTTCAAAGTTTCCGAAACGACGCTTCAGCTATTGAACGTGTATAAATGTAAAAGCCATAACTTCAGTTCTAATAGGAATTTCAAGGAAACAAGTATGTCAAAATGTTCAGAAAAGATAGGAGTTTAACATCTAAAAAAATTAAAATTTCGAAAAATTTAAGGCTTTAAGAGTCCTGAGACCCCTTAAAGATATTTTTGTTTTGTGTAACAAATAATGCTTTTGAAACAAGATGAAGTAATGCATCTATAACTCATTCTAAATTGTATTACTACTAATCGATTTATCATATGAATTTTATAGTTATTTTAATGATATTTATAAGTACCGACAGTAGATAAAGGGTTAAATGAAAAATACTAAGCAGTTTAAATATTCTCATATTCAAGTATGCATAATGTTAGATGTCAGCCGAATAGGATACATTTTATATTTATTAGCGTACTGCGTTAATTTAACCTCTTTGGGACGGGTGATGCATAGATGCATCTTCAAAAGGTACATGTGGAATTTGTTTTTGGTACCATTAATAAACAATTGTAGACTTTTTTAATTAAACAAATTCCGTTAAAATATGGATATTGTACAGGCAATTGAGACGCCAGTATTATCTCCGTATTTTAACGGAATTTGTTTCCGTAAATTCCAGGAAGAATTCTCTATTTTTCACGAAATTTTTCACAAAATTTACGGAACAAATTCCGTTAAAATACAGAAGTAATACTGTCGTCTCAATTGAGAGTAGAATTTCCGTATTTAGAGAATTTTTTTTTTTTTTTTTTTTTTTTTTTTTTTTTTTTTTTTTTTTTTTTTTACAGCGTGCAGCATTTTTTGGATTTGGTTTATGGTCTATATTGAATTAATATAATTACCAGTTTCAATGTTTAGATATACTATCTAAGTTGAACTCTTTATGAATTTTTTTTAATTTATTCTATAATTCCACTCAGCTAATAATTTTCTTTAAGGTGGTCTAGTGTACTTATTAATTAAACTTTATAATATACATTATCTAAATCGAATACAAAATAAACGAAAAATAAACTGTGCTCAGTTTTCAAATTATAGCCTTTTGAAAATGACTTACAAATTTCTCCAGCTAATCATTGAAATTTTCATATGAAGTTGATCTTATATAAATATTAAAAAAAACTTATAAATAGGCAAGCAATGTTAACTACGATAAAATATGCTCGAACAAATCTTACTATCCTTTAACCCTTAAATGCATGATTTTTTTGTTCGTTTCGAAAAAATTATATGTGATTCTGAGGAAGGTTTATAAACAAAGGAAAATCATGGATAAAATCGGAGTTTCATTTTTCGTATAATACGTCAACCGTTTCTTATGTTGCTATACAAGTAAAAACTAAATATTGCAAATTAGTAAATATTTTAATTAGCATGAATCTAAATACCTTATTTTATATAATCTTTTGTTTTGTAAAATTTCAATGCATGAATTATTCTTTTAGAATTGTGTTTTTTATTCTTATGTCAAAGTTTAGACACCAGAAATTTTAAGATAGATTTTTTACTTTATTTAGTAGCATATTTTTGTGTTACTTACCCCCATTAATATTTCTATATAAATATAGTGGTTGCTAACAAGGAAGGTCTCCATACTGGGCATACTCAGAATATGTTGAAAAAAAAAATGCTAGTGAAAGTACTCATGTATGTAATAAAGGATCAGTTAAAATTAGCGGCGGAATTACAGTAGGAAATCTGTAAAAAAAAAATAAAATACTTTCGAATAATTGGTGTTGAAAGACGAAATCGGACGCAATTTAACGAGCAGCACTTTTCCTCGCCAAAAGCAAACGATTTTAATAAATCTGAAAATTGTTTGTTAATTGATTTTGAGAATATGCGGTATTTAATGAATTTAAACGTAAACCATGAAAGAATTTATTATTATTATTATTATTGCATTTTGCATTATACTTGTTGCTTGTTGCCGATTTGAACGAAATTTTGTCATTGTTTTATTCTTCAATCCACATTTTTTAAAATTTAAACGGCTTTATCGGTTATAAAAATAACTTTTAACGCCAGATGAATAATGCTGCCGTAATACATTTCCATACCGAAGAATTTGTTTCCATAGCAACAAAGTTGAATCGACAAAGCTCGATGGGGCATATTTTTGAGTTTGGAACAATTTTAATTAATTAAAATTTTGTTTTAAATCGTAAAATATGATTGTTAAAATTCGTTATAAGTACATATAAATATATATGACAAAACTATAGTTAAAACAAACTAAAAATTGCAAAGCTAAAGTTATTTAAATTAAACTTATTTAAACAAATTCAACATAAAAAGTTTTTTCCTTAAAGAGTACTCGACAAGCGTATTTTTTTAAAACTTAATTTCTTCGCCAAACGGTGATAAGTCGTCAAATAAGCGAAATTTTCATTACTTTTTTATGGACGTTCTACCGAGGTTCCGCCAAAATTTTTTTTATAAAAATGGGAGAAGAACATTCTGTATTTTTTTTTTCAGATTTTTCTGAGTATGCCCGTATGGAGACCTTCCTTGTAAGAGTTAAATAAAAAATGATGCAGATATGCATCACTATTCATTTAAGGGTTAAAATGAAATATAATTTACTTCGATTATCAGAATTCTGCTTTATTCTTTAATTTCAGATTATAAAAAGTTATATTACGTTTAAATGAAAACAAATCGAAACATTACAATCGAATGTTCTGTTTTATTGATAAATAGCTTTAACTGAAAACATGTTGTTATAGATTTATTTTCAATACGAAATTATGTATGATGGAAATATTTAAACATATCTTAGTTAATAATATTATCTTCATTCTATTATAATCAAATTAAGATAACAATGATATAACATTTTCTCATTATTATTTACTTTTGTTACTGTAAAAATTTGGAAATATTTAGGTCTCACTTTGATTTCATAAATGATCAAGTATAAAATTAAGTGAAAATAGTATGGAATATGACACGGATCACAAAAAATAAAGTCCTCTAAGCTAAGTTTTATTGAAAAGGTATGCAGAAACAAGAAGCCAAGTTAAAGTTAATTAATGGGAAACTGGAAACATTAAACCTAGTACAAGCAACACAATACGGAAGGACACTGTTTTGGACTGAGAAATATTAGAGCATATCCTATTCTAATATGAAATACAGGCATCCCCCGACTTACGTAAGTAATGCGTTCAATAAAGTTTTACGTAATTTTAATTTTACGTAAGTCAAATTTGTAAGTTGCTTAGGAATAATTTTGAAAGAAACTGCAATATTTATTATCTATATATATGTATATTATTTGCACCGTATTATTTTATAAATAAAGTATCATGCGACAGTGTTTACTCGTATACAAAATTTTAAACGTATGAAAAAAATATAATAATAAACTTAAAGAACACTTTTAAAATATCTTGTGGAATACGGGATTTGTAAATCTAACATTGATGAATAATTTATAGCAATTTTGAATCTACATCAAAGGACTAAAAAAAAAAAGAAATAGTTAAAAAAAAGACTAATTTAATCTATTCTCCATGAATTTCTGATGGCAAGACAAATGAATAGCACTCACAAAATAAAATAATCCTTAATAAGCACAAACTGTATTTATTATGAATTCGATTACTACTATGAATAACTAACAATAAAGATTAAGTTGTTTTGCTGTACATTTGATTATATATACCAATAAAAATTTAACCCTATCTAATATATAAAGTATATTATGGTTGTGGTTTATATCTATATGTTTTATTTATAAAATAAATATTCAAAAGTATGCAAATGCGTATGAAACGCGCTAATATGTTCACAAATGTAATTTTCGAGATTTATTACGTAACTGCGAATTTACGTAAGTCGTGCAATACGTAAGTCGGGGGATGCCTGTAAAGTGAAAATAGTACGAAATATGACACAGATAATAAAAAAAATAAAGTTATCGTAGTTTAGTTATTGAAAAATTCTCTCTATATATAAACAGTCCTCAATAATTAAATTGAAGAAACAAGGAGGTACCAAATTTAAATTATTATTAATTTGGAACAAGCAACATTACACATAGCATTAAGGAATTATTTCCAGACTCAGAAATAGATTTTATTATTAAATTATTATTATTAATAATTATCAATGATAATTGTTTTTAGTTAATTATTATTATTAATAAATATCTATTATTAGTTAATTATTATTAATAATAAATATTTATTAATAGTTAATTATTATTATTATTTAATAATGTAGTGATTAATAAAAAAATATTAAAAAGTCCCTCCATCATTTTCTATAAAAATAGTATGAAAGCCCCAAGATAGTATTAAGTCCCAAGATGCACTTAAGAATATCAGATTATGTATTGTCAGCATTGAAGACATCTCTCCGGTATCTTCATCAAGAATTTCAGTTATGCCCAAGTGCCGTAGTTTATCAGGGTTCGTATGGGTCTTTGAATTACCAGACTAGGAAATTCTGTGGTACCAGTATTTTCTTATGGAAAGAAAATCTTTCCATAAATAAGGCGAAATTTCCCGCATTTAAAGTAAATTTATTTTTCTATAAAAAAAAAAATAAATAAATAAAAATTGATATTTGGCATTGAAAATAACGGTACCCGTTACGAACTCTGTTAATGCATATGTTAAACGCATGCTCTGTACAGGATATATATAAATAAATTTCTTTTTTATGTGATGTTTACTGTTGCCTTTTAAGTAATTTTTCACATTTTCTTGAAAGTTAAATTTACTATAACGAACTGATCGTTCAACACATATTTTTCTATAGTGCATTTATATGCATTACTTAAAATTTAAGATATAAATAGATAAATAAATAACTATTAGGAATCTGGATTTATATTTTTAAAATAATGTTAAACTACAGTGACATAATGCTTGCTAACATAATATCGAAACATAATAAGTGCTAACAATGATTTGTTTTTTTCTGATAACACATGTATAATGAATAAACAATCCTTCCTTTACAAGATAAATGTTTTGATAATATGATAGACAAATAATACTAGATTAAGGTAGTAAAATGATAAGATGAGTGATACTTCAAATGAAAGATTATTACATATACATATTCTTCCCCATTGGTAATATACAGGGTGTCCGGTCCCAACGGTGTCCAATGGCTAATTCCTAAACCGTTAGTCATAGATATATAGTTCCAATTACAAAAATGTTTTAAATCAGGTAAAAAAAAAATATATATATTTTAAAAGCGATTTGGGTCAATAAAAACATTTCTTAAAAAATTACAAAATATAAATTTTATACGGTCCCCCGGTCCTATAAGTTATATTTAGTAAAATTTTCCTTTTACACTGACAAGTAACAAAAAAAAAAGTCCCGTTGTTCTACGATTAAAATTGACCGAGTAATACCTGTTTAAAGTTGGAGCCTATTTTTTGCTGCAAATTGGGGATCATTCACAAATTTAGTCGAAATATAATTTCGTCAGATATATTAAAAAATGGTTGAGAGTAAAATTAACATAGCAATATAAATTTGAAATCTTTAGTCATTCTGACATATTAAAATGATGCTAAATTAACAGCCTCAATTCTTTACAAAATGATAGGCATTTTAAAATATTATTAGATTACACTAGCCTGCAAAAGTTGGGTTATTTCATGTTTTTTAGCTTTTGATAATTGATAATTATGTATTCCTTACCGCTGAATCCGGAATTGACCTTCATTTTTAGCCATCACATTAAGATTTTTCGCAAATTGTAAATTTCAAAGTTAAAAAGTTCAAATTTAAAATTTAATCTCCTCTCCCATCCCATCACACCACCCAGCTGTAAGAATCCCAAGATAAGCAAAAAATATCGAATAAATTATTGAATCAAATAAAATAAAAAAAGTTTTACATATGTTTTATAATATGAGATTTTCGCTATATTTTAACTTACACATTTGCAAAAAAAATCTAACGTGATGGTTAAAAATGAAAGTCATCTTCAGATTTAGTGCTAAAAAGTACGTAAAAATCAATTATCAAAAGTTAAAAAATACAACCATCTCCTCTACTTTATAGTATCCGTATTTTGTTATTCTTTAAATTCGACAATTTATGATTTGCGAAAAATCCTGACATGATGGTTAAAAATTAAGGCAATTTTCGGATTCAGTGCTAAAAAATACATGAAAGTTAAAAAACCCAACAATCTCCGTCTTGTATTATGTAATCTAAAACTTTTTCATAAACTTCTTGGCGGTAATCTATCCGAAATTTTTTGTGTTATCCTGTAAAATAAGTATAAATGGTAACCACCGAAAATCATAATAATATCAAATAGTTATCGGATTTGCGCCAGTATGTAAAATGTAATCTCATTCGGATATTTGAAAGTGGGTTACAGTTCGAATACAAAGTTTGAACTGGAAAAACATTCACAAGATCGTTGAAGTAACATAAAAACTTATAAAAATAACATAATTTTATTAAAAGAAATCATAAAAGAAACAGTCTCAAATCCTGACAAAATAAGACATATGTTATTTTAGCCAATCTGAAACTTAATATATGTTAACTTAATCGTAATACTTGTACGATTTTTTTCAAAGCCCAAATATACATGAAATGAGATCTTCGAATAATTTAAGCACTTGGAATATGACCCCTCAAAGCCAATCCGAAACCATCTGTTTTCAGAGCAGAAAAGGGGCATAAGTCATGCATTTTTAAAGTTTCATAACTGGCACAATTTTAGTGTCATACGAATGGGACTTTTTTTTGTCTTACTTGTCAGTGTAATAGGAAAAATTTTCTAAACTAGGGGACCTCCTACGAGCTACGTTCGCCAATCCCCGTCCAGACACCGCAGACTCTAAATGCACGCTAATTTGATCGGCTTTAAAAAGATTTCGAAAGATTGAATTATAATTTAAAAAACAAGGGCGATCTCCCTATAAACGAATTTCTATTCATTTCTCTTTGATTGGGGAATTTTAACGCCAAATCCGCTGCGGTACTACTTGATTATCCTGTCGACCAATTTCGCCAAATTATATAAATCGCCAAACCACTCGCCAAATTATACAAATTGATATAATTTTTATTTTAAATAACGAAAGAACAAATAAATTCGTACAACATTAATAAAAACACTAATAAAACGTCGAAATAAAAATAACTTGATGAGGTATACACGTGTAACAACATTTCAAAATAAGCTAATATAAAAGGAATTCAGTAAAGAGAGTCTTTGTCTCCTGGTATTTTTTAACAAAGCGAAAAGAAAGTTCTTTTAAATGAGACATTTTAAGTTAATTCTCAAAATATCAAATAAATGTCTAGCGCAATTTCTAAATTGAAACTTTTTTGCAATATTATTTTGTGTTCATTTTATGTAATAACTATAATGTGACGTAAATATGCCGTAATTTATCCTAAGACTTCTAACGCATGTTAATGAATTTATTATTTTACAATATACTTTCTCTTTTAAAATTCACGTGTATACTTTTTATGACGTAATTTTTAATAAGTTCCTGCTTTTTATACGAATTATTTAATTCTAATTTGAAAGTTTTTTTCCTGTTTATAATAGTCACGTGTAAATAAATTTTTAATTTGAAGCAAACATTATTGCTTGCGCTTTTTATACAGTTGGCAACAATTTAAATTAGTACAATTTTCTGAAATCTGTAAAAAATTTCTCTAGAAATGCTGAAAATTTGAATTTAAAATAGAAATAAAACCTGAAAAAATGAGTGAAAATGAAAAAAAAATTAATGCAATCTGCACTCCGGCAAATTCTAACGCATAAAATGATCTAAAAATGATTACACTGCCATGTATAGTTTTTGCTGCTATAAAACTTTTTTAGTGGAACGATTTTGTCCAACTTTAGCATTAAATAACTCTTAAAATAATTCTTCGATTTGAAAACTGTATGCATCAGCGTGTTTATCAAACATTTCTGTATAAAACCACCGATTTTCATATTTTTTTATGCATTATTTTTGTTAAAATTAACGAAGAAAGGCCTCCGGTCACAAAAAAAAATCAAAACCGGCGGCGGCGGTGACAGCGGTAGTTACTTTTTTTTTTAGAATAGAGAGATGTAACTTATAGGACGGGATGACCGTATAAAAATTTAAATTCCGTAATTTTTTAAGAAATGTTTTTATTGACCCAAATCGCTCTTAAAATATTTCTTTATCTGATTTAAAGCATTTTTCTAATTGGAACTACATGTCTATGACTAACGGTTTAGGAATTAGCCATTGGACACCGTTGAGACCGGACACCCTGTATAGTACAACTTATCTAATATATATGTATATATATATATATATATATATATATATATAATAACAGTATGATTTAATATTATTAATATTATTAATATTATTAAATAATAATAATATTATTAAAAAAATGAAAGTTACTAGGGGGCTCTACCACCTACAAGCTACGCTCGCCAACCCCCGTTCAGACACCGTAGACTCTAAAAACAGGTTAATTCAGTGCTGCGAAATAAGCGCAGAGGTAGACCCTATTGGCACAACTAATTTTTTATAGTATTCTACAGCTTAGTAAAAAGTCAGAAATTCGGCCATTAAATAAGCCGAAAAATACTATTACAATTTCGTGGTTGGTGTCAATAAACTCCACCACTGCGCTAATTTGATCGGCTTTAAAAAGCCAGTAGTGATCTCCCTGTAACCGGTTTCCATTCATTTCACTTTTGTTGGGGAATTTTAAAGGCGCTACAGCTGCTGTTAAGAGATCCTATGGCTGTTATCGTCTTTGATTAAATAAGATCAGTAAAACATTTGAAAATACGCTAATATAAAATGAATTAAGTTAACAACGTCTTTGTGCCCCGGTATTTTTTAACAACGCTATAAGAAAGTTGTTTTAAATAAGACTTTTAAATGTATCGTTTTAAATCTGTCGTAATTTTCACTAAATATTTCTGTTTCTTCTTAATAGTCACGTGAAAACACTTTTGTTGTTAGAAAGGAAATATTATTTGCGCTGTCTTAGAATTCACAACAATAGTTAAAAAGATCATATGAAAATATGAAATAAATGCATCGTGTAAATATATATTTTTTTATTTAAGTTTTTTTGTATTATTATTATTTGACCATTTTACGAGGCTAAAAGAAAAGACAGGTTATCGCGGCGCATTCCACGTACCTTTTTTACAGACCGCTGGAGTCACGTGATGCTCAAGAAATTTAAAATAATTACTTTTTGTAAAATATGTAAAAAATACTCTCTCTCGAAATACTAAAAAAAAAAGGAGATTAAATTCTTAATGCTCCTAATGAAGATTAAATTCCTATAAAACCGTTTAAATGGAACGATTTTGATCAACTTTAACATTATCTATCTCTTAAAACTTAAAATAATTTTTCGATTAAAAAACTGTTTGCATCAGCGTGTTTATTAAACTTTTCTCTATAATACAGGGCTGCGACTAGTGACTATTTTTTAATTCTATTTCGCACAACTTTTTCGAAACAAATATCTTTTACAGATGTTTTGACAACATTTGCAAGAGAAATATACTATAAAATATATTTCTTAAAAATAGTAGTGCGGACAGATAATAAAAATAGTTGAATGTGGCAGACTTGTAATACTACCAATTTTCATATTTTGTATGGAATAGTTTTCTTAATATTGACGAAGAAAGACTGCTGCCACCAAAATATCATTTTCTGCGGCTGAGACAGCGTTAGTTACTTTTTTTTAGAATAGCGAGATACAATTTAATTAAGTATTTAAAGCTTTTACTGCATGAAAAAAAGAAGTGTAAAAATATATGTCAAAGTATTATATATATTTTTTGAACTTGAACATTATTTTGCGCGATGAGAAAAACTTTCACAGACAAAATTTATCAGTTGACGCAAATGGAAAATTTTAATTCAGTTGATAGTTGCTAAAGAAAATACAGAAAAATATATTTTGTTTATTTACAGGGTTCGCACATTTTTACCACTAAATTTTAATAGTATTTTGAAAGTATTTCACTGCAGGAAAATATTGTAAAATCTGTGAATAAAGGTGGGAATTGCGACTTCTGTGTTTTTAAAATTAAAATGTAAATTTTCTTATCATTAATAGTGGTGTCAGAGTCCTTGGAAATTCCAAGGAGTGTGCGAACCTTGATTTATGATGATAAGTGATAAGAATGGCTGCATTATACGCAAATGAAACCTTCATTTTCAGTGTTTGCTTATAACAAACATTTTTGTAAATTACCAACTAAAATTGACAATTTAAACATTTAAAATATCTGTAGACATTAATGTTAGTCAAAAATTCAATATTCTTTAGAAATATTAAACTTTAATTTACTTAGGTAGTTTTTTAAAAAAAATTCAAAAAATGCTAATGAGATAAAATATTTTTTTTATTTTTTAAAAACTACATTTTTAAACGATATAAAAATATTCAGCATGTAGAAATTTTCTGAAATAGACTTTTTAATCTAAAATATTAATCTATTTCATCGGATTTTAAAATGCCACCTACTTGAAATTCGCGTTTGGAAAAACTGAAATTGAAATTAAACTTGATTTTTTTTTCAGAAGAACCATACATATTGTCATTGGAAATATATCATAGAAGTCTTTTAAACGCAAGTTTCAATATTTCTAGTTTATGATATTTTCCTCCTCAAAATATTGGATTTTGATTTCTGAATAGTCTCATATCATTCCATTTGAAATCCTCTGAGATACTGGAAAAAAATGATGTATTTTCCCAATTAGGTTCGCACTAGCTTTACTTATAGGACATTATCATGACTGCAAGTTTTGCTTTTGTGTTAACTTGTAAACGAATATAAGAGCTAAAAACTTAATTAACGAATTCATCAAATATACAGTAAAGATTAATACGTTGTTTCAATTAAAGTCGAATTGATTCAGAATTTCGGTCGTTATCAGGAGACTTTTGTATAATTTGTTTCTGTGAATCCCTGTAAACGAAATGTCAGGTTCTGATGAACATATACTATTTAGAACGATTGTTATATATTATTTTCTTGCTTATGTATTGTCTGTGTAGTGGGAATTTTAAAGTAACATTCTTTTCTTATCTGAAATTTAACCCGAACTAGTGAGTTAGATAGTATTAGTTGAAGGAGTGTAGTTTATCCAGTGAATGGGTGTTTCTATTGTCATTCAAAGTGCATACCTGGAGATAAGTCAGATAAAAGGGTGGTCACTTGCTATCTAGGGAGAATGGATATCACGGAATGTAACATTGGTGGGGACGAGGCCTTGCTGACAGATAGGTATCCCCACAGGTGGGTCTCTTGGGGGTGATACCTGGGATAGAGGTCATTTAATACCTGGAGCTGGAACTGGGTAGTGAATTGTTCCAGAGGAGAGCTCTTTGATAGAGCGTGATTAGGTGGTGTAAAGCTCTTGGAGTATAGAGCTAATGTGTTGTGAGATTAATAGTGATCTCGGGTAACTCTAATTTATCTAGTGTAGAGGGAGAGGGATCTAGAGTAGTTTAACAGTACGCAGAAAGCATTTACTGTATTTAATTTAATGTTGGACCGGATCACCTATATCCGAGTTCTTAATTGTAAATACTGTCTTGTTATCTGTAAATAATGTGTAAATAAATTGTTAGTTAAGTTTAATTGAAAGAGTTGGTATTCTTTTAAACAATCCTCTCATAGCGTGACCGATATCACGTAACCATATCGGTGGTGGCAGCATATAAAAAGTAAAGGAACCTTCTTCAAAGTTGTGTGGACTTAGAGGAAATCCGACACGAACTTTTAACAGCTACATGTCTGAGTAAAGAGATCATTCAGTGTTCATTAAATATCAATACACTGTACCAATTAGGCTCCAGATAGTTCACTGTTTCGGATATTATCGAGATGGCAAGTATTGAAACTTTTACTTTTGCGTGCCCTTGTACATGAAATATAAGGGCTAAATACCAATAAACAATTTTGGTCTTCTTTGGTTCGTTCCGAAAGTCCGAAATAATACCATAAATTCGGAATGGTATTTTTGGCTTTATTTTATGACAGACATTTCGTAATTACTTAAAGTAAAATTCTTCTTTCGCAATTTCCGGTATAACTAAAAATGAAACCAAACTAACAACTAAAGTATTTACTTAATAAATGAACTGATATAAGATAATTTCAAGATAAAGACACTTTCTTACAATAGCAAGATTTCTAAAGAAACCAATGAGATAAAGTGTTGTTTTACTTTTTGAAATTAATTGTTATGGTGTCCATGAATTTAAATTCTATAGTTTGACGAAAAATAATTTTTTGAAGTAAGGTTAGTTGTGGCAACTGGGCCATGATTTTACAATGTGACTCTGGAGCTTCTGACAATTCAGCTTCAAAAAGCTAATGTTCATTTGAATTGAAGTCTGAACTTCTGTAAATGTGTTCAGTTAGGTTCCCTCTATCAGACAGAAATGCTCAAAATTACATTTTAATATTTAAAAACATAAAGATATGCATATTTCATCTTTCTTTCCTCATGGGTCCAGTTGCCCCATAAAAATAGGGTAAGTGGACCAGGATGATCTATGTTCCACACGCGTTTATTTTTTTTTCATATGGGATATCATGTCCTGTTTGAAAAAGTGTAAACGACTTAAAAAAAATTTAAACCAGGCGGATCATGTAAATTATGTGTCAATAAAGAGCGTTGTAAGGGAAACCTGTGCTGTTAACGTGTCTAAAAAAAGCACTAAAAGTGAAAATATTAGATTTATTTATAACAAAAACATAAAAATTAAGTAAGTACTAATGTACTTTAGTATAGGTAATAAGTATAAAAGTCACATGGGTATTTTAAGGAAAAAAAATAGCTAGGTAAATCTATGAACAAACGGCTACGTAAGTACTTAAGTACTTTATCTGTATCTAAGAGTCGCATTATATAGGAAAAAAGTTTTTTGTTCCTACCAGAACCCTTAATGAGTTACCTTCATGATCATTTTATTTAACATGTCTTAAAAAAAAAGGTGCGATGAATACATTATTTTCAAAATAGTGGTATAAACAATAAAAGTTTCCCTATAGAATGCGACCCCTGTGTATCGTACAATTTCAAGGTTTGGCTGTCTCGCTTTCAGGGGCAAGATACTTACATTCGTAAAATGTTGAAATAATTTATTTACGAGAGAATCAATTTGTAAGCAAGTAAAAGTATATTTTCGCGTACTTAGTAAAGGTGAAATTTTCATTATGAAATTCCGGTGCCAATGTGGCAATTAGGAATTAAAATTAAGTGATGCCATAACCGCATCACCGCCTCTCAAAGGGTCAAGAAATTTGGTTTGGTCCCACTCAATATGCTTTTTTAAAATTTTATTACGTAATTTTAATAAGGTATTCAATAATTTTCTTTATTGTGAGCAAAAAACAATGGAGAAATTTACTTCCCGTTGTAACAGAAACTAAAAATAAATATTTATAACTATTGGGGTAACTGGATCCAGCATGTCACAGTTACCCCGGATACATGTCCCAGTTACCCCATTCTTGAAAAATTTATGGGGTAACTGGGACACCGGTCTTACATTTGAAACATGAAGTAAATATGCATAGATACCTATTAATATTAACGTAGTTATATGCCTAATCTTTAAAAAAAATTGTTTAATAAAAGTACTTACTCTATTTTAATAAAAGGCCGAGGAAGTTCAAGCAAATGGACGTTGTTTTTAAAAAAAAGTAACGTTAATTTTCTACAACCTACTACAGCAAAGAGGAGTTACGATTGAGTTGACACACGTTGTTTTAGGAAGTAGGGATTAAGGGGCATTGTTCACAAAAGCTAAAACTTAAAATACCTCAACGGGTTTTTATAAAATGGCCTATGGCCCAGATACCTCGTGGGTGCAGTTACACCAACTAACCTTACCTTATTTATTATATATTTAGCCATTCATGATTGTTTATAAAGATCTATCGAACTTTTTTAAAGTTCTGTTTTGCAGTAACCTTGAAGTTGCGTTATTATACAACAATTAATATCTTCAAAAGCTATCTTTAGGATAACATGAAGTAACATATTTTGGCTAATTGATAAAAGCATAATAGTTTTACTGAACCAAATAAAAAAAAGAAAATTCAAAGTTTTTAATATATTTTAATATGAAAATATCACTCTAAATAAATGTTTGTAATTATAACAGGTTAATCCGAACGTTTTGTAACAGATAAAACTTTTTTGCAATTATTTGATAATTAATGGGGTATGTCCAAATATGTTTAAAAGTACGTATATGTACATATGAATGTTTATATTAACATATAAACAGAATTTTGTTCTTTATTCATGTTTATCTATAAAGAACTCAATTTTCTAATGCTTAAATACGCCCTTATCAGCATATTGCTAAGACTTTCTCAAACTTATTACATCATTCTCTGTAATGTGCTTGACTCAACACAGCAAAAGAAAAACAAGTGCACCCCGCCCATGTCAAGAAATAATACAAGGAATGTTTTCTAGATAGAATATCAGCTAGATAAGATTTCGGGATATATTTTCTAGAAAAATGATACGATTATCTTGGATAGCTTTCGGTAATACATCGTCCTAAAAAAGTATAGATATAGAATATTTTTGTTGATTGTTTGGTTGTTTATATTTTATCCTGGGGAATATTTAAATATCATGTATATTAACTGTGTTGCCAAATCTGGCGGAATTTTTAGTTAAACACGTCAAGGGCAGTTGTTCATTTTTGGACAACTTAATTTTAATCCCTAATAGGATTTTGGATGGAAAATTTTCGTTTTATTAACCCCTTGAGGGGCGGTGGGATAAAATATATCCCACCTAATTTAAACAAGATTCTCACCATAAAATTTTAACTAAATTTTATACTTTTAACTTTGGAGGAAAATCATTGAAAAGTTGCTTTTTTTGTTATTTAAAAATAAAAATTTTCGATTATTCCGGTGAGAATTCAATATTTAGAGACATTTTTGCTTGCCTCTCAAGGGGTTAAATACGTGAAAAAAAGCTTTTACTTATTTTTAAATAAATTTGTTTGTAAATTCCAGGGTCATTCAATCACTTCTGTAACTTACGAATAGAAGTACTTTGCCCCTGAAAGGGTTAAATATAAATTTGGAATAGTAACTTTCATTGTAGTTTATTCACAAAATAGCTATCGTCATATGAAGAACTGTGTAAACTTTCTGGTAACAGTCAGAGTTTCTGAAAAAAAAATCACCATATTTGAAAACACTGCACAGTAGTTAATCCTTCGAATGCGGATTAACTAACAAACTATCAACAAAAAAAAAATTCTATTTCTAAAAGCGTATAAAATTTTCTAAATTATTGTTGTTATCAGAAAGTATATTTCAGATTTGTTGTGTTGAAGCAATAATTTAAAATGACTAGCTTATTGCCTCTTTAAACCACATGAGAAGTTCCATGATATTTATCAAATAAAAAAAATAGTTATTGGCTTTCGAAACTTGAAAAATCCGCTTTTGATATTCTTTTCATTTCTTAAAGATCTTCTCAAAAAAATTAATGCGCTTAGAAACATGAAAAATTTGTTTTTCAGATTTGTGTAATTTTATTTAAAATAAAAATTATCTCAAAAATACGCTAACTATTAGTAATCTTTTTTATTGCTTGCAAACATCGTATGCTGTTCGTATTTTTAATTTAAAAAAGAATTAAGATTTTAAAATAATCAGTATTATTTGTTATTAACAATCTATTTTAAAGGCGTAGTATAATTGATGACTAAAAATGAAAAACACTGAAAGTCCAAAAGAGGAGATTTTCCAAGAGAGCAAAATAAAGAAAACCCCCTACTTATGGTACTAACAGCGTTTTCCAGTTCACCACTCCTTTGGGCACTTAGATCAACATTTAAAATGTTGGTACAGTCAGGGCCTGATTACCAACGGGGCACACTTACACCAATAAATTTTAAAAGAAAAGTTCGCCTTATCTAAACGCCGTATTCATGTAAAATATCTGCCATGAATGAGGCAAAATTTTCTGTTTATTTTTAGTGGTAGGAATTGGCCCCGTGGATAATCAGGCTCTGGGTACAGTTGTGGGAAAAAAGTAAGCACCCCCTTACTAACTCTGCAATTAATTATAATAAAAGAATATTAGTGGTACCAAACGATTCTAAATAAAATCTACTTTCAAATGATGCATATGAAATTTGTTTAGGGCTCATCTATTTATATAAAATCCAAGTCTCTGTGTGTCCCTCACTATTCCGGTAGGACCGCCTCATTGAAATGAGTAATTGTTGAAAAATATTAATGCAGGGTTACCACAGTAGTGCCAAATGTTAGCCAACCTGGCGATAGCTGGCTAATTTGGCGAAAGTCCCATTTAAAACCATTAATCTTTCTTAATGGAGGTCACCGAAATTTAATTTAAACTCCACTCTTTTAAGATATTTTTTCGAAATCTATGGGTGAGAATTTAAAGTACATCTTTACATCTTCCTCCCGATGCTACTAATAAAATAACCCCAATAGACAACGGTGTACTGTGTGAGCTCCTAACTGCGCGATTTTAATGTGCTTTAGGTACTTTTCCAGTATAGGTGCCTTGGCGAAAAAGGAAATTTGGTAACATATTTTCCGGGAACCTATTCACTGTTTCATTTTACATACACACGCATTTTTTCGATATTTATACGATTTATTTAACATAAAG
This sequence comes from Maratus speciosus, assembly GCA_963932465.1. NCBI lineage: Eukaryota > Metazoa > Arthropoda > Arachnida > Araneae > Salticidae > Maratus > Maratus speciosus. The sequence goes on along the minus strand of OZ010791.1, from coordinate 602,966,224 downwards.
AAGCCGTTTCTCTAATTTTATACAGAAACAGATGTAATTTGTACATAAAAAACATCAATAATATACATATAAAACAAACAAAAACGCTCATCAAATTTGTTTTCATAGCTGTTTATATGATTTGACAACAAATCTCGATATTTTTGCGTTATACGGACACCATGCCAAAATGTATGCTAATGCGCCAATTATTTCAAATGCTAAAAGATATTTGTAATTTTATGCCAGCAGTTTAATATGAGTTTTATTTTATTGCTTTATTTTATAGCAGTTATTTGTTCACTTATTTTAAGTATATATTTGTGATTTGATGAAATAGTTCGTAAAAGTCTCGAATTTTCAAATGTTATATTTTTTAAATGCACACTTTAGTATCGACAATGGTTTTTCTTTTATTTTTCAAATGCTTCAATTCACGATTTTGCGCCAACTATTACGCTTGGCGACAATGGTGTCCACATAACTGAAAAGTACCCAAATCTCACTTTCTGATGCCCAAATTACACAAAGCTTTAAAAAAAAATGCCATAGCCCCTACAGTGGAAAAGTACCAAACTGTCTATTATTTTGCGCTATACGTGTTATAGTGTGTACTATATGCAAGGGGAGTGGAGCGAAGAGTTTAAACATTAAATATTAAAGTTTCGGCACAGATGTCATATACGCGCCTCATATTGGCGCGATTTTTTTCTGACGCCAATGTCATATACACAACGGGTACTTAACTGGAGCCAAAGTGTCGTAATTTTGCTTGATATGGTAATCCGGATGTTGTTGTTTATGCTGTTGATGCGTTCCCCAAAATTGTTTTCGCCAAATTGGCGTCGGAAAAATAATTGCGCCAACATATGATAACGTATATGACAACTGTGCCAAAGTTTCTATAAAGCAGTAAAAGACTAAAAAATGAAGAATAAAATAAATGCAAAATAAGACTAAAGAAGAAAGAAAAGTAATGCGTTAAGCATAGAATATGAAACACTTTCCAACACATCCTAAATGCTTTAACAAAACTTCGTTATTTAGGGAAATAAGGTAAATAAGATAACGTTACTTCTTAGATATCCCGTCGACCAATTTCGCCAAATTATATAAATCGCCAAATCAATAGTAAAACATTAATAAAAATACAAATAAAACGTCGAATTAATGGTTTTATTGGCCATTATTGGCATTTAATTAATAAATTAATGGCAACCATTATTGGCAATTAATCTTACAATTTGGCGACAGTAATTTGGTCGACGGGATAACTAAGAAGTACCAAGATAAATAAGTAAACATTTTAGAAAACGCATAAAAAAATTAAAAATTGATTTCAGCAGTTACCGTCCATAGCCAATAGTACCGTTATTACATGCCACTTTTTAGTTAAAATTTAATTTAAACTACTCTTAAAACTACTGAAATCACATTTCCAGATATGTATGTATCCAGACGGTTATGTATCCAATTCTTTGCGTGACCATGTATATCATTTTATCTATATTCTACAAACATTTCTTAGGAAACTAAATGCAGTTCAGCGTAAAATTGCATAACTCCTTTAAAAACCACCTTTAAGCAATTTACTCTCATACTCAGTAACCCTTACGAATTCTTTTGTGTAGCCCTGCATATGAACTGTAGTATTTATACACACAGTATAGTATGCATAAATGTAGTGAAACATAAAAGCACATATCATAATTAAAAATGCATTTCTAGCAGTCATTGCTTATGTACAATACTTCGGAGAAAAGTTTCTTGGCGAGAAAGAAGTTTGCCAACGTATTTTCTGGCAACTTATTTACTGCTTCATACTCTCAAGCAATTTTTTCCATATGTATACAATTTGGCACAGTGTCATATTGGCGCGATTTTTTTCCGACGCCAACTTGACGAAAACATCAACAGCATAAACAACATTCGGGTTACCATTACAAGCAAAATAATAACACTTTGGCGCCAGTTAAGTACCCGGTGCGTATATGACATCGGCGTCAAAAAAAAAAAAAAAATCGCGCCAATATGGGCGTATATGACATCTGTACCGGCAATTTAATATAAAAAAGGGTACTTTTCGGTTAGCCAGGCGCCAGTGTTATATTTACATACATATATACATATATATGCACATATATGTAAATATATATATGTACACACATATGCATAAATATATACATACATATGTATATATATATATATACATATATATACACATATATGTATGTAAATATAACACTGGCGCCCGGCTAACCGAAAAGTGCCAAAAGAAGCTATTTACCCATTTTTATAAAGAAACAGAAGTAATTTTTGCACAGATGTCATATACGCATGGGGGTTGGCGTGATTTTTTTACGTCGCCAATTTGGCAGAAATCTCGCTTTCGAATACCAGTTACTTATATATTTTTCAATTATTTGCTATCGTTTTGAAAAGGAAATAACTATAAATAAATAAAAGTTTGATTAATAACTATAGAACAAAGCAGTTTATATAATTAAAAAACAGAAAATAAAAGTAAATAAACAATTTATTAATAAATAAAAAACAATAGCCGGGTTACCATAGCAAGCAAAATAACACCATTTTTGCGCCAGTTAGGTATCCCGGTTCATATCTGAAATCTGTGCCGTAATTTGTATATAAAAAAATTGTATATATTTAGAAACGATTTTTTTATGCATATAAGTGCATATATAAACAAAGATAAAAGTTCTTTAGATTTGTTTCATAGCTGTTTATATATTTTCGCAACATATCTCACTTTCTGATGCCCGAATCGCGCCAAGCTTTTTTTAAAAATGCGCTATAATGGAAAAGTACTTAAATAAATAATTAACAGAAATAACAAATTATACAATCTAAAACTTTTTATTTCGAGATCAAAGCATTGTTTTTAATTTCGATTAAAAATACACATATCCTTGGATAACTTCAATCGAAATTAGTTTCACAGCTTAATATCTTATTCCATAAACCTAAACAAACACAAGTGATTCATTCATCGTGAAACGTCAAATATATAAATCATTGAGGTAATCATTCACAAAGTAAGTTCTCCAACAATCAATGGGCAATATTCTAATGACGTCATAGTAGGTAAAATGGTGGCGGTATCGTTTGTTTATGGTTTGTAATCACAAAGATTTAATTTTGCAATGTCTCTTAGTTACATTATTTTATTGTCATATTTATGAGCTCAGAACAAAAGCCTATTTTTTCATTATTTATTTATTAAAGACGGAAAAAAATCATAAATACATGATTTGAAAATTTTAAATAATTTTCTTTCTTAATACTAAAAAATAACATCGGGTTTAAGTTAAATAAGTTTAAATGTTTAATTCTGTTGTAATATTCAAAATAACTGTATTTATTAGATTTCAGTACTCAACATCAGGGCCCAATTAAACTTTGAAGTAAGAGGAATTACAATGTCATTTCAGGACCTTTCTTTTGGAGAAGCTTTTCTAAACTCCCTATATACATGGATAATCTTCAGTGTTAGAAATATTATTCCTAGGACTGACATAACACGAGAACGGCCTGCAATTTTACACAAGTTTTTGAAAGCTACTTTATATCAGAAATTTTACTAAAAACTGGTTATTTTTTTGTTATAGCGGCCCACACTATTAGGATTATGACAAGTTGCAGCCAATTTCGCCAACGTCGTAACCAAGATCGTGAAGCACGCACATATAATACTATATAACACCATTTCATGAAATCGTATACGATAATTTAATAGTTTTTAACCTTACTTCAAGTGTGTTGTTTATTTATTTTTAAGGCTCAACAATCTAAATTGTCCAATATATGAATTAAAAAAAAATGTAAACAAAGATTGAATAGACATGATCGCAAAAAGCCTCAAATCTGCATAACACTTGGAACCAAACTGTGCAGATTAGTGATCTTCTACTGTACACAGTTTTTGATAAATGTGTTTCGTTCTTAAAATGTGTTATTTTCATCTATCACTGCGGAACAAGCGAGAAAACTCATATTCTTGCACATCATTGTAGTTGTATGTATCTTTATACCTAAATTTCCGTCATTTTTGACGGGCTACCTTTCTAGTCTACATATAAAAACAAATCTAAACTTTGTTTTTTGAAATGGCAACACCCAGTTTCAACAATATATTTTAAATCTTTCTTTCAAACTACGCCTAGAAATGCAATTGCAAGTCATTTGGGCGATAAGTTTTTGAATTGTAAACATTCAAAAGTAACAGCTTCTAATGTTAAATTACATTTTTATATTTTCATTAATATCTCCTGAAACTATAATCCTAATGTGATATTTTTTTGTTTGATTATAACACTAAAAAACCAAAACATAAATACACTGAATTTGTTATTTTAACCCTCCGTCTACCAGACGGTCCATTGGACCCGACAGGTACATACAAAATATTCATTCAAACCAGAAATTTCTTTAAAATAAACTAAGTATATAATCAAGACAAAAATAAGGTAAATAAATAAGTTAAATAGTTTTAAATAAAAATTCTGGTGTAGAACGTTTTATTAAAACTTGAATAAAATTCCCGGTAGATCTAGGGTTAAAAATTTTATAATATGAATTATGAAATTAATATTCGAAAAAATATGAATTGCAACTTACAATTTTTCTAGAGATATATATTTATTATCTCCTGCTTTATGCGTATTCTCAGTTTCAAAATTTACTTCTAAATAATTTTGAATTTATGAGTAAAACAGGTAAAAATGATGGCTATGATGTCCAGAAAAGCTTAATTTGAAAAAAAAAATATTTTTTTGTAATTGAAAATTGGGCTGGCCATATTCGAAACTTCTTAAGCGACTGAAATATTCCTTTTGGCAACAAATAATACATTAATAGAAGTGACATAGCCATTCTGTAGCATTTCGACAATCGGGTACCGAACTTCAATTTGGATACAGCCCCTAAAATATGCTCATTTTAAATTAATTAATTTCTCGGGAACTAATCGTACGAATTTTATGAAAATTTGGATTTAGGCTAATGGAAGGGTGTAGAATTCCAATTTGGTGTCAAACTTGGGTATTACTATTGAAAAAGAAAAAGAAAGTTTGGGTCCGTTTTGATATGTAGATGCCCCCTAAGCAAATTTTATAGACATCAATTAAAAGTAAACTTCATTTCCAATCGTTTGCTACCAGTAACTTTATTCTGTAATAATTTGCTGCACAGTTAATTAGAGGTGTTTATTTATTTTTCAACGACTATACCTATCTTCCTTTCGTTTAGTATTTAAATACCTAATATTATCATTTGTAAACATTTCTTTTATTTATATATTTGATATTTTTCACCTTGCTTAAAAATATCCCATTGATGTAAACAATAACAACATGATCAAGTGGTTAAAGGCGCTTTGAGCTTTCTCCACTTCACTTCGTGTGGAATATTCAACCAGTGACGTTTTTCTACCCTTTTTACTTTCTTCTATCTTCAATAGAAGAAAGTATTGTAATCGAAATTTTTTTCGCCTTCCGGTTTTCGACGGATTTGCATGTTTTAGGGGTCAGAGATTCCAAAAAACATGTTTATAGAAAATGTCTGTCTGTCTGTGTGTCCGTCTGTCCGTCTGTCCGTCTGTCTGTCGCCATTGTACCATCAAAAAGTGTATGAAGTTATGTATAGAATTAAACCAAAATTTTATTATAAGTTTTTGGTTATGGCAAGCAGGTCCTCCCGGAATTTGGAAAAAATTCGCCGGTAGGGGGCGCTGATATAACAATTTTTGTGCGATTTTGAATATTGTACCATCCAAAAGTGTATGGAGTTATGCATAGAATTGAACCAAATTTTTAGTTTAAGTTTTTGGATATGACAAGCAGGTCCTCCCTGAATTTGGAAAAAATTCGCCGGTAGGGGGCGCTGTAAATGCGTTTTTTGTGCGATTTTGAATATTGTACCATCGAAAAGTGTATGAAGTTATGCATAGAATTGAACCAAATTTTTATTTTAAGTTTTTGGCTATGGCAAGCAGGTCCTCCCTGAATTTGAAAAAAATTCGCCGGTAGGGGGCGCTGTAATAGCGATTTTTGTGCGATTTTGAATATTGTACCGTTCAAAAGTGTATGAAGTTATGCATAGAATTAAACCAAATTTTTATTTTAAGTTTTTGGATATGGCAACCAGGTCCTCCATGAATTTGCAAAAAATTCGCCGTTAGGGGGCGCTGTAATAGCGATTTTTGTGCGATTTTGAATATTGCACCATCGAAAAGTGTATGAAGTTATGCATAGAATTGAACCAAAAAAAAAAATTAATTTTTTGGCTATGGCAAGGAGGTTCTCCCTGAATTTGGAAAAATTCTGCCGGAAGGGGGCACTATAATTGCGATGTCTGTACCATTTTCATTATTGTACCATCGAAAAGTGTATGAAGTTATCCATATAATTGAACCAAATTTTTTGTGCATGTTTCTGGCTATGGCAAACAAGTCCTCCCTGAACTTGAAAAAATTCCGAAAGAAGGGGGCGCTATAATTCGGATCTCTGTGCCATTTTCATTACTGTACCATCGAACACCGTATAAAATTATGCATACAATTGAACCAAAATGTTTGTGCTTGTTTTTGGCTTTGGCCAACAGGTTCTCCTTGAATTTGGAAATATTGTGCGGTAAAGGGGCTCCGTGCTAGCGATTTTTGTATACTTTTCTTGATTTTTCGTAGTTCTATTGTGCATCGGCGGCTCATGCAGCGGCGGGAACTCGCTTCCTGCTAAGCCGGCTATTCGCAAACAGCTGATAACGACAGAATAAGGAAAAATTAATAATTTTAACAAATATCATGATATAGATTAACTCCTTTTTAGTCCGTTTAATTGACTTGAGCAGAAATTTAAGATGAAAATCAAAGTTGGTATAGTATTGAACTAATAATATTGAAGTATTAACATGTGTAACTAGGTTTTGAAATATTAAGAAGTATAAGATAGAAGAAAGTTTTGGGATTGGCACATCCAACTAGTTTTTTTTAACTATTCCTACTAGGATTGGCCTTTCAAGGTTTCTCCTGTTTGTTAAGCTTCCCATTTGAGATTTTTTTCGTAAAAAAAAAAAAAGAAACTATTTTTTGTCATTTTTAGCGTTTTGCATTTTTAGTCCTGAATTTATACTCATTAACCTATGAACCGCAAAAGCAAAAGTTTGCAACATTTTTGTACAAAGCCTTTTGCTAACACTAATTGTGAAATACAATCTTCCTTTAATCTGGAAAAGCGTTAATCATATCAAATCTCGGGGATTTTTTTAATTATAAAATAGTAGTGACTTGGTAGCAAATTGGAGCATACGCATTTATTTTTACCGTTATGCCCTGTAAATGTAGCACTAATGTGGATAACAGCAAACCTACCGCTAGTCTTACAAAAAATATGCTTAATGCAGCCCAAGCTAAATGAGTTTCGAACTTTTTGTTTATCTCTTTAACGCTTTATGTTCCAGATTATGAATTTAAAAAAAACTACCTCCTTGAAACGTTTTTCCCTGTATTGCTATGATACATTAGAATATATGTGCACTAAGCATAAAAGATTTTTTTATATTAATTACGACTAATTACTTAAAATGGTACTTCAAAGTACCGTTGGTTCATAACACATGGAAAGAAATGTAGAGTTAGGAAAAAAAATATCCAATATTTTCTTATTATTTTAATGTGGCTTATTACATATATATACATATGTGTATATATATATATATATATATATATATATACATAGATAGATTCCTATATGATTATGATGTATGCATGACTAGATGTTGATGCTGTTGGTTGATCATCAGTAAGAATTTCTTCATCAGAAGAATATTCTATAGTTGTATCACTATCGCCCAATCGAAAGCATATCTGAGAGAAATTTGCAAAAGTGTAATTGTAGAAAACTTAAAATGATTCATAAAAATGCTAAAAGATATTTTTAATTTTTTTTACTAATCTGTAATAATTTTAAGTTTCGTTTTATACAAATATAATATTTGTTCCAAAGAAAAAATTATGTGTTTTTTGCTTTATTATTCATCAAAGTAAAAAGCCTGTTCAAAATAAATCCAGAGGATACATAAAAGTACCGCTTTGAAAAGTGTTCCGTAAAATTAAGCAAACAAAAATGTATTAATATTTCACATATAACACATTTAGAAGTGATCTATTTAAAACAATAAAAAAATATGATAGCCTTACTTTTAAATTTTCAGATGTTTCCAAGCAAAAGTGCTTCGTGAGAAAACAAAATTGAGGCAAATTTGACACACACACGCGTCAAAATAGGTTCTTAAATAAGTTTCAGCTTCCTATTTCCTGTTTCAGCAGCTGCTATTGCTATCTAGAGATGGCCAAGGGAAGTATTTACTATTATTTCATAAAAGTGCTATTGCGAATGCATTCAATGAGTCTGTTTCAATTGGGATATAAAACTGTGGTACTTTAACCCTTTAGTGCGCAGCTTTGCATATATGCAAAGAACAATGTTTTGAATTTAATAGATTTTTTTATTCGTATATACCCAATTTACACCAGAAAATTAAAATAGCAATATCTGCTTTAATTAATAACTGACATTCCGTATTTAAATAAAAGGAAATTAACCATTGAAACATTCTGGTGTAAAGTCAAATTCTCTGAACTACGTAATTTGTAGAACGTATTATATCATGGGAATTAAAGGGTAAAAGGCCAAGTTTTATAAAATAAATAATTATATAAAATAAGGTATTTGGATACATACTTATTAAAATATTTACTAATTTGCCGTATTTTAGCGTAAAACAGCAACACGACGTTTACTTGTATTCCAGACGTGCAACAGAAGAAAAGATTGACGTATTATATGAAAAATGTAATTTGTTTCATTATTGAATCTGCGTAATAAACCTCTCAGAGAATCATATATAATTTTTTCGAAACAAAATAAAAAATCGCGTATTTAAGGGTTAAAGTACCGTCGGGGCATAAACAGTTAAAACGTTAAAAGTTTTGGTAGAAATCTAAAGTCTTGATGTTTAACCCTAATTAATAGCGTCCTTTTTGGCTGAAAAATATATTTTAAAATTTTTTCTGATGTCATTTTACGTCAAGGGAATTACACACAATTTTGTGGTGCAGGCTCGTCTTTAAATCACCGAAAAAGAGGAAAATATATTTTCTTTTACCTTAGGATCACCTACATATTTGTGTTGGTACAGGGTTGCCAGATAGTCAAAAGTCAATTTCGCCAAAATTCCTGAAATTTTCCCCAAATCAGTGTTTTTTTTTTGTTGTTGTTGTTGTTGTTTTTTTGTTGTTTTTTTTTTTCATAAAAGTCCCCAACTCAGTTTTTACTCAAAAAGGAAATTTTTAAATTTTCAATTTACCACTATAAAAAATATCTAAGTAATTTAAGCTAAACCATTTTCCTCAAATCAAGACTTTTTTTGAAAAAATTCCCCATTTACAGAAAACAAACTTTTAAACTGGGCTGAATGCATATTCCGTAGCTACATGAGAATGAGAGATATTTTGCAGTGACAAGTTATTTCATGTTTGTTTTTAAAAGTATTGTCTAACAATATTGGACAATTGTTACATTAGCTCCATAGCTTTAGACAATCTCTTATCAGTTGGGATTTGAATGAATCCGAGATGGTACGCTATTTTAATTTTTTTGTTATCCCTATACTGAAGTACATAATCATAATGCAAACTATTTTCGCGGTATCAATCGATGTGCTTTTGCATATCATAAAAGAAAAATATCTGCTTTCCACATATTTAAGTTAAAAAAAATTTAAAGTACGGCCAAGGAAGTCCTGCAGATTTAAGCTGCTTAAGACTTTAGAGTCTCATGCATCTGTAATATGTGTACACTGTAATGTAGTAAACAATGAACACGACCACATCCAAGAGAATAATGATTGATATTTCCGATTTCTGGATTGTATTTTCGTTTTTCAAATCAAAATTGAGTTCGAGACTGATCCAGTTTTTCTACAGGACTAAAAAGAATCTAAAAATTCCCCAAATTTTTTGTAGTCCCCAAAAGTTTCCCCACGAACTACTTGTCCCCAAAAAATTCCCCTAGAGGTTCAAAATCCCCCAAAATGGGGACAAAATCCCCAATCTGGCAGCACTGGCTCTTAACCCTTTCAGGGGAAAGTAAGTGTGTTTTCCTAATGCTGAATTTCACCTGAATTTTTGAAACATTTTGTTTGAAAATTACGAAAAGAAATTTTCAACTTCTTTTTTCTCTTTTTATGTACACCAAAATTATAAAAGTAAAATTCTATTAAAAGTTTCTGGTGCAAGTCTTAATTTAAATTAGATCGGATATAATCTCACCGCCAATTAAGCGGATGGTTAAGATCAGTGTTCCCAGATAAGGGATTTTTTTTGTCCCCAGATTGTTGATTGTCACCGCTTTTTTTAAGTGGAAAAATTCGTCCTATTTAAAAATAAATTAAAAATTCTGAAAATTAAGGGGAATTATACTATTTTTAAAAAGTGGTGACTGTCAAATAATCTGAATTAAAAATGTCGCCAATCTGGCAACACTAGTTTTGATCCATCATTATCTAAGATCCTTACTACTTAACACTTGCTTTCTTTCATTTCTTTTAAAAAAATGGTTCGAAAGTTGTTTAACCTGGGTCAAATTAAGCGATTTTTTTACGAAATATTAACAGCATGCAAATTTACGAAAAAAGAAAACATGCATTAAAAAGTTAAAAGAATTATAATGAATTATTTTCAACTTTGTATTCCATGATTAATTATCGGTTTATATGTTTGATTGTCACAATCATATTTTTTTAGCATTTTTATGGCTAATATAAGGATAATTCACACACTATATTTGTGATCTTTAGGCTATTGGGAATTTTAGAATCTGACAATCTTATATAAACATCCTTTTATAATTTATTTATTTACTTATTTTTTTCTTTCCTGTTCATTTTTATATGTAATGTAAATATTAAGACTTTTATATATTTTTATAATGTATAATTTATTTTATTTTATAGCATATAGCTATATTCTATATATTATCAAGATTAATTTTTTTTTTTTATTTCTCAGTGTAGATTTAATGGTATGGTAATAGAATATATTGTAAGCATTTTATTAACATTTAATTTATTTTTAAAAAAAAATTTATAATGATATACAGTATGGTATTGTTTATATTAGGATGTGTGTAGGAATGCAGTTGATACATTTTAATTTCATTAGCATGTATTAGGTTCTTCTTATTGTGATATTTCTATAATAATAACAGTTTTTTAAAATAAAATAATAAATGGCAGCACCATAAATTTTGTATTTTAAAGCCTCTATTAAAGTCATAATTTTAATTTTTTACACCAGGTGGTAAGTAACGCTGTATATTGGAAATGTTGTAAAATTGTTATTAAACAATTTAAATTGTTTTTAGGTATTATAAATAATTTAATTATTTTTTATTTATATTATATTAATTATATTTATCACGGTATTTCAAGATGAATTAACTGACTCCATAGGTTTTAATTGCTGTGTTAAATTAACTGTTTTATTCACCTTAATCTTATCATGCTATTTGGATTCCATGTGCGGGAATATATTTTGAAAATCTACTGGGAATTAATTCGGTATGTTTTGTAAGATTTCTATTGCTATAAATTAAATATTTAATGGGTTGTAGTTTTTTTTCCATTTCATGTCATTTGATAATGTTCTGTTTTCATCTTGAAACTATTCTTTTGGTTATATTGGTTGTTTGAGTACAGGGGGAAAAAATTCAGCTTATAGCTTTTTTCTCGCAGAAAACAACCGATTTGCTTATATCATTGAATTCTGTACTCTTGAAAACGTAATTCAATATATAAGTTTTTCAGTTTTTTCGGAATCCATATTCTGATTTTTTTTCTTCCATGTTAATTCTTGTAATTAGGTATAAGGTACTTTATTTTATTATACAGTTCTATATTGTTGGTTTGTGGCGTCCATTTTTGTAGTCAATCATTCACAATATTGCGGTTTTTGATGATGGTCGGTAATGTTTAATTAATGGTTATATATATATATATACAGATATATTGGGTATGGAAAGGTTTAACTTAAAATTATTTATAAAAAATATGTATAATCTACTTATAATAACTTCTCTTTATATCACTTTTGATAAATAATTTAGTTAAGAAAAGGAAGTTGGGAAATATATCTTCTACTACATTATTTCAAAAACAGTGAAAACTTAATCTATAATAACGTAAATCTAATAAGTAAAAAATAATTTAATAATATTTGTTTCGTAAACATTTTAAAACTACAGGAAAACGAAAAAAGACAAGAAAAAATGTATAATTATTAAAGAAAGAAAGCGAATATTTTACAAAATAATAACAAGTTTATCCGTAAAAAGAATGATACAGCTGAAAATTTCCATCCATAACATGGTAATAATGCAACAAAATGAATCACTTGTCACATATTTCATTTTTGACTAAAAAATATCCTATTCATTAAAAGTTTTTTGTTACTAACATATATTTTATGAAGTAAAATAATGGAACTTTTCAAATGGAAAATGGTTTTTTTTTTTTTTTTTTTTTTTTTTTTTATCAAAATAGTTTTCATCATCACATTATATTAAAAATATCGAAAAAAAAAACTATTTGCTGTAGCTAAAACAATAAACACAAAATTTACATGCAAAAAGATGAACACGACTTTTCATTGACATGTATTTTCATTTTTAATAACTTATTGAGCAATACTTGCATTAAACCATTAAAAACTGACGTTTTTTTGCAATATTACATTTGCACTTTTTTGATACCAGTAAAAGAGAGAGGTAAAATATTCCTTATTTAATCATTTCAGTGATTCAAAAAGTAAATGTAAGTGTTTAACAAAAAGTGGTGTGAACTGAATAAAATTCCTCCAAAACAAACTGGTATCTAGTGCATAGTGATACATATCTGATTCTCTTTTTTATTTAACTCTTAGCAACCACTATATTTATATAGAAATATTAATGCTGTTAAAGTCGTACTGAACAGGTACGGAACAGGTAAACAGCATTGAGAGGTTTCCTAGCTGATAACAGCTTAACACCCAGACTAGGAAATTGAAATGTCTTATGTTTTAATGAGCCATTGGGATAAAGTTAAAATGTAGCTATGCTACTAGAAGAGTAAAAGAAGTTAACAAGAGGAAATAAGGAAGTTTAAGAAAAAAAGGAATAAAATTGAATTTTAAAGTAAAAACTTAAGATGAAAGAAAATTTACGATAAATTTTAAAAAAATACAAGAATCTTAAAGTATGTAAAGTCAAACTGTAGTTGTATAACTACTATAAGTTAAAGTCGTAAAAATCATGCTACTAATTAAAGTTAAAAATATGTCTTAAAATTTCTGGTGCCTAATCTTTAATATAAGAATAAAAAACATAATTCTAAAAGAGTAAGGGTTATGGGTTAAGTTTTACAAAATAAAAAAATATATAAAATAAGGTATTTATCTTCACATTTATTAAAATATTTATTAATTTGCAATATTTTAGTTTTTACTTGCATTGCAGATCTGCATAAGAAAATGATGTCGCACTATACGAAAAACGTATATCTGATTTTATTTTCATTATTTTTCCTGTGTAATAAACCTGTCTCAGAATCATACATAATTTTTTCGAAACAAAATAAAAAATCATGCATTTAAGGGTTAATAGGTTACGATAAAATGATGCACTGTGACAATTTTCGCACTTTCTTTAATTCTTAAAGTCCTGCCTTTTCCTCAAAGGAAAATATTATAATCAATAATTTTTGGTAATCTATTTTTAAAAACCTGTAACATATTTGTGGTCACTTTTTATATGAACTGTTTAACAAATGGAATCTGATAAATTAGATATTAAAGAAATTAATATTCTGCAGTTTATATTTATTTATTTATTCTTAGTTTTACGTAAGACAGATATGCATAGCTGCCAACTTTCAACTAATCTTCCGTAATGTCTGGATTAATTTGACGCAGGTTAACCACGTTCCGAACCAGAACATTTATTTCATGAATGCTTATATATTTAATTTCAGGTTTCTACGTAGAACACATTTAATTTCATTTCTTAATAAAATTTCTGGTTCGAAATGTATTAAATCAGGGTCAAATTAAAGCAAGTTTTACGGAAGATTAGTTTGAGGTTGGCACCTATGCACATATGTGATGAAATATTTATACGTTATATCGCAATACGTTTAAATAATTTTTAAAGCTACACATAAAATGCAATAGATGCAGCTTTTAAAAATGTAGTTTCCATTAACGTATGTATCAGGGAAGTTTTTAATTTCTTTTTAAACTGAATTCTACTGGGAACTATACAACTTAGGTATTTAACCTTTTATACCCCGACGATACTTTAAAGTACCATTAAAATTACTTGCTATGAAGTTAATTTAATACATCGATTTGTAGTAATACAGTTTAGAATATGTTACAGATATTTTAGTTTATCTTATTCCAAAAGCATTATTGGTTACTTAAAACATAAACATTTCAAAAAGGATGATTTCTTTTGCGTTTGCATCTTTTCAGACTTTTTGTCGTTGAAAAATGGAGGTGGGGGTTCAGTTCTGAAATATTTCTATATTTATGTTGTAAGAATAATATATTTGTACATTTATTAATTCTACAAAATACTAAAACGCTTTAGAAGATGAAATTTTCACAAATTCATAATTTAGGACATAAAGGGTAAAATAGTCATTGAAAATACGTCAGTATCTCGAATCTAAACAGAGAGTATCTCGAGAAAGTGTCTCGTTTAAATATTGGATTAATATATTGTATTTATGTTATATATGTACATTAATATATTTAAAAATGCATTTAAATGGTTTGGCGGTATCCAGATTACGGCATATAATAATATTATTAATAGGAAATTCCTTATATATTTTGACCAAATATTAATTTAGTCTAACGTTATTCTTGCCTGAAACAAATTAAAAAATCAAATTATTTCCAGTCACGCTAATATATATTTATCTATACTAATATTATAAAGAGGTAAAAATTGTTTATTTGTAGGAGGTAAGCTCTGGTACTGCCGAACCGATTCCAAAAGTAATGGTATCAAAAAAATGGTGTTAGTCCAACTTCGAACATAGTCTATATCTTATGTCCGTGCCACTGGCTAAAAGTGGGTGCAGGAGCAAAAAAGTTCTAAAAATGCAATTTTTGTGTTACCGAAGGGCCTAGAAACATGAAATTTAAAATGGTAGTTACTTATAAGATACTAATGATCTCTAAGGACATTTCTTTAAAAAATCGAAATTAAAAAAAGGGTCGAAAATGCGTGATAAGCGTTCTAAAAAACGTTCTAAATGGCGATTTTTACGCAATTTCAGGAAGTACCAAACTGATTTTTAAAATATTGGTGTCAAAATGATGGTGACAACACTTGCTCCAACATTAGGCTACATTTTATGTCGGTGCTACTACCCCTAAAGTGGGTGCAGGAGAAAACAAACGTTCTAAAAATGCGATTTTTGTGTTACTGAAGGCCTAGAAACATGAAATTTGGAATGGTAGTTACTTATAAGATACTAATGATGTCTAAGGACATTTCTTAAAAAAAAAATCGAAATTAAAAAGGTTTACACTTTCGAAAAAAAGTTTTAAAAAAACGTTCTAAAGGGCGAGTTTTACGCAATCTCAAGAAGTACCAAACCGATTTCAAAAATAATGGTGTCAAAATGATGGTGACAACCCTTGCTCCAACATAGGCTACATTTTATGTCGGTGCCATTACCCCCAAAGGGGGGTGCAGGAGCAAAAAAAAGTTCGAAAATGCGATTTTTGTGTTACTGAAGGGCCTAGAAACATGAAATTTGGAATGGTAGTTACTCATAAGATATAAATGAATTCTAAGAGCATTTCTTAAAAAATTCGAAATTTGAAAGGGGTGGAAATGCGCGAAAAGCGTTCTAAAAAACATTCTAAATGGCGATTTCTACGCAATCTCAGAAAGTACCCAACCGATTTCAAATGTAATGGTTGGAAATTGATGACGACAGCCCTTGCTCCAATATGAGATCTACTGCATATCGGAGACACTACCACCTTGCGGTTGCATTGTAAAAACGTGCTAAATTGTGATTTTTGTGATACTGAAGGGGCTAGCAACTTGAAATTTGGCATGGTAATTACTTATGAGATGTAAATGCTCTCTGAGTAGAGTTCCTTAAAATTTTGAAATTTAAATAGGGTGAAAATAAACGAAAAGCGTTCTAAAAAAGTTCTAAATAGCGATTTCTACGCAATCTCAGGAAATATAAACCGATTTCAGAAGTAATGTTTTCAAATTGATGGTGACAGTCCCCGCTCCAACATGGCCTATATTTTACGTTGTTGTCACTACCACCTGGGGGATACAGGAGCAAAAAATGTTCTAAATTTAATTTTTGTGTTAAAAAGGGGGTCTAATATTTTAAGTTTGGAATGGTAATTACTTCAAAGATGCAAATGCTTTCAAGAATTGTCGAATGAAAATTCCAAATTTAAAAGGATGAAGTAAGCGAAAAGCGTTCTATAAGCTTTCTAAATTACGATTTTTATGCAGTCGTGTGAAATACGAAACCAATTTCAAACATAATGGTTGCAAATTGATGGTGATTGAACCTGCTCAAACATGAGCTGTATTTTATGTCGGTGCCACAACCCCTAGAGGGTTGCAGGAGAAAAAAACTTTCTAAATTGCGATTTCTGAGGTACTGAAGAGGCTAGAAACTTTAAATATAGCACGGTAGTTACTTATAAAATATAAATGTCCTCTAAGAACAGTCGAAAATAAATTCGAAATTAAAAAGGGGTGAAGCGAAGGGAAGGAGAGAAAAGCATTCTAAAAGAGTCCTAAATTACGATTTATATGGAATCTCAGGAAATAATAAACCGATTACAGAAGTTATTGGTTGCGAATCTAGAGTGATAGTCCCTGATCCTATACGGGCAATATTTTATGCCGGTGTCACTACCACATGGTTAACAGGAACAACAAGAAAGCATTTAAAAACATCTAAATTCCGTTTTCTATAGAATATTAGGAAATACAACCGATTTCACGGTTAATGGCAAATTAATGGTGATAGTCTCTGTTTCAACATTTTTCAATACATTCTATTTCAACTCTGTTACGGCATTTTATGTTGGTGCCACTAACACCAGAGAGGTGGTAAACTGTTAGACAAGAAGCTTGGAATTGAACATGATGGTTAATTTTAAGATGTAAATGTGTTAAGATGATTTCTAAAAAATTCAAAACTTCAAATGAATACTGAAATGAGCATAAAAGTCTCAAAATACTTTCTAAATTATCATTTATTTGGAATTAGTTTTAGTTCTTATTAATTTAAATCTCATTTCTGCCTATTGCACTTTTATAATGAAGTTTAGTCAAACTGTGGTTTAATTTGTAATTTTTGAATTATTCCAAAAAGTGTTCTAATAAAAAATATTCATGGAAATATCACTTACCATATTTCAACAATTACGCGAGCAAAGTCGCGGAGTTTGCTAGTAATCTATATATATGAATTAAATAACTTTAATCAAATATTCAAATATCGATTTTGTTTCACTGAGAAATGCAATATATTTTAGTCAGATTTTTAAAATGCATTTTCCTTCGACATTTACAATGGGGAAGAGTTAAATTAAATTTGAAGCTGCGGGTAGATATGCACATTGTCATTGAATATATCCCATAAAAGTATTTCCTTTAAATAATGGATTGAATCCTTTTGGTTTATCTTTATATATATATACGGATAAGATAATATACAGAAGAAAAAAAAAAGTGAAAAATTATTAGTTTATATAATTTATGTTTATTTTTTATTATTTTTCTCAATTAATATTCGAATTTGTAAAAGAAAAATATTTTCAAATTTAAATTCAATGATGTTCCATAATAGAATTTTATTATATTTAAATTTACATAATAGATGGCAGCACCCAAAAAAAAAAATCTATAATGCAGTTAGAGCATACAAAAATGGATATATCCTTTTATTTTCTTCTTTCATCACTAGGTGGCAGTTATTAGACAACTATTAGCTATAATATTGTAAATTAAGTGATTTGGGAAGTTTTTAAAATACTTATATGAATTTAAAAATGCTAATAGGAAATTTATATTTTAATATTTTAATGATTTTCTATTTTTATTAATTAAATGTATTTATCAAGGTATTTTAACAACATCAACTACAAACGTTGGATATAATATTTCTTTTACCTTAACTGTAAATATAACCTTATACTTTTAGTGGTAAAATACTACATGCGAAACAGAGAATTAGGATTAAATGTTGAAATGTTATATAGGGTAAGCTGAGTAATAATACATGTTTTCATTTATACATAATAATATATATTATTTAAATAGTTATATAATATATATATTTTTTAAATTCATTTCAAGGCCTTTCATATAATTCAGTATACATTTTTCTTCTATTATTTTGGTTATGTGGTCGTTCAGGTGCAGAGGGAGTAAATTTGTTTAGCTTTTCGCTTTACTCTCTACAGAAAACGACTTCCTTGCTTATATATTTCAATTCTGTACCCTTGAAAAAGTAATTCAATATATAAGCATTTCATTTACAGTAAAGCCCCGATTATCCGCGGTGCGGTTTATCCGCGAAGCGAATTTTTTTTTTTTTTTTTAATTCAAGCCAACAGCAAGGAAAATACAATAAGCACTACTAATAAATATAAACAGAAAAATTCATTTCTAGATTCGGTTACCATGTTTAAAATATCAGGTATCTTGATGTCTTTTCTTGATTTTATTAACAAAACGTAAACACAGTAATTAAAATATTTAACAATTTAAAAAAGACTATTATGATAAATTCCAGGGGAGCATATCAGGGATAGCTTAATTTTTAAGATAGAAAAGGTATTTCCAAAGCAAGAAGCAAAAAGAAGTGACTGATTTTTTTTTAGAAAGGTGTAACTCGACACTTTTGTGCCGTATGTATGGCATTGTTTCTTGTTTCTTGTTCTTTATTTTAGTGATTTAGACGTAAAGCAAAGGTTTCTGTTGTACCCTGCATATGTATGTATTTTAAACGTTTTATTATGTTTTTTGTACACTAAAACATATTTTTAATGTTGATTTTTCTTTTTTCCGTGCTTGCATCCCATTTTTAGCCTTTTTCGTGTTATCCGCGATTTTTGTTATACGCGGTGCCCTTCCCATCCAATTCCGCGGATAATCGGGGCTGTACTCTGTATTTATTTTTATCTGTATCCATATTTCTCTTTTTTCTTCCATTTTAATCAACATTAGATAGTACATGGGACTATAATTTTTACAAAACCTCTGGTTAATGAGGTGTTTGTGTTCTCATATTATTGGTCATTTTCATTATCGTTCAATCGTATTCTTGTACAGAAAGTTTAATATATATCTATATATATTTACACATATATGTGTGGGATTATAAATATTCTCAACAACACAACTTGACAGACTCAAGAGTTTAATTAATCGATATACAATATTATATAAAATAAAAGTCCCAACACAAGGAGCGTGAAGAGTAGCGCAAGATATGAGACAACAGCTCGTGTTGAAAAGAAAGGAAAATAAATAATACTTAGGATGTTTTAGACTTCCAAAGTTTGGATATTAACACAAAGTTGAAAAGCTGTCCATGGCCAAATAAAAGGCATACGTGAGAAGTCTAGGTGATTTCTTATATTTATACTTACCACTGTGCAAATTGAGTACTATATTATAATTGTTATTAGATTTCCATAACCTGTATTTGTTGGTATATGTAATAAATGTTGTATATATATTTTAAAACTAATATGTGAATTTATTTATAGCTATGAGCTAAGTGAAAATTTAATTAGGTAAAATAATAAATCCCACAAATTAATTATTTCATTTAAGTAAAATAATAAATCCCACAAATTAATTATTTCATTTAAGTATTGTGATTCAATCCTTTTGGTTTATGTTATTTTTATGATAATTAATGTGTATTAAGAAAGTAGAAAACTTTGCTTGATATAACTGTTAACTGCAAAATTCATTACATATATATATATATATATATATATATATATATATATATATATATATATATATATATAAGTTTCTTATTTTACATACTGGTTTCATATGTTCATTTCTAAATCATATTTAGAACTTTATCAATTTCTCCATATATTTGTTATTTCAAATTTATTATATATATATGGCACATTATGTATTAAATGCATTTGTGAGACCCAGAATCCTGCACCATAAATAAACTACGTATAACCATAAAACATCCAAGAAATTTAAACAGATATAACCTGAACCAGGAAAAACCAAGGAAAAACAACAAAAGGCTGTGGCCTCCTCAGCGGTGGGCGTTTTAAAAAGCACAGCTAGACAGCTTTCAGACTAATTACAATTTACAACAAACTATTCAGTAGTGGCAGTGGGTTTCGGCCAGAGTGTCATAAAGCATAAATAAAATGCATAAAAACAATTGAAAGCATATCGCGAACACTCCCCCACCGGACCCGACGCCACAATAAACAGTGCACCTCGAAAACACAACTGATTCAGAACGTATGTGTTATGTATACTGAAACAATAAAATTTTACCCAAATCCGAGCCACACAGCCACAAAAAACAATAACCAAATTCCAGTGATCCATAATCTGTCAATGCACGTTGCATGTCTGTTGCCACACAATTGCAAATATCCTTGTAAAACCGTCCAAATAAAGGCTTTAAGTTATACAAATCATTAACTGTTAATCGCATAGCAACTCCTCAAAAATGAAGACTGTCTGTAAATCTAGTATATTTATTAATGAAATTCAAAGGTATATTATTTTTATAATGCAAAATGCAGGTTATATTAAAAAGTTCTTTACAAAATAAATTTTTATTCGAACGGAGTTTATAGTAGCGAAAAATCTGACCTATTATGATATTGACGTAAACGCGTTTATGGATATTTGAACTCCAATTAACTAAATGGTTAACTTCAAAATTAAAGTTGTCCCGTTTATTATTGATTGATATGTGTATACAGTTTGAAATGTTTATTTTCAAATCAAGATAATGAGCAACACTATTATTTTCATTTGTTTTTTTCAAAACCAGCATATCAGGATAAATGTTACACGATATTCCCAAAAAATCGCGATCACAGTTCAAAATTATCAAATGATCGATATATCTGAAAGCCAGAAAATTAACATCGTTATTGACACTACAAAATTGAAATTCATAATAAAATAAAAATAAGTTAGCTGCCGTTGAAGAATAACTTGAGATGAACTAACCCATTTAATACATAATGTGCTATATATAAACTGTGTGGTTATTTGCAGCTGTAGCGCTTATCGCATGGATTTTATTTTTATTTTTATTTTTATATTTTATTTTTTGTTTTACTTTTAACCTTTTTGAGCTTATATATATATATATATATATATATATATACACAGGGTGTCCGAAAAGTCTGGAAACGGTCGAATAACTCGAGAAATACAAAGCAGATTGAAAAACGAAAATATACGTGTTAAATATTTTTAAAAAAGCTACTCAGTGATACCAAATTTGACCCTCGCAACCGACCCCCCGAAGGTCAGAGGGGTCCAACTTTGAAATCTTGAATGATAACCCCCATTTTTTATTGCAGATTCGGATTCTACGGACAAAAATGCGTAACTTTTGTATTTAATATTTTTTTCTAATATTCGTTGATCACGGTGTAATCGAGCAAATAAAACAGATACATATTTTGGTTTTCCCAACCAGGTTTTGACATCTCTAAATTTGATTGGACAGAACTTTCATCGTCAAAGTAGCCGTCTTTTGCGAGAATAGTGTTTCTCGAAAACCATCAGTGGTGGTTGTTCCGATGACGCTTTATATGTTTTTTCCATAAAAATTAATAGAAATATATTAAATTAGTACTGTATTTGGATATTTTTTTAACCAGTCAATCATTTCAAAATAATAACCTGCGTATTTTGATTTTTTTAACATGTAAATATACACCTTCCCTCAGGGACAGAAAAAGGATAATCTTCATTATTTGGGGGCGGAGTGTGCAGATATTCTGAGTTTTGATGGCTTCTGCTGTTTTTTTTTTTTTTTTTTTTAATTATCATCTATTTCAGGAGGCTGATGCTGGTGTATAGTTTTTTAAAATTATTACTATAGAACAAAATATAAGACAAAAAAAAAAAAAAAAAAAAAAAAAAAAAAAGATGTAAAATCTTTTTATGCTGTCTGAGCAAAGGATGAGGAAGTAGCGTAAATTTCAGTGGGGTCGGAGTTATATATTTTGATGATCATAGGCGTAGCGTCGGGGGGGGGGGGGGGGGGGGGGGGGGGGGGGCACGGGGGGGCGTGGGCCCCCCCCAACCTTCTACACCCTGGGCGCCAAATGAAGATTTTTTTGTCTTTACATACAAAAATAAAAATATATATCTATACTGAATTTGCATAAAAATGTCTTAGAGCCGGAAAATCCAAAAGTAAAACTGAACTAAATGCATTGAAATTTACAAATATATAAAAAAGATTCATTTATAGTAGAAAACTGCAAATGAATTAGAAAAATCTCTTAGGCATTATTCTTTCTCCAATTCCAAATGTACCGAAAGGCGAAGGGAGCGCCAAATGAAGATTTTGTTTGACTCAAACCTTTCCGATGAGAAGATTTCATAAAGTCTGTTCAATTTTTTTCTCTCTCTCCCTGAGCAGTGTTGGGCTTTCATTTTTCCCGTCTTGATATGGGCGAGATCGGGTGGCTACCCGGGACAATAAAAACTAACAGGAGAAGGAGTCCGGGCCGAAACTAAGGGGCATGTGCCCTGGGCGCCACTTGAAGGGGGCGCCAGATGAAAATTTGGTTTACCGTTTTATACAATATATATATATACATATATATATATATATATATATATATATATATGCGTGTTAAATTTGTGTAAAAAAATATTTTTTAGCCGAAAAATCAAAAAGAAAAGCTGAGTAAAGTGCATTAAAATTGTCGAATATATAAAAAGATTCGCCTACAATATACAAGACAGCAAATGAATAACTCCGTTCTTTTTCTTATAATTACTTTTTTACATGCATATCACCATACCTGGCCTTAGATGGGGCGAGGTCAGGTGACTGACTCGGGCAATAAAAACCAAGCGGTCGAAAATTCACAAAATGAAAAGTAAAAACTAAATAATTTTGTTGTTGTTGTTTTGAGTCACACATAAATTTGAAAATTAGCATTAAGTTGAAGAAAGTATGTAGACATATCAGTCTATAAATAAGAAGAGTGATAATTCCACAAAACTGGTGTAGATAGTGCAGAAAGATATTTTACAATGCTGAAATTCATTTTTATGCCTACAGTAAATCCTGGTTTTTTAGTTCCTGAAACAATGTGACTCATATCACTATGACATTAAAGTACCTCAATTGTAATAATTTGTAATGCTACAACAACAGTAAAATCTAGAAAAATGAAATAGTCTATAATGTAATATTATCTTAAATGACAAAAATTGCATGGTTCCAACAGAAAGAATGGCAACAGTTATCTGCTAAGACGGAAACCTGTATAAAGCGGAATTATTTCCATTTCATTTTGATTTTTTCCACAGGTTTTAATGAATAACTATTTGACAAAGCTGGTTATATATTTCAATACTATTACGTATTTTACTGTTACACATTTTAAATTTTAAAATAAGTCCGCTAATAGAAACTTTCGCAAATTTCTCTTTGTAAATTTACTTTGCGGGAGAAGGAGAAGGTAGGGGGCGCCAAAATCCACGTTTAGACCAGGTGAAATATATCTAGTTTCAGCTCTGGAAGGAGAGCACAAAGTAAAATGCTTTAGTAAAATCCTTTAAAAGAAAAAAATGAGTATAGCATTTGCATTGGTACAGTAAAAAATCTCTCACGGGGCGCCATGGCTAAAAAAAGCGCCCCTGCTTTTATCCCCCAAATGATTTTTTCTCTTCTTTTATCCTCATTGCCCTTGAACTTTCTCAGTCAGTCGACAAAAGAAAAGACGAATTTCGACAAAAGGTCGGGGGAAAATATCGCGAATTTCGTCAAAAAATCTCTGAAACAAATACCGAATATCATTTTCGTCAATCGGTCATAGAAAAATTCACGAAATTTGACAAAGGATCGTGTAAAGAAAATCTGCCATCCTTTGAAGAAATTGGCGACTTTTTTCTGTGAACGATTGTCGAAATTGATTTTTTCGGCAACCATCTGCCGAAATTCGCGATTTTTCTTATGCCCGAATTTTAGGACTGATGACCATTTTTTTTTAATTTTCGGAAAATTCAGATCAGAATCACCCCTGAAAAGACGCGAATTTGGTCAAATAATCGCGTAAAAAATTGAGAATTTAAACAAATAATCAAGAATTACGTAAGTCGGTTTGAAAAGAAAATCACGAATTTCGATAAACTGTCGTGGAAAAGAATCGTGAATTTCGACAAGTGGTGGCGGAGAAAAAAATTTCCCCAGTTTGTCGCAGAAAAATTCGCGAATTTTGGCAGAGTATCGTTGAAGCAAAATCGTGAATTCCGTGAAACGGTCGCCGGAAACAAAAACGCGAAATTTGGCAAAGGATCACGGAAAAAAATTATGAGTTCCGTGACACTATCGCCGCCCAAAAATTGGGAAATTTGCAATAGGTCATAGGAAAAATTGCGAAATATTCTTCAACGATCGTAGCAAAAGGTAGCGAAAAGAAATAACTATTAGCATTAATCGATTGGGGGAAAAATCGCGAATTTTGCAATTCGTTGCGGAAAAAATCGCGAATCTTCTCAAACACCCGTAAAAACTATCTTGAATTTTACCAAAGGTCGCAGAAACAAATGGCGATTTTCGTCATTTGGTCGCGGATAAATCATCGCAAATTTCGTCAAAAGAATGGACAAAAAATTGCGAATTTCGTCTAACGATCATTAAAAAAATCGCAAATTTCATCAAATGGCCGCGACAAAAAACGCAAATTTGATCAAAAAAATTGAGACTTTAACCAAATGATCGCGCAAAAAATCACAAATTTTATAACTCGATCATGAAAAGAAAATTATGAATTTTGACAAATGATCTGGAAAAGAATCGTGATTTTCGTCAAAAGATCTCTGAAACAAATAGTAACTACCATCAATCGATCGCGGAAAATATATAATGCGGATTTGGACAAGTGGTCGCGGAAAAAAATCGATTTCGTCGATCTGAAGTAGAAGAAATTGCGAAATTTGGCAAAGGATCGCAAAAAAAATCGCAAAATCTCCTTAAATGATTGTATAAAAAGATCTCGGAAAGAAATAAGTATTTTCGTCAATAGATTTGGGGGGGGGGGGGGGGAAATCGAGAATTTTGGAATTCGTCGAAAAATCGCGAATCTGTTCGAACAACCGTTGAAAAAGTGTGTTTGGGAAGATGACTTTACAGGTGCTTTGAAGAAAAAGATCAAACATTTTACAACAGTAAAAAAAGTAGCTGAAATCCGAAAAAAGTCGCTTTTTAATGGTTTTCGGCCATTTAATGGTTTTTGCCATAGCCACCGGATGCTGAAAATAGTCGATATTAGTAGCAAGTGGCAGCCCTGCAATTGTATGTTAAGAAAAATCAGAATTTTTTGAGAAATTGTGTCGAGCCGAACCGGTACTGATTTAATTGATTTTTTCATCGTCCGGGCTTGTTTTCACTGATTTTTGTACGAGCCGGGCCTGGTCGTAAACTGTGAAAATATAAAGGGTCGGTCCCGGGTGGAACTTTTAATTTTCTCGCCGGGCTAGGCCGGGCCTTGAAATGGCGGTCCGTGCAGACCTCTAATGTGCCCCCCAGGGGCGTGAAAAGAGGGGGCTAAAGGAGCGGTCGCCCCGGGCTCGAAATTTTCCACAGTTGCAAAACACAGTTTTATTTATTTTTTTCATTCTTTTGGCCGTCGATCATTTTTCGGGGAATTTCTTTTTCTCTCATTATCATTTTTCTCCCCTGTTGCTAAACATCATGAACTCTCTAACAAATAAGTACAATTTTCTTTTATGTTATTTACTAGTTGTTCTGAATTCCTAAATTAAAAATTAAACCTTTTAAAGTTCCAAAATAAACGCGAAATATTTATTCGATAGAATTTATTTATGTTTCTGCACTTTATCAATTTTATTACAACACCTATCACAAAAGAAAGATTTTTTGGGGGGTGAGGGGGGGGCGCAAAATTAAAAATTTGCTCCGGGCGCCGTTTTTACTTCGCACGACCTTGGTGCCCCCCCAAAATTTCTGGTCACGCTACGCCTATGTTGATGATTGATTAGTTACTGTAACTTCAAAATATCAAGTTGGGCAGACACTTCTTCAATAATTCTTATAAACGTAATAATTTATTGCAATTTAAAATATTTTTAAATTTAACATTTTTTTCATAATTTTCAAATTAATAATTTTAAACAATTGAAAGTTTTTGATCTTTTAAAATTTTTCATTTCAAAAATAATTAAACTCTTTAAGCTCTCTTGATTATTTCTGGGGAAAACGACGCTTTGATTTTCATAGGGGAAGGATGATTTAGAAATTTTTTTAGTTATTTAAAAATTATTACAATAAAATATCAAATGTGACAAAATACAGGGTGTCCGAAAAGTTTGGAAACGGTCGAATAACTCAAAAAATTCATATAAGATTGAAAAACATAAAAATACGTGTTAAATATTTTTTAAAAAGCTATTCCGTGATTCCAAAGTTGACAACCCACCCCGATCACCTAGGGAACATGAGGCGTTGCAACTTTGAAATTGTAATTGATAATCCCCATTTTTTATTTCGGATTCGGATTCTACGGGGAAAATGTGCAACTTTTGCTTTTAACATTTTTCTTCGAATCTTTGTAGATGACAGTGTAATCCAGCAAAATGTGTCAGGTACATATTTTGTTTTCTCTACCATGTTTTGCAATCACGGAGGACTATACAAATAAATATGTTAAATGTGTTCCTCTTCCGAACAGAAATAAAAGATAATCTTCGTTGTTTTGGTAGAGGTAGGCGTGGATATTCGGCATTTCGATGGCTTCTGCTGTTTCTTTTTGCTGTTGTTTGTTTGTTTTTAATACTCGAAATCGTGTTAAGGAGGTGGGTGTATGGGATTTTTTTACTATTACTATAGAGTACATATAGGACAAAATAAAAAGAAGTACCTATAATTTTTTTTTGTGCGGGCGGAGCAAAGAATGGGAAATGGTGTGAAATTCATGTGGTGGTCGGATTGGAGATTTAGATCATTGATTAAGCAACCAGAAAATAACAAGTAAGGCAAAAATATTTTCCTTATTCTAATAAATGTAATATTTTTTTGTAAATTAATGTATTTTTTCAAATTTAACATTTTTTTCATAAATTTAAACAATAGAAAAATTTTGATATTTGAAAATTTTTAATTTAAAAAATAATTTAAAAAGAATTTAAACTCTATAACTCTGTCGAGATTTGTGAGGCACATATATTCATCATCAAAAGGTGCATGTGGAATTTGTTTTGGGCACCATTAATAAATGAATAATATTATTTAATTTTTTAATTAAAGGATTTTTTGGTATTTCGCAAGTAAAGGGGACAGTTGAAAAAACACGGTGTATTCCAAATAAAATTTCTGTACGTGATGCGGTCTCGAAAGGGTTAAAGTGTAATGATTATTTGCTGGGTAGATGACTTGTTAATTTTCATAACAGAAGGATAATGTAGAAAATTGTTTGTTTATTATTTCAATAAAATAACTTATGTGACAAAAAATATAATCTAAAACATAATTGGCAGAACAAATTAAAAACAGGTCAGTTTATTTTCTTCATTTTTTAAGACCTAGAAGAGGCATTTATTAATATATTTCATTCAGTTAGTTCTACGTTCTTAAATTTTTGTAACAATTAAGTTAAACCAATTGAACGATTTAAAAAAATAAAAAAATATGATACTTAAAACCCATTAAAACCTTATATTCCGTTAAAAAGAAATCTAAATAAATTTTAAACTTTTTTTCCTTTTTAAGTTGCAAATATTTGTATTGCAGATTTTGTATTATGCTTATGATGAGTGTGTACAAAATGATAAGGCACATGTAAAATACAAAAAAAAAACATTTTTAAAAGTCTAAGATTTATTTCGATTTAATTTGAAGGGAAATTTCAGGGATTTTTAGGGTATTTAAATTATTATATTGCTTAAATTTTGTTTTTATTTTTTAATGTTCATTTGGTTTAACCCTTACCGGAGCGGAGTAGTTCTGTTTATAAACTGGTGAAATGATAGACTGACATCAGAATTTATAAACAAGTTTGTTGGAAAATACAAACTTTCTTATTTTCAAGTACGTTATAAATGGAAAATTTTAATTAAATATTCTCGGTGCCAGTAAAAAAAAAATATGAGTCCTTTTTTAAGGACACTGTCCACAAAAGCTCTAACTTATTTGTTACAAACTTTAAACATCGAAGTAACTGAAAGAAATATATGAATAAATGTCCCTTCTCGGGCTTAAAAAAAGTAGAAAAAACTGATTTGTTTTTAATTTGTTCTGCAAATAACGTTTTTGTTTATGTATTTTTTCACATTTGTTATATTACTGTAATAATTAATAAATAACCAAACACTTTTCTGCATTATCCTTCCCCCCATGAAAATTAAAACGTTTTCTCCCCCAGGAAATAATCAACAGTGCTTAATGAGTTAAATTATATTTTAAATTCAAAAGTTTAAAAGATTAAAAATTTTCAATTGTTTAAAATTATTGGGTCGTTCGGAAAGTCGTGTCTGTTTGGAAAAAATCAATTCGAACCGGTAAATTCTATCATTTAATAACTAGACATCAATTCCTATATCTAATGTCTAACAATTACCTGGCAGGATGATCCGGTGCGAATTGATTTTCCTAAACGGACACGACTTCCCGAACGACCCAATAATAAATTTAAAATTAGGAAAAATATGTTAAAATGGAAAAATATATTAATTTACAAAAAAGTATTACATTTATTAGAATTTTTGAATGTTTTCTGCACTACTTGCTAGTCAGTAGTTGCAGTAACTAATCAATCATCAAAACCTATAAACCCACCCTCCTCCACCTGAAATTTACGTTACTTCCCATCCTTTGATCAGCCAGCACAAAAAGATTTTATATGTTTTTTTTTTTTTTTTTTTTTTTGCTCCTTTATGTTATTCTATAGTAATAATTCAAAAAAAAAAAAAAAAAAAAAACTTATACACTCCCATCCGGCCCCGAATTAAGTGATTTTTTTGACAGCAAAAGACATCGAAGATAGAAACACAGAATATCAACACACTCCGCCCCCCAAATAATGAATACTATCATTTTTCTGTTCGGGAGAGGAGGTGCTTATTTACTCGTTAAAATATCAAAATGCGCAGTTTATTATTTAAAAATGATCGATTTGATAAAAAGACATGCAAATAGAAACTAATTCAATATATTTCTATTAATTTTTATGGAAAAATCATGTAAAGCGCCATGAAAACAATCTCCACTGATGGTTTTTGAGAAACACTATTTCCGCAAAAGGCGGCAACTTTGATGTTAAAAGTTCTGGACAATCAAATTTCGAGATGTCAAAACTTAGTTGGGAAAACCAAAATATGTACCTGTTTTATTTGCTCAATTACACCGTGATCAACGAATATTAGAAAAAAATATTAAATACAAAAGTTACGTATTTTTGTCCCTAGAATCCGAATCTGCAATAAAAAATGGGGGTTATCATTCAAGATTTAAAAGTTGGACCCCCTCTGAACCCCGGGGGTTCGGTGCGAGGGTCAAGTTTGGTATCACTGAGTAGCTTTTTTAAAAATATTTAACACGTATATTTTCGTTTTTCAATCTGCTTTGTATTTCTCGAGTTATTCGATCGTTTCCAGACTTTTCGGGCACCCTGTATATATATATATATATACAGTAGACTCCCTCAAATCCGCAACCCTAAAATCCACAACTCTTTAAAATCCACATATAATTTACAGATGTAAACAGTGAAACTTTCAGTTCAGATGTAAGGACAAAATTTGACTTTTTTAGTTTTATATCAATTCTATATTTATTTTAATCTGTATTTTTTGTTAATATTACTGAATTTGTGCTTTTTCATGAAGGAAAAAGAAATTTATTTCTGAAAAAAAATCAAGATATTGCTGGCATCACTGGTAATCACAATATTTTTGACAAACATATTTATGCATTAATCAAGCTTTTTTGATTAAGTCTGGCTAAACTTGAAATAAAACTTCCGTATTTTATTATTTTGATTTGAATTAGTAGTGTGCCTTTATGAGGAAAGTTTCATTGAATAATTTAGGAAAAAATGCATCTCATCTTTATAATGATTAATTATACATTATTGATTATTTACTTGACTTTTGCTTTTAATATTTTAATCATTAAAAAAAAAAAATTCTAATTTTTTATTATTTTAGTTTATTACTTAATTATTTTAATATTTTACTATACTCTAAGCATTTATTATAATTTTGATTGCATTATTAATTACATTCAAATTACTGTTTAAAAAATGTAAACAAAGCAATGACCAGAAATCCGCAAAATTCTAAAATCCGCACAACCTCTAGTCCCAAACTGTGCGGATTTGAGGGAGTCTACTGTATATATATATATATATATATATATATATAAGGCATGTTCAAATGAAAGTGATTTGTAGCGTCGCATACGAACAGTATGCAATGTATTTTCGTGAAACAAACGAGATAGTGAAGGTCAAAGCGATATAAGTAAGCGTGCAAACTTAATGCTGGAATCTGGCGTAAATTAACACAGTTGCGCCATCTTGTGGACGGAGTGATAATCCACATCTTTCAGCGGGGCGCATATTTCCTAAATTTGCTCACTCGAGGAAATGAACTTTGGCACATCTATTGCAAAATAATGGCGTACCGGGAGGGGCATGTCGATGCACTTTACACCACAAAGTTTTCTTCGCCTTGTCACAGAAATTTCACTTATTAATGAAGTTGAAAAAAACTTTACAATTTTAGTGGTGTGAGTAAGAAAACATTTAGGCATCTACCTGTAGTTCACACTCCATCCGCTAAGTGGCGCGTGACCTTGATTGATGTGACCTCGCTTTTAATCTTGCGGATACTTCTCTCATTTAAGATAGGACGCTTACTTATATCGCTTTGGTGAAGGTGTTTGTACCAAGCGAGCGCAAGCGCAAGCAGATTTGTGATTCTGTAAGGACATGTAAGATATGTCCTTACGTGACATTCGTAAGGACGTGGCATTCAGTAAAAAATAGCTGTTGTGGATGCAACTGCGTCCAAAACGGATCAGCGAGCTGTAATTAAGTTTTTAACACTGGAAGGGGACCGATGGATATTCATCGCATCTTCTTGAATCGAGAAAATGCGCTGATTAAATAAGGCAAATTTTACAGTAAAATTTTTTCTGGTGAGGAAAAACAAGGATTCTGAGCTCTTCATGTGGCACGTATGCGTGTCGCTCGTCCCCAAGGGGTTAAACCAATGGCAGCTTTTTAAAAATTTATCGTTTAAATTATAATCATTTAAATAGCATTTTTGTGATATCTTATGTCAATGTTTAACAGTTTATTTTCGTACATTTTCTATTTTCGTGCCAGTTCTTTTTTTCTGGGGGCACTTCCACTTTTGGAATTAGTTGCAAAAGAGAAAATGTCCTCAAACGTCGATAAAAATCGATAAAGTACACCAGTACCCGATTGTTCCGCATCAGATAATATATTAAAAAAACATTTAAAATTTTAATATTTAAACTAGAAATTTCAAAAGAACTCTACGATGGATTTAAAATTATATTGCGTATTTATCATTACCTTTGTTATTATTACGTTTGCTACCTTCATTTGTTGTTTTTTACTAGCGTAGGCTCTAAATATATTTAAAAGTTTGGAATGTTTAGGTATACACAAGGTTCGCACACTCCTTGGAATTTCCAAGGACTCTGACACCACTATTAATGATAGGAAAATTTACATTTAATTTTTAAAACATAGAATTCGCAATCACCGCCTTTATTTACAGATTTTACAATATTTTTCTACAGTGAAATACTTTGAAAATACTGTAAAAATTTAGTGGTAAAACTGTGCGAACCCTGGGTATACAGCACTTCATTTTTACTAATAACACAAGCCTGTGATGGTTGTGTTTTTTAATTTTTGACAATTGATTTTTATGTGTTTTTTAGTGCTAAATCCGAAAATGACCTTCATTTTGTTGCCATCAAGACAGGATTTTTTGCAAATCGTACATTTTAAAGATAAAAAAAAAAAAAAAAACGAAATATGATATTTTAAAATAGACGTTTTTGTTGTGTTTTTTAACTTTTGATAATTGATTTTTATTTATTTTGTTGCGCTTAATTCAAAAATTATGTTCATGTTAAAGAATCACGTTTGCAAAAATCTAAAATCAAGTAATTTGTCAAAGCCTTACCAAAAGAAGGAAAATGTTTTAAATACATCTGCGACAAATTTCCAGCCTTATCAACCGCGAAAATAAAAGAGAACATCTAGATGAACCCCTACAGATTATAAAAAGAAAAGTTCAGTGCATGAGCGGTTTAAAGAAAGTTCCACACATGGAATAAAATTGTAAGGATATTAAAGACACTATATTTTACACGTTAAGCTGTAAAAATGTACAACACTATTAGCCAAAAGATAAATACATTATTGTGAAAAAAAAAAAAAAAACGTTTTACAGTATCAGATCTGTTCTATAGTATCAGATTTTCGCAATATTTCGGCTTTTTACAAATTTGCTATTTGCGAAACATCCAGTCGTGATGGTAAAATATGACGGTCATTTTCGGATTCAGCAATACAAAATACATAAAAATTATTCATCAAAAGTTAAAAAATACAAACATAAAATTAATTTTATAGTATCATTTTTTTACTATTTTGCTTTTTTCTACTTTTTAACTTTGAAAATTACGATTTGCGAAAAAACCTCTCGGGAAGGTAAAAACTGAAGGCCATTTTCGTATTCATCGTTAAATAATAATAAAAATCAATTTTCAAAAGCTAAAAAACATGACACAACCCACATTTTGTAGGCTAGTGTAATAGAGTGCTTAAAAACTTATCAGCTTCCAACAGTTTTGTATTTTCAATACATATATTGGGTCATTCGGAAAGTCGTATCCATATAGGAAAATCATTGCGGACCGGAAAATTCAAAATGACAAAAATATTTCAAATCTATGGCAAATTATAGATCGTACAAATCAAACCAGAGTGCTAATATTCAAAGACTTCAAATAGAAATTCCAGTTCAATTTTTCTGGTTTCAGAAGTTTTTTCCAGCAATTGAATCTCCAGCCCGAGAATATGACGGGCACGAGAAATAACGAACGACACCTCAGCCCGAGATATTGACGGGAGCGAGAATTAAGGGGTTAATTATGTCGCTTGATTTTTAGTGAGGGCATTCAATATTAACCCTTAAAGCTCCGGAGTCTCTTTCACAAATTTTATTCGATCGGCACCACTTTTTAAAAAGCTGTTTCTTTCCAGTACACAATTTCAAAAATGCTCTGATTAAGTAAAGTGAATTTTATTTTCCTTTGTTACTGGTACAAAAAAACAAATTTTGCAAAGACTTAGCATGGCTCCGCAGCGGAGCCAACGGAGTGGGAAGGGTTAAAACAGATGTTGTGCTTTCTTTAATTAACACTGGAACCGCCATGAGGGGTCATTTTAACCTATACCAAATTAATAATAGTCGATTCGGACCAGAAGTTTCTTTACAAGATAGTTCTTAAATGTATCCAGCACAAAATAAATAAATAAATAAAAAATAGGATAATTAAATAATTTAAATAGTTCTAAATAAAAATTGTGGTGTGAAATACTTTTTATAAAACTTGAGTAAACTATCCAGCGGTTCTAGTGTTAAAATCCAATTAGAAGAGATTTTCATTTTCAGAACCATTTAAAAAAAAATCATGTTTTTTGCGGCCGGTGATTATTTTTTTTCTATCTGAGGGATTTTAAAGTTCTAGTCATGTTATCCTTCCTATTTAAAGTAAATTTTAAACATTGTAATTCCATGTGATATATATTTTTTAAATATATGCGCTATATTTTCATAACATTAATAAATATATGATTTTTATGCATGTATTATAAAGAGTTATTACTTAATATATCGTTAATATTATGCCATTTTTAATTTTTGGTTTTAATTTCTTTTCTTTTTTTTCTTTTTCTGAGCAATTATTATAGAGCCAAATCAGTATCGAAATATTCTTAATAAATAAAACCCTACATTTTTTAAACACAAAATCAATATATTGATTTTGCTGCATATAAATTCCTAAAGATAAGAAAAAATGCACTGCTTAATTTTTTAAGATTTCTTTGCAAAAAAATCAATATGTTGATTTTATTATTACCTTTAGTAGTCATTAAAATTTTCTTAAAATAGCTTTTTAAAAGTACTTCTCTTATCAACTGCGAGATAACTAATAATTTAAATAATCTCATTTTAAATTAGATATAAAATTAGAATATATTTCATTATATAAAATTTCAGTATTAAAAGAATGATGCGTTAAACTAAAATTTTAATAAACGGAGTAATGCAAAACATTATTTTGTTAAATTAAATAATGATGTATCTTTACCTATTGAATTTTCCCAAGATTGAAAAGTTTCAATGGTTTTTCGAAAAATGGCTGGATAGTATAAATTAGAAAGAAAATATTTTTATTTTATTGAAATATATTAATATGGTTTCTTCTTGATATAATCTTGCAAGTAGGGGAGCTAGGGGATGAATGGGACAAGGGATGGATGGGACATTCTCAATATTTTAGGCGATAAACATTTATTTTAAATTACTTCCTATCCCCATATAAGGCTCTACCACAGTGTGCTTCAGAGCAAAAAGTAGGACGGCATTGCTGTTTTCCATTTTCTTCAAAGTTCCATTTTCTGAAATCTCTGCTAAAGAGTAAGTTTTTTTCACATTTGAAGATGTGAAATATCTTATAGAATATAAAAAATTAAGCTATGTTGTAGTTATTTATTTTAAGGTTCAATATTGATAATTAAAATGAATGAATAGTAACCATTGTGACAAACTAATTTTTGAGGCAAAATGGCTGAGAAAGAAATATTTGCATCATGGGGATGATTGGGACATTTCAAATGGGGATGAATGGGAGATTCTCATTCATCCCTAAAGATGTTGAAAATTTTATTTATTAACTAAATAGTATGATATAGGTTGATAAATTAATAATTTACGTTAATTAATAGTATTAAATAACTTTATATGAGTTGTTATAGTTTAAAATTTCTGAGTGTTATTTATTGTATTGTAATAGTTATTAATGGATTATCAAAAAATTGGTACTAAAACTTAATCAAAATAGATAAAATTGTTAAAAATAGTATATGTTTATTGAACAAATGGGGGAAATTATAATGAATTTTGAAATGTTGCACAAATAAATACCCACTCCTAACATATTGGTTCTATCGGAAAGTCGTGTCGTGTTGGGAAAATCAATTCGTACCGGAAAATTCTATCGTTTAATTATTAGACATTGATTCCGATATCTAATAATTACCGGGCAGAATTTTCCGGTACGAATTGATTTTCCCAACATGACACGACTTTCCCATCGACCCAATAATTTCCGTTTTTCATGTTTCTAAGCTACATAGAATTAATATTAATTAATATGTTATGATTGAAAATTATTAGCTATGCCATATTTAAAAGACATTTTGAGCTCTCATTTCAAATCTAAAATGCCTCATAAGTGGGAAAAAAGAACAGATTAATAGCCGAAGTCAGCATTAAAAGTTAAAACTGCAATAAAAGAAGTTATTTAAAAAAAAAAAAAAAAAAAAAAAACCGTATCGATTCGTGCTGTAAAATCATCAATTACAAATATAATTACATATAAGGTTATAATTAAAAATTTTAATTTGGTAAAATTGAATACAGGGAGGAAAATCTTTGTGCCCCATCCGTCCCTATTAGTGTCCCATTTATCCCTGTTGTGGGGATGATCGGGACAGGGAGGAATGTTTTTTTTTTATTTCATAATATTTTTCCGAATAAATCATAATCTAGAATAAATATTGTTCATATATGTTGTCAAATACCTAATGTATGAAATATAATATATAATATTGATAATAACTTAAATAAAAAAATAAAAAAATATTTTTGTGAAAATGTCACATTCATCCCCCATCTCCCCTACTGTGTTTTTTCAATTGTACTTTGTATCTGCTATGAGTTCTTTTTACCACAACTAAATGTCCAGCTAGTTATCCAAAATAATGTTCTTTGATCTCTCTGTTAATAAATGTGATTTCATATACTCCTGAATATATTTTTAATGGATTGCGTCAACATATAATGCAAATAATAGCCTTTAGCTCTTTCAGGGGCAAAGCAGTTTCATTGCTAAAGCGTTGAAATTATTGATTGACACCGGAATTTGAAAAGAAATTTATTTCTAAATATGAAAAAGCAATATTTCGCATATATAATAAATTGAATTTTTATTTTACTAAAGTTCTGGTGCGAATGTGTCATCTGGGAATTAAAATTAAGTGGTTTCATAAAAATACCAGCGCCCCTCAAGGGGTTAACTTGAAAGGGGAATTCCCTAATGAACCAGTATTGAAATTTTAAAGTTATATTTTTATTTCTCAAAAAATTATCTCATTATAAAAGAAGATATTTACTACAATTATTTTACCGTTTAGCAAAACATCACTGAAAATAGATCTAAAGATGTATTATGTCCATGGACATGTGGAATCTTCCTACGCTCCTGACACCACTTTACTAACATCACATAATTTGAGTCTTGACACTTGGGTTTGAAGAAATAACTAACTTATATTATGGTGTTATACGACTTAATCATTTTTTATGTGGTAATTTATTTGAATTATTACATTTATTTAAATTTTTCAGTACAGTCAAATGTGTTTATGTATATACTATATAGATATATAATTGTGTATGTGTGTGTGCATTCTTAAAATAACAATTAAACTATTTTATTCGCACCTAATACAAGATGTGGCGGTTAATAATTCTTAATTTCTTCTACAGACGGGTGTGGAAAAAGGGCTTGCTCACTGTCTATCTTCTTATGTCATTTTACAGCTATGAGAGTGCTTTTCGAAATGCCATTGATGTTAAAGCATTCTTGAGTTAGCGTCATACTTTTTCGTGTACTAAACATCTACAGTTTCCAACCAAAATTAACAGCATGTACGGTACGCGCAGTTTTTCTTCTTCACTCAAAAGAAAAACGAAAGTGAAAACCGTCGTATGCTTCTGGAAACTTACGTTTACAATGTCCTAGTGCAATATCAACAGTTGACACAGGGAAACCATCAACATTGATAGCAAGACCGAATCGCTTTTGAAAGTAGACAATACCGTACAATTTTGGGCATTAGAAGGTTGTCGTGCGTCATGAGCTTCTAACATCAGGTGAAACAATTTATACCGTTCGCTACCATCAACTATAAATCAACTTGAACCAAACATTGATCGAAAAATGACCAGATTTGTCGACAAGGCACGAAAAAGCGATTTGAGATACGACCGCCCACCCCACACCCTCATACACAGCGAATGCGGCCATAG
This sequence comes from Maratus speciosus, assembly GCA_963932465.1. Lineage (NCBI taxonomy): Eukaryota > Metazoa > Arthropoda > Arachnida > Araneae > Salticidae > Maratus > Maratus speciosus. The sequence goes on along the minus strand of OZ010791.1, from coordinate 602,928,476 downwards.
TCACCATTTGTATACTTACCTGGGAACTCTTGCTCCACCCGCTGTATTCATAGTCCAAGAGCCGACAGTACAATAACCTATGTTATCAAGCACAAAAAAAAACCTGCATTTTATGGGAGAATAAAAGTAGGGGAATCTAATGATTCATGTCTGCCGGAAGTGAAGTGGTGCATAAGCCAAAAATTAATACCAGCTGTGGTTGACTCGTAGGTTTATCATTATGTTTGTCTTACAACTATCCTCCATGCTTCCATACCTTTATTTGTAGGACTAACACAATGTTAAACCTACGAGTCAACCAGTGGTGGTATTAATTTTTGGCTTATGCACCACTTCACTTCCGACAGACCTGGATCATTAGATTCCCCTACTTCTACTCTTCCATTAAATACAGATTTTTTTCTTGTGCTGATAACTAACGTTTTTGTACTGTCGGCTCTTGGACTATAAGTAAACCTGGTCTCTTCCGACTATCATTAGTTTCTTTCGATGTCTCACGCCCTCCCCACGAAACTCATCAACAGTTACGGAGACCTCGAAAAATGGCCTGATGATTCTATCACCTTTAAAGAAACGCGGTTTTTCTGGGAGTGCATCTGCAATATCTGAGAGAGATAGCAAAAATGTGTCGCTAGCGATGGGACATACTTTGAATAAAAAAAACCAAAGCCTTTCTACCAAATTAAACGCATTTTTTAAATAAAACAATTAAGAAATAATAACCGCCACATCAAGTGCATCTACAACACCCTTTATTTTTCCATAAATAGAATTTTTGTTTAAAGATAAAATTCGTTAAAGTAATAAACACGTATTCAATATAAGAAATTTTTTTTTTCATTTTGATTAATTTATTAAAACAAACTTTTATATGATTTCGAATATTACAGTCATCATTTCAAATATTATATTATGAAAGTCATCGAATTACATTATTTTTATAAAAAGTAAACTTTTTATGTTTAATAATTACTTTTTAAATAAATCTAAAACTAATTCCTCTTTTATTTTTTATATAATATTTTCCATTTCTTATCTTTTTTCAATTAACTCTAGATTCTAAATAAGGAAGGCGAGAAAATTAATTAAATGCTGTTTAGTTTGGACTTTTTATTAATGAGATTGAAAAAAAAAATCACTCGTATTAAAAAAATAATGCATTAGCATGGAATCTTACTTTAATTATAATTTTAAAATAATATTTGAATTGCCTTTGTAATCGATTCGTATAAATAAAAACAAACAGGATGCATAACATAATTATCTATCTTTAATCTCATATTTTTAGTTGTATTACACATTAAAGTCAATCACTTCAGATAATAATTGCTCATAACATTTATTTGAATCAAAATTAAAACAAATTTTTCTTTTACATAAAGTGATTTTATCTTGATTTGTATAAATTTATCTTTTAAAATTTAAAATATTATTCTAATACATACACGGCTGGGCAATGAATTGTGACATGAGGATTAATTTTAAAATTAAAAAAACAGAACTTTTATTGATAAAATATGAATTATTTATATCTCACCATAAAAATTTAAATTAGTACGCAATTTTCAGATTTGTAGAAATATTTAGTTTTTAATTTTCTATTTTAAAAATTCATTTTTCAAAATTGACTGTTTAAATCAACACATTAAAAAATATTTCGTAAAAAATCACTTTTAGCGAATAATTTAGTACTATATTGTTATTTAAAACGCCACGATAAAATTCGTAATTCTTTTTTCAAAGAAATGAAAATTTTAACAATTTTAATAATCAGTTCCAAAAAGAAAAATGCTTGCGCATATTAAAATAATAGACAAATATATATGTATATATATATATATATATATATATAAATTTATATAAGCCGTAGCAGAACGATTTCGTTGTCTAACGTACAGATTTAAATGTTCGATGGACATTTTAAAAAGTTTACTGTGTGCGAAATATATTACAGTAAAATACACAGTTTCGATTTTTTTTTATTAACAATATATATATATATATATTTAGTTTAAACTAGTTATACTATTTTTACACATATGAGATTAAAAATGTACGGTAACGTTTGAATAGTTGCAACATATTTAAAAGCTAAAATTTGCAATTCAGTCATCAAATCTTAGATTTATCCAATATACAGGAAGAAAAAAAGTTTACAACTTTACTGATTTCTTTTTAGTAAGAACAAATGAATATATTTGAAAATATATCGTTTCTGGATATTATATGCAAAAGATTTAAGTTTAAAAGCATTCTTGAGAAAAGATTATGCTACGAATTTAGGGGAAAAAAACTGTAATAACAATTTTTAAAATAATTTGAGTGTTTCTAAGTTGTTCTACATTATATAGTGACCGAATTTTGTTGATGCATGTAAAATATTTGCATTTCTAAAGCATGCTACGAATTTAGGGGAAAAACAACTAAATTATGAAGTCAGTTTTTCATAGAAATATTATTTAGCTATAAAAGATATGGTATTCGCAAAACTTCAGGGATTATTCTTCAGGGTATTAGAAATATTAAAAATAATTTGAGTTTTTCTAAGTAGTTCTTTATTATATAGCGAGCTGCTTTTGTCGATGCGTGTAAAATATTTGCATGTCTAAAGTTTAAACTTTTAAAGTAGATGAATGATTTTTAAAAATTATTTCATGTTATATATTAATGAGAAATCAATTAAAAGTTTTATGCGCTTTCAAGTGAAGTCAATTCATAAAATGTTTTTTCTTTTCACTATAAAATACTCTTTGTTAAAAAATATATAAATAAATATAAATAACTGAAAGATTAAAACAAGGCTCGCAAACTTCGTAACTTTTTAACCTAGGTTAAAATGCTGAAAGGCTAAAGCTTTATTTTTTTACGTACAATTGTATCATACGAGAGTATATGGCATTCAAAAGTTTTATACTTATTTTAATATAGATATAGTAACCCTTTCAGGGGCAAAGTACTTTTGTTGCTAGAATATTAAAATTATTGATAGACACAGTGATTTATGAACAAATTTATATGAAATTAAGTGAAAGCTTTTCTTCGCGTACATTATACAAATCAAAATTTAATTCCTAAATTCTGATGCCAATGTGGCATTTCGGAATTAAAATTAAGTGGCATATATAATATACCGGTGCCCTTCAAGGGGATAAATAATATATATTTTAATAAGTAATCTAATAACCTAGCTATTCAAGTGGTAACCATAGATATTCTATATATATATATATATATATATATATATAAATCGATTAATTCATATTTAAAAAATGAAATATATGAATATATCTGCATTACAAAACAAACTATCTTTAAAAATAAATAATATCTATAAAAAATATCGGACATTAAATTTAAAATGATTTTTAACGTTTTCAGGGTTGCCATAATTCAGGGAATTTCTAGGCCAGGAAATTCTTCGCCACCAGTACTTTCTTACAGAGAATCTCTCTTTAAATAAGGCGAAATTTCGTGCGTTTAAACTAGATATATTTTTCTGTAAAAAAATAATGATACATCGACTGGAAAATTCCCAGAATAATGGCAACCCTGGTTATCTTTTGTTAAAATAACTATTTTAACAATACTACCAAAATATAGTAAGTATGCTTAAAAAGAATTTAACCAGTAACATGCAAAATAATAGATCACATATGAAAAGAACGAAGTGACGCAAAGGTGTTTAATCTAAGGTAGTATACCAAAAAATGAACCATTGCCCAATATTTCACGTTTGTTTTGCAAATCCATTTTCATTAAAAGTCTTTTGCTAATAATAATATACAGTATTACAGAAGCTTTCTTAGTAAAAAGTTTATTAAATTTCTACATTATCATAATTTCTTTGACCCGCTAAGCGCCGAATCTATAACATACCGATCTTGGACATTTTTGCAGAAAAACGTTTGCCACCACAAATTTTGAAATGTAATCTTTGCTTTATTTTATGATCAATGTTTATTTTATTAAAAAAGGCATTTTTTTAAATTCAAAAATAGTGGTAGCTTAATAGTTAATTTTAGCATGCATATTTATTTTTATTGTTGCGTCAACCCAACATCAGCGGTTAATGGGTTAAGGAAGCTTGGGAATATTATTTTCTGAAATTGTATATACAATAGGAAATATAAACTATTAAGTGATTGCAAAAGTTAATTCTCGATTTCATAGATGGTAGTAGCTTGGAATTTTGACCGATTACTAACTGACAGTTATCTACATGTGTCGTGAGATAACAGAACTTTATAAAGATTTTTTCAAATTAATTTATGTGCAAGGTATTCAAAATTGAAAATGAAAAGTTACATTTGTGTCATTTTATGTTATAGGATTTTAAAAAAGAAGTGAGTGTTGGACGTGTTAAAAAAATATTCAAGACGTTTATTTAGATCGTGCTCCCGCTCTTAGGACAGTTAAAAGTGTTTTTGATGGTTTCGAAATGATGATTTCATTCTAAACGATAAAATTCGCTCTGACATTGGTAACGACTTAATCCTTGATTTGTCGAATAATCATCCAGTAATTACTACTGAAGAGATTGCTGAGAGATTAAATGCAGTGGTCGTACTTGTCCTGAAATTGCAAGACCAGGAAATTCTTCGGCACCAGTATTTTCTACTAGAACATCTTTTCTTAAATAAGGCGAAATTCCCAACGTTTAATAGAAATAATGTATTTTTAATGCTACAAATGTCTACAAATTAATTAGGCAAAAAGAATGATTTATTGAATTGAATTGGCAAGAAAAAAATTTTAATACATATTTTTGTAAGATAGAAAAATGGTTAAAGTTTACCATTATCACAAATGCTCGATGTGACTTCCTTTCGCCACTCTGCAAATGTCCCATCGGTAAATCGTTTCTTGCAACGGATTTCTCAGCATGTTTCCGTCGATCAAATTAATTGCAGTGTAGATTCTTGATTTTAGTTCAGGAATAGATGCAGGAAGTGGCGGATGTACACTTGATCCTTAACAAACCCCATACACCGAAATCAAGCCGTGAAAAATCTTGTGATCGTGGTGGCCATTGAATAACATCTCCGCTTACTGAGCGATAACATCAGTTATGACACCTAATACCATCTAAGAATAAACTTCGGCACTACTAGTCTGACTTTCAACTAGTTAATTTAATTTAAATATTTCGGAAGCTCTTAAGTTACGAAATTGCCCAACTAATTTGTAGACACCCTGCATAATACAAATGTACTCAGTTTGTGGAAATATACTTGCATATACTTTAACTGTTTTAATGTAACCTATGAATGAAAACTTACTGGAATTAATATGTTATTAAAAAAATATGCATATTTCGTAATTTTTATTTTCTAATAATTTGTTTAAACACTAGAAATGCTTTTACAAATTAATGAGACTACTTTCAGTGATCTTAGCTACCCAATATGGCCATGCTCATTCGCACCAATTTTTTCTAATTGTTTCCATCATCTTTCATAATTTCTATATTTTGTCTTGCCTCTGGAATTAATCGAGTTATATTATATAAAACTAAATATAGAGTTCCTTATTTCAATATACTCGTGAAATGCCTCCGATATGAAGCACTGTGCTTAATAAAGAGAAAATTTTCCACTCACTTTGTTTTTCTTAAAAAGCAATAAAATCTTTAGTAATCTTATTAATATGATTTAGAAATGGAAATACACAGTGTCCATAAAAGAAGTCGGAGATATAAATTTTTATAGTATCGATAAGCCTTGTAGGGTGTTGGTTCGAGATCACAAATAAAGAGTAACTCAAACAGTTTTATTTAAGCGTGAGTACTGTTTTGTTAGTTACTGGATTCCAGTTTCATATACGGAAAATGGCTTTTCTTGAGCATAAAGCCTTATTTCTGGACTGAAGATTTATATGCCCTTAGAGCCATGCGATTTTTTCATTTGGGGCTTTATAAAAGATCGTGTTTACGTACCACCGCTATCTAATGATTTTCCAGAGTTGAGACATAGAATTGAAGAGTCTATTGCTGCCATTACTCCGCACTCGGGAACCGAATTGTGGGAAGATTTAGCTTTAAGTTCGCTGTGGGACGTATAACTAAAGTTCACACATTGAACATTTGTAAGAAAAACTACGTTACTTTAACTTCAATTTGATGTTTAATTTGTTGTAAATAGTCTAACTAAAACTGTTATAATGTAACATTGAAACTGTGACATTTTTTATGGACACACTGTATATAAAATATTTCTATCATCGTAAATATATTACACAAATACAATGTAAATAATATACAAAGTTAATGCACATGTAATCCGTTTATGTTTCCGCATGTTTCCATCAACTGAATTGCAAAACGTATTCTGTTAGGTTGTCTCAATTTTTTTTCTTTTTTTTACAAAAAAATTAAACGATGCGAAATTTCAAAATCGGCGAGATTTTATTGAAGTACATCTGTCTCATTTATTTCAACAAAGTTCTTTGATCACTCTAGAAGTCTCATAATATTTTCTTTCCAAGACATTTGTGACTTGCTAAACAAAATAATTATCAAGGTAACATTCTATGTCATTCAAAGAGTCAATTTTGTTTAGCGTCGTTTTTTGTTTGGCGAAGGGAATCTTTGAGAAAAAAAGAAACGAATAGTAGTCAGAAGGAGTAATGTCCGGAGTAGTGGTGGGTAGGGCAGATCGCCTTAATCGAATGCAAGGTGTTTGTTTCTGAAAGTCAAAGATTGGTCTGGCCTGGCTTTGTCATAATGGAAGACAACGCTTCGTCTGTTTGCTGATGCTGTGTGTCTTCTGGCTATTGCTTCGTCGAGTTGTGAGCTGTCTTTTACAGAGTGGAAAGTCAGTTTTGCTCGAAGTACCTCGTAGTAGACCCAATGCCACCATATATACAGCAAAACATTCTTATGACGGACACCGGATTTTAGCGACAGCAATTGGACATTTGTCTCGACTGGATCAGGCTTGTTTGAGTCCCAGGTTCTTATAAAACGTTCAACCTTCGTTCATGGTGAACTATTTCTCAAAAAAAGAAAGGATATTTTTTGCATATTGCAATGCTTTCAGTAATAGCACCCCGTCAAGTCATTGGCAATATGGCCACTGGCAAATATTTTTATATACTATTCATGCAACTATTTTAAGAAATACGTTTTGTAGTACATTCGTTTTGCAAATGTTGCGAGAGTATATGTGAAAGATTTTACTTTCCAAAAGGTGGTGCCAGATGAATTAAAAAATAACACTTGAATTGCAAAAGAAACTTTTGGGAGAATCTTTGGCTGTCAGAAATAAATTCTTAGCAATCGATTGAGATGTTCTGACTCACCCTGCCTACTCTCCGGACATTGTTCCTTGCGACTACTATTTGTTTATTTCTCTCAAAAATTCACTTGGGCAAAAGAAAAAAAAAACATAATAATAACTCTTTAAATGACTTAGATTATCGATAAGCCTTTTGCTATGGAATCAAAAATGTTTTTGATAGAAAGCATTATGTGACTTCTGGAGAGATGGGTGAAAATCTGCGAAAAAGAATGGTACATATATACTTCAATAAAATCTCGCCTTTTCCGAAATTTTTCCTTTTTCATATTTTGTAAAAACCGAAAGAAACTTTTATTCACAAACTAATATTTAATAATATTATGATGATTTCTTTTCATATTGGCACATGATTTATTTTTGTCTTGTATATTTTAAATTACATTTTAGGGCGTCGACTCTTACTTTCATACCAGTAATTCAATTTTCTCCATACTTGAACAAACTAATCCACATATTGCATACATTTTGTCTACTATAATATACCGTTATGCATAACGCAAAAAATAAATAAATAAAAATGCAGTCAAAACACGCCCACGTCCTGAGAAAAATAAAAAAAATTCATTGATTTAATTTTGGTATATTAATGATTCTATTATCATAAACATGCCTTGAGATGAAAATTAAATATACATAACATTACTTATTCTGCACTGCAATGCAAATTTTGGTACTTTTGTCATTACGACAACTCTTCCTCATACAAGATAAAATCCATATTTTCCAAAAGAACTATTCAGAGATTCACAATCAGCAATTCCAATAAGTTAGAAAATGTTCCGAAACAAATATTTCATACTAAACATAGAAGTGAAATAATAATTGTAGGCAGAAAAACAATTGTTATATTTTTTCCGTTTCAATAGATAATTTAGAATGTACCTTTTTTTCAGTAAAACAATTATCTTTATGTAATTTAATATCAGCCTTTCATTGTTAATATTAAAACGGAAAAAGGTGATAAAAGTAGTTTTAATACATAAAGGAAGCTAAAAATATATTATGTATAAAAAGTACATAACTAATGTCATATATATGATTTCTGATATCAACATCACTTTTTCTATGCACATACAAGACGCATAACGTTAAATGAAAAAGCATGCCAAAGGTTTATAAACAGGATTTTGAGATAAATTGCTAAAATTTCGTTAAACACGTTGTTTGATTAAACTTAAATAACACTAACGAAATTTTTTATCATAAAGTTTGCAGTGCCTTATCAAGGATTTACTGATTTATTATGTTTAAGTAGAAAAATAACACAGGCCTACAAAAAAAAAAAAAAAAATTGTGCCTATGATTTTTTAGCTGATTTTAGATATTTTTGGGACACTGAATCTAAATATGAAATCAGTTTTTCTCTATCAGCTCCACTTTTTTAGATATGTGAAGAGAACTAAAGATTTTTTAGAACTGAAGTCAGTGTTGAATTCAGGGGGGGGGGACCTTCTCCCCTCGGAGCAATGAGATGTCCCCCCCAGCAGATTTGAGATTCTGTGTTTTCAATGATAAAGTGAAATTCCCCCCGGAACTCTATAATGCCCCCCTCCCCCCCGGAGCCACAGAAATCCCTCCCGGAGAAAAGTGTCTGAATTCAGCACTGACTGAAATGAACTTCAACTCTTAAACTGGCTTTTGACACATGGGCCTGTCGCAACGCTCAAAGCGATCTGAGAGGCACTGAAATTTCAGAAGACCTTGAAAAAACAGAAAAACAGTAAAACTCAGGTTCTGCGCATGCTTATGATTTCGCGCCGCTCATCCATAAAGCCAAATGGAAAAGCCGCAAAGAGATAAGGTTAGTTTGTGAGTTTTCTCTGTGGAGGGTAGACGTTGTTGATCTTTTGCGATATTTGTGTTTAGTATAGGATTCTTATAAAGTTAATTTAAAACGTACTGTATTGTAGATTGTTGTATTTGTGTTGCTGAATATAATTTAAAGGAGTTCAGGTAGAAGAAGTTGTGTAAATCATCCTGATGTGTTTTGCTACATATGCGGAGAATACATGTTAAAGGAGAACAGAAAAAATGTTACTGACTTTGTAAAGAGAGCTTATCTTGGATACTTTGGTGTTAAACTTGGTGATCAGGATAAAACATGGGCACCGCATCAGGTCTGTAAAACATGTACAGAGCACTTACGACAGTGGACTAACGGGAAAAGAAAAAGTCTCAAATTTGGTTTACCGATGGTTTGGAGAGAACCACAAAACCACTTCGATGACTGTTATTTCTGCCTAGTAAATATTAATGGAATTAATCGAAAGAACCATAGTAAGTGGACTTATCCTGATTTAGTCTCTGCAAGACGCCCGGTTCCTCACTCAGAGGAAGTGCCGATCCCAACGTTTTACCAGCTACCAGAACTCTGTGAGGATGAATAGTGTCCCTCTGATCATCCTTCCGATACTTATGAAGGTGACAGTGATTATGAGGATATGTCATCTATGCCTCAAAGTTTCAACCAGGATGAGTTAAATGATCTCACCAGAGATCTTAACCTGTCGAAAGAAGCTTCTGAATTACTGGCTTCAAGATTGAAGGACAAAAATTTACTAGAACAAGGAACCAAAATTACCTTTTACGGCACAAGAGAAAAGGGTCTACTACCCTTTTTCTCCCAAGAAGACAATCTTGTATTTTGTCGCGAAATTAGAGGACTCTTGAAAAAAATGGGTCTTCCTGAATATTTTCCAGATCATTGGCGCTTATTTGTAGACAGCTCAAAGCGGAGTTTAAAATGTGTCCTTACACAATAGGAACAAATATGGTTCAATACCAATTGCTCACTCAACGAAAATGAAAGAAGAATATAACACAATAACTTTGGTCTTTGATAAGATAAAGTATGATGAACATCAATGGGTGATTTGTGTGGATTTAAAAATGGTAAACTTCCTCCTTGGACAGCAAAACGGTTACACCAAATATCCTTGCTTCTTGTGTCTTTGGGATAGCAGGGATAAAGCACACCATTGGGTTAGAAAAGAGTGGCTTAAGAGAGAAAACATGGATGTTGGGAAAAGGAATATCATTAATAACCCCTTAGTTGGGCGAGAGAAAATCATTCTTACCCCACTGCATATCAAGTTCGGCCTTATGAAGCAATTTGTAAAGGCTCTTGATAAGAACGGGTCATGCTTTGCATATATAGGAGAGAATATGCCCCAATTGAGTTATGAAAAAATTAAGGCAGGAATATTTGACGGGCCACAAATAAGACAACTGATTAAGGATCCTGGCTTCGTAAACTCGATGAATGAGACTGAGCGAAAAGTCTGGACTTCTTTTGTTGCAGTTGTCGAAAACTTTTTGGGCAAACACAAAGCAAAAAACTGTGGAGAACTGGTAAGAGAAATGCTAAATAGTTTTAAATCTCTTGGGTGTAATATGAGCATTAAGGTGCACTATTTACACAGCCACTTAGAGCATTTTCCTGAAAATTTAGGAGACACCAGTGAGGAACAGGGTGAAAGATTTCACCAGGATATTAAGACTATGGAGGACCGCTACCAAGGAAGATGGGATACGCACATGATGGCAGATTACTGTTAGAGTCTAAAAAGGGGCTGTTCAAAAATACATCCAAGAATGTCACGGAAAAGAAGCTTCCGAAATGTTCAGTAAGAATTGGTGCATAGCTGCCAACTTTTACGCTTTTTGGATACCACTAAAATTTTAAGGAGATTTTCGCCTTGTTTAATCATGATATTTCGACGATTGAATGAGATAATATTTTCTATAAAATTTTAGTGGTATGAAAAAAGCGTAAAGGTTGGCAGCTATGTTGGTGTCATCGATGACTTTTCCCTCTATCTTTGTGAGTAAATATATTTGTATAATATAATTTTTTAAAATATTATTTGAATCTATGCATATTATAATAATGAAAATTAACATTTGTACATTATATAAAAAAAAAACTGTGTTTATTTATTTTATTTTTATTTTTGTTTAATTCATGGTTTTAACTTAAATAGTGTAACATATATTTCACAAAATGTTCTATATCTTAAATATTTGAGCTTCTAGGCAAAATTTAATGTCATATTTGAATTCAGGACATCGAATTCATATAAAATCAGCTCCAAAAACCTAGGCACCAAAACAGCTGTTGGCTTGTGTAATCTGATAATAACGTATTACTAATATAATCATTCTGAAAATATGTTCTAAAACTAATGTTAAATATAGCATTTAAATATTTTTATAATTTTATTTGAATTAAGCAATATCTAAAGTAAACTATTACTTCAAATAAGAAAGATAAAATATGTTATTTAGGGTGTGTACAGTATTACCACAATTGTTTAATGTTATTTTTGCATTTTTTAAACGCAGATTCTGTAATTAAACAAAGTTTTTATTCAGTTTAAATATCAAAGTGAAGCTTTCTGATCTTTTAGAAAGGTGGCCTGAAAATTTTAAGGAATGTAAGAACTTTGTTAATGTAATACTGACAAGGAAGTTCTCGTTACAGGGCATACTCAGAATATGTTGAAAAAAAATGCTAGTGAAACTACTCATGTATGTAATAAGGGATCAGTCAAATTTAACGGCGGAATTTCAGTAGAAAGTCTGTAAAAAAAACAATATACTTTCGAATATTTGGCGCGAAAATACGAAAGTGACACGCGATTTGGCGAGCAGGATTTTTCCACGCCAAAAGCAAAGCAAACAATTTTAATGCATCTGAAAATTGTTTATTAATTGTTTTTTAGAATGCACGGTTTTTACTGAATTTAAACTTAATCAATGAAAGAGGTTATTATATATTTTTATATTACTTATATATGTTGCTTGTTGCTGTAGTTATTTAATTTTATCACTGTAAAAATATTTTCTATGCTTTGCAAGTTGCAAATATCTATTTTAAGTTATAGTCAGCTGACATTTGATTACCTTAATACATTTCCATATCAAAGATGAAGTCGCTTCCATAGCAACAAAATCAAATCGACATTGTTCTATCTGCCTTATTTTTGAGCTTGAAATAATTTAAATCAATTTAAATGTTGTTTTAAATCGTAATATATGAAATTTAAATTTTATTATAAATACATGTAAATAATATATGAAAAACTATAGCTAAAACAAACTAAAAATGACAAAACTATAGTTAAAACACATTAAAAATTACAAAACTAAAGTTATTTAAATTAAACTTATATAGACAAATTCAACATAAAAGTTTTTTCCTACATAAAAGCGTATTTTTTCTTTCATCGCCAACCGGTGATAAATCGCCAAATAAACGGCAATTTCGTTATTTTTTTACGGCCGCTGTATGGAGGTTCCGCGAAAATGTTTTTTATAAACATATCCCGTCGAGTCTCCATATAACGAAATCCATTGTTCCAGTAAAAAATTCGTTATATAGAGAAATTCGTTATATAGAAAATGAGTAAAAATTCCTATTTAATGTGTAAATTTGAACAAAAATTACTTTTGAGGTGTTTAATTAAGAATTTGAAATGTTTAACTACAAATATTAACCTAATATTGTATTTCTGAATTATTTAAACAGTTTCAAAAAAGAGAACATACATTTACCTAAAAGCATAATAAAAATCACATAAAAAGATTTACATTAAATTTAGACGAAGAAATCTGTAATTTTTCGCTGTTTTGATTTCAAAATTGTTATACTCTCCAAAAAATGTTCACACTTTAACAAGGAATGTAAAATTGTATCGGGAACATTTTCCTCCATTTCAATTATCATTCAACTTAAACTTCAATTACCTCTCTGATCCCGCTCTTACATGTGTAACAATCCAATTGACAATGTTTTAAGAAGTATGTTGGAAGGTGTGTGGGAGGGGTGGAATTCGTTGGGCATAAAAAACAAGGAGATTCAAGGTAGAAAAGTAAGATAAAAAACTCAGCACTGAGCGATAAATCACTAATCAGTGATGGAAAATTGATTCCATGTGATTTGGAAGCTTTTTTAAAACAATAAATAAAGAATATTTTATGAAAAAATTCGTTATACGCAGATAGATATTTCGCTATGTGGAGACTGTTTTTAATGAGATCATGGGAAAAAGGGACCGTTCCTACTAAAAATTCGTTATATAAAGAAATTCGATGTATGGAGTTTCGTTATAGAGAGACTCGACTGTATATCTATATGAGAAGAACGTTCTGTAATTTTTTCAGATTTTTCTGAGTATGCCCGTATGGAGACCTTACTTGTGATTTTTCTTTTAGTAATTTAAATGTAGTATACGTGTTTAGTTTTCAGGATTTTTTTTTGAAATTATCAAAACTGTAATTATATTGTCCGGTATAAAATTAAATCTGCAAAAAATGTACTAAGCTACTTTTTTTTTAGGTTTCCGGATTTTTTTTTAATAATGCCAATATATTGAATTAATTGCAATTATTTTCTGTAAATATGTTAAATAAAATGTATTGTTTATTTTAATACCTCTTTACAGAAAACCAATAAATGGTCTTCAATATTAAATTTAGTATTTAATAAAATCATCATACAATAGCTTCTAAAAGTACTTCTTTTATTAAATTCAAATTAATAAAGTATTTGAATATTATCATTTTCCAGTTTGAATAAAATTAGATTTTATTGAATTACATAAAATTTCATTATTAAAAGTTTAATGCATTATGTTCTTACTATGACTAAATGTTCTTACTTAAAAGTACATTCTCAGTTAGTTTATGCTCTTCATATAATTAATATAATTAATAGATTTATATTTTGAAATAGTTTGATATTTTGAAATACGTAGTTGCTTTTCTTTTGCATTCTATCTAAATAAAATGCGAAATCAAAGAATGTAAAATTGAATGATTTGAAATTATAACAATTTGTTAAACTATTATTTATAAATCTGGCAAGATTATGATTGAAATTCATTAAGAAACTGATGTTATATAAATGTAAAAGAAAGATAAAAATAGACAAGCAATGTTAACTAACCACTAACTAACCTATATAATTTATTCGAGCAACTTTTATCATCCTTTAAAACGATGTATAATTTGCTTGGTTTTTCTGAATACAGAATTATTCCTTAATTTCTAGCATAAATAGTTAAATTTAGTTTAAATCTGAAACAATTTTTAAATGATATATTATAAAATTAGTACCAGATTAAGTGAAATAAAATGATAAGATAGGTGAAAAAATATTATAATCAATCATAAAATAGAAATAACTGTAGAATTTAGTATTATTAGATAAAATCATAGTTATACAATATAACAACATACTTAACCCTTAACGGTCTAAGTACTTCTCCCAGCCACAGGCAAAGACATCTCTTGCACGAATTTATTCGGTTGGCACTATAAAGACTTTTTCGTTTTTGCTGGTATGTTTGAAACAGGTTAATAGGATTTTACCTTGCATCGATGATTCTTGGAGTATCATAACATTCACATTTTAGTATGCTGAAAGATATGTGACCAGTTTTGAGTTAAAACAACGACGCACAATCAGTAAATAGGAATACCAGGTGCAGGGCTCCCAAATGGTCCGCCAACTGAATACCAATATTTTTTTAGAAAATTTTTCTGTTTAGATTTTTCTTACAAAACGCCCCGAAACCACCTTTGAAAGTTAATTCTAGCACAAAGCAACCATAAAATTTTCTGTTAAAATTTATTGGTATTCAGTTGGCGGACCAATTGGGAGCCCTGCAGGTGTAAACAGTAGGTTCTTTATTATCCAGGTCCGCACAAATCGAGGTTTTCCGGCGGCAACGGCAACATAGCCGGTGCTGGAGAGGGGACGATCTACATTTTATCCTTACAGATACACGATCAGGAAGAAGGTATAATTTCATAATCACATTTTAGAGCATTGAATTATTGGCGAGCAGTAATTTACAAAACTATTAAGCCAGTAGAAATCTGCCGAGAATTCCATTGAAATGAGACATGTGTTCAAAACCGTTAATGTATTGTCAATGAGAAGGGTAAAAGGGAAACATATGAAATATTAATGCCAACGGATAACCGAGAAAATGTGGGGAACCGAAAACCACAAAGCCGCATTTTACAGGGGGGTTGCCAAATCATGGGAATAGGCGCGGCGAGTCGTTTGAAGGCATTGCAATTAAAAATAAGATATTGCAGACAAAATTTATGGTAAGAATTTATACGTTGGAAAGGAAAGATGGAGATGTAGTAACCCAATCAAAAAACAAGTTGGAAATTGCTCGTCAAACGTGGCAAATGAGGTGCGTTCGTACTATAACTAGTTTTAAAATTATTTTTTGCACCCCATATTGTACTGAATGTATAATTTTTTGCACTTCATAACGTGCATAGTCTGATACATCATTAAAATGCACTTCCAATAATTTTTTCGGAACACTTTTGACTGTCCCTGTAATTAAACTATACATCCGATTTTCCTAAAATTTGAAATAGCTCAACAAAATTTTGCAACAATTATATTTTTAAAATTTCAGACCATTCGGAAGTCTGTAATATCAGTAAAATGCACTTGCAATAATTTTTCCCATTGGCCGTAATGTAAAGAAAAACTTTTGGCTGTCCCTGTAATTAAACTATACATCCGATTTTCCTAAAATTTGAAATGGCTCGACAAAATTTTGCAACAATTATATCTTTAAAATTTCAGGTCATTCGGAAGGCTCTAATACCATTAAAATCCACTTGCAATAATTTTTCCCATTGGCCGTAATGTAAAGAAAAACTTTTGACTGTCCCTGTAATTAAACTATACGTCCGATTTTCCTAAAATTTGAAATGGCTCGACAAAATTTTGCAACAATTATATCTTTAAAATTTCAGATCATTCGGAAGGCTCTAATATCATTAAAATCCACTTGCAATATTTTTTCCCATTGGCCGTAATGTAAAGAAAAACTTTTGACTGTCCCTGTAATTAAACTATACATCCGATTTTCATAAAATTTGAAATGGCTCGAAAAAATTTTGCAACAATCACATATTTGAAATTTCAGACTATTCGGTTGGGTAGTTTTTGCTCTGTTACATGCGGACAGACGGACAGACGGACGGACTGAACGACGACTATAGGTGCTACGTATTTATATAATTACGAACGCACCTAAAAATAAAGAAAGGAGGCATGAGAAAGATCCCGCATAACAACCAAATTAAGCATGCAAGTGTACTGGGTAAGTTGTTCCTATGCGAGATAAAAGTAGCATGCCTCATTTAATATACAACTGCACTTTGCGGTTTTTGAGAATTAAGAGTGTGAAACGAGAATGTATTTCTAAAGGAAAAGAGCGATGAAAATAAATTTAATTTATGATTTTAAGACAGATTTAAAATATAGGAATATAGTAAAATAACCTTATTTTAAAAAGGGGGGTGGGTAAAGGAAAAATGTATTAATAGAATATGGGAAGGAAATATCCTTCACAGGCACCATTTTTTAACACTTTCCAACATAGCTGAAAAGTGTTTATGAATTAGGTTTGTCTGTCCGTGCTCTAACTCGCGTAAATATATAGAACAGTTGCTATGAAACTGTAACATGGTACCCAGATCGCATTTTTAATTTTCAGAAAATTTCCAGCAGGCTTTCTTTGAAAACCTGCAAAGTTTCAGCAAGCTCAGCATGACAAGACTGAAAGTTCATAACAAGACTGCAGCAAGATAACGCAAACACCGAAGTCACCACACTTTGAACTTGCAGCTAACTTGTCGTGCAAGTTAAATTCATGCGATATCAAATTTATTGCAAATTAACGGCAAACAAGTAATCAAAAATACTACAATTTAGGAATCTTTCCACGCCCCACTATCTGTTTACAACTGTTTCACTATAAGTTTAACCCTTCGGAGGGGTCCATAGACCTGATCAGATCTATTGATGCGAACACACCGTCAGAAGAGGCATGCATCGTTTTTATCACCATAAACAAGTTAAGGTCATATATATACACTTCAATATGAGCCTTTTTTTTTTGTATTTGTGCGATTTCTGCGTGTGTGCTGATTGTCTATTCTCTCAACAGAGGGATTTTTTTACTTTCGTCACTTTCATGAGTTAAAGACAGTCTTGCCATCAGTCTCACAACGAACTGCTCATGCAAGTGGAGAATAGTATATCTTGCGGGAAATTTGCTGCGAATTTCTCAATTCAAATTTGTCATGGCAAGATAATGTCAGAAAACTTGCGGCTAATGTTCATGCTATTTGGATATTGTGTATCACTATGCAATATTCGGTATTGAAAATGACGTGTGTAACATTAACAATTCATTTACAGGGCCACTCAAAATAATTCCGTTACATAACGGTCTATGTAGAAAAACGTTTGTCATGTATTTTAATGACGTTACAGTTTTTTAAACATATTGAAATTGATATACATCACTGAGGTGTACTACAAAGTTCTTACTATAGAATATGGTGCGCGTAGAACTTACCGTTTATTTACAGAGACACACAAAAGAATTTGGCTGTAGAAGAAAATGAGCAATAATTGAACTATTGAAGACTACGAACAATAATTTCAGGAAGTATGTTTTCTGTTGTGGAAAATTTAACTATTTCCTTTTTTTTATTGCTTCGTGTGTATAAATTCTATAGTCATGTACAGGATCACACAAAAGTTCTCAACAACATCTGTTTATTGGCTGAAATAGCTGAGTAGAAATTTTCAAATGTGCTATGCGTTTAAGTGAATCAACTTTTAGCATGTAAACGTATATATCTGTAGATCATATAAAGGACCACAAAAATAAAATCGTATATTTAAATGATTTCATGGAAATATCAGAAATCGGGCTTTCAAAGGCGTTTTCCAAATTGGTCATTTGGACGTCATCTTTCACCTTAGTCAACTGTGAGGTTTTGTTATAGTATTCTGAAAGTCAGAAAGTGTTTCATAATCTATGTTGTCGCACGATTCTTCGTTTTTGTTTTTTAATACACATTTTTACTTGCTCGTTGAACAGTGAACAGCAGTGCAGTTCCAGGGGCTACCTATTTGAAGATCAAATCCAGGCTCTGACGATGAGTTTGTGTATAGCACATCATAGAAAAAACAGGAAATGTTAGTCTAAGTGTAGTGAAAAACTACAGTGAATGTCAATAACTCCCAGCACCGCCGAGAGTCAAAGACTGAATGAGGGAAAAAGTCTATTTAACCCCTTGGGGACGAGTGACACGTATATGTGCCGCATGAAACGCTCAGAATCCTTGTTTTCCTCACCAGTAAAATTTTACTGTAAAATTTGCCTTATTTAATCAGCGCATTTTCTCGATTCAAGATGACACAAATTTCTGTTCTTAAAAAACGGTGACAAAAGATTAAAAATTTCGTAAAAGGCTCCCGTCCCGAAGGGGCTAAGTAAGTGGCCAGATAGGCAGCCAATAAGAAAATAGGGGCGGGCTTCACTGTTACATGAATTCAGCAGTAGAAACTTGCTCATTGTTAAGTGAAAGAAAAATTGACTAAAAAATATACTTTTAAAATATAGTGGTGCCCATAAAATATAAAAATAGAATCATCTATATAAAGCTTGGGAGGCTATTTGCCGACACTCGATCGCAGATGGTTAAACCTAATAGTGCATGCAGAAAGAAGTGTAAAAACTAACAGGGATTCTGCTTTTTCAGAATTTAGTGTAACCTCCGATGAAAAAAAATATATATGTATATATAAATAGTTAGTACAAAACGTATATCAATTTTAAGTATTTAATCGTAGTGCTTTGTTTTACGGCTGGCTTCTGTAACGTAACGTTATTTTTTGTAGACGACACAAAATAAGTTGGGAGAAAGAAATAGCATACCGTACCGGGGGCTAATATACGTCAAAGTCTTATTTTTATTTTCAACTCCATCATTAATTTAAATTAGTATTAATCAATTGCTATTAATCAAAATGTATCACTAGAAATTGAAAAAAAATAATTCATTTAAATTTTCTAACGAAAAAAAAAAATATTTTTTCTTTATCCGTAATTTTAAATGATAAATATGGCTTCACTATACTCACAGGAAACATTCATTTTCAGTGTTTCTTTTAATAAGCAATTTTAGAAATTACCAAATTGAATATAAGACTTTAAATATTCAATTTGTCAGTAGCGATTAATGTTTTCTCACATATTCCATATTCTTTACAAATATTATTTTATCTTCATTCAACTAATTTTCCAGAAAATGTTATAAAATACATTACTTTTTATTTTTACCAAACTAAGTTGGTAAACTATAAAAAAATAAATAAATAAACAAGTCGAATTTTCTGAAATCTACTTTTTTTTTCTTTTAAATATCTAATGTTTTTTATTCAGATTTTAAAATGTCATCTAACTCGAAATTTACATCGGGAAATATTTAAATTGGATTTTAAGTTCAATTTTGTTTCGGAAGAAGAAGCGTATTGTCATTGGAAATACATCATAGAAGACTTTTAAATGTAAGTTTGAATATTTTTAGTTTATACCATTTTTTTATACTGAATTTCGATTTTTGAATAGTCTCAGGTTTAAATCCATTCTGTATGGCCCAAAATAGAAATCTTAGAAATGCGATTTTGATATTACTGTTTTATTCCATTTGAAAATCAAATTTATTGTCTTTACGTATCGTTTGAAACCATGTGTGTGAACACTGGAAAACAAATAAAGATTTCCGATAATGCGATTGCTTCAATTCAAATATATTTAATTAATTTTAATTTTTTTAGATCTCGCGTGAAATGATAATGGTGACACAAATCCAAATAAAAGTATCATCAGATTTTCTCGTGTAACTTTTATGTTTTAGTGCAGCGCTTCCCAGCCTTTTTTTTTTCACGTACCCCTTCCTTAGCTTTTTTATTTCCCCCATTTCTCATAAACACGCCCCCTTCCCCCTCCACTACACTAGATAACTCAAACATAGGCGTAACCAGGGGGGGTGCCCTGGGTGCCCGGGCACCCCCCCCCCCTCCACGCTTGTGCAGACTCAAGCACAATTATTTTTTTTAAATCGAAATCTACAAAAGAAAAAAGAAGTGAAAGCAGAGTTCAATTAATTTAGCAAATTAGTTTAGTTCAAAAAACTAACAGCCTACGTTTTGAACTCTGATAAAAACAAGTGGGTAAGTGTGGTCACAGATCGCACAGAGGGTTTCGTTTAATATTTCTTTCAAAACACTATCCTTTTGCAAAATCTGTTAGCTCCACAATTCGCAACTAGAGAGCTCACTCTATTCTAAACAAGCGTCTGCCCGACAAAACTCCATTTTAGAACCTATTCGCACTTATATTAGTCGAGAAAATTGGACCCATAAAACTTAAAATATTAAAGCCCTCTTGGCCAAGTGGAAATAAAATATGAAAGGCTATTGTACATAAAATGAAAAAGTGGCCGAAGGGTTGCCAAATGATATATATGAGATGAGGGGTTTGGGGAACAATTGACCCCACCCCCTCTCGGAGCCTTCAACTGAAACTAGCTCGCTGTAGCTTAATTAGCGGCTAAGTTAGAAAAAATGCTTAAAAAACACAAGTTAGAGCCCAGAGGAGTCAATAATATATGACTTTTTGAAAAATTTATCATTTGCCGTGTGATCACAAGTGTTCAGCTATAAGTATGCAAAATTTCATGTCTCCAATTTAATTAAGGGCTCAGTTAGAAAGAATTGACTAAAAAACCCAAGCTGGAGTCCAAAGGGTTAAATATAAAACTTTTTCGAAAAAAAAATATTTGTCGTGTGGTCTCAGGTGTTCTGCTATAAGTATACAAAATTTCATGTCTCCAACTTATTTATGGGTTTCATTTAGAAAGAATTGCTTAAAATATATATGTGGGAGCTCAAAGGGTTAAATGTAAGACCTTTTTCAAGATTTTATAATTTGTCGCCTGGCCTCAGGTGTTCTGCTATAAGTATGCAAAATTTCAAATCTCCAATTTAAATATGGTCTTAGTTAGAAAGAATTGCTTAAAATACACAAGCTGGAATCCAAAGGGTTAAATATAAAACGTTTTTTGAAGTTTATTATTTGTCGTGTGATCTGAAGTGTTCAGCTATAAGTATGCAAAATTTCATGTCTCCAACTTAATTATGGGGCTCATTTAGAAAGAACTGCTTAAAATATATATGTGGGAGCTCAAAGGGTTAAATGTAAGACTTTTTCAAGCTTTTATGATCTGTCGCCTGTTTTCAGTTGTTCTGCTATAAGTATGCAAAATTTCAAATCTCCAATTTAATTATGGGCTCAGTTTGAACGAATTGCTTAAAATACACAAGCTGGAGTCCAAAGGGTTAATTATGAAACTTTTTTCGAAATTTATTATCTGTCGTATGATCTGAAGTTTTCAGCTATAAGTATGCAAAATTTCAAGTCTCCAATACAGTTAGGGGCTCTGTTAAAAAGAATTGATTAAAACACACAAGCTGGAGTCCAAAGGGCTAAATATAAAACTTTTTCGAAATTTATTATTTGGAGTGTGATCTGAGGCGTTCAGCTAAAAGTATGCAAAATTTCAAGTCCCCATTTCACTTAGTGACTCTGTTAAAATTAATTGCTTAAAATACACAAGCTGGACTCCAAAGGGTTAAACAAAAAAACTTTTTCGAAATTTATTATTTGCCGTGTGATCTGAGGTGTTTAGCTACCAGAATACAAAATTGCATGCCTCCACTTTGATTAGGAATTCTGTTATAAAGGAATGCTGAAAATACACAAATTGGAGCCCAAAGGGTTAAATATAGCACTTTTTCAAAGTTTTATGATTTGTTGCGTGGGCTCATGTGTTTAACTATAATAATTCAAAATTCCATGTCTCTAACTTAATTAGGGGCTCTGTTAGAAAAAATTGCTTAAAAAACACAAGTTGGAGCCCAAAGGGTTAAATATAAAACTTTTTTCAAAATTTTATGATTTGTCTTGTTGTCTCAGGTATTCAGCTATAAGTATGCGGAGTTTCATGGCTCCAACCTTATTAGGGGCTGACTTAGAAAGAATTGTTGGAAATACACATGTGGGAGCCCAAAGGGTTAAATTTAAGACTTTTTCAAAATTTTAGGATTTGTCGTTTCATATGAGGTGTTCAGCTATAAGTACTCAAAATTTCAAGTCTCCAACATGTATAGTTTCTGAGAACGGGCTCTGTGACGGACAGACAGACAGACAGACAGACAGACAGGCAAAGGAGCGAGACGAATAGGGTTTCGTCAGATGAACGAAACCCTAAAAAGAATTCCATGGTTGTTGTTTTTTTTTAAATTATGTTCTTTATCTTTTTTAAAACTAGAATATTTACAAGAATCTGTATTAGTCACAGTAAGTCAAAAAGGAGGTTTTATAATCCCACTTTGACGTTTTTTTTTTTTTTTTTTTTTTGTGGAAGATTTTTTTAAACATAGTTCATTCTATTGCATGTTTCTGCAATTTCATGAGAAATTAACGCAAGTTCTTGATGAGGATAGAAACATAAATTATTTGTCTCTTTGATTTCGCAGTCTAAAATCTAGAAAGGAGCAAAAAAATTTTAAAGGGAATGCAGATGTAAAACAATAATTGTAAAATGCGAGTTGCCGGGGGAAAAGTGGAGGTGCACAGACCCTGCCTCCTTTGAAAATGAAAAATAATAGCACAAAAGATTAAAATTAATCTGGAATTGGTTGGTTGGTTGAATTTCGTGTTCCGCGACCATATTTTGGCATTCGTAAAAGGAATATGGTTGCAGTCTTTCTAGTCAATATAGTAATTTTTTTCCTCTGAAAATTTCTATGCGCTTTATGGAGTTTCTTCTCGTTTCGCGGGGTTCTTTTGAAACTAGGAAAAGGACCCGGTTTCAATCTTTTAACCCAGTGCAGTAAATTTTGACGAAATTCGCGATTTTAATTTGCAATCATTTCACGATATTTACAATTTTCCCAAAAATAATTTGACGAAATTCACGTCTTTCTACGCGATTTTTTGTCGCTATCCGCACTCTTCACCACTAACCATTGACAAAATTCGAATTTTTCACCGCGATCCTTTGACGAAATTCGCATTTTTTACCGCAATATTTTGACGAAATTGGGATTTCTTTAACTCGATCCTTCGATGAAATTTGTGTTTTCTTTACACGACGTTTGACGAAATTCGTTTTTTCTTTCCGCAATCTTTTGACGAAATTAGCATTTTATTTCTGCTATCCTTTGACGGAATTCTCGTTTCCACCGGGATCCTTTGACGATTTTTTTCTCTTTTTTTTGACGACCTATTCACGATACTGATTTTTTTACAGGGGTCATATGTCGAAATTCGCGATAGTTTTGCGCGACCAATCGGGAAAATTCTCGATATCTTTCCATACCAATTATCAAAATCCTCTACTTTTTTCCGCTACTTTTTGACGAAATTTTCAACATTTTCTCGTCAATCATTTATCGAAATTCGTAATTTTTTTGCGCAATCTTTGACGAAATTCGTGATTTCTTTCTGCACTCTTTTATCGAAATTCACGATATTTTTCACGATCCTTTGAAAAAATTCTCAAATTTTTCCGGGACCGAGTCACGAATTCTACAAAAGAAGTTCCACAAAAGAAATAAAAATCGCGGACTTCAAAATTTTTTTTTAAATACTCACTGAAGAATCATAGATCTGTGAAAGAATTTTGAGGGCGGAAATACTGCGCAGTATTTTTTATTATGCGGGACTTTCCTTTTCTGTGCACAAATCACGCGATCTCGCACGTTATTTCAAACCCTGCGCCTCAAAAAAAACTTCATTACTAGTGGAGTTTCGCTGGTTGATTTTTTTTTTAACGGACATAGAATTAAAAAAATCTAGGATTTTTTTTTTGTTTGGGGGAGGGAGTGTTGCCTTCGGCAACGTACCCCCGACCAAGTTACGACCGCTTCCGTCTCGAAACAAATAAATCCTGAATTATCGCTATTTTTTTTTCCGAGCGAAATTAAATTTTCAGCTTTCTTATAAGAACTGATTTGACATTCTTCTAATTCGAATTTAATCACCGCAATTGCAAAAATTACCAGACAGTTTTTTGTTTAAAAAACAAGTCAAGAAACTGCCAGAAAGGGCAAAAAACCCCGCTAAAAATCGCGTTAAAAATTGGGAAAATATTAAAAAACAGCAGGGAACGAAATTAATTAATTGGGTAAAATATTTAAACCAGATTCCTTTTAGGAACGCGAAAAAAACCCCTCTAAAAATAAGATAAAAAAATTGTTACAAATTGAAAAATCGCTGTAAGAAGCTCGAAAAACTTTATTGAAAAGAAGACAAAGATTACTGGATAAAATATATAAATCGGATTCTTTTTTACTAATTTGAAAAAATTCGCATAAAAAATTAATTGGAAAATTCCAGAAATTGTCTTCGATATGCATGACTTCAGGCGAACAGGTACTTTCCTGTCAAATCTTGCGGCTGTGGGGACTGCATTGTTTTTAAGAGTTCTGTGCGCGCGCGTACACACACACACACCCAGACACAGACAAGCACCTATCTTTATAATAATAGTCTCGTCATGATAATATAATTTTTATCATCTTGACAAAATTTAGTGTATACAGTAGACGCTCAATTTTGCGAACCTCTTTTTTACGAATTCTTTTACGAACTGATCAGGGTTCGTACGTATCAGGGGATTCCTGGGATTTTAGGTGTTTTAGTACCAGAAATTTCGTAAAGTACTTGCCGCTATATCTGAAAATAGATTTTTTTTTTTATTAAATAAGCCGAATATTACTTTACGAAAATTCTGGTAAAACGGCCTTGAAGCGTACGAACCCTGCTGATGTACTGGTCCCGACCAGCATCCCATTGAACTAATGTTATTCCCATTTACGAACTTTCGATTTTACGATGAATCCACTCGAGTATTTAAAATCGAGCGTCTACTATATTATCATGACCTGCTTTACCTAATACATTGGACACATTCTGAGGTAAAAACATGAATTATTAATGAATATTGTAATTATTTATTATATTATAATAATTATTTATATGCACTTTACTCCAAAATTTCTTGGGTCCTCCCCGGGGATCCCTAAGAAGTAATGGAGTCACATTCTGAAAAACTTTCGTGGATGTATACAGCAGGGCCGAAACTAAGGGGGGGAGGGGGGGGGGGCAGAGGGGCATGTGCCCCGGGCGCCAGAACAAAGGGGGCATCAAATGAAGGATTATACCTTTTAAATAGATCATTTCTTCTGATGGACTGATGGCTTCTATTATTATGAAACAGCCATTATAAATGAAGTGTTAGGTGAAGATTAAAGAGCAGTCGTAAAAAGTTAGAACTCTGATTTTCTGGTCAGAATGGGAAGAAAAAAAATGGCCATATTTAAAAAAAAAAATTATGGCCATTTTTTTTCTTCCCATTCTGACCAGAAAATCAGAGTTCTAAAAAAAATTATGGCCATTTTTTTTTCTTCCCATTCTGACCAGAAAATCAGAGTTCTAACTTTTTACGACTAAAAAAAAATTATGGCCATTTTTTTTTCTTCCCATTCTGACCAGAAAATCAGAGTTCTAAAAAAAATTATGGCCATTTTTTTTACTTCCCATTCTGACCAGAAAATCAGAGTTCTAACTTTTTACGACTAAAAAAAATTATGGCCATTTTTTTTCTTCCCATTCTGACCAGAAAATCAGAGTTCTAACATTTTACGACTGCTCTTTCATCTTCACCTAACACTTCATTTTTAATGGCTGTTTCATAATAATAGAAGCCATCAGTCCATCAGAAGAAAATAACTCGGTGAAAGCGGAAACTCGGTTAAGCAGAACTCGGTTAAGCAGGGCTCGGATAATCGGGAGTCTAACTGTATATTTCATTTTAAAAATGATCTTTAGAATATTTTTGTTGGTGTTCAGAGCGGACTCATGAATCCCGTGACCTCCCCCTTGGATCCACCATTGTAGATAACGTAGTTCAGTACGACATATTTTAAATTTTAAAATAAGTCGGCTATTAGAAAATTAGTAAAATTCTCTGTGTAAATATACTTTGCGGAAGAGGGGAATATATCAAGAGCCAAAATACATGCTTTCCCCGGGTGCAAAAAAGGCTAGTTTCGGCCCTGGTATACAGCATGTATTATCTGAGATTTATCATCTGTCAAAATTTCATCTACAAGACTTTGACATAGATAATGTTAGGACTCATGCAATGCCCCTGTGCCTATAGAAGTTTCCAGCATGATTAAAGGCCTTTTTGATTCTTTATAAGAAGTTAGGGTGGCCAAAAGGTTTTACACTTGTGACCACACTTAGTCACTGTCTTATTTTACTGCTGCAAGGTGATTTACATTTCTTTTTTTACCATTAGATTCAGTTT
This sequence comes from Maratus speciosus, assembly GCA_963932465.1. Taxonomy (NCBI): domain Eukaryota; kingdom Metazoa; phylum Arthropoda; class Arachnida; order Araneae; family Salticidae; genus Maratus; species Maratus speciosus. The sequence goes on along the minus strand of OZ010791.1, from coordinate 602,901,894 downwards.
TGAAACCCTTCTCACATCCCCTCACGCAAGCAAAAATCGCGTTTCAGCCCTTAAAAAAAAAAAAAAAAATACTACACAATTATGAGTTCTAAGAGCAAAACCTGTCTAAAACAGAAATTCGACCGGTTTCATGGGGTTCCGTTTTAGCAAGTTTTCCTATATAATATGTTGTTTTTATCCAACATATTCAGGTTAAAAAGTCTGGGCATCCCCCCATTCAAAAGGCTGGTTACGCCTATGTCAAACACGCTTTTTCTTTTTAAATTAATAATCTTCTTATCACAACCATATAATAAATCGATGCAAATTACACTGACATTTCTAAAATTTTATTTTTTTTTATCTTGCATTTTAAAGTTAATATTTCTTTTTATAATATTAACCAAACATTAACAAAAATCAATGTAGCGTCAAAATAAATTTAATTAAAAAGGACAAAAATCACTCAAATAATAAGTAAACACTTCAAATTAAATGCTCATTAAAGTGACGGAAGCTTCTCTATTAACACTTAACGGACTTTCGCTTTAAATACATAATTCTATTTTTATATTCTATACATGTTAGTGACGTAACTTTGCCTATCCGAAAACGAAAATGACGGCCATCTTTTCGACACGTTTTAACAAAAACTTTAAAACAAGAGGCTCTAATGTAATTTGGAACAATGGAACAATTTGTATGAGTTCTGGATTCATTCGAATATCAAAAACATTCATTCTGACCATTTGACGAAGTTGAATAAATATCTTAAAAAGTTTGAAATAAAAATTCTGGTGTGAAATGTTTTAACCCTTTCAATGGCGGTGGCTAGAGGTTCTAGTCACCTAGCCACCTAATTTTAATTCTAAAACTGAAAAATGGCACCAAGAATATTTTAATAAAATTGTGCTTTTGTAAGGAACGTAAAAATAGCTGGTTTTTATTTGGTAAGAAATCCGTTTAAATATTCTGGTGTCAGTCAACTATTTCATTATTTTACGATCAGAATTCTTCTGCCCCTGAAAGGGTTAAGAAAGGATATATAAAATTTCTACAGGCTAGAAAAGTTAAACCACAGCTGCCAACTCTTACGCTTTGTTCATGCCACTAATTTTGATCAGAAAAATTTATATTATTTAAACCTATGTTTTCGATGGCTAAATGAGACAAATTTTTCAGCTTAAAAATAATGGTAGAAAAAAAAGCTTAAAACTTGTCAACTGTAGTTAACCCTAGATCTACCGGGAATTTTATTCAAGTTTTAATAAAACGTTCTACACCAGAATTTTTATTTAAAACTATTTAACTTATTTATTTACCTTATTTTTGTCTGGTTTATATACTTAGTTTATTTTAAAGAAATTTCTGGTTTGAATGAATATTTTGTATGTACCTGTCGGGTCCAATGGACCCTTCTGGTAGACGGAGGGTTAAACACCCCTGATTGTTTAGCAAGATTATCAAAATTTTACAGATACTTATTTGATGTTAACTTTCAAATAGAATTATTTTAAAGCGAAAGAAAGTAATTTGAGGAGAATCACAAAGAATCCCTTTTAAGCTATTTGGTTCAAGTAGAATAATTTTATTGCGCTGAATTAAGAACAATAGAAAAATTCAATGTTTGGGTGAATTTTAACATGAAAATATCATCGTAAATAAATATTTTAAATATAACAGGCATATCTGAATAGATTGATATCGCTATCACTTTTCTTCAACTATTCGAGAATTAGTGAGATATGTTAAAATTTGTTTCCAAGAACTGTATGCATGACTGTTCATATTAGCATATAAATAGAATTTTCTTCCTTATTTATGTTTCCCTATAAAGAATTCAATTTTCTAATGCTTGAATACGCCCTAATCAGCATATTGCAAAGGCTTTCTCTATCACTACACAATTCTCTGTAATATGCTTGGCTCAACACACCAAAAGAAAAACAAATAAACTCCGCCCATCTCCAGAAATAAGACATGAAATGCTTAAGATTTATTTTTCTAGAAAAATGATGCGGTTATCTTGCATTTGGAGAAAACCATCGTCTTAAAAAAGAAATGTTAAGCATGGTATTTTGATATAAAATACTTTTGGTAGTTTTATTTGCCTATTGGTATATTTCCCTGTGAATAACTTTACCTCATGCTCATTAACAGTGTTGCCAAATTTAGCGAATTTTTTATTAAAAGACTTAGAATTCCAATCCGAAAAATTTTAATAGTATTTCTTTACTATTTTATTCACATAATATATACTATCCAGGGCTCGCCGTGTTACTAAACTTTTCACGCTTTGCTACTACTATTTTAAAACGATAATCTTTATTGAATAATTATATTATAGATGTTAAAGAAATCTACCACGAAGAATTTTTTATTTAAAATACTGGTCGCAGTATGCGAAAGTTTTAGTAACCCTGCGAGCCCTGATTATGATATAAACAAAGATATTCAAAAAAGTTTTTTATAAAAAATCCGCCAGATGTGGCAATACTTTATATTAATTATCCCTTTGATTACTTGTTGATAAAAGTACATCTCAGTGCGCCAATTTTTGAGAATTAATCACTTATATTATTACAATACTTTCGAGAAAAAAATCTACCAAAAAGGAAAACAAATGTTGAATTGTGATGGTGCAATTGCATATAAAAGTAATCGTTAGTGCTCGTCAGTAATCAAAGAGTTTAGGAAATAAGAAACATTATTAGATTAAAGTAATATAGCGAGTGATTCAAAATGTATAAATAGACGACTGATTATCGCTGATACCGTTAATAACACGTATCCAATTATAACTAGAATACAAATCATATATATATTTTAGATATAACATTTGTTTTGAAAGGGGTCGTGCACATTTTAAAACATAAAATTTAATTTTTTTATAAAGCTCCCTTTTCTTATATTATATTTAAACAAGTTGGAAATTGCTCGTCAATCGTGGCAAATGAGGTGTGTTCGTACTATAAATAGTTTTATAAATATTTTTTGCACCCCATACTGTACTGAATGTCTATTTTTTGCACTTCATAAGTGCATAGTCTGTAACATCATTAAAATGCACTTTCAATAATTTTTTTCCTACTGGCCATCATGTAACGGAAAACATTTGACTGTCCCTGTAAATAAACTATACATCCGATTTTCATAAAATTTGAAATGACTCGGCAAAATTTTGCATCAATTATATAATTAAAATTTCAGACCATTCGGATGGCTGTAACATTATTAAAATGCACTTGCAATAATTTTTTCCCATTGGCCGTAATGTAACGGAAAACTTTTGACTGTCCCTGTAATCAAACTATACATCCGATTTTCATAAAATTTGAAATGGCTCAACAAAATTTTACAACAATTATATATTAAAATTTCAGATCATTTGGTTGGGTAGTTTTTGCTCTGTTATGTGCGGACAGACAGACGGACTGAACGACGACTATAAGTGCTTCGTATTTATATAATTACGAAAGCACCTAAAAAAGTTGCGCACTGCCTCTAACAACGACGTTAAATGCATCACATTCTTTTCAAACTTAATTAGTTACAATATTTTGAGTTTTCTGGCACTAAAGACGTTTCATTGCAAAGGAACTCCACTCCCTTGTGGGTGATCTATGGATGAGTAATTGCGTAACGCATCTTAGAGGAGCAATAAAAATAGATTCTAACTTTTAACTGAACTACCATAAATGTACAACAATAAAAATATATAAAAATATAATTAAAGAGCTAAGGAAAGATCTGTATCTCAAAGAGGTAGAAGATGAAGTGATTAGGAGAATATGGCAGGCCTGTAATTTCGGATTGGCTAATCTGAAATTGGGAGGGCGGAGCTTCGTTGGAATGAAACATGAAGTCCGAAAAGTAATTGAAGAATTTGGAAAATATAACTAAAAAAATTAAATATTTATATATAATATTGACAAAAAGATTAATTTAGAGAATTCTAGATAGAATAAAAGGTTCAAACTGTTTAAAGCTGTCGACTGACTCATTATAGCCGGAGTCAACAAGAAAATTAAGTGAATTTACTTATCTATTTTTTTTAAAGGTTTTATTACATACAATTAAATAATATAAAAAAAAAACATATAAGAATACCATAATTATTCTTTTAATCCGTTCGATGCATTATAACCCTTGTCACACTTAACAGTTCCCAAATCAGGCCTGAGCGCTGACACAAAAATGGCGACTAGCGAAGGCGGATTTTTTTTAGCGTGTGTACGGTCCCTTAAATATTCGTACCAATAAATTTTTAAGTTTTTTCAGCTTTATTTTTTTAAAGATTAAACGACTCAGAGAAATCTTTAATAAAATAAATATGTCTAAGTTTAACCCCTTCGGGACGGGAGACTTTCACGAAATTTTTAAGCTATTGCCACCGTTTTCTGAAAACAGAAATTTGTATCTTCTTGAATCGAGAAAATGCGCGGATTAAATAAGGCAAATTTTACAGTAAAATTTTACTGGTGAGGAAAAACAAGGATTCTGAGCGCTTTATGCGGCACGTATACGTGTCGCTCGTCCCCAAGGGTTTAAGGGACCGTACCTACGTAAAAAAAAAATCCGCCTTCGACATCCGCCATTTTTGTGTCAGTGCTCAGGCCTAGTATTCAGGGGGCGGGGCCCAAAACCAGGCTTGGGTAACGCACTTTTCGCTCTTTTCGCTTTGTATAAAGCTTTCCGTTTCATAAAAATACGTTCAACATTTGTTTAATATACTGTGTATGATATTACTGAGGTGCGTGACACTTCGAACATCTACTAATTAAACATTTTTCAAATTCAAAGTTAATATACGTATACGTATTTATTTTTTAGACTTTTTTTAAAGCGTAAATCTTCTGTTTTCACTTGGTTATTTGGATGTATTAACTTTCGCCGCAATTATTATTTTATTTAAACACATATGTAAAAAAAAGCAGTTTTCATACCTGCTCTGTTGTATTTCAATATTTTAGACACCGTTTATTCATAACATTTTTGAAATTTTGCGTTAATCCACAATACTTTGAGAAAACTTGGAAAATATTTGCTTCAATTCATAAAACTTTGGAAAAAAATGCACTTATAATTATGTTGTATATTTTCAAATATGTATATTATACACTCATAAAGTTATATGCTATTAAAATTTATAATTTTATACTTTTTTTTAAAATTCCTATTTAATGTTTAAAAAACATAAAACGGATCTAATAATGTTTTTAAAAGTTACGAGTATAACTCTGAAAAACCTTATAGTACTATGTACAGTCGTGGAAAAAAAAGTAAACCCCCCCCCTACTAACTCCTCAACAAATCATCATAGAAGAAAGTTACTGGTACCGAACGATTGGAAATAAAGTCTACTTTTAAATGATATATATAAAATTTTCTTAGGGGTCATCTACATATTAAAACGAATCCTAAATTCATTTTTTTCAATGGCAATACCCAATTTTAACGAAATATTTCAAATCTTCGGTTCAAACTATGCCTAGACACCAAATTTCAAGTCATTTGAATGATAAGTTTTTGAATTATAAACATTCAAAATTTAGTGCTTGTAATGTTAAATTCTATTTTCATATTTTTATTTATATCTCCCGAAATTATGCTCCTAATGTGCTAATTTTTTTGTGTGGTAATAATACTAATATACCCAAACATAAATAAGCTGAATTTGCAATTTTTATAATTTTATGATATGAATTATGAATTATGAAATTAATATTCAAAAAAATTATGAATTGCAACCTACAATTTTTTTGATGGATTTAGATTTATTAAGACCTGCTTTATGAGAATTAAAAAATTTCACATTTTTCTTCCAAGTAGTTTTCAAATTATGCTTAAAAAACGGCAAAATGATGGTTTAAGGGGCCGTCTATGATGGAAGTGAGTAGACATTTTGAAATTTATTCTGCCGTACTGTAATTTAACTCGCTTCATTGACTCCTTGAGTGGCGCTTAAGGTGCCTTGATCAAGGAAGCGGCTATCTCGGTTAACAATCCTATACGGAATTTCAATTTGGATACAACCCTTAAAATGCGCTCGTTTTAAAATAATGAATTTCTCGGAAACTTATGGTACGAATTGCATAAAAATTCGTTTTTAGGCTAATTGAATGGTGTAGAGTTTATTTATGCTGTCAGAATTGGGCACTGCTATTGAAAAAAACAAAGTTATGGTTCGTTTTAATATATAGGTGGCCCTCTAAGCAAATTTTATATACATCATTTAAAACTAGACTTTATTTCCAATCGTTCGGTACCAGTAACTTTCTTCTACGATAATTTGTTGAGGAGTTAGTAGGGGGTGTTTACTTTTTTTTTTTCCACGACTGTACTTTAAAACACAGGCATTGAAAAATATTATAATAAATGTAAGAAAAGCTTTTTTGAATTGATACTTGGGATTTTTTCGAATTTATAAATATTTTTAAAAAAATGTGTATTAACAAAACGAGTAAACAAAGTAAACCAAAAACTTCTTAAATAGCCGTAATAGCTTAAATAACGTTTTAGATAATTAAAAGAAAAATCTTTAAATTTTTTGTGTACACTAATACAGAAATTTAAATTATGAAATTATTAAAAATATAGTCTTTCTAGAGAACATATTGTTACGTCCATTCTTATGTGAGAAAGGATAGCACAATTTCAGAAAGAACAACTTCTGTCTTTAATCAACAATTTACTTTATTTACAAATAATTAGAAAATGAGTTAAAATCGGTATCAAAATATTAATAAATATAGGTCCATACAACTCTTAATTTTGGGAACAGAATAATCATTGGCACGCCAGATTCTGCGATTAACTAACACGATGTCAAGTCTATCTAAGTTTATAATCTAGGTATTGGGCTTCGGTTCAGTAATATCAAACTGTCTAACTCTCAAACAAAAACTAGGTTGTATAACATTTAAAATTTGAAAAAAAAAATAGATGTCATTACGATTAAAAGTTTTAAACAATCAAATATTTTTTTATCATTAATATATATATCCTTAAATTTTTAGTACACACTAAAGTATTATCAGAAAAAATTTTAATTACAAATTGTGAGTGCAATATTATTTTATATGGATTATCTCAATGCCTTAAAACAAATAAAAATTATGGAATATATTTTGAAATAAAAATTGAGTTTTTATTCTGTTGCTATACCAACATATTTTTATTCTCACAATATGCATTTTTGAAATTTCTAGATCCATGCCTGTTTATTAATCTGATTTAAGTTGTTGATTTAAGGTCCCATATTGCTTACAAACCCCTACATTTCATCGAAAAAAAAAAAAACTAGTTTTGAGTACATTTAAGTATATAAGTACTAAAAACTAAAACTAATTTCTATAAATTTCAGTAATTGTAACACAACGATTTCACTAGGCGAAGAATATTTAAGTTCACCTCTTACATATACATCTTCTGAATATGCAACTTTATTTTTAAAATAGAATTTTGAGAAAACTGGAATTTATATTGTTTCATAATTTCTTTACAACGAGAATTTTCTGATTTTTTACGTACTACATCCCACAATTTCCCCCCTAACCAGCTGATATACAGAGCCTGATTATCCACGGGGCAAATTCCTACCACTAAACATAAACAGAAAATTTTGCCTCATTCATGGCAGATATTTTACGTGAATACGGCGTTTATATAAGGCGAACTTTTCTTTTAAAATTTATTGGTGTAAGTATGCCCCGTTGGCAGGGTTGGCAAGTTTTTGACACATGTCAGTTTTTGACAGTTTAAACTGCGGTTTAAACCGTCATGTCAAAAACCCCTTGTCAAAAACATCAAATACTTACAGTGATCTGTAAAATTTCGTATTAAATGTCACGCATTAGATGTAATATTTAAAATTCACTATTACTGTAATTGTATAATTAGTATATAGTATTAGTAATAATTACAGGTTTTTGACATGTGTCAGTTTATGTCGGTTTAAACCATAGTTTAAACCGTCATGTCAAAAACTTCAAATACTAAATTGATCAGTAAAAATTCAAATTAAATGTCACACATGACAACATTACATGTAATATTTTAAATTCACTCTTACTGTATATCAGTAATTAGTACATAGTAAAGTATTATTGTTAAGTACAACTTTTTAACAGGGTAAAATTTTCATTTATTTATTTATTTATTTATTTATTTATTTTGTAAATTTGTGTTTTTTTTAAAAGTAGACATTAAGCTCACCTGAGCTGTACAATTTTTCTCTTACTTAAAATCGTTTTAATTTCGCTTACTTTTGAGAGCTTAAAGCATTAGCTAGCTTTTTTTATGGGGAAAAAAAACTTAGAAAAGTGTAGATTTTTTTGTATATATAACAAGATAATGTGCATCAATGTTATTCTAGTCTAGGCAATAACCATTGCATTCAAAATTGAAATTGGATTATTAATTTTAAACATTTTCAAAATAAGAGAAGTAATAATAAAAAAAAAAGCTTAAAGTCAAAATCTTTTTAAAACATGCTTTCTTTCAATATATAAAAATGTTTTCGATTTTAAAACTGAACAAAATTGGCTCGGTCATCTAAAAGAAAATTCCTATAAGCCCATATTGAAAAAGTGCATAATTCATCCCAACCATCAGGGGCAAGGGTTGACTGCTGTATCAGTTGATTCAGCTCGCGCTTGAGCTACGGAGAGAGTTTATGGATGCTTACCCATACTGATTGTGTATGAAGGAAGCTAAAGAATCCCCTTTCCAGTCTTCTTATTTCAGTGCTATAGGGAGGACTCCATTGTTTGGTGGAAAGGTATCACTAAATGCAACAGCTTTTTGAGCCTGCTTCAAAACTTGCTCATCTAGCAATGCTTTTGCTATCAAGTCCTACTAGCTCAGCATCAATTAAGAGACAGACTATTTTCTTACGCTTCATGCACTCTAAACTCCAAAAATCTTTTGGGTGTAAATAAATGTGATAAACGCGTGGTGTGCCGCAGCATGCTGCGGAGTAAAATTGATCCGGATTGTTTAATTGTACAAAATTATTTTCTTCTGGTTGAAAAAAAAATTATTGCAAATAATATATTTTTTAAATTATTAAATTTCAATAAAAGATCCCATAAATCATTGACTTATTTAATGTTTACGTATTGTTAAAATGTTTTAGCGTGTTACATGTATTTGGCAGTTTTCGACGGTTTAAACCAGTTTTCGACAGTTTAAACCAGTTTATGACAGTTTAAACCAGTTTTTGACGCTTGTCATGTCAAAAACTAGTTTCTGACGTCAAAAACCCAACCCTGCCCGTTGGTAATCAGGCCCTGCTGATATACATATATTTTTTTATTTAATTTAGTTTAATTTTTTTAATTAATTTCATCTAATATCGAATAATTTATAAGCGATATATGAGTGACTGTATTGTTCTTATTAATAGAGAAGAAATAAATCAGGATTGGATTTATCTTGCTGATCACATTCTTTTTTATTTAAGAAAAGTTTATTTCCTTTCATGTATCTCGACAACTCATTCTTCTCTCTTTAATTTTTTAGCAGAATCATTAATGAAAAGTAATACTAAAGTAGTAGTAGAGCTGAAAATTTTTATATAGAAACTGATTTATATCTTACAATTTGGTTTGGTTTAAAATTAAGCTGTTTTGCTTTTAAATTCTTTTACAAATATGTTTCTTTAAAGTAAAGTGAAAATATTCTTGAATAATAAATGCAAAAATTATCTGCTCTTTTGCATGCTTGCTTCAAATGGTTTTCATGCTATTATAGTATGTGTTAAAAACGATGAAATGAAATTCCTTTGGATATCTAGAAGAATGCGTTACTAATTATTTTAATGTGAAATCCTTTTCAAAAACTAAAAATAAGACATAAAATGATTATGAAAAAAATAACATTCATTGTCAGGAAAAGAGAAAGAGAGCAATGCGAATAAATGGAAAAACACAGGGAGAGCTTGAACGATGGGTGCCAGTGACGTCACGAACTGGACGATCTACTGCTCATCTCGCTCGTGGACCCTACCGTGTATTCTAAGTACCGTGGTTATACTGAAGTTATTTCTTAAATAGTGTACTTTTCGTTACATGCAATTTGTTATTTGTTGTAATATAAACTCGAATCAAAATGCATATTTTGTTGATTATCATTATGGTATAAACTTAAAAATGTAATTCATGTTTTTTTAATTCTATATTTCTATGAATTACTAATTAATGACAATAGATTATTATATTCCGAAATTCCGATACAAGACTAAAATTATATAGATGAAACTGCGCCGAAAAACTGACGATAAATCACAATTAAATAATTAAACTTTGTATGAATCACTATAAAACAAAAGAACACAGAGGACGCGTTTCAGAGTGGAAATATTAACAGCCCCTCATCATCTAATGTAAACAAGTGTCCGTAAGGGGACAAAGTCACAAATGACCAGTAAGGGTAGAATGCAGAGCTATGGAACTGCACCGAAATCTGGTGATAAATCACAGTTATTTCATCATCTTCTGCATGGGAATTACCGTAATTTCTCGCGTATCCACCGCGGATTAGTTAAGTCTTTTTCAAACCGGACATATTATTCAGAAAAAGAAGTCAAATAAGTGCTAAGCAGAACCAAGTCACATTTTACTTAAAATAAATTCTGGTAGGAAATCGAGTTACCTGAGATGCGGCGTGTACGTGCGAAATTACGGTACTGTTGTATTTGTTCCCGCTCTTTTCCAGTGTTGCCACATTTGGCAGATTTTTTTTTATTTACAAATATTGAATTCATACCAGAAAATTTGAGATGAAAGTTTAAAGTGAGTGGTACTTATAAATATTGTCAGTAGCTAAAGGGTTAAAACGTTTCTGAAAAAACATATATTCATAGCTGCCAACCCAAGCGATATAAGTAAGCGTGCAAACTTAATGCTGGAATCGGGCGTAAATTAACACAGTTGGGCCATCTTGTGGACGGAGTGATAATCCACGCACGGCGGAGTTTTAGTGTGGCGCATATTTTCAAAATCTTTAGTCACTCATGGAAATTAACTTTGTTTGCCACATTTATTGCAAAATAATGGCGCAGAGAGAGGGCCATCCAGATGCACTTGACACCACGAAGTTTTCTTCGCCTTGTCACACCCATTACATTTATTAATGAAGGTGAAAAAAACTTTACAATTTTAGTGGTGTGAGTAAGAAAATAGTTAGGTATTTACCTGTTGTTCACACTCCATCCGCTACGTGGCGCGTGACCTTGATTGATGTGACCTCGCTTTTAATCTTGCGGTTACTTCTCCCATTTAAGATAGGACGCTTACTTATATCGCTTTGGCTGCCAACTTCACTTATGGTTCAAAACGTGTTTAACCTGGTACTTGCCAATTTCCTACTTAGCTTACGTAAAATGTGAATTAACTTAAGCCAGGTTAACCACATTTCGAACCAGAAAATTTATTTCATGAATACTTATTTATTCATCGAAAATAATTACACGTTTTATTTCTTCACTTATGGTTCAAAACGTGTTTAACCTGGTACTTGCCAATTTCCTACTTAGCTTACGTAAAATGTGAATTAATTTAAGCCAGGTTAACCACATTTCGAACCAGAAAATTTATTTCATGAATACTTATTTATTTAATTCCAGGTTTCTACGTGGAAAATATTTAATTCCCTTTCTTAAAAAAATTTCTGGTACGAAACGTATTAAACCAGGGTCAAATTAACACGAGTATTACGGAAGATTAGTTTGAGGTTGGCATCTATGTATATTAGTTCTTTTTTAAGTTAATAATACAGCTGATTCAATAACATGCGATTTCAAGTTTCGAAAATAATTACACGTTTTATTTCTTCCCTTATGGTTCAAAACGTGTTTAACCTGGTACTTGCCAACTTCCTACTTAGCTTACGTAAAATGTGAATTAATTTAAGCTAGGTTAAACAGGTTTCAAACAGGAAAATACTTTAGATGTATCACTAGCTATTTAATTTCCTGCTTTTACATGGAACTTGTTGATATCCTTTCTTTAAAAAAAATTCTGGTTCGAAACATGTTTAACTTGGTTTAAATTAACTCATGTTTTAAGGAAGTTAAGTCGGAAGTTGGCAAGTATGTAACCTGGGTTAAATTAACTCATGTTTTAAGGATGTTAAGTCGGAAGTTGGCAAGTATGTAACCTGGGTTAAATTAACTCATGTTTTAAGGAAGTTAAGTCGGGAGTTGGCAAGTATGTAACCTGGGTTAAATTAACTCATGTTTTAAGGAAGGTTAAGTCAGAAGCTGGCAAGTATGTAACCTGGGTTAAATTAATCGATATTTTACCGAAGAATACCGTAGGGTTGGCAGGTATGGCAGAGCCTAATGGGTGAAGAAAAATTCATGCAGTAGAAGGGTTTAATTTTTTTCTGCATTGGAAGTTTGCTTTAAAATTAAATTTACAAAAAATACACATACGCTACTTATAATAGCTTTTGCTGTATATTAGTTTTCATAGCGGTTTTAACAACAAAGGAAAGTGAAAAAACTTAGTTTCTACTACATTATTAAAAGAAACAGTGATAACTTAATGCATGAATGCTTAAATCTTATAAGTTAAAAACTACTATATTAATTCATGCTACAAAAACATTTTGAAACTACGGGAAAAAGAAATAAGTAAAAAAATAGGTAATTATGAAAGAAAACAAACCAATATTTTACAATATAATATGTTTATCCTTGAAAAGAATGATACAGCTAAAAATGTCCATTCATTTTAGGATAATCGTACAGGGAAAAGAAGACCCTGTCACATATTTCATTTTTAACTAAAACATACACTATTCATTAGAAGTATTTGGTTACTAACATATAAATTTTGAGGCAAAAAATAGAACTTTTCAAAGAATATTTTTTGCGTGCTATATATATATATATATATATACCAAGAGAGTTTAAATTATCTTATTATATTTAAACAAATCGGAAGATGAAAGAAACCTTTTTCTGTAGCTAAAACTAAATTCATTGCAGAAAAATGAATATTGCTTTTCATTTTGTACATATTTTTATATTTAATATAAAAAATTATATTTTCTTCGTAATATAATGATACACTGTGCTACTTTTTGAAGTTTCATCACTAAATATAATATTGAGCGTTTGGTTGTACTATAATTCTGTATTAAAATATGAAACTGTATATGCAATTACATTTAATATTTGCAAAATTATTAAAAAACATAAATTAATGTATTTTTGCATACATTTCCTTCGCTCTTATCATTCACAGATACTCTCGCTTCAGCGATCACCCTTATAAAACATGCAGGTGAATTTAACGAAATTTTATATTTTTTTCTATTGCTAAAATGCCAACAGAATTTACAAACAAATGAATTTCAAAATAAATAAATACCATAAATATCAATAAACAACTAATTATCATATATATCAACAAATAAATCAATGTCAAATAGTAAATAAAGATTATGCATTACCACCGTTATAAAAGCCTAATTTTATAAAAAAGTTCGGAGTGAAATTAGAAGTTGGGGTTTAAAATCAAATGATGTATATAAAATATACCAATTCACTCGAAAGGTTTAAATAAAAGCTAATCTTAACCCTTAATTGCATGAATTATTCTTTTAGAATTGTGTTTTTTATTTTTATGTTAAAGATTAGACACCAGAAATCTTAAGACAGATTTTTAAGTTTATTTAGTAGCATACTTTTGCTAATTTTAGAGGAGTAATATTTCTGTATAAATATAGTGGTTGCCAGAAGTTAATTTATGTATTAAAAATTAAATAAAAAGATGATGAAAATTTACATCACTATGCATTTAAGGGTTAAACATTCACATTAAAATTAGTGTTCGTGGGCGGTATCCTTAAAAAGGTCAGCTAATTTTTTTATTTTACTGGCACCCAAAATATTTAATTAAAATTTTCCTTTTACAACGTACTTGAAAATAAGCAAGTTCGTATTTTCTAATAAATTCATTTATAAATTCCGGTGTCAGTTCATCATTCCATCAGTTTATAAACAGAATTACTCCACGCCTGAAAGGGTTAACCCCTTGAGGGGCGGTGGGATTAAATAAATCCCACCTAATTTAAACAAGATTTTCGCCAGAAAATTTTAACTAAATTTTATATTTTTAACTTTGGAAGAAAATCGTTAAAATTTGCTTTTCTTTATTTAAAAATAAAGTTTTTCTATTATTTCGGTGAGATTTCAATATTTAGAGGCATTTTTGCTTGCCCCTCAAGGAGTTAACCCATTGAACCGCCGAAGCTATAAAATAGGGATTTTCAACTTTTTTTGCAGAAAAACGTTTGTCACCACAAATTTTGATAGAAAGTCTTCGTTTAATTTAATGATCAAAGTTTCTGTTATTAAGTAAGGCAAATTTGTTAATCCAAAAATATGGATAGATTAATAGCAAATTTAAGCATGGACATTGAATTTTACTTTTGCGTCAACGTAACACCAGCGGGTAATGGGTTAATAAAAATTTCAATATTGAAATAAAAACATTTTTGATTAAAATAATTAAACGACAATATATTATCCTACAGATTACGGGCCAGGACTGGCAACTATTTTAAAGTTCAATCCTACAACAATATTTAAAACTTTTCCTTGTGATAGATTTCTTTTGAATATATCCTAGCATAAATGTGTCGTAGAGATTACTTATTAAAAAATGGTATGAATAATAATAAAAAAAATCCACTTCGACGTATATGTCCAAATTTGTAGTCAAGGTTTTTTTTAAAAATATATCCTTAAAGCTCTATTCATATGGAAAAATTAAATATGCATTAAAAACTTCATCGAAAAAATTATTAATCATTTTTTAATATATATTTTCCTAAGTATGTGATTTAAAATAACGTTTTTAACCCTTACAGGCCCCAAAAAATTCTATTCGTAAAATGATGAAATGATTCACTGACACCAGAATTTAGAAACGAATTTCTTAGAAAAAAAACTCGTTTTTTTCTAAACATTCATTAAAAAAACCAAAATTTTATTAAAATATTCATGGTACCGTTTATCAATTTGGAAGTAAAATTAGTTGGTCACGCCAAGTGACCACCGCCCCTGAAAGGGTTAAATCAAATCTGATTTAGTCTGGATTTCCTGGAATATTCGAAAACTATGGTTTGTTAGAGGCACGGCTATCTTCAGAAAGGCTACGGCACTGGAGGTAGTGACGTCACAAGAGAAGTGAATTGCTTTTCCACAGGCTTTTTGCACACCTAGTCCAGGCAATAGAGACCGTATAGAGGCTCTACCTAGCAAAATTCATGGTCGTTCTGGAAAAAGGCTTACTATATGTTTTTGGGGTCGCTGAATCCGAATTTTTAACTTCCCACCAAAATTTTCCCCGGCAACCCCACCAAATTTTGATAAAATGCCCCCCAAAAAGTTTTTTATTAAAAAAATCAATTTTTTTATTGTTTTAAGGAAAAAGTATCTAGAAATCCAGAAAGTAGACAAAATTTGCAACAAATTAGATATATGACATTATGACTTAGGATGAAGGGGAAGGGGGGATTTGCCTCGGAACATGCGCGCGGTGCTGCGTGAACTAAGTTGCGCAATTCCACTTAACCACTCACTCGTTTACATTCGCCCTCCCATCTCCCCTCCGAACTTTCTCTATAAGGTTTACTTTAAGTTTTTTGGGTCGCTGAATCCGAATTTTTAACTTCCCCCCAAAATTTCCCCCCCGAACCCCCCCCCAATAGTTGTTTTTAACTTAAATTTCTTATTGTTTTAGCGGAAAAGCATTACGAAATTCAGAAACTAGACAAAATTTTCAACAATTAGGATATATGACATTGTGACGTAGGATGAACGGGGAGGGGGAGGGCTGCCTCGGAACATGCACTGCGGCGCTACGTGCACTAAGTTATGAGGTAATAGGAGATTTTACCTAGAAAAATTAGTACTAGTTCTGGATTTCGACTCACTTTAAGTTTTTTGGGTCTCTGAATCTGAATCTGTAACTTCCCATCAAAATTTCACCCGGCAACCCCCCAAAAAATTGATTCTCAGAAAAAATTGGTTTTTGAGAAAAGCGCGCGGGGAATGTTCCCAGGCAGCCCCCTCTCTCCCCGTTTATCTTACGTCATAATGTCATATATCCTATTTGTTGCAAATTTTGTATAGTTTCTGAATTTCGCAATGCTTTTCCCCTAAAACAATAAGAAATTTAAGTTAAAAACAACTATTTGGGGGGGGGGGAATTTTGGGGGGAAGTTAAAAATTCGGATTCAGCGACCCAAAAAACTTAAAGTAAACCTTATAGAGAATGTTCGGAGGGGAGATGGGAGGGCGAATGTAAACGTGTGAGTGGTTAAGTGGAATTGCGCAACTTAGTCCACGCAGCACCGTGCGCATGTTCCGAGGCAGATGCTCCCTTCCCCTTCATCCTAATTCGTAATATCATATATCTAATTTGTTGCAAATTTTGTCTAATTTCTGAATTTCTAGATACTTTTCCCCTAAAACAATAAAAAAATTGATATTTTTAATAAAAAACTTTTTTGGGGCATTTTATTAAAATTTCGGTGGGGGGGGGGGGTGCCGGGGAAAATTTTGGTGGGACGTTACAAATTCGGGGCTAAATAAGGGATGAGAGCGCTCCGACCCAAAATAACTGCTCGCTGGTGAAAATCAAGCCTTTGGGTCGGAGCGTTCTCAAACCTGTAAATAAGTGTAGTTTTTTTTTTTTTTTAACCGTTATATACAATAGAAACCGTTTAATACAAGCACAGTTAAAACGAGGACATGGTTAAAACGAGCAATTTGCACAATAAGAATGGTTCATCTTTATACTAAAGATTTCGACGCCTTTTACGAGATGCACAAGCGTTTAATATGGTGAAACGTTTTGTTCGATCCAATGTGATTTTTGTGGAAAATTAGGATAGAATTAGGCAAGAAATCGCTTTTTTATCGAACACTCATCTCACCAAGCAATATATTTTTCTACATTTGCCTATCAAAATGTATTAATTTATCAGTTTTACCAGACAGATGATTTTCGTTGAGAAAAGCGCGCGGGGAATGTTCCCAGGCAGCCCCCTCTCTCCCCGTTTATCTTACGTCATAATGTCATATATCCTATTTGTTGCAAATTTTGTCTAGTTTCTGAATTTCGCAATGCTTTTCCCCTAAAACAATAAGAAATTTAAGTTAAAAACAACTATTTGGGGGGGGGAAATTTTGGGGGGAAGTTAAAAATTCGGATTCAGCGACCCAAAAAACTTAAAGTAAACCTTATAGAGAATGTTCGGAGGGGAGATGGGAGGGCGAATGTAAACGTGTGAGTGGTTAAGTGGAATTGCGCAACTTAGTCCACGCAGCACCGTGCGCATGTTCCGAGGCAGATGCTCCCTTCCCCTTCATCCTAATTCGTAATATCATATATCTAATTTGTTGCAAATTTTGTCTACTTTCTGAATTTCTAGATACTTTTCCCCTAAAACAATAAAAAAATTGATATTTTTAATAAAAAACTTTTTTGGGGCATTTTATTAAAATTTCGGTGGGGGGGGGGGGAGGGTGCCGGGGAAAATTTTGGTGGGACGTTACAAATTCGGTGCTAAATAAGGGATGAGAGCGCTCCGACCCAAAATAACTGCTCGCTGGTGAAAATCAAGCCTTTGGGTCGGAGCGTTCTCAAACCTGTAAATAAGTGTAGTTTTTTTTTTTTTTTTTTAACCGTTATATACAATAGAAACCGTTTAATACAAGCACAGTTAAAACGAGGACATGGTTAAAACGAGCAATTTGCACAATAAGAATGGTTCATCTTTATACTAAAAATTTCGACGCCTTTTACGAGATGCACAAGCGTTTAATATGGTGAAACGTTTTGTTCGATCCAATGTGATTTTTGTGGAAAATTAGGATAGAATTAGGCGAGAAATCGCTTTTTTATCGAACACTCATCTCACCAAGCAATATATTTTTCTACATTTGCCTATCAAAATGTATTAATTTATCAGTTTTACCAGACAGATGATTTTCGTTGCATATCTGTCATCAAATGTGTTTTATTTCATATCTGTAAATTGTATTGTCCTTGTTTTATTTTTTAAATACTCCGTTGTTTCAATTATCTCTCTTTTAAAAATGGGCGAATTTCCATTTTTGAAATAAAAAGCTATAAAACATTTTCCTAAATCAATATATTTCTTACTTTGAGATTAAATAAATTCGTATCTTTCATAACGAAGTGCGAATTTATGTATGAAAACATCGTTACTTTTTTTTTTTTTTCTTCTACATTTTCAAGTTTTATTTTAGCAGAAAAACAATTTTCTTACATTTATTATAATAATTTTTGAAACGTTATATTAAAGTTGCAAATGAAAAACAATCAAATATTATACTCATTAAAAAAAAGGCAGTTAAGAAATAAAATGGATAAGTATTTATACGTAAAATAAAAAGATAATAATATATTAAACTTTTATGCGAAACACAATTTTTTAGAAAAGCAAAACAAAATATTGAACAACGTTGAAGATAAAAAATGCATAATTAAAAAAAAAAGGAGACACTTTAAAAAGTAGGGAATTATTTGTGAAAAGGAAAACAGAACTCGAATTTCTCGTTCATAATGTGATAAAATTACAAAAAAAAAAAAAAAAATGAAGTTTCTTTCACATATTTCATTTTTGAGAAGAAAATATCCTGCTCATTAAAAGTATTTTGCTGCTAAAACATATTTCACCATTGTAAAAATTGATTCTTTCAAAAAAAAAAAAAAAAAGTATTTTATAATAATTTAGATTACGACATTATATTTTGTGTATCTAAAACAAAGTTCACATGCAAAAAATAAAAAGGAAATAAAATAAAATAAAATATAAAAATACAAATAAATGTGGAGTAAAGAATTCTTGGATTGGTTTTTATGATTTTTTTTAAGGAAACATTATGTTCTCTAGATGGGCTTTAACCCCATTCGGGACGGGAGCCTTTTACGAAATTTTTAATCTTTTGTCACCGTTTTTTAAAAACAGAAATTTGTGTCTTCTTGAATCGAGAAAATGCGGTGATTAAATAAGGAAAATTTTACAGTAAAATTTTACTGGTGAGGAAAAACAAGGATTCCGAGCGCTTCATGCGGCACGTATACGTGCCGCTCGTCCCCAAGGGGTTAATACGTTCACTGCCATGAGCTTCACCGGTGGGTCTTAGCATTTTTTCATTCTGTGCAGTGAGCGTCACCCGTGGGTTACAGGTAGCTTTCCATATAATATTAAATAAAAATCGTACAACTTTGGGATAACTGTAACTCAGTATATAGTAGTGAACTTATTCCGAATTATGTATACTCTATTTATTTTACAACAAATAAACTCTTTAAAAACACTTTAATTAGTCTTTTAAAGTTTTTCAGCCTGATGATCACTTTAAATTACTACTGGGAAAGGGGGGGGGGGGGGTCATTGAACGTGTTAAAAATATACATGGCTTTCGGAAATTTCTTCCTTACACGAAAAATCGATAAATGGGTCTTCTTCAGCGTTGCCAGTGGGCTACTTTTTTTTAACTCAAATTTCTTGATTGTCACTACTTTTCTGAATTGGTAAAATTCCTCCCTTTCTCGCCTTAATTAATATGTAATTAAATAAAGCGATTTTACTATTTCAATAATGTGGTGGCTGTCAAGAAATCTACATTTAAAAAAAAAGTAGTCCACTGGCAACACTGGTCTTCTTATAAATCAGTACTGGAAATATAAGATTAAAACAATAACAATGCTATGTTCCAATATTTCTTTTTCATAAAAATGAAATTATCTCCAGTTTCATTTAAATTTTGTAACTCGTAATTTAACTTAAAAAAAAATACTCATGTTTAAATGGTCTCGCTTTGAAGTTTTTTTGTAAATTTAATATAATATATATATATATATATTGAATGTAGGAAATCGCAATTTAACATTTTCAGATTATGTTTCATAAGAAATGTTTTTAACACTGCGAAAAACGAAGACTTGGCAATATTCATATTCATTTATACTGAGTTAACATTTTCCGACGGGCAATTTTTATTAAATCTGAATTTTAACTCTTTATGCCCCACAGTATGAATTCATGAAAATTTCATCTTCTAAAGCACTTTTTGTGAATTTTTGAAAGTACGCTAGAATATTTACACAATCATTTAATTAGTTTTAGAACAATTTTGCCACTAAAAATTAATTAATTAAATTTGAATTTATAGGGATTTTGTGCAATACTTATAACTCCACTCAAATCGTTTATTTAAAATATTTTTTTGGCATTTTGTAGAATTAGGAAATGCACAAATATAATGTTCTTACAATAGAAATATAGAAATAATTCCAGACTGAAACTCCCCCTCCCACCCCACACCCAATTTTATAACGTCAAGAAATCTGAAAAGATGCAAAGGCGAAAGAAATCATCCTTTTAAAAATATTTTTGCTTTGTGCAGCCAATAACGTTTTTGGGAAAAGATAAAGTAAAGTATCTATAACTCATTCTAAGCTGTATTACTATTAATCGACGTATTAAATGAATTTTATAACAAGTTATTTTAATGGTCTTTAAAGTACTGTCGGGACATAAATGTTCAAAACAGTAGAAGCACCTCCCTGTTCTGAAAGTCTTTTGTAAATTGGTGTTCTAGATAGGTTTCCCAAGTTTATACATCGCTAAATGTCATTCAGTGTACGAATTTAATATAAAACGTCTTGCAATCTAAAAAAATATAGGCTACATGATATAAAGAAGAAGCCGTGCCCATAGTGAATGATGTTTTTGAATTTGTTTTTGACCAGTGGCTGAGAGGTTCTGCTCTTGAATCTGGTAGACGGGAGGTGCTGGGTTCAATCCCAATCGCGCCCGTCGGCCTAATCGTTCGGAGTTTTCGTGGTTTTCTTAGAACCTTGGATTTCCAAGCGTTAATACGGGTTAGGTTCCCTTAGAAAGACCCCCACGAAGGGCACCCCCCCCCCCGGGCCTATATCCCTCGTGCAGATAATTGGCTGTCATAAATACAACCAACCGTTTTTGAATGAAAACGAGAACTCTCGTTTCCCGTCGTGAATGCGCTAAGAAACAGAACCTTCTTCGGACGCTAGCTTTTTATACATGATTCTATTTTTATGTTCTATTTGCACCACTGTATTTTAACCCATTTTAAGCCAAGCATAGAAAATTTATAAAATGTGGTATTATTTTCATTGAAATATGCTTACATTACATTCATTAAGACAAAAAAAAAGTTGCGTGCATGAAAAATAAAATTTTATTTGAGAAATAAAATGCATTCGGTGAATGGTGCGCTAACGCATCATTAAATAAAAAAAAATAATAAATTTTTAAAAATTTTTAGGACATTTGTTTTATTATTATTTTATTTACAGAGCTTGCAACTTTATTCCATTATAAAAATAAATGATTAATCTCAAATACTTCAACAGAAATTCAACTTCAGTTGAATTAAGGTTTGTTGGGGTAACTGGAACCACGACGTAACTGGGCCATAGGCTATTTTATAAAAAAAAACTGTTGGTGTTTTTTAAGTTTTAGCTTTTGTGAGCAATGCCCCTTTATCTCTACTTCCTAAAACAACGTGTATCAACTCAATCATAACTCTCACTTTGCTGTGATATATTTTCAACAATTTACGTTTCTTTGTTTAAAAATAACGTCAATATGGTTGGAATTCCTCGAAGTTTTATTAAAATACAGTAAGTACTTTTATTAAACAATCTTTTTTTTTAAAGATTAGACATATAACTACATTAATATTATTAGGTATCTATTAATATTTACTTCATGTTTTAAATGTAAGCCCGCTGTCCCAGTTACCCCATAAATGTTTCAAGAATAGGGTAACTGGGACATGCTGGATCCAGTTACCCCAATAGTTATAAATAATTTTTTTGTGTTTCTTTTACTACGGGAAGTAAATTTCTTCACATGGTTTTTGCTCACAATAAAGAAAATGATAGAATACCTTATTAAAAAACGTAATGAAATTTAAAAAAAAGCATATTGAGTGATATCAAACCAAATTTCTTGACACCTTGAGGGGCGGCGATGCCGTTATGGCATCACTTAATTTTAATTCCTAATTGCCACATTGGCACCTGAATTTTATAATTAAAATTTAACCTTTATTAAGTACGCTTAAATATACTTTTACATGTTTTCAGATAGATTCTCTTGTAAATATTGGTGTCATTAAATTATTTTAACATTTTACGAATGCAAGTACCTTGAACCTGAAAGTCAGATAGCCAGACCTTGAAATTGTACTATACACAGGGGTCGCATTCTATATAGGGAATCTTTTATCGTACCTACCACTATTTTGAAAATAATATTTTCATCGCACCTTTCTTTAAGGAACAATGAAATTTTCCCTATATAATGCGACCCCTGGATAAAGATAAAGTACTTAAGTACTTACGTAGCCCTTTGTTCAGAGATTTACCTTGCTATTTTTTCCTTAAGATAACCATGTGACTTTTATACTTATTATCTATACTAAAGTACATAAGTACTTACTTAAGTTTTATATTTTTGGTGTAAATAAATCTAATATTTTCACTTTTAGTGCTTTTTTTAGGCACACTGACAGCAAAGGTTTCCCTTACAACGCTGTTTATTGACATATAATTTGCATGATCTGCCTGGTTTAAACTTTTTAAAGTTGTTTACACTTTTTCAAACAGGACCTGATATCCGATATGAAAAAATATAAACGCGTGTGGAACATAGACCCCTCTGGTCCAGTTACCCCATTTTTGGGGGAAACTGAACCCATGAGGAAAGAAAGATTAAATATGCATATTTTTATATTTTTAAATATAAAATTTAATTTTGGGCATTTCTGTCTGATAGAGGGAACCTAACTGAACACATTTACAGAAGCTGAGACTTTAATTGAAATGAGCATTAGATTTTTGAAGCTGAGTTGTCAGAAGCTCCAGAGTCACATTGTAAAATCATGTCCCAGTTGCCCCAACTAACCTTACTGACATTTTATAGATGTCTCCAGAATCCTTAAAAATAGCAGAAAAATAAAATTAGTGAAAAATATTCATGACAGTGTTAACCCTCTCGCTGCGTAAGTAATTCTTCGCGATGAGCGTCTTTTACAGACTTTTTAATCGTTTATCTATCACCGGTGCTTTAAAGCAGACATTTTTGACTATTGTAATCGGGGAAAATGGCCTAATTAAATCAGACAACGTTTTCGCTAAAATATAACTGGTGGGAACAACCAAATAGTATTAATTTGACGGGAAAATGCATGCCCGAGCATATCTCGGGCTGCGCAGCGTGAAGGTTAATAAAAAAAATATTTATTGAAATGGTGCGTTTATGCTCCTTTGGCCGAAAATGGGTTTAAAATAAATTTCATAGTATATTCCTCTTTCAAATGTTATCAAAGCACAAATAAAAAATTTCTTAACAAAAAGTGATGAAAACCGAATAAAATTCGTACAAGTGATACTGGTCTCGATGTTAGGTGAGAAGTTACACAAGATCGATGAAGGTTAATCTATAACTAGATGGAACTCGTCAAAACTTGACGAAAAACACCCTATAACAATATTAGCAAAATAAGCTACTTTAATGTTTAACCCCTTGAAGGGCGGTGATGCCGTCACAGCATCACATAATTTTAATCCCTAATTGCCATATTGACACCGGAATGTTATAATGAAAAATTCACTTTTATTAACCCCTTGGGGACGAGCGACACGTATACGTGTCGCATGAAGCGCTCAGAATCCTTGTTTTTTCTCACCAGTAAAATTTTACTGTAAAATTTGCCTTATTTAATTAGCGCATTAACTCGATTCAAGAAGACACAAATTCCTGTTTTTAAAAAACGGTGACAAAAGATTAAAAATTTCGTAAAAAACTCCCGTCCCGAATGGGGTTAAGTACGAAACAATATAATTTTACCTGTTTACAAATAAATTCTCTTGTAATTACCGGTGTCATTAAATTTTTCAACATTTTACGAATACAAGTACCTTGCCCGTGAAAGATTTAAGAAAGGTAGAGTATGCAACCGTGTTTTAAAAAATTATTTTAAATGTTTTTTCCCCTAATGATATACAGTACTATTTTCGATGTAAGCTACAAACTAACCATAAACAACTGCGCAAATCAATTCGACATTACCGCCATATTCACAACTGAAAGAAAAAAATCCATGGACCTAGGAAGTATTAATAAAATAGGAAGTATATTCCTACGCCTATATAATATTTAGAAAATAAAGAACATAGTAAATAAAGCACACTTCTCTCCACCTGTGATATACAACAGATGCGCATGTGCATCGCATCTGCCGAAAGGCATAGATTTGTACATATCCGCTACACACGCTCCGAAGTAAAATTTTAATTGAAATTTCTGCTAATAATAATATTTTTGAACAAACGAATGTAGAAAAACAACGCAGAATCTTTGGCCAAATATATTTCATATAAAATAAGTTTCGAATAATTTGATGAAGTAGTTTTTCTTATGAACTGCCGAAAGAAAGCGCTTAGAATTTTAAATATATATATTATGTAGAACGTATGTTAATAATATATTATATTTTTTTTTCAAATATTTCACTAACTTAGAAAATAAAGAAAAACCACATATTAAAAGATATTTAATAATTTACAAAATCGCAATTCATAAAATAAACCTGAAAGCAATCAAATTAAAGTTATAAAATGATTTTAAAAAATGAAGTACCTCTGACATTTTTCAGAATTCACGAGAAAATACTCTATTCATTTAGAGCACTTTGTTTAAAAGAATAAAGTAAATAATAGAACTTTGCAAAAAAGAATTATGGTAAGTAGTAAAAAATTCTATTGTGATACATAAATAAATAAATAAATAAATAAATAAAGTACAAAGAAAAAAGGAAAAAACTTCCCGTAGCTGAAAGTGTGCCCAGTTGTAAACTCCAATGTGATGTAAAGTTTGATTATAAATATCATTAGTTTTTAGTAAAAAAAAAGTATTTCCCTAAATATGTATTTTAAGGTCAAATGTAATACTTATAAAAGTCCTTTATTGCACAAAAAATCCATGTATTGATTTTTCTATAAATATGTGCTAAGAATATAAAGTGCAACACAATGCAATTTTTACTATTCTTTATCTCAAAAATCAATCTATCGATTTTTCTATAAATTTTATATTTCCCAGCTTTTTTTCATGCACTCCTGTTTTAGTTGTCTTCTTTGAAAGATTTTATGTAAATGTGGCAAAATTTCATTACTATACGTTTAAACTATAAAATAATTATATTTTCTTTTTCTTTGCCATATAGATTTTTGTTAAAGCAAATTGTTATTATTTTAGTTATGGTTTTTGTTCTTCATTGAAGCGTTGTATTTGAGATTTTTGTTACAGCAAATTTTTATTATTTTAATTACCCTTTTTGTTCTTCATTGAAACGTTTTATTTGAGATTTTTGGGGAAAATGCTTTTTGTAAGCTAATTATAACAACAAAATAATCTTTATGTTAAATATTCATGACAGAAAAAAAATGAATAATCATCTCTTGCCGCATTATTAAAAATATTCAACCAGATATTTAATCCACAATTCTGTTCAAGTAAATATGTAATAGTACTTTTTTGTGAAGACATTTTATCTCAAAAGAAAACAAGAAAATTTGCAATATTACAAAGAAAGAACTAACCAGCATCTTTTTAAATAAAAATTTATTCATGAAAAATATAATATATTGCAGAAATACATCATACCATAATTATAATACCAAAACCATTCCTTCCGGTTCAGCAGGAAAGTATGTTTATTTCATTGCTGTTTTTTTATATAGGGGAGCTAGGGAATGAATGGGACAAGGGATGGATGGGACATTCTCAATATTTCAGGCAATAAACATTTATTTTAAATTGCTTCCTATCCCCATATAAGGCTCTACCACAGTGTGCTTCAGAACTAAAAGTAGGCCCACATTGATGTTTCATTTTCCTTCAAAGTTGCATTTTCTGAAATCTCTGCTTAAAAGTAAGTTTTTTTTTTTCTTACATTTGAAGATGTGAAATATCTTATACAATATAAAAAATTAAGCTATGTTGTAGTTATTTATTTTAAGGTTCAATATCGATAATTAAAATGAATGAATAGTAACCATTGTGACAAAATAATTTTCGAGGCTAAACGACTAAGAAGGGAATATATGCACCATGGGGATGATTGGGACATTTCAAATGGGGATGAATAGGACATTCTCATTCATCCCTAGAGATGATGAAAATTTTATTTATTAACTAAATAGTATTACATAGTTTGATAAATTAATAATTTACGTAAATTAATAGTATTCAATAGTATTATATGAGCTGTTATTGCTTAAAATTTCTGAGTGTTATTTATTGTAATGTAATAATTAGTAATGGATTATCAAAAAATTGGTACTAAAACTTAATCAAAATAGATAAAATTGTTAAAAATGGTATATGTTTATTAATCAAATGGGAATTTGAATATTGAACTTTGAAATGTTGCACAGGGTTTGTACGGGTACCGTTATTTTCAAGGCTAAATATCAGAATTTTTTCATTGAAAAATAAATCTAGTTTAAGCGGTCGAAATTTCGCCTTATTTCAAGAGAGATTTTCCATAAAAGAATACTGGTACCGAAGAATTTTTTAGTCGGGAAATTCAAGCAACCGTACGAACCCTGCTGCACAAATAAATCCCCACCCCTAACACATTGGTCGATAGGAAAGTCGTGTCCTGTTGGGAAAATCATTTCGTACCGGAAAATTCTATCATTTAATAATTAGACATTGATTCCGATATCTAATGTCTAATAATTACCGGACAGAATTTTCCGGTACAAATTGATTTTCCCAACACGACACGACTTTCCGATCGACCCAATAATTTCCGTTCTGCATGTTTCTAAGATACATTTAATTAATATTAATTAATAAGTTATGATTGAAAATTATTAGCTATGCCATATTTAAAAGACATTTTGCACTTTCATTCAAATCTAAAATGCCTCATAAGTGGGAGAAAAGAACAGATTGATAGCCGAAGTCTGCATTAAAAATAAAAACTGCAATAAAAGAAGTTATTGAAAAAAAAAAAAAGAAATCGATTCGTGCTGTAAAATCATATATTACAATTATAATTACATATACGGTTATAATTATAAATTTTAAATTGGTGAAATTTAATACAGGGAGGAAACTCTTTGTGTCCCATCCATCCCTATTAGTGTCCCATTCATCCCTGCTGTGGGGATGATTGGGACAGGGAGGAACGTTTTTTTTTTTAATTTCATAATATTTTTGTGAATAAATCATAATCTAGAATAAATATTGTTCATATATGTTGTCAAATACCTAATGTATGAAATGTTATATATAATATTGATAATAACTTAAATAATAATAAAAAAAAATATTTTTGTGAAAATGTCCCATTCATCCCCCATCTCCCCTACTTTTGTCCGATATATTGTAAATTAAACCAATGGATCTAGAGGTTCGCTATTTTGGCGAGAAAGGTGATATGCAGAGAAGTTTTAACTTTGCCATACCAAATGTTAATGGAATAGATACGACTTAATTTTATCAAGCATGTTTAAAAAAATTTTCAATGTCAAAGATTCTCTGAAATTTATTTCCGAAGCTCAAACTAGATTCGAACAAAACCCTCAATAAATGCCACCTCAAAACTTTAATTTGTTTCACCTAACAAAGTGGACAATATTTACGGATTTATTAAAATTGAAAAATTTAAAAATGAAACAATAATGAACTAAAAATATAGTACCATCGACCATAAAACTGTGAATAGAGAACGGTTGAAAATTACTCAAAATGGTGAAACTTCAGTTGTAACCTGATCTCGACAGCCTGATTACAACTGAAGAAAACTGCTAGCAATTTCCTACATAATTAAATTCCCTTTTCAGACAAAATTATGGTTATGATTAAGGCAAAAATATTTATTTTTTTTTAAGTAGATTTTGTAAGAAGTAATACAAATTACGTTCTCCCCTATGTTGCAATTTCTGAAAATTTTTGCAGATCAATGCCGATCATGACCCCCAGAATTTTATTCGTTATTTTTCTTCTAATATTTCGTCTAAATGTTTTGTAACAATGCTAATAAAATTTAAGAGAAGAAAACTAATAAAATTTAGTGGTGAGAGACTGCCCGCTGCCGCCTAGATTTTTACTCCCCTGTATCTATCTATCTATATATAATATATATATATCACTTTTTTATGAATACGATAACTACCATAATTTTGCACAAATCTCTTTCAAACCGATGCATAAAATCAAGGAGTAGAAAATCTCGATCAAGTTCGTTAATGGGCAAAATATGACCAAGGGGGTGGAAATAGGGATGGTTTTGTGAAAACCGAAAAAAAAAACCCATAACTTCTTGAATATAATACATATCAAACCAGTTTAAAGTTATTATTACTTCAAGGAAAGGGGACAAAAATTTATGTATCACATATTTTAGATAAAATTAAAAATGGACTCAAGGGGGTTAAAAAAAATAGGGTTTTCGGGAGAAAAAAATAATAACTTCGTCAATTTTCAAGCTATTAAATTCACTTAAACTTATTATCAATATTCCTAATACATCTACAACTTTTATATTGACAAGTTTTGATAGGACCAACTCTTACAGCAAAACAAATTAAACAACAACAAAAAAGGGGTTGAAGGAGCAAAAAATTTATAACACTCACAAGATATCAAATCTGTTTAAATTTATTAAAAATCTTCTTAATATTATCCACATCTTTTATATTGACAAGTTTTTCATAGGACCAACTTTTACAGCAAAAACAAATTAAACAATAATAGGGGTTGAAGAAAAAATTTCGTATTAACATGATTCTGATAAAAACGGCTCTTACAGAAAACTGAAATAAAATACTGTCAAAAGTGGCCAGATAAAATTGCTATACAGTTGAACTCGCATATAACGAGCCCTGATTTAACGAGAACCCGGGTTTAACGAGGAAATCATAAATACTTGTTTGGTACAATGTTAAGTCTATGGGAGCACAACTCGCTTTTAACGAGCAAACCCCAGTTATAGCGAGCAATATTTTTGTGATTCATAAAATTTCTATTGACTTCCACCACTCCAGCTTAGATCGTTTCTTGGGAAAATTCTGTTAACATTCCGAAGTCAACCGAAATTGAGTGCGCAAAGCCAGGGGTGCAAATGACGATGTTTTTCGGGCCACGAGTCTTCTCCGAAGAACAATGACATAACTACAGTTGGTTGGTTGTGTTTATGACGGCCAATTATTATCAGTACGAGGGATATAGGCCCTAAAGGGAGGGGGTGCCCTCCGTGGGGGTCTTTCTAAGGGAACCTAACCCGTATTTACGCTTGGGAAACCAAGGTTCGAAGAAAACCACGAAAACTCTGAACGATTAGGCCAACTGGCGCGATTGAGATCGAACCCCGCACCTCCCGCCTACTATCTTCGAGAACAGAACCTCTCGGCCGCTGGTGGGGCATAATTAAGAGACAATAAGACAGTTCAAAACAAATAAACCAACTTCTTTTGTACTGTACAGAAATAAAAAAATAAATAATGTATAATGTATAATAAAGTAAGTATGCATCAATTTTTGTAATTTTTTACGAACCCGTTTTTTACGAGCACTCGGTTACAACGAGCAAATATCACGGTCCTTTGCACTCGCTATAAGCGAGTTTGACTGTACTGGGTTTATCTCTAATCTTGATATATGTTTTGTTAGTGAAATTAGTATTTAACCCTTTATGAACTGAATTATGAATTCATGAAAATTGTATTTTCTAAAGCATTTTTCGTGAATTGTTTAAACTGCATTAGAATATACATTAGGGTGGGCCGAAAAAAACTTTTTTTTTTATTTTCGATGATGGGTAGTGCGGAAAAGTGGCCACTAGTAGCACCAAGTTCACACAAAAAATTTGAAATTTTTAGGACAATTCCTATATTTGCCGCTTTTGGCTTGAAGTTTTGCTAAAAGGCTGATTTTTGAACTTTTTTAGCAAAAATTTTAAAAATGTTAAATTAAACTTATTTTAATCGTATTTCCCTGAAAAGGCATATTTAATATTCCAAATGTATAAATAAGCTCTGATAATGTATTATTTAATTACTATGTGTATTTTAAATTAGACGATTTTTATAGTCTTTTCGCGTTCAAGTGAGCAAAAGTTGCATGTATTGTTTGAATCTTTCAACGGTTTCTCTCTTTTGTCTTGTTTATGTCCCTTGGTCTTCCTTATTTTTTTCGATGCTTCAAAGGTTATATATTTGGGTGACGGACAGCAGAATCCCTCAGAAACAGATCTGGACGAAGAGAAGGGGGTGAGGCGAGAACTTAAGCGAACGCAGTGGATCATCGCGATGTTGGGGGAGTGAAGGAGGAAATACAAAAGGGGAGAAAGTGCGATAAGGGATGCTTATTATTTTTCAGTGCTCGGTTTCCCTGTGACATTTGTTCAGTGCAAAAGTAAAACCCTTTTCTCTTGCAATACATTGCTTTTTGGATCGTTTAACGTGCCTTTACTGTGTTTTGTGCGTTTTATTACGACGAGTTTAGAAATGGCTAGTGCGAAAGTTCCTGATCATGTAAAGACATGTGATAGCGTGAAAAATAGCCATTTTGAGGCACCATGCAAATTGAAAGGCAATTGCCAACTATTGCTGACATCATGCGCCACTACTATTGGTTGCGAAGCTATGTAGAAGAAAATCGAGATATTTATCTTCAACCAGTGGATTATATTATTAAAATGGTAGGTGAAAAAGTTTCCGAAATCTGAATAAAATCTTCCATACCAGTGGTTCCCCAACGAACAATTAATGGGAGGATTAAAAACTATTACAATGAGTGTAGATCTTTGGAGAAATCTTGTAATCATACGGGCGTTAAAGTCAAAGCTCCTGCGAAGATTTCGTACGAAATGCGGAAACCTCTCTCTTTGACATTGCAGCTTGTAAGTGTAGAGGGTTGAACAATTGTAGCTGCGACGTCAGACGTAAAGTTCCACATCGGGAGGTGAACTTCTTGAAGGATCAAAGAACTGTTCGAAAAATGTTTATCGGAAATATTGATTTAAAAACAAGCAAAACTCTTTCAAAGAAAATATCGCGGAAAATGAAAAGGGACACAATTTCAACGAGGAATAGTGGTTCTGCGACAAAGCCTTCAACGAGTGGAGTTAGATCCAGATAGAAGACAGTTATATTGTTGGAAGATTCAAGTAGTGGGAGCTTTCAAGAAAGCAGTTCGACTGAATCTGAATTTGAACCAGGCCTTTCAAAG
Organism: Maratus speciosus; assembly: GCA_963932465.1. Classification (NCBI taxonomy): domain Eukaryota; kingdom Metazoa; phylum Arthropoda; class Arachnida; order Araneae; family Salticidae; genus Maratus; species Maratus speciosus. The sequence continues at coordinate 602,870,559 of OZ010791.1, read as the reverse complement.
CCAAACACTCCTAAGCGCATATTCCTGTCTTACACAGCGTCCGCCATGTCTCAGGGAAACTGAGCACTGAAAATAATAAGCATCCCTTATCGCACTTTCTTCCCTCTTGTATTTCCTCCTTCACTCCCCCAACCTCGCGATGAGCCACTGCGTTCGCTTAAGTTCTCGCCTCACCCCCTTCTCTCCTTTCAGATCTGTTTCTGAGGGATTCTGCTGTCCGTTACTCAAATATATGACCCTTAAAGCACCGAAAAAAATAAGGAAAACTAAGGGACATAAACAAGACAAAAGAGAGAAACCGTTAAAAGATTCAAACAATACATGCAATTTTTGCTCGCTTAAACGCGAAAAGGCTATAAAAATCGTCTAATTTAAAATGCACATAGCAATTAAATAATACATTATCAGAGCTTATTTATACATTTGGAACATTAAATATGCTTTTTCAAGTAAATACGATTAAAATAAGTTTAATTTAACATTTTTGAAATTGTTGCTAAAAAAGTTCAAAAATCAGCCTTTTAGCAAAACTTCAAGCCAAAAGCGGCAAATATAGGAATTGTCCTAAAAATCTCAAATTTTTTGTGTGAACTTGGTTCCACTAGTGGCCACTTTTCCGCACTACCCATCATCGAAAATAAAAAAAAAGTTTTTTTCGGCCCACCCTAATATACATAATCATTTTATAAATTTTAGTAGGATTTTAGAAGAATTGAAGGAATTAGAAGGATTAATTAAATTTGAATTTATGGGGATTTTGTGCAATATTTATAAACCCACTAAAACCTTTTATTTTATATATTTTCTTACTATTTTGAAATATTATGAAATGTACAAATTTAATGATGTTGCTATAGAAATATAGAAATATTTCCGAATTGAAAATCACCCCTCAATGCCAAGAAAGCTGATACGATGCAAAGGCAAAAGAAATCATCCTTTTAAAAATATTTTTGTTTTGTGTAATCAATAATGCTCTTGGAACAAGATAAAGTAATGTATCGCAATATAATTGCTAAATTAAATTTGTTAATTTCACTAACATTTAATCATAATTTAATTAACATTAAAGCTATTAAATGACAAAAGAGTACATAACAAAACAATGCTACTAAAGTTTACTTATAGTTTCTACTTTTTTGTTCTTAGGATGTTACGTTACTGCAATTTCATGGCAAGTGGACTTATTTTGGCGAGATTTATTTCTCGCATAAATAACTCCATTTTTTTTTCTTTTTAATTTGTAACAGTTGTAACCGTAACGATTGTTCTGATTGTTGTTGATTTATCATCTACGGCTTGATGACTGGAATAGTCTTAAAATTAATTTATTAAATTAGAATTAAAATCTTAAAGTATTAAGGGGTCCCAAGAGTCTTACTTTTTACCTGGCGGTGCAATTTAGAAACATGTCACATTTATTTTTTTTCTCAGTCTGTATAAAACATAAATGCTTAAAATATTTAATATGGACAACCTGATATATCTTCTATTTAAAGTAATTTTTTAAATATTTTATAGAGGAATTTTATTTTATTTTTATGTTTAATTTTGATAAAAAAAAAATTTAAATTGTTTTTTGACATGCATGCACTGCGCGCAACATTTTTCACAAACTAATAAAGCAAATTGCCTGACTTTGGTAAATATCTTCATTTTCAGGTAAAGAATAACTTATACTTCTAATTTAGTATTGTAATTGCATTAATTATTTAAAATTTGCAATTTTTCAATGAAAGAATATTTTTTTTTCAAAATTTTATAATTTAAATTTAAATTTAAAATAAAATAAATAAAAAAATTGCTTAAAAATGAGGTATACGTTCAAGTTACATTAGTTTTACATCATTAACAATATTTTAGGGGGCTCTTGAAGAAATAGTTTTGCTATAGTCTTTCGCGCAGTGCATGCAAGTCAAAAAACTATTTTAATATTTTTATCAAAAATAAACATAAAAAATAAAATAAAATTTAAAAATTGAATATTTAAAAAATTATTTTAAATAGAAGAGATATTATGTTATCTATATTAAAAATGTTATGCATTTATGTTTTATAGAGACTGAGAAAAAAAATTAAATGTGACATGTTGCTAAATTTCACCGTCAGGTAAAAAGTAAGACTCCTGAGACCCTTTAAAGTTTTCTATTTTCATTGGAAACAAGTCTGTGTCCATAATTTTGCCTCTGGCGTTCTAGAGAAAATTACAAAATTCCATCTCTACACATGCAAAAATTAAGTTTAGTTATAAAAACTGTAAAAATATTAATATTTCTGATATTTCATTTTTGACGAGAAAATATTCCATTCTTTTAAAATATTTTATAAGTATAAAGAAATAAAAAAGGAATAAACAATGCTTTCCCAAGATCTTTTTTCTATTGGAATTTTTAACTAAATGCAATATATGGAATGCAAACTTTATTATGCCAAAATGTGTGGTATTTTCGTCAATACACTTTATTTATGAGTTTTCATAACAAAAATTATTTCTCGCACTATCTGCTTAAAGATCAGATATGCTGCTCTTCGCAGCTTTTTATTACAGAAAAAATCAATATATTGATTACTCTAAAAGTGTTTGCTAAAAATACAAAATGAAATGCATAGACATTTTTTGTTATTTATTTATACAGAAAAATCCGTTTTCAGACATTGATAAAAACTAAAATCATTCTTAATTTATCTTTTCGAAAATATCCAAGTACCGTTGACTCAATTACCTCTTTTAAAAGATTCCACGTGTATTTGATGATATTATATTATAATATTGAAGGTACGGAACAATAAAATAATTTTTAAACTAATTTCAATTTAAATCTTTGGTTTGCTATTTAAAACTATTACAATATAGGTACATTTAAGGAAAAAAATAATTTTAAATTTTTGAAGAGAGATGAGTGTAAAAAATGCATGTTTTAATTTCCCTGTAAGTTATCGTATAAAAGCAACCGTGCACAAACAAAGTCCCCCACGAGAAAGCTCACATTAGTATACCTAGTATACCATTTTTATTAACCCTCTCGCTGCGTAATTGTTTTATCAAAATAGCTTCAAAAATTATGTAGTTAAAAATTCTTATTCTTTTGTCACCGGTTTTTCAAAACAAAAATTTTTCTCTAATTTAATCGGGGATAATGCTCCGATTAACACTTTCCGACGCAGCGTGCCCGAGCCGGGATACCTAATTTTAATTCCAAACTTACGAACGACACCAAAAATATTTTAGTAAAATTTTGCTGTAACAATCAACATTAGGGTGGTCACAAGCAATATGCGGAAAAATTTTTTTAACGTTTTCTTCAGGGGGACCCTCCTAAAAGTTGCCAATTAGTTAGAAAATGAGATTGGCAAAGTTTCAGCTCAAATAAATAATATTAACCCGTGCCTCATCAAGGTTGAATTCTTGAAAATTTGCAATTTTTGGCAAAAAATTGTCGTTTTTCTTTCCTTACGTGAAAAATATTTGTCTTAGAAACCTGATTCTTGTTTTATTTCATAGAAACTGTTGTTGCCTTGAACTTTTACTCTCATGAAAACTTATATTTAATGAACATTTAGTATTTTTCAGGACATCTAGTGAACCATACCACCAAACTCTGCATTTTTGAAACATAGGTAAAAAATGACAAATTAAAAATTTTATTACTTTTGATAATTTTTTTGTATTATTTTTATTAATAGGCAAAAATAAGTGAATAATTTTTGTAACTTTAAAAATATTTCACGAATTATAATTGATTATTAGTTATCTAGTTCTGTGTCTAGTAAGAAAGAGATTCTCGATTTGTGTTGCAGTTGAACCTCTGAATTTCTCTTTTTATTACAAGGCTGTTTTTGTTATCTGTTATAGTTATCTATTTTTAGAATTGACGAAACATTCCGTAAAACCCCTTCCCCCTCTTGATATGATGGCAGAAATGTAAGATTTTTTAAATTGGCCACATGTCTCATCAAATCATCGACAGTAAGCAGCTAAGTAATTGTCAAGTTTTATGTATTTTATTTTATAATACTCGCAAAATGAACTGAACGCCAGAGAAGCTGCTAGACTTAGAATACATCCACTAGATAACCACAGACATCGACTCTGCAAATAACTGTTTCGTAAACAAAAAACTGAGCTCATCAAAAACAGATTTTAAAATTCCCGTTTAGAGAGAACTGTTGTTCACTGAGGTGGAAAACTGCTTCACCATTTTTTGAATAAAGAAAATGTAGAGTGGATAAAAGTTTTAATTAGTTGTGGGGATGAAGAACAGTTACTACGAGTTCCTCAACTTGAAAATAGTATCGGAATAATTCAGACGAAAGCTGTATTTTCAGCAGTTGAAGAGTGGAAAAAGTTGGCAAAATCCAGGCAATATTTTTTGATACAACTGCAGTAAACACAGGTCGCCTCACAGTTAACCTACATTTTTCTATAGCAATTGTTAAAGGAAAAGTCTTCTGTATTTACCATGCCGCCAGCATAATTTAGAAAGCTGTTCTTGATTGTAAAATGGGCACAATCACTGCCCCTCAGCCAGATATTAAAAAAAAAACCAAAAAAAAAAACAATTCTGATTGGGTGGTCTAAATTAAACCAGAGTAAGCATACAAATGTTACTGAAGATGAAATACTAGGTATAAATAGTTAATTCAGAAGAAATTTCAAATTTTCTTACAGGAACTCTTAAAAATTAACAGCTCAGGGATGATTATAAAGAGTTTATCCAGCTTTGTTTAATTTTTATAAAACTCCTTCCTGTAAAAGACTTTTTTTCAAAGCACCTGGTACTTTTAATCATGTCAGATAGATGGAGGCACAGGCCATTCATTCTCTTAAAATATATTGTTCAGGGATCATCTTTCAATAACAAATTTGGAAAAAGAAGGTATCAGAGATCTTTTCTTATTTTTAATCAATATTTATGCAAAAGCGTGCTTCAATACTTCCACTGCCACTTTAGCCCCCCAATTCAAGACCTGCAAATAATAAAATCACTTGTTTACTACAGAAAATTTGATAAATAGGTTACAGACAAAGCACTTGCTAAAATGACAAACCGCCTTTGGTATCTTAACTCGGATCAAGTTGCATTTTCATTTTTAGATAATACTTTGGTAAAAAAAGTCAACATAAGCCACCTTATCTAAACCATTACCACTTCAATCATTTCCGGCGCAGTGTCCCACGCCGGGACCACCTAATTTTAATTCCAAACTTACAAACGGAACGAAGAATATTTTAATAAAATTTTGCTTTTACAATGAAAGGTTAAAGTAATGTGATTTTAATTTCTAAAAATGTCGTTTGTAAATTCCGGGGTAGACAATCATTTCATCCATTTACGAACAGATTTTTTCTGTGCCAGAAAGGGTTAACGTGACAGTTGTAAGGGAAAATAATTTATTTTCTTTATTATGCCTCCTTTCTTGTAATACATCTTTAATAATAAAATGCAATTGAGCATTATTTGCTCTTATTTCTATACTTCCTTTGCCCTCCTTTTTTTAAAAAAAAAATTCTTTCAGTTTAAAATTCGATTTTTTTCCTTTTCATTGGAATTTCTTTTAATCAAACACTTTATTGGACTTCACAAAACGAGAAAAACAAAAACAAAAGGTGGAAAGCAGATGAAATGGAATGTTACAAATTTTTATTTGGCTTTTTCATAAAAAGTCAATTTTTAGGATTCAGGTGAAGTCTGGTCCTGAAAAATGCGCATATTTTTAAAGCTATACATTTTTAGAAAAAAATGGTGTGTGGTTCTTCAAAGCAAAACTTTTTTTAATAAAATGAGACCTGCATTATGTTTCTAGGTTCAATTGTATTCATTTCATAAAGGAAAAACAGCATTTTTTTGCGAAAAATCACATTTTATTCAAACTTAAACCTCAATGAGGCACGGGTTAATATTATCCAAATGAGCTGAAACTTAGCCAATCTCATTTTCTAGTCAATTGGCAACTTTTTGGGGGGTCCCCCCGAAAAAATTCGAAAATTGATTTCTTGTGACCACCCTAATCAACATGTAAAGTAACGTTTCTAATATCTAAACAAAAAAAATTGTTTCTCCACACCTATAAGTGTGGGTTACCGTAGGATCATAGGATCATAGGATCACCCGACCGGAGCACCCACCAAATTTGGCATAGGTTCAACGCTCCGGCGGAAAACCCACACCATCGACCCTGTTCTGTCGCCAAATGCCGCCAACATGGTGTTATATCGACCAATTTGACGACCAAAATAAGTCGCCAAAAGTTACGCCAAATTGACGCCATCTCTAATACTTTGCCAAATTCCCATAGACTTCCACTGTAAACCAATAGGTTTACTTTCTTACAGAAAATCAACAAATTGAGATATTTTAATGCAACAAAAACTAATACTAGCTTAAGGGATTATATTAATTATATTTAAGGGAGTCCAAGTAAGTTAAATTATGAATTGAAGTAACATGATACAATGCTTAACATGCTTTCCCAAACATAAATTTTAGGGGAAACCAAACTGGTCTCTAAGAGCGGCTAGAAGATTATTATTTCAAATAAAGTTTTAAAATGTATTAAATACGATACTATCGTATTCACCGCGTGCCAAAGATTAATAGTCGAAACAATCTTCAAAGATTGTCACTTACAGCTGTTTTTATCATTTTGATTATGTCGGTGTTTAACCCCTTAACGCTCGAATTAAATTACGGTTGAAAAATTCAAATTGCTTATTGGCACCACTTTTATGAAAAAGAAATATTCACCTTATTTAATGACAGGAAAAACGATACCTAAATATAGCCAATTTCACTATTTTATAAAACTGGTGGGAATCAAACAATTTGAGTAAAAGACACAGCCCGAGAATATGACGGGAGCGAGAATTAAAGGGTTAAGCACCTAGCTCGATTACATGTTTGTTAAATTTGATTTTAATTTATATTAATTTATTTCTTGATGAAGGGTCACTTTCGTTATGAAATATTATGGGGGAAGAAATGTTAAGCTATTATTAACTTTTAAGTAAAAATGTGGATAATGTAATCCAGCTGCACTCAATAGAGATAGATTTTTAAAAAATCATGGTTGAAATCTGTTTTAAAGCTACAAAAATCAGCAAATTGAAAATCAGTTTTTAAAGAATATGCATTTGAAAGTACATTTTTTGACCCTATCCGACGAGAAAAAATCAAATCCATTCGATGCTTATAAGTAACACAATTTGCGTAAAAAGAGAAAAGGGTTTTTTACATCCTTGACACCGTCATTCTGACGTCAGTGTTTTCCCCTAACATTGTTTTTCATTGTAATATAGATAGATTTTAAAATTTTGTTTTCTAATTTTAGAGCAAACTGTGTGAGAAAGAAATATTTTGTAGTAACTTATCCTTTGACTCATCCAACAATAACCGCAGTAATCGTACCCACATATTATGTATCATGCAAAATGTTTTGCTCGCATTTACTTAACACTAGAAAGACCGAGAATTTTACTCAAATTTTAGAAAATTATTTCACACCAGAATCTTTATTTAAAGTTATTAATTTATCAATTTAACTAGTTTTTTTTCCTTCGTATGTTTTAAACTAGTTTTATAAAAAAAAAAAAAAAAAAAAAAAAAAAAAAATTCTGGTTCAAAACAAGATATATTAATTTGGCAGCAGTCAAAATGACTGCTCGCAGGCTTTCTAGTGTTAATGATCACTGACACACTGAAATTGCTTTTTATTTTATTCTTAAATTTAAAGCTAATATTCCAATTATATACCCTGTTCAGTAAATACAAATGATATTAGAAATTTTTTCTAGGTTCTCTTTTTTTTAAACGAAGGATATGTATTTGTATGTTTTTACGGTACATTACAATTTAGGAGATCGTACAATAATGTATAGTAATAATAGATAAATGTTAAATTTACCAGCAGTATACTTTTACACTGTTTATACACATTTTCCACATATTTTACACACATATTAAGCAGCTGAACACAATTTGAGTACATCTGTTCTTTTTTTTGCGTTTATATCTTTGTTCATTATCTCTTCTCCCAATATCCTCAGATTCTCATTCTCTTGATGTACCAACAGAAATCGGCAAGCATTGCTGTATTCCATTGCGTTCGAAAACGAGACTTCACAGTAGAAATTTATTGGTGAAATCGTTCTCCATGCTCGTCGCCAATTGCTCCCATATTATCTGGGAAAATGCCAATGTGAGAGTGCAATAAATGAAGCCTTAATGACATGTGACAATTTAGATCTAAAAAATTGTTTACCATATTTTGAACTATACACTTACAATTTGTAGCTTTGTTATTCCCTAAAAAAATACTCACAACGTCCTTGAATGAAAGTCACCAAACTTCAGTTTCAGGCATACCTTGATAAATATAGGGGCTGATTATGTTTTGGTGTAAATTTCCAAACAGGTGACGCTGCTATGCGGAATTTATCATGATTTCCGCTATAGCTCTATCTCGAGAACAAATGCACGAATTTTCATCAAAATTCAGATTCAGTTAGACGTTGACACAAGTTGTTCCTGATAAGGTTTTGGTGTTAATCACCCAATAGATGGCGCTGCTGTGCGCATTTTTCCCGATTTTCGCAATAGCACTATCTAAATTCTAATGCATGTATTTTCATCAAACTTCAGATTCAGTCAGACGGTAACGCAAGTTGTTGCTGATTTGATTTTAGCGTAAATCACACAACCGGTGGCGCTGCGATGCTGCATTTTGCAGGATTTACGCTATTTTAGCAATAGTCATATCTCAAGAACTAATGCACAGAATTTCATATCTTTAGAATCCTCGTGATGGGCATAAATTGCCATTTAATGTTGACACTCTGATCTGATAGTGAATTTTGCAGTATTAACATGTATGGGATAGAAGAAAGTTTTGGTATTGGCACATCCGACTAGGTTTTTAGTCTGATGTATTTGTTATTTTAAAATTTTCTAAATTCCTGCTACCATATGCTGAGATCCCCCTACCTGGCCATTCAATGTTTAAAACTTGTATTTATAAAAATGAACCCGTTATTAAAAAATGCATATTATAATTTATTAGTTTATTTAATTTGTAGGCCCTTAAATATTTTTATTTTGGTCCATGAAAGTCCTTAAGAGTCCTTTATTTTTATTTAAAGAAATGTGTACGAACCCTGCATTATTCTATCTATATATATCTATTTCTATTTTCTCCTTCTCCTATAAAAAGTATACAAAGTTAAAATAGTCCTTCATATGAATATGTGCTGATTATGTTTTGGTGTAAATCGCCCAACAGGTGGCGCTGCTGTACTACATTTTTCACGTGGACGAAACACATCTTATTGGTACCTAGGTGTATTTTAGGTATCATATCCGTCGTGGGTGCAAAGTCCTCCAAGTTATCTGTCAATTATACCTCTGGAGGTGCCTTGCCAGGTGAAGGTCTCATCATCTGATCAAGGTTCTAAACTACGAGACCAACTTGAGTAGCAATCTGCAGGTGCCAAACAACAGGATATAAAATTAAGAAACCGACAAAACAAAGTATACACAAAACGAGCAGTAGGCACTGCAGATCGGATGACGATCGAGGCAAAGATGTCAGGTTTATTGCCGCTTCGCGGAGATTAGGCGGTCACCCACCTCGATGCCAGGTACTAAACCCGTCAAGCTGGGGCATCCCGGCAGGTAGGGGCCTGGTCATCGGTTAGAAAGAAAGAAAGTAGCATATTCACTTTCAGGGTCATTAGACTGTAGAAACAAAGTACTTTAAAAGGCAATAAAATAACATAATGAGATATATTTAAACACAGATATATCTGAAACCAACTTCACTTTTTTTTTTTTAATATTTCCTAAATTCCCAAGGGTATGCTTACTTACATCTGTTAAAATTTTCTAAGAAAAAAATTCTTGTCTAACAGTGATATCACAAATTTACCCAGATATCACAAAATTTTTACAAATATAAATATGTCGAAGGATTATCCACCGGAGTCGGGAGCATCGGCTAGTGATGAGCAGAATAAATGTTTTTACTATCGAATGGATCATTTGGGACTGCTCAAAAACATCGTTTCCAATCTTTTCATATATTTTTAATCAAACGACTCAGATAGTGCAAAAAAAATCGTAGTTGCCAACTTTTGCGATTTTTTTAATCAATTATATGCTGAAATTTTGAAGATGCATCTACAAAAATTCGCTTTCGCACAGCACCAAAGCTTTAACAGAGTAAGAATGCTATTGTCGGTCATTGTAATACAAAAATATTTTATTTTCACAAAATTATAGCTTATTTTTAATTTCGTTTGATACTCAATTCCTTTCGAGAGTTTTTGATATTTTAAACTATTTACCGTGATAGATAAGCTGTTGTTTTATTTAATTTTCTTAAATAGAACTTTCCTGTTTAAGAAATATACCGTAAAAAGAAGTATCTTTAAGTTTTTAAAAGAATAAAGCATCAAAACCCACAATAACAACTTATTATTCGTATAAAAACAAAAAATACAAAAATAAAATACAAATAAATAAAAATAAAATCTAATATCATACTTGCCAACCTCCCGCATTTTAGGTAGATTTCGTATAAAATACTACCTATTACATTCTCCCCTATGTTGGAATTTCTGAAAAATTTTTGCAGATCTACACCGATCATGACCCCTAGAACCCAAAACCGCCCTGAGTAAAAAACTTTATCTCTCTCTCTCTCTCTCTCTCTATATATATATATCACTTTCTTCTGGACACGATAACTTCCACAATTCTACAGGAATCTTTTCCAAACTGATACATAAAATCAAGGGGCATAAAATCTCTGCCAAGTTCTTGAATGGACAAAATCGGACCAAGAGGATGGAAATAGGGAGGAGTTTAGTGAAAACCGAAAAAACCCCATAACATCTTAATTTTTGTACATATCAAATCAGTTTAAAGTTTTCAGTACTTCTAAAAATAGGGCCAAAAATTTATATATCACAGATTTTTCATAAAATAAGAAATAGCTCAAGGGGCGCAAAAATAGGGTTTTTGGGAGAAAAAAATTCATAACTTCGTCAATTCTAAAGATATCAAATACAATTAATTTTATTATAACTCTCCTTAATATTATCTACAGCTTTTACATTCACAAGTTTTTGATAGGGCCAATTCGTGCCGCAAAAAATATTAAAAACGAAAAAAAAAAAAAAAAGGGGGGGGGGGCGTTGAAGGAAAAAAAAAAAATTCCATACCTCCGTCAATTCACAAGATATGAAATCCCCATGAATTTATCATATATCTTCTTAATATTGTCTACAACATTTATATAGACAAGTTTTTGATAGGACCAATTCTTACAGAAAAAAAAATACATAGCGGTTGAAGAAAAAAAAAACATATTTTTAAGGGTGTATTCAAATCCAAACTGCTTATTTTCGTATTCATTTTTAAATTCATTTTTGCTCTCATACGCATCCAATTGGTAGATTGTCTTATTCAGAAACTACATAATGTACCGTAATGATCGATTTTTTGATAGAGAAAGAATATCTTTCAAAAAATGATGTCAAGTGGGCATTTTGAACAGAATAGCCCGAAGCGATTGTGTTAGAAACAAAAAATATTGTCCTACTGAGAAAATAAATGTTTATAAATCAAGTTTCAATTAATTGAACGAAAAATAAAAACACAGGTCGCTTATTCTCTTCAAAATTTAGGCTCTTCAAAAATCACGTCAGCAAGTATCATATTTTTTCTATTAAAAATGAATCTGAAAATGTGCCAGAAAATTTCGAGTTATTGAGCATGGAAAAGTATTGTTTTGAATACCGCCTTAACATGATTCTGATAAAACCAGCTATTATATAAAAATGAAATAAAAACTCGTCAAAAGCGGCCAGATAAAATTCTTAAAGTGGGTTTATCTCTATTTTTTAATACTGTCTGAACATGATTCTGATAAAACCAGCTCTTGTATAAAAAAGAAATAAAAACTCGTCAAAAGCGTCCAGATAAAATTGTCAAAGTGGGTTTACCTCATCATGATTTAGTTTTTGTTGGTGAAATTAGTATACTTAAATTTGAAATCGACCTCCGCCTGTAGGCCGGGCCGCCAGGGATTTTTTTTTTTTTTTTTAACGGAGAAACACATTTCAAACAGAAACTTGACTAAATTAAATGTTTCTTGCATCGATGGGGTAGTTATTCGAAACCTACAGGCTTTCATTCATTATATAAAATTTCTGGTTTGACGTATGTTTTGATTATTTAAAAAAGCGGGAGGTTGGCATGTATGCTAATATTAACAAACAGTGTTGCCAAATCAAAGAGTTTTCTGTTTAGAATTTCCTGATTCTCACCATAAAGTTTTTTTAGTTATTTTTGGTAAACATGATGATAGATTTTTCTCGCTAGAAAATAAAGAACGAATTGCAATTCCATTAATATCATCCTGCCTTTTTATTTAATAAGAATCATGCATTCAAGTTAGGATAATTCCTATCAAATGTATCATGTTGTATACATATGGATATTTTGATTATAACATGTACAAAAATATGAATTTACTTCGGTATCTACGCCTACGTACATAAATTCAATTTTCTGATACTTGATCAGACTATAAATCCTCATAATGCATAGCCAGTGTGTTGCGAGGCACATAACCAAAGCGATATAAGTAAGCGTGCAAACTTAATGCTGGAATCGGGCGTAAATTAATACAGTTGCGCCATCTTGTGGACGGAGTGATAATTCACATACGCGGGCTTTTAGTGAGGCGCGTATTTTCTAAATCTTTAGTCGCTCATGGATACGAATTTAGTTTGCCACATTTAATGCAAAATATGGCATAGCGGGACGGGCATCCAGATGCACATAACACCACGAAGTTTTCTTCGCCTTGTAACAGTCACTTCAGTTATTAATCAAGCTGAAATAAACTCTACAATTTTAGTGGTATGAGTAAGAAAACATGTAAGTATCTACCTGTAGTTCACACTCCGTCCGCTACGTGACGCATGACCTTGATTGATGTGACCTCGCTTTTAATCTTGCGGTTACTTCTCCCTTGCACATAACTCTCCATAGCTTATCTCATACGGCGACAGAATGACGAGAAGAAACAAGGAAATATTAAGACCCGCCCACGTGAAGGCTTAAAAATACCTGGGTTGAATATTTCTGAAGAAATGATTGGTTAGTTTTGTAGAAATCTGCAGATGACGTCGGTACCATGTAAAAATATCCAATATGAATATTTCATTTTGGCAACTTGATGTAATGTTTTTCTACTTGTTGAACTTTAAAACCTAGTATGACTTTTACATTAAGAATTAGCTGATGAGGGATTCAGAATGAATCCGAAACGTCCTTTTAAATTTTTTTTAGTGTTTTTATCCTTTAATGTAATGTATTGTAAGATCTGTTATTTTGAAAAGTTTTTATAATTGTGAATGAATTCTGGCGTAGTCCTTTTGTTCATTTTGGATAATTTGACATCATATCGACGAGGACATCTCCGCAAAATTAAACATCATCGTATATTCTAAGTAGTATTAAAAATATTTTGTTAGTTATTTCACAAGTTTCTAACTAAATGTAAAGAACAACCGATAAAATAATATATGTGTTATAAAGACATTTCAGTCGCATTCTTTTTTTAAATCTAAAATCATGAAAATTTAAACCAGGTGTCCCAAAATTCACGGGTCTATTTAGACGACGATTATTTTAACCAATTCGAGGGCGGTGTACTAAAAAAGGACAACTAATTTTAATTCTAAAAATGACAAACGGCACCAAGAATATTTAATTAAAAATTTCCTTTTATAATGTACGTGAAAATAAGCAAGTTCATATATTCTAATAACTTCCCTTATAAATTATGTTGTCAGTCCATTATTTCATCAGTTTATAAACAGGATTACTCCGCACCAGAAAGGGTTAATGGCAAGTTATAAAAAGGCATCGTTTGCTGCAATATACGTGGGAAAACAGCAAATTTTGAGAAACAAAATTAAATTTAAATAAGATGAATTTAATGTAAAAGTAATAGAGAGAAAATAACATGGAACATTTATGGAACACATGGTCTATCTTAAAAACCAAATTTGCAAAGGTTAAAACGGAATCGGTCTGCCAAGTCATATCTCGGTGGTAAACACGTGAAAACATGATCTTAGCGGTTGAAGCGTAGGTTTACCATTGTGTTTTCCATGTTCCCAGTACTCCAAGTTTTCAAGCATTTGGGTGCAGGAAAATACAATGGTAAACCTACGAATCAACCGCTAAAATCGGGTTTTCAGGTCTTTTAAACCAAGATGTGACTTGGCAGACCGATTCCGTTTTAACCCTTTAACTGTCGCATTAAATTACGGTTTAAAAATTCAGACAGCATACTTCCACCACCTTTTTTTAACACATTGTATGCGGGACACGTAAAAGTACGCTTCTGTGGATTGGAGGAGCAAATTATTACTACTATCGGAAATTTTGCAAGGAAGAAAAAGCAAGGTGTAAACCAACGATGCTTGCTTCCGATTACTTGTGAGCAAGTTTTAATTTAAATGGCACTTGTAAACGTAACTTTCACGCTCATTTTCGAAAAATTACCCGCATACGATATGTTAAAAGTAAATATTCACCTTATTAAATGACCGGGACAATGATACCAGAATAAAGCTAATTACACTATTTTGTAAACTGGTGAGAATAAAATAATCTGAATAAAACACACAGCCCGTGAATATCGCGGGAGCGAGAATTAAGTGGCTAATCAATGGTGGAAAATTGGCGCAGAGGAGGAGCCTATTGACATCACTACATTTCAGTGGTATTTTTCGCCTTATCTAATGACAGAATTTCTGCGTTGTTATTAAGGTGAAGAATACTATAAAATTTTAGTGGTGTCAATAGGCTGCTCCTCTGCGCCAATTTTCCACCACTGGGCTAATATGCGAATCGAGTTTTACTAATTGCATAACTGTATGTTCTAACTATATGTGCGTTTTAGTATAAAAGCAATACAGAACAAAAGAGAACATTTTCCCGCTTATTTCAATATGATAAACAGTAACCCTAAAGTTCTTTCGAATTTTTTTTCATGACTATAAGTACTCAGTAATTCACTAAAGCTCTTACATTATCTTTCTGTGCGTGTTCTGTGGTTTCTTCGTACTCGGTGTTTACCTAGAATCTTTCGAAAATCGAGGTCCACTGGCACTTTCTATAATCTAGTTTTTCCTCGAATATCAGCAGGATTATTATTGATTTTTGCAGGATTAAACCGCGATGATTATTGTGCGTAGTACCTTCGTCAAAAATCATTCCGATTTCGTTCAAAATAAAATTTCATTTAATTGCTATCTATATTTTATGTGCAAAATACCCATAGTATTTGCATTTTAAAAAGATATGTGCTGAAATCTAGATGCATCTTTAATAAAGTGGATAATAGAAACATCTTTCATAAAGTAGAAACCTGGATCGTCTAACTTTTAGATGAACAAATTGTATTCATATTCAACTTTTAAATAACATGATAACATTTTCTAGAGATTGAAATAGACAAATTCATTAAAATAAATGCCACTCAGTAAATATCCATCAGCTATAATGTAATCAAGATCTTTTAAGTGTCCTTGTAAACGAACAGTAAATGCTTCTATGCTCGCTCGAATTTTAACAAGTTCTAAATGTTTACTGAGATATACATATTACGTACGCCACACTGCAATAATTAGTAGCTAGTGGGTATTACGATAATTCTTTTAGCTCACATGCAAATATAAGTAGAGATATAAATATTACGTACGCCACGCTGCAATATAGGAATCAATTATTTTAAACTGGTATAAATAAAAAACTAATTAATATTTTTATATGAAACTTTCAAAGGTTTGAACTACTTATAATAGCAATTCAAATGCCGTAAACAGTGTAAAAATCTGATAATTATACATTGCTGTAGCTCAGTCAACAGATTTTGGTCTGAACAAGAATTTCAAAAGTGCAAAACACAGCACTTTTAAAATGCATTTACTAGAAACCTATTGGCCGGATTCCACTTTACTTTTTTTTCTGAGTCACGTGGCACGCCCCATTCCATAATAACAAGAATTTTGTTTCTAACATCTATAGAACCAGAGATATAGAGGTGTCATAATCCCTCTTTGGTCTGTCTGGAAAATATAAACTAGACAGAGCATTAAATTTTTTTTGAAAAATCGTCAGGCGGAATTAATTGGCGGAAATTCCTTTCATTTACGATTCATTGCACTGTTGTTGTTTTTTACTTGGCGAAAAACTCTGTCGAGTTTCTATGATTTTATGAAAATCGGATGTATAGTTTAATTACAGAGACAGTCAATTTTTTTCCGTTACATTACAACCGATGGGGAAAAAAATATTTCAAGTGCATTTTAACCCCTTGAGGGGCGGTGGGATAAAATATATTCCACCTAATTTAAACAAGATTCTCACCAGAAAATTTTAACTAAATTTTATATTTTTAACTTTCGTGGAAAATTGCTTTTCCTTATTTAAAAATAAAAAAATTCCGATTATTCCGGTGAGAATTCAATATTTAGAGACATTTTTGCTTGCTTCTCAAGAGGTTAATGATTTTACACCCTTTCGAACAGAATGGAATTAGTATGAACTTATGAAGTGTACGAAAACATACATTCAATACAATATGCGACGCAAAAAATATTTATAAAACTAGTTATAGTTCGAACGCACCACATTTGCCACGTTTGACGTGCAATTTCCAACTTGTTATGTACGGGGCCTATCAAATAAAGAGTGTTTTTAGTCGCAAAAATCGTCTCAGAATTCGTGGAGCGCGGCTGTGCGCGTGACCGTCAAAAGCCCCTGCCTACTTTCCTTTTGCGGTGACTCTCTAGCGGAAGCCAGGAAGGAAGAAAAAAATGAAACAGGAAAAATTTATAAAAGAGATTGAAGAAATTGAAAAAAAAAAAAAAAAAAAAAAAAAAAAGAACCGACTAAACAAAAGTGGGAAAGTCTGTATTTAGTCATGCAAAAAATTTTAAAAGAATTTCAAAATTGATTAAAGAATTTCGAAATCGATTGCAGAATGTGTGATTTCTGAGATCAGCGAGTTTACTATTTGTTTATTCTATTTAAAAGAAATCATACTATTATTTCCAAACAATATTCTTTGACATTTATTTCCGTAACAAATGTAAGAGAAAACTGTAACACATTTTTCTTTTTCTGATAGTTTTAGGACTAGAATATGAAAATAGTCGCCTGTGCGAATCTTGGTACGAAAGAATCTGACAACCCTTGTATGTCAATAAATTAAGTGCTGTTGTGAAGTACAAGAGGTATGCTTGGTTAATTAATTCAATCAAACAGGCCATGGGCCAAATGTTCCATTTTGCTGCATCAAGTGATGCGCAGAATGTGTTTTTGTATAACAGAGTTTACATGATATAAACTCTTGAATTTGACTCTTTGTGTTTAAAACCCCTTGTATAGTAAACTCTCTCTATAGCGGACTTCATGCAGACTGAGGAAATTAAGACCACTTTTATATTTTAAAGATTTTTGCCCCTGGAATCATTTGGCTCTGTCTGTTGATTAACACATTTTCAATCTCTTAATCAAATCACCCAATTTTCATAAAACTTTCAATATTGACATTTCCTTTTGTACCCTAATTTAGTTCTTAGTGTTTCCGCTAGTGATCACTCGTTATATTTTGTTTGTTGGCAGTATGAGGCCTAAGACAGAGTTCACTGCTTTCAAAATCGTCCTGCCGAACTTAAAAAAATCATTCGTTAAAATATTCGCCATTAGAAAAATCACCGTCTTACCTAAAAGTCCCTTTTACAAAGTTTACTGCATTTCAAAGCCAATTATATAAGGATTTATATGTTATAGATAACTAATTTACATAAAATACTGTTATCATTTAAGGGTATATAAAGAAACTATGTTTGAAGCTTCATAAAAAGTTTGACAAACTTTAATACTTTATTACACTTAAGGGGACAAGAGACCTGAAAATTCATTTTTTAATTATTATTTTTTAAATTTCACTTTAAATACCAGTCAAGAGTACACTAAGGTTATGTGGGTCAACTGGGTCATGATTTTTCAATGTAACTCGCGAGATTCTGGCAATTCAGGTTCAAAAAGCTAATGTTCATTTGAATATCTATGATATGAATGAATATCTATGATATAATATGAATTGATATATCATATTCTGAATTTCTGTAAATGTGTTCAGTTGGGTTTCCTCTCTCAGACAGAAATGCTCAAAATTACATTTTAAAATTTAAAAAAAAAAAATGTATATTTCATCTTTATTTTCTCATGGGTCTAGTTGCCCCATGAAAATGGGTTAGTGGACCAGGACAATTTATGCTATACAGGCGTTTATTTTTTTTATGGGATATCAAGTCCTATTTAAAAAAGTGTAAACAAATTAAAAATTTTTAAACCAAGCTGATAATGTAAATTTATATCAACCAGTGAGCGAAGTAAGGGAAACCTTTTCTGTCAATGTGTCTAAAAAAAGCACTAAAAGTGAAAATATTATATTTATTTATACCAAAAACAAAAACACTAAGTAAGCACTTATGTACTTCAGTATCGGTAATAAGTATAAAAGTTACATCGGTATTCTAAGGAAAAAATAGCAAGGTAAATCTATGAACAAACAGCTACTTACGTAATTACTTACGTACTTTATCTGTATCGTACAATTTCAAGGTTTGGATATCTCGCTTTCAAGGGTAAGGTACTTGTATTCGTAAAATTTTGAAATAATTTAATGACACCAGTATTTACAAGAGAATTTATTTGTAAACAATCAAAAGTATATTTTCACATACTTAATAAAGGTAAAATTTTCTTTATAAATTTCCGGTGCCAATGTGACAATTAGGGATTAAAATAATGTGATACTATGTGTTATGGGTAGTGATGCCATAACGGCATCACTGCCCTTCAAGGGGTTAAGAAATTTGGTTTGAGACCACCCAATATGCTTTTTTTTTTTAAATTCTATATTCTATAATTCTATAATTTTCTTTATTGTGAGCAATACACATTGGAAAATTTTATGTATGTCATAAAACCGTGCATCATTTTTTAACTAAATATTATCGTAAAGTTAAAGGTAGTTAATTGAAGAAATATGATTCAAAAATGCTGAAGATTTCATAAAATTTTGAAAATACTTTTTTTATTACCTTTTTATTCAAATATATTAAATTCGATGCGCTGTTTTATGTGCATATAAAACAAACTTTCATAAAAATGTAATTAATACTCACCATAATGCATGTGCCCTTGAATAGTATTAAATGTAAAAAAATAAAATAAAATAAAATAAAATAAATGAATTTGAAGTTCTCTTATCCCCTTAATAATTTGTGATAGTATATTTTGTTTATATTTTAAAAATACAAAGACTTTATGTTATTTAATGTTATGGTACTTCTAATAATATAATAAAGATTTATGCGCGATCTTTGTTGGACAATTACGAAGATTTAGTATTATAAATAAACATTACACACTCTGAAAACAAAATTATTCTTTATTATTTATAATCCTATAAAAGCATTTAGGTTTTGTGATCTTTAACCAGACCTCTAATCTGCATATTAAAATGATTTTCTCTTGCATATTGCATTATTTCTCTATCATGCTTGGCTCAACACAACACAAGAAAAACAAGGGCGCATCGTCCTTGTCAAAAAGTAATCCAAAGAATGTATGTGTTCCATTTTACCAGAAAAATGGTCCCATTATTTTTCATAGCTCTGGAGAAGACATTATTCTAAAAATGCGGATTATGCATGTGTTGTTGCCATAAAACATTTTTACTTTGTCATTTTGGTAAGTGTTTCTTCATATAACCTTAAATGCCTTCCATATTTATATTAAAAATTAAGCTAAAATCTAAAACATAAATATATAATGTATAGAGTAAGGAGTAAATAGTCTATTAGTATATTATATTCAATCTTGTTTCAAGGTAAAGCATTTAACCCTTTTAGAGGCAAAGTACTTGTATTCATAAAATGTTGAAATAATTTATTGACACCAATATTTACAAGAGAATTTATTTGTAAACAAGAAAAGGTGCATTTTGGCGTACTTAATGAAGGTGAAATTTTCATTATAAAATTCCGGTGCCGATATGGCAATTAAGGATTAAAATTATGTGATGCCGTGACGGCATCACCGCCCTTCAAGGGGTTAAATGCATAAAAGACACGTATTAGATTTTTTTATTCTGTTTAATTATTTAAATTTTACACCGTTTCGTTGCATAAGCGATGTACCAGTCAATGAAAAAATAATAAATAAACGGAAGAAGAATACCAAGAAAAAAATAACCATTCGATAGGGATTTATTTCTTCTTTATACGTATGATACAAAAACGTAATCTTAAGAGTAGTCTTCTTCATTGTTAAGGTGTATCAAACGTTGCAATATTCAACAAGAAGACGTAATATCTGACCATATTTGAATTTTTCAGCAAATATTAGGCTAATGTCGGACGAACGTTTTTGCATGCTTTTTTACCTACATATCTTCCCTACACAATGACGCTACCATTGTGTAGGGATGATATTTAAATGTATCTGACATTAGCCTAATGCAAAAATCAGACAAACGTCTTTTTACAGGCTTTTTTCCCTACATACCATCCCTACACAATGCTAGCGACATTGTGTGAGGATGATATGTAGGGAAAAAAGCGTTTAAAGACGTTTGTCTGACATTAGCCTTAGTGAGCAGTTACTGGTATGTTTAGTGTTAAATTCACTATTTTTAGTTACAAAATAAGCTGCGATGCAGCTAGATTTTAAGGTATATGCATAAATCAAAATTTATAAAAGAACTGAAATGCAATTTTGGATTATTATATTTGAAGATTCTAAAAATCGAATATGTATAAAAAATATAGACTGGAATTAAATTTTTTTTTATCGAAAATTAATTTCAAATTATATGTATTTTGAAACCAAGTTTAGAACAAAATATGAATTCTGACCCATATATATATATATATATATATATATATATTTACAGAAATCGATTTCTTGCAGTTTAAAATGGACAATCCAAAATTACAGTTAATTCATCCAAATAGATTGTGTTATGCTTAAAAAAACTATTCGTATTGTTGCTAGAAATTTTAATTTTGCATTGTACATAAACTTCTTGATCGAATGACTCATTGTTTGGTTTCCCAAGGTAAAATTTTCCAGAGAATCCGAATATAGTGTCAAAGATAGAAGTTTAACTGAATATTTCAATGTTTCACCATCGAATGGCTATTTTCATTTTTCTCCAGGTATATTTTACAATTAAATATATTGAGGTTTAAGTGTTTTTTTTACAAACTACACGTAACCAAGGAAGAACAATGAAGTTAATATCGAAATAAACAAGAATATTCTTATATAGGGGAGACTAGAGAGAGTTGAACCACTTTTCACAGAATGATTTTTTATTTTTTAAATGTCGAACGTAGAATAAAGTTTTATATATCATTTTATTCGTTATACAATCACTTATAAAAATAAAATTGGTACATAAATGTAATGTATAAGAAATTTGAACCATGATAGATTTTAATCATGAGAAAATAATGAATCAAGGCTCCCCATATATGGGAGACTTGACCCACTTTGTTTTATATTGAAGTATTTGTGAAGAGAAATAAAATCATTTAAAAAAAATTTTTATGCTGCATGCTTTAATTTTTATAAAAAAAATATTTTTGAAAACATGATGCTTAAACAAACCTGTTTAGACGTAATCGCAAGTCAGAGGAGAAACTTTTTGTTTTAAACAGAATTTTTTCTAAGCAGGTTTAATTGTACAGCAGGGAAAAGGAATTTTTAATATTTAAGACAGGTGTCGTTATCATAGGGCTTAATGTATTATTATGTCCGAATTTAGGAGCCACTGTCTCGCTTTTTTTGTCTGCTTGTCCTACTTTTTGTGACACTCGAACTTACAACTCTAGTTGTCACATAGTTTGGCTTCTCTCACTGTATTCATCCTGGTGAAATTTGTCTGCATACTTCCTAAAGTTTTTCGATTAATGGTATGTTCTTTTGCAGCCGCATGAGAGCTTAACCTATCTTTGATGTTAAATAACATCTTTTAAACTTTTCAGGGCTTAATTAGTACTTTCAGTACTAAAATGTTGAAATAATAAATGACTTGCACCGGAATTTACGAGCAAAAGCTTTTGCAAATATGAGAAATGCTGTATTTCGAATATAAATTAAAAATGGAAAAGATTTAGCAAAATTCCGGTGGCGCTTGTGAGTTATGATTAAGTGATTTCATAAATATACCACAGCCCCTGAAAGGGTTAAGACTGCTGCTTTCATACTTTCTAGCCCTGCCTAGTCTATTCCACGTTTTTATTTACTTATTGTAAGTAATTTTTACATAGAGAAAGCTCCTATCAAGTTTCCTCTTTGTATTGAATTAAAAGTTTTCTTGCAGTGCATATTTATGCTATAAGAATAAATTATATGCTATAACAATTTTTCACACATTTCCTTAATCAGTTTTAAACTTTTTCTTTTCCATCACCGCATTTTACTGTAAGTTTACGGAATAAATTTGCATTCTTTTTAATATATAACCATTAACCTTTCATTATGCGTAGCGTATAATAAATAAATTTCCAAAACCACTTAATTAAGGGAGCCTTGAGCATCTGGTCAACCCTCCCTTACATTAACTGGGTCAAGACTCCCCACAGAGCCCTTTTCTAAAGAATAGTACATTGTCAGGTTAATCCTAACTTACTGTACAATCTTTATGCCTGGAATGAAAGCTCGATATTTCTGGAATACTTAAAACCTACTTACTGAAATTTCTATGATATGTTTTATCTGAAAAAAGCTTACAAAATGTATCTAAAAAACACAACTTTTGGTTGAAGAAGCCTCACAATTGATATTTTCCACACCTATTTTGATTATATGTATGAAACAAAGACTGTTGTTTGACCATCCCAATAGCTTTGGTTGACACCTATTCATAAAACTCTGAAATTCATTAAATATGAAAACTGATGTGCGGGTTAAGCCTCCCCTATGGTCAAACCTCCCTAGTCTCCCCTATTTATATAAGAAAGTCAAAGTGAAAATACCTAACTGTTAAAAATTTGCAGTTTTAGCTGCATAGCCACTCCACCCCTTTTATAGAATATGTCTATTCTGACCAATGAAAATGCCCCATAGTATAGTAAAGTAATCGTTTTCTATAAAAGCGGTGGAGTGACCATGCAGAAAACTTACAGGTTTTTTTCCCTTAAGGGGTAAGCAAAAATTACACTAAATATTGAATTCTCACCGGAATAATAATAATAAAACAATTTTAAATAAGGAAAAGCAGTTTTTACTGATTTCTCTCCAAGTTTAAAATATAAAATTGCAGCAAACTTACAGATTTTTAACAGTGTATGCTATGATGGTAACTGTACAATTAAAGTCTTATAAATATGTTTTATTAAAGAAATCAACATGATTCGTACTTTGAATCGGCGATAATTTCAAAATCATTGTTGATAATTGAACTATATTGGGGAAAAAATCGAAAGTCAACTTGTTAAAAAAAATCACCCGATAACAGGTATAAACAAATATTATTCTTTGGGTTACCTAAAATTTGGCATGAGATGCTTTACAGATTAAAACAATAAGATGAAATAATTCGCGTATTAATCATTCATTAAAAATTGTCAACTGTACAATGTTGCTTCATTCTAAATATGACCTCATTATTTTTGTTTATCAAATTCATTTTCAACATTTTTGCGAAAATATCTTCAGATCTCGATAGATCTTCAGATAGATCTCGAAAATTGTTTTCGACTGAGTATACAAAACTAATTGATCTGTTTATTAAATGGTATTCTAAGTTTTTAATTGTATTGTTGTCACTTTTAGCATATACTTTTTAAATTAATATTATTCTTGTAAAAATACAATACAAATCGCCTAATAACATCAAGATAACATACTAAATAAGTTTAAACAAAGTCTTGAAAAACTATAAAAATGAAAAAAAAAAACTTTTGAAACAACTTTGTTTTTCTTTAACAGACGTTAAGATAAATTAAACTTTCATTCCAGTTTGAAAGCAGGAAGAAGACAGAAAAGAAAATGAAAGAGCACAGAAGAAAGAGGGGCTAGTGAGTTGAAACAGCTAAAAGGAATCAGGAGACAACAATAAAAAAAACAACAGTCAAAAGACAAATAGAAATTCACACGACAAGACTGAAGAAGAAAATTAATTAAATACAACAATGGCTAAAAAGTTTCCCATTTATTTCAATTTTTTTTTTTTTTCCACAGCGTTTTGCATTATAGAAAGTTCGGATTAATATGATGATTTGAAAACTCATTTGTGCTCTCATGCAAATGGAGTTTATAATAGTAATAATAATAATAATAATAATTATTATTATTATTATTTTATCTGAACACATTATTTCAACATTTTCGCTTATAAAAGTATTCTATGAGAATAAAAACTTAAATCTTCTGCGCAAGAAATTTTAAATATTTTCACGATAATGCTTTATCAAATAAATATTGTAAATAATTAGCAAAATTCAAAAGAATAAGTTCATTTAAAATATAAACATGAAATACTTTTAAATAAAAATGTATTAATAAAGTAAACATTTTAATATCATATTAAATATATAGATGTAAAACATCATAAGAACGACGTTTTTGACCGTATTTTGTTAATCAAAACAATGTATATTTGAAAAATAAACATTTCAGGTGTAATACGGAAACTAACTTATCTCAAAGATATTTATAAATAGTATTTTCACAAGATTACTTGTCTTTTTTTTTTTTTTTTTTTTTTTTTTTTTTTTTTTACTGGAAAATTGTTTGACGTAATTTTCAAATACATAATGTATATTAAGTTTCTTCTTTAACCCTTAAATGCCTGATTTTTCAAAAATCATTGTAATAATGTTTTTCGGCTTTCATTTTTTAAATAAATCATGGGAAAAATACTTAAAAAAAATCATATTTTGTTTTAAGTATAGTTTACGTCTAAAAAACAGTTTGTTACTAATCGGCAATACTTGTGTTTAATTGAAAAAATAATTTCCCTTCATAAAATTCTATAATATTAAACACACAAGAATGTTAGGAGCTATAATAAGAAATAAATTTTACTTGCTCACTGCAGGTCAAAATAGGGTATTTCGCAAGCTTCCAAACAAAACAAAAACAATAAGTAGCAACAATTGAAAAAATAAATTTATCTTTATTCTTAAACAGTACAAGTGTTGTCATCTACATGTTGAATATCAATTTAATAATATCTTCAGAATGTATTTTATTGGCAACATTAGGCATTATAGCTTCAATATTATTCTAATGGTATTTTAGAGCCTAAATTGGGTATGTTTCCTAAAAGCAACACCAGGCATTTAAGGGTTAAAATATTTGAATAAGTAAAAGCAAAATATAATAATCTTTTCAAAAAACCGCCTACATGTTTTAGATCTACATGTGTACATAATAAGTTCTCATACAATACGAATTATTCTAATTTAGTAACTGTTGTTGGCTCAACGCAATACAAAAATTCTTCAGCTAAAATAACATTTTGGAAATGTATTATGCATAACTGCGGGAAAAGGAATAAACAAAAGTTATTTTGTACAATAGGAAAATGTTTTAATAAACAACAGTTATCGGTTAAATAATATGATTATATTTAATATAATTAAAATTATTTTCTCATTAAATGAACAGCTTATATAAGAAGATCTGCGTATTTGCATCTCCCTACATTTTTATATACACGAGGTGGAACCCGTCGAATTTCGACGAAAGAAAATGTTTAAGAGGAACTATTACATTGATTTATAATAAACCTACAAAATTAGCTACGATAAAAGCATGTATCTTATATTGGTTTGTCTAACTCTCAAACAAATATTATTTTAACCTAATATTAACAAACTACTATGTCTTTAAAACTCAGTTATCCAAATTATTAAAATTAAACTTTAATCACATATGTAATCGGTAAAATATAATAAAGATCAGTTAATAAGATTAAGTCGTCATTTGAGGCACTGTAAAAATTATTTAATTTTTACAGAAAAAAAAACTGTTTTAAAGATAAAGTTTTTTTTTTCTGTAAAAGAGGTTGGATTTTGTCATTTTTACAGAAAAAAATCTATAACTTTTACAGAAAAAAAAACTATTTTAATGAAGAATTACAGATATTTTCTGTAAATTAAACGGTTTTCCACTGGTGCCAAAATTGATAGTTTTTTTTTTTTTTTCTGTCAATTTGAGAGATTTTTTTTTACATTGTATGCTTGGTATTCCCGAATGAAAACAACAATATGTAGGCGTCATTCACGTTTTCCATTGTATAACAATACTCAAATAAGACACTTACAATATTTGGATACAAATTATCTATCACAATTAAACCTAACGCGACGGTATAAAATTAGCCTCTTAAGGGGTTAATTAAATTTCCAGTAATCAATGTTACAATTTAGAAAAATAATTTACAAAGGTTCTACTTTATACAGCTTTTAAGAAAACTTATTAATTATACAGAACAGAACAAAATTTAATTTGGAATGAATGCTGCTTCCAGTAAATATCTGAAAATAAGAATAGATTATTCCTAAACACAAAGCTACCACTGTCAAATATTTTTATATCTTATTCGAACCACTATTTAAAAAAAATAAATTTTATAGTATGTTTCTCTTGTTAATATTCTCAAAGTGTATGTGAAAATTTTTTGTTTTGAGTTAGTGGTGCGGGATAGAGTTAAATAATAAACGCCACTTGCAGCCGTGTAAAGAATGCTGTGATGAATATATAATTCTGGACGGCAAAAAGGTCTTTTGAATTCATTCATTGAAATCCAAATTATTTTTCTTTTAAAATAATTTTCTATGCATATTCAGTTATTGAACTCATATAATGTACGATTATTTAACAGTTGTTATTGAGATGAATATTTTCACAGCCGTACTTAATTATAAATCGTAAAAATATATAGCTAATTGGATCAGTAAAATATTGAATTGAATACAGTGTGTTACATACAAGAATAGATTTTTGAAAATAATTTAGACAACAAAAGCACGTTTAACACGAATCATAAAATTAGTTTAAATATACACGCATTCATTACGTAAAATGTATGTAGGCATTCATTTAAGAATAAGTATAGAAAACTCTTAAAAAGAATGTTTTTGTTTAATAAATGGTTAATGTACGTATGTTATTCAATGCTGCTGCATTTATTGAATGCACCTCATACCTTCTTTATTCTTACCCAATTATCAGTAATTAATCAAAATAATTATGTTTGACACGTTTCTTTTGTTAACTGTGTTCTAAAGTATATAGGAGTTTCAAAATATTGTAAAACATATACATTAGGGTGGGTCGAAAAAACCGAAATATTTACAATCGAAATGTAGTAGAGCGGAAAAGTTGCCTTTTGTAATAAAGAATAAATTCGTAAAATATTATATCGATCGGATAATATCTTTTACCGCCGCAAGAGGGCCAAAATTTCAAAAAATCGCAAAAAAACGTGTTTTTTTCAATATATTTTTTAATTATCTAAACATACGAATACAATTTCTAATAGGACGCTATGGCTACATGAAGATATAAGAAATGTCCCGGAAAATGTTCATTATGATAAAATAATATGTTTTAGTGCCGCAAAGGGACCATATTTAAAAAACGAATTGTAAAAATTTTCAAATTTTCATTTTTTCTATATTTTTATAATTTCAATAATATGCCTAGAAGTAAATAAATTTACTTTATATTTATTAATATGTCATAAATTTTGTTAACTATTTGTCATAGACTGGAAAATAAAAAAGGTAATCATTCATTGTTCTTTACGATCGCTTCATCTACTGTTGTTTTACTGCATATCAGCAGTTCATATACCACAAATCACAAAAATGATATAAAATGAACAAAATATTTTAGTATTGTATTAATTAAAATAGAGAAATGTTTATCCGAAACGGATTAAATAAACTTAAAATGAAGAAGTATTTAAAATAAATGAATTTTATAATATGACTTGCTTTCAATTAAAGCCATTGTTCCTCGAGAGGCCGAAATTGATAATATGTGATCCTCACTCTGTTCTGGTCCACAAACTTTACCAGAACTTCAGCGACTAATTTCACGCATCTTTCTACTGATTGAGTGGTACAAGGAAAGTTATAATAGCTGGCATCTTTAATCGAGCATTCTAAACTCACCAGTGTTGTTAGATCGTCAATCGATAGACAAACCGTAACAGGTGGTTTCATTAGTTTACAGTTTTGCCTTTCGACTAAAGGCATACAATTTTAAGCTTTAAGTTCAAGTCTTAAGCTTTAAGTTCAGAACTTCGTGCTTTGGCAATTTTTAATTTTGGCAATCGGCTGATCAGGATGTACTCATTGAGTACATCCTGAAAGTGTATTGCATCAATTGGTTTACAATTAAAATGAGTCCATCATGTTTTTCAGATTTTGTGGACTATAATTAGTAACCCTCGTTACTTGCCATATCATCTACAAAATATTATAGTTCCTGTAATTTCACGAAATGCCTGTTTCGCAAATTATGAAAATAGCCTCATTGGAATGACAGCATATGAAGGAGAGGACATCAGAACCCCCAGCCATCAAGAAAATTGCCAAAACACGAAATTCTGTGGGCACGAATAGTGCCTTTCGTCACTTCGTCATTCCAGAATTGAACTTTGAAGCTTAAAATTGTATGGATTTAGTCGAGTGGCAAAACTGTAAACTAACGAAACCACCTGTTACGGTTTGTCTATGGACTGACGATCTAACGACGCTGGTGAATTTAGAATGTTCGATTAAACATACCAGCTATTATAATTTTCCTTTCCCACTCATTCAATAGAAAGATGCGTGAAATTAGTCTCTGAAGTGCTGGTAAAGTCTGTGGACCAGAACAGACGGAGGATCACATATGATAAATTTTGGCCTCTCGAGGAACAATGGCTTTATTTGAAAGAAAGTCATATTATAAAATTCAATTATTTTAAATACTTCTTCATTTTATGTTTATTTAATCTTTTTCGGTTAAACATTTCTGTATTTTCATTAATAAAATACTAAAATATTTTGTTCATTTTATATCATTTTTGTGATTTGTGGTATATGAAATGCTGATATGCAGTAAAACAGTAGTACATAAAGCGGTCGTCAAAAATAATGAATGATTACCGTTTTTTTTTTCCCAGTCTATAACAAATAGATAACAAAATTTACGACAATATTAATAGATATGAAGTAAATTTATTTACTTCTAGATATTATAGAAATTATAAAAATTAAAAAATAAATAAAAAATTGAAATTTTTACATTTTCTTTTTTAAATATGGTCCTTTTGCGGCAGTAAAAGATATTACTTTATCATAATGAACATTTACCAGGGCATTTCTTATATCTTCATGTAGCTATCGCGTCCTATTGGAAATTGTATTAGTACGTTTGTATAATTTTAAAAAAATACTGAAAAACATGTTTTTTGCGATTTTTGGAAATTTTGGCCCCGTTGCGGCGGTAAAAGATATTAACCGATAGGTTTAATATTTTACGAATTTATTCTTTATTGCAAAAGGCAACTTTTCCGCTCTATTACATTTCGATTATAAATATTTCGGTTTTTTCGACCCACCCTAATATACATATACTGAAGATTTAGTTTCTACATTAGCTGAATTTAAATACATGTCATTTTTTTCTATGTTAAATGAGTACATTAACATAAAATACTTTAACAAACTATTAATATGCACGCAACGAAAAACATGTTTTAAACTTATTATAATGAATATTTAATAACTTAATAATAATTTTTAAAAATTTGTAATTTAATAACGATGCCTCTTGAGGACTTTTTACAGTATTTTAATGTAATTAAGTTTTCTTATTAAATTCTTGAATTAAAACATTATTTTTCTTTTAATTTCTCTATTGTAAACAACTTCAGTTGGAAAAATATTTATGTGTACCTTTTTTAGAAACAAAAACTTTTTCAGGCAAATTAAGAAAGCGTATTGAAATAATATTTGGTAGGTGAAAATCGAGGCAAATTGCACAGTTGATTGAAAAAACATATGTTAATTTTGATTCAATTTTAACATACCTCTAACAAGTAATGTTTGAAAACTTAG
This sequence comes from Maratus speciosus, assembly GCA_963932465.1. NCBI lineage: Eukaryota > Metazoa > Arthropoda > Arachnida > Araneae > Salticidae > Maratus > Maratus speciosus. The sequence continues at coordinate 602,840,330 of OZ010791.1, read as the reverse complement.
CCCAATGAAAGAAGAAAAAGCGGCCATTATTTCATCTCCATACTAGTATTTCTGTAGTTTTTGTTTTAAGAAGTTTGTTTTACGATTGTTTTTGTTTTAATACTTACTATTTAAAAAAAAATACTTAAAAAAAGAATACAGACTGGCAGTATCATTAAACTTAAAAATGAAACCGCCCAGCTTGTACATGTAAAAATATTAGAAGTTATCTTATTTCTTCAATATAAATCCAATATTCAAAATATCATGACCAGGGGCGTGCCTAGCGGGGGGGTGTTGGGGGTGTGACACCCCCCCACTTATTTGGAAGAGTTGGTAAAATTTAGAATAGTCGGAAAGTTAAGAACATACCCTGCAAAAAATCCCCTCTCCTGTCGTCAGTATCATTTCAATTCTCTGTTGTCCGTCATTTAAAGGGGAAAAGAAATAACTTCTCACGGAAGATTGTGTATGATTCTGTGTGGGAGGGAGGGGTTGTCAGAGAGCGGAGGTGATAGATAGAAAGAGAGAGAGAATCGCGTTTCTGAGAATTTGAGACTTTCGGGAAAGGAGGGGGAGGAGGGGGTTGTTGCAATCTCTATTGTAAGTTTTCCCATGTAGCATCTTTAATTGCTCCCTTCTGCTATGGACTGATTCTTAGAATTTGGTGACATCTTGGCTCTGGATTTGGCGCTAGTTATTTGAGGTTGTTGCATTTAAAAGATGAAGTCACGGACACAGAAGAAGAGCGATTTGCGAAAGTTTGTTTTTGTCGCATGATGGCGAATAATTCAGTGAAAAGTTTATGCACACACTGTGATCGTGTACACACACATTTCACAGAAAAAAATAAATTTATATCGCCATATAAGAATATTTCATCCGAATGAAAACATCAACCTCCAGAAAGGAAAACGGATTCAATGTACAATATGTAGATATTTCTGCATTTCTATTAGAGGCCTGCATAGTCATATTCAAACAGATCCTCCAGATGTAAAATTCAGAGCTTCGTAAAAATGTTTCCGAAACATCATTTTCATCACAAAATTTTACTGCGAATGTTAAGGCTTTTGCAGACCGGGTTCGGCACTACAGCGAAAGTTTGATTGAGGAATGCGATAAAATCCTAACTAGCAATTCTATGGAAAATGTCAATGTTTCTGAAAAGGAAGATTCCTCGACTTTTCTAAGTTGTGATCCAGCCGATCGTATTGGAAAGAATTTAACCGAAAACCAGAAACTTTTCATCCTGCCTCGTGGACCTTATCAACCTCAGAGATCATCTTACCCTGTGAATCATAACATAGATCCTAAGAAGCAGAATAAGTTTAGCTCCTGCTGGTATAAAGAATATCCATATTTAGAATACAGCGACCAACTGGATGCCGCATTTTGTTTTGCTTGTTCACTTTGCTCTGATGGCCCGGGGCCTGAAAACGCAGAAGAAGCTTGGATCAGTGTTGATATTCGTGTATGGCATAAGATGAAAGGCCGAGGAAAAAACCGTAAAGGCAAGTCAATGGTTCATTTTACGAGCAATGCTCATAGAACCGCAGTGTATAAATTAGATAATTTGGCCCAAAAAAGTAAGCACGTTGACAACTTTCTATCTAGTCAACGTAGAAAGGTAGCAGCTAACGCGGAGCAAATTCGTCTAAGAAACAGAGAGATTATTAATATATTTCTAGACTGCACCAGATATCTAAGTCGTCAAGCATTTGCATTTTGGGGACGAGAAAGTGACAGCGGTAACTACATTCAGCTCATTAGATTAATGGCCAGGTGGATTCCAACTTTAAAAAACTGGATTGATGATAATCATCTTCGCCCATACCATGCCAACAAGTCACAAAACGACTTAATTGGGGTTCTTGGATCATGTGTCAGTGAAAAAATAGTTGCAAATGTCAAAAATTGTGGATTTTTAGTGTTATGGCTGAAAGCACACCCGATATCTCTCATCTTGACCAGCTCTCAATTGTAATCCGATACGTGACCCAGTTTCATCCAGAAGAAAGGTTGTTAAAACTAAAAGATTATCTAGCTAAAACAGGCGAAGGAATGGCTAAGCTAATTTCTGAAATGCTACAGTCAGTTGGAATATCGCTTTCCCAAGCTCGTGCACAGTCTTACAACACCACGTCATCTATGTCCGGCGCATTTTAGGCTGTCAATCAAAACTTTCAGAAATAGCTGGTAGATCTATTTTATACATACCCTGCCTCGCGCATAAAGTGAATTTATGTGTTGAACATGCGTGCAAAGAAAGCAATATAATAAAATTGTTCTACGACAGTATTCAAGATTTCTATAACTTTTTTTAACTGAGTACAAAGCGATTCGGCATACTGACAGAGAAAATAGAAGTTCTTCAGAAGAGTCTTACTTTGAAATTTTTGTCAAAGACAAGATGGACTATGCGAGCGGATTCAGTCAGAGCTATTTTATCGTCCTATGATGCCCTCATCCATACTCTGCAAATTATTTCTGAAGACATGAAGGTTGACAAGGGTGCTCGAGCTAAGGCGGAAGGGTTAAGAAGCAAAATGATGTCATACGATTTCATTGTTTCTTTACTTGGAATGAAAACAATTATGTTTCAGACCAAGTTAGCAACAGAGCAATTGCAACGTGACGACCTGAACATTTTAGAGGGAACCGACATAATGCAGAAAACTTACGAAAGCATTCAGAAACTCCGGAATGATGACACGGCGGCAATAATGAACATCATTAAGGAAGCTGACAACATCTGCGAGATACATGGAATAAATCAAGATTATAAGTTCAATTTGCGGCACAGGCGACGGAGGCCTCCATCGAAGATCGACGAAAATCCTAAAACTGCAGTTCTATTTACACGAGAGAATTATTTTAAAGCAGAAATTTTGAAGGTGGTAGATCGGCTTACAACTGCATTTGTAGACATTCATAAGTTGGTATTTGAGAAAGTTAAACCACTAGCCTGTCTCCTTCCATCTAGGATCAAGTATAGCTCTACCGAGGACATTTCTAAACTATGTCAACTATTTCCTGGTGATCTCAAAGATGTAGATAACTTGGAATGTGAAATTGATCTCATGTCCTCAGAAATAGCTAGTTCTGAATCGGATACAATTGGCGCAGCAGCGCAAAAATTTGTGGGGAAGGCTCATTTGTATCCTAACCTTTCTTTGGCCTACAAGTTGGCCTTAATTATTACAGTAACTGTAGCAAGTAATAAAAGAAGTTTCAGCAGGTTAAAGTTAGTAAAAAATTACTTGCGTACCACCATGTCAGAAGAGCGACTGGACTAACTAATGCTATTAACCTGTGAAACAGACATAACTGACATGTTGGATTTAGACAGTGTAGCTGGAAAATGGGCTATTCTGAAAGATAGGCGGGTGATAATTTAAGAATGTAGAAGGATAACTTTTAATCTCTTATACTAATATATATCTTATTTTTAGCAAGCAAGATTTGTCTTTTTTATGTATCTTAAAATTTATACACTTACATTAAACAACAGCATGCGGTTTTATTTATAGAAACATAAATTCCAAAGTACTTCAAAATTCTTAAATTGTTACTTTTGAGAACTGGTTAATGTACAGTACATCCATACACATTTCCTTTTAAATCGTAAGCAGAATCCTAATTAATAACAGGATTCTGAACTCTATTTATATAGTAAAATAATTTTTTAAAAATTACACATATTGAACAACAACATTTAATTTCGACTGTGGTTAAGGAGAATGCAGGTGAACACTTAAGACTTTTAGTGATTTTTATAAATTCGCAGTATTGTAGAACAGTTGACTCCGTCGCTGAGAGGGGGGGGGGCTATTACAAAGTCTTTCTCACCCCCGATCTTGCAGTCGGCAAAATTCAGTTCACACCCCCCCACTAAAACAGCCTTCGGCACGCCCCTGATCATGACAAATATACAAATTACCTTCTATTAATATAACTTTTAACACTAGAACGTCCGGAACTTTTATTCAACTTTAATAAAAACATTTTAAAACCAGAATTTGTATTTCAAACTATTTCATTTATGTATTTAATTTATGGATTTCTCCGGGTACAATGTAAGTGATTTTACGAAACAAATTCTGGTTCGAATCTACATTTTATCATTTGTCTGGTGTCGAAATGACACCAGCTGGACGTTCTAGTGTTAAATAAATGCACTGTATCTTTAAAATTAGTTTTATAAGGTTCTGAACTTTTACCTTCAGAAGGCCGTTTGAAGTTCTTAATTATATTTTCAATGAAGTTTTATTCTCGATATCTAGATTACATTATTTTTTCACAACAATCTATGGAATTTTCAGGACTTTTTCAAAGGAACGTTTCTTTTTATTCCCTGAACACCATTCCTTTTTTTTTCCCCTGGGTAAGTGAACCTGAATTTTTTACTAAATTGTATCATTTAATTTTCTGTAAGTCAAATTGAAGCTGTCATTCATAGTGTCAATATAAAAAAATAATTCTACACGAAAACAGATTATAAATTTGCGACAAATTCATTTTCAAATGTATGATATTTAACGTAATTTAGTAACTTAATTTCATTTATATTTTTAATCCTTTGGAAAAAGTTTTTTGCAAGCACCAAGTAAAAAAGATGTGAATTACAAAATTCACTTTTCGATAATACCAGGCCGGATTGGTAGTTTGGCCTCCATTTTTATTTTGAAATTTAAAATTCATACCGGAAAATTTGAAAGAAGAATCTTTATTTTATGTAATCACAAAATTTCTCTCATTAAATAAAGCACAAAATACTATTTTTAATTTCTGGCGCGAATTCAGATTTTCTGAATAAAAATGGAGGCCAAACTGGCAACCCTGGTACCACATATATACCACATATGACAGTAATGCATACTTGCCACCATTCTCTTAACCTACGATTTACGTCTCACAGCTCCACGGTTTGGCAAATCCATAGATACTACTAAAATTTAATAGAGATTTTCGCCTTGTTTAATCATGGAATTTCGACGATTAAATTAAACTATATTTACTGTGAAATTTTAGTGATAAGAAGAATTTGCATTTGGCTTGATCATCGTTTGCGGGCTATGCCCGTCATTGTAGGTTAACCCCTTCGCGACGGGAGCCTTTTACGAAATGTTTATTACTTTGCTACCGGTTTTAAAAAACAGAAGTTTGCGCCTATTCAAATCGGGAAAATGCTCGGATTAAATAGGGGAAATTTTACTGGTGAGGATAAACGAGGATCCTTAGGCCCATTTCCGGCACGTATACGTGTCGCTCGTCCCCAAGGGGTTAAACTTCCGTAAAACGTGGTTTAAATTGACCCAGGTTAAACACGTTTCGATCCAGAAATTTACTAAAGAAATTAAATGAAATAATTTTCATAGAGAAACATGATTTTAACTATATAGTGATACATCAAATAAATTTTCTGGTTAGTAACGCGTATAACCTGGGTCAACTTAACTCACATTTTACGGAAGTTTAGTTGAATGTTGGCAAGTATGGAAATGCATAACAAACTAAATTGTAAAATTATATCCAAGTTTTATATCTAGTTTTTCTTTAAGTTTCAGCTTGATTCATATGTAAACGGAAATGCGATCCCTGAGAATATTTGGAAATAGCATATTCATCTTTTGTTGTTATCGAATTTCCTTTGAACAAAGATAAATAAATTCCATGTTGAATTTTTTATCTGCATTTTCAGCGCAACAGGGAATACGTAAGTAAAAAAATGACAAATTACGGAATTCAAAATATGCTTTTGTTAAATAAGGATATTAATTCAGAAAGCGCAAAATATGTACGTATATTTTAATGAAATGCCAATGTTTTTTTTATTTATCAATATAATGTAAAAGCAGGACGTCTAAAAAAACCACTTTGGTAAGTTAAAATAATCCATACTCTAATAAGACAAACGTAAGAAACTTTTAACCCTTAAATGCGCGATTTTTTATTTTGTTTCGAAAAAATTATATATGATTCTTTGAAATGTTTATAATGAAAAATAATGAAAAAAATCAGAGTTACATTTTTCATATAATACGTCAATCTTTTCTTCTGTTGCACATCTGCAATACAAGTAAAAACTACTGTCGTGTGGCTGTTTTCGCTAAAATATTGCAAATTAGTAAATATTTTAATAAATATGTCTCCAAATATTTTATTTTATTTAATTATTGTCTGAGCGAAGCGAAGGCTAATACTCAGCGAAATATTACTGTCCGGACACTTTACTACTACGATGGATATTAACGCCATGTCCTACTAAAAAAAAAGCCTAATAAAATCCTTTCGTCAAGCATAACTCAAAAAATATTTGTCGCATTTCATTTCTGATTGCACCAGAAGGTACCTATTAGGGTCGCCTACTGAATGCACCTACTATGAAAAATAAGTTCCAAACCGTTTAAAAATTATATAAAAAAAACTCTTTAAAAAGCACAATTTATCTGCATATGTCACAGAAATTTGGTGTGCGTCACTTTCACCGGTTGATGTTTTCTTAGACAACTGGTTTAAACACATGGAGCAAATAAAAAAAAAATACGCACGCAGTAATATTGAATAGATCAGTTTCAACCACGTGATCAGAAACCTTGCAACAACCCGTGGCAACCAGTTTTGGTGGGCAAACAAATAATAATACAGTATTCCGTACCACGGTGACCGTTTTTAGCCTGTTGTATAAAATCTGGCATGTTGTATGACATACAATTGTGGATGATTAAAACAAAAGACATGAGTGTTTATTGATCCGGCAGGTTATCTTTCTCTGGATGTCTGTCTGTCTATCATACAGCATGTAAAATTCTTGTAAAGGATGATATTATTATGCAGTAAAACCTCCATAACGGACACACCCGATTAGTGGACACATCTATTTAGCGGGCATTTTCTCGATTACCAACCCTTAAATAACTGTACATTTTTTACTCTCAGTAGCGGACACCTCCAAATAGAGGACAAATTCTGCCCTCCCGAGGTGTTCGCTATTCAGAAGTTTTACTGGTAAAACCTCCATAGCGGACACACCCGATTAGCGGATACCTCTATTTAGCGGACATTTTTTCGATTACCAACTCTTAAATAACTGTACATGTTTTACTCTCAGTAGCGGTCACCTCTAAATAGAGGACAAATTCTGCATTCTCGGGGTGTCCGCTATTCAGAGGTTTTACTGTATATAATATTGATAATTATTTTACAGGGCCGCACAAAAGAATAAGAATCATATGAAATGAATATAAACTAAATTCGGGATTGGTAGATCGCTGATGGTAATGTAATTTTAGGATGTTGTTACAGTCATCCGCAGCATGTTTTTAGAGTTACGTTCATCTAACGAAACCCTACCTGTCTCACTCCTTTGTCTGTCTGTTTGTCCGTCTGTCACAGAGCCCATTCTCAGAAACTATATAAGTCGGAGACTTGAAAATTTGCATACTTATAGCTGAACACCACACATCAAACGGCAAATAATAAAATTTTTAAAAAGTCTTATATTTAACCCTCTGGGCTCTAACTTGTGTATTTTAAGCAATTTTTCTAACTCAGCCCCTAATTTATTAAGTTGGAGACATGAAATTTTGCATACTTATAGCTGAACATCTCACATCAAACGACAAATAATAAAATTTTGAAAAAGGCTTAATATTTAACCCTTTGGGCTCTAACATGTGTATTTAAAGCAATTTTTCTAACTCAGCCCCTAATTAAGTTGGAGACATGAAAGTTTGCATACATATAGCTGAACACTTGCGATAACACGATAAGTCATAAAATTTTGAAAAAGTCATATTTAACCCTCCGGTCTCTAACTTCTGTATTTTAAGCAATTTTTCTAACTCAGCCACTAATTAAGTTGGAGACATGACATTTTGCATACTTATAGCTGAACACCTCACATCAAACGACAAATAATAAAATTTTTAAAAAGTCTAATATTTAACCCTCTGGGCTCTAACTTATGTATTTTAAACAATTTTTCTAACTCAGCACCTAATTAAGTTGGAGACATGAAATTTCGCATGCTTATAAGCTGAAATCCTCACATCAAACGACAAATAATAAAATTTTGAAAAATGTCTGATATTTAACCCTCTGGGCTCTAACTTATGTATTTTAAGCAATTTTTCTAACTCATCCCCTAACTAAGTTGGAGACTTGAAAGTTTGCATACTTATAGCTGAACACTTGCGATAACACGATAAATCATAAAATTTTGAAAAAGTCATATTTAACCCTCCAGTCTCTAACTTCTGTATTTTAAGCTATTTTTCTAACTCAGCCCCTAATTAAGTTGGAGACATGACATTTTGCATACTTATAGCTGAACACCTAACATCAAACGACAAATAATAAAATTTTGAAAAAGTCTATTATTTAACCCTCTGGGCTCTAACTTGTGTATTTTAAGCAATTTTTCTAACTCAGCCCCTAATTAAGTTGGAGACATGGCATTTTGCATACTTATAGCTGAACACCTCACATCAAACGAGAAATAATAAAATTTTGAAAAAGTCTATTATTTAACCCTCTGGGCTCTAACTTGTGTATTTTAAGCAATTTTTCTAACTCAGCCCCTAATTAACATGGAGACATGAAATTTTGCAAACTTATAGCTGAACACCTCACATCAAACAGCAAATAATAAAATTTTGAAAAAGTCTAATATTTAACCCTCTGGTCTCTAACTTGTGTATTTAAAGCAATTTTTCTAACTCGTCCCCTAATTATGTTGGAAACATAAAAATTTGCATACTTATAGCTGAGCACCTCACATCCAACGACAAATAATAAAATTTTGAAAAAATCTAATATTTAATCTCTAATATTTTGTCTCGCGCAATTTTTAAATTTAAACTGTTTTGCAATACTATTTTTTGTTCATTTTGCATAATAAGTGTAATGTGACGTAATTTGTTCTATATCAGATTTCTAACGCATGTTAATTTGTTTATTTTACAATATCCCTTCCCTTTTAAAATTCACATGTAAATATAGTTTTTATGGCGTAATTTCCAATAAGTGCCTGCTTTTTATACCTATATATTTAATTCTAATTTGAAGGTTTTTTTCTGTTTATAATAGTAACGTGTAAATAATTTTTTTTTATTTGAAGCAAACATTATTGTTTGCGCTGTTTATACAGTTGGCAACAGTTTAAATTAATACCATTTTCAAAAATATGTAAAAAATATCTGTCAAAATGCTGAATATTTGAATTTAAAATAGAAATAAAACCTCAAAAAATGAGTCAAATTAAAAAAATTAATGAAATCTGCAGACCGGGATCTTCTATTGAATAAAATGATCTGAAAATGATTAAATTCCCATGTATAGCTTTTGCTCTTATAATTTTTTTTAATGGAACGATTTTGTCCAACTTTAGCATTAAATATCTCCTAAAATAATTCTTCGATTTGAAAACTGTATGCATTAGTGTGTTGATCAAACATTTCGCTATAATACCACCGATTTTCATATATTTGTATGCAATAGTTTTCTTAATATTAACGAAGAAAGACCTTCGGTCACAAAAAATTCAAAACCGGCGGCGGCGGCGGCGGCGGCGGCGGTGACAGCGTTAGTTACTTTTTATAGAATAGAGAGATGTATAAAAATGAAAACTTGTCTATCTGTCTGTTTGTTATTCAATAAAAAATCCACAATTTGGAAGCCAAAATTATGAAGAGATACGTACATGTGTATTAAAACATGGCCGAGACAACTAAAGTAATCCGGAATCGAAATAACTTATAGTTAATTTTTAATTAATAAAAAACCACCAATTTAACAGCAATTTCTTATCAAATTTAAACATTTTTCGTTATAGCAGTTGCCAACAATTAAAAAACACAATAAAATTATTACTACCACAAATAATTTTCTACTGCAAGATTTCCACGTGAAAAATGAAAATGAAATAAATAGTTTGCCGAATTAAAAAAAAAAAAAAGGTGAATATTACGTCATAACTTTTCTATTGCAAGATATTCACGTGAAATATGAAAAAGAAATAAATGGTTTGACGAATTTAAATGAAAGTGAATATAACTTCATAACTTTTCTATTTCAAGGTTTCCACGTGAATGAGGAAAATATTACGTCATATTGGAAATATAAAGAGCATGGTGGATATAGTATAACGTCATATGAGTGTGAAAAATGTATTGAAGCATGATAAAAACCCGATTAGGGAAATATTGGCGTATTTTAACATTATTGCTCCAATTATAAATTGAAATAAGTTCATTTATAGCTGTATTCTTTTGCGTCTGTTATATACATTTATACATTTTTATATAGCGTTTTCATATGATTCATTCAACAACATTTCGACTGCGTTTTTTAATGTTTGTTTTGTGTTGTATGTTAAATTTTGAAATTGATTTTTCAGAACAAACATCCTTCAGATTCTGGGCAACGCCGGCACTTTAGTTTGTAACAGATAAATGGCTTTTGTATCTGTACATCTAATGCTAATATTATAAAGCGTTATAATATTATAAAGTATATAATATTATTAATGCTTGTACGTTTGTGAGGTGTTATCTCTGAAACTACATAGCCAACTTAAAAAAATGTTGGTGGCCATCTCTGCTCCGAAAAAAAGACTATTTTAGTCAGTGCAAGAACCTACAACGCTGCAGGAGCAAAAAAGTTCTAAAATTATGATTTCTGTGATATTGATAGGGTTAGAAACTTTAAATTTGGTGCGGTAGTTACTTTTAAGATGTAAATACTCGTAATGAACGCTCTCTAAAAGATTCAATTTGACGGATAAACGTAAAAATTTCTAGAAAGGTTCTAAACTATGATTTATTTGGAATACTGAAATTTTTGGGATACTGTTGGGGATAGAAACTAGAACTTTGGCATGGTAGTAATTAATAAGATGTAAATGCTCGTTGTAGAAAGAATTCTAAAAAATAGAAAGACTAAACAAAGCGGAAAAAGATCTAAAGATGATCTAAGTAACAAAGAACATGGAACTGTTAGGAATATAAACATGAAAATTGGCATGGCTGCATTTATCATGACGTAAATTCTCGCAATAGAACAATTTCTAAAAATGTCGCTATATAAAACAGTGCAGAAACAAAAAACTTTCAAAAATTTTCTATTTCTCTGTTACTGCTGAGCCCAAAATCTTGATATTTTGCTTCGGGTTAGTTTTAAAATATACAATTGTCTCTATGAATGGTTTCTAAAAAATTTAAAATTTAAAAAGATGAAATTAACGGAAAGCGATCTCAATTACCATTAATTGGAATTATTAGGTACAGCAACTTTAAATATTTCATAATGCTGCAAAACATGCGATTTAAATTCAACAAAACTGATAGATACCCACCTAGCATTAAATAAATTGTGTAAATATTGAATAAAGACCTGTATGAAACAGTGAGTAGGTTGCCCGAAAGTACTTGTTAAAGTATTCCTTCTCTAGGCTTTTCTCTCTCTCGCCAAGGCCACTAACAGGGGGAAGTGCCGTTTTAAATGTGATATGAATTTTTTATCCGATTCATTTTTCTAGACATTTTATCATAAAGTCATATTCTCAATTATCTTTAGTATATTTTTTATATATTATCTTATTCTGGTGAAATTTTGTAATCGGGTCCATATTGGCGTACGTTAGCTTGCATGATTTGCTGAATAAATATGTATGGATTTGTAAATTACTTCAAATGACACTTTGACAGCTCAAAAGTTATGCAGACGATATATTCAGATCTTGTGTCATACTTTATGTTGTAATCATTGCCGATTTCTTTTATTTAATACATGCTAAATACAGCTCAACTTGTGCAGAATATGTTTGAAAACAAAACAATACAGCGTATGTAGTGGCCAGCATACACTCATCATTTAAATCCGATCGAGCATATCTAAAACACAATCTAACGAAGCATCGCATGCCACTTTTGATGTATTCGGTACTTTGATACTATATTAGATTTTGAGAAGAGAATTCCTTAAATGTTATCGACAACCTCATTGCATCCGTGGAAAACAGATATTGTAATTATTAACTATTCCGGGGGAGCACACACCATATAAAGTATAGTCCATTCTTTTTAAACATCATATATTTGTCATTTAAAGTTACTCAAATTGGTGCGGAGCGTCTGATTATGCTCTTGACATCATTTTATACACTTAAAATTCCGATATAAGTAAATTAGTGACTCATTTTCTATTTTACTTTTAATATATTGCGTACTTTCAATTTTATATCCATGCATGGCTGTCTTGAATGGTTTGATTTCCCATTTTTTTAAACAGTGTATACGAATTTATATATAAGACTTTGTAATTCTAAAATTCGTTTATTTTCATCATTTCAATTTTTCGCAGTATATGGACAATTAAAGATAACATCTCATTTTCTTTGCTTCCACATGTTATTATTAAATCTATGTTCTCAGTAATATCGCTCAGACTAATCCCTCTGAGGGAAGTCCTAGTTTATTTTATTTATAAAACTTAACCTTTAATCCTTTAATTCCCAGGATAGAATAACTTCTAGAAACTAAGTAATTCAGAGAATCTGACTTTACACCAGAAGGTTTCAATGGTTAATTTCGCTTTATTTAAATACGGAATGTTTGTTATTAATTAAAGCAGATATTGCTATTTTAATTTTCTGTTGAAAATTAGGTATATACGAAGAATAAAATCTATTAAATTCAAAATAATGTTCTTTGCATATGTGCAAAGCAGCGCACTAAAGGGTTACAGATGTAAATCTGATGTCTGTTATGTTAGCGGTAAAATCGAGGTATTAGCAAACGGAGTTTAGAATAAAGTCGGAAAACGCGTCAATATGGTGTTGTCAAGATAGTGTTATTCGCAGAACACACACTTTTACATGATAGCTATTTATTTTTTCAACATAAAGTGAGAAATCCACTTTTTGGGACATCTGGTGGAAACAATTCAGCGATATCATTAGGAAATTGCCATGTAGAATGTACAGTCGTGCAAAAAAAAAAATGTAAACACCCCTTACTAACTCTGCAAAAAATTATCGTAGAAGAACGTTACAGGTACCATACGATTGGTAATAAAGTCTAGTTTTAAATGATTTATATAAAATTTGCTTAGGGGGCCATCTACAAATTAAAACAAACCAATTTTTTTTTCAATAGCAGTACACCACTATTCTGACAGCATAAATGAACTCTACACCCTTCAATTAGCCTAAAAACAAATTTTTATGCAATTCGTACGATACGTTTCCGAGAAATTAATTATTTTAAAACAAGTGTATTTTAGGGGCTGTATCCAAATTGAAGTTCTGCACTCGATTGTTGACCGAGAGAGCGTCCTTCTTGATCAAGGCATCTTAAGCTCTACTCAAGCAGTTATTGAAGACAGCTAGATTACTGGATAGCGTAAGAAATTTCAAAATATCTAGTCACTTCTATTATAGACGGGCCCTTAAACCATCATTTTGCCGTTTTTTAAGCATAATTTGATATTTACTTGGAAGACAAATGTGAAATTTTGGATTTCCATAAAACAGGACTTAATAAATCTAAATCCATAAAAAATGGTAGTTTTTGCAATTCATAATTTTTTCGCATAATAATTTCATAATTCATGAATCGTATCAGAAAATTATAAAAATTGCAAATTCAACGTATTTATGTTTGGGAATTTTAGTATTATTACTACACAAAAAATTAGTACATTACGAATATAATTTCAGAAGATATTAATAAAAATATGAAAACGTAATTTAACATTAGAAGCACTAAATGTTTATAATTCAAAAACCTACCATTCAAATGACTTGAAATTTGGTGTCTCAGCATAGTTTCAAGCGAGGATTCGACATATCCTGTGAAAATTGGGTATTGCTATTGAAAAAAATGAAGTTATGGTTCGTTTTAATATGTAGATGGCCCCTAAGCAAATTTTATATACATCACTTAAAAGTAGACTTTATTTCCAATCGTTCGGTACAAGTAACTTTCTTCTACGATAATGTGTTGAGGAGTTAGTAGGGTGTGTTTACTTTTTTTTCCACGACTGTTCATACAATATATAACCTGACATGCTTAAATGTGTCTTCGTGAACATGATTCAGTAGGTGCGTATCTGGAAGGCAGTTTGAACATCTGTTGTAGTGTAAAAGAAATGAATAAGGGAAGTGGGGGATGAATGGGACATTTTCACAAAAATATTTTTTTTTCTTTTTTATTTAAGTTATTATCAATATTATATATCACATTTCATAAATTACGTATTTGACAACATATATGAACAATATTTATTCTAGATTATGATTTATTCAGAAAAATATTATGAAATAAAAAAAAACGCTCCTCCCTGTCCCAATCATCCCCACAGCAGGGATGAATGGGACACTAATAGGGATGGATGGGACACAAAGATATTGCTCCCTGTATTCAATTTTACCAAATTAAAATTTATAATTATGACCTTATATATAATTATTTTTGTAATAGATGATTTTACAGCACGAATCAATATGGTTTTTTTTCCAATAACTTATTTTATTGCAGTTTTAACTTTTAATGCAGACTTCGACTATCAATCTCTTCTTTTTTCCAACTTATGAGGCATTTTAAATTTGAAATGAAAGTGCAAAATGTCTTTTAAATATGGCATAGCTAATAATTTTCAATCATAACTTATTAATTAATATTAATTAAATGTATCTTAGAAACATGCAGAACGGAAATTATTGGTTGAATCGGAAAGTCATGTCGTATTGGAAAAATCAATTTGTACCGGAAAATTCTGCCTGGTAATTATTAAACATTAGATATCGGAAACAAAGTCTAACAAATAAATGATAGAATTTTCTGGTACGAATTGATTTTACGAACACGACACGACTTTCCGATCGACCCAATATGTTAGGGGTGGGGATTTATTTGTGCAACATTTCAAAATTCAATGTAATTTCCCCCATTTGATCAATAAACATACTATTTTTAAAAGTTTTATCTATTTTGAGTAAGTTTTAGTATCATTTTTTTGATAATACATTAATAATTATTACAATACAATAAATAACACTCAGAAATTTTAAACAATAACAACTCATATAATGTTATTTAATGCTATTAATTAACGTTAATTATTAATTTATCAACATATATAATACTATTTAGTTGATAAATAAAATTTTCAGCATCTCTAGAGATGAATGAGAATGTCCCATTCATCCCCATTTGAAATGTCCCAATCATCCCCATGATGCATATATTCCTTTCTCAGCCATTTTGCCTCAAAAATTATTTTGTCACAATGGTTACTATTCATTCAGTTTAACTATCGATATTGAACCTTAAAATAAATAACTACAACATAGCTTAATTTTTTATATTGTATAAGATATTTCACATCTTCAAATGTAAAAAAAACTTACTTTTAAGCAGAGATTTCAAAAAATGCAACTTTGAAGGAAAATGAAAACAGCGATGTAGTCCTACTTTTAGTTCTGAAGCACACTGTGGTAGTGCCTTATATGGGGTAGGAAGCAATTTAAAATAAATGTTTATTGCCTGAAATATTGAGAATGTCCTATCCATCCCTTGTCCAATTCATCCCCTAGCTCCCCTATATTTAAGGAATACATAAGTTTCCTACTTTATATTTCCTACGCGCATAGCTGCCAACATCTTACGCTTTTTTGTAACATAAAAATTTTATAGTAAATTTTTCCTTTTTAAATCGCCATATTCTGCCGATTAAATAAGACAAAAATTTCTGTTAAATTTTTTAAGTACAAAAAAGCGGAAGTGTTGGCAGCTATGCCTACGCGTCAGGCAAAAAATACAGAATTATTTGCCTTATTTAATTGAAAATATGCATTGATCGAGCAATGGCACATCAGGAATTCTATTGCCACCACTAAATTTTAATAATATTCTCCGTGTTATTTCAGTACAGAACTTCTGAGATTGTTTAAGTCGAAGAATACTATAAAAGTTTATTGGTGACAATCGCCCAAATGCTACGCCACTGTTCCATCACTGAATATGGCAAACATTACGTTACGAAAATCCTGGTTAGCAAACATCTTAACCCTCTGTCTACCAGAAGGGTCCAATGGACCCGACATGTACATTCAAAATATTTATTCAAACCAGAAATTTCTTCAAAACAAACTAAATGTATAAATCAGACAATAATAAGTTAAATAAACAAATTAAATAGTTTTAAGTAAAAATTCTGGTGTAGAATGTTTTTATAAAACTTGAGTAAAATTTCCGGTAGTTCTAGGGTTAATTCTCCTGAGTCCCCTTGGGCATACGAACCATGCTTTATAATATTTTCAAAATATTTTTAGCATTTTTTTTCTTAAAATCTTCAGATCCTAAGCTAAAATAATGCTACAAACACACATTCATTGGTTTTTTACAAACAAAATGACATCATAGATGACCGAAAAAAGAAATTTTCTGAAATTCATTTTTCTGAGGACTTGTAATTTAGGTTAACAAATGTGGATCTAAAATTATAAACCCCGTTTTAATACCAATTTATATATCACTAAACTAAATTTACACGATCACAAATTTATGGGCTTTATACAACTGAATAATATGCAAATACACAATTTCTATTGTAAAGGATTTAAGTTAATTACTAATGAAAATTTCTCTCTTTCTGGGCCATACTCTCTTAAAGGAATTTTGTAAAGTCAGATGAAAATAACATTTATTTAAAGAGAGAATCAGCATAGATTTTGCCATTTATTGGTTTGCTTTTAATGCAAAAAAACATTTAGCTACTAATAAATGAAGTCAAAATGTAAAAAAAAAAAAAAAAAAAAAAAAAAAAAAAAAAATCAAACAGTTTAGTTTTTATGATAAAAGAATAGAGATTCCCATATGTGAACTCAGGTAACGAAGAGGTTATGCAATACTGTATTTTTTTTCACTTTGTACAATATGGTTTACGCAATTTTTTTGTTTGTTTAAGGTTATAAAGAACATGGATTTTTTTCCGAAGTATATTACATTAAAAAGATAACTTTTCGAGAAGAATAGCTGAAGTGAGTCTTTACACTCTTCGGAGTGAATAAATGTATTTAATATAACATATGGTGCACATTACATTCTACTTAAATATGTGAGAAAGTAAAATACTTGTAATAATAAAATGTGAATATTCTTATTATGTGATGCAGCTAACATATTGTCTTCGTTTGATTAATACAAATTCATTAACCTTTTACTGAGAACGTTACTGGTCAGGATATCCAATAACCTTTCAAACACAGATTAGATAATCATTCATGGCATATTTGACTCAACATAAGAAGAACAATAAAAGAAAAAATACACACTTGATCTGCCGCGGAAAGAGGTCAGAAAAAATATAAGCAGGTTAACATTTAATAGAACAACCAACGAGTTACATTGCATGAAAATAATTGTGACATTTTCCTAAATTAAACATTTTTATGTACATTGCTTTGAGATTATTTGATTTAACATAGTGATTTAATAAACTATTTTCATCTTATTCCAGTTAACTCTAAAACGTGCAGAATTTTAACCCGAGTATCCTTAATTTGACGTAAGTGCATGATTTCATTCTCCAAACTTTTAAACACGTTATGTTTAAATACTTTTCATACACTAATTACTTAATGCAAGCTTGATTTCGAAGTCAAAACTAAGTGTAGCGTTTATATACTGTACTGTGTGTATGGTTACGCCATTCCCCTTAGCGATGGCAGGTAACTGTGATGGCCGACGTTTGCACCATGCAAAATGGGATACATGCCGCACTGCTATTCCGGTATACATGCCGAAGTTTCATTTGTACGGGATGATTAAGTGGTATTAACTTTTCCTTTTCTTTTTGTACAGACTAACCATGTCAGGAATGTTATCAAGTTTACTAAAACCAAAGGAGAAAAAGGGAGAAAATAAAAAGTAAGAAGGGCAAGAAAGATGCAAGTCAAGATGATAATAATGAAAAATTGGATTACGCGTAACGCAGATGTTCTTTGAAAACTACTCCAAAAAAGAGGAAGTGTAATTGGCTTCGTTGCATCATGTGTTTAAATGTAGTTACATAAAGACTGTACTTTTTCGACACTTTTTCTGTAGATTGTAGTCGAAAAAACAGGTCCCTTAACCCATTCGGGACCATAGGTGCACATAAGCACCTTTATAAAGAGCTTACAAAATTTGTTTTTGGCACCAGTAAAAAAGAAAGGTAATATTTTCTTTGTTTAATTAGAGCATTTTCATGATTACTTAAATAAAGGTAACTTCTTTTAAAAAAGTTGCACCAACTGAATAAAATTTGTGTAAAAGCCACCGGTCCCGAAAGGGTTAACAAATAATTTTTTTTTACTTTCTTTCTTTTCCCTTTCTAATACATTGATGTTACGTTGTTGCTGAAATAACAATTAAAATTTAATGTAAAAAAAAATAAGTAATAATTTTAATAGTGAAAGTAGGCAGCAATTATTAATTTGAATCTAGTACAGTCGGACCTCTATTTAACGAACCTCTATTTTGCGAATTTCTCTATTTTGCGAACTTTTTCTTGGAATCAAGAACATTTTGCGAATTTCTTCGTAAAATAACCTCCAAATAGCGTAGTGCATTCTCTATTTAACGAAATTTTTCTTGTGATCAATTTTTTTCCCCTCCTCATTTCTCAAAATATTTCTGGACATTTCAAACTTATTCTTTCTTTAAATACATTTTAGGATGTTCAATAGCTTTGAACTGGTTTTACCAGGCGCCTTTTTTGTCAGCAGTGAGAATTCGGCAAGTACGGAGGACGAAGACGATAATCCTTTAGAGTAACTTAAAACAATGTGGATATAGTGAGAAAAAAAGAAGAAATCAACCATGATGTGCTGATTGATGATTGTATTTCACTTAATTCTGATATTGAATCATCGGAAACACTATCCGAATTGGATACTTTCCACAGCGTGAAAAATAAAAACAGTACAGCAATGAATTGCGATGAAGACGAATATGATGCTGATGGAAATGATCATTATGCAGGAATTAACAAAAATTCATATGATGAAATTCTAAAATCATTTGAAACAATCCGATGCGGATTATAGTTAGAAGAAAATACGCATGAAGGAGTGTTTGGTGCATGGCAAAGATGCGAGACGTATTATGAGAGAAAGCCCTTTTTAAAATAAAAAACTCAGGCAAAATTAACAGAGATTAAAAAATAAATAAATTTAAGGACGCATAGGGTTAATGTATGTTTAAAATTATTTGCTATAATAATAATAAATACGATAATGTCATTAAAATTCGTTAATTTTAATATAAAACTATTTACTTTAAACAGAAAATACAGTGCATTCCCGGACAATGTTTTGTTTTCCTTGCAGATTTCAAAGACTTAAACACATAGAAAAAATGAATTGATGATGGATATTGACGGGTAAAATAAATAAAACAAATCGATATAATTTATTTAAAAAAAATGTGATTAATTACTTTTAGTAAAAATATTTAGTGTTTATGAATTCAAAATCTGTTTATGTAGTTTAAAGTATTTACAATGGTCAATCTCTATTTAACGAATTTTCCATATAACGAACATTTTTCCGGGATTTAGCGACTTCGTTAAATAGAGGTTCGACTGTAATACCTTTCATTGTACTCATTTAGTTTCATTTTGTTATTACATCGTTAATTATAGCCCAGATATGAAAAATTTTTAAAATATTTTTATTTTTAATTTCCTTCTGTTTTTATTACAAGCGCGGCATAACTACCGCACAAGTGCGGCGTCTCAGCCTGAATGTACGGGTGACGCACCGCAGTGTAATGTTTTAGAAAAAAAAAATGTTAAAAATTATTAATAATTAGTTTTGAATTTTTTTGTCGCAGTACACGCGTTGTATATTTAACATTAAATAGCACAGCATGATATTTTTAATTTTATGTCCACCATATGATTTTATACACAAATTTAAAAAAATGTACGGCATAAATCCCGGAATTACCCTATATAAACAAAAAATATATGCAAATATAAGAAACTTTTTATGACCTAAATTCGTACCCAGGAAAATATATTCATGCAATTTTGGACTTATTATAGCGTACTAAATGTACTCTATAGTATACTCTTTTTTCTAAGCATTTGCATTACTTTGCGAAGTGGGACTTGACAAACTAATGACGGTTACTTATACAAGGACAACACTCCCTGAATAAGGCTCACGCGCTGAATCAAAAATGGCGGCTGTCGTGTAGTGATAGGCACAATGAATGACTTCACTGTTAAAATGTAGTTTTTGTTTTTATGTTAATATTTTGTCTCACGTGAACTTAGCAGATGTGCATTGTGCATTGATTAGTTGTTCAGCAGTACAAGACAACTAAGCTCGGTGTATTTTAAAGAATATAAAATGTAATAAGTGTTAATTAATGGCTGTTCTTTTTTTTTTTTTTATCCATATTCATGAAATAAATTCATCTACTAGTTTTTTCATTTCGTAAGTTCCTTTTATAAATGATACGTTCCTTTCTTTTGAATGTGTACTTAATTTAAATATCAATCAACCTAAAGCTATCATACTTTGCATGTCAGGATAATATTTTTAATAGGTTATTGTCTTTTCGGTTCTCTTTGAATTACGCTTGTTAGCCCAAGTCTGATTGATTAGAATTAGATATAGATAAATTAGGTTTTTCTCATAGCAAGTGAAGTAAAACATTAGTTTATTTTAACACTAGAACGGCGGGAAATTTTGCTCAAGTTTTATAAAAATAATTTCACATCAGAATTTTTATTTAGAACTATTTAACTTATTTATTTAAGTTATTTTTGTGCAACATATATTAATCTTATAGTATAAAAAAAATTCTGGTTCGAATCGAAATGTATTCATTCGGCAAGGGTCAAAATGACCCCTCGCCGACGTTCTAGTGTTAAAAGAGAAGATTATCATTAAAATATTTTGAAATCACATTAAAGTTTAACCCCTTAATCGTCGCGCCTGATAAGTATCGAATACTTTTTAAAAATTCAGATTGTTTGATTGCCACCACTTTTTGCATGTTGAAATATTCTCTTCATTTAATGGCAGATGAAATGTCGAGGGAATGAAGCCAATTGCATTATTTAAAAAAACTGGTGGAAATAAAACAATCTGAATAAAAGAAAAGAAGCCTACACCGCCCGTGACAGTCACGGGCGCGACGATTAAGGGGTTAAGAAGGAATAGAGGTGTAGTTGACTAACCAATGTGGAAACGCAAGATCAGGGATTTACTAGATTATCACGAAGGAGCGCTTGATGGTATAGATGGTAAATTAAAGAAATTTGAACCGTTAAGTACCACTGCTGAAGATAGAGAAATAAAGGAACATAAAGTACGTTCGTAAAGATAATAGTTAAGTAAAATCCGTGATAACAAGTACCATGACTGATGTAGTTTATCAAAACATTATGGATAAAGAAACAGCATACGAAGTGTGGGGAGCCTTAGAGCATCATTTTGAAGCAACGTCAAAAGATGAGTTATTTAAGATATGTAATGTACAGAATTTTTTTGCATTTAACTGGACGTTAGGCGATGATATCTCAACTGAAATAGCTTAGTTAAGATCCATTTGGAGTGAATTAAATATGGACTTAAAGATATTGGTGTAAATAAATTACCTGATTTAATGTTAGTTTGTAAAGTATTGCAAATTTTACCACGCAAATTTGAACCTTTGTCTAGCTGGATGTTGTTGTCTAAAAATGAGGACAGAACACTTGATGAGTGCTGTTCAGGAAGCGCTAGCAGCTTCAAGATTAGAAAAACAGAATAAAGCTAAAAACTCCAAATTTATCAAGAAGTCATATAAAGCTGACATTTGTAACTACTGTAACCGTAAAGGCCACTGGGTAAGAAATTGTAGAAAATGGAATTCGGATGGAAAACTAGCCGAAAAGTCTCCAAATAGTGATACTAAAGGTATAAAGAAAACAGCCAATGGTCCAGTGATGTCTATTTCTATCGAAACGTATACTTCGGACGCAGATTCAACAAATTTTTGGATTGATAATTGAGCAACTCAACATATTACGAACTGTTCAGAGCACTTTACTGATTTCACGCAATTTCTTAGTCCCTGCACTATTAAGGCTGCTGAAAAGAAAAGATTGGAAGCAATTGGAAAAGGTACTTTTCGTTTTAAAACATTTGCTGTTCGAAAATGTCAAGAAATTCAGCTGAAGGATGTCTGGCATGTACCTAAAGTAAAAAAAAAATGTTTTTTCAGTGTTAGCTGCTCAAGGCAGAAATCAAGATAGTGAATTTCTATTGACGTTTACTGAATGTTGGTTAAAGTTAAATGATCAAGTGGTACTGTATGGAACACGCAATGCGTCTGGATGTTTGTTTAATCAATAATTGAGCCAATCATGCCAAAGCAAATTTTAGATATAAACAATGCTGAGAAAAAGGATTCTTTATTTCAACTTTATCATGAAAGATGTGGGGTCATCTAGATAAATGTCACATCAAACAAAAGCTTGAAAACAATTAGGAATCAAAGTTCGACTGGAAAATGACCATGCATTTATGAGAAAGCACATAGCTTACCTTTCGGAAACAGAAAGAAAGCAAGAGAACCAGGTGAACTTATTTCGGCTGTTATCTGTGGCCCGTTTCCTGAATTTTTTAAAGAGAAACGATAATTAGTTGCATTTAAAGATAGCTTCACAAAGTTTAGGTATTGTTACATCATAAGAGAAAAGTCAGAAGTCAGAATATGTTAAAACATATGCTTTCTCATG
Source organism: Maratus speciosus (assembly GCA_963932465.1). Taxonomy (NCBI): domain Eukaryota; kingdom Metazoa; phylum Arthropoda; class Arachnida; order Araneae; family Salticidae; genus Maratus; species Maratus speciosus. The sequence continues at coordinate 602,817,563 of OZ010791.1, read as the reverse complement.
CCAAATCTATGGGACGCAAAATAAAAGAGTTTTCGAGAGATAATGGAGTAGAATTTGACAATAAAGAAATTGAAGCAATTCTACGTGAAGAAGGAATTACAATAATATGCAGAGTTTATAAATAATATTTGGTGAATATACAGGTCTGTACAAAAGATTTTGAGTATAATTCCGTCTGTTAACGGAATTTGCTGAAGGTGAATTTTCAAATGTGTTATGAACTTTTTTTTATATATATATTTTTTACATATATATTATTTATACATATAGACATATATATTATTTTTTTTAGTACTAGGGGGCTCTGCCCCCTACGAGCTACGCTCGTCAACCCCCCGTTCAGATACCGCAGACTCTAAAAGTACGCTAATTTGATCAACTTAAAAAAGATTTCGGAAGATTGATTTATAATTTAGAAAACGGTGACAATCTCCCTATAAACGGATTTCTATTCATTTCTCTTTGATAGGGGAATTTTAAGGCCAAATCCGCTGCGGTACTACTTGATTATCCCGTCGACCAATTTCGCCAAATTATATAAATCGCCAAACCACTCGCCAAATTATACAATTTGACATGATTTTTATTTTAAATAACGAAAGAACAAATAAATTAGTGCAACATTAATAAAAATACAAATAAAACGTCGAAATAAAAATAACTTGATGACGTAGACACGTGTAACTTGCTTAAAGTCAAGTTAATGTGACATTTACGATCAACCATTATTGGCATTTAATCTTATAATTTGGCGAATGATAGATTTTTGGTTGACCGGATAACTAAGTAGTACCAAAGATACAATTGCTGTTTTCGTCTTTGATTAAGTAAAATCAATTAAACATTTCAAAATAAGCTAATATAAAAGGAATTAAGTAAACAGAGTCTTTGTCTCCCGGTATTTTTTAACAAAGGAAAAGAAAGTTCTTTTAAATAAGACATTTTAAATTAATCGTTTTTAATATGACGTAATTTTGACCAAACTATTCTTTCTCTTTTTAATATTCACGTGAAAATACTTTTGTTAGAAATTAAATATTATATGCGCTTTCCTAACAAAAATAGTTGAAAAGTATCCTCTCAAAATATCAAATAAATATCTAGCACAATTTCTAAATTTAAACTGTTTTGCAATATTATTTTGTGTTCGTTCTATGTAATAACTGTAATGTGACGTAAATATGACGTAATTTCTCCTATTTAAGATTTCTAACGCATGTTAATGAATTTATTATTTTACAATTACCTTTCTCTCTTAAAATTCACGTGTACATATAGTTTTTATGACGTAACTTTTAATAAGTTCCTGCTTTTTGTACATAATTATTTAATTCTAATTCGAAATGTTTTTTTCTGTTTATAATAGTCACGTGTGAATAATTTTTTATTTATTTACACGTATAAATATTTTTTTTTATTTGAAGCAAACATTATTGTTTGCGCTGATTATACAGTTGGCAACAGGTTAAATTAGTACAATTTTCTAAAATAAGTAAAAAATATCTCTCGAAATGCTGAAATTTTGAATTTAAAATAGATATAAAACCTCAAAAATTGAGCCAAATTAAAAAAAGAAATACAGTCTGCACACCGGGAACTTCAAACGCATAAAATGATCTAAAAATGATTAAATTCCCATGAATAGTTTTTGCTCCTATAAAACTTTTTTAGTGGAACGATTTTGTCCAACTTTAGCATTAAATATCTCTTAAAATAATTATCCGATTTGAAAACTGTCTGCATCAGCGTGTTTATCAAACATTTCTGTATAATACTACCGATTTTCATATTTTTGTATGCATTATTTTTCTTAATATTAACGAAGAAAGACCTCCGGTCACAAAAAAATCAAAACCGGCGGCGGCGGCAGTGACAGCGGTAGTTACCTTTTTTTAGAATAGAGAGTGTTTAGTGTATATAAAAATTTATAGATTATTTACAGGGTTGCACATTTGAATTTGAATACATTTTAGTCTATGGACGGTAAAGATAAATTTATGATTTCAAATGTATTATAAATTTTCTAAATTGTCTAATTAGATATCATCTTTCCCCTAATTAATGTGCTGAAATTTCATTACAATACAGTACAAAGTCAAAAGTCCGGAATCCTCGGGACTTTACCAAGTCCGAACTTCGGATTTTTCCGAACTTTGGGTCATAAAAAATATTGCTTTTCCAATAAAAAGGAAAAGAATATTCACTACATAAAAAAGGCAAAATATAGCGTTCATATAATAAAAATGGCATATAACAACTATTAATACTAAATTAAACAATAATTTTCATTAAATAAATCAAAACAAAATAAAAAATAAAACAAAAACATTTAAGTAAGTCTGTTCTCCAATCCAAAAAGGGCAACTTTATGACATAAGTGTTAATTTATTTTTGTTCGGAGATGCTAAAAACTAGCAGGTGTTGTTGTTCAGATACTATGTAATCGAACTGTGTTTTCCTTTTTTTTTTTTTTTTTTTTTTGGCAAACGCAATAGATCTTTCAGAAAATAGTGTCAAAGTGGACGTTTTAAACCGAATTCCCACGGGAAAGAAGATTACCCGCACAAGGAACGGTGAAAAACGTCTTTGTCACATAATCAAAATCGCTTATGACTCAATAAGTAATTTCTTGATAAAATGGAAAACACAGTTCAATTCCAAATCGCTTCTACAGTCATGCCTTCCAATTTTATGAATTTCCGTTAAAAAAATGAATTTGTAAATGTGTGAAAACGTTTTGCGCTTGTTGAGCAGAGTAGCTGAGAATAGCCCTAAGGGATTAAACAATTTAAGAAGAAATTGTAACTTTCTGAACTATTGAATATTTTAGTTAATGTGGACTGCTTTATTAACTTAGGTATATCAATAAGGAGTTTTTCTTTTATTCTGTATGTATACATGATTAAGATTCAGTAATAAAGCTTCTTTGCTCAAGGCCTTTTTTTTGTTTCAACAATTTTGTTTTTACACTTCTTTCTTGAATACTGCTGCTTGAAAGTCCGAAATTTGGAGAATTCCGAAATTTGAGTGTCCGAACTTTAGACTTTGTACTGCACTATGCAAGTGGTGAAAACTGTTTCATAATCTATGCTTGAGGAATGATTTTTCGTTCTTGTTAACCATTTGGAAAAATGGTTATTGTCCTCTGTCAGGGTAGGAAATCAAAAACATATCTGAAGCGTTTTATTGGTTGAATCCGCATTTTATTCGTTTTCTGATTGGTCTATACAGTAATCTGTATTTTAACTTTACTTTCAACAGAGATGGATACTTCTGTTGCCACTACGACAAAAAAGTAATAAAAACTACAAAAAAAAAATAATAACTCAGAAACAAATTGAGATACAGCTTTCAAACAAATTGCATTTAAAAGTACATTTTTTTCTCTATACGACGGTGTAAAAAGTAATATTGTGGGATGTTTAGAAGTTTAAGAATGAAATTTCATTTAAAATGGGTCGTCAGATTTCTGGAAAAGCCTTTTCCCGAACAAGTCAATGAAATGCTTGGATAATACGTAAGTTTCAGGTGGATAATAGTAAGTTTCAGGAAATCTGACGAGTCGCAGGCGATTTTTGTCGCTTGCAATTTTTACGTGTAATAACAACTCCGTGCGATTTCTTATGTCTTAAATTTTAGTCTTCGAAGAAATCATTTTCCAAATGGTCGTTGTAAATTGTTAAATTGCTTTTTTTACTTCTTATCTCACTCTGTCTGTCTGAGTTGAATAGATAGATAGGTAATATGAAAATGACTGACCAAGATGAAAACAGATATTGAAAAAAAAGACTTTAAAACATAAATTAAAAACCATGTTAAATTTTTTCCGGTTTTAATGTGGCATTTTGAACAAAATGCAAATGTAAATTTAATTTAAAAAATCAAAAAAACCCGACTGCGTAAAAAGCGAACTAATTAATTATTTGCCATCAATGTGAAACTATTTTTTATATTACTTACCTATTTTTTTATTTACTTGTATTGATGACTTTTAAGTTGTGTTTAATTGTTAGTTCCTATCTATAAACACTGTTTTAATACGCCTGTAGATGTCTATGAAGGTTAGAGTTGCAGTAAAGCTAGAGATCCTACCTACACAAATTCCAGGTTCTGTAATATTTAAACGGAGCTTCTGACTGTAAAAAAATGTCTATGAAACATCGTCTTCATTTTGAAAGACCTTTCCAATGATATGCCACTCAATAGGGTGCGTAAATGTTTTTTTCGTCTCAACCGCCATTTTGTATTTTACGGCAACCATTTTGAATTTATAAAAACAAAAGCTAGCCCATAACCATCGGACGGTTAAGACGAATCGATAGAGACCTCATTCATTAAAATCCATCCAACCGTTGGGATGTTTCGAGGGTATAAAGAAATCCACATACTTAGATACGCGTGAAACACATAACCCTTCTTGGCCTGTCGGGTAAAACGATCTACCGCACCTTTTTTACACCACAACAGAACGGACCAAGTGAAAGAGAGAACCGAATAATTGTAGAAATGATAATATCATTCAAATATTCGAATCCTAAAATTAATTTTCCTGATGCAATGTGGGCTAAACTAGTCTCTTCTGCAATATATATCCTAAATAGAACGGGAAAATCTTCAGTGTAGGGAGTTAGTCCTTATGAATTGTAGATCAAGAAGAAACCTAGGGTAAAGCATTTACGTATAATAGGTTCTACATGTTATGCTCATATTCCTGTACAAAAGCGAAGAAAAACGGAGAAGAAAACTCTCAAAGGTTATCTTGTATGTTACAATTCTCATGAGTGTTACAGAATTTGGCTTAAAGAAGAAAACAGGATGATTTTGTCTAGGAATGTCATTTTTCATGAAAAATTGAATAAATGCGATAACTCCGTTCATTTACCTATCAAGGACAATAAACAAGAAAATATAAGTGATCTTTCTAATCAGGGAGAGTATGAAGGTGAACAACTTAATGAAGATGAAAAACAAGACAATCTAAGTGACAGCGATGTTCATAGTGATGAAGAAGTTAAACCTTCACATGATATGCAATTGAAAGAACGTGACAAGATACGAAAGCCTACGCAGTTTTATGATTATATGATGGAAGCTGAGTCACAAATGTATGCAAATGAAAATCCTGAAATATACATAGAAGCAATCAACAGCAAGGAAAGTTCAAATTGGAAGAAAGCTATGGAAAATGAAATAAAATCTTTAAAAGAAAATGCGACCTGGGAATTAGCTGATTTGCCTGAAGGTGCCAAAGCTATACCATGTAAATGGGTTTATAGAATCAAAACCAATCCAGACGGCAGTATTAACAAGTATAAAGCCAGGCTTTTTATAAAATGTTATAGTAACGTCAAGGCATACATTATATTGAAACTTTTAGTCCAGTAGCAAAATTAGAAACGATACGAGCAGTATTGAGTAATGCAGCAGAAGAAAAAATGTATTTATCACAATTTAATGTATCTACAGCATTTTTGTATGGAGAATTAAAAGAAACAATTTACATGCAACAACCAGAGGGATATGAGGACGGCACAAAGAGATTATGCAAGCTCAAGCGAAGTTTGTGTGGTTTAAAACAAGCTCCATGTTGCTGGAATAAGTGTTTTGGTCAATTTTTTATTAAAATTTGATTTCAAAGTGAGAGATGCCGATCCATGTCTATACATTCGAGAGAAAAATGGCAAAAAGTTAATTACAGCATTGTAGCTAGATGACGGATTAGTTGCTGCAAATGATCAACAAGAGTGCGAAATATTCATTGAAAATTTAAAAGCCAGAAGATTAATGTCTGGAAACATTTCTTGTTCTCTAAGATTTGAAGTGTACCAGGCTAGAGACTAAATATGTAATTAACAAGGGAAAGTGTTAAAGTGTAGTTTTTGTTTTTATCTTAATTAATATTTTGTCTCACGTGAACTTAGCAGATGTGCATTGTGCATTGATTAGTTGTTCAGCAGTACAAGACAACTAAGCTCGGTGTATTTTAAAGAACACAAAATGTAATAGAGCCATTAATGGCTGTTCTTTTTTTTAAATCCATATTCATGATATGAAATTCTTCTACTAGTTTTTTCACTTCGTAAGTTCCTTTTCTAAATGATACGTTCCTTTCTTTTTAATGTGTAATTTAAATATCAATCGACCTAAAGCTATCATACTCTGCATGCCAAGATAATATTTTTAATATTCACAATTCAAATTAATCATTCGGGTTTACGCAAAAGCATAACTGCATAGCTGCCAACTTGTACGAATTTTTGCTATCACTAAAATTTAATAGAAAAATTTGCCTAATTCAATCGCCGAATTGCAGTGAATGTTGATAATTAAATAATTCAGAAATTTCTGTAAGATTTTAGTGGTAGCAAAAATCCGTACAAGTTGGCAGCAAAGTGATATAAGTAAGCGTCCTATCTTAAATGGGAGATGTAACCACAAGATTAAAGGCGAAGTCACATCAATCAAGGCCGCACGCCGCGCAGCGGACGGGGTTAAACTACAGGAAGATGACTAACTGTTTTTTTTTACTTCACACAACAAAAATTGTAAATTCTTTGCAACTTGATTAATAGCTGAAGTGTCTGTGACAAGGCGGAAAAAACATCGTGGTGTCAAATGCATCTGGACGCCCCTCTCTCTACTCCATTATTTTGCAATAAATGTGCTAAATAAAATTCAGTTCCATCAGTGACTAAAGATTTAGAAAATAATGTGCAGATGGTAGATATCCTGTCATATATGACGTAACACTAAAAGCCCGCGTATGTGGATTATCACCCCGTCCAGAAGATGGTGCAACTGTGTTAATTTACGCCTGATTCCAATATTAAGTTTGTACGCTTACTTATATCGCTTTGGTTGGCAGCTTTGTGACTGTTATTCTTTGTTTTTTTTAATTAAATTTCTACCAGATATTTTGTATTGAAAAAGAAGTGTCTTATTTTACTTAGAATTTATTTAAGAAGCGCCCCTCCCAAAGCGTTATAAGTAAGCGAACAAACTTAATGCTGTAATCAGGCGTAAATTAACACAGTTGCGCCACCTCGTGAACGGAGTGATAATTCACATACGCGGGCTTTTAGTGTGGCGCGTATTTTCTAAATCTTTAGGCACTCATGGAAAAGAACTTTGTTTGCCACATTTATTGCAAAATAGTGGCGTAGCGAGAGGGGCATCCAGATGCACTTGACACCAATAACTTTCCTTTACCTTATCAAAGGTACTTCACTTATTAATCAAGATGAAATAAATTTTACAATTTTAGTGGTGAGAGTAAGAAAACAGTTAGGTATCTACCTGTAGTTCACGCTCCGTCCGCTACGTGGCACATGACCTTGATTGATGTGACCTCGCTTTTAATCTTACGGTTATTTCTCCCATTTAAGATAAGACGCTTACTTATATCACTTTGGCCCCTCCCCTCAAAAAAAAGTTAAATTTCTTTTTATCATCGAATCACCCAGAGCGATTATTTGATTAAGGGAAGCGGTAGCTGTCAACTATGGTTTTGTTCCTTTTCTTTTAACAAAATTTCTGGGGGTAATTGATTAAAATATATACAAAAATTGGAAGTTATATTTTTGCAAGTCCGACTGATTCAATGGAACAGTAAAATAATTCGTTCTGACTATCACTAGTCGAAAGCGGATTTATTTTAACTTTTCTACGATCCCGTAATTTTAAATACCAGTGTTAAAAGTGTTCTACACTTTTTCTTTCTGCTGTTCAATAAATGGAAGAATACTTTAAGAAATAACAGGTATTAAAATTAAAGGGAGCGTATAAAATCTGAAAAATATTCGCATATGGCAGCTACCATTTTTTAGTCAGCGCCTACACCTAGTATTTATTTGGCGGTGACAGGAATATCAAAAATTAATTTTTGGTCTCCAGCAATTCCCGACAAACTTTCGAGATATATTTCGGAAAATTTCTCAATCGAAATTTACCATGCACATTATTCTTTTGAAACAGTTGGAGGGCAAAAAAAGTGACTATTATGAACCTTGTATTATTACGTGCCACAACTTTGTGGAATAACACACCACAAAATAATGCTAAAGGTTTTTTTTTTTTTTTAAGTTATATTTGTTAAGTTTTTGAAGGCGAGAAAGAAAAACTCTTTAAATTTCTGCAATAGATAATATAAATTGGGAATCTTTATGGTATTAATTTAAATTTCTTGTATTTTATATTCGCTTCGATGAATGTAAAACAATGTCAGGTGCAAACATAAGGAATCTACTATCCCGGAGACTGGAGACAAATGGGAAATGGAGATAACAGAACACGTGAATATTCCCATAATATAAATAAATTAAAAGTTCATGTTCGGCCTTTTGTCAATATAGCAGTAGCAGCATTACACAAACACATGTATTGAACAATGTTTTTTTTTAATTATAAGTAACACGGTAACCCCTTAATTGTCGCTCCCATCATATTCACGGGCTGTGTCTTTTATTTATTTATTCTTTTTTGTTTGATCTCCCACCAGTTTTATAAAATAGTGTAATTGGCTTTATTATGGTATCATTTTTTACATGCCATTAAATAATTCAATAAATAACCACTTTTTCAAAAATGTGCTGCCAATAAGCAATTTGAATTTTTAAACTGTAATTTAATGTGACCGTTAACGGGTTAACTAGCAAGCAAAATATTCTAAGTTTAAACATGCATTTTTACTTTCTTCTATCTTCAATAGAAGAAAGTATTGTAATCGAAATTTTTTTCGACTTCCGGTTTTCGACGGATTTGCATGTTTTAGGGGTCAGAGATTCCAAAAAACATGTTTATAGAAAATGTCTGTCTGTCTGTGTGTCCGTCTGTCCGTCCGTCCGTCTGTCCGTCCGTCCGTCTGTCCGTCTGTCCGTCTGTCTGTCGCCATTGTACCATCAAAAAGTGTATGAAGTTATGTATAGAATTAAACCAAAATTTTATTATAAGTTTTTAGCTATGGCAAGCAGGTCCTCCCGGAATTTGGAAAAAATTCGCCGGTAGGGGGCGCTGATATAACAATTTTTGTGCGATTTTGAATATTGTACCATCCAAAAGTGTATGGAGTTATGCATAGAATTAAACCAAATTTTTAGTTTAAGTTTTTGGATATGACAAGCAGGTCCTCCCTGAATTTGGAAAAAATTCGCCGGTAGGAGGCGCTGTAAATGCGTTTTTTGTGCGATTTTGAATATTTTACCATCGAAAAGTGTATGAAGTTATGCATAGAATTAAACCAAATTTTTATTTTAAGTTTTTGGCTATGGCAAGCAGGTCCTCCCTGAATTTGGAAAAAATTCGCCGGTAGGGGGCGCTGTAATAGCGATTTTTGTGCGATTTTGAATGTTGTACCGTCCAAAAGTGTATGAAGTTATGCATACAATTAAACCAAATTTTTATTTTAAGTTTTTGGATATGGCAAGCAGGTCCTCCATGAATTTGCAAAAAATTCGCCGTTAGGGGGCGCTGTAATAGCGATTTTTGAGCGATTTTGAATATTGCACCATCGAAAAGTGTATGAAGTTATGCATAGAATTGTACCAAAAAAAAATTTAATTTCTTGGCTATGGCAAGGAGGTGCACCCTTAATTTGTAAAAAAATCGCTCGTAGAGGGCGCTGTAATAGCGATTTTTGTACACTTTTTGTGCCATTTTGAATATTGTACCGCCGAAAAGTGTATGAAGTTATGCATGAAATTGAACCAAATTTTATGTGTTTATTTTTGGTCATGTCACGAAGGTCCTCCCTGAATTTGGAAAAATTCTGCCGGAAGGGGGCACTATAATTGCGATGTCTGTACCATTTTCATTATTGTACCATCACAAAGTGTATGAAGTTATCCATATAATTGAACCAAATTTTTTGTGCATGTTTCTGGCTATGGCAAATAAGTCCTCCCTGAACTTGAAAAAATTCCGAAAGATGGGGGCGCTATAATTCCGATCTCTGTGCCATTTTCATCATTGTACCATCGAACAGCGTATAAAATTATGCATACAATTGAACCAAAATTTTGCTTAACAAAAAAGCTTTGGCCAACAGGTTCTCCTTGTATTTGGAAATATTGCGCGGTAAAGGGGCTCCGTGCTAGCGATTTTTGTATACTTTTCTTGATTTTTCGTAGTTCTGTTGTGCATCGGCGGCTCATGGAGCGGCGGGAACTCGCTTCCTGCTATGCCGGCTATTCGCAAACAGCTGATAACGACAGAATAAGGAAAAAATAATAATTTTAACAAATATCATGATATAGATTAACTCGTTTTTAGCCCGTTTAATTGACTTGAGCAGAAATTTAAGATGAAAATCAAAGTTGGTATAGTATTGAACTAATAATATTGAAGTATTAACATGCGTAACTAGGTTTTGAAATATTAAGATGTATAAGATAGAAGAAAGTTTTGGGATTGGCACATCCAACTAGTTTTATGTTTAAAAAATACTTTTTTTAGAAAGTATTAACCCAGTTTTAAAAAATAAGGTATGTTATTATAAAACACTGTAACTGAAATCGAACAAGTACGAAAGTATCATGTTAGACATCTACCTCAGTTATCCTTTGCAAGAAAAATAAATTTAAAACATTATAACGCAAATAAGAAATTTGAAAAGAGGCTGTCATTGTTTTTAAATTAGGTTTGAGTGTTTGCGCTTTACTACAGTAGGCTTCTAAAGAGAGGATCACAACTTTTGAGAAACAAGTTGTTGTCAGTTACTGACGGTGTTTTTAACCGTTTCAAGACCCCCTTGCATTGAGTATCGTATTTTTTTTAAATAGAAAATTATGTAACAGCCTAACATCATGCGAACACAGTACCTCTACTTTCAAACGATATTAATTATTTGTTCAAACACTGCCAATTGATCAATGCAACACACTAAAAAAGTTCCACATAGGCAGTTTTTTTTTTACTACAAATCTCGATTTTATCTATAAAGTCCAGTATTACATTTCGCAAATGCGAATAAATTCATCAAAAAGCTGTAAATATAGGGTGGCGAGTGGTCAGGGAAAAATACAGTCAAAAAAAGTGGAAACTACCAGTATTTTCTTCTAGAAAATACTTGAAATAATATAAAGTGATAGAAGAATGACCATTTCACTTTAACAAATTACTGAAATTAAACACCTTTTTTGACTGTGTTTTTCCCTGACCACTCGCCACCCTAAAATACCAGAGCAAAACAGGGTACTAGCTGGTGGATAAACATAAAGTAGAACGTACAATCGTGGAAAAAATAAAAAAGTAAACACCACTTATTAACTCTTCAAAAAATTATCGTAGAAGAAAGTTACAGGTACCACACGATTTAAAAGTAGACGATAAAGTCTACTTTTAAATGATGTATATAAAATTTGCTTAGGGGGCCACTGAAATATTAAAACTAACCGTAACTTTGTTTTTTTTTTTTCAATAGCAGTACACAATTCTGACAGCATGAATGATCTCTACACCCTTCAATTAGCCTAAAAACAAATTTTTATGCAATTAGTACGATACGTTTCCGAGAAACTAGTTATTTTAAAATGAGCGTATTTTAGGGGTTTTATCCAAATGGAAGTTCGGTACGCGAAAGTTGACCGAGAGAACCCCCTTCTTGATTAAGACATCTCAAGCAGACATCGAAGACTGCTAGATTACAGGATAGCAAAAGAAATTTCAACATATCTAGTCACTTCTATCATAGACTGCCCCTTAAACCACCATTTTGCCGTTTTTTAAGCATAATTTGAAAATGACTTGGATGAAAAATGTGAAATTTTGATTTCCATAAAGCAGAACTTAATAAATCTAAATCCATCAGAAAAATTGTAGGTTCCAATTCAGAATTTTTTCGAATATTAATTTCCTAATTAATAATTCCTATGATAAAATTATAAAAATTGCAAATTCAACGTATTTATGTTAGGGTATTTTAGTATTATTGCTACACAAAAAAAATATCACATAAGGAGTATAATTTCAGGAGATATTAATGAAAATATCAAAATGTAATTTAACATTTGAAGTACTAAATTTTGAATGTTTATAATAACAAAACTTATTATTCAAATGACTTGAAATTTGGTGTCTAGGCATAGTTTAAACCGAATATTAGAAATATCTTGTTGAAATTGTGTATTGCCATTGAAAAAAAAATGAAGTTTGGGTTCATTTTAATTAGATGGCCCCCTAAGCAAATTTTATATACATGATTTAAAAGTAGACTTTATTTCCAATCGTTAAGTACCAGTAACATTCTTCTATTATAATTTGTTGAGGAGTTAGTAGGGGATATTTACTTTTTTTTACCACGACTGTACATTTATGTTCTCAATCCTCATGCAGAAAAATAAGAAAGAGTATATACAGGGGTGTAAAAATCTAGGCGACAGCGTGTAGTCTCTCATCACTAAATTTTATTAGTTTTCTTAGCTTAAACTTTATTAGCATTCTTGCAAGAAATTTAGACGAAACGTTAGACGAAAAATAACGAATAAAATTTAGTGGTGAGAGATTGGCCGCTGGCGCCTAGATTTTTACTCCCCTGCGTATATATAACGAGCAGCTTGCTGTGTCAAAGAAAATTATTGTATGTAAAGAGTGCCAGTGGGCTACTTTTTTAACATTCTGATTTCTTGATTGAAACCATTTTTTAAAATAGTAAAATACGCTTTGGGCCTGAAAAGGGCCTGGGACCGGAAGATGAACCCCTCATCTTAACCTTATTTAATGACATATTAATTAAAGCGGAAGCAAGGGGAATTTTGCCATTTCAAAAAAGTGGTGCCAATCAAGAAATCAGAATTTTAAAAAAGTCGCCAACTGCATACTTGCCAACATTCAACTTAACTTCCGTAAAATTTCGGTTAATATATCCCAGGTTAAAGCCGTTTTTAACCAGAGAATTTATGTGGTGTAACATTACATATTTAATTTCATGTTTCCACTGGGAATCTATTTCATTTCTATAAAATATTTCTAGTTCGAAACGTCTTTAACCTGGATCAAATTAATCGAAATTTTACGGAAGTTGTTGAAAGTTGGCAAGTATGCCACCGGCAGCACTGCGTATACATACGGCAGCAGTACCGAAAATGCTTAAAAATAATCATAATATGATTTAAAATTAAGAAATACTTTTGAAAGAATTCACGTACAATTTTTAAATTCATAATGTTTCTGGTAACAAAGCAGCCTTTAAATTTCACTATAGCGTATTATTAAATATGCATACATTATGTGAAATACGTACATGTAATAATCTGCATGCATATGAATATTGCATATCTTTAAAAGAGTCCATTTCTTTATTATCTATACTTACGAAAAACAATTCAGTATTGCAGCCAGAAACTAATTCCCTCGCCTAAGAGATATTTAAAATATATTACTTTACATCCTTCACTATAATGTACTTGGATAATTACGACCAAAGAAAAAGTACCTTAAATCTACCCATGTCGCATAATAAGACAAATAATATATGTTATCTATTTTGCAAAAAAAAATTATCTTATTATTTTTCAAAGCTCTGTAGAAGAGATTATTCTAGAAATAAATAAATTTTATGTAGGTATTCGTACCATAAAACGTTTTTCGTTTATGATTTTTAGGTCACAGGATATCACTATTGCCTGAGAGCTAATGGCCCCGAAGGTTCTGTATGTACACATGTATGTATGTAATTAGTTAACGCGATAACTCTTGATAGAAATATCCGATTTGCTTCAAAAAAATTTCTAGGTTCATTCTTATAATACGCTTCGTAGATTAGTTTTAAGGGTTCATTGGTTAAGTATAAAAAGGAGATCGGGGGGCTAACACCCCTTAATTTAGATAACTGGGTTTTTCATGCAGAATTATTCGATTTGCTTTAAATTTGATATACCCATTTATTCTGTTAAGAAGCTTCCTTGATTGGATTTGGAGGTTCATTGGTTAAGTATAAAGGGCGGACGGGGGCTAGTCACCCCCCTTAATTTAGATAAATTGGTTCTTCATGTAGAATTATCAGATTGACTTCAAGTTTGATATACCGGTTTATTCCGACACGGCGCTACCTTGATTAAATTTGAAATTTCATTGGTTATGTATGAAAGGGGGAAAGGGGACAAGTTCCCCCCCCCTTAAATTAGATAAATGGGTTTTCATGCAGAATTATCCTTTTTTTTTAAATTCTAGTTTCATTCTGATAAGGAGATTCCCTGATTAGATTTGGAGGTTTATTGGTTAAGTAGAAAGGTGGAAATAGAGGAGCTAATGCCCCCTTAATTTAGCAAAATGGATTTTTCATGCAGAATTATCTGATTTCCTTCAAATTTGGTATACATGTTTATTCTGATAAGGCGCTTACCTGATTAGATTTAGAGGGACATTAGGTAAGTATAAAGGGGAGGAAATGGGGGCTGATCAACCTTAATTTATTTTTTGAGGGGCATAATTCTTTGAAATAAGAGTATAATATGCTATTAGAGTGCATAGCCTGTGAGCTTAATGCCATCAGTATTACTGGGAACTTTTCTTTTTATTATATTAACTTGTGACCGCGTTATTATAGTAGACTTCTTAATAGTAGATCCTAATCTGTGAACTTTAAGAAACAAATTGTTGTGAGATATTGACGGTGTTTTTAATAGTTTCAGGACCATCGAGAATTGAGTATCGCAATTGTTTAAATGAAACAATTACATAACTGTAATTGTTTACGCCTTTTTCCCACCACTATTTTATTTTTTAACATAAAAGCACACTTTTGAATCATCGACTACTTAAGATTAAATAATATAACTTTTTCTGCTCAAAAATAGTGGTAGAAAAAAGCGTAAAAGTTGGCAGCTATGCAATTATGCAATAGCCTAACATTTTGGGAAAATAGCACTTCCACTTCAAAACCCTATTAATTATTTTCTTAAAACACTGACAATTGATCTATGATACGCACAACGATAGCTGTAGATATACAGCTGTTTTAATAGAAATATCGACCTTATATAATTGCAAGATTTCTGTCATTAAATAAGTCGAATAATACATTTCTTAAATAACTGAATGTGAGTACTTTTCTCAAAAAGTAGTGTGTACCGCTGCAAAAAATGGTACTAGGTTTCGGACAAACCTGTAGTTATCGTAATATCTACGTTCCAATTCTCTTTCAAAACGTATGAAAATATATATATACATGCAGGAATGCTGTGTGCTCATAGAAAAAAGTCGTATGCGATATATCCGTAATTGCATTTTTATGCAAGTTTCTAGAAGCAAAATGGGAAGTCTTTAAAATTCATTAATGCTTATTAATAAATTTGTCTATATTATTTATGGGAAATACATAAATATAATAAGCTGCGTCCATATGAATATTGCATATCTTCAAAACAGATCTTTTATTTTTGATACTTGCTAAAAACAATTCACTATTATTGTGCAAAAAACAGTAACTGATTTCTTCGCTTAAATGATATTTTTAATATATTACTTTCCATTATTCACTATATTGTGCTTGGATAATGACGACAAAAGCAAAAGTAATTAAATACACCCATTGAAAGATATAAGACAAATAATAGGGGAAGGTGGCCTAAAATGATCCTAGCGGGCAAAACGATCCACATAGGTTTTCTTCCAGACAGGTCGCGATATCTACAGGGAACACATAAACTAGTTGTGCCAAGTGAAGAAAAAGCAATTGCGGTATTCAAACGATCGCAGTATTACGTGTGTGAATATAATTCTTTGAAAAAGTGGGTTTTATAACATCTGATATAAGATAAGCCCTAACTTTCATATTTATTTACATATTCAGTATTTCATGTACTGAAATGTGACTTGGTTTACTTAATAGAGTATGTTTTTAGATGTGAATTGCACATGCTAAATTTGTCATGTTTCTCGGCGTCATCTAGGTATATGACCAAAAAGGGACGGTCATGTTGTCGGGTAAAATGATCCATTATGTGGATCGTTTTACTATCATTTTATTGGCTGAAGAAAATCCGGTACCGGTTCCTAGCCATCATGGGAGTCAAATGTGTTACTGAACCAAACCTTTCTCTTTGTGCCCACGTGTTATCCGTCTCCAAAGAAAACGGAATCAAACACTTCGAAAAAAGGGAAATCGATGGAAAGTGCCATTTTAACGAGCAGTCAGTCCTTAAAGGGATCAACTGTGCTTGGTAACGAAAAATAGAGAAAAGAAAGAGAAGATAAAAGAGGCTATAGCTAAGAAAATCCAATTAAAATATGCTAAATCTAAAAACGAAATAACCAGAACAAGCAAAGAAAAGAACATGAAGTCAAAGCAAAAACGTATTCCCATCAGTGTTGCCAGTGGGCTACTTTTTTAAATTCAGATTTCTTGATTGGCACCACTTTTCTGAAATGGTAAAATCTCTCTTGTTTTCACCTTAATTAATATCTCATTAAGTAAGGAGAATTTTACTATTTCAAAAAAGTGATGCTAATCAAGAAAACTTAATTTTAAAAAAGTAGCCTACTGGCAACACTGATTTCCATAAAGAAGAAAAGGCTGCCAAAAAACGAATATTTGGAATATAGTGAAACAGATTCAAAAGATGAACACAAGTGTATTTATTGCGATGAACTATTTGCCTGCTCTGCAGCAGGTGAAGGTTCGATCCAGTGTCACAAGTGTCGTAAGTGGGCGCAAAATGGATGCGCAGGGATAGATGAAAATGACGATGGGTATGTTTGGGACATGTGCTTAAATATTCCGAGTTTTCGGATGGGTGGAAATAGGCATTATTTAACTTATTTCTGCGTTTATTATGGGCTATTACTTTAGGATCATAATTTTCAAATATTCCATTTTAATGTTTTTTCAAAACTATTTGTGACACTTTTTTATTTTAAAATTTACATAAAATAAATCGTGTATGCTACTTGATTGTAAAAATTACTTTATTTCATTATGTATTGTCATAATTACTTTTATATCCTTTATTTTGCGATAAAATATAATTTACAATTATTTTTAAATGAAGAATCATTTTGCCCTTTGGTGAGGGTAAAATGATCCTTTGGACACGTTTTCAAAAATCTATTTTTTTTATTACTCAATTTGGGTTTAAAATATTATTAAAGTATGTTTCTGATGCAAAATATAGTGTAAAACATATTAACATAGGACCAAAGTTTTATTTATACAGTTATGTTATTTTACACGAGTTTTCCCCCTAAGGGGATCGTTTTAGGCCACCTTCCCCTGTAGGGGAGAAGGGGGCTAGTGTGGACAATTTTTATAAATTTCGCAAAAAAGTGTACTAAATACCATTTTTCACACTTCAAATATTTTTTTATAAGAATTTACTATTTTATCTTTGATTTGGTCGATATATTAAATCATTTGGCAATACAGTTATTCATTAATATATTTTTTAAAAAAAGTTCTTTTTGTCCATACTAGCCCCATGTGGTGGGTCTAGTGTGGACCATAGATTAAGGACCAAGATGGGACATTTACGGCAAAATCTGTAATTGCAACACTACTAGCGTCACTATCGGCAAGGGGGAAGAACTAAAAAGCCTCCGAAATTTACCTATGTTGAAGAAATATGCTTATCCTCTATGGTTTGAATATCTATTCGTTCCTAAAACGAAGCAGGTGTCAGACGATATTCCATTCATGCTTGCTTTATTTATTTAGCTGCTTTTTTTTACCGTACTTGTATTGTTCATTTTTAACTTACAAAATGATAATTAGACTAATAATATAAAAGAAAGCTGGCAGAAAATTCTGTTAAGAATGCAAATATGTAAGTTTATAAGATTAAATTGCAAAAAATCAAATTCAGGTATTGTGTCAATTTATTCATATCGAATAAAATTTTATTGAGTGTAATGTCAGTACCTCTATTTATTTTTAACTTTTAGATTTATACAATTCTAAAAATTTGTCGAAAGGAATTTTTCCCTATCTGCAATATTATTGTTATTATTTCTTATATGTTAATATTATAAACATTATTGAATTGATTGTACGTTATTTACATTAAAAACAATATTTTTATTTTATCTGTAAGGAAGTGAAAATGCATAAATTTTAAAAGATTATTGTAACGATTGTTTAATACGTTAAACTTCATAAATTTATAAAACACGGGCTATAAAAATTTCCCTGCCAAAGGGGAATAATTATGAAATTTTCTGGGACTTGTAGAGTTCAACATTTCGTATAATTTTATGTTACACCATTGCTTTTGATATATAGCATTCAAGACGAAATTTTTACCTAGTATTCGTTGCACTTAAAACCATTCACTAATCATGTAAAAAAAAAAAAAAAAAAAAAAAAAAAACATATATCCGTGCATGAACATAGAATAGATATTAGATATATAAAATAGAATGTCTCTTCTATGTTCATGTATCGGTGTAAGATTCTATCGAAAACGTAAACATGCAACATTAAAAAAAGAAAGATCACAATAAGGTAGATACTCAATAATAAGCATACTACAAGGATGGGGAGTTTCTTTCCCATAGTAGTTAAGGGCGCTACGATCGCAATCGCATTCCCATTACGCTCTATGGGAATGTCCGATCTTGTATGTTAATCTATGGTGTGGACAAGCTAGAATACTAATTTAGACAATATAATACAACTCTTAAAAGTGTTTGTAAAACCATAATAAAATTAATTTGAACCTAAACAACATAGTAAATATATTAATTGTAATAAAATATAATTTAATTAATGTTATACCTATTATTTTTTGTTATTACTGAGGACTGTAGTTAGGTATGTTATGAATCTATTTCAAAGACAAAATTAAATACATTACAAAAAGAAAAATCTGGCCAAAATAAAAAGGTATGGATGTATATACCTATCTTAAAATATTAAGTTTGTTTACAAGGTTAAAGTATTTGTCAAAGCTACTAAATGTTTTTCATTAGTGTTTACACAGCCAGGAAACTGCATAATAAGCATGATGGCTTCTTGAATAGTGTTTGGCTGTGAGAGTTTTCCAATGATGTCTATTTGTGAAACATCATTTTCAATATAAATAAAGTGGTTTTTCTTAGAGTTAATACTCTTGTGGCACTGTTTCATACTCGACAACAGAAGCAGACTTTGAATAACTGCTACATATTTATAAAATCTGCTGCGGCTGGACTTCTTGCAAATTAAAGAAACTTGAGCCAATGCAAAATCTCCTGGCTTGATTGTTTTTTTTACACTCATTTCTATTTCTTCAATTTCTAATTCATCAACTTCCATGTCAAAAGGTTGTTTCCACTGTCTTCTCGTGTGCTTACCGAATCATTTGTAGTACCTGGGCATTTACGGTCGATAATATAGCTCCAAAAAAAGTAATCATCTCAAAAGGCTAATCAATTTAATGGAATAATTCCAGGTTTTTGCAAATCTTGATATAATATTACTTAGAGTAAATAATTTAGATAATCTTTTACTGCTAAGGAAGGAATATCAGACTGAAACTGTTTTGCCGGGATAATTTAACATCCAGTCATTAAATGCAACTTTACGCATTCCTTTGAATGCACCATAAATTGCAACATCTAACTGTTGAAGTTTATGGGAAGAATGTGATGGGAAAGACAGTAACACAATGTAATTTTCCTTCACATATGTGTAATTGCTACAAGTGAAATGCGTGAATTATGATTATAGAGAAGTAAAAAAACAGGTTGATCAATATCAGATTTTGTGTGTTCTTGTATATGGTGTAAAACAGCTGGAAATAATTCTTTCACCATTCATCCGCTTTTTGAAGGCAAATCTAAACTTTCAGTTAGAGCACCAACAAGAAAATAATCCTTATAATGGACTAGCATTAGTAATTTAAATAAAAAATGTTTATCAAACTAAATTCTACTATGTGTGTATTCTACACTTAAATTCAGTTATTACTTCACAAATGAATCTAATTTAGTATACAAATAGCATAAAATGTGATAGTATATTTATATACCTAAATAATGTTTTTACAACTGAAAGCTGATTGGGGCTAGTGTGGACATGTCCACAGTAGCCCCACCACCATGTGTCCACACTAGTCCCATGGTGCCATTTATTTTTGTAGGACTAACACTGGTAAATGTAAACCATGCAGAGCAAAAGTGAATATAAAAAAAATATATACTGATTAGATTCATTTATAATATAATATCACCGTTCATTTCAAAGAATGAATATAAATAGTCTAAATTAGCAATTAAAAAACAAATCTTGAATTTACTTTTTCACCATAAAAACCTTTTTTTATAAATTGCAAATGAACTATGGAATGTATTCTCATGAAATTACACATGGAAGTGTATATAAGTGTTGTCAATCTGCAAAAATTTACAGAGCAACTTTAACTAAAAAATAACAGAATTATTCAAGTTGTCCACACTAGTCCCCTTCTCCCCTACGTTTTCTATTTTGCTAGAAAATGTATCCTATTTTTTTCATACCTCTGTAGAAGATATTATTCTAAAAATAAATAAATATTGTGTACAGTCGTGGAAAAAAAACTAAACACCCTTTCTAACTCTTCAACAAATTATCGTAGAAGAAAGTTACTGGTAACGAACGATTGGAAATAATGTTTACTTTTAAATGGTGCATATAACATTTCCTTAGCGGGCCATCTATATATTAAAACGAACCCAAACTTCCTTCTTTCAATGGCAATACCCAATTTTAACAAGCTATTTCAAATCTTCGGTTCAAACTATGCCTAGACACCAAATTCAAGTAATTTGAAAGACAAGTTTTTGAATTATAATCATTCAAATTTTAGTGCTTCTAATGTTAAATTACATTTTCATATTTTTATTAATATCTCCTGAAATTATACTCCTCATGTGGTAACTTTTTGTGTAGCAATAATACTAAAATACTCAAACATAAATACGTTGAATTTGCAATTTTTATAATTTTGTGATATGTATTATGAATTACGAAATTGTTATTCGAAAAAATTATC
Source organism: Maratus speciosus (assembly GCA_963932465.1). Taxonomy (NCBI): domain Eukaryota; kingdom Metazoa; phylum Arthropoda; class Arachnida; order Araneae; family Salticidae; genus Maratus; species Maratus speciosus. The sequence goes on along the minus strand of OZ010791.1, from coordinate 602,796,624 downwards.
ATTTGCAACCTACATTTTCTTTCATGGATTTAGATTTATTAAGTCCTGCTTTGTGGTAAACCAAAATATCACATTTTTTTGTCCATTTTTCTCCAAGTTTTTTTCAAATTATGCTTAAAAAGCGGCAAAATGATGGTTTAAGGACACTATGATATATAAGGCCTATGATAGAAGTGACTAGATATTTTGAAATTTCTTAGGCTATCCTGTAATCTAGCTGTCTTCAATGACTGTTTGAGTGACGCTTAACCCCTTGAGGACGAGCGATCGGTATTCATGCCGCGTAAGGTGCTCAAAATCAGGGATTATTCTCACTAGTAAAATTTTATTGTAAACTTCGTCTTATTTAATCCGAGCATTTTCCAATTCAATTAGACAAAAAATTCTGTTTTAAAAAACCGGTGATGAAAGATTAAAAATTCTGAAAAAGACGCTCGTCTCCAAGGGGTAAAGATGCCTTGATCAAGAAGAGGGCTCTCTTGGTCAACAATCAAGTGCCAAACTTCAATTTGGATACAGCACCTAAAATACGCTCGTTTTAAAATAATTAATTTATCGGAAACTTATCGTACGAATTGCATAAAAATTTGTTTTTAGGCTAATTGAAGGGTGTAGAGCTCATGTATGCTGTCAAAAGTGTTTACTGCTATTGAAAAAAAAAAAAACCAAAGTTATGATTCGTTTTAATATGTAGATGACCCCCTAAGCAAATTTTATATACATCATTTAAAAGTAGACTTCATTACCACTCGTCTGGTACCTGTAACTTTCTTCTACGATAATTTTTTGCGGAGTTAGTATGGGGTGTTTACTTTTTTTTTTTTTCCACGACTATACGTATTCTTCCCATAAAACATTTTTTTTAATACATAAACTTATGAGAGCATTCTTACAGTATTCTCCTTGACACCTTGGGTACACTTGACGACTGAGACTCGTCATGCATTTGGCCAATGGCGCTTATTTTTATTTTCTCTAAAAAGAACCACTATTTAAAGAAAAATAATTTCACATGTTGTCAAAATCTATGTGAAAGATTTTTGTTTTGAGAAATTACTGTAAAATGGTGTAAAAAAAAAAAAAAAAAAAAAAAAAAAAAACAGTGGCAGCCTTGAAAAAAAAAAAATGCACCCAAAAGGTTAAGACCAAAACTGCATGTATATTAAGTATACAAACTTAATGCTGGAATCAGACGAAAATAACACAGCTGCGTCATCTTGTAGACGGGGTTGATAATCCACGTAGGCGGGCTTTTAGTGTGACTTCATATACGACAGAATACCCAAAGACTTTTAAGATACATAGACCGGCAAACTGTGAGTTTAACTGAGGATTTTTGATCACAGCTGTTGTACGGCAGTATATATGTTTTATATTTTAATTTACCTAAGAAAATGCTTTTATAGCGTATTTTTTCATTGCGGACCATTAAGTATAAGTCTACCCTATTTCATTTAGGCCTTTTTAAAAAAAAATACCTTATTCTTCATCAATTTTTTTTTGTTTTTTTCGTATAGCAAGTAAGTATTTCAATAAACATCTCCCAAGGATAAAAACGTAGTGTTACTTTCGTTAATATGCACTTTTTTAATTACCTTATTGCATAAAAATTAGTTTAAAAATGTAGATTTCTTTACAAGTAATTTAAAATTTTGTAAATTACTATATTATGTTACAGTTGCTACCTTTAATCTAAACTTCTCTACCAATTACTTTTGTATGTCAAACTTAAAAAAAAGATGGAATTATAATCTTTAGCAATCTGTTTCCATATAAATTTCGCCTTTATTTAGGTTTATAAGGCATGTTAAAATTAGATACTCTTTTTCTAACATACCATCCATAAAATTATTAATAAATCGCCTTATTTAACTTTATTTCTGAAAATTCAATATTTATAACGCATATTTAGACATAAAAAATAGCTTCATGTAAAACAATATGCCATAAAATTCAAATATATTGATAAAAATTATTTTTTAAGCTCATTTAATAAAGCCATAGCACTTAATGGTAAATAACCACAGTTGACGTACAAACCTCGCGGTTCAGGTGTTTCAATTTACTTCAGTTGGCTGCCATGATTTCGCATGATTTTGAATGTGAATTGCCAGTGTATGTATCTTAAAAGTCTTTGAGAATGCCTACCATCTGCGCATATATTTTCTAAATCTTTAGTCACTCATGGAATATCAATCTTGTTTATCAGATTTATTGCAAAATAATGGCGTAGCGAAAAGGGGGTGAGGTACAGATGCACTTGACACCAGGAAGGCTTCTTCACCTTATCTAATCGCAAAGCTGTCACAGGCGACTATTTTTTTAATTCTATTTAGCACCACTTTTTCAAAACAAAAATCTTTTACATACGCTTTCGCAATATTTGCAAGAGAAATATACTACAAAATGTATGTTTAAAAAATAGTGGTGCGAAATGAATATAAAAATAGTCGCTTTTGACAATCCGTAATTGGAGACTTTCCAGCTATTAATCAAGATGAAATTTTTTTTTCAATTTTTGTGGTGTTAAGTAAGAAAACAGTTAGGCATCTTCCTGTAGTTCAAACCCATCCGCTACGTGGCGTGTGACCTTGATTGAAGTGATCTCCTTATTAATCTTGCGATTACCTCTCCCATTTAAGATATAACGCTTAATATGTATGTAGTTTTGGTTAAGACTAGATCCCAATTTGCGATTGGTGAGGATCACAGTCGTGTGACACTGTTGACAATGTTGTGATATATCGACGGTGATTCTAACCATTTCAGGGCCACCGTGCATTGAGCATCGTAGTTCTTAAATGAAGAAAAGTATTCAACAGCTGGACGTTCTGCAAAAATAGCACCTCTACTTTAAAAACATTTTAATTATTTGTTCAATAACTGCCAAACGATTAATGATATGCTCTGCGATGGTTACAGATACACAGTTGTTTCTCATAGAAATATCGAACTTATTTAATCGCAGAATTTCTCTCATTAATTAAGTCAAATAACATATTTCGCAAATAGCAGTATGCGAGCACATTTCGCTGAAAATAGAAAATACCAATGCAAAATATGGTACTAGGTTTCGGATAAACTTAAATTTGAACCTACATATACGTTTCCAAACCTCTTTCAAAAAGTATAAAAGCGTATACTATAACGTACAGGTATGCTGCCTGGGTCATAGAAAAGAGTCATTTGAATAATATATGCATAGGAACAAATGTATGGAAACAAAATTGCGTGTCTAAAATATTCATTAATGTATATTGATATATTTGCCTATATTCATAATGGGAAATACATAAATATAGTTAGCAGCATGCATATCTTCAAAATAGATTTTTTCTTTATTATTTATATTTGCTAAAAACAATTCACTATTATTATACCAAAACCAACAACTAAATACTTCGCCTAAAAGATATTTTTAATATATCACTTTACATCCTTCACTATAATGTGCTTTACTAATTACGACAGAAGAAAAAGCCGCTTAAATCCACCCATGTCAAGATACAACACAAATAATATATGTTTTCTCTTTTGCTAGGAAAGTTATCTTATTATTTTTCAAAGCTCTGTAGAAGACATTATTCCAAAAATAAATAAATATTATGTATGTATTCCAACCATAAAACATTTTTAGCTTGTGATTTTTTTATAAACTCTTTATTACGTCAGCATATATGCTGGGCATAATTTTACTACAGATTAAACTAAAGACTAGGAATATAGTTGTTGCACATAGAACAGAGTAAATCTTAGGAAAATATATTAACTTAATATATTATTTTTAACCTGATTCCTAGAAAATATACTTATTTTTATAAAAACGTTTTTTGTGTCTTTTATTCTTTTTTTGTGTATAATTATCTGAACATGTTTTCTGGCATCTTATTTCTTTTAAGTATAGCTAACTTTTGTCACAAAAAGTTTATTAGTTAAAAGAGAAAATTTTGCACATTTAAATAGAAAGTGAAACGTACTAAAGAATTAAAGCTACAAAGATTATTGTAAACAGCCTTAAACTTTCTATTATGTTAAAAAAATGCTAAATTAATAAACCTGAAATTTGTAACAACTACAACTTTTTTCCTTTTTTATAAAAACATTCAACTATCAGAAATCAGTATAATTTGGCTTAAATAGCATATTTATTAGCATTTTGCAATTTGCAAAACACACATTATTTTAATTCATTTAACTGAATTATAGCGATTTTGCATATAATGACTTGTTTCGTTTTTTTTTCAAAATTTTTTACTCCCCCTCCCCCGCTTTTTTTTCTTTTGTTAATACTAATATGCAGCTTATAGTCATAGAAACAAGCATCTCAATTTTGAAATATCATCCGGAATTAATTTAAACCTCTGCTTTGTACGAAGAAACATATGTTAAAATTTAATGACTTACATTCATTATTACACATCATTTTATTAACTATCCTTGACTATTTCTTTCGCGAGTTTTCATAAACCTCGGATATAATTCATATTCATAACCCTTTTATTTACTGGGACAGTGTTGAGATCTCTTCTCCAATTTTAGGAGATTCTTTATTAAATATTTATTCGTACTTTAAATTTTTTTTTTGTGGGAACTTTTGTGATCAAGTAATTTTCCTGGTAGTTATCGAAGATATTTTGCCTTACGGAATCGCTGAGTAAAAGCATTTGTTTGAGTATCATTCTATAAAACTAACAGAATGCTAATAATTCACAGATACATTTATTGGGAAATAATCATTATTTCTTCTTTCCTTATTCTTACATACTGTCTTTTAACTTACTAGGGGGCTTGGCCCCCTACGAGCTACGCTCGCCAACCCCCGTTTAGACACCGCATTTTCTAAAATCACGCTAATTTGATTGGCTTTAAAAAGATTTTAAAAGATTGAATTATAATTTAAAAAACAGTGGCGATCTCCCTATAAACGAGTTTCTATTAATTTCTCTTTGATTGGGGAATTTTAAGGAAAAATCAGGTGCTGTTAAAAGATACAATGGCTGTTTTCGTCTTTGATTAAATAAAATTTTAAACATTTCAAAATAAGCTAATATAAACTGAATTAAGTAAACAGAGTCTTTGTGTCCCGGTATTTTTAAACAAAGCGAAAAGAAAGTTCTTTCTGATGCAATTTTCACCAAACTTCTCTTTCTCTTTTTAATATTAACGTGAAAATACTTTTGTTAGAAATGAAACATTATTTGCGCTTCCACAGCAAAAATAGTGGAAAAGATCATCTCGAAATATCAAATAAATCTCTCGCGCAATTTTTAAATTTAAACTGTTTTGCAATATTATTTTTTGTTCATTTTACATAATAAGTGTAATGTGACGTAAATGTGACGTAATTTCTCCTATTTAAGACTTCTAACGCATATTTATGAATTTATTATTTTACAATATCCTTTCTCTGTTAAACTTCACGTGTAAATATAGTTCTTATGAAGTAATTTTCAATAAGTTCCTGCTTTTTATGCGCAATTATTTAATTTTAATTTGAAGGAATCTTTTCTGTTTATAATAGTCACATGTAAATAAATTTTTAATTTGAAGCAAACATTATTGTTTCCGTTGTTTATACAGTTGGCAACAGGTTAAATTAGTACAATTTTCTAAAATAAGTAAAAAATATCTCTCGACATGCTGAAAATTTGAATTTAAAATAGAAATAAAACCTCGAAAAATGAGTCAAATTAAGAAAATAAATGAATTCTGCACACCGGGAAATTATAACGTATAAAATTATCTAAAAATTATTAAATTTTGATGCATAATTTTTGCTCCTATAAAACTTTTTTAGTAGAACGATTTTGTCCAACTTTAGCATTAAATATCTCTTAAAATATTTCTTCGATTTGTAAACTGTCTGCATCAGCGTGTTTATCAAACATTTCTGTATAATACTACCGATTTTCATATTTTTGTATGCATTATTTTTCTTATTATTAACGAAGAAAGACCTCCGGTCACAAAAAATTCAAAACCGGCGGCGGCGGCGGTGACAGCGGTAGTTACTTTTAGGTAGCTTTCTTTACAAAAAAGCTACCTATTGCAGCCGTTCGTAGGAAAGCGATTTCAAAAAATTTTGGTATATTTTCATCGATCATGACCCCCAGACCCCGAAACCACCCTCCGTTCAAAATTGATATATATATATATATATATATATATATATATATATATATATATATATATATATATATCTGACCTATGTCACACTGTAACTCCCGTAATTATGAACCGATTTCGATTTGATTCGGTGTGTACATAGTACATACCAATGTCTCGACCGAGATCGTTGGCCAGCTTCATCCGCCGTTTTGTTTCAAAATGGCGGCCATTTAAAATTTTAAAAAAATTTTAAAACTTGAAATGTGGTACCAAAAAATTAAAAATGGAAAAATATTTTTTTCTTATGTATTTCACCTTTATACAAAGATTCCGGAGCAGTTTTTGTTTCGTCTATATCTTAAAAAATGGCTGAGTTATAGCATTTTGAATTTCTAGCGTGGCTGACATTTTGAAACGTCCTGAATTTTGTCACGCGATAAAAGGCGTATTTATGAACCGATTTGGATGTAATTCAGTGTGTACATAGTACATACCAATCTCTCGACCGAGTTCGTTGGCCAGCTTCATCCGCCGTTTTGTTTCAAAATGGCGGCCATTTAAAAATTTTAAAACATTTTAAAATTTCAAATGCGGTACCAAAAAATTAAAAATGGAAAAATATTTTTTTCTTATGTATTTGACCTTTATACAAAAATTCCGGAGCAGTTTTTGTTTCGTCTATATCTTAAAAAATGGCTGAGTTATAGCATTTTGAATTTCTAGCGTGGCTGACATTTTGAAACGTCCGGAATTTTGTCACGCAATAAAAGGCGTATTTATGAACCGATTTGGATGTAACTTCGTTTATACATAGTACATACCAATGTCTCGACCGGGTTTGTTGGTCAGCTTCATCCGCCATCTTGTTTAAAAATGGTGGCCATTTAAATTTTTAAGAAAAATTTAAATTTGAAATGTGGTACCAAAAAAATAAAAATTGAAAAAATATTTGTTCTTCAATTCTTATGTGTCTTATGTCACTTCTTATGTGTTTGACCTTGATAAAAAGATTCGGGAGCAGTTTTTGTTTCGTCTATATCTTAAGAAATGGCTGAGTTATAGCATTTTAGGTAGCTTTCTTTACAAAAAGCGACCAATGCAGCCGTTCGGAGGAAAGCGATTTCAAAAAATTTTGTTATATTTTAATCGATCATGACCCCCAGACCCCGAAACCAACCTCCGTTCAAAATTGATATATATATATATATATACACAGAGTTGCCAAGTCTCCGGCTTTTTGGATACCAGTATTTTAATACAAAAAATGCTGTATTATTTAATTGGAACATTTAGGCGGTTTAAAAGAAGAACTTTTTCTCTAAAATTATAGTGGTGTGCAATAAGCCGGAGACTTGGCATATATATATATATATATATATATATATATATATATATATATATATATATATATATATATATATATATATATATATATATATATATATATATATATATATATATATATATATATATATATATATATATATATATATATATATATGACCTATGTCACACTGTAACTCTCGAATTTATGAACCGATTTGGATGTAATTCTGTGTGTACATAGTACATACCAATGTCTCGACCGAATTCGTTGGCCAGCTCCATCCGCCATTTTGTTTCAAAATGGCGGCCATTTAAATTTTTTTAAAAAATTTAAAATTTGAAATGTGGTACCAAAAAATTGAAAATGGAAAAATATTTTTTTTCTTATGTATTTGACCTTTATACAAAGACTCCGTAGCAGTTTTTGTTTCGTCTATATCTTAAAAAATGGCTGAGTTATAGCATTTTGAATTTCTAGCGAAGCTGACATTTTGAAACGTCCTGAATTTTGTCACGCGATAAAAGGCGTATTTATGAACCGATTTGGATGTAACTTCGTTTATACATAGTACAGACCAATGTCTCGAACGAGTTCGTTGGCCAGCTTCATCTGCCATCTTGTTTAAAAATGGCGGCCATTTAAAATTTTAAGAAAAATCTAAATTTGAAATTAGGTAGCAAAAAAATGAAAATTGAAAAAATATTTTTTTCTTATGTGTTTGACCTTGATAAAAAGATTCGGGAGCAGTTTTTGTTTCGTCTATATCTTAAAAAAAAAGCTGTTATAGCATTTTGAATTTCTAGCGTGGCTGACATTTTGAAACGTCCTGATTTTTGCCACGTGATAACAGACGTATTTATGAACCGATTCAGATGTACCTTGGTGTGTACATAGTACATACAAATAACTCAACCGAGTTCGCTGACCAGCTTCATTCGCCATCTTGTTTCAAAATGGTGGCCATTTAAAAAAATTTTAAAAAATTAAATTTAAAATGAGATACCAAAAAATTGGAAAATGAAAAAGATTTTTTTGTATGTGTTTGACCTTAATACAAAGATTCCGGAACAGGTTTTGTTTCGTCTACATCTAAAAAAATGGCTGAGTTATAACATTTTGAATTTCTATTGTGGCTGACATTTTAATACGACCTGGTTTTTGTCACGCGATAACAGGCGTATTTATGAACCGATTTGAATGTAACTTGGTCTGTACATAGTACATACCAATGTCTCGACCGAGTTCTTTGGCCAGCTTCATTCGCCATCTTGTTTCAAAAGGGTTGCCATTTTAAAAGAAATGTAATTTAAAATTTAAAATGAGGTATTAAAAAATTGGAAAATGAAAAAGATTTTTTTTTTATGTGTTTGACCTTGATACAAAAATTCTGGAGCAGTTTTTGTTTCTGAAAATTTGTTCTTTTGTTTATATCTTAAAAAGTGGTTGAATTATAGCACTTTGAATTTCTATCATGGCTAACACTTTGAAACGATCTTGTATTTGTCACGAAGTACCACACTTATTCGCCTATTTCGATGGAAGAAGGCATGTGGATACAATACATCAATATCTCGACCAAGTTCGCTGGCCAGCTTCATCAGCCATCTTGTTTCAAAATGGCGGCCATTAAATTAAAAAAAAAATTATATTTAAAGTGAGCTGCAAAAAAATTAGAAATTGAAAAAGGTTTCTTTCTTAAGTATTTGACCTTGATATAAGGATTCAGGAGCATTTTTTGTTTGTCTTTATCTTAAAAAATGGCTCAGATATAGCAGTTTCAATTTCTAAAGTGGGTGACATTTTGAAAAATCTGATTTTTTTCCTGCGACAGCACTCGTATATATCAACCGATTCCGATATGAGTGAGCATGTGCACAGCAATTACTAAGGTCTCGACCAAGTTCACTGGTTAGCCTCATCTACCATGTTGTCTTAAAATGGCAGGCACTTTAAGAAATCGCCGAATTTGACAGCCAAATATAAGTGACTTTAAATAAAAGCAGCTTGGATAAAGCTGACTAATTTCGCGAAATTCTCATTCATAATGATTTAGTATTGATAAAAATTAGTATTGAATCTCCTACATTCGGTTTCCACTTAATTGAGCTTCGTGTGTTTGAATAATATAAGTTGGCTTTTTAAAAATAAGAAATATGAAAGCTACCTCTTCCTCCCGGCACTGGCCGGAAGGACTTTTTTTTAGAATAGAGAGACAATTATGTTTGTGTGTGGCAGTCAAATCTTGTGACTCATTTTTCACCCACTTCTTGTTGACAAAGAGTTTTGAAATTTGAAATATATGTGTATTCGTGAAGGCAGTACATGAATTGGACCTTTTTTTTTTTTTTTTTAATTGGATCATTATAGGAGGGCAAAAGAGTGGGAAAAACGGTTGATTTCCTATGGGAAAATCAGTATCAACTTCAACAACGAGAAATTGTTGAAAATTTCAAATGGCAGAGTTGCTTACAATAGCGCCAAATTTTGACCCACTTAGCGCAATATCGTCAAATTTGGCGACAAAAATAAATTGCTATATATGAAGCCAAATTGGCACTAGTTAGCTAATTTAGCGAAAATCCAAATTCTTCTTTTCGGTGCATTTAAAAAAAAATCTAATTTTTGTGAATTTTAATGAAAACATATTTAAAAAAAAAAATCTTTTTTTTTGTATTTATACTTATTAAAAAAATTATGTAAATTTGTATAATTTGGCGAAAATGGTCCACGGGATAATCAAGTAGTACCGTTTGTATTAATTAATAAGGATATCAAAATTTTCTAATATTTATTGAATAATCATTCGTACAAAATAATTCGAAAGTATTTTGCGGATACATTTATCTGTATTTATACTGCATCAAGTGATTTAATATATAAACAAATTTGCTTGCCGCACTATTTATGTACCATGTAACGTTAGATTAACAGTTTCCGGAATAAAAATCGTTTCAAATGTATAGTTTTAATATATGGCGTAATTTTCCGTATTAAATGCATGTCTCATGTAATAATTTATCTATTTTAATTTTTTTTTCTGTTTTAAGATTCGCGGGTAGATATATTATTTAGCTTAAAAGTATTTGGAATGTTATTTGAGCCTTTTAAATGTAACCTAATTAATATTCACCATTAAAAGCTTTTCACGTGTAACAATTTATGTATTTTAGGCACTTTAATCTTACGATATTTAATGTTTGGGCTTTTTACAAATGACGTAATTATCACTTTTAAATGCGTTTCACGTGTGATAATTTTATTATTTTAAAGTTTTCGCACTTTTTTAACGATTAACTAAGATTTTAACGTGACTTTCCTTATTTTCTGCTTTTTACATGTGATTATTAAATTCTTATTTTAAAATTTTCTTTCTGTTTTTAAGATTATTGTTGTTAATTACTCTTAATCTCAATATTGTTTCACTATCAATTGACCATCGTCAGGGAATATTTTTATTAATTGCTGTTCCATTCCTTCAAATATGTCACTTAGTCTGAAATGGGAAAGTCTATAATTATTAGGGTAGCTGGAAGTAGAAACAGCAGTGCCTTGGATTGAACTTATGTAGAAAAAATATTTGAGGTTGTAACGAAAGTTTCCGGCTACAGCTAATGCTGTTTGCGCATACAGTTCACGTTGATGTGTTTGCTCATAGTTTGTCATTTTTGGCATTTGAATGAAAGAGACTTGCTTTATAGCAGTGTGTTGTGAAATTTGTAAAAAAATATCGTTATCATTAAGTAAAAAGTGTTGGAAATGGAACTATCTCGCTACCAGATTAGAACCATCATTTACTTCCAGTACTGTTTCAAAAAGTCAGCTACAAAATGTGACCGAAACATGTGTACAGCTTTAGTTACTATTGATGTGTCATATGACACTGTGAAGTTTTGACGGAATGGTGGTTATATATTATATATAATATTACAGTACATAGTTTTTTATAGTATAATCATTAGGTAATGATGGTTTGGCGGAAAACTTTCGTTACAATCTAATAAATATTTTTCTCTACATAAGTTCAATCCAAGGCACTGCACGTCTACTAGGAAATTTACATAAAATGTATGTTTTCAACTGGTAACATCTATGTTATTTTTATCTTTCTCACCTTTTAAGTAAAACGGTGAGCTTTTTAAAGTTTATAATGTGTATTTTGTGATTGAATCAAGGTGTAATACTGCATTTCATCTTGTGATTTTATTTAGAAAAAATATTTCAATTAATCTAGATTAATTTTAACACAATTATTCTAATTGGTAAATAAATCATATTAGATGTAAATTTCCAACTGAGCGAAAAATGTCCGGACCAGGATACAATGGCTGAGTGAAAAAGTTTCACCAGAATCGTCCGGGATAGCTCAGATGGCAGAGCACTGGCGGCTTCAGCCAGGAGATCTCTGGTTCGAATCCTGGTCCGGACATTTTTCTCCCAGTTGGAAATTTACATCTAATATTTCAATTAATGTGTAAACGGAAATTGTAAAAAAAATAATTATCATAGTCAAATTAAGATAATTTAACCCTTTATCTACTGACGGTACTTATATGTACCATTAAAATAACCTGTTATAAAAATCATTCAATAAATCGATTAGTAGTAATGCAGTTTAGAATGAGTTATAGATGCATTACTTTATCTTGATCCAAAAGCATTATTGGTAACACAAAACAAAAATATTTTTAAAAGGATAATTACTTTTGCCTTTGCATTTTTTCAGCTTTCTAGCGTTGAGCGGGGGGAGGGGAAGATTTTTCACTTCGGAAATATTTCTATACGTCTATTGTAAGAACATTATATTTGTACATTTCTTAATTCTACAAAATACTAAGAAAAATATTTAAAATAAATGATTTGTCAAAATCCCTATTGCACATACGCCCTAATTGAACAAAATCCCTATAAATTCAAATTTAATTAAACCTTCTAAATCCTCCAATCCTTCTAAAATCTTTCTAAAACTTATTAAATGATTATGTAAATCTTCTAAGGTAGTCTCAAAAATTCACAAAAAAATATTTAGAAAATAAAAATTTTATGAACTCATAATTCAGTACATAAAGAGTTAAAAAACATATTTTATTACAGTTTGTCTTCCTGAAATTAGCATATTATGCAATAAAGCATTACATCTAAAACTTTATTACAAATTAAATCTTTAAACATGCAAATTAATAAATGGCTTAAGTTTTATCATGTTCAGAAAAAAGACTTTGAATACCGCAGTACTAGGAGAATAACGTAAATCAATAACTATTAACAAATGTTTAGAGACCACTTGATTAGAAGTTGCAGCGTTGGAAAATTGCCGGATTCTGTTGAATCAGCAAGTTTTGTCAGCGAATCCATTTAGCTAAAAGAGAGTGCATGTATCAGCGCAATATATTTTTTCTGTTCTACTGATTAAATAAATTACGTATTATTTCAAAGAAAAAGTGTACTAGCTATTTTTTCTATTATTTTTTTTAATTAATTCCTTATAAACAATTTATGGGATTAAGATAATACAATAAATATATATCTACCCTATATATATAAAATCCTAATGAAACGAATTTATGAAAAGGATATATGAAACGAATTTATGAAACGGATATATGAAATGAATTTATGAAACGGATATATGAAACGACTGATTAAACAACTGATTATGTTTCAAGCGATTTCTCCTAAAATATGGAATACTTTGCAATGAAATTAACACCAAAAATCAGTATTGATCCGCAGATCTCAAAACTGCTATTAGAATTTTTAAATTCGAATTAGTTTTCGAAATATTATTTTTTTTCTAATTTTATACACATTTTTCTAATGATGGCAACTCAAAATTTAATCAAACAGATATATTTTTTTTTTATTTCAGAAAAGGTTGACATGGTAACCCGGATATTGTTGTTTATTTGATAAAAAATGTTTATTTACTTTTATTTCTTTTTATAAATTATATTAATTATTTTGTTCTATAATTATTAATTTTTTTATATATATTTCCTTTAGAAAATAGTAGGAAATAATTAAAAAAATACGGTTCTACTAATAGTGTTATTACACGTACAATTCGAAGCGACAAAAATCGCTTGCGACTCGTCAGGTTTCCCATAGCAACCGTACCAATTTTTTCGTTTTCTAAGTATTTCACTGGCTGTTCAAGAAAAGACGTTTCCATCGATAAATTTCCAAGCATTTGATAGTCTGTTACTGGCGACTCGCCTCGTTTCAGGCGTCAAAAATGCTCTAACACAAAAGAAACGCTTGCTTTCTGGCCGTCTCTCCTGGAGCCATAGAATAACATTGAGACGCCTGGAATTTCAAGCGAGTTTGACTCCTCGTCTAATAACACCATTAGTTATTCCGTCGACCAATTTCGCCAAATTATACAAATTGACATAATTTTTATTTTAAATAACGAAAGAATAAATGAATACTGGCGACTCGCCTCGTTTCAGGCGTCAAAAACGCTCTAACACAAAAGAAACGCTTGCTTTCTGGCCGTCTCTCCTGGAGCCATAGAATAACATTGAGACGCCTGGAATTTCAAGCTAGTTTGACTCCTCGTGTAATAACACCATTAGTTATTCCGTCGACCAATTTCGCCAAATTATATAAATCGCCTAAACACTCGCCAAATTATACAAACTGACATAATTTTTATTTTAAATAACGAAAGAATAAATGAATACTGGCGACTCGCCTCGTTTCAGGCGTCAAAAACGCTCTAACACAAAAGAAACGCTTGCTTTCTGGCCATCTCTCCTGGAGCCATAGAATAACATTGAGACGCCTGGAATTTCAAACGAGTTTGACTCCTCGTGTAATAACACCATTAGTTATTCCGTCGACCAATTTCGCCAAATTATATAAATCGCCTAAACACTCGCCAAATTATACAAATTGACATAATTTTTATTTTAAATAACGAAAGAATAAATGAATTAGTATAACGTTAATAAATATACAAATAAAAAGTCGACGTAAACACGTGTAACTTGCTTAAAGTCAAGTGAATGTGACATTTACGATCAACCATTATTGGCATTTAATCTTATAGTTTGGCGATATATTTTTGGTCGACGGGGTAACTAAGTAAAACCAAAAATGCATATGTAACTGGTATTTAAACGAGGTTTTCGCCAAATTTTCGTTAAAAAAAAAAAAAAATCACGCCAAACCTGCTGTGCGTATATGAAATCTGGCCAAATATTACCACTCGAAAAAAAAAAAAAAAAAAATGCTAACTGGCGAGTGAAAAAAAGGTATTGGCGAGATTTGCATCCTGTTAGCGTAACAGTATCAAGAATTCTTTGCAACCATGGCAAATTTTATGTAGTTTTATTCGAAAAATTAAAATGGAAAATTATGGAATTTAATCAAAATAGAAAACTTACATCCCATATTGGCGCGATTTTTTTCCTAACGCCAATGTCATATACGGAACGGGCACTTAACTGGCACCAAAGTATCGTTATTTTGCTTGATATGGTAAGCTGGATGTTGTTGTTTATGCTGTTGATGCGTTCCCCAAATTGGCGTCGGAAAAAAATCGCGCCAATATGGGGCGTATATGACATCTGTGCCAAACTTTCATGTACGGTGAAGGGATAAGACCGTATTTGTTTATGGCAGTTGATGACTTGAACAATTATAATATAGATGAAAGGATGACGATAGAATAATATTTGGCGACTTATCACCTGTGCCTGGCTAACATTAAAGTACCAAAATGGCACCTAGAGTATAAAAAGCGAAGTGGTCCCCCTGGAACTGTTGATGATATTCACATGACTTAGGCTATTGTTATGGAGATTGTTTTAAAATACCGGGAGACAAAGACTCTGTATACTTAATTTATTTTATTTTAGCTTCTTTTCAAATGTTTAACTGATCCCCTTTAATCAAAAACGAAAACAACCATTGGATGTCTTAACAGCAACTGATTCGCCCTGAATTTTTACAATCAAAGGGAATTGAATGGAAATCCGTTTACAGGGAGATCTGCACAGCTTTTTTCAGTATAATTCAATCTTCTTTAATATTTTTAAAACTCATCAGATTAGCATGTTTTTAGATTCTGCGATGTCTGAACGGGGGTTGGCGAGCGTAGCTTGCAGAGGGCAGAGCCCCCTAGTCGTATATATATTTATTCAAAATGTTTTTATACTCTTCTTATACACTACACTGTTTATTAACATCGTTTTTTTTATTATTTCATAATTATAATAAAACGATAAAAAACATTTATGTGCACATTTATTGATTTATTACAAGCTTTTATTTAACTTACCTTCTGTATCAGTTTGGGTCAATACTTGCAAACCAATTTTAATCCATTACCTATCCTACAACTACCCTAATTTTTGTAGTAAGGCATATTTGCGATGAGAATAAAATATTCTGTAAAAAAAGAAAAAAAAAATGAAATTTGCTTTCGCCACCCCTAGGAGGCAAAAAACATTTGTCTAATAAGGGTACGTAATTGTCATCACATATGTGATCACTTAAATGCCATTGATATTTTCAGAAAAAGGATCTTGTTTTTAGATTGATCAAACAGATTGAACAAGGTGCGTAAAATAGAAAATTTTAGTTTTGCGCAGGTTGTAAACGGATGTAGTTTCAATGAATAAAAAAAAATCACAAGCAATTTAATTTATATCTTTTGAAAAAGGCATTATTTCAAACAGTTCTACTTTATCATTTTATCATCTTTAGTACAAACTTGTCTTTAACACGTTCACGCCAGCCCGGTGGGTCACACTCGACTGTCTCAGAGTTGTTGTCAAGTCTCCGGCTTTTTGCACACCACTGTTATTTTAGAGAAAATGTTGTTCCTTTAAATCGTCCAATTGTTCTAATTAAATAAAACAACATTTTCTGTATTAAAATACTGGCATCCAAAAAACCGAAGACCTGGCAGCTTTGAGACAGTCGAGTGTAACCCACCGCGCCGGCGTGAACGTGTTAAAGTGCCGTCAGTACACTATGATTAAAATATCGTAACAGAAAACCCACAAGGTATTTCGAATGGCACCAGAATTCTGGTAAATTATTTTCCATTTAATAAGTACGTGAAACATAGCTTCTTTTCTTATTTATAAATATTTTTTTGGCAAATTCTGGTGCCAATCATTTATTTCAACACTTTAGCATTGAAAATGCTATGCCCCTGAAAAAGTTAAAAATTACTATACTACACTACGTTTCAGTAATTACATTTTAAAGGAGATGAAAACGGTGGATAACTACACAGACGAAAAGTAAACAAGAAGTTTTTCTCCAACACCCAGTGTACTGACTGTACTTATAAGTACCATCGAATAATTCAACTGTTAAATCAAACACATACACCGTTCACCTAAAATAGCTAGTCAAATTGTATTGTAAGATCATAATGAACACATAAAAAAATCCAACACTTATCTTATATCCTTTACTGTGTTTGCAGCAATAAAATGACGAGCGTGACAATCTGTTCAAAATGTCGGCACAAAACACATCGAATGTTTAAAGGTAGCCTCCTTCCTTGCTAAAGTAACAAACCTAGAACTACTGCTGCCATGTATCCGGATAAAGTGAAGTTAAAAGAGTGTTTTTGCGAAGTACCACTAGAATATTAGTAATGTTCACTATGAGGTGAAGGTTTAAAGTGAGTGGTACTGATAAGTACCGTCCGTAGATAAATGGTTAATATGAAGGGGTTAAGCTCCCTTAGAAAGGCTCCAATGTAAGGTACCTTCCACTATTCTCTAGCTGCATCCCTCGCGTAGATATTTAGCCTTGTTAAACAGCACCACATCATGAATTTTAAACCCAAAATGTAAAAGAAAATATTATTTTTGAAATCAAATATATATTTCATATGAAAATTAGTAATTAAATATTGTGTAAATTTACAAAAAGATAATTGATTATTGATTTAGAAATTGAATCTCAAACCAAACAAAATTGTTCAACCATTTTATTTTTATCATGCGTAAAAAATCTTCTATCAATACTGACGAAGTAGAAAGAAAAAGTAAGTCAATTACTATTAATTAATGTTTAGAGATTACTTGACTAGAAGTTGCAGGGTTTGAAAATTGCAGGACTCTGTTGAATCAGCAAGTCTTACCAGCGAATCCATTGAAATATTAGATAGTGAGTGAATCAGCGCAATATTTTATAATCCTATTTAAATTTGATATTTATTAGAACTCGCGTTATCAGTATTACTCTATATTTTTTTATATCAAAAATTATATTTTCTACGTAATATTCTAAGAAAATCCTCCTTGTACATAATTTATTTAAATAACCATTTCTAAATTCAATATCAACATTTGCATGTATTTAACACTAAATATACTGGAAAACGGCCATTACAAAATTAAAATATTTTCACTGGTACGAGAAGCTTCTCCATAACATAAATAAAATATAAATCCCGCAGAAATAAACTAAATAGAAAACTTAAATAGTATAAAAAATGCATAAATAATTCATTACTAAAAGCATGATTAAACAATTGAAAAGATGTTAAAAATTGAGTACATTGGGCTAACCGCTAGCCATCATCAGGATTTAAAATTTAAACAGTTGTTACGAATGCTACTTGTCCATAACTCAATCATAAAACCCTCGCTTTAAACCGCGCATCCGGGTCCCATAATTGTACCACTACCGCGGCGAAAAACAGGACAGAAGTTGGGGAGGAAATAGGATTTTTATTTATTTATTTATTTATTTTCTTTTTTTGACAAATCACTGCTCTCTGATCAAACCCTTCCATATATTTGGAACGCTATAGCATTAAATGTCATTGCATGCTTTTCTACTGTTGTTAAAGAAAAAAATATATCCCAGCCTCCTCCCCACCTTCCTACTGTTTTTCGTTCTTGTTAGTGGACCTGGATGTACGGTTTGAAGCGAGGGTTTTATGAGTGGGATGTGCCCAAGTAGCGTCCGTTTCAACTGCTTAAATTTTAAATCATGATGATGGCTAAGTATTAGCGGATAGCACACGATTTTTAGCATCTTTTTATTTGTTTAATTATCGCTTAAGTAATGAGCTTATTTATTTTTATATTATAATTATATATATTAAGATCAATTTTAGCATCTAGTTTATCTTATGAAAGTTAAATATTTTCAAATAAAAGTTATGTTGCTATCTATTTTTTAAAATCTTGAGTAAAATCCGCGGCATGTGTAGTATTAATAAATCATTAAAGCTGTATAAAAATTTCAAACCAGCGGACACACCGGAGAAATGGAAACCCAATCTGGCTTGAAGAAATATAATTTTTAAAAATGCTCTTCAAATGAACAGATACTGGTAAGTTAGCAATAATCTCCGAGGCGATCGACCAGTCCAGGACATCAAAGGCCCCCGAGATATCGAAGGAAACGGATGCACAGTACTTGTATGTTGTCACCTCTTCTCTTATCAAATTCCTTAAAGAAGCCATTGCTGTCAATGAACTCTTTGCTTCGCGAAACCCATGTTGGTTATCATCAAGTTAGTTCATGTCAAGGACTAGATCACCCTAACCTAGGCACCAACCAGAATCTGGCATAGGTGTTAAAAACCTAGGCAGGAAATTCCCTTCCATGACTCAGCCAAAGCCACAACCAGGGCAACAGACCCAGAAAAACAGCAGGTATTTACCAAAGAAAAATTAAATATAATACATAATAAAAAAGTAAGTGCCCCGACACTTACAAAGAAAAACATAATGGTATACAGAAATTTAGGACATTTACAATTTTTGACATATGTCTCAAGCTCTTAAAACAAGGCAAACAGGATTTATAGACAATTTTTTACAATATTGCAATTGTCTTTAAAATAAATTCCTAATCATATATAAAAACTAAAAATATATCCAAGCTTGAATTTAACAGATCAAATATCAGCAATTGTGATACAACTTTGTAGTTTTTAAAATGTTCAAAAACCATAAAAGCCAGTCCACAAAGTTCATAAAGTCATATAATGTTCAGAATTTATACCTTATGAATGAAAAATTTTTATTTAAATCATTATAGATTCTACACAATGTTCTATAGTTAGATCTCGTCAGAAGAACACATCTTAAGTTCCACTCAAGTGTTCTATTGCGTATCATAGGAAAACAGTCCCTTGAAACACGACAAATCTGAAATAAGTAATGAGGCGTATCACCACGTTTTCTACATGTACATTTGTCGTTCTGACGTTTACCAATTTTATGTAAATACGCCGGAAACGCTCCGTGGCCACTGATAAAGTATACTACGATTTGAGAATCACACAAAAAATCTAGGCTAACGTCCGGCAAAACTTTGTATGTGTCTCGACCTTTGACTGAATAAGACCAACGAGTCTGCCATTCTTTCATATTTTTCGTACGAAAATGGGATTTTAATACACAGATAGGTATCGAAAGCTTTTCTTCTGAATCAAAAGTGTTATTTAAAATAACAGACTTTGCCAGTTCGTCGGCACGTTCGTTTCCCGCAATTCCTACATGCGATGCCTACATGTCAAGGACTAACTGAATCTGAAGTTTGATGAAAATGCGTGCATTAGTTCTGGAGATTGAGCTTCTGTGAAATCGTGAAAAATGCTGTATAGCAGCGCCATCTGTTGAGCGATTTAAACCAAAACATAAATAGCGCTAATTCATATCCAGGTATATCTGAATCTGAAGTTTGCTGAAAATTCAAGCATGGTTCTTGAGATAGAGCTATTACGGAAATCGCAAAAAAATCAGCATAGAAACACCACCTGTTCAGCAATTTACATCAAACTGTATAAAACGTCAAATCATGTCAAGGACTAACTGAATCTGAAGTTTGATGAATGTCCGTTCATTAGTGCTGGAGATTGAGCTAGTGTGCAAATCGTGAAAAATGCTGCATAGTAGCGCCATCTGTTGAGCGATGTACATCAAAAACTAATCTGCACCAATTAATATCAGGAAATAACTGAATATAAATGTTTATTACATTCCGTATATTGGTTTTTAAGATAGAGCGCTCACAAAATTTGTGTCACATTCACACAGACATACTCACAGACAGTCATTTTGTAAAAACATGGTTCTCGGAATCTCTGACTCCTAAAACGTGTAAATTCGTCGAACACAAAGGTCGAAATTTTTCACAAATCCAATTCTTTCTTCTTGTAAAGATAGAAGAAAGCAAAAACATGCAAGAGTTTTTTGAACTTAAAAAAAACTAGCCGGATGTGGCAATCCCAAAACTTTCTTCTATCTCATACATGGCAATACTTCCTGAAAAAGGCAGCCGGTTAGATGATTTACACCAAAATCTAATTAGGAACAACTTATATCACTTCTAACTGAATCTGAAGTTTCGTGAAAATCCGTGCATTAGATTTTGAGCAGAGCTATGCCGGAAATTGTAAAAAAATCTGCATAGCAGCGTCAACTGTTGGGCGATAGATACCAAACATAATACGCAACAAGTTAAGTCAACTTGATAACTGAATCTGAAGTTTGATTAAAATCCGTGCATCCCTTCTTGAGATAAAACTATTGCGATAATCAGGAAAAATGCAGCATAGCAGCGCCACCTGTTGGGCGATTTACACCAAAATATAGTCAATGCCAACTCACATCAATGACTAACTGAATCTGAAGTTTGATAAAAATCCACGTATTAGTTCTTCAGATATAGCCATTGCGGAAATCAGGAAAAATGATGTATAGCAGCGCCACCTGCTGAGAATTTTACACCAAAACGTAGTAGTAAACATCAACACATATCAAGGACTAACTGAATCTGAAGTTTCATGAAAATCCGTGCATTAGTACTTGAGATAGTGCCTTTGCGGAAATCGTAACAAATACAGCATAGCAGCGCCACCTGTTGAGCGATTTGCACCAAAACCCAATCAGCACCAATTTGTATCTGGGACTCATTAGTTTTTGAGATACAGCCCCCACAAAATTTGTGTCACGCACAGACAGACAGACTCACAGGCATACTCACAGAGAGTCATTTTGTAAAAATATGTTTTTCGGGATCTCTGACCCTTAAATCGTGTAAATCCGTCGAAAACCAGAATTAGAAAATTTTCACGAATCCAATACTTTCTTCTTGTAAAGATAGAAGAAAGTAAAAATCGAGATATCTCCATGAATATACGTGCAATACTTACACAAATGAATGCACATATTGTACAACATCCACCTATACGTGACCTATAGAGATAGATCAGTTAGTGCGTTTTATTTTCCAAGATGATCCCAAATATTATTATTGTTCTTTGATTTTTCGTTGGAACATCAAATTGTCTTTCTGATCAAATCGCCGTTGATAAATATGAAGTCAAACATATTCTTGATAATCATCAAGTTCCAGAAAAATCCGACAAGTATATCCTTAACTATTCGACAAAATGTCTAAACTTGAAAGTGTCCGGTGATTAATGTCTATCTAGTGTATATTGAAATATGTACGTAAAACCCTTTAAAGAAAATAAAACTAGTTGGATGTGCCAATCCCAAAACTTTCTTCTATCTTATACATCTTAATATTTCAAAACCTAGTTACACATGTTAATACTTCAATATTATTAGTTCAATACTATACCAACTTTGATTTTCATCTTAAATTTCTGCTCACGTCAATTAAACGGACTAAAAACGAGTTAATCTATATCATGATATTTGTTAAAATTATTAATTTTTCCTTATTCTGTCGTTATCAGCTGTTTGCGAATAGCCGGCATAGCAGGAAACGAGTTCCCGCCACTGCATGAGCCGCCGATGCACAATAGAACTACGAAAAATCAAGAAAAGTATACAAAAATTGCTAGCACGGAGCCCCTTTACCGCGCAATATTTCCAAATTCAAGGAGAACCTGTTGGCCAAAGCCAAAAACAAGCACAAACATTTTGGTTCAATTGTATGCATAATTTTATACGCTGTTCGATGGTACAATAATGAAAATGGCACAGAGATCGGAATTATAGCGCCCCCTTTTTTCGGAATTTTTTCAAGTTCAGGGAGGACTTGTTTGCCATAGCCAGAAACATGCACAAAAAATTTGGTTCAATTATATGGATAACTTCATACACTTTTCGATGGTACAATAATGAAAATGGTACAGACATCGCAATTATAGTGCCCCCTTCCGGCAGAATTTTTCCAAATTCAGGGAGGACCTTCGTGACATGACCAAAAATAAACACATAAAATTTGGTTCAATTCTATGCATAATTTCATACAGTTTTCGGCGGTACAATATTCAAAATGGCACAAAAATTGTACAAAAATCGCTATTACAGCGCCCTCTACGAGCGATTTTTTTACAAATTAAGGGAGGACAACCTTGCCATAGCCAAGAACTTAAAATTTTTTTTGGTTCAATTCTATGCATAACTTCATACACTTTTCGATGGTGCAATATTCAAAATCGCACAAAAATCGCTATTACCGCGCCCCCTAACGGCGAATTTTTTCCAAATTCATGGAGGACCTGCTTGCTATATCCAAAAACTTAAAATAAAAATTTGGTTTAATTCTATGCATAACTTCATACACTTTTGGACGGTACAATATTCAAAATCGCACAAAAATCGCTATTACAGCGCCCCCTACCGGCGAATTTTTTACAAATTCAGGGAGGACCTGCTTGCCATAGCCAAAAACTTAAAATAAAAATTTGGTTCAATTCTATGCATAACTTCATACACTTTTCGATGGTACAATATTCAAAATCGCACAAAAAACGCATTTACAGCGCCCCCTAGCGGCGAATTTTTTCCAAATTCAGGGAGGACCTGCTTGTCATATCCAAAAACTTAAACTAAAAATTTGGTTCAATTCTATGCATAACTCCATACACTTTTGGATGGTACAATATTCAAAATCGCACAAAAATTGTTATATCAGCGCCCCCTACCGGCGAATTTTTTCCAAATTCCGGGAGGGCCTGCTTGCCATAGCCAAAAACTTATAATAAAATTTTGGTTTAATTCTATACATAACTTCATGCACTTTTTGATGGTACAATGGCGACAGACAGGCGGACAGACGGACAGACGGACAGACGGACAGACGGACGGACGGACAGACGGACAGACGGACAGACGGACACACAGACAGACAGACATTTTCTATAAACATGTTTTTTGGAATCTCTGACCCCTAAAACACGCAAATCCGTCGAAAACCGGAAGTCGAAAAAAATTTCGATTACAATACTTTCTTCTATTGAAGATAGAAGAAAGTAAAAATAATATTGTATGAAAGAGAAAACATTTTATTGTAAAATCGAAGTATATTATCGAAGTAATTAAATCATATGGTTACATTTTTACTTTCTTCTATCTTTACAAGAAGAAAGTATTGGATTCATGAAAATTTTTGACTTAGGGGTTTTCCACAGATTTGCACGTTTTAGGAGTCAGAGATTCCGAAAAACATGTTTTTGCAAAATGTCTGTCTGTGAGTCTGTGGTTCTGTGAGTCAGTCTGTCTGCATGTGATACAAATATTGTGGGCGCTGTATCTCAAGAACTAAAGCACGGAATTTAATACAAATTTATAATCTAGTAGTCCCTAATATAAATTGAAGCTGATTAGTTTTTGGTGTAAATCGCCCAACAGGTGGCGCTGCTATGCTGCATTTTTCGCGATTTCTGTAATAGCTCTATCTCAAGAACTAATGCACGGATTTTCATCAAACTTCAGATTTAGTTATTCCATGATATGAGTTGGTGCTGGTAACGTTTTGGTGTAAATCGCCCAACAAATGGCGCTGCTATGCTGCATTATGCAGGATTTACACGATTTTTGCATTAGCTCTATCTCAAGAAATAATGCACGGATTTTCATCAAACTTCAGATTTAGTTATTCCTTGATATGAGTTGTTGCTGGTAACGTTTTGGTGTAAATCGCCCAACAGAGGGCGCTGTTATGCTGCATTTTGGAGGATTTACACGATTTTTGCAATATCTCTATCTCAATAAATAATGCACAGATTTTCATCAAACTTCAGATTCAGTTAGTCCTTGACATGATTTGACGTTTTGTACCTTTTGGTGTAAATCGCTCAATAGGTGGTGCTGCAATGCTGCATTTTTTGCGATTTCCGCAATCTATCTCAAGAACTAATGCTTGGATTTTCAACAAACTTCAGATTCAGGTATACCTCGATATGAATTAGTGCTCTTTATGTTTTGGTGCAAATCTCTGAACAGGTGGCTCTGCTATGCTGCATTTTTCAGAATTTCCACCGTAGCTCTATCTCAATAACTAATGCACGAATTTTCATCAAACTTCAAATTCAGATATACTTTGATATGAATTGGTGCTAAATTGATGTAATTCGTTGTACTATTTAAATGTTTTAATTAACGTGATTTATATAGAAGAAAGTTTTTATCCCTTATTTATTATTGATTGATATTATTTCATTCCTTGAAGATTCTTTTTACTTTAGAATGAAAAGTTACTTATGTTATGTCAGATAAATTCATTTAACACTAAACCTACCGCGGTGGATCGAATAACCCTTTTTATTTTTTTTTTTTTATTTTTTTTTTTCATTTATTAAACAAAAACATCAGGAAATTTCCTTATATTTCACGACTTTTATTAAAATATATGATCATATTATTTCATAAAATGCCTCATCTCCGAATTACCTTTTTTGCCTAGAAAAAAATATTTTAAGCTTAACTACCGCAAGGGGTCATTTGACCCCTGAATAAATTTATGTTAAATCATAAAGATGTAAGTGTTTTATTTCATAAGAACATTAGTAAATTCCGTATTTTCCGAGGCTAACGAGAAAGAGAGGGTACCGCGGAGGGTCTGATTCTTCTTTTTTTACAGTCCGCTCGAGTCACGTGATGCTCTTTTCGCATACCTTCATTGGTGCATTCGAGCATCACGTGACTCCAGCGGTCTGTAAAAAAAGAAGAATCAGACGCACCGCGGTAGCCTGTCTTTTTCGTTAGACTCGGTATTTTTGCTATTACATCATTTTTTCTATTGTATTACATCATATTTGTTAATATGTAATCGTATAGTTAGAAATTGGTTTCATTTCGAGTGAGATTCTAGTTTGAACATTTTAGGTTATATCGAGGACGAAATAATTTTTAAAATATACAGTGAACATAAACAATTTTGCACAATATCTGATTATTAAATTTTGGAATTTTTTGAAATATTATTTTTTCTTAATTTTTTGCGTAATTGTAATTTTTTATATTTATTTAACAGTTTGAGGGGCAAGTAATTGTATTTGTGTAATGTCGAATTCACACCGGAATCTGCAAAAAGTTGTTTACAAAATTTGTAGAAACAATTTCACAACTTTTTTATGCATTTTTCTTGTATGAGGTGATTGCTCCTTCGCATGTTATATTTTTCGCAGTGTTGAATGGCAGGTGGGGCGGTTCGTACGAATGGTCTTATCGCTATTTAAGGCTGTATTATCGCGTCTACAGATGGTCATGATTATATGACGGAATTTATCGACAAAGTATGTAATGGAACGTTAAAGAGCAACTTTAAGGACCAGTTTGACAAATTTTCATGAAATTTTGAAGAATATGCTAAGACAATATTGCGTGATTTTTACACCTTTGTTGATCAATATATATTGGACATTAAGGCTAAAGATGGATATTCTGCTTCTGCTTTTGAGAAAGAGGAGGTAAGGAAAAATTGCCTTGATGCTTTTACTTTGCTTAGGGAGCCAACCCATGATAATCTGTTAAATTCAGCTATCATTAGTTTCTTTTGTTCTTTTAAGTATAAGAAAACTGTTAATTTTTTCTTACTAATACTAATCTTAAAAATGAAATTTTCAATGCAGTTAACCCCTTCGGGACGTTAGCCTTTTACGAAATTTTTAATCTTTTGTCACCGTTTTTTAAAAACAGAAATTTCTGTCTTCTTGAATCGAGAAAATTCGCTGATTAAATAAGGCAAATTTTACAGTAAAATTTTACTGGTGAGGAAAAACAAGGATTCTGAGCGCTTCATGCGGCACGTATACGTGTCGCTCGTCCCCAAGGGGTTAAGAAAGGTGTTAAACGACCTCTTTCGGAGGAGAGTTCTCCTATCCCTCTAAGTAAGAAATACAAGAATATCGCTAGCGAAGTTACCCTAATTGAAAATGTTGAAATGGATGAGTCAAATGTTAGTGAAAATACACAGGATGCTGTCAAAGTTAAAAAATCTGTTAACCCTTTCTACGTCGAAGTCGACAGCAATTGGGCGTATTAAACCCACTTGTGCCAATTGTGGACTCGGGCACCCAGCGAATTTCCGCGGTTGACCAAAAAATCCCTATAGACTATAAAATAAACAAAACCGTAAAACAAGTAATAGCGTCAGCAATCTCTCCCAAGAAACCCAAATCTTAGCGGATATATTTAAGAATTATAATTACACCAAAAATACTAAAGACTCTGAACCCTCAACTAGTAATGAAATATTAAACTCTGATATTAATGATAGTACTACCGCAAACACCCATTCCTCTCCTACTATAGAAAATTCTAAAATTCCTACAAATTACACCAACGATATAAAAGATATTCTTAAAACTTTCAATGAAGTTAAGCAAATTTTACAAATCACTAAATTCTTAAAATGTATAAAGAACATCTCAACTCAATCTAAGAAACTCGATAATCCGATGCAAAAAGTGATGGTTATATTAACTGAATTTGATAAACTTGCAAGTCAAATCAACATTAATGAAGATTAAGATCTTCACTTGTTAAACTTTTTGCTTTTTTTCTGTTCGTGCTGTTTGTTTAAAAATTTATATAAAAAAATAACTTCTTAATTTGCATATTATGCTCTTCTCAGGTTATTCCTCTTATTTTTTCCTTTCTTTTTCTTTTATTTACCTTCAAATTACTAGACTGGGTGGACGCCGTCCTCTTGCTGTCGTTGGTCCCCTCGGCTTTTGCGTTTCTCTGTATATTTAGTTAGAACTCTCCTCATTGTAGCTTTTTTACATTTTTATTATTTTTTCCTTGCAGTATATTAAACTCTCTTGTAAATATGTATATATTTAAGCTTTTTTTCATTTCTTCTTTTTTGCTCGCATTGTGTTTTACTTTTTATTTCTCATGTTATATTTAATGTATGGTCTCTGAATTGAGTCTTTTTTTTATGGGGCTTCCTTTGGTAGCTGTTTCGCCTGTCCTGGACATTTATTTGGATCATATGGAACTTTTTTTTTTCTTCACTAGTTATACTAACAATTTTTTCTTTTAAAAATTGTCTATCTTCTTAGCTTTTACTTTCTCTTTTTGTGGCTACTAGCCGCGTTTAAATGCTCTTTTCTTCTAACGCTCCCATTGCATTGTAACACGATATATATTTAGCCTGGATGTAAAGTTGCCAAGCAACTAGGGAATCCAAACACCAGCTAACATTGTACCATTGTTCCAACTTTATTTTCACCCCCCCTCCCCCCACCAAATTATAAAAAGTAATATTTAATAACATTTTTCTGGTGCGACTCTTCATTATTCGAAGGTGGGATAAAATATATCCCAACGTCCCTCAAGGGGTTAATAAATAATCAGTTTGTAATAATTATTTGAAAAAAAAGTTTTATTCATACATCAAAATGTAACAACTGGTTTATTGTTCGCAAAACATACTAAAATATATAACTTTTTATATAGGGGCCATTTGACCTCTTCCGGTAGGAATAGGTATAAAAAAGCGAAATACATACAAAATTTCAATGCAATGTCAAAATACATGCAAAAACATCAAAGAGCTAACTGGGTTTTTAAAAGAACCTTTGGTCACTTAGTCAACACCAAATGATGTTATGTTCATGCGGCGGTGGCGGAACATTACATCCTTAAGTCGAATCATTGCTCTTCTTCAGAAAAAAAAATCACTGACTTTACTTCTTAAATGTCTGTAAATTAGTTATTTTTGTGTTTAGCAGTGATTAAAAGTAATTCCTCAGAATTGTATAAATAGAGCCGACATGTACTTAAGTAACCAGCTTTCCTTCCAATTTGGTTGCAGGCGTTCATCGTTTTGGTGTTCATCGAGCTTAGGCTCTATGTATGTCTCTTTTTAACTTCTTTGTAATAACTTTGTATAAATGTACGTTTTTCACGAACGTCCTTTTATTTTTTCTTGATTTTAAGTTTAAAAATCGGTATTTTTTTTTTCTGAACTCTGCTGGGAATAGCGGAACTCTACTGTATTACAGTAATCCCTTAACATTCGCGAGGATTAGGTTCGCGGAGACCTCCGCGAATGTCAAAATCGCGAATGTTGAAACTATCTTACCGTGCATAAAAGTGGGGTTAGGTTTTTTAATATTTGTTTTAATGGAAAAAAGCAATTGAAATGTAAATATATATTTACCAAGTATTAAAAAGGACATGCTGTAAGTGAATTTGTATAATTATAAACATATTATACAAAGTTTAGTTGCTAGTTGGTGGCTGACAAAATTTGTTGATATACGATTGTTTGGAAGAACAAATCTTTTGTTTATGAATTTCCATATGAGGAAAAGTTGCAATCTCGATATCTCTTTTAAATTTAAGGCGCCTTATCAGTTCAAGATAACAGACTATTGCTTTCTCAACAAGTTGCTGTTGAAATTTTAAAGTTTCCCATACAATTATTGCAAAAGAATTTTTATTTGCAATACAAATTGTAAATTATTGAAAATTAAATTTTTTTTTTTTTTTTTTTTTTTTTTTTTTTTTTTTTTTTTTAAGCATCAAGTCATATTTCAGGTTTCTCGGAATTGCTGATCTACATTTTGCCTAAGTATAATTGTTGGAGTACTCGGAACTTAGTCTATACAGTACAATGCAGTTGTCCAGTGTCAAATAGTTTATGAAATTGGTAGAACAAAGCGAGTTTACTTTGTAAAAAAATATTCTTTATAAAACAAAATTCTTGAATAACCAAGTTAAATATTCGCGTATATTGAACTGTTCTACATTTTTTTATTTCGCGACTAATCGAAACTCGCGTATATTTAGGGATTTCTGTATTAAAAAGCTGTAAAGATTTCGGAAAGCCCACACGAGTCCAGACGCGAAATAAAGGAACCACCAGTAAAACTTGAAAGGAAAATAAATGTGACATTTTATCACCGGCCGCTTCCTTAAAATACGTATGATTGATTTTTTTCAGCAAAATAAAGTTTGTCGTGCCAAGTCAAAGCGTAATAAGTAAGCGTCCTATCTTAAATGGGAGAAATAACCGCAAGATTAAAAGCGAGGTCACATCAGTCAAGGCCATGCGCCACGTAGCGGATGGAGTGGGAACTACAGGTAGATACCTAACTGTTTTCTTACTCACACCACTAAAATTATAAAGTTTTTTTCAGCTTGATTAATAACTGAAGTGCCTTTCAGAGGGCGAAGAAGGCTTCCTGGGGTCAAGTGCATCTGGATGCCCCTCTCGCTACGCCATTATTTTGCAATAAATATAAATAAATGTGGCAAACAAAAGTAATTTCTATGAGTGACTAAAGATTTAGAAAATACGCGCCACACTAAATGCCCGCGTATGTGAATTATCACTCCGTCCACTAGGTGGCGAAACTGTGTTAATTTACGCCTTTATCCAGCATTAAGTTTGTTCGCTTACTTATAACGCTTTGGTACCAAGTTTTTCTGAGAGAGCACATTTTTTTTTTTTTTTTTTTTTTTTTTTTTTTTTTTTAAATGCTCCAAAAGTAATCAATATCCGCGATGACCGTAAAACATCATAACTTTTTAATAATAATTTATTTATTATTAAACATATTTTCAGTTTGCCAAACCTAGTCATACCTATTTCATTTTGTTCGTATGACTTTTTACTATGGATTTACATTTAAAAAAATTTTCGACTCGCCGGCTTCCGGACTAAATAAAAAAAAAAAAATCCTGGCTTACAGGCGGAGGTAAATTTCGAATTTAAGTATAATAATTTCACCAACAAAATCTAAATCATGATTAGAGGTAAACCCACTTTAACAATTATATCTGGCTGCTTTTGACGAGTTTTTTTTTTTTTTTTTTTTTTTTTTTTTTTAATACAAGAGATGCTTTTATCAGAATCATGTTAAGGCGTAATTAAAAAAAAAAATACTTTTCTATGCTCAAAAACTCGAAATTTTCTGGCACATTTTTAGATTCAATTTTAACTTTAAAAAATATGAAACTTGCTGACGTGATTTTTGACATTTTGACATATTTTCAGTTTGCCAAACCTAGTCATACCTATTTCATTTTGTTCGTATGACTTTTTACTATGGATTTACATTTAAAAAAATTCAATTCCGCGACTTTCGATCTCGCCGGCTCCCGGGCTAAAAAAAAATCCCGGCTTACAGGCGGAGGTAGATTTCGAATTTAAGTATAATAATTTCACCAACAAAATCTAAATCATGATTAGAGGTAAACCCACTTTAATAATTATACCTGGCTGCTTTTGACGAGTTTTTTTTTAATTTTTATATAAGAGGTGCTTTTATCAGAATCATGTTAAGGCGGTATTAAAAAAAAAAAAAAAAATACTTTTCTATGCTCAAAAGCTCGAAATTTTCTGGCCCATTTTTAGATTCAATTTTAATAATAATAATAAAAAAAAATGAAACTTGTGACTTGATTTTTGAAGACATTTATAAGCGACATATGTTTTTATTTTTCGTTCAATTAATTAAAACTTGAATTATAAACAATTATTTTCTCAGTACAGGGTTGCCACGCTCCAGGGAATTTTTCAGTCGAAATATCAGTATTTTTTATAGAAAATATATCTCGATTAACCGCACGAAATTTCGCCTGATTTAAAAAATGGTTCTCTGTAAGAAAGTACTGGTGCCGAAGAATTTCCTGATCTGGAAATTCCCTGTAGCGTGGCAAACCTGCAGTAGGATAATATTTTTCGTTTCTAACACAATCGCTTCGGTAAATTCGGTTCAAAATGGCCACTTTGACATCATTTTTTCAAATATACTCTTCCTCTATGAAAAAATCGATCATTACGCTACATTATATAGTTTCTGAATAAGAGAATCTACCAATTAGATGCGTTTGAGAGCAAATATGGATTTAAAAATGAGTCAGAAAATACGCAGTTTGGATTTGAATACACCCTTAATACGATGATTTTTTTCTTCAACCGTTATGTATTTTTAGTTTGTTTTTGCTGTAAGAATTGGTCCTATCAAAAACTTTTTAATACAAATGTTGTAGATAATATTAAGAAGGTATATAATAAATTCATGTGGCTTTTATATCTTGCGAATTGACGAAGTATAGACTTTTTCTTCTTCAACTCCACCTTTTTGTTTTCGCTTTTTTTTTTTTTTTTTTTTCGATACGATTTGGTACTATTAAACACTTGTCAATATAAAAGCTGTAGATA
This sequence comes from Maratus speciosus, assembly GCA_963932465.1. Lineage (NCBI taxonomy): Eukaryota > Metazoa > Arthropoda > Arachnida > Araneae > Salticidae > Maratus > Maratus speciosus. Next base: position 602,764,814 of record OZ010791.1, on the reverse strand, counting down.
ATATTAAGAAGATTTATCATAAATTTAATTGGATTTGATATCTTGAGAATTGGCGAAGTTATGAATTTGTTTCTCCCTAAAACCCTATTTTTTGCTCCCCTTGAGCCCATTTTTAATTTTATGAAAAATCTGTGATACATAAATTTTTGGCACAATTTTTAGAAGTAATAAAAACTTTAAACTGATTTGATATGTGCAAAAATTAAGAAGTTATGGTTTTTTTTTCGATTTTCACAAAACTCCCCCCTATTTCCGTCCCCTTGCTCCGAATTTGCCCATTGACGAACTTGGCCGAGATTTTATGCCCCTTGATTTTATGTATCCATTTGGAAGAGATTTGTGCAGAATTATGGAAGTTATCGTGTCCAGAAGAAAGTTATATGTATATATATATATATAGATAGATTGATTGATATATATATAAAGTTTTTTACTGAGGATGGTTTTGTGCTCTACGGGTCATGATCGGTGTAGATCTGCAAAAAAATTTCAGAAATTCCACCATAGGGAAGAATGTAATAGGTAGTTTTTCATACGAAATCTACCTAAAAAGTTGGAAATTGCATGTCAAATGTGGCAAATAAGGTGCGTTCGTACTATTAGTTTTAGAAATAATTTTTGCACCGCATATTGTACTGTATGTTTATTTTATTGCACTTTATAAGTGCATATCAATTTCATTCTGTTCAAAAGGCTTTAACATCAGTAAAATGCACTTGAAATATTTTTTTTTCCCATTGGCCGTAACGTAGTGGAAAACTTTTGACTGTCCCTGTAATTAAACTATGCATCCAATTTTTATAACATTTGAAATGAATCGACAAAATTTTGCAAGAATTATATATTTAAAATTTCAGTCCATTTGGTTGGGTAGTTTTTGCTCTGTTAGATGCGGACGGACCGAACGACGACTGTAGTTCTAACTGTAGGTGCTACGTATTTATATAATTACGAACGCACCTAAAAAGCCTTGGAATACATTGATGGATTAAGGGGCTATATTTCGCCTTTGAATGGCAATACATATAGAAAATATAATATGCTACATTTCCTCAGAGAAAAGAAAAATTGATTTCAGAAATCTGCCATCAAAGAAAAATGGATGATATTTTTGTAAACCAGTATGAAATGGGTATGTATTGCATTGTATAATTAAATAACTAGGTAAAGTATTTACTTACAGCACCTTGTTTAATTTGTCACCCATTTTAAGAATTTAAATTCTTATTCTACTAATATATATAATTTATTAAGTAGTTTAGTTATAGGAATATTTATTATACAAATATTTCAAATTTCATTTTATGCTTAGTATAAACTTTGCTTCAGAAACCAATTCGCTTACTAAGTCATTTTTAAGTGGCCCCGAGAGTGATGTACTGACGTGATTTGGATGCATATTATATTGAAATAAACTGATTTTACTTAGTGGATTTTGTTACTTAATTTTTTATATCAGTTCAAAGTAAAAGTAATAGAATTTAATACTTTTAAATAACAAGAAAGAGAAATCATGCGTTAAGCCTAGATTTCAATTTAGATAGCCCTTTCCAAACTCTTCCTGGATTCTTTAACAAAACTTCGTTATTTAGGGAAATAAGGTAAATAAGATAACTAAGTAAACATTTTAGAAAACACATAAAACATTTACAAAATTGATTTCAGCAGTTACCGTCCATAGCCAAATATGAATTCCAGTTCTTTTGAACACCCCTGCATTTGATCTGTAGGTTGATATATATACTATATAATGGGGAAACTTAGTTTCGCAAGAAAACGCATAACAGTTCGAAATTTTTCTTTTAGCAATTTATACTAATAGATAGAAACATACTTAAATACTTTTGTATATCCCTGTAGTTAACCTATTACCTTTATTACACACCACTATTTAGCTAAAATTTAATTCAAACTAAAACACTCCTAAAACTACTGAAATCATATTTCCAGAAATTATCATTTATAGATGGCCCTATATCCAATTCTTTTCGTGACCCTGTATATCATTTTATCTATATTCTAAAAATCATTTCTTAGTAGACTAAATGCAGTTCAGCGTAAAAATGCATAACTCATTTAAAAACCACCTTTAAGCAATTTGCACTCATACTCAGATATGATGATTTATAGCATTCATACACACCATAGACTATGCATAAATATAGTGAAACACAAAAGCGCATAACATAATTAAAAATGGATTTCCAGCTATCATCGCTACTGTACAGTACGTCGGATACAGTATAGTATCTGAAATCTTTTGTGTGTTCTGTAAATGCTACACTTCGTATTATACATGAAATAAGTTAAAGTAAATCTCAGCGAAGTATATCAATTTCATTATACAAGAAATAATTTAACATAATTAAAATACACAGCAAACAATTTCCTCCAGCCCTATATCATTAAGTAACGGAATTCTTTTCTATGGCCCTGTAAATAACTAATAACTATTCTTTTCACCCTATATTCTACAGAATGCATAATTTAGAGCAGTTCTTTAATGCTTATAAATTTTATTATGTTTGAAAGCGTATAACATCATTAAAAATCATTTTAAACGATTTCTTCCCATAGGCCGTAATGTAACGGAAAATTTTGACTGTCCCTGTAAATGAACTAAACATGCTACAAACCTCATTTGAAATAGGGAACGTGATATGGTAAACGTCAATAACGTCCATGAATTTCAAGGCAATCCGAGTACATTTACGGGAGTTAGAGCGCGGACAGACAAACCGAAGTCATAAACACTTTTCAACTTTGTTGGAAAGTGTTAAAAAAATAATGTATGTTCGAAATCCAGAAAATAATTGTGAGCTTATTTTATTATGAGTCGCAGTATATTTAATCTATACTTGGGAAACGAGCAGATAAGCCTTAATTACGTCAATTAATAACCATATCACAATACATATTCCAAACTTAAAAGTTAAAACATATATTAAAATATTTATTTGCTTAAAAGGCGTTATTAAAAACACATTAAAAGTAAATTAAAAACCTATATTGGCATGTTTCAACTCCTTCACTGAGTCGTCATCAGAATGTATAACAGAAATTACAAATACAATGCACATGAAAACAGGGTTCGTACGGATACCGTTATTTTCAAGGCCCTATATCAGAATTTTTTTATAGAAAAAAAAATCTAGTTTAAACGGACGAAATTTCGCCTTATTTCAGGAGAGATTTTCCATAAGAAAATACTGGGACCGAAGAATTTCTTAGTCATGAAATTCAAGCACCCGTACGAACCCTGGAAAATGAAGTTTTTTTTTTCTATTTTTCATATGCATTGTATTTGTAATTTCTGTTATACATTCAGATGACGATTCGGTGAAGGATTTTAAACATGTCAATATAGATTTTTAATTTATTTTTAATGTGTTTTTAGCAACGACTTTTAAGCAAATAAATATTTTAATATATGTTTTGACTTTTTAGTTTGGAATGTATATTGTGATATGACCCACACATCCTCGAGAAGAAGTCCGCTGCCTCATTTAATAAAAGCTCTCTCAATACCAGATTTTTTTTTCAAATTTTTGAAAGCAAAAACGATTGACTGATTAAATGAAACTGATTTAAATTAAAATAAGACACTATTATTTTATGTATACTATGTATATATGTTAATTTTATGTAAAGATGTATCCTTTCGTTTTGGCGATAGTAAACAGGTGTCACACAGACAGCTGCAAACCTACTTACGATAACGTTCAGATCATTTCCGCTGAGTTAAAGATCTTTTTTCAAAGATTTCTTAACCCCTTAATGGTCGCATTAAATTACGGTTTGAAAATTCAAATTACTTATTTGCACCACTTTTTTGAAAAAGAAATATTCACCTTATTTAATGTAAAGTAAAATGGTATCAAAATAAAGCCAATTACACTATTTTATAAAACTGGTGTGAATCAAACAATCTGAGTAAAAGATGCAGCCCGTGAATATCACGGGAGCGAGAATTGGGGAGTTAACAGAATTTTGATTTTTTGAAGTAACAGCGACTTTTGTGTAAAATTTTCGAAATTATAAGTTTACAGGAAAACGCGAACAACCTCTTTAATTGGAAGGGTGATCTAAAAAGCAGTTAGAACATTTAGTAGGGTGCTTTGAAGCCTCAGTTGATGCAGCATTTTTGACATTATACTCTTGGGACAAATGCGGACCACCACATCCCATACATGTAATGTTAATATGACAGTTAGCATTTAAATGGAAGAACTTCTGGCAACAATAACATTGCACAACCTTCTTGTCAGGGCAAAATTTCTCAATTTCAACCCGTAAATTGTTGATAGAGTTTGCAATGAATATTTAAAATGGCGTCACATTTTTGGGGAAGTTCCATAAGGTAGAGCGGGGAGAGCTGTCCGTCTCTACGGCTTTTCATTTGAGACTTTTTGAGAATAGAGAAAACTCTACAAGATGGAGTTTCTTTAACAGAATCAATATCAAGTGTCCTAGGGGGATTTCTGTTTACTATTTTAAGTGGTATTTTACGAATGAAATCTCCGGTTAATTTAGCATCAAATTTGGATTTATCATTAGATGAAAGTTCATTGAGAAATTCGATAATAGTAGAAATTTCAGTAAACACGACTGGTTTAGGGTTTTTTAGTGAAATTTTCAGACATGGTTTAGTCATCAGTAACAATTTCACCAATTGTTGCATTACTAGTCGCGCATGGTGCGATTTACCTTTACTTTTTTACTTTTAATGAGGGTGAAATTCTCATCAGCGTCCATAAGTTTGTAGTGTCATCCTTCATTTTAGCATTAATAACAAGTTGGATTGCATCCAACATATTTGAGGTTGCAGTTAAATTTTTCATCATATCAATTTTATCCAAAGCATTAAGAGAATAAGAAGTTTTATTAAAAATACATTCATTGGGACCATTAAATTCATTAGCATATTTATGCATTAACGTTAGAGCGTCCTGAAATTTTACCCAACCTTAATAAAAAAAAGCAATTAAAAAAATTACAATGACCATTTGGAAAATGATTTTTTCAAAGACTAAAATTTAAGACATAAAAAAATCGCACGGAGTTGATCATACATTACGTACGCCATGGATTAAACATTAACATTCCTGGACCCATCATGAACAAATTTTAAAAGAAATTTCAGTTTTACAATTTTCGGTACTGTAAAATTTTAAACTTCTACGGCACTAGTCATACATTTCGTACGCCATGGATTAAACATTAATATTCCTGGACCAATTTTAAACGAAATTTCATTCTTAAACTTCTAAACATCCCACAATATTACTTTTTACACCGTCGTATAGAGAAAAAAATGTACTTTTAAATGCAATTTGTTTGAAAGCTGTATCTCAATTTCTTTCTGAGTTATTAATTTTTTTTTTGTAGTTTTTATTACTTTTTTGTTATAGTGGCAGCAGAAGTATCCATCCCTGTTGAAAGTAAAGGGAAAATACAGATTACTGTATAGACCAAATAGAAAACGAATAAAATGCGGGATTCATCTAAGAAAACGCTTCAGATATGTTTTTGATTTCCTACCCTGACCGAGGATAATAACCATATTTCCAAATGGTTAAAAACATTTAAAAAACAGAGTTTTTATTTTAAACTATTCCACTGAATTATTTAACTGAGTTTTCACTAGTTAGATTTAACAGACTTTATAAAAAAAATTCTGGTTCGAATCGATATCTTATCATTTGATGGGTGTCGAATTGACACCAGCTGGACATTCTAGTGTTAACATAGGTAAGATAGCTGGATTAAAAGAATTTGCATTAGATTTAGGAGTAGAGCACGCCGTACTACAGGGCTGCCACAGGTGACTATTTTTAAATTCTATTTCGCACCACTTTTTGAAAACAACTTTTTCAGCACAAAAATCTTTTACATACGCTTTGACAACATTTTCAAGAAAAATATACTAGAAAATATATATTTTTTTAAATAGTGATGAGAACAGAATATAAAAGTAGTCGACTGTGGCAGCAAAGCGATATAAGTAAGCGTCCTATCTTAAATGGGAGAAGTAACCGCAAGATTAAAAGCGAGGTTACATCAATCAAGGTCATGCGTCACGTAGCGGATGGAGTGTGAACTACAGGTAGATACCTAACTGTTTTCTTACTGACACCACTAAAATTATAAAGTTTTTTTCATCTTCATTAATAACTGAAGTGCTTGTGGTAAGACGAAGAAAATTTCGTGGTGTCAAGTGCGTCTGGATGCCCCTCTCGCTACGCCATTATTTTGCAATTAATGTGGCAAACAAAATTCCTTTCCATGAGCGACTGAAGATTTAGAAAATACGCGCCACAATAAAAGCCTGCGTATGTGAATTATCACTCCGTCCACAAGGTGGCGCAAGTGTGTTAGTTTACGCCTGATTCCAGCATTAAGTTTGTTCGCTTACTTATAACGCTTTGGTGGCAGCCCTGTACTTGAAGAAATACAGGGCTCGCAGCGTTCCTAAAATTTTCGCACTTTGCTACCAGTATTTTAAATCAAAAATCCTCTTGGCAGTTTTCCTTTAATTTCTACAATAGAATTCTACAACAAATATTATCGTATTAAATTTGTGGTAGTAAAGTGTGATAATTTTAGGAACGCTGCAAGCCCTGGAAATAGAAGATGTGCTACTCATCATTCCATTACCGGATGCAAGAGAGCCAGACCCGTGGGCCTGATTAGACATAATCAACAACAATGAGCAATCAGGCAGGTATCAGCGCCTCCTGAATACTAGGCCTCTGACACAAAAATGGCAGCTGCCGAAGGCGTACATATATATTTTCTTTACGTATGTACGGTCTCCTAAATTCACACACCAACATTTTATAAAGATTTCTTTGTTTTGTTTAATCTGAGAAATATGAGCGGAAAAAACTTAAAAAAATTATTGGTAACAAAATTCAAGGGACCGTACACATGCTGAATAAAATTCGATTTCTACAGGCCGCTCTTTTTTTGTCAGCGTTCAAACCTAACGTTCAGAGTGATGTGCAGGTGCTCACACTTAGGCTATCATCAAGGAAATACAAATCACACAATAATAAATATTAAAGATTTTAAATAAAAAGACATAAAAATAATATATATATATATATATTTAATTTGAGTAAAATTTCCTATATGTTTAGAGTCAAACGTAAAAACCGAATTAATTTTTTCAAGAACACTGCATTTATTTTGAAAAATCAATTCATATCACAGTTTATTTAAAACAGAATAAAAAAAATAAATAAAACTATTTATAAACTCCTTAAAAATACAAAAGTTGTTATATTAAATAATTGCATGACTTGCTTATCAAATATTTTAGAAAGAAACTAAAGAACTTTAATTTAAATTTCGTTCAAGTAAATTTATATATATAAATATATATGTGTGTATTTTTTTATGAAAAAAAATATAATATACTGTATGTATTTTAATATTACATGTCTTACCAATCCTTAATTATTCTTGCTTAATAAAAGAAATCCCATATTGTAATACCTAAGCCAGCAACAAACTTGTATGCTTAAACGTGTCCTTCTTTAATATATAGCATCATTTTCTATAATATGCGTCGCTAAAGACGACAAAAGCAAATCAGCATAAATCCACCCATGTCAAAATGTAAGCCAAAGAATGTACGCTTTCTATTTTGCAAGAAAAATTATCGTACTACTATTTCCATAACTCTGTGGAAGACTTTATTCTACAAATAAATAAATAAATATTAAGCATGTTTTCGTGAACAGAATATGTTTAATTTTTGCTTTTTTGCAAGTGCTTTCATACAGAACAATACATGTAAACCACAATTGTATTAGAGATTAAACAAATGACTGGGAATAAATATAAACCATCGATAAAATACTAATTTTTAAGATTATAGATTATTAAAACCTCATGCCATTAAACAATTCTTGTTTTAATTTTTCGTTCTTAATTATGTAAACTTTTTGTATTGGCAATATTTACAGGGCTACCACTGGCGACTATTTTTTAATTCTATCTATCCCCACTTTTTCAAAGAAATCTTACACATATTTTTTGACGATATGTGCAATAGAAGCATACTATAAAATTAATTTTTCCAAAATAGTGGCGCTAATAAAATATTATTGTCCGTGAGCTGTCAAACATTTTAGGGAAGGTATTTGAGGCACCCTGAAAATTTGTGCAACACTTCTTTTGTAATGTCTGAATACAAAATCCAATGTCTGGCTGAAGGATCGTGGCACTTAGCCCACCGTGAATTTTTAAATTTCCAAAATTTCGTTGCAAAAAAATATCCTTGCGGCATTTGAAATTTTAATGCCTTCAAATTTAGTGTTTAATGAAATAAAAAATATAAAAGCCAGACACTTTAGTCGGCCCAAAAACTGTGCCAGACACGTGTCAAGTGCCAATTCATGACTACCCAAGAAAGGTGTTTGAGGCACGCTGAGATTGAGACAGAATAATTTTTATGCTTAGAAAAAAATATTTTGAAAATGACAGACACTTTTGTTGGCACTTTCTACTGCCAGACAACATAGAAAGTTAAACGCGAGTGTCTGTAAAGCTGGACTCGCTGTGCCTCGCTGAAGATCCATTTACTGACTTACGATACAAACAAACGCGTTGCATCTTAACACATTGTATGCGGGCAATTTTTCGAAAATGAGCATTAAATTTACGTTCACAAATGCCACAGTAAATTAAAACCTGCTCACAACCAATAAGAAGCAAGCATTCTTGGATTACACCTTCTTTTTTCGTCCGTTTCCGGTACCAGTAATAATTTCTGTCCCCAACCCAAAGAAACGTACTAGTACGTGTCCCGCATAGAATGTGTTAAGATAAATTTCAACTGGATGCGTGCGCAATCACAACAAATCTAACTGTGATAGGCTCTCGCAAGACCACGTGACTCATAGCAAGCATGCTGTTGTTCTGAAAATTTTGGAGTAATAATCATGGTAAGTAAAAAAAAAAAAAAAAAAGTGTTATTTGCGCAAAACGCGACGACAAAATCCCTGGTTTTAGTGAAAAAGCGCTACAAAAATATTGTGAAGTATTGAACATTCGGTAAAAACATAGGTTAAAATATAAAGGTATTCTTTTACCATCCAATGCTAATCTGAAAGAGAGTTGTCATAGACATTGCTACAAAAGTTTCATCGCTTTAAAATAATCTGGGACACAAAAATCTTAAAATTTTCTTAAAATATTTTATTACATTCGAAATTTCTCTGTTTTCTTCTGGCTAAAATGAAGTTTGAATGATTTTTCTGTCTTAATTGGAAACGGAAATATTTATTTTTAAGTTTTGGTTTGTTTTCAATTTCTAGCTTTTAATCGATGGTTGTCCTGAAAACGACTGTTTGCTAAAATGCGTTTTTCTTCATGATGGGTTTTTCACTATCTCTCGTACTTAAATTTTTATAAGTCCAGAACCGTTGAAAATAAATGGTTCAAATTTGGATCATGTCTTATTCAATTGTTTTACTTTAATTTTAATTCAGCAAATTGAAAAAACATTTACTTTTGAAAATATGATTTTTTTAAAAGGAATGTCATTTTTTTTTTTACTTTTATTTAAATTAATATTTTTTTAAATGCTGAATCTAAATTAAAACTTATATATTTCTGTTTAGTTAAATGGCAAAAAATTGAAATTCTACAAATAATATTTCATGTTATAACGATTTTAAACTACCCCACTTTTTTAATAAAATTTTAAATTTTAAATTGTAAAAAAAATTATGAAGTTTTATCATGTGATTTCATTTACAAATGATATGGTTAACCATCACAAAAAATTTCGAAATTTTAACTCAATAAATAAAAATTATTTGAAAATGTGTCCCGGACCCCCTTAATGAAGAAATACGGTGATGACAACGCTTCAGATATATCCAATTTGCCGTTTTCTTCATTAGGTATAGTATAATTTTATTTTTACTCCTTAAAATTATATATTCACAAATAGCGTAAGACATTCATACTACTTTCCTAAAATAAATCTTGTCTATCAGATAGATGAAAACACTCATTGTACGAACTATAGAATATATTTATGTGTACTATTTATATCTTTTACCTGTATCGCTCAAGACAATAGCTGTAGCATCAGCTCGTCTGCGAATTTATTACCTGCATGAATTTCAATATTGCCTCAATGAATGTAAAGACACATTTTACACCAAATATTTTTTTTAACATCATACCGGGTGTTTCTAAACTTATGGTACAAATTTTAAGGGTAGGTAGATCACACAGTAACAATCATTATTTGTATAGGAATGTATGGAACCTAGTGACGCATTAAGGTAAAAACACCAGGGGGGGGGGGGCAATTAGGCCTCTTTTTTAATTTTCAGAATTTCTCATTCACACCAGAAAATTTTTATGCTATCCTTTTGTTGACACTTCATAATTACTTAATAATAAAATTCTTCTTTGAAAATTTTTGGTATGAAGTCGAAATTTTTTGAATTGAAAATAGAAATAGAAATTTTTTCAAACATAAATGGTGATTTGGTTGATTCCACTGGCGGTAGAGGGCAGTAAGTGACTGGTTACCGTTCAATACAATGCATTCAAGTAGAAGAAATCACCATTTTTAATTGTGCTATCGTTCGTCATGGAAGACTTTACATATGCCGAAAAAGCCGACATGCATTTCATGTATGGTCGTGCAAATGGTAACACTAGAGCTGCCCTACGAATGTATCAGGAGCAGTTTTCTCGCAGAAGAATGCCTGATCATAGATTGTTTCAGCACTTACACCGTCAGCTTTCTGAAACAGGTTCTTTCCACGTCACCAGAGAAGAAACTGGGCGAGAAAGAACTGTACGCAGTGCAAGCCTGGAAGAAATTATTTTGAATTTTGTGAGTGAAAGGCCTGAATCAAGTACAAGAGCTGTTGCACATTTTTAGGTATGAGTCATCCGACCGTTTGGAGAATGTTAAATGAAAATCGATTTCATCCCTTCCGTTTTCAACGTATACAAACTTTGAATCTGGAAGACTGTCTTCTGCGGTTGAACATTTGCCAGCGGGTTTTGCAGCAACATGTATTGCAGCCAGACTTTACTGCTCATATTCAATTTACAGATGAGGCAGTATTTACACTTGAGGGAGTATTTAATGCACACAATTTCAATCTTTGGGCAACCAATAATCCACATGCAACGCGGCCACATGCTTATCAACAACGATTTTCTGTGAATTTGTGGGGCGGGGGGGGGGGGGGGGGGCATTGTTAATAAATATTTGATTGGTCCATACCTACTACCAAAGAGGCTGGATGGTCGCTGTTACCTTATTTTTTTTGAACAGGTTTTACCAGAACTGCTGCAAGATCTTCCGATCGCCATTCGTAACAGGATGTGGTTTCAACATGATGGAGCGCCCGCTCACTTCACCACTGATGTGCGCAATTACCTGAATGCCACATTTGGGACGCGATGGATTGGGCATGGTGGACCAGTTCCTTGGCTACCGCTATCTCCCGATTTATCGAGCCTTGTTTTCTTTTTAATGGGGACTTCTGAAGTGTCATGTTTATGAGACTCCAGTTGACTCAGACGGAAATCTAGTGGTTCGCATAACCGAAGCTTCTGCACGTGTGCGGGAAATCCCTGACAGCTTTAGAAATGTACGCTAATCGTTCCATCGACGCTGCCAAGCATGTATCACAGTTGGTGGGTGCAATTTTGAACACTTATTGTAATATTATTGTATGCATTATTATTTACTTGTAAACTACGTTCTAAATAAACATTTTATCTTTAACCCTAGATCTACCGGGAATTTTATTCAAGTTTTAATAAAACGTTCTACACCAGAATTTTTATTTAAAACTATTTAACTTATTTATTTACCTTATTTTTGTCTGGTTTATATACTTAGTTTATTTTAAAAAAATTTCTGGTTTGAATGAATATTTTGTATGTACCTGTCGGGTCCAATGGACCCGTCTGGTAGACGGAGGGTTAATATTCATGTATTTCGTTTGACAAGTTTGCCAGTTTTGCGCTTTTTTTTAATTCAAAAATTTTGATTTCATACCAAACATTTTCAAAGAAGAATTTTATTGTTAAGTAATTATGAAATGTCAAGAAAAGGATAGCATAAAAATTTTCTGGTATGAATGAGAAATTTTGAAAATTAAAAAAGGGCCTAATTCCCCCCCTGGTGTTTTTACCTTAATGCGTCACTTTGTCCCATACATTCCTATACAATAAATGATTGTTACTGTGTGCTCTACCTACCCTTAAAGTTTGTACCATGAGTTTAGAAACACCCTGTATAACTTTCGAAACTTTTAACTAGGAAGGTTTACAGAAGTGCATATCCAGAAAACTTTGGAAACTTTTTTGAAAAATACTCTTTAATAAAAAACTTTGCCTTCTCTTTATACGGAGCTAGTTTAAGAAAGTTTAACTCAAATAAATACACTTTTATAACTATGATTTGATTTTGTCATATACATTTATATATACATGTAATGAAATTTAACGATCGTTTAATGACGGTTAGTACAAAATTTAACCCTTTAATTCTCGCTCCCGTCATATTCTCAGGCTGCACCTTTCACTCAGATTGTTTGGTTCCCACCAGTTTTATAAAATAGTGAAATTGGCTATATCTTAGTGTCGTTTTTCCTGTCATCAAATAAGGTGAATATTTCTTTTTCATAAAAGTGGTGCCAATAAGCAATTTCATTTTTTTAACCGTAATTTAATTCGAGCGTGAAGGGGTTAAACTGATTAAAATTGCTTCAAACTCAAAGTTAAGGGCCGATTCTGAGCACTGTCAATTTGACTTCGATAGTGTTAGTGTTGGAGACAATATGAGAAAAGTATTGTTGTCATAGAAACAACGACTTATTCAATGTTGAAATGTATAATGAAATAGTTCTTAATCGGACAGTTACTTTTAAAGTGCACAACCCCTTGGGGACGAGCGACACGTATACGTGCCGCATGAAGCGCTCGGAATTCTTGTTTTTTCTCACCAGTAAAATTTTACTGTAAAATTTGCCTTATTTAATTAGCGTATTGTCTCGATTCAAGAAGACACAAATTTCTGTTTTTAAAAAACGGTGACAAAAGATTAAAAATTTCGTAAAAGGCTCCCGTCCTGAAGGGGTTAAATTTATCCAGCCGGTGAAACCGTCCAAAAATTAAATAACTTCAGCAACACGCAAATTGTATATATTACATAAACTTACAGAAAAAATAACAAAATGTTACTTGTTTAAGTTTAAATTCATTAAGTACCGCGCATTCGAATAATCATTTAACAAGCAATTTTCAGATGCATTAAAACATTCACGTTAGGTGAGGAAAAGTTTCGCCCGCCAAATCGCGTGCGCATTCTTCTTTTAGAGCCAAATTATCGAAAATATTTTTTTTTTTTTAAAGGCTTTCTACTGAAATTACGCAGCTAAATTTTACTGATACTTTAAAACATACATATGTATAATAAGCATTAAATAAGCATAAAAGTTTAATAAGCATTTTTTACACTTTCCAACAAAGTAAAAAAATGTTTGTGAATTTGGTTTGCCTGTCTGTCTGTCCCTCGGCGCTCTATCTCTGGTAAATATAATCCGATTGCCACGAAATTCATAGAAGAAGACGCATTGGATATACCTGAAGCGTTGTCGTCGCCGTATTTCTTCATTAAAGCGATGAAACTTTTGTAGCAATGTCTATGATAACCCTCTTTCAGATTAGCACTGGATGGTAAAATAGTATATTTATATTTTAACCTATGTTTTTGTTGAATTTTCAATACTTCATAACATTTTTGTAGCGTCTTTTCACTAAAAACAGTGATTTTTTTCGTCGCTTTATGCGCAAATAACACATTTTTTTTCCCTACTTTCTATGATTACTACTCAAACGTTTTCAGAACTGCATGCTTGCTATGAGTCACGTGGTCTTGCGAAAGCCTATCACAGTTAGATTTGTTGTGATTGCTCACGCGTCCAGTTGAAATTCATATTAAGATGCAACGCGGTTTACGTTTTGTTTGTATGGTAAATCAGTAAATGGATCTTCAGCGAGGCACAGCAAGTCCAGCTTTACAGACACTCGCGTTTAACATTCTATGTCGTCTGGCAAGTAGAAAGTGCCCACAAAAGTGTCTGTCATTTTCAAAATATTGTTTTCTAAGCATAAATATTATTCTGTCATAATCTCAGGTGCCTGAAATTTCTTTTTTGGGTAGTCATAAAATGGCAGTTGACACGTGTCTGGCACAGTTTTTGGGCCGACTAAAGTGTCTAGCTTTTATATTTTTTATTTCATTAAATACTAAATTTGAAGGTATTAAAATTTCAAAATGCCTCAAGGATATTTTTCTGCAACGAAAATTTCGAAAATTTAAAAATTCACGTGTGGGCTAAGTGCCACGATCCTTCAGCCAGAATTCGATATTGGATTCAGACATTTCAAAAGAAGTGTTACACAAATTTTTATAGTGCCTCAAATACCTACCCTAAAATGTTCAACAGCTCTCCTGCTATGCTCACATTTACGCTATCATCAAAGAAATACAAATCACACAAAAATAAATAATAAAGATTTTAAATAAAAGGACTTGTAAAAATAATACATATTTTTTAATTTGAGTAAAATTTCCGATATGTTTAGGGTTAAGCGTAAAGGTTAATTGAATTTTTCAAGAACACTGCATTTATTTTGAAAAATTATTTCATGTCTCAGTTTATTTAATACTGATTATAAAGAATAAATAAAACTATTTATAAACTCCTTAAAAATGCAAAATACGTTATATTAAATAATTGCATGACTTGCTATATGGCTTGCTTATGAAATATTTTAGAAAGAAACTAAAGAACTTTGATTTAAATTTCGTTCAAGTAAATTTATATATTGCCAAGTAAATGTCTCTATTTTTTATGAAAAATAAACTAATGTAATATGCTGCATGCATTTTAATATTACATATCTTACCAATCCTTAGTTATTCTTGCTTAGAAAAAGAAATTCCACATTGTAATGCCTAAGCCAGCAACAAAATTGTATGCTTAAACGTGTCCTTCTTTAATATATGGCATCATTTTCTATAATATGCCTCGCTAAAAACGACAAAAGCAAATCAGCATAAATCCACCCATGTCAAAATATAAGCCAAAGAATGTACGCTTTCTATTTTGCTAGAAAAAATTATCCTACTATTTTCATAACTCTGTGGAAGACATTATTCCACAAATAAATAAATATTAAGCATGTTTTCGTGAACAGAATATGCTTAATTTGTGCTTTTTTGCAAGTGCTTTCATGCAGAACAATACATGTAAACATCAATTGTATTAGAGATTAAACAAATGACTGGGAATAAATATAGTCCATCGATGAAATACTAACTTTTAAGATTATAGATTATTAAAACCGCATACCATTAAACAATTCTTGTTTTAATTTTTCGTTCTTAATTATGTAAAATTTTTGTATTGGCATTATTTACAGGGCTACCACAGGCGACTATTTTTTAGTTCTATCTATCACCACTTTTTCAAAACAGAAATCTTACACATATTTTTGACTATATGTGCAATAGAAACATAGTATAATTTAAAAAAAAAAATAGTAATAAAATATAAAAATAGTCGCCAGTGTATTTAAAGTGGAGTATCACGCACTTGATGCAAAAATACTATGTTGCAAAAAATATACGAAGTTATATAAAATATTTTAAATAAATGATTTTTTTAACCATTTGGAAAAATGGTTATTGTTCTCGTCAGGGTAGGAAATCAAAATCATATCTGAACGTTTTTTTTGGTTTAATCCGCAATTTATTCGTTATCTGATTGGCACATACAGTAATCTGTATTTCCGTTTGGTTTCAACAACGATGGACAACAGAGTGTTGCCACTATGACAAAAAAGTAATAAAAACTACAAAAAAATTAATAAATCAGAAACAAATTGAGATACAGCTTTCAAACAAATTGCATTTAAAAGTACATTTTTTCTCTATCCGACGGTGTAAAAAGTAATATTGTCGGATGTTTAGAAGTTTAAGAATGAAATTTTATTTAAAATGGGTCGTGAGATTTTTTGGAAATCTGATGATAGAAAAGCCTTTTCCCGAACAGCCAATGAAATGCTTGGATAATACGTAAGTTTCAGGAAATCTTGCAATTTTTACGTGTAATAACACTATTAATGTTTAATTCATGGCGTACGTAATGTATTACCAGCTCCGTAGAAGTTTAAAAATTTACAGTACCGAAAATTGTAAAACTGAAATTTCTTTTAAAATTTGTTCACGATGGTTCCAGGAATGTTATCGTTTAATCCATGGCGTACGTAATGTAGGATCAACTCCGTGCGATTTTTTATGTCTTAAATTTTAGTCTTTGAAAAAATAATTTTCCAAATGGTCGTTGTAATTTGTTAAATTGCTTTTTTTTTTTTTTGTATGAAGGGAGTTGATTTAATAAAAATAATATTTTCAACATGAAATCCAAACGAAAACGTTACGTTTCCATTTTCATGCATGTAATATAAAAAATATTGTAAATGAACTTTTTTTTTTCTTTTACAAAAGGAGCTAAATTAATCAACATAACATTTTCAATAGGAAATCCATTTACAACTGTTTCGATTTTGAACCAATAAATAAATAAAAAAAAGAGTGTAAGTTTGGCCTTATTTATTATCATTCTTTAGAATTAAAAGAGAAATTTATTTTGTTTTGAATTATTACGATTTATGCATAAACTGTCTTGATGCAATTTTGTTATTATTTTATTTATTTATTTATTTTTATAATCTATATGCAGCGCATGGTATCCGAAACAAGCGCTGAGTTGCCAAGTCTCCGGCTTTTTGCGCACCACTACTATCTTAGAGAAAATATTGTTCTTTTAACCCTAACAGGCGCGTAGTAATTCTGTTTATAAATTGATGAAATAATGGACTGACACCAGCATTTATAAGAGAATTTATTAGAAAATACGAACTTGTTTTTTTTCACGTACATTCTAAAAGGAAAGTTTTAATTAAATATTCTTGTTGCCGCTTGTCAGTTTTGGATATAAAAATAGGTGTTCTTTTTTAAGGACACCGCTTTCGAAAGGGTTAAATCGCCCTATTGTTCCAGTTAAATAAAAGGACATTTTCTGTATTAAAATACTGGTATCCAAAGAGCCGGAGACTTCGGAGCTCTGCAAGCGTTTGATTTTTCTAGCCTCATCTAGACATTATTAACCCCTTGAGAGGTGGTCTAAGTTTAATCAATATTTCCACCAGAAACTTTTAAGTAAATTTTAGTTTTCCAACTTGGGTGAAAAAAAGAGGGGGGGGGGGTGAATTTTTTTTTTCTTTTTTTTTTTTTTTGAAGTATTTTTTTTTTTCTAAAATCCCGGTGGGAATTCAACATTACAGAGACACAATTACTTGCCCCTGAAAGGGTTAAAACGAAGTGTTAAAGATAGATTTCACGTAGAAAATAACGAGCTGTTACATATCAGGAGCTTGGAAGAGAAAGGGTGAACTCGAAAAATCGATTTTTGTTTAATGTTTTTTCCGCATCAGATAGATGTAGGCAACACGTAGGTAAGTCATTTTGCCCTGGTTCACCTTTAGTATTCTCACAGTGTCGAACTAAAGTGAGTAGTACCCTATTCTATAACACTACTTGCGAAACTTTGAGCTTGATTTTCCAACACCCCAATTTCCAGATTCGCCCTTTCTCTTCCAAAGTCCTGATATGGCTTAAATTGGTTTTATTAAATTATCATATGCAGCAGTTTTCTTTCGCCATTTACAGCACGATTTTTTCTATTTTTATGAAAAAAATTATTTGAAATCTATAAATCGTTCTAATAATGGGCAAAATAGTAAAAAAATTAATTTTCAAATTTTCAGCTAAAATTGGGTATTTTATGGCGTGTACCCTATATATACAATTAGGGTTTTTAAATCTTGTATTGCTATATTTTACAAATAAATGAGCTTAGGTTAATTAATTTTATCTGCTTAAAACGCTGCAACTTTTTTTATATTAATATTTTTAAGTATTCAGTAAAAATAATGAAAAATTCAGCCAAATAACTAAGAATTTCCTCGGAATTTTTTACTTATGATATAACGAATTTAACAATTAATTTTATTTCTTTACAATTACTTTGTTGTTCACTTTACAAAAAAAAAAAATCGTAATATAATTCTTTTAAAATGCGTCAGTATCGTCTGCATAAATGACTTTACATAATAAGAATAAATTGTGTATTGGAATTCTTAACACTGAAAAATACTTTTATAATTGAATGTAAATAATTGAATTCTCACAAATTTTTATGTGCTATAGTTTTCATAAAAAAGGTATTTACAGAGCTGCCAAGTCTCCGGCTTTTTGTACACCGGTTTTTTAATACAGAAAATGTTGTTTTATTTAATTGGAACATTTCGGCGATTTAATAGAACCAGATTTTCTCTAAGATAATAGTGGTGCCCAAAAAGCCGGAGACTTGGCTACTCTGTATTTAAAAAATTTCATAAATGAAATCGTGAAACTATTTAATTAATCTTTATTCTATCTATATTTACTCACTCCATGATTTATTTTTTCTTCTGAAAATATACGTGTCTCATTTTTTATTTGCAAAAACGCGTCCGTAATGGAAAAATATGTACAATAAATTAAATAAAATGATAAATTTTTTAAGGTTATTCTGTAAAAAAAAAATATTTTTGTGTAAAACTATAGATCATAATTTATTTGTATGATTAATTCCAAGTCAAAATACTGAATAGTTTTTTTCGTAAAGTGTACGACAAAATGTGATATGTGTAGCCTAGTAGAGGATTCGCTTCGCTCATTCTAATTACATAAAGATGAACTTAAGCTCTTCCAGCTTTAACAATTTTACATATAAACTCTTGTATTCAGCTGTTCAACCAACATTTAAAAAAATCCGAAGCTTTGAAACGATTTAAATTTTCAAAATCCCACATTTTGTGATACTCACCCATATAAGTTCATAAACGAAGAATATCCCTATGCAAATGCCAATTTTTCATTTCAATGTTTTTTACAATGCCGTTTTTACAATTCAGTAAAGAACAACAAAGTACAGGCTTTTTTTAATTATTTAAAGCAATAATACTGAAACTTCACATGCCTCTACAACTAATTTGTATAGATAAGAGTACCGAAAATTATGAAAGTAAGCGTAAAATTAAAGAACACATATTGGAACACATTCCTTTTTTTCCTGTGACCCGGGTAGAGAAAACATATTAATATACTATAAAAACTATTCGGAGATGTTTACAGAAGAAGACGACTAGCAAAAGAAATTTTTTTTTTCCTTTTTCAAGAATGTATTGGATTATGAGTCTTCGGAAGATTTAGTAATGTTTTATGGAATCGTTTGTAACTCAGAAGTAATTATGTTATATTTTCAAAAACCACAAGAAAGAATTGAGCTGGATTAACATATATTTCCCTTTTTACAGTACATATTGTTTAAATGCCACATCATGGATGGGTATCCTTTAAAATTCAGAATTATGACACAAAAACTGTCTATTTTAAAATTGTGATAGAGCTCTGTTTTTGTAGTCGGGCTTATTTTTACACTAGGTCATGTATTAAAACCATGGAACTATGAATAACCGGGAAGTGACATATCCTCAAAATTGTGAAGCTTCAACTGTAACTGGTTTTCAATGGCTCATTACTGCCGGGACAAACTTTCACCAGTAAATTTGAATAGAAATTTTCTCCTTATTAAAACGGCTTAACCCGTTCGGGAACATGGGTGCATATATGCACCCTCAAAAAGAGCATACAAAATTTGTTTTAGTCACCTATAAAAAAGAAAAGTCATATTTAGTTCGTTTAATCAAAACAGGTACTGAACTGAACAGGTAATCAGCTCGAGGGGTTTCCTAGCTGACAACAGCTTAACACCCAGACTAGGAAATTGAAATGTCTTATGTTTTAATGAACCATTGGGGTAAAGTTAAACTGTAGCAAGGCTACTAGAAGAGTAAAAGAAGTTAACAAGAGAAAATAAGAAAGTTTAAGAAAGGAATAAAGATTGAATTTAAAGTATAAACTTAAGATGAAAGAAAATTAACGATTAATCTTAAAAAATACAAGAATCTTAAAATATGTAAAGTCAAACTGTAGTTGTATAACTACTATAGGGAATTTAAAACGTTAAAGTTAGCACTGTTCAGAGAAACTCTCACCAAGCATGGGCAAGAAAAGCTAGGGTGGCAAAGACCACATTATCCTACCAAAAAAGATTTAATCAGAACATTATCGTGATTGTTTAAGTAAAGGTAACATTTGTAAAACAAAAAGTGGTATGTACCAACGGAATAAAACTTCTTTAAAAGCCGCCTTCCTTAATGGATTAATAATGCAGAATTTCAGTCATATTTATGAGCAAAGCGATATCTTTTTTTACTGGTGGAATTTTACTTCGGCGGTGGTCAGGCCCTGCATTATCGCCATATTTTGACAACCTAAGCAACCTCCTGTCAACGTCTGTGAAAATGATCATAATATCGCGACAAACTTCCATCAGTAAAAATGATAGAATTTTTTACGATAATAAGTATGAATAGACAGTTGTTATGATAGATGAGAGAATGTTAGAGATTCTGCATGAATGAGCCGTTAAAATAAAGCGAAATTTTCTATTAAAGATTTACTGGTGGAATTTTGCTTCGATGGCAATCAGAAACTGCTCATTCGATGAAAAAGCCAGCCAACTTATTTTGACAACCTACTCAGTTACTTCACTTGCAACTAGTAGACTCTATACTATAAGTCTCCTCCTCTTGATTCATGACTCCACTATTAAAATCATCTGGTAAATTTGTTCTGTGGTTTCACTTTTGAAATTTCGGCAATATCGGATGAGGTCAATGTTTTGAAAAATGACGGTACTTTGCATTCCCAATTTCACGAAATATTTTGAGTAACCATTTTACGAAAGACTAACCAAACTCTTGACACTTGCGCTGATTCGTTGCCATCGAAATGCTCAAGCACAGAGGACACGACGAGGCTAACGAAAAAGACAGGCTACCGCGGTGGGTTCGATTATTCTTTTTTTACAGACCGCTGGAGTCACTTGATGCTCGAATGCACCAATGAAGGTGTGCGAAAAGAGCATCACGTGACTCCAGCGGTCTGTAAAAAAAGAAGAATCGGACCCACCGCGGTAGCCTGTCTTTCTCGTTAGCCTCGGGACACGAGTTGTGACGTCATCACTAATCGACCAACTTCTCAATAGTGTTGGAATTCACACCGGAAAATTTTGAAGAGCATTTTTTTAATATCTATCATATTATAAAACAATAATAACTATTTAAAGTTACTGGTGGTAATTTGTAATCCCCTCCCCCTCATAAAAAATCAGCTAGACGCGGCAACATTGTGGCATTCCGCATCCGGCTGAATTTTTATTTAGGGATTCCGAATCCTCATCAGTAAGTTTATATAGTTATTATTGTTTTATAAGATGATAGATGTTCCACAAATAAAATAAAAGAAAATTACTATTCAAAATTTTCTGGTGTGAATTCCAACACTAGTGAGAAGTCGGTCGATTTGTGAAGACGTCACAACTTGCGTCCTCTGGCCTTGAGTATTTCGATGGCATCGGCTGATTACGTAATTTCGAAAAAAGTGCTAATTTTCAAATAAAGCAGAGCCTAAATTTAATTTTTTTTTTCATGCAGTCATATAGAAAAAAAAATGAATTCCTACACAATTCTAAAAACTGAGCAATATATATATATATTTTCCTGTTCTTGTATACTTCGCAAACTCATACATTTACGAGCTATCCAAATGTGTAAAAATCCAAATTTCTTTAATTATTCATCCTTTGCACTTCGGCGTCTATTACACAAATGTTATTCGGTTGGTACCACTTTAAAAAAAGGAGTTTACTTCAAATGCGCAATTTCAAAAATGCTCAGATTAAATAAGGCAAATTTTATTTTTCTTTTTTACTGGTGCCAAAAACTTATTTTGCAAAGAAAGATGATTTCGCCGCAGCGGCGACAACGGAGTACAAATTGTTAAGGAAGTAGAAGACCGACCTGTCTTTCCCTTAAAATAAATAATTAAATGTCTGTCTTGTTGAAGTTAAAAGATTATTAAATTCTACTTTCCAACTAAGAATTCCAAGACAATATGTGCTCTTTCATGTATTTCTTTTTTTTAGCAATTAAAAAACTTTTTTACCTTGTTTCAAAAGCGTAATAGTATTTTAAAATTCAACCCTATTATATTTTTTTATTTCAATTACTCATTATTTTCTTAGATAATTCTCTTTATATGTTTTTCCTTATACTGAAGACCACTCAGACTTTTTTATAAAAAAAGTATTGAAAATTGAAAATAAAGGAATAATGAAAATCCATTCAAAATTAATATTTAAAAGTTAATTTTTTTAAAAATTCGGAAGTTATATACATTAGAAAATATGTTTATAATAAAAGCTATCACCTCAACTCTTTGAATCTACTTTACACAGCATTCTATAAAATTGAAAAACATATAACAAATAATTATTTCCAATTTGCAATTACTATGTATGCCATTGAATGTTAGATAATAAAATTAGATTTTTTTTTTTTTTTTTTTTTTTTTTTTTTTTTTTTTTTTTTTACAGCTTATTTCATTAGGGCATAGTCCTTTTCATTCACAGCATGCATTTTTCATATTTATGTAAACCTCCATAAAACTAATCGTTGAATCTTCATTTTAGTAATTTTTACAGAAGTGTTTCTGTTTACTTCAGATGTTCTGATTCTTTATAAACTTGGTAAGTGTAGCCATTTCTATTACAGTACTAATTAACTTGATATAGAGATGGCAAGTAAAATTTAAAAAATGGTAAACTGTGCATATTCTAATTGCTTATTTAAGAACAAAACGATAACAAAAATTTATAAAATTGATAACGTGAATTTGACCATTATAACACACTAAAATAGAAGTGCACAATTATTCATATTTATGATATAAATTCAATAAACGACTTCGTTTATGATAACAAGAATGACAACTATTCAGGAAAAATAATTTTTCAGATGAGTGTTGAATCAAATGCCCAAGTATACAAATTGACTGCTGTCAGGAGAATTTTGCTTTTTTTCAGGTAGGTTTCAAGTGCAATTCATTAAAATTAATGAACTGGATACTTTTAAATTTTATTGCAATCTAAAGTTTATATTAATATATGCTTAGAAATTCTAAATTTGCTTTCCTATCAAAGTGTCTAATTTAATTCGGAATGCGAAACCTAATGAAAGGAATTCTGAATAGCCGGCAAAATTTAAGCGCAATACCATGCATTTTCATTAAAACAACATTTATCCAAACAAAAGAAGTTAGCATTATTAAGTGTTAAATCTCAAAATGAATATTTTCTTATAATAATGATTAGTGCTTTATTATATTGACGAAATTAATAAATGGTAATATTTTAATTAAATATTTATTATTTAAGATAAATAAAAAATTTAAAACTATTTTATACCAATATTTATTGTACATTATAATTTATGTTAATTTTTTATTCAAGAATCGTATTTATTTAATTAAAATGCGTACTTAACCCATTGTACGATTATATAGACTAATAATAAAAATTAATTCCCGCACAGGAAATTTTAACACATTGACGACGGGTCACGTGAATTGACGTTTTCTGGGATTGATGGAAGAAAATATTACTGGTACCGGAAATTTTGTAAGTATGAGTAAAGAAGGTGTAATCCAGGCATGCTCACTTCCGGTTGGTTGTGAGCAGGTTTTAATTTCTAACGACATTTGTAAGCGTAAATTTCGTGCTCGTTTTCGAAAAATGACCCGTCTTCAATGTATTAAAAGCTTTATTCAAAATTCCAATTGGTTGTAACGTTGTAAGCAGTGTGAAAGTGTACTTTATGTTAAATCATGTGTTTTATGAACGTTAAATAAACATTGTTACTTTCATGAATAGTTCAGAGATATGTGTCAAAAATTAATTAATTTATAAAAAATATATGTATATACTAAAATGTATCTGTGTATGGGTGCATTACAAAAAATATTTTATTACTATTTTATAGTAACCCCTTAACGCTCGAATTAAATTACGGTTTAAAAATTCAAGTAGAATATTTCCACCACTTTTTTTAAAAGGAAATATTTACCTTAATAAATGTCAAGAAAAATGATACCAGAATAAAGCTAATTACACTATTTTATAAAACTGGTGGGAATCAAATAATCTGAATAAAAACACAGCCCGAGAATATCACGGGAGCAAGAATTAAGGGGTTAAAACGCTTGAGTTTTATACCAGTAAAAAGGAAAAGTAAAATTGATTTTATTTAATTGCGACATTTTGTGATATACTAAGTTAATTCAATAATTATTAAAAAATTCCCTCACATAAATTTTAGCTGTCTCAATAATTTTATGTATATCAGAACGCTATGACAAAATCACTTATTTATTTACAGTGACCCGGATCCGAACAATTTTTGATGCTCCAGCTCCAGCTCCACCTCCAATCCAAGATAAAATGCCGTAGCTCCGGCTCCGCTCCAAGATAAAATACCGTAGCTCCGGCTCCGATCCAAGATAAAATACCGTAGCTCCAGCTCCGGCTCCAACTCGGCTCCGACTTCGCGCTTCTGAGTTGCAGATTTTAATTTACAGATTTAATTTTTTGCTCACAAATTCTTTCTTCCTTTACCTTCATTAAAGATCTGACAAAATACATTTTTCTTCTCATCAAACTTTAAATGCTTGTTCAGAAAATATGACATCTTTTAGCTTTTGCTTTTAAAATAGAAAGTTTGGTGGAATTTTAAACACAAAAATCTTAAATTTCTTCTACACTTTTCAAACAACCAAAATTGTACAACTACACATGTAGACAACAAGCGGCCATATTTTTTAAATAGTGTTGTCATCTAGCTCAAGTAGAAAGTAGAAGTAAAGTAGTGTTACCATGTTTTGAGAAGTTTCCCATCTCTTTATTAGAGATGGAAAACTTAATTTTATTTAAAAAAAAAAAAAAAAAAAAAAAAAAAAAAAAAAAAAAAAAAAACCCTAAAAAAAGATGTAATTAAAATACTGAATAATGATGTAATTAAAATATTTTAAGCGTGGAAATTTAAAAGACTGAAAAGAAAAAGATTTAAAAGAATATAAAAAACTAAAGGAGCACTCGAGCAGGGGAAAATTTAGAACTCCGGCTCCGGCTCCGGGCTCCAGCTCCGGGTCTCTGTTTATTTATTTAGTAAAACTTTACGTATCAACAATTTTTCAGATATTTTTTAAATTGCAAAGTCAATTTTATGAATCACAAAATCGACCATTCACACACGCATTTTGTTGCCAAGTTTTTTGCGCTGATTTTAAATTCAACATTAAAGTCAGCTTATCTGCTCTAATTTTTATTATATAAATATCGTCCGATTTGTTTTGCCATATTTTACATTAGGCCTATGCAGAGTTCTCGCTTACGTTTAGCTAATGATAGAAAATTAGCTAATCAGGAATGAAAAACAGCAGCCAAATGAGAAAAATGATAGCAAAATAAATTCGTCGTGAATCTCTGAGAAATCTTTAACACATTAATGTATCTTTTTCCCCCTCAATATGTTCTAAAATAACCTAATATATAACTTCTTATAGATCAGTTATTCATCTAAAGTAAACTATTAAACTACGGAAACTATTAAAAATAAGTACATTCTAAATGTCTTGCGCAGTCAAGGGAAAAAAAAAATACGAAACCCAATTCAACTCATTAAAAATAAATTTTATGAATAATTTTTTTTTTAGGAAAGTTATATGAAATAGAATTTTCCAACCAAAGTTAACTCAGGATTACGATATTACATTTACTGAATTCTAAAAAAATTCAAACTATAAATAACAAAATGTATGTCACATTAAAAAGAAAAAAAAAGGAAAACTTTATTTTCCTAGAATGTTTCGGCTTTTTATTGTCCACTCTTCAAAATTGTGCTGTTTGTTATTGAGCCCATTAACACACACTGAAAGGCATTAATGTCGTTTCTCATATACAATTGATTTCTCAGTTTAATTACCCCACTGCCAAGAAGGGTTATATGTATTTCACGCGTATCTGGGTATGTGGATTTCTTTATACCCTCGAAACATCCCAATGGCTGGATGGATTTTAATGAATGAGGTCGCTATCGATTCTTCTTAACGGTCAGATGGTTATAGGCTAGATTTTGTTTTTATAAATTCAAAATAGCGGCCGTAAAATACAAAATAGCAATAGAGACGAAAAAAATTTCTACGCACCATATTGTGTGGGATATCATTGGATAGGTCTTTAAATATAAGGACACTATTTCATTGATTGTTTTACAGTCAGAAACTCTGTTTAAATATTACACAAAATGGAAGTTGTGTTCTACATTTATTGTAACTCTAATCTTCATAGGTAATCTATAGTCCTCATCAAAACAGTGTTTATAGATAAGAACTAACAATTAAACGCAACTTAAAAGTCATCAATAAAGGTGAATAAAAAATAGGTAAGTAATATAAAAAATAGTTTCACATTGGTGAGAAATAATTATTTACAGTCTTGGCCTTAAGTTTAGGACCACCACTGAAATTTAAGATCCAGACAATAAATTGCGTCTGCGACATTTATTACTCAAAGTTCAAACGAAAAGCGAATACAGTAACTCCACTGTCAGACGGAATGACGCCATCTGACGCAATCGATTTAATTTATGATGTTATCAGTGGTTTCAATTTTAAAAACGCTAGTTTCTGCACGGTGGTCCTAAACTTTTGGCCACGACTGTAGTTCTCTTTTTCCGCAGTCGGGTTTTTTGATTTTTTAAATTTAATTTTTATTTGTTTTCGCTGCGTTCTATGCTAAATTCTCTCTCACAGTCCACTCTGCTGTCTCTCACAGCAGAGTGGACGTATACTCATTTAATAGAAATTTTTAAGTTTTTTTTCTGTTTTAAATAGTCACACGTAAATAAATTTTTAATCGTTAGGAAATATGCCTTGCGCTGTTATTAGAATTGATAACAATATCTATAATAATAGCCTAAGTCATGTGAATGTCATCAACATTTCCGGGCGGATCCCTTCGATTTTTATATCCCAGCGGTCATTTTGGTACTTTAATGTTAGCCAGCCACAGGTGAAAAGTCGCAAAATATTATTCTATCGCCACCATTTCACTTATATTATAATACTCCAAGTCATGTAACTGTCATTCGCTTTTCATAAGAAATGTTTCCATTTTGATTAAAAAATCAAAATTATTTTTTCGAATAAAACTACATAAAAGTTGCCATGATCGCAAAGAATTCTTGGTACTTTTATGTTAGCCGGGTGCAAATCTCGCCAAAAGCTTTTTTTTTTTTAACGCTAGTTATCGCTAGTTAGCTCTAGCTAGTATCGCTAGTTAGTGCTCGCTAGTTAGCTTTTTTTTTTCCGAGTGGCAAATTAAAACGGTACTATTTGGATATCCCATCGACCAAAAATCTTTCGCCAAACTGTAAGATTAAATGCCAATAAGGGTTGATCGTAAATGTCACATTCACTTGACTTTAAGGAAGTTACAAGGGTTTACGCCATCAAGTGATTTTTATTTCGACGTTTTATTTGTATTTTTATTAATGTTATGCTAATTTATTTGATCTTTTGTTATTTAAAATAAAAAATTATGTCAATTTGTATAATTTGGCAAGTGGTTTAGCGATTTATATAATTTGGCAAAATTGGTCGACGGTATAACTAAGTAGTACCATTAAAACATTGCTTTGAAGTTGAAATTAAATGACATGATTTCTTGCATTATTCAGGGCTCCGAAATGGTCCGCCAACAGAATATCAATATTATTTTAGAAAAAAAAATCTTTTCAGATTTTTCTTATAAACCGCCCAAGAACCACCTTTGAAAGTTAATTCTAGCGCAAACCTAATATAACATTTTCTGTTAAAATTTATTGATATTCAGTTGGCGGACCATTTGAGAGCCCTGATTCACAGATGTCATAAACGCACCGGGTTTGGCGTGATTTTATTTTACGACAATTTGGCGAAAACCTCGTTTTCGAATATCAGTTACATATGTATTTTTAAATTATTTTCTATCATTTTTTAAAATGAAATAACAATAAATAAAAAAGTTTATTTAATAACTAAAGAACAAAATAATTTATAAAATTTCTTTTAAATGAAAATAAAATAAATGTAAATAAACATTTTTTAATAAATTAGCTAACTTGCCCGGCGTTGCCCGGGTACATCAGAAAACAGAACGAATTGCGAAAAATCTCTGAAAATCACAATAAGATATCGCGAAAAAATTTTAAAACGCTGCTCAAATTTCGAAAAGAGAAAAAAAAATTAAATTGTGTTCGAAGATTGAAAGTTGATTCCTTTCACTAATGTGGAAAAATGGTAGGAAACCGCTAAAATACACAAAAAATCACATACAAAATTCCCGAAAAATTCGAAAATTGTTATACGAAATCCGAATAAACTTTATTGAAATGAGGGCAGAAATTACTTTAGTATTATAGGTCAAAAATGGAATGTCAAAAAATTGCAGCAGATCGCGAAGAAACGCAAAAATTGAATTAAAAATCACAAAAAATTTAAAGGTCTCGAAAGTTAAAATTTAGTATAATTGGATAAAAGTTTCAAATCTAATTCCTTTGACCTGCGGGTTCTCTTAAAATTTAAGCTTGGGAAAGCATGCTAAGCATTATATCATGTTACTTTTATTCATAATTTAATTTACTTGGATTCCTTTAGATTCCCTTAAATTTGATTAATATAATCCCTGAAGTTAATATTAGTTTTTGTTGCATTAAAATATCTCAATTTGTTGATTTTCTTTAAGCAAGTATTCCATATTGGTTTACAATGGAAGTCTATGGGAATTTGGTGAAATATTAGAGACATCGCCTAGTTGGCGTCACTTTTGGCAAATAATTTTTCTCGCCAAATTTGGCGATATATCGCCAAGTGGGCGACAAACTGGGCGGCATTTGGCTACAGAACTGTGTCCCCCTACGGTAACCCCCTTTTAGGTATGGTGATGCATTAAATGCTGTTCAATAATCGTATAAAAAATTCGCTAAAAATTCAAAAATCGCTATACGAATTCGGAATAAACTTTTTTCAAAAGAGAACAAAATTTACTATATTGGGTTAAAAGAAAGAAACCGTATTGTTTTCGCTAATGTGGAAAAATCGCCTCGGAACTTAAAAAAGCGCTAAAATCGTATAAAAAATTAAATTAAAAAAAATCTAATCAAAATATAGAAAATCGGGCTTCGAGGTGCAAAACTTCATATACAGACGTACCTTTTTTCAAATTTTGTAGCTCTCCTTGCAGCGTCTCTTCAGAGCACCGTCGACACACTCACACACAAACTTCTTTCCTTACTATTATGGATAAGCAACAATAGCCGGGTTACAATGTCAGGCAAAATAACGCCATTTTGGCGACAATTAGGTACTACGGTGCGTATATGACATCTGTGCCTAATATCTTTCTTTTCGTTTCGTTTTAAAAAAAAGAAAGAAGTGAAAGTCATTAAATTTAAAAGTTTCATTTTTAAATGAAAGTTTTGTATTATATAAAATGATAATGAAATACAAAGAAAAATGCATTGTTCTTAGCATACATTTAAGGGAGGCCAAACTGATCACCAAATTAGGTTAAAATAATAACCTTTTCTAAAATATAAAAATAAATATTTGTTATGATTAAAATTTGAGTTGCCATCATAAGAGAAAGGTATTTAAAATAAGAAACAAATTAATATTTCGAAAACTAATTCGAATTTAAAAATTCCAGTTTTGAGATCTGCGGATCAGTACGTATTTTTGGTGTTTATTAATTCGCAAAATGTTCTATATTTTAGGAGAAATTGCCGTGAAACATAATCAGTTGTTTATTCAGTTGTTTCATAAATTCGTTTCATGAATTGTTTTCATTTCAGTCATTTCATGAAATCATTTCATAAACTCATTTCATTAGGATTTTATATATATAGGGTTAATATTGAGAAAAAATAATGGAGAACATCCAACATTTATATTTTTTATTGAAATTTCACGG
Source organism: Maratus speciosus (assembly GCA_963932465.1). Taxonomy (NCBI): domain Eukaryota; kingdom Metazoa; phylum Arthropoda; class Arachnida; order Araneae; family Salticidae; genus Maratus; species Maratus speciosus. The sequence continues at coordinate 602,734,671 of OZ010791.1, read as the reverse complement.
GAAAAAGTTATATAAATACCAAATATTTCTTCTATGTACGGTAATGCAAGCATTATTAATGCTACGTTTTAAAGTATAGCCTATTGCAAACAAGACTACTTAATAATATAAAGATTAGGTAATAAATAAGACGCGTGAAACATTCTGTATATACTAACTCGAGGAAAATTCTCATTTTGAGAAAACGCGATTTAAAATTTTATTTGTAGTGTAACTCAATTACGGTGTACAAATTTGAAACTCTGGTAAATTAGCTTTGAATTGTTATAATTGCATGAGATTTTTTGTAAATCATACAGTCAAGATTGAAGTATATTAATAAACCAAACAAGAAAACACGATTTTTCAGTCGATTTTTACTCAACTGAAGGTCCACGGTCACCTTAAATATCAAATATTGCATAAACATTCGGTCATTGTCAATATAATACTGATATTTTTTTAACATAGATGCTTTAAAAACAGTTTTATTATAATTTAAGTGTTTACATTATATTAGTTTACTACTTCAGGATTAAGAATGTGCCATTTGTACTATTTTAGGAAATTGAATTGTAATTCTATAATATTTAAACGTAATTATTTAATCGAATAAAACTATTTTTTCCCTTAGTAGTATATATATTTTTTAAAAGCCATCTAATGCTACAAAACTTAACAAAAAACTGCATACATTTAACATTATTTTTTAAAATGATATATAATCTATCTTCTGTCTGTCTGCGTTTCAATTTCTCAAGTAATAACATGGTTAAAGAACTTTTTATCTATCAGATCGTCTGTTATTTTTCTCTTATTAATTATTATTAGTTATCTTTTTAAGTTTTGTTTAGATTTTCATAAAATTTGAAATGACTTGGCAAAATTGTGAAACAATTATATATATTAAGTTTTTCGGTTGGGTATTTTTGTGCTGTTATGTGCGGATGGACGGACGGACAGACATACAGACGGACGGACGGACCAGATGACGACTATAGGTACTACGTATTTACATAATTGAGAACGCACCTTATACAGATCAATTTTTATAATTTAGGAGTACTGAAGTTTACCTTACGAGAGATTAAAAAAACATGCCTTTTTATACATTAATACATATTATAACATTTATAAAATGCTATTTATGTCAATAAGATATAAAAACATAAATTATTTTGCTTTAATTAATTGTAAAAAGACTTATGTTGTCAAATAAACGGTCAAGTGCGAGTATTAATCGCACTCAGAAGGTTCCGTACAATAAATATATAAATTATTAAAAAAATCGTTGTTAAAAGTTAATAATAAGACTTTATAAAATGTAGGGTTATACAACGTAGGGTTGGGTATAGCTTTATATACTAAAAAAGTATGAATGGGTATACCTTAAAAGTTCAAGAAATATGAAGCCTAAATAATATTAAACATTGCTATTCTCTATAACTCTTTTTTTAATCTTATAATCCGTTTATGATGAAATTAAATCTGTACTGACAATAAAAGTAGTGCATGTTTAAATTTCATTTTACATTTTATAAAACTAAATTCAGCGTAATAATAATATTTCCTTTTTAGAGTGTAGCTAAAAGAAAACCGAAATTCAAAGTTTAAACTTGACATTGTACTAAGCGCGCTTCGGAAGGGGGTCGCAAAGTTGCAAGGCCGCCTTTGTACGTGCCACGTTTTTCCCAGATAGGTTTTGAAGCAACTTTTAAAGACACGGGAGGCATATTGAGAGATCCACCCAAAGCAAACTAGTCGCGAATTCCATAGTATTTATGTGATTCGTTCTAATTAAATTAGTCTGTTTTGAATAATTTGAGGTTTATTGCTTTTATACTGCTACTGGACATTGCATTACATAAATATATCATTAAACGTTGTTATCCGGACTTTAAAAGCCGACGGTACTTAGAGTGCACCACCCTGTCATTATCTAAGTCCAAACCGTCTGTGTTTTTAAGGATTAATATCTCGGCTAATTACCGACGATTTTTTTCGAAAATCATTATCAACAATGCTTTTATACTTCCGCTACGATATGTGCATCCAGCTCTCTTGCACACATTTTCTGAACGCCTGCAAATTGAAATTTGTGTGTAACTGAAAAATGCGCTTTTCTCAAAAACTATGTGACCTACGATAATCGTTATAATTTTCCTGCAAGGTTTAAATTAATGTCTACCACATCTAATTTTTTTCATAATTTTAGTTCAAGTAGTTTCTGAAATAGATGGAGGGGAACGTATTTTTGCACTACGTTTTCGACGATATCTCTGAAAATAATATACCTAAATTTAAAAGAAATTTATTTTTGAGTTCAGCGTTACGAAAGCTTTCAAACAATACCCCTACACGATACACAAAGAATTTTTTTTCCGAGCAATTTAATTAGCCCCTCTACATTTTCATTAAATATATTTGTGAATGTATAATAATCTGTAAATATGTGCGTCACTAGTCTTTATCACATTTCCCAAATTGAAATTTCCATGTTCCATAGTTTAATAGTAAAATGGCTGTGACAGACGGACAGGTGCGTTCGTGAATACACAGGTGCGTTCGTAATTATATAAATACGTTGCACCTATGGTCGTCGTTCAGTCCGTCTGCCCGCATATAACACAGCAAAAACTAACCAACCGAATGCTCTGAAATTTTAAATATATAATTGTAGTAAAATTTTTTAGACTCATTTCAAGTTTTATGAAAATCGGAAGTATAGTTTAATTACAGGGACAGTCAAATTTTTTCTTTACATGACGGCCAATGGGGAAAAAAAAATATTTCAAGTGCATTTTAATGATGTTACAGCCTTTCGAACAGAATGAAATGGATATGCACTTATTGAAGTGCATTAAAATATACATTCGGTACAATATACGGTGCAAAAAATAATTACAAAACTAGTTATAGTACGAACGCATCTCATTTACCACGTTTGACGAGCAATTTCCAACTTGTTACTTTTTAAGTGCGGAACCTTAAAAAGTGTTGTAAAAGCAAAGTTACATAGTGACAGAACTTCCTCAAAATGTAATTAATTTTTCTGTAAGTTTAAATTTCAGACTTTAAGAAAATAATAAAATTGATCGAAAAATCTTTTTAATACAATAGATAGATACAAATAACATCTCTTTTTCTTACTTTTTTTTTTTTTTTTTTTGATTTGATTTATAAAGCAAGTTTTATATCGGGAACAAAGACTAAAGTTTAAAAGACTGAAAAAATGAATTTTTCTTTCGAACAGATACATAATACGAATTATTAAACGAAAAATTCAGAAAGGATACAGAATGCGAATTATTAAACGATAAATGCGTAACATTTATATTCTGGCCAATAATTTTCAGAGAACATAAATAATTTCGCTTATTTCATTTTACAAAAGCATATAATGTTAGAAAACTGGATTAAAATCAAAACTACATAATAGAAATTCCATTCTTCAAAATGTATGTAATTTAATTTCAGTCTGTTTGAGTTCAAAATTCTCAGAGAACAATTAAATTGTCGATAAATCTCTTTTTAATATTTTAAAGACTCAATATGCAGTTTCGTGTTCTTTTGTTTGTTGATTTATAAAACAAGTTTTATATCCGGGGCAAAGAATAAATTTAAATATAATGATACATTAAATTTTGCCTTTGCAAAGATATAAAATATATACGCATTATTAGGCTGTAATTTTATAAGATTTATATTTAGACAAATAACTCACAAAGGATATGAACTATTTCGCTTATTTTAATTTATAAAGACAAATAATGTTGTAAAATTAGAATAAAATCAAAACTGCATACTGACCATTGTATTTTTCAAAATGGATGCAATTTAATTCCAGCCTATTTCAGTTCAACTTCTAAGAGATCAATGAAATACATCGATAAATCTTCTTTTAAAAATTAAAGAAAACAATATACAGCCTCGACTTCTTTTGTTTGTTGATTTGTAAAGCAAGTTTTATATTTTGAACGAAGATTAAATTTTATAAGTTTCAAATATTAAAATATGTTTTCGAAAGGACAAAAATAAAAATACATATCATTATAATAACTTATGTTTTCTTCAATATTAAAACAACAAAACATATAAGGACTGTTAATGATTTGTAATATATCAACTATTCCCAGAAATGAATTCTAATTCGAGACATTTTTAAAATAATTGAATTGAATACACAGTTTAATTTTATTCTGTTTTTCGTTTTGTAAAGGTTGTTTTATATTTGGAATGAATATTGCAACTTTAAGTAGAAATATCATTTATATCCGAAAAGATAAAAGAAATTTTGTTATTAAACAAAACTGTCACAAAATTCCCCTATAATTATGTTTTCAATCACTTAAAAGTCAATATATTTTTCAATAACTTAAGGGCAATAACATAAAAATCATGGATTATTTTGTTTATTTTACTTTAAAAGTACACATAATGTCGGAAAGCTAACACAAAATCAAAATTATAAAATAGCAGTCTGTTCGTCGAATAACATTCAATTTTTATACATATATATAACGCTAAGTACGGGTCGGCGAAAAAACTGATATTTCTCTTTTGCCTATGGTAACGAGTGGTTTATTTAGAAAATCAAACCTGATAGAATTTCTTTGTTTGCACTATTAGTTCTTATTTTTGGGCGTGTAAATTAGAAACAACGATTTAATACAGATATAATGTTTGTATTTATGATATCATTTTTTATTTATTTATTTTGTATTTTAATTGAAGTAAGTGAAAGGCATGTAATTTAAGTGTGTGTGACATATCGCTCACCCGCAAAAAAAGTGATACATCTCGCAAAAATTCATTTTGCGTTTTATTCCACTAATGGGACCATATAGGTGCATCTTGCTACACAAAATGTTTCATAAGTGTAGCTATACGGAAAGTCACTTTATTACGCTATATGTCTATTTGTGACCACAGAAGAGGGGGAGGGGATTTGGTGAGGAGGTAAATTTACCCAAACTTCCAAACCTCATCCCACGTCTTCATTCTTAAGTGTTTTATGCTTTTATGAACGTTTCCATTCCTGCATGCAGAGATTACTGCTATAATTTCATGTTAAGTAAAATCATGCAAATTTTACTTTTGCCTCTCCTGTGAAATTTACTTTTGTCGAGATGTGTCACTATTCTTGCGGATAAACGATATGTTTTTTAAATGAATATATTTGAAAGGAAATCTGTGTATTTTAAAATAAACATATACAATACTAATGATGGCAATGAGAACAATATTTGTTGATTTATGTTTTTACCCATCTAACATAATACTAACCTATCTTTTCTTGATGTATGTAAAATGTAAAATGTAAGGTAGAAAACAGGAACTCTGTTTTTTTCAGAATTTAGTGTCTTACCCCAATGAAAAAAAAATGTTTATATAAACAGTACAAAACATATTTCAAGATTTAAAGCACACGCTTTTACTTTATGTAAAATGACGTCATATTCGCATCCGCTTAAGAATTCCGCATTTACGATCCACTCTTAATCATCTACAGTACAGCATGCATAGGACGCAGGGCTCGCACCGTTCCTAAAAATTTCGCACTTTGCTACCAGTATTTTAAATAAGAATTCTTTGTGGTAGATTCCTTTAACATCTATAATATAATTATACAACTAAGATTATCGTTTTAATTTAGTGGTAGAAAAGTGCGAAAATTTTAGGAACGGTGCGAGCCCTGAGGACGTCACTCTGGCAAAGTAACACACAAATGCAGCAAAGTAATGCCCTCATTAACCTTCCGTCTACCAGACGGGTCCATTGGACCCGACATGTACATTCAAAATATTTATTCAAACCAGAAATTTCTTCAAAACAAACTAAATGTATAAATCAGACAATAATAAGTTAAATAAACAAATTAAATAGTTTTAAGTAAAAATTCTGGTGTAGAATGTTTTTATAAAACTTGAGTAAAATTCCCGGTAGTTCTAGGGTTAAAGAAAGTCGACAAAAAGAGACCACTATCTAATGATTCATAGGTCTTCATCTGTATGTAACATTAATATAGATACTTAAAATTACATATAGTTTATAATAGCTCCATGTTTTAACAAAAATCATTTGATTATATTTTTTCAAAATAGCACGTATTTTAATTACATTTTCTTTCGGTTTTTATGAAAAAATGGCAACGAAAATGTATAATTACGATTTTAGAACTATTTTAGAACTATTTTTCCTTTATTTTCTACAGAAATGGAGTACTTCCGTTGCTAATATTAAGCAAATGACTCTAAAAACTACAAAAAAAAATAATATTTCAAAAATAAGTGGAGATACAGTGTGCAGACAAATTGCATTAAAAAGTACTTTTCTTTCCCAATACGACGGTATAAAAATTGAAAATGTGCCATGCTTGGAAGTTTAAAAAATTGCTATAGAGCATTTAATCGTACAATGATACATCTGCTTTGTTTTACGGCTGTCTTATACAACGTAACGTTATTTTTTGGTGACGACACAAAATAAGCTGGGAGAAAGAAATAGCATACCGGGGACTAATAAATCAAACTCGTGTAAAAATATTTAATGAATCAAATTTTAAAACGGATCGTCAGTTTATTTGGCACTTACGTATTCGTATTATCCGTGTGCATATCCGGTGTCGTTACGTATTATCCAGAACATAGATCACAGAAAATGATTGTTATTCTCAATCATACTTTCCATTCTTAATGGCCAAATGCGTTCAAAACAGTAATTTGATTTGCATTTATTAAGTACATAACACCATATTGACGGTTTTAGCTAAAATAATTAATTTTCTAATATTCTGCTATCGCATCAGAGCTAGGACACAAATCAAAAGTTAGGAACAGCAATTGTATTTTTACTTTCTTCTATCTTTACAAGAAGAAAGTATTGGATTCGTGAAAAATTTCGACTTCCGGTTTTCGACGGATTTATACGTTTTAGAATACCCAGAACACGATTTGATGGTTTTTAGAAAATGTCTGTCTGTGAGTCTGTCTGTCACTCTGTCACTCCGCCACTCTGTCACTCTGTCACTCTCTCACTCTGTCACTCCGTCACTCTGTCACTCTGTCTGTGAGTCTGTATGTGACAAAAATTTTGTGGGCGCTCTATCTCAAGAAATAATGCACGGAATTTCACAAAACTTCATATTTAGTTAGACCTTGATATAAACTGGACCTGATTAGTTTTTGGTGAAAATCGCCCAACAGGTGGCGCTGCTATGCGGCATTTTTCACGATTTCTGCAATAGCTATATCTCAAGAAGTACTGCACGGATTTTGATAAAACTTCAGATTCAGTTAGTCCAAGATATAGTTTGGTGCTGATTACTTTTTTGTGAAAATCGCCCAACAGGTGGCGCTGGTATGCTGCATTGTTCATGATTATCGCAATAGCTCTAACTCAAGAAAAAATGCACGAATTTTCATCAAACTTCAGATTCAGTTAGTCCCTGATATAAATTAGTGCTGTTTAATTTTTGGTGTAAATCGCCCAATAGGTGGCGCTGCTGTGCTGCATTTTTCACGATTTCCACAAGAGCTGTATCTCAAGAACTATTGAACGGATTTTCATCAAACTTCAGATTTAGTTAGTCCTTGACATGAATTGACGTATAAATTAGTGCTGTTTAATTTTTGGTGTAAATCGCTCCACAGGTGGCGCTACTATGCTGTATTTTTTGCGATTACCGCAATAGCTTTTTCTCAAGAACTAATGCTTGGATTTTCAACAAACTTCAGATTCAGGTATACCTTAGTATATTTTAGTGCTGTTTACTTTTAGTGTAAATCGCTCAACAGGTGGCGCTCCTATGCTACATTTTTTCAGAATTTTCGCTATAGCTCTATCTCAAGAACTAATGCACGAATTTTCATCCAACTTCAAATTCAGATATACTTTGATATGAATTGGTGCTAAATCGTTGTTATTTCTTGTACTATTTAAAGGATTTAATTGACGTGATTTATATAGAAGAAAGTTTTGTGATGACCACAACATACTAGTAAATATTGGTGTCATTAAATTATTTCAACATTTTACGAATGCAAGTACCTTGCCCCTGAAAGTGAGATAGCCAGACCTTGAAATTGTATTATAACCAGGGGTCACATTCTATAGGGAAACTTTTATCATTCCTACGACTATTTTGAAAATAATATCTTCATCGCACCTTTCTTTAAGGGTTCTGGTAGGAACAATAAAATTTCCCCTATATAATGCGACCCCTGGAAGAAGATAAAGTAGTTACGTAGCCGTTTGTCCATAGATTTACCTTGCTATTTTTTTCCTTAAAATACCCATGTGACTTTTATACTTATTATCTATACTAAAGTACATAAGTATATACTTAAGTTTTATGTTTTTGGTATAAATAAATCTAATATTTCCACTTTTAGTGCCTTTTAATTTCTTCTATCTTTACAAGAAGAAAGTATTGGATTCGTGAAAAATTTCGACTTCCGGTTTTCGACGGACTTATACGTTTTAGAATGCCCAGAACACGATTTGACGGTTTTTAGAAAATGTCTGTCTGTGAGTCTGTCTGTCACTCTGTCACTCTGTGAGTCTGTATGTGACAAAATGTTTGTGGGCGCTCTATCTCAAGAACTAATGCACGGAATTTCACAAAACTTCATATTTAGTTAGACCTTGATATGAGCTGGACCTGATTAGTTTTTGGTAAAAATCGCCCAACAGGTGGCGCTGCTATGCGGCATTTTTTACGATTTCTGAAATAGCTATATCTCAAGAACTACTGCACGGACTTTCATAAAACTTCAGATTCAGTTAGTCCAAGATATAGTTTGGTGCTGATTACTTTTTTGTGAAAATCGCCCAACAGGTGGCGCTGCTATGCTGCATTATTCATGATTATCGCAACAGCTCTAACGCAAGAAAAAATGCACGAATTTTCATCAAACTTCAAATTTAGTTAGTCCCTGATATAAATTAGTGCTGTTTAATTTTTGGTGTAAATCGACCAACAGGTGGCGCTGCTATGCTGTATTTTTTGCGATTTCCGCAATAGCTTTATCTCAAGAACTGACTCTTAGATGTTCAACAAACTTCAGATTCAGGTATACCTTGATATCATTTAGTGCTGTTCATTTTTGGTGTAAATCGCTCAACAGGTAAGCGCTGCTAGGCTACATTTTTCAGAATTTCCGCTATAGCTCTATCTCAAGAACTAATGCACGAATTTTCATCCAACTTCAAATTCAGATATACTTTGATATGAATTGGTGCTAAATTCATGTAATTTCTTGTACTATTTAAATAATTTAATGGACGTGATTTATATAGAAGAAAGTTTTGTGATGGCCACAACATACTAGTTCAAGTTGTATGTAATTTGATTTCAGTCAGTTTGAGTTTTCAGAGAACAATGAAAATGGTCGATAAATCTTCTTGTTATATAAAAAAGACAATATTCAGTCTCATCTTCGTCTTTTGTTTGTTGATTTGTTGTAACGCAGCAATTTCAGATGATATATATTTACGTAAATGTTATAAATAACATGAAGTATTTCGCTTAGCTCATTTAATAAAGGTACATAATGTTGGAGAAGTAAGACACATCAAAAGTAAGAAACAGCAACAGTATTTTTCAAGATGTATGTAATATTATTTCAAACAGTTACAGTTCTCAGTGACCAATGAAAGTGGTCAAGAAATATTCTTGTTATATATAAAGACTCAATGCTCAGTCTCTTCTCCTTCTTTCATTTGTTGATTTGTATATTGAGTTTTATATTCAAGAAGAATATTAAATTTTGCAAAATCGAAATATTGAAGTTTGTCTTGGAAAATACATAGTGTATGGAATATTGGGAAAACTTATATCTACGTCTATAATTTACGAAGAACATTCTTAAAAAAAAATTCAACAAAATGAACTTCGCTCACAAGTAAGGTCTTCACACGTGCCATACTCAGAAAAACCTGGAAAAAAAAATCAGAATATACTTCTCATGTGGATATATATGTTGATGAAAATATTCCGGTAGAATCTCCATATAGCGTCCTTAAACAAATAATGAAAAAGGTCCTTTTCTTGACGATTTATCGCCAGTTGGCATCGGAATATATATATATAGATAGATAGATGCTTTTATGCCAAATTCTCTTTAAGGTAAAAAGTTTTTATGCCGAACTAGTTTAACTTAATTAAATACACTTTTATAACTAAGGACTTGTCATATACATTTATATCTACACTAATATACAGCGTGTCCACGTATAACCTGACCGACCTTTATTTTCGCAACCGTTGGTCCTAGATGCATACTTCCAATTACAAAAGTGGTGAAAATTAGGTGAAGAGTTAAGATTAAAAAAAGTTTGAAGGAAAAAATCAATTTAGTAAAGAATTACAGAATCTAAATTTTTATACGGTCCCCCGGTCCTATAAGTTATATTTAGTAAAATTTTCCTGTTACACTGACAAGTAAAGCAAAAAAAGTCCCGTTATTCTACTATTAAATTTGACCGAGTAATTGAAGTTTAAATTTGGAGCATAATTTTTGCTGCAAATTAGGGATCATTCACAACTTTAGTAGAAATATCATTTCGTCGATATATTAAAAAAAATTATTGAGAGTAAAATTAGCATTGCAATATAAATTTGAAATCTTTAATCATTCTGACATGTTACTGCAAAATATACAATTTGTACTGAACATACAAGAGGTTAAAAATAACAGAATTTTTGTTAAGTAAAAGGATGAAAAACAACAGCCTCAATTATTTACAGAATCTTACATATTTTAAAATACTATTAAATTATACTGTCTTCTAAATTTTGGGTTGTGCCATGTTTTTTAGCTTTTGAAAATTGATTCTTATGTATTTTTAGCGCAGAATCCGAAAATGACTTTCATTTTAAACCATCACGTCAGGAATTTTCTCAAATCGCAAATTTCAAAGTTAAAAAGCTAAAAGTTAAAATTGATCCTCCCTCCCCTCCCAACCTCATCGGACCCCCGACCTGCTTAGCAATAAGAAACCCAGTATAAGCTAAAAAATCAAATAAATTATTGAATTAAATAAAATTAAACTGAATAAAATGTCGTACATCTATTTTATAGTATCAGATTTTTCGCTATTTTTTAACCTTGAAATTTACGAATTGTGAAAAATCCTGATATAACGGTTAAAAGTGAAGGTAATTTTTTTATTCAGCGTTAAACAATACATAACACGCAATTATGAAAGTTAAAAAACACAGCCTCGCAGGTTTATGTTATCTAATCTAAAACTCTTTCTCAATCTTCTTCACGGTAATCTATCCATTTTTTGTGTGTGGGTTATCCTCTAGTATAACTATGTATAAGATGGTAAGCCTCGAAAATAATAATAATATTATATTGTCATCGGATTTAAGTCACTACGTAAAATTTACCTTCGATCATTTGTAAGTGCGTTAAAGTTAGAGTACAAATTTTAAACTGGAAAGACGATCGTTTCAAGTTAAATAAAACCTTATGAAAATAACATAATTTTTGTTCAAAGAAATCATAACCTCAAATCCTTACAAAATAAAACATATGTTAAAATACAATTATTTTAACTAATCTGAAACTTAACTAATAAAATTTAAATCAATCGTAATAGTTGTACGATTTCTTTCAAAGCGCAGATACCTTGAAATAAGTTTAAGTACTTTCAGGTATGTGATTTCCGCGTTTTTGCACACCAGTATATTCTTAGAGAAAATGATATTTCATTTAATCGAAACATTTTTGCGATTTAAGAGAACAACATTTTCTCTAAGAATATACTGGTGTGCAAAAACGCGGAAATCACATGCCTGACTTTACATACGACCCCTGAAAGCATCGCCGAAATCATCTGTTTTGATAGGCAAAAAAAATGGTATAAGTCATGCATTTTAAAGTTTCATAATTCGGTCAATTTTTATGTTAGATGAATGGGACTTTTTTTGTCTTACCTGTTAGTGCCACAATGAATATTTACTAAATATCACTTATAGGACCGGGGGACCATATAAAATTTTTAATTTCGTAATTTTTTAATAAATGTTTTTCTTGGCCCAAATTGCTTTAAAAATAATTCATTACCTTATTTAAACGAGTTTTGTAATTGGAAGTATGCATGTAAGACCAACGGTTGAGAAAATAAAGGTCGGTCAGGTTATACGTGAACACACAGAATATAAAATCCTAATGAAACGAATTTATGTAACGGATATTATGAAACAACTGAAATGTAACGAATTTTTGAAACGATTCTATGAAACGACTGATTAAACAACTGATTATGTTTCACGGCGATTTCTCCTAAAATATGGAATATGCTATGAAATTAACACCATAAATCCGTATTGATCCGCAGACCTCAAAACTGGTATTAGAATTTTTAAAATCGAATTAGTTTTCGAAATATTATTGTTTTTCTAATTTTTAATACTTTTCTGTAATGATGGCATCTCAAATTTCAATCATAACAGATTTGTTTTCTTCATATTTTAGAAAAGGTTGTTATTTTAAACCTATTTGGCGACCAGTTTGGCCTCCCTTAAATGTATGCTAAGAAATGGACCATGTTACTTTTATTCATAATTCAATTTGTATTTCATTATCATTTTATATAATAAAAAACTTTTATTTAAAACTGAAACATTTAAAATAAATGGCTTTCACTTCTTTCTTTCTTTTTAAACGAAACGAAAAAAAAAAAATACTAGGCACAGATGTCATATACGCAACGGGGTACCTAATTGGAGGTAAAATGGCGTTATTTTGCCTGACATGGTAACACGGTTATTGTTGCTTATTTATTAATAAAGGTTTATTTGAATTGATTTTCTTTCTATTTACAAAAAATGTTATAAATTGTTTTGTTCTACAGTTATTAATTAAACTTTTTTTTATTTATATTTCATTTTTAAAATAGCAGAAAATAATTTAAAAATACATGTGTAACTGGTATTCGAAAACGAGGTTTTCGCCAGATTGTCGTAAAAAAAATCACGCCAAGCCCTGTGCGTATATGACAATGCAACAAATCATGACATTTAATTTCCACTTCAAAGCAATGTTTTAATGGTACTGCTTCTCCCATCGAGCAATTTCGTAAAATTATATAAATAGCCAAATTATACAAACTGACATTCAGTCGAACCCCATTAATACGCGCCATGCTTAATACGCGAAACCGCTTAATACGCGAATTTTCTTCAGTCCCTTGAACAACGCCTATATTTTCCGTTAAAAACACCCCTTTTAATACGCGAACTGTTAGTACGCGAACCCGCTTAAGACGCGAAAATTTGTCAGTCCTTGGCAATAAAAACCTACTTTTAATACGCGATTGAGCTTGGTTTGAAACAGAGAAGGTTTTAGAGGGAATAATATCCCAAGCATTACATACGACAATTCTATAAACTAGGAATGCTTTTTTCTGCCCACATTTATTACATCCATGAATAGCTTTACTAAAATTTTCAGTTATGAACTTTTTCTTTTTTAAAGGAGAAATCTTTCCCGGCGCTGATTACTATTTATAGTCAAACAGGCCAGAAAAAGAGAAGAGAAAATTTTACTGCTAACGATGTGACCCCCATGCTGACTTAGAGCTGTGCCGATTCGCTATTTGGTCAGTGCTGTGATTAGGAAAGAAGAGGATTGTTTGTCGCTCCCGGTAGAGTCTGATCTTCGACATCCACGTGTGCTTTTAAAAGTTTAATATAGTTTTTGCGATGGAAAAAGGATCAAAACATTAAAACAAAGGCCCTCTGTGTCCCTGAAAAGTTACAAATTAAAAACCAGTACAATGGCCAGGCTGTCCTGAATAAGTCGACGTTCTCGGAAAAAAAGGCATGCGGAATCAACTTTAAGGACTTTGTTGAAGATTAGGGATGTCATCGTTAACCCCTTAACCCTTTCCGGCACACTGTGCCCGGATCGGGATACATAATTTTAATTCCAAACTTACGAACGGCACCAAGAATATTTTAGTATAATTTTGCTTTTACAGTGAACCTTAAAAGTAACATGTTTTTAATTTCTAAAAAAGTTGTTTTAAAATTCAGGTGCCAGTCAATCATTTCATCATTTTACAACAAAAATTGCCTGTGCCGGAAAGGGTTAACCTACAATGACGGGCATAGCCCGCGTACGATGATCGAGCCAAATGTAAAATCTTCTTACCACTAAAATTTCACAGTAAATATAGTTTAATTTAACAGTCGAAATTCCATAAACAAGATGAAAATCACTATTAAATTTTAGTGGTAGCTATGGATTTGCCACACCGCGGAGCTGTTAAAAGTAAATCGTACGTAAAGGGGTTAACCATGCTATTATTGGGGAAACAAGGAACAAGAAAATAAAAATCCCCAAGTTTGAGAACATGGAGAAGGCCTTCCACGAGTCGTTTGTTCACGACGCAATCTACGAATATCCCAATAAGCGGCATGCTAATAAAAAAAAAAAAGCTTCTGAGGTTGCAGCAAAAATGGGATTAGGTTAGATTTGATTTGACAGCCTAAAAGGGATTGTTCAGACGAGGAAACCAAGTCCGTAGAGAGAAAATGGGATTGTAAGATTTCAATGCCTCAAATGAATGGATGCATCGATTTAAAGCTCGCCACGGAATAAAATTCAAGCAAGTGTGTGATGAATCAGCAGCTGTCAACGATGAAGACGTCGATTGTTGTAAAACATGTGTGCTTCCGTAGTTTGTAAAAAACTACTGAAGCCGTGATATTTACAACATGGATGAATCTGTGCGTCTTTTACAAAATGACATCGAACAAAACAACGTCTGTAAAAGGAGAAACATGTCCTAATGTAAATTAAGCAAAGAGCGTCTTACTCTTCTTCTCGATGCCAAATCTGATGGATCAGACAAGTTAAAGCTTCTGGTCATAGGGAAATCACGCAACCTATGATGCTTTAAAAACCATCAAAATTCTTCCTTCCCTGTACGAAAGTCAGTGCAGAGCTTGGACGACGGGCACCCTTTTTTAACACGGGTTCGTAATTTTGAACGGCGTATCGGAAAAGAATCGCGCCATGTGTTATTTCTTCTGGACAACTGCCCTGCATATCCGGAAAATAACGAAGGCCTGAGGTATGTCCAAATTGAATTTTTCCCTCCAAATTCGAACAGTGTCACTCACCCAATGAACCAAGGAATCATTAACAGCGCCAAGGGAAATTACAAGACTCGCGTAGTACGACGATACCTTCATCAAATGGAACACGGCAGAAACCATTACTGCTAAAAGTGCCGTGCTATTACAATCCTCGTCGTTCACATACTTACTTATCTTGGGAGAGTGTCACATCATAGACGATTGCAAATTGTTTTAGAAACTGGGGTTTTGGAAGTAGTGAGGACATCATTTGCAAAGAGCCGACCTCGCACCCTGATGTTGGAGAACACTGGCTTGGTAAACAAGAAACTGCAAGGGAAAATTTTGTTGATTGAGACACGTTCATTAATATCAACAAAGATCTAGTAACCTCCGAGCTCAGAAGTCTGGATGACATAAAATGCGACTGGTAAACCGCATGAGGGGAAAGAAGGGAATGAACATGTGCCCTCTGCCTGATTTCCATTCTTCATAGTTACGGAGGCGTTCAGTTTTCTCATACAGTTTGCATCGTCAGGGTCTGAAGGGCCCTCCACGAGGGGGCTTTACCATCAATTGAATAAGGAAAAAGCAGCTGACGCCACTGTTGCTCGAGCTACTGTGGATCAGCAAGAAAAACCCGACCGTTCCTTATGACTCCTACTGTACGCATGAGCTCTGAAAATTTGATTTGTCTACGTTTAGCAAGTCTATTATACGATTGGCCTGTGTCACCAAGTTGATTCCTGAAATGATCGCTATGACAAAAATGTATTGGTATATTGGTTGACGGAAGTGTTTGTTTGTAAACACGACCTTTCCTCTTGGCGCAACCGCATGTCACTTTGGCAAAGACATTTTTGTATCATTATTGACTTTAATAACTTTTAACTTTTGGTTTTTTTATATCGACATTTTAGTATTATCGACGCTGCTATTTGTTCTGTATAGATAACAAGGATTTTAATTTTATTAACATTAGTTTTAGTTTACATCATGGTTAGTACAAAGTTTTATGTTCGTTTTGTTAAAATTTATGTGACGTATATAATAAATGTAATTTTGAAAAGACTTATAGAATTTTTACATAAGACAATAACTGTTATTTGAATTTCCAGATATCGAACGTTCCTGATTAATAAACGCATAGTGATAAAAACAAATAAAATGTCATTTTATGTCTTAAAAACGCTAAAAACTGTCAAAGATCTCCTTTATCCATATAGATTGTTATTATATGAACCACTGGTCAAATTTCGCGAACTTCGGATAATACGCGAACCCGTTTAATACGCGAATTTTGATCGGTCCCTTTATTCGCGTATTAACGGGGTTCAACTGTAATTTTTATTTTAAACAACGAAAGAACAAAAAAATTAGTTTAACATTAATAAAAATACAAATAAAACGTCGAAATAAAAATCACTTGATGTCGTAAACACGTGTCCTTAAAGTCAAGTGAATGTGACATTTACGATCAACCATTATTGGCATTTAATCTTATAGTTTTATGACATATTTTTGGTAGATGGGATAACCAAGTAGCGCCGTTTTAATTTACCACTCGAAAAATAAAAAAAGGCTAAGTGGCTAGTTAAAAAAAAGCTATTGGCGAGATTTGCACCCGGCTAACATAAAAGTACCAGGAATTCTTTGCGATCATGGCAACATTTATGTAGTTTTATTTGAAAAAATAATTTTGATTGTTTAATCAAAATTGAAACCTTTCTTATGAAAAGCGAGGATGAGGATGAGGATGGCCACCCAGGGAAACCGAGCAAATGCTTTAGAGTTTTAGTGCAGTCTAAGGGATCAGCCTGTTATTTATGGCAGTTACATGACTTGGACTATTATAATATAAATGAAATAATGCCGATAGAATAATATTTGGCTACTTATCACACCTCTGGCTGGCTAACATTAAATTACCAAAATGGCCGCCTGGAATACAAAACGCGAAGGGATCCGCCTGGAACTGTTATAGTCACATAACTTGAGTTATTATTATATAAATTATTTTCAGTTCTAAAAACAGCGCAAAGAATAATATTTCCTGATGATTAAAAGTTTATTTACACATGACTAATAAAAAGAGAAAAAAACTTTAAAATTACTATTAAATGAGTACGTGTTAAATGCAGAAAAATATTGAAAATTATGTCTTGAAAATTGTATTTACACGTGAATAATAAAAGAGAAAGGAAACTTTAAAATAGTAAATACATTAATATGCGTTTAACCCTTTCAGGAGCAAGGTACTTCTATTCATAAAATGTTGAAATCAGTGAATGGCACCGGAATTTACAAACAAATTTCGAAATTCAAAAAGGTTTTGTTCAGTTACTTAATAAAAGTAAAATTTTCATTCCAATATTCTGGTGCCAATGTGGCATTTAAGAATTAAAATTAAGTGGTCTAAAAATGATCCACCGCCCTTGAAGGGGTTAAAGCAGCAAATTTTAGTAATTGTAGTAAATTGTATTATGCCATGTCAATCGCTTTATAACGCTGTTAAAAAATACCGGGAGACGAAGTCTCTGTTTACTTAATTCATTTTATTTTAGCTTCTTTTCAAATATTTAACTGATCTTCTTTAACCTAACATGCAAACATCCAATGGAATTCTTAACAGCGACTGATTCTGCCTTATTTTTTTGCAATCAAAGGGAATTGAATGGAAACCCGTTTACAGGGAGATCGCTACAGGTTTTTTCAGTATAATTCAATCTTCTCTAATCTTTTTAAAACCCAGCAGATTAAGGTGCTTATAGATTCTGCAGTGTCTGAACGTGAGTTGGGGAGCGTAGCTTGCAGGGGACAGAACCTCTTAGTGTATCTATAATGAAATTTAATGATCGTTTCATACGGTTTAGAATAAATTTTAAATGGACTAAACTGCTTCAATCTCAAAATTAAGGTCCGTTTCTGAGCACTATCAATTTGACTTCGATATTATTCTTACGGGAAAGAACAAGAAAATAGTATTATTGTCATGGAAACAACTATTTAATATATACCGAAATGTATAAGAGACATTTCTTAACCGGACATTTACTTTTAAAATACTCTTAAAACTAATTCAGACAGTGAAACCGTGTAAAATTGTATAACTTGAGCAATACAGAAATAGTATAGTACAACTATTATTTATGATTATAGAAAAAATAGTAAACTTTTTCATCATTTAATAATAAATTCATTAAGTATTGCGCATTTAAACGCTCATTTAACAAACAATTTCAAATTGCTTTAAGGGGGATCAGGGCCTGATCGATACCGAAAAACATGTAAACAGAGCTCTCGCTTGGAATCCATATAAAAACAGAAGTATTCAATGTAACTAATTTAAACTTTCTGATATTTTTAAGGTGCGTTTGTAGTCTTATAAAATTATAAAATGAAGTACTTCAAAGTAATAAAATAAAAAATATAGCGAAATTTAGATAACACAATTTTCGAAAAACAATTTAGGTTTCATATCACCATCTGTAAGATATCTTAACTTTGATTTGTCATAAGAACCTAATTTTTGCTTTAAAATGATGAGGAAACTTTACTCTATAGAATGAATTAAGGATGTAACTATCACTCAAAGGAAACCTTATTAAAAAAACTCTTAAATTTGAAAATTTAAAAAAAGCTAAAAAATACAAATTCTTTTCCCTTATAAATGCACAAAATATTAAGCTATCTGAAATATATTAATTCATTCTATAGATAATGATGTTATATGCATGCAAAAAAAAAAATTAAGCCATTCCATCATATAGTTTTTTTTTTTAATCTTACGGATAGTCGTCAAAAATCAAGTTTTGAGAAAACACGACTTAAAGTTGCAATTAAATGGGTGCGGCTATGAAAGTGATTGTTACATAAATGCTTATAACTCCGTTGAAAATGGAAATATTCTTATGCGGTTTTTTGCACTGTGTTCAGAAGTAACTAAATAATCGAAATAGATACTTAAAAAAGATCAATTTTTTGAAAAGTTTTCAAGCCCTGAGCCCCCTTAATCGCTTGCATTTGGCGGGGATAAATGTCGCTCACCAAATCGCGTGCCGCGTTCATCTTTTCGCGCCGAATTTTCGAAAGTATTTTATTTTTTTACACACTTTCCACTAGAATTCCGCCGCTAAAGTTAACACACCCTTTATTACATACATAAATAATGTCATTAAAATTTTTTTTTGAAATATTCTACGTGTGCGCTTTAAATGACGTTCCTTGATAGTTCATTTTGTAAAGACACATAATTTTGGAAAACTTGAACAGAAATCAAACCCACATAGTGGTATTTCAAATCTTCAAAATGTATGCAGTTTTATTTCAGCCTGTGTCAGATAGATCTTCTCAAATTACAGTGAGTTTGGTGGATAAAGCTTATTGCTAAATTAAAGTGGCTCAATGTTGAATCTTTTCTGCTTCTGTTTGTCGATTTTTAAAGCGAGTTTTATATTTTGAACGATGATTAAATTTTATTTGATTGAAGAACTGAAATATTGAATTATGTTTTCGAAAAGATAAAAAAACAAATATGTAGGCATCATATATGTACTTTTTTCCCTTCAAGATATTAAAGAAAACTGCGATTGATTTATAAATATCAATTCCTAGAAATAATGTCTAATTTCGAAACCTGTTCGAAATGAAACAATAAAATGTTCCTCTTTTCCTGTTTCTCTCAGCAAAGCATGTTTTATTATTCGAATGAAGATTAAATTTTACGTTACCAATACATTGAATCTTATTCTTTCAATTTGGAAAGTTAAAAATCAAAACCTTACTGTGTTATTTAAAATAAACAAGATTTTTCAGTTTAAAATAGGAACATTCTCAAATGGTTAAACAATATCTACTAAAAAACAACTTTTCAGAAGTAAAAAAAAAAAAAAAAAAAAAAAAAAAAAAAAAAAAAAAAAAAGGTGAAAGTTGTGGCTAAAAGATAGTGTGATATCAAATTTCCAAGCTTATATTATGGTACTTATTTAACATTTTCCATTAAAAATTTACCATATGTAAGTCGAGTACCTAAGTATGCGTTGATAGAAAGCCTTTTCTCCTTTACTAAATACATCATAACGTGTTTCTGAAAATTAATTTTTTTTTAATTATGCATGGTGGGCTTGGCGGCCATCTTTCCATATTTTACAAAAATTTCTAAGCACACAAGTTCATTGTTAAGATTGGAAGTTCGAAATTGTTACTAAAGCAAACATTTTATTCTTTTAATTTATGGAAATGAGTGCCTAAAAATTTGTGTCTTAAAATAAAGCTGAAGTAACTTCAGGTTTCATCTTATGATTCTCTTTTTTCGGACGGGGTTTAATTAATTAGTTAAAGCAGTAAAAATCAATTTGTTTTTTCAAAAGAAAAAACTTTCTTAATTTATCTGCTTGTTGCTAAAACTAGAAGTTCGAAATTCTTAATAATGCAAATATGTTACGAGCTTGAGTGCTTAGATATTTGTGTAAAATATGGAAAGATGGCCGCCAAGCCCATCATGCATAATTAAAAAAAATTAAATTTTCAGAAACACGTTATGATGTATTTAGTAAAGGAGAAAAGGCTTTCTATCAACGCATACTTAGGTACTCGACTTACATATGGTAAATTTTTAATGGAAAATGTTAAATAAGTACCATAATATAAGCTTGGAAATTTGATATCACACTATTTTTTAGCCACAACTTTCACCTTTTTTTCTTTTCTTTTTCTTTTTTTTTTTACTTTTGAAAAGTTGTTTTTTAGTAGATATCAGTTTAAAAAAAAAAAAAAAAAAAAAAAAAAAAAAAAAAAAAAAAATATGTAGGCATCATATATGTACTTTTTTCCCTTCAAGATATTAAAGAAAACTGCGATTGATTTATAAATATCAATTCCTAGAAATAATGTCTAATTTCGAAACCAGTTATATATTATATATATAATTATATATAATTGAAATAATTCTATTAGCTCAAATTAAAATTAGTCCTTGTATAGCCTTTATAAGCAGGGAGCAAACACAATAGTATACATTTTGTTTACCTATCAATATAAATTCACACAATCATAAATTTAAAGATTTTAAACGAGAGAATGATCTACAACTCCTCAAAAAAATGTATTGTTCAGTAATTAAGTTAAGTTATTATTAAAATATCTTACTTTCTTAGCCTCACTGTCTTGAAGGAATTTTGCAAACTCATATGAAAATAACATTTATTTTATTTTAAAAAAAGCATCGATTTTGTTATTTACTGGTTTTGTTTTTTAAAAAATCAGCTACGTACAGTGCTCAGCAAAAGTTTAGACAATGACCTATTATGCTTCTGTGCTGAGAAGTATGAAACGAATTGTTGTAATTCAACTGTCATATATTACTGGGGACTTATCCTTCATACCCAAACAATAAATTTTAATTTATACACTTTACATAATATATAATGAGAAAAAAACGAATTTAACATTGTTGCAAAAGTATAGACAATCTGTCTGTTAACAGAAAAATATCCATAAATTAAAATCGAACTGCACCTACATTGTCTGCTATTAATGCAAAAATGTGACTTTCCATCGAAGAAACTAAATCCTGTATCACTTGGGGGTCTATTTCGTGCCAAACACGTTCAACATCTGATCGAAGTTCATTTACAGAGGAGTATTGTCAAAAAATTGCATAAACCGTATGAGATATGATGCCACAAAAGTTTTCGATTGGTTTCAGATCAGGGCTACATGCGGGCCAGTCGAAAACAGTAATATTTTGAGAGTTAAACCAATTTTTTGATTTGTATGCAACACGAATAGACGCATTATCTTGCTCAAATACATACTTTGGAAGAGATAAAAGTTCACCAAATGGCTGTAAATTGTTTTCCAATGTATGTATGCAGTCTTACGTAGCTTGGCGACAATTGAGAAACTCCAGAGATACTTGAGAATTAAAACAAAGTGAGGCCCAAGTCATCAACCCTTTCGAGGGCAAAGGACACATAATTTTAATTCCCTATATGGCAAGAATATTTAATTAAAAATTTCCTTTTATAATATATGTGAAAATATGCAATTTCATATTTTCTAATAACTTCGTTTATAAATTCTGGTATCAGTCCATTATTTCATCCGTTTATAAATAGAATTACGCCGCGACAGGAAAGGGGTCAATTTGTTGTGAGATTTCAAGGCTGGTGGTTTTATCATTTTCATGTAAACTAATGTACATCTTTCTTTAACCCTAGAACTACCGGAAATTTTACTCAAGTTTTATAAAAACATTCTACACCAGAATTTTTACTTAAAACTATTTAATTTGTTTATTTAACTTATTATTGTCTGATTTATACATTTAGTTTGTTTTGAAGAAATTTCTGGTTTGAATAAATATTTTGAATGTACATGTCGGGTCCAATGGACCCGTCTGGTAGACGGAAGGTTAATGCATCTACGAAATTATCCGTTGACACAGAAAGCTCTGATTCACTTTTAATGCGATTAGCAGTCATCATTTGTCTAGATGCCAGTTTATGGATCCTTCTATAATCTCGTTTTCTGACCACACGAGTCCTTCCAGATCTATGTTTTGCTTTGAAAGAGTCACCCTTAGACAGTACTTAATAGACAGACTTCTTTGGCCGATTGAAAGTAGCTGAAATTTCCGCAACAGTCTTCCCTTTCGATTTCAGATTCCATGCTTTAATTACTTCAACTGACTTAAAATTTCTTGCTCGCGCATCTTCACTAACCGATGCGATCTCGAGGTGCACTTAAATACTTCATGCATGTGACGTCATAAGTTCGAAATATGCGGTTTTCGGTGAACAATATCCAAAAAATCACAAAAGTGTTTAAACTTTTGCAATATGCAAATTTCACTTTTTTCAGTTAAATTAAATAATATCCTACATTAAAACCGTTATTTCTGTCCTAAAACGTTTAAAATATATTTAAAAAAAAGTACAGTCATTTGTATAACCCAAGTGTTCGTATTTTTTATTTAAAGGTTAAAAATCACCAGTGTCTAAACTTTTGCTGAGGAGTGTAGAAGTGAAGTCAAAATTAAAAGAAATCAAACAGTTTAGATTTTTTAAGGGAAAAAATAGAGGCGCACAGTTATGTACCTCGTGTCTGAAGTGAATAATATTGATATCATCAATACACTAAAAATATGCAAAAAAAAAAAACCTCCATCATTCAGAATATCAATATTTTTTGATAAAAACATCTTTCAATAAACAAAGTTAGAGCTAATTGAGGTCCCATTTGGAATCGTCTCGTTTTTACCATAATTGTAATATCATTTATTGAAAATTGTAAGTCTGTCGTTAAGAAAAAAAATTAAGTCAAAAATTATTTACTTTTTATATTTGTGAATCCTAATATTTTTGATAAAAATATCTTTCAACAAACTGAATTAGATCTAATTTATCATTTGAAAAACGATTGAATTCCCATTCGGGATCGTCGTGTTTTAACCATAAGTGTAATATCATTTATTGAAAATAATAGTAAGTCTGTCGTTAAGAATACTTTTTCTAAAGCAAATATTTATGTTTTTTTTATCATTCAGAATCCTAATATTTTTGAAAAAACCATCTTTCAACAAACAAAATTAGATCTAATTTATTATTTAAAAAACGACTGAGTTCCCATTCGGGATCGTCGTGTTTTGACCATAAGTGTAATATCATTTATTGAAAATAATAGTAAGTCTGTCGTTAAGAATAATTTTTCTATAGCAAATATTTATGTTTTTTTACCATTCAGAATCCTAATATTTTTGATAAAACCATCTTTCAACAAACAAAATTAGAGTTAATTTATCATTTGAAAAACAATTGAGGTCCCATAAGGAATCACCCTGTTTTGACAATAAGGATAATATTATTTATTGAAATTAAATTCGATCGTTAAGAATAATTTTTCTAATCAAATATTTATTTATTTATTATTTACTGGAAGGGGCAACAGAAGTTATGAAATCAGACGTAAAATAGATCTCATTGCTGCAGTTTAATCTCAGGAACTACATAAGCGATTTCAATAATTGTTTTAATAATTCTGACAGTAGACATTTGATATTTAATCTCTCAACAATAACTAGACAAAAAAGCAGAATAGCAATTTTAAAAAACCTTCTTAAAACAGCTGACATTTATGTACCATTTTCTCGGAAACTAGTGAAGTGATTTAATATTTTCCCATAGTACCTAAACTATAAATTGATCTTTCATCATAAATAAAAAAAATATATATATATATTCCATAGGGTTCGTACGCCAGGGATTTTCAATCACCTTTTACCAGAATTTTCGAAAAATAATGTTTGGCTTATTTAATGGAAAAAAATTCTAACTTTAGATATAGCAACCAGTACTTTATGAAATTTCTAGGACTAAAACACTTAAAATTTCCTGAATTCCCTAATGCGTACGAACCCTGTACTAGTTACGCGATTTCGGAAACAAAAAAAAATCCATTTTTTAAGTAACTTATCTATTGTATTTTTGTGTTTCTTGGCATCATTATACAGTTTGGCTTCTATGAAAACTAGAAATAAAATAAATTAAAATTGCTTCCGTGATATTTGAAAAAAAATTTCTCAATATCAGCTGTTTTTCAAGTAATTACACAATTACTGTTGTCCCAATAAAACCACCTGCGTTTTATTTTTCTAGCTTCTGATTTTTCAATATACATTTTATATTCTGTCGTCACAATTTGCCACATGTGTGACAGCCACAAAAAAGACTACTTCATCTAATTACGTAATGACTTTTTAATTACTGTCATGCTGTGATTCCAATATGAAATGGTCGTGATTAGCATCACACTGAGAACTTTACGATCGTGAATTGGTTTAAAATACTAATTTAAAACGAGAAGCGCCGGAAATTGCACTCAAGTTTTATATAAAAGAAAAAAAATGCACGCCAGAATTCGTATTTAGAGCTTTTTAACTTATCAGTCTAACCTATTTTTGTGTGATATGTATATTTAACTCCTTTTTAACCCATTCAGGGGCAAGAAATAGTTTTTCGGTAACGCTGAATTCACATTTGAAATTTAGGAAAAAATCTTTCTAAATAAAAGGAATCAATTTTTAAGTTTAATCCATCAAAGTTAAAAAGATAATACTTAGTTAAAAGTTTCTGGTGCAAATCATGATTAAAATTAGGTGGAATATAACACCGCCCCTCATGGGGTTAAGGAAATTTATTGTTCAAATTCGATTACACAAATTTGGTAGCAGTCAAATTGGCTGCTCTCGGCGCTTCTAGTGTTAATAATACTGTAACATGTAATGAATTAGTTATTTTTTACATCCCTTCAAATAGTGTGTAGATATTAAGACTGTAGTCATTAAAAGTGTTACTATCACTTCTGTTTCTTTAGACTTACTACAGCGCTTAAATTTTAGTTTAATATTTTTAAATTAATGCCAAAATAACTATAAAGCAATATAACAACCGAGAAAATAAATTACTGTAAAAGCACTTATTTTCGCGAGCCCGTTGTAATCGCGAAAATTTAAGCCTCGCGAAATATTTTTTTTTCGCCTCAAATAATAATAAAAAATCAGAAGTTTTTCACTTATCCAAAATCTAATGATTACAGTTTCTTAAAAAAAATTAAGTACAAAAATTTCTTGAATACTTACAACTATTTCTTGCATACTATACAACTATTTCTTGAATAAAAACAATAATACAACTAATAAGAACGCAGCTCATTCACTTACAATACTACCGCGTGTTGTTTTTAGAGCGATGGGGAGAATGGGAGGGGGGGGGGGTACTTTTCGGAGAAAAGGAAGTTTCTGAAAATGACTTTTGCAAAGGTTCTATTTAGGCAGTTTCGGGATTTTTCAACTTTCCGTCCTGTTCATATAAAATTCGCGAAATCACCGATATCTTCATTTTCGCGAAAATTACGGCTCGCGAAAATAAGTGCTTTTAAGTAGTTGATTTTAATTATCATAAGAGGAATTATGTTTGAAGATGTTTCTATTTATTGCTGCCTAACCATTTAAGCGTTGCGGCCGATAAGGGTAGACTACTTTTTTAAATTGCAGATTGTCTGATTGCATCACTTTTTTGAAGTAGAAATATTCACCTTATTTAATGGAAGATAAAATGGCGCGAGAATAAAGCAAATTACACTATTTTAGAAAACACTGGTGGGAATCGAACAATCTGAATTATAAAAAAAGTAGCATACACTGCCTCTGAAAGTCACGGGCGCGAGAATTATCACTTTGAGTGCCACGTCAGTCACCGGTGACTGACACTGGACTTTCATTTTAAGCCGCGCCAGTCACCAGCTATTGACGGTGCAAAATCATGCCATGTATATTATAAAGCAGTAAGCCCTAAAAGTTCGTTCGATTGTTTTCAAAAACTTCTCAGTGGATTTCTTTGCAAATTGTATCATTCGATGGAGAATATTCCCCCGGTGGTTTATGAGTCAAATATACAGGGCAATGATTTTTGGTAATAAATTTCGTCTTTTATTGTTATTTTGAAGGAAAGGGTTGCCAGTGATTATATTTTGGCGAAAAGTTTGTTGATTAGAGAATTGAAATGGCTATATCCGTTAGACAAACACTTCGCAAATAAATGAAAAAAATACTGATATTTAATTTAAAAAGACAACAAAAAAATGTTTTAATAAGACATAATATTATAAAACGAAAATATTTAATTTAAACATGAAATAAATATTTGTAATGCTTAAAACATAATTTATTGTGAAATTATACAATTGATACAATATTTGGCAAATTATCGCCTGTCTTACGTTAAAAAAAGGAATCTGAAAATTTGATTAAACTAATTTTGAATTACATTTTTTTTCCTTTTTAGCTCATTTCTTTTTCCTTTTATTTAACTATTTAATCCACATGATGTGATTTACAGGAGAAATAAGTAGATGCAGTTGTAAAAGTTACTGTAATTGTGAGTTTCATATCATTTATTTCTTTACGATTTCTATTTTTCATTTGTAGTCAAAAAATTGTGATTTTGAGCCAAAAATGCATAAGCGTGACATTAGCTTGGGGATTTTCGCAATAATGGTGTTTTTTCAAGTGGACGAGATCAACATTTTCATTTTCGATAATTAATTATATAGATAACAGTCAATATTTTAAAAATGGAATCAAATATTTAAATTTTAGTTTGAATTTCTGCCGCACAGACATATTGTAAAATCCTTTCAGGCTGTATATTCAAGCGGACGCCATCTTGGATGTTTTGAGATTTCTTGGCGATTTTTTATTGACGATGTTTTGCATTTTATTTTCGTTAAGCCTTTCATGCGCATAAATCGCTGCTTGGCGACATTTATTATTTGGCGGAAAATGGATTTTCACGCCAAGAAAAAATCCCAGATGGCGGCCGCACATATGACATCTGTTCGTAATTTCATACTTTTAAAAACGTTTTTCGCCGTAATTACGGAAGCATGTGATTTTTATAGACTCCAACTCAGGTCGCCTATATCCCTCGTGCAGATAATTGGCCGTCATAAATACAAACAAACCAACTCAGGTCAATGAATATTATCCTTTTTTTCTTTTTGAAAATATTTTTGTTTATTTAATATTTCTTTCGCCATAACGCCAATTTCACGTACAGGAAGATCCCCAGTTTCAAAATTTAGGAACTGAAAATTATTCTTAAAGAAATGTATGGAATAATGTGTTATTACTATAAAAAAATTCAACATTTTGAAATAAAAATTGCTTGCTGAAAAAAAAATTGACAAATTTTACTGGAAATTATAAACAATAAGCTCAGCCAAAAATATCGTATTTCAATTTAAATATCTAAAATTATTTTTAAGTAAAGGGCGATGTAAAAAAATTGTTGTATCGAGATAATGAATTTCTGAAATAAAAATAAAAACACATTAATATTGTTTTCAATACAACGAACCAGTCCTACAATTTCTGCGTTTCAAATTTAGTCAAATTGTATAAAACTACAGATATTGAAAATAAAATGAAATCACGCTTTTCTTCTTCTTTATACTTGTTTATTTACGTATGTATACCAATTATTAATTTCTTTACGCACGTGATATTTGTTCCTTTGATTAATTTCATTAAGTTCCTTTTCTTATTATTACTATCAACGATTTCATGAATAACTAATATTTTTCATATACTTAACATGTGGAATAGAAAATATGATTTTAATTGTTTACAAATATAAATAGTATATAAAAACATTTTAATGCGTAATATTCAGGTGCAAAGCCAGTCACTGTAATTTCGACGAACGGTAATTCATGACTTCTTTAGTTCTAGAAAATTTTTAAAACTGAGATAGAAAAGGCGAAGTTTTCAAATCGGAAATATAGTGGGATGTATCACCATGGCATCTTTCTGGTTACACCATTGGTAAATATTGATAAAAATGAGAAAAAAAAAACATCCAAACGTCTCTAATTCAGATTAAAATCATCAACAGGGTAAACATAAACAATGGAAGATTTTGAAACAAATTCTTATAATTTTATTTTTGTAATGAATATAAATATTAAAACTAGACACCGGAAAATATTTAGTAAACAATAGTAAACTTAAAATATAATATTTAACTGTGTAAGTTCTACTCCTCTTGAAGATATTAATCAAGTTACCTAAGTGTCCCTCCGAGGCCTTAGAGTTTCTGGAATTTTAAAGCAGAATTCTCGCTTCGTTTGTAGGCTTTCTTCAGAACATGAAAAAATCTGATCTGCTACAAAGTTTGTTAAGGATATGTTCTATAGGAAAAATGGAAGGCGAAATGTAGTCTGCGATGAATAAAGTGTTTTTTTTTTTTTTTTTAATCTTTTCAATTACAAGAAAACTGTAATTAGAGACATTTCAAATGAATTTTCATTCTTATACACTGCTCAAAACAATAAAGGATATTTGAAGTTTTATATAAAATAAAGATATAAACGAATTTTTTTTTGCCGAAAATAGAAGAAGAGAATCACAAATGCAAATTTTTCTGGTTTTCAAACTGTGGAGTATGCAAATTTTGAGTTCGACGTCAAAAACGTCGCTTCAGCGGCAGCGAATGAAATTTGACTTTCAACTGGATAAAAGAGAATGAAGACAAGGATGATCGGCATACAGTGATTGCTTTGTTTCGATGAGTACGATGTCTCAGCGAAGTCATTTGACAGATTCAGAAGCTTTGAGAATTGTTGGTAGGTTAGAAGGGAGCCAAACTCAAGCCGAAGTAGCGCAAGCCATTGGAGTATCACAAAGTGTCATTTCCAGGATCTGGAACCGTTTTTTGGAGAGTGGATGTGCAGGCCGAAGACCAGGGCAAGGTCGTAGACGGAAAACAACGCCCAATGAAGATCGGTATTTAGCGTTAACAGCTCGGAGACACCGAACCATGAACGCTACTCTTCTCCAACAACACCGTCGCTCGGCTACAGGCACCACGATTTCAACTCAGACTGTCCGAAACCGGCTCCATGCTGTAGGTCTGTATGCTCGCCGACCGATGGTATGTGTTAGATTAACATCAAGGCATCGTCGCGACCGCAGGGAGTGGGCAACCGAGCATGTCAACTGGAGGAGAAATGAATGGACCAATATTCTGTTTTCTGACGAGTCCCGTTTTTCTGTGCATCCGGATAATAGGCGTATTTTCATCTGGAGGGACCGTGGCAGTAGGAATAATCCTGCGTTCGTGCACGAAAGTGTCAGATTTGGCGATGGAGGAGTGTTGGTGTATGGTGGCATCTCCATTGACGGGCGCACTGACCTCTACATCATTCGAGATGGAGCTCTGACTGGTCGTCGATATAGGGATGAGATCCTCAGACCTATTGTAGTCCCTTACGCTGCAGCAATCGGAGATAACTTCATTTTAATGGACGATAACTGCAGGCCACATCGTGCAAACCTGGTGGAGGATTTCCTTTTCGAGGGAGGAATCGTTCGAATGGAATGGCCAGCGTGTTCTCCAGACATGAATCCAATCGAGCATGTTTGGGACGCTCTAGGAAGACGAGTTTATGGCCGCCAACAACCCCCACAAACTCTCCAAGAACTGGAAAGAGCTCTTCTGGAAGAGTGGGGCAGAATACCCCAACTCGTCATTAATAGCCTCATTGAGTCCATGCCTCAAAGGTGTTCAACGTTGCTGGCCACCCGTGGAAACCATACTCCCTACTGAAAATGATTTTCTTTGAAGAAAACACCTTTTCTTATTCTTTTTTTCTCATATGCACAAATTGCGTTTTTTCCCTTTAGTACACAAATGCGCAATAAAATGCATTTTTTTCTGCCAAACATGTGTAATTTATTCTCATATAACCTACTATGTCTGTCGACCATGTATCAATCAGCTAAACAGTTTACCAGATACAAAATCCACTTAAAACTGCAATATCCTTTAATTGTTTTGAGCAGTGTATTTCTATATCATTATAAAATATGTAGTACTAAATTGGCAATGTCGTACTAGATTCGCTGCTACATGTAATTTTACATATGCATTTTGAAATTTCGATTGCGTTATGATCTTCGAATGTCTGCAGCCTTTTTAACCCTAGATCTACCGGGAATTTTATTCAAGTTTTAATAAAACGTTCTACACCAGAATTTTTATTTAAAACTATTTAACTTATTTATTTACCTTATTTTTGTCTGGTTTATATACTTAGTTTATTTTAAAGAAATTTCTGGTTTGAATGAATATTTTGTATGTACCTGTCGGGTCCAATGGACCCGTCTGGTAGACGGAGGGTTAATTATTTGTTTACAAACCGAAGGCATTTTTTTCAAATACTGTTTTATTATAGTACAATAGAATTGCAATGCATGCGCCTGCCATATACCACATTGCTCAAAGATTTATTGACGTAAGTATTTGGAAATTAAACATTATTTATAGCAATAAAACTGGCAACATACAGAGCTTGCATTTCCCAAATCGAAAGTTTTGCTTAAAATTTTCCTTAAGTTACTCGTAAAGAAATAATTTAAAAATTAGCTAGTATCCCGACGAATATAATAAAAAATGTTAAATTTATGCGATCACTACATTATCGAATCTGAAAAGGGAACAGAGGACTCAAAAATGAAAACATTTTCAGCGTTGCCACGCTTTAGGGAATTTTCCAGTCGAAGTATCAATATTTTTTTAATAAAAAATTACTAGATTAAATGCACGAAATTACGCCTTATTTAAATAGAGATTCTCTGTAAGAAAGTACTGGTGCCGAAGAATTTCCTCTTCTGGAAATTCCCTGAAGCGTGGCAACCCTGATTTTGTTTTCTCTACCCTACTGTCGCAGCTTTATACTTGTTATAAATATACATATATATATACACTTGATATATCATAACTGCTAACTTTTACCGCTTTTTCGTTACCACTAAATTTTAACAGAAATGTTTGTATTAATTTATCGACAGATTTCGTATAATAAGAGCACATTTACTATTAAATTTTAGTGGTGAAAGAAAAGCGCAAAAGTTGGCAGCTATGATATATGAAAATTTCGATAGTATATATACAGCAGTCTTCCGCTTAACCGCCCTAAGCGGGACCGAGGATTAGCCGGTTTAAAGAAAAACCGGTTAAAGCTGAGAAGTAAAAATAAAGATAAAATAAGCAGCTGCGTAATTTAATTAATTAAACACGTAAGATGCATTTAGTTTTTCAATGTGTGTAGTTTTTAAAAAATACATACTTTCTATATTTTGCGAAATGAATACTAGTTATAATTAACAAATTTGTAAGAAAAATTATCACTGATAACAAGTAATGAAAAATATTTAACACATATTAAATTGTTGAAAATCATGTCACATATCCTTATAGGAAGTTGAAATTGTTCTACATTATGTATATTTAAAATAATCAACCATAAAGAAATCAGTGACCTTCTTCTGTTGAAGGCAAGATGCCCGATATTTTGCAGCATAATTTCGCTATCACTTTAACATCATAAGTTTAACCGAGGAAGTTGCTAGCAGCTGCTGAAAATAGAGTCGCGCCAACTCTAATGCTTTTATTCCTTCCGTATGAGGAATTTTAGCAGTGCCAACTTCAACTGGATCATCATCAGGATCGTCTTCGTATTGAACAACATCAAATACAACCCTAATTATATCCTCTTCAAATAATGTTTCATGCTTGAGATCTTTATCAGTCTCAAACAACTCGTATACATCTTCTACGGTGATCTGTTGCATCTCGTAAGCTTTTTAAATGTTTGTACAAAACAGTTTGCAGATAGATCAGGCACTATAGATTTCTACTTATGGGGTGGGTTTAGGGGGTTCACTTTTGGTCATTAAAAATACAAAATCTCAAATCTCCCTGGGGGACATCTCATTGTTCCTGGGGGGAATGTACCCCCCCCCCCACACACACACACACACACATACCCTGGATTCGACACCAGTGAAGGTCAACGCGTACCCGTTTAGAACCTACGTTTTCCTTTCTGAATTTTGTCTCTTTTCCCTCGGAATTGCACTTCAAATCGAAAGCGCAAACTGAGTTCCCGAGGCCGTTATCCCTAAATTTTTCCTGATGTTGGGAAAAAAAATGTCGGCCGGTTAAAGCGGAGTTCAGATTATTATGAGGCCCGTTAAGAGGAGTACTACTGTATTTATTTTCATTTCAATTGCCATTAACGGCAGTAGTTTCTTGATTCATTTCGCGCTTTGTTCGACAACAACAATCGGATTCAAAAAGATTTTAAAACAGCATATTCTCCGAAAAAATTCTAATTTCAATTAATTGGAAATATCTATTCATCATATGATCACGAATCATTAAAAATGTGAAAAACTAACATAGTTTCGCCCACTTATCTGGTCTGTTTTTCCCTTAAGAAATTCTAATTACATGAACCAGTTAGAGAATCTCTTCTGGTTTTACCATATATTACTTGGTTAGATAAGCATTATTGAATTTGCATGAGTTCGTATGAGGTTCACAGTCCTATAAGTGTTGTTTTACTAAAGAACGTCATTTGGGGTTAACATTTATGAGGGGATACAGGAATTGAACCACAAAGAAAATTTTTCCGTTTGTACGTCTTTCGTTTTCTTTCTTCTTGAAGATATTTATATGGTTCACAAATAGAAGGATAAATTCTCTGGTAAAGCGATCAAATTAGTCATAATATTTTCATAAATATTTGTAGTCTTTATGCACTGTTAAAAAGTTCAAAAACAAAGAAAAAAAACGAGACTCTTTCTAGATTAACAGTAGTTCTCGGTTAAATGCATTGGATTGAGTTTCTTGGCAATCATTTTACAATCATTTTCTTTTTCTTATATCAGATTCCCTGTAGAGATTTCTATGTTAAACTTAAAATTACACTATGTGCAAACTACTTAAAAGATAAGTGAATATTTAAAAAGATGCTAAATTACTTTAATATCCTTAGTACTTTCAACTATAAAACATAGTCTTCGTCAGAGAAATACAAAATACTACTGTTATTAAAGTCTTATTTTCAAAATTTACGTAGATGGTGTGGAAAGGAGCAAAAGTGGAAGTCAATTTTTAGATCCGGAAAACATTAAGAAAATAAATCCTCTATATCCATGTTTTATTTTCGAAATGTTTTCCGGATCTAAAAATTGACTTCCACTTTCACTCCTTTCGACACCATCTACGTGAATTTTGAAAATAAGACGTTAATAACAGTAGTATTTCGTATTTCTCTGACGAAGACTATGTTTTATAGTTGAAAGTACTAAGGATATTAAAGTAATTTAGCATCTTTTTAAATATTGTCTCATCTTTTAAGTAATTTGCACATAGTGTAATTTTAAGTTTAACTTTTTAAAGATGAATTAAGCATTTCTATTTACATATTTCCATAGATTTCTTTGTTTTTATTTATATATTTTTTTATTTTGTTATAACCTGTAATTCAATACAGATATTTTAAAAAAAAAGTTGCAATTTTATTAGAAACATTAAAGTAGAAAATTTGGTTAAAAATTGTTTTATTAAATATTAGAATATTTTAAAAAGTGATTCAGCGATTTTAGAAATTGTCCTCTCCTTTAAGAAGATTAAATGATTGGCTATCGGTAATTTTTGGTCATTTCTCCATATCTCAGCAACTGTTTTAGATAGCGGCATGATTTTCCGGATAACTGATCTATTAACACTAGAAAGACGACAAACGGTCATTTTGACCGCTACCAAATGAATATATTTCAGTTCGAACCAGAAATTTCTTTATAAAACGTGTTTAAATGATGCAAAGATAAAAAAAAAAAAGAAACTAGTTAAAAAAATAAGTTAATAATTAAAAATAAAAATTCTGGTGTCAAATATTTTTATAAATTTTGAGTAAAATTCCGCGTCTTTCTAGTGTTAAACATACTTAAACATGCAATTTATCGATTTTAGAAATTCCCACCTAAGAGGGTTTAATGGGGTGGTCACAAGTTTTACGTCATTTCGCCATATTTCAGCAGAAAATTTTGATAGTAGCGAGAAATTTCGGATAACAAATCTATTAACCCTTTGAGGGGCAAGCAATAATGTCTCTGTAATATTGAATTGTCACCGGAATAATTGAAAACTTTTAATTTACAATAAAGAAGAACACTTTTTCAACATTTCTCCCACAAAGTTAAAAATAAAAAATTTAGTTAGTTTCTGGTGCGAATCTTGTTTAAATTAGATATTTTACCGCAAGGGTTAAAAGAATAATTAAACCTATATTTCAGCAATTTAAAAAAACCCACCCTCTAAAGGGGTTAAAGGGGTGGTCGAAAATTATAGCACATTTCGCCATATCTCAGCAGCAGGTTTAGCTGCAAGCGGCAAATTCAAGATAACGAACCTACTAAAAAATAGTTAGATACAGTACATGTGTGATTTTAGAGGTATTTTGTCTATTATGTACTAACATCGATTTCAAAATGGATAATGTAAGATTGTATGAATAAGACAATAATAAAGTATATGTGATTAGATGTTAAGGATTTTTTTTTTCATCTTTGCGAGATATGTTTCGTTTGATTCAATATTCTTTCAGAGAAATCGACTAGCATAGCGGGCGAAGGTTGCTAGTTTATTTATATTTTTAGGTTCCGCCCTAAAAAATAAAAGCGGAACCATTATAAGATACCGTGTGTCTCTCTGTCCGTCTGTCACAGCCGTTTTTCTCGTAAATTACGAAACATCGAAAGTTCAAATTTAGCAGAAGTAATAAAGGCTATTGACTCACATATTTGTCGATTATTAACCATTCTCAAATATATTTTGGAAAAATGTAGGGCTAATTAATTTACTTGAAAATAAAAATCTTTTTTAGTACATTGTGTGAGGTACCATGTGAAACTTCTTTACTGAAATTAAAATTATGAAAAAACTAGCTGTAGTAGACGTTTATTTAAACCTTACAGGAAAAGTATAGCCATAACCCTAAGTCACATAGTTTTTGAGAAAATCGTATTTATCCGTTACACAGGAATTTCACTTTACGGCGCTCAGCAAGGGAGTTGAGGTACAGCTTCGAGAATACATAGTGTGGAAATCGGCTATCCCAGTCATGAACTCTTAATAAAAAGGAACTTACATGTCCTCAAAATGGTGAAGTTCCAACTGTAACTGCTTTCGCAGGGGTTGGTTACCGCTGGTGGAAACTTCCAATTGTAAACTTATATAGAAATTTTCTTCTTATTTTAACGTCTTATTGATGAGAAATTTCAGTCAAAAAACATGGCAGAAACAGATTTTTAATTTTGCTGGCGGCAGTTTACTTTGGCGGATGTCAGGCCCTGCGATTTCACCATATTTTGACAACCAGTGAAACAAACTGGCTGTTTTAAAAGGCAAACTCACACCAGTAAAATAAAATAGAAAATGTTACCCTATTTTTGAGAAAATATGTCCTTGAATAAAGCACTTATATAAGACGAAGTTTTCTATTCAGTTTTACTGGTGGGAATCTTGCCCCGGCGGTAATCATCCACTGTAGATCCGACTTTTAAAAAATCAGCCGCCATCTTGTGAACACCTCCTCAGTCACTTCACTCGCAATTGGTAGGCAGTACACAATATGTCTCCTCCTCTTTATTCATAACTCCATTATCCCAGTAATACTTAAAAAAGTGCTAAACTAGTAAATCTGCAGATCAGGAGCCTCAACGTCAGTTCTGCAAGTCATTGTTTTTAGACTCACTTTGGTAATATTCAGTTTCCTGCAAACCGCAATTTAAAATTTCAAATTATGTAATTATTTATAACAATAAAAAATACGAAGTTTTCAGACATTAGAAGCATTAAATTAAAAACGTTATGGAAGGATATTTCAAAATTTTCATGAGCTGTTAATTCTGGTATATTTTTTAAATAATAAAGTAGATTTCTTCAGGGGGGCTCCGCCCCCCTGAACCCCCGTGGTCTTATTAATTTACATACGTAACTTTTTATTGATTGCGCTAATGGTTAGCGCAAATCTTTACACTTCCGAACCTTATTTTTCAATACTGGTAACACAGAAAATGATTTACATTGACGCAATTATATTAAACGTTTAGGTTT
The DNA here is from genome assembly GCA_963932465.1 of Maratus speciosus. NCBI lineage: Eukaryota > Metazoa > Arthropoda > Arachnida > Araneae > Salticidae > Maratus > Maratus speciosus. The sequence goes on along the minus strand of OZ010791.1, from coordinate 602,698,068 downwards.
TATGAATGAAAATGTAATTTCCTTTAAAAATAAAATAATTTTCATTCATATTTTCTGAAATGAGGCGGCATTAAGAAGTAACACCCGTCAAAAAACATTTTTTCAGGCAATCTAGTTAATGCTTGGTTTTTAAGAATGAAAATATTTATTTCCCGACACAATGACGTCATTTTCGACAACGATAATTTTTCGGTGCATAATTTTGATATTTACTATATATTTGCTTTTCAAAAGTTGTTTTTTCTCATTGGAATTTTCGATTAAGAATTAACATTCCTGTTAGCTGTGTGCAGAGGATAAACCCTGAGATATTAGTAACATTTTTTTTTTAATAATAAGAATTAATATCATAACACAAGCCCCTTTTATTTCAACCTCAAAGCGTATTCGTTTTATTTTTGATATATGAGATCAAATTCACCTTCTTTTCGTATTTTCACTTTATTTCTAATATGAAGGCGTATTCATGTCTATTTTTTATTTCATTTTCCTCTCGCACATAAAAATCTTTCAAATCAAAATTAACTGTTTAGGATAAATTTTTATTTCGGAATTGAATTTTCGTGGCAAAAAAAAAAAAAAAAAAAAAAAAAAAAAAAAAAGATTGTTAAATTTCATAGCAAATGTCGATTTATTCCTTATGAAAATAATGAGCTTTTTAATTTAAAAGAAAAATATTTGAACAAAATAAATAGAACATAGCCTTTCTTTATTTCTGCGGTAAATTCCATCTATATGTAAAGACACAAAGGCATTAATTCGTCCCTTTTGACTTTGATTTAACTTCAAACAATTATAAATACTTTCACATTTACGATATTTTTAGGTGTAGTTCGCTGCTAGGTAACAGTTAAAAGATAATAAAAACAATTAAATATGTGCTTAAAAAAAAATTTATATTAAAAAAATATTTTATGTTATTGAAACACACATATAAAATCCCTCCATAAAAGTTATACACCGAATTTAAAAACTCTGACAAATGTATACACAAAATTTCAAACTAATATGAATAATGTATGGTTCTAATTAGGAAATTTCATCATCCTTAATTCAGCATTTAAATCCTTCAATCATATGAGCCATTTCTTTTCAACAAATAAAAATGAAAAAATCGTCTGAATTGCTATAGGAAAGCATTAAGTCGCAAAATAAAAAGTTCTATATATCCCGAACGAATGAACCAAATTTAACCAAAAACTATACAGCTAAATCCGGGGATTTCACCAACATGCATCCTAAATTTTAAGATAATCGGATGCTTTTTACGGCAGTTATCGCGGAACAGACAGACAGACTAACGGAAACCAAAACTTTTCGTGTCTCCACAGTAAGCCTTCACTGACGTTTCGGCAAAAAAAGTGCTAAACTATTGCATCCCTTAAATATCAAACGTTGCTGAAATCCGATGAGTCGATCACAGCGACATCTGCAGGATATTTTCTAAAGCTCCAAGACGATTTGATCTCCACGCTGTAATAATCATGGAACTATTAATAGAGAGGAACTGGCATATTCTAAAATAGTGAAGCTTCAACATTAACCCCTTGGGGACGAGCGACCGATATTCGTGCCGTGTAAGGTGCTCATAATCAGTGATTATTCTCTCCAGTGAATCTTTATTGTAAATTTTGCCTTATTTAATTCGAGCATTTTTCCGATTCAATTAGGAAAAAAATTCTGTTTTTAAAAACCGGTGATAAAAAATTAAAAATTCTGCAAAAGACGATCGTTCCGATGGGGTTAACAGCTTTCGCCAGGGCTGATTACCTCCGGTGAAAACTTCCACCAGTAAATTTATAAAGAAACTTTCTCCGTATTTAAAGACCTTATTAATGCAACATTTCAGTAATAAATAATCACAGAATCATATTTTAAATTTTACTGGTGTAAGTTTACTTTTACGGTAGTCAGACCCTTCGTTTCCGACATATTGTGACAATCGGTGAAACAAACTTACTGTTTTACAAGTCAAACTGACTCCAGTAAAAACAAATAGAAGCTCTTACGATATTGGTGATAAAATAGTTCCATGAATAAGAAGCTTAAATAAGGCAAAATTTTGTATTCAATTTTACTGGTGGGAGGTTCGTACTGACCGTATTCAGAAACTGTAGATTCGATTTAGAAAAAGCAACCTCCTCAGTTACTTCACTCGCAACGGGTAGGCAGTACACTATATGTCTATTCCTCTTTATTCATAACTCCATTTTAATAATAGGATGTTTACTTTGAAATTTGAAAATATATCGCTGATGTCGCTGCAATCGGTTTCCTGGATTTCAGCATTATTACACATTAAAGGGATACAACTTTTTAGCGCTGTTTGGATAGCAGATTTCCACACTATATATTCTAGACGTTGTAGTTGAAGGATGCTCGAATTATCTATCATTGAGGAAGTAAAAAAGGATTGTTGTTAATAATTTTCGAAGAAAATTGTCCGTAAGTAGCCAAGATATTAACCTTTAAAAACATGGACGGTTTGGACATGCATAAAGACACGGACAGAGTACTCTATACGCCATCGGCTTTCAAAGTCTAGATAACAACGTTTAATGATATATTTGTATAATGGAATGCCCAGTAGTAGTATAAAAGTAACAAACGTCAAATTGTTAAAAAGAAACTAATTTAATTACAAATTATTACGTAATTACTTTGGGATTTATAACTGGTTTGCATTGAGTGGCGCCACCAATACGCAACCCGTGTCTTTAAAGGTTAATTAAAAACCTATCAGGAAAATGGCGGTCGTACCAAGCCGGCATTGCAACATTCTAACCTCCTTTCGAAGCGCTTATCAACGTTTTTTTTGGGGTAATATTACAGTTACTAATTAATATATTTATTGTACGAAATCCTTTGTGCGTGAGTAATGTTCGCACTTCACAGATTTTTTACATGAACTTTAACTAGACTGATGTGTCAATTCCCAAACTTTTTTCTATCTCGTACAAGTAATACTTCAATAAGCAATTTTTTTTAGCTATGTATTTTAAGAACAAACACATGTGCGTCACTGTACGAGAATCCAGCGCAAAACTCAGCGACTTCGATTTCCGTTTCTAATTTCTCTTTCATTTTGTTATTCTGAGTAAATGCGAGTTAATCCTCTGACTTTGACTATTTCGATGGCAGCTCTTGGAGGCCTGATTGATTTAGACTATTATTAAGATTAATGATTCTAAAGAATTTTGTCTTTTATTTAATTTTCTTTTCTTTTTGGTCTTTTAAAATTTGTCTGTACTAATCTATTTATGTACTTATATATTATTCAAATAAAAAAAAATAATTTTTAATGAATCAGTTTAATTTAATAATACTCCATAGATTTAACTATTAATTTAAGTATATTCTAATACATTGTGATAATTGAATTCTAATCAATTGTGATTCAAATGTTAATGTAATGTCGAACTACTGATTTAAATGATGTTTAGTTAATTAGTTTGCTTATAGTTTATTAATTTCCTGTTAAGTTTTTTAAAACATCCATTTAATAAACTTTATTCACTTTAATAATATTGTCATTTTTCTTCAAATAATGTAATCTGGGGTATAAATATTTAGAAAATTATGTTTCAAGTTTAATAAATAATTATTTATTAGACTTTTAAATATTTTTCCAAAACTATATTAATATATGCCCAGATAATACAAAGATATCGCCCAATGAATGTCCCATTCAATTTTGCTCAATATTTCGGAAGTCGCTGAATGTCGTCAAACTTGCAATATCTTCCGATATACACAGATATAACTTAAAATATGTTTTTAAAAGAAAACATTCAAACGCGTTTTTTTGCATTATTTATAACATTTTAGTACCGAAATACTAATCTAAACAATAAAATTTAATAAGTTTATAGTTTTCAGAAAACTTGATTTTTAAAAGTCTTGTTTTTAATATTTGATTTACATTGACCAATGCTGTAAAAATGATATTACTATTTCAACATTCAGGGATATCTATTGACCTTTAAGAAACAATATCGCTTTCAGACATTTCAAAATATCTGTTGACATTCAGTCAGTATATCTGGAGAAGTTTGTAATCTGGATCAAAGTGAAAGTAAGGTTCTGAAGGACCACCCATTTTTACAGTTTTCTTCAAAGAGTAATTATTTCATGGAGTCCACTGGCGTGAAATTTCCATTAAATGGAAATTTGCTGTGGAAATCTATAATTATTTATATATATAAAAAAATGAAAAATTTTACATAGAAATCTATAAAGATTTGTTTTCGAAAATTTTCCTTAGAACAATTTATACAGGCATTTTCAGAGATTCCAAACGAAAAATGCTTGAAGAAGAAATCTAAAAAGTATTTTAAAAATAATGTAGAACCTAGAACGATGGTAAAATGTAACTGTTAATTTTATAGAAAACTTAAAGATGCATATAAACTACCCCCCTTCCCCCCACACACTAAAAAATAAATAAATAAATAAGATAAAAGAAACTTGAGGCTCTCTAAGCATTTCGAAATTTGATTTTATAGAATCTGTATGGACCAGGGTTGCCAGTTTGGCCTCCAACTTTAATCCGAAATTTCAAATTCATAACGTAAATTTCGAAAAAGGAAGAATTATGTCAGCCAGGTATCGTCCGGGTATCTTAGCCTTTTCCGGCGCGGAGTAATTCTGCTTATAAACTGATGAAATAATGGACTGACACCAGAATTTATAAACGAATTTATTAGAAAATACGAACTTGCATATTTTCACGTATATTATAAATAGAAAATTTCAATGAAATATTCCTGGTGCCATTAGTCAGTTTTGGAATTAAAATTAGGAGTCCTATTTTAAGGACACCGCCCTTGAAATGGTTAACAGGGAAAGAATTGGCACGGCGCGCCAAATATCTAGGTTCGATTCCTGTTCTGGACATTTTTCGCTCTGTTGGAATAAACTTCAGCTGTGCTACTCTAGCCTTGAATATGAAAATATTTATATACTTTATGTTATCGCTGAACAGGTGAGCAGCATTGAGGTGTTTTCTATCTGATATCAGCTTAACGCTCAGCCTAGGAATTGAAATATCTTATGTTTTGTGAGCCATTGGGATAAGTTAAACTGTAGATTAGAACTGCTTAAAAGAAAAAATAACAAATTTAATGAAAAAATATATATTTAAAGTATAGAAAAGTATTAAAGTTAAAAATTAAGTTAAGACTTAAGATGAGTAAAAAATTGATAAAGATCTTGAAGAATTATAATAAATGGTCTAGCTTTACTTAAAAACTACTATATAAAAAGAGAAGAATTAAAAAGAGAAAAAAGTTAGCACTGTTCAGAGTTACTCTCGACAAGCTTGGGCAGGAAAAGCTGTAAAGGAGGCAAGAAAAGCCACATTAACAAAAAAGGCACTAATCAGGGTCAGTCACTTTTTCCCTATATATTTCAATATAGAGAAGATATGATTTTTTTCTAATAAGAAGTTATAAAAAGGTTTTAAGTATAGATATAATAGACAAATAGAAATCTTACAGTGGTGTACCCAGAGATTACTGGGTGTCCATAATTATGGAGAACCTGGGGTGTTTACGAATGTGTTTACTCCAAGTTAGACGGCGGTCGAGGACGACCCCAAAATATTTTGCATCGTCTGACCATGGGATAGCAGCATTATTGATCATTATTCTATTAGAATATGATAGTTTGCGGGAGAAATATACTGCCGATAAAATGTTATAGCTTTATAGAGGTTTTATTTTCATTAATTAGGACGCGCCATAACGTACACCAGTTCATGAATTTGTCGATGTGAGTCTGCAGGTACCTGTAAAGACTGTACGAGTGGAGGTGAGGTGTAAATGCAGGTGTCGCCCGCATAAAGAGCGAGATATGTGTGCAGAGAGCGTGGGATGGCGTTAAAGAATATGTTAAATAATATAGGGCCCAACACGCTCCCCTGAATGATGCCTCTAGGATGAAAAAAATAATATAAAGAATGTTGTTTAAGCGGACGCGAAAATGCAGTCGCAAATGTACGAGTATATTAAGTGTATAAGTCTGGGATGAAATCCGAGCTGAAATAATTTGTATATGAGGCCCTCATGCCAGACTTTATCGAATGTCTTCTCGACATCAAGAAACATGGCAGCTGTAGGAACCTTCGCATTGAATTTCTCACTTAGAAATTCAACAACTCTAAGTAACTGGTGTTGTGCTGAGTGTTTTGGGCGAAAGTTGAACTGCTCAGGCATAAGGATGTTGTTTTTCTGTATAAAGATCTGTAACTGGATGCGAATGACGCGTTTCACAACTTTACTGATAGAATGTAAATTATGTGATCGTTAGTGTCCAAAGCGATAGAAGTAAGCGTAAAAACTTAATACTGGAATCGGGCGTAAATTAACACAGTTGCGCCATCTTGTGGACCGGGTGATAATCCACATACGCGGGCTTTTAGTGTGACGTCATATATGACAAGATACCTATCATCTACCATATTTTCTTAATCTTTAGTCACTCATGATACTGAATTTTGTTTACCACATTTACTGCAAGATAATGACGCAACGACAGAAGCGTCCAGATGCACCTGACACCACAAAGTTTTCTTCGCCTTTTCTGAGATATTTCAGCTTCTAATCAAGGTGAAAAAAACTTTAAATTTTAGTGGTGTGAAGTAAGAAAACAGTTAGACATGTTCCTGTAGTTTAACCTCGTCCGCTACGTGGCGTGCTACCTTGATTGATGTGACCTCTCCTTTAATCTTGCGGTTACCTCTCTTATTTAAGATAGGACGCTTACTTATATCGCTTCGGTTAGTGTCCCTTATTAAATAAAGCATAAAATACTGTTCTTTATTTCTGGTATGAACTCGAAATTCCTGAAAATAAAATTGAGTTCAAGTTGGCAACCCTAGTACAGATATTTCTACAGTAGCTCTATAAATATTTCTTGACGCATTCTATACAAGCTTTATATAAAATTCCATACATATTTTTACCAAAGCTCAATATCATTTCTATAAATATTTTTGTAGAATCTGTACAGACATTTCTGTTAAACTTCTACAGCTATTTCCATAGGTTTTGGTTATAGAAATTATAATATAAGCTTATAGAAAAACTGACCACAATTGTATAGGATTCTATAATCTAAAAATCCGATATCCTGTTCCGAAAAAAATCGCGAGTTTATTGGCGATCAATGTTTCGATGCTGCGATTTTTTCGCGTTTGGCAGGATGATTTGGTAAATTTATAAATAAAATAAAATATAAATAATATAAATATAATGTAAATAATACTCCTAATATTATATTAAATATTGAATATTTTTATCATTTTTTCATATTTTAATTTAAAACCACGATTTTTTCCCCTAGGGCGAACATTTACACTAGTTTAATATAATATCAAGTAATTAGCAATGAATGCGGTTGGAAAAATTGTCAATTTAATGAATAATGTCTAACTGTTCATGTAATTGAAATCTTTTTTCTCCCTTTTTGTTAACAAGTTTATATTATAAACATTAAAAGTATTATTATTATAATTTTTGTTAAAACTAAAAATTAGTAATTTATTCATAAAATTATGTCTTAAAATAGTATAAAAAAATTAATGCATGCATTCAACTAAAAACTAAAAGTCGCAACAATAATTGAGATGTAATGTTGGGATAAGCTCTTAATGAAAATTTTAAATGGACATAATAATATCCATTTAAAAGGTAAAAAGAATTATAGTTAATCAGTTTCTCCTTCCATTGTATAAATAGAATAGCTCGTACATGAGATCAGGTTTATTCAGCTCGTAAAATGAAAACCTATTTATAATGAGACTTTTAGCAGCTAATTTTCAATAATTACGTACTTATTACAAGCATTGAAGTATTTATTAGAAAATAATATATAATATATGCTTATAAACTTAAAAATTCTTTGCTAATTAATTTTAAATATAATTAAAATACTATACGTGTCATCAGGATAATAATATGTTACTTTTCAAAATTTATTGGCCATAGAATGAGAAATGTAATTTTGAAAATGAACTGTTATAGTATAATAAGAACAAGAAAATGATTAAAAATGTTTAGAAATAAAAATTAAAATATTCTGAAGACATATCTAATCAGTTTATTCTTTAAACTATTTCAATATTAATTTAATTTGATTCCATCGAACAGAAATTTATTTTGTATATCATTGTGAACATTTATTTTGAATATCCTTTTCAATTATAACTAATTAAAATTAATGAGCTGATCTTATCAATAATTCGCTACATTTTTAATTTTTCAAAACGTACACTTTGAGTTTAAAATTTGCTTACTAAACAAATATTGTAAGTTTATTTTAAAACAATGCCTAATTAATAGAAATAAGAGTATCCTCCAAAATTAATGAACCGTATTAAGAGCATTATTTATGAAAATAAATTAATAAAACGAATGAAAATAAACTTTTTATTGATGTGTAGAATACTTTGTTAAATACAGAATGTGGCTTAGGTCCGTGATGGGCCGATTCGAGATCGTTTAATCCATTTATGCCTAAATTTTTATTTCATCAAATTTGTTTGTAAAATCACTTCAAAATGATACAAAATACCAAGGAAAATTACGCTACAAATGTTTTGTGTTCATTCGATATAATGTAAACGTACTAAATATGACAATATGCATAATACACATAATAATATAATATGCATATTTATATACTTTGCCTAAATTTATGTAAAATAAGCTTTTAAGTAGTATAACTTGTATAGTGTTTTTATGAACTACTAAAAAATATATTTACCGCTTTAGGGAGACTGATAGCATTATAAATATTATTAATAATAAACTAAGAATAATCGTATTTGGCGCTTAATAAATGTATTTCATATTCATCTTGAAAAGGACTTTACATAAATAATTACCTTCTAAATGGCTAATAAAAATATGTACTCATTCGTCTGTCGACCTATATTTTGTACGTTACAAAAATGCATAAAAAACAGGCTTGAATTTCACAATTTAAAAAAAAATACCCATTTCAAAGAAGTCTACAAGCTAAGATTATGACAAAATGTAAACGTACTAAATATGGGAATATCCATATGTGGAAAAATGCATAATTATATGTTTTGTCTAAATTTATATAAATTGAACTTTTAAATTGTATATTATATACTATAATTAGCATTCTTATGAACTATTAAAAATATATATTTATTTCTTTACAGAGGCTAATAACGTGATAAGTATTATTAATATTAAATTAAGAATAATCGTATTTGAGTCTAGAAAACAATTTATTTCAAAATCATCTTGAAAAGGACTTTTCATAAATAACTGTCCCCTAACTATGGCTAATCTACCCATATGTGCCTAGCACTCTATATTTTGTACGTTACAAGCATGCATAAAAAATAGGATTGAACATATAATTTCTCATTTAAAAAAAATATATATACAGGGTGTTCCGTTAAAGGGGTCCAATATTAATAGGGGTAATAGAGGAGATCACATGGAGCATAAATCAGTATATAAAGCCTGGTCGGATCTCAATAGTTTTCAAGTTACAGCAAATAGAATGAAAATTCGGAAAATTGTAAAAGAACCCTCATTGCTAAACTATCGATAATGCTACATAAAAACGAAGCACATATTTAGAAAGAGCAGAAAAAAACCTACAAAATGACATCAATTGTACTAAAATAGCAATATTTATTGACGAGTTACAAGCCCTGAAACAGTGAAAAAAGTACGAAATCCAATATACATCAAAATAGTTAATCGTTAATTCCAAAAAGACAACTCTAGCTACAACAAGGAAAATGTAGTAAAATTTGGTCCATTCCGAAAACTTTCGAAAAAGCTTACAATGAACCATATCGGTTTAATTGTGTGAGAGAAATTAATCAGTTTCTTAGTTACAACTCCGCTTTCTTTGACACTAGCAAAGGTTAAACTCCGCCCATCACGATTGGAAACACCGCCTTTTTAATTACTCTCAACTATACATTTTCGATCATGCTTCTTCTGAGATGCAACAGTTTTAATTATTCAACAGTTGAATGAACCTAAATAACTTTACAATAATAGTCTACATTTTAAAGTGGTATTTTATTGATATAAAGCTTAAGTTAAATTCTTTAAAATTAAACTGGTGGTGAAAATTCGGAAATAATTAAAAATATTGCGATTTGTAACTATGCAAGAAGTTTCAGTACATGTTTTACATGGACAATTATTGTATGTATATGTGCATCATAATTTATGATAGGAAATAATGATAACAAATAGCATAATAATTTTATTAATTATAAATTTAAAAAAGACACTAAATTTTAAATTAATTCATACAAACTTTGTAATTTACAATTTGAGTACACCACAGTCTGTGACTTACAAAATACTGTGCCAAAAAGTGTTGAAAATAAAAGAAAAATGACAAATAAAGAATTACATTCCACGTACTTTATGACATATGTGAAGCATAGTCTTCTGGCCTGCGCTGCACAGTTCAATGTCGGAAGGCAGACGAACGGACATTATTATAATAGGTGTTCGAAGTTGCGCCCATTAACAGAATCGCACAGCCGACAGCGACGTCGTAAAGATTGGCGAACATGCCGAAAAACTCAGACGGAGTTGGGAATGTCTCCTGCAGCGACAAAGATTCGCGCTAGTAAATCCTCCGGTGTATCCACAGGCGTTTCATACACCAGCGATTTAAGGTGTCCCCAAACAAAAAAGTCTAACGGATTGAGGTCTGGAGAGCGTGCAGGCCAAGCAACAGGTCCACTGCGTCCAATCCATTTCCCAGGATATGTTGAATTGAGGTGATTGCGAACACCTATGAAAAAATGTGCCGGTGCGCCATCGTGCATAAACCACATATTGTGGCGCAATGTTGCTGGCACATTTTGCAGTAACTGCGGTAAGATATCCCGTAGGAAAACCCAGTACGTACTGCCATTGAGTACATCTGGCAGTAAATATGGTCCTATGAGATAATCGCCGAGGACACCTGCCCATATGTTCACACTGATCTTTTGTTGTGCGTTCGACGGGAAAACAGTTTGCGGATTTGTATATGACCATGTGTGCATATTGTGCGTGTTTACCACGCCCTCTCTCGTAAATTTTGCTTCATCAGTAAATAAAATATTTTCCAGAAATTGTGGATTATTTTCTGTTACATTAAGCAACCAGCGTACGAATTCTGTCCGCTGAGCACAATCTGTTACTGATAACAGTTGTACCCGCTGCACATGAAAGGGGTGCATGGTTTCTGCACGCAGAACACGCCACACACTTTGGTGAGAAACACCGACTTCAGACGCAGCAGCTCGTGTACTCGTGGAGGGGTTATCTTTAAAAATATTCAGTACATCTTCTTCCATTGCAGGTGTTCGTACATGTCGAGGTTTCCCTGCATCAATGCTTGCTGTATTAAACGATCCAGTCTCCCGTAATCGTCTATCGATTTTTATGAAGAGTTTCGAACTTGGGCAACGTCTCCTTGGAAATTGCTCACTGTACATGCGCTGTGCTAGACATGCATTTCCATGAGCTTGCCCGTACATCAGATGCATGTCCGCATATTCTTCGTTAGAGTATTCCGGCATAATTATTATACATCAACTTACTGCAATCCCACTTACAACAGCCTCCCTTTAACATAACGCCCACTGATGACTGCTGTTTTATTACACTTTTCTTCCTATACACATAGAAAATTTGCATAAAAAGTACTTCTTCTTCATCATCCTGAAAGTTCATGGAGGAAACGCAGCAGTCACGGAGTTTGCTTTAAGACAAGGCGAGAGCTGCAAAATATGTCATTCACTTGACCAGACTGAATAATGAAAGGGTATTGATAGAGGTTGATCAGAAATGTATAATTGAAAGATATTAAAACGGGGTGTTTACAATCGTCATGGGCGGAGTTTCGCCCTTTCCGATCGTGCAACAGTACAGAGTTGTAACTAGGGAACTGCTTGATTTCTCCCATACAATTAAACTGATATGGTTTATTGTCAGCTTCTTCGAAAGCTTTCGGAATGGACCAAATTTTATAACATTTTCCTTGATGTAGGTAGAGTTGCATTTTTGGAATTAACGATTAACTATTTTGCTAAATATTTGATTTTGTATTTTTTCACTGTTTCAGAGCTTGTAACTCGCCATTAATTCTCAATATTCTAAAACAACTTATGTCATTTCGTAGGATTTTTTCTGCTCTTTCTAAATATGTGCTTCGTTTTTATGTAGCATTATCGATAGTTTAGCAATGAGGGGTTTTTTACAAATTTCCGATTTTTCATTCTATTTGCTGTAACTTGAAAATTATTGAGATCCGGCCAGGCATTATATACTGATTTATGCTCCGTGTGATCTCCTCTGTTACCCCTATTATTATTGGACCCCTTTAACGGAACACCCTGTATACAATATATACCACACAAAAATGAGTTTGACTCGTAATTTAAATAGTATTTATTAAAAATATCTCTTTAACACCTAGAGAGGCGGTGTCATATATCCCATTCGGGACCATAGTGCATATATGCTCCCTGAAAAAGTGCTTAAACGCTTGAGTTTCATGCTAGTAAAAAAGAAAACTAAAATTGATTTTTTTCATTACGACATTTTCGTGATTTATAAAGTTAATTCAAATAATTAACAAAAAGTGGTGCCAAACGAATAAAATTCGTGTAAAAGATGCCCGTCTTTCACGGTATATGGTATCCCACCTACGATTAATGAAGATTTTCACCAGAAAAATTATTAAAATATTTTCTCTTCTTTTTCTATTTTTGCATTAAACGTTTTGGAAGATTCCGGTGTAAACTCGACATTACAGAAACACAATTGCTTGCCCCTGAAAGGGTTAACCCTTTCGTGGGCGATAAGATAGATATGTCCCACTTAATTTAAATTAGCAAATGCAACAAAGACACCATAAATTTTAAACAGAATTTTACATTTTTAATGTATTTGAAGAAAGAGCTTTTACTTATTGTAAAACAAATTTGTTCGTAAAACCTGATATCATTCAATCATTTCGACATTTTAGCAACTAACGTCTTTCGCCCATGAATAGGTTAAAGTAACTACATACCAGAAAATACGAACAGATTTTTCTGATTTAATGAATAGCAGCACTGAGACACTTCGTGATTACTTCAAATATAATTTATTTTTTAGAAATTTCCTGTGCGAGTTCGGAATTTCTGAATAAAAATGGAAGCCAAACTAGCAACCCTGTAGTGTTTCATTCAGTATGGAATATATTTGAAACAAAATGATACAACCTAATAAAATATTTAAGGTTAGTTGGGGTAACTGGACCCACGAGGTAACTGGGCCATAGGCTATTTTATAAAAAACTGTTGATGTTTTTAAGTTTTAGCTTTTGTGAACAATGCACCTTAATCTTTACTTCCTAAAACAACGTGTGTCAACTCAATCATAACTCTCACTTTGCTGTGGTAGGTTGTCAAAAATTTACGTTTCTGTTTTTAAAAACAACGTCAATATGGTTGAACTTCCTCGGCTTTTTATTAAAATACTGTAAGTACTTTTATTAAACTTTTTTTTTTTTTTTTTAAGATTAAGCATATAACTACATTAATATTATTAGGTATCTATACATATTTACTCCATGTTTCAAATGTAAGCCCGATGTCCCTGTTACCCCATAAATTTTTCACGAAAAGGGGTAACTGGGACATGTATCCGGGGTAACTGGACCATGCTCGATCCAGTTACCCCAATAGTTATAAATAATTTTTTTGAGTTCTCTTACTACGGGAAATAAATTTCTCCATTGTTTTTTGCTCACAATAAAGAAATTTATAGAATACCTTATTAAAGTTACGTAATAAAATTAAAAAAAAGCATATTGGGTGGTATCAAACCAAATTTCTTGACCCCTTGAGAGGCGGTGATGCCATTATGGCATCACGTAATTTTAATCTCTTATTGCCACATTGGCACCGGAATTTTATGATGAAAATTTCACCTTTTTCAAGTACGCGAAAATATACTTTTACTTCTTTACAAATAGATTCTCTTGTAAATACTGGTGTCATTAAATTACTTCAACATTTTACGAATGAAAGTACATTGCCCCTGAAAGCGAGATAGCCAAACCTTGAAATTGTACGATACACAGGGGTCGCATTCTATAGGGAAACATTTATTGTTCCTTACGCTATTTTGAAAATAATATCTTCATCGCAACTTTCTGTAGAATATGTTAATTAAAATTATCATGAAGGTAACTCACTATGGGTTCTAGTAGGAACAATAAAATTCTCACTATATAATGTGACCCCTGTATACAGATAATGTATTAAGTACTTACGTAACCGTTTGTTCATAGATTTACCATGCTACTTTTTTCCTTAATGTGAACTTTTATACTTATTACCTATACTAAAGTACACAAGTACTTACTTAATTTTTATGTTTTTGGTATAAATAAATCTAACATTTTCACTTTTAGTGCTTTTTTTAGACACATTGATAGCAAAGGTTTCCCTTACAATGCTCTTTAGTTGATACATAATTTACATGATCTGCTTGGTTTAAATTTTTTTAAGTTGTTTACACTTTTTCAAACAGGTCCTGATATCCCATATGAAAAAATAAATAAATAAACGCGTGTGGAACATAGACCCTACTTGTCCACTTACTCCATTTTTATGGGGCAACTGGACCCTCGAGGAAAGAAAGATGAAATATGCATATTTTTATATTTTTAAATATTAAAATGTAATTTTGAGCATTTCTGTCTGATAGAGGGAACCTAACTGAACACATTTACAGAAGTTTAGACTTTACTTCAAATGAACGCTAGCTTTTTGAAGCTGAATTGTCAGAAGCTCCAGAGTCACATTGTAAAATCATGGCTAAGTTGCCCCAACTAACCTTAACCCTTTCGAGCGAGAAATAACTGTGTTTCTATAATGTTGAATTCACGCCGGAATTATCGAAAAATTGTCTTGAAAATAAAGAAAAGCAATTTTACACCCATTTTTTTTTCTACGAAAGAATCAAAAGTAAAATGTACCTAAAGGATAGTGATGTAAATCTAGATTAAAATTAGCTCTTTCAGGGGCGTAGTTTGCAGTCTGCAAACGCTTAATTTTAATGACCAAAATGACAAATAGCACCAGTAATTTTTTAGTGAAATTTCGATCTTATAATATACGTGAAGAAAATATTTTGTTTATTTTCAAATAATTTTTTTCGTAAATTGAGGTGTGAATTAATTATTTGAACATTTCTGGAACAGAAATACCTTCCCCCTGAAAGGTTAAGTGGAAAAAATTATATACCATAGCCCCTCAAGAGCTTAAAAGAAAATATATATTATGTAAACTATCTTAATTCAAAATAATACAAATTTCCCTTTCTTTGTAATACAGCATTTTATACGCCAATTTTGTCAATAGTTACAATTCAACACACCTTCTGTACACCACACAATTAGTCAACAGGCAATTCAAGTATATAAATGTTAGTTTCTTTTTTAGTAAGTAATTGCTCTTAACGATTATCGGCAACATCTCCTTTACATATTAAAAGTTTGCATATATCTTTCTTGTAGGATATGTTTTTAAATAAATAAAGACATGTGTTACGGAGTCAGGGGGGGGGGGAGGGCATCGTGATGTAACAGATTTTTTTGTTGGGCGTGGTCAACAAACCATTGGTTGGGAATCATTGCCTTAGAGTCATTGTGGATTTCCACACAATTCTGAATAATTGTAATTCCTCTTCATGTCTTTTATACCTACTACCAGAAATATAATGAGTTAAATGTGTTGAAATACTCATTTTTTAATGAGATTAAAAGTGAATCTGTAACATTCCAGCAATTAGTTTGTTTGCATTGTTAGTAAGGACATTTTTAAGAGATGGTTTTAACATATTGCATGTCGTTCTATTTTTCTTTACGAAATCCTACTGTTAAAGATCAACTAAAAGAGTTGATCCTTAATAACTCGAACTTTGACCCGCCCAGTAGAAAATATAATAGCACAATGGCGTTCGTATCGTTTTCAGCACTGTTGGAGATTATTTTAGATAAAGTTTCATATTGCTTTAATACACAAGGTCATGTTCACTGATATATTTCGTTTGATTCGAGGTTCGTTTAGAGAACCTATCAGAGTAGTGCACGAAACCTTCTAGTCATTTTACTCAGAAAAAAAATAACTAGTCAAACTTTCTTATCAGAATTTCGAATTTGAGAATAAAAAACCTTCCACCTTTGGCTACACTAATGTTAAATGGAATATGTAAGAACATTAAAACAAATTTAGAATATTTAATTACATAATTATTTAACCCTTTCAGAGGCAGAAGAATTCGTTCATAAACTGATGAAATAATTGACTGACACCAGAATATTGAAAAAAAAAAATTTGCACTTTTAGTAGAAAAGCAAAATTTACTAAAATATTATTGGTGCCTGCCAGTTTTGGAATTAGGCGGCTGGACCCTCTAGCCACCGCCCTTGAAAGGGTTAAACTAAATAAATTGATTTCAGTGTTAAATTTTCACTGTTAACACACCAGCAAAAATATTCCTGATCAAAAATAAGCATTTCATTTTTTATATTTTCCATTGACTCTGTCTTCAGAACATCATTAATGAAGGAAATAGATTTCGTCTTCAGCTACACAAAGAGAGTCGGTATTTGACTTGTCGAAACATCAGACGATGAGATAGGTTTAACTTAATTAACGAGTTTTTCAAGAGAATAAGGTACATATGGTTAACGAAAAACAACTTAAAAACAAATTTTTCATCACGTCTCTAGTTTATTTTGTAAAGAGTATTAACAGAAAAAGATGATTTTTTTGTTTTTAATTGTGGAAAAGGAGCCATACTTTTCGGAGATTGGGAACGTATAAAAGAAATAACAATTTAAAGCTTTCTTTTAAAATTTCAACATAACTTAATAAAACTTTTTAAAAAAATGGTTGTCGTGTTAAGTTTTCACTGCAAAACGTTAACAACACATATATGTCTCTTTCAAAAATAAATTTTACTGTCGTAGTTTTTACGGTAATTTTCTCTTGAAAAGATCATCAATTAAGAAGATAAATTTCGGCTTTATCTGCAGGAAAGAGAAGCCGCATTTCACTTGTCGAAATTTCTGAAAATGGGACAGGTTTAACTTAATTATTGAGTTTTTCAAAAAGACAAAGGACATTTCGAAGTCATTTATCTTTCTTCAAATGAAAATCGCTGCTTTTATTTGCTTTTCCTTTGTAGGACAAAACCAAAAGATCACAATAAATCCTTGAAAAGCATTTCTCCTCCTAAGGGGTAAAATAAATATTAATTTTATTCTAGTAAATTTCCGCTAACATTCAACTACACAGCAAGTAATAATTTAAAGCCGGTATTGAAGATTTTTTTTACGGTTCCCTACTTTAAAAGTAAAAACGGAACCATTATAAGATCACTCCTGTGTCTGTCTGTCGCAGCTATTTTACTCGTAAACTATAGAACGAGGAAAGTTCAAATTGAGGGAAGTAATAAAGACTATTGTCCCACATATTTACAGATTATTAAACATTCACAAATATATTTAGGAAAAATGTAGAGGGCCAAATAAGTTACTTTAAAAAAATATATTTTTTCTTTGTATATCACATGGGGCATCCTGTGAAAGGTTCCGTAAAGCTGAACTCAAAAATACATTTCTTTTAACTTTAGGTATTATATTTTCAGAGATATCCTCGAAAATGTAGCGCTAAAATATATCCCCCACCCATCTATTTCTGAATCTACTGAAACTAAAATTATGAAAAAATTAGAGGGAGTAGATGTTAATTTAAACCTTGCTGGAAAATTAAAGCGATTACCCGCGGTCTCATAGTTTTTGAGAAAAGCGCATTTTAACGTTACTCACACATTTCGATTTGTGATTCGACATTCAGCAAATGTGTTGAGCAGCGTTGGAGGTACTTATCGTAGCAAAAGTATAAAAGCATTGTTGACAATGGTTTTCGAAAAAAGTCGTCGGAAATTATCCGAGATGTTAACCCATAAAGACACGTACGGTTTGGACATACATAATAAGAAATGCAACGTCGTCTATGTACCACCGGCTTTTATAGCCCAGATAACAACTTTTAATGATATATTTGTATAATGCAATGCCTAGACCCAGTATAACATCAATAAATATCAAATTGTTAAAAACAGACAAATTTAATTACAATTAATCACATAAATACTATGGGATTCGCGACTACTTTGAATTGAGTGGATCTCTCAATACGACTCCCGTGTCTTTAAAAGTTAATTGAAAATCTATCAAAAAAAACGCAGCACGAACCAAGGCGTCTTTGCAACTTTGCGACCTCCTTTCGAAGCGCGCTTAGCACATTGCCAAGTTTAAACTTTGAACAAGGGTTTTCTTTTATCTACACTGCAAAAAGAAAAGATTATTACTATGCTTTTATGAATTGCCAAATGAAGTTTAAATATGCACTACTTTTATTGTCAGTACCGAATTAAGTTCATCATAAACAGATTAGGATAAGATTAACCTAAGAGTTATACAGAATAGCAATATTTTATATTATTTATAGGCTTCATATCTCTTTGAACTTTTATAGTATAGCCATTCATACTTTTCTAGTAGTATATGCAGCTATGCACAACCCTACGTTGTATAATTTTTTAAAAAGTCTTATTATTCTATTAGCAACGATTTCTTTTTAATAATATAATTAATAATTCATATATTTATTTTAGGGAACCCTCTGATCGCGAGTAATACTCGCACTTGAGCATTCATTTTTTGTTATCAAAATCTCTTCTCATAAATATGTGTGCCATGTAGACTCAGTTAGAATTCATTTGCTTAGCATAATTTCGTATGTTTGAAACAATAACTTCAGCAATTTTATCTTTTCTATAACTGTTTCGTTGATATTATAATTATAACGATTTCTAATACTTTTAAAAAGTTTACATCACCGGAAAAGACTTTTATACTATTGTTTAGTAAAACATTGTATAAATCACTATAAGTATAAAAATACACAGGGCACGTTTCGAGGTGAAAATTTTAGCAGCCCTTCATCAGCCGATGATTTTTAGTATTGTTAATGGGCATTCTTAAGTAATATATTGAATGTAAGAAATCTATTAGAGTTAGCAATAATAATAAAAAAAAAAACAGTAGATCAATGCAAGGCTTTATGCCGCAATCTTTGATATTATTTTCTGACATGGTTTTTCATTAACTGCAATTTTTTTTTTAATCAAACATCGCGCTTTAACGATATATAAGTATACTACATATACCGCTTGCAGAACCTTTCGAAAAATACCTCATTCATCGCTGTGTCTTTTGTATGTGCTGTGAAAAAAGAATGCTTACTTCGGAACAAATATATAGGATGGTTTTCACCCATATTCTGTAATCCTGGTAGTCCGTGTTTATACCCTTGTAATTAAAATGGTTTCCAATACTGTTAAAAAGGTTACGTCATCGGAAAAGATTTTTATAGCACTGTTATCCCATAGGGACAATAAGTATAACATCATTAGCACACAGTATAGTTTTATAAATGTACGAAAATTAATATTTTCATTGAAATGTATTGTCATTGAATTAAATCCGGAATAATGGCAATATTATCACATTACAGCTTCCCATTCTCTGTACAAACAGCTCTAGTATACGTAATAGAAAAAACCTATGCAAAGTTTTATTTATTACATTTTCTCTTATCCCTTTAGTGCGCAGCTTTGCATATATGCAAATAACAGTGTTTTAAATTTAATAGAATATTTTTATTCGTATATACCTAATTCATACCAGAAAATTAAAATAGCAATATTTGCATTGGTGAAGCTGCTTCGACGAAACACTACAGACTGGAAAAAAGTAGTTTTATCGCACATTTCTGGCATTGTAAAATCTTGGTTTTCATTGAAAACCAATGGACGCAGTTATAGGTTTTTCGCGATTTCCCAAGATTAGATTTTCTGGATAAGGCAAGTTTCTAAACTTATGTTTTCATGTATGTCAATTTAATATTTTTTTATTGTTAACTTGCAAATGTGTTCTTGTCATTTAGAATTTTGAAGAGTTTAAATTTTATTTGAAATGTCATGTGGGTTTTCAGTTACGAGAATATTTGAGGCATAGTGTACTGACGGTACATTAAAGTACCACTTTAATTAATTACCTTTAATGAAATAAATTTCTCACGGGCGAGTACTTTTTTTTATGTATATCCTTTAGATTAAGTTAAATAATGTTATAAAAAGTGATAAATATATTTATTAAGATTGACGATCGTTTCATCGCACAAACGGCGACATTTACAAAAGCTTGTACGATAGAAAATATTTTTACATATTAAAATAAATAATCATTGTTTAACGTCTGATATACGAGTTAAAAAATAAAAAAAATATATTACAATTCATCAGACATACAAGTAAAATTACATAAATACATTTAATATACATTTAAAAAGCAAACGTTTCAAGCTAAATTTTAGCCCCTCATCAGTGCAACAAAACATTCAAATGACAGAAAACTATATAACATGTTTACAGTTAAAAATTACTAGCAGTTAAAATTAAATAAACTATAATTTTTTTTTAAACAATGCTGAGTATTCAGGAGGAAGTGCACAAGATTCATTTATCGCCGACGTTTGCTTACGAGTGAACACACCTTCCAGAAAAACTCTACTTTTAATATTATTGCAACCGGATCTGATAACTTTCATATTTTCGAAATCTGGGATATGGTCGGTACCTAAAGAATGCTGTACAATTTTAGACTGTAGGTTTCCAGATTTGTATGCACGTTTATGTTCGGCAAGGCGAATGGCGCAAGTTGGACCAGTTTCGCCAATATATACCGAGTCGCAATCTTTACATGGGATACTGTAAATTGAACTGATTCTTTGTAAGGGGGGAATTTTAGATTTAGATTTACAAAGTAAGTTTTTCAAAACATTTTGAGGCTTGAATGATGTACTGAAATTATGAGACTTCAAAAGGCTAGAGATTTTTTCAGACAGATATTTGTTGTAGGGTAGAGATATGTAAATAGCGGGAGCCTTACAAATTACAGAGGATGACACGCGAACCATCTTAAAGGATAGCCATTTTGAATTAAGTCACTAAATATCTTCTTTTTTTCAAATTGGAAGGCTGCATCAGTATTACAGTAACTTTTAGCTCTGTGGATTAAAGTTCTAACGACTGCGATTTTATGGGAGAGTGGGTTCATAGATTCAAAATTTAGGTATTGCCCAGAATTTGTAGCCTTACGGTATACAGATGTTAAAACTTTCTGAAAATCGGTATTCTCTACTTTTTCAACGATAATGTCGAGGAAAGGTAATTTGCGATCAGTCTCGATTTCGACAGTAAATTGGATTGCTGGACAGATAGAGTTCGCAGTCGATGACGTTTTTCTTGTTGCGAAGCATGAGGATTTGAATGAAATTCTACAAACTGCGAACTCTATTTGTCCAGCAATCCAATTCACTGTCAAAATCGAGACTGATCGCAAATTACCTTTCCTCGACATTATGGTTGAAAGAATAGAGAATACTGATATTCAGAAAGTTTTAACATCTGTATACCGTAAGGCAATATGTATTCTGGGCACTACCTAAATTTTGAATTTATGAACCCACTCTCCCATAAAATCGCAGTCGTTAGAACTTTAATCCACAGAGCTAAAAGTTATTGTAATACTGATGCAGCCTTCCAATTTGAAAAAAGGAGATATTTAGTGACTTAATTCAAAATGGCTATCCTTTGAGATTGTTAAAAAGAATTTTTTCTGAACATCGCGTGTCATCCTCTGTAATTTGTAAGGCTCCCGCTATTTACATATCTCTACCATACAACAAATATCTTTCTGAAAAAATCTCTAGCCTTTGAAGTCTCATAATATTAGTACATCATTCAAGCCTCAAAATGTTTTGAAAAACTTACTTTGTAAATCTAAACCTACCCCCCCCCCCCTTACTAAGAATTGGTTCAATTTACAGTATCCCATGTAAAGATTGCGACTCGGTATATATTGGCGAAACTGGTCGCATTTGCGCCATTCGCCTTGCCGAACATAAACGTGCATACAAATCTGGAAACCTACAGTCTAAAATTGTACAGCATTCTTTAGATACCGACCATATCCCAGATTTCGCAAATATGAAAGTTATCAGATCCGGTTGCAATAATATTAAAAGTAGAGTTTTTCTGGAAGGTGTGTTCACCCCTAAGCAAACGTCGCCGATAAATGAATCTTGTGCACTTCCTCCTGAATACTCAGCATTGTTTAAAAAAATTTTATACTTTATTTAATTTTAACTGCTAGTAATTTTTAACTGTAAACATGATATATAGTTTTCTGTCATTTGAATTTTTTGTTGCACTGATGAGGGGCTAAAATTTAGCTCGAAACGTTTGCTTTTTAATTGTATTAAATGTATTTATGTAATTTTACTTGTATGTCTGATGAATTGTAATATATTTTTTTTTTATTTTTAGATAATTTAAAAACAATAAACATAGTAAACAATGTCACGAGACATGATGCATAATGAAAAACATTGCAAACTTAAAATAAAATTTAAATTAAATTAGCTATTTGCGAGCGTGGATTAATTTTCACATAATTTAAAAACAATAACACGGTAAACAATGTCACGAGACATCATGCAAATGAAAAACATTGTAAAACATAAAATAAAAATAAAATTAATTTTATTTGCGAGCGTGGATTAAATTTTACTATTGTTACTAAAATTGCATAGCTTCTCTTTCCAAATTATAGGTAAATCAAGGGACACTGTATCATTGCATATATTCTCGTTGCGTACAAATATCTCTATTGATTCACGGATTATGGATGGTAAATAAAATCTTGATGGATAAATTAACTTGCTATTTTTAAAATCGATCTGTAAAAGTTCTTCGCTGCATAATCTGGCCAAAGCTGTGATTTGTCTGTTGTATTTGATGTCTGCTATATATTCTTTGATTCTATTTTAAGTTTTCTGCTTGTCATACCTATATGACCTATATAGGTACAATTGTATACTTATATAGGTACCTATATAGGTACAAATAAATACATGAAAAAAAATGCAGTAGATAAAGTGTTAAAGCGCCTGATTGAACAATTTCTCCAATTTTTTCTAATGATCGACTGGCGAATTTCTCGGGTTTTTTCAGATGGCTCAATGACTATTTTCACAGCTTTTTTTCCCACAACCAATTGACGAATTTCGTAACAATTTATTTCTACTGATTGCGTTTTTTCTCTTATGATCAATTAGAAAAAAAAACACAGTTTTTTTTTGTTTTTTTTTTTTTAATACGGCTGATGGGTGCATTTCGGGATTTTTATCCCGCACCCGATAAACGAATTTCAGAATTATTTCTCCGTGAATAGTTGATGAATTTCCATGTTTTTCCAACCATGTACTACTTAACTGCTAAGTTTTTTTCATGCGTTCAATGCACGAGTCGATTCTGGTGATTTTTTTTCCACAACCGACAGATGTATTTTGGGACTTATCCCCGTTAACTGATTGACTCATTTCACGATTTTTTAGGTGCGTTCGTAATTGCCGAAACGTCAGTGAAGGCTTACTGTGGAGACACGAAAAGTTTTGGTTTCCGTTTGTCTGTCTGTCTGTCTGTCTGTCCGTCTGTTGCGCGATAACTGCCGTAAAAAGCATCCAATTAGCTTAAAATTAAGTATGCATGTTGGTAAAATCCCCGGATTTAGCTGTATAGTTTTTGGTTAAATTTGGTTCATGCGTTCGGAATATATAGAACATTTTATTTTGCGACTTAATGCTTTCCTATAGCAATTCAGACGATTTTTCCATTTTTATTTGTTGAAAGGAAATGGCTCATATGATTGAAGGATTTAAATAGTAAATTATGGATGATGTAATTTCTAACTAGTAAATCTGCAGATCAAGAGCCTCAACGTCATCTCTGCAACTTATTGTTTTTAGCTAATTTTGCTTAATATTAATCTTTCTACAAAAACAATATTTAAACTTTTAAATTACACAAACATTTATAGAAGGAGAAAAAAATATTTCGATGGTTTCAGACATTAGAAGCGTTAAATTAAACACGTTGTTATGTAATGATATTCTGAAATTCTCACGAGCTACTTATTCTAGTAATTTTTATATAATAAAGCAAATTTCTTCAGGGGGGTGCCCCCCCCTGAACCCCCCGTTGTGTAATTTATTTTGCATTTGTAATTTTCTATTGATTGAGTTAATGATTATCCTATATCTTAGATTCATTTTTACACTGCGATTTATAAGTATAAGCAACAATTTGGTCAAGCATTTTGCGTTATCCTAATATCCATACAGCAGTATTTACTTGCCTGCTAACCACAAACATCTGTATCTAATGGATAAAGAACTTTTGGAAATGTAAACTGAGACATCTAATTTAGAAATCTAATAATAATTTTGATTACCATTCTGCAATATTTATATCCAAGATCTAATCTAAATATCTAAAATGTACTCGATAGCATTAACTTACTAAAATCACCGTAAAGTAGGGGGAGTTCTAAACCTAACGGTTAATAATTCATCATCGTGTCCACTTCCAATTGACTAAATAGATAAATGTGATATGGCGCCGTTAAGTATTTTTTGTGATAGCCTTTTAATAGTATCCACATTTAATTTAAAATCGTGTTGTTACAAACACCGTTGAAATTTGATGCACACCTGTGTTCAGGTCAAATTACGAAAGGTTAACTAACCTTTTATTTCCCTTAGCCGGGCATTTTGTTTCATTTTTCGTAATAGGGATTATTTTAATAATTTATTTTACACTCTACAAGCTGTTACACGGGACGTTGTTCACGTAGCATTAAAATAGAGATAAATGCATTAAATAAAACATTTCACTCACCACCAGACATGGCAAGTCTCAGGCTTTTTGCACAACACTATTACCTTACAGAAAATGTTGTTCTTTTAAATCGCGCAAATGTTTCAATTAAATAAAGTAACATTTTTTGTATTAAAATACTGGTATCCAGAACGCCGGAGGCTTGACAGCTCTGCTCCTCTTAATAGAAACATATATAGTTAACCAACACTTTATCACATTTTATAGGAAACAATACGGAATTTCTTATTTGTATGGCCTTACATATACTCAGTCATAAAAATGTAAAATTTTGTGCCAATTAATATACGCAATTGCGAAAATGAAATCGCAACCAATGAGAAAAGGAAGGCCAAGTAAAATCGTGTAAATCGAGGAATCTTTCTTCGTAGTGTGGGAAAATACCACTACAAAAAAATCCCTGCCGGCCCGGCCCGGCCTACAGGCAGAGGTAGATTTCGAAGTTAAGTATACTAATTTCACCAACAAAAACTAAATCATTATTAGATATAAATCCACTTTAACAGTTTTATCCGTCTACTTTTGACGAGTTTTTATTTCCTTTTTATAAAATAGATGGTTTTATCAGAATCATGTTCAGGCGATATTAAAAAAATATTTTTCCATACTCAACAACACGAAATTTTCTGGCACATTTTCAGATTAATTTTTAATAAAAAAAAAAAATATATATATATGAAACATGCTGACGTGATTTTTGAAAAGATTTATAAGCGACCTGTGTTTTTATTTTTCTTTCAATTAATTAAAACTTGATTAATAAACAATTATTTTCTCAGTAGGGCAATATTTTTCGTTTCTAACACAATCGGTTCGGGAAATTCT
Source organism: Maratus speciosus (assembly GCA_963932465.1). Classification (NCBI taxonomy): domain Eukaryota; kingdom Metazoa; phylum Arthropoda; class Arachnida; order Araneae; family Salticidae; genus Maratus; species Maratus speciosus. Next base: position 602,672,308 of record OZ010791.1, on the reverse strand, counting down.
GTTCAAAATGCCCATTTTGACATCATTTTTTGAAATATATTCTACCTCTATCAAAAAATCGATCATTACTGTACATTATATAGTTTCTGAATAAGAGAATCTAGCAATTGGATGCGTTTGAGAGCAAAAATGGATTTAAAAATGAGTAAGAAAATAGACAGTTTGGATTTGAATACACCCTTACCTAGATGATTTCTTTTTTCAACCGCTATGTATTTTTAATTTGTTTTTTCTGTAAGAATTGGTCCTATCCAAAACTTGTCTATCTAGATGTTGTAGACAATATTAAGAAGATATATGATAAATTTATGTTGATTTTATATCTTTTGAATTGACGGAGTTATGAATTTTTTACTTCTTCAATCCCTCTTTTTGTTTTCGTTTTTAATTTTTTTTGCGGTACGAATTGATCCTATCAAAAACTTGTGAATATAAAAGTTGTAGATAATATTAAGGAGATTTATAATAAAATTAATTGGAATTGATATCTTGAGAATTGACGAAGTAAGGCATTTTTTTCTCCCCAAAACCTTATTTTTTGCGCCCCTTGAGCCTATTTTAAATTTTATCAAAAATCTGTGATGCATGAATTTTTGGCGCTATTTTTAGAAGTAATAAAAACTTTAAACTGGTTTGATATGTACAAAAATTAAGAAGTTATGGGGTTTTTTTCGGTTTCCACAAAACCCCTCCCTATTTCCATCCCCTTTGTCCGATTTTGCCCATTAACGAACTTGACCGAGATTTTATGTCCCTTGATTTTATGTATCAGTTTGGAAGAGATTTGTGCAGAATTGCGGGAGTTATCGTGTCCAGAAGAAAGTGATAACACAATTGCTTCGGGAAATTCCGTTCAAAATGCCCACTTTGACATAATTTTTTGAAATATATTCTGCCTCTATCAAAAAATCTATCATTGCGGTACATTATATAGTTTCTGAATAAACGAATCTACCAATTAAATGCGTTTGAGAGCAAAAATGAATTTAAAAATGAGTCAGAAAATAAGCAGTTTGGATTTGAGTGCATCCTTAATGCAATGATTTTTCCAACACAATCCGCTTCGGGAAATTCGGTTCAAAATGCCCACTTTAACAGCATTTTTAAAAATATATTCTGCCTCTATCAAAACATCGACCCTTACGGTACATTATATAGTTTCTGAGTAAGAAAACGTACCAATTGGAAGCCTTTGAGAGCAAAAATGAATTGTAAAATAAGTCAGAAAATAGGCAGTTTGGATTTGAATACACCCTTACTTAGATGATTTTTTTCTTCAACCGCTATGTATTTTTAATTTGTTTTTGCTGTAAGAATTGGTCCTATCCAAAACTTGTCTATCTAGATGTTGTAGACAATATTAAGAAGATATATGATAAATTCATGGGGATTTTATATCTTTTGAATTGACGGAGTTATGGATTTTTTACTTCTTCAAACCCCCTTTTTGTTTTCGTTTTAAATTTTTTTTGCGGTACGAATTGGTCCTATCAAAAACATGTGAATATAAAAGTTGTACATAATATTATGGAGATTTATAATAAAATTAATTGGAATTGATATCTTGAGAATTGACGAAGTTATGAATTTTTTTCTCTCAAAAACCCTATTTTTTGCGCCCCTTGAGCCCATTTTTAATTTTATCAAAAATCTGTGATACATAAAATTTTGGCCCTATTTTTAGAAGTAATAAAAACTTTAAACTGATTTGATATGTACAAAAATTAAGAAGTTATGGGGGGTTTTCTGTTTTCACAAAACCCCTCCCTATTTCCATCCCCTTGGTCCGATTTTGCCCATTAACGAACTTGACCGAGATTTAATGCCCTTTGATTTTATGTATCAGTTTGGAAGAGATTGGTGCAGAATTACGAAAGTTATCGTGTCCAGAAGAAAGTGATATATATATATATATATATATATATATATATATAGATAGATAGATAGATAGATAGATAGATAGATAGATAGATAAAGTTTTTTACTGAGGGTGGTTTTGGGTTCTAGGAGTCATGATCGGTGTAGATCTGCAAAAATTTTTCAGAAATTCCAACATAGGAACGATCCCAATAGGTAGTATTTCATACGAAATCTACCTAAAATTAATTTAGGTGGTATTTGGTGTGAAATGTTTATATGTGTTCATTCCTGTCCTATTTATCTTTTTTATTATTTGTAATTTGCTGCATTTTCCCTTTGCACGTGAAAATCTTACTAATTAAAATGAACTCTTTGGGAGAAATTGTTATTCCTTTTTTTTTTTTTTTTTGGCAACAATAAAGTTTATAAAGTTTAGTAGAATAATGTCAGTTTATTCTGTATGAAAATAACAAACTTTTTCCTTTATAATCAAAATAGTTGAATACATAAATAACGATATTATTCTATATAGTATATAAATACTATTTTCATTTCTGCGTTTAAATCAATCTATATGCAAATATCTATACAAAGGGATTCATTAATTCATTCCTTTTAACTTTGATTTGACTTTAAAAACCATACATACTTTCACATTTATGATATTTTTAGATGAGATATAGTTGCTACGCAACGGTTAAAAGAAAAAAAATGAAATATAAGTAAATTCATAAAATAAAATGTTTTATATTATTCGAACACATGTATAAAATTCCATCATAAGTTATACACCTAATTTAAAAGCTCTGACAAATGTTTTGACAAAATTGCAAACTAATAGGAATAATTTACTACTCTTATTTAAAAATTTCAGAATCAAAAATTTACCATTTAAATCCATTTTTTATATGAGCCATTTCTTTCAACAAATGAAAATTTGAAAATCGTCTGACTTGCCATTGAAAAGCATTACAGAGCAAAATAAAATGTTCTATATTTCCCGAACGAATGAACCAAATTTAACCAAAAACCATACAGCTAAGTCCAAGTACCTCATCAACATGCCACATTAATTTCATGCCGATCGGATGCTTTTTGCGGCAGTTATCGCGGAACAGACGGACAGACAGACAGACAGACAAACAAAAATCAAAACTTTTCGTGTCTCCACAGTAAGCCTTCACTGACGTTTCGGCAATTAGAACCATACATTATTCATATTAGTTTGAAATTTTGTGTATACATTTGTCAGAGTTTTTAAATTCGGTGTTTAACTTATGGAGGTATTTTATATATGTGTTCCAATAATATATCTTTTTATAAATTTACTTTTTTTCAAAGCACATATTTCATTGTTTTATTTTCTTTTAACTGTTGCCTAGCGACGGAACTACACCTAAAAATATCGTAAATGTGAAAGTATTTGTAATTGTTTGAAGTCAATCAAAGTCAAAAGGGACGAATTAATGCCTTTGTGACTTTACATATAGATGAAATTTACCCCAGAAATAAAGAAAGACTATGTTCTGCTTATTTTGTTCAAATATTTTTTCTTTTAAATTAAGAAGTTCATTATTTTCAAAAGGAATAAATTGACATTTTGCTATAAATTTAACAATCTTTTTTTTTTTTTTTTTTTTTTACCGTTGCCAAGAAAATCCTATCCCAGAATAATAATTTATCCTAAACAGTTAATTTTGATTTGAAAGATTTTCATGTGCAAGAGGAAAATGAAATAAAAAATAGACATGAATACGTCTTCATATTGGAAATAAAACTAAAATACGAAAAGAAGGTGAATTTGATCTCATATATCAAAAATAAAACTAATATGCTTTGAGGTTGAAATAAAAAGGGCTTGTGTTATGATATTAATTCTTATTATTAAAAGAAATGTTACTAATATCTCATGGTTTATCGTCTGCACACAGCTAACAGAAATGTTAATTTTTAATCGAAAATTTCAATGAGAAAAAAAAAAAAAAACTTTTGAAAATCAAATATATAGTAAATGTCAAAATTTTACACCGCAAAATTATCGCTGTCGAAAATGACGTCATTGTATTGGGAAATAAATATTCTCATTCTTAAAAACCAAGCATTAACTAGATTACCTAAAAAAATATTTTATGACGAGTGTTACTTCTTAATGCCGTCTCATTTCAGAAAATATGAATGAAAATTATTTTATTTTTAAAAGGAAATTATATTTTCATTCATAAAACCTAAACTTTTAATATAATTGCTTCAATGTGAATCATTTTCTGACCACCAGTATTGAAAATTAAGGCTCGGAAGTATAAAAAGAAATTTAAGATTTGCGATAACCATTAGCGCAATAAATAAAAAGTTACATATGTAAATTAATGAAACCACGGGGAGTTCAGGAGGCGGAGCCCCCCCCCCCCCCCCCTGAAGAAATCTGTTTTATTATTTAAAAAAATATCAGAATTAGTAGCTCATGAAAATTATTTCAAAATATCCTTCCATAACAACGTTTTTAATTTAATGCTTCTAATGTCTGAAAACTTCGTATTTTTTATTCTTATAAATAATTACATAATTTGAAAACTTTAAATTGCGGTTTGCATGAAATTGAATATTACCAAAGTGTGTCTAAAAACAGTGACTTGCAGAGCTGAAGTTGAGGCTCCTGATCTGCAGATTTACTAGTTATATAAATACGTAGCACCTATAGTCGTCGTTCAGTCCGTCTGTCTGTCCGTCTGTCTGTCTGTCCGTCCGCATATAACAGAGCAAAAACTACCCGACCGAATGATCTGAAATTTTTAATATATAATTGCTGCAACATTTTGTCGAGCCATTTCCAATTTTATGAAAATCGGATGTATAGTTTAATTACAGGGACAGTCAAAAGTTTTTCTTTACATTACGGCCAATGGGAAAAATTATTGCAAGTGAATTTTAATGATGTTACACACTTCCGAATGGTCTGAAATTTTTAATATGTAATTGCTGCAAAATTTTGTCGAGCCATTTCCAATTTTATGAAAATCGGATGTATAGTTTAATTACAGGGACACCCAAACGTTTTCCGTTACATTACGGCCAATGGGAAAAAATTATAGCAAATGCATTTTAATGATTTTACAGCCTTCCGAATGGTCTGAAATTTTTAATGTATAATTGCTGCAAAAGTTTGTTGAGCCATTTCAAATTTTATGAAAATCGGATGTATAGTTTAATTACAGGGACACCCAAAAGTTTTCCGTTACATTATGGCCAATGGGAAAAAATTATTGCAAATGCATTTTAATGATTTTACAGCCTTCCGAATGGTCTGAAATTTTAAATATATAATTGCTGCAAAATTTTGTCGAGCCATTTCAAATTTTATGAAAATCGAATGTATAGTTTAATTACAGGGACAGTCAAAAGTTTTCCGTTACATTACGGGGAATGGGGAAAAAATTATTGTAAGTGCATTTTAATGATGTTACAGACTATGCACTTATGAAGCGCAAACAAAATATACATTCAGTACAATATGGGGTGCAAAAAATAATTATAAAACTAGTTATAGTACGAACGCACCTCATTTGCCACGTTTGACGAGCAATTTCCAACTTGTTTTTTATTTTCACAGAATCGACTAATAAATTTCACTATCCTTCACTGCGACCATGGTGAAATTTCTGATTTATTTCCTGCAATCAATGGACATCTTTTAGAAGTTTTTTACTTCTACAACCGGAAAAAGAAATGAATCAAAAGAGCCCGTCAAAAATGGCAGTAAGAGTCAACGGGTGCATGAAATAAGTAAGAAGGACGCCGGGCGCACGATATAGTAAAAAAAGACTACAGGTCGCTGCGCATTGCCAAATTAGCATAGAGCATAGAGGTAACTAGATTAATTTTAGCAAAATTAAACTAAGAAGTTAAGAAGTAAATTTTTTAATTTACTTCTTTTATTTTTATTTTTTCTTTTATTTCCATTTTTTCCATTTCATTTTCTCTTCTATCTTTTTTCAACACATTTCCCTTTTGCATATCCCTCTATCAGGTAGCGCCATCTGTCGCATTCTTCGCAACATTCTTTATCTTCAGTTCATTTTTGAACTTGTTCTTTTACGGACACGTGTAGGCTGTAGCTGATGACGAGCTGTTATGTTTTTAGCTCGAAACGCGTCCTGTGTTTTGTTTTAATTTTATGGTGATTTTTTACAAAGTTTTATTATTTTAATTTTAAAATTAAACCTGGTTCGAATCCTGGCCGGGGCATTTTTGGCCCTGTTGGAAATTTATGTCTGATATAATTTATTTCGCGATTTGATTAATTATGTTAAAATTAATCCAGTGTAATTACGTATAAAGCGTTTTCATGAGTTCCATTACCTGCGATTTATTCTGTTGAACTGAACCAGGTTTCAGACCAGATGCTATGATCAATAAGGTTAGCTGGTAGAAAAAGTTCCACCAGATTCGTCCGGGATAGCTCAGATGGTTGAGCATTGGCGGCTTCAGCCAAGGGATCCCTGGTTCGAATCCTGGTCAGGACATTTTTTGTCCAGTTGGAAATTTACATCTGATAAGATTTATTTTCCAATTTGATTAATTGTGTTAAAATTAATATAGTGTAATTGAGTATCAGCGTTTTCTGGAGTTCCATTACCTGCGATTTATTCTGTTAAACTGAACCAGGTTTCAGACCAGATGCTATGATCAATAAGGTTAGCTGGGTGAAAAAGTTCCACCAGATTCGTCCGGGATAGCTCAGATGGCAAGACATTGGCGGCTTCAGCCAAGAGATCCCTGGTTCGAATCCTGGTCGGGACATTTTTCGACCAGTTGGAAATTTACATCTGACATAGAGTTAACATTAAACACATTTTCTCAAAATTCAAAATAACTTTCAAAAATGTGAAAAAACACTAACGTGGTTTAAACCCTGATCAAATAATAAATGAAAACCATAAAATGTGGAAAAAAGATAAGTTTGAAAATTGCACAATATAAAGATTATACTCTTTAAAGATTGCCTATTTCTTAAGTAAGGGAATTTATAATATGTTCAAAATTCTTGGAAATGTTCATAAAATAGGTTCTTATTTTTTTTTACCTTTTTCCCCCTTCATCAACAGATTATCTTATGCCAATGGCTAACTAAGCATCTTTGAAATTTTTCGATTTTGGTTGCAGTTTTATGTTTGTTTGTGTGAAGACACTTTATCTGCCATTATGGTTTTTTTCCATTTACAGACATGTAAACAAAAAAGCGTATACCTTTGTCATTATACGACATCAATACGTACAAAATGCAATTGTATACATTATGCACTATTCCAACAACTTATTTGATGGCGAATTTGTTGCCAAAGTGTATATTAATTTATTTTGCATGCAATATCGCTGTCAAATAATGTCATTTGTGAACGATTTATTCGTGTTGTGTCTGTAAATGGAAAAGTGCACTTACTACACAGCTTTTATCGCAAAAAAATTTCTAAAAAGAATTTTAGGATTTTTTAAATATAAAAATAAGTTACGATATTTATGGTATTTTCTGAAAATGCATATTTTCAAACTTCCTTACATGATAATTTCTGTGCTGTTATTGAACTTCTATTAAATTGTAGTAAAATCTAAGAACATTAGTATTTATTTCTAAAGATTTGTATATATATATCTAAACTAACAATATTATAAATTTAATTAGGATAATTTTAGTTTAAGGTCATTGAATTTCTTTCTGGGGTTCTTTAACCCGTTGAGGACCGGCAACTTTTACACGAATTTTATTCGTTTGGCACCACTTTTTGTTAATTATTTGACTTAACTTCATAAATCACGAAAATATCGTAATTAAATGAAATCAATTTCACTTTTCTTTTTTATTGGTATCAAACTCAAGCGTTTTAAGCACTTATTGAGGGTGCATATATGCACCCGTGGTCCTGAACGGGTTAAAAGGATATGTGCAGCAATGTGGAATTTTGAAATATAATTATTTGAAAAGTCACTAATAAAGTTAATGGATATTGTATGTAGTAAAGTAGATTTTATCAATCAGCAGGGGAACGCCACGGGTATCTAAAATCAAATTTTATGTATCAAATGACTCTTTTAAACTTTTATGTGTGTATGATCTAAGATATATAATGTTTCAGAATAAAAAATAAAAACACATCGCAAATATCAAATAGGGTATAGCCAACAGGCTATAACCAAAATAGCATTCTCGAGATGAAACAGAAATGAACTTATAAAGATTTATTTTGAAAACAGTAGAAATATTCAGGTCCCCTCCAGAAACTAAAAAGAGCTTTTCTTCCATCAGGTTTCGCTAAAAATGAACTGCAAAAATATGCAGTTGGAAAAAATGGAGTTATTCATAAAGAGTACGAGACATATAGTGTACTGTCTACCAGTTGCGAGTGAAGTAACTGAGGAGGTTGCCACAAGATGGCGGCTGCTTTTTTTTTTGTCGTTTCTACACTTTTTGTATACCGCCGGTGAAAAACTTCCCACCAGTAAAATTGAGTAGAAAATTGTGGGTTATTTAAGCGTCTTATTCATGGAAATATTTTCTCTCATATATGTTGAAAACTCCTGTTTGTTTTTACTGGTGTCAGTTTGATTGGTAGAACAGTAAGTTTGTTTCACCGGTTGTCACAATATGGCAGAAACAATGGATCTAAATACCGTAAAAGTATACTTACACGAGTAAAAAGGGAAATCTGTTTCTGCCATTATTTATGACTGAAATTTTGCATTAATAAGGACTGTAAATACGGAGAAAATTTCGATATAAATTTACTGGTGGAAGTTTTCACCGGAGGTAATCAGCCCTTGCGAAAGCGGTTACAATTGAAGTTTCACTATTTTAAGAATATGTCAGTTCCTTTTTATTAACAGTTCCATGTTGGAAAACTGCGATGATTTGGCCGATTCCGCTACAGAATGTTTGAGGTTGATATAACAACAAATTTATTGCATAATTCTTAAAGTCGATATAACTACAAAATTACTGCAGAATTTTTTTATGTTGATATAACTAGAAAATTGCTGCAGTTTAAAAACTGCAGTAATTCCGTTGTTGTATAGACTACAAAAATTATGTAGTGGAATCGACCAAATCATCACAGATTTCCAACTGCATTTTTTTTTTCAGATTTTCTGCAGTTCATTTTTAACCAGCAAATTTTGAATAGTAATTTTTAATTATTTTATTCGACGATATCTTTATATAAAACAAAAATAGCTATTTAAACTGTCTTTTGAGAATGTCTGAATATAAAAAAAAGTCAGATTTGGCAATGCTGCTCTTATCACGCATCACTATCATTTTGCACTAAAATATATGTTTTATAAAATATAAATATCAATAACTAGAATTTATGCATATCTCTGGGTCGATTTGGAGAGCTTCGTGCGACATGAAACGGAGTGTAAATACAATTAATTCGTATTATATTCTAAGACACCCGGAAGATGTCTTAGGTACTAGAATTTCCAGTAAAGATCACCAGCCAACGAAGTCGAACATGCTTTATTCTAATTTATTTTTATCTAGTTCATTTTTCTGGTATAGAAAAGAAATTTATAATTCCTTAAATTATAAACTTAAGTATTTCAATTTACTTAAAATTATAAGTACTTAGGAATGTAGTCAAATAATTTCAAAATCAACATACATATTTACAACTTTTTCTACCTTGAGAAGTAATTTAAGTTCGGAGTTATATTTCGACTGTTAAAAATACTCGATTACTACGAAGCTCGTGGCATTCAGGTTTATTTTAGTGATAGGAGTCTTTGTAAGATATTTATTCGGGCGATATCTTCTACTTTGTAGATATGTATGAAAGGATAAAAATAAATAAATAAAAATAAACCCTTTTTTTAAATAAAAATACTCTTTTTCAAATTCAAAATTTAAATTAAAGCTCTAATTTTGAAATCAGAAAAGCCAAGTAATTTTCCATCTACTCTTAAAGCAAATAATAAAAAAATAGTTTGCTCATCATAAAAAACCTTTGACACTAATTGATATTTATGAAACAGCACATTTGAAAAAGAAATTACCCTTTGTTAACATAATACGCTTTGTTGAATAATACACCTATTGCCATATCATGTGATCTTAAAATCATTACAAAAGTAATGCCTCTATTATGAGCCAATAATACAATTAAATTAAATATTTCCTAACATAATAAAGAAGTGCATCCTTTTATTATGTAGCATAAACAAATTTGGATGTTTCATGCTATGCTAGATAAATTTGGAATCCAATTATAATCATTAAATGATCATCCTAAATCAATAATTACATTTAGATCATAATGTTTAATCGAGCTTCTCCAGATTGACAGTTATTACTTTCAGATCAATAAATCAAAGTAAATATATTTGGAATATAAATTTAAGTTAGTGTCAAAATAAGAAATTGATGATTAATTTTTTTCTGCAAATCATAAATAACTTTTGTTTGATTGACAGTTAGTACTATTATTAGATCACAAATAACACTTAACTTTACATTTAGAATTAGCTGTTGGTGGTGCAATCAGATTTGACTTCAGACTCTTGCCGCCATAAACCACAGCTATAAAAAGATAATGAACCAGTCAAGAATGAAAAAACCTCCCCCCCCCCTTATACTTCTGTGCTGTTATGGGAAAATTTTGAAGTATCTGATCAAATATAGACTGCAGAGGAGGTGAAATGCAGATTATGACCTAATTATCTGTTCACTCTGAAGCACAGATTAGAGAGCTTTTGCTCTTGGGAGCTGTTAAGTCGCCTAGCCTGAACTGATATAAGAGGCAATGTAACATGAACAAAAATAAAGTCAGGTCCATGATCAAACTACCTTGTTTGATTGAAGTCACGACTAAAGCATGAAGTTGAAGCAGAATTATATTTTATATGCGTAAAGTACTTTAATTATTAACATAACTAAAGGATATTTTAAATTTGTTCCCTATAATTTCACTATATTCTACTTGGATTATCATTATTTTCCATTTCCTTCCAATAATCTAATGGAATTTGCACATCTGTATTTCCATTGTGGCTTTGCGCAGTAAACATTTTTTTTCTCTTCAAATTCCCTTTCAAAAATGTTTCCTTTTAATTTTCCTTTCGTATTTTTCTCTCTCTCTGGTTTTTGTCTGGAATTTTCTTCGTGCCAAAAAGGAATCGAATCACAACGATTTGTTCAATCCGCGCTTTCGTGTTTATCATTGGTTCTTAGCTTTATCATAATGCAGATATTTGTATTCATTCGCGTTTACTATAAAGTATTGCTGCCCTAGTTCAGAAGATCTTTTTCTGTCAGTATTTTTGCCTTTTAAAACGTAATTACGACAGCGGAAGAAGAATGGCGTTCGAATTGTGTAATTTCTCCTTCTAACGTCTTATAAACTGTTCCTCCAAAGTAATCTGTGAGTGCTATATTATTTTAAGTAATACTTATGCAATAAACAAGTTGTCCTGCAATTATATGACCTTCATTTCTAGGGTAAACACCAGGATTTCTACACTTGCTGTGATTATTCAGCTTTGTTCGGCATATGGATAAAAAATGACTACACTACTTTTTTGATTGACCGATATTTTAAATGATGATGCGCTGCTCTTTTAAATACTTATACAATCCGATTTTATAAACCCTCTTCTGAATAAGTAAATATCTGATCAGTGAGGTATATGAGCATTAATTCGTTGGTTGTATGAGACTTGACATGACTGCTCGCTTGCTTAGCAACTTCAATAATTAAGCTGTAACAGCATCTTTATAAAATAGGGACTCTACAGGTACGACTTCTTCAGTTGATTGATGAAATCATCTTTAGTCAGGATTTTTGTAATCTGGGTACAATTTTCACAATTCAAATTTAAGCGTTTCTAAAACTCAATCATCAGTGACAGTTCAAAAGAATCTAAAACAATATGCATAAAAGGGGTAAACTGAGGCAGAATATGAGAGTAGTTTAATAGTATACACGAAATTTCTCAAATCTTGATACTATTTCTATATTTTACTCTTAATCCCTGTTACTCCGTTTTTCTCAACTATGTATTTTACACTAGATACTGAATGCGTTTGGTACGTTGAACTAATTGGCAGTGATGCAGTCTTAAAAAATAAAATAAATATAAATATATAAAATAAAACACTATAAGCAGAGGATATACTTTACATTGTAAACTACACATTTATATAAATAAACTTCTTCCTCCTGCATTTTTTCTGACAAGGTGTGCAAGAAGTGTTACGCGCCGATTTTGACGAGAAAGGTATCGTTGGAAAGATCCCGTTATGCGAAGTAAAAAGCTCAATTCCACTACCCGTCGCAAATCAGCCGTTTTCGAGATATATGACAATTTATGGCCCGCAATTTGTTTATTTATTACAATATATTTATGCTGTTACATTTGTCATATTGTTAAATTTATACTTTTTGCTGTTAAATGGCTTTCCTTTGACTTAATTATGTTACTTATGTTTAGAAATTAAATAAGCAAAAAAAAAAAAAATAAATAAGATTAGTTAATGGCTATAAATGCAGTGGTGCCACGAACGATTATTTTTATATTCTATCCTCACCAGGGTTGCCAGTTTGGTCTCCATTTTTATTCCAAAATTTCAAATTCAAACCAGAATTTGCAAAAGAAAAATTTCACCTTTGATAATCATGATGATAATGCGAAGACCTTTTGCAGAGTCAGTAAATAAAACAATGAATACTATCTTAATTTCTGGTATGAACTCTGAACTTCGCATTAAAATAGAGGCCAGACTAGCAACCCTGATTCGCACCATTATTTTTGAAAAAATTAATTTCGTAGCTGCCACATGTTGTTAAAGTACACGCGAAATATTTTTATTTGAGAAAGTGGTGCAAGATAAATTAACAAACAGTTCAAAATGTTAGTGATGTAAATGTATTGTCTGTCGTGCTGTGTGTGTATTTGTTGATGTTAGACGTTTGTAGTGTTTGTTCACTGGTGGTTGTGGTCTTCAACACAGAATGTGCAGGGAGCCATTAACTAGCAAACATTATAAATTTAACGATATGACAAATGTTACAGCATAAATACATTATAATAATAAACAAATTACGTGACATAAATTGTCACATATTTCGAAAACGGCTGTTTGCGACCGGTCGTTCCATTGAGTTCTTTACTCCCCACGACGGGATCATTAGTACGATACCGCTCTCCTTAAAATCGGCGCGTAACATTTCTTGCACTTCTCTAGTAAGTTTTTTATTCTCTCTCCAGACCTTGTTTATATCAATGAAGAGATCTTTAACACGTTCACTGCCGCAAAAGGTAAGAATTTTCAAATTTCTTCTCGAGAGTCGTTTGCCACCACAAATTCTGAAAGGTAAATTTCGCTTTACTAATGCAGCGGAATTTCTGCCAATAAATAAGGCAATTTTTTTTTTAAATAATGGTGAGAAAGTAATGAATTAAAGCCACGAATATTAAAGCTACGAATATAGCGTGGCAGTCAACGTATTAACCCTTTCAGGGGCAGAGAAATTCTGTTCATAAACTGATAAAATAATTGACTGACACCAGAATATTCAAACGAATTTGTTACTAAATAACAAAACGCTATTTTGCACTTTAACTACAAAAGCAACTTTTCATTAAAATATTCTTGGTGCCAGTAGTCAGTTTTGGAATTAAAATTTGGTGGCTAGACCCTCTAGCCACCGCCCCTGAAAGGGTTAACCACTTCTGTCATAATTCTTGCATATTGAAACAAGGAATCTATTAACAAAACCTGCCATTCTGATATACCAGTTATAAAGACGACATTTGTGAGTGTCTGTGTGCATTCTGATTCAGTAGAAATGCCTCATTTAAAGTTCCCACTACTTGAATCGTCAGACAATATCTGTATATTGGTTCTAGATCGAACTCCATTTGTTAAGGGCACTGGGGAAAACCAACATCCCTCCTTGAAACTGACCCCTTTCCATTTTCCGGGACGTTTTCTTTTCAAGAGATTTGCTGCTTTTAAAATCAATATTCCCAGTAAGCATTTTTTGAACAGTTCTTTTAAACAAAAGAAATTTAATCTATCCTTGAATTTTATATTATGATTTAATATATAGTATATATATATATATTAAAATTATTAACGTGCATTGGGTCGTTCGGAAAGTCGTGTCCGTTTGGGAAAATTAATTCGTACCGGAAAATACTATCGTTTATTTATTAGACATTGATCCGATATCTAATCTCTAATAATTACCGGGGAGAGTTTTCCGGTACGACTTGATTTTCCGAAATGGACACGATTTTCCGAACGATCCAATATTTATAATTAAATAATATACATAAAATTAATAATAATAGTATGTTACATGTAATTATTATATCTTTTGTATTTATTATGTAATACATAATATATCTTAATTTATATACTTTTTTTTTTGAGCAACGGATGTGACAATATATTTTTCTTTTGCATTTTTCTCGAAAATTATACTTCGTCAAGATACATATGGTTCTTTGGATGATATGTATATTATAATACATATATATTTATTTATATATATCTATGAATATGTAATATAATTTATGTTTTATTAACATATATATATATATATAATAAATATTAATAAAAATAATTTAATAATATAATATATAATACATAACTAATTATTTATATATGTAAATTAATGGAATTCAAACGCCGACATTTCTTCCTCTTTTTCCTTATTTTATCTATATTGTGGAATATCTGAAATTCTACCATAACCTATCTAAATAAACAAAGTACACATTTAACACTTTCTTGTGCAGAAAATATTGTTAGTTTGAAAAGTAATTAATGCTGAAATGAGAATCCAAGATAAATAGACTTCAAAAATTGTATTCATATCCAATAAATAGACTAGAACTTACAAAGTCAAATTATGAAAGAAACAGCTGCTTTATTATAATTGCCAAATAAAGAATTATCGAAAAATAATTGTATTCCATAAACTACATTTTTCCACTGAAGTGAGTTTTGCAAACTTTCAAATAATGCGTTCATTAAAATAAAAATTTAAGGCGGAGCATACTGCTTATAAAATTTGCTTGGAATGTACTCCCTTCAGTGCTTTTCAACTGCAGTTATTTATTAATAATTAACTGTTAAAGATATAACCGTATTGCTCTCTAAAGTTTATTTAAAACTTTCGTATTCAAGTAGTTTTGGAATGGTGTTAAAAAATTTTAGATATGGAATTGAAAATTCATCGTAATTAAAGCAATAGATCGTAATTAAAAATTCTTTCTGAAGTTCATAAGCAGTGTCAAGTAATTTAAAATTGAACATGCATGCTTTTCAGATTAACAAAATAGATTTTTATATATATAAATATAATTTTTGATTGTTATACCAGGAAATAAAAGTAAACAGTAATTTCTATATACCATTTCTATATCCCATAAATGAATGAGTGGATTTTAAAAATTATTACACATTCTGTAATAAGTGTTATATAGAATGTCTACAAATTAGTTGGGGAATTTCGTAAGTTAACCCGAGAATGCTTGCGCATATCCAGTATATGTACGATTTATACTTTGCCACCAATAAATTCAAATAAAAATCGACATTTTATTTAATCGTTGACATTGCTCTATAGTTCTGCAATAAAGTTATTTAAGATTAATTTTCGAAAATTAGTGGTGAGAAATACAATAACCGAGCCCGCCCTGGGTATGACGTACCCAGCGCGGCGAGTAATGCCGTGTTAAGAACTCCAATAATATTAAATGAAATTAACTAGTTGAAAGTCAGACTAGTAGTAATATTGCAGAAGTTTATTCATAGATGCTGTCATAATTGACGCTATCGCTTAGCAATCTGACATCATTCTTGTTCGGCATTACGATAATTTAGACGTACAACGGTTGGGAAAAAGCGAAATGCTGTCTTTTTCTGACATTTTCAGTGTCATGAAAACAAAGCCACATCGAAAATTTCTTACAGCAATATGTATTTTAATATTTTTCTGTCAATTCCATTCAATAAATCATTCTTTTTGCCCAACTGATTTGTAGAAACCCTGTATGAAAATAAAGCAGATCATTCCAAGATTTCTTTTTTTGTTTCAGTTTCAAATGTTCGATGTGCGAACTTTTCGTAACACGACAAACAAATAATCTGTAATCAAGTTCGTTCCACACATTTGGTAGTTTTGCACAGCTAACTATTTTTAATGCAGTAGCAGTGGTGGAAAATTGGCGCAGAGGAGGAGCCTATTGGCACCACTAACTTTATATTGTGTACTTCGCCTCAATAAAAACCCGGAAATTCTGCTATTAGATAAGCCGGAAAATAGTACCAAAACTTAGTGGCGTCAATAGGCTCCGCCTCTGCGCCAATTTTCCACCACTGCAGCAGTAGCGCATTTTAAAACATTATTTGAAAAACAATTACTAAAAAATTACTGGTTAGAAATGGCATGCTTGATTTGAATAGGAGGATAAGCCCCTGATTGATAGGTAAATATACAAGGCTATTACAAATGATGGATCCGATTTAAAAAAAATCATATTTTCGAAACTACTGCACATATTACAATAAGTGATACACGAATTTAAAGAGAAATATACTAATTTTTTTTCAGTAACAAATGTTCGATGTATGACCCTTTTGTTACACGGCATGCGTCCAATCTGTAATCGAGTTCATTCCAAACATTTTGCAGATCACTTTGTCAATGGTTCTGAAAGCTTTTAAAATACGTTCTTTAACTCTCTCGCTGCGTAATTGTTTTATCAAAATAGCTTCAAAAATTGTGTATTTAAGAATTTTTATTCTTTTATCACTGGTTTTTCAAAACAAAAATTTTTGTCTAATTTAATCAGGAAAATGCTTCGATTAAATAAGGCAAAATTTACAATACAAAATAACTGGTATGAATAATCAAGGAGGATTAATAAGACAGAAAAATGCATCCCGAGGAAATCTCGGGTTCCGCAGCGAGAGGGTTAAGTTCTGAACACTTTGTTTTCGGCATTGGTGATACATAAACAATGTCTTTGACACTATCAAAACTTAAAGAATGCATTGGTGCAAAATTCAGAACCATTGGCAGAGTGATGCTACAAAATGTTTGTGACGAACTGGATTACAGATTGGACGTATGTCATTTAACAAGAAGGTCACACATCGGACATTTGTAACTGAAAACAAAAACTTGGTACATTTCTCTTTAAATCCATGTATCAATTATTGTAAAATGCGCAGCCGTTTCGAAAATATGATTTTTCTAAATCGGGTTCATCATTTGTAATACTCCTGTACTTACACACATCTCACATCCAATTGAATTTACAAACAAATATGCCATTTGTTTCCGTATATCGGCATGTATTTGAACACCCCTAAATTTTTCAATTTATTAAATTATAAAATGGTTGCCATAGTTTACACGCATAGTGACGAGATATTAATCCCTTAAGCGTCGCGCCAGATAAGTGTAGTCTACTTTTTTAAAAATTCAGGTCGTTTGATTGCCACCACTTTTTTTCGAACAAATATTCACTTTGTTTGATGGTAGATAAAATGATGTTATAGTACAACTATTTACACTGTTTTAAAAAAAATGGGGAAATCAAACAATCTGAGTAAAAAAAATAACATTCACCGCCCCCGAAGGTTACAGGAACGAGAATTAAGGGGTTAATCCTATCAGGGGCAAGGTACTTGTATTCGTAAAATGTTGAAATATTTGATGCACCAGTATTTACAAGAAAATTTATTTCTAAACAAGTAAAAGTATATTTTCGGTACTTAATAAAAGTGAAATTTTCGTTAAAAAAATCGGGTTCCAATGTGGCAATTAGGGATTAAAATTATGTGAAGTCATAGCGACATCACCGCTTATCAAGGGGTTAAAGAAATAAATAAATACAGTAGAATCTCGATTATCCGTAGTAATTGGAACCGACTTATCAAGGGGTTAAAGAAATAAATAAATACAGTAGAATCTCGATTATCCGTAGTAATTGGAACTGACTCTCTTTCGGAAAATCGAAATTTTTGGATAATCGAGAATGCTTCAATTTTAAGGTTAAGGAGAAATATATGCAACATTTCTTATTGTGGCAACAAGTGCTTAATAAAAATAAAGCAATAGCAAAATAGAAACAAGAATAAAATGCCTGAATTTTAATTTTGAAATTAAGAACCTTTTACGTATAGTTTTGTTTTTCGCAGTTCCGATTGCCTTTGCTTTGAAGCTCTATCACGGAGTTTAATATTATTAGTTCAATAGTATCACAATCTTTCTTATGCTGAATTCACCAGTATCACAGTTTTTCTGCTGCTCCAGTCATGCCAAACCTTTTGCAAATCATTCAAAAGCTTCAGAATCACTATTTTTTCGTTTTCTTCGTTCCACTCCGAAGTTTATGGGAGTTCAAGTTAAATTCAAAGGAACTCTAAGAAAGGGGATCGAAAATATTTATAGGTACTCGCATTTCGCAAAGTATCGCTTGCACACAAGGAATATGATAGTTAAAAAAAAAAAAAAAAAGCTTTCAAAATGGATTTTGCACACAAGGAATGTGATACTAAAAAAAAAAAAAAAAAAAAAGAAAGCTTTAAAAATGAATTTCGGTTAACGGAGAATTTCACTTAAAAGAGTTTCGGATAAAAGAGGTTCTACTGTACAAGGACGGATTATTTTCGTGAACCGAGGTTCCACTGTATATTATATCAAAATTTAATTATAGCTGGTGATTTAAATGTCAATTTTACAATAAATACTAGAAAACAGGAATTCTGCTTTTTCAGAATTTAGTGCCGACCCCGATGAAAAAAAAATATATGCATGTAAATATATATAGTACGAAACATATTTCATATTTAAGACATAAAACACACACTTTATTTTACATAAATGATGTCATTCGCATCCGCCGAAGAATTCCTCATTTACAATCCAGTCTTAAACAACATCCACAGAAAACTATGCATTTGACTTCACTATCGCAGAATAATACATAATTCCAGCAAAAAGCGATGTCGTCATTGAAGAAACTCGACCAAAAAAACTCGGCTATGTAATGTTTCGTATGTCTTCATTTGTTTGTAACATTAATATAGATACTGAAAATTAAATATAGTTTATAATAAAATACATATTTTATCAGAAGTCATTCATTTATATTTTTTTGAAAATAGCACGAACTTTAATTAAATTTTTTTTCAGTTATTATAGGAAAATGGCAACAAAAGGATATAATAGTCTACTATTTTCTAACTATTCTTTCTTTACTTTCTACAGAAATGGAGTACTTCAGTTGCCAACACTTAACAAACTTCGTTAAAAACTACAAAGAAATAAATATATTAAACATAAATAGAGATGCAGTTTTAAAACAAATTGCATTTAAAAGTACTTTTTTGTCCCTATACGGCGGTATAAAAATTGAAAATGTTCGATGGTTAGACGTTTAAAAAATTACAGTAGAAATTTTCCTATAAAATGATACATTTGCTTTGTTTTACGTCTGGCTTATATAACGGAACGTTATTTTTTAGAGACGACACTTTAAATGTTGGCCGAAATAAATCGCATATCGGGGGCTAATAAGAACATAGTTATAGATAATTACATCCAAAAATCCTTAAAGTACATAAGTATACTACACCAATAAACATGAAACTAATTCTCTCTAATGACAAGTAACATGTAAATTAAAAATTTTGATATAACTTTTGTAATTTTATGACGTCCTTTCATATCCCTAAATGTACATCATTAATTCAAACGTTTCCTAAAGCTATCATTAAAACCACAAATAAGCAATGGCGGAAAAATATTTTGCAAAAGATCTAACTTAATTTCATTAAATGATCCCTGTAATCCTTTCAGAAACTCATTTAACTTGGAATACTCTTTTTAAGCTCCTGACGTTGAAATTGCATTTAAGTCTAATAAATTCCTTCATCAGTTTAGCAGCCGTTGTAAGTTATTTAGGAAATCCAAATATATGTTGTAAAACGTAATTATTCGTACTGATACTTAGGACCAACTAAATAACAAAAAATATATTTTTTTAAGGATTGCGAAGTTAAAATAAATTTTCTTTGCTAAAAGAATAATAGGACTGTAATAAGAAAATTTTATCCTATGCAATTAGGCTTAACCCCTTGGGGACGAACGACCGGTATTCGTGCCGCGTAAGGTGCTCAGAATCGGTAATCATTCCCCCCAGTAAATTTTTATTGTAAATTTTGCCTTATTTAATTCGAGCATTTCCCCGATTCAATTAGGTAAAAATTTCTGTTTTAAAAAACCGGTGAATAAAGATTAAAAATTGTGTAAAAGACGCTCGTCCCGAAGGTGTTAAATAAATTTAGTATACATAAATTCTACATTGCAGTAATATCCTATAGTATTAACCCCTTAACGCTAAACATACCGTGAGGGGTCATTTGACATCTACCAATTGAAAATATTTCGGTTCGTACGAGGATTTTTTTTATACAATAAATTTGTAAACTACAAGGAAGAAAAAGTTAAATAAATAAGTTAAACAATTTTAAATAAAAATTCTGGTATGAAATATCTTTATAAAATTTGAGCAGCATTTGCGGTGGTTTTAGTGTTAAATCTCGCTCCCGTGGTATTCACGGGTTGTGTGTTCAGATTGTTTTATTCCCACCAGTTTTATAAGATAGTGTAATTGGCTTTATTCTGGTATCATTTTACCAGTCATTAACTCCTTCGCGACGAGATATCGTTCTTTAATTTTTAATATCTCTATAATAATAGCCTAAGTCATGTGACTGTCGTCAATAGTTCCGGGTTGACCGCTTCACTTTTTGTATGCCAAACAGCCATTTGGTAATTTAATGTTAGCCGGGCGCAGGTGATAAATCGCCAAATATTGTTCCATCACCATCATATCATCAGTATTATAATAGTCCATCGCATGCGACTGTCATAAACAATTTTTCAAGGGGTAAATTAAAACAAAGCTTTGATTTGGAAATTAAATGTCATAGTTTATAGTATTATTTATTACTTTTTTTTTCTTTTCTTTTCATTCTTTTCTTTTTCTTTCTTTCTTTTTTTTTTTTTTTTTTTTTTTTAAGAAATAAGAGAAAACTGAGAGTCATAAACTTTAATTATTTCAGTTGTAAATTAAAGTTATGTATTTTAAATAAAATGAGTGAAAGTAATGAAATTAATGAAATAAGAAAAAGTACGACGGGTACAATGTTTGGCGATATATCACCTGCACTCGGCTAACACAAAAATACCGAATTCGTGATTTCTGTATCAGAATCTTCCAATTTGGCGAGGGATTCAGCAAGTAAATTAAATTATGAATAAAAGTAACATGATACAATGCTTAGTATAGATTTAAAGGAGACCAAGCTGGTCGCCAAGGGCGGCTAGTTTTTTAATAATTTTTCTTAACCGGTTTTTAAAAACAGAAAATTTCCTGTAATTGAATCGCGAAAATGCTCTGATTAAATAAGGTAAACTTTGCAATTAAAGATAAATGGTGGAAATAAATGAGGGATTCTGAAAACGTAAAGTGGCACGTATTACAGGTCACTCTTTTCCAATTTTAAATAATGTAATTCTTTTTTTCAAATAAGTGGTGGCAATAAGCAATCTGAATTTTTAAACCGTAATTTAATGCGACCGTTAAGTGGTTAATAGCTCTATTTGATACTAAAATGCGTGCGCCCATGTAAAAGCATAGTGTTAATTCTTCGGTGTCTTTAATTAGCGAATACTATCAAAAATTTCATTATTTTTAAATGATATTTATATCAATATTTGTAGGGGTTAAAGAATGTTGTGTACCTAATTATCAGGAAATTATTATAAAAATTTAGCTTAAATATTTATTTTAAAAATGTGCGCAATCACTATCGTTTCAGTCAAAATTGTATTTTTTTTTTTTTTTTTTTTTTTTTATAATTATATGTATTTCGTATTGTTTCATAACTTTATGAAAGATAGTCAGTGATTAGATATTCTAACTTTAAAATGTATTTTTGTACATTAAGAGTATTTATAACTCTGTTATAGTACTTCACATCCCTAATTCGAAATCATTTACTTGGGGGGAGGGGGGGGATTTCCGAAATGCTTATTAGAACTGCATTTATTCAATGAAAGACCAAAATATTGCAAAGTATCTAAATTAATTTCGGTAAATGATCCTTGGTTAATCTTTCTCATGAATTCGTTTAATCTCAGCTACTTATTTTAAGCTTGTCTCGGTGAGATTGAATTAACTCTAATAAATTAGAGAATAGCTCAATAGAAAATTATTATAGAAAGTTTGAATTTATCCAATAAAAAATATCTACTCATAACGCTTTATGCTTTAATGAACAAAAACTTAAATTGTTGTTTAAGTAATGCAAATTTAATCAATTTTTTTAGCTAAAAGGAACTCAAATTCTAGTTTAATCTTTTATGTAATTTTAAATTCTTTTTTTTCCTCCAAAAGTACATTGCAATGCTGATATTTTTTTAAAGACAATCCAAAAAAACTCTCTGTGTTATGTGCTACAATTTTGGATTCATATATTTTCGGCATCTTGAAATTAATTTTTGTTGAAATATTTATAGCTTACAATATATTCATTTGATTATTTATATTTATTTTGATAATAATACGAAAGAAATATGTATTATAATATACAAATTTTAAAAATAGAAATCGATTTCTAAAAGCTTTAAGTGTGTGAATCCAAAATTTAATTTATTCCGCCAAATTGTGTTTTAGGTATGCAAAAAGAAAAAAAAAGAACCCCTCCTCCCACCCCCACCCCCGAAAAAAAAAAAAACATATTACAATATCGTTTATAATCATTAAAAATGGAATTAACATTATAAATGTAAATTTTTTTAACTCGTGCACTTTTTTACCGATTGGCGTTTTGTTTCGTATCCTAAAGTATAGTTTATTGAAGGTTCCAAATCTAATGTCAAAATTAAGTGTTGGCATTGAAAAATTTCAAGTTTGGTATGACTTCAATATCTATACGACCGTTGAAAATTAATGTAGGTACACCATTACTTAGCTGACCTCATTATTTTCAGACGTTGCCAATATTAATTTTATACGATTAATTATAGCTAGGTTAACCCTTTATCTCGTAATGAGAATATATGTCTCACTTAACTTTTATTGAAAAACTTTCGCACCGGATTTTTTAATTAAATATTTTGTTTTTTAAATGCACGAAACGAAAAAGCTTTTTATTATTTTCATATATATATATATATATATTACCATTAATTAAACATAACCTACCACCGTCAATTATTATGAATTAAAGCTGTAAGTATTAAAAAAAAATATTATAAGAATTATTATGGAAGAAAAAAGAAAAAAGTGGACACCGACAAAAATTGAAAAGCTTATACATTGAATTACGTTATCAAAGGCACATAATTCAATGATATAAGCAAAATGATTGCTTTCTGTGGGAAAAATAAGCTAAAGCTAAAATTAATTTTCCCCTGTGCCCGAACAACCACTAAAATCAAGTGAATTGATTAAAAATGAAAGCAGAATAGAAACAAATAATATGAAATGGAAGAATCAATAAAACGTATTTAAATATTTATAGGATATAAAATATAAATAATAAACACCATACCGATTAATATTTCAGTATTTTACAAAAATCCATGTGCACATGTCTACCAGTATATCAAAAAGATTAAGGTGAATAAAACAGTTAAGAAATCACAGTAAATGATACCAAAGGATGCAGTTAATACATTTTGAAATAAAATTTGAAATACCTTGTAAAACAAATTTAATCTAATATAAAATAAATAGATATTAATTACATTATTTAAAATGCACTATTAAATTAATAGATAACAGTTTAACAATATCGTCAAAAAATAGCTAAAAATACACCCTGGTGTATAAATTATAACTGAAATGGAGCTAGAAAAATTAAAAATTAGAGCAATCTGAAAGAGACAATTTTGGTGCTGCCATCTATTATTAATTATATTAAACATCTATCGCAAGATAAAAATTTGCAAGCTTTTGAATGTAAATAACTGTTTAAACAGCAAAACCAAACAAATCCTTATATAGAGAGAATTATAAACCTAATATAAATCACACAATGTATTTAAAACTATTGTTAATAAAATTTAAAAGCATACAATATATTCTATTAGCTAACTTATTTAAACTAAACTAAGAGTTTAAATAATGCTAGAACATTGATAATAAATAGCATATAGCTATATGCTATATAACAAAATAAATTCAGCAATAATTAATATAAATAATTATTAAAAATAATTTAAAAATTATTTTTTAATGAATTATATATAAGATATTTATAAAATGAACAGGAAATAAAAAACATGTGGAAGTATATAGAAGGTTAAATAATACTTAAAATCCCATTACTTAAAAAGCACAAATATAGAATGTGGATTATTTTCAGACATCCATAAAAATCCATAAAGTATGAATGTGGGACATTCAAAAACATTAAACTAAGAGTGGCATACTATTAGTAATTAATATGATATTGTCCTTAGTAAATTAAAATTTAATAACAAATAGTTGTAAATTAGATTAATGAATAATTAAGCTAATTATAATATTAATGAAAATCTCCAATTTACATATAAAATATCAAATCAACATCCACATAAAATACATAACAAAAAAATAGTAATAATACAAGAGCCCCGCTTTTTTTTTTTTTTTTTTTTTTTTCTATAAATAATTAACCATTGCGTATTATCCAGACACCACTCTCCTCCGTACTCTAACATCTGCCCACCCAACCATATATATATATATATATATATAAATATATATATATATATATATATATATATATATGTGTATTTGTTTTTCTTTTTTTGTAGATTTTTGTGGCAGTGAATCTTTTCAACATTGCTCATAGACGAAATCCTTCTTTTTCCACGACTATGTATTTTTATTCTATAAATCAATAAAAACAATATTTTAATACAATGATTTGATTTAAGTTTAAAATATTTTACAAAACCTCTGTAAATACCTCTTTAGTTTATAAATTTTAATACGAAAAATATTCGAAAAATTTAACAAATGATTGCACGAATCTTTTGCATATTTTCAAAAACACGCGGAAAAAGCTTCAGAAGGAGAATTTTTCATAATTTACGCATAAAAGATTAAAACTAAACATTTATAAACTTATGTCTTTTTTCTGTAAAAGTCTACTCTAAATAAATTGAACAAAACATTTTTATTCATTTCCTATTAAATTATTTTTTTAACAACAAGTTTTAGTGAAAACGGCATAATTTTTATTATATTATTCACTAAAATTTGTAAATTTAATGAAAGTTATATATTTGATGAATAATAAGAAAATTTTGGTAATTTTTCTGAGAGACGCTGTCGAAATAAATCAATAATTGCTAACTATTTTTAAATATCAAATTATTTTTTTTATGGTAGAAACGTACAAAAATTACGTTGGCTCAGCAGTTAATATGAGTGCATATACTTTGTGACTGTGAGCGTTATATATGTTTTTTCCTTTGCAATTAAGTATTTTTTTAATGAAAACTTCGGAATAAAAATAAGTTGGCTTAAGAAATAGTTGAGGGCTTTAAAGGAATATATTTTAAATTACAGAGTATTTTTTATTTGCTGATATTTATTTATATAGTAGTGTTTAAATTCATAATTCATTCATCCTTTTCATCGAGTGTTGCTAGTATGGCCTTTCATTGAAATCCAAAATTGCGCATTCATACAAGAAATTCTCGATAATATCTCTCACCCGCAGGAAAAGTGACACATCTCGACAAAAGTAAATTTCATAGGAGAGAAAAAAGAAAAATTTCATTATTTTACTGTAACATGAAATTATAGCACTTAGCATGCAGGAGTAAAAACGTGCATAATAGTATAAAACCCTTAATATTGAAGACGTAGGATGAGGTTTGAAGGATTGGGTAATTTTACCTCCCAATTGAATCCACCACTCTTATTTAGTCACAAATGGACACAAAGCGTAATAAAGTGATTTTCCATATAAATACTTGGTACTACTTGCGGATTCACCCGGATTCCGCCATCTTGTTTCTTTGTTGATCATCGCCGATTTTAAATTTCTGTATTTGAATTTCTTTCTTTATTTTTGTTGTTGTTTATTTTTGTTGTTGTCTATGTTTGTTGTTGCCTATGTTTGTTGTTGTTTATGTCGCTAAGTTAAGCATAAAGTGGTTATAAATGACCAACAAAGAAACAAGATGGCGGACTCCAGACGAATTCGCAAGTTGTTCCAAATACATTTATGAAGCTTTTTGTGTAGGAAGACGCACCTATGACACACCTATTAGTGGAATAAAACGCAAAATGAATTTTTGCGAGATGTGTCACTTTTCTTTCGGTTGAGCAACAGGGCCGTAGCTTGAAAGTTTTATTGGGCCGGGGGGGGGGGGGACCTGACTTTGGCGCCCTTTTATGATTTTCATTTTTCGACCCCTCCCCTTCCCAGCAACGCCGACTCTATCCGTGCTAATGTTCCTACAATTCATATTATAGTAGCCCTAATCCGTGCTAACATCATGTCTTTTATGTATAATTCATCTTCTGTGATGTTTTACACAACAATTGTCTTTATTTTCACCTTTTCAAAACACATTTTGCCCAGTTGATTGATATATGTAGATATAGCAGTGTATCACAATATATTATCCACCTAAAGTAGATATATATTGTGTGGGGATGTAAAGACTCCAAGCGGTAAGATTGTTCATAATTGATTACATTTTGTATCATTTACAGAGCCTGATTATCCACGGGGCAAATTCCTACCACTAAAAATAAACAGAAAATTTTGCCTCATTCATAGCAGATATTTTACATGAATACGGCGTTTAGATAAGACGAACTTTTCTTTTAAAATTTATTGGTGTAAGTGTGCCCCGTTGGTAATCAGGCCCTGATCATTTAGTTAAAAATTCAAAAATCCGGAAGAAAAAAGCTCAGAAACTAGGTTCACAGCGATTTTAACTTTTTTCTATTGATCAGTATTGTAATCGAAAATTTTTTTACGTCTGGTTGGTTTTCGACGGATTTACACGTTTTAGGGGTCAGAGATCCCCAAAAACATGTTTATAAAAAATGTCTGTCTGTCTGTGTGTCGCCATTGTACCATCGAAAAGTGTATTAAGTTATGCATAGAATTCAGCCAAATTTTTGTGTATGTTTCTGGCTATGGCAAGCAAGTCCTCTTTCAATATGGAAATTTTCTGATGGAAGGGGGCGCTGTAATAGTGATTTTTGTGCCATTTTCATTGTACCATCGAAAAGTATATGAAGTTATGCATAGAACTGAACCTAATTTATTGTGTAATGTATTAGCTATGCAAGCAGGTCCTCCCTGAATTTGAAAAAAATCTGCTCGTATGGGCGCTGCAATAGCGATTTTTGTCCATTTTCCTTATTGTACCATCGAAAAGTGTATGAAGTTATGCATAGAATTGAACCAAATGTTTTGTTCATGTTTTTGGCTATGGTCAGCAGATCCTCCTTCAATATGGAAATATTCTGCCTGTAGGGGGGCGCTGTAATAGCGATGTCTGTGACATTTCCATTGTTTTACCATCGAAAAGTGTATGAAGTTATGCATAGAATTGATCCAAATGTTTTGTGTATGTTTTTGTCTATGAAAAACAGGTCCTCCCTGAATTTAAAAATATTCCGCTGAAAAGGGATTCTGTGGTAGCGATTGTTGTTTAATTTTCTTGATTTTTTGTAGTTCTATTGTCCATTGGCGGCTCGTACAGCGACGGGAACTCGCGTCCTGCTAAGCCGGCTATTCGCAAACAGCTGATGTACAAATGAATAACGAAAAACTATTGATTTTAATAAATATCATAATCGAGATTAACTCGTTTTTACTCCAATTAATTGAATGAAGTACGAATTTAAGATAAAAATCAAAGTTGGTATAGTATTGAACTAATAATATTAAAGTATTAACATATGTAGCTACTTTCTGAAATTTAAGCTGTATGAGATAGAAGAAAGTTTTGGGACTGGCACATCCAACTAGTTTGGTAGTATATTTAGACTTTCCTAATTAACTCACAGCAGTATTGTAAATAATCTATTATAAGGGTATAGTTGCTACGATATACCGTAAATTTTAGAAAGTTTACCATCCGCCAAATTTGGCAGACATTAATCCATTAGAATACATTTATGCAGCAAAGACAAAAACTTTTCAACAAAGTTACAAAGTGTTAAATGAGTTTTGTTCTAAAAAAGTTTTGTTCTAAGAAGGATTTTTTTAGATTTTTTTTGTCCCTCTCGAAAATGCACAAATGTTTGATGCAACACAGTTAGAGTATTGATTTCATGTCTGCATGCATCAAACTTTCAGATTTTCATATTCAAACACAAACGAACCAAGAATGCTTTCTTTTCTTTTTAAATATGTGAAACACGCACTGAATTGTAGGTTGATTGTTACCTGGTAATCACTTCTCTCACTATCACATCTCGAACGCCTGTTTAAAATATCAGTTTTCATTTTTACAGGAAAATTCCAGTGCTGTTTGATTCTTAGAGAACTGGTTAAAAATATGTGAAATTTTATATGCGAACAGATGATGATGATGATTTTATGAATGTGTCAAAAGTAATATTTTGGAAGGAATTTGAGCTTTAACTAAAGTAAACAACTGTAAATGTTCTTACATTCTGCTCTATCATCAATAATTTAAAACAAATCTTTCATAAATTACATTACATAATCTGCGCTTCCTTCATAAATTTTTTTATTGTTTTCATGTTTGTAAAAAGGTACCTAGTTTATTTCTGCCGTTTATTTACTCTTGTTTGCATTCGTGCCTAAGACACCAGTTTATATATCTATTTATATAAAATCCAAGTCTCTGTGTGTCCCTCACGATTCCGGTAGGACCGCCTCATTGAAATGAGTAATTGTTGAAAAAAACTAATGCAGGGTTACCACAGTAGCGCCAAATGTTAGCCAACTTGGTGATAGCTGGCTATTTTGACGAAATTCTCATTTAAAACCATTAATCTTTCATAAAGGAGGTCACCGAAATTTAATTTAAACTCCGCTCTTTTAAGATATTTTTCAAAATCTATGGGTGAGAATTTAAAGTACATCTTTACATCTTCCTCCCGATGCTACTAATAAAATAACCGCCAATAGACGACGCTGTACTGTGTGAGCTCCTAACTGCGCGATTTTAATGTGCTTTAGGTACTTTTCCAGTATAGGTGCCTTGGCGAAAAAGGAAATTTGGCAACATATTTTCCGGGAACCTATCCACTGTTTCATTTTATATACACACGCATTTTTTTTCGATATTTATACGATTTATTTAATATAAAAAAGACGTTTCACTAATTTTATAAAGAAACAGATGTGATTTGTACATAAAAACATCAATAATATACATATAAAATAAACATATAAAACAAACAAAAACGCTCATCAAGTTCGTTTTCATAGCTGTTTATATGATTTGACAACAAATCTCGATATTTTTCCGTTATACGGACACCATGCCAAAATGTATGCTAATGCGCCAATTATTTCAAAATGCTAAAAGATATTTTTAATTTTATGCCAGCAGTTTAATATGAGTTTTATTTTATTGCTTTATTTTATAGCAGTTATTTGTTCACTTATTTTAAGTATATAATTGTGATTTAATGAAATAGTTCGTAAAAGTCTGGAATTTTCAAATGTTATATTTTTTAAATGCTCACTTTAGTATCGACAATGTTTTTTCTTTTATTTTTCAAATGCTTCAATTCACGTGATTTTCATTTTGCGCCATCTATTACGCTTGGCGACAAAGGTATCCGTATAACGGAAACAAACCCAAATCTTACTTCCTGATGCCCAAATTACACCAAGCTTTCTTTTAAAAAAACGCCAAAGCTCCTACAGTGGAAAAGTACCAAACTGTCTATTATTTTGCGCTATCTGTGTTATAGTTTGTACTATATGTAAGGGGTGTGAAGCGAAGAGTTTAAAAATTAAATATTAAAGTTTCGGCACAGATGTCATATACGCCCCATATTGGCGCGATTTTTTTCTGACGCCAATGTCATATACTCAACGGGTATTTAACTGGCGGCAAAGTGTCGTTATTTTGCTTGATATGGTAACCCGGATGTTGTTGTTTATGCTGTTGATGTTTTCGCCAAATTGGCGTATATGACAACTGTGCCAAAGTTTCTATAAAGCAGTATAAGACTAAAAAATTAAGAATAAAATAAATTTAAAATAAGACTAAAGAAGAAAGAAAATCCATGCGTTAAGCATAGAATATGAAACACTTTCCAACACATCCTGAATGCTTTAACAAAACTTCGATATTTGGGGAAATAAGATAACTAAGTAAACATTTTAGAAGGCACATAAAAATTTTTTAAAATTGATTTCAGCAGTTACCGTCCATAGCCAATAGTATCGTTATTACATGCCACTATTTAGCCAAAATTTAATTTAAACTACTCTTAAAACTACTGAAACCACATTTCCAGATATTATCATCCATAGACGGTTATGTATCCATTTCTTTGCGTGACCCTGTATATCATTTTATCTATATTCTACAAACTTTTCTTAGTAAACTAAATACAGTTCAGCGTAAAAACGCATAACTCCTTTAAAAACCACCTTTAAGCAATTTGCTCTCATACTCAGTAACCCTTACGAATTCTTTTGTGTAGCCCTGCATATGAACTGTAGCATTTATACACACAGTATAGTATGCATAAATGTAGTGAAACATAAAAGCGCATACCATAACTAAAAATGCAATTCTAGCAATCATTGCTTATATACAATACTTCGGAGAAAAGTTGCTTGGCGAGAAGGAAGTTTGCCAACGTATTTTCTGACAACCTATTTACTGCTCAACAAACAACAACTGTTCAACTATTTACTCACAAGCAATTTTTTCCATATGTATGCAATTTATTTAGGTGGTTGTTAGCTATCCAGTCGACCAGTTTCACCAAATTATATAAATCGCCAAACCACTCGCCAAATTATACAAATTGACATAATTTTTATTTTAAACAACGAAAGATCAATTAAATTAGCAAAACATTAATAAAAATACAAATATAACGTCGAATTAAAAATAACTTGATGACGTAAGAAACACATGATCATGTTTAATGTGAACCATTATTGGCATTTAATCTTACAATTTGGCGACAGTAATTTGGTCGACGGGATAACTAACAAGTACCTTTATTTAATGTAAAAAAAGCTATTTACCCATTTTTAATTATTTTTATACCCATTTTTTAACAGAAGTAATTTTGGCACGATGCCATATTCGCCCCATATTGGCGCGATTTTTTTCCGACGCCAATTTGGAGAAAACATCAACAGCATAAACAACAACATCCGGGGGCACAGATGTCGTATTCGCCCCATATTGGCGCGATTTTTTCCTGACGCCAATGTCATATACGTAACGGGTACTTAACTGGCGCCAAAGTGTCGTTATTTTGCTTGATGTGGTAACCCGGATTATGTTGTTTATGCTGTTGATGTTTTCGCCAAATTGGCGTCGGAAAAATAATCGCACCAATATGGGGCGAATATGACATCTGTGCCCATCCAGGTTACCATATCAAGCAAAATAACGACACTTTGGCGAGAGTTAAGTACCCGGTGTGTATATGACATTGGCGTCAGAAAAAAAATCGTGCCAATATGGGGCGAATATGACATCTGTGCCGTAATTTTTGCACAGATGTCATATACCCATCGGGGTTGGCGTAATTTTTCTCTGACGCCAATTTGGCAGAAATCTCGCTTTCGAATACCAGTTACTTATATATTTTTAAATTATTTGCTATCATTTTGAAAAGGAAATAACAATAAATAAATAAAAGTTTGAATAATAGCTATAGAACAAAACTGTTTATATAATTAAAAACAGAAAATAAAAGTAAATAAACAATTTATTAATAAATAAAAAACAATAGCCGGGTTACCATAGCAGGCAAAATAACACCATTTTGGCGCCAGTTAGGTATCCCGGTTCATATCTGAAATCTGTGCCGTAATTTATATATAAAAAAATATTATATATATTTAGAAACGATTTTTTTATGTATATAAGTGCATATATAAACAAAAATAAAAGTTCATTAGATTTGTTTTCATAGCTGTTTATATATTTTGGCAACATATCTCACTTTCTGATGCCCGAATTGCGCCAAGCTTTTTTTAAAAATGCGCTATAATGGAAAAGTACCTAAATAAATAATTAACAGAAATAACCAATTATACAAACTAAAACTTTTTATTTCGAGATCAAAGCATTGTTTTTGATTTCAATTAAAAATACATATATCCTTGGATAACATTAGTTGAAATTAGGTTCACAGCTTAATATCTCATTCCATAAACCTAAACAAACACAAGTGATTCATTCATCGTGAAACTTAAAAATTTTTTTAATCATTGAGGTAATCATTCACAAAGTAAGTTCGCCAACAATCAATGGACAATATTCTAATGACATCATAGTAGATAAAATGGTGGCGGTGTCGTTTGTTTATGGTTTGAAATCACAAAGATTTAATTTTGCAATGTCTCTTAGTTACATTATTTTATTGTCATATTTTTGAGCTCAGAACAAAAGCATACTTTTTCATTATTTAGTTATTAAAGACGCAAAAAAATTATAAATGCATGATTTGAAAAATTTAAATAATTTTCTTTCTTAATAGTAAAAAATAACATCGGGAAGTAACATCGGGTTTAAGTTAAATAAGTTTAACTGCTTAATTCTGTTGTAATATTCAAAATAACTGTATTTATTAGATTTCAGTAACCAACATCAGGGCCCGATTAAACTTTGAAGTTAGAGGAATTACAATGTCATTTCAGAACCTTTATTTTGGAGAAGCTTTTCTAAATTTCATATATACATGGAAACTCTTCAGTGTTAGAAATATTATTCTTAGGACTGACATAACATGAGAACGGCCTGCAATTTTACACAAGTTTTTGAAAACTACTTTATATCAGAAATTTTTCTAAAAACTGGTTACTTTTTTGTTATAGCGGCCCACACTACTAGGATTAGGACAAGTTGCAGCCAATTTCGCCAACGTCGTAACCAAGATCGTGAAGCACACACATATAATACCATATAATACCATTTCATGAAATCTTATACGATAATTTAATAGTTTTTACCTTACTTCAGTATAAAATTTATTTATTTTTAAGGCTTAACAATCTAAATTGTCCAATATATGATTTAAAAAAAATGTAAACAAAGATTGAACAGACATGACCGCAAAAAGCCTCATATCTGCATAACACTAGGAACCAAACTGTGCAGATTAGTGGTCTTCTACGGTACACAATTTTTCATAAATGTGTTTCGTTCTTTAAATGTGTTATTTTCATCTATCACTGCGGAACAAGCGAGAAAACTCACATTCTTGCACATGAGTTGTATATATCTTTATATCTAAATTTCCGTCATTTTTGACGGGCTACCTTTCTAGTATATATATATATACATACATTTCAAAAAACGCATGTCTCCAATAATACAAATGACCGGAATGCATTGTTGTCACATTTTGCACAAGAGGAGAAGTCAAAGAATTTAAACTTTAAGAGGAGGAAATTTTTATTCATAGAATTCTTTTCGGAGAATTGCTGTATGACAACCTTAAAGGTCTGCATCTGCACGGCCGGAGTCCAGTACAGGACGAAATAAAGTCAAACTTTCAAACGGGTCGGGAAAAAAAATAATAATACGAGGACCTCGATGCACCAAGTTTTAAAGAAATGGGCCTGTGCCTATCTGTGCAGATTTTCACGTCCAGAAGCTCATGGTAATGCAATAGCATATCTGAGAAACCTGGGGTTAATGACCGAGGCCCGGCGCTCCTATAAGTGTTTGGTACACTGAAAGCTCTCGGGGGAATCGGAGGTGTGATTCCCGAACTATGCCGCTTAATTCTCGAGCACTTAGGTTTTACGACCTAAGGTCATTTCGACAATGTCGTCCAATGGTGTTTGGGGAACAGAGAAAGTGACGTGCGTTCGGCGGTGCTCTTCTTTGGCCAGTAGAATGTGTCATGGCAGCATCACTGGCTTACGACAGTCCCGCTTGACGCGATGCACATAAGGGCTCCTCAGAGCTTAGACTGGCGAGGTGACTTGCGTAAGGCATGTTCATTTTATACCAAATTTAAAAGGATCTGACTAAGACGACGAAATATGAACAATTTTCAATGGACTTGGTTGGACCAAAAATAAATGTGTTGCACGAACCGATGCTAGTTTGACAGCACAATGCAGAAATTCAACATGCCCAATGTAAAGATCGGCATTTGGCAGTTTCATTGTGTTTTAGCCCGGGCCTATTTTTTCCTGTCGATTCGGGCCAGTCTCAGGCGTACATTTTTTCTACATATTTGTTCCATGCTGGACTTTGACTTAATTGTTACTAGGACCTGTCGAGCAGGACATTTTATTTTTTTTTTAATTTTTAATTTAATTTAATTAATTAATTAATTAATTAATTTTTTTTTTTTTTTTGTAAAAAGAATAGTGATAATGGAGCCTTTTGAAATATACTTTAATGAATTAAGAAGAAATATTTTCAAAAATCTATTTTTTTTTACAATACAGCTTCAAAATGAAAGTTTTTTTTTTTTAACCACTTCTTATATTCATTCCAAACTTAATTTTTTAAATGAGTCTTTATTTGAATGTAAAAGTCTAAAAGTTTAAGTGTCCCTTAATGTTGCTATTCTGTAGTAGTCTATGGATTGCGTACTTATCGCCTGAAATATAGGGTAAGGTGGTGCAAGAGTGCGCGGTGTACAAAAGTACGCAGAGCAATTATCTAATCCGAAGACAGAGTTTTGTATTTAGCTACAGTTGTAAACGATGTAATGACAGTCATTACTGTAGGTTAATGCAAAAGTCTGTTTTGGGATTAGATAATCGCTCTGCGTACTTTTGTATATCGCGAAATTTTGCTACACCTTATCTTACTATAAAAATTTCGCATAAATATATATGCAGCATTCTTAGAAAATCTTAATTATATGTTAAGAAAAATAGGATTTTTTTTTTTTTTTTTTTTTTTTTTTTGCAGAAATTGAGCTGTTCTGGGTTTTTAATTTTTTAAAGGCTCCAGGTTTAGGCTTCTAGTTTTTAAAACCAACCAAGATAGCTTTGTTTTGTATTGGGGCGTGTCCGGCCTCAGAAATTTCGGGCCGTGCAGTCTTCTAGACAACCTCCACCCTCTCTGAGCTATTCTAACACCCTCTATAGTCATTTCAACTTCTTTCCACTTTCTTTCTACTATAAGATTGAGCAACAACTATTGACACAAGGATAAAATGAGCTGCTAAGAATCGAATTACACTTGCTCTCTCGCAATTGACTGCAATTTCTGTTTTCAGAATTACCTCTTCCGCAAATATTAATTGCTTTTGTTAGGGAAAAGAGGTAATAACAATTTTAAAATTAAATTTCTTACACAAATATGGTATGTTAAAAGCAACTTACTTTATAATTTAACATTTAAAGTAAAATGCTTGTACAAATAATTGTAACTACTATTTAAATCATTTATATATGGGTGCCTGACGGCGCCAATAAACCTTGTGTGGCGCCCTTCTACTTGACCATATTTGTGAACCGTTCTAATCCCCTCCAGCCACTTCCACGTCTTTTCACTTTCTTTCTACTACCGACAATGATAAACAACTAATGAGATAAGAAAAATCGAATTGCACTTACTGTCCCGCAATTCCTTACAATTATTGATTTCAGAATTTTTTCTTTTGCATATATAAATTGTTTTTATTGGGGAATAGAGGTAGTAATTTAAATCCTTTCTTTTGAGGGTGCCTGGCAGCACCCTTAAACCTTCTACTATATAGCCCTACTACTTTAATATATTGGAAAACTGTTCTCATTCCCTAGTGTCAATTTCAGTTGTTTCCACACATTCTTTCTACTGCTAAAGGTAACCAATCTAGACGAGAAGGAAATAATTGAATTTCTAAGGATCAAATCACATTTACTGTCCAGCAGTTCATTACAATTCCAGTTTTCGGAATTTTGACTTCCGCATATATATATAGTTTTTGTTAGGAAATAGATACAGTAATCTAAATCCATTTTTTGTGGGACGGCACCCTACTAAACTAAACTAATCTCTGTGGACATGCAATCCATGAAGGACCTGGGCCGACACTGCCCATCCCTGTTTTCTTGACCCTGGGCCCCGTGGTGCTATGCAGCATACGTCCCGGTCAGGTGGTCAGCTAAACGCAGGAACCTCGGTGTTTAATTCCCAAGCAAGCTTGGTACTCATTTCATTGGCCCCGAAGGGATGAAAGGCTGAGTGAAGCTTGCCCAGTCAGGAGTCGAACTCTCGACCTGCAGCACGGCTGACAGATGCTCTGGCCACTATGCCACTGGGCTTCGTGGCGCCCTACTATTGAACATATTTGCTAACTTTTAGGTAGCTTTCATTACAAAAAGCTACCTATTGCGTCCGTTCGGAGGAAAGCGATTTCAAAAATTTTTGGTATATTTTCATCGATCATGACCCCCAGACCCCGAAACCACCCTCAGTTCAAAATTGATGTATATATATATATCAGTGGTGGAAAATTGGCGCAGAGGAGGAACCTATTGACATCACTAAATTTTAGTAGTATTTTTCGCCTTATCTAATGACAGAATTTCTGCGTTTTTATTAAGGTGAAGAATACTATAAAATTTTAGTGGTGTCAATAGGCTCCTCCTCTGCGCCAATTTTCCACCACTGATATATATATATATATATCTGACCTATGTCACACTGTAACTCTCGTAATTAAGAACCGATTTCGATGTAATTCGGTGAGTACATAGTACATACCAATGTCTCGACCGAGTTCGTTGGCCAGCTTAATCCGCCGTTTTGTTTCAAAATGGCGGCCATTTAAATTTTTTTTAAAAATTTAAAATTTAAAATGTGGTACCAAAAAATTAAAAATGGAAAAATATTTTTTTCTTGTGTATTTGACCTTTATACAAATATTCCGGAGCAGTTTTTGTTTCGTCTATATCTTAAAAAATGACTGCGTTATAGCATTTTGAATTTCTAGCGTGGCTGACATTTTGAAACGTCCTGAATTTTGTCACACGATAAAAGGCGTATTTATGAACCGATTTCGATGTAATTCGGTGTGTACATAGTACATACCAATGTCTCGACCGAGTTCGTTGGCCAGCTTCATCCGCCATTTTGTTTCATAATGGCGGCCATTTAAATTTTTTCAAAAAATTTAAAATTTGAAATGTGGTACCAAAAAATTGAAAATGGAAAAATATTTTTTCTTATGTATTTGACCTTTATACAAAGATTTCGGAGAAGTTTTTGTTTCGTCTATATCTTAAAAAATGGCTGAGTTGCAGCATTTTGAATTTCTAGCGTGGCTGACATTTTGAAACGTCCTGAATTTTGTCACGCGATAAAAGGCGTATTTATGAACTGATTTGGATATAACTTCGTTTATACATAGTACATACCAATGTCCAGACCGGGTTCGTTGGCCAGCTTCATCCGCCATCTTGTTTAAAAATGGCGGCCATTTAAATTTTTAAGAAAAATTTAAATTTGAAATGTGGTACCAAAAAATTGAAAATTGAAAAAAATATTTTCTTCTTATGTGTTTGACCTTGATAAAAAGATTCGGGAGCTGTTTTTGTTTCGTCTATATCTTAAGAAATGGCTGAGTTATGGCATTTTGAATTTCTAGCGTGGCTGACATTTTAAAACGACCTGATTTTTGTCACGCGATAACAGGCGTATTTATGAACCGATTTGGATGTAACTTGGTCTGTACATAGTACATACCAATGTCTCGACCGAGTTCGTTGGCCAGCTTCATTCACCATCTTGTTTCAAAAGGGTTGCCATTTAATTAAAATTAAATTTTAAAATGAGGTATTAAAAAATTGGAAAATGAAAAAGATTTTTTTTATGTGTCCTTGATACAAAGATTCCGGAGCAGTTTTTGTTTCTAAAATTTGTTCTTTTGTTTATATCTTAAAAAATGGTTGAATTATAGCACCTTGAATTTCTAGCATGGCTAACATTTTGAAACGATCTTGTATTTGTCACGCGATAACACACGTATTCGCCTATTTCGATGTAAGAAGGCATGTGGATAGTATACATCAATACCTCGACCAAGTTCGCTAGCCAGATTCATCAGCCATCTTGTTTCAAAATGGCGGCCATTAAATTAATATATATATATATATATATATATATATATTTAAAGTGAGGTGCAAAAAAATTAGAAATTGAAAAAGGTTTCTTTCTTAAGTATTTGACCTAGATATAAGGATTCAGGAGCATTTTTTGTTTGTCTTTACCTTAAAAAATGGCTCAGATATAGCAGTTTAAATTTCTATTGTCGGTGACACTTTGAAAAATCTGATTTTTTTGCATGCAACAGCACTCGTATATATCAACCGATTCCGATGTGAGTGAGCATGTGCACAGCAATTACTAAGTTCTCGACCAAGTTCACTGGTTTGCCTCATCCACCATGTTGTCTTAAAATGGCACGCACTTTAAGAAATCGCCGAATTTGGCAGCCAAATATAAGTTACTTTAAAGAAAAGCAGCTTGGATAAAGCTGACTAATTTCGCGAAATTCCCATTCATTATATTGATAAAAATTAGTATTGAATCTAGTATATTCGGTTTCCACTAAATTGAGCTTCGTGTGTTTGAATGATATAAGTTGTCTTTTTTAAAATAAGGAATATGAAAGCTACCTCTTCCTCCCGGCACTGGCCGGGAGGACTTTTGTAATCCCTTCAGATACTTCTTTAAACTTTCTTTCTATTGCCAAGGGGGGCCAACAACTACCGAGATAAGAAGGAAATAATTGTACTTCTATCCTGCAATTGATTACAATTCCTGCTTTAAAAAATTTTCATTCCGGATGCATACATTTTTTTCGGGATGGAGGGGGGGGGGGGTATAGCGGAAGTAACAGGTCTAAAATTGAATGCTTTATACAAGTTTGCGATGTAAAAGTAACTCACTTTGTAATTTTACATTTAAAATAAAATTATTTTATAATTATTTTTTACCACTGATAAACCCTTTTTTACGGGCTACTGACGGCGCCCATAAATCTTCTGTGGCGCCCTACTATCTGAACCTATTGTGGGGAGGCTCCCCCTCCCTAAAGCTACGTCCCTGGTGAGCAATATGTTTTTCTTTATTGACTAACAGAGATTTTTTACGATGACTTAAAATAAAAATTCATCTTCAAAAATTTTCGATATGAATTCGAATTATTTTAATTAAAAAACGGTCAAACTGGCAGGGCTCCCAAATGGTCCGCCAACTAAATACCAATAAATTTTAACAGAAAATTTTATGGTAGGTTTGCGCTAAAATTAACTTTTAATGGTGATTCCGGTGCGGTTTGTAAGAAAAATCCAAAAAGAAAAATTTTTTAAATAATATTGGTATTCAGTTGGCGGACCATTTGGGAGCCCTGAACTGGGAACCCTGCCTCCATCTCATTTTCCTTCGAACGGCGACAGCAACAGATGCAGGGCTCCTAAATGGTCCGCCAACTGAATACTAATAAATTTTAACAGAAAATTTTATGGTAGATTTGCGCTAGAATTAACTTTCAAATGTGATTTGTAAGAAAAGGCGGTTTGTAAGAAAAATCTAAAAAGGAATTAAAAAATAATATATTGGTATTCAGTTGGCGGACCATTTGGGAGCCCTGCAGATGTGATTGTCTGCATAGCTTTAGGATTATGCCTTTCCGCTACGTGATGAGACAAATTATGTCGCCACGTAGCGGTAATATGCCGAGATAGCGCTGCGGGAATGACAGGGAAATAACAGGATTCGCACGCTATTAAGCCACGCCCTATTTTGTAAGGATTCTACCACCAGTATTATTATAAAGACCATTTCCTTCACTACACCATAGCTAAGATAGTTTTATGCGATTACTGGTTGTACGGTCCTTACAAAATGGGGCGTGGCTTAATAGCGTGCGAACCCTGAATAAGTGAATAAAATGTACTAAAGGGTCCTCGTTGTCGCATGAAATGATGTCATACATGTAAAAAAAAATTATTGGAAGTACTGAAATTTAATTTTCTTATCTAATCACCATTTTAACATTTTCGGAATCAGTGGAAATATGTACGCAACATAATTTTAATGCGCAAATTACAAATATGTACTTTAATTGCAAAATTTCTAATTTAAGAAAACGTTTTCATATCTTATATTCTTTTTACAGACTTTTTAAACAGATTTTTTAGTGCTCACAATTGAGTTAAGAGACAAATTACAGTACTTTCCACTTTACGATAATAGCACATAATATTAGATGTTAAACAGTAAAAAGGTGATTTTGTGGATCATTTGGTTTATTGAAGTTTAAACATGATAGAGTTTTTTTACCATGGCTGAAAACATTGAATAAATATGAATGTTTTTAAATGTTCGTAATTCGGAAAGAAAATATGAAAAAAAAAATACTTTAACTATTGTTAATTCAATCGCATATATAACAAAACAATTAAAATGTATGAAAATAGGGGCCACCCTTTAATTAATCTTCCGCAATATGACCCAAGTTTAAAACGTTTCGAACCAAATAAATTTTCTAGTTTGAAACGTGGTTAACTTGTATAAAAATAATTCCACATACTATGGAAAAGTAGTGAGAGCTTGGCAGCTATGTATTAATACTAGAAGAGCTATAACGTCAATTTGACTGGGTCAAAATAAATATAGTTCGATCTAAAACCGAAAATTCGAGAAAGAATAAATTCGAGAAATTCTCGATAATATCGCTCACCAGCAAGAAAAGTGACATATCTCGACAAAAGTGAATTTTATAGGAGAGGCAAAAAAAAAAAAAAAATTGCTTGATTTTACTGGAACATGAAATTATAGCACTTAACTCTGCATGTAGGGGTAAAAACGTGCATAAAAGCATAAAACCCTAAAGAATGAAGAAGTATGATGAGGTTTGGAGGGTTGCATAATTTCACCTCCCCACACAATCCGCCCCTCTTCTGTGGTCAAGCATGGATATATAGCGTAATAAAGTGACATTCCGTATAACTACACTTACGAAACTTTTGTGTAGCAAGACGCACGTATGACAGGCCTATTAGTGGAATAAAACGCAAAATGAATTTTTGCGAGATGCGTCACTTTTCTTGCGGGTGCGCGATATGTACCACACAGAAATAAGTTTGAGACAAGTTAAATAGTTTTATATATATATATATATATACCTCTTTAAAGTCTTTTCCGTCATTTCTGGTTTCATTTATCACAGAATGTCTGTGAAGCAAAATGATACAATTGAATAAAATATTTAAATGATAATATATATCATGTAAATTACCGTAATTCAAAATGTTACAAATTTCACTTTATTTGTAATATTGTATTTTATACGGAATTTTTCACAATAGGCCTAAGCGCTGACAAAAAAAAATGGCCGCTGCAGAGGGCGGATTTTTTTCAGAGTGAGTACGGTCCCTTTATTTTTACAGCAATAAATTTTAAAACTTTTTATATAAATATTCAATTGTATAAAAAACTTAATATAACAAAAGTTTGCATATAGCAAACTACTCATACGTTTTTTTTTTTTTTTTTTCAAGGAATACATCTATCGTTTTTAGTACCCTAAAATATTGGGTCATCAAGTATGAAACTTGTGATTACAAAAGGACCAAATTACCAACGGTGCAGCCTTCCACCAATAAATTTTAATAGAAATTTTCACCTTATGTAAACGCCATGTTAACGAAAACTTACTGTAATTAATAATACAAATATTTCAATTCCTTTTTACTGGCGGATTTTTACTCCCTTGGTAATCTGGCCCTTTGTTATCACAAGTTCCATACTTGGTGACCTGAAATTCATAAATTTAGATGTATGTTATTCGGTAGTCTTTGATTACAAAAATGAAAGGCTACAGTTTTCTAAACTTATACGTTATATTAAGTCTACCCGAAAGTTCTGTCCGATAATGTTATTTAACCCGTAATTCTCGCTCCCCTCAATATCACGGGCTGAGGTGTCGTTCGTTATTCCTCATGCCAGTCATATTTCCGGGATTTAATTTTATGATTTATGGCGCTGATTGTGATGTTGGACTTTGTATTGTATGTTTCGAAATATATCACACTCTAGAAAATTATTAG
This sequence comes from Maratus speciosus, assembly GCA_963932465.1. Classification (NCBI taxonomy): domain Eukaryota; kingdom Metazoa; phylum Arthropoda; class Arachnida; order Araneae; family Salticidae; genus Maratus; species Maratus speciosus. The sequence goes on along the minus strand of OZ010791.1, from coordinate 602,630,148 downwards.
TAATCAAAATTTAATGTATGTATGTTATTTCAAATGTTATTTGTAAAAATTTGTGTTATGATGATAAATAAAGATCTAAGATGTGAAAAATAAAGGTCTTATTCGCATTAATTTGTATGGTCTAAAACAAACATTAAGACACAGAATTCTTCATGATGTTTTTTCTACAAATCTGAATTTTTTCTATAACATCTTTTTATTTTCGCCTTAAAAAAAAAAAAAAAAAAAAAAAAAATAATTGCATATTTTATTTAGAAACCTTATAATTATTCAATTTCTGTAATAAAAAATAGGTGCATTTTTTATGGTTTTTCCAAATATTAAGCTAATATCAGGGGTTAATGGCTACTATTTTAAATTCAGATTTCTTTATTGGCACCACTTTTTATAAAACATATATTTCATCTTATTTAACCCCTTGGAGACGAGCGACCGATATACGTGCCACTTAAGATGCTCAGAATACTTCATTATTCCACCAGTTATTTTTTATTGTAAAGTTTACCTTATCTAATTAGAGCATTTTCTCGCTTAAATTTAAAAAAATCTTCTGTTTCAAAAAACTGGTGGTAAAAGATTTAAAATTAAACATAAGGCTCTCGTTGCGAAGGGGTTAATGACATATAAATTAACCCTCCGTCTACCAGACGGGTCCATTGGACCCGACAGGTACATACAAAATATTCATTCAAACCAGAAATTTCTTTAAAATAAACTAAGTATATAAACCAGACAAAAATAAGGTAAATAAATAAGCTAAATAGTTTTAAATAAAAATTCTGGTGTAGAACGTTTTATTAAAACTTGAATAAAATTCCCGGTAGATCTAGGGTTAAGGTGCATATAAATTAAGGTGACATATAAATTAAGGTGCAAACATTGGCATTTCATCATTTCAAAAAAGTGGTGCCAATGAAGAAATCTTAATTTTAAAAAAAGTAGGCGTGAAATAACATTATCGGACAGAACTTCCCGGTAGACCTAATATAAAAGGGGCCATAAAAAACATTAAATTTCATATTTTAATATGCATTCAATTCTTTGGAATTGGAAAATAAGGAATATTTTAGAGATAATGGAAAAATAAAGTATACTAATATTTTAAATTAGATATCGTCTATGAAAAAATTTAAAGAATAAATAGTGTTTTCCTGTAATAAATATACAAATCGGAACATAAGAATTCGAATATGTAAATCAGAATATAAGAACTCGAATTCTTAAAACAAAAATCGTGAAATCAAATAAATTTTATCGATAAAACAATACAAACAAATAAATATTTTAATTATCAAATCGTATTACCTGTCTAACATCTACACATACTCCTATAAACATATTTATTTTAAATCTGCTATCTGGTTTCGGAATCACAGATTTCTGGCCGTACGCAGTACAGCAAAGAAATAATCATTATTAATGGCTTTTGTATCAAATAAAAACAGTACTTCAACTGCAGTACAATATGTCATCAATCACATGATCAACTTATGGGTCAAGATGGCATATGGGCATTTTAAGAAATCTAATCTGAAGAAAAAGAAAAAAAAAACGTTTTTTTTTTGTTTTGTTTTTTCTTATCAACGAGGCCTAGGGATAAAAGGAAAAAATCAAATACAGACGCCGCCAAAAACAAACGGATAATTTACTGTGTGACATTATGAATAAAAGTGTTCCTCCTCTTTGGACTATTGAATTTAAGAATGTATTCTTTGTCTTAAAACAAAGTTTTTACAATACTTGGGGAAAATAATGTTCTTTTCGGGAATATAGTGATAGATTCTTCTTCGACCTGTATCAATACATATTGCAAAAATTCTGGCCATAAATTTTTAAATATACTTCTGACGTTAAATACCTAATATAAGCACATGGTTTTTTATTAAATGATTTTTGTTATTTAGTTGTAGTGAGTTTGACAGAAAAATGATTGCTGTTAAATAAACAACAAATTCACCTCTCACCTCAGTAATAAAAATGAAACAACCTCAATTATTGGGGGAAAAAAGCGTATGAAAATATAAAGAAATAAAAAATAAAATAGTTTGGTAAATACGGTTCTTATTTGTTCTATTATCTCATCTTTGTGATCAGTGAAGCGGGATAATCAATAAGTGGCAAAATGCATTCAAGAATAATTTCTAAAATATTATATAAAACTATATTTGGGGCATTCACGACACAAAAAGATGGACAAAATTCATTTCATTATTATTATAAATAAATCATTTTATATAATTCTTAAAAGGAACCTAACTTGACCTGTCTGGCAATAGGTTTTGTGATTTTCGTACATTTCTGAGTTGGACAAATTCACAAAGCTCATTTTGAAAAGACCAAACAGCAAAAATGTTTACATTTCTTTTTTTTTTTGTCAATCTAAAATTGGCAGTTAGTAAGGCCTGGTATCCGATTTTATTTCTTAAACAATATCTTCGAAATAAGCAGACGTAAAAATTTAAAAAGGCTTCAAATAGGTCTAAATTTTCTAAAGCATTTTTCGTAGTATTTAATCCATGGAACTATGAATAAGGAGGACATGACATATACTCAAAATAGAGAAGCATCAACTGTAACCTGTTTCGCAGTGACTCATTAAGAATGGGGCGATCTTCCACCAGTAAATTTGAACAGAATTTTTTTCCTTATTTAAACACCTTGTTCATGCAGAATTTAAGTCATAATTGTGGCCAAAAACATATAATTGTTTTTACTGGTGGAAGTTTACTTCAGTTTTAATCAGGCCCAAAGGTGGATAAAGGATAAAGCGAGTTCAGCTCTACGACGGAACGTGCGCCAGTGTTGCCAGATTGGGGACTGTTCAGTCCCCAGATCGTTGATTGTCACCGCTTTTTTAAGTAGAAATTCTTTCCCTATTTTAAATGGATTAAAAATTCTGAAAAATGAGGCGAATTATACTATTTTTAAAAAAAGTGACGGCAGTCAAATTATCTGAATTAAAAAAGTCCCCAATCTGGCAACACTGACGGGCGCGCCCCGTTAATGACATTCAAATTGGGATTGTGTTGCAGCATCATAACTGCGAGAGCTGCAATCGCCCCCAACCACCGAAACTGAGCTCACATCCTTGTAAACAACTAGTTTTGAAGGGGTAAATGCAAAACTGGCATGGCAGTGAATGGATACACTCGCTGCACGTGTGAAAGTGAGTGAATGGAATGTTGGTAAATCTGAATTGTATACTATGCTCCTTAATTTTGTATATTAAATCCTAAGTAATCGTACTTAAGTTCGCTATTTTTGTATATATTTTTATTTCGTAAAGATTTATTCTCTTTCAAGGATTAAATTTCCGTAGAGATTTTTATCATAGAGATTTAAAGTTGAGTGAAATTTGAAAAGTATCTTACACTAGTTTTCATTTATCTTTTATACCTTTCATATATCTTTTATGTACGTTTGCATGATATTTAGCATATTTTTAGTTTGCATGATATTTAGCATATTTTTAGTTTGCATGATATTTAGTATAAAATTACATTAAACATAAAGTTTTTTTTTTTTTTTTTTTTTTTTTTTTTTTATAATTGTATGCACCCCCGGAAATTTTACTCAAGTTTTATAAAAATATTAGATACCAGAATTTTTTGAAATGAGATTTTTAACCATTTTTGTTTACATTTAATTCGGTGCGATTTCGTATTTTGTTTATTTTATAAAAAAAATTCCGGGTTCAATTTAAAGTATTATCTTTTGGTACTTCTCGAATGACCAGTTCTTGGTAAGGTTAGTTAGGGCAACTGGGCCATGATTTTACAATGTGACTCTGGAGCTTCTGACATTTCAGCTTCAAAAAGCTAATGCTCATTTGAATTAAAGTCTGAACTTCTGTAAATGTGTTCAGTTAGGTTCCCTCTATCAGACAGAAAGGCTCAAAATTACATTTTAATATTTAAAAATATAAAAATATGCATATTTCATCTTTCTTTCCTCACGGGTCCAGTTGCCCCATAAAAATGGGGTAAGTGGACCAGGAGGGTCTATGTTTCACACGCATTTATTTTTTTTCATGTGGGACACCAATTCCTGTTTGAAAAAGTGCAAACAACTTTAAAAAATTAAACAAGGCAGATCATGAAAATTATACGTCAATAAAGAGCGTTGTAAGGCAAACCTTTGCTGTCAATGTGTCTAAAAAAAGCACTAAAATTGAAAATATTAGATTTATTTATACCAAAAACATAAAAATTAAGTAAGTACTTATGTACTTTAGTATAGGTATAAAAGTATAATTATATAAGTATAATTATATAAAAGTATAATTATATAAGTATAAAAGTCACATGGGTATTTTAAGGAAAACAAATAGCAAGGTAAATATATAAACAAATGGCTATGTAAGTACTTAAGTACTTTATCTGTATCCAAGCGTCGCATTATATAGGGGAAATTTTATCGTTCCTACCACAGCCCTTCATGATCATTTGATTTAACATATTCTAAAGACAGGTGTGATGAAAATATTATTTTCAAAATAGTGGTAGGAACAATAAAAGTTTCCCTATCGAATGCGACCCTTGTGTATCGTACAATTTCAATGTTTGGCTAACTCGCTTTTAGGTGCAAGGTATTTGCAAACGTAAAATGTTGAAATAATTTAATGACAATATATTCAATGACATTCTATTTACAAGAGAATCTATTTGCAAACAAGTAAATTATCGCGTACTTAATAAAGGTGAAATTTTCATTATAAAATTCCGGTGCCAATGTGGCAATTAGGAATTAAAATAATCTGATTCCATAACGTCATAACCGCCTCATAAGGGGTCAAGAAATTTGGGTTGATATCACCTAATATGCTTTTTTTGAATTTTATTCCGTAATTTTAATAAGTTGTTCTATAATTTTCTTTATTGTGAGCAAAAAACAATGGAGATATTTACTTCCCGTTGTAAGAGAAACTAAAAAAAAAAATTATAACTATTGGGATAACTGGATCCAGCATGGTCCAGTTACCCCGAATACATGCACCAGTTACCCCATTCTTGAAAAAATTATGGGGTAACTGGGACACCCGGCTTACATTTGAAACATGAAGTAAATATGTATAGATACCTAATAATATTAACGTAGTTATATGGCTAATCTTAAAAAAAAAAGATTTATTAACAAAAGTACTTACAGTATTTTAATAAAAAGCCGAGGAAGTTCAACCAAATGGACGTTATTTAAAAAAAAAGAAACGTAAATTTTCGACAACCTATCACAGCAAAGAGAGAGTTATGATTGAGTTGACACACGTTGTTTTAGGAAGTAGAGGTTAAGGGGCATTGTTCACAAAAGCTAAAACTTAAAAAACCCCAACAGTTTTTTATAAAATAGCCTATGGCCCAGTTACCTCGTGGGTCCAGTTACCCCAACTAACCTTACATTTATTATTAATAAGATTTAAAATTATGAATATATTGCCTTTGTATATAATTACGGAATTGCATATTAGTTTATATAAAAATTTAAGGAAGATAATCAAAATACAACGTTATAAAAACTGCAATATTTTCTAGCACACAAAGTTGTTACTATTTGCAATGTTATTTACATATATTTAATGATTAATAGAAGCATAGAAGTTTCTGGACAATATTTAACACTTTGCAGTCGAATGTTGGCAAATAGCTGCACAATCTTTTTGTACATGATTTTATTTTTCTGTCCCAATTGCACTGCTATCTATTTATATAAAATCCAAGTCTCTGTGTGTCCCTCACGATTCCGGTAGGACCGCCTCATTGAAATGAGTAATTGTTGAAAAAAACTAATGCAGGGTTACCACAGTAGCGCCAAATGTTAGCCAACTTTGTGATAGCTGGCTAATTTGGCGAAATTACCATTTAAAACCATTAATCTTTCATAACGGAGGTCACCGAAATTTAATTTAAGCTCCGCTCTTTTAAGATACTTTACAAAATCTATGAGTGAGAATTTAAAGTACATCTTTACATCTTCCTCCCGATGCTACTAATAAAATGACCGCCAATAGACGACGCTGTACTGTGTGAGCTCCTAACTGCTTGATTTTAATGTGCTTTAGGTACTTTTCCAGTATAGGTGCCTTGGCGAAAAAGGAAATTTGGCAACATATTCTACGGGAACCTTATCCACTGTTTCATTTTATATACACACGCATTTTTTTTTCGATATTTATACGATTTATTTAATATAAAAAAGACGTTTCACTAATTTTATAAAGAAACAGATGTGATTTGTACATAAAAACATCAATAATATACATATAAAATAAACATATAAAACAAACAAAAATGCTCATCAAGTTTGTTTTCATAGCTGTTTATATGATTTGACAACAAATCTCGATATTTTTCCGTTATACGGACACCATGCCAAAATGTATGCTAATGCGCCAATTATTTCAAAATGCTAAAAGATAGCGAAACAGCACCGAAAACTGGCGATATGAAGCAATTAAAATAATAAAACTTTGTAAAAAATCACCATAAAATTAAAACAAAACACAGGACGCGTTTCGAGCTAAAAACATAACAGCTCGTCATCAGCTAAGCATACACGTGTCGGATACGTGTATGCTTAGCTGATGACGAGCTGTTATGTTTTTAGCTCGAAACGCGTCCTGTGTTTTGTTTTAATTTTATGGTGATTTTTTACAAAGTTTTATTATTTTAATTGATAAAAGATATTTTTAATTTTATGCCAGCAGTTTAATATGAGTTTTATTTTATTGCTTTATTTTATAGCAGTTATTTGTTCACTTATTTTAAGTATATAATTGGGATTTAATGAAATAGTTCGTAAAAGTCTGGAATTTTCAAATGTTATATTTTTTAAATGCTCACTTTAGTATCGACAATGTTTTTTCTTTTATTTTTCAAATGCTTCAATTCACGTGATTTTCATTTTGCGCCATCTATTACGCTTGGCGACAAAGGTATCCGTATAACGGAAACAAACCCAAATCTTACTTTCTGATACCCAAATTACACCAAGCTTTTTTTAAAAAAAACGCCAAAGCTCCTACAGTGGAAAAGTACCAAACTGTCTATTATTTTGCGCTATCTGTGTTATAGTTTGTACTATATGTAAGGTGTGTGGAGCGAAGAATTTAAAAATTAAATATTAAAGTTTCAGCACAGATGTCATATACGCGATTATGGCGCGATTTGTTTCTGACGCCAATGTCATATACACAACGGGTACTTAACTGGCAGCAAAGTGTCGTTATTTTGCTTGATATGGTAACCCGGATGTTGTTGTTTATGCTGTTGATGTTTTCGCCAAATTGGCGCATATGACAACTGTGCCAAAGTTTCTATAAAGCAGTATAAGACTAAAAAATTAAGAATAAAATAAATTCAAAATAAGACTAAAGAAGAAAGAAAATTCATGCGTTAAGCATAGAATATGAAACACTTTCCAACACATCCTGAATGCTTTAACAAAACTTCGTTATTTGGGGAAATAAGATAACTAAGTAAACATTTTAGAAGAAGCATAAAAAATTTTAAAAATTGATTTCAGCAGTTACCGCCTATAGCCAATAGTATCGTTATTACATGCCACTATTTAGCCAAAATTTAATTTAAACTACTCTTAAAACTACTGAAACCACATTTCCAGATATTATCATCCATAGACGGTTATGTATCCAATTCTTTGCGCGACCCTGTATATCATTTTATCTATATTCGACAAACATTTCTTAGTAAACTAAATGCAGTTCAGCGTAAAAACGCATAACTCCTTTAAAACCACCTTTAAGCAATTTACTCTCATACTCAGTAACCCTTACGAATTCTCTTGTGTAGCCCTGCATATGAACTGTAGCATTTATACATACAGTATAGTATGCATAAATGTAGTGAAACATAAAAGCGCATATCATAATTAAAAATGCATATCTAGCAATCATTGCTTATGTACAATACTTTGGAGAAAAGTTGCTTGGCGAGAAAGAAGTTTGCCAACGTATTTTCTGACAACCTATTTACTGCTCAACAAACAACAACTGCTCAACTATTTACTCACAAGCAATTTTTTCCATATGTATGCAATTTATTTAGGTAGTTGTTAGCTATCCCGTCGACCAGTTTCGCCAAATTATATAAATCGCCAAACCACTCGCCAAATTATACAAATTGACATAATTTTTATTTTAAACAACGAAAGATCAATTAAATTAGCAAAACATTAATAAAAATACAAATATAACGTCGAATTAAAAATCACTTGATGACGTAAGAAACACATGATCATGTTTAATGTCAACCATTATTTGCATTTAATCTTACTATTTGGCGACAGTAATTTGGTCGACGGGATAACTAACAAGTACCTTTATTTAATGTAAAAAAGCTATTTACCCATTTTTTAATTATTTTTTTTTTACCCATTTTTTAACAGAAGTAATTTTGACACAGATGTCATATTCGCCCCATATTGGCGCGATTTTTTTCCGACGCCAATTTGGAGAAAACATCAACAGCATAAACAACAACATCCGGGTTACCATATCAAGCAAAATAACGACACTTTGGCGAGAGTTAAGTACCCGGTGTGTATATGACATTGGCGTCAGAAAAAAAATCGTGCCAATATGGGGCGAATATGTCATCTGTGCCGTAATTTTTGCACAAATGTCATATACGCATCGGGGTTGGCGTCATTTTTCTCTGACGCCAATTTGGCAGAAATTTAGCTTTCGAATACCAGTTACTTATATATTTTTAAATAATTTGCTATCATTTTGAAAAGGAAATAACTATAAATAAATAAAAGTTTGAATAATAGCTATAGAACAAAACTGTTTATATAATTAAAAACAGAAAATAAAAGTAAATAAACAATTTATTAATAAATAAAAAACAATAGCCGTGTTACCATTGCAGGCAAAATAACACCATTTTGGTGCCAGTTAGGTATCCCGGTTGAAATCTGTGCCGTAATTTGCATATAAAAAAATATTATATACATTTAGAAACGATTTTTTTTATGTATATAAGTGCATATTTAAACAAAAATAAAAGTTCATTAGATTTGTTTTCATAGCTGTTTGTATATTTTGGCAACATATCTCACTTTCTGATGCCCGAATTGCGCCAAGCTTTTTGTAAAAATGCGCTATAATGGAAAAGTACCTAAATAAATAATTAACAGAAATAACCAATTATAGAAGCTAAAATTTTTTATTTCGAGATCAAAGCATTGTTTTTAATTTCAATTAAAAATACATATATCCTTGGATAACTTTATTTGAAATTAGGTTCACAGCTTAATATCTCATTCCATAAACCTAAACAAACACAAGTGATTCATTCATCGTGAAACTTAAAAAAAATTTAAATCATTGAGGTAATCATTCACAAAGTAAGTTCTCCAACAATCAATGGACAATATTCTAATGACATCATAGTAGATAAAATGGTGGCGGTATCGTTTGTTTATGGTTTGAAATCACAAAGATTTAATTTTGCAATGTCTCTTAGTTACATTATTTTATTGTCATATTTATGAGCTCAGAACAAAAGCATATCTTTTCATTATTTAGTTATTAATGACGGAAAAAAAATCATAAATGCATGATTTGAAAAATTTAAATAATTTTCTTTCTTAATAGTAAAAAATAACATCGGGAAGTAACAGCGGGTTTAAGTTAAATAAGTTTAACTGTTTAATTCTGTTGTAATATTCAAAATAACTGTATTTATTAGATTTCAGTAACCAACATCAGGACCCAATTAAACTTTGAAGTTAGAGGAATTACAATGTCATTTCAGGATCTTTCTTTTGGAGAAGCTTTTCTAAATTTCATATACACATGGAAACTCTTCAGTGTTAGAAATATTATTCTTAGGACTGACATAACATGAGAACGGCCTGCAATTTTACACAAGTTTTTGAAAACTACTTTATATCAGAAATTTTGCTAAAAACTGGTTACTTTTTTGTTATAGCGGCCCACACTATTAGGATTATGACAAGTTGCAGCCAATTTCGCCAACGTCGTAACCAAAATCGTGAAGCACACACATATAATACCATATAATACCATTTCATGAAATCGTATACGATAATTTAATAGTTTTTTACCTTACTTCAAGTGTAAAATTTATTTATTTTTAAGGCTTAACAATCTAAATTGTCCAATATATGAATTTAAAAAAATGTAAACAAAAATTGAATAGACATGACCACAAAAAGCCTCAAATCTGCATAACACTTGGAACCAAACTGTGCAGATTAGTGGTCTTCTACTGTACACAGATTTTCATAAATGTGTTTCGTTCTTTAAATGTCTTATTTTCATCTATCACTGCGGAACAAGCGAGAAAACTCATATTCTTGCACATGAGTTGTATATATCTTTATATCTAAATTTCCGTCATTTTTGACGGGCTACCTTTCTAGTATTTTATAAATACACTCGTAGAAAAAAAAAAAAGTAAACACCCCTTTCTAACTCTGCAAAAAATTATCATAGAAGAAAGTTACTGGTACCACACGATTGGTAATAAAATCTACTTTTAAATGATGTACCTATATAAAATTTGCTTAGGGGGCCATCTACATATTAAAACAAACTATAACTTTTTTTTTTTCAAGAGCGGTACACAATTCTGAAGGGTTAAATGAACTCTACAGCCTTCAATTAGCTTAAAAACAATTTTTTATGCAATTCGTATGATACGTTTCCGATAAATTAATTGTTTTAAGACGAGCGTATTTGAGGGGCTGTTTCTAAACTGAAGTGCGGTATTCGATTTTTGACCGAGAGAGGGAGATATTCTTGATCAAGGCATCTTAAGCGCCACTCAAACAGTCATTGAAGACTGCTAGATTACATGACAGCAAAATAAATTTCAAAATATCAAGTCACTTCTATCATAGACCATCTTAACCCTTTCAGAGGCAAAGCAATTTCATTGCTAAACTGTTGAAATGAGTAAATGGCACCGGAATTTAAAAACAAATTAATTTGTAAGTAAGAAAAAGCTAACTTTCACATACATAATAAACCTAAAATCTTTTCACCAAAGTTATGGTGCCAATGTGCGTTTGGGAATTAAAATTAAGTGGTTTCATTAACATACCACCGGCCGTCAAAGGGTTAAACCATCATTTTGCGTTTTTTAAGCTAAGCATAATTTGAAAACTACTCGGAAGAAAATGTGAAATTTTGGATTTCTATAAAGCCGGACTTAATAAATCTAAATCCATCAAAAAAATTGCAGGTTGCAATCCATAATTTTTTCGAATATTACTTTCATAATTCATATCCTAAAATTATAAAAATTGCAAATTGAACGTATTTATGTTTGTCTATTTTAGTATTATTGCTACGCAAAATATTTGCACATTAGGAGTATAATTTCAGAAGATATTAATGAAAATATGAAAATGTAATTTAACATTAGAAGCACTAAATTTTGAATGTTCATAATTCAAAAACTTATCCTTCAAATGACTTGAAGGTGTCTAGGCATAGTTTGAACCGAATATTTGAAATTTCTTGTTAAAATTGGGAATTGCCGTTGAAAAAAATTAAGTTTGGGTTCGTTTTAATTTGTAGATGGCCCTCTTTGGTAAATTTTATATACAGGGTGTCCATAATTAAACGGCCCTACTTTACAGTTGTCTACAGACAAAACTATTGTTCATAAAGTTGTGAACTTTTTTGAAAGACCGAATAAAGGGATGGGAATTTGTTTAAACGAAAAAAATTGTAAATAAAAGTCATTCAAAATTTTGCCACCAAAGGGAGTTTTTTAATAAAATACACATTTAGCATTACGATAGTTTAAAAATTTTATTTATTAACTTAACCTTAGTCTAAAGACAGCATTTCATGACATTTTCCTAGCTTTTCCCTGAATATACTGCGGTCAGCTGTGGAACATGTTATCTTACGATTCCAGATGGTATCTGAAAATGATGAAAATCATGCAGAACATGTTTGGTTATAACAAATTTGTTTAACCCTTTCAGGGGCAGAGAAATTCTATTCGTAAACTGATAAAATAATTAACTGCCACCAGAATATTCAAACGAATTTCTTACTAAATAACAAAACGCTATTTTGCACTTTAATTACAAAAGCAACTTTTTATTAAAATATTGTTGGTGCCAGTAGTCAGTTTTGGAATTAAAATTTGGTGGCTAGACCCTCTAGCCACCGCCCCTGAAAGGGTTAAACTATCGTAAATGTATGTTTAATGTGTAATTCGTTGAAAAATGGGCCGCTAATTTTTTATTCGTTTACACATATTCCCATACTTTTATAATGTCCTCCAAAAAATTTCACAACATTCTGAACAACAATCTCGTCTGTAGACAACTTTAAAATAGGATCGATTAATTATGAACATCCTGTAAATAAAATTTCTAAACTATCTTAATGCTTAATATGTAATTTATTAAAAATCGGCCTCTGTTGGCGAAATTTTAAACTATTTTTATTTATATTATTTTTAGCTTAAACAAATTCCCATCCCTTTATTATGACTTTCCCAAAATTTCACAACTTTATGAACAATAGTTTTGTTTGTAGACAACTTTAAAGTTGGGTCGTTTAATTATGGACACTAGGTACAGTCGTGGGAAAAAAAAAAAGGTAAACACTAACACTAAACTAACTCCTCAACAAATTATCGTAGAAGAAAGTTACTGGTACCAAACGATTGGAAATAAAGTCTACTTTTAAATGACGTATATAAAATTTGCTTAGGGGGCTATCTACATATTAAAACAAATCCAAACTTCATTTTTTTTCAATGACAATACCCAATTTTAACGAGATATTTCAAATCTTTAGTTCAAACTATGCCTAGACACCGAATTTCAAGTCATTTGAATGATAAGTTTTTCAATTATAAATATTCAAAATTTAGTGCTTCTGATGTTAAATTACATTTTCATATTTTTATTTATAACTTCTGAAATTATGATCCTAATGTTCTAATTTTTTGTGTAGGAATAATACTAATATACCCAAACATAAATACGTTGAATTTTCAATTTTTATAAATTTCTGAGATGAAATATGAATTATGAATTTAATATTCAAAAAAATTATGAATTGCAACCTACAATTTTTTTGATGGATTCAGATTTATTAAGTCCTGCTTTATGGAGATCCAAAATTTCACATTTTTCTTCCAAGTAGTTTTCAAATTATGCTTTAAAAACGGCAAAAGGATGGTTTAAGCGGCCGTCTATGATTGAAGTGACTAAATATTTTGAAATTTCTTATGCTATACTGTAATCTAATAGGATTAATTGACTGCTTAAGGTGCCTTGATCAAGAAGGGAGCTCTCTCGGTTAACAGTCGAGTACGGAACTTCAATTTGGATACAGCCCTTAAAATACACTTGTTTTAAAAAAATTAATTTCTCGGAAACTTATGGTACAAATTGCATAAAAATTTGTTTTTAGACTAATTGAAGGGTGTAGAGTTCATTTATGCAGTCAGAATTGTGTAATGCTATTGAAAAAAACAAAGTTATGGTTCGTTTTAATATGCAGATGGCCCCTAAGCAAATTCTATATACACCATTTAAAGGTACACTTTATTTCCAATCGTTCGGTACCAGTAACTTTCTTCTACGATAATTTGTTGAGGAGTTAGTAGGGGGTGTTTATTTTTTTTCCGCGACTGTACATCATTTAACCCCTTGGGGACGAGCGACACGTATACGTGCCGCATGAAGCACTCAGAATCCTTATTTTTCCTCAACAGTAAAATTTTACTGTAAAATTTGCCTTGTTTAATCAGCGCATTTTCTTGATTCAAGAAGACACAAATTTCTGTTTTTAAAAAACGTAGACAAAAGATTTAAAACTTCGTAAAAGGCTCCCGTCCCGAAGGTCTACTTTTAGTAGACTTTACTTCCGATCGTTTGGTACCAGTAACTTTTTCTATGATAATTTATTGAGGAGTTAGTAGGAGGTGTTTACTTTTTTTTTCCACGACTGTACATTATTTCGTGAATTTCTCTTTGTGTAAGAAATGCTTGTGACAGGGAAGAGTACTCCGACCCCAATTTGTTAACACGTTCACTTCCATGAGCATCACCGGTGGGTCTCAGAATTTTTTTCATTCTGTGCCGTGGGCATCACCCGTGGGTATCAGGTGGCTTCTCTTATGATATTAACTCAAAATCGTGGGCAGGTCAGCAATGACTTTATATTTGTGTGTGGCACTCTGGGATAACAGTAACTCACTATATTTTTATGAACTTCCTCCGAATTAACTTTACTGTATTTATTTTACAAGAAATAAATCTTTTAAAAATAGTTTAATTAGTCTTTTTACCCGACTGCCAAGAAAGGTTATGTGTTTCACGCGTATCTGGGTAAGTGGATTTCTTTATACTCTCGAAACATCCTAACGGATGAATGGATTTTAATGAATGAGGTCTCTATCGATTCGTCTTAACCGTCCGATGGTTATAGTCTAGGTTTTGCTTTTATAAATTAAAAATGGCGGCCGTAAAATACAAAATGGCGGTAGAGACGAAAAAATATTTTACGCACCCTATTGAGTCGCATATCATTGGATAGGTCTTTCAAAATGAAGACGATGTTTCTTTGAATATTTTACAGTCAGAAGCTCCGTTTAAATATTACACAACCTGGAAGTTGTGTAGGTAGGATCTATAGCTTTACTACAACTCTAACCTTCATAGACATCTATAGGCCTCATCAAAACAGTGTTTATAGATAAGAACTAAAAATTATACACAATTTAAAAGTCATCAATACAAGTAAATAATAATAATAAAAAATAGGTAAGTAATATAAAAAATAGTTTCCCATTGAGGAGAAATAATTAATTAGTTCGCTTTTTACCCAGTCGGGGTTTTTAATTTTTTAAATTTAATTTTTACTTGTTAAGTTTAATCATTTTAACTTCCCGTGGGGGCAGTGAACGTGTTAATATTGTTGTAGTTCTTTTAAATGATATTTAATTCTTAACTTCATATAGCGTATTTACTGGAACCCAAGACTCTCACGAATATGAGTCACGGCATTCATTTAAAAAAAAATGCCTAGCTTTATTTTGTACTTGTAGACACACAAGGAAATGATGTGGGTCCGTGAGGGAGCTTTTTGGCCGAGACGCATTTAATGACATTTTCTTAAGTAGGGGTGAAATAACGTCCAAAGATGAATCAAATTTTAATTTAGAGTGGTACAATGTTCGGAAATAATAATAAAACAGAGTTTTTAAACACTTATAATACTCTCTGACCAGCAATTATTATTATTATTCTAAAATACTCATGAAAACTAATAAAGAACTGTGTTAATCATGTTTAACACCTTCGAGACGAGCGTCTTTTACAGAATTTCTAATCTTTAATCATCGGTTTTTTAAAACAAAGAATTTTGACTAATTGAATCGGTAAAATGCTCAGATTAAAAAAGGAAAAATTTACAATAAAAATTTACTGGTGAGAATAATCCCTGATTCTGAGCACTTTACGCGGCACGAATACCGGTCGCTCGTCCCCAAGGGGTTAAAAATGCAACTGTATTTCTTTTTTAATATTAATTATTTTTTTAAAGCTAAATTGATTTTTAAGAAGTCCATTTCCTTTATTACTCTAGGTTTTGTCCATTAAAATTTGATGCCAATAACTACAATTAAAAAAAAATAACCTGGTTATTTTTTGCGTCTTCTACTTTTTCTGTGGAAGAAATATTTTTTTTAAAGTATTTTGTAAGCATACTAAATATAGCGTATTTTTGTATATTTAATAAATATTAGTGTTACATTATTTTTCTATAACGAGTGTGTATAAAACAGAGTGTGTTAGAAGAATTGTAATATGTTCAATGTACAGATTTTAGCATTTTCTATTTTTCTATTCGGTCTTCCGCGCTTACATTTATTGATTATATTTTTATGATAGTTTTTTCGCTTGAGGATTATGTTCAGTATTTTTGTAAGTAAATAAAAGTGAAAGGAAATGAAGTTCGGAACACATGTTAAAATATGCTTGAAGTAATCCTCAAATCCTCTTTACAGTTCCGTTTTAAACTACTGAAATATATATTTTATTGACAAGAAGATTTTATTCTCTAAGAAATAAAAGTGTTTGAATTTGAAAATCGTATTCGGAAAGATTTACTATAAGCCTATTTTGAGTACATTTGTTTAAATAAGGTTTTGAATAAGTCTAAAGGCATTTTTCACTTTCCTCATCTTTTACATAGTTCACCTAAACAATCTGCGTAAATCCGATTAAGGAGCTATTTTAAATATCTTATAGAATATGAACTAATTATTTTAAATATGTAATAAATGCGTCGATTTGATGAAACCCAGATTGTGTATTAAATATGCAATAATTATTACATATGTGTAAAATATATTTTTAAGTAATGTTATCAGGTGTCACGCGTAAATTATGTCTCCAAATGCTCTGGACACCAGTATTTTACAGTAAATTTCTTCACTTTATCTAATGGCAGAATTATCTGTGATTAAAGATTGTTATACTAATATTAACAAATAAAATAAATACTGTAATAAATTAGTGCTGTCCAGAGCAGTTGCAGCCAAGATTTACGTGGAACTCCTGGCAACATTATTTATAAGTTTTATACACAATTTATGTATTCTTTACGTTTCATTTTGTTAGATATATGTAGATGTTTTCTAAGAGTAACAAATACCTTCCGAAGCTAAAATACTCGCCTCCAGCTTAGATATGGTAGGATTTGAATCCCAATAAATAGGGACTTACCCTTTTTCAGGATACTTATCCGTTAATGGTGTAAATCTACGTTTTACCTTTATCCAATAAGTATTAGTTGAAAATATTATTCACTTTATATTTGCAGGTGTATTTATATTCTCCAAGAACTTTTCATGCCTCCCTCAAGTAAAGAAATTGTAGACTATTCGTATATTGTGGAATGAAGAAGCGGTGACATTTTTCATTATTTAATTAACATTATTTAAATTGTAAATAAGAGAGCTTTTTTATGCTCTTTCCTGGATAGCTACATTTTTCAGAATGAAAGAAAATGTTTACATTACAAGATACATAATAATAACAATAAATCAGTTCACTGTAGTTTATGAGTATAATTTAGCCACTTAACAAGTCATTATCTTTACAGGGATTTCAAGGTTAAATGCATTAGCACTATAAAGAGATTTATGGCTAAGTTGAAAAGTTATATTATGTAACTGAAGAAATTAGTTTATGTTTAGAAAATGTTCTTCATCTTGATATTTATGTCCATAAAAACAGTATTCTAACTATGGAGCAATCGAGATGAAAAGTACCATGAAAGTAGTATAAACAGACCAAGAAGCACCAATGAGGTTTAGGGCCTGCACATCATGATTCCCGATCATCAGGAGAACCATAGGGCTCGCCGTACACCATGTGACTAAAAGTAACGGGCCCCTGTAAGTCAATAGTAAGTTTATTTATTATAAGGCGTAGATCAAGGCCACTTGGAAGCTAAAAAGCATAAAAAACACTTCCATACAAAAATGTTATAGTAGCACCCCATAGAAGATATCATAAGATTGCATATTCAATCATATGTCATAAATCATTCATTTCATCAGTATGTTATATGATTGTGTAATCACTCCGATATAGTAAGGTGACTGAGTATGATATAAGTGCGTGACACCTGGGCATGGTATTCATCAGAAGTAGTAATGTAATGTAATTCCTTATATGTACCCAGGGCTCACAGCGTTCCTAAATTTCCTCATTTTACTACCACTATTTTAAAATGAAATTTTTATTCTAACGTTATTTCGTTTACTCAAAGATATTACTCACATTTATTATATGTAACTAATTTTTATCCAAGTGTTTATATGTACTTTAATTCATGTGTTTTCATAAAACTGTGCACGAACTTCACGCAAGTTATGAGTGTCTAAGTTTTTTAGCTCTTCGAAAAATTGTACATCTCAGCTAAAAACCCCATTAACACTAGAACGTCCGGAAATTTTGCCCGGCCTTAATAAAAACATTTTAATACCAGAATTTGTATTTAAAACTATTTCACTTATTAAATTTAACTGATTTTTCTCTAGTTAAATTTTAATTAATTTTACGAAACAAATTCTGGTTCGAATCGACATGTTATCATTTGATCAATGTCGCATCGACACCTGCTGGGCGTTCTAGTGTTAACTCCTAAAGTACTCGAGAGATTTCGAAACGAAGTCTTTTGGTGGTAGAGTATAAATATAAGATCATATGTTTCACACAGTTTTAAAAATTTTGAATTAGTTTCAGAATTTCTTTTCGAAAAAATGTAAAATATCTGAAAAAAGTGCCATTACTCTAAAATTAAAAATTTTAGTCGTAAAAAAAAAAACTGTCGTCCATAAGTTCTGAGAATAATCCAGTGAATATGGATTCCAAATTTCATCAAAATCGGTCGACTAGTTTCCGAGGAAACGGGTCTTAAACCTCGCATATTTCTCATACGATTGCACCCAGCCTTGTCTTGCCTTAAAGAATTATATATTTCTGTCGTAAACTCTATGTTGTATACTATAAATGTCATAAACGTAAATAAAAGAAACAACAAATTGATACAAACAAATATATGCATTTTGCATTTATTTATGGCGTTATTTATGTATTTGATGCATTTTTAGTTAAAGTTCGTTGCGGTTTGATTAAACACCTTAATGATTGTCCTTGTTTTGACAAAGATCAAACAGAAAGCGAATGAGCACGCATTAAAAAATGACCCAGATTAATTTAATTAAAGTTTCTTCCTTAATCCTTGCCGCTGATCATTTATTTTCGGTTCCTTTAATATCAACTCTGACTCTTGATTAAAGCTTGAATTTAGTTACGGATTTCGCGGCTACTCCATTAACCTGAATTAATTAATTAGAAAATCGCCTGCTTAGCGTGTAACACATTCTAAAACTTTCTGTGATTTTTATCTCAAATAAACATGCTTTGAAAAATAAAAACTGATTATTAGAATGGTTCTTATCACTCTGAAGTTATTAATTAATTTATTTCTTTTATTTAACCCTTTGAATTCCGGCGTCTATTAGACAAATTTTATTCGGTAAGCACTACTTTTTAAAAATAAGTTTCCTTCAAGTACACAATTTCAAAAATGCTCTGATTAAATAAGGCAAATTTTATTTTCCTTTAATACTGGTGCCTAAAACAAATTTTTGCAAAGAAAGATGATGTCGCCGCAGCGGCGACAACGGAGTGCAAAGGGTTAATAAGGTTTATGGATTTATACATGTTTTCTTAGTAAAGAGTCTGGTATTTGAAAAAAAAAAAACCCCGTTGTTAGTTATTGAATATTACACAACTCATTAAACACGTGGTTCCCAAAATTTTATATCTCACATATTGTTTGTAGCAATTCGTTTTTCTGTCTTAACCCTAGATCTACCGGGAATTTTATTCAAGTTTTAATAAAACGTTCTACACCAGAATTTTTATTTAAAACTATTTAACTTATTTATTTACCTTATTTTTGTCTGGTTTATATACTTAGTTTATTTTAAAGAAATTTCTGGTTTGAATGAATATTTTGTATGTACCTGTCGGGTCCAATGGACCCGTCTGGTAGACGGAGGGTTAAATCCCTCTTTTTTATGAAAGTTATTAAACAAATTTAGCAAGTAAAGAAATCAACGAGTAGATATACATAAATATAATTTTCCATTTAACGCAAGCGTTACCACTACTGTGCTTTATAATATGACCGGGTGCAATTGTTCATCCTTGAATATTTCAGGAATGATTATCGTTGACTTGCTAAATATTCTTATGCGTTTTTAGATAATTATTATTATTTTATTTATTTATTTTTTTTTAATCGAAAAATATTGAAAATGAGCTCAGGAAAAAATGTTGCGAAAATATTTAAACTAAAAGTAAAAAAGTAATTCCAATATTGAGAATATAAACATTTAGAATAGAATCGCGTCATCTAAATCTGCTTTATGAAGGGCTAGAAAGGATAGAATTTGACAGAGATGACTGATTTTGTGATGTTAGATAACATTGAGTGATAACCCTTTCTGGCATGAATTATTTTTAAATGGATAAGAAAGATATTTTGCACAAAATACACATATAACTATATTATAAAGCAAAAAGGTTTCTGTGAGTAATGCTTAAGCCATATCGAGGGTAGCAACGATATTCGAAATCCATTTAGCTTTTATCGGAAATTTAGTAATTTTTAATCACAGCACAATTTCAATTTTTACAACGCCGATCAGGGAAAAAAAAATATTTTTTCAAATGTTATTCGTTTGTAAGTGTATCTCAATTTACTGATTTATTATTTTATAAATATATTTTAGAGCATGAATAATAATAAAAAAAAAATTTTCAATAACACATACTGGGCAATTGCACCATAAAATATAATAAATAAAGACACAATCTTGCTTAATGGTACACAAAACACCAACCTAAATAAGTTAAAAGTCAATTTCTACGTTTCGAGTTGTTTCTACAGCCGTCTTCAGGAAAATATGATGGTAAAAAGGCTCAAAGTTCAGAGACGAAAGCTTCCTGTGCAAGAGATAATTAGTCGAAACTTGACCAATGATTTGAATACAAAAATGTAGTGTTGCCATCTAGTTAAAATAAATAATTATTAATGAACTGAGATCAGATGAATCAAAAGGTCGAATTAAGAAACCACGAGTGCCGCTATCTACACATGAGGGACAAAACCACGTTCAACTGAGTTTTCATTCAAGTTTTGGAAACATAATACAAGTTTAAGCTGAAATATTTTAATTAGATGTAGAATTATGACTTTATGCTATTATGCCAGATTTTGGGGATATTATAGGATAAATTATCGTTACAGGGTTTATCTTCACGTGCAATGATTTCAACTGATTCTCTAATTTTACTTTCAAAGGGGTTATTGCACGGAACTATAATTTTTGCTTCAGCAAAGTTATTATGGAAGACTTCATTAGCTAAGTAGAACCTAGAAAGAGCTGCATTCTGTTTACGATGTTTAATGTCTATGCGATGCTGCATAATCCTTGCTGATAACCTTACGTTTTGTCATGCCGATGTAGACTTTTTCAACATTATTAGATAAAGTGATAGAGATTTCATATATACCAGATTTTTGTTCCTTTGGGATCCTATTGATATTATTACTGACGATATCAATGAGGTAAGGAGGTAGAATAGCGACAAACTTTATATTATATTTCTGTATGATCTTTTTTAGCTTTTCGAATATAGTGGGAATGTAGTGAATTTTTCTGTAGAGCGTAAGTTGATTATTATCCTGTCGTTGACTTAAAGGAAGGTGAGCGTTGTACTTCTGAATTACCTTATCTATATATTCTGCTGGAAAACCATGATCAAATGTTATTTTCTGTATAAACTCGATCTCTTCATTTATTTGGTCATCTGAGCAAATCATAAATGCTCTTTTAATGAATGATTGAAATGCAGAGATTTTATATTGAAATGGTACGTTTGCTGAAAAAGGGATAACAGTGTTTTCTTTAATAGGTTTTCTATAAACTGAAAAGTTTAATCCAGAGCTGCATCTATTAATTTGAACATCTAAAAATGAAAGTGAAGCATTTTCTCCCATTTCAAGGGTGAATTTTATACATGAATATTGAAAAAATATTTCGTTCAGCCCGATTATGGACGACTAAACCGTTATCATTGAAAACAATAAAAAATTCCAGCATATATTTCTGGCTAATATTCTATAACCAAATTATCACTTCATCAATAAATAACATAATATAATATAATATAAAACGCAAATTTAACAGCATTTTGTGTGCAGATATATCACAATATTTAAATACTTGTTTTCGTCTTTTTTACACGTAATGTTCGATGATTGCAACAGTTGGTGCCCGGTTTCATGGATGGAAATAGCTTGCAATTTTGACTGTGCTGATGTTTCTTTTATAACCTTATTATTAACTGACAGTTATTTACATGCGTCGTGAGTGAACACAACGTTAAAAAAAGTTTTTCAAATTAATTTGTCTGCAATGTTAATATTCAAAATGGAAAATAAAAAGTTACGTTTTCGTCATGTTATGTTATATGAGTTTTAAAAAAAAGAGTGAGTGTTGGCAGAGCCTGATTATCCACGGGGCAAATTCCTACCACTAAAAATAAACAGAAAATTTTGCCTCATTCATAACAGATATTTTACATGAATACGGCGTTTAGATAAGACGAACTTTTCTTTTAAAATTTATTGGTGTAAGTGTGCCCCGTTGGTAATCAGGCCCTGAGTGTTGGACGTGTTACCAATAATATTAAAGACGTTTATTTGGATCGTGTTCACGCTCTTAGTATAGTTAAAAAGGGGTTTTGTCTATTTCGAAATCTTTATTTCAATCTAAACAATAAAATTCGCTCTGGGCGACCTTCTGCCATTGATAATGTCCTAATCTGTGATTTAGTGCATTCACGATTACTGCGAATGAGATCAGAGAGACTAAATGTTGGCAATTCGACTGTATTTCGCCTTTTAACCCCTTGAATTTAAATAAGATTCCCACCAGAAAATTTTTACTAAATTTTATATTTTTAACTTTGGGGGGAAATCGTTGAAAAATTGCTTTTCCTTATTTAAAAATAAAATTTTTCGATTATTCCGGTGAATATTCAATATTTAAAGACATTTTTGCTTGCCCCTCAAGGGGTTAAAGAAACTTAGGAACTCTTTGATCTTTGAAACACGATACATTGATATCGGTAGTGTTGCCGCTTCTGGCTGGGGTGTTTTTAGGCAATCCGAATTCTCACCTGTAACTTCTAACAAGATAACCCTTTGAGGGGCGGTAGTATATCTATGAAACCACTTAATTTTAATTTCCAAATGCCACAATGGCACCGGAATTTTAGTAAAAAATTTCGGTTTATTATGTATGTGAAATGTTGCTTTTCCTTATTTACACAGAAATTTGTTTGCAAATTCCGGTGTCATTCATTAATTTCAACATTTTAGCAATGGAATTGCTTTGCCTCTGAAAGTATTAATACTAGAACGCCCGGGAATTTTATTCAAGTTTCATAATAATATTTTACACCAGAAGTTTTATTTAAAATTATTTGACTGATTAATTTAACATAAATCTGCATGTTTTAAATTTAACTTATTTTATGAAAGAATTTCTGTTCCAGTTGACATATAATCATATGGTCTGAGTCGGATCGACTCCTTCCGGGCGTTCTAGTGTTAACACCTTGAGGGACGGTGGGATAAAATATATCCCACCTAATTTAAACAAGATTCTCACCAGAAAAATTTTCTGAATTTTATATTTTAACTTTGGAGGAAAATCATTGAAAAATTGCTTTTCCTTATTTAAAAATAAATTTTTTTTGATTATTCTGGTGAGAATTCAATATTTAGAGAGATTTTTGCTTGCCCCTCTATGGGTTAACCGCCACGTCAGTCACCGGTGACTGACACCGAACTTACCGTTTTGAACGCGTCATTCACCGATGTAAACATTATGTACATTAAGTGTACATTAAGTGTAAAATATGATATAAAACTATATATATATATAGTTTCAAGTAATTACTGAAAATTTACTTAAAATTTACTTACCTTTTCTTTATTACAGGATTATACTTTCTTAAAAATTACTTAAAACATTGTAAATTTTTCAGCTTCAGTGACATTCACCGTGGCACGCAACGTGTAAATAGTTATTTTAGTTCATAAGCTTATAGACATTCCATAAATAAAGTAAAAGAAAAATGGTATTCACAATTTTCCGGTGTGAAGTCAATATGTCAAATAAAAAATCCGCCAGATGTGGCAACGTTGGATATCGTACACGAAGTTTTGCAATCACCCGATAGCATCTCAAGTTCCTTGAATAAACTTTGGCTGTTACGAATTCTGCAATATAAGTCTTAGAAAGAAATATAGTTTTATCCTATAAAGCGATTGGCATACTCAGAGTGAACGTACCCTGTAACAGCTGTGTAATCCAACTTCTGACATACGGTTAATAAGTATCGCTTTTGATATATATATATATATATATATATATATATATATACAGTCGACTCCCTTTTAACCGGCCTCCTCTTAACCGGGAATCCGCTTTAACCGGCTTACTTTTTTTTCCAACATCAGGCAAATTTCAGGGATGACGACCTCGGGAACTCAGCTAACGCTTTCGAGTTGAAGTGCAATCTCGAGGGGAAGGAGGCAAAATCCAGAAAGGAGAACGTCGGTTCTAAATGGATTCGCGTTGACCTTCACCAGTGTGGTCCGGAGGGGGATTCCTCCAGGAACAATGAGAAAGGAGATGTCCCCCCCCCGGAAGATTTGAGATTTTGTATTTTTAATGGGCAAAAGTGCAATCCCCCTCCCCCCGGAACTCTATTATGTCTGATCTATCTTCTAAGAGAAAATTTTTCTAAGAGAAAATTTCGTGGTAGATTTCTACAAAGCATGCAATAGAAACAGTTTTTTACAAAATTTTCAAGAAAAATGAAAAAAAGGAACTTATTGTTCGAAAATACTGCAGTATTCAAAAAGGGAAAGATTTGAAAGACTTATATTTTCTGAAATTACTCCGTTTACTGTGAATACATACATGGTGGCCCCTAGGACAAAAAACTTTAAAATGTTAAAAATATTTCGAATTTCATTGTATGTTTTTTTATAGAAACAAATATTTTTTGCTATAAGACAATGATATCTTTATAGCATAAAATAGAAACACTTTATGGGAGATCGCTTTATTCCAAAAGGTCACATCTTGTAGTGTCTTTCGAAACAATTTTTTCTACGGTCATAAGAGAATAAAACACAAAGTATAATGTCATCCACTTTACGATAATAGCATATAAGGGAGCAATGAATATTGAATGTAAGGCAGTAAAACGATGATTTATGCAGTCCCTTTTTTCATAAACAGCCTTTTCTAACTTCTTATAGTTATTACATGTTTCCGAAATTTATGGAAATATGATGCGAATCTTCGCTTTCTCTGAACTCTTAGAACTATTAATTATTGAATTAATAAATATTTTATTAAGAAAGGTTTTGCTCTAAGACCAAAAACATGTACTATTGTAAAGTGTTTTGAAAATAATTTTCAAATAACAATTAAAATAAAAATTCACTCTTTAAAATGTAGGAATGGAAAAATAAACGAATGGTAATAAAAGTTGTTTAATAGTATGTGAAACGGCAGACATAAATGTACATTTTTACTGGAAACTACTGAATTTATTTCAATGCATTTTTATACTTTAGACAGTAGCTATAAGTTACAACTAACAAAGCAACAATTAAAAATGAAGCAATTAAAAACAGAAAAAAATTAATACAGGATTCGTACGTATGAAGGGATTCGGGGGATTTTAGGTGTTTTACTCCAGAAATTTCATGAAGTACTGGTCGCTATATCTGAAGATGATTTTTTTAGGCAAATATTACTTTACAAAAATTCTGATATAAGGTGCTTGAAAGTCCTTGGTGCTTATAAACCCTGTAATAGTTATGTTAATAAAAAAACCTCTATTTATTTAGAAGATAACATATAAATTTTACATAAGTATTGCATGTTTTATTTTTATCTTTTCCGAAATGATCATTATATAGTTTAGTTACCGACAAAAATATTAACAGGAAGTACTGAGATTAAAAATAAAAGGTTAAAACTAGAAAACAGGAATTCTGCTTTTTCAGAATTTAGTGTCGCCCCCGATGAAAAAGAAATTATATTTATATAAATGTAGATAATAAAAAACATGTTTCAGTTTTAAGACTTAAAACACACGCTTTTATTTTATATAAAATGACGTAATTCGCATCTGCTGAAGAATTTCTCATTTACTATCCAGTCTTAAACAATATCTACAATAGAGTATTCATATGACGTCACTATCACTGAATAATAATAATACACAAATAATAATAATAATAAAAACAAATGTCGTCACTCAATACACTCGACAAAAAAACGGCTATTTAATGATTCATATGATTTCATTTGTTTGTAATACAGCTAATTAAATTAAATATAGTTTATAATAGCTCCATATTTTATCAGAAAACATTAATTTATATTTTTTTTCAAAATAGAACGTATTTTATTTAATTTTTTTTTCAGTAGTTATGGAAAAATGGCAAAAAAAAAAGATATTACTATTTTTTAACTATTTTTCCTTTACTTTCTACAGAAATGGAGTACTTGAGTTGCCAAAATTAAACAAATGTCTAAAAACTACCAAAAAAAAAATCTCAAAAATAGTTGAGATGCAGTTTTCAAACAAATTGCATTAAAAAGTACTTTTTTCCCCCAATACGACGATATAAAAATTGAAAATGTGCTATGCTTATAAGTTAAAAAAAAAAAAACAGTAGCGTAATTAACAGTATAATGATACAACTGCTTTGTTTTACGGATGGCTTATACAACGGAAGATTATTTTTTGGAGACGACATTTTAACAGCTGGGAGAAAGAAATAGCATACCGGGGGCTAATAAGATAAAATGTAACTCATCTGGCTTAAATGTTGGAAATAAAAATTGCGGTTTCGACTGTATTTAGTAGGGTGCATTTATATGAGTGATGCGACATACGAAATACAAAAAAATATTGGTTGAGACGATTTTGGACAAAAACGATTGTAAAAGCATCTTGGCGAGCCCGAGGTTATCGCCCAACTAATTCTTATTAATTTGTCTCAATTGTCTAATCCAGCAGTACTCAACCTTTTTTCCTCACGGGCCACAAACATGCGTTTGCGACGTTAAGTGGGCCGCAACAGACTTAAACTAGTCGTTGGGAGCCACCGTAATACTTGAAAATGTGCTATGCTTATAAGTTAAAAAAAAAAAAAAAAAAAACTACAGTAGCGTATTTAACAGTATAATGATACATCTGCTTTGTTTTACGGATGGCTTATACAACGGAAGATTATTTTTTGGAGACGACATTTTAACAGCTGGGAGAAAGAAATAGCATACCGGGGGCTAATAAGATAAAATGTAACTCATCTGGCTTAAATGTTGGAAATAAAAATTGCGGTTTCGACTGTATTTAGTAGGGTGCATTTATATGAGTGATGCGACATACGAAATATAAAAAAATATTGGTTGAGACGATTTTGGACAAAAACGATTGTAAAAGCATCTTGGCGAGCCCGAGGTTATCGCCCAACTAATTCTTATTAATTTGTCTCAATTGTCTAATCCAGCAGTACTCAACCTTTTTACCTCACGGGCCACAAACATGCGTTTGCGACGTTAAGTGGGCCGCAACAGACTTAAACTAGTCGTTGGGAGCCACCGTAATACTTGAAAATGTGCTATGCTTATAAGTTTAAAAAAGAAAAAAACTACAGTAGCGTATTTAACAGTATAATGATACATCTGCTTTGTTTTACGGATGGCTTATACAACGGAAGATTATTTTTTGGAGACGACATTTTAACAGCTGGGAGAAAGAAATTGCATACCGGGGGCTAATAAGATAAAATGTAACTCATCTCGCTTAAATGTTGGAAATAAAAATTGCGGTTTTCGACTGCTTTTAGTCGGGTGCATTTATATGAGTGTTGCGACATACGAAATATAAAAAATTATTGGTTGAGACGATTTTGGACAAAAACGATTGTAAAAGCATCTTGGCGAGCCCGAGGTTATCGCCCAACTAATTCTTATTAATTTGTCTCAATTGTCTAATCCAGCAGTACTCAACCTTTTTTCCTCACGGGCCACAAACATGCGTTTGCGACGTTAAGTGGGCCGCAACACACTTAAACTAGTCGTTGGGAGCCACCGTAATACTTACCCATCATGGATATAGATAATATAAAATATGAAAATAAAACATGTTATATTTGCTAAGCATTGTACCATGTTACTTTTATTCATAATTTAATTTATTTGGACTCCCTTAAATATAATTAATATAACACCTTAAGCTAATATTACTTTTTGTTGCATTAAAATATCTCAATTTGTTGATTTTCTGTAAGCAAGTAAACGCTATTGGTTTACAATGGAAGTCTATCGGAATTTGGCGAAATATAAGAGATACCGCCAATTTGGCGTCACTTTTGGCGACTCATTTTGGCCGCCACATTTGGCGATATACCGCCAAGTTTTCGACAAACTTGGCTGTATTTGGTGACAGAACAGGTTCCCCCTATGGTAAGCCCCTTACAGGTATGGAGAGGCATTAAATGCTTGACATTTACGATAAGCCGTTATTGGCATTTAATCTTATGGTTTGGCGATAGTTTTTTGGTCAACGGGATAATCGAGTAGTACCGAATTACGTAAAAGAAACATTCTTGTAACTCGAAAAATTATAATCCTATTAACTAACAGTTTACTGCGTCGGATTAAGCGTCACATTTCCAATTAAAATATATCTTTGAATTGAAATTTGAATGAAATACAGGGTCATGAAAAATCGAAGAGCGTGAAAAATAGAATTACAAATATCTCGGCAACTAATTATCCGATCGAGTTCATTCATGATGCAAAATTTATGTTTTTTTATTGTCTTTTATATTCACTCTTTCAAAAAAACAATTTCGAAAATTTTTGTATACCTTTTATCAGATCGAATATTTCAAGAGTCCGAAAAAATAGTTCCGGTTAATCGAGTTTACTGATATTCAATAAGCTTCTTCCCATTATTACTCCCTAAGAACACAACGAATTTCAAGTCTCTTTCTCAATTTGTTCGGGAGATAGAGCGATTACAGACACACAGACATACAGACGGACGGACAATTTTTTTTTTTCTAAAAATATGTTTTTCGGAATCCCCAGTGTCTGAAACGTGTAAATCCATCAAAAATTTTTTCTCGATTTTTAAAACGATTACAAGACTTACTCTATACTACGTATGATGGGTAAGTAAAAAGGGTTAAAAAAAATTTTTAATAAAAATAGTAATGTAACATAAGTAGTACAACAAAGTTAATATAAGTGGCCTCTAATGTTTCTTGCAGGAGAAACGTTACATAAAAATTTTAATACCACTATTTCCGAACAATTAGCTTCGTGATAGATTTCTATCGCAAATGTTGTAGAAATAGATCACAAAGTTTGTTTTTGTAAACAGTGGTGCGACTTTTTTTGTGCCAATTTTTTACGCGGAAACGTTTAACAATAAAAAGCAGTTTTAGCCCTATAATAAACATAAAATGTAATAATATAACAATGCAGAGTTTCCAAGTTAAAAAAAAAAATCAAGATATTTTCTCTAATAAATCAGACTTTTGATCAATTCAAAAACTTTTTTTCTTAATTGTAGAAATATACAGTGCAAATTAAATTAATTTGGAATAATGTTTGAATAGTGTTGAAGATAGAGAAATGTGTACACCACTATCGCATTAATATAACTACATGTAAAAAGAACTTTTGTCTATAAAATGGCAATTAAGATGTTTTAACATAATTTTAAATGAATTATGGGTAACAAAACAGATTTTGTCTTCCTGCAAAAATATATAAAGCGACAGTGAAGATTTTAAATGCTTTTTATGTACATCTCATTAAATTTATAATGATTATGTTTCGAGCCGCACGTAAACGCTCGCCGGGCAGGTTGAGTATGGCTGGATCGAACTCCTCCAGCCGACAATAATTTGGTGATAAAAAATGAAACTAATGAAATAGAAAATCCAATATATATATTAAAGAAACTCATAGATTTTTATGTTTGAGAAGATAAATTAACACAGGACTCGCATCGTTCCTAAAATTTTCGCACATCACTACAAGTATTTTAAATAGGAACAAAGATTATCATTCTAATTTAGCGGTAGCAAAGTTCGAAAACTTTAGGAACGCTGCGAGCCGTATTAACTCGAGAGTAGTCAGGTGTTTATTTAGAACGCTAGTGGTCGTATTCGGTCTTTTTGCCGCCATGGCTAGCGGTAAACTAGAGAATATCTAACAGTTTTCAATAATTATTCAATTATTACATTTCAATGTAGTTATAAAGTTTCACTTTATTGATATTAATCAGTTTTCATCCGTTTTATGAAATATTTGGATAAAGTAAATATGAACTGACGCTAGTCATTATATATCAGTCTTTTCGTCGAATTTGTACAATTCTTGACCATCTATACTGAAAAAAAGGCTATAAGGTCATGTAACTTTACTATGAGAATGAAGAAACATTTAAGGTCAGCTACATAAGATTTCAGAATTCTATTTAAAAGGTTACGATAATAGGATAACTTAACTTAATAGAAAAACTTAGAGGACGATAATTAATATGGGCGGCAAAAACACCGGCGCGTGACTACTGCCGGGTTAACGTAACTATTACAGGTTTTATTTATTTTTCCAAACAATCATTTCATAGTTTAGCTACAATAGAATTTTTTACAACTAAGTATTGAAAAATTTTTTTTGAAGTTCTTGAGAAAAAGAAACAACATTATTTTTCATGTATAATTTATTTTTCATTTTTAAAAATCACGCAACCTTTGTATTTTGTATTTATGTCTCCACTGAACTATCAGTTTATAGTTCGTCTATTACAAAAATTATCTTGAAATTTTTTGAAATCACTTCTGTAATTACGAGAAAAAGATACATCAATGTTAGCTGCTTCACATGTAAGTTGTGGCCCTGTTAAATTGTACAGTATTTTTAGCCAATAATATATTTTTCGTCCTGCATTAGCGATACTTCTGAATACTGGACACCTCTAATCTGGCAAACCTCAATAACATACATCAATTTCATGATAATTCGACTGTATTTATTGGAGTTTGAGCACTGAGAGTCAAACCGAATTTATAACCCTTTTATTCTTGTCTGTAAAGTGATAAAAATGAAATCTATTTTTCTCAATCACGTAAAAATGTTCCAAATAATGATTGCATATTTTGAAGAGAATAGCTGAAATTGAAAAATTTTGGCAATTTTTATTAATTGCAATAATATTTAAATCCATAGAATTTACATTTATATCTTAGTACAAGTATTTAATAAGCGGAAAATATGTATACTCACAATCCTACAATTTATTATAATTTACACAAAATCTACTGACATTTCATGTATTACTACCTATTTCTACCACAGCACTTCATACACTAGTGTGCAAAACTCAAGAAACAATCACAAAATGCTAATTTCTGAATGCGTGAGTACTCAAAAGAAAATCCTATGAACAGAAAATGTAGAAAATAGGTACTACCATAAGAACACGGGCAGTCGATGTCACACGGCCAGTCCTTGAAGGTACAAATGGTCACAAATGTCGTAGTCACTACAATGAAATGAAATGTGATATCTTTCATTCGTTTCATTCTTACTCTGATTTGGTCACTGCACTGAGATGGCACTATGACTGTTGCTTTTTGATGAGTCACCGGGTGACATTACAATGAAGTTACCTTGTGACTCACGTGTGACCGTCTTTTGGAGACTCCATTGTAAAGTCATCATGATAGCTATTTTTGACGAATTTCCAAGTGACAGAAAATGAAATCATTTGATGACTTTTCAAAAAGGAACGCAATAATGACTTCACAGTAGTGTCTAGGTCATTTGAGAGTCACCATGTGACCCCATTGTAACATTATTTGGTGACATTATAATGCAATGCTCACGATGACTTCAGAATTTAGTTTTCAAATGACAGTCGCATAAGAATCACAAGGTGAGTTCATTGTAAAATTTATGTAAATAGTTTTTTGGTCATATTATCCATTTGCATACATTTAACTTAGTTTGGATACAATGACGCAAAAAAATATTTACATAAATTTTACTTTTGATTTTTGGATAGTAGACAAAAGATAAATCAATTTATTCAAATGAATACAATTCAGTGCATTATATAGATTCAGTGAAAGTAATATTCAACAGTGCATTTGAAAATGAAAAGTATTGTTTAGATGTGTAAATGTATTTAGCCAAAAGAAAATTTAAATTGAATTTTAAAACTAATCGTTTTAAGCAACATGAAGGCGTCACTTAAATTTTCATATCATATCTTTTAAAATTCATAATTCGAATTTATGAGATGTAAATGATAAAGCATCAATGAATAAATTTTGATATATATATATATGTATAGGTAAATTAATAGCATTGCGTCACTCAAAATTTGATATCATTATTTTTAAGTTCCAAATTTAAAATTCTTAGAGCTAAAGATAAAGTGCTGCGTCACAAACTTTTAATCCGTTAAGGGTTTTTGTATTGATATCATTACTTTTTTTAGGTTAGTGATGAAAAGATAAAACCACAAAAAAAATTAAAGACCAATGCAATAAATTCATAGTCGTGATTTCTATTGACCTTTACAATCCTCCATCTAAAACGAATCAAAGTGTCACAAGAATTTATGAAAACAATTTGTGTGTGTATATTCCAATATTTCATTAACTAAAATCGAGTTAAAGAAATCTTTTAAAATTTGAACTTTTTAACACTATATATTACTCATAAATATGATACAAATAGAAATAATTTATCTGACTGAAACTGTTTTAGCCAACATTTCAATTATCAAGTGTAAAATAAGCGATATTTGGAAATTTAAGCGTTCCATGTTGTTAAGATTTTACGTTTCCTTTTCACATGTTTCTATGAAAACGCAGACAGTTATTATAAAAGAATTTAATTTTTACTTTATATTTTTAATGTTTTGAACTCTTGCACTGTAATACACCAAAAGTGTTAACATTTATCAACATGGTATGAAATATGCTAAAATTGACGACATATATTTTTTATATATAAATACATGTAAAATAAAACTTTTTCACATTATGATCCACCTTAGGTTTATTATACAGCTATAAATAGATAAAACGAATCAAAGTGTCCAAGAATTTATGAAAACAATGTATCTGCATTATTCCAAGATTTCATTAACTAAAATCAAGTTAAAGAAATCTTTTAAAATTTGAACTATTTAGCACTATAGGTTACTCATAAACACAGATAGAAATAGAAATTCAAATAGAAATAAGTTATCTAACTGAAACTGTTTTAGCCAACATTTCAATAATTAAGTGTAAAACAATCAATATTTGGAAATTTAAGCGTTCCATATTTTTAAGAATTTATATTTCCTTTTTATATGTTTCTATGAAAAAGCAGACAGTTTTTATAAAGATATTTCATTTTTGCTGTATATTCTTAATGTTTTAAACTCTTGCGCTGTAATACACCAAAAGTCTTAAAATTTTTCAACATTGTATGAAATATGTTGAAATTCATAAGAAAAATTCTTATTTTTTTATAAATACATGTAAAAACTTTTTCACATTAAGATCCACCTTTTGGTTTATTAAACAACCATAAATAAATAAAACAAATCAAAGTGTCACAGGAATTTATAAAAACAATGTGTGTGCATATTCCAAGATTTCATTAACTAAAATCGAGTTAAAGAAATCTTTTAAAATTTGAACTTTTTAAACCGTGAAAATAGAAAAATAATTTATCTAAATGAAACTGTTTTAGCCAAAATTTCAATCAGTAAGTGTAAAACAAGCGATATTTGTAAATTTAAGCGTTCCATGTTTTTAAGATTTTACGTTTCCTTTTTACGTGTTTCTATGAAAAGCACACAGTTATTATAAAGATATTTCATTTCTGCTTTATATCGTTAATTGCTTGAACTCTTGCATTGCAATACACAAAAAGTCTTACATTTTTTCAACATTGTATGAAATATATTGAAATTGATGAGTTTTGTACCGTGCATTTGAAAATAATAATTTCAGCTAAGCATTGACGTTTGTTTGGTTATGCTTAATGCAAACCTATGCTTTGCTCAAGCACCAATGAAACTTTAACAATAACTTATTTTATCTCAATAAAGTTTTTGTTTATTTTACAATACACAGGAATATTTCCTTCAGTAAAATTATTGCTAATGTATTTATACCTACTTCTGCGTGCTATATGTGATTATTCCAAGAAATTATGTCTTGAATAAAAAAAAAAAATCATTTGTTCAAATGGTAAAAATGATCAAAAAATTGGATGCTAGACAGCCAGTAAATTTTCTTGTGAAATAATTTGACATAAATCTGAGCAGTGTGTTTATGACATGAAAATAAAATAACATAATATCATGCTGAGAGTGATTCAAATGCAGAAATAAACATAAATGGGATATAAATGTTTACATTTTCTTGAGCAACAATGTACTAATGGACTAGAAATCATAATGAATGCTTATAATAAACTGAAATACAGTAAACTGAGTGAACTCCGCAAAATGCATAATCTGCAAACATCTATTATCTGCACTACGTGGAACGTAAGTAATGAAACTCATTTTAACATTTAAGTTCATAGATGAGTTTAAATGATGTGTTAATTTTCACTAAATAACAATTTTTCCTTGAAATAAACTGTGATTTAAGAAAATTCATACATTTTGTACCCAGCACTCGAAAATAACAATTTGAGCTTGACCTTTGTTTCTTTGGTTAGGCTTAATGCAAACCCATGCTTTTCTCAAGCTCCGAGGAAACTTTAACAATAACTGATTATATCTCAACAAAGTTCTAGTTTCTTTTAAAATACACATGAATATTTCCTTTAGTAAAATTTCTACTAATATACCTATACCTACTTTTGAATGCCATATATGTGATTATTCTAAGGCATTATGTCTGGACTAACAAGAATCACGATTCATGTAGTGGTTTTACATTGTTCAATAGGTACAAATGATAAAAAAATTGGTTCCTAGATCATCAGTGAATTATCTTGTGAAATAATTTGCCATAAGTCTGAGAAGTATGTTTATGACATCAAAATAAAATAACAATATCATGCTCAGGGGTAGGAAAATGCATCATTTTACTAGCCACTGGCGAGTGAATTTTCTGACAGGATGAGTGAATTTTTAGGTAGTTATTGAAAACTGCAAACTATACAGGTATGCCGAAAACGTTTTTTTAATAAGTAGTTAGCTATATTTTTCATCTTTCCTAATTAATGCGATGTAAACATGGTACAAAATTCTATTTTATAATAAACTTTCATCTCTTGTTTATATTTCTCAGTTTTATAGGAAAGAAATATATGGAAATGCATTACAGTAATCAGTGACCTGGAGCCGGAAAATTTTTGATGCTCCAGCTCCACTCCGAGATAAAATACTTTGGCCCTGGTTCCGGGAACTGCTCCAACTCGGCGCCGACTTCGCACTTCTGAGTTGCAGATTTTAATTTACACATTTAATTTTTTGCTTACAAATTCTTTCTTTCTTTACCTTCATTAAAGATCTGACAAAATGCATTTTTCTTCTCAACAAACTTGAAATGCTTGTTCAGAAAATATGACATCTTTTAGCTTTTGCTTTTAAAATAGAAAGTTTGGTGGAATTCCAAACACAATAATCTTAAATTTCTTCTACGCTTTTCAAACAACCAAAATTGTACGTGTAAACAACAGACAGTCATATTTGTTTTCAAATAGTGTTGCCACTTAGCTCAAGTAGAAGTGAAGTAGTGTTACCATATTTTTCTGAGAAGTTTTACATCTTTAATTAAAAAAAAAAAAAAAAACCTTAAAAAATGATATAATTAAAATACTGAATAATGATATAATTAAAATATTTTAAACCTGGGCATTTAAAAGACTGAAAAAAAAGATTTAAAAAAAATAATAAAAAACTAAAGGAGCCCTGGAGCAGAGTAAATTTTAGAGCTCTAGCTCCAGGGAAAATACAGCTCCGGAGCGCTCCGGCTCCGGGCTACGGTTCCAGCACCAGGTCTCTGACAGTAATTGTAACCAACTATTTTGAGTTGCGTAATTTTGTCATAAAATTTTTTATCTGTACATTGCATTTTACTGGCTGTTGAAATAAATCCTTGGCTGGTAAGATTTTCTAGAAATTCTCCATCCCTTGTCATAAACATAATAGAAATAACTTATCTAACATACACTTTTTTATTCAACATTTCAGGTGCCTGACTTATGTACAGAGCAATTGAGCTATTTAATTATTTTTTAAACGTATCTTTATTAAGATTATGACTAGAAAATGTGAAAAAAAAGCAAAAAATATTTCCTTCATTGATAAAATTTTGGTTAATGGAGGAATTTATAGTAAAATTTAGTGAAATTTTGCCCAAAATGCTCTAAAGAAAATTTGGTACTTTTCGGTTAGCCGGATGCCAGTGTTATATATACATGGATATGTATATACAGATGTATATATATACATCTGTATACATATACAAATATGTGCATACACATGCATATATGTGTATATATACAATATATGTATGTATATCCATGTATTTTTAACACTGGCGCCCGGCTAACCGAAAAGTACCGAAAATTTTACTGTATGTTAGTTTCCTTTGTACATTTCATATTTATGACATTGGTGAAGGCAATGAACTAAAATCTAAGAAACGTTTTAAATGTTTCAAAACTTAGAGCATATTGCACTTGTTTACATGTTAATTTTCATAAAATTCATCAATGTCATTCCACAAAAACATCCATAAAACAAAGAATATTTATTTTAAATTTAAATCTTTAGTTCATTGCCTTCACAATAGTGTAAACATAATATTTTAAATTTCATAGTGATATTCCAATAATTTTCTGAGGAATAATATTTTGCGTATGGAATTTTCACCGAAAATTACATTATCCAAAAAATGCATTTAAAGTTTAGATTTTTGTTTTACTACAAGAATTTCAGTAATTATACATCTAAACTTCACTGTTTTTATAAGTCACTCATTTCTTTAAAAGTGCTGATCCTTTTTTAATCTCTAGAAGGCCATATTTTGCCCCTCCCCCCCAGTTTTTTAACAAAGCAAAGCATGACATTTCACATAAAAGATGCAAACGTTATCACAAACACCATATTCTTCAGTTTTAAGTGACTTGGATTGTTTGTGGCTTATTCAATACCTTTTAATTTCATGTATAATTCAATATTATACAATTTTACAGGTAAATAATAAAAAAACAGAGCTCGTCTTCTGTATCTAGACTAGTCAGTGATGATTTGGCACCCAGAAGCAGAATTTTCAGTATCAATTTGCAGCAAATCAAAATTTATCTGCGACCCAACAATACTGAACCAAGCTACTATAATAAATACTCACAGTAACCCATAAAATAAGCGAAATTTACATTTTACAAAGAAAATTAATAACAAACACAATAACTCCTAAAACAAAGTAAATTTTTGATTTTTTTAAGCTCAATATTTATTTTTAAGCTGGTAGATTGATCTGCAAGGTCTAAAATAATCTGCAGCGTTGCTGCCGTGCTGCACAGTTTCTGCTATGGAGATTTGGTACACGATCACTTTCTACGCCATGTCATTCATATCATTCCACAAAAACACCCATAAGACAAAAAATATTTCTTCTAAATTTAAACCTATTTTAAATTTCATAATGATATTCCAATAACTTTTTGAGAAATCATGTTTTGCGTATGGAATTTTTACCGAAAATAACTTTTCCAAAAAATGCATTTAAAGTTTAGATTTATGCTTTACTACAAGAATTTATAGTACTATACATCCAAACTTCACTGTTTCTACAAGTCATACTCATTTCTTTAAGTACTGACCCTTTCTTTATCTCTAGAAGGTCATATCCCCCCCCCCCTCCCGGTTCTTCAACAAAGCAAAAGATGCACTGCAAATAGAGGCGTCTTAAATTAAGACACATATGTGACTGAAAAAGTTATTCAGACACTTAAGTGTCTAAATTTGAAATTTCAGACATCACAGATGTCTAAATTTAAGACACATAAGTGTCTTACTATGATTATGGCATAAATGAACTGATTAAAATGTCTGAATAATGGTGATGTGTCTGAAATTAAGACATTTAGAAATTTAGACACTTAAGTGTCTAAATGCTATAGTGTTGTATCATATGTGTGATAACTGTATGTATAAATGTATTGCAATTTGTATGCCAGCACTACCAGAAAATTGTTTTCGAATGGATAAAGGATGTTTAAAATAATTTTATCCATTAAATTTGGTATTATTTTATTTTAAAAAAAAAGTAATTTGATTAGATCATGGGACATCTGGAAAATTAAAATAGATCGCTTACTAAAGTTTTGGGACTAAGTTACTTTTGACGCAATAAATAAATCAGTAATTGCTTTTCACAAAATATATTTATTTCCAAGGAAGGGTCAATCCCCCTCCCCTCTTAATACTAAGAGATGTACCGGTAGAAAGAAATTTAGGGAGGGACAAAATTTTGGAACAGGTGTGCCTGGGGTCAACAGCGTAATCTGCTTTTCTAAAATGCAGAACATAAACATGAAATAGGCAAACTAAGAATATTTTGTCAGAACTTGTGCAAGAAATTTTTAAAGATATTAACATAAAAATAAATATAACAAGTTGGAAATTGCACGTCAAACGTGGCAAATGAGGTGCGTTCGTACTATAACTAGTTTTATAAGTATTTTTTGCACTGCATATTGTACTGAATGTATATTTTACTGCACTTCATAAGCGCATATCAATTTCATTCTTTTTGAAAAGCTGT
This sequence comes from Maratus speciosus, assembly GCA_963932465.1. NCBI lineage: Eukaryota > Metazoa > Arthropoda > Arachnida > Araneae > Salticidae > Maratus > Maratus speciosus. Next base: position 602,591,618 of record OZ010791.1, on the reverse strand, counting down.
AACATCATTAAAATGCACTTGAAATAAATTTTTCCCATTGGCTGTAATGTAACGGTAAACTTTTGACTGTAGTAATTAAAGTATACATCCGATTTTCATAAAATTTGAAATGACTCGACAAAATTGTGCAATAATTATATATTTTAAATTTCAAATGATTCGGTTGGGTAGTTTTTGCGCTGTTATAGACGGACAGACAGATGGACTGAACGACGACTATAGGTGCTACGTATTTATATAATTACGAACGCATCTAAAAATTTAACAATTAAGAAATAGTAATCGTTCAAAAATAAGTTTCAAACGACAGTTTTGAAAATAGAGAACTTTTTTTTTCTCCATGGACTCTCCCCCCCACCCCCCAACACACACACCGTTTGAGATAAATTTGAAATATATGAACATCAAAAGAAGAAAAGAATTAAAATTGTCTTCTACGAAGTATTCAAAGGAGGGTGGGTTTCTCAGAAGTAAAATTCTTAGTAACATTTTCCCTTAACGTAAAATTATTCGATAGCCATTTGTAAGAAAAGAAATATCATTCATTTTTAATTATCAGACATAAAGAAAACATAATTGAGTCAATTTCATTATACTGGGAGGGGAAATATTTCTTCAGTTCTTCCTTATAACCACCAGGGGGACTCTCAGTTGCGCATGCGTTTTAGATGTGTTTCGTTCTAATGTACGTTGTAATTCAATTTCAAACTGAAAGTTTATCTTGACTTTATTCGACTTTATTCATATTTTGTGGATTGTGAAGTTCTGTGGATTAATTCGTATCGACTTAGTGTTTATTCGTAACCATTTTATCAATAATACCGTGTTATTAGTCTTCAGTTCGTCAAATCTGATAAATAGAAACTTTTGTCTGGCAGATTATATTTTGAGAGTGAAAACATTTCACCCTTTTAATATAGTTAGCCGGATGTATAAAGGAATTTTCGTTTTAAAAGATCCAAGTATTTCTCCCTCACGGATCATTAACCTAGCCACCAATTGAAATTGACGTCCCCTGTGCGGGTATAATTTTGGATACCTTACACTTTTTTCCAGGTAAGTGGGACCTAGACCATGTATTGCAAACTCTCCGTAAATGTTTTCTCTTTAAATGGAACCCTTACACAAGTCTCTAGCTTTATTAGTTTCTGAGTTATACCAAAATTTGTTTAAAGCATTTTGTCTGTTTAATTTCCATGTTAAAATTTTATCTTGCTAGTATTTAAGTTTCTTTTCTTAAAAACATCTTCAATCATGTTTCTATATTATTTTCTAACCAATCTTATCCTTAAAATCAGTTTTAATGAGTCTACAGGATGTTTTTCCGTTATTGAATTTATTGACTTACGCAATACTAAGCCTTCTTCTCGAACAGCATTTGTTAATGTTTACTTTGGTTTCATTCGATTTCTATATTTTTCCAAGGTTTATTATGTGATATGTACTGGAATACCCATGTCTTTATAGCAACCATCCCCATTTAATAACTGTTTTTAATTATTATATTATGTATGCTTAATTATAAGTATTTAAAAGAATACAGTTTGAACATCCATTCAACGCCGTTATTCAACCATATCATTCGATTTTTCCTATCGTAAGCAAAACCGACGATGGTTCATCTGGCATCGCTACACTGGAAGGAGAAAAAAAAATATGTAATGTCAATAACACTCTAATGATTTAGAGAATGATTACACTTGATCTCTTTAGCTATTTTTTTTAAGCTTTACTGATTATGTGTAGATTTAAGACAAAGTTTTGAAACTGGAAATAATTTTTTCTTTATCTTATTAAAATATAATATTTATTTATTGATACTAAAATAGCTCTTGTGATTATCATCTGATCTATATTTTAAAAAAATTGCCCATGTGTAAATATAAATTTTAAGAAAAACTTAATTTTTAAGAAGGGACAGGACCTTTTAACCTTTCAAAAAATCAGTTTTCTGTTTCTGTTTTATTCCGAATGTTTTAAAAATTTTCAACAATATGCAAAAAACCCCATTCAAAATTGAGTTATAATCATTTATAGACGGAGAGTTGAAGATCCGTAGATATCGAAACTTTAAAAAGCGTTTTCTCAGATTAGCAAGTTTGAAGTTTGTGCTTTTGTTGTTACTTTCAAACTATGTAAGCGCAGCTTTTAAAAAATAAATAAATATACGTTTCTTTATAGTCAATATGCTAAAAAAACCAAGCATATTTTGTTTATTTACTTGTTTGAACTTGAAAAACTTGAAATATTTTACTTTTTTAACTTATTTTGTGCTGAAATTGAATTTTAAACCAAATTTTTTGTGTATATTTTTTATTTAATGTAGAGTAGGTGTGTTATGATTCTATTTTGCTCAAAAATTGTTTTCTATATGCATAATTTAGAACTTTAGCATGCGTGCAGCACTTAGATTTTAATTCACGCATTAGTAATATGACGGCTTACATTTAAAATTTAGATATTAATTTTGTATAGACAATATTTATTTTTCTGGATAATATTATAGTTATGAATATATATTTGAGGCAGAAAGGAAAAAAAATCTTAATTGCATATTATTTGCGTTTTGGTACTTTGAAAAAGGCTTTGTTTTTGATCGTTTCGAGATATTCAAAGATCGTGCATCCTATAATATGATTTTTTTTTTGTGTGTGTGTTGGGGGGGGGGGGGGATATTTGTCATGCAATTTTCGTAAAGCAAATTTTTCGCAATTGTATGCAATTTTCGTAATTTTTTTTAAAAAGATCTTTCGACATTGCACTGATTATAATGATATTTTGAACTTTTAGAGTAGGACATGATTAGAAACAAAAAAATATATGTTTATCGAAATACTGTAAAAGTTCTCAACAGCGGACACCTGTTGCCTGCGGAATTTGTTCGATAATCAAAGGCGTCTGCTTTTGTGAAGCAAAAATAAACAAATGTCTGCGTTGTGGATTAAAAAAGGTTGTCGCTCAATAAAGGTGTCCGATATTAGGGAATGTCCATTAACCTTCATAACGGACACTCTCGAATACCGGACACCTCTATTTAGCGAACTTATAATGCAGGGTTGGACTTTTTGTAGATGGGGCACTTGATTAAATCATGGGAAAACTGGGCAGTATCCTCTCACTACGCTTTTAGGGGCCCCAAATTGAACATGCAATTTTTGTAAAGCTTTTATTTTAAATTTGTTTCGACATTGTATTGATTATAATCAATATTTTGAACTTTTAAAGTAGAATAAGATTAAAAATTAATAAATTTTTAAAAAATTTAAATTCAGTAATACCTCTCAATCATGGGCACCTCGGCAACGAATGGTGGACAAATTCCGTAGTAGTCCCCTATTGAAAGGTTTTATTGTATTTAGATAAACATTTTTTTGTTTTTAATCTTATTCTACTATAGAAGTTCAAAATATTGATTATAATCAGTGGCAATGTCGATAAAAGATTTAAATTATCAGCTTTACGAAAATGGCATACCAGTTTTGAGAGCCCCTAAAATGAGGCTGTGTGGGGGTGGAGGGGCAGGACCATGGTCAAATATTTTTCCAGGATTCATTGAGGTCAAACATGGCTGCGTATCATGCTTGCAAAAAGAAACGACTGCGATTCAGACGTTTGAAGTGTCTGAAATTCAGACGCAAGAAGTGTCTGAAAAAATTAAGACATTTTAATATGTCTGAAAATTGAACACTCCATTTCAGTCACTTAAGTGTCTGAATTTCAGACATTTCAATTTAGAGTGTGACGTTTCTCATCGATGTACCGTTATCGAAAACACAATGTTCTTCAGTTTTAAGAGACTTGGATTGTTTATGGTTTATTCAATACTTTTTAATTTCATGTATAATCCAATATTATGTAATTTTACAGGTAAATAATGAAAAAAAAAGAGAACTCGTCTTCTGTATCTAGGCCAGTCGGTGCCGATTTAGCATGCAATCACTTTCTACGCCAAGGTTGTCAATCCAAAATTCAGACATGGTACCGGCTCAGCAAAAAAAAAAGCTGAACTTTCACAGTCTCATGGAATTTTGACGAAATTCACATTTTTCCGCAGCGTTCAGATGAAATTTGCGCTTTTTCTGCGATACATTGACGAAATTAGCGTTTTCCCCAACCACTTGACGAAAATCGCGCTTTTCTGCAATCTTTCGAAAAAATTCGTATTTTTTTCTCACGCTCTTTCGCCAAAATCGTATTTTTTCTGCAATATTTCGAAGAAATTCACGCATTTACCACCATCTTTCGTCAAAAATAGCACGTTTTCCACGATCTTTTGCGAAAAATCGCGCATTTTCCACGATCTTTCGCAAAAATTCACGCATTTTCCACGATCTTTTAACAAAATTCACATTTTTTTATCATCCGACAAAAATCGCATTTTTTGCGATTCTTTCAAGAAATTCACATTCTTTTTTCGCGATCCTTCGACGAATTTCGCGTTTTTTCCACGACCTTTCAAAGAAATTCGCTATTACACGATCTTTCGCCAAAATTCCCGTATTTTGCACGATCTTTCCCCGAAATTCGCATATTTTACAAGATCCTTTGGCAAAATACGCTTTTTACTGCAATCCTTTGACGAAAATCGCGTTTTTCCAGCGATCCTTTGGTGGAAGTCGAATTTTTTCCCGCGATCCTTTGAAGAAATTTGCGCTTTTCCTGCGATTCTTTGAAGAAATTTGCATTTTCCCGCGATCGGTTGAAAAAATTTGCTCAATTTGGCGCGGTTCATACTCGCGTTTTTGTTGTATTACATCCATTCCCGCTAATCCCCCCCCTCTATTAAATATGTCAACAAATTTTAATGCATATTTGCATCGATCCCAGAGATAATCAAATTCACCGCCGAAAAAGCGGAATTCCGCGTTTTCGCGGAAATGTAACATGTCTGAAAATTATATGTGTTTGCCGAATTACTTATACATTTATCGAGAAGCTTGACAGAGCAGCCCAGAAGTAGAATTACACCCAAAAATAGAATGTTCATGAAATTTCAAGCAAAATTTATATTATTATGTAAAAGTGAATAAAACATACCCTATAAACAAATCAATGCTACCCAGCACATACTTCAGAGGGGGGGGGGGGCGGCGGTTGGTGCCAAATGAAGATATTGATTGTTTATAGTTTCATACAAAAATGTATGTATATATGAAGTAACAAGATACTCGCAAGCTCATGTTAAACTTATGGGAGTGTTCTTTTCAAATTTGTGAAATTGAAAGTAACTTAAAAAAAAAAAAAATTCTGCAACCAAAATCGAAAAAGTAAACACTAACCCAGTAAGAATTCAATCTCAGCTATTCTAAGCAAGAAAAATAATCGTTTAAAACTATTAATATGCAAGGGAGAAATTTTTAAATGTACGCTCCCATAGGTTTAACGTCAGCAATTCCAGTTTCTTCTCATGACTAGTGCAGATTCCTAAACTTCAAGTTAATGTTAATCCTATGAGTGCGTTGTTTACATATTCCTTGCAAGCAAAAATACATTTTGACAACATGATTGTAAAAAACGAACTTTGAAGCAGGATATGAAAAAAAAAAAATCAAAAGAAAATTATTTAAAGCTTTCTTTTAAGAATATTAACTTTAGAATTAAATAAAAACAAGTATCTTACCTTCGCAAAAAAAGCTATTATATCTCTTATTTACCTATAGCCCTTAATTACTAAATAAACAAAAAGAACATGAAGAAAATTTTTACTTTTAGAAGCTCAAAACAACTAGTCGGGATAATATGATTCAATTTGAGCTAATCGTGTGCTCTGAACAAATTATTTACGTGTCTTCCGATTGGCGTTATAGCAATAGGTCGTTTCCTGCCAGACATAATCTGCAAATATCACAAATTTTCTTTTAAACTAGCATTCTCTTCTAATACTACAAAAGAAACACACGATGATTCTTTCCCCTTCATTTTCATCTCAAATAGCAATCAAGTAAGTTAAACATCCATTGCACATATCATCGGAGTTGAAAATTAGTTTGTTTCAAGTTGGGAAATTTTTTACCCCCCCCCCCCCCCCCAATAAATATCTGTCGCTATGCACCGACGAATCGATAAGGAAAAGACGAATTTAAACACTAAATCCATCATTATAGCGAATTTCTGCCCGTTAACAAGTAAACAAACAAACTTGGTATAGGATTCAATTCAACAAGATTCAATCTTATGGATTCAATAAACGATTCAAAACGCGAGCTACGCTCATAAACAAGAAATTGAAAATAATTTTTTTGAAAATTGAAAAAATAATTATAAATAACAATTATATTGAATACATATAATTAAAAAAAAAATATTTCCCCATTTTTAAAAATGAATCTAAATATTTTTTCGACAAAAAGCAGAAATGTGAAATAATAATTTCTTCATAACAAAAGAGAAAGATCGAATATGAATCGAAATTCCATTTAATATATTTAATATTTTAAAACAGATATTAATTAACATTTTAATATTAAAAAAAAGATTTACTGCCTAGATTCAGATTGATAACTCAACTTAGAACACCTAAAATGACTTTGCAAATTTTGTTTCTGATTATACCCACAGTAGATGGATTAAGACTCCTCCTACATACGAAGTGACGTCAAACCTATTCACCAATCACAGACGAGAAAAGTAAAAAAAAGCGATTTTTAAAAATAAAACGAGTTTTCCCAGAAAAAAGAAAAGTGTTATTCCCTTCGTCTTAATCAGATTTATATTATATATCAATTCAAAGAAAATCGTTAGTACCGTTTTCGAGATTTTGAAATTAGGAACTTCTTACATACCGTACCAACGCTTTCGCTTTAAAAATGGCTATTTAGATCTCAAAATATACTGCACGTAGAAATGTAAAAATTCCAGTATACGATTAGACTGCAGATATAAGACTGTTCTAGAAAAATCAGAACAATAGGACCTATATCTACTGAGTTATTAAAAGGCGGATTTTCGCGTTTTCTTTGATGTCGAGTTAGCTGTACATATGAGTTCCGCCATCTACGAACTCTACGATACGATACGATTTTAGGCTTAAGGCTGCATCACTCGCAATACTACCGTCTTCCATGATTTAAATCTATAGAATTTACAATTATATCTTAGTACAAGTATTTAATAAGCGGATAATACGTATACTCACAATGTTACAATTTATCTTAATTAACACGGTGATACAAAGTGTTAACACACAGAAAATATATTATATGAACATTATAAAGTTTCACTGTTTTACTTAAAATGTGACTAAAATAATAAAAGAGATGTTACAAGTTAAAAAATATACATTTTACTTAAAACTTAATAATTTCAAGCTTTTCCAAGCTCTTCATCCGAGAATATTTTAATAACTATTGCTGTTTATTTTTTACAAATACGTCACGTTGTTTTGTAAATGAGAGAGCCAATAATTATTAGAGTTGAAAGTAAAAGTAGCAGTTTCTTGGATTGAAGTTAATTAGTGAACTTTATTAACTGCAGTTCTCATATGTCACTTTCCTTTTTTAAATGCGTAGCTGGACAGTCGAAGTAGCAGTGTTTCAGATTAAATTTGGTTAGACCCTTTTTTGCTATTCTTAATATTTTTAATGTTTCTGAGATTTGTAATATTTTTTTGCGATTGAACAATTTAAAAAAGTATATTCGAAATTTCTGGTAGAACTGTAGTCACCCTGTATATTATACAAATTGAGGAGACATTTAGTGTACTGTCTACCAGTTGCAAGTGAAGTAACTGAGTAGGTTGTCACAAGATGGCTGATGCTTTTTCTAAATCGAATCTACAGTTTCTGAATACCGACGGGGCAAACTTCCCACCTGTAAAATTGAATAGAAACTTTTGTCTTATTTAAGCGTCTTATTCATGGAAATATTTTCTCTTAAATATTTTAAAAACTTCTATTTATTTTTATTGGTTTCAGTGTTACTGGTAAACCAGTAAGTTTGTTTCACCGGTTGTCACAATATGGCGGAAACGAAGGGTCTGACTACCGTAAAAGTAAACTTACACCAGTAAAATTGAAAATCTGTTTCATGCATTATTTATGACAGATATTGTCCATTAGCAAGGCCAGAGCGATGTAAGTAAGCGTACAAACTTAATACAGTTGCGCCATCTTGTAGACGCATGCGCGGGCTTTTAGTGTGTCATCATATATGACAGGATATCTACCACCTGCGCATATTTTCTAAATCTTTAGTCACTCATGGAACTGAATTTTGTTTAATACATTTATTGCAAAATAATAGCGTAATGAGAGGGGCGTCCAGATGCACTTGACATCACGAAGTTTTCTTCGCCTTGTCGGAGGCGTTTCAGCTATTAATCAAGCCGAAATAAACTTGACAATTTTAGTGGTGTAAAGTAAGAAAACAGTTAGGCATCTTCCTGTAGTTTAACCCCGTCCGCTACGTGGCGTGCGACCTTGATTGATGTGACCTCGCCTTTAACCTTGCGGTTACCTCTCCCATTTAAGATAGGACGCCTACTTATATCGCTTTGAACAAGGCTTTCAACCCTTTCCGGCACAGTGTGCCCGGGTCGGGATACCTAATTTTAATTCCAAACTTACGAACGGCAACAAGAATATTTTAGTAAAATTTTGCTTTTACAATGAACATTTAAAGTAACATGTTTTTAATTTCTAAAAAAGTCGTTTTAAAATTCTGGTGTCAGTCAATCATTTTACATCAAAAATTGCCTGTGCCGGAAAGGGTTAAATACGGAGAAAATTTCTATATTAATTTACTGGTGGAAGTTTTCACCGGAGGCAATCAGCCCTTGCGAAAGCGGTTAAAGTTGAAGCTTCACTATTGTAAGAATATGCCAGATCCTCTTTATTATTAGTTCCATGATTATACAATGCCTGTTTATCAAAAAATATGTCATTCTGTACAAATTAGCTTGTGAATATGACAATTTTTTCTAAATACAGATTCTAATTTGTTCATATGCTTGAGTGTAGTCTAATTAGAGATAGGCAGTGTCATGGAAATAAAAGGGTTCTGCTAGGTTATTCTTGCGCAAGATCGGATGCTGTGATATGATATGTGTAGTATAGTGTGTAGACCTGTAAGCAACTAGTAAACGTAACATGATGGAAAAAAGTTTAAGCGATTAAGATGCCTTGAATTTTTGCAATAGATAAGTGCTTACCACATTCTGCATTCATTTTCAGAAACAGGCGACAATGCAGTTTACCCGTTCCTCAGGGAATAAAATCCATAATGAAAGCACACTTTCTGCCAAGTATAAGGCAATACGTGGATATTATTTTAGGTTTAACAAAAGTTTTTTAAACAAAAACAAATATCTGTATTTTTGCACAGGTCTTTCACTTGTTAAATTCCACTGCACTTTTCAAATACAACAAGTCAGAAATTGTACGTCAAAATTGGCAAATGAGGTGCGTTCGTACAGTAAACAGTTTTATAAATATTCCGAACTTGGTGTAATAGATGTTGCACTTTATGCAAAAATGCATGAATAGAAAATTTATTGCGATAATATATACATTAAATTCAGTAATAAGATAATAAGACTCCATCTTAAATAGGACGTCATCACCATGACAACCTAGAATCATTACCCACCATGGGATATCATTGAATTACTTACGTATAATAGAATTTAATACAATGATGAAAACTTTTATTAACATCTTTTTAAGTTTTGATTCGATTTTCATAAAATTTGAAATGACTCGACAATATTCTGAAACGATTGTATATATTAATTTGCAAAACATTCGGTAGGGTAGTTTTTGCGCTGTTGTATGGGGGCAGACGGACAGACAGGCGGATGGACAGACGACAACTATAGGTGCTACGTATTTATATCCTCCTCAGTCCTGAAGTGTCACATGGGATACTTCCAAACCGAAGAGGATATAAACTAAACTATTTGACTTTTTTTACATTTTTAATTTTCTTCTATATAGCTGAATCTTTTTTTCTTTAGATGAAAACCAATAAATGCCATGACTGTTGCTCATTTCGTCATTAAATAAGTGTTATTTTCATCTAAGCAATATGCATTCCATACAGTATGTACAAGTAAGAAATTTTCACAATTAATTAACTTAAACGCTTTACAATAAACAATTTGGAGAATTCGTAAATCATTCAATTGTTTAACTATTTTGGGACGAGTGACCGGTATATGTGCCGCTTATGGGGCTCAGAATCCTACATTATTCCCACCAGTTATTTTTCATTGTGAAGTTTACCTTATTTAATCAGAGCATTTTCGCGATTCAATTACAGAAAACTTTCTGTTTTGAAAAACCGGTAATAAAAGATTAAAAGCATAAATATAAATAATTTTTTTGACGTCATTAACGGCATTTACGAGGCTAACGAGAAAGACAGGTACCGCGGGGGGTCCGATTCTTCCTTTTTTACAGACCGCTGGAGTCACGTGATGCTCATTTACCACACCTTCATTGGTGCATTCGAGCATCACGTGACTCCAGCGGTCTGTAAAAAAAAGAAGAATTCGTTAGAGTAAAGAAGTCGTTTTCGTTAGCCTCGCGGCATTTATAATATAGCTTTTTCAAGTTTTCTTTCTCTTCTGTGGTTGGATGGTTGGGATGTAGTTATAAAGATGTTTTGTTTTGAGGCGTGCTCAACAAAGTATGTTTATTTTTTTTTACTTTCACGGACTTATAAGTTTCTTTCTCTCCTACACTGAATTACGACCCTGATGAAGGCTACAGGGTGGCCGAAACTTGTTGGCTTTTAAACTTTTAAACTTTTATTTAATGTTTTATAAGTGTTTTTATGTAGTATACGTCTTTTAGTAAAAAATTTTCTTATTATTTTTGTGCTTTTAGTTTCAAGACGTAATACTCTTTGAATTTAAAAGATTAAAAATTAAGTAAAGGGGTCTCGATGCGAAGGGATTGGAGATCTTCAATTTTGTTACTACGTAATTTAGATTATTGATAATTAAATTGATATTTTAAGGGTGTTAGTAATTTTAGATCCGTATTTCTGAACCTAAATTACCAGCCCCCTAAAGTATCAAGTTCAGAAGAAAGGTCTTTTTTTAGTGGAAAACCAATGAATGCATATTCGCAGTGTTGTTTACCTTCGGATGTGAAGAGGATATAATTACAAACATACCTAAAACACCATGTAGGGTATGTTTATATATGACATTAGCGACCTAAAGAATATAAATTTAACTCACCAAGTACAGAGTTAGCCTAGATGATTCATTTTGTTTGCAAAGACTCTTTATTTACAAGTATACGACGTACAAAGATGGGTGATACATGTAAATATAACTGCATGCACCGAGTTTCTGGTAGATACCAGAAATGTTCCATTTGTGCGCACTTACTCACCGGCACCCATCCCAACAGCAATCCAGGGCCGTCCATACGTTCAATATAGGGATTACAGTCCAGGGATCCCGCTTTATTTTTATTCCCTAAAATACCGGTATTTGTCAAAAAAAAAAAAAAATACCCCTATTTTCGGGATTGCCCTTTTTTTTATATAACGGAACAATATTCAGCTGAAATTGAAAATATATTTATAGACTTTCAGTTTTGGAAAAAAAAAATCAGTAAACTTTTATGAAATTGATACATCATTGAAAAAGAATATCTATCTCAAGTACATTTTACATATATTTCTAAGCAATTAAATCTTTTAACGCGGAAATCTTTTGATTTGCAAACAGATGTAACACGCACAGATATTAGTCAGGAAAAATGAAAGCATTCGTTTATTTCGATTTCGCCGCGTGTGTAGAAAATATCTTTGACTTAGTAAGTCATTTTCGAATTACAGTTTACTAATAAGCATCGCATTTGTGTATCATAGTAATTATTATGCGCTAACGTCTTTACTTTCTGTGCGTTTATAATTATTTTGTTTTAAATATGTTTAATAAATGGGATTTTGTAGCTCATAGGAAAGATAATGATAAATTTTTAGTGTGGTATACTATTTAACATCAAAAGATGAAAAAAGCGCTAGATAGAAAAGATGTAGTGCAGTGCTGAAAACATTAGGTGGATCGACTAAGGGCTTCCTAACACATTTATCTACGAAACATTGTACTAAATTTCAGAAAGAATTTAGTACAGCATCTCTTCCTTCCACAATTCATGACTGCATAGAAGATACATTGTTTTCTAAAAAGCGGAAAATAGTGGATTATTTTAGCATTGAAAAGAAATCACTGGATTTAACTTTATTGCGAATGACAGCTAAAGATGGTTTCTCATTTAAAAACCTTTGAGGTCTGATGGGTGAATTTCTTCTCATTTAATTTTAATCTCCAAATGTCACATTGGGGTCGGAATAGTCAACCAGATTTATTTGAAAATAGATTAATGCCTTTATTTCGTGTACATTATAAGTCGAATCTTTTGTTTACAAAATACTGATTTCAATTTGACATTTGGGCATTTTGAAGAAATTCACCCCCAAAGCTCAAGGGTTAACGTTTTCTTCACTTCAACTTATTTAAGAAATGTAATGATAGCTAAAGGCTATAATGATTTGCTAAAATTTGCACTATAAATTCGAAATTGTGTAGTGAACTATAGTTCCATTATAAAGGAGTTATAAGTACAAGAGAAATACTAACTGAAAAATTCCGAAAAAAAAATTCAAACTAATCTTTCTTTTACTCTTGGTATGTAATAATTTTTTATAGTAAACAACATTTCGAATTTTAACAATTATCTCTATTTAGAAATTTAAACATTAGATCTAAGGAATTTTTTATTGTTGCATGTGTGTGTATGTTAAATTCTTTTATTTTAAGAAAAAAAAGCTTCATGGTAAGAAAAATCTTGCGTTTGCATTGTCCAAAAATTGCAATTTTTAATTACCTGGTTATGAGAATAATTCAAAATTTACTTAGTGATATTAATTATTTTTTAATATTGTAAATATTAAACCATTCAAAAACTTGTTTAACGGGAATTAAAAGAAATTATCTAGAAGGTGAAACATAGACATTTCATGTTTTTTGTAACATTGTCAAACATCAACAGCATATTTGTTTTAATTTTCACTTGTTGTAATTTATCCTATTCTTTTGGAATCCCGAAATCACCGGATTGGAAATTAGTCTGGGGATTGTAATCTTTAGTTCAATAGCATGTTTCGACAATGTCCATAACATTAGCAGTTATGTGTTCCTGCATGCGAGCAACGAGTCGGTCTTTTAAACTTGGTGAATGCATGTGCAGTCGTGTCCTTTAATTACAGTTTTTTTTTAAAGTTGTAATGGAAAAATGGCAACTAAAAGATATAATTACTATTTTCCAACTACTTTTCCTTTACTTTCTACAGGAAATAATTCATCGTATGAAATTGACGTAAATGTATAGTTAAAGCTTAACCCTCCGTCTACCAGACGGGTCCATTGGACCCGACAGGTACATACAAAATATTCATTCAAACCAGAAATTTCTTTAAAATAAACTAAGTATATAAACCAGACAAAAATAAGGTAAATAAATAAGTTAAATAGTTTTAAATAAAAATTCTGGTGTAGAACGTTTTATTAAAACTTGAATAAAATTCCCGGTAGATCTAGGGTTAATTTCTATTAGTGAAACTAAAATTTCAAATTATTATAATCATTAACTGTGGAAATTTTGAAATAATTTTTTTTTACTTCCCACTGTGTACACTACTTGGTAAACAAAAGCCGGGAACCAGATAGATTTTGCGCTCTTAGCGAAACGCGATTGACCAATCAGAAACCTGTACTTATGCGAGTTTTTACTGTTTTAAGTAAGCAAATTTTTTGAGTGGTCGATCTCGTTTCGTTAACAGCGCAAAATCCACAGCCCCCTGAATACTAGGTTTGAGCGCGGACACAACAATGGTGGCTGCCGAAGCCGGATTTCTTTTAATGCAGGTATGGTCCCTCAAATGTAGACACCAGTATTTTATAAAAGATTTCTCTGACTCCTTCAATCTCAGAAATATAAAGGGGAAAATGCTTTAAAAAATTATTGGTACGAATATTTAAGGGACTGTACACACGCTGAAAAAATTCCACCCTCGGCAGCCGCCATTTTTGTGTCAGCGCTCAGGCCTAGAATTCAGCGGGGGGTGCAAAATCACAAGCGTCTAGCGATCACACTTTTCCATTTTGATCCTGTGATCCTGCGGGATCAGCGCGCTCCGCGCATATTGTTCCGCGCATAACGTATTTTGCTACTAGAAGCATACCAGAAACATATAAAAATTTATTATATTCAGAATTTAAAGTGGCTTTAAATGATAAAAAAAATCAATTACTAAATCATTATAAAATTTATTATATTCAGAATTTAAAGTGCCTTTAAATGATTAAAAAAATTAAATTACTAAATCATTATAAAATTTCAAATTATGAAAAAAATATTAACAATTATTATTTATTCAAAATTAAAAGTTCTTTTAAAATGATGATAAAAATTAAAATTATTAAATTTAAAATTATGAAAAAATATTTAATTATTATTAAATTTAAAACATTCTTTATGATTTGCTAACCTTTACACCACTAGATGGCGATACTAAAGGCATTAAATCTGAAAACTACGATAACCATATTAAATGTTTGAAAAAATTCAATATAAAAAAAAAATTGTGAATAGTGGTACAAATATTAAAAAATATAAATTTTCAATTTTTCTCTTTAAAAAAATTTAGTTTTTTAAAGCAATCTTGACATTCATTTTCATTCAGCTCCGTAAGGAATCGAACCCATGCCATCTAATCTGAAGTTGGATGTCATACCACCACACCATAAGGTTCCTTAAAGAAATTTGCTTAGAACATTATTTTACACAAACATCGCTACGTCATGCGCGGAACGGTATGCGCGGATCACGCTGATCCCGCAGGATCACAGGATCAAAATGAAAAAGTGTGATCGCTAGACGCTTTTTGCAAAATCTGTCTGGATACAGGCCTATAATGTTGTGAGGCATACGCTTACAAGGTTCGTACAGGTCCTTGAATTTCCAGACTAAAAAATTCTTCAATACCAGTATTTTCTTATAGATAGTCTCTGCTTAAATAAAGCAAAATTTCTCGCGTTTAAGTTAGATTTATTATTCTAAAAGAAAAAAAAAAATACTGCCCAGATAGCATTTTTAATTTGCAGAAAATTTTCAGCAGTCTTGCTTTGAAAACCTGCAAAGTTGCAGCAAGCTCAACATGACAAGACTGAAAGTTCATAACAAGACTGCAGCAAGATAACGCAAACGCCGAAGTCACCACACTTTGAACTTGCAGCTAACTTGTTGTACAAGTTAAATTCAAGCTGTATCAAATTTATTGCAAATTAACGGCAAACAATTAATCAAAAATACTGCAAACTTACTGCAAAGTACTAATTTTGCCACGCCCCTCTATCTGTTTACAGCTGTTACACTGTAAGTTTAACCCCTTCGGAGGAGTCCATAGGCCTGATCAGGTCTATTGATGCGAACACACTGTCAGAAATTGCATGCATCGTTTTCATAACCATAAATGAGTTAAGGTAATATTTGTACATTTCAACGTATCGCCCCCATTTTAGCCTCAAGTTTAGCCAGGAAGATTTTTTTTTTGCTGTCGCTCTATAAGCCTTTTTTTATATTTCAAAATAATATACATTTGGAAAATTGTTTTTCAAAAAGATAATGCGAATTGTAACGTATGACTTTTTTAAACAGAAATTTAAAGAAAACAAATTTGTTATTGGAACCTGTTTAATTAAAAATTACTTCCTAAAAATATTTATATTTCTAAAAAATATTCTACATATTCTTTTGCAAATTGCATTATAAAGTTTCTGCTGCATTTTGTTTGTTTTTTTTTTTTTTTTTTTTTTTTTTTTTTTTTTTAAGTGGTGAAAAATATTATTGAACACCTTGCTTGTATGAAACAAAAAACAGCCGCATACCCTTTTATATTTTAAAATATACAATTATGTCTTCATGGATATAGGTGCTATTCGCACTCAAAAGCATGCAAATGTTTTACTAAGTCTACACAACCATTTGTTACACGAACAGGTCATTTCCAGTTTGGGAGATAATCTCAAATAACGATTTTTTAATTCCAATTTGTTGTTGATCTCCTAACTGCCTAGATCTTTACAGAAATATATGGGTCTTACACGTGTTCCTGAAATCCCTGAAGTTCACGATAAATTGGTCAAATATTTCTAAGATATTTCATAAAACATTTAAAATCGAAAATGAGCGGTGACTATTGCCTTTATGGTGTAATGTGTGTTTACATTACTGATTTATTTGCTTTTATTTTTATTAATTTTTACCATGTTTTGAAGTTTTTCAATGTTAATGTAATATATTACATATTCACCCCAAAAATATTTAACCCCTTGAGGGGCAAGCAATTACGTTTGTGAAATGCTGAATTCCCACCGGAATCTTTGAAAAATTCTATTTCAAAATAAGTAAAAGCAATTTTACGGCTTTTTCCCACCAATGTCAGAAAAGTAAAATTTAATAAAAATTTTCTGATGTAAAATTTCATTAATCGTAGGGGGTATATAATATATACCGGTGCCCCTCAAGGGGTTAAATGTTAAAATTTATCAGAAATGCGAAATTTTTCTTATTTAACTATTTAAAGAATATACATATTTAAATTAAAGATTAATTAAGGTTTAAAAAAGAAAGAAGTTTTTAAATTGATTGATATACATTTATTATCTTTTAAAATTTTCAACTAGAGTTTAAATTTAAATGAAAATAAAAATCTTATACATATAACCGTTCCATACTATCCTCATAAAACGTAAAAAATTATATTTATATTTTATTCCTGCATGAACTCGTTAACAGTTTAAAAATAATAAGGAGATTAAAATGTCTTCACATGTATAGGATAGATTTTTTAAATTTATTGTTTAATTTTTAGGGAAATTAATATTTTTTAGCAAGAAAAATTCTAGCGGCTATTATGAGAGCAAATGTATGAAATAAATAGCATGTTGTTGTTCTACGTGTTATGATTAGTAAGGATTAAAAGTATTATTTTTTTCTTGCAACTAACAAGAAACTTTTGTAAAGGAAGATATTTTTCTTAAATGCAGGATTTATTTAAATATTTTACTTACGCTAAAAACACATATTAAAGGTCTTTTTGTTTATGATAAAAGAGTCCTATTGATATATGATGTTTTTCTTTATAAAAACATAAAAAAAGTAGTATATAATCGATCTTAAGAGCGCACTGATCAACAATACAAAAATATATACATTTTTAGCATTCTAATATCCTTTTTATATCATATCATTCATAATTTAATCAACTTTTTTAATGAAAACAAAATCGTTCATTTTAAACTGCCTTTTTTCCTCCAATATTTTAAAGCATTTCTCTCTCAGAAAAAAAAAAAAAAAAAAAAAAAAAAAAAAAAACTATTCAACTATTCAAGAAAAGCAATTTAACAAATTACAACGACCATTTTTCGAAGACTAAAATTTAAGACATAAAAAATCGCACGGAGTTGATCATACATTACGTACGCCATGAAATAAACATTAACATTCCTGGACCCATGATGAACAAATTTTAAAAGAAATTTCAGTTTTACAATTTTCCGTACTGTAAATTTTCAAACTTCAACGGAGCTGGTCATACATTACGTACGCCATGAATTAAACATTATTAGTGTCATTACACGTAAAAATTGCAAGCAACAAAAATCGCCTGCGACTCGACAGATTTCGTGAAATTTACGTATTATCCAAGCATTTCATTGGCTGTTCGGGAAAAGTCTTTTCCATCGTCACATTTCCAAGAAATCTGACGACCAATTTTTAATGAGATGTCATTCTTAAACTTCTAAACATCCCACAATATTACTCTTTACACCGTCGTATAGAGAAAAAAATGTACTTTTAAATGCAATTTGTTTGAGAGCTATATCTCAATTTGTTTCTGAGTTATTAATTTTTTTTGTAGTTTTTATTACTTTTTTGTCATAGTGACAACAGAAGTACCCATCTCTGTTGAAAGTAAAGGCAAATTACAGATTATTGTATAGACCAATCAGAAAACGAATAAAATGCGGATTCAACCAATAAAAAACTTCAGATATGCTTTTGATTTCCTACCCTGACGAGGACAATAACCATTTTTCCAAATGGTTAAAAAAAAATCCTTGGGGGGAAAAAGACAATTGAAAATGGACACCTATTTTTCATTAAAAAAGAACCCCTCTGCACTAAATTAGCATTAAAATGATGGGAATTTTTTTTTATGTACACCCTCTAAAAATAATAAACATTTAAAAAAGAATAATGATGATAATTTAAAAATAAAATTGATTGGGATTGTATATACCAAAAGTATATAAATCGGGTGATCCATTACAAAAAAATAAATCTATATAAATGGATGTATTAAAAGAATTTGGTAATTCGGAAAAATATCTTAAAATCAAGAATTATTTGAAGATTTTATAAGAGATTTTACAGATAACGTTAATTGGTATTTTATATCGCAATATCAAACATTATCTGAAGATTTCATAGATTACAAGATGAAGTTGATTTGTAAAAAATATCTGAATATCAAAAATTATCAAAAGAATTTATAAAAAAATTTCATGATAAAGTTGATTCATTGGGATCGACAAAAAATATAAATTTTTATTTATTTTTTAACCCCCCCCCCCCCCCCAACCCATCTAAAAAATAATTCTATATAAATGGAAAAAAGAGAGTTTAAAATGGACGACTTTTTTCATTACGAAAGCTTATTTTGATATTAAATTATGAATGATATGATATAAAAAATGTATTAGAATGCTAAAAAAATATTTTTTTTTGAATTGGTGATCAGTGCGCTCATAATATCGATTATATACTTCTAAAAAATTTTTAAAAATCGTAAAAGAAGAGAAGCATGAATATGTAAATAATTTATGTCTAACTTACAAAATTATTCTTTAAAGTAAATAAAACTATAAATTTCGCTCTTAAAGAAAGTAAATGGTGCCAGTTCTTCCGACAAAATGTTTGAAATATCATTATTTTTGTAATTTAAGAGTTCCTTGTTTTTATTTACTTCTAATAAATTATTGTAGAAAGATCAAAGAAAATAACATTTCTTTAGTGAGCATTATGTTTTGGGTCGCATGGATAATAAAAGAACATACTTTACAAATAATATTAGGATGTCATTTTTTCTCATGAAGCGGGGATTACTTATTACTTTCAATAATAAACTCTGTAACATCTTGAAAATATAATTAGACTTATCAAAGCATTTTAAAATTTCGCAATACTCAAAAACATGCGAATATTGAAATAAAGCATATGTAATGAAATTAATAATATATGACTAGAGAACAGGAATTCTGCTTTTTTCAGAATTTAGTGTCGCCCCCGGCATTTCCATTACTTCATTTTCTTCTGGTGGACTGGTGGCTTCTATTATTTTGAAACAGCTATTATAAATGAAGCGTTAGGTGAAGATGAAAGAGCAGTCCTAAAAAGTTAGAACTCTGATTTTCTGGCCAGACTGGAAAAAAATGGCCATAATTTAAAAAAAAAAAAAAAAAAAAAAAAATGGCCATTTTTTTTAGCTATTCTGACCAGAAAATGAGAGTTCTATCTTTTTACGGCTGCTCTTTCATCTTCACCTAACGCTTCATTTATAATGGCTGTTTCATAATAATAGAAGCCACCAGTCCATCAGAAGAAAATAACTCGGTTAAGCGGGACTCGGATAATCGGGACTCTACTGCAAAACATATTTAAATTTTAAGACTTAAAGCACATGCTTTTATTTTATGTAAAATGACGTCATTTTCATTAATATAGATACTTAAAATTAAATATAGTTTATAATAGCTCCATGTTTTATCACAAATCATTCATTTATATTTTTCTGAAAATAGCACGTATTTTAATTAATTTTTTTTTAATTTTTATGAGAAAATTGCAACAAAAAGATATAATTGCTATTTTTCAACATTTTTTTCTTTACTTTCTACAGAAATGGAGTACTTGAGTTGCCAAAATGAAACAAATGTCGTTAAAAACTACAAAAAAAAAAAATAATAATAATATTTCAAAAACAAATGGAGATGCAGTTTTCAAACAAATTGCATTAAAAAGTACTTTTTTTTTCGCAATACGACGATATAAACATTGAAAATGTGCGAAGCTTAGAAGTTTTTAAAAATGCTGTAGAGTATTTAATTGCACAATGAAACATCTGCTTTTGTTTTACGGCTGGCGTATACAAGGTAACGTTATTTATTGGAGACAAAATAAGCTGGGAGAAAGAAATAGCATATCGGGGGCTAAAAAATGTGTTCAAATTTTCCTGCAGTCAATTTGTAGAAAAGAGTAGAACGAATTTTTATCCGTGATTTACAATTTTTGATGAGGTAGTAAAATCTTTCTAGGATATAAAATATACTAGTGGAGTACTTTAGAGATTTAACCTATGAATCCATATACTTTCATTTTTTAAAACCTATTAGGTTATCTTATTTATGAGGAATATAAAAAAAAATTAACTTTTAATATTCGCCGATTTTTATTAAATAAAATGCCCGTATATGAACATGGGTAACTGATTTTTTAATTTTTTTTTCGGATTTGCATTTAAAACTGTCTAATTGTCGTCGAAAACATTTTAAAAGTTATTAAAAGGATTTTTGTTTTATTCTAATATGTGGTATAATAATCTGAGATTTTTTTACATCAATTTTAATGCTAGACATACAAGGAATTTTACTTTTGTTTTATAAAAACAGCTGTACACCAAAATTTTTTATTAAAAGCTGATCACGTTTTAGGATTCATCGTATTACTTTGGGATTTATGTTTTACTAGCAGGGTATTCCCGCTACGCTGGTCCTATTTTTCCATCTTGAATCAAAGAAATATATATGTGGTAATGTATTTCCTGATTTAGAGAAACGATGTAAACGATTTATCATTGCAGTATTATATTTACTAATGTGTTAGGACAAAATTTCAGTTATTAAGCATTAACTACTATTTTAGTTGATCAACTATAGTTTGATTTAGCAGGAAAATGAAACCGTTATGGCAGCAGGAATCTCAATGTCCTTTAATAGATACACTACTGAAATGAAGTTCATTACAATGATTTCAGAGAATGTCCGTCGCATGGAAATAATGTTTAGGTGATTCATTCTCATTTGTTATCTTTTAAATTCCGAGCTTCTCGGTTTTGCGACATGTGTGATTCTGGTAGTTTAAATGCTATATAACTCTATGTTAAACGCAATTCTGCCACAGTTTTTCATATTTCCATTTTAGCAGAAAAAAATGCAGTTAAAACTGCAATAGCAGTGAATAATACTGTAGCTTCCATCATGAGTTAAAATGCACCACTCTTTTTAATACGAAAAGCTCTCTCTCTCTCTCAAAAAAAAAAAAAACCTTTTTATTCATGATATTCTTAAAAAGTGTAATCTTTAATAATTGGGTTCACAGAATTAAGAAATTTCTACGTAGTTCTATGACTAATCATTGTAGAACAATGTGTTGTGTACCTAACCCCAAAAACTAACATTGCAATTTCTATCAACATAATATGAATCGTTCAGTTGAAACGCAAATGAATATGGTAGAAGATAATGTAACATTCTGTAATGGAATACACCATGAAGATTTTGCTTGAAACATAAACGATGCTTTCAAAATCATAATTAATACGCCAATTTGCGAGATATCCAGCTACGAAATATTAGCTTGAAATGCTATGAACGGTAGTACTTGATTATCCCGTCGACCAAAACATGTCGCTAAACTGTAAGATTAAATGTCAATAATGGACGACCGTAAATGCCACATTCACTTGACATTAAACACGATACACTTGTTTGTAACGTCATCAAGTCATTTTAATTCGACGTTTTATATGCATTTTTATTAATGTTTTACCAATTTATTTGTTCTTTCGTATTTAAAATTACTGCAAATTTTGATTTTTTTTTTTTCAATTCTATATCTAATGTTTACCTGCATTTTTTAGCTATATCCGTCAACATTGTTTGACTAAATAAAGAGCATCAGGTTCGTTACAATTTTCCGTTATCATTGATATTTATTGTGGTTTTTAATAAATTCGATTGTTACATTTAAGTTACTTAAATTTTATTCACAAATACAATATCTTAAAATTACCGTTTTATTGTTTATAGTTTAATTCAATAATTATGCATTTAAATACGTAAACTTTGAGCATTCTTTTGTCGGAAATCATCTAAATAAATCAAATTTTATATTTGGTACGTTGCTATGCCATAAGTGAACGTCATTATTAAAGTAACTCTATTCTTTAGTATTTTTTTTAATTTAAAGTCATTAATTTAAATTCATTAATGACAGCGTTCTTCCTTTTCTACAATTTGGCTAAATAGTTTGGCAATTTGTATAATTTAGCGAAATTGGTCGGCGGAATAATCAAGTAGTACCTAATAAACAGATGATCTAAACTTTCTTTTAGGAAGAATATTTTTTTTTCCAAAATAGCAATATTTATGCAAAAGATATTAATACATTATTGCATAACTATCCTTAAGAATAATTTGAATTCCGAAATCCTGAAATGTTAATACTAACATAAAACTAAAAAAATTGAAAGAAAAAAAAGCAAAATAAAGGGCAGGAGAGATTTTGTTTTTTGAGAAGAGTTACGTATCTTGTTCCGGTTGGCGCGATTGGCAAAGGAATCCGAAATGGCAAAAATAGGCCGATTTGGCATCTTTGGCAAAAATTTTCAAAATGGTGGAAAAACTAGTTTTTTAAATATTTATAAACATTTATTTTTAAATTGAAAAAATTATATATATATGTATTAGTTTTATGTATATTTACATAATATTGCATATACAGAAAAATACCGTTTAACAATTCTCCGGAAATTTATAAATTAAAATAAATGTATATTAAAAAAAATAATTATAAAAAAGTATTCAAATTTGTTTCTTATCCACCAGTAGCATTCAAGTAATAAAAAAAGCAATCCCAAATGCTAGAGATCGCAACAACCACGTCGAAAATTTCATCGCCAAAAAAAAACTCGCCATAAAAACGGGAACATGATATGGAACCGTTTCCTATATTTATCTAACTGGTTTAGTAGTTTAAAATTTTTATCCAAGGACATTGAGGTATGTTGTCGCCAAGATGAAAGAAATTCATTTTTGGAAACGTTTGCTGCCACATAAGAGAAAAAAAAGCAAATTTTATTACATAAAATCATAATTATATATATTCCAATCCGCGAATAACAGCCCAAGCTTCTCACTTTTTCACTCTCAGCCAGATTGTTCCTTACTGCATTGAGTGTTAATGTGAAAACTGATTAAGTGAAAAACCACAAATTTCTAAATAATCACTAATTATGAAATCGGTTCATCTTTTGTAATAGGATTCATCCTGAAGCATTCTCTTCAAGCATGAAAAATGCTTCCAATAACATAATTTATACGCCATTTGGGTGGGGTGATCAATTACGGAAGATTTTTCAAAAATCCTGTAATCATCTATCAGAAAAATGAGGGTGTATACGCAGTTATACTAAAAAGTAATGAAGCATATATATATATATATATGCTTCATTACTCATATATATATATATATATATATATATATATATATATATATATATATATATATATTTCACCATGAATTCTTTTTTTAATAATGCGTAATTGCACAAATCTCCGTAAGATAGCTAAGTTCCCTTAAATTCGTTCTTTTTTTAAATTATATATTTCAAATAAAATTACAAACAGTTTTCCCATGCTGTTCGTATTTTTTGATAAATAATATTATTTATCAAAATTGTTAATAATAATATTTTTGATAGCAGTTTCAATTCCTCAATAATAGCATAATATACCGTTGCCAAGATGAGAAACAATGACCAACAGCAACCTTTGCGCCCGGAAAAAAAAAGAGAAACACCAAATTTTAATTGAATAATAATAATAATAATAATAGTTATATAGGTAAATCATGCATACAAATGATTCCGAAAACTTATCCAATGGTGTAAATGATAAACAAAATGCATCCTGTACTTTTGAAATCAACCCTGACAAACTTAAAAAACAGAAAAAAACCGCTATTCAGGTGCCAAATATAAACCACAAATATGATAAATCGCTAAGTATAGTTTCCATGGATCGACTTTGAAAATGAATCTTCTTTTAAGCCGTACAAACACATTTCTTTGATATTTAAATTAAATATATACTATTATTTCTCATTAAAACTGTATTTCTTTGTATTTTTAATAAAATCAGTAATAGTTTTTTTCGGGCTGTTTGTATATTTTAATTTCTAAATCATATAGACGTTTCAATTCAAAAAGATTGCTTAATATGCCAAGATAAAAATCATATGCCAATGGCAACCTTTTCGTCCAAAATAACAGAACTTTCCGTCATAATTCTATAACTAATCAACGTAGAACGATATGTTATACCTTAAAACCTTCCCTAAAACGATATCTACCTAACAGTGTAAGTTTCGCCAAAATCCATGCAGTAGAACTCGAAATCTAGACGTTCGGAACGAAATTTCCGTTTGGATTTTATATATACTAGGGGATCATAACCGGGCTTCCCGGGAAAAAGCTTATAGTTATTTGAAAACATTTTTTTTTTTAAATAGAAAACTAATAATTTTTTTTATATGCAATACATTTTTTAGATTGCCAAACTTACATTAAAAAAGCATTTTTCATATGAAATATATCAATTATGCAATCAAATAAATTTTTGAAATTTATCAAAAGCGATATTTTCTTATAAGCCGCATGCTAAGAGTTATTTGACAAAAATTTTGCTACTTTCGGCATCCTTTTATATTCTGATAATTTCAGAGCTTATACATGTCTGATAAATTTGTGTTTTATTTATATTATTTTATTTATTTATTCATGGGGAACTTTTGTTTTAATGGATATTAGCCGTAAGAAAATGATGAACGGTTCATTTTGTTTTATGAGCAAATGGATTAATTTTTCGTAATCGAGCACCGCGCGATATAGATGAATTAAAAAATATTTCAAGCTTTAAAATTCTTTTTAAAACCATAGATAATCAGTAAACTGAGATGAACTTTGCAAACAAATTCCACTTGGAAAAAAAATCCTATTTGGTGATCTAAAAATATAAATTGTACTATTAAAAATATGTTAGATTTGTGTTTTTCAATATAATTCTTTTATTTGTATATAAAAGAAGTATTATATTCATCAATTTGTCTTTCACAAATATGTTAGATTGGTGCTTTTTTAATATTATTCATTTATTTATTTATAAAGGAACGATTAATTTCGTTATGCAAAGATAGTCAGAAACAAATGCTGAACAATGTTTGTTGCTGTGTGTGCAAAATGTTTATTATTATTATGTTTTGACACCCGCACGTGATAAGATAAACTTTAAAAAAATCATGCTTCAAAATTATTTTAGAAAATATAATACATCAGTTAATTAAGATATAGTTTTTAAGCAAATTGCATTTGAAAGTAAACTTTTTCCCTATGCGACGAAAATTGAAAATTTACGATGGTCAGAAGATTAAAAAAATTGAAGTAAAGAAAATTTCAAGATCGGAATTTCATCGTGAAGTGTTGCCATTCGCAAAATGATGTCAGCGTTACGCACAGATACGTTTGTTCTTTATAATATAGATATTTAATCAGTAAAATATAATAAAGATCTGTTATTAGGATGGGGTTATCAAATTGAGGATCTTATGTTTGGTATTCCAGAATGAAAAACAGCAATTTTCACCTTCTCAAAATTTGCATACGCACTTCTCATATTCATATTCATCATTTTTTTAAAATTGTATTTTGTTTGATCATTTTAAAATCAATTTAACTCAAAACTTGAAGTGACGATTGTCAGCAACATCTTTTATGTGAACAGACGCACTCTTTACTTGAGATTCTAATCTCAATTCTGGAGAGAAAAAATTTCCGTAATTTATGATTTTTAGATGCATTTGTGTTAAGAGATTTAGTTTTATCTAAGAAAATGATGGTTTTCTTTAAATATGACTTCATTTTCACTTAAATAAGCATTTCGCCTAGTGTCTGAAACTTTGTATAAGTACACATGCAGAAGGAAAAACAATATAGAAAATTTATGAGGAAAAATGCGTGTTTTCAAAAGCAGTATGCCATTTTCCGTTATTATGCCCCTAATATAATATTATGCTCCTAATGGGATTTTGCGCCACTAAACCCTATAGAAAAATTTTTATCAACAACTTTGAATTTTTATCAGATAATGGCATGAATAAAGATAAAAATACCGTATTATTTCTCTCTTGTCTGCAAAAATGAAAGCTCTCTAATGTTCACCATTTTGAAGAAATTTCATAAAATGCTTTTAAAATTAAAATATAAAAGTGGGGATATTTAAAAAAAAAAAAAAAAAAACAGATAGTGCGATAACATCTACAAATGAAGAGCTTTCAGTTAAAAAAATATATATATTAGTAAAATTGGTTCAGCAGATATATCAGAGAAGATGACTAAAAATCACTCTTGTGTTTTAAATATTTAGATTATATAAAGTTAGGAAAAATTAAATTAAGCAAATTATGTTATTTTGATAAAATTATAGTAGAATGTCCTAAAGAATAGCATTAAAATTTTATTATTCGAGAGAATTTCGCCAAAAACTTCAGGAACATGATATTATTTTAAACCTCGAATTATTTTTTTCCTTATCTAACTTGGCGAAGCAAATCCATCCAGGCGAGAATCACCAATTTATGTAATATAAATCGCTATTATTTGCATGTCACCTCTCTTTTATAAACAAACTCTTTTGTAAAACATTGCATTTTAACAGCGTATTATTTCGATTACATTATTTTCAAAAGTGAAGCCTTTTCACCTATGAAGAATTTCAAATCAGTTGGGCTGTGAAAATGACGCACTTCTACAAAACATAATTCAGATTTAATAATTAAAATACACTTTTTTTTTTTTTAAATAAAATGACATCATTTTCATCCGCTAAAGCAATGCACTTTTACAATCCAGTGTTAAACTTCGTCTATAGAAAAATATGCATATGACGTCAATATCACGGAACAAAAGAGAATATTCATGACATAGCTCATATTTTAATTTCAACTTTTTTTTTCAGGTTTTATGAGAAAATGGTAACAAAAAGATGCAGTATCTCTTATTTTCGATTATTTTACGTTTGCTTTCAATAGAAATGGGGTACTTCTGTTGCCACGATTAGAAAAATGGTATTAAAAGCTACAAAAAAATTAATATCTCAAAAATAAATTGAGATGCAGCTTTTAAACAAATTGCATTCAAAACAGCATTTTTTTCCTTATACGATGGTGTAAACATTTAAAATGTACGATGTTTAGAAGTTTAAAAATTTGCAATAGAGAAAATTGCAAAACCAAAATTTTATTTCAAATTTCAAAGTGTTGTCATAGAAAATGACGTATGCGTTACGCACAGATATGTTTGCCCTTTATAATATAGATAATAGATATAACTTATTAAATAAATTCTAGTTCGAGTCGAAATAATTTCATTTGATATAGGCTGGCGGGTTGTTGATATATTTAGTGTTAATAACGAAGACTCCTTGCATATAAATACAATAAACGAAATCTATCAGACAAATAATATTACACCAAAGTTAACTGTCTTGTTAACAAATCAGTAATTTTAGAGGTTGCAAACACAATAGTTTTGTTTCTAGTTTTTTTTCCTTCTTTAAATGTTTTTAACCTTCAATAACTCGAAATGAGCAACTCATTAGTTACCATTGTTTACAGGCGAGCATTTCAAATTATTAAATTAATTAACTAATTAAAATATTACACTGCATTTTCTATAGATAGAGGGAATTTTCGATTTTAGACATTTTGACGAGTATCTAGAGATAACTTAAAGAATTACTCTTGCACTTTGGGGTTGGAAAGAGAAAATTTTAACTGGCATTTTCTAATAAAGTCATGAGAATAAATACGGAAGCAACAATAAATTAAATAAAATTAATAATATTGCATTCCCCATATTACATAAGAAGCTCTAGAATAGATGTATCTGGAATAAATTTACAAATGTTTCTTTGAACATATAAACAAATTGTACATGTTTGTTGTTGTTGTTGTTTATAACATGCAGAGATATAAACAAAATTTAACTCCAATTTCAGAAAATTGAAAAAAGGGAAATATCAAGCTGCAATTAGAAATGAACCTATTGAATATTGGGTAAGATATGAACATTTTAATATAATAATTTGTAAGAGTGCATGCGCGAAAGGTAGCGCAATTTGTTTTTCATAGTTCAGTAATAAAATGTTAAGGACAACATATTAAAAGACCTAATCAAATATCTCAAAAATCTAAAAGGTATCGTAATGATTGATGTTTGACAAAATGTTTAAAATTTCAAACATTCAAAATATTTTTATCTCACCGATCTATGTAAATTTAAGTAATAAAATGTTTGTCCGAAATTTTACATTGTATCAGGTTGTCAAGTATGAAACTTCCGATTACAAAAGGGCCAGATTATAAACGGGGCAATCTTCTACCCGTAAATTTTAATAAAAATTTTCATCTTATATGAACGCCATATTCATAAAAAATCGTTGTCATCAATAACACACAAAGTATTCTTTTAGGTAGCTTTCTTTGCAAAAAGCTACCAATTGCAGCCGTTCGGAGGAAAGCAATTTCAAAAAATTTTGGTATATTTTCATCAATCATGACCCCCAGACCCCGAAACCACCCTCCGTTCAAAATTGATATATATATATATATATATATATATATATATATATATATATATATATATATATATATATGACCTATGTCACACTGTAACTCTCGTATTTATGAACCGATTTGGATGTAATTCTGTGTGTACATAGTACATACCAATGTCTCGACCGAGTTCGTTGGCCAGCTTCATCCGCCATTTTGTTTCAAAATGGCGGCCATTTAATAATTTTAAAAAAATTTAAAATTTAAAATGTGGTACCAAAAAATTGAAAATGGAAAAATATTTTTTCTTATGTATTTGACCTTTATACAAAGACTCCGTAGCAGTTTTTGTTTCGTCTATATCTTAAAAAATGTCTGAGTTATAGTATTTTGAATTTCTAGCGAAGCTGACATTTTGAAACGTCCTGAATTTTGTCACGCGATATGAACCGATTTGGATGTAACTTCGTTTATACATAGTACAGACCAATGTCTCGATCGACTTCGTTGGCCAGCTTCATCCGCCATTTTGTTTCATAATGGCGGCCATTTAAATTTTTTCAAATAATTTAAAATTTGAAATGTGGTACCAAAAAATTGAAAATGGAAAAATATTTTTTTCGTATGTGTTTGACCTCGATAAAAAGATTCGGGAGCAGATTTTGTTTCGTCTATATCTTAAAAAATGGCTGAGTTATAGCATTTTGAATTTCTAGCGTGGCTGACATTTTGAAACTCCCTGATTTTTGTCACGCGATAACAGGTGTATTTATGAACCGATTTGAATGTAACTTGGTCTGTACATAGTACATACCAATGTTTCGACCGAGTTTGTTGGCCAGCTTCATTCGCCATCTTGTTTCAAAAGGGATGCCATTTAAAAAAAAAAATGTAATTTAAAATTTAAAATGAGGTATTAAAAAATTGGATATTTCAGTTTTTGTTTCTGAAAATTTGTTCTTTTGTTTATAGCTTAAAAAGTGGTTGAATTATAGCACTTTGAATTTCTATCATGGCTAAAACACTTTGAAATGATCTTGTATTTGTCTCGCGATACCACACGTATTCGCCTATTTCGATGGAAGAAGGCATGTGGATAGTATACATCAATATCTCGACCAAGTTCGCTGGCCAGCTTCATCAGCCATCTTGTTTCAAAATGGCGGCCATTAAATTAAAAAATATATATATTTAAAGTCAGGTGCAAAAAATTAGAAGGTTTCTTTCTTAAGTATTTGACCTTGATATAAGGATTCGGGAGCATTTTTTGTTTGTCTTTATCTTAAAAAATGGCTCAGATATAGCAGTTTCAATTTCTAACGTGGGTGACATTTTGAAAAATCTGATTTTTTTGCCTGCGACAGCACTCGTATGTATCAACCGATTGCGATGTGAGTGAGCATGTGCACAGCAATTACTAAGGTCTCGACCAAGTTCACTGGTTAGCCTCATCCACCATGTTGTCTTAAAATGGCAGGCACTTTAAAAAATCGCCGAATTTGGCAGCGAAATATAAGTTACTTTAAATAAAAGCAGCTTGGATAAAGCTGACTAATTTTGCGAAATTCTCATTCATAATGATTTAGTATTTATAAAAATTAGTATTGAATCTCCTACATTCGGTTTCCACTTAATTGAGCTTCGTGTGTTTGAATAATATAATTTGGCTTTTTTAAAATAAGGAATATGAAAGCTACCTCTTTCTCCCGGCACTAGCCGGAAGGACTTTTTTTACTTGTGAAAGTTTTCTCGTTGGTAATCTGGCTATTTCCCACATACAATTTTTAGTTTGCAGAAAATTTGCAGAAGTCTTGCTTTAAAAACCTGCGAAATTGTAGCAAGGTCAGCATGATAAGACTGAAAGTTCATAACAAAATTGCATCAAGATAATGCAAACGCCGAAGTCACCACACTTTCAATTTACAGCTAACTTGTCATGCAAGTTAAATTCATGCTGTATTAAATTTATTGCATATTAATGGCAAACATATAATCAAAAATACTGCGAACTTACTGTAAAATAGTAATATTTCCATGCCACATTAACTATTTACAACTGTTACACTATAAGTGTAACTCCTGCGAAGGGGTGCACAGACCTGATCAGTTCTAATGATGCACACGCACCGTTAAGGTGCTTGTATCGCTTTTATTAACAGAAACAAGTTAGGATAATATATCTACTATGGAAATCGGGCCTCTTTTTTTTTGTTATTTGATAAGTATAGCGTTTAATGAAAGCGGTGCCAACCGAATAAAATTTCTGCAATTTCTGCGTACGTGCTGATTGTCTATTCTCTCAACAGAGGGAGTTTTTGCTTTTGTCACTTTCGTGAATTTAAGACAGTCTTGCCATCAGTTTCACAACAAATTACTCATGCAAGTGGGGATGGTATACATTGCGGGAAATTTGCTGCGAATTTCTCAATTCAAATTTGTCACCGCAAGATAATGTAAAAAAAAAATCAAACTTGCTGCTAATGTTCATGCTATCTGGGTGATATTTGGCCTTGAAAATAACGGTAGCCGTACGAACACTGGCTCATGAGCGAAAAAAGGGACTTATTAATCTGTAGTAAATTATTTAAACTTTTACACCGGAAAAATGGTTTAAACAAATATAAATATTCTAAAACCTTGTTTTGCGGAATTGTAGAATGTTCCTGTTGTCTTTAGCGTCAAGTTTATAAGCTGTTCCTTATCTGAGCCAGCTTATGAAATATAAATATGATTCAGTGTACGGTTTAGGGGTAAATCCAATTTGATGCCCTGAAATTTAATGATTTTTCTAATTTATCTTAAAGGTATACGAAGTGTTTATAAAAATCCTTTTAAACTAAATTATTATACATACTATTGTAGAAAAGCGTAATGCGTTAGTTTTATAGGCTTGAGAGCTCAAATGAAGAGATGGCTTCTGATGGTTGTAGGAAATCTGGAAGATATCTGGGGAAATATTATTTAAATATGGAGAAATCGTATAAGAGGGGTTTTATGGAAAAGCAATTATCTGTTTCTAAGTAATCACAGTGAGCAGGGCTTAATTTGCGCCGGAGCCCACCAGAGCCCGGCTCCGGTACTTCTCTGTTTTTAGTAAATATTTAAATATTGTTCGGAATTCACCGGAGCTCATAAATACAGGGCTCTGGAGCCCAGTGCAATAGCGCTTCCGAAATACCGAAGCTTAAATTACCTTTTCCTTTCCTTCCCATCTCCAAGCTTTTGCATTCTTTTTACCAAAACACTTATATGTGACGTAATGTGCCACACACGTAACAGATGGAGATAAAACGTACTCAATTTTTATATCAGTTTTTAGGCTTAGACTGACACGAGCTCAATCTGTATTGCATTTAAAATTTTATTTATTCATGTATTGAAAAAAAAAATCCTCTTTTAAAATTACGTATTATATTCGACTTCAAATCATTTTAATGCTATTTTGATCAGAATGAAGTGGAAACAGAAATCGTGTTTTTCTATTTCAAATTTATATCAGCGACGTGTTGATACGGCGCCACCCAAGCGAGTGAACAATAAATTTGCTTTCAGTTCGATTTTCTTTTGTGACATTAGGATAATTTTTTAGTGGCTGGGTTTTCTTTTTATTTTTCGATATCTAACCTGAAAAGAATATCTTCTGTTTTATCGAACAAGCATCTGCTTGACGTTTTGTCTGTTGGAGGTTTTTTGTGTTCTATTGCGTACGAGTATAAAAATCATGTTAGTGATTTTTCTATTTATTTTGTATCATGAACGGTACCCACGCTAAGTCTCTGTGCACCTATACGAAGTCACTTTCCTTTGTAAGTAGATATAATTACCATGTACTGTTATTCTGATAGAAAGCAATCGAGCAGCGTTTCCCCTTTTTCTATAAAAGCATAGATTCTTTCCGATAACGTTGTCAAATTTTTAATTTTATCTGATTTTCAGGGACTCACCGCAAAAGATTGTTATGCGGAAGGAAATGATTATAGTTTAAGATATGCACCTTTTACAGGAAATTGTAAAACATTGTTCCATTCTTCAGCATATAAATATTCATTTCTGCAAATTTCATTCATTTTTTCTTAAAAATGCATAGCTGCGAACTATCCCTTTTTTGTGTTAACACCATTTCCTAATCATAATCGTTACCCTACTTAATCGCAGAATTCTGCAATTAATTAACATAAAAAATAGGCACGAATTTTTACTATTCAGAAGAAGTGATAACTAAAAAGTGGAATAGTTGACAGCTAAGTATATGCTGATAGATATACAGTAAACTCCCGACTATCCGGTCTAATGTGGCGGAAGGGTAGGCCGGATAACAAAAAAGCCGGATAGGCCGGAGTTCCATAAATATTTACTCATTTCCTGGACCCCCTCCTCATTATATTAAAAACACATGTCACACATTCTAAGATAAATTTTATACATACAGTACATGCAGTTTCAAAATAAGAAAAACATTAACGTAAAACGTAAGCCTAATTCGTAAAAAATTAGTAAATCTTTTTTTATTGCTTGATAATAAATGATTGCACAAATATGAA
Source organism: Maratus speciosus (assembly GCA_963932465.1). Classification (NCBI taxonomy): domain Eukaryota; kingdom Metazoa; phylum Arthropoda; class Arachnida; order Araneae; family Salticidae; genus Maratus; species Maratus speciosus. Next base: position 602,558,326 of record OZ010791.1, on the reverse strand, counting down.
AAGTTATGCACAAGATAAAAGAGTCAAAGCTTAGTTTTTAGTTTTTGAGAAAGTAATTGATAGATGACTGTCTCTGATATTGCATTGTGTAATCCCTTCTTGCTCCTTCTTGTCGTGTGTTAGCACGTTCCTTTGGAAAAGAACATGCCTGTCTCGGCTGCTTGCAACATTCCTCATTTTTTTTTACTAGGCCGGATAGTACGGAGGGCCGGATAGTCGGGAGTTTACTGTATTTAAAATTTTTATTTTGCTAAAGAAAAAAATGCTTTAAATTTTGCAATTAATCTACGAAATATAAATATGCAGATTACATTGGCAGGGGTTGAGGGGTGGTGGAACGGTACAGTTTTTGTACCGGTAGCGCAGAATATTAGGGCTCCGGAACTTTTTTTGTTAGAATTTAAGCCCTGGCAGTGAGTGTACTAAGTGTATATGCTGTTGTAAATAATAGTTAGTGTTTACAATAAACATTATAATTAAAATTATACTCTGGATCGACTGTCCATCTAGAACTATCAGACAAGATAATTTTTTACAGGGTTCGTATGGGTCCTTGAATTTCCTGACTAAGAAATTCTTTGATAGCAGTGTTTTCTTATAGAAAATATTTCCTTAAATAAGTCGAAATTTCGCGCGTTTAATACTAGATTTATTTTTCTGTAAAAAAATACTGATACTTTGTCTTGAAACTAACGGTACCCGTACGAACCTTGTTTTAACCAATTTTTTTTTTTCGAAATATATGTGTTTTTTAGAGGAATAACATAAATTAAAAGTACGATGTAAATTTTTGGGGAAACATTTTTTTAATTTAAATTTACATAGAATGGCCAGATAAGAATATTTTGAGCGTTTAAAATTTTAGGCATTTTGTCGAAAATCACTGCGACGCCTTTCAGATTTTCTAAGATATTTGATTAACCTTCCGTCTACCAGACGGGTCCATTGGACCCGACATGTACATTCAAAATATTTATTCAAACCAGAAATTTCTTCAAAACAAACTAAATGTATAAATCAGACAATAATAAGTTAAATAAACAAATTAAATAGTTTTAAGTAAAAATTCTGGTGTAGAATGTTTTTATAAAACTTGAGTAAAATTCCCGGTAGTTCTAGGGTTAAGCTTTTTTGATGTATTGCCCTTAACCCCTTGAAGGGCGGTGATATATAATATATCCCACCTAATTTTTAGTGGTCTCAGGATTCTTAAAACTTCAAAATTGTTGAAATTTTACTTTTTTTAAATGTTAAGCTCCTACATTTCTGAACATTTTTATATAATTGTTTCCTTGAAGTTACTATTAGAACTGAAATTATGGCTTTAGAAATAAGTCATATCATAAAACCTTATTAGTTTTTAATAAAAATTCTGGTTCATGGCTATTTTTATTAAACGCCAGTAAAATTCCTTGTACGTTTGGCATTAAAATTCATGTAAAAAATCTCAAATTATTATGCCATATACTGGAATAAAACAAAAATCCCTTTAACCCGTTCAGGACCATGGGTGCATATATGTACCTTCAAAAAGTACGTCCATAATTTCTTTTTGGCACCAGTAATATAGAAAATTAATATTTGCTGTATTTAATTTGAGCATTTTCGTGATTATGTAAATAATTGTAATTTTTTAAAAAATAAGTGGTGTTGAAAGAATAAAAATTCTTTAAGAGAAGCGTGTCCCGAAAGGTTTAAGCACTTTTAAAATGTTGTCCGTTAGCAAATAAACAGTTTTACATGAAAATCCGAAAAATAGAAAGGTCATTTACCTATGTTTACATCCGAGCATTTTATTCAATAAAAATCGCCGAATTTTAAAAGTTAACATTTTATATATATATAATCCTAATAGTTTTTTTTTTTAAATATATGAAAGTATATGGATCCTTGGGTTAAATCTCTAAAGTACTCCATTAGTATGTTTCATATCCTAGAAACATTTTACATCCTCACCAAAAATTGTAAATCTCGGATAAAAAATCTTTCTTAGCTCTTTTCTACAAATTGACTGCAGGAAAATGTGAACATAACTTTCATCTAATTGCCGAAACGTCAGTGAAGGCTTACTGTGGAGACACGAAAAGTTTTGATTTCCGTTTGTCTGTCTGTCTGTCTGTCTGTCCGTCTGTTCCGCGATAACTGCCGCAAAAAGCATCCGATCGGCTTGAAATTAATGTGGCATGTTGATGAGGTACTCGGACTTAGCTGTATGGTTTTTGGTTAAATTTGGTTCATTCGTTCGGGAAATATAGAACATTTTATTTTGCTCTGTAATGCTTTTCAATGGCAAGTCAGACGATTTTCAAATTTTCATTTGTTGAAAGAAATGGCTCATATAAAAAATGGATTTAAATGGTAAATTTTTGATGCTGAAATTTTTAAATAAGAGTAGTAAATTATTCCTATTAGTTTGCAATTTTGTCAAAACATTTGTCAGAGCTTTTAAATTAGGTGTATAACTTATGATGGAATTTTATACATGTGTTCGAATAATATAAAACATTTTATTTTATGAATTTACTTATATTTCATTTTTTTTTCTTTTAACCGTTGCGTAGCAACTATATCTCATCTAAAAATATCATAAATGTGAAAGTATATATGGTTTTTAAAGTCAAATCAAAGTTAAAAGGAATGAATTAATGAATGACTTTGTATAGATATTTGCATATAGATTGATTTAAACGCAGAAATGAAAAAAGTCCTTCCGGCCAGTGCCGGGAGGAAGAGGTAGCTTTCATAATCCTTATTTTAAAAAAGCCAAATTATATCATTCAAACACACGAAGCTCAATTTAGTGGAAACCGAATATAGGAGATTCAATACTAATTTTTATCAATATAATGAATGAGAATTTCGCGAAACTAGTCAGCTTTATCCAAGCTGCCTTTCTTTAAAGTAACATATATTTGGCTGCCAAATTCGGCAATTTTTTAAAGTGCCTGTCATTTTAAGACAACATGGTGGATGAGGCTAAGCAGTGAACTTGGTCGAGACCTTAGTAATTGCTGTGCACATGCTCACTCACATCGGAATCGGTTAATATATAGGAGTGCTGTCGCATGCAAAAAATCAGATTTTTCAAAATGTCACCCACAATAGAAATTGAAACTGCTATATCTGAGCCATTTTTTAAGGTAAAACAAACAAAAAATGCTCCTGAATCCTTATATCAAGGTCAAATACTTAAGAAAGAAACCTTTTTCAATTTCTAATTTTTTTGCACCTCACATTAAATATATATATATTTTTTAATTTAATGGTCGCCATTTTGAAACAAGATGGCTGATGAATCTGGCCAGCGAACTTGGTCAAGGTGTTGATGTATACTATCCACATGCCTTCTTACATCGAAATAGGCGAATACGTGTGCTATCGCGTGACAAATACAAGATCGTTTCAAAATGTTAGCCATGCTAGAAATTCAAAGTGCTATAAATCAACCATTTTTTAAGATATAAACAAAAGAACAAATTTTCAGAAACAAAAACTGCTCCGGAATCTTTGTATCAAGGCCAAACACATAAAAAAATCTTTTTCATTTTTTAATTGTTTAATACCTCATTTTGAATTTTAAATTTATATTTTTTTAAATGGCAACCCTTTTGAAACAAGATGGCGAATGAAGCTGGCCAACGAACTCGGTCGAGACATTGGTATGTACTATGTACAGACCAAGTTACATCCAAATAGGTTCATAAATACGCCTGTTATCGCGTGACAAAAATCAGGTCGTGTTAAAATGTCAGCCACAAGAGAAATTAAAAATGCTATTACTCAGCCATTTTTTTTTAGATATAGACGAAAGAAAAACTGTTCGGGAATCTTTGTATTAAGGTCAAACACATACAAAAAAAATCTTTTTCACTTTCCAATTTTTTGGTATCTCATTTAAATTTTTTTATTTTTTAATTTATTTAAATGGCCGCCATTTCGAAACAAGATGACGGATGAAGCCGGCCAACGAACTCGGTCGAGATATTTGTATGTACTATGTACACACCAAGGTACATCCAAGTCGGTTCATAAATACGCCTGTTATTACGTGAGAAAAATCAGGACGTTTCAAAATGTCAGCCACGCTAGAAATTCAAAATGCTATAACTCAGCCATTTCTTAAGATATAGACGAAACAAAAACTGCTCCCGAATCTTTTTATCAAGGTCAAACACATAAGATGAAAATATTTTTTCAATTTTTAATTTATTGGTACCACATTTCAAATTTAAATTTTTCTTAAAAATTTAAATGGTCACCATTTTTAAACAAGATGGCGGATGAAGCTGACCAACGAACCCGGTCGAGACATTGGTATGTACTATGTATAAACGAAGTTACATCCAAATCGGTTCATAAATACGCCTTTTATCGCGTGACAAAATTCAGGACGTTTCAAAATGTCAGCCGCGCTAGAAATTCAAAATGCTATAACTACGCCATTTTTTAAGATATAGACGAAACAAAAACTGCTCCGAAATCTTTGTATAAAGGTCAAATACATAAGAAAAAATATTTTTCCATTTTCAATTTTTTGGTACCACATTTCAAATTTTAAATTAAAAATTTTTTTTTAAATGGCCGCCATTTTGAAACAAAATGGCGGATGAAGCTGGCCAACGAACTCGGTCGAGAGATTGGTATGTACTATGTACACACTGAATTACATCCAAATCGGTTCATAAATACGCCTTTTATCGCGTGACAAAATTCAGGACGTTTCAAAATGTCAGCCACGCTAGAAATTCAAAATGCTATTACTCAGCCATTTTTTAAGATATAGACGAAACAAAAACTGCTCCGGAATCTTTGTATAAAGGTCAAATACATAAGAAAAAAATATTTTTCCATTTTTAATTTTTTGGTACCACATTTCAAGTTTTAAAAGTTTTTGAAAATTTTAAATGGCCGCCATTTTGAAACAAAACGGCGGATGAAGCTGGCCAACGAACTCGGTCGAGACATTGGTATGTACTATGTACACACCGAATTACATCGAAATCGGTTCATAATTACGGTAGTTACAGGGTGACATATGTCAGATATATATATATATAAATTTTGAACGGAGGGTGGTTTCGGGGTCTGGGGGTCATGATCGATGAAAATATACGAAATTTTTTTGAAATCGCTTTCCTCCGAACGGCTGCAATAGGTAGCTTTTTTGTAAAGAAAGCTACCTAATAGTATTTATATACTATATAGAATAATATCTTTATTTATGTATTCAACTATTTTGATTATAAAGGAAAAAAGTTCGTTATTTTCATACAGAATAAACTGACATTATTCTATTAAACTTTATAAACTTTATTGTTGCCAAAAAAAAAAGGGGAATAACAATTTCTCCCAAAGAGTTCATTTTAATTTGTAAGAATTTCACGTGCAAAGGGAAAATGCAGCAAATTACAAATAATAAAAAAGATAAATAGGACAGGAATGAATACATATAAACATTTCACACCAAATACCACCTAAATTAATTTTAGGTAGATTCCGTATGAAATACTACCTATTGGGATCGTTCCTATGTTGGAATTTCTGAAAAATTTTTGCAGATCTACACCGATCATGACTCCTAGAACCCAAAACCACCCTCAGTAAAAAACTTTATCTATCTATCTATCTATCTATCTATCTATCTATCTATCTATATATATATATATATATATCACTTTCTTCTGGACACGATAACTTTCGTAATTCTGCACCAATCTCTTCCAAACTGATACATAAAATCAAAGGGCATAAAATCTCGGTCAAGTTCGTTAATGGGCAAAATCGGACCAAGGGGATGGAAATAGGGAGGGGTTTTGTGAAAACAGAAAACCCCCCATAACTTCTTAATTTTTCTACATATCAAATCAGTTTAAAGTTTTTATTACTTCTAAAAATAGGGCCAAAATTTTATGTATCACAGATTTTTGATAAAATTAAAAATGGGCTCAAGGGGCGCAAAAAATAGGGTTTTTGGGAGAAAAAAATTCATAACTTCGTCAATTCTCAAGATATCAATTCCAATTAATTTTATTATAAATCTCCATAATATTATGTACAACTTTTATATTCACATGTTTTTGATAGGACCAATTCGTACCGCAAAAAAAAAAATTAAAAACAAAAACAAAAAGGGGGTTTAAAGAAGTAAAAAATCCATAACTCCGTCAATTCAAAAGATATAAAATCCCCATGAATTTATCATATATCTTCTTAATATTGTCTACAACATCTATATAGACAAGTTTTGGATAGGACCAATTCTTACAGCAAAAACAAATTAAAAATACATAGCGGTTGAAGAAAAAAATCATCTAAGTAAGGGTGTATTCAAATCCAAACTGCGTATTTTCTGACACATTTTACAATTCATTTTTGCTCTCAAAGGCTTCCAATTGGTACGTTTTCTTACTCAGAAACTATATAATGTACCGTAAGGGTCGATGTTTTGATAGAGGCAGAATATATTTTAAAAAATGCTGTTAAAGTGGGCATTTTGAACCGAATTTCCCGAAGCGGATTGTGTTGGAAAAATCATTGCATTAAGGATGCACTCAAATCCAAACTGCTTATTTTCTGACTCATTTTTAAATTCATTTTTGCTCTCAAACGCATTTAATTGGTAGATTCGTTTATTCAGAAACTATATAATGTACCGCAATGATAGATTTTTTGATAGAGGCAGAATATATTTTAAAAAATTATGTCAAAGTGGGCATTTTGAACGGAATTTCCCGAAGCAATTGTGTTATCACTTTCTTCTGGACACGATAACTTCCGCAATTCTGCACAAATCTCTTCCAAACTGATACATAAAATCAAGGGACATAAAATCTGGGTCAAGTTCGTTTATGGGCAAAATCGGACAAAGGGGATGGAAATAGGGAGGGGTTTTGTGAAAACCGAAAAAAAAACCCCATAACTTCTTAATTTTTGTACATATCAAACCAGTTTAAAGTTTTTATTACTTCTAAAAATAGCGCCAAAAATTCATGCATCACAGATTTTTGATAAAATTTAAAATAGGCTCAAGTGGCGCAAAAAATAGGGTTTTTGGGAGAAAAAAATGCCTTACTTCGTCAATTCTCAAGATATCAATTCCAATTAATTTTATTATAAATCTCCTTAATATTATCTACAACTTTTATATTCACAAGTTTTTGATAGGACCAATTCGTACCGCAAAAAAAATTAAAAACGAAAACAAAAAGAGGGATTGAAGAAGTAAAAAATTCATAACTCCGTCAATTCAAAAGATATAAAATCAACATAAATTTATCATATATCTTCTTAATATTGTCTACAACATCTAGATAGACAAGTTTTGGATAGGACCAATTCTTACAGAAAAAACAAATTAAAAATATATAGCGGTTGAAAAAAGAAATCATCTAAGTAAGGGTGTATTCAAATCCAAACTGTCTATTTTCTTACTCATTTTTAAATCCATTTTTGCTCTCAAACGCATCCAATTGCTAGATTCTCTTATTCAGAAACTATATAATGTACAGTAATGATCGATTTTTTGATAGAGGTAGAATATATTTCAAAAAATGATGTCAAAATGGGCATTTTGAACAGAATTTCCCGAACTGATTGTGTTAGAAACGAAAAATATTGCCCTACTGAGAAAATAATTGTTTATTAATCAAGTTTTAATTAATTGAAAGAAAAATAAAAACACAGGTCGCTTATAAATCTTTTCAAAAATCACGTCAGCATGTTTCATATATATATTTTTTTTTTATTAAAAATTAATCTGAAAATGTGCCAGAAAATTTCGTGTTGTTGAGTATGGAAAGATATTTTTTTAATATCGCCTGAACATGATTCTGATAAAACCATCTATTTTATAAAAAGGAAATAAAAACTCGTCAAAAGCAGACGGATAAAATTGTTAAAGTGGATTTATATCTAATAATGATTTAGTTTTTGTTGGCGAAATTAGTATACTTAACTTCGAAATCTACCTCTGCCTGTAGGCCGGACCGGCAGGGATTTTTTTGTAGTGGTATTTTCCCACACTACGAAGAAAGATTCCTCGATTTACACGATTTTACTTGGCCTTCCTTCTCTCATTGGTTGCGATTTCATTTTCGCAATTGCGTATATTAATTGGCACAAAATTTTACATTTTTATGACTGAGGTATATGTAAGGCCATACAAATAAGAAATTCCGTATTGTTTCCTATAAAATGTGATAAAGTGTTGGTTAACTATATATGTTTCTATTAAGAGGAGCAGAGCTGCCAAGCCTCCGGCGTTCTGGATACCAGTATTTTAATACAAAAAATGTTACTTTATTTAATTGAAACATTTGCGCGATTTAAAAGAACAACATTTTCTGTAAGGTAATAGTATTGTGCAAAAAGCCTGAGACTTGCCATGTCTGGTGGTGAGTGAAATGTTTTATTTAATGCATTTATCTCTATTTTAATGCTACGTGAACAACGTCCCGTGTAACAGCTTCTAGAGTGTAAAATAAATTAAATTATTAAAATAATCCCTATTACGAAAAATGAAACAAAATGCTCAGCTAAGGGAAATAAAAGTTTAGTTAACCTTTCGTAATTTGACCTGAACACAGGTGTGCATCAAATTTCAACGGTGTTTGTAACATCACGATTTTAAATTAAATGTGGATACTATTAAAAGGCTATCACAAAAAATTCTTAACGGCGCCATATCACGTTTATCTATTTAGTCAATTGGAAGTGGACACGATGATGAATTATTAACCGTTAGGTTTAGAACTCCCCCTACTTTAGGGTGATTTTAGTAAGTTAATGCTATCGAGTACATTTTTAGATATTTAGATTAGATCTTAGATATAAATATTGCAGAATGGTAATCAAAATTATTATTAGATTTCTAAATTAGATGTCTCAGTTTACATTTCCAAAAGTTCTTTATCCATTAGATACAGATGTTTGTGGTTAGCAGGCAAGTAAATACTGCCGTATGGATATTAGGATAACGTAAAATGCTTGACCAAATTGTTGCTTATACTTATAAATCGCAGTGTAAAAATGAATCTAAGATATAGGATAATCATTAACTCAATCAATAGAAAATTACAAATGCAAAATAAATTACACAACGGGAGGTTCAGGGGGGGGGGGCACCCCCCTGAAGAAATTTGCTTTATTATATAATAATTACTAGAATAAGTAGCTCGTGAGAATTTCAAAATATCATTACATAACAACGTGTTTAATTTAACGCTTCTAATGTCTGAAACCATCGAAATATTTTTTTCTCCTTCTATAAATGTTTGTGTAATTTAAAATTTAAAATTTTGTTTTTGTAGAAAGATTAATATTAAGCAAAATTTGCTAAAAACAATAAGTTGCAGAGATGACGTTGAGGCTCTTGATCTGCAGATTTACTAGTATATAAAAATGAAAATTTGTGTGTCTGCCGGTAACCCTATACAAATCCAAAGTTTAGAAGCCAGAATTGTGAAATGTTACATACATGTGTATTAAAACACGGCCGAGGCAACTAAAGTAATCCGGAATCGAAATAATTTATAGTTAATTTTTAACTAATAAAAAAGCACAAATTTAGCTACAATTTCCAATCATACTGAAACATTTTTCGTTATAGCTGTTGCCAACATTTAAAATTCCACAATAAAGTTCTTACGAAAACAATTACTTTTCTATTGCAAACTTTCCACGTGAAAAAAATGAAATAAATGGTTTGACGAATTTTAAAAAAGAGAATATTTCATCATAATTTTTCTACTGCAAGATTTCCACGTGACAAATGAAAATAAAATAAACAGTTTGACGAACTAAAAACAAAAGCGGATGTTATATCATAATTTTCCTGTTTTATGATTTCCATATGAAAAATTATAATTATTTAATTACTTTGACGAATAAAAAAATAGAATATTACGTCATATTAGAAATATAAAGGGCGTGGTGAATATATAACGTCATATAAGTGTGAAAAATTGTATTGAAGCGTGATAAAAGCTCGATTATGGAAATATTGGCGTATTTTGACGTTATTGCTCCAATGATGAATGGAAATAAGTTCATTTATAGCTGTATTATTATGCGTCTGTTATATAAATTTATACAGTTTTATATTAGATTTTCATTTGATTCGTGTTTACAACACTTCGACTGTTTTTTATAATTTTTTTTTTTTTTTTTTTTTTTTTTTTATCTTGTATGTTAAATTTTGAAATTGGTTTTTCAAGAAAAACATTCTTAAAATTCAGTATAACGCCGCATACTTTAGCTAGTATATAATATTTGCATGTTTTGAGTATTGTGAAATTTTAAAATGCCTTGATAAGTCAAATTTTAGTTTCAAGCAGTTACAGAGTTTATTATTGAAAATAATAAATAATCCTTACTTCGTGAAAAAATGGTATCCGAATATTATTTGTAAAGTAAGCTTTTTTTTTTTTCTTTTTCGGGGTACAAGTTTGGCCTTCATTTTTATCGAGAAATCCGAATCCGTGTCAGAAATTTAAAATAATATTTTTTGATTTATTTAATGACAGTAATTTTGCGATTACATAAAGTAAAGATTCATCTTTCAAAATTTCTAGTATGAACGTGAAATTTCGAAATAAAAATGAAGGGTCAAACTGGCAATCCTAATGGCGACACAAAATATAATGTTCGCAAAAGAAATATTACCGTGTTTCATCTTTCTATAATAATTAAATTAAAAATAAATAAAAACTAGTTGGATGTGCAAATCCCTAAACTTTAGTCTATCTCATATATTTTAATATTTCAAAATGTTGTTACAAATGTCAATATTTCTTTTATTAGTTCAATGCTATATAAACTTTGACTTTCATCTTAAATTTCTGCTTCAGTCGATTAATCGGAATACAAACGATTTAATCTCCATCCTGACACTTATTAAAATCAATAGTTTTCGGTTATTGTGTTGTATATCAGCTGTTCGCGAACAGCCGGCTTATCAAGATGAGATGTTCTCGTCAATTCACAATCCGCCGGAGTATAATAGAACTACGAAAAAACAAGAAAATTGCACAAAAATCGCTATTATATTGCCCCCTTTCGGCGGAATATTTCCTAATTCAGGTAGGACTTAAATATTTGGTTCAATTCTATGCATAAATTCATACACTTTTCGATGGTACAATATTGAAAATGGCACCAAAACTGCTATTACAGCGCCCCTTTTCGGTGGAATTTTTCCAAATGCAGGGAGCACTTTCTTGCCTTGACCAACAACATACAAAAAAAAAAAAAGAAAAAAAAAAAATTGGTTCAATTCTATGCATAACTTGATACATTTTTCGATGGTATAACATTCAAAATCGCACAAAAATCGCTATTACAGCGCCCCCTTTCGGCAGAATTTCTCCAAATGCAGGGCGGACCTTCTTGCTTTTACCAAAAACATACACAAAAAATTTGGTTCAATTCTATGCATAACTTCATACACTTTCCGATAGTACAATATTGAAAAGAGCACAAAAATCGCTATTATAGCGTCCCCTTCCGGCGGATTTTTTCAAAATTATGGAAAGACCTGCTCTCCATAGCCAAAAACTTTTTTTTTTTAATTTTGTTCAATTCTATGCATAACTTTTTCATGCTACAATGGCGACAGACAGGCGGACAGACGGATATTTTCTATAAACCTGTTTTTTGGGATCTCTGACCCCTAAAACGTGTAAATCCGTCGAAAACCGGAAGTGAAAAAATTTTTGATTACAACACTCCTATTTTTAATAAGAAACCCTTAATCAGCAAATAGTAATTTTTTGAAAACATTTTTGTTAAAAAAACTGGTGTTAGTTACTTTCTTTACGAGCGAGAGTTATATTCTTTATTCACTTTAAAGAATAATTTTGTAAGTTAGACATAAATTATTTATATATACATGCTCGTCTTCTTTTACGATTTATTTATTTATTTATTCTTTTTATTTATTTATTTATTTATTTATTTATTTTAAGAAAAACATCACAAATCTCTTACTCTTTCATTATTTTTTAAAAAGACCTTTAAACTGTTCATTTCTTGTGTAAGAAAGTAAAATTTTTAACAAAATCCAACATTTTAAAAGGAAAAATTTACCTTTCTCTATAAAAATTTCATGTTAGTTTCAAGAAATAAATAATACTTATAATCCTTACTATCATAAAACGTGAACATAAATATGTTAATTATCTCATACATTTGTTCTCATAACAGCTGCTAGATTTTTTTCTTGTTAAAAAAAAAAAATAATTTCCCTGAAGATTAAACTGTAAATTTAAAAAAATCTCTCTCATACAAGTGAAGGCAGCTTAATCTCCTTATTATTTTAAAACTGTTAACGAGTTCACGCAAGAATAAAATATAATTATAAGTATAATTTTACAAGTATAATTTTTAATGTTTTATGATGATAATGTGGCACTATTATACATATTATATTTTTATTTTTATTTTTATTTAAATTTTAGTTAAATATTTAAAAATATAAGAAATTTATATCAATCAATTTAAAAAACTTCTTTATTTCTTAATTCTTAATTAATCGTAAATTCAACGATATTTATTTTCTTTACATAGTTAAATAAGTACTATTTCGCATTTCTAATATATTTTCACATTTAACCCATTAACGCCCAAATTACTATCTTCGTTAAAATGTAAATTTTGGATTTCCCACCATTATTAAAAGTAGGGTAATTTTTATCCTGTTTTATCAAGGAATTTGTCTGGTGAAAGAAAGTATATATTTATCTTTATATTTACTGGTGTGAATAGTGCTTTCTTGCCAAATACGTGTGATCCCCAAATGGGGATCATGGCAGGGAATGGGTTAAATATTTTTCAGGTAAGTACGTAAGGTATAAAAAATTTCAATACATGCTAAATAGAACTAAAAATAAAATCGAGGAAATCAGTATTGTAACACACATTACTCCATAAAGGAAAAACTCACCGAACTTATTCGATTTAAATGTTTTCTGAAATATCTTCAGAAATATTTGACGAATTTGCCGTGAACTTCGGGCATTTAACGAACATGCATAACTCTTTCAGGAGCAAGCAATTGCGTTTCTGTACTGTTGAATTTACACCGGAATTTTCGAAAGTGAAATTTAATTAAAGGTTTCTGGTGTAAATATCATGATTAAAATTCGGTGGGATATAATATATCCCACTGCTCCTCAAATGGTTAACCCATGGTACTAAGAATAGAGAGGGACTGGCATATCTCGAAAATGCTGAAGCTTAAACTGTAACCGGTTTTGAAGTGGCTCTTTTACGACTGGGTAAACTTCCACCAATAAATTTGAATAAAAATTTTCTCCTTATTTAAATGCCTTTTTAATGCAGAATTTCAGTTTTAAATGTTGAAAAACAAATATTAATTTTTACCTGTGGAAGTTTACTTCGGCAGTAGTCAGGGCATGTGTTTACATAATGTGACCATAATCCGTCATAATATGACAACGTAAACAACCTACTGTCAATGTCAATGAAAGAGACTTTGATACCCGGGCTAACTTCCACCAGTAAAAAATGATAGAAATTTTTACTGTATTTGTGAGAGAAAATTTTGCATGAATAAGTCGCAAAAAAATAAGGCAAAATTTTTAATTCAAAATTTACTGGTGGAAGTTTGCTCCCGCGGTAATCATTAATTGTTGATCCTATGTAAAAAAGCCAGTAGCTATCTTGTGACAACCGACTCAGTTACTTCATTCGCAACTGGTAGACTTTACACTATATATCGCCTCCTCTTTATTTATAACTGCACTAGCAGATCTACCCGGCTTCGCTCGTGTCAATAATAATGGTCCACCCGGGTAAAATACATTAAAATGAAATAATACGGCAGTGACAATAACTGAGATTGGTGCATTACCGTCCACGAATCGTTAAAAGACCGATAAGTAAAATAGTTTTAATTGCGTCTACTATTAACTGTACCATAATAATGTATATTCCAAACAAATGTCATAACATATATTAAAGTACAATTATTTGCTTAAAAAGCGTCATTTAAATAATAAAAAACATTAAAAATATTAAAAATGTACATGGTTCGACTCTTTCATTGAGTCATCTTCAGAATATATATAGATAAAAAAAACTACAAACACAATGCCAATTGTGACATTATACTGATGATATGATGGCAATGACCTAACCCATAAATTTTGTCTTTACTAATTTTTTAACTTATGATCATCATACAATTTCGTTTTTCACACTGTCGAATAGAAAAAGCTTCTGTCAAATGAAATTTATTTGAAAATTGTATCTCAATTTTTTCATGTGAATGGATTTTAAAGTAATTTTCAATCATGAATATTTTTGATTTGCATGCAGCCAGGGATTAGATTTCCGCATTTTTTCACACCAGTATTTTGTTAGAGTAAATGATATTTCATTTAATCGGGACACTATCTTGATTTAACAGAATAACATTTTCTTTAAGAATATACCGGTGTGCAAAAACGTGGAAATCTCATCCCTACATGCAGCCCAATTACGAAAGATATACCTGTTTGCTCTTAATATTGATGAACTATGAGTAACTCTAGCATCATATTGTTGGTGGCAATAACCTAACCCAACCATAAATTTAACTTTTACTGCAATTTGACCTTTAAACATCGCACATTTGATTATTCCAAAATCTAATAGAATACAAAAAGTACTTTCAGTATATTTTTTTTTTTTTTTTTTTTTTTTGAAAAGCTTATCTCAATTTACGGATTGTTTATCCATTTTTAATTAATTTTCAATCACGGATATATTTTTAAATATACCTGTAACCCAATTCAGAAAGATATATCCGTTTGCTATTAATGCAATATTATGAAGAAAAGACATATCTATGAGTAACGCCTAGCACCATATTTTTGGTGGCAACAACCTAACCGTACCATAAATTACGCTTTTACTGCAATTTGATCTCTAAACATCATGCATCCCATTATTTCAACGTCTAACAAAAAAGTCTGTCAGTCATGAAATTTTGTTTAGAAAAGAAAAAAAAGCTTACCCTAAAAAATAGTAGCTATCATTTCTATTTAATATAAATCGTCCAAAAATCGTATTTTATATAACCGTATTCGATACAAATCGTAGAATGTTATCACTGCATTCCATGTATTAAAACATTTATCTGAATGATATAATTAAAGATTACAAAGAAATAGGAAATAAATTGTAGCATCCAGTTTTTAGAGCCAGTTTGAAATTATATTGATGACATTGCCGTCATATCTAGCAAACGATTTTTTTTTTTTTTTTTTTTTTTTTTTTTTACTATTATCATTTTCCTTATTTGATTCTTGATATTGAAACGACTTCATTAAAATGGATTTTTTAACATTCAACTAAAGTACTTCTAAGGTCATTTTAAAACATGCTTAGTTAAAGTTTTTACATAAATATATAAAAATGTGCATTTTCTGATTAGAATGACGTCGATTTCAAAAATGTACAAATATAGCAGTCGAGTTTGAATTTTTATTGGCTAATAAAACAAAGTACTCGAGTTATCATTTTTCTTTAAATTATTGAGCAGTTTTTTAGACGTGTGGCAACAGGAAAGAAGCTATTGAATTTGAAAATTTAAAATGAGATATTTCTATAATGTTAAATTATGAAAGATGATAGAAAAAAGGGATAAATATTGGTCTGATGACTTTTAAAGGTGACAGGGATCTATTCCACGTTCTAAAGCCTATGTACAGCAAGTTTCGTGCAAAACGGTCAAAAATTAAATATTTGTATAAAGGACATACACACAGAGAACGGCTTTTATATATATAGATAGATTGTTTAACCATCTATATTTCTGTAAAGATCAAGGCACGTTTAGGAGATCTTCAACAAACTGGATACAAAAAAAATCATTTTTTGAGATTATCATGCAATCTGGAAAAGACCTGTTTGTATGACAAGCGGTTACTTAACTTTGGACAATATTTGCATGCATTTGTGTAAAAATAGCCCCTATATTCATGAAGATATAATTGTTTATTTATGAAACATAATATGCGCCTGTTTTTTGACTGATACATGCAAGATCTTCAAGCAAATGTTTCGCCACTTAAACAAAGGGAATAAGACGAAATGCAAGAGTAACATTATATTGCAAGTGGCAAAAGAATATGAAGAACATTTTTTTAAAAATATGAACATTTTTAGAAAGTCATTTTTAATTAAACAATACGAATAACAATAATCGAATAACAATTTTTTTTCTTCGATTTCTGTTTAAAAAAGTCATATGTCATAATTCATATTTTTGTTTTAGAGAAACAAGTTCCCAAATGTACGTACATATTTTGAAATATAACAAGTAAAAATTAAATTTAAAAAATCAAAAAACCCGACTGCGTAAAAAGCGAACTAATTAATTATTTCTCATCAATGTGAAACTATTTTTTATATTACTTACCTATTTTTTTATTTACTTATATTTATGACTTTTAAGTTGTGTTTAATTGCTAGTTTCTATCTATAAACACTGATGAGGTCTATAGATGTCTATTCTGGTTAGAGTTGCAGTAAAGCTGGAGATCCTACCTACACAACTTCCAGATTGTGTAATATGTAAACGGAGCTTCTGACTGCAAAATAATCAATGAAACATCATCTTCATTTTGAAAGACCTATCCAATGATATGCCACTCAATATGGTGCGTAACAATTGGACGGTTAAGACGAGTCGATAGAGACCTCATTCATTGAAATTCATACAGTCGTTGGGATGTGTCAAGGGCTTAACCCTTTCAGGGGCAGAAAAATTCTGTTCGTAAACTGATAAAATAATTAACTGACACCAGAATATTCAAACGAATTTCTTAGTAAATAACAGAACGCTATTTTGCAGTTTAATTAGAAAAGCAACTTTTTATTAAAATATTCTTGGTGCCAGTAGTCGGTTTTGGAATTAGAATTAGGTGGCTAGACCCTCTAGCCACCGCCCCTGAGAGAGTTAAAGAAATCCACATACCCAGATACGCGTCAAACACATAACCCTTCTTAGCAGTCGGGTAAAAAAAGGCTCATAGAACGACATCAAAAAAATATTATCTAGGTTTTCGAGGCTACCCTTTCTAAGTGAGGGTTATATAATTCCATAAAAAGGATTTTCATTTACTGATACTCTTTTTCTAAAATTTTTGAATTAGTACCTTATTTGTAACTTAACAAAACAAAGGGGATTAGGAGTAAAAAAATGTGACACATAATTTAACATTTACTAAGATGATATTATTATAAAATAGGGCTATACAGTTCCCCCTAATAATACAAACAGAACGAAGCTCCTCATTAAACAACTTAATTTTCACAGGTGTAAAAGAATTATCCCATTCGAGACGACGCTTTTTCTTTTTCTTTTTTTTTTTTTTTTTTTTTTTTTTTGAGACAATCACCAGACGTACAGCTGCCAGTTTGGCCTCCAATTTTATTTCGAAATTTCAAATTCATAACGAAAATTTTGAAAGAAGAATCTTTAAATTACGTAACGATGACCCCAGTAACCCGAAACCGCCCCTAAGTAAAAAGTTTTATATGAATGTATGTACTAAGTTTTGTCCGCACGATTAAAGTCGCAAGTTTGAACGTCTTCAAACTCACCAAAAATATTGAGATGACTAATATCTCTGCCGGGATTACAAATGTGCAAAATCGGTCAAAGGGTGTGTAAATAGGGAGGGGTTTCGTAAAAACAGTAAAAAACCCCATACCTTTTTAATTATAATAAACATCAAAACAGTTTAAATTTATTATTACTTCTAGAAAAAGGGCCAAAAACGACAGATTTGTATGACAGATTTTTGATTAAATTAAAAATGGGCTTAAGGGTCTCAGGACTCTTAAAATTGGAAAAAATGAAAAAAAAAAAAAAGACAATTTTCAAAACCTAATATCTTAAAAATGTATATGATTTAAAAAGAAATTTTTATTGTTATTAAAATATATAAGTATGTTCTTTCATTTTATGTATTTAATAATAATTACCATGAAGCTAAATAAATTTGTATTTAAAGCATTTTTATATTTTTGATACAAAGTTGTATTTAGTTATTACAAAATTTTGAAAGTTTCAACATTATAATCACCTAAAAAAACGTTTTTTATTTTAACAATAAAAAAAAAAATTAGGTTCAGTTTATACAGACTAACATGAAACATATGTTTTGGAAATTTCATGAAATAATATTCAGAAGTTTTTAAGATATCCTGCGCGTTATACCCAAAAACGTCATTTGGAGAAAAATGACGACAAAGTTTCGAAAACGTCACTTTAGGTCAATTCCATGAAGACTTGTCATATCTGTCACACAGCTGAAAACCGCTATGTTTGCTGGCTACCAGTATTTTAGAACGGAAAAATGTGACTTATTTTGTCGGAGATATCTCATCAATTGAGTAACACGAAGCAAACTTTTCGAAAATAACGGTAGCCAACAAGCATAGCGATTTTCGGCTGTGTGACAGACATGACAAGTTTTCATGGAATTAGCCTTTAGCCAGAGGTGACAAGTTCGCACTAATGTTCCGCAATGCGAGGATTAATTTAACCCAGTTTAACAAAGTTTCGAACCAGAAAAATTATTTGATGAATCTTTATTTATTTAATTCCAATTTTCTACGTGGAACTTATTTAATTTCATCTCTGAAAAAAAATTCCGGTACGAAATGTGTTAAACCAGGGTTAAATTAACCCACATATTACGGAGGATTAGTGGCAACTTGGCACCTATGCTTTAGCTATTGAGCGCGTTTAATTCTAACAGCCATAACTTCTGTTCTAATGGGAATTTTAAGAAAACAATCATACCAAAATGTTCAGAAAAGATAGACGTTTAAAATCTAAAAAAATTAAAATGTCGAAAATTTTTATTCTTTATGAGTCCTGAGACCGCTTAAAGGGCGAAAAAAATAGGATTTGATGGGGAAACAAACTCATAACTTTGTCAGTTCTCATGATATCAAATTCAATTAAATCTAATATAAATCCGCTTAATATTATCTACAACTGTTATTTTGAGAACTTTTTGATAGGACCAACTCTTCCGCAAAAATATTAAAAACGAAAACAAAAGAAATGCAGGGGGGGGGGGGGGAAGGTTGAAGAAGAAAAAAATTCATTAATTCGTCACTTCACAAGATATCAAATCCGCTTAGATCTATTATAAATATTCTTAATATTATCTACAACTTTTGCGCTGACCAATTTTTTACAAGACAAAATTTTCAGCAAATACGCGCGTTAAGAATACATAGCGGTTGAAGAAAAAAATATCCTATTAACATGAATCTGATAAAACACGATCTTACAGAAAATTTAAATTAAAAACAAGTCAACAGCGTCCAGATAAAATTGTGAACTTAGTTTATCTATAATATTCATTTCGTTATTGTTGGTGAAATTAGTACTAAACTACGATATCTACCTGAACCTGTAGGCCGAGCCTTGGGGGTTCTTTATTTAGTAAAAGCATTTTAATTGTTTGTATATGCACTTTACTTAATATTCATGCTCTAATAATTCAACTCTAACATTCATGAATGTTAGAGTTGTAACCTTTGAAGCGTCCAAAAACGATTTTTTTAAATAGCTTATAATTAAATATGATTCTTTGGAAACATTTAAAATCAAATCCCATACAAAAATTCCCATTAGAAGAGAAGTTATGTCTAAAATACTTTGAGCTTTTGCTATAGGATCAACGGGTTTTTCAATCTTTAAAGCCAATTTTTTCAAAACAGCGATTTTGATCATTGCGCGCACGATTTCTGAAAAACGGTTGCATAGAATTTCACGAAATTTTTGGTGGATGTATTAAACGTACAGAAGCACAAAATGACCTATTATTATGTTTCTCAAGTAAGAAGTTTAGGTTTTACGGCTACTTTTGTATAAAAAATATTTCAATATTTCGAATTACTCTAAATATTTTTTTTTCTCGAGATCTACAAGTTTTATTTTTTTCATTGTACGTCATTTTGAAAACACTTTATATCTGTACTCAATAAAAAAATCTTGGCTTGTTTCAGCCATTCAAATGGGAAAAATCATGCGCGCAATGCATGCAAGAATAATTCTTTCGTAAAAATTGTATTATCTTTAAAAGTAAATTGAAAAAAACATATATGTGTATACCTTTTCTAACAACTTTGATTGATAAAATAAATTGTTCCTAACATGTGTTTTCACTTTTACAATTAAAAGTTAATTAGTTAAAGAATGACTGCAATTCTTACAGAGGTCACTTTTCTATGTACTTTATTGGTTCAAAGGTTACCTGACCCCTTAATGTATGTAGTGTTGTGTTCAAAGTTGCACATTTCATTGGCTTTTTATTTATATGATAATTATGTCTTGTTATAGTTTATGAATGTTTAGAACATAGTTCATGTGATCTCAATGTGTGCATTCATTGCAAATATATTTTATCCTGCCTACGATTAATGAAGATTTGCACCAGAAAAATTTTATTAAATTTTACTTTTCTAACTTTGGTGGAATAAAGTCGTAAAATTGCTTTTCCTTATTTTGCAATAAATCTGTTTGTATATTCCGGTGTGAATTGGACATTTTAGAAACACAATTGCTTGGCCCTCAAAAGTTTAAAGGTTACATTAGCTAATTGAAGTTATTTTGTTTTATATTATTAACTGCTGTAAAATATTGGAAAAACTAGTATTATACGTTTCGGCCAATTATTAGCGTTCCTTAACGTATGCAGTAGAGATGGGCCTCCCCCCCCCTCCCTTCCGGTATTGCTCTTATACATAGCTGCCAACTTACCGATAATTTCCGTAAAATTATTTTAATCTCGGCCAAATAAATGGTTTTTAAGCCGGATATGTAACAAATAAATTTATAAAAGGAACATAATGAAACAAGACACATTTTAGTAAATATTCTTTCTGCTTCGAAACGTGTTTATTTAAAACTTGGAACATCGGTACAGTTTTACGGAAATAATTGGTAAGTGAGCAAGTATGTCACGCTTATACTGTAAAGCGAAAACTGGGTTCCCGGGGAGGTCATCACTGCAAGTCTATAAGACATTAGTTTTATAACTTTGCTGCAAAATATAAGAATATATGATTGCAAATTTTTTCTTCGAAGTATTACAATGTATGAAAATCAAATCTAATAATAGAAAGTTTTATTGGAAAAGATTTATTGTGATGCATGTAACGCAATAATACAAATAAATTGATTGGTGTTTCTTTGCTTTAATGTTTGTTTTGCATTGGCTAATAAGAATAATCTGTTTTAGCAGAGAAAATGCGTTTCGATTTGTCACTATTCCAAAAGTTAGAAAAGATTTACTTTATTTATATATTCTCGTATGTTTGTGTTTTAAATGAAAGAATAAAACATAGTTCAGTTTAATAGAAATATATGTTAATTTATGTTTTTTGAAAATATATTTAACCTCAAGATGATCTCCATGTAAAAGTTTTATTGCTGAGATGGATTAAATACTATACAAAAGAACCTAATCTGAAATCTTGGTTAGACAGAGATTAGTTAAATTTATACTAGTCATACGATTGTGGTAATTAATACAGGTGGTACAGTCTGTCAATTAATACATAAACACTGAGTATTATTATTATTTATTATTATGGGATTATTTTTATTTTGTTCTATGTGTACCACTTTTTGAAAAATAATCTCTTCCATACACTTACGTTACGATACTCATTACATTAAGGATATATTGGGTCGTTCGGAAAATCGTGTCCGTTTGGGAAAATCAGTTTGTACCGGAAAATCCAATAGACATTAGATATCGGAATCAATGTCTAATAATTAAATGAAAGAATTTTCCAGTACGAATTGATTTTTCCAAACGGACATGATAAGACATGATAAGACGCATAATAAGAATTTTATAAATTTAAGATGTATTGATTTTTGGTGGTGGTGGTGTGGGGCAGTTTTCTTGTGTTAAAGAACACGAATCCGAATATATATGTGTGCGAAACAACAATGGCAGCAAGAAACGTATATTACCAAGTTCCGTAGTGAGGATTTAAATTTTTGGTTAAAAAAATAAAAACACAAGCATGCATTTTGCGCTATATTGCTACTTTGGTAAGTGAAGGCACCCTAATTCTCAAGAAATTAAAGCCAAAGAGACAAACTAAAAAGCGTCGGATATTATGCACACATTGGCTCCGTGCAGCAGTATTCTGCATTACTGCCTACATTGTTAAAAAAAAGTACAAAGCTAAGTGTGAAATCAGCACAACCTCTTCAGAATGCTGCAAAAAGACGGTTTAGTAATGATTCATTATATATAATTGACGTAAATGCACAGCTAAAGGTTAATTTCTCTTACTGAAAATAATATTTCAAATTGTTGTATTCATTAACTGTGGAATTTTTGAAATGTATTTTTTTTATTACTTTCGGAAGTGTACGCTACTTGGTAAATATAATGATACGAGACTAAAGTTTTGCTTATGAGCGGAAAAACTCTTATTAATTTGTAGTAATTTATACAAATTACTAAACCGGAAAAAATTAAAAACAAATACACTTATTTTAAAACTCTTATTAAATTATTAATTTATGGGTTCCCGTCGATGTAAAGATGTCTAGTTATTAAGCTGTTCCAGGTTTGAGTCAGCTTATGAAATATAAATGAGATTCAAAATCTCTATTAAATGTATAACTTTTAAGGCTGTAAAAACCGTTTGATACCCCGAAATTATACGATTTTTCGAATTCAGTTTTAAAATATACGGTTTGTTTATGAAAATCCTTTTACACCAAATTATTATATATACTATAGTAGAAAACTGTAATTTGTTTTAGTAGATATATTAAATGAAGAGGCTTTAGAGCTCAATGAAAATGAACATCAAGCATTTTACAGTATAAAGCATCGCAGACTTTATCTAGTTCTAGAGTCATGCAACCAACCATCCAACAGTTATTTTACTGAAGTAAAGTAAGTGATGAATTTAAAAGTATAGAAGGTAAAGTAAATAAAGGAGTCATTTAGCTAGAGGTGGTAGGAAATCCGGAAGGTATCTGAGGAAATATTTTTCATTCGCAGAAATCGTATAACAGTGCTTTTATAGAGAAGCAATTTTTTGTTTCTAAGTAATCATTAAGAGTAATCTAAGCGTATATACTTTTGTAAATCATAGTTAGTGTTTCCAATAAACTTACAAGTATAATTAAAGCAGGAATAATTAAAATTATACTCTGGATCGGCTATCCAGACATTACATCGAGAACTATGAGACAAAATAATTTTTTAAAAAATCTAGTTAAATACATAGTTTTGTGTTTATGAAATATACATTTTTAGAGTTATGACATTAATTAAAATTATTTGGTCGTCAAGTATGAAACTTGTGGCTACAAATCCAAATAGTATGAACATTAGCAGCAAGTTTGATTTTTTCTGATATTATCTCGCCGTGACAAATTTGAATTGAGAAATTCGCAGCAAATCTTCCTCAAGGTATACTATCATCCACTTGCATGAGTAGTTTGTTGAGAAACTCATGGCAAGACTGTCTTTAAATCACGAAAGTGACGAAAGCAAAAAAATCCCTCTGTTGAGAGAATGGACAATCAGCATATAGGAAGAAATTGCAGAAATTTTATTCGGTTGGCACCACCGCTTTCTTTAACCCCTTCGCGACGGGAGCCTGTTACGAAATTTTTAATCTTTTGACACCGTTTTTTAAAAATATAAATTTGTGTCTTCTTGAATCGAGAAACTGCGCTGATTAAATAACGCAAATTTTACAGTAAAATTTTACTGGTGAGGAAAAACAAGGATTCTGAGCGCTTCATGCGCGCCGATCGTCCCCAAGGGGTTAAACGCTATATTTATCAAATAACAAAAAAAGGCCGGTTTTTGTAGTACAAATATTATCCTAACTTGTTTCTGTTAATAAAAACGATACATGTACCTTAATGGTGCGTATGCATCATTAGACCTGATCAGGTCTATGGACCCCTTCGAAGGAGTTAAACTTATAGTGTATCAGTTGTAAACAGTTAAAGTGGCATAGAAATATTACTATTTTGTAGTAAGTATGCAGTATTTTGGATTATTTGTTTGCCGTTAATATGCAATAAATTTAATACAGCACGAATTTAACTTGCACGACAAGTTAGCTATAAATTGAAAGTGTGGTGACTTCGGCGTTTGCATTATCTTGTTGCAATCTTGTTATGAACTTTCAGTCTTATCATGCTGAGCTTGCTATAATTTTGCAGGTTTTCAAAGCAAGACTTCTGCAAATTTTCTGCAAAACTAAAACTTCTATGTGGGAAAGAGCCAGATAACCAACTGGGAAACTTTCACCAGTAAAAAAGAACACAAATTTGTGTGTTATTGAGGACAGTGATTTTTTATGAATATGGCGTTTATATCAGATGAAAATTTTTATTAAAATTTACGGATGGAAGATTGCCCCGTTTATAATCGGGCCCTTTTGTAATCACAAGTTTCATACTTGACTACCTGATATAATGTAAAATTTCGAACAGACATTTTATTACTTAAATTTACATAGAACGGTGCGATAAAAATAATTTGAACGTTTGAAATTTTAAACATTTTGTCGAGCATCATTACGATACCTTTTAAATTTTTGAGATATTTGATTCGGTCTTTTAATATGTTGTCCTTAACATTTGATTACTGAAATGTGAAATACAAATTGCGCTACCGTTCGCGCATACACTGTTACAAATTATTATATAAAAATACTCGTGTCTTATCCAATATTCAACAGATTTTTTTCTAATTCCAGCTTGATATTTCCCTTTTCTCAATTTTCTGAAATTGGAGTTAAATTTTGTTTATATCTCTGCATGTTATAAACAAAACAACAACAAACATGTACAATTTGTTTACATGTTCAAAGAAACATTTGTAAATTTATTTCAGATACAGCTCGTTTTGAGCTTCTTAAGCTACCGACCTACCACTGCTACGTCTAGCTTATTAACTCATTCTAGAATTTCAGCCGGGAACTCGATGAGGTGATTGTCTGTGCTGCCAGCTTCCGGTCTATATGTAAGGAGGAAAAGGAAGGCTACTTCAAGAGGATGTTCAGTAATATAAATAAACTAGACTTACTATCAAGAAGAAAAACAAATATGCAAATTTTTAACTTTTTATGTACAATGACACTAAATAATAAAAAAAAAACTACTATGTATATTAGAATAAGCAAAAGACAAAACATGATTAAATTTCGATATTATTTACTACAAAGCATATGTTTTTAAGTAACTTTAACTTGATAAATGAACTTATATCTAATACTAATATTTAGTACTAATATTTATAAATACTAATATTTATATATAATACTAATATTTATATATAATAATTTAGTTTTCTCTTCTTTAAGCATGTATAAAATAGAAATAGTGCTATTGAAATTAAAAACTAGAAAGTATTCGGCCGGTTATCGAATATTCGGTAAAATTTTGTATCTTTCGTGCATATGGGGAATGCAATAGTATTGATTTCGTTTAATTTATTGTTGGTCCCCTATTTATTCTCATTACTTCATTAGAAAATGCCAGTTAAAATTATCTCTTTCCAACCCCAAAGTGCAAAAGCAATTCTTTAAGTTATCTCTAGATACTCGTCAAAATGTCTAAAATCCAAAATTCAACACACTATCTATAGAAAATGCAGTGTAATATTTTCATTAATTAATTAATTTAAAAATTTGAAAGGCTCGCCTGTAAACATTGGTAACTAATAAGTTGCGCATTTCGAGTTATTGAAGGTTAAAAAATTTTAAGAAAGATAAAAACTAGAAACAAAACTATCGTGTTTGCTTCCTCTAAAACTACTGATATGTTAACAAGATGGGACTTTCAGTTAACTTTGGTGTACTAATATTATTTGTCTGATCGATTTCTTTTATTGTATTTATATGCAAGGATTCTTCGTTATTAACACTACACAGGGTGTTCCGTTAAAGGGGTCCAATATTAATAGGGATAATAGAGGAGATCACATGGAGCATAAATCAGCATATAAAGCCTGGTCGGATCTCAATAGTTTTCAAGTTACAGCAAATAGAATGAAAATTCGGAAAATTGTAAAAGAACCCTCATTGCTAAACTATCGATAATGCTACATAAAAACGAAGCACATATTTAGAAAGAGCAGAAAAAATCCTACGAAATGACATAAGTTGTTTTAGAATATTGAGAATTAATGGCGAGTTACAAGCTCTGAAACAGTGAAAAAATACAAAATCAAATATTTAGCAAAATAGTTAATCGTTAATTCCAAAAAGACAACTCTAGCTACAACAAGGAAAATGTAGTAAAATTTGGTCCATTCCGAAAACTTTCGAAAAAGCTTACAATGAACCATATCGGTTTAATTGTGTGAGAGAAATTAATCAGTTTCTTAGTTACAACTCCGCTTTCTTTGACACTAGCAAAGGTTAAACTCCGCCCATCACGATTGGAAACACCGCCTTTTTAATTACTCTCAACTATACATTTTCGATCATGCTTCTTCTGAGATGCAGCATTTTTAATTATTCAACAGTTGAATGAACCAAAATAACTTTACAATAATAGTCTACATTTTAACCCTAGAACTACCGGAAATTTTACTCAAGTTTTATAAAAACATTCTACACCAGAATTTTTACTTAAAACTACTTAATTTGTTTATGTAACTTATTATTGTCTGATTTATACATTTAGTTTGTTTTGAAGAAATTTCTGGTTTGAATAAATATTTTGAATGTACATGTCGGGTCCATTGGACCCTTCTGGTAGACAGAGGGTTAAAGTGGTCTTTTATTGATATAAAGCTTAAGTTAAATTCTTTAAAATTAAACTGGTGGTGAAAATTCGGAAATAATTAAAAATATTCCGATTTGTAACTATGCAAGAAGTTTCAGTACATGTTTTACATGGACAATTATTGTATGTATATGTGCATCATAATTTATGATAGGAAATAATAATAACAAATAGCATAATAATTTTATTAATTATAAATTTAAAAAAGACACTAAATTTTAAATTAATTCATACAAACTTTGTAATTTACAATTTGAGTACACCACAGTCTGTGACTTACAAAATACTGTGCCAAAAAGTGTTGAAAATAAAAGAAAAATGACAAATAAAGAATTACATTCCACGTACTTTATGACATATGTGAAGCATAGTCTTCTGGCCTGCGCTGCACAGTTCAATGTCGGAAGGCAGACGAACGGACATTATTATAATAGGTGTTCGAAGTTGCGCCCATTAACAGAATCGCACAGCCGACAGCGACGTCGTAAAGATTGGCGAACACGCCGAAAAACTCCGACGGAGTTGGGGATGTCTCCTGCAGCGACAACGATTCGCGCTAGTAAATCCTCCGGTGTATCCACAGGCGTTTCATACACCAGCGATTTAAGGTGTCCCCAAACAAAAAAGTCTAACGGATTGAGGTCTGGAGAGCGTGCAGGCCAAGCAACAGGTCCACTGCGTCCAATCCATTTCCCAGGATATGTTGAATTGAGGTGATTGCGAACACCTATGAAAAAATGTGCCGGTGCGCCATCGTGCATAAACCACATATTGTGGCGCAATGTTGCTGCCACATTTTGCAGTAACTGCGGTAAGATATCCCGTAGGAAAACCAAGTACGTACTGCCATTGAGTACATCTGGGAGTAAATATGGTCCTATGAGATAATCGCCGAGGACACCTGCCCATATGTTCACACTGAACTTTTGTTGTGCGTTCGACGGGAAAACAGTGTGCGGATTTGTATATGACCATGTGTGCATATTGTGCGTGTTTACCACGCCCTCTCTCGTAAATGTTGCTTCATCAGTAAATAAAATATTTTCCAGAAATTGTGGATTATTTTCTGTTACATTAAGCAATCAGCGTACGAATTCTGTCCGCTGAGCACAATCTGTTACTGATAACAGTTGTACCCGCTGCACATGAAAGGGGTGCATGTTTTCTGCACGCAGAACACGCCACACACTTTGGTGAGAAACACCGACTTCAGACGCAGCAGCTCGTGTACTCGTGGAGGGGTTATCTTTAAAAATATTCAGTACATCTTCTTCCATTGCAGGTGTTCGTACATGTCGAGGTTTCCCTGCATCATTGTTTGCTGTATTAAACGATCCAGTCTCCCGTAATCGTCTATCGATTTTTATGAAGAGTTTCGAACTTGGGCAACGTCTCCTTGGAAATTGCTCACGGTATATGCGCTGTGCTAGACATGCATTTCCATGAGCTTGCCCGTACATCAGATGCATGTCCGCATATTCTTCGTTAGAGTATTCCGGCATAATTATTATACATTACCTTACTACAATCCCACTTACAACAGCCTCCCTTTAACATAACGCCCACTGATGACTGCTGTTTTATTACACTTTTCTTCCTATACACATAGAAAATTTGCATAAAAAGTACTTCTTCTTCATCATCCTGAAAGTTCATGGAGGAAACGCAGCAGTCACGGAGTTTGCTTTAAGACAAGGCGAGAGCTGCACAATATGTCATTCACTTGACCAGACTGAATAATGAAAGGGTATTGATAGAGGTTGATCAGAAATGTATAATTGAAAGATATTAAAACGGGGTGTTTACAATCGTCATGGGCGGAGTTTCGCCCTTTCCGAGCGTGCAACAGTACAGAGTTGTAACTAGGGAACTGCTTGATTTCTCCCATACAATTAAACTGATATGGTTTATTGTCAGCTTCTTCGAAAGCTTTCGGAATGGACCAAATTTTATAACATTTTCCTTGATGTAGGTAGAGTTGCATTTTTGGAATTAACGATTAACTATTTTGCTAAATATTTGATTTTGTATTTTTTCACTGTTTCAGAGCTTGTAACTCGCCATTAATTCTCAATATTCTAAAACAACTTATGTCATTTCGTAGGATTTGTTCTGCTCTTTCTAAATATGTGCTTCGTTTTTATGTAGCATTATCGATAGTTTAGCAATGTGGGTTTTTTTACAAATTTCCGATTTTTCATTCTATTTGCTGTAACTTGAAAATTATTGAGATCCGGCCAGGCATTATATACTGATTTATGCTCCGTGTGATCTCCTCTATTACCCCTATTAATATTGGACCCCTTTAACGGAACACCCTGTATATATCAACAACCCGCCAACCTATACCAAATGAAATGATTTCGACTTGAACTAGATTTTTTTTTATAAGTTCAATACAATATAAATCACAATGTAATACGGTGAATCCTAAAACTCTATCAGCTTTTAATACAAATTCTGGTATAAGCTGATTTTTATAAAACGCAAGTAAAATTCCTTGCATGTTTAGCATTAAAATTCATGTAAAACAACCTCAGATTCTTATACAATATACTAGAATGAAACAAAAATCCTTTTAAGTACTTTTAAAATATTTTCGACGGCAATTAAACAGTTTTAAATGTAAATCAGAAAAAAAAATAAAAATGTCAGTTACCCATGTTTATATCCGGGCATTTTATTTAATAAAAATCGGCGAATATTAAAAGTTAAAATTTTTTATATACCTCATAAATAAGATAATCTCAGAGATTTTTAAAAATGAAAGTATATGGATTCATAGGTTAAATTTCTAAAGTACTCCACTAGTATATTTTATATCCTAGAATATTTTACAACCTCACCAAAAATTGTAAATCACGGATAAAAATTCGTTCTGCTATTCTCTACAATTTGACTGCAGGAAAATTTGAACGCATTTTTCATATATTATTACTTTCATTACATGTGCTTTATTTCAATATTTGCATGTTTTTGAGTATTGCGAAATTTTAAAATGCTTTGATAAGTCTAATTATATTTTCAAGTTGTTACAGAGTTTATTATTGAAAATAATAAATAATCATGAAAAAAAAAATGACGCTTCATGAAAAAAATGACATCCAAATATTATTCGTAAACTATGTTTTTTTATTATCAATGCCACCCAAAACATATTGTTCACAAAAGAAAGATTACTTTCTTTCATATTTCTACAACAATTTATTAAAAGTAAATTAAAACAAGAAACTCTTAAATTACAAAAAAAAAAAAAAAAAAAAAAAAAAAAAAAAAAAGAAAAAAAAAAGAAAAAAAAAATTCCAAACATTTTTGTTGAAAGAACTGGTACTATTTGCTTTCTTTAAGAGCGAGATTTATAGTTTTATTTACTTTAACCCTTTATCTACTGCATTATGATCTACTGCAATTTTTTTCAGGTAATATTTTTTTTCAGTTACTACGATGAAAATTAAAGGATAAACATAAAAAAAATATATTCACCCGTGAGAAATTTAATTACTTAGAGGTAATTGATGAAAGTGGTACTTTAAAGTACCGCCAGTACACTATGACTAAAGTATCGTAACAGAAAAGCCACGAGTTATTTCAAATGGCACCAGAAAATATTTTTGATTTAATAAGTATGTAAAATATAGGCCCCTTTTTCTTCCCTACAAATAAATCTTTTGGCAAATTCCGGTGGCAATCATTTATTTCAACACTTTAGATTTGAAAATGCTTTGCCCCTGAAAGAGTTAACCCCTTGGGGACGAGCGACACGTATACGTGCCGCATGAAGCGCCCGGAATCCTTGTTTTACCTCACCAGTAAAATTTTACCGTAAAATTTGCCTTGTTTAATCTGCGCATTTTCTCGATTCAAGAAGACACAAATTTCTGTTCTTAAAAAACGATGACAAAAGATTAAAAATTTCGTAAAAGGCTCCCGTCCCGAAGGGGTTAAAAAACTATTTTTTGTAAGCTTTCGATCTCGTTAGCAGTCCTTTAGTAATGCGACGTGTATATGCCAAGGACAACGTGTTCTCTCGCATCTTCACATATGCAATATATGAATTTACATATGCCATCTCTAGCATAGCAAATAATAAAAAATCCCTGCCGGCTCGGGCCTACAGGCGGAGGTAGATTTCGAAGTTAAGTACTAAATTCACCAAAAAAAAAATTAAATCAAGATTAGAGATAAACCCAGTTCCTTCACTAAGAATGAGCTCTACGGAGCTAAACATTTTGTGAAAATTGTAATATACACGAATACACACACGCATGTATATGGAATAGGTTTAAAAATGGCTAAAACAAATTCAGAGAACCTCAAAGTATTAAAATATGTAAATATTTTCATAGTCGGGTTTTTATCATGTTTTAATACGTTTCTTCAAACTCCATGACGTTACCTATTCACCTGCTGAGGTCCATTATATTTCCAATATGACGCAATATATATATATATTTTTAATTCCTCATTATTTTGAGTTTTCATGCTGAAATCTTGCTCTAGAAAACTTATGACGTTCAATTTGTTGTAAATTCTTCAAACTATTTATTTTATTTATTTTTTCACGTGAAAAACCTGCAATAGAAAAGTAATTGTTGTGGTGAGAATTTTATTGTTTTTTTTTAATTGTTGGCAACTGCTATAACGAAAAATATTTATTTTTTCTTGCCATTGTTGTGTAAAAGCTGGTTTTATCAGAATCCTGTTAAGAAGGTATTCAAAATTTTGAACCCTCCCCATTTCCACTCTCTTGGGCCGATTTTTCCCATTTTCAATCCCCGCCGAGATATTAGCCATCTGAAAGTTGTTGGCGAGTTTGAAGACGATCCGTGCATAATTGCGACTTTTATCGTGCGGACAAAATTTAGTACATACATACATACATATATATATATATATATATATATATATATATATATATATATATATATATAAACTTTTTAGGTGCGGGTGGTTTGGGGTTCCTGGGGTCATATAATGAAAAGTTATGAAGGAATTTTTCAAAAGTCGCACCATGGTAACGACTGCAATAGGTAGTATTTCTTATGAAATCTACCTAAAACGAGCCGGTGCCAGAACTTTTTCGAATTCCTATAAAAAATAATAATGAAACAGAAAAGAAATACCAGGGAAATCATTACTACACTACATTTTAGTAATTACATTTTAAAGCAGGTAAAAACAACGGATAACTACGCAGACGAAAAGTAAACAAGAAGTTTTTCTCGAACACCCAGTGTACTGACGGTACATTAAAGTACCACCGAGTAATTCAACTTTTAAATCAAATACATACACCGTTCAAGTAAAATAGCTAGTCAAACTGTATTCTAAAATCAAAATGAACACATAAAAAAATACAACACCTAACTTATATCCTTTACTATGTTTGCAGCAATAAAAAGACGAGCATGACAATCTGTACAAAATGTTGATACAAAACGCATCGTCTGTGTCAAAGATAACCTCCTTCCTCGCTAAAATAACAAAACTAAAACTACTGCTACCATGTATCCGGTTAACCCCTTGAGGAGCGGTGGGATAAAATATATCCCACCTAATTTAAACAAAATTCTCACCAGAAAAGATTTACTAAATTTCATAGTTTTAACTTTGGAGGAAAAGTGGCGAAAAGTTGCTTTTCCTTATTTAAAAATAAAATTTTTCGATTATACCGGTGAGAAATCCATATTTAGAGACATTTTTGCTTGCCCCTCAAGGGGTTAAAGTGCAGTTAAAAGAGTGTTTTTGCAAAGTACCATTAGAATATTAGTAATATTCACTATGGAATGAAAGTTTTAAGTGAGTGGTACTTATAAGTACCGTCGGTAGATAAAGGATTAAAGAATAATTTTGTAAGTTAGACATAAATTATTTATATATTCATGCTCGTCTTCTTTTACGATTTTTTAAAATTTGTTAGAAGTATATAATCGATGTTATGAGCGCAATCACCAATTCAAAAAAATATATATTTTTAGCATTCTAGTACATTTTTTATAGCATAACATTCATAATTTAATATCAAATTAAGTTTTCGTAATGAAAAAAAGTCGTCAATTTTAAACTCTCTTTTTTCTGTTTATATAGAAGGATTTTTTTAGATAGGGGGGGGGGGACGGTTAAAAATAAATGAAAATTTATATTTTTTGTCGATCCCAATGAATCAACTTTATCATGAAATTTTTTTATAAATTCTTTTGATAATTTTTGATATCCAGATATTTTTTACAAATCAACTTCATCTTGTAATCTATGAAATCTTCAGATAATGTTTGATATTGCGATATAAAATACCAATTAACGTTATCTGTAAAATCTCTTATAAAATCTTCAGATAATTCTTGATTTTAAGATATTTTTCCCAATTATCAAATTCTTTTAATACATCCATTTATATAGATTTATTTTTTTCTAATGGATAACCCGGTTTATATATTTTTGGTATATACGATCCCAATCAATTTTATTTTTAAATTATCATTATTATTTTTTTTAACTGTTTATTATTTTTAGAGGATGTATATCAAGAAAATTTCCGATAATTTTAATGCTCATTTAGCGCAATGGGGTCCTTTTTTAATGAAAAAAGGTTGTCCATTTCGAGTTGTCTTTTATTTCTTCCAAGGAATTTTTTTTTTTTTTTTTTTTTTTTTTTTTAGAGAGAGAAAAATGCTTTAAAATATTGGAGGAAAAAAAGGCAGTTTAAAATGGACGACTTTTTTCATCAAAAAAGATTATTTTGTTATTAAATTATGAATGATATGATAGAAAAAGTATATTAGAATGCTAAAAATGTGTATATTTTTGAATTGTTGACCAGTGCGCTCTTTAGATCGAGTATATACTACTTTTATTTTGTATTGTTTTGTAAAGAAAAACATCTAAATCAATAGGATTCTTTTATCATAAACAAAAATACCTTTAATGTGTTCGTTTTTAGCGTAAGTAAAATATTTAAATAAATCCTGCATTTAAGAAAAAATATCTTCCTTTACAAAAGTTTCATGTTAGTTTCAAGAAAAAAATAATGCTTTTAATCCGTACGAATCATAACACGTAGAACAACAATAAGTTTATTATTTCATACATTAGCTCTCATAACAAGTGCTAGAAATTTTCTTGTTAAAAAAATATTAATTTCCCTAGAGATTAAACAATAAATTTAAAAAATCTCTGCAATGCCAGTGAAGACATTTTAATCTCCTTATTATTTTTAAACTGTTAACGAGTTCATGCAAGAATAAAATATAAGTATAATTTTTTTACGTTTTATGAGGATAATATGGAACTGTTATATGTATTAGATTTTTATTTTCATTTAAATTTAAACTCTAGCGGAACATTTAAAAAAATAATAAATTTATATCAATCAACTTAAAAAACTTATTTCGTTTTTAAACCTTAAGATCTCACATACCGGGAGATGCTTGTCTCTATCGTAGGTTGTTTTTCTTTATCACTCTATTAATGGTGGATAAACAAAGACTTATAGAGCGACAGCGAAAAAATCTTCCCTAGGCTTTCTGGCTAAACTTGAGGCTAAAGTGAGGGCGATATGTTGTTCTCCACTAAAGGATTTTCTCTTATTGATACAATCTTTCTAAAAAATTTTGAAATAGTACCTTATTCGCCTCGTAACAAAACCGCGATTAAAAAAAATGTTTAATACAACATGATATTTACATAAAATAGGGCCGTTTAGCTAATAATACAAACAGAACGGAGCTCGATCATTAAACAACTTAATTTTCACAGATGTAAAACAATTAAAACATTAAATAAATTTGACTTTTGAGACTCGTCATGCATTTGGTAAAAGGCGTATTTTTTTATATTCTATCCATACCACAATTTAAAGGAAAAATTTTTATAGTATATTTCTCTTGCACATGCAGGGTATTCGAACTACTAGACCTTCAATGACAAACTCCCTCCCTATGAGGCAGGATCATTCCATTTTTTCAGCAGGTGGGGAAAGGTTGGGAGAGATCGCGGCGTGAGGTACGAAGGGAATGAATGTAGTAGGAACCGATAGGATCCGTATTTGCCTCGTTTTGATTTTTTGATTAAGCCTGCGCTATGTCTAATGATTTTATAACCAAAAGGCCTTTTTCAAGGCCAACTTCGACTAATTTTGATGACGACTCGGAACAGATTTTGGCTAACGATTATAGGAATAAAATATTGACCTCAAAAAATAATGAGGGGCGACACAAATGACACAATTGTAAGATAGTTTAAAGTTAAAGAATTATGAAATCTAATACAAAAAAAAATTCAGTAATATGGCTTTAGATACGTTACTTACTTTTATTTTTCACCAAATTTAAGATAGTTTAAAGTTAAAGAATTATGAAATCGAATACGAAAAAATTTTAGTAATCTGCTTTAGATACTTTACTTACTTTTATTTTTCGCCAAAAAAGCAAAATTTAGCTAAATCTTGCTACAATTGCATTTCTGTAGTTACATAATTTTAGCAAGGAGACACTATCACTGCAGCTAAACTAGATAACATTAGTGAGATTTGAATTTTAAAAATCCGATTTCAATAAAAAAAAAAAATGATTTTCTCTTATTTTATTTAATAACCAAATAATAAATAAAACAAAGCAAAAATGATATCTTCAGTGTTCCGCTATTGTATTTTAATTTGAAATTGATAGATGGTGCAACCATTTCAATGACTGCTCTACCTTTCCCCACCTGCCAAAGAAACGGAATGATCCTGTCGCATAGGGAGGGAGTTTGTCATTGAAGGGCTAGTTTCATGAATAGACTGGTGGTAAAGTTGGCATCATTACGGAAGCACCTCAAAGTGACAACGCTGTTAAGCATTGTCAAACTGTATATGAAAGTTTTTAGTTTTGAGAAAGTAGTGCGAGATGGCATTAAAAAAAAAATACGCCAGTGGCAGACCTAAAACAAATGTGTACCCAAGGGTTTAACCCATTGAGACGGCGTATTTTTGGGAGACCAGAAGCTAATATTTCCATACTGAATGATACAGTGTTGCCAGTGGACTACTTTGTTTTATTTAGATTTCTATTGACACCACTTTTTGCAAATGGTAAAATTCGGCTTATTTAATGACATGTTAATTAAGGCAATAACAAGGGGAATTTTATCAAATTCAAAAAAGTGGTGCCAATCAAGAAATCAGAAGAAAAAAAGAGTAACCTACTTGTAACACTTGGCTGATCACAGGGCTGCCACTGGCAACTATTTTTATATTCTATTCACACCACTTTAAAATACGTTTACTAATATCGTATATAGTAACAAATTTTGCAGTATGTTTCTCTTGTTGTGATAAACACTTGCTCATATACAGGGAGTGGGGTAGGGCCAAAACTGCGTATATATTAAGCGTACAAACTTAATGCTGGAATCGGGCGTAAATTAACGCAGCTGCGCCGCCTTGTGGACGGCGTTGATAATCCAACTACGAGGGGTTTTAGTGTGACATCATATATCACACAATATATACCGTCTGCGCAAATTTTCTAAATCTTCCGTCACTCCAGGAATATGAATCTTGTTTACCAGATTTATTGGAAAATAATAGCGTCGCAAGAAGGGGTTGGGATCCAGATGCACTTGACACTGTGAAGTTTTCTTCGCCTTATCTAACCAGAGACTTTTCAGCTATTTATCAAGCCGAATAAAACATTACAATTTTAGCGGTGTGAAGTGAGATAAATTTAAGCATATTCCTGTAGTTCAACCCAATTCGCTATGTGGCGTGTGACCTTGATTTATGTGACCTCCTCTTTAATCTTACGGTTACCTCTCCCATTTAAGATAGGCGCTTAATATGTATGCAGTTTTGAGTAGGACCGTTACTGGGTATCCCATCAAATTATCACCTGTTCATGTTGTCAACCAGTATGTGAAAGATTTTTGTTTTGTGAAAGGGCTACGAGATCGGAATAAAAGATAGTCGCCAAATCAGCCCTGAACATAATTACAATTCAATATCCTTGCACACACGGTGTGCTACACGAAATGCATTTTACCAACGTCCCCTAGATACGGGAGAAAGCCTTGACACGCGTCACGAAAACGTCAAACAAAGCAGGCAAAACAAGAAAAACAAATTCGAACAACTTGCATCTTTCAATTTCGCTGGCTCGTGGAATTAATCATTATTATTTTCCAATAATAATTAATAATTCCACGAGCCGAAGAAAACGAAACATGCAAGTATTTCGAATTTTTCTCTTTATTTTCCTTGCTTTGTGTACCGTTTTATTGACAGCTTTCTCTATTATTTAGGTGTCGTTGGTTATACACACGGTGTGCTATCCGCCTCGAATGGGTTAAATTGAAGCTGCACTATACATGGTTCGTGCGCCTCCTTGAATTTTGCAGACCAGAAAATTTTTCGGCACGAGTAATACCTTATAAAAAAATCTCTTCTTAAAGGAAGGCGAAATTTTGCGCGTTTAACATAGATTTCTTTTCCTATAAAAAGATACTGGTAGTTTTCCTGGGGAAATAACGGTATCCGTACGAACGATGCTTTATGCTTATAGCTTGTGAAGAAAATCGTTTTTTCCTTTATACCAAATTATGAAATCCCTAATAAGTGATTTCGGCTCCAACTTACGATATAATTTTGAAACAAAAATACCCGTTTTTAGTTTAATTTCTATACCACGAAATTTCTATGTTAAGAACTGAATTTTTTTTTTTAAGTAGTCACCATTTTATTTCTAGCCCAGTTATCACTGCTACAATATGGCTATCTATCTATATTATGAAGGACAAACATATCTGTGCGTAACGCATACGTCATTTTGCGAATGGCAACACTTTGAAATTTGAAATAAAATTTTGGTTTTGCAATTCTCTCTACTGCAAATTTTTAAACTTCTAAAGATCGCACATTTTAAATTTTTACACCATCATATAAGAAAAAAAATGCTCTTTTAAATGCATTTTGTTTGAAAGTTGTATCTCAATTTATTTTTGAGATATTATTTTTTTTTGTAGTTTTTAGTACCATTTTTCTTATCGTGGCAACAAAAGTACCTCATTTCTATTGAAAGTCATTGAAAGAACACGGAAAATAGTCAAAATAGGAGATAAGGTATCTTTTTGTTGCCATTTTTTCATAAAACCTGAAAATAAAGTTGAAAATAAAATATGGGCTATGTCAAGAATATTGTCTGTTATTCCTTGATAATGATGTCATAAGTTTGAGACTGGTTTGTAAAAATGGATTACTTTAGCGGAGGCAAATGACGTCATTTTATAAAAAAAGCGTGCGTGTATTTTAATTCTTAAACCTGAATTATGTTTTGTAGAGGTGCGTCATTTTCACAGTTCAGCTACTTTGAAATTCTTCACAGGTGAAATTGCTTCACTTTTAAAAATAATGTAATCGAAATCACACACTGATAAAACGCAATGTTTTACAAAAATTTAGAGTGTCTTTATAAAAGAGAGGTGACATACAAATAATAACGATTTATATTACAGAAATTGATGACTCTCGCTTGGATGGATTTGCTTCGCCGAATTAGACAAGCAAACAAATAATTCGTGGTTTAAAATAATATCGTGTTCCTGTTTTTGTCGAAAATTCTCTAGAATAGTTAATGTTAATGCTATTCTTTAGGGCATTCTACAATAATTTTATCAAAATAACATAATTTGCTTAATTTAATTTTTCTCAATTTTATATAATCTATATATTTGAAACACAAGTGTGTTTTTTAGTCATCTGCCCTGATCTTTCTGCTGAACCAATTTTACTAATATTTTTTTTTTAAACTGAAAGCTCTTCCTTTGCAGATGTGACCGCACTATCTGTTTTTTTATATATCCGCACTTTTATATATTATTTTTAAAAGCATTTTATGAAATTTCTTCAAAATGATGAAAATTAGATAGCTTTCATTATTGCAGACAAGAGAGAAATAATGAGGTATTTTTAACTTTATTCATGCTATTTTCTGATAAAAATTCAAAATTGTTGATAAAAATTGATCTATAGGGTTTAGTGGCGCAAAATCCCATTATGAGCAGAATACTATATTGGGGGCATAATAACTGAAAATAACATACTGCTTTTGAAAACACGCATTTTTCCTCATAAATTTTCTATATTGTTTTTCCTTCTGCATGTTTACTGATACTAAGTTTCAGACACTAGGCGAAATGCTTATTTAAATGAAAATGAAGTCATATTTAAAAAAAAAAACGATAACTTTCTTAGATAAAACTAAACATTTTAACACAAATGCGTCTAAAAAACATAAATTATGGAATTTTTTACTCCCCGGAATTGAAATTAGAATCTCAAGTAAAGAGTGCATCTGTTGACATAAAATATGTTGCTGACAATCGTGACTTCAAGTTTTGAGTTAAAATGATTTTTAAATGATCAAACAAAATGCAATTTTTTTAAAAATGATGAATATGGATATGAAAAGTGCGTATGCAAATTTTGAGAAGGTGAAAATTGCTTTTTTCATTCCGGAAATCCAGGCATAAGAGCCTCAATTGATAAGCACATCCTAATAACTTATCTTTATTATATTTTACTGATTAAGTATCTATATTATAAAGAACAAACGTATCTGTGCGTAACGCTGACGTCATTTGCGAATGGCAACAGTTTACGATCAAATTTCGGTCTTGAAATTTTCGCTATTGCAATTTTTTAATCTTCTGACTATCGTACATTTTCAATTTTCGTCGCACAGGGAAAAAAATTTACTTTCAAATGCAATTTGTTTAAAATCTGCATTCATTGACTGATGTATTATATTTTCTAAAATAATTTTTAAGCATGTTTTTTTCTAAGTTTATCTTATCACGTGCCGGTTTCAATACATAATAATAATAAACATTTTGCACATAAAGCAACAAACATTTTTCAGCATTTATTTCTCACTATTTTTGCATAACGAAATTAATACTTCCTTTATAAACAAAAATAAAAGAATAATATTAAAAGAACCACCAATCTAACATATTTGTGAAAGACAAATTAGTGAAATTAATACTTATTTTATAAACAAATTAAAGAATAATATTGAGAAAACACAAATCTAACATATTTGTAATCGTACAATTTAAATTTTTAGATCACCAAATAGGATTTTTTTTCAAATGGAATTTGTTTGCAAAGTTCATCTCAGTTTACTGATTGTCTATGGTTTTAAAAACAATTTTAAAGCATGAAATATTTTTTTAATTCATTTATATCGCGCGGATCTCGATTGCGAAAGATTAATCCGTTTGCCCTTAAAAAAAATAAAGAGTTCATCCTTTTCTTACGGCAAATATCCATTAAAAAATTCCCTATGAATAAATAAATAAAATAATATAAATAAAACACAAATTTACCAGACATGTATAACCTCTGAAATTACCAGAATATAAAAGGATGCCATAAGTAGCAAAATCTGGGCAAATAACTCTTAGCATGCGGCTAATAAGAAAATATCGCTTTTGATAAACTTAAAAAATTTATTTGATTGTATAATTCGTATTTTGCATATGAAAAATGCTTTTTTAATGTAAGTAGGCATTCTAAAAAATTTATTGCATACAAAAAATTTATTAGTTTTCAATTTAAAAAAAAAATGATTTTCGCCTATATTCTTTAACCCGGGAAACCCGGGTAGGATCTCCTAGTTTTGTTAATTGTAAAACAGCCATATCTTCACCATAAAAAAATATTGAAAATTCATATGAATAAATAAAACAAATTTGAACTATTAAATTTTTTTTTTCAAGTAAAATTTTGAAATTTTGTTTAAGCACAAAATGCCACATTATTTATAGCGTTGCCAATCTGTAAATTTTCTCTCCACTTTGGGGATTTTTTTAACCTCGTGCGCAATGTCATGATTTTTCGGGAAAAACTCGGGAATTTTTTTGCTGTTTCAGGCTAAAGCCTACTTTCAACCCTCTGGCAACACTGGATCTTGATATGTCACATTATCAACTATCAATCATCCAAGCTCGTCATCCCGAAGCTCGTCAATTACAGTTTACACGTGCTTTAAATTCTAATTTATTGTTTATCGAAATCTGATATATGTTACCATTTCTTAATTCGTGTTAATTTCAAGAAGAAAGTAATCGATCAGAATAAAATTGCACGTTTGTTGTTGCTTAATTTTTATTTAGACTTTAGATCTAGGCTTTATTTTTATTATTATTACTTATTTAATTATTTATTTATTTGGATAATAGAGAATTATTTCTAAAAAAAATCACCCGAGAAAATTGTTTAATTTATATTAGTTATATATATTTTATAAAAGAAAATATAAAATTTATAATTTACCTTTTTGAACAGAAACGGAGTTGGGGACATTTTCTGAAATAAATCACAGACTTGGGGGAAATTTCAGAACATTTGGGGAAACTGACATTCAGCTATTTAGAGACACAGCTTTATAATACAAATTCCTGAGATTCCACAACGTATAAAACTGCCAAATCTTGAAAGACATTTTGCTTTTTTTTAATTTTTTTTTTCTTTTCTGCAATTCGACTGCTAAACTTTCAAAATTTATTCTTGATTTTATAAATGTAATAACATGTCGTTTTTAGTATAAATGTAAATTTTTCAAACTCTCAAATCTGCATATACTTTGATAATCTAAGTTTTGCCAGGAGTGATTCCTTTAATTGACATAAAAAAAAAAAAAAATCTTTGTGTGATTGCGAAATGAAACTTATAATTAAACCTTCGAAGCATGTTTTTAATCGGTATATAAAT
The DNA here is from genome assembly GCA_963932465.1 of Maratus speciosus. Classification (NCBI taxonomy): domain Eukaryota; kingdom Metazoa; phylum Arthropoda; class Arachnida; order Araneae; family Salticidae; genus Maratus; species Maratus speciosus. The sequence goes on along the minus strand of OZ010791.1, from coordinate 602,516,756 downwards.
CAGATAAAGGTGTCACATCTAACAAGGAGAGGGCCAACCTTGTTAATCACAGATTTTGATTATTTTAATATTTGTTTTACGGTAGAGGCCCCTTAGTGTCAGGTTAAACGGATTTTATCCAACGCTCCCTGGTTCTTGAGAAACCGGGGGGTCTAATACAACAAAACACAACTTAACATACAACAAAACACAACTTAAATATTTACATTGCAACCGCAATGACAGGTTAGTCGTAGCTCAGTTGGTACGGCGTTCGCTGACTGTTCTGCGGGCCCGGGTTCGAAACCCGAACGTGCTACATTTCTTTTTCTCATTTTTTGTTTTATAAATATACTTGTAATTATAATTTAATAATTTCAATTACAAATTTTAATACCATACGTTTAATTATAATGTTAACAAACTTAAATTTACAATTTTGTATTTTTAAACTATTATTTCTCATCCTTTAACCCCTTGGGGACGAGCGACACGTATACATGCCGGAAATAGGCCTAAGAATCCTCGTTTATCCTCAACAGTAAAATTTTACTGTAAAATTTGCCTTATTTAATCCGAGCATTTTCTCGATTTGAATAGGCACAAACTTCTGTTTTTTAAAACCGGTAGCAAAGTAATAAACATTTCGTAAAAGGCTGCCGTCGCGAAGGGGTTAAAGAGCTTTAACCCCTTAATTCTCGCTCCCGTCATATTCTCGGGCTGTATCTTTTACTCAAATTGTTTGATTCCCACCAGTTTTATAAAATAGTGAAATTGAGTATATTTTGGTATCGTTTTTACTGTCATTAAATAAGGTGAATATTTCTTTTTCATAAAAGTGGTGCCAATAAGCAATTTGAATTATTCAACCGTAATTTAATTCGAGCGTTAAGGGGTTAAAAAGAAATTGGATCTGTTATTGAATGATAAAAATTGCAAAATCGTGACAAAATCTGTTGTGGTGCCATCTAGTTATGATAAAATAAAAGAATATTCAAATAAAATAAAAATTAAAGCAGAAAGAAGATAAAGGTGAAAGCAAAATAATTGAAAGCGCAAGCATACGTATTACAAATTTAAAAATCTTTAATAAGCAAAAAATCGATTGTAATTTAATTCTGATGCTAATTTTTAATATAATTATGCTTGTTACTTTAAAAACAGAATAATAGTATTATCGCATTGACTTCCTTTGTTAAAGCAATGCGTAAATGATGTTTCTTTAAAATCAGGAATTGACACAATTGCTCAATATCATTGCATCGATAGAGAATATATGAAATACATTTTAAAAGTGATTTTTTAAAAAAATAACAGTTTTATACAACTATTTAGTTAAAAGTAAAAATTTAAATAGTTTAAAATTATAATTGATATACAATATTATAAATTTTAATTGACAATGAGATTATTAATTATACTTACAAGTATATTTATAAATCAAAAAATGAGAAAAACAAATGTAGCGGATTCAGGTATCGAACCCGGGGCAGCGGATCAGCCGGCAAACGCCATACCAACTGAGCTACGACCAACCTATCACTGCTGTTGCAAAGTAAGTATTTAAGTTGTGTACTATTATTAGACCCCCGGTTTCTCAAGAACTAAGGAGCGTTGGATAAAATCCGTTGAACCTGACACTAAGGGGTCTCTACCCTACAATATATATTAAAATAATCAAAATCTGTGATTAACAAGGTTGGCCCGTTCCTTGTAAGATTATCAATGTATTGTAAATTGGTACTTTAAATTCATAATAGTTAGAATTTTCCCGAATTAGTTTTTAACAAAATAATACCTTCTGTTCTGAGCGAAATGTTGCATGTGTGTACGTTCATGCCTCCCCAGAACCGAGCTCATTCCACATGCCAATCTAACTAACAGTTCGATAATTGGTCGACAGACAATTCGTATCTTTTAGCTAGCGTAGTTATGCGCATGATTGACTCCATTTTATTATTTTTGCACAGTGCACACAAACTTTTTGCAATAATACTTATGACCTCAGCATTTGTAGAATTCCAGAATTGTATGGAAGAAAAAAATCTTATTTTTGCCTTTCTATAACAATTGCTGAAACTTAAATATAATAAAGATTGATAAAATTAAAATTTTATGATTATTTGAAAAACTATCATTTCTACTGAAGATATACTAATTTTGACATATTACATTAGGCTATTTACATGAGTACTTGTAGTGTAAGTCACATGCTACGATTTTTGGCTACCGGTATTTTAGAACGGAAAATAAGACTCATTTTATGGGAGATATCTCATTAATTGAATAAGGGCAAGCAAACTTTTCGAAAATAACAGTGACCAACAAGCATAGAAGTTATCAGCTATGTGACTTACTTTACAAAAACTCATGGAACTAGCCTTTAACCCCTTAACGCTCGAATTAAATTACGGTTGAATAATTCAAATTGCTTATTGGCACCACTTTTATGAAAAAGAAATATTCACCTTATTTAATGACAGTAAAAACGATACTAAAATATAGCCAATTTCACTATTTTATAAAACTGGTGGGAATCAAACAATTTGAGTAAAAGACACAGCCCGAGATTATGACGGGAGCGAGAATTAAGGGGGTTAGTAGTAAACATATTTTTATCTTCACTTCCTGTGAAATAAATTACCTCTTTAGCGGACGGTGTCCACAAAAAAGGACACCTATTTTTAAGAGTACTGGCACCAAGATTATTTAAAGAAAATTTTTGTTTTATAAAGAACTCGTTATTAGGGTAGTTTTCTTTTTCCAATACATTCATTTATAAATTCTGGTGTCAGTTCATAATTTCATCATTTTACAAATAGAATTACTCCACTCCGGAAAGGGTTAACCCATTTTCTACTGACGGTACTTATAAGTACCACTCACTTTAAACTTTCATTCCATATTGAATATTACGAATATTCTAATGGAACTCTTCAAAAACACTGTTTAAACTCCACTTTATCAGGTTACACGGCAGCAGTAGTTCTAGGTTTGTTATTTTAGCGAGGAAGGAGGCTACCTTTGAAACAGTCGATGTGCTTTGTGCCGACACTTTGTACACAATGTCACGCTTTTTTTTAATTGCTGCAAACACAGTAAAAGGATATAAGATAAGTGTTGGATTTTTTTTAGTGTGCTCATTATGATATTAGAATGACAGGCTAATTCGAGAACGTTTGAAACCAAATCTCTTCTAGTCGCTTCACGGTTTCTTCGAGCCAGAAAACTGTCTTCAGATGCAGTTGTTGCTCTTGGTCTCCCTTAAGAAGGCTGTCTGTCAAAAGATCCAGTGCTTAAAAAGCGTCTAGAAACTATTTATATGACACTTTGAGGGACATTCAAATCTTGGGCAAACTCCATTTGTGTTTAACCTCCCTCGATTCTACCAATTATTCGCCACTTTTGACCTTCACTTAAATGATGCCTTTGAGATGCCTTTGATGCCTTTTTCTAATGAATACTGGTCACTCTCAGACATCACATTAACTTTAAACAACATTAGATAACAGAATTCCCACATACGCCCATTGCGCACCAAATTGTCAATCACCGATTTTGCGTACTTCCAACTCTAACGTATGCGCGGAAGTGCAATTTTGTATTCAACAGCCTTTAATTAACATAAATAATTTCAGCATCGAGCTTTGGTTGCAACATAAACTTAGTGAGCATATTTTTTCCCATTGTCCTTTAATTTTGATGACCAGTGTAATTCCTGATAATTACGCTCTTTCTTGCGGTAGAACGTTCTTTACATTTCCAACGTTAGTCTAAATGTGCATAATACGTGGAGGTTGTGCAGTCTTAAGTGTAGTCAATAAAATCATTTCTCTGAGTAATTTGCTTGCTCCTTACGAACTTTCAGGCAATCACAATCAACTCTGTTTGTTATATTCCAGTTCAATTCAATAAATATGAGAGAGAGGTGGTCATTACATACAGTGTCTGAATAAGCGACAGTGCCGCGCCGCCGTATGAAGCAAAACTTGAATTCGAGCACCGTCTTACAGCAGAAACCACGAATATTTTTGCCGGCGTGAACGTGTTAACAGAATTTTATTGAACATTTATAACAGTTTATGGGGTTCGGAAAAATGTAAATTCCTCAAAAATTGAAGACTATCTTGGAAGTGGGAAACCTTTAATTAATTAGAATACAGTAGAACCCCACTAATATAAAATTCCGGTTACTGGGAATTGGTTTTATTTTTGAAAATTTTGCGTGACTGCATGTCGCATTACAAAATTTTCAGGAATACTATAGGGATGAATATCGGGAAATACGTGTAGATGTTAGAATTTAAAAAATCATAGCCGCAAAGCATGTTTTTTTATTCTTTAAACAGCTTGAATAGAATAAAAAAATACTGAATAATGTAAAAGTACAACATATGTACGGGAATATAAAATGAAAACGTGCACTGTAGGCCCACTTCCAGAAGCCATCATTAAAAAATCTCATTTATCAGTTATTACAGTCTCGACTATTTGTTTGTCAGACACTATAAAATTCTTTTGTGAAAATGTAAAAAGTATTTTACACAGATGATAAAAAGTTAATTTTTCCTTTCAATAGCTTGATTTCGCAAATTATCTACAGAAATGTTTTTTCTCAAGCCCTCGTCGACAGGTGTCTGAGATATTTATATTTTCCCGAGTTTGAACCGATTGTAATAAGTTGTTACGTAATTTCTCATTCTGAAGTTCCATTGGATCATTATATACATCAGGGGTGATTAAACAACGACTACTATTTTTTTCCGAATGTCGTGCCGGATTACCCAGCATGCCGGACCTTAGGGTGTTGGATTAGATGATTTTCACTGCACTAATGAGTACTTATAACTTACACTTTTTCTTAACACGGATCTTTTCCTTTTCTATTTTTATCGCAATTTCGGGTAATCCGCATTTTTTGTATTCCAAACAGGCACCGGTCACTATTAGTTCTGATTAGCGCGGTTCAAGTTCAACTGTAGTTTTCAGAAGAATTTTGCTAAAAAAAATTATTACTGAAATGTTCTGTTAAAAAAGTTGAATCTGAAACTAAAACATATTTATAAATCTTAAAAAGGATTACACAAATTCTTTTCCTGGGAATATTAAAAATCGTGTTTCTAATAAATTTCTTATTATTTTATTCATAAGGTAAAATTTACATTGAGCAATTTTCCAAAATAATAAATTATTCTCATGAAACAAAAAGTCCTTGTAAAACTTACGCAAGTTAGTGCAAGATTCTAAAAAGTTTTCTCCAAAATAGTTTTAAATTATGGTACTAAAAGCTACAAAAATAATAACGAAAAAAAAAAGCATAGAAATTAAAAGAATATGAGATTGAGTAGAAAAAAATAAATTGAAAAAAAAAAGGGGGGCTGAAAAGTTTTGAAAAAACAAAATAAAACGTTGGTTTCGAAATAAAGCTGTAGTACGTTAATTTAGTCATGATTAAATTTTAACCCTCTCGCTGCATAATTGTTTTACCAAAATCGCTTCAAAAATTGCGTATTTAACTTCTTCGCGACGAGCGTCTTTTAACCCCTTGGGGACGAGCGACGCGTATACGTGCCGGAAATAGGCCTAAGGATCCTCGTTTATCCTCACCAGTAACATTTTACTGTAAAATTTGCCTTATTTAATCCGAGCATTTTCCCGATTTGAGTAGGCACAAACTTCTGTTTTTTAAAACCGGTAGCAAAGTAATAAACATTTCGTAAAAGGCTCCCGTCGCGAAGGGGTAAAGAATTTTTATTCTTTTGCCACTGGTTTTTCAAAACAAAAATTTTCGTCTGATTTAATCGGGAAAATGCTCCGATTGCATAAGGCAAAATTTACGATAAAAAATAATTGGTGGGAATGATCAAGGAGGGTTAATTAGATGGAAAATGCATCTCCGATAAAATCTCGGGTTGCGCAAATTTTGCTACTTTTGCGTTGCCCGAGAAACACTCGGGTTGCGCAGTGAGAGGTTTAATAAGTAGAAATGACAGCTCTTGTTTGTATAGGGATATAATGTTACAAATAAAACAATATGTTAGTATAATATATTAGCGGAATTTTCTGTCCGATAATATTATTTCACGCCTACTTTTTTAAAATTCAGATTTCTTCATTTACACCACTTTTTTGAAATAGTAAATTTCTCAGAGTTTTCACATTTTACATTAAGGTGGAAACAATGGAAATTTTATCATTTAAAAAAAAAAAAAAAAAAAAAAAAAAAAAAACATAATTAAAGTATCTGAATTACAAAAAAAGTTACGCTTACCAAAAATAAGATCTATCTTAGATTTCATTGTATTTTAAAGTTACACTTACACTTTCAATATTTAGTAGGATAATACTTGTTTTTTATTGCAGCTACACAGTGTCTTTTCATTGAGAGAACTAGTGTTTGGAGTTCATGCTTTTCAATCAGATGGTGCCAAGAATACTTTATAGCTTCAATGAGTTGCGTTTTATTAGATGGACGCTTTTTTGTGTGTGTGTGTGTGTGTGCAAGGATTTTCAAACGTCGCTACAATTTTTCTATAGGATTCAGATCAGGGATATTTCCTGGCCAGGGTAGTAATTGTATGCTTTTATTTTTAAACCATTCTTTGCATATTTTTGCTGTATGGCATGGAGATGACTCTTTCTGAAAGATAAATGGTGCTTTATTGGGGAAGAGATCCCTGGTGGGAGGTATCAATATGGTTCCAGGACAGTTTCGGTGTTTTTTTTTTTTTTTTTTGTTTTTTTTTTGCATTCAGAATGCTATCAATCACTTGAATGCGGTCCACACCATCTGCAGACATATAGGCACAAATCATGACATTTGTTGGGTTCTTTATAGTTGCGTCAATGCAATCAGTATGCAGCTCTTCCCCTATTCTACGTTTCTCATGACTACCAAAGAGCGATATTTTACTCTCATAGTTCCAGATTATTTCCTTCCACTGATTTTCTGACCAATTAATATGCGTTCTTTTGCCCACTGAACTCGTTTCTTGCGCTGTTGAATATTTAAAAATGTTTTTTTTTTCTTCTCAGAATCCTACCATTCAGTCCAGAACCTGCTAATCTTCTCCTTATTGTTCTTGAACTAACTGAAATACCAATAGCATTCAATACACATCTAACAGCATCTGATGAAATTCTTCGATTTTTGAGGAATATTCTTTTTAATTTTTCATCGTCAGAAGCACTTGTGCATTTTTTTCGACATGATCTTGCCTTATTTATCACTGATTTCGTTTTTTCATACCGTAAGCACAACTTTCGTACGCCAGATAAAGCGACTGATCCACCAACCTGTTTTGCAATTTCAGTATAAGAGGTACCATTTTCTCTCAATATGACAATTCTGCTTCTTTTTGTAGATGTGCAATCAGTTCTTGTTGTTGATGACATTGTTTTAAATTGTTTGCATTAACCCATTAACGACGAGCCTCCTTTACATTTCTTTTAATTCTTCGACACCAGTTTTTGCGGCTTTGTAATTTTGAATTATTTAATCGCTCAAAATTTGAGATTAGATAATATGAAAATTTCTAAACTAAAATACTGGTATTCAAATTAAAAAAATTTGTTCGTCTTGCATGGCAAGTTTTCTTGCCAACCGGCTTTAATGAGTTAAGAAAAATAGAATTATATACAAAAAAAAAAAAAAAAAAAACATATTTATATTTAGTCATGCTAGTATTCACCCTTCTGCAAAATTCATTTCAGCAAAATACCCCTTTTACAAATCAAAACATACTACAGTTTAGTTTCTGACATTTGATTGGTTCTCAGAACAGTCATTGTCATTGGCTAGGAAGCTTTTATTACAATACACTTCAGCATTCATGACTGATTGTGTTTGTATTTTAAACTAAAGTATAACCCTTTTTTTAATGCAGATATTTTATTTCTGTTTTTTTTATTAAAGTTAGAATTAAATTAGTTAAAATAATAAAACTTTGTAAAAAATCACCATAAAATTAAAACAAAACACAGGACGCGTTTCGAGCTAAAAACATAACAGCTCGTCATCAGCTAATGATCATCATCTCGTCATCGTACAACGTCTCATCTCGTCATCATCATCTCGTCATCGACAAACATAAGCTCGTCATCGTCTAGCTGATGACGAGCTGTTATGCTTTTAGCTCGAAACGCGTCCTGTGTTTTGTTTTAATTTTATGGTGATTTTTTACAAAGTTTTATTATTTTAACTACTTCATATCGCCAGTTTTCGGTGCTGTTTCGCTGTTAGAATTAAATTGCCTTGAATTTAGTGTATAAACATTTGTATTTAAGTGAAAATTAATATATTCTATATGTACACAAAGTTATAAAACATGAAAATTTAAAAAAAAAAAAATGTCTATAATAATTTTGGCCACCACTGTATGTTTTTTCCAATTTTTGTAATATTTATTTATAAAAATATTTATTTTTACATTTTATTCTTTTTTGCGTTGACTCAGAAATTATTGAACGCTTTTCAATAATATTATACCTAAACTGACTAGACATAACTATAAGACAATCATAAAACACCAGTCATCAACTACATTTAATAAAACCCTTGAAACCGAGTTTCAAATACTATAAAAGGTGCTTAAAAACATGAAATATATATTTCGGTCCTTCCTGGACCATTTTCAATTTCTTACTGATTCAGACTTGCTTTCCAATGGACCTCTTTTCGGATCCCCCTTCTTTTTCTTCGCATACTTGTATCTTTTCTTAATCTTCTCTCTCCAACCTTGCTCCACCAGCGCATGTTCCATGCGGTTGATCCCATTGCTCTCTCTCAAAATCTCCACGGCCTCTCAAATTAGGGCTTATGGTTAAAGTTCTCGTAATTTGTTAACTTTTTGCTACACTTAAATTAGATTTCCAGCCTCTCCTCCGCATTGAGCCTTGGAAAAGCTGTTGTTTCTCTTCCTTTCTTTATATCCACCCTGTGCTCTTTTACTCTTTTTTCTATTCTTCGCTTCGTTACTCCAATATAACATTTTTCATCACCACTTTCATTTTTTAGGTAAATTCTGTATATGCCCGAAGTTTTCATATCATCTATTCGGTCTTTTTCGTTTCTTAATCCCTGAAAGATATTCCTATTGGGCTTTATTCGTATATTGATCTAATATTCCATAGCTTCTTTTTTAAGCACATTAGCTGCTCCTTTATCATAGGGTACAGCTCTTGTAAAATGTCTTCTTGCATTTTTCGTGGGGGTTATGATCGATAGTTTTTTAATAAAACTTTTGTACAACTTGTCCACTATATAGGTTTTAAAACCAGCTGTTTTTATTATGGTCTTTATTGTCCTAATCTCTTCTCTTAATAATTCTTTATTGGAACAAATTTCTATAGCTCGATTGGCATAGGCTCTTAGGGCGGCCCATTTGTAACTTTTTGGTGTTTTACATTTTTCATTAATAAGAATTTTATTCACGAAGCGAAGAATAGAAAAAAGGATAAAAGAGCACAGGGAGGATATAAAGAAAGGAAGAGTAACAACAGCTTTGGCAAGGCTCAGTGTGGAGGAGAGGCTGGAAATCGAATTTGAGCGCACCAAAAAGTTAGCAAATTACGAGAACTTTAACCATGCCCTAAAGAGAGAGGCCGTGGAGATTGTGAGCGAGAACAATGCGATCAACACCATGGAACATGCGCTTCTGGAGCGAGGTTGGAGAGAGATGATTAAGAAAGCATACGAATATCCGAAGAGAGAACCAGCGGAAAGCAAGTCTGAATCAGTAAGAAATTGAAAATGGTTCAAGAAGGACCGAAATATATATTTCATGTTTTTAAGCACCTTTTATAGTATTTGAAACTTGGTTTCAAAGGTTTTATCAAATGTGACTAGATATATTTAAAATTAAAAAATCACAAAATTCGTGAAATAGCATAGAGTTTTAAAGATCAGATTTTAAAAATACCTTTACTACGCTAGGGTTTCTCCTAATGCTCATAAAAGCAGGAAATCTCGAAAAATAATAATAAGAATCATCATTTTGCAGTCATTATCTGCGAAATTCCATTTCCGATGTTTTATGATATATGCAGATTAAGTTTCCTCCCCACCCACTCCCCCCCCCCCAATTTTTTTTATGAGACTTTGAATTTGTGGGAGGAATTTAAAAAAAAAAAATTCGTTGTACTGTAGGTGACAAAGTTTTGAAATTGACCATACGCAAATGTTTGCTTCTAAAGTCCTGTTCAAAAATCAACTAGCAACCTGCAGCTGGAAACCTACGTATTAAAGTATATTTATCTCTGTTATACAACATTTTTATTTACTAAATTTAAGAACATTTACAGAAAATTTACAGAAACTATACCACAAATTTTCCTTTTCATTGTCTGGTGAAGTTATAGCTAAGTCCTAATAGATTACGGGAAAAAATGTTCGTGAGAGACGAATGAAAATTTTCTGGGAAATTCCTTGTTACTGCAGCTGTTTATGGAGAGGCAAATCATCAAATTTATTTTTACTTTCTTCTATCTTCAATAGAAGAAAGTATTGTAATCGAAATTTTTTTCGACTTCCGGTTTTCGACGAATTTACATGTTTTAGGGGTCAGAGATCCCAAAAAACATGTTTATAGAAAATGTCTGTCTGTCCGTGTGTCCGTCTGTCTGTCGCCATTGTACCATCAAGAAGTGTATGAAGTTATGCATAGAATTGAACCAAATTTTTTATTTTAAGTTTTTGGCTATGGCAAGCAGATCCTCCCTGAATTTGGAAAAAAATCGCCGGTAGGGGGCGCTGTAATAGCTATTTTTGTGCGATTTTGAATATTGTACCATCCAAAAGTATAGGAAATTATGTATAGAATTGAACCAAATTTTTATTTTAAGTTTTTGAATATGGCAGGTAGGTCCTCCCTGAATTTGGAAAAAAATTGCTGGTAGGGGGCGCTGTAACAGCGATTTTTGTGCGATTTGGAATATTGTACCATCCAGAAGTATATGAAGTTATGCATAGAATTGAACCAAATTTTTATTTTAAGTTTTTGGATATAGCAGGTAGGTCCTCCCTGAAATTGGAAAAAATTCTCCGGTAGGGGGCGCTGTAACAGTGATTTTTGTGCGATTTGGAATATTGTACCATCCAAAAGTGTATGAAGTTACGCATAGAATTGAACCAAATTTTTATTTTAAGTTGATGGCTATGACAAGCAGGTCCTCCCTGAATTTGGAAAAAATTCGCCACTAGGTGGCGCTGTAATAGCGATTTTGCATATTGTACCATCGAAAAGTGTATGAAGTTATGCATAGAATTGAACCAAATTTTATTTTAAGTTCTTGGCTATGGCAAGCAGGTCCTTCCTTAATTTGGAAAAATTTCGCCGGTAGGGGGCGCTTTAATAGCGATTTTTGCGCCATTTTGAATATTGTACCATCGAAAAGTGTATGAAGTTATGCATAGATTTGAGCCAATTTTTTTGTGTTTCTTTTTGGTCATGGCATGAACGTCCTCCCTGAATTTGGAAAAATTCCGCTGAAAGGGGGCGCTATAATTACGATGTCTGTAACATTTTCTTTATTGTACAACCGAAAAGTGTATAAAATTATGCATACAATCGAACCAAATTTTTTGTGCATGTTTTTGGCTTTGACCAACAGGTTCTCCTTGAATTTGGAAATATCGCGCGGTAAAGGGGCTGTGTGATAGCGATTTTTGTATACTTTTCTTGATTTTTCGTAGTTCTATTGTCCATCGGCGGCTCGTGCAAAGGCGGGAACTCACTTCCTGCTAAGCCGGCTATTCGCAAACATCTGATAAGAACAGAATAAGGAAAAACTAGTTTTTTGAACAAATATCATGATATAGATTAACTCGTTTTTAGTTCATTTAATTGACTGAAGCAGGAATTTAAGATGAAAATCAAAGTTGGTATAGTAATGAACTAATAATATTGAAGTATTAACATGTGTAACTAGTTTTTGAAACATTAAGATGTATAAGATAGAAGAAAGTTTTGGGATTGGCATATCCAACTAGTTTATTTTATTTTTTTATTTCCAATTGAACGGATATCGGTGAATATATAAGCGAAAAGAAATTTAGAAATTTATGAAAGTTCTAATTAAACTTTTTAAAAGTGCGATTCTAAGTATTTAAAAAGATGTATGGAAGTTCTTTTGTTCAAAAGTTCTTATATCTGCTACCAGAGGTCTCAGAATAATCACGCGGACAGACAAAAAGAAAACCAAATATATATTTTTACTGTACATATAATACTGTTAGTTAAGTGTCATATTAAGTTTGGCAGCTTACACAGATGTACAACATGACAGTAAAGACAGTTATTGCGTAGAAAAGACGATTTTGAACTTTGTAACTATTATTATACTAGCAAAAGCCATGCTTTGTTTGGATTCCCGAAGCATTATTTGATAATTTAAATATTTGAAAGTAACATTATTTTTTTTACATTATTCTTGCATTTTTATTAAGCAAAAACGTTATTTTATGTTTTGGCGCATTTTAATTTTAGAAATATAAATTCAGCCAAATAACTAAGAATTTCCTCGGAATCTTTTATTTATGATATAAGACTAGTATAAATAAAAATATTTTCGAAGTAAAATTTTACAAAATATTTAGATAACAAATTTAACAATTAGTTTTAACAATTCTTTTGTTGCCAATATACAAAAAGAAAAAAATCATAATATAATTCTTTTAAAATGCGTAAGTATCGTCTGCGTAATTGATTTCACATAATAAGAATAATTTGTGTATTTGAATTCTTAACACTGAAAATAATTCATTTAATATAATTTTAATTCTTTAAAACTGTGCTATAATTTTCATAAAAAAGGGATTTTAAAAATTTCATAAAAGAAATCGTAACTCCATGATTTATTTATTTTTCCTGAAAATATAAGTGTTTCATGTTAGGTAGTTTCGTAAGAAATACTACCTATTGCAGTCGTTACCATGGTGCGACTTTTAAAAAATTCCTTCATAACTTTTCATTATATGACCCTAGGAACCCAAAACCACCCCCACTTAAAAAGTTTATATATATATATATATATATATATATATGTACTAAATTGTGTCCGCACGATAAAAGTCGCAATTATGCACGGATCGTTTTTAAACTCGCCAAACACTTTGAGATGGCTAATATCTCGGCGGGGATTGAAAATGGGCAAAATCGGCCCAAGGGAATGGAAATGGGGGGTGGGGGTGTTAAAAATTTTGAATACCGTCTTAACAAGATTCTGATAAAACCAGCTCTTACACAACAATGACAGGAAAAAATAAATATTTTTCGTTATAGCAGTTGCCAACAATTAAAAGAAAAACAATAAAATTTTAAACACAACAATTGCTTTTCTTTTGCAAGAATTTCACGTGAAAAATGAATTAAATAAATAGTTTGACGAACTGAAAACAAATTGAATATTACGTCATAAATTTTCTAGAGCAAGATTTCAGCATGGAAACACAAAATGAAATAAATAGTTTGACGAATTAAAAAATATATATATTGCGTCATATTTGAAATATAATGGACCTCAGCAGGTGAATATGTAACGTCATGTGATTTGAAGAAACGTATTAAAACATGATAAAAACCCGACTATGGAAATATTAACATATTTTAACACTTTGATGTTCTCTGAATTTGTTTTAGCCATTTTAAACCTTTCCCATATACATGCGTGTGTGTATTCGTGTATATTAGAATTTTCACAAAATGTTTAGCTCTATAGAGTTCATTCTTAGTGAAGGAACTGGGTTTATCTCTAATCTTGATTTAAGTTTTGTTGGAGAACTTAGTACTTAACATCGAAATCTACCTCCGCCTATAGGCCAGAGCCGGCAGGGATTTTTTTATTTGGAAAGATGCATCCGTAAAGAAAAATCATTTAAAATAAATCAATTAAATTAATAATTTTTTAAGGTTATTCTGTAAAAAAAAAATAATATTGTGCAAATCTACTGATCATAATTTATTTTTATGTTTAATTTCCAGTTAAAATACCGAACAGTAATTTTGTAAAGTGTACGACAAAATGTAATTTGTGTAGCCTATTAGAGGATTCGCTTCGCTCATCCTAATTACTGTAGTTTCCTTCTATGACGTGCAAACTAACCTTCATTTTTTATATTGAAAAAAAAAATACTTTAAATCAGGAAATATATTTAATTAAATGCGTTTTCCCTCTGCATAATAGCCTTTTGAAGTCTACTTAATTTCATTTACTAAATGAATTTCTGGTTTGAAGTATGATTTTTTAATTATAAAAATATTAAAAATTATTAGTAATCTTATATGCAGAGTATGATAGCTTTGAGTCGATTGATAATTAAATTAAGTACACATTAATAAGAAAGAAAGGAACGCATTATTTAGAAAAGAAACTTACGAAATGAATTTTAATAACATCAATATGGATAACAGAACAGCCATTTTTTCTATATTACATTTTCTATCAGATACAACGAGTTTAGTTGTCTGTTACTAATGAACAACTCATCAATGCATAATGTCATAAGTTCACGTGAAACAAAATATGAATTAACATAAAACAAAAACTATATTTTAACACTTTCCCTTGTTAATTACATATTTAGTCTTTCGTGAACTTATGACATTATGCATTGATGAGCTGTTCATTAGTAAAGACAACTAAACTCGTTGTATCTTATCAAAAATGTAATAGAAGTAATGGTTGTTCTTTTATCCTTATTCATGTTATTAAAATTCATTTCGTAAGTTTCTTTTCTAAATAATGCGTTCCTTTCTTTCTTATTAATGTGTACTTAATTTAATTATCAATCGACTCAAAGCTATCATATTCTGCATATAAGAATACTAATAATTTTTAATAAAAAAATCTAGGGTTTCACATGTATGAAGGCTTTGACAATTTCCATTTTTTATTGACTTGAGAATTTTACATATTTATGAAATGAGATTAAATATGTTGGATTATGTAAACAAAACTTATCACAGTTCTTAAATAAATTTTAAATTCTACATTTTTTAAGTCGACACATGCTTCCTGTCGTCTCTTACGAAAAGAGTCATCTATAATACACTTGCACAATATACTAATGGCAGTGGTTTGTGGTTTTTTAGAATAAAATACATGCGACAATATATTGCTCCGCATCCAAAAAGGGAAGCATTAGAAATATTCAAAACATGACATCAATCAGAGAGACATCTCTTGGGTCAAATCAAGCACATGTGCATTCGAAAAATCACGTCCAATAAACAAACGCAAATATATCTCGGAAAGAACTGATCTATTTTTCTGCCATCGGAGAGAAAAAGAAAAGTTCTAAAATGAAAGGTAGGCACCTTTAAGAAATAAATAGAACATTTATCATACGATTTTAAAAAGAAAAACTTGATCCCTTTTCCGTTTTTACGCAAAAGGAAAAGTTTCTTATTTTTTCATTGCGCAACACTTTTAAGCATTCTTTAGAGAATAATTCCTGTATTCTTTATTTTACCAAAATTCCACATAATTGTCTTTTTTCAGCAATTAAAAATAAAATGACTGAAAGATGAAGTACCGCAAATTTTAGATTATAAGAGGCGACTATCTGTTTCAAACCAGAAATTTCTTTTAGTAAATGAAGAAAAAATGTACCAAATAATAACGTGTTGCAATTTCTATGCTAATAAAAGCAAATTTCGCTCTGTGTGTCTGGGTGCGATAGTTTGGAAGATATGCTGCATGCAGAAGGCTGAAAATTTGTTTGGGGGGGTAGTAAAAGGCCTCTTCTTGTAAACCCGAAACTCTCAGAATTGTAAGTTTCTGATAATTAGCTGAGTTATTATTCAAAGTCGCAATGCACTGTCATAAAAAAATCAACTGTTTCATTTCGAGAATGGAGTTATGAATAAATGGGAGGGGACATAAAGTGTACTGTCTACCAGTTGCGAGTGAAGTAACTGAGGAGGTTGTTACAAGATGGCAGCCGATTTTTTTAAAATCGGATAAACAGTTGCCGATAACCGCCGAAGCAAACTCTCACCAGTAAATTTTGAATAGAAAATTTTGCATTATTTTAGCAGCTGTTTCAAAGAAAAAAAATCCTGTCACAAATATGGTTAAAATTAAATGAGAAATCGATCCTTCCCTGATGACGACTGATGGTTCAGTTGAAAGCGCTCGGATTTTAAAAATCATATGACTCCAATGTGTCAACATCTGCATTGTTTTTAAAATGTTTTAACATTTGTATTTTAGCACCTATTAAGTAAAGATATATTGTGAATTTGATATTCATATTTCGCATTTATTTTATTAAGGTGAATCTGTCGTTCTTTGAAATACAATTTTTCTATATTTATTTAATTTGATGGTTAAAATTCCCACTTGTTTTTACTGGTGGCAATTTTCCTAGGTATTATAATCATTTTCGCTGACACTGACACGAGATTATCTAGGTTGGCATAATATGGCGAAAATGCACGCCCTGACTACCTTCGAAGTATTCATCCACCACTAAAAACCAATAGCTGTTTTTATCATTATTTACAACTGAAATTTTGCGTTAAAAGAAGTATAAATAAGAAGATAAATTTCTATTTAAAGTTACTAGTGGAAGTTTGAAAGGTCGATAATCAACACCTGCGAAAAGCGGTTACAGTTGAGGCTTCATTATTTTAAGGGCATGTCAGTTTTTCTTTATTAACCCCTTGGGGACGAGCGACACGTATACGTGCCGCATGAAGCGCTCGAAATCCTTGTTTTTCATCACCGGTAAAATTTTACTGTAAAATTTGCCTTATTTAATCAGCGTATTTTCTCGATTCAAGAAGACACAAATTTCTGTTTTTAAAAAACGGTGACAAAAGATTAAAAATTTCGTAAAATGCTCCCGTCCCGAAGGGGTTAATAGTTCCATGCTTTTGAGACGTCGAAAGCGCTCACGCATGCCCAAAACCCGATTTATACAGCGGAACTAACAAGGAGAGGACCAACCTTGGTAATCAAAGGTTTTGATTATCTACTATCTATATTGTAAAGGGCAAACATATCTGTGCGTAACGCATACGTCATTCTGTGAATGGCAACACTTTGAAAGGGCATAGCCGGATAAGCATTGGAAACATGCCTTTCAATCAAATTTACTAATTTTTTACCCAGATGTGACTACATACCTGACATTGTATTTCCCCTAATATCACCCTATAAATATTGATATTTAATGACATAAAAATGTGTTTTCGATTTTTTAAAAAACGGTTTTTCTCAAAAACTGTTACGCGGAATTTCATGCCATTTACTGAGGATATATAGATGCCAAAGATGCATAACTGGTAATTTTTGTATAATTTTCTGTTTATAAAAACTGTGTGAAATAGCGAAATAAAAATTTAAAAGAATAAAAATGATATCGTATGGTTATCCGAAAATTACCATTTCCTTGTAAAAAATTCTCCATATGTGCCCGTATGTTCCATATAAATGCTGAAAGTTTGCGTTGGGTACTACATATAAATATTTACAAAAATGTATATTTAATGTATGTAATGTATAATGTAAATGTAATGTATAATGTAAATGTAATGTATAATGTAATGTATATATGTAATAAATGTAATGTATAAATGTAATGTAAATGTAATGTATAACGTTATTTGGGGCGGAGCTACATAACTTCACCATTCGAAGAATTTTTGGAACAAAGTCAGCAAACAATATGTCAATGGATGTATTTTAGATTCCATTTAGCATATAAGCTATGTTTTTCAACATCATGTTCATTTTGAAATCGACAGTGTTGAGAATGTTACTAATGTGTTCATTAAAATTTAAAATACAGCAATTCTGTAACTGTTTATTCCAAAAATTCTTCGGGTGTGGAAATTGAGTAGCTCCGCCCAAAATAACGCCTTAAAATGAATTTCCATAATTTTAATATACATTTTTGTAAATATTTATATGTAGTGCCCAACGCAAACTTTCGGCATTTATATAGAATATACAGGCTCATATGGAGAATTTTTTACAAGTAAATGGTAATTTTCGGATAACCATAAGATATGATTTTTATTCTTTTAAATTTTTATTTCGCTATTTCACACAGTTTTTATAAACAGAAAATTATACAAAAATTACCAGTTATGCATCTTTGGTATCTATATATCCTCAATTAATGGCATGAAATTCCATTCAGCAGTTTTTGAGAAAATCCGTTTTTTTTTTAAATCGAAAAAACATTTTTATGTCATTAAATATCAATACTTATAGGGTGATAATTGGGGAAATGTATTGTCAGATATGTAGCTACGTCTGGAGAAAAAATCAGGAAATTTGATTAAAAGGCATGTTTTCAATGCTTATCCGGCTATGCCCTTTGAAATGAAATTTCGCTTTTGCAATTTTTGCTACAGCAAATTTTTAAACTTCTAAACATCCCACATTTTAAATGTTTACACCGTCGTACGCAGAAAAAAATGCACCTTTAAATGCAATTTGTTTGAAAGCTGTATCTCAATTTATTTTTGAGGTATTAATTTTTTTATAGTTTTTAATACCAATTTTCTAATCGTGGCAACTGAAGTACTTCATTTCTATTAAAAGTGGACTAGTTATCTTTATTGATTATATTCTTACTGATGCCATTTTCTCATTACAATTAAAAATATATTTTTACAAATTTGAACAGAAAATGACGTTACGCTTTAAAAAAGACACAAAATCCCTGATGATGCTGTTATATTTCACTATTTTTTCATTTCGCTGATATTGAGTTTGAGTCAATAGGCAAAATATTTCAGCGACGAAAATGAAGTCATATTTAAAAGTAAACGATAATTTTATTTGATAAAAGGAGATATTTATCCTTGAATACGTCTAAAAGTTATAAATTTCTGGAATTTTTACGCGCAGGTACAGAGATTATACTAAGACCTCAAATGACGAGTGGAAATTTTAACATAAAAAGTTGTAATAGTTAACAAACGTGACTTCAAGCTGGAAAATATATTTATTAATAACCTATTGCGCATTAAAATGTTTTTAAATGGTTAATATGGATGTGAAACGTGGAAAATTACTTGATTTGGTTTAGATGTGAAGGTAGAAAAATTCTATGATTATGTCAAGGTGAAGTCATTTTTGCGGATTTTTCATTCCATAATACCAAGCATCAATTAATAACTTAATAAAAATTACTTATCTTGAATATATTTTACTGATGACGTATTAAGTTTAATTTTTCAATAATTTTAACAGTTGAAGTTTTTGGAAGAAGTATTTTGTTAATCTTAGGTTAAAATATATCTTTGGAGAGTTAAATTAACAAGTGTAAGATGGATTTTTTATTCTAATTATTGTTGTTGATGTATTATAAATTTGATGCAACAGTTCCTTTGTAAACATTTAAAATTTATGGAAAATGACATCATTTCATCTAATCATTATAGATTTAATTTCTATCAATGAAAAATTTAAGTTTACGTTTAAGAGTGATGTTTTATTTAGAGTGGAAACCCTCTTGATCTAATACTTTAATCAAAGCTTATAATTCATGCATGTATTGTATTTTCCCCCGTATTGTGAGAAATCGTATATTTCTGTTACGCGTGACAAAGAAAACATGTATTTTAATTTTAAAAGTTAAAAAAATATATACTTATTGGATTATTTTGAGTAGTTTGATTTGATATCTGTTAAATTCGTGTTTTATTTTATTTTATATTTGTTTTTTTTATTTTCTTTTGCCAATTCGGTTATTGAATATTACACGAAAACAAACAAATTCTGAATTATGTACAATGTTTTGGAATAATTGAGTAAATAATTTGTAATTGGGTTTCAAGCATATTTAAAAAATATTCATGCTTGAAAATTGCTTTAAAATCCGTAAAAAATCTGTTAATCCATAAAAAATTTAGATAAATATTACTGAAACTACTTTTATTTTCTATAAGACGGGTGGAACAATCGAATGTGGGATGTTTATAGGTTAAATTGCAGTAAAAAAGAAATTTATTGTTATGTTAGGTTGTTACCACCGAAAATATGATACCAGCGTTACTCATAGACATGTCTTTTCTTTATACTATTGCATTAAGAGTAAATGGGTTCAACTTTCGTAATCGGGTTGCACGCACCTTTAATCCATGCACGCATCCATGCTTGAAAATTACTTTAAAATCCATTAAAATCAGAAAATTGAGATATGATTTTCAAACAACTTTTATTTGAAAGAACTTTTGTCAATTCGCACAGTAAAAAAATAAATTGTGTTTTGTTTAGAAGTCAGTAAAAGCACAAATTATGGATTACAATTTATGGGCATTGACATAGTGTTTTTACTTTATAATGTGTAATATACTATACAAACGAGAATTTCACTATATGCTGCGCGATTTGGTGGATTTTTTCTTTTTTTTTATCATATTTTTCTCTTGCACCCACCAAAGAAAACGCGTATACTGTTATTAAAGCTCAGGGTTTTACTATGGTTGCGAGACAATAACTCCATGTTTTTTGATTGTCTTTATATGTGGATGGGAATGCAAAAATTTCAGTTATTGTGAATGCCGTATTATTTCGTTTTAATTCATTTTACCTGGAAGGCTTCTTATAATTGACACGGGCGAAGCCGGGTAGTTCTGCTAGTATACATAAAATGCAAACGGAAATTTCGTTCCGAACATCTATATTTCGAGTTCTACTGCATGGATTTTGACGGAACTTACACTGTTAGATAGATATTGTTTCAGAGAAGGTTTTAAGCTATAATACATCGTTCTACGTAGATTTGTTACAGAATTATGATGGAAAGTTCTGTTATTTTGGTGATAAGGTTACCATTTTATTTCTTGGCGAAATTTATCGTTGATGAAAAATTGAAACGGCTCGAAAAATAAAAGAAAAAAACTCTTATTAATTTTATTTAAAATTTAAAAAAAGAAAAAAAAAAGGAAAAGAATAAATTAGTTTTGAAGAGTGATAATATTAAAAAATTAAAATATTTAATTTAAACATGAAAGGGAATGTCCGTAATGCTTAAAAAATTACGCAGTTGAAATATTGCAATTAAAACAGGATTTGGCGATTTATCTTTCTTTTCCGCCAGGTTAAGAAAAATGCATCTGGAAAATTAATAAGATGATATCAAGGAAGTTCTTCATAAGCGCATACTTAGAAATATTAAAAAAAAAAAGGTACAACATTCTTATCATGAGGATATATATATTCATAAAAAAAAAAAAAAAAAAAAAAAAAAAAAATCAGTAGAAACTTGATTTAGTTTTCGTCAAAAAAAAAAAAAAAAAAAAAAAAAAAAAAAAAAATAATAATAATAATAATATTTTTTTTCGATGTAACGCTGGTTGTCGACGCAATAAAATTTGAAATAATACTATGATAAATATTCTTTAAGAAAACTTTTTCAAATCTCAATACGAAGTTAGTATAAGTAAGTTTAACTTAAATAAATACCGTTTTATAAAGTAGTTTTGTCATGCATACCTATGTGTATATAGTGTAAATTAAATATAGTAATTATGCTGTTTAGAACAAAGTTTAAATGGATTAAAATTGTTTCAAACTCAAAATTAAGGTCCGATTCTGAGCATTGGCAGTTTGACTTCGATATTGTTAGTGTCAGGGACAACAAAAGAAAAGTATTCTTGCCATGGAAACAACGACTTAATATCGAAATTTTTAATGATAGCATTCTTAATCAAAATACACTTAAAACTTATCCAGCCGAGGACACCGTATAAAATTAAATAACTACAGCAACACGCAATTTGTATAGATTATATAAGCTTACAGAAAAAATAATAAACTAATTCATTTTTTAAGTTTAAATTCGTTGAGTATTACGCATTTAAATACTTATTTAACAAGTAATTTATAAATGTATTCCAATCTCTTGCATTTGGCCACGAAATGTTTTGGTTCGCCAATTAGCGTGCAGCGTTCGTCTTTTCGCGCCAAATACTCGAAAATATTATATTTTTTTTACATATTTTCTACTTGGATTCTGCCACTACATTTGACTGATCTTTTTTACATATATGAGTAATTTTATTAGCATTTCCTTTTTCAAAATATTTTGAATGTGCCCTTTAAGGAGACCTTCCAAATGAGTGACAATTTTGTTTTTGATTTGTTATTATTTTTTTGTTTACTTTTTTTATTATCTAATCCTTACAGAAAAAAACTAGTAGATTTTACTTTTGTCGCCAAACAA
Organism: Maratus speciosus; assembly: GCA_963932465.1. Lineage (NCBI taxonomy): Eukaryota > Metazoa > Arthropoda > Arachnida > Araneae > Salticidae > Maratus > Maratus speciosus. The sequence continues at coordinate 602,494,591 of OZ010791.1, read as the reverse complement.
TTTGATTTTAATCCAAAAAGGCGTAAACCTGACATCAGCCCAGGGATGTTCACATTATAGGTGATTTTTAAAGCGTAAGACAGCATTTCAGAGCAATTTTTAATAGTCAGATTTAAACTATATAAATAGCAGTTAAAATTATAAAAGTGGAGTTAATACTTACATTTTAGTTAAAAAAGTCTGCACCCGCTCCCTCCCCCCCCCCCCCCCCCCCACACACGCACACACATATTGTAAAATATTTTAAGACATTTAAAATATTTTTCACATACTTTACTATGGAAATATGCTGGTTTGTTTTTTCCAAACTTGCGACTTTTATAACATCGAACGTAGATCAGCGAATATAATCCACTCTTTTTTTTTTTAACACATACGGCCAGTTTTCCTTTTATAAATGTCTACTGCTCCAAATGTTGAGTACTAAAGATAATTCTTAAGAAAATTTATGCAGTTATGCGTTTTTAATACGACAAAGAAAACATTTTACAATAAAAATTGCTTACTGATATAAATTTTCGATAACCTTTATAATTCAACATTCTCTCTTTTTTTTTTTTTTTGGCATATCTTTTCTTCTTTTTTGAATGTTTTTTTAAAGATATTGGATTAATTTTCCGTAATCAGGTTACCCGCTAATTAGCGTACTTACTGTACCATTGGATGTTTCTTTTTATATTTGAAAGAGACTCTGGACAGTGAGCCCGATTGCAGAAGATTACATGAAATTTGTACTTAGCGATTAGTAAATTCATGCTTTTTCATTATTACTGAAATTGGCTTAGATGCCGTATGTTCCCTCCGCCGTTGTTGTTTTGAAATGTTTGGCGATTTTTTGTTGGCGTGTTGACGGTGGTTATGGATATGGCAACCTCGATATGTTGAATGTCGTGTGACGTGTTTTTGTAACGTGTCGTTCTGGCAACCGAGAAGTTAATGTTGGAATATTGTGAATGTATTTTGATATCGTATTGTATAGTTCTGCCTTTTTATTTTTATGTGAAATTTATTGAATGTATTTGTTTAACTATGTTTTCTGTAGTCCGTTTAAACGCTGTTGTTGAAATAATTAAGAAATATGAGGAAATTTTGACAAGAAAAGAAGGTTTGTTTATAGTTTGTGAGTACGTATTGATAAGCCTATTTAGGAAAATGTCGGCGATAATATTTCGAGCTGGATCTTTCAAGAAAGCAGATGTTTGTTAAGGTATGTTGATAATTTTATGTATTTTACTGCTTTTGAGTTTTTTACATTTTGTGTTTGCTAGAAAGCGAGAATTGCTGAATTTTGAGAATTCTATATCGCAAGAAATGCTGAATTCGGCGATGTTTTTTTTTTTTGGAAAATGTGCGCGAAGCGCACATACAACGATTGCTGGTTGCCATTTTAGCGAATTTTGTTTTTTATGTGTATTTTTGCTTTAAAAGTTGATTTAAGTTGATAAAAGTTGATTTTATTGAAATATTTTGAGATTGCTAGAAAGCGAAAACTGCTGAATTTTGAGAATGCTATATCCGAGAAATGCTGAATTCGGCGATGTTTTTTTTTCGGAAAATGTGCGCGAAGTGCACATACAACGATTACTGGTTGCCATTTTAGCGAATTTTGTTTTTTATGTGTATTTTTGCTTTAAAAGTTTTTATATTATGAGATTGCTAGAAAGCGAAAACTGCTGAATTTTGAGAATGCTAGACCTCGAGAAGTGTTGAATGCAGTGAGGTTTTTTTTCGGAAAATGTGCGCGAAGCGCACATACAAGGATTACTGGTTGCCATTTTAGCGAATTTTGTTTATTATTTACAGTTTATTTTCGTTAAGCCAAACATGCGTATAAATCGGTGCTTGGCGACATTTACTACTTGGCGGAAAAAGGGTTTTCACGCCAAGAAAATTCCAAGATGGCAACCGGGGGGAACTTATGACATCTGTTCCCTGAAATTATTATGTTTCATCATGAAGCAAACGAACAAAAGAGGTTTTGTTATTATTTATTCTTTATCTCAAATTATTTTACATAATAAAAAACAATACTTTCAATGGAGGGGAAAAACTTTATTATTCCAATAGTGGCAAATGTAATATTATATGCCGACTTAACATTTTAGCCTACATAGGATAAAACTACCTCAAATTTCGATCATCATAAAGCATATTATCCTGACGCACACCCTAGCAGCTAATCGTAGCAATAAATTAAGAGTTATTTTCATAATCTGGGTTATTTACACAATAGACGGAAGAAACATTTACACTTGATAATGTAAATATCAAGCCTATTTATTTCCTAATTATTATACAAATTTCTCCTTGTTAATAGGCTCTTTACAATAATGCAAAATAAATCTTCAATCCGTATTGACCAAAATGCATATTGGTAAAAATTTTGTTTAACTAACTTTATTTATCATTGTCAGTCCTATTTAAGGTATGGAGATTTGTTGGTAAAATATCTATAATTGAGTCAATAAAAACTGCATTATTTATTGGAACGTAATTTGGCGGGTAAGTTTGTTTTGCAATTACCTCTGGTGCATGTGTAACAATATTGATGCATCACTTTTAATGTTTGTCCCAACCCTCACAATGAGGTCGATCATGGATGATTAGAAATATTTTATTAAATGCATGAAGTTTATTTTTCAGAGTCGTAGAGTTTCTTTCCCGGGTTAACGGTTACATGATTTCAACTGGTCTACAAAATGAAAAGGCAATGAAAATGACATTATTTTATTTTTATTGAAACGATTCAGATTTAAAAACACACATTTTTATGCGTCACTTTTCTGTTAAAAATGAAAGTTAAACACTCCTTTTTGTCTGCATATCATTTAATAAAGTACATGCAATCATCTTAATACATTTTTGACGTTATTTACTCTACTGGAATTTCAAAGAGGGAAAGAGTTGTAATAGAACGGTCAAGATAGGACATTTATTACGAAGTATAATGTATAATTCAGCGAGATTGCATTTAAGCTACCAAAACCAAATATGCTCAAGTTGAGAGACCAAGAGTTCAAGAACAAGCACCCAAAAGTTAACTATTCTAACATTATTTATATTCAATGGTCAATCTCTGTAATCATGTAATGCTATCTAATTTAATAGTGTCAGATTAGAGAACATTTTAATTCCTGTTGTCATAAAGGCTTCATTTCCCTACTAAAATGCACTGTAAATAATCAACTGAATGTATTGCTTCTTAATAGCTCAAAATTTCTTCAATTCAGTGGAAATATAATATCGCAACGACGTTCGCATCGTTTTCAGCATTGTGGAAGGATATCCCAGGTGAAGGTCCACATTGTTTTAAAATACAAGGTCAAATTCACATTTTGTTTGGCTCAAGGTTCGTTTGGAAAATCGACCAGCGTAGCGGGCGTATCCTGCTAGTTTTATTGTAGCTATTTATTGTATGCTAGTTATGTTGTAGGTTAGAGACTCCTTAGTTTCATGTTCAACGGATTTTATACAACGCTCTTTAGTTCTTGAGAAACCAGGGGGTCTAACATTAGTACGCAACTTAAATACTTACTTCGTAACCCAAAGGATAGGTTGGTGGTAGCTCAGTTGGTACGCGTTTGCTGGCTAGTCGACGAGTTCGTGTTCGATACCCGAACGCGCTACATTTGTTTTTCTCATTTTTTGTTTTATACATATACTTGTAATTATAATTTAATAATCTCAATTAAAAATTTTAATATCGTACATTAATTATAATGTTAGCAAATTTAAATTTAAACTTATCATTTTGAACTATTATTTCTTATCCTTTACAGAGATTTAACAAGAAATTGGATCCATTATTGAATAATAAGAAATTCCAAAATCGTTACAAAATCTGTTGTGGCGGCATCTAGTTATGATAAAATAAAACATATTCAAATAAAATAAAATTTAAAGCAGAAAAAAGATAAAGGGGAAAACAAAATAATTGAAATCGCAAGCGAATGCATTTCAAAATTAAAAATCTTTAATATGCAAAAAATCGGTTGTAATTTAATTCTGGTGCTAATATTTAATATAATTATGCTTAAGTTAAATAATGCTATAAAAAGTGATAGAATATCTTTATTAAGACTTACGATCGTTTCATAGCACAATCGGCGACATTTTCAAAATCAATCATAATAGAAAATATTTTCACATAACTTAAAAACAATAATATAGTAAACAATGTCACGAGACATGAAGCATAATGAAAAATTGCAACCATAAAATAAAATAAAAAGAAAAATTAAATCAGCTATTTGCGAGCGTGGATTAATTTTCACATAATTTAAAAACAACATGGTAAACAATGTCACGAGACATCAAGCATACTGAAAAACATTGCAAAACATAAAATTAAATTAAATTAACTTGGCTATTTGCGAGTGTGCATTAATTTTTACTATTGTTTCTACAATTACTTAGTATCTCTTTCCAAATTCTGGGTAAATCAAGGGACACAGAATCATTGCAAATATTCTCGTTGCGTAAAAATATTTCTTTTGATTCTCGGACTATGGATGGTAAATAAAATCTTGATGGATAAATTAACTTGCTATTTTTAAATTCAATCTGTAAAGGTTCTTCGCTGCATAATCTGGCCAAAGCTGTGGTTCTTCTATTGTATTTGATGTCTGCTATATGTTCTTTGATTCTAGTTTTAAGTTTTCTGCTTGTCATACCTATATAAAACTGCTTTGTTCCATCTTCTTTGGTGAAAGGTATTTCGTATACTCCTGCTAATTGGTTGGACTCAATTTGATCTATTTTCTTGCATACTATATTTTTTATTTTCATGGATGGTTTTGCGACTAGGAAGATATTGAATTTATTGAGTTTATATTTTAAACGTTCGAAGAAGCCAGGAAAATATTGTAAAGTGGATAACGTGGAATTTTGTGGCTTGAAATTTCTTTTCTTTTTGTTCTTCAAGCTCTTAATTAATTTTTCTATGGTGCTTTCTTTGTATCCATTGTTTCTTGCAATATCATATATTTTATTTATTTCGTTATTTAAATGTTCAGGGGTACAAACTGTGAAATCTCTCTGAATAGAATGTCTAAATGCAGAAACTTTGTATGAAAAAGGTGCTTGCGCATTATTAGGGATAATGGATTGACTGGCTATGGGCTTTCTGTGGAACAAAGCAGTTTTATATAGGTATGACAAGCAGAAAACTTAAAACTAGAATCAAAGAACATATAGCAGACATCAAATACAATAGAAGAACCACAGCTTTGGCCAGATTATGCAGCGAAGAACCTTTACAGATTGAATTTAAAAATAGCAAGTTAATTTATCCATCAAGATTTTATTTACCATCCATAGTCCGAGAATCAATAGAAATATTTTTACGCAACGAGAATATTTGCAATGATTCTGTGTCCCTTGATTTACCCAGAATTTGGAAAGAGATACTAAGTAATTGTATAAACAATAGTAAAAATTAATCCACACTCGCAAATAGCCAAGTTAATTTAATTTTATTTTATGTTTTGCAATGTTTTTCAGTATGCTTGATGTCTCGTGACATTGTTTACCATGTTGTTTTTAAATTATGTGAAAATTAATCCACGCTCGCAAATAGCTAATTTAATTTTTCTTTTTATTTTATTTTATGGTTGCAATATTTACATTATGCTTCATGTCTCGTGACATTGTTTACTATATTATTGTTTTTAAGTTATGTGAAAATATTTTCTATTATGATTGATTTTGAAAATGTCGCCGATTGTGCGATGAAACGATCGTAAGTCTTAATAAAAATATTCTATCACTTTTTATAGCATTATTTAACTTAATTTGTTTATAAGTGATTATTATACATGTTTTTATAATTATGCTTGTTACTTTAAAAACAGAGTAATAGTATCATTGTATTGACTTCTCTTGTTAAATCAATGCATAAATATTTCTTTAAAATTACGAATTGACACAATTGTTCAATATCATTGCATAGATAAAGAATATATGAAATACATTTTAAAAGTTATTTTTAAAAAAATTAACAGTTTTACAACTATTTAGTTAAAAGCAAAAAATTAAATAGGTGAAAATTATAATTGATATACAGTATTATAAATTTTAATTGACAATGAGATTATTAGGTTATAATTACAAGTATATTTATAAAACAAAAAATGAGAAAAACAAACGTAGCGCGAATTTTAATTGACAATGAGATTATTAGGTTATAATTACAAGTATATTTATAAAACAAAAAATGAGAAAAACAAACGTAGCGCGTGTGGGTATCGATTTTTTATTTTTAGAATATTTTTTACAGTAATAAATATTTTTCAAGAGATATGGAAATTGCTAAAACCAAGAATAAACTTTGTGAAAACAAATATTTCTGTACCTTGTAACAAAAAGGGCCAATGTCCAAAATTGAGAAATTTCAAGTTAAATGCACGAATGAATTCAGGATGCGATATAAAGTAATTGTTAAAAGGGTCAAAGTCATCCCAATATTTGATAACTGAAAACAAAATATTTTGTCGAGGCCAATATTACTTACAGTTTATGTAAAAATGGACAATTTAAAATGTAAAGAAAAAAACTAAATCAATGTAACATTAGATTGTATTGACAGTGATGGAACAGTGGCGCAGCAATTGAGTGATTGTCACCAATAAATTTTTATAGTATTTTTCGGCTTCAAAAATCTCAGAAATTCTGTACTGAAGTTAAATAAAGAATACTAGTAAAATGTTACGGTGTCAATTGATTATCTTCTGCTTACACTGTTCCATCACTGTAGGGAGAAAAACATTACTGAATTGAAATGTACAACTTTGAAAAATAATAGTACCGAAATCGTAGCAAGATTTTTAAAATTCCTCAAACTTAAATTGGGTTTCCTGCGATTTGAGAAAAATGGACATTGGCACTGTTTGTTCCAAGGTACAGATTTATATTTATCCCTTTAGCAATACAATATTCAGAGTGGCGAGTGGTCAGGAAAAAACACAGTCAAAAAAGAGGAAACTATCAGTATTCCAGAAAATACTAGGAATAACATAAAGGGATTAGAGAAAGCTGATTTCCCTTTAACAAAATTCTGGTATTTAAGACCATTTTTGACTGTGTTTTTCAGAATTGATGCCCGCTGGATCAAGAAAATTATAAAACACTTGTAGTGGTCATAGTCTAGAACAAGTTTTTGTAGAACACTTCCGCGCCACGTCGACGCCAAATTTTGAATAATTATAGAAGTTTACAGTTTCTGGTAAGTGTTTATCACCAGTTTCAAATGTAACTGATGGATGTCGGGAACTTAGAATTAAAATATATTTATTTTTCTTCCCTTGATAAACTCAACGCAATATCATCTTTGGCAAGAATTTGGCTACTGTACAAAGACTTTTTTTTCAGATTTTATGACCTGTGGAATTTTGTTTTTCGTCCGCGATTGACTGTGCCAACAATGCTTGTTTTTAGTGACTTCAGCTTTTCTGCAAGGGGCAGTGAAGTAAAGAAATTATCTGTGGTAATGTTGTAACCTTTGTTAAAGTATGGTTGTATGAAGTATGGACTTTTGTGACATCTACTAGATAAAATGTGCATTACAATTGACAGTGGTCATTTTGACCGTTTCGGCGGTTCTAGGTATACTACTGCAATACTTCATAAATTTTGGTAGACTGGAAAATTTATCACTGGCATATCATAGCTTTTCGAATTATAGGAAAAGTAACGGAAACTGAAATTTATACTCTAAACAGAAACAATTTGGTACAGAATGAAAGTTTCGAAACGGTCAAAATGACCGCAATAGCGGTTCTAGTGTTAAAATCATGATTTTATTGACTACACTTAAGACAGCCCAACCTCCACGTATTATACACGTTTAGATGATATGATTTATGTTGATAATGAAAAGAAAGATATACCACACGAAAGAGCTTAATTATCAGGAATTAGGTTATATTGGCAGGGCTGCCACAGTTCTATTGTATTCGTACCACTATTAAAAATAAATAAATTTTGTACTGTATTTCTCTTGCAAATGTTGACAAACTGTATGTCAAAGGTTTTTGTTTTGAGAAAGTGGCGAAAAGGGACATGTATGCGAACGTGCGCATAAAAAATGCCATGAAACATGGTCGCTTTTTTATTGACACTTATTTTTTTTACATTTTTCTGACAATACCCTATAGTCCAAGAGCTGTTAAACATTTTAGGGAAGGTATTTGAGGCACCCTGAACATTTGTGCAACACTTCTTTTGTAATGGCTGAATACAAAATCGAATGTCTGGCTGAAGGACCGTGGCCCAAAAACTGTGCCAGACACGTGTCAAGTGCCATTTTTTGACTACCCACAAAAAAAGCTATTTGAGGCACGCTGAGATTGAGACAGAATAATATTTATACTTAGAAAAAAATTAAAGCACATAAAAGCACATATATGTGTACCTTTAATAATTAGAAAAAAATATTATGAAAACGACAGACACATTAGTCGGCCCAAAAACTGTGCCAGACACGTGTCAAGTGCCATTTTTTGACTACCCAAAAAAGGTATTTTAGGCACGCTGAAATTGAGGCAGAATTATATTTATGCTTAGAAAAAAATATTTTGAAAATGACAGACACTTTAGTCAGCACAAAAACTGTGCCAGACACGTGTCAAGTGCCAAATGACACTTGACACGTGTCTGGCACAATTTTTGGGCCACGATCCTTCAGACAGACATTCGATTTTGTATTCAGGCATTACAAAAGAAGTGTTGCATAATTTTTCAGGGTGCCTCAAATACCTACTCAAAAATGTTCAACAGCTCTCCTACTACTAGCTAGACCTGAAGAACAAAACAATAATTTCTGCTAAACCAGGCAAAAACATTATAATAAGAAAGCGTGGTTCCATGGAGAGGACGCCTTCGTTTTCGCCAATATATTCCAGGCAAGCGGCATATGTATGGAAGAAAAAAATTAAAAAATATGTAAAGAATAATACAAATGTTTATCCAAAAGAAAAGGCACACAGTATTCCGTGAAGAAAACTTTAAAAGAAACCGCGTACTGTAACCGTTGTAAGGGACAGCCAGGTCACTGTTTAGAATGCTCTAAAAAAATTGCATCGAAATAAATAAACAATTATATTAACGTATTGACGACGAGCAATTTTTTATCAAATCTGAATTTTAAAAAAGTAGAAGCTCTTCCCTGTTCGGAAAGACTTTAGTAAATTGGTATTCTGGATAGGTTTCCCAAATTTATGCATCTGTAAATATCTTTCAATGCACGAATTTAATATGAAATGTCTTACAGTCTAAAGAAATATGGACAACATTATATAAATGCATTTTCTGTAAGGTAAAAGCCACGCCCTTAGTCAATGATATTTTTTGAATGAAAACGAGAATTCTCGTTTCCCGTCATGAATGAATTAAGTTTATAACATTGAATTGTTTTTACAAATGAATTTTTGGAAATTGAAGTATCACCTACTTGTAGTGCTCACCGTCTATGGAACAGTCGATTGTGACCAACCTGTAGTGCACGTCTTCTATAGAACAGTAGATTGTGACCCACCGGTGATGCACGCCGCCTGATGCGGCAGTCAAGCGTGACCTACCGGTGATGCACGTCGCTTGATGAAACAGTCGAGCGCAACCCAGCGGTGATCCACGCTGATGTGAACGTGTTAATATCAACTAAGAAATTTAGGTTTAATTATGCCGAAAAGTTGCCCCATCGGGAGGTGTTAGTATGTGTCTCGGGTGTCTTTGCCTCGAAATACAAGAGGAAGAATTCGTGAATTATTTCTTCTCTGAAAATTATGCTGTAAATATTTTAAACTGCGAAAATAATATTTAAATGTCTCTGATTTGTACCATTTTGTTTTATTCCGCTTCGCTGCAAAGAATCGAAAAGCATCTTGCAGTTTCCTTAAATGTATCAAATCTTTAATCATAATGACGTTTTCATAATAATTAATACATATATTATCTCTTATAACATAGCAGATCCTCTTTAATTTGATATTTGGAATTTTACAATTAAAAAAATGTATGTTGAAATTTTTTTTAAGTCATACAAAACAAAAGAACTGCTCAATATAATGACCATTAATTAATAGGGTTACAAGACAAACGATGAAATTATACAAAATAAGGAAACATTTTCCTTTCCCCACTCACTAATTTTCCCTAACACTCGTGTCCTTGAAGAGGAATGAATGGTTCCGGAATAAAATCTCTCTCTTCTGTCCATAAGGAAAAACTCTGAAAATGTATCGTATCCCGTCTGAAACGTATTCAGAACTTTGCCTAATGCAAAATATTAAGGGAGGACTTTATGTAAGACCTCTATCTTTATTCTTTATCTTCCGGTGCCAAATTCCTCCTCTATGCTGTCGAAATACGCAGTAGCCACGTCGCTTCGTCTATACGTCGTTACCACGTCGCTTCCTCTGCATTTTTGGACAGCAGTAGCACTAAAGATTTAACTTTTAGCGTCTTTAGTGTCCCGACTTTTTGTTATTTCTCCCCTCTTCTTGTTCCACTCTTCCAGGAACACTTTTTCCACGCGTTAAGTCATCGATCGTAAGTTTTCTTCGAAGACTGCTTTTGGTAGCCGTTCCAAAATTTTGTTTTTATTTAGTGAATAAATTCTGTTCGCCCGAAATTCCGACTTTAGATTTTTACTTTCTTCTACCTTTACAAGAAGAAAGTATTGGATTCATGAAAATTTTCGAATTCCGGTTTTCTACGGATTTACACGTTTTAGAGGTCAGAGAACCCGAAAAACATGTTTTTACAAAATGTCTGTCTGTGAGTCTGTCTGTCTGTCTGTCTGTCTGTCTGTCCGTCTGTCTGTGTGTCTGTGTGTGACACAAATTTTGTGAGCGCTCTATCTCAAGAACTGATGCACAGAATTTAATAAAAATTCACATTCAGTTAGTCCGTGATACAAATTGATGCTGATTAGTTTTAGGTGCAAATCGCTCAATAGGTGGGGCTGCTATGCTGCATTTTTTATGATTTCCGAAATGGCTCTATCTCAAGAACTAATGCACGGAATTTCATGAAACTTCAGATTCAGTTAATCCTTGATATGGCTTGATGCTGATTAGGTGTTGGTGTAAATCGCTCAAAAGGTGGCGCTGCTACGCTGCATTTTTTACGATTTCCGCAATGGCTCTATCTCAAGAACTAATGCACGGATTTTCATCAAACTTCAGATTTAGTTAGTCCTTGATATGACTTGATGCGGATTACGTGTTGGCGTAAATCGCTCAACAGGTGGCGCTGCTGTGCTGCATTTTGCACGATTCCTGCAATAGCTCTATCTCAAAAAGTAATGCACGAATTTTCATCTAACTTCAGATTTAGTTAGATGTTAACACAAGTTGTTGCTGATTAGGTTTTGGTGTTAATCGTCTTATAGGTGGCGCTGCTATGATGGCATTTTTATGATTTTCGCAATAACTCTATCTCAAAAACTAATGCACGGATTTTCCCCAAACTTCAGATTCAGTTAGACTTTGACGTAAGTGGTTGCTTGGTAGTTTTGTTTAACATAGGTTTTGGTGTAAAGCACCCAATAGGTGGGGCTGCTAGGTTGAATTTTGCTGTATTTACACGATTTCGAGATAGCCATATCTCAAGAACTAATGCACGGAATTTCATATCTATAGAATCCACATGATGGGCATAGATTGCCGTTTAATTTTGGTAGTGTAATAGCTAATTTTCAAGTATTAACATGCATGAGATAGAAGAAAGTTTTGGGATTGGTATATCCGACAAGTTTTACTTTCTTCTATCTTTACAAGAACAAAGTATTGGTTTCATGAAAATTTTCAAATTCCAGTTTTCGACGGATTTACACGTTTTATGGGTCAGAGATTCCAAAAAACATGTTTTTACAAAATTTCTGTCTGTGAGTCTGTCTGCCTGTCTGTCTGTATGTGACACAAATTTTGTGGGCGCTCTATCTCAAGAACTAATGCACGGAATTTAATAAAAATTTATACTCAGGTAGTCCCTGATATAGATTGGTGCTGATTAGTTTTTGGTGTAAATTGCCTTGCAGGTGGCGCTGCTATGTAGCATTTTGCAGGATTTCCGCAAAAGCTGTATCTCAAGAACTAATGTACGGATTTTTATAAAACATCAGATTCCGTTAGTCCTTGACATGAATGAATGCTGTTTACATTTTGGTGTAAATCGCTCAAAAGGTGGCGCTGCTATGCTGCATTTTACAGGATTTACACTATTTTAGTAGCTCTATCTTAAAAACTAATGCACACAGTTTCATCAAACTTCGTATTTAGTTAGTCTTTCATATGAAATGATGCTGACTACGTGTTGGTGTAAATCGCCCAATAGGTGGTGCTGCTGTGCTGCATTTTGAACTATTTCCTCAATAGCTCTATCTCAAGAACTAATGCACGAATTTTCATCAAACTTCAGATTTAAGTATAACTTGATTAATATTGCTGCTGATTATGTGTTGTTGCAAATCGCTCAACAAGTGGCGCTTCTATACTAAATTTGTCATGATTTGCGCAATGCCTCTATCTCAAGAACTAATGCACGAATTTTCCTCAAACTTCATATTCAGTTAGACGTTGACATAATTTGGTGATAATTAGGTTCTGGTGTAAATAGTCCAATAGGTGGCGCTGCTATGCTGCATTTTGCTGGATTTACAAGATTTCAGTGACAGTGATACCTGGAGAACTAATGCAAGGAATTTCATATTTTTAGAATTCTCATGATGAACACAGATTGCCATTTAGATTGGCACTGAGGTAGTGAATTTTGAAGTATTGACATGTATGAGATAGGAGAAAGTTTTGTGATGGCCACAACATACTAGTTTTTATATGAACTCTTTTAGAAAACGCGGAAATTCGCTCTTTGGTACGTGTGTGCATCTACCAACAGAAGTAATTTTTTCCAACTTTCAGTGGGATTTTAAAAAACGGAGAAAGGCCACATTAATCGGAAACAGGAGAAGGGTTAATCTGGTGGAAATGTGAGACGAAATTAATGTTTGTTTTTTTTATCACTGAAGCTTAGCAAATCTAGACCTATATGAGAACTTAACTTGTCCCCAATGATTGCGTTTGGACTATCTTGCGTTCTCATAATGTTTCACGTCTGTCTTGACATTGAAAACCAAAAATATATCTTTAATTTTTAAATGGTAACCTTGTGGGACTAATTTACTAGAGAGTCGATGTGCCACAAAGTAGCAAAGTGTCAAATGTCTATATTTTGATTATACTGCTATATCTCACAGATCTCACAGAAATATCACTTGAAAAAGATTATGTTACTCCACATTCTAACTGATACAATAACAACAAAGAATATTTACATCTGTTAGGTGATTCTCATACTCTTTAGGCTTCAGCATACAAAGTTTACCGGTTTTCGAGACAACAAAGCAGGAGCAGGTTGCAACCTTTTATCGGCCAGAGAGAAGAAGCGAGGTGATAGGGCTTCGGGAAAGGGCCATTACAATATGGTACATCGTACTAGGATGTGGCACTGCTGTTTACTTTCCTGCCATAGTGGACGGAGCAAGATATTCTAAATACGAAAACTAGACCATGTGTCTCAAAGTAACCCATCAGTCACAAAGTAACATCTTACGGTATTATAAAAATACAAACATTACAAATTCACTGTATTTATGTTTGGGTTTTTTAGTAGTACAACTACGCTAAAAATTAGCACATTAGGATTATAATCTCAGGAGACATTAATAAAAATAGGAAACTGTAATTTATCATTAGAGGCTCTAAATTATTATTCAAAACTTAATTGTTTATAATTCAAAACTTATCATCCGAATGAACTGAAATTTCGTATCTAGGCATAGATAGAACCGAAAATTTAAAATATAGTGACCTCTCACTTATACGACTCTCTCCGTTATATGCTGAATTTTATCGGTCCCGTCCATGCTTTATGGGAAATAATGCTAAACTTCTCTCAGTTATAAGACTGTTTCCCTCACTTATACGACGCCTTAAAAGGTTCAGACTATTTTATATTTCTCACTGAAGAATTAATTTTTATAATCTTTAAAGTACAAATCATTCACGTTGTCATACCTTTATCCTTTCACAATTGAAGAGCTGAGTGGATCATAGTTGTCCACTTTTACACTTTCTTCATACCACTAAAATTTTACAGAAAGTATTATCTTATTTAATCGTCGAAATATCACGATTAAACAATTCGAAAATGCCTATTAAATTGTAGTGGTAGCAAAAAAGCCCAAAAGTTGGCAGCTACGGTGGATGAACATGTTATGCTACATTTTCTATATATATATTTTTTAAAACTTTTGGATGAAAGCGTTATGAGGTATCCTATCACATGGTGAAGCTAAAATACTAAGATTCTATTTAGTCTTGAAGATTTAAGACTTATCTTGACTAGTTTTGAAGATTACTAGAAGACTAGTCTTGAAGATTATTCATTAATATTTAATAATGTCAATAATATTGATAATTTTTTATATTTGAAAATTAAATATGAATACGTTTTTCTGAGAGAGTTTAGTACCATACCTGTTAATATTTTAAACACATGGTATCAAACAGAAAAAAAAATCATTAAAATTTACAGCAAAAACTTTCACCTCAAATTTCTTGAAATGTAATTTTTGTTACTTAAAACATGTTCTTCCACTTAGCTCTTCAATTGTTAAAGTGTTTATCAATAATGAAGATGTGAGCGAGGAGGATGATGAAGATGAGAGCAGTGTTTCTGATGCTGTAAATTTTTCAGAAGCAAGTGCTGCTTTAAATACATTAAAGAATTATAGACATCAAAATGATTATTCCCAAAATACATTAAAAGCTTTATTAGACTTAGAAAAAGATATTCTCTTTTTTCGTCGACGAGAGAGACAAACTAATATCACTTCATTTTTTAAGAACATCTGATTTGTAAATCTTTAAAATAAACATAGTGGTAAGTGAATATTTTGTGAGCTTTTTTTAATATCTTTTATGTTTTATTTTTAATATATTTTATAAATTTTGTTAAAATATGTTCTTAGCACTCAAAACGTATCGTATTTCATGTAGGTAAAATAATTAATGCATATAAAGTTTGAAACATGTATAATGCAGCGGTCTCTCACTTATACGACTCTCTCAGTTATGCGACTTTTTTCTATGGCCCACTGAAAGTCGTATAAGTGAGAAGTCACTGTATTGCCAAAAGTCGTATAAGTGAGAGGCCAATGTATTGCCAAAACTGTGTGCTACCATTGAAGAAAACAAAGTTTGTTCTGGTTTTGATTCGTAGATGGCTCTCTAAGCAAGTTTTATATACATCATTTAACCCCTTGAGGGGCACCGGTATATATTATATACCACCTACGATTAATGAAGTTTTACACCAGAAAAATTTTATTAAATTTTACTTTTCTAACTTTGGCGGAAAAAAGCCGTAAAATTGCGTTTACTTATTTTGAAATTGAATTTTTCAAAGATTCCGGTGGGAATTCAGCATTTTACAAACGTAATTGCTTGCCCCTCAAGGGGTTAAAAGCAGACTTTATTTCCAATCGGTTGGAGCGAGTATTTTTCTTCTACTGCAATTTGTTGCAGAGTTAGTAGGTAGCGTTTACTTTTTTTTTTTTCATTGCTGTACGTGATTACGAAATTATTATGGTCTAGCCGCACTGACTATCCCTCCAAGTGTTTGGGGTGTAATATTCCGTTCACTAAGCTCAAGATTTCGCAGCAATACAAGCAATATTTAAGATACCATAATTTCGCGCGTATCCTTCGCGGCTTAGTTAAGTCTTTTTCAGACCAGAAATTTTATTGAAAAAAAGTAGTCAAATATGTTCCAAGCAGAAGGAAGTCACATTTTATCTAAAATGAATTCTGTTAGGAAATCGAATTATTTGAGGTGCGGCGGATACCCGCGAAATTACGGTAATATAATTCTATAGATTTATGAATTTTAAATACATTGAAGAATGATTAATACTCTCAAGGTTTACATTCATATTTGTAATTGAGTTTTTTTTATAATGTTGAAAGAATCATATCTCTTATCTTTTAAAACAAAATGCAAAGAAAACAACATTACAATTTTACCCTTTTGCAAGATGCTCGGAGGGCTAGAGATAACTCAGAGAGAAAGAACAGAAAGAAAATTTTATTTCCAACTGAAGTAAAAGTGGAGGAATTGTAATAAATTTATAATGACGTGTGGTAATTGGTGGGTAATACAACTCCATGTTCTGAAGTTTTACTTGTAAGTCTAAGGCAATAAATCACAAAATAGATGATAATACCAACATGTTATGTGAGTATAGCAATTTGTCCAGCTTCATCAAGTATAACACAATACATTGCATGTTAAGACAAAGGTCGTCTGTCTAGGATTGCAGTGTGATTGTCGTTGTCATTCAGAAATGGCAAACTGATACTGGAAATTCTGGAAAAATTTAATGTAATGACGAAATGATTGTTATTAATCTACGTTATTCTTCTATTCTATTAGAACAATTGAGTCTTATACAAGTTAAATATAGCAACTATTAAGAATATCTCCATAAAAATGAAAAAGAAAGTGAAAACCTGTGTTTTCCCTCATTTGAAAAAAAATCTCTATGTACTTAAAAATAATGTTTTTGATAAATGTAAACATAATCAAGCTTTAGTCTATTTGACATATTATAAGTATGTCAATTGCTGTTATTTAGTAGATGTGAAATTATTTACCATTATTTATAAATATTTAACTATATCTGAGCAGAAAAGAATAAAATTTAAAATATACCTTAAAAATTCATTATTATCTGTAACCTCATAATTTGTCGATATCAAATTTCTTTTTCAAATAACCTCTAATAATGTCAATTTAATTTTTTAGATATTTGAGCATTTTTTCCTTCAATTTCTTTTTAAATAATAAAAACAATATACATTTTAATTATTATAATATTAAATGTAGATGAACGCTACTAATGAACTTACAGTACAGCATTTAAATTTGAATTCTACTATCACTACCATTATTTTAAAACAATTATTTCCTTAAAAAAATATTTAACAGCTACAATAGAAGTATAGAATAAATTTACTTCTTGTTAATAGAAGTAGCAACGATAAAGAAAAAAAAATAATAAAGGTGCGACCAGCTGTGCAAGAAACGCTTTGTAATTATTTTTAAAGTAGGATACAAATATTAAATTAAAGTTTATTTATACATATATGGGTAAATTGCGACACTTGCGTATTACTTGCAAAATATATGTTTTACCCATTTTACAAAATAAACAAAACAATTCAATATTAAAGAATGTAGGCTCCCTAATACCACATGATGAAAAGACATTCTTTTCGTCAATGCATAAATCTTTATAAAACATTGAGGGAAAACTACAAAAAAAAAAATCCCCCCACGTTCAGTAACATAAGCAAAAGAACGCGTAAATCATCTGAAAGATCAGAATTTCAAAAGAAACATAAAAAACACCTCTCTTTAAAAAATAAATAAGTTTTTTGTCTGGATGACCTGAATAAAATCTAAAGTTGAAATTAGAAAATTATTTTATTATAATTGCGATTTTTGTTTATCTTTTGCATTTAATGCATTATTAGACATTCATATTTTTAAATTGTGGTAGAAACCATAAACTAAATATTTGGAAAACATCTTTCCAGATTATATTATAAACTGGTATATAACACCCGTCAAAAATGACGGATGTTGATCTGCGTTTCATTTGCATAAGACTTCATACAAGCAAACATCTTGAAGATTTTAGATAATTTTATTGAAAGATTTATAGGAAAATGCATTTTAAAAATAAAAAAATGATTGCTGCAAATACAAATGATGAGGATGTATTTTTTACTCAATATTCAATTTCTGAAGTAGTTTAACCCATTAACCGCAAAAACAATAAAGGATTAACATATTTTTATACAAATGATATTGGTTATTCATTTGAACATATATAACATTAATTTACACTGAAAATAATAAAACTTGTCGTAGTTTACGAAAGATCGAGTGTTGCGTTCTTGCAACGTCAGCGGAATAAGAGTATCGATGTTCAATGAGTTCAACTGCACATCTCCAGGGTTTTCATAGATTTAGGCATTGGAAGATTTTTCTATCATTGTTAAAATTTAGAAAGCAAACAATCACTTTAAAGGTAATTAATTTATTATTAAATTTTTATTTATTTTTTTCTTTAAAATTGCTGATTCTATCTAGAAAACAGTTTCAGGCATCACAATATTCGCTACACTTAAGTAATAAAACAGCTTCACACATATTCAAGGCTGGAGTGGCACAGTTGACGTTTATTCCAACAGAGCGAAAAATGTTCAGACCAGGAATCGAACCTGGATACTTGGCGTGCCGTGCCAAGGCCATACCTGTCTATCCGGACGATACCTTTCTGACATAATTCACTCTTGTTTGTTGTACTTGGCTGCGAACTGCAGCGCTAGTTTTATTCATCCGAGCTATAACTATAGCATTTACATGATGAAAGTGTGCTTTAACACGGAAACTCCTGTATACCATGTAATTAGGTCATAATGAAGGGAACGAATATTTTATATATATTATATTTTATATATATTTTTATTATTTATATATATTATATTTTATATATTTTTTTATTATTTATATATATTATATTTTATATATATTTTTATTATTTATATATATTATATTTTATATTAAATCATATTCAAGGATGGAGTCGCACAGATGACGTTTATTCCAACAGAGCGAAAAATGTCCAGACCAGGAATCGAACCTGGATACTTGGTGTGCCGTGCCAATGCCTTACCTGTTAGGCATTTTTCGCTCTGTTGGAATAAACGTCAACTGTGCTACTCCAGCCTTGAATATGATTTAATCCAGTTGGAAAAAATATTCGTTCCCTTCATTAAAACTTCACACATTTACTGCAGCCGTAAACATTCTGCTAATACATTATTTGCATTGCTGCCATCTGCTGTCTTGGGATATGGCAATTAAATTCCCGCTTTCTGTCTGTAATGGCTTTTGCATGCTGAACTAGCTAGGTCGTCTTGTTGCTGATTTGTTTGTAATTCTTTTCTTTGAAAAGGTGTTTGCTTTTACAGATACCCTTTGCAATGCAACTTCACGTCTGAAATCTAAGTGAGAGTTTTTATTTTCGAACATAAACTTGAAATCTTCCAGCATGTGTCAATATCTCATTTTTTACCCATTTTTGATTGAGTCAAATTCAATGTTTCCTTCTTTATCTATCTCAAGTCTCCATTTTGTATGACTTATCCTACTTTTAGAGGGCACAAATGTCTTTATGCACATATCAATTGCGTCAGCAATATCGCATGGTGAAATATCATTGTGTTATATATGTATATATTTCTTTCTTCGTCAATAATTTCTGCTATTTCTGGTGAAATAACACTAATATCAGTTTTGTTACAACCATTTTTATCTGAATCTTCATGAAAAAGTCTTTGAAAATACTCCTCTAATGGTTTAGGCATCTCTATAAACACAGAATGGGAACAAATCCCAAAGAGTCGAATGAAACGAGTGAATAAGGGAACTACCACTTTTCCGCTGACGATGCGCAAACGCAACACCTGTTTTTATTCCTCCCCCACTAAAACAAAATCGACTAACTCATGGATTTTTTTTATCTACTTTGACCTTGTCTAAAAATAAATTACATCTAAAGCTTACGTTTTTATAACTATATTTCTTCTATGAAAACGACAACGTCAAAGATTTCGTTTAAAAATGCTTCAAGTTTCTAACTCGTTATTAAAATCCAAAAAACTTGTGAAAGAAAATATTTTTCTATTGAATTATTAACTATAATATTTCCTACTAAAAAAATATTGCAAATATAAAATTCATCTGATAGCGAATTCTTTATACGTGTTTATTTTGACCGTTGCGTGAACGCAACACCAGCGGTTAATGGGTTAATTCATGTGTACATGTTAAAATTGTGCATGAACTTCGCACAAGTTGGATGTGTCTGAGTTTTTTTTTCTCTCCTGAAAAATCGTATTTTTCTGGTAAAAATCCCATCCTAATATTTCCTAAATTACTCGAGCAAATTTGATTTTTTTTCCTTGTAGAGTATAAGCATAAGATCATATGTGGCAGACAGTTTTTTAAAAAAATTAATTAGTTTTAGAAATTGTTGTTTCTGAAAAATGGAAAATTTCTGAAAAATTGCCATTGCTCTGACATAAAAAGTTTTAGTCACAGGAAAAAAACTGTCTGCTTTAAGTATTGAACATAATCCAATTACAAATTTCATGAAAATCGAGTAGTTTCCGAGAAAACGGGTCTTAAAGCTCGCATATTTCGCATAGGTTTTACCCAGTCTTGTCTACCTTTAAAGCCTGCTGTATAAGTAACATTGTTTTTGCGTTTGTCTCAGATACGCAATTCGGTGATACAAAGGGTTAATACTTATAGCTGCCAACTCTACCCCACATTCCTCAGAATACTAGGCCTACGCGCTGATACAAAAATGGCGGTTATCGTAGGTGGTACTTTTTCAGCGTTTATTTTGTCCGTTGAATTTCAGTGCCAATAATATCTAAAATATTCTCCTCCTTCTTTTTTTTTTTTTTTTTTTTTTTTTTTTTTTTTTTTTTAGATTAACTAAGTCAAAGAAAACTTTTAGAAAACACTGGCAACCAAGTTAACCCATTAACCGCCAAAACTATTACGATAGAAATTTTCAAATTTCTTGTTGAAAGTAGTTTCCCACCACAAATTCAGTAAGTTAAATTTCGCGTTACTAAAATAGCAAAATTCCTGCCAATAAATAAGACATTTTTTTTAAATTCTAAAATAGTGGTGCAAATGTAATTAATTCATTGCATGAGCAATTATTTTGACTGTTGCGTGAACGCAACGTCAGCGGTTAATGAGTTAACCCCTTGACGGGCGGTGATGCCGTCATGGCATCACATAATTTTAATTCCTAATCGCCACACTGGCACCGGAATTTTATATGGAAAATTCCACCTTTAACAAGTGCGCGAATATATAATTTTACATTTTTATAAATAAATTCTCTTGTAAATACTGGTGTCACTAAATTATTTCAACATTTTACGAATACAAGTACCTTGCCCCTGAAAGGGTTAAGGGGATAATGCAAACATTTAAAGAAATCCGACTACGATAACGCCCATTTTTCTGGCAACGCGTAGGCCTAGAATTCAGAGGGTGGTAACTACTCGGTGATACCACGGCTGATATTGATACACCGAATTTCAAAAATGCTATAATGCACACATATTCCGTATTACTTCTATTTTCATCAGCACCCATTCTTATGGAATCTTTAGAAATCAAATACCAACTCCATTCGAATACCATATACAGTAGGGTGGTCACAAGAAATCAATTTTCGAATTTTTTCGGGGGGATCCCCAAAAAGTTGCCAATTGACTAGAAAATGAGATTGGCTAAGTTTCAGCTCATTTGGATAATATTAACCCGTGCCTCATTGAGGTTTAAGTTTGAAAAAAAACGTGATTTTTCACAAAAAAATGCTGTTTTTCCTTCATGAAATGAATACAATTGAGCCTGGAAAAATAATGCAGGTCTCATTTTATATAAAAAAAAAGTTTTTCTTTGAAGAATCACACACCATTTTTTCTAAAAATGTATAGATTTAAAAATATGCGCATTTTTCAGGACCAGACTTCACATGAATCCTAAAAATTGACTTTTTATGAAAAAGCGAAAAAAAATTTGTAACATTCCATTTCATCTGCTTTCCACCTTTTGTTTTTCGTTTTTTCGTTTTGTGAAGTCCAATAAAGTGTTTGATTAAAAAAAATTCCAAAGAAAAGTAAAAAAATCGAATTTTAAACTGAAAGAATTTTTAAAAAAAGGGAGGGCAAAGGAAATATAGAAATGAGAGCAAATAATGCTCAATTGCATTTTATTATTAAAGTTGTGTTACAAGAAAGGAGGTATAATAAAGAAAATAAATTATTTTCCCTTACAACTGTTACGTTAACCCTTTCCGGCACAGAAAAATTCTGTTCGTAAAAGGATTAAATGATTGTCTACCCCGGAATTTACAAACGACATTTTTAGAAATTAAAATCACATTACTTTAACCTTTCATTGTAAAAGCAAAATTTTATTAAAATATTCTTCGTGCCGTTTGTAAGTTTGGAATTAAAATTAGGTGGTCCCGGCGTGGAACACTGCGCCGAAAAGGATTGAAGTGGTAATGGTTTAGATAAGGTGGCTTATGTTGACTTTTTTTACCAAAGTATTATCTAAAAATGAAAATGCAACTTGATCCGAGTTAAGATACCAAAAGCGGTTTGTCATTTTAGCAAGTGCTTTGTCTGTAACCTATTTATCAAATTTTCTGTAGTGAACAAGTGATTTTATTATTTGCAGGTCTTGAATTGGGGGCTAAAGTGGCAGTGGAAGTATTGAAGCACGCTTTTGCATAAATATTGATTAAAAATAAGAAAACATCTCTGATACTTTCTTTTTCTAAATTTGTTATTGAAAGATGATCCCTGAAACAATATATTTTGAGAGAATGAATGGTCTGTGCCTCCATCCATCTGACATGATTAAAAGTACCAGGTGCTTTGAGAAAAAGTCTTTTGCAGGAAGGAGTTCTATAAAAATTAAACAAAGTTGGATAAACTCTTTATAATCATCCCTGAGCTGTTAATTTTTAAGGGTTCCTGTAAAAAAATTTGAAATTTCTTCTGAATTATCTATTTATACCTAGTATTTCATCTCCAATAACATTTGTATACTTACTCTGGTTTAATTTAGACCACCCAATCAGAATTGTTTTTTTTTTAATATCTGGCTGAGGGGCAGTGATTATGCCCATTTTACAATCAAGAACAGCTTTTAGGAAAATTTCTAAATTATGCTGGCGGCATGGTAAATACAGAAGACTTTTCCTTAAACAATTGCTATAGAAAAATGCAGGTTAACTCTGAGGCGACCTGTGTTTACTGCAGTTGTATCAAAAAATATTGCCTGGATTTTACCAATTTCCTCCCACTCTTCAACTGCTGAAAATACAGCTTTCGCCTGAATTATTCCGATACTGTTTTCAAGTTGAGGAACTCGTAGTAACTGTTCTTCATCCCCACAACTAATTAAAATTTTATCCACTTCACATTTTCTTTATTCAAAAAATGATGAAGCAGTTTTCCACCCCAGTGAACAACAGTTCTCTCTAAACGGGAATTTTAAAATCTGTTTTTGATGA
Organism: Maratus speciosus; assembly: GCA_963932465.1. NCBI lineage: Eukaryota > Metazoa > Arthropoda > Arachnida > Araneae > Salticidae > Maratus > Maratus speciosus. The sequence goes on along the minus strand of OZ010791.1, from coordinate 602,471,346 downwards.
GCTCAGTTTTTTGTTTACGAAACAGTTATTTGCAGAGTCGATGTCTGTGGTTAGCTAGTGGATGTATTCTAAGTCTAGCAGATTCTCTGGCGTTCAGTTCATTTTGCGAATATTATAAAATAAAATACATAAAACTTGACAATTACTTGGCTGCTTACTGTCGATGATTTGTTGAGACATGTGGCCAATTTAAAAAATCTTACATTTCTGCCATCATATCAAGAGGGAGAAGGGGTTTTACGGAATGTTTCGTCAATTCTAAAAATAGATAACCATAACAGTTAACAAAAACAGCGTTGTAATAAAAAGAGAAATTCAGAGGTTCAACTGCAACACAAATCGAGAAGCTCTTTCTTACTAGACACAGAACTAGATAACTAATAATCAATTATAATTCGCGAAATATTTTAAAGTTACAAAAATTGTTCACCTATTTTTGCCTATTAATAAAAATAATACAAAAAAATTATCAAAAGTAATAAAATTTTTAATTTGTCATTTTTTACATATGTTTCAAAAATGCAGAATTTGAGGGTTCGGTTCACTAGATGTCCTGAAAAGTACTAAATATTCATTAAATATGAGTTTTCATGAGAGTAAAAGTTCAAGGCAACAACAGTTTCTATGAAATAAAACAAGAATCAGGTTTCTAAGACAAATATTTTTCACGTAAGGAAAGAAAAACGACAATTTTTTGCCAAAAATTGCAAATTTTCAAGAATTCAACCTCGATGAGGCACGGGTTAATATTATTTATTTGAGCTGAAACTTTGCCAATCTCATTTTCGAACTAATTGGCAACTTTTAGGAGGGTCCCCCCGAAGAAAACGTTAAAAAAATTTTTCCCCATGTTGCTTGTGACCACCCTAATATACAGTCGTGGGAAAAAAGTAAACTTATTATAATAGAAGAAATTTATTGGTACAAAACTATTGAAAAAAAACTACTTTTAAATGATGTATGTAAAATTTGTCTAGTGGGCCATCTACAAATCAAAACCAGAGCAAAATTTGATTTTTTTCAAAGGCAACACCAATTTGGACAATATATTTTAAATCTTCAGTTCAAACTACGCCTAGAAACGAAAGGATATAACCGGTTTTCTTAGTAAAATATGCCCTTGAGTAAACAAAGTCGAGTCCTACATGAATTGATAGCCCTTAAAAAGAAAGGAATTTCTCCCCAGTTTGAAGCTTATACCTCAACCGAATGTGGGGTTATAACCCTTAATGCCCGTTTTGGAAAAGAGCGCATTGTGACGAAACTGCTGGTCGGATTTCAACAAAGAAAATAAGGGATGAATAATATTACCATACAAATAGTGGATAATTTTTCCAGATCTTTTTTCAACAAAAGAACAAGTTTTATTACATTTTTCTTGTTTTTAATTGAACATTTTAAATAATAATCTATCGAAATATTTCAGTGATATTATATATATTCCTTAATTTTTTTTCAGAAAATACTACGGGTTATGTTGTATATTTGGTGTCAGTTTCAACTTTCTGCGCAGGGTGCATCATATAAAAAAATTAATCCTTTGAACCCTAAAAATTAATCATCTTTCTTTGCAAAATTTATTTTTTTCACCAGTAATAAAGGAAAGTAAAATTTGTCTTATTTAATCCGAGCATTTTTCAAATTCTGTACTTAAAGGAAACTCCTTTTTTAAACAGGACCAGATATCCCATACAAAAAAATAAATAAATAAACACGTGTGCAACGTAAACCGTCCTGATCCACTTACCCCAATTTTATGGGGCAACTGGACCCATGGGGAAAGAAAGATGAAATATGCATTTATATATATATATATTTTTTAATATTAAAATGTAATTTTGAGCATTTCTATCTGATAGAGAGAACCAAACTGAACACATTTACAAAAGTTGAGACTTTAATTCAAATGAACATTAGCTTTTTGAAGCTGAATTGCCAGAATTTCCAGAGTCACATTGTAAAATCATGGCCTCGTTGCCTCACGTAACCTTAAAGCGTTTTATACACCTCTGTTTATAGTAAATAATCAAACTCAAATTAAACAAAGTTAAAAAAAATCACAAACACACTTATAGAAAATACGCAAGTAATAAGTTTTCTTGTTCAAAATGTAATTATTTTTTGGGACTACAAATTGCTAAAATACATGAATAATAAAATAGAATAAATGTCTAATTTTGTAAAGAACATCATATTCTGTTGAAAAAAAAAATCCAGGATGCAAAATAAGGAACTTGATCGTTAGGGAACATATTTGGCTCGTAAATGTTGATTTTCTTATGATAAAAATTAGTTTTAAAAAGAGAGATACATAGTATCACTTTTTGTTTAAATAAATATGTAATTCTATTGTGTATTCTAGAATATTGTATTTTTTAAATAAAAAATATTTTTATCATGTTTATTTATGAGAAATAATATTTATCATATTTTACGCGTTCGTAATATTTTTTTAAATAATGATTTTAATGAAGGCCCTTCTTATATTTGAAAAAAAAAATACAATACTTCTGGAAATATAACATAAATTGAAATAATTTGGAACTGTTTTATTTAATAAATAAGCAATGCCTAAAAGTTTCAGTTCCATAAGTTTTCACCTGAAAAAAATGCAAATATTTTAAAAAATATTTATAAACTCGTAAATGTAAAATTAATTTCCTAAACGACTAGGAAAAACATATAAACAGTATTAAATTATCTAAAAAGATAATAAAATATTCTTATGAAACACAAAACATACTTATGAAAAATGCGCAAGTCATAAGTTTTTTTCTTCAAAATGTATTAATGTTTCGGGACAACAATTTGCTAAAATATAAATAAAATAGAATAATGGGCTGATTTTTAAAAGAACATCATGTTCTGTTTAAAAAAATCCTGGATGCAAAATAAGAAACTTAGTCATTTGGGAATGTATTTGGCTCATAAATGTTGATTTTCTTATGATAAAAATTAGTTAGCTGTTATTCATATTTTACCTTTTTTAATATAAAATTTCCCTCGTTATTTTGAAAAAAAAAAGAGTAAAAATATTATTATATTTTTCAAGAAAGAAGATTTAAGCGCTGTTGTTTATAATAACTAATAAATTATGAAACAGGAGTTTTTTTTTTTTTTTTTTTTTTTTTTTTTTACGCAAGATGTAGAATTTTATACAAGTTTCTTCTTAAAAATTTATTAAGGTTTTCGGAGTATAAAGGGAGAAAGATGTAAGTAAATAATTTAGATTAAATTTTAAAAATCAAAAAACCCGACTGCGTAAAAAGCGAACTAATTAATTATTTCTCATCAATGTGAAACTATTTTTTATATTTCTTGCCATTTTTTTATTTACTTGTATTGATGACTTTTAAGTTGTGTTTAATTGTTAGTTCCTATCTATAAACACTGTTTTGATGAGGTCTATAGATGTCTATTAAGGTTAGAGTTGCAGTAAAGCTTGAGATCCTACCTACACAACTTCCAGGTTGTGTAATATTTAAACGGAGCTTCTCACTGTAAAATAGTCAATGAAACATCGTCTTCATTTTGAAAGACCTATCCAATGATATGACACTCAATATGGTGCATAAATTTTTTTTTCGTCTCTACCGCCATTTTGTATTTTACGGCCGCCATTTTGAATTTATAAAAACAAAACCTAGCCTATAACCATCGGACGGTTAAGACGAATCGATAGAGACCTCATTCATTAACATCCATCCAGCCGTTGGATTATTTTGAGGTATAAAGAAATCCACATACCCAGATACGCGTGAAACACATAACCCTTCTTGGCAGTCGGGAAAATAAAGGCTTATTTAATCGCTAAAATCGGCGATTAAAAAATTCAAATTTTTCATTTAATTTTAGTTATTTTAGTGCTTGTAATTATCTGATAGGTGTAAGTCTAAAAATTAAGTGTAGTATTGTATGTGTGGATCAATAAATACTTAGGGTGTAAAAAATGACTTTTCCCACTTTTTTAAAAATAAACAAATGAAATTAAATATTTAAAAAATATTTGCGATATCTTCTGCGGATTTTGTTTTCAACACTAAAATAATCTCTTTAGAGATATGAGTGACTGAGTAACAAGAAAAAGAAATCCTCCTACTTCAAATAAAATAAGCCAAATAATGTATGACTTCCTTTTTTGTATGCATGGTGCAAAATTCGCGGGTAAATCCAAGAACAAAATTTTTCTCTAAAAGAAATGCTTTTAAAGGCGTTGACAAATAAAATTTAGAGATTAAGTTTAGAAAATTGTATGCACTGGTCATGCAGGTTTTCTATTGTGTGTACAGTCGTGGGAAAAAAAAAACCCAAACACCCCTTAACTCCTCAACAAGTTACCGTAAAAGAAAATTACTGGTATCGAACGATTGGAAATAAAGTCTACTTTTAAATGATGTATATAAAATTTGTTTAGGGGGCCATCTACATATTAAAACGAACCAAAAATTCCTTTTTTTCAATGGCAATACCCAATTTTACAAGATATTTCAAATCTTTGTTTCAAACTATGCCTGGACATGAAATTTCAAGTCATTTGAATAAGTTTTTCAATTATAAACATTCAAAATTTAGTGCTTCTAATGTTAAATTACATTTTCATATTTTTCTTTATATCTCCTGAAATTATACTCCTAATGAGCTAATTTTTTGTGTAGCAATAATACTAATATACCAAAACATAAATACGTTGAATTTGCAATTTTTATAATTTTATGATCGCCATTATGAAATTAATATTCGAAAAAATTATGAATTGCAACCTGCAATTTTTTTGATGGATTTAGAATTATTAAGTCCTGCTTTATGGAAATTCAAAATTTCACATTTTTCTTCCAAGTAGTTTTCAAATTATGCTTAAAAAAGAGCAAAATGATTGTTTAAGGGGCCATCTATGATAGAAGTGACTAGATACTTTTAAATTTTTTCTGCGATCCTGTAATCTAGCAGTCTTCAATGACTGCTTGAGTAGCGCTTAATATGCCTTGGTCAAGAAGGAGGCTGTCTCGGTCAACAATCGAGTACCGAACTTCAATTTGGATACAGCCCTTAAAATACGCTAGATAATAATATACGCTAAAAATAATGCCTAGACACCAAATTTCAAGTCATTCGAACGAGAAGTTTTTGAATTATACGCATTCAAAATTTAGTGCTTATAATGTTAAATTACATTTTCATATTTTCATTAATATCTCCTGAAATTATACTCCTAATGTGCTAATTTTTTGTGTAGCAATAATACTGAAATACCCAAACATATATACGTTGAATTTGCAATTTGTATACTTTTATGATATGAATTATGAAAATAATATTCGAAAAAAGTATGAATTGCAATCTACAATTTTTTTTGATAGATTTAGATTTATTAAGTCCTGCTTTATGGAAATACAAAATTTCACATTTTCTTTCAATGTAGTTTTCAAATTATGCTTAAAAAACTGCAAAATGATAGATTAAGGTGCCGTCTATGATAGAACTGACAAGATATTTTGAAATTTCTTATGCTATCCTGTAATCTAGCAGTCTTCAAAGACTGCTTGAGTGACGCTTAACATGCCTTGATCAAGAAGGTGGCTCTCTCGGTTAACAATCGGGTACCGAACTTCAATTGGATAGAGCCCCTAAAATACGCTCGTTTTAAAATAATTAATTTCTCGGAAACTTATCGTACGAATTGCATAAAAATTTGTTTTTAGGCTAATTGAAGGGTGTAGAGTTCATTTATGCTGTCAGAATTGTGTACTGCTATTGAGAAAAACAAAGTTATGGCTCGTTTTAATATATAGAGGTACCCCTAAGCAAATTTTATATACATCATTTAAAAGTAGACTTTATTTCCAATCGTTGGGTACCAGTAACTTTCGTCTACGATAATTTGTTGAGGAGTTAGTAGAGGGTGTTTACTTTTTTTTTTTCCACGACTGTACTTCATTAACCTCTTGGGTACATATAACCCCTTCAGGACGGGAGCCTTTTACGAAATTTTTAATCTTTGTCACCGTTTTTTAAAAACAGAAATGTGTGTTTTCTTGAATCGAAAAAATGCGCTGATTAAATAAGGCAAATTTTTCAGTAAAATTTTACTGGTGAGGAAAAACAAGGATTCTGAATGCTTCATGCGGCACGTATGCGTGTCGCTCGCCCCCAAGGGGTTAACGACTGAGACTCGTCATGCATTTGGTCTCTATGGCCTATTTTATTCAGACCACTATTGAAATAAAAACATTTGTGAAGTATATTTCTCTCGCTCATATTCTCAAAGTGTATATGAAACATTTTTGTTTTTAAAAATGGATGCGAAACGGGATTTTTTTTTTTTTTTAAAAGAAAAAAAATGCTATTGGCGCAGGGTTTGTACGGGTGCTGGAATTTCAGGACCAGAAAATTAGTCGATACCAGTATTTTTTTATAGATAATCTCTCCTGAAATAAAGCAAAAGTTCACGCTTTTGATTTTGATTTATTTTTTCACAAGAAAATACTGGTAGCCTGCCTTGAAAATAACGGTACCCGTACGAACCCTGTGGCAGACTGAACTAGAATTTACAATATAAAAAAAAGATCAATGAAAAAGTTTTCAATGAAATTTTTTTATCGGACATTTTTCATTCTTTTTTTTATTTTACAATTTTTCGATTTTTATGAAATTTTTGAAAGAAAATTTTTGAAATGTAAAATTCAATATTTTCAATAAGTTATTCAGTAAAGTTTTATTCAATGAAGTTTTATTCAATAAGTTTTATTCAATAATTTTGTTCAGTGAATAGTTTTATTTTAACTATTCATTAAAATAAAAGTTAACATCTATCTAGATATCTGCACCGATTGTATTTCATAAAGTACAAAACTGGCCGTTTAAAATGCTACATGTGAAATATATAGTTACAAGACTACAGCAAATCTAATTATGTACCGTACATGAGGTCTTTGTAAGAATTCGTTATTAGGTAGCTTTCATTACAAAAAGCTACCTATTGCAGTCGTTCGGAGGAAAGCGATTTAAAAAAAGTTTGGTATATTTTCATCGATTTGACCCCCAGACCCCGAAACCACCCTCTGTTCAAAATTGACATATATATATATATATATATATATCTTACCTTTGTCACACTGTAACTCTCGTATTTATGAACCGATTTGGATGTAATTCGGTGTGTACATAGTACATACCAATGTCTCGACCGAGTTCGTTGGCAACTTCATCCGCCATTTTGTTTCAAAATGGGGGCCATTTAAAATTTTAAAAAAAATTTAAAATTTGAAATGTGGTACCAAAAAATTGAAAATGGAAAATATTTTTTCCTTATGTATTTTACCTTTATACAAAGATTCCGGAGCAGTTTTTGTTTCGTCTATATCTTAAAAAATGGCTGAGTTATAGCATTTTGAATTTCTAGCGTGGCTGATATTTTGAAACGTCCTGAATTTTGTCACGCGATAAAAGGCGTATTTATGAACCGATTTGGATGTAACTTCGTTTATACATAGTACATACCAATGTCTCGACTGAGTCCGTTGGCCAGCTTAATCCGCCATCTTGTTTAAAAATGGCGGCCATTTAAATTTTTAAGAAAAATTTAAATTTGAAATGTGGTACCAAAAAATTTAAAATTGAAAAAATATTTTTTTCTTATGTGTTTGACCTTAATCCAAAGATTCCGGAACAGTTTTCGTTTCGTCTATATCTAAAAAAATGGCTGAGTTATAGCATTTTGAATTTCTATTGTGGCTGACATTTTAAAACGACCTGATTTTTGTCACGCGATATCAGTCGTATTTATGAACGGATTTGGATGTAACTTGGTCTGTACATAGTACATACCAATGTCTCGACCGAGTTCGTTGGCCAGCTTCATTCGCCATCTTGTTTCAAAAGGTTTGCCATTTAAAAAAAATAAATTTAAAATTTAAAGTGAGGTATTAAAAAATTGGAAAATCAAAAAAAATTTTTTATGTGTTTGGTCTTGATACAAAGATTCCGGAGCAGTTTTTGTTTCTGAAAATTTGTTCTTTTGTTTATGTCTTCAAAAATGGTTGAATTATAGCACTTTGAATTTCTAGCATGACTAACATTTTGAAACGATCTTGTATTTGTCACGCACACGTATTTGCCTATTTCGATGTAAGAAGTCATGTGGATAGTATACATGAATATCTCGAACAAGTTCTCTGGTCAGCTTCATCAGCCATCTTGTTTCAAAATGGCGGCCATTAAATTAAAAAAAAAAATTATATTTAAAGTGAGGTGCAAAAAAAAAATTAGAAATTGAAAAAGGTTTCTTTCTTAAGTATTTGACCTTGATATAAGGATTCAGGAGCATTATTTTGTTTGTCTTTATTTTAAAAAATGGCTCAGATATAGCAATTTCAATATGTAATGTGGGTGACATTTTGAAAAATCTGATTTTTTGCCTGCGACAGCACTTGTATATATCAACCAATTCCGATGTGAGTAAGCATGTGCACAGCAATTACTAAGGTCTCGACCTAGTTCACTGGTTAGCCTCATCCACCATGTTGTCTTAAAATGGCAGGCACTTTAAGAAATCGCCGAATTTGGCAGCCAAATATAAGTTACTTTAAATAAAAGCAGCTTGGATAAAGCTGACTAATTTCGCGAAATTCTCATTCATAATGATTTAGTAATGATAAAAATTAGTATTGAATCTCCTATACTCGGTTTCCACTAAATTGAGCTTCGTGTGTTTGAATAATATAAGTTGGCATTTTTAAAATAAGGAATATGAAAGCTACCTCTTCCTCCCGGCACTGGCCGGAAGGACTTTTGTTACTTAGACCCATCATGGAATCTCGTAAGAAACATGCCTGTAACGGAAATCTGCTTAAAAGTGTAAAGCATTACAAAATAATAGTAAATAAATACTACATCCTGTGAAAGTGGAATTCTACCTTGAATGGAAATATTCCAAGTTTCATTTCCATGAAAATAATACAATGCTATTTTATCTGCTAAGACGAAAATAACCCTAAATCGGAATTTTTCTTTTGTTTTTCGCACTTTTGTCTCAACAAGTAATACTGTGTACATTTGCCCTTTTCAATTCTCGCTCTTCGATATTCACGTCTGTGTCTTTTATTATGATTGTTTGATTGGCTTTATTATGGTATCATTTTACCTGTCATTAAATTAGGTGAATATTTCTTTTTTAAAAAAGTGGTGCCAATAAGCAATTTGTATTTTTAAACCGTAATTTAATGCGACCGTTAAGGGGTTAAAGGATAAAATAGTAATAGAGTATTTAATAGGAATGCCCTTTTCTTACTGAAACCAGGTAAACGTGCAACAACGGAACCTGTCTATAACAGAAAATAGCATTAAACCAGTTCTCAAAAACATATTTTCCCCCGGTCAATGCCGCAAAAATTTCTGACACATTCCTAGACTCAGTCTAATGCATAAAATCATAAAATTGGCAGTCATGACAATGGCAATGATATGTAATCGAATAGGGTTTTTCGTTTTTCGGTACGTGTATTGCAGTCCAAGTTTTAATCGAATGATTTTATATAACAGCCCTTCAATTACTGTCGCTTCCAGAAATACGGTTCAAAACACCCATTTTGACAGTATCTTCTAAACAAGTCGAAAATTGTACGTCAGACGTGGCAACTGATGTGCGTTCGTACTATAACTAGTTTTATAAATACAATATCGGTGCAATAGCTGTTGCAACCTTATGCAAAAATGCATGAAGACAAAATTTATTACAATTATATTTATTAGATTCAGAAATAGAACTCCATTCTTAAAGAGTTCGTCATCACCTTTGCAACCTAGAATCCTTACTTATGATCAGATATCATTGAATTAATTACGTATGATAGAATTTAATAGAATGAAGAAAACTTTTATTAATATCTTTTTACGTTTTGTTCGGTTTTCATAAAATTTGGAATGACTCGCCAAAATTCTGCAACGATTACATATATTAAATTTCAAACCTTTCGCTTGGGTGATTTTTGCGTACTTGTATGCGGACAGACAGACGGACGGGCCAGGCGACAATTATAGTTGCTACGTTTTATATAATTACGAACGCACCTAAAAATCCTTTCCATTTAAAGAACAAAGAGAGACGGTAATGAATTTCTTAATTTCTGATCAGGAGCACCTGCTGATTGTATGCGTGGCTTTTATGAATACAAATTAATAATTTGAAAACTTATATTTCATAGAAGTACTTTATCATTCTTTAAATATAGCTATAACGAATATTTTATTCTACTATAATCTTCCGTTCTTTTTACTGTAAAATTCTGACCAATTTTATTAGATAAAATGCATAATGTATACGAGATTAGAATAATTAAAATCTTAAAAGATAAACACATGTTGTCTCCTAAATGCTTGGATATATGCTACCGTATTTAAAATACATACATGGAAATATTTTTAATATCTTGGTTAAAAAATCAATTATTTTGTCCATGTTTGAAAAATGTATATGACAAATGCTTTATTGCATATAACAAATGCTTCATATCCGTGAGATAAAAAGTGCAGTCCCTGAAAGAATAAACGATCTCATATTTATTGTTCTTCTAAAAGCAGTTGACCACGTGACTTCAAAACTAACAAAATTTGTACTGACATTTTTGGCGAATGAACGGATGCTGAAATAACGAAACGGCTAAATGAATACCCGTATGTGATACTGTTAATGTAACAATTAATTAATGGTACAATTAGTGATTAGTGATTAGTCCGAACACAAGCTCCCATCCAGTCCCATCAGACTATCCGACTCCATTCATGTATCACAAAATGAAAGTAGCGTTTGAAGTTCGTTTCATTTAGTTCTGCAGTACATTGATGCAGTAATGAGTAAAGAGTCAAATTCCAAAGTTACGATTAGGTACTTCGTCTTAGAGATGACCCTGTTTCTCAGTAACATGCGGTTTGCAACAGCTCTACTTTTGAATAGTGCTCTGGTGCATTATAAACCTGAAAAATAAATATAATTGTTGTTGTTTTTGTTATTTCTTTTATCATTACGAGGTGGAACCCGCCGAATTTCGACGAAAGAAAATGTTTACAAAGGAACTGTTGCATCAAATTTATAATACATTAACAACAATTATTAGAATAAAAAATCCATATTACACTTGTTTATTTAACTCTCCAAAGATTTATTTTAACCTAAGATTAACAAAATACTTTTTCCATAAACTTCAACTGTTAAAATTATTGAAAAATTAAACTTAATTCATATACGTCATCAGTAAAATATAATCAAGATAAGTAATTTTCATTAAGTTATTAATTGATGCTTGGTATTATGGAATGAAAAATCCGCAAAAATGATTTCACCTTGACATAATCATAGAATTTTTCTACCTTCACATCTAAACCAAATCAAGTAATTTTCCACGTTTCACATCCATATTTACTATTTAAAAGCATTTTAATGCGCAATAGGTTATTAATAAATATATTTTCAAGCTTGAAGTCACGTTTGTTAACTATTACAACTTTTCATGTTAAAATTTCCACTCGTCATTTGAGGTCTTAGTATAATCTCTGTGCCTGCGCGTAAAAATTCCAGTAATTTATAACTTTGAGACGTATTCAAGGAGAAATATCTCCTTTTATCAAATAAAATAATCGTTTACTTTTAAATATGACGTCATTTTCAGTCGCTGAAATATTTTGCCTATTGACTCAAACTCAATATCAGCGAAATGAAAAAATAGTGAAATATAACAGCATCATCAGGAATATTGTGTCTTTTTTAAAGCGTAACGTCATTTTCTGTTCAAATTTGTAAAAATATATTTTAATTGTAATGAGAAAATGGCATCAATAAGAATATAATCAATAAAGATAACTAATCCACTTTTAATAGAGATGAAGTACTTCAGTTGCCACGATTAGAAAATTGGTATTAAAAACTATAAAAAAATTAATATCTCAAAAATAAATTGAGATACAGCTTTCAAACAAATTGCATTTAAAGGTGCATTTTTTTCTGCGTACGACGGTGTAAACATTTAAAATGTGGGATGTTTAGAAGTTTAAAAATTTGCTGTAGCAAAAATTGCAAAAGCGAAATTTCATTTCAAATTTCAAAGTGTTGCCATTCGCAGAATGACGTATGCGTTACGCACAGATATGTTTGTCCTTTATAATATAGATATACGCGTCTAACGACATATTTATATAGGGTGACCGCGCAAGTAGTTGATTAACCGTCCAGTAGTTGATCAAATTTTTGAAATATTGCTCCATTTCAGGCGGAAATGAGTTTTGCATGTGACACTAGACATAATATTTTTGTTTGAATGTTGGAGCACCTGTTGTCACATTGTTGCCAGCTGCCTGCTGTAAGAGAAGCCATTTCATGATTTTTTTTTTAAATTAGAAAATGTAAAAATTTAATTTTCGTTTAGTTGGAGACAATTACGGTAAGTTAAAAGAATCCAGTTCCACCTTGCTTATTTCAAATAATAGTTTTATGTGAATTATTGTGAATCTCAGCTTAAGCATGGTATTTTAAAGATTTAATTTTTGAATTTTCCACTGATTTCTTCGATTGATCAACTACTGGCAAAATGGCAATTAATGAAACTACTTACTTATAATTTTGTTGCAATTTAATTTCCGCAGATTCTATTTTTGCTCATAATAGGATATTCATTAAGGATTGCAGCAATCATGTTAGTTTACTTCTAAAACTTAACACTAGAACGCCCGGAAGGAGTCGATTCGACTCCGACCATGTGATTATATGTCGACTGCATCCAGAAATTTTTTCATAAAATAAGTTAAGTTTAAACCACGCAGATCTTCGTTAAATAAATCAATTAAATAATTTTAAATAAAAATTCTGATGTCAGATATTTTTATGAGACCTTGAACAAAATTTCCGGGCGTTCTAGTGTTAAAAGGGAGGAAATGTAATAAAAACCCCGTAGCAACGACCTTATTTGATCAACTACTGGCTCGGTCACTCTATATTACAAACATGAAAAATACCATACGTAATGCGTAAAAAAATATGCTTTCGTTGTATAAGACTCATCCAATTTTTAAAGAATATATTAAGGATACAATAGTACGACACGCATATTGAAGTACTTATGTCTAGTCGCATGTCGATCTTTAGGATAATAATGCAAGAGGCTATAACCTGATACATGCATTTATTAACCATTTTGAAAAATGGTTATTGTTCTCGTCAGGGTAGGAAATCAAAAGCATATCTGAAGCTTTTTATTGGTTTAATCTACATTTTATTAGTTTTATGATTGGTCTATACACTGACCTGTATTTCCCTTTACTTTCAACAGAGATGGAGTACTTGAGTTGCCACTATGACAAAAAAGTAATAAAACCTACAAAAAATTAATAACTCAGAAACAAATTGAGATACAGCTTTCAAACAAATTGCATTTAAAAATACATATTTTCTCTATACGACGGTGTAAAAAGTAATATTGTGGGATGTTTGGAAGTTTAAGAATGAAATTTCATTTAAAATGGGATTTTAAAATGGGGGACAGATTTCCAAGAAATCTGACGATGGAAAAGCCTTTTCCCGAACAGCCAATGAAATGCTTGATAATACGTAAGTTTCAGGTGGATAATACGCAAGTTTCAGGAAATCTGAGGAGTCGCAGGCTATTTTGTCGCTTGCAATTTTTACGTGTAATAACAGTATTAATGTTTAATTCATGGCGTGCGTAATGTATGATCGAACTCCGTGCGATTTTTTATGTCTTAAAAATCATTTTCCAAATGGTCGTTGTAATTTGTGAAATTGCCTTTTTTTTTCATTTAATAACAGCACTGCTTAATTAAAATAAAATTGGAAAGATATAATTTTCAAATATTAAAATCTCACCACTCATTCATTTTATTCGAAGTTTATAAAACAAAAGTTTACGCGGCATTCGTATATCTATATCATATTATTGTATGTTCTAAAGGATAAAACATATTGTGTCAAATCGGAAAATGAGAATTCTTGAAGTGTGCGGGAGCACGACATCAATCAGTGCGACATTCTTTGGGGGGAATCAAGCGTACGTGGTTTCCAGAAATCACGTCCGAAATATCTACACAGACACAAAAATCTCTCAAAAAGAACTGATATATTTCCTTTCCAACCACAAACAAAGATGATAAATTATCGAAGAAATCATTTGTCATATGACAATATATAAAAGTGGTTCTTCTATTGTTGGTTTTCGAATAAAGGAATTTCTTTTAAATTATGATTTCGAGCAGGGGTGTCAAACTATGGCTCGCCGGACACTAGAAAATTTTTATGTATATCACACTGTCTTATCTAATCATTGAATCTCTGTGATTCAAGAAGTCGACTGTTTCCTTAAACATTAGAGGCATGCGGTGCGCCACAGTTTCACGCCTGTCATTTAGAAGAAAATAAATTTTCTATATTCATGAATACTATTGTCAGAGAAATTCGATACCTACATTTCCGTATACGGTTTTACTTAATCGTACATTTTGCTTTGTTGTGTTTCGTATGAAATACGAAACCGATTTTAAACATAATGGTTGCAAATTGATTGTGATAGAACCTGCTCAAACATAAGCTATATTTTATATTGGTGCCACAAACCCTAGAGGGTTGCAGGAGCAAAAAACTTTCTAAATTGCGAATTCTGTGGTACTGAAGAGGCTAGAAACTTTAAATATAGCACGGTAGTTACTACCTACTAGTTAGTTATTAGTTACTAGTTACTAGTTAATATAAATGTCCTCAAAGAACAGTCGAAAATAAATTCGAAATTAAAAAGGAGTGAAGTGAAGAGAAGGCGCGAAAAGCATTCTAAAAGAGTCCTAAATTACGATTTCACATTGTTTTTTTTTTGTTTTTATTTTTTCAGAAAACTATGTATCCGAATTCATTGACATATAACAAAATTGTATACAACATAATTCTTCTGAAACATAAAAAAAGATATTTATTGTGCATGAATTTCTAAACATGATGTGATATGCGCAATTTTTATACAGATGAGAGAAAGAAAACAATAAAACAAACATAATAAACAATTAAATTTAAAAAATCAAAAAAGTCGACTGCGTTGAAAGCGATATAATTAATTATTTCTCATCAATGTGAAACTATTTTTTCAATTCCTACTATTAGCTCACACTTTCGCTATATATATCTTGTTCAAATTTTCAATCGTTCATAAAACACTTATTATTCATCCAATCAAGCTCAAATACTTTTTTTTAACATGTAGTGGATGACACTTGTGTTAATCCAGTTTTTTTCAAATATTAATTCATTAATTAAATTAAATTAATTAATTTTCAATAATCGAGAGAGCACTCTTCTTGATCAAGGTATTTTAAAAGCGAGAGAGCCCTCCTCTTGATCAAGGCATTTTAAGCGCCACTCAAGAGGAAAGAAGATTAGGAGAAAAACAAATTCTCTTATTGACCTAAGTAGGAATTGACTTAATTTTTTTTTATTATATTACTTGTTTATATTACTTACCTATTTTTTTATTTACTTGAATTGATGACTTTTAAGTTGTGTTTAATTGTTAGTTCCTATCTATAAACACTGTTTTCATGAGCTCTATAGATGTCTATGATGGTTAGAGTTGCAGTAAAGCTAGAAATCCTACATACACAACTTCCAGGTTGTATAATATTTTAACGGAGTTTCTGACTGTAAAATAGTCAATGTAACATCGTCTTCATTTTGAAAGACCTATCCAATGATAAGCCACTCAGTAGGGTGCGTAATTTTTTTTCCATCTCTACCGCCATTTTGTATTTTACGGCCGCCATTTTGAATTTATAAAAACAAAACCTAGCCTATAACCATCGGGCCGTTAAGACGAATTGATAGAGACCTCATTCATTAAAATACATCGAGCCGTTGGGATGTTTCGAAGGTATAAATAAATACACATACGCAGATACGCGTGAAACACATAACCCTTCTTTTCAGTCGGGTAAAAATAAGCTATAAATTACAAATCAAATTTTTCTGCTTTTTTCACACTTACCGCCATTTCTCCCTTATGCACGGGATGCATTTTTCACACACTCTAAGGTTTTAGGCATTTATTTTTTTTTACTTTCAATAATTGCACTGATGTTGGAGCTTTAGAAACTATGAAATAGCTGTTAGTTCTTATTTTAATATTCATATTTTATTTATGCTCTTATTACGTTTTCTTTTCATTTCTTATAGATTATAAAACAGTGCCATTTTTTTTCAGATAAAATAAGTATCTAAGTTCGTTCAGCTATAATCTATGTAACAAAATTATAAAAATACTTGCAAACAGACCAGAAAGTTTGAATATATGCTGATATCAATTTTGCCATATAAAAAAAAAACCCTTTTAATAAAACATTATAATTTGAAAAAAAAAAAAATATTTTTTAATACTTTTCAGTTTGATGGCATTCAAAGTACAGTAGAATCCATACGTAAACTAGTCGTTGGGGGCAACCGTAATACTTACCCTTCATGGATATGCATAATATAAAATATGAAAATAAAAAATATGTAAACTATTTATAATGTCTTGATGACGTCAAAAACATAATTGCTCTATTGCTGAATTACGTAAAAGAAGCATCCTTATAACTCCAAAAATTATAATCATATTAACTAACAGTTTACTGAGTCAGATTAAGTCATTTCCAAGTAAGACATATCTGTGAATTGCAATTTGAATGGAATTCAACTAATTATCCTATTGACTTCATTCTTTATGTAAAATTTATGTTTTTGCATTGTCTTCTATATTCACGCCTTAAAATAAAAAAAATTCGAAAATTTTTATACGCCTTTTATCAGAACGAATACTTCGAGAGTCCGAAAAAAATTGTTCCGGATAATCGGGGTTACTTAAACTCAGTAGGATTATTTATCATTACTGCATACTAAGTACACACCAAATTTCAAGTCTCAATTTCAATTTGTTCGGGAGATAGAGTGTTTTCAGCAGATACACAGGCAGACGGACGGCATTTTTTTTTTTTTTTTTTTTTTTTTTTATATATATTTTTCGGAATCTCCAGTGTCTGAAACGTGTAAATTCCTCAAAATGTTACTGTTTCGATTTTTAAAAAATCCCTGCCGGCCCAGCCTACAGGCAGAGGTAGATATCGAAGTTAAGTATACTAATTTCACCAACAAAAACTAAATCATTATTAGATATAAATCCACTTTAACAGTTTTATCTGTCTGCTTTTAACGAGTTTTTATTTCCTTTTTATAAAATAGCTGGTTTTATCAGAATTATGTTAAGACGATATTAAAAAATATATTTTTCCATGATCAACAACTCGAAATTTTCTGGCACATTTTCAGATTCATTAAAAAAAAAAAAAAAAAAAAAAATATGAAACATGCTGACGGGATTTTTGAAAAGATTTATAAGCGACCTGTGTTTTTCTTTTTCTTCCAATTAATTAAAACTTGATTAATAAACAATTAATTTCTCAGTAGGGCAATATTTTTCGTTTGTAACACAATCGCTTCGGGAAATTCTGTTCAAAATGCCCACTTTGACATCATTTTTTGAAATATATTCTGCCTCTATCAAAATGGTCCTATCAAAAACTTGTGAATATAAAAGTTGTAGATAATATTAAGGAGATTTATAATAAACTTAATTGGAATTGATATTTTGAGAATTGACGAAGTTATAAATTTTTTTCTCCCAAAAACCCTATTTTTTGCGCCCCTTGAGCCCATTTTTAACTTTATCAAAAATCTGTGATACATAAAATTTTGGCGCTATTTTTAGAAGTAATAAAAACTTTAAACTGATTTGATATGTTCAAAAATTAAGAAGTTATGGGGGGTTTTCGATTTTCACAAAACCCCTTCATATTTCCATCCCCTTGGTCCGATTTTGCCCATTAACGAACTTGACCGATATTTTATGCCCATTGATTTTATGTATCAGTTTGGAAGAGATTGGTGCAGAATTACGAAAGTTATCGTGCCCAGAAGAAAGAGATATATATATAGACAGACAGATAGATAGATATATACATAGATAGATAGATAGATACATAGATAGATAGATAGATAAATTTTTTTACTGAGGTTGATTTTGGGTTCTAGGGGTCATGATCGGTGTAGATCTGCAAAAATTTTTCAGAAATTCCAACATAGGAACAATCCCAATAGGTAGTATTTCATACGAAATCTACCTAAAACGATTACAAGACTTACCCTATACTACGTATGATGGTAAGTAAAAAGATGCGTGCGGAGCAAGTAAATCTACCTGACAAAATAGATCTCCATACGGCATACTCTGAAAAATCCGAAAAAAAATATATATATAAAATGTTTTTTCTCATGAGGATAGATATGTTTATAAAAACATTTCGGCGGAAAATCGATAGAGTGTACGTAAAAAAAAAAAAAAAAAAAAAAAAGAACATTTCGTTATATGGTGATTTATCACCGGTTGGCGATGGAATAAAATTTCAAAAAATATGTATTTGTATCAAATACTCTTTAAGGTAAAAATGCTTCCTGTTGAACTTGTTTTAAAAAACTTTAATTTAAATAACTTTACTTTTGTCAGTTTTAGTTTGTTTTAACTCTAATTTTTTTCATATATACATATATTTATAATGCAAGTTAACTATGAAATTTTATTAATTAAAACAAAATTTGAGTTAATTAAAATTGTTTGAACCTCAAAATTCAGTCCAATTGAGCACTGTCGATTTAATTTTGTTACTATGGAAACAAACACTTCTCCAATATTGAAATGTATATCTGCAGCATTCTTCATCTGGACAATATATGAATATATATTTTTCAACATGAAAATATTTGTTATATATGAAATTATTTTAACAGTGTTAAAATTAAATAACTGCAGCAACAAGTAACACAAATATGTAAAACAAAAAAATATATGCATTAAACTCTCTCATTGCTTAAGTTTAAATTCATTAAATACTATTTACACGCACTCTAAAAATCAATCCATAAGCAATTTTCAGATGCATTAAAATCGTTTGTTTTTGGCGAGTAAAAGTGCTACTCGCCAAATCTCGAGACGCTTTCGTCTTTTCGCGTCAAATACACGAAAGTATTTTATTTTTTTACAGATTTTCTACTGCAATTCCGCCGCTAACTTTGACCCATCCTTTATTACATACAGAAGTAGTTTAATTAGTATATATATATTTTTCAAAATATTGTGAGTATGCCAAATAAGGAGACCTTCATTGTGAGGCTCCATAGAATTTTTCGGATTACCGAAATTTTTTTCTCTTTCTTTATTGTCAAAAAAATATCACCCACTCCATTTTCATATGAAAACAGTTTCTCGAATAGAGTAGTTATCTGTTGCAGTTGTTCGTGCTGCAAATTAAATTTCTTTCTAAAAAATAAATAAATTAATAAATAAGTTTGGTGAATGAAATGTTTTGAGCATACAGATGAATATTTATGGTATGAAAAAAATTGGAAAAAGCGAATCGGTCAAATATATTTTGCACACATAGGGATCGAAGCACTCGCCGATTGAATAAAAGAGCGAGTGACAATTAAAACGTGTTGTACTATGATTTAGACAACCATCACGAAGAATATTATTTTTAAATAGTGGCATCCAAAAAACGGACCATAGGGGGCTCCGTAAAGGCACCTTATGTAGCATAGCATATCAGTACAAAAAAAAAGAAAAAAAAAAGCAATTTAACAAATTACAACGGCCATTTGGAAAATGATTTTTTCAGAGACTACAATTTAAGACATAAGAAATCGCACGGAGTTGATCATACATTACGTACGCCATGAATTAAACATTAACATTCCTTTACCCATCATGAACAATTTTTAAAAGAAATTTCAGTTTTACAATTTTCGGTACTGTAAATTTTTAAACTTCTACGGTTCTGGTCATACATTACCTACGCCATGAATTAAACAATAGTAGTGTTATTACACGTAAAAATTGCAAGCGACAAAAATCGCCTACGACCCGCCAGATTTCCTGAAACTTACGGATTACCCACCTGAAACTTACGTATTATCCAAGCATTTCATTGGCTGTTCGGTAAGAGGCTTTTCCATCTTCAGATTTCCAAGAAATCTGACAACCCATTTTAAATGAAATTTCATTCTTAAACTTCTAAACATCCCAACATATTACTTTTTACACCGTCGTATAGAGAAAATATTGTACTTTTAAATGCAATTTCTTTGAAAGCTGTATCTTAATTTGTTTCTGAGTCATTAATTTTTTTTTTTTTTTTTTTTTTGTAATTTTGATTCCTTTATTGTCATAGTGGCAACAGAATTATCCATATCTGTTGAAAGTAAAGGCAAATTATAGATTACTTTATAGACCAATAAGAAAGGATTCAACCAATAAAAAGCTTCAGATATGCTTTTGATTTCCTACCCTGACGAGGACAATAACCATTTTTCCAAATGGTTAAAAATATTTTTTTTATACTTTAAAAATTTACACGATATCACATTATTTTTGTAGGTGTAAATAAAAATTACTGAATTATAAATTTTAAAACGAGAAATCCTTCAAAGATTTGAGGATTTTTTTCTTAGTAAATAAATTTGACAAAAAAACAAAAAGCTTTATTTTTAGAATAAGTGTGTTTTCAAAGTAATTATGTCCCTCATGAGATAAAAATAATTAATTATGCTTAAATACTTCTAATGGCTTTTAGATAAACTCACAATCAATTTTTTAGCTGTATAAGATGCAAAATATTCAAATCGGATTCCTAAAATGGAATTTTATTCAAATTTTACGTCAAGAGAGATTTGAATTGAATTTGAAGTTAGATTTTATTTTGGGAGAAGCAATCGGATGTTCATTCCTCGCATTTTATGGACTTTTTAGAAGTATTTTTTCCTTAAATCTTTTATAGGACAGATTCAAATTCAGCTATATTTTATATTTTAATTTTACATATTTTGTCTTATAATTCTTTAAGGTTCTAATAGTTTAAAGATATTATTCATTTAAACTCGGAAAAAAATTATGTATTATGCTTATGATATTTCCAATTATGAACCTTGGTACTTTCTGACTTTTCTTTCATACTGGTTTCAACAAGTCGGCAATTGTACTTCAAACGCAGCAAATGAGGTCTTTTCGTCTATAACTAGTTTTATAAATATTCAGATCTTGGTGCAATAGCTGTTGCACTCTTATGCAAAAAAATGCATGAATACAAAATTTATTAGAATTCTAAATATTAAATTTAGTAATACGGAAATAATAGGACTCCATACCTATCATGGGATATCAATGAATTACTTACGTATGATAGGATTTAATAGAATGAAGAAAACTTTTATTAATATCTTTATAAGTTTTGATTCGATTTTCCTAAAATGTGAAACGTCTCGTCAAAATTCTGCAACGATTATACAGGGTGTCTCAAAAGGTCGTTTACAAACTAAACATGCTGGTCTGTCATATCATGATAAACAAGATTTACATAGGAACTTGTGTTCGAAAATGCAAACTGCGACAGTTAGAGGGCGATGAGCGCAGGCTTACGGGAGAGTGGGAAGCGTAATAATTTCAGGCGAGGACGTTGCAGGAGAAGGATGAATTCGTTTAGTAACGCAGAATTGGCCGGTATGCAACATATGAGGTCCATGGTGTACGAGACGCCTGTCACATCGGACATGGATCTCGTCGGCAGGATCGTGGAAGCGACAGCACGTGTCCGTGACACACCTGCCCGTTTTGAACGGGTCCGAGAATCCATGCGTCGACGTTGTGAAGCATCTTTGCGGCGAATGGAAGGGATTCTGAACACCTTCTGTAAATTAAACCATGTTCTTTAATAAAAGTCATATTAATACCTCTTTCGATATCCTTTCTTTCTTCCTCTCCACACCTGCGCTCATCATCCTCTAGCTGTCGCAGTTTGCATTTTTTCACACAAGTTCCTATGTAAATCTTGTTCCTCATGATATGACAGCCCAGCATGTTAAGTTTGTAAACGACCTTTTGAGACACCCTGTGTAGATTAAATTTCAAATCATTCCGTTAGGTAGTTTTTGCAGACAGACGGAGTGACAGACAGATAGACGGACCAGATAACGGCTATAGGTTATAATTATTTATATAATTACGAACGCAGCAACGCACCGAGAGCTGCCAAGTCTCCGGCTTTTTGGACACCAGTATTTTAATACAGAAAATGTTCTTTTAATTATTTGGAACATTTGAGCGATTTAAAAGAACAACGATTTCTCTAAGATAATAGTGGTATGCATAAAGCCAGAGACTTGGTAACTCTGCGCATCTAAAAATGGAATATAGTGATTAATTGATGGAATAAAAAGCAGCAGAGAAAGAATAATGAAGAATATATATTTTTTATTTAGGAACTCATGTGAATTAAGGTGGAAATTTAGAAGTCAAATGAAACTATTTTCTGTGAAAAATAATGAAACTTTCATTTCTATATATTTCTCTTTTTATGATTAAAATGTTGTTTCTGTTTCAAAATATGAAGCAATTTTTCAGTCGTACCTGATAATTCACTCAATTCAACATTCATGAAATTTGTTTTTTGGCCCTTATCCGCTTGAGGAGCGGTGGGATATATTTTATCCCACCGACGATTAATGAAGATTTGTACCAGAAAAAGTTTATTATATTTTACATTTCTAACTTCGGTTAAAAAAAAAAAAAAAAAAAAAAAAAAAAATGTTGTAAAATTGCTTTTCTTTATATTAGTAATAAATCTTTTGCAGATTCCGGTGTCAATTCGGCATTACAGAAACACAATTACTTGCCCCTCAAAGGGTTGGGCGGTGTTATGTTTATGAAACCACTTAATTTTAAATTCCCAAATGCAAAATTGACATCAGAATTTTGGTTTTTAAAAAAATCGGTTTATTGCGTGTGTGAAATAGTGCTTTTTCATATTCACACATAAATTTGTTTTCAAATTCCGGTGACAATCATTAATTTCAACACTTTAACAATGGAATTGCTTTGCACCTGAAAGGGTTAACGGACGCTAGCTTTTCATGCATGTCTCCCCACTAGGTTGTAATTGTACTGAGGGAATGTAAAAAAAAAAAAAAAAAAAAAAAACAGTATGCAGGAATGCTACAGGCGGCTTTTTTATATTCCCTTGGCACCAATGTATTTTTTATGCAAATTTTATTAGTCCCCGATATGCTATTTCTTTCGGCCAGCAATTAAAGCGTCGTCTCTAAAAAAAAAGCTCGGTTGCATAAGCCAGCCGTAAAACAAAGCGGATGTATTATTGTGCGGTTAAATGCTGCTTTTTAGGTAGCTTTTATTACAAAAAGCTACCTATTGCAGCCGTTCAAAGGAAAGCGATTTAAAAAATTTTGGCATTTTTTCATCGATTATGACCCCCAGACCCCGAAACCAACCTCCGTTTAAAAGTTGATGTATATATAAATATATATATATATGATCTTTGTCACACTGTAACGCTCGTATTTATGAACCGATTTGGATGTAACTCGGTCTGTAAATAGTACATACCAATGTCTCGACCGAAGTCGTTGGCCAGCTCCATCCGCCATTTTGTTTCAAATTGGCGGCCATTTAAAATTTTTAAAAAAATTTAAAATTTGAAATATGGTACCAAAAAATTGAAAATGGAAAAATATTTTCTTCTTATGTATTTGACCTTGATACAAAGATTCCGGAGCAGTTTTTGTTTCGTCTATATCTTAAAAAATGGCTGAGTTATAGCACTTTGAATTTCTAGAGTAGCTGACATTTTGAAACGTCCTGATTTTTGTCACGCAATAACAGGCGTATTTTTGAACCGATATGGATGCACCTTATTGTGTACATAGTAGATACCAATGTCTCGACCGAGTTCGTTGGCCAGCTTCATCCGCCATCTTGTTTCAAAATGGCGGCCAATTAAAAAAATTAAAAAAATTTAAAATTTAAAATAAGGTACCAAAAAATTGGAAAATGAAAAAAGATTTTTTTCTTATGTGTTTGACCTTAATACAAAGATTCCGGAACAGTTTTTGTTTCGTCTATATCTAACAAAATGGCTGAGTTATAGCATTTTGAATTTCTATTGTGGCTGACATTTTGAAACGTCCTGATTTTTGTCACGAGATAACAGGCGTATTTATGAACCGATATGGATGTACCTTCGTGTGTACATAGTACATATCAATGTCTCGACCGAGTTCGTTGGCCATCTTCATCCGCCATATTGTTTCAAAATGGCGGCCATTTAAATAATTTGAAATTTGAAATGTTTTACCAAAAAATTGAAAATGGAATTTTTTTTTCGTATGTGTTTGACCTTGATACAAAGATTCCGGAGCAGTTTTTGTTTCGTCTATATCTTAAAAAATGGTAGAGTTAAAGCACTTTGAATTTCTAGCATGGCTGACTTTCTGAAACGATCTTATATTTGTCACGCTATAACACGCGTATTTATTAACCTATTTGGATGTAAGATGGCATGTGGAAAGTATATAGCAATGTCTCGACCAAGTTCGCTGGCCAGCTTCATCCGCCATCTTGTTTCAAAATGGCGGCCATTAAATAAAAAAAAAAAATTATTTAAAGTGAGGTGCAAAAAATTAGAAATTGAAAAAGATTTCTTTCTTAAGTATTTGACCTTGACATAAGGATTCCGGATCTTTTTTGTTTTGTCTTTATCTTAAAAAAATGGCTCTGATATAGCGGTTTGAATTTCTTTATGTGGGTAACATTTTGAAAAATCTTATTTTTTCCTTGCGACAGCAGTCGTATATATCAACCGATTCCGATGTGAGTGAGCATGGGCACAGGAATTACTAAGGTCTCGACCAAGTTCACGGGTAACCCTCATCCACCATGTTGTCTTAAAATGGCAGGCACTTCAAGATATCGCCGAATTTGGCAACCAAATATAAGTTACTTTAAATAAAAGCAGCTTGGATAAAGCTGGCTAATTTCGCGAAATTCTCATTCATAAGGATTTAGTATTGATAAAAATTAGTATTGAATCTTCTATAATCGATTTCCACCAAATTGAGCTTCGTGTGTTTGAATAACATAAGCTAGCTTTTTAAAAATAAGGAATATGAAAGCTACCTCTTCCTCCCGGCACTGGCCGTAAGGACTTTTAATTTTCTGAGCCGTCGTCGTATTGGGGAAAAAAATAACTTTTAAATGCAATATGTTTGAAAACTGCATCTCAATTGTTTTTGATATATTAATTTTTTTGTAATTTTTAGCGTCATTTTTTTAATGTTGGTAACTCCATTTCTGTAGAAAATAAGGGAAAAATAGTTGGAAAATAATACTCATATCTTTTTGTTGCCATTTCCCCATAACAACTGAAAAAAAATTAATTAAAATACAAGTTATTTTGAAAAAATATAAATGCATGATTTCTGATAAAACATGGATCCATTAAAAAATCACATTTAATTTTTATTAAGTATCTATATTAATATTAAACACAAATGAAGGCATATAAATCATTAGATAGCCGATTTCGTTTTCTTTTCTTTTTTTTTTTTTTTTTTTTTTTTGGTCAAGTTTCTTGAATGACATCTTTTTTTATTTTTTTTATTTTTTCTTTGGATTTGTGTATTATTCAGAGATAGTGACATCATATGCATACTTCATAGTAGATGTTGTTTAAGACTGGATAGTAAATGTGGAATTATTCAGCGGATGCGAATTACGTCATTTTATATAAAATAAAAGCGTGTGCTTTAAGTCTTAACACTGAAATAAGTTTTGTACTATCTATATTTATATACATTTTTTTTTTCATCGGGGCGACACTAAATTCTGAAAAAGCGGAATTCATTTTTTCTGGTACTACATTTCTTTTGCACACGTTATTACTAGAGTCTACACCCCGCCCCTACAACGGTTCTTATCACAAGTACACAGGGGGAATTCCTTATACTCTTGAAATATTCTCTATTTAAAGGAAAAGTACGGTTTTTTATCTGCGGTAATGAGTAAATTGAAACTTTTTTTGCATGTGTGGTGTGTTGTTGTTGGCGAAGGGAGAAAAGTGATTTAATTTATTTTTAGTAGTGGGATTAAGTTTTTATTTATTGATTCGGAATAAAATAAGTAGCTGAATCCAGAGAAATATTGGATGATTATAGATAAAGATATATTTTCTATTAGATGTTATGAACATGATTTCTTTTTACATTTTTTATTTCTTTATTTATCAAACTTCTGCTCTTCAATGTGAATAAATAGCATATAAACATTAGTTTTTAACCCCTTGAGGACAAGTGATTGTGTTCCTGTAATGTTGAAATGACACCGGAATCTTTGACAAATTCTATTTCAAAATAAGTAAAAGCAATTTTACGGCGTTTTCCACCAAAGTTAGAAAAGTAAAATTCAATAAAATTTTTCTGGTGTAAAACTTCATTAATCGTAGGTGATATATAATATATACCGGCGCCCCTCAAGGGGTTAAAATGGCTGTTTTAGGTAAAGGCAAGATGCCAGATCTCATATATCTGGAACAAGAGGTCGAAGAAGAAGTCGCTAATCAGTTACGAATAATAGATTAACAGTAGAATAGATTAAAAGCATACTTGCCAATTTTCCCTGCCTCCGTAAAATGCGAGTTAAATTGACCCATGTTAAACACGTTTCGAACCAGAAATTTGCTAAAGAAATTGATTCAAATAGATGTCACTGAGAAATATGCTTTTAAATGTGTAATGAAACACCAAATAAATTTTCTGGTTAGTACGGGTATAACCTGGGTCATTTTAACTCACATTTTACGGAAGTTCAGTTGAATGTTGGCAAGTATGTTAAAAGGCATAATAATTAAAAGTAGAGATCGACCGAATATTCGGTTTCCTTTTTGTTTTCAGCCCAAAATATGAGTTTCACCGAACATTCGTTTTCGACGAAAATGCTGCCGAAAATTCAGCCGGAACCGAAACTCGACCGAAACTATCTGTATTCAAAAAATTTCGTTTGTTCCTTCGGAAACTCATTGATTTGAGCTGCATCGGCTCACATGAGACAATCATTATTTATCGCTATGAACTTCACTATTTTTAATTATCAACCATGACTCAAGCTGTGCGTATAAAGTTTAAAGCACGCAATGCATAATGACTATACTTTAAAAACACTTTTCACGTGCTCATTAAAAGCTACAAACTTACAAATAATTATTTATTTAGCCTTTTTTTTTCTAAACAACAAATATTGCAGATTATTTTCTTTAGATAAGGAATTTAAAAAACTTAACTGGTTCTCATAAACCCTTGACGGGCGGTGGGATATCAACCTAATTTAAACAAGATCGCACCAGAAACTTTTTACTAAGTTTTATATTTTCAACTTTGGGGAAAATGTTGAAATATTGCTTGTCCTTATTTTAAAATAAAATCTTTCGATTATTCCGGTGATAATTCAATATTGCAGAGATATTATGGTTTGCCCCTCAAAGGGTTAATATAGGCTCAGTGAAAAATATTAAAAATATTGTTTGCATGAGAAAATATACTTTAGAAGACAAACCAAAAATAATTTGAATGGAATTTTAAAACAAATCCTTTAAAGTCTCATAAACGCGTCACTCGAATTTGGCTATCATCTCTTTTAAAACACATACGTATTTTGAATTTATGAGTGAGTGAGTAAAACAGCATTTGTGAATAACATTGTACATATATTTTCATGCTGAAAATACTGTTTGCATCAGTTAATATAAATAGAAAAAGAAAATGATGGCATTTTTTTTTCTAAATAGCATAGCGTCCTTTAAACTTTGAGATCATTATTAATAAGACCCATATTTAAAATGTTTAGGGACATAAGTGTAAAGTGCTGCGTCTCAAACATTTAACCTATTGAGGTGTTTAATACTGATTTGAATTACTAATAAAAATTGTGAATGAAAAATCCATGTTTCCACATTTATAGTTCTTGTAAAAATAAAGTGATCATCTTAAATAGGAAATGAAGCAGTTATAGAATAACAAAAATAAGAATACAGTCAGTATCGGATGTATGGTCACCCATGCGGTCCTTAAAAATAAGACCTTGTAACAGGGGTGACCTTATATGCGGTGTAAAGAGGAATTTTACTTTAGACAATAAAATATTATTAATATGTTAGTTTTATTAGTAAAATAATGTACAAAGAAGCTATGGAGATGTAATTTATAAAAGAGGAGCTATAAACAAGAATTTTTTTTGCACTTAAATTTTCGAATTGATGAAGTATATTAGTAAAACATACTTCTTTCTTTAAAATAATCTTTTATGCATGCTTGTTTGTTTATTATCGTAGTTTTTAAAACTACTTTTTTCTAATTGACGAACGTATTTACAATGTTCCTCTGTACTTTCGAAATGAGTTATAAAACATCTCATGATATATGATGATTTGATATTGTTAATATTATTTGATTATTATATCTTTGATAGCTTCTGCTCGTGTTGTCGGTTCAGCTACAGATTCGCTGTCTTTATCATCTCTTCCATCAGTGTTTATATTTTAAACTTCCGAAACGATTCATGGTATGGAAGCTTCACCATTAGTAGCGACCTCATTGTCAATAGCTGCATATGCCAGTTCGTCTTGTATATTGTGCAGCTGGGATTCCGTATTTTTTGTGCAATTCCAAATAGGGGGCACATCATCACCATCATCACCATCATCGTCATCATTCTCGTCGTCTTCGAACGATAATTCTTCACATTCTGGATGCCAAGCATGTATAAAACAGTTTTCAATGGTTTTCTTTTATACCATATGCCAACTCTTTTCTACGTACCACATGGCATCTAAACTTCGTGAAACTTCTCATTTTGATCAATTGCAGCAATGAAGTCTTTTAGAAGCAGTTTTCATATATTTATCTTAAAATTTTGAAATCTATGGGTTGTGTAACACTAGTTCAGTTTGGTGGCGAGAAAACGAGTTCAATTGAGTTTAAATTGGGAATCATACAATGGACAATACAGCTGTCTGCAATGATAGCCACTTTTCTTTTTTTGTCTATCCAAATTTGTCCAAACATCGAATTTCTTTTCCCAAATACTTTCTGTCATGTGGGAAATTCGGTTCACATCGTAAGATACAGGCAAAGATTTGCAGTTGTTCAAAAACGAGGCATTAGAAATTTACCAATAACTGATGGAGTCAATTTCACAGATCCATCCACATTCGCTGCTAAGAAAAGGGTCAATCTTTCTTTGCTTTTATTCTCACCACAACATTTCTAGTTCTTTAACCCCTTAATTCTCGCTCCCGAGATATTCTCGGGCTGTGTCTTTTACTCAAATTGTTTGATTCCCACTAGTTTTATAAAATAGTGAAATTGGCTATATTTTAGTATCGTTTTTACTGTCATTAAATAAGGTGAATATTTCTTTTTCATAAAAGTGGTGCCAATAAGCAATTTGAATTATTCAACCGTAATTTAATTCGAGCGTTAAGGGGTTAAAGTGACAGTTTTATCCGGCAAAACAAGAAAAAGCAGCCCGCGTTCATCAAAGTTTAAAAAATCACAATGATTGTACCTCTTGAGAATGGCACTTTAAGCCGATTCCTTGTATGCTTTTACTTGTATACTATCATAAACATCAGCAGCTGCACCACACATCTTTTTAAAAGTAAGATTGTGCCGTAAGTTAAAGTTTTGTAAGTACCCGTTGCTAGTAGTAAAATTCGGTTTTCCTAGTTCAACAGCAATTTCCAAAGACTTTTCTTTTTAAATAACTCATGGTGTTGGAACATTCTGTAATCTGGCATATTTTATCCAAATAAAAAAAAATCTTTCTCAACATTCTCAAATGTTGAAACGTGTTGTCGCTTTCTCTTTTGGTTGATCACTTATCCTAAGTAACAAGGTTTAGACCCAAAATGTTATTCAATGTCGTTCTCGCTATTCCATGAATCTTCGCGGAAGCTGCTTTCGAAATAAACGATTTTTAAAAAAATCTCTATCAATTTTATTTTTTTCTGTAATTGTCATTTTTTTTTCGTTTCGCTGATATGTTGGGTTCACAAACGACAATTAACAAAAAAAGGGCACTTTACACGCCAGCGACAAATAATGAACAATGCAAAGACCTAGAAACACTGGATTTTCCGTTTCTCTGCGCGGTAGTTTTCATTCGGTCACAAATGGTGATGGCATGTTTTCCAAGAATCGGTTTCTCAACCGATGGTTGAAGGAGAAATCCCCAGAGACTTCTAAACTCTTCACTGTCAGGAAGAGTTTATCTTATCTCCTGCAATAGGTGTAGGCATGTCAATCTTCGATCGTGGAAAGTTTTGATGTGGAAAAACGAGTTCTTTCCCCGTCTCCTGCGTCCACCATGTTTGACTTTGACCGATATCAGTCAAATCAGCAGTCTCTAATGTGAGGCTGGCCTAAATATGGATACGGCATCAGGGCTTGATAGGAACGGCATCAAGTGACACCATTTATGACTGCTCCATCATTTGGAACCTCCTTGGCTGCAACCCTCAAGAGCAGATCTTATTCGGACAATGGTGTGCTCTGCCTTCTTTCCCCCCAGCGTGCATGTGCGCATCTAGTCACGTGGTATGCAAAATTATCACAATCTCTAAGACTGAGTTTAGACGCTTGTTTTGTCTTCTTTCAAAACGTATCCAGGAAACACTATTAACATTCATACTTCTAACCGTTTGCAGTTATTCACAAAAGGATGGGGAGATTCAACAGTGGAAAGGCGATTACAAGATTAGATGGACTTGACAGAAAAAATTTTCTTCCTTCAGAATGTCTGTCCGTTTTCTTCTATAGCTATTAACGATTAAAATCACCGCATGACCGCAAAAAAGCCGCCAACAATTGAAAATAGTTGAACGATAAGCGTATTTGACCTTTATACCCTAAAAAGAGGAACGAAATAGCATAAAACTATAGGATTTTTTCAATAAAAAGGTCGACAGAAAGTGACCATATATCAGATAGTAGACATTAGAATCTGACCATATAGGCGGTGTATTTTAACACGTAGTATCTATCCAGTCAGTACGGACTTACGAAAAGTGACCTTATAAGCGGGGTGACCTTATAAGCGGATGACCATATAGCCGGTACTGACTGTATATTAGTGCTTTTATTTTTAGGATATTGTGTCTTGTATCAATTCTTAAAATGCAGATAAATATTTTTATTTTATATAGTCAAATACATAATTTTTTTTACATATAAGGCTGTAACTTTGTCAAATCTTACCTCATTTCATTATGTTTAAGTTATCAGTAATATTGTTTTATTTCTCTTTATTGAACGCGAGTAAATAAAAACATCCCGACTCCAGTAACAATCAATCCAAAAGAAAAAATAAACTGATTTTATCCAAAGATTTAAAAATAAAATAAAATAAATAAATAAATGATGTTGTTAACCAATTTAAATGCAGGTTTCAATCAATATCATTTAACTTGCGCATAAATGATATTTGTAAACCGTTTTCTCGTTTTTTATTTCTAAAGACTACAAAGGCAGCATATACAGCACTCAGTTTTAAAACTGAAAGTAAACAATAATGACAACATTAATGAATTTCTCGGGTGCATATGTGATAAGAGCCATTGTGAGGAGCGCGGCGTAGACACTAGTCATGTTATTAAAGTGCATATAAAATATTTCTGATTTGAGAAAATGTGCAAGAAGAATTAAAAATTAACCGCCAGTGGGAACCCTGAGTACAGTAAAAACAAATAGACATAATTTACTTTTTAAGGTTGATTAAAAATATTTGACTTGTAAATAATTATTTATAAGTTTTCAATGTATTGTATTTGTTGAAACTATGTCAAACATGAAAGAATGTTTTTAACCCCTTCGGGGCGAACATCTTTTACAGAATTTTTAATCTTTTGTCACCGGTTTTTTAAAAGAGAAATTTTTGACCTAATTGAATCCTGAAATTGCTCGGAATAAATAAGGCAAAATTTACAATAAAAATTTACTGGTGAGAATAATCACCGATACTGAGAACCTTACGCGGCACGAATACCGGTCGCTCGTCCCCAAGGGGTTAAGAACAAAAAAAAAAAGGTGATGTCAACAGAATAAAATTCGAGCAACAGATGTTGGTCCCAAACGGGTTAATCATTACACAGGTGCAGGGAACATACAGGGTTGCCACAGGCGACAATGTTTTAATTCTACTTCACACCACTTGCACAAAAGGAAAACTACTGATATACTTTTGGAGAACATTTTTTTTTTTTTTTTTTTTTTTTTTTTAGTGGTACGAATTGAATAGTAAAATAGCCGCCTGTGGCAGCCCAGAATATACTTCCCACTTAATTTTAGTTCCCAATTCCGGATTCGTACCAGAATTTTTGGAAAAAATATTTTGCTTTTATAATGCACATGGGGGATAAAAAAAAAAGCATTTATTTATTTTAAAATATATTTTTCATAAATTCGGGGTTACATTAGCAAAGGCGGTCCTATCGATCTTATTATTATCTGTTAGATATAGTAAGTAATTTTCTATACGTGCTGCATTTATTTTTACATAATATATAATTAATTTTTAAATTTTGCCATTACAAAAAATATATAAAGTAAGCCCAAAAGTTATCGTTTCCGGAAAAACATTCATTGGACAAATATTTTGTCTAAATGTTCTATTAGCTAGACTTACGGCATAGAGACATTATTTTTACATTATCTGTGAGCATAGGTGGAAACTAGTCCGGATGTGCCAGTCCCAAAGCTTTCTTCTATCTCATTAATGTTAATACTTCAAAAAGCGATTTTTTTTTTCATTTTGTATTTTAGAAACAAAAAACTTAGCGGACAATACAACTTTTATTTACTCCCTCTGTCCCAAATTAGTTGCTACATTTGATTAGTTTTGTACTGATTATTGATACTGATGATTTTAGAATTTTGTTTGAACATTTTTTTTAGATTTCAGGGTGCTCTGCTGTCAATCAACAACATTTACTTACCAAGCATTTCCTCCGTCTCTCCTTAAATAAGTACCAAATTAGTTTAAAAAATCCAGGGTTCGCACGCTCATGAGCCACGCCCCATTTTGTAAGGATTCTTCTACCAGTAATCGCATAAAACTACCTTCTAGCTAAGGAATCGTTAATTCTTTAGGAAGAAAATTATCTTTATGGTATACTGGTGCAGTATTGCCAGTGGGCTAATTTTTTTTTAATTCAGATTTCTTGATTGGCACCACTTTTTAAATGGTAAAATTCTTCTTTCTTCCACCTTAATACGAGTAAATATGTCATTAAATAAGGCGAATTTTACTATTTCAAAAAAGTGGTACCAATCAAGTTATCTGAATTTAAAAAAGTAGCCCACTGGCATCACTGTACTGGTGGTATAGTCCTTACAAAATGGTGTCGATCTACTAAACTGTATCGGAAGTTATTTATGACTCCACCCACTTGAAGTGTAGTAACTAATTTGGGACAAAATTTTCGACATAAATGTCGCAAGTAATTTGGAACGGATGAAGTATGTTTTTGGTACACTTCAAGTTTTTTTTCTTATTACCCGACTGAAAAGAAAGGTTATGTGTTTCACGCGTATCTGTGTATGTGGATTTCTTTATACCCTCGAAACATCCCAACAGCTGGATGGATTTTTATGAATGAGGTCTCTATCGATTTGTCTTAATCTTCTCGATTTGTCTTAATCTTCCGATGGTTATAGGATAGATTTTGTTTATATAAATTCAAAATGGCGGCCGTAAAATAAAAAATGGCGGTGGAGACGAAAAAAAAAATTACGCATCCTATTGAGTGGCATATTATTGGATAGATTTTTCAAAATAAAGAAGATGTTTCATTGACCATTTTGTAGTCAGAAGCTCCGTTTAAATATTACACAACCTGGAACTTGTGTACTTTGTATCGCTACCTTTACTGTAACTCTAACCTTCATAATAAACATCTATAGGCCTCATCAAAAGAGTGTTTGTAGATAGGAACTAATAATTAAATACAACTTAAAAGTCATCAATACAAGTAAATATAAAAAAAGGTAAGTAATATAAAAATAGTTTCATATTGATGAGAAATAGTTAATTACTTCGCTTTTTACACAGTCGGGTTTTTTGATTTTTTAAATTTAATATATTATTTTTATAAATATTTTTTTAGGTGAGGGGGAGGGAAGAATTGTAATGAAGTCTAATCGACGTGTATTACATCATACAAGTCGGAAAATGTGTGTCAAACGTGGAAAATGAAGTGTGTTAACAACTATAACAAGTTTTATAAATATTCAGATCTTGGTGCAATAGCTATTTCACTCTTATGCAAATATGCAAGAATACAAACGATTATATAAATTAAATTCTGCACGGAAATAATAGGACTCCATCTTAAATAGGACCTAATCAGCATGGCAACCTAGAATCATTAACTATCAAGGGATATCATTGAATTAATTACGCAAGATAGGATTTATTAAAATGGAGAAAACATTTATTAAGACATTTATTAAGAGACATTTATTAAGACATTTATTAAGACAAGGAGAAAACATTTATCATTTTGATTTGATTTTCATAAAATTTGAAATGGTTCGACAAAATTCTCCAACGATTATATACATTAGATTCTAAACCATTTCGTTGGGTATTTTTGCACTGATTATATGCGGACAGATAGACGACGACGACTATATATAGGTGCTTGGTATTTATATAATTACGAACGCACATAAAAACATAAAATGTTTTTCTTAAAACAAGTATGCGAATTAAATCTGAATTGGGCATATTTAGGTAAAAAAAAAAGTTTTGCCTCATCAACTTCTACGACATTCGCTGTCACAAAACTACCCTCAAGCTCCAAAACAGACACCAATTCTCCAAAATTTCATACTGACATCGGCCAAAAACATTGTTCTATGAAATTTGGTTCAATTCTTATCACTTTTAAATGCTGCTATAAGTAAAATGGCACAAATGTATCTATCACAGAGCTCCCTTCCGCTGAAATAGCCCCAAATTTAACAGGGACAAGCAGGCCATAGCCAAAAACATGCATATGAAATTTGGTTCAGTTCAATGCATAACTTGATACACTTTTAGGGGATATAATGAGGACACACAACGGACATACGTACCGACAGACATTTCGTTAAACGTACTTTTCGGGTTTTGTGACACCTAAAACATGTAAATCCGTAGAAAACCGGAAGTAACAAAATTTCGATTGCAAAACATTACAGTTAGAGCGAAGGAAAAGAGGGGGGGGGGAGGGTGACCTCGCATGGATTTGACAAAAGTATATTGGCACATATTCTTTTTTTTATTTTTAGTGTTCTTTGTGTGTAGAAACATACAAAGAAAACAAATCTATTTTAAAATTCTTTCTCATGAGAGGCGACTGAAAACCGCGAATTTGCCCTTTTTTGCAAAATCCAAAAATTTATAAAATCTTGAATATTTTTTAACTAGTATTAAAACATTAAAAAAGATAGGAAATCTACAGTTTGTTACTTGCAGATCAAGAAATTGTCTGGTTTTATATTGGTTTTTTGATTCAGTACTTTAAAACATACTAAAATATTTGTAAAAATTGCCAGTTTTTTAAATATGTCTCATGAACATGTGTGAAAACATGTCTCAGTATGTCCACACAAAAGCAGGCGGTTTTCTTTCGTCCTGATTCATTATATTATGTTTAAATTTTCAATAATCAACATTTTTGAAAGCTTGTAATTCAGAAGCGCTTCTTCACAAAAAAATAACCTTTACAAAAAAATTAACTTTAAAAAAAGTAATTCAGATTTACAAAATCGCATTTTTTTACCCTACTCGAACAAAAAAGGTTTTTGAGATTCCATTACTAGCCTCCGGTACGGAATGCTATTTCTTTCTCCCAGCTTATTTTGTGTCCAAAAAATAACGTAACCTTACGGAAGCTAGCCGTAAAACAAAGCATTACGATTAAATACTGTTTAGCAATTTTTTAAACTTCTAAACATCGCACATTTTCAATTTTTATACCGTCGTATTGGAAAAAAAAAAGTTCTTTTAAATGCATTTTGTTTGAAAACGGTATCTCCATTTATTTTTGAAATATTAATTTTTTTGTAGTTTTTGGAGCCATTTTCTTAATATTGACAACGGAAGTACTTCTTTTCTGTAGAAAGTAAAGGAAAAATAGTTTTAAAATAGTAATTATATATTTTTGTTGTCATTTTCTCGAAACAACCGAAAGAAAATGTAATTAAAATCCGTGCTATTTTGAAAAAAATATAAACGAATGATTTTCTGTTAACCCTTTCAGGGGCAGAGGAATTCTCTTCGTAAAATGATGAAATAATTGACTGACACCAGAATATTCAAACGAATTTCTTACTAAATAACAAAACGCTATTTTGCACTTTAATCAGAAAAGGAACATTTAATTAAAATATTCTTGGTGCCAGTGGTCAGTTTTGGAATTAAAATTAGATGGCTAGACCCTCTAGCCACCGCCCTTGAAAGGGTTAAAACTATGGAGCTATTATATACTATAATTAATTGTATCTATAAATCATTAGATAGCCTTTTTTTTAATTTATTTATTGGTTTTT
The DNA here is from genome assembly GCA_963932465.1 of Maratus speciosus. NCBI lineage: Eukaryota > Metazoa > Arthropoda > Arachnida > Araneae > Salticidae > Maratus > Maratus speciosus. The sequence goes on along the minus strand of OZ010791.1, from coordinate 602,434,790 downwards.
TTCAGTTTTCTTGAATGACGGAATGTTTTTGCTACTTTTGTGCATTATTTCGCGATAGTGATGTGCTATGCATGTTTTTTACTGTAGACGTTTAAGAGTAGATCGTAAATGTGGAATTCTTAAGCGGATGCGAATTACATCATTTTACATAAAATAAAACGTGTGCTTTAAGTCTTAAAATTGAAATATGTTTTGTACTGCAGTAGAGTCCCGCTTAGCCGAGTTATTTTCTTCTGATGGACTTGTGGCTTCTATTACTATGAAACAGCTATTATAAATGAAGTGTTATGTGAAGATGAAAGAGCAGCCGTAAAAAAAAATATAGCCATTTCTTCATTTATAATGGATGTTTCATAATAATAGAAGCCATCAGTCCATCAGAAGAAAAGGAAGTAATGGAAATGCCGGGGGCGACACTAAATTCTGAAAAAGTACAATTCCTGTTCTCTAGTTTTGCAAATTGATTTTAACGTTTTTCCTATTATAAGTTTCCATATACTAAGTGAAATCATAAATGGTATGGCAACAAACAGAAAAAAAAATTTAAGCTCCGTGCTTCCAAAATGAATTTATCTTCATTACAAAGCCCCTTTCTGGTAAACAAAATAAATACTTGGATCAAATTTTATAAAAGCACATTTTTTAGCATAGATAAGAACAATGCAAAGCATTTCATTTATGTCTAATGAAATCATGAAATAAATACTTTCTGGTCCATACATAAAATAATGTGATTATTTATAATCAACGTTTGGAACCGAATCTAAACAGGTTTTTTTCTTAAAGTTTCAGAGAAGAGATCAGATACGAATGAAGTTATCGATTTTACAATTTAGAGAGAGATCAACATTTTTATTTTATTTATTTATTTATTTTCATTGAGGAAACGAAAAAATACCCTACTCGAAATTCAATTTCGGTTTTCTTTATCCGTATGGATAACGTCATGAATAAGCTATTCAAGGGGGGGGGGGGGGATAATTTATATTTACATTTCATGTTCAGATTAATGTAACCATGACCCATGATATGTGAATATAGAAAAATATGTATAATTATTATCTTCATGTTTCGAAGATACTGTTTTATACAGTTTGATATCAGAAGCAGGAGAACAATTAAATTCAATATGTTTTAAGCATTGATATTTACAAATGCATATAACCTCTTTTCCAAATATAGAAAAAAATAACAAATTCAGAAATTTACCCTTTATCGGGTAGTAAAATATATTTTCCACTTATTTTTAATTGAAAATATTTTAATTTACTCCGGAGTTTTTAATAAAACAGCTATATTTTAATGAACGTGATAGTACAAGACGTTTTCATTTTCAAATCAATTTGTTTGTAGATTCTGGTGGCAATGAATATTTTCAACATTTCAACCACAAATTGGATTGCCCGATAAAGGGTTAACTAGCCTACATACTCCGTTACAATTCCTACCCTGAATACGCATAATCGACTCGTTTCTATAATTCATTCCTTTATGTGTGAGCTAGGAATTTTGTCATAAAAAAGCTGCAGAGAACTAATTTAAATAAATATTTTAAACTGTTATAAATAGAAACTGTGGTGCAAAATGTTTTTATCAAGATTCAGTAATTTCCTCGGCTAGAAAGGTTAAATATTATATATATATATATATATAAATCCTATATAATAGATTTGTTTCTAAATATTTCAAATTTTCTTGGTTTTATCAAGGTTTTATCAAGGTTTAACAAGCTTTTATCGAGGTTGAGTAATTTGAACAGGTTAGAAAGGTGAAATATAATATATAAAAAAATCGCATATAATAAATTCGTTTTTCAGTATTTGAATATTTCAAGTTTTCATTTATTCCTTACAACTAAAATTTAATATTGAACATTTATTTATTAATCGCCGAAATCTGCGATTATATAAGTTAACTACATGTGTTAACTTTTAGAGGTACTCGCAACCAACGCAGTACTAATTCACATTAATTGCAGTACTAGCTATATATGCGGTTACCACAAAGCCCTCACATGCGCAGAAATGAGGCGCATTGCTAAAAAATTTATAGCATTGCGCATCTTCAATTCAATGGTACTTCAGTGCATATTTGATGCTATTTTGGTCCTACCACCTTCGAAAGATCCAGGAGCTGATTTTTCTGAATCGTTGTTGTTTATTGTTCTTAGTTACTGTAATTTCAGGCGTATAATCCGTGGATCAAACAATCATTTTTCGACCCAGAAATTTCTGAAAATGTAATGTAACTTTTTAGATCGCGATAACTATTTGCCTTCAATTACTATACACAATTTCTGGGTCCAAAGAGAATTGTTTGATCTGCGGATTATACGCCGGAAATTACAGTACTATGTTGAATGGTTTTCATTTTTTTGGCATCTTGTTTTCAGACATAACCTTCACAAAATGTGTATACACACACATATATATACAGGGTCGTTTAAAAACTTAACATGCCGATCTGTCATATCATGATAAACAAGATTTACATAGGAACTTATGTTCGAAAATGCAAACTGCGACCATTAGAGGGCGATGAGCTTAGGCTTACGGGAGAGTGTGAAACTTAATAATTTCAGGCGAGGACGTTGCAGGAGAAGGATGAATCGGTTTAGTTACTCAGAATTGGCCGATATGCAACACATAAAGTCTATGGTGTACCAGACGCCTGTCACATCGGACATGGATCTCGTCGCCAGGATCTTGGAAGCGGCGGAACGTGTCCCTGACACACCTGCCCATTTTGAACGGGTCCGAGAATCCACGCGTCGACGTTGTGAAGCATGCATTGCGGCGAATGGAAGGGATTTTGAACACCTTCTGTGAATTAAACCATGTTCTTTAATAAAAGTCATATTAATACCTCTTTCGATATCCTTTCTTTCTTACTCTCCACACCTGCGCTCATCGTCCTCTAGCGATCGCAGTTTGCATTTTCGAACACAAGTTCCTATGTAAATTTTTTTCCTCATGATATGACAGACCAGCATGTTAAGTTTGTAAACAACTTTTTGAAACACCCTGTATATATAAGGACAATTTCAAATGACGAATAGCTCTATCAATATAGCTGCCAACTCTTCCGCCTTTTTGTACCACAAAATTTTAATAGTAATCGTTACCTTATTTTATCGGCAGATTATGGCGATTTAAAAAGGTAAAATTTACTGTAAAATTTTTGTGGTACAAAAAAGCGTAAGATGTTGGCAGCTATGTATCAATAGTTACAGAAGCGAAATCGCGCATTTTATTAGGTACATTGTTTTGCCCCCGAGATTTTAATATTTTTCATCTTTCACCCAAATCTTGGTTGTGGACCCGATTATCCTCATCTAAAGTTATGCTGCACCGAAATATATAACCATTCAGGTGTACAAATGTTCAGGTTTAACAGTGTTGCCACGCTTCAGGGAATTTTCCAGGTGAAATATCAGTATTTTCTCATAGAAAAATAAATCTAGGTTAAATGCACGATATTTTGCTTTATTTAAGGAGAGATTTTCTATAGTAAAATATTGGTACCGAAGAATTTCCTGGTATGGAAATTCCCTGAAGCGTGGCAACTCTGTTTAAGTGCATTAATCAGTTTTTTAAAGCAACGTTTTCATATGCGGCGGTAAATAGAATATATATATATATATATATATAATGTATGCAAAATATTACCATCATGACAAAGTGGCTATCCCAATCTGTAAATTTCACTAACGCAAAAATAAGTAAAATTACTATACATACTAATTGTAAGTAATCTTTACAATAATTAATATAATCTGAGATATATGAATCGGGCTGCCACTAGCGGATAGTATAATGTTTAATAATATTTAAAGCTTTTTAAATTTTCGTTCCGCAACACGTATAGCTTAGGTATTTAAATTAATAACATTTATTGAAATTACTTTGTTTCTTGCAAATACAGGGTAAAACATTTAGATGCAGTATTATTTTATATATCGGTATGTAATTTTAATAGTTAAGGCAGGGAATCATTTCAAAGGTGTGCACCATATCAGGGTTCGTTCGCTTCAGGGACCTTTTACCAGAATTTTCGTAAAGTAATATTTGCCTTATTTAAAGAAAAAAAAATCTGTCTTTAGATGTAGCGACCAGTAATTTAAGAAATTTCTGGTACTAAAACACCTGAGAACCCCTGCATCCCTTGCTGCGTAAGAACCCTGCTTATAGGAACTTCCACTAATATATAATAAAATTACTATTATTTTTTACTAATGGATATAGCACGAATTTTTTCTGACTTACAGCATCCCAAATACCGCACAGAAAAATAACCCAACCAGTGTCTAAGAAACGAAATATTTTCGTTTCAGAATTGTATAATTCTGCGATTAAACAAGAAGAAAATAGTAATGAGAGTTTATCTAGGTGGTAATGAGGCACTGTTTGAATTAAAAAACATGTACTTTACTATTGCTCTTAAGACTCAAATATATCGGAAAATTAAATTATTCTTAAAAAAGTGATTTTTCTGTTACTTAATAATCAGTCATTATTTTCTTTAATTATTTGATATAACTACTTTTATTTTAAACTACGAGAGAGCGAATATAGTGAATAATGTATGGAATTGAATGGCTTATTATAAAGGTATTTAATAATATATTTTTATATTGTTAATAGTTCTCTAGTAATGTGTACAGAAGTAAACCTTGCGACAGAAATAACCAAAAATAAGTGTCGGAAAAAAAGTGTGTAAAGAACATGTACTTAAATTTCAAAGGCCTTAAACTCCTTCAGGAAGAGCGTCTTTTACATAATTTTTAATCTTTTATCACCGGTTTTTCAAAACATAATTTCTTTCCTAATGTAACAGGGAAAATGCCCCGATAAATAAGGCAAAATTTACAAAAAAAAATGAACTGGTGATAATAATCATGGAATGAGAGCACCTTTTGCATCATGTATACGTGGCGCTCGTTCCTAAGGAGTTAAATGTCATATTCCTGTATACATCAAAAAGAAAAAAATAATATCTGCATTAGATAATGCATTAATATTATTGTAGCAGCAATATAATATTTTCAACAATCCCCTTTTTTAAGTTCAAAGGAAGAATATCGTCAAATAAATATGAAACAAAAAAATTATTTAATTAAATGATTACAATATCATGCTTTTAATGATATTTCTCTCGGACTTCAAATTCTGAAGCTTAACAATATACTGTCATGGTACAAAAAAATATGTATATATAAAATATACTCCTAATAAAATCTCTAAATTGTTAGGGATAAATATATATATTCAATATCGAATTCTGTCTGCTAACACTTTACACACGGGCAATTTTTATCAAATCTGAATTTTAAAACAGTACAATCTCCTCCCTGTTCTGAAAGTCTTGTAAATTGATGAAATTAAATGATTACGACCAGTTCTTGATAGGTTTCTCAAGTTTATGCATCGCTAAATAAATATCTTTCAATGTACGAATTTAATATAAAATGTCTTACAATCTAAAAAAATATGGACAACATGATAGAAATGCATTTTCTGTAAGGTAGAGGCCACGGTCTTAGTCAATGATATTTTTGGAACGAAAACGAGAATTCTCGTTTCTCGTCGTCAATGTGTTAACCCTTTGAGGGGCAAGTAATTGCGTTTCTGTAATGTTGAATTCACACCGGAATCTGCAAAAAGATTTATTGCAAAATAAGGGAAAGCAATTTTACGACCCCCTTTTTTTTTTACACCAAAGATTTAATAAAATTTTTCCGGTGCAAATCTTCATTAATCTTAGGTGGGATAATATATACCCTCAAGGGTTTAAAAAGGAATTTAAATTCAAAGGAATGTACACACCTTGATTGAGATTTTCGAATGTTACATTCCAAAACTACTTTATCGAATGCTTTTATTTCAAGTTCCCGAAGGTATATTTCACCGGAGAATCCAAATAAGATGGCAAACTTGTTTGATTCAATTAAAATATATTGTCGACCCCAAGGTTTTCTTTTTTTGAAACATAAATTGAAAAAGGATATAATTCTCAGTCTAATGGCCATTTGCGTTTCTCACTTCAAAATTTGCTACAATACAATAGAATTATAAGATTTATAAATATACGTCATAAAAATTGAGAAACGCCTAAGCTTTTTCAAAACTTGGTTGTTTGTAAGAGGAAAATATTTTTAAAATAAAAATTATAGTATCATTTAATTGTTACTTGTTATTTAAACATTGCTACCAGAAAAAACATTATATTGTTATAATTAAATTATAGCAGAGGCATTTTTATTAATATGACATAAAAAAAAAAATTATAAAAATCAATAAACAATGCTCTTATAAAAGCTTTGATCAATTCTAACAAGTATTGAAAAATAAAAGTGGGAAAATCTAGTGGGATAACGATGAGTTCGGTCACAGAACTGAAAAAAAAACGATTTTTCTCTTGCCCGAAATCAGATCAGGCATTCCAAAATTGGCGCATTTGCGTTGACCGAACCGAGTTCGGGCGTCGCAGGCAAGGGATTAATTATAAAGAAACCCCCAAAAATGCGATGTTGATTTATGTCAATTGAATTATTGAATAACTTAGATATTTTAAAATTTTAATTGTAGAAAGAAAATCAGTAAAAAGCATCACGACCTTCTCTTTAAAATGATAATTGAAATACTTACACAGTACAAAATTTGAGGAATGTTTAAAATTCGCTCTGTGATATAACCATAATTCCACAATCTTCGATTGCTGTCTATATGCATGCAACTAGGAAAGAGCTAATGCTGAAAGAATCTTCAAAATGAAACCAAAATCGGTCACATCCGAAAAAAAAAAAAAAAAAAAAAAAACTCCCAATCGCGCCCGACGGCCTAATCGTTCGGAGTTTTCGTGGTTTCCTTCGAGCCATGGATTTCCATGCGTAAATACGGGTTAGGCTCCCTTAGAAAGACTCCCAAGAAGGGCACTCCCCCCTCGGGCTTATATCCCTAGTGTAGATAATCGGCCGTCAAAAATCAACCAACCAACCAACCGAAAAAAAAATCACATTTAAAAATTAGCCTTCTACGAAATTTTATTTCAAGAGGTTAATCAGACTTAAAATACTATTTTCCCGTCGGGTTCAGATTTCGACCCGATACAACCTCACTATTGTATAAGTCACAGTATTGTATCATATCCGCTTTAGTTGAACAGAAATCTCTGAATAACAAGTATCTGTTGTCACCGTCCAAACAAAAAATGTGTAATTATCCAGTTAGTTCCATGAATTGTTTTTTGAGAATCTTTGAATTAAACCTATAACAACATTATAACCACATATTTGTCATTTATTGAAAAAAAAAATTGAGAAATTATTTTGGAATTCTTGTACAATGTGTCTATAAATGAATTTCCCAGTTATATATTTTAGTAGTATCAACTGTAAGTGTTCTGGGGTGTTGGTTCAAGGTCACATATAAAGCGTAACTCAAACAGTTTTAGGTAAGCGAATGCGCGAGTACTGCTTTGTTATTAACTCACTTGCAGTGCCGCAAACGCAAAAGAGCGACTCCGAGGCGTAAAGCGTTATTGCTGGGACTAAAGATTTAAAAGGCGTTAGAGCTATGCGATTTTTTCGTTTGGGGCTTTTAAAAAGATCGTGTCTACGTTCCGCCGCTACCTAATGAGTTGCTAGAATTCCTATTACACGTAATTAATTCAACGATATTCCATGATAGTTAATGATTCTAGGTTGCCATGGTGATTACGTCTTATTTAAGATGAGTCCTATTATTTCCTTATTACTGAATTTAATATATGTATTCGTAATAAATTTCATATTCATGCATTTTTGCACAAGAGTGCAACAGCTATTGCACAAAGATCTGAATATTTGTAAAACTCGTTATAATACAAACGCCCTCATTTGCCACGTTTGACGTAGAATTTTCGACTTGTTATGTCTGAACTTATTTTATGAATGATCGTTCTCCTTAATTATAATTGGTCACTTATTACATGTATATTAATTTCAAATAACTGAAATATTTTTTTTTATTTAAAAAAAAAAAAACTTTTTTCGTGTAAAATTAAACATTCAGTATATTTTAATTGGTACTGTAATTTATAACTGTAAAATTTAGGTATCGTAAAATGCTAAAGAATCTAAAATACCGGAAAACTCTACTTTTCTTAAAAACTTTTTCACTTGATAATTCTGCATTTCATAAAATCATCATACGGCATTTTTATTAGAAAGGAATTTTTTTTTTCACAGAAAGCCCGTTTTTTAAAAATTTAAGAGATTTATAAATTGTTTTTATATGTAATAGATTTAAATTCTTTTTTATGTAAGCATTACACCAAATTGAACTGTGTCTTTTTGAACGCATTATATTCTTCACCTTGGCGGTAAAATGAAAATAACTATAGAATCTTTAAAAAATTGGAAGAGACTTTGGAAAAGTATGTTGATGAATTAACTCTCAACATATGAAATAATCACGAAATTTGATTTCTTAACGATTTGTATCTACTGTCATTTTCATAAACTTAATCAAGAATTCTTTTTTTTATTTATTTAAAATAAATAGGTACTTTACACTGTGAAAAAAAAAAAGTTAAAATACGGAAATATTACTGGCAATCGAGACACCAGTACTATTTCCGTATTTTAACGGAAAATTTCCCCGTAAATTCTGGAAAAACGGAAATTTTTCTGCAATTTACGGGTAAAATTTTCCGTTAAAATACGGAAATTGCACGGCGTGTCGATTTGCCAGTACAATTTCCGCATTTTAGCGGAATTTTTTTTACAATGTAGGTAGATTAAATTATGTATTCCTATAAATGCCGAAACGTCAGTGAAGGCTTACTGTGGAGACCCGAAATTTTTTGGTTTCCATCTGTTTGTTTGTTAGTTAGTTAGTTAGTCTGTCTGTCCCGCGATAACTGCCGTAAAAAGCTTCCGATTAGCTTGAAATTAAGGATGTATATTGGTGAGCTCCCCGGATTTAGCTGTATAGTTTTGGGTTAAATTTGGTTCATTCGTTCGGAATATATAGAACATTTTATTTTGTGACATAATGCTTTTCTATGGGAAGTCAGACGATTTTCAAATTTTCATTTGTTGAAAGAAATCACTCATATGAATAATAGATTTAAAGGGCAAATTTTGGATGCTGAAATTTTTAAATAAGAGTATTAAATTATTCATTTTAGTTTGCAATTTTGTCGAAACATTTGTCAGAGCTTTTAAATTAGGTGTATAACTTATGATGGAATTTTATACATGTGTTCGAATAATATAAAACATTTTATTTTATGAATTTACTTATATTTAATTTTTTTAAATCGTTGCGTAGCAGCTATATCTCATCTAAAAATATCATAAATGTGAAAGTATGTATGGTTTTTTAAGTCAAATCAAAGTTAAAAGGAATGAATTAATGAATGCCTTTGTATAGATATTTGCATATAGATTGATTTAAACGCAGAAAGGAAAATAGTATTTATATACTATATAGAATAATATTTTTATTTATGTATTCAAGTATTTTGATTATAAATGAAAAAGTTCGTTATTTTCATACATAATAAACTGACATTATTCTATTAAACTTTATAAACTTTATTGTTGCCAAAAAAAAAAAAAGGAATAACAATTTCTTCCAAAGAGTTAATTTTAATTTGTAAAATTTTCACGTGGAAAAGGAAAATAGAATAAGCAAATTACAAATAATAAAAAAGATAAATAGGACAGGAATGAATACATATAAACATTTTACACCAAATACCACCTAAAATAATTTTTATAGTGGTATTTTTCCAACACTACGAAGCAAGATTCCTCGATTTACACGATTTTACTTGGCCTTCCTTTTCTCATTGGTTGCGATTTCATTTTCGCAATTGTGTATATTAATTGGCACAAAATTTTACATTTTTATGACTGAGGTATATGTAAGGCCATACAAATAAGAAATTCCGTATTGTCTCCTATAAAATGGGATAAAGTGTTGGTTAACTATATATGTTTCTATTAAGAGGAGCAAAGCTGCCAAGCCTCCGGCGTTCTGGATACCAGTATTTTAATACAAAAAATTTTACTCTTTTTAATTGAAACATTTGCGTGATTTAAAAGAACAACGTTTTCTGTAAGATAATAGTGTTGTGAAAAAAGACTGAGACTTGCCATGTCTGGTGGGGAGTGAAATGTTTTATTTAATGCATTTATCTCTATTTTAATGCTACGTGAACAACGTCCGTGTAACAGCTTGTAGAGTGTAAAATAAATTAAATTATTAAAATAATCCCTATTACGAAAAATGAAACAAAATGCCCGGCTAAGGGAAATAAAAGTTTAGTTAACCTTTCGTAATTTGACCTGAACACAGGTGTGCAACAAATTTCAACGGTGTTTGTAACATCACGATTTTAAATTAAATGTGGATACTATTAAGAGGCTATCACAAAAAATACTTAACGGCGCCAAATCACGTTTATCTGTTTAGTCAATTAGAAGTAGACACGATGATGAATTATTAACCGTTAGGTTTAGAAGTCTCCCTACTTTAGGGTGATTTTAGTAAGTTAATGCTATCGAGTACATTTTTAGATATTTAGATTAGATCTTATATATAAATATTGCAGAATGGTAATCAAAATTATTTTTTGGATACAAAAATTATAAACGTATTAGATTTCTAAATGAGATGTCTCAGTTTACATTTGCAAAAGTTCTTTATCCATTAGATACAGGTGTTTGTGATTAGCAGGCAAGTAAATACTGCTGTATGAATATTAGGATAACGTAAAATGCTTGACCAAATTGTTGCTTATCCTTATAAATCGCAGTGTAAAAAGGAATATAAGATATAGGATAATCATTAACTCAATCAATAGAAAATTACAAATGCAAAATAAATTACACAACGGGGGGTTCAGGGGGCGCCTCCCTGAAGAAATTTGCTTTATTATATAAAAATTACTAGAATAAGTTGCTCGTAAGAATTTCAGAATATCATTACATAACAACGTGTTTAATTTAACGCTTCTAATGTTTGAAACCTTCAAAATATTTTTTTCCCTTTTATAAGTGTTTGTGTAGTTTAAAAAGTTTAAATTTTGTTTTTGTAGAAAGATTAATATTACGCAAAGTTTGCTGAAAACAATAAGTTGCAGAGATGACGTTGAGGCTCTTGATCTGCAGATTTACTAGTTTTATACATTGTATACATTTATCTAAATTGTATTATGCTTCGTTTTTTGTATGAGTGCGTGTCTTCTAAGTCTCTTCATTGTAATGCTTCATAAACTAATTTCATATATCTTATATTATCAGGAGCAAAAGAAAAATGTTTCTGTAGAAAATGGTACCTTAATGAAAACAAACTAGATTAGTGTTTAAAAACACGATTAACTTTATCTATCTTTTTAAATAGGATTTTCTACTAAAAATAATCAGCAACATCGATAATGAAAAACTAAAAACAAAGTCTCGTTTGCAGAAAAAGTTTCGTATATCAGATAATAAAGTTACATTCAGCAACAAATTTAATTATAACTGTCCATTATCGTCTGGCAAGGCAAAAAGAAAAAAGTACTTTTTTCAAGGTTTTCTGATACTTGTTATTGTTATATGATAGAAATCTTTTTTGAAGAGAATGCATTTTGTTTTTCCTGAAAATATGTTTTTGTTTAAAGACTGAAATCAAAATTAAAAGAGAAAAAACTTCCTTATCTGTAGATTTCATTAATTTGCTAGTACGTTTAATTTAAGAAAAGGTTTTTAAATTACCTTTAAATATTCTTGATATTTTTTTCTTCCTAGATATCTAACTATATTGCAAACATGGCCATTCCAGGATGCACAGTTTACTCTCTTTTTTTTTAGATTTCATTCCAGAATTTCCGATAGAAGAATAATTTTAATCGTGAAATGCAACTCATGAAATAAAGAAAAAATTCTGCTAGGAATTTCTGGTATGAACTGATTTCTGAGTAAAAAGTCATACCAATCTGGAAAACATTGTAATTTTTCTAATTTCATGATTTTAGAAATAGTGATTTAAGAATCGAATTTAATATGTCTGTTATCCTGTGTCAATTGACTTTCCGATAACAAGTCTAAAGAAGAAAGGAAAAATCATGCGCCAAGCATATATTATGAAACACTTTCCAACACATTCAGAATAATGTAACAAAACTGCACCGTTTAAAAAATTAGAATATTACGTCTAATTCAAATGCGTTTCAAAACCCAATTTCAGCTGTTCCCATTCACAATCGGAAATTTATCCGATTTTTTTCAGCAGCCCTATATATGATATATAGATTTGAATCTATTAACTACATGCATGGCAAAATTTAATTCACTTAAGAGATACATATATTTCAGTTGAAAATTTACTTTCAACAATTTCCTCTAATAAGGAGAACGGTACGTGAATACTTTCGTGCAGCCCTGTATTTGAGGTATATAATTTATATATAACGAGTAAGATACAAAAAATTGATTAAATTTAAAAGCTCATACCGAGTTTTAAACCGTACACTCCAGCACTTATTACTCAAATGCAGTACTGTACTGTAACTGATTTCTTCTGTGTGTCCCTGTAAATGAATAAAAAATGCTATGATTGCGTAATCGTAGTGAAATTCAGTGATTTATATCAGTTTCAATACATTTGAAATAGCGTAATATCATTAAAATACTCTGCAAACGATTTTCCCCATATACCATAATGTAAAGGAATACTTTTGAGTGCCCCTGTAAATGAACAATTAATCCTACATACTTCATATACAATACCAAACATGCTTTGGTGACCCTAAATAACCTTTATCAATTTCATGAAAATCCGAGTATATTTACGGGTGTTAGAGCGTGGATAGACGGCCAGACAAACCGAATGCATAAACACTTTTCAACTTTGTTGGAAAGTGTTAAAAATATCGCTTTAACCCAGTATGATATCTTCGAAGCTTCTAATTCATTTTCATGTCAAATAACTTGAACCAGAACAGTGTGGGCAGATATAAGGTGCTGCATAGTTGCAAAAAACTTCAAGTTCATTCTTACATAAAAAGACTTATAAAAAATAGCTGTAATTAGATATATAATATCTCTGTATGTATAATATCTAAAAGATCTGTAATATTTGCTGTAATTAGATTAAGAATAGCGAAAGATTAACGTCAGTAAACATTATGTACCTGTCTGACAGTAAAAAGAAGAAAGAAAAATCATGCGTTAAGCATAGATTATAAACACTTTCCAACACATCCTGAATGCTTTAGCAAAACTCCATTATGTAGGGAAATGAAGTAAATAAGATAACTGAGAAAACATTTTAGAAAACGCATAAAATATATGAGAAACTGATTTAATCAGTTACCGTCCATAGCGAAATATGCATTCCAATTCTTTTGAACAGCCCTGTATTTGGTCTATAGGTTGATATATATACTATAAAATGGGAAAGTACAGTTTAGCAAGAAAACTCATAAGAGGTTGAAATTTCTCTTTCAGCAATTTATACTAACAGATGGAAACATACTTGAATATTTTTGTAAAACCTTGTAGTTTACCTAGTACCTTTATTTACGTCACAATTTAGCCAAAATTTAATTCAAAGTAAACCACTCTTAAAACTATTCATCATACATAGACGGCCGTGAATCCAATACTTTGCATGACCCTGTATACCATTTTATCTATATTCTACAAATATGTCTTAGTAAAGTAAATGCAGTTTAGCGTGAAAATACATAACGCATTTACAAACTACCTTTAAGAAATTTGCGATTATCCCCAGAAACCCTTACGAATACTTTTGTGTAGCCCTCTGTATAGGAATTATAGCATATATACACACCAAATAGTATGCATAAATATAGTGAAACATAAAAGCGCATATCATAATTAAAAATGCATTTCCAGAAATCATCGCTAATGTATAGTACTTCAGATACAATATAGTATCTGAAATATTTTCTGTGTCATTGTAAATGATATGCATTTATTGTACATGAAATAAGTTATAGTAAGCCTCAGGGACCTATATTAATATAATACAGTAACATAAGTAATATACGCCGCAAAAAAAAATTCCCTTCACCCCTATATTATTATGTAACGGAATTCTTTTGTGTGTCCCTGTAAATGAATAATAACTATTCTTTGTACCGCATATTGTACAGAATGCATATTTTAGTGCAATTCATAAATTCATATCAATTTTATTATGTTTGAAAGCGTGTAACATAATTAAAATCATTTGAAACGATTTTTTCCCATTGGCCGTAATGTAACGGAATACTTTTGACTGCGCCAGTAAATGAATTAACACTAGAACCGCTAAGGCGGTCATTTTGACCTTTTCGAAACTTTCATTGTGTACCAGTTTGTTTCTATTTAGAGTATAACTTTCAGTTTCCGTGACTTTTCCTATAATTTGAATAGCTGTGATATGCCAGTGATAAATTTTCCAGTCAGCCAAAATTTGTGAAGCATTGCAGTAGTATACCTAGAGCCGCCGAAACGGTCAAAATGACCGCTGTCAATTTTAATGCACATTTTATATAGTAGATATCGCAACTGTCCATACTTCATACAACCATACTTCAATAAAGGTTCAACATTACCACAGATAACTTCTTTAATTCACTGCCCGTTGCAGAAAAGCTGAAGTCACTAAAAACAAGCATTGTTGGTCACTAAAACATACAGTCAATTGCGGACGAAAAACAAAATTCCACAGGCCATAAAATCTGAAAAAAAGTCTTTGTGCAGTAGCAAAATTTTTGCCAAGGATGATATTACGTTGAGTTTATCAAGGGAAGAAAAATAAGTATGTTTTAATTCTAAGTTCCCGACATACATCAGTTACTTTTGAAACTTGTGATAAACACTTGCCAGAAACTGTAAATTTCTACAGTTCTACAAAATTTGCCGTCGCACAGTGGAGTATTTGACCCGAAATCCTGGTCAAAAATCCTTTTCGATGTAAATATAGTCCGATTAGCTTTAACTTCTTAGATGTTATTGGGTATCTCTATGGCATGTTTGGTATTGTAAATTAAGTCTATAGCCTTTATGGTTCATTTACAGAGACACCCAAAAGAATTTCCTTACATTATGGTCTATGGGGAAATATAGTTTGTTCTGTATTTTAATGATATCACACTTTTATACGTGCTGAAATTTATATACATCACTAAGGTGTACTAAGGCACCTATTGTAGAATATGGTGTGCATAGAATATATCGTTCATTTACAGGGACGCATAAAAGAATATGGCGGAAGAATAAATTTAACTATTGAAGTCTATGACCAATAACTACTGGAAGTGCATTTGTAGTTGTGGTAGCCGTTTTAAAATAGAACATTTTTAAAAAATATTACTTGGTGTGGATACATTCTATAGATCATATAAAGGGCTGCACAAAAGTTCTTAAGTACATTTCCGTTTATTCACGGAAATGGCTGAATGGACATTTTTAACTGTGCTATGCGTTTCACTGAACTAACTTTTAGCATACTATGAAGTATACATACAAATCCATAGCTTAATTTAATATTTTATATCTTAAAAGCTGACGAAGTGTTAGTAAGATTTTAACACTTCACATAATAATAAATATACATTTTATAAATATTTTGACAATTAAGAAAAAAAGAGTCATCATTTAAGAAGAGCACAACGAAAAAAGAAGTTAAAATATTAATTTACTAAGTAGTTATTTTAAAAACACGAATAAATCACATGTCCATTGACTTAACATTACCGAAGGGAGTTTGGTTGTTGAGCGAATTGTAATCTTAACTATTTACTGTTTTTAAGAGGAAAGTAATTGTTGATAGGTTTGTCTTATTCACTGTTAATGTTTAATTAAATGTATTTAATTTTACTATATATAAAGCTTATTATTTATATTTAACCCGAGAGTAGTCGCGACATTTTTTAGAACGTTAGTAGTCGCGTTCGGTCCATTTGCCGCCGTTACCAGCAGGCCGAAAACGAAGGGGAAACTTGCCGGTGTTATCAGATGATCGAAAACGGATAACGTAGGGTGAAAATAGTGACTGAACTTTAAAAGATTACAGCAATTATTCATTTTACAACCTTTTACAGCAATTATTTATTTCGCTTAAGTATATATTCAGTTGGCATCTAGATAAATGTTTTTAATAACTCTTTCTTCGTTTTGCATAAATATTTAAAAGTAAATAGTAAATGATTTGATTGAATTTCTGATGTTACTATGAATCAATAATTAGTAGGAAAAGATTTACTAATATGAATCTAAATTCATGATAGGGGTATTTTTAATTATTTTTTTATTTTTTATTTTTGGGAAGGACAGAATCAGAGTCAGGTAGATTTTTTTGATACTCCGGCACTCTATATCCATTTAATAAAACAAAACTAACATATTTAGCATCAATATATTACACTGACATTAAATTGAGCAATTAAACTGAAAATAAAAATGGAACCTATGACATGCAACAGAAAATCAAATACAATACCACTAATTCACCAGCATATTGCGGACGATTAATTCATTTAAAACATATGAAAAACCATCAAATTTGATGCCATAAACAATTACAGACAATATATATATATATATATATATATATATAAACTTTCTGTACAATAATACCATTGAAAAATAAGGAAAATGACCAATAATTATGAAATCACAAATACCACATAAACCAAATATTATTAAAAATGTATAATTATATATATACATATATATATACATATATATATATAATAAAGAAAAAGGTAAAAAATACTTAACTTCGAAATTATAAATGTAAATGTTGTAACTACGTTTTATTTATTTATTTATTTTGTGGGGTGTCTGTGTGTGTGTATGAGGGGGGGGGGGGGGGGGGCTCTCGAGATTTTGTGATTAAATCCATTTTTCAAATGAAAATGCACGATTTGTAGTTTTTCTATTTATTTCAGGGTGGGAGCAGCGCCCTTGAATAAAAACTCTGGATACGAATTTCGCTCATATAAAGTAAATAATAAATAAGTTATTGAAATTATATATTTAATTTAAATACATTTGCAATTGTAAATTTAAATCCTAAGATGGATAAATTATTTTAATTAATAGAATCACTGAAAGGTTCATCTTAATAGGAATGTATTTTACAGAAACTATTTAATTAAAATGAATATTCAATTGTACATTTCATAATAAGGTATTAATGTTATAATTTATTGTTTTATAATAACGTTCATTAAATTAATGAACAAGAAATGAATAAGAAAATTTTCTCCGAAATTATAAATATGCAGAAATAATTTAATTTAAATGAATTTTCTCTCATATTCTGGAAAACATTATTCTGAAAAATAGTTTGAACAATTGATGAAGGACAACAAATTTAAATTTGTTAGATACTGTCCCCAAGCCTCTATTGGATTTCAATAATAATTTCTGCGGCATTGTTAAAAAAATGTGTTTTTACTTACAGTATGAAAATTTAAAAATAGATAAATTTTATAAAAATACTTAAAATATTTTTTTTAAATCATAGTATAAACATTCACTGAATTATCCAAAAGAGTTTTTTATTTGCGTAATTTCTAACCTACATTATAAAATTCTCATTATTTTTCTTATTGTACAAATAAATTATATGTATGTTCTTCGCAAATATACACACTACATTTCTGAGAAGATTGTTTTATCTTTCGAATTTGTTTTATTGTACAAAAACGATACTTTTCAGATTTTGGATATACGGCAATTTTTTTTACTGATTCCCACAAAATTCTCATCTTTTTTTTTAATGATTTTGCAGTGTTATTGTCTGTTTTCTTTCATTTATATGTTCGGGTAATAAATGGAAAGCAAGTTCTTTCAAATAATGATGATGAATTTCCTTTTTTTTCCATATTTAAATAATTATCGATTTGAGAATTTATTCCCACAATATCTGACAATGGAAAAAATGTTGACCATCCATCATTTTTTTGTGCGAACTGACTACACAACTAATATAATAAAACAATTTTAAGTCACATTCTAAAAGTAAAAAAAGTACTCTTTGAACGAATAAAATAGCAGAAAGGAAAGAAAGACGAAATAACAACAGACAGAGAGTGCGTACTTCGAAGAAACCTTCCCCACAGATTTCGCGGAAATGGGAAAGGATGAAAACGAGGGGGGGAAATTCAACTAACGTAAGTGGTCGCAACGCGGTCATTTAGACCGATTGAAACTTAAGAATGCGATAAAATGCTAAGAAATAGCAGGAATGACTTGCAGTTTTACTACACAAGAGTGTGAACACTCAAGGTCAGCTACACGGAATTTGGCTATCGTAACTTTAACGCGAAATGAGTTACAGGAAGATAACGAATTTCGGGCGGGGAAAAGACCAACACGCGGCTATTGACGGGTTAATAGTGGTTATTACATTTAAATTACGTTTAATAATAATTATTGCATTTAATTTATGTTGGATAGTGTTATATTTAATAGTAGGTTCAGTAAAGTGGAGTCTATATTAGTATAGATTGCTGGTTTTTGAATGTATTTAATATATTACCAGTTTCAAAATGATTCTTCAGAACTCTTATTCATCTTCTTCACCACTCTCGTCTTGGCTTTTATCAGGACTACCACCAGACCTTGCTGGAATAAGAAGTGGTAGGGCCTCGCTACTGTATGGCTTGCTCTCTTTAGTTGATAAACGGAGTTATTAAAAAATATGAAGTTGCTTATTTTCACGTACATTATAAAAGGAAAATTTTAATTGGATTTTCTTGCGCCATTTGTAAGTTTTGGAATTAAAATTAGGAGTCCCTGTTTAAGGACAACGCCCTCGAATGGGTTAATTCCCTTCTTTCTCTCCTTATATTACACACATGAGCCCCAAGAAATAATTAGGGAACCCTTTTTCAATAAATAGGTATATATACACATAGCTGCCAACTTGTACGGATTTTTCCTACCACTAAAATTTAATAGAAATTTTTGCCAAGCTGAATCGTTAAAAATCGCTTCGTTTCGGAGATTCAATTAGGCAAAATTTTCTTTTAAATTTTATTGGTAATGAAAATCCGTACAAGTTGGCAGCTATGTATACAATTTGAAGGCGATCAGATATTTCTATCAAAAGATATCAAGTTGCGTGTGTATGTACGTACCTACATACGTACATACTCAGGTAATATTCTGTATGCTAAAAACCTGCAATACGACAGTAAATATATTGTTCTTATCTCTTCAATTTGGTGGCCGGAAAACAGAGCTTTTAAATAGTGTTCCAGGAAAAAAATTATATAAAAAAATGGCAACAATATGCGGAAGATTTTTTTGCAGAAATTGACACTGAAGACTGTAACTAATACGATTATAATTCAAACATGGCTGGGCAAAACGCGGCACATATATAAAAAGCTTTCGATATGTATAAATTAGAGCCAAAAACGCTTTAAAAGTAACCCTTTTATACATTTAATGTTTTTTTATTACATTAAAAAGGAAACTTTTTAAATTAACACATATTTTAACACTAAGCTCTGACTTTTGTTAAATACGTAAGCCTTTTTTAGTTTCAATTCAACAATTCATTTAGCCACAAAAAAATTATATTCAAACATAACAACAATGCCAAAAAACAGCAAAAAACCACGTCTTCTCAGAAAGAAACTTCCTCTTCAGCTGAGGCCAGGCGCCACCTGATATAACTCAGGTTCCTAAAATAAACATAGATCGATGCACCAATTAGTTAGCTATTAAAAAATATGATTTTTACAATTGTTGACGAAATTTTAATTTTTGCATTTTTGGCCAGGTTTTTGGGTCAAGTACCTACTGTGCGTCGACATGCTCGACCAAATGGCACGGAAGTATTCTACAAAAGCTAATTCAAGACGATGACATGTACAAGTGTTTTATAATTTTCACAATATAGCGGGTATCAATTCTGAAAAACACAATAAAAAAAGATGTTAAATACCAGTATTTTGTTAGAAATCCAATTCGTTTAGTCCTATTATATTATTCCTAGTATTTTCTAGAAGAAAATACTGGTAGTTTCCTCTTTTTTTTACTGTATTTTTCCCAGACCAAAAGCCACCCTGAATATTGCTCAGGAGATAAATATATTTTTTGTTTTCACTAAGTTTATTATTGTTTTTAGCAATTTCGATTTCTCATGAAAAATATTTTTTTACTATAAAAATATTCTTAAAATAAAAAAAAATATAAGTTTTTTATATATATCTCAATATAATATAATTATAACTTAATAAAATATAAAAAAATAATAAAAGTCATGAAATATATATTATTATATGGGCAAAGATGTTAATAATAGTAATAAACGATACTAAGAGTAAAAAATGGCAAGTAAACAATATTTGAGCATGATAATCCACAGCGATCAAAATGACCGCTTTGGCGGTTATAGGCATACGTTTTTGCCGGCGTTTCTAGTGTTAAACAGGCTACAATTCATTTGAAATAGGTAATGTTCTATGGTAAGCGTCAATAACATCCAAAAATTTTGAGGGCAATCCGAGTATATTTACGAGAGTTAGAGCGCGGACAGACGGACAGACAAACCGAAGTCATAAACTCTTTTAAACTTTGTTGGAAAGTGTTAAAAAAGCAAAATTTACTATTCAAAATTTCTGAATACAGCAAAAGGTCATACTGACAAAAACAATATGACCGCTTCCAAATAAGAAATTAAACTATCCATGCAGAAAAGACTATCATTGAACAATTTAATCGCATCCAAGAGAATGACACATATTAATAATCTATCAGTATATTGCATATTTGTAAAGAATGTTTTAAATAGGATAATACGTTTGTATCTTTATCTTGTATGTGTTTAAATCCTGCAAAAATAAGCAAAAGAGGTAAATACTCCACAAATCATTTTTACCTATGGATATCTTGCAGGACCTGATAATACATTCTCTTAAACAATTCATAAAATTTTGTTTATGTTGAAATTGTTTTGAAAATTGGAAATCCGTAATACCTTTCACCACTGAAATTGGTGAAATATATGTTGATTTATTTGTTTTGAAAAAGAAGTAAACTCCCGTATATCTGTAAAGAAAATTCATGGGATAAGAGGATTTAGAAGAGACGGATATTTTAAATGGTTGTTTTTAAAATATATCCGTCAAAAACTGAGAAGACAGAATGAAAATAGGTTTATTTAAATTTTGTTTGCTAGTAAAAGGCTTTAAAAATAAATCTAAGCTTGAATAAATAAAATACATTATAAATTAAACAAAGAAGTTAGATACTAAGTCTCATTTATCAATAAATACGATTTGTAGTAAAAATAAAGCTGTATAAGAAAGGGTTATGGCAAATCCTTTAGCCCTTTCAGAGGCAAGTAATTGCATTACTATAATGTCGAATTCACACAGGAATGTACTAATAATTTTATTGCAGAATAAGGAAAAGCAATTCTGCAACACAATCCCAATACAATTAGAAAAGTAAAGTTTAATAAATTTTTTCTGGTACTAAACTTCATTAATCGTAGGTGGTCCACATTGTATTGGTTGAGTCCACATGTTTTCCTAGCGTCTCCAAAGAAAACAGAATCAAGCACTTCGAGATAAAGGAAATCAATGAAAAGTGTCATTTTAACGAAAAGTACTTATAAGAATCAACTGTGCTTGGAAATGAAAAATAGAGAACAGAAAGAGAAGATAAAAGAGGCTGCAGCTAAGAAAATCCAATTAAAATATTCTAAATCTAAAAACAAAATAGCCAGAACAAGCAAAGAAAAGAGAATGAAGTCAAAGCAAAGACGTATTCCCACCAGTGTTGCCAGTGGGCTCCTTTTTTTAAATTCAGATTTCTTGATTGGCACCACTTTTCTGAAACGGAAAAATTGCTCTTGTTTTCGCCTTAATTAATATGTCATTAAATAAGGCGAATTTTACTATTTTAAATAAGTGGTGCCAATCAAGAAATCTGAATTTAAAAAGGTAGCCCACTAGCAACACTGGATATGTTGGTATGGGACAACAATGATTCCCGTACAGAAGAAAAGGGTGCCTAAAAAACATTATTTGGAACATAGTGAAACAGATTCAGAAGATAAACAAAAGTGTATTTATTGCGATGAACTGTTTGCCTCCTCTGCAGAAGGTGACGGTTCGATCCAGTGTCACAAGTGTCGTAAGTGGGCGCAAAATGCATGCGCAGGGATAGATGAGAATGAGGATTATGTGTATCTTTGCGATATGTGCTTAAATATTCCTAGTTTTCGGATGGGGCGGAAATAGACTAATTTTTTCGATCATAATTCTCAAATTTTCATTTTATTGTTTTTTCGATATTATATGTGACACTTTTTTATTTTAAAATTTACATTAAATCAATTATGTATGCTATTTGATTGTAAAGATTATTTTATTTCATTATGTATTGTCATAATTACTTTTTTATCCTTTATTTTGCCTATAAAAAACAATTTACGATAATTTCTAAATGAAGGATCATTTTACCCTTGTGTGAGGGTAAAATGCTCCTTTGCACGCATTTTCAAAAATCCATTTTCTTTCATTACTCAATTTGTGTTTAAAATATTATTAAAGTATGTTTCTGATGCAAAATATAGTGTAAAACATATTAGCATAGGACCAAAGATTTATTTATACAGTTAGGTTATTTTCAGGGCTCGCAGCATTCCTAAAATTTTCGCACTTTCCTACCAGTATTTAAAATAAAAATTCTTTGTGGTAGATTCCTTTAACATCTATAATAGCATTATACAATAAAGATTATCGCTTTAAAATAGTGGTAGCAAGGAGCGAAAATTTTAGGAACACTGCGAGCCCTGTATTTTACACAAGTTTTCCCCTTAAGGTGATCATTTTAGGCCAGCTTCCCCTATCTATATATCTATATATATATAGTTAAAAAATTCCAAAAGTAATCTCAAACATTACCACAAACTGTAAACTTTAAACGAAGAACAATATTAACTCAACCATGCAATAAAATATTTAAACATAATGAACTATCTCTAAGAAACACAATATAACCAAATTAAACTTGAACAAAATCAACCGAAGTCAGAAACAAATCAAAATAACAAACTAACTAAACATGGAGGCAGGCTGCGTGGCTTATGACACGCGAATGCAGGGTTAAAACTGTTTTTATGCTTGCAACATTCCCCAGAATTTACCTGTCGAGACCATACTGAAAAAAGTCCTTCCGGCCAGTGCCGGGAGGAAGAGGTAGCTTTCATAATCCTTATTTAAAAAAAGCCAACTTATATCATGCAAACACACGAAGCTCAATTTAGTGGAAACCGAATATAGGAGATTCAATACTAATTTTTATCAATATAATGAATGAGAATTTCGCGAAATTAGTCATCTTTATCCAAGCTGCTTTTCTTTAAAGTAACTTATATTTGGCTGCCAAATTCGGCGATTTCTTAAAGTGCCTGTCATTTTAAGACAACATGGTGGATGAGGCTAAGCAGTGAACTTGGTCGAGACCTTAGTAATTGCTGTGCACATGCTCACTCACATCGGAATCGGTTAATATATAGGAGTGCTGTCGCGTGCAAAAAATCAGATTTTTCAAAATGTCACCCACAATAGAAATTGAAACTGCTATATCTGAGCCATTTTTTAAGGTAAAGACAAACAAAAAATGCTCCTGAATCCTTATATCAAGATCAAATACTTAAGAAAAAAACCTTTTTCAATTTCTATTTTTTTTTTACACCTCACTTTAAATATATATATATTTTTTAATTTAATGGCCGCCATTTTGAAACAAGATGGCTGATGAATCTGGCCAGCGAACTTGGTCGAGGTGTTGATGTATACTATCCATATGCCTTCTTACATCGAAACAGGCGAATACGTGTGTTATCGCGTGGCAAATACAAGATCGTTTCAAAATGTTAGCCATGCTAGAAATTCAAAGTGCTATAAATCAACCATTTTTTAAGATATCAACAAAAGAACAAATTTTCAGAAACAAAAACTGCTCCGGAATCTTTGTATCAAGGCCAAACACATAAAAAAAATCTTTTTCATTTTCCAATTTTTTAATACCTCATTTTGAATTTTAAATTTAATTTTTTTAAAATGGCAACCCTTTTGAAACAAGATGGCGAATGAAGCTGGCCAACGAACTCGGTCGAGACATTGGTATGTACTATGTACAGACCAAGTTACATCCAAATAGGTTCATAAATACGCCTGTTATCGCGTGACAAAAATCAGGTCGTTTTAAAATGTCAGCCACAAGAGAAATTCAAAATGCTATTACTCAGCCATTTTTTTTAGATATAGACGAAAGAAAAACTGTTCCGGAATCTTTGTATTAAGGTCAAAAACATACAAAAAAAATCTTTTTCATTTTCCAATTTTTTGGAATCTCATTTAAATTTTTTAATTTTTTAATTTTTTTAAATGGCCGCCATTTTGAAACAAGATGGCGGATGAAGCTGGCCAACGAACTCGGTCGAGATATTTGTATGTACTATGTACACACCAAGGTACATCCAAGTCGGTTCATAAATACGCCTGTTATTCCGTGAGAAAAATCAGGACGTTTCAAAATGTCAGCCACGCTAGAAATTCAAAAGTCCTTCCGGCCAGTGCCGGGAGGAAGAGGTAGCTTTCAAATTCCTTATTTTAAAAAAGCCAACTTATATTATTCAAACACACGAAGCTCAATTTAGTGGAAACCGAATATAGGAGATTCAATACTAATTTTTATCAATACTAAATAATTATGAATGAGAATTTCGCGAAATTAGTCAGCTTTATCCAAGCTGCTTTTATTTAAAGTAACTTATATTTGGCTAAGATGTTGATGTATACTATCCACATGCCTTCTTCCATGGAAATAGGCGAATACATGTGTTATCGCGTGACAAATACAAGATCGTTTCAAAATGTTAGCCATACTAGAAATTCAAAGTGCTATAATTCAACCATTTTTTAAGATATAAACAAAAGAACAAATTTTCAGAAACAAAATCTGCTCCGGAATCTTTGTATCAAGGACAAACACATAAAAAAATCTTTTTCATTTTCCAATTTTTTAATACCACATTTTAAATTTTAAATTTAATTTTTTTAAATGGCAACCCTTTTGAAACAAGATGGCGAATGAAGCTGGCCAACGAACTCGGTCGAGACATTGGTATGTACTATGTACAGACCAAGTAACATCCAAATCGGTTCATAAATACGCTTGTTATCGCGTGACAAATATCAGGTCATTTTAAAATGTCAGTCACAATAGAAATTCCAAATGCTATAACTCAGCCATTTTTTTAGATATAGATGAAACAAAAACTGTTCCAGAATCTTTGTATTAAGGTCAAACACATACAAGAAAAATCTTTTTCATTTTCCAATTTTTTGGTATCTCATTTTAAATTTAAAATTTTTAAATTTTTTTTAAATGGCCGCCATTTTGAAACAAGATGGCGGATGAAGCTGGCCTACGAACTCGGTCGAGATATTTGTATGTACTATGTACACACCAAGGTACATCCAAATCGGTTCATAAATACGCCTGTTATGACACGTGACAAATATCAGGACGTATTAAAATGTCAGCCACGCTAGAAATTCAAAATGCTATAACTCAGCCATTGTTTAAGATATAGACGAAACAAAAACTGCTTCCGAATCTTTGTATCAAGGTCAAATACATAAGAAAAAAATATTTTTTCAATTTTCAATTTTTTGGTACCACATTTCAAATTTAAATTTTTCTTAAAATCTTAAATGGCTGCCATTTTTAAACAAGATGGCGGATGAAGCTGGCCAGCGAACTCGGTCGAGACATTGGTATGTACTATGTACAAACGAAGTTACATCCAAATCGGTTCATAAATACGCCTTTTATCATGTGACAAAATTCAGGACGTTTCAAAATGTCAGCCACGCTAGAAATTCAAAATGCTATAACTCAGCCATTTTTTAAGATATAGACGAAACAAAAACTGCTCCGGAATCTTTTTATAAAGGTCAAATACACAAGAAAAAAATATTTTTCCATTTTCAATTCTTTGGTACCACATTTCAAATTTAAAAATTTAAAAAAAAGTTTAAATGGCCGCCATTTTGAAACAAAATGGCGTATGAAGCTGGCCAACGAACTCGGTCGAGACATTGGTATGTACTATGTACATACCGAATTACATCCAAATCGGCTCATAAATTCGAGAGTTACAGTATGACAAAGGTCAGATATATATATATATATATATGGATATATATATATATATATATATATATATATATATCAACTTTTGAACGGAGGGTGGTTTCGGGGTCTGGGGGTCATGATCGATGAAAATATACCAAAATTTTTTGAAATCGCTTTCCTCCGAACGGCTGCAATAGGTAGCTTCTTGTAATGAAAGCTACCTAAAATGCTATAACTCAACCATTTCTTAAGATATAGACGAAACAAAAACTGCTCCCGAATCTTTTTATCCAGGTTAAACACATAAGAAGAAAATATTTTTTCAATTTTAAATTTTTGGTACCACATTTCAAATTTAAATTTTTCTTAAAATTTTAAATGGCCGCCATTTTTAAACAAAATGGAGGATGAAGCTGGCCAACGAACTCGGTCGAGACATTGGTCTGTACTATGTATAAACGAAGTTACATCCAAATCGGTTCATAAATTCGCCTTTTATCGCGTGACAAAATTCAGGACGTTTCAAAATGTCAGCCACGCTAGAAATTCAAAATGCTATAACTCAGCCATTTTTTAAGATATAGACGAAACAAAAACTGCTCTGAAATCTTTGTATAAAGGTCAAATACATAAGAAAAAAATATTTTTCCATTTTCAATTTTTTGGTACCACATTTCAAATTTTAAATTAAAAAAATTTTTTAAATGGCCGCCATTTTGATACAAAATGGCGGATGAAGCTGGCCAACGAACTCGGTCGAGAGATTGGTATGTACTATGTACACACCGAATTACATCCAAATCGGTTCATAAATACGCCTTTTATGGCGTGAGAAAATTTAGGACGTTTCAAAATGTCAGCCACGCTAGAAATTCAAAATGCTATAACTCAGCGATTTTTTAAGATATAGACGAAACAAAAACTGCTCCGGAATCTTTGTATATTGATCAAATACATAAGAAAAAAATACTTTTCCATTTTTAATTTTTTGGTACCACATTTCAAGTTTTAAATTTTTTTAAAAATTTTAAATGGCCGCCATTTTGAAACAAAACGGCGGATGAAGCTGACCAACGAACTCGGTCGAGACATTGGTATGTACTATGTACACACCGAATTACATCGAAATCGGTTCATAATTACGGGAGTTACAGTGTGACATAGGTCAGATATATATATATATATATATATATATATATATCAATTTTGAACGGAGGGTGGTTTCGGGGTCTGGGGGTCATGATCGATGAAAATATACCAAAATTTTTTGAAATCGCTTTCCTCCGAACGGCTGCAATAGGTAGCTTTTTTGTAAAGAAAGCTACCTAATACGAAAGAAACAAGATCAAAACCAGATTGAACTAAATGAAACTGACCGACCGAAATCAATCCATTTCTAAAGAGATCTGTTTCCACTTCACTTTCCGTAAACCGCATGCTTCGAGTAAAGGTATCAGATAACGTCTGTTCCTGCAAGTTCTTTCATAATTATACGTCATATTTTTAACCAGACTCGCAGGATAACAATGTTTCACAGCAATGCTGTACCTTTTAAGCATATCCTCTTTCAAAATGTCTCTATCTGATGCCAATCTGTTTAACCCGGGAGGACGCGTGCCGAGCCTGATAGAACCAGAGTGTGTATGGTTTCTTACAACTGTCACCACAATTGTTTAAAAGTAATCTTCAACTTATTTGATCGCAGAATCTGTAACAATTGTCTCCGATTAAATAAGAAGACGATTATTATTTGTATTTATTTGTGACAAAATAAAAACCATTCATAACCTGGGTACGCGCACGTTCTCCCAGGCTAAACGGTTTAAACCGTTAATACAAATATTTCTGAATATCGATATATGGACATTTGATTTGAAATTCAACATTGCAATCGTTTTAAAATTAAAGTCTTCTCTTTTATCAAAAACCGATGTAATTATATTTATATTTTCTATTTTTAGATTTACATCCAAATAATTTGTATTATAACTATTGTGATTACCGGAAAGTTTCAATTCTAAATTTTTCGGATAATATTTAAAATCATGGTTGGCCTTCATTCCATTTCGCTCAATAATTAAAACATCGTGTATATATCTGAAACTGATTATGTTTTTTATTTAATTCACTTTTATTTTCAGAAATATCTAGATACATGTCGACCAATATTGAACTGCAACTCCCCCCACAGGCACACCATGAGTCTGCTTGTATACCTTATTGCCCTCATATAAAAACTTTTCTTGAACTACTAGTTGAAACAGATTTTGAAATTCCCTTAAATCTATGTATGCATCACCATACTTATTATAAACCTCCAATATCTTCTCCTTTAAATCCTCAATCTCTATGTTGTTAAACAAATCCGCAAAATCATATGTATATAATCTTAATTTTCTAGCTTTTTATTTTATCTAACAATTCATAGCTGTTACTTATTATGAAAGTTGAATTTTGACTTTTAATCTTTAAAAACATTCTCTTCAATACTTTTAATAATTTTTTATTCGCACATTCAATGTAGGAATTGTAACCACAGGTAACGGTTCCGAATTTCACAGGGCATTTATGAATCTTGGGTATTAAAATCAAATAAGGAAAATTCAAATTATCCTGTTTTGTTTTAATTTTTTTTATACATTGCCCTTATTCTGTTCTCCACCTCACTTAGGTTTGACCCAATTAACTCATATTTATTCAAAGCTGGAGTAGCACAGTTGAAGTTTATTCCAACAGAGCGAAAAGTGTCCAGACCAGGGATACATAACTCATATTTATTTGTATTTTCATAGTTTTAAACATCTTAACTTTATGTATATATTTAAGTTTTTTATTGAGGGTGGTTTGGGGTTCTAGGGGTCTTGATCAGTGTAGATCTGAAAAAACAATTTCAGAAATTCCAACATAGTGGAGAATTTAATAAGTAGTATTTCATACGAAATCTACCTAAAGGACAAAATCCATGATTATTTCATATTCTTTATGAAGCACGCCATAGGCATGCCGGCATCATTTCTTGAAATGTTTAAAGTACAAGAAGTGATCAAGTAGTAATAATAAATTCACTTTTAATACTATTTAAAATTGTTCTAAAACATTTTTCCGGTTTCAAATTTTATTCCTTAAACAGCACATTTAAAGAAAAACACAAGCATGATTAGTTGATTTTCTTAAACAATTTGTTATGTTTGAATAGTCTCCTTAATATTGTACTCCTTTAATGAAATTCAAAATTTTTCTACGTGGATACTTAATTTTAAATGAATTAAATTTTTAAATGTCGTATAATTTTCAAGTATAAATGGGTTATTTAAACTATAAGTTTGGATTCGTCAGTAATCGGTCCCTGTCGAACCTATTACAATTGAAGCTTTACCATTTGAGGATATATCAATTCATATTTATTTATAGTTCCATGAGATAAATTTGAATGCAAGTGAATACTATGTTAAATCAGACATTAGTGTACTGTGTTCCGTTATATAGAGAGTACTGGAGAATCACGTAGATATTATCAACACAGCTATTCAAAAACTGGTTTTAAACACTTCTGTTTGCACGTTTTAACAATTATTTCAGTAAAATATTCAGTGCTGTTATAATCTACATAAAATCTCAACTCTTGTGTGTAAAATTTTTAACACCATGAATCAATAATATTAGTGCTCTGAAACTGGCAGGAAATGGAAAGTGAGCTGTGTTATTTAAATGATTAAAATTTCAATGTTACTGCGCAGCACGGGCGGAGCAACGCCCTCTGGACTTCTGATTTATATAAAGTTTTATATAAAGAAAACAGACGCGGGACGTTCCAAATAGTATGTTATTGTCTTCCAGCGGTAAGCGTTTGTTGAGAAGTCCCTATTCCTCGCGGACGACAGGGGGCGCGATATGTGCAAGCTACTGAGATTGAATGGGAGAGGGGGGGGGGGCGAATGATAACCTAAGTGAATTTTCCTTATCATGAAGTATTAGATCGTATGAACCTCAATGCCATGCCAGTGATGTGAGTGAGGAAGTAGGGAATATAAGATAACAAGAAAACTCGGAAATCTGTCTATGATGAAGAAATGTCACGCCAGCACAGGATGAGAGAAAACTCATTTATACAGACGCTGCTTGCCCAAAGACAACAAGCATTAATATGGTGTTCTGTGAGGGCCACATCCACGTTATACGCTATAACGGTTTACAGCTTCTTCCGGAGAGCACTATCTAACGTCATTCTGAACAAACGTCAGACGTCATGGTTCGAAGCCTCATTGAGTTTCCATGATGATCTCAGCAGCTAAGAATTGTGGGTAGTCTCAACAGCAATCGATTCATCGCAGACCGAAGTCGTACCCGTTTTCAAAGTTTCCCTTGTGTTGCATTTCAGCAATGCCCTGCCTACATGTTGCTATGAATGTTCAAATCTTCGTTTTGGCACAACACACAGGGCCTGATTATCCACGGGGCAAATTCCTACCACTAAAAATAAACAGAAAATTTTGCCTCATTCATGGCAGATATTTTACATGAATACGGCGTTTAGATAAGGCGAACTTTTCTTTTAAATTTTATTGGTGTAAGTGTGCCCCGTTGGTAATCAGGCCCTGACAACACATACAGCTCTTTCCTTGCGTATTACCAGATATGTCGCCTTTTGGCATGACTGGAATTTTGTCTCTATGTGTATCGTTCTTGACATCCTCACGTAGGTGATACTGATGAACTTTAGACTCGGATTGAAGAAATCTGGAATGCTCTAACCCAGATACAGATTCAAAATGATTCACATTTGATACCACGTCGCATAGAATGACTTATTCCAAAGCGTTATGGTTCTACCAAATGCTGATTTTTGACATGTATTATATTTATATTAATTGGTAAATTTAATCATTTATCTGTACCGATAGATGTCATTTGGCAAATACAATTCATTCATTTTTAACGGTGTAACATATTTTAGAAACATAAGTTTATAACAACACGTACATTGTTTTCCTTCTAGTCACTGAATTAATTCATATGTGATCTTTTTTTTAATATATTGAGAGAAATTAGTAAATGTACGAGAATGATTAATATGCGTTGTATAAGAAGGAGATTTAAAGCATAGACAAATCAGCAAGAAATTGTTAACACGTTAAAATATGTCATTTAAATGTATATAATTTTAAATCTGAAAAATTATTAACGAGTTTGTTTCAAGAATATTTTATTGATACTATATAAATGCTTAACACGATGCTTTTATTTGTCATATATTTAATGACTGAGGATATTTTTGGAATTTATTGTTTAATTTCTAATTACCATTTCAGTGACAGGAAAACATACCAGTGGAAAACTGGGCATCAGATAAAGTGATTTTATGCTGAAAATAAAAACTACACGTGTTTTTTGAAATCTTACATTTAAGTGCAAAAAATAATTCTTGACGCTTTTATAGTCAGTGTGTCTGGCGTGCGTACAAAACAGTGTCCAGAAAGTTTAACTTTTGTGTGACACTGTTTTCAAATAATAACATCCGATTTCAGAGTTCTTACGGGTACCGTTATTTTCAATAACAAATACCAGTTTTTTTTTTTTTTTTTTTTTTATAGAAAAATAAATCTAGTTTAAACTCGCGAAATTTCGCGTAATTTAAGGGGAGATTTCCGATGAGAAAATACTGGTACTGAAGAATTTCTTAGTCTGGAATTTCAAGGACCCGTACGAACTCTCGACTTACTATGTCATTAAATAATTCAAATAATACTTTTCTCACATAATGGTACAAACTGTGAAAATATATATTGGCAGGGAAACACCTCAAGCGAATTTAATCTGTTAATATAAAAATACTTTCAAATTTATTATTACATTTTCTGTTCCCAAAGTTGAAAAAAAAGCTAACGAATGAAAAAATATGCGATATAAAATGCAAAAGACTCATCTGACTTCTAATTAAAAACATTTTAAGCATTTCCTTATTGAGAAATTTAAAATGTTATTAACTCAAATTATCCCGCTCTCGATTTTCCGGTAAATAAACTTTTTAATACTACATACATTCTGAGAATACAAATTTAATAGTTGCTATTTAAAACAAACGCATTATTATGTTTTACTCTTAAGAAATTATCAATAATTAAAGAAAATAATAAGACTTATTTTCCTTGAAAATGTTAAATACAAAGGGATGAGTTTATATGTTAATAGTTTAGTTTATATACCTGGCACATACCTAAAAACATTATAATTTTCATTATGTGCCATGAATTTGGCTAATATGATCACTGTAACTGATCAAGAACAATCCAAAGAATGTATAACACTTATTTTGTCCATGGCAGGTGGCTTCATTATACAAAAAATTAGTTTTTGTTCTTCGGAAAGAAAAAAAACTCGATCAAGCTATTCAGGTAAGATTTACATTCATTATTTTTACTGAATACTTAAAAATATTAATTTAATTAAAGTTGCAGCGTGTTAAGCAGATAAAATTAATTAATTTAAGCTCATTTAGTTGCAAAATATAGCAATACAATATTTTAAAACCCTAAATATGTACACATGGCATACACCATAAAATATCAAATTTTAGCTGAAATTTTGAAACTTAATTTTTTTTTACTATTTTTCCATTATTAGACCGATATATCAGGTTTAAAAAAAAAAAAAAAAAAACATTTAAAAAATCGTCCAGTGAAGGGTTAAAATTAAATTTTATTGCAGGTAGTTTATCGTATCCTGAAATCCAACGATTTATAATTAGATGTAAAATAAGAAAATAGCTCCTTTTATTAAAAAGTTTTTGTTGAAAAAAAAATACGCATTTGCACACATATTACATGCACATGCACACGCACACATATATATCTGTGTGTATTATCTGCATACGTTGTAAATGTTGTATTTCAAAATATTTATTATGCATTTACCTTATCGTTTAATTTTATATTAGTTACCAACATATTACATTATTATATGTTTTTATACTAGGTTGAGCAAAAAGTTATGGGAAATTCGTGAAAGTTGTGTTGTTATGCGCAAATTAACAACAAAAGCAACAAGAACTAGTCTTCACAGTAGAGACCATCATAGTCGACGACTTACTGCTAGATTGCGTATTTGCTGGAAGTACGAAGTTTGTCGCCGTACCAGCACCTTCACCCTCATTAATCTCATCGACGGCTTTCAGAATCGTTAGACATTTTTTCCAATAATGCCGGATCAACACACGCAAATCTTACTGTTCAATAGGCATTTTCAGTTATGGAACAGTGTAGCAGCAAAGAATCCACTGACGCCGCAAAATTTTATTAGTATTCTTCATCTAACTTCAGGACATTTTCAAAGGCGAAGAATACTGTAAGAATTTAGTGGTGACAATCGCTCAAATGTCGCGCCACTGTTCTATCACTGCATTTTGGACCTGAACTGCTATAGACATACCACTAGTACTCGATCCAGTATAATATAGTATAACAAAATAATAAAACAAAGTAATATACGATACAAATTCTGGTAGCTATTAGATTAAAAATTTCCTAGAACTTTTTGCTCAACCTAATATTACATTTTTTATATGCGCGGAAATGTTCAAGCGTATGTTTGGAATTTGAAGTTTTCATTCGTTTTGATGCATCTTATTTTTAGATAAAATGCTTTATAAATACTAAACCTACCGGGAATTTTACTCACGTTTTGTTAAAAATATTTCACACCGGGACTTTAATTTTAAAATTCCCGTTAAACTTATTTCTGCCAGGTTTGTATTTTATGTATTTCATTAAGAGATTTCTGGTTCAAACTAAATATTTTCGTTTGGTATCTGTCAAATGGCCGATTGTTGATATATTTAGTGTAAAAATCCTCAATCCAGGGCTCCCAAATTGTCCTTTAACTGAATACTAATATTTTTCTTAACAGTCAATTTCATGGTGAGTTTCCACAGCATTTGCTCTAGAATTAATATCCGAAGGCAGTTTCTACGAAATTAGGAAAAATAATTTAAACAGAAAAATTTTCTATGAAAATACTGGTATTCAAATTTGGGAGGTCTTAATCGAACCGTTTGTCTGTGTACCTTCTTGCTCTATACAGGATGTTTTAAATTTCCGTACAATACAGCTGTTATTTCTATGAAAACTACTTTTTTTTTTTTTTTTTTTTTTTTTTTTTTTTTTTTTTTAATTGAGCATCAATAAGTTATTTTCTAAAACATAATTATATCTCACATAATTTTTTTTAAATGGAAGAATACAATTTTAAACAAATTTCTCATCTGCTGTTCGTAAGCTTTAGGAGATCTTTCTACGACTGTGTGTGACTACGACATTGTCTGACATTTTTAACCCTTTCAGGGGCGGTGGCTAGAGGGTCTAGCCACCTAATTTTAATTCCAAAACTGAGTACTGGCACCAAGAATATTTTAATAAAAAGTTGCTTTTGTAATTAAAGTGCAAAATAGCGTTTTGTTATTTAGTAAGAAATTCGTTTGAATATTCTGGTGTCAGTCAATTATTTTATCATTTTACGAACAGAATTTCTCTGCCCCTGAAAGGGTTAAACGTTACTCCAAGACCAGGAATTTTATTCGATTACTTTACATAAGATGTATATAGTCCTAGGAATTTAGAAGAACCATGCTACAACCATTATGAAATGTTTCTATGGAATAGATAAATTCCAGAAATCGTAATTAGATAGTCTGTTCACAGAATTTATAATAATCAGTAACGAGCTCTTGTCGCACCAAATCTGTTTCCATGAGATGTTACCTGGTCATTTAGCTGTCTTCTTCGGTGGAGATTATTCTTCAAAAGGTGTTAAAAAAAATCCAACTTAATTCATTCTACCATTTTTTTTTCTTTGATTAAATTAAGACCTTTCCCTCAAAAAATAAATAAATAAATAAATAAATAAAAGACCAAACGAAAACACTTTAACACTAGAACGTCCAACTGGTGTGAATTTGACACCAATCAAATGACGATATGTCGATTCGAACCAGAATTTTTTTCATAAAATTAATTCAATTGTAACTGGAGAAAACACGAGTTGAATAAATAGGTGAAATTGTTTTTAATCAAATTCTGGTGTTAAATTGTTTTTATTAAGATTGGGTAAAATTTCCGGACGTTCTAGTGTTAAATAAAGTGACAAATTCTATTAAAAATTGAGTTAAAACTGTACGCACTCTGCTTACTAAACAATTAGTGTAATAATTCTCTCCAGGACAGATACGCAACCGATTCCCAAACTTTAAATCTATTTGACAAATCTTAAATTTCTAAAAATGCTCGGTACCAACAAAATATATGGTGCATTTTGTATGATCTATTCTAGGAAAATGGTCGAACTTTTTTATGAGACAGCAATTGGTAATTCTAAAGTGAAAGTCAAGTAATCATAAAAGGAAAAAATATTTTACTGCATAAAGGGACGAGCGTCACGTATACGTGCCGCATAAGGTGCTCAGAATCCTGGATTATTCCTACAAATTATTTTTTATTCTAAATTTTGCTTTATCTAATCAACGCATTTACCCGATTAAATTACGCAAAAGTTTCTGTTTTCAAAAACCGGTGATAAAAGCTAAAAATTCTGAAAAAGACGCTCGTTGCGAAGGGGTTAATGAATGTATCATTAAAAAATGCAGTGTAAAAGCTGATATTATTTATAATATTCATTTGCATAAGCAAAAGTGTATATAACAGGATTGAAATTTCTTAATTTTGGCCTCAAACCACTCTCTGTGCAAATTTTTACAAAAACATGTATTTTCACGAAGTTATTTATAATTATTTTAAATTTGTAACGTGATATGTTGGATATATTTATATAACAGAAATTTTTATAATAAAGTTTCGAAAACCGAACCAATCGTTCCGAGACACACCAAAATATAGCTCGAGATCCGTGGTTTAGGAAGAGATAGGCTAGAGAAACACCAAGATAATTAAGTCATTGAAAAAAATTGCTTTATAAAAAAGAAAAAATAAAGAACTAGAAAACAGGAATTCTGCTTTTTTAGAATTTAGTGTCGCCCCCGATGAAAAAATAATGTATATAAATATAGATAGTTCAGTTTTAAGACCCCAAACACGCACTTTTATTTTATATAATATGACGTCAACCGCATCCGCTAAAGAATTCCTCATTTACGATGTAGTCTTAAACAATATCTACTGTAAAATATGCATAGGATGTGACTACCGCTGAATAATACACAAATCCAAAAGAAGAGATTTCGTTATTCAAGTAACTGGACAAAAACAATCGACTATCTCATGATTCATAGGCCTTCGTTTGTTTGTAATCTATATACAGTGAAACTCGTTTAAGATACGAATCAAGGGACCGAGAGCATTTCGTATCTTAAGCGGGATCGTATCTTATCCGTATTTCATAGATTCTCGAGTAATAATAATGCATACAAAGCCAGTGCACATTGTTATTAACGTATTTTAGTCTATTATAACTCTCATTCTATACATTTCTAACAATTTTTAGATATTCTAGAAAATTTGAGTTTAAGATTTTGAAATTAAGAATAACTTTATTTTTCTCCAAAATTTTATTGAGTCACCGTTCGTTCAATAACAAAATTAAAATGCCTTTATGCAGCACTCTCTGCCAAATTAAGAAAAGACAATAAAACGAAATTTTTGTTAATCTTTATAAAACAGAAACTAAAATACACTACATACTTAAAGAGGAAAAATAAAAAAAATTCATAATTATTTTTAAAAAGACAAATTAAATGTATGGCAAGGAACAATAATTATTTGAAACATTATCAAAATTAAAGTGCGTGAAGTAATTTTAGTTTGTTAAAAAAAAGTCGTTTACCTTGGTTTGGTGCAACGTAGGGCGAGATTTCTGCCTTGTTGATGTGGCAGAAAAAAAAACTTCGACGGGGAGACCTGCATCCATCGAAGAGGCGTACAGTTGAAGTATGCAAAACGAGCTCATTACAGATGCTAATGATGGTATGGCTGGTACATCCGTTTCTTCATCCGCGTCATCCTCGACTTCTGCTTCTTCTGAAGGCCTAGGTTCATCGAAAATTTTGACGTCCGCCATTATATCCGCAGTAGAACGGACTTCACTTGTTACAACCTGATCGTCAATTTTGACAAATGAGGCAGATCACACACTGAACTGACAAGCTACAAAATAGCTTAAGTCAAGACATTTCACCCTGTTAACAAAGAAGAAACCGGTTTGAACGCTGCAATTTGTCTCCTGTCTCACGCTTTTGTCTGCTTGTCTGTTCAGTGTGTGATCTGCCTTAGTCCTAATCTTTGCATTGTTATTGATGCTGCTCCTCTTCTGCGATGCCATCGTTTTGCAAAGTGCCGTCGACGTCAAAGGCTTTACAGAAGCAGTTCTCAATGGTGGTTGATCTTACATCTACCCAAGACGCACTCAGGAAATGCATGGCGTCCAAAAGGTCAATAGGCTTACAGGTTAGGCAGGACAGATCCTTTTCGCGATGATCTATTTGGTGTAGATGACGTCGCGAATTTTGTATTTCCTTTTGAAAACATGAATTATGCCCTGATCCATGGGTTGAACCACACTAGTCGCATTTGTTGGTAAAAAGACCAGTTCGATGTTTTATAAGCCGGGGAAATCCTTAGGATGGGCGTGACAGTTGTCGGCGAGATACAATACTTTCCTGAACTCCTTTTCCAGTCGTTCATCGAACTTGAGGTTTCACTTAACGAATATATTACTTGACATCCATGGTTTGCCTTGACTTTCATAATCGCAGGGCAGATTTCTAGCATTTTTAAAGCAGTGAGGATTCCGCGGCTTGCCGATGACGAGAGGTTTTAATTTATCCGTACCGCTCATATTTGATCTAACGAGAAAAGTGAACGTTCTTTGCTCAGTTTGCCTCCAGAACATTTCTCACCCTTAAACGCCATTGTTTTATCAGGCATTAATTTTTAAAAAAGGCCCATCTCGTCGACATTGTAAATATCGCCTCTTGGGTTCTTTTTAAATAGCGGAGCGAGCACCTTATTTTCCTAACAATTGACCTCATCTATATTCACAGCTGTGGACTCTCCCCATACCTTCCTGTAAACTATACCGTAACTTTGTCTGAAGATGTCTACCCAACCGTTACTAGGCGTGAAATCCACTCCAAGACGTGTAGCAATTTCGTAGGCCTTTTCCATAATCAACAATCCGTTACTTGTGATGTTCGTCGATCGGGTTTGGGTGAACCACTCAAATAAAATCTTCTCCAATTCTTCAAATTTGGTCACTCTAATATTCTTTCTGCCAGAGATTGAAGCTGATGCCCGGTTTTCCAGTTTCTGTCTATTTTTTAATAGAGCTAGAAGTGTTGACTCGTGTATTCCCACAGATTTGGCAAAGACGAATGCTTATCACATTCTCGGCCTCGTATTTCCTTAATACATCCAATTTTTCAGTCAAATAAAGTGCTTTTCTCTTTACTTTAAGTTGCTCATCTATTATTTGCTCCTATTACTATTCTGCGGATAAACAAAAGACTAGATTTACGTAATGTCCTTTCGATAGCGTTACTGGCACTGAGGTTTCGAAGGTACGGTATGGAGTTGCGCGTGTCACACGATTGTAACGTAAAAGAGAACTTCCCCGAACCTTCCGTAGGGACTCCGAACTACCGCTACTGCGTTCATACGAATGAAAAACAGAAGGTGGGGGGGGGGGGCTGCAAGAGAAACTCGAGCGCAATTCAATTGCACGTATTCTGTCCTAAAAACACGTGATAAACGGATTACATGAGCATCATTTCGTATATTAAGCGGGTTTTTTGACATCAAGGGACAGATTTTCTTCGTATATTAAGCGGGATCGTATCTTATGCGTACGTATATTAAGCGGGTAATTTTACACAGGTTTAATAGGCATTTTTCAAGGGACCGAAGATAATTCGTATCTTAAGCGGGATCGTATCTTAAGCGGGCGTATCTTAAACGAGTTTCACTGTATTTAAAACGCTAAGCGTTTTCTTTCGACAGTCCGTGAGAAGAAAGTACTGCATCAAATTACATCAATCTTTTTTTAAATGAAAGATATTTGGCCACAGATTTGTTATCGTACATTCGTTTGTTCAAATATTTTATTAATTAGCCGTAATTTTAAATTAAAATTCTACAGTTGCGCATGCGAATTTTATAAGTACAAGTCTGCCTTTAGAGTGACACGCTGCGCATGCGCAAAGATGCTCGCTCAGTTAAAATATCATATCTCAGGTAAAAGTTGTTTTATGTTCGTCTGCTATTCGATCTTACTGTAAACAAACTTTTCTTTCTTTCACAAAGTTAATATTTGGCTCTTTCAGCATTATTAACTATTCAAAAATTTATTGTGTCGATATTAAGAGCTTGATACGGCTTATTTCGGGAGTTTCACTCACATTGTTTTGGTCATATTACAAGCTGAAGATAAACACAGTGATTTGAAGCTAAAAGTTATGGCTGGTGAATTGCAAATAGTTACACACGAAGATTGGGGAAGCTAGCATATTAAGTTGTAGCTTCTTTTTTTAAAAAAAAATAAGATATCATAAATATTAAAACGCAAAACTATTTCTGTAAGTTCAAAACTCAAATTCGATACAATGGCGTATGCGTCAACTGTGTTCCGAACCTCTTCAATTTAGAGCGTAGTGGGTTAAGGCAGCAGTTTAGGCTTTGAATTTTTGTAGATGGTGCAGGTTCGAACCCAAGCCAGGCAAAATGTGTAATATTTTTGTCTATAATTCATTTCAATAATGGCATATTTTATTAGGAAGAGAAGTTATGGGAATTTTATTTTATTAGTATTATTATTTGAAAGTTTTATAATTAAATAAAATTTAACACTCAATAATGTTTTGAAAAAATAATGATTTTATATTTAAAATATTTTGCATGTAATTATCAATTAAATAAACTGAACTGATCTACAATTTTAGTTATATTTTCTGACCATTATCAATAGTATATATGCGTGAGCGTCAGAAAGAAAAGTTTGTCATTCATTTGCGTAAAAAATAAAACGGAAAGAAAGAAAAATATTCGTGTAAGAGCTGTAAAAGAAATCACATTGATATCCAGGTTTAATATTTAAAAAATGTAAAATAAAATTCAAGCAATAAAAAATATATATTATAAATCGTTAGCTGCATCAAGTTTCAGATTTAGGTTTTTAGAGAATGAGACAGATAAAAATAAAATTCATGGCAACTTTTAATGGTTGTGTAGTTTTAATAAATAAATAAATAAATAAAAACAAATATTGTTATTAAAGAGGCCACAGTAAGTAAAAATAAATTCTCTACTCGGTATTTTTAGGTAAATTTCTGATAAAAAGCAAGCGTAATTGGTCATAAATTACAAACTTAAAATTCTTTCACTTCACTGAATAGGTTAGACTGACAGCACCAGCTATCGCCTTAAAAAAAATAGGAATCACTTATTAGTATAGAAATTTGTCATTCAATAATTAATTTAAAAGCAACTAATTAAAAATTCAAGAATTTTTTTAATGAAACATTCAGATTATTTACCGTCAAATCTTCACGGGCACTATCTAGTATTAATATAGATACTTAAAATTAAATTTAGTTTATAATAGCTCCATGTTTTATCAGAAATCATTCATTTATATTTTTTCAAAATAGCACGTATTTTAATTACATTTCTTTTCCGTTTTTATGAGAAAATGGCAACAAAAAGATATAATTGCTATTTTTCAACTATTTTCCCTTTACTTTCTACATAAATGGAGTACTTGAGTTGCCAAAACTAAACAAATGATGCTAAAAACTACAAAAAATTAATATCTCAAAAATAAAGGGAGCTGCAGTTTTTAAACAAATTGCATTTAAAATTACTTTTTTTCCCAATACGACGGTAAAAAATGAAATTGTGCGATGCTTACAAGGTTAAAAATTTCAGTACAGATTATTCCGTACAATGATACATCTGCTTTGTTTTATACGGCTGCCATATACATCGTAACGTTATTTTTGGAGACGACACATTAATAGGTGGGAAAGCAAATAGCATACCGGGGGGCTAATAAATGACTTGACTTGACAACTGTTCAATTTTTAAAGGGATACTGCCATTAAAATAAACATATGAGGGTGTAAGTTTCAAAACTTCCATACCCAAAATTTAAAAAATCGAGTGTTCTCTATCAATCTATTCTATTGCATTCCTGCATCCAAAAAACACTACAATCTGCAAAAAGTAGTTTTATCGTCCACTTCTGGCATTGTAAAATACTTGTTTACAATGAAAAACAATAGACGCACTCAGAGGTTTTTCGCGATTTCTCATAATTTGATCTTCTTTAATACCAGTTTTGAAACTCACGTCTTCAAAGAAAGGATATAAGTGAAACTGGTGTGAAACAGTGATAACTAAAAGATCTTCTTAAAACACCACCAAAAAATTTCAAATGCGCTGCGCCTTTCGAAAGAACATAGTCTTTCTTCGTCAGGAGCAAAAAAAATGTTCTTCTACTATGAAAGCTGCACCAAGTCTGAAATGAAAGATAAGGGAAAGTAAACAAGTTGAAGAAACAGCCAATAGAAAAATAGAAATGAATAGCCAATAAGAAAGTAGACAACAACAGCCAATTACAGAAGTGGGACTTTCTTGAAAATTTAGCTATTTATCTTAATCATAAAGTTATTGTTAATAATAAATCTGATTCGGCAATGCTTCGGTAGCTTGGAAAAACCTTTTCAGTCCTGCCTTATAATATGTTTTTCTTTTGTATTAGATAATATTAGTTTGGTAATTATTTTATTATTCCTAATACTTTTTTTTTCATTTTTATTTTATTTTGTGTGTTCCCATATATTTTATATACGTGTGTGTGTTTTTTTTATTAAAATTTATTTTATTTTTATTTTTATTTTTATTTTATTTATTTTTCAATTTTGTTACCTAATTCCCCCTTTACTCTGTGTTCTTTTGAGTTATGGTCTTATTGGCTGATGTTTTTGACTTTCCTATTGGCTATTGATTTCTATTAAGAAAAAGAATTGATTGCTACTAATAATAGATAAATAATAGACTACTAATAATACATAAAGAAATTGATTTCTACTTTCCTATTGGATGTTTCTTCAAATTGTTTCCTTTTCCTTATCTTTCATTTCAGTCTTCCTGCTGTTTTTTATAGTAGAAGCACGTCTTCTTTGCTTTTCACGAAGAAAGACTGAGCTCTTTCGAAAGGCATAGTGCATTTTAAGATTTTTGAGGTGTTTTAAGAAGATCTTTTAGTTCTTTTCACGTCTTCATATTTAATCAAGAAATTTTAGTTATAAAGTAGAATCTCTTATATCCGAAACTCTTTTAACACGATGGGTGCCACGGTGACTGACACTGAAGCGCTGAAAAGTTTACAATGTTTTAAGTAATTTTTAAGACAGTATAATCCTGTAATAAATAAAATGTAGGTAAATTTTAAATAAATTTTCAGTAATTACTTAAAACAATATACATTTTTTTTAGTTTTATATCATATTTTAGACGTCAGATGTAAAAAATCCACAAAACGTACCACGCAAAGCAGATTTTTGTTTACTTTTAAATTCTACGAATGAAAGACTTTTAATAAACTTTATATTTTAAACTTAAACCATACTCACATTAGCACCTTTGTGCTCGTATAGTTGTACTATTTATGGAACAACTCCTACGGTGAGATAACTTCAAAACTTAGTAATAATAACTCATAAAAAACAAGCTACCAGCATTTATTTTCTTTCTTACTTGAATCTACAAAAATATAAGAAGTTGCCACAGAATACATCAAAACTTGTCCCTTTTTCTTTTTTAACCAGCGACAATAACATGTGAACGCGCAAAAACAAAATAATAAATGTCATTTCAAGTCAATTGTTTTTTCTTTACATTTTTCATCTCTGATCGCGTGATTTTGAACAAAAATAAATAATGCCGATCCCGTAACATCCTCCCACCTTTTGATTACCTTGTATAATCAGAACTAATTTTAAACGTAGAGAAATTGACAAAGTCACTTGCTATAAATTCAGTCTTT
This sequence comes from Maratus speciosus, assembly GCA_963932465.1. Taxonomy (NCBI): domain Eukaryota; kingdom Metazoa; phylum Arthropoda; class Arachnida; order Araneae; family Salticidae; genus Maratus; species Maratus speciosus. The sequence goes on along the minus strand of OZ010791.1, from coordinate 602,391,580 downwards.
CAGGAATTTTAAGTATCCTTCCAGCCCTGCTGTGTCTAGGAGATTCCTTGCTTGAGGATACATCCAAAATTGTAGCTTTGTTAAGTATTTTCACTGGATTGTGAGAAATGTTTGGTTTCGGACAGTCAGTAGACGAAGCTATCTCTAGTGGATATATTCTTTGTATAGGTCGTAAAAGCTCATGTTGTGATGTTTGAACTCTTACGAGTCGAACTTTCTTGTCTCTATCAGGTATAAGTTCTGTAATTCGACCTAAAGGCCAATCAGTTCTCTTTTTATTATCAGATCCGATCAATACAACATCACCTACAGCTATAATTTGCTCTTGGTGTTTGTTCCTTGCTCTTTCAATTAATGCACCTAAATATTCGGACCTGAAGCGATCCTTCAATTCTTTTTGTAATGACTGCCGATACTTCAATCTCTTGCTTAATGATTTTTGTTCCACAACATCCAGGTCTGAAAGATTGCATTCTTCTATACTCTGCAGAAACATAGATGGGGAGATAGGTTTCACAGTTGCGTCTTCCGAAAGGTATGTTAGCGGTCTTGCATTTATTACACTTTCCACATCTGTCAAAATTGTGTTCATTTCTTCATAAGTGAGGTAAGCATGACCTAATACTCTTTTGAGAAGATCTTTCATTATTCTGATAAGCCTTTCCCAAAAGCCACCCCACCACGCTGCGGTTGGTGGATTAAATTTCCAATCAATAGCATTAACAGAACTGTATTTTTGTATTCGTGACCAATCTAGGCTTTTCAATAAATTAGCTGATCCAGTGAAGTTTGTGCCGTTGTCAGAATAAATGACAGCGCACCTTCCTCTCCGTGCTACGAATCGTCTGAGCCCAAAATGTCCAAAAATGCCTCAGTCGAAGCAGCGGTCACTAGCTCTAAATGCACTGCTCTGTATATTGCGCAGTAAAATATCAATATCCAAGATTTCTCAATTTTCTTCAAGTATAACGGACCCGCCATGTCTACACCTGTGATCTGAAATACGTTAGCATCCTTTATTCTATTTTCCGGTAGAGGCGCACTGTCTCTCCATAAACTCTTCCCACTGAAGCGTTTGCAGACAACACACTGTGCTAACACTTGTTTTACATTTCTACGACCATTAAGTATCCAGTATTTTTCTCTCAATAAATTAAGTAGAATCTGTAATCCAGCGTGACAATGTTTTACATGTACATGATATATGAGTCGTTTTACAACTTCGTGTTTTGCTGGCAGGACTATAGGTTTCAGAAAATCTTCATTGTCTTTCCTGTACGTTATTTTAGTCTCCAGTCGAATTATATCTTGTTCATCTTTCCATGTTTGTAAAGTTCTCAATCTGTTATCATTCTCGGGAAAAAACGCTTCTTTCTGAATCATACGTAGAGTCTTTAATTCAGCTTCTTTAAATTCAGATGACGTCAGGTCTCCTCCTCTTTTCACTTCGGTACTTCTGCAGTTATGCCTCAAACGTAATATCCATGTGACCATCCGTATGATTTTTACATAACTCGAGAAATATCTGTAATACCAACCATCTTGTTTAACATCAGAATTCGTTATCATGGAAACTGACTTTATTCGTTCCTTCCGAATTTCATCTTCGTCATAGTCTTGATCACTAGAGTTCGTATATTTTTCAAACTCTGCTGAATCTCTCAACCAAGCTGGACCCTCCCACCATCTCCTGGCAGCTAGCTGTCTCGCTTTACATCCACGAGTTGGCAAATCTGCAGGATTTTTATCACTTGGCACATAGATCCATGATGAAGGACTGCTTAATCTTCTGATCTCTAGAACTCGATTTCGCACAAATACTGACAAATTGACATCTCTGGATATCCAAGCGAGTACTATAGATGAATCACTCCAATAATATCTCTTCATCTTTTCCCAACCGAGGGCATCTACGATAGTTTGCGCCAAACGAGTTCCCATAGTTGCCGCCAATAATTCCATTCTTGGTATTGTGACGTTCTTCAAAGGTGCAACTCTCGATTTGGCTGCTATAAAAACTAACTCGACTTGGTTTCCAATTTCTATTCTAAGGAATATAACTGTTGCGTAAGCATCTTTACTTCCATCTACAAATGTGTGAAGTGCACACGCTTCTATGTTTCCTGGAGTCATTTTCATGTATCTTGGGATCTCTATATCCTTCAAAACTGTTAGCTCTTGAAACAATAATTAAAAATTCTTTACGTAACTCACCAGTTATCTCTTCATCCCATTTAAAACCTAATTTCCAGGCTTTTTGCAACATTATTTTCGGACAAATCATGACTGGCGACGTAAAACCAAAGGGATCAAATATTTTATGCACAGCTGACAACATACTGCGTTTGGTGATCTTTTCTGTGTCAAAATCTTGTAGCCAACTTAGGTTGATTTTCAACATGTCGGATTCCTTATTCCAAACAAGTCCTAAGACGTTAGTTTCATTCGTGTTTGGCGTTTCTTGGCGATCACCTGTGTACTCCCACTGTCTTAGATCAAAACTGCCTTTCGCCATGAGCATCCTCGCATCTTCGATGAAATGTTTCAATTCTTCTTCGCTATTTACACTGGTTACGACATTATCCACATAAAAACTGTGCAACAATCTATCTTTAAAACTTTCAGAGAAATCTGGAGCCCTTCGGATGTGATATTCAATGACAGATGAAAGAAGAAATGGACTGCATTTCACACCGAATACTACTCGGGTATGCCTGAATGTCATTAATTTCTTTTCCTTTAAGTCCTTCCACCACAAAAAACGTAGGAGATTTCTATCTTTCTCACAAATGCTGATCTGTAAAAAAGCTTTCCTAATATCTGCAATTACACCAAGTTTTCTTTCTCGAAAGCGTAGAAGAACATCTGGAATGAGCTCGATCAAGTTGGGTCCACATTGTAGGCATTGATTCAGAGATGGATAATTTGCTAATCTTGCTGACGCATCAAATACAGGACGGATCGGGGTTGTAGTACTACTCTCTTTTATGACTGGATGATGCGGCAAGTAATTGCCATAAGATTTCGTTTCGTAAGAAGGAACTTCCTCTATAATACCTTCGTTAATCCAATCATTAAAAACATTCTCGTATTGTTGAAACATGTTCTTGGCGATTAACTTTGAGGTGATGCCTTCCAAACGTTTCATCGCCAACTTAAAGTTATTTGGCAGTGTTGTTATGTCATCAGCCCAAGGAAGACAAATCTCATACCGATTTTCATCGTTTATTTTTACTGTTTCGAAGAAATGCTCCTTAGTTTGGCGATCTATCCCTTCTCTATGGGATCTGTAATTCCGATTAAGTCAAGTCTCCATAGGTTTGAGATATCCGCTTCTTTTACAAACATTGATGTTACTGTCATCGCCAAGTTTTCGGATGAATATGGCTTTTCACATGGTGCTTTTCCCATTAATGTCCATCCAAGATATGTTTCCACTGCAACTAAACCAGAAGATAATATTTTTCTTTTACCAGTTAACATTTTCCCCATAACATCAGCTCCAATTAAAACTTCTATACTACCACAACATTGACTCGCATCACTTAACATGATGCCACTTTCCTTTAATTCTTGTAACCATGGCCCCTGTGTAACGGGTTGAATATCTCGTACTTCGAAATTACACCTGAATTCTTCGCTCAAATCTCTAACTCTTATTTTGTAACAGTTGTGTTGGCATTCTTGAGTAGTAATGTCGCCAAACAGAGAATGTATTATCTTTTTTTCTTGCCGAATAGGCTTGTAATTCATTTCTTCCGCCACACTTTTTAATATATACGACTTCTGTGATGCTGAATCTAACAATAAACGAACAATCTTCTGTTTACTTTCAGAAACTAGCTTCACCTTCAAGGTCTGCAAGAACACTTTGGTGCTCTTCTTACTAATATTTGTCATATTCACTTCATCTCTTTTAGACTTCTCCTCAGCTCCCTCTTGAGTATCTTTACCGGATGACTTACGTTGATCGCATAGTAATGGCACATGCCGCTTATTACAAATAATAGATTTCACCATCGCTCGGCATCTTTTAGCGGTATGTTCTGGTACTAAACATATGAAGCAGCATCTTTTCTCCTTGGCGATTTTTTGTATTTCCGCTAAGTTTAATTTTCTCGCAGAAAAGCATTCCGAACTTGCATGTCTTCCCTGGCAAAAAATGCAGACTCCTTTTTTCTCTGTTACGGAAGAGGTAGTCAACAGACCTGCCGCTGTCAAAGTTTTACCGGTTTTATGTTCAAAATTATGGTGATTCCTTTTTGCGACATATTTACGGTCTTCACTTTTAGCTAATCCAAAACCAGCTACGGCGAGTGACACCCTTTCTTCACCTTCTACTTCAGTTCGCAAAAACTGCATCAGACTATTTAATCTGTCCTGTGCCTCAGTTTTCTCAGACGATATGTTCGTGCGATTCCACGCTTTTAGAAATTCTGCTGGAAAACAGGACTCAACTAATGGATATAAAATTGATGCACATTTGTCAGTTGTGACACCTAATGTATCTAAGGCTCGTAAATATAATTCCAATTTATCATATAACGATGTCAACGAGAATTTTCCCTTCGTTTGTACTGATATTATTAATTTGAGTAGTTCTCTCACGTAGACTTCTACCAATATATCTTCTCTACCAAAACGGATTTTTAAACTCTCAATTGCCTTCGCGTAATTAGTGCCACTTGGCGGGAAACTCTCTACCACTTCTCTTGCTCGGTAGCCGGCAACTGTTGCTTGCACCAAGTACTGAAATTTATCTTCTGGTGCTATTTCTGTATCTTCATCAATTTGTCTAAATTGACACCAAAACGGTAACCAGTCTATTATTTCACCGCCAAACTTTCTGAATTCTAATTTGGGCAGCGTAAACTTTCTTCTCATTGCATAACTATCATTAATTGGATTAAGAGCTCCACCTTGGCTGTTTACTGCTGACTGAAGTTTCGCCAATTCTAACTCGTGCGCCAATTTTAACTTTTCGCCTTCAATCTTTGCTTGTAATTCCATATTCAATGCTTCATCTTTTTCCTTTGACTGTCTCTCTAATTTTTCCTTTTCCTTTCTTTCTGAAACGGCATTTTCTAAAACGCTCTGTACAAATTCAGGATCATCTTTATATGCCTTACAATTCAAAATTAAATCTTTAAGTGCCACAAGTGAAGCCGTTGGTGCTGCTATTTCACCTAATTGCTCGGCTACGAAGATCAAATCTTCCTTTTTAAAACCTTTAACCAACTTAAACATCATGGAAAATCTTTATTTCATTTAATTTTTTTTTATTAACACCTTTTAAACTACGTGTGATAGATAATCTTGTTTAAACTCAGGTCCTGTACCGGCGGACGTCACTAATGTAAAAAATCCACAAAACGTACCACGCAAAGCAGATTTTTGTTTACTTTTAAATTCTACGAATGAAAGACTTTTAATAAACTTTATATTTTAAACTTAAACCATACTCACATTAGCACCTTTGTGCTCGTATAGTTGTACTATTTATGGAACAACTCCTACGGTGAGATAACTTCAAAACTTAGTAATAATAACTCATAAAAAACAAGCTACCAGCATTTATTTTCTTTCTTACTTGAATCTACAAAAATATAAGAAGTTGCTACAGAATACATCAAAACTTGTCCCTTTTTCTTTTTTAACCAGCGACAATAACATGTGAACGCGTAAAAACAAAATAATAAATGTCATTTCAAGTCAATTGTTTTTTCTTTACATTTTTCATCTCTGATCGCGTGATTTTGAACAAAAATAAATAATGCCGATCCCGTAACACCAGCCATCGGTGAATGAAGCGTTTTAAACGGAAAGTTTAGTGTCAGTCACCTGTGACTGACGTGGCACTTAATGTGTTAACTGAAACTCTCGGTTAACCGAAATCCATTTTTAAAGCTTTTTTTTTTTTTTTTTTTTTTTTTTTTTACTATCACATTCCTTGTGTGCTAAATCCATTTTGAAAGCTTTTTTTTTAAACTATCATATTCCTTGTATGAAAGCGGTTCTTTCCGAACGGCAAGTACATATAAATATTTTCGATCCCTTTTCCTACAGTTCCTTTGAATTTAACTTTAACTCCTGTAAGTTGCGAAGCAATCTTGAAGCGTTTGAATCTTTTGAAAAAGGTTTGGCATGGCTGGAGCAGCAGAAAGTCTGTGATACTGGTGAATTAATAACATTAAAAAACTCCGTGATAGAGCTGCAAAGCAAAGGCAATCGAAACTGCGACAAACAAAACATTTTTTCAAACCCTTGTGATATATATAAAAGGTTCTTAATTTCAAAATTAAAATTCAGGTAATTTATTTTTGTTTCTAATTTCCTTTTGCTTTATTTTTATTAAGAACTTGTTACCGCAATAAAAACATTGCATATAGTTCTCCTTAATCTTAAAATGAAAGCATCCTCAATTATCCGAAAATTTCGATTTTTCGAAAAATGGTCGGTCCCAATTACTTCGGATAATCGAGGTTCTACTGCATATGAAATAAAGTCTATTCTATACAAGCAAGTCACACTTAATTAAATAGAATTTCTGGGATGCGCCTTTTCTATTTAACAAAATAAATAATAGACAAGCATAATTACACATTAAATATTTTTACACATGCGCACACATATTCTTTTTAAATTTTACCAGTTCTTTTCAATGACATAATGAACCAAACTTTAACTAAATAAATTTAGCCATTTCTAAAAAGATTATATGACGAAAATATTTTCATGTAAAATTTAACACAAAAGAAAAAGAAAACATATTAATATGGTATAATGTGATTAACTCAAGCCAACTTTTTCTATTAGGTTTACTTCTAAAAATAATTATCAACCTCAGTCTCTTCAGAAAAAAATAGAAAAGTGAAAGTTATAAAAAGTTTTATGTAACGCATAATTAAGTTAGATTCACAAACAAACTTAATTATAGATGTCCATTATCTTTTGTGTAGATAAAATGCAATGAAATTTTTATACAATTTTGTGATGGATGTTATTTTTTAAAATAGCTATTTTTTAGTCATAACCTTTTAGACCATAATTTATATTTCCTAACTAGTATACACTCAATGCTTCTAAACTTTATATACAGGGTGCAATATGTTATCTATCGCCGACCTTTAGTTTCTCAACCGTTGGTCGTAGACATATAGTTCCAATTACAAAAACGTTTCAAATGAGGTAAATATTCATGTTGTGGCATTATTTAAAGTCAAAAATCAATTTGATAAAAATTACGAAAACTAACTTTTTATACTGACCACCTGTCCCTATAGTTATATTAAGTAAAAGTTTACTCATATCATAACAGATATAACACAAAAAGCTAAAAATCTGTACTACAAAAATTGACACAGTTATTAAATTTCAATGTTTGAGATTTTTGAACATGATTTTGTCTTTCATTGAGGGATCAGTTAAAAGATGAATTAAAGTAATTCGAGATCAAAATCAGGGTGCAATGTCCTTTTTACGGCGAAGCCACTTTTAGCCGGTATCGTCGGTACTTTTGAATGTTGTTCGACCCCTAAAAGTTAGCTCAAAAGTTTAGATGAAATAACCCTATTTGGTGATTCCCCGATTTGGAGATACCGGCTAAAGGAGTTTTCGCCGTAAAAAGGATATTGCACTCTGATTTTGATCTCGAATTACTTTGATTCCTCTTTTAACTGATCCCTTAATGAAAGACAAAATCATATGCAAAAATCTGAAACTTTGAAATTTAATAACTGGGTCAATTTTTGTATTACACATGTCAAACTTTTTGTGTTATATATGTTATGATATGAGTAAACATTTACTAAATATAGCTATAGGGACTGGGGTACCGTATAAAAAGTTAGTTATCGTAATTTTTATCAAATTGATTTTTTACTTTAAATAATACCACAACAGGAATATTTAGCTCATTTGAAACGTTTTTGTAATTGGAACTATATGATTGATTGAAATTGAATGAGATTGAAGTTCGACGATAGATAACATATTGCACCCTGTATATTGAAGTACGATATAATGTTGCAAGCTCGTCTAGACAAAAATTGTTCGAAAATATATCTGTCTTTTTATATTTACTTATTGCTAAACGTTCTAACATCTAAGTTGAAATAAAATGAAATCTATAAGTCTTGCAAATTATATAGCGTTATATCAATACTTATTTTCATAACAATAGACTTAAGTGATAAACAAGTTGGTAATTGCACGTCAAACGTAACAAATGAGATGCGTTCGTACTATAACTAGTTTTATAAATATTTTTTGCTCCGCATATTGTATTGAATGTATATTTTAGTGTACTTCATAAGTGCATATCAATTTCATTCTGTTCGAAAAGCTATAACATCATTAAAATGCACTTGAAATATTTTTTTTCACATTGGCCGTAATGTAACGGAAAACTATTGACTGTCCCTGTAATTAAACTATACATCCGATTTTCATAAAATTTGATATGACTCGACAAAATTTTGCATCAATTATATATTTAAAATTTCAGACCATTCAGTTGGGTAGTTTTTGCTCTGTTACATGCAAACGGGTGGACAGACAGACAGATGGACCGAACGATGATTATAGGTGGTACTTATTTTCATAATTACGAACGCACCCAAATCATCTAATAATTCAAGTACAATGAAGTAAAAGATGACAAATTAAATATGTTTTCAACACTTTCAACCGTAGTTGAAGAATATTTATGAATTGCGTTCGTCTGTCTCTCTGTTGTCTATCTCTCGTGCTCTAACTCTCATAAATATACTCGGATTACCGTACATTTAATATTTGCTAATGAAATTTATTATAGCATGTCCAGTATAGAAATTGAAATAGTTAGCATTTATATAAGGAACACTGAAAAGAATTCCATTACTGTCTAAGGGAAAAATTGCTTTTTGTTCATTTTAATGATAGTACACTAATTCAAAAATATTGAAATTGATATATATCACTGAGGCGCACTACAAAAGTCTTCTTATAGAATGTGGTGTGCATAACATTCATTGTTCATTTACGAGGACACTCCAAATAGTTCGATAACAGGATTGTCTGTTAACAATAATTGCTGGATGTGAGTTTTATATAATGGTACGCGTTTTTTAAATGTAACTGTTTTTAGCTCACAGGCTATCAAAGACTAAGAGCTAATGTGCCCTCCCGTTCGGTATGTACGTATGTATGTACGTAACGCGATAACTCTTGATACAAACATCCGATCTGCTTCAATTTTTTTTTTCTAGGTTCATTCTGATAAGGCGCTTCCCTGATAGTTTTGCTGGTTCATTGGTAAAGTATAAAGGGGAGAAAGGGAAGCTAGACCCCCCCCCCCCTCAATTAAAAAAAATGGATTTTTCATGCAGAGTTATTCGATTTGCTCCAAATTTGTATACCGGTTTATTATGTTAAGGAGCTGCCTTGATTAAATTTGGAGTTTTATTGGTTAAGTTTAAAAGTGGGATCGGGGGCTAGCCCCTCCCCCTTCTTAATTTAGATAAATGGTTTTTTCATGCAGAATTATCTGATTTGCTTCAAATTTGGTATATTGGTTTATTTTGTCAAGGAGCTTCCCTGATTTGGAGGTTCATTGGGTATAAAGGGAGAAACGGGAGGAAATCCCCCTTCATTTATTTTTTGAGGGGCATTATTCTTTGGAATAAGAGTATAATATACAATTAGTGTGAATAGGTTGTGAACTCAATGCCATGGGTTTAACTGAGCACTTTTCTTTTTATTATGCATATTACTTGAGTGTATATGTTCTAAAGATTATATACAATGCAGCACAAAAGATTTCGAAAACATTTCCATTCATTGAGGGAAATTGGGGAAGGGAAAACTTCTACTGTTCTATGCGTTTCCTAGCTGATTTAAATTTTATTATATTGTGTGCTATAGTATATACAAATCAATACATCATATACAGACCTGCACAAAAAAATTCGGATATTTTTCTGACTATTACTGGTAATTCCAGAAATTGTATTATTAAATGTGTTATGCTTCTTCCAAATTAATTACTTAGACAACATCATTCACGATATTAAAAGATGAAGTTTTGTTGTAGTAGTCTGGAAGAGTTGTAGTAGTCGGGTTTCCTGTTACGATATTATAGTAACTAGGGGACCGAACCCGAGCTCCTCGGGTTACAGAGTATAGGTGAAAATCATTCTTTTTTTTTTAATTATTTTTTTACATGTAATATATATATTAGATTGGCCACTAACATCAAAAAGAATTTTTATCTGAAAATATCAATTATGCAGTCAAATAAAGTTTTAAAATTTATTAAAAGCAATACTTTCACATGTCACCGCATGACAGGAGTTATTAGCCAAAGATTTTGTGACTTACGGCAGTCTTTCCGATCATTTCAGTGCTTTAAGCGCGTGGTTCAATCACATGTCTATTAAATTTGTTTCTTATTTACATTATTTTATTTATTTTTCTATAGAGGAAGTTTTAATTTTGTTATGGAACATTAGACGGAAACAAATGCTGAACTTTTTGCATTGTTTTAAGGGCAAGCGGATTAATCTTTCGTAATCGAGCAGCTACACGTGATAGATAAATTTAAAAATAATTCATACTTGAAAATCTATATATATATATATATATTATGCTATCGTACGTGGCACAGAAATCGCGATTATTTGTTAATTGTTTAATGGCAACACCTGAATGAAACGCATCTCATTTGTTATTGTGTAATATTTTAAAAAAGGGAATAACAATAAATAAAAAAAAAGTTTAATTAATAACTATAGAACAAAACAATTTATATAATTAAAAAAATAAAAGTAAATAAACAATTCATTAATAAATAAACAACAACATCCGGGTAACCATATCAAGAAAAATAACGACACTTTGGCGCCAGTTAAGTACCCCTGTGCGTATATGACATTGGCGTCAGAAAAAAATCGCGCCAACGTGGTGCGTATATGACATCTGTGCCGTCTTTTATTCATCTCATTTAAAATACAATAAATAAATAAAGGTATTTTTCCAGTATAGGTACTTGGCGAAATAAAGAAAAGGTCCATGGCGAGAAAAGAAATTTGGCAACGTATTTTCTGGCAAATTATTTCATCAAAATATTTTTTTCGAATAAAGCTACATGAAAGTTGCTATGATCGCAAAAAGTTCGTACTTTCATGTTAGCTGGACGCAGTTCTCGCCAATAGCATTTTTTAACTCGCCAGCAGCATTTTTTATTTTTCGAGGAGTAAATTAAAACAATGCTTTCATGTTGAATTAAAGGTGTATAGTATTTATTCTTTTCTTTTCTTTTTTTAAAGAATTTTTTTTAAGTGAAATTCATGAATTTGAAAGGTTTAAGTTTTAAATTAAAGTTATCCATTTTAAACTGAGTGAAAGGATTATATTTTAATCTAAATTAATGAAATATGAAAAAATGCGACGGGTACAATATTTGGCGATTTATCACCTGTGCCCGACTAATATAAAAGTACCGAGTTCTTGATTTCTCCATCAGAATCTTCAGATTTGGCGAAGGATTGAGCAAGTAAATTAAATTATGAATAAAAAAAAACATGATACAATGCCTAGCATACATTTAAGGGAGACCAAACTGGTCGCCACGGGCGCCTAGTTATTTAAAAAACCGTAATAAATCAGTCAATTAAGATACAATTTTCAAACAAATTGCATTTGAAAGTAGATTTTTTTCTCTATTTGACGGTGTAACAATTTAAAATGCGCGATATTTGGAAACTTAAAAAATCGCTGACATAGCACGCATCATAATTTCAGGTTTTTTTTTTCAGTTTTTATGAGAAGATGGCAACAAAAGTTACAGTAATATATTATTTTCTTTCCTCCGTAATTATTTGCCCTCTACTTTCAACCCTCCATGACTTTCAACAGAAATGGAGTACTTCAGTTGCCACAATTATAAAAAATGTATTAAAAACTACAAAAAAATTAATATCTCAAAAATAAATTGAGATACAGCTTTCAAACAAATTGCATTTTTTAAAAGAGCATTTTTTTCCTTATATGACGGTGTAAAAATTTAAAATGTGCGATGTTTAGAAGTTTAAAAATTTGCAGTAGAGAAAATTGCAAAACCAAAATTTTATTTTAAATTTCAAAGTGTTGCCATTCGCAGAATGACGTATGCGTTACGCACAGATATGTTTGTCCTTTATAATATAGATAGTGCACTGACGGTACTTTAAAATACCACTTTAATTAATTACGTCTAAGGAATTAAATTTCTCACGGGTGAGTATTTTTTTATGTTTATCCTTTAATTTTAATAGTAGTAACTGAAAAAAAAAAATTACATGAAAAAAATTGCAGTACATCATAATGCAGTATATAAAGGGTTAATACGAAGTAAACTCCCGTGCGAACTCTGTGCTTTACTATAATGCGATATTTAATATAGTCTATGCATTCATTATCCATTGTACGCTATGGTCCAATAAACAAGTGGGAAATTATACGTCAAACGTGGCAAACGTGAGGTACGTTCATACTATAACTAGTTTTTAAAATAAGCAGATCTTGGTGCAATAGCTGTTGCACTCTTGTTCAAAAAGGCATGAGTATAAAATTTAGAATGATTATATATATGAAATTCAGTAATACTCAAATAATATGACTGCATCTTAAATAGGACGGAATCACCTTATCAATCTAGAATCATTACCTATCATGGGATATCATTGAATTAATTATGTATGATAGGATTTAATTGATTGAAGGGATCTTTTATTATAATTTTAATGTTACATAATTTTAAATGATTGAACAAAATTCTGCAGCGATTATGCATAATAAATTTCAAACCGTTCAGTTGGGAGTTTTTGCGCTGTTACATGCGGACAGACCAGACGACGACTATAGGTGTACGTAGTTCTATAACTATAAACACACAGAAAAACTGCCTTTTTTAATAAATAAATTGTAAAAGAAAAGTATTATCTTAAAGAAATAAATTTACCATACCATTTAAAGTCAATCTTGACAACCGAATCTAAAGAAGACGTCTTTTAAGTTAAAAAAAAAAAAAAAAAAAAAAAAAAAAAACGATAATAGTACGGAATTATCGATTTTACGATTTGGGAAGAGATCAGCGATTTTTTTTCTTTCATTCAGACAACGGAAAGATACCCTATTCGGAATTCAATTTAGTCTTTCTTTATCCATCTGGATAAGGTCATGCATAAGCGATTGAGGGTTGCAGAAGTTCTATTTACATACCATGTTCAGATTAATGGAACCACGCCCTGAGTTATGTAAAGAATATTAGCATTATTTCCATGATTTATTATAAGTGTACAGACTTATTTTTATGTCAATAGAAAAAAGGAGAAAAAGCAACATTAAACAAATCTCAAAATGTTGTCATTTTTAAAGAAAAAATATTTTTATAATGCAATCAGGGTTCTCGCTGTCTTTTGACCAATATTAGCGATTTGGCGAATAAGAAATAAAAAACAGTAGCCAAATGAAAATAAATTTTAGTAAATTAGATTCGGCAAGAAACACTAAAAAATATACCTTTAACCCCTTATTGTATCCCCTTTTTTTAATATACAGTAAAGCCCCGATTATCCGCAAGGTGATTTTTTTTTTAATTTAAGCCAGCAGCAAGGAAAATACAATAAGCCCTACTAATAAATATAAACAGAAAAATTCATGTATTCGAAAGTAATACAAGAATATTTCTAGATTCGGTTGCCATGTTTAAAATATCAGATATAAAGTCTTGATGTCTTTTCTCGATTTTATTAACAAGACGTGAACACAGCAATTAAAATATTTAACAATTGAAAAAAAACTATTATGATAAATTACAGGGGAGCATATCAAGAATAGCTTCATTTTTGAGATAGAAGAGGTGTTTCCAAAGCAAGAAGCAAAAACAAGTGACTGATTTTTTTTAAAGGTGTAACTCAACACTTTTTGTACAATAAGTATGGCGTTGTTTCTTGTTTACTGTTCTTTATTTTAGTAATTTAGACGTAAATAAAAGGTTTCTGCTGTACTGTGCATATGTAAGTATTTTAACGTTTTATTATTTTTTTGTACACTAAAACATAGTTTATATGTTGAATTTTCTTTTTTTTTTTTGTGCTTGCACCCCATTTTCAGTCTTTTTCGGGTTATCCGCGGTGCCCTTGTAACCCAATTCCGCGGATAATCGGGGCTGTACTGTATTCTAAAATAAACCTACAATAGAAATTCGACTATCCGCTACAGAAACTATTAAAAATAAGTACATTGTAAATGTCTCCTAAATGTGTAAATGTTTCAGACATTTTTTTTTTTTAATATTCTAAATAAACATTCAAATCAGCTATCTCTGATTTACCGTTGTGAAATTATACACTAAAAATTGCTATGAGATTTCGACTCTAACCGATTGAAAAAATTGACCAGCCAATGATACTTTACATAAAACAAATAAACAGTATGGTATATGGCTAATTTCAAAAACCACATTCTAGCAAATCATCTCTCTATTTGACACTTAATGCGAGCAATTTTGTTTGTTTTTAGGGTTCCGTACTTAAAAAGTAAAAACGGAATCATTATAAGATCACTCCTGTGTCTGTCCGTCTGTCCATCTGTCACAGCCATTTTACTCGTAAACTATGGAACGTGGAAAGTTCAAGTTCGGGGAAGTAATAAAGACCATTGTCCCACATATTTTCATAGTAATAAACATTCATAAATATATTTAGTAAAAAAGTAGAGGGGCTAATTATGCTACTTGAAAAAAAAAATCTTTTCTTTGTATGTCATGTGGGTATCCTGTGAAAGCTTTTGTAACGCTGAACTCAAAAATACATTCTTTTTAATTTTAGGTATTATATTGTCAAAGATATATTGTTGAAAATGTAGCGCAAAAATATGTTCACCCCCATCTAATTCCGAATCTACTGAAACTAAAATTATGAAAAAATTAGAGGAAGTAGACGGTAATATAAACCTTGCGGAAAATTATTGCGATTACCCTAGGTCACATAGTTTTTGAGTAATTGGCATTTTTCTGTTATACACAAATTTCGATTTACGGGCATTCAGAAAAATTGTTGAGCATCGCTGATTATACCTACGTTGCAGAAGAATAAAAGCATTGTTAATAATGATTTTCGAAAAAAATCATCGGTAATTAGCCGAGATATTAACCCTTAAATGTACGGTCAGTTTGGACATATACAAGGACAGGGGCGGCGTACTCTATGCCTAGTTAATAACTTTTAATGATATATGTGTGTAATGTAATGTCCAGTAACAGTATAAAAGCAATAAACGTCAAATTGTTAAAAACATACTAATTTAAATGATCTCGGGACTCTAAAATGTGGAAAAAAAGAAAAAAAAAAGACCATTTTCAACATTTAATGTCTTAAAATGTTTATGATTTTGAAACACAATTTTAATTGGGATGAAAGATATAAGTATGTTCTTCCGTTTCATGTATTTAAAAAATTGCAAGATACAGAATTAGTATTTATAGGGGGCTCGAAACTGTTAGACATTTGTCGAACAAAAAATTGCATAACAGTTTACGCACAGGATTAAAAAATTAAATATTACAACTAGAATGAGAATTTTGGTGCTTACTTATACTTCAGATTGTAATAATTTCCCTGAACTTAAATAAATTTGTATTTAAAGCATTTTTATATTTTTAATGTAATGTTGCATTTAGCTAATACAAAATTTTGAAACTTACAACAGTAAAATAACCTTAAAAAGTATTTTTTTTAACAATAAAAAGGAAATTTTAAGTTCAGTTTATACAGACTAACAAGAAATACATGTTTTGAAAATTTCATGAAAAAATATTCAGAAGTTTTTGAGGTATCCTGCGCGATATGCCCCAAAAACGCCATTTGGAAAATAATGACTTTAAAGTTTCGGAAACGCCGCTTCAGCTATTGAACTGGTATAATTCTAAAAGCCAAAACTTCTGTTCTAATGAACAATTATATCAAAATATTCAGAAAAGATAGGAGTTTAACATCTAAAAAAATTAAAATTTCTTAAATTTTTAAGCTTTAAGAGTCCTGCGACCACTTAATCCTTTCATGCACGGAGTAATTCTATTTATAAACTTATGAAATAATGAACTAACACCAGAATTTATAAACGAATTTATTAGAAAATGCGAACTTGCTTATTTTCACGTACATGATAAAAGGAAAATTTTAATTAAATATTCTTGGTGCCGCTTGTCTGTTTTGGTTGGTTGTGGTTGTGTTTATGACGGCCAATTATCAACACGAGGGATATAGGCCCTTGTCTGTTTTGGAATTATAATTAGGTGTCCGTTTTTTAAGGGCATCGCCCTCGAAAGATTTAATTAGAATGAATCTCATAATGCATTGATTGTATCTCTCAATACGCCTCGAGTGACTTTAAAAGTTAATTAAACACCTATCTGGAAAAACGCGGCACTCACCAAGGAGGCGTTGCAACCTCAAACTCTCAACCTCGTTGAGACCTCAATTCGGAGCGCGCTTAGCACAATGCCAAATTTAAACTTTGAACAAAGGTTTTGTTTTAGCTACACTGTAGAAATAAAGGTTATTACTACGCTGAATTTAGTTTCATGAAATGCTAAATGAATTTTAACTATGCAGAGCTTCTATTGTCAGTACCAAATTAAGTTCATCATAAACAGATTAGGATAATATTAAAAAGAGTTATATGAATAGCTATATTTGATATTATTTAGGTTCCATATCTCTTTGAGCTTTCAATTTATACACGATTACACTTTTCTAATATATACAGTTATACCCAACCCTATGTTGCATAGTTTTTTTACAAAATCTTTGTATTCTTTTAGCAACGTTTTTTTTTTTTTTTTTTTTTTTTTTTTTTTTTTTTTAAATACAATTGCAAATTTATATATCTTGACACACGGCAGTTTGTCAGCCAAGTTCGCCTGACATAGCCGTGTGTTATTTACACGAACCATTTCGAGCTGTTTTCGTCAAATTTCAATGCTCTACAATTGAAAATCTATGAGACCTATGTACTTGTTATACGAAATGTGCAGTAAGACCACCCTAATTACCTAAAATCCAAAATTTTATAAATAACGCATAATTAGTTTCCGAGATAATGACATTTGAAAATGTCTGATAATCGATAATTTTACCACTGACTGACTCGCTCACTCATCAAAAAGATCTCGTATATCTACTGCAGCTACAGACTTCAAATTTGGTGCGAAGTTCGTTTACACTATAAAACTAAGGAAACAAATAAAAAAATTGTGAAAATCGATGAATTACCCACCTGTGGGTACTCATTTCTACTTTACCATTGCGTCTATTAGGCGAAATTTTAATTTGCCGTAGGAGGAGACGCTGTTCTGTCGCCAAATACCGCCATGTTTCTCACCAACATGGCGATATATCGCCAAATTTAGCAACCAGAATTAGTCGCCAAAAGTGACGCCACCTTGGCGATATCTCTAATATTTCGCCAAATTCCCATATACCTCCATTGTAAACCTATCTACTTACTGGGGGTTTATCTGGGTTTACTTGCTTACAGAAAATCAACAAATTGAGAAATTCTGTCCGCCACAGAGCCCGTTCTCAGAAACTATACACGTTGTAGGCGTGAAATTTTGCATATTTACAGCTGAACACCTCACATCAAATGACAAATCATAAAATTTTGAAAAAGTTATAAATTTAATCCTTTGGGGTCTCGCATGTGTATTTAAAACAATCCCTTTCTAAGTGAACCCTAATTAGGTTGGAGGCATGACATTTTGCATACTTATAGCTGAACACCTCACATCAAACGAGAAATCATAAAATTTTGAAAAAGTCGTACATTTAAGCCTTTGGGCTACCACATGTGTATTTTAAACATTTATTTCTAAGTTACCACTAATTAGGTTGGAGGCATGAAATTTTGCATACTTATAGCTGAACACCTCACATCAAACGAGAAATCATAAAATTTGGAAAAAGTCGTACATTTAACCCTTAGGGCTTCCACATGCGTATTTTAAGCAATTCTTTCTAACTGAGCCCCTTATTAAATTGCAGATTTGAAATTTTCATACTTATAGCAGAACACCTGAGGCCAGGCGACAAATCATAAAATCTTGAAAAAGTCTTACGCTTAACCTTTTGAGCTACCACATATCTATTTTAAACAATTTTTTCTAAGGGAGTCCCTAATTAAGTTGGAGACATGACTTTTTGAATACGTACAGCTGAATACCTCAGACCACACGACAAATCATAAATTTTTCAAAAAGTCTTATATCATTTACTCCTCCGGGCTCTAACTTGTGTATTTTAAGCAATATTTCTAACCTCCGCCCTTTTCACCCGGGGAGCACTTTTCCAACTTCTGCCGACACCCCTTTGACCATTCTTTCATATTATGCACCATAGTCTTACATATTTTAGTTCCACTTTTTATCGCCAGTGGCGCCTACTTATCTCGGGTGCTATGGGCTCAATCCCCTCGACTAATATATCTACGGATATTATGTAAAACGGAGTTTCGTTCGGATAGAGGTTTGTTTAGAATAGAGTGCGCCCCTGGTTGCGAAATGTGGAACTAACAGATTTTTCAAAAGCATAGTGATTTGGAAGGAATATTAAACGAAACCCTCTGTGCGATCTGTGATCACACTTACCCACTTGTTATTTTCAAAATCATCAAAGAAAAGTTTATTTAGTTAATTAAATTTGAAAATCCAGGGAGGGGCAATGTCCTTCCTCTGCACTGCCTCTTTGCCCGCACCCATGGATGAATGATACATAGTGTGGCATAAGCACATAACTTTATTTTTCACTTTCAGTACAAAAAAGCAGGCTCAGCTATAGGATATTTAATTGGAAAATTTAATAGGAAAATTTAATATAGGAATTTAATAGGAATTGATTCAGAAACAATAAAAATTTCGAATCAATACATTTCTTTTCAAAATATGCATTCAGTGTAGCAGTAAAAAAATATAGATTTCTGCCGCAAATTGACAGCCAAATTGTTGTAGGAAATTTAAATTAAAATTGAATGTTGCTTGGTGAATAGAATAGTCTCTTGTAAGCACATTAAAAAGCATTAAGTAAAGTGTCTAAATATATCGTAATTTTACAAATGTAATGATATCTAACAAAAACTTAGCTGTGAAAAAAGGGAGCCAAGTTCTGTAAAGACAATGGCAAGAAAAGAAGTGATATATAAGTGGGTGCCAAGTTCAAATAAAATTCACTCAAACTTACCTACTGAACTATTATAGCATTTTTAAAATTGTTTAGAAATAAAAAATATTGATAGCATATTAATAATAAATCTAGAACTTGGCAAGTTTTTGATAAATGTTGTGCCTATCAATTTCATGTCTTAATAAAATGATGATGTTAATATTAACAACAATGTCATTATAAAAAAAATCCCTGCCGGCTCGGGCCTACAGGCGGAGGTAGATTTCGAAGTTAAGTACTAAATTCACCAACAAAACTTAAATCAAGATTAGAGATAAACCCAGTTCCTTCACTAAGAATGAGCTCTAAGGGAGCTAAACATTTTGTAAAAATTCTAATATACACGAATACACACACGCATGTATATGGAATAGGTTTAAAAATGGCTAAAGCAAATTTAGAGAACCTCAAAGTGTTAAAATAGTTAATATTTCCATAGTCGGGTTTTTATCATGTTTTAATAAGTTTTTTCAAACTCACATGGCGTTACATATCCACCTACTGAGGTCCATTATATTTCCAATATGACGCAATATATATATATATATATATATATATATTTAATTCGTCAAACTGTTTATTTCATTTTGAGTTTTCATGGGGAAATCTTGCTCTAGAAAACTTATGACGTAATATTCAATTTGTTTTCAATTCGTCAAACTGTTTATTTAATTTATTTTTTCACGTGAAATCTTACAATGGAAAAGCAATTGTTGTGGCGAGAATTTTATTGCTTTTTTTTTAATTGTTGGCATCTGCTATAACGAAAAATATTTATTTTTTCCTACCATTGTTGTGTAAGAGCTGGTTTTATCAGAATCATGTTAAGACGGTACATTCAAAATTTTGAGCCCTACCCATTTCCATTCCCTTGGCCCGATTTTGCTCATTTTCAATCCCCGTCGAGATATTAACCATCTCAAAGTTGTTGGCGAGTTTGAAGACGATCCGTGCATAATTGCGACTTTTATCGTGCGGACAAAATTTAGTACATACATACATACATACATACATACACATATATATATATATATATATATAAACTTTTTAGGTGGGGATGGTTTTGGGTTCCTGGGGTCATATAATGAAAAGTTATGATGGAATTTTTCAAAAGTCGCACCATGGTAACGACTGCAATAGGTAGTATTTCTTACGAAATCCACCTAAAAAATAATATAGTTATTGTTATAAACAAATGACTCATGTTAAAGATTTGATAAACCAATAAATACACAAATACATCCCCGCTTGTCTTTGGTTATCACTGTAGCGCACACCCTTTTTGAAACCTCAGTGCAAACAGACTAAAAGGCCTGAGAAAGAGACAGATACCTTTACGCTTGTTCTTGGTCATCCCTCTAGAGACTGCACCCCTTTAACCCTTCAGGGGCAAAGAGCTTTTATTCGTGACATGCTGAAATGATTCAATCACACCAGAATTTAAAAACAAATTTATTACAAATTTAAAAATTTACAAATTTTTTAAAAAAAATTTACAAAAATTAAACTTTTTAGTCCTGAATTCTAGTGTCAATGTGGCATTTTGCAGTTAAAATTAGTTGGGATATATTTTATCCCACCATCCTTCAAGGGAAGGAGCTCACTCAAATGAAGGCTTCCAAACATGAAATAACAAGTTTAGATATAATAATGTCATTAATAAAAATAAATGACTTGTAGGTAAAAACTTGCCAAGTTCTAGATTTACTATTAATATGCTATCAATAATTTTTATTTCTAAACAATTTAAAAAATGCTATAATACTTCAGTAGGTAAGTTTGGGTGAATTTTATTTGAACTTGGCACCCACTTAGATATCACTTCTTTTCTTGCCATTGTCTTTACAGAACTTGGCTCCCTTTTTTCACAGCTATGTTTTTGTTAGATTTATTCTACGGAACCCTCTGTACGCGAGTAATGCTCGCACTTGACCGTTTATTTACCAGCTCTACGCCGACGCATATTATAGTGATTAACTGACAGTACAGAAATACCTATCGGTTAATCCTTTCTGTGTCTTTGTCTGTTACTAAACTGAACTGGTATTGAGTCAGTATTTCTACAAATAGAGCAAGTTAAATGGCATGGTGCGATTGAACATGTAAAACGACATCAGTCGTTCAAAAATGAGGACAAGAATCTCGACTGTATTGGCACACACACACATACAAACAGAGCAGAGATTGAGCACAAGACAATTTGGCGAGTCTGATTGTTCGTTTACTCACCAAATGAACCATTTTTTCGCAATTTTGTACAATGGCGAGCGGCAGGTGAGAACTCTGAATACTATGAAAATTCCTGAAGAATTCAGAAATTCTGCTTCGTCGTTTTAAATAATAGGGAAATTTTTGATGTTGAATCTTGTGTGGTACGATTTTGTTGAAATATGTTGATGAAGTAATATATTGTTTACAAGATATATAATTTGGTATAAGACATTTTCATTATCATACAAAATATTTCTCAAACAAATAAAATATAACACATTGTATGATATGTCATACTTTATCCCCTAGAAAAAAGAATTAGTCTTTAATATTTAAGCGAATGAGCTGAAACTTTTTGCACGTGTTCTCGCACGTACCCGCTGAGTTACGATATTAGATATTCTATAAATGCCATAAAACTAATAACAGATATGTCATTATATATGCTAGAATAAAAAAAATAAATATTTGCGCTATGCGTTGGATTCACGAATAAGAAAAGTCACTTTTATTGCAAAATTTATGGAATTGCAATAAGGGTTGCCATCCCTCTTTTTTCTTACACAGAAATTCCGAAACCGTACAGGAAATCCACAGAGTACTTTTTCTTAAAGTAATCGCGAAAAGTCTGACATTAAATGATTTTAAAATACGAGGGTAGGCTGAAAAGAAATGCACACATGCTTGTAGGACACGAATAAAAACAAATAGCAAGATCGGACAAAAAGTACATTGAAGTACAATACTTAAGCTTCAAAATTATATATTTATATTTTCATATAGTCACAGCGTTAAGGCTAACAATTTTCTCCGAACGTGTAACAAGTTTTTTAATTTTCGCCACTAAAAATTTCTTCCGACTTTTCTCGAATCCAGGACTTTAGAGCTGACTTCATCTTCCGAGGTGTAATGTTTACCCCCACATCTCTCTTGAGTAGAGGAAAGAAATAAAAATCTCATAGTGCAAGATCGGGTAAGTAAGGAGGGTGTGGAATCGGTTCAAACTTCAGGTTTCGCAGAGCCTCTGCAGTTGCGGATTTTACGGTATCGCAATTGTTCAGTAATGACGACTACACGTTCCTTGGATATTCCAATATGGTTTGCGATATTTTGAGTGATTCGCCAA
Organism: Maratus speciosus; assembly: GCA_963932465.1. Classification (NCBI taxonomy): domain Eukaryota; kingdom Metazoa; phylum Arthropoda; class Arachnida; order Araneae; family Salticidae; genus Maratus; species Maratus speciosus. Next base: position 602,369,005 of record OZ010791.1, on the reverse strand, counting down.
TCATTTTGAATCAAATCGTCGACGAGTTTGCGATTTTTCTCGTTTGGGCAGTGATTGGACGTCCGGAGCCTTTTTCGTCAACAATTATGGATTTTCTAGACTCGCAATCACAAAATTTTACTGCCTATCGATTTACAGTAGCTTTATCCAGAACATCGCCATCTTTAAATGACGATGAATCTCTGAATGAGTCACTTTTTCAGCAATTAAAAATTCGACAACAGCATGCTGTTTAACTCATCTTTACATAGCACCAGAACACATCTCCATACTTCCGCTTCTCAAAGCGCACTGGATGAATTCAACGACTTCAAATCTGCATATGCGTACGGGGGGCAAATGTTACTTCCACATGCCACCGGGTGCGTTTCTGAAGGTCATTTTGTTGGCGCTCTACAAGTATGTGTACATTATATATCAGCCTACCCTCGTAACTATTCTGAATTTTGAAATGAATTCGAAATTACTGAATTAAAAGGTGACCAAACTGGTATATAATTCTGATATAAATATAATTTGTGCACGAATTCTGTGCAATATCTCTGATTAATTAGACTTAATTTTAACAACATTTTACATTTTGGTTAGTAGAAATTCGTATAAATATATTTAACTAAATATTATATACAAAAAGAGTACATTTTTAACCTTTAACGATCGAAGTACTCCCCCTAGTCACAGGTATCTCTTACACGAATTTTGTCCGGTTCACACCACTTTTTTTAAAGAAAGATTGTTACTTTCACTCACAACGTATGCAAGAGAAATTTACTAAAAAATGTGCTTTTAAAATATAGTGGTGCATCAGCGCATAATATTAGGGTACGAAAAATGGAGCTTTTAAAAACAAGTAATATAAAAATTTTGTTTTTAAAGTCAATTCCTACTTAGGTCATCAAAGAAAAATTTAATATAATCCCTTAAGCTAATATTAGTTTTTCTTGCATTAAAATATCTCAATTTGTTGATTTTCTATAAGCAAGTAGGTTTACAATGGAAGGTTATGGGAATTTGGCGAAATGTTAGAGATATCGCAGAGTTGGCGTCACTTTTGGCGACTTAATTTAGTCGTCAAATTTGGCGATATATCGCCAAGTTGACGACAAACTTGTCGGTATTTGGCGACAGAACAGGCACCCCCCCTATGGGAACCCCCTTATAGATACGAAGATGCATTAAATGCTTCAATAATAATTGCCGCCATTTTGTCTCCCATGTAAAACTAAAATTAATTAATTAAAATTTAATTAATGAATTAATATTTGAAAAAAAAACTGTATTAACAGCAATTGTCATCCAGTACAAGTTAAAAAAAATAATTTCAACTTGATAGGATGAATAATAAGTATTTTATTAACGATTGAAAATTTGAACAAGATATATAAATAAATAAATAAATATAAGGAGAGTGTGAACTAATAGTAGAAATTAAAAAAAAAAGGAGGGTAAGGAGAATGGTAGTGTAATGTAGTGTTGCTAGGCGTTTCGCATAAATCTGGGCTCCAAATGCCCTGGACACCAGTATTTTAAAGTAATTTTCGTTGCCTTATAAAATGGCAGAATTATCTACTATAAAAAGATGGCGAAATAAACTGTAAGAAATTAGTCGTGTTCAGAGTATTTCGAGCCCCGACTTACGCGTGACACCTGGGAACACTAGTGTAATCTAAACTGGTTGATTTGAAATAACTGAGGATGGTCTTATATTTTCGCGATTGCTCGTGTTCCCTCTATGTCGCGATGCCGTACTTTATCCAACCATTCAACCCATAAATTCGGGATACGAAAAGATAATGTATCGTTACAAACTCCTGAACCCCTTAAATGAATTTCAATGGACTCTCTTATGAATAATTGTAAATAAAAATTAGACCTGTAGATGATTTTACTATCGTTAAAAAGATTGATTTTTTTTTTCCATTTTTCATTATGCATTTGTAATTTTCTATTATACATTCTGACGACGACTCAGAAAATGAGTCGCAACATGTAAATAAAGAATTTTTAATGTGTTTTTATAACGTCTTTTAAGCAAATAAATACGAGGGTATTTCGATAAGTAAAGATACAATGGCTCGCATTCCTTAAAAAACATTTATTTAGAAAACATAAGATACATATTATTAACTGGATTATTTATTATTTTTCGACATAATCACCCCCGTTATCCAAACATTTGTTAAGTCGGGGCGCAAGCTTTTGTATCCCAGTCATAGAAGATTTCCGCCTGTTGTCGGAACCACATTTCAACTTCATCTTTGATCTCATCATCGTCGTGGAGTGATTTTCCTGGAAGATGTGACTTCAGGTAACAGGAGACGTCTATTCGCACGAATTGCTTCCTCCGTTCTCTGAAGAAGGGCATTAAAGATCACAGATGGCCGACTTGTTCTTTGTTCGTCATGGACATCGGTCCTACCTTCAGAGAAATGACGACACCATTTCGTTACATTTTGTCGATTCATAATGTTCCCATAAACAGAAACAATTTCTTTGTGAATATCCGCTGGTCGCTGACCTCTTGAATGAAGAAAACGTATGACGGAGCGCACTTCGCATTTGGCGGGATTCTGAATCGGCGGAACCATTTTAAACACGACCTACTCCAACCAGAATCAACGTTGAAATGCCGAACGACCGCGAGGAGAAAGATAACGGTTCAAGGTTAACACCTGTGTTGCCAACTTGCTTGCCAAATCTTTTCTTTTACTCCGGCGTACGGTGTATCTTTACTTTTCGAAATGCCCTCGTATTTTAATATTATGATATGATTATAAATGGACGTAATTTTGGCTTCCTACATGCACTTATTTACGGTTGTTGTTTATTTACACCGAATAGGAGGCTTGATTGACACGTCGGGGCAAACTTCCACTTAAAAAAGTTAAAAGAAATGTTTGTCTTATTTATTTCAGAAATTCTGCATATAAAAGGTGCTGGAGTAAGGCAAAAGTTTTATTTAAATTTACTAGTGCTAGTTTGCACAGACAGTAATCAATTCGCTGGCACTAAAAGGGTAATTGTGTATGTACTGACAATATGGCGAATCTGATTATCGCAGGGACAAACTTCCACCAGTAAAAACGAATAAATGTTATTGTCTGAATTCTGAGGGAAGATTTACGTGATTAAGTCGTGTGTGGGAAATTCTATTCAAATTTACTGGTGGAAGCTTGCTCCTGCAGAACCATTTGCAGTTGAAGCTTCATCATTTTGAGGCTATACCAATTTATCTTTATTCGTCGTTCCATGGTGCAAAGATAATACTGTGTGCCTCCGAAAGAATTCTCCATACATTTAAGCATAGAAAATTAACCCTTGTCGGACGATAGTTTTTTACACATGATTTTATATTTAAGCTCTATTCGCACCACTGTATTTTAACAATAAATTTTATAGTACATTTCTTTTGCAGATATTGTACCATGCGAATGAAAAGGCCTCTCTCTAATATTTACAGTGGTGCAATAGGAATAAAATTCGTGTAAGAGATACGATTCCGATTTAATGTGGGAAGTGGCATGGGACAGATAAGGGCTAATAGAACTCGCGCAATTAAATATGGCAAATATTTTTAATAGGAAAATTTACTGCTATTATTTTGAAAATTCTAAGTGCTATATATTTCTTGCAAATTACTTTAAAAAACGATAAAAGGAATAATAATTTGATTTCTTAAATCATTGCACTCGTATGTCCAGTCTGACTGGACATCATCTTTGTTTGCAAAATTTCTTTTTGGCACCAGCGATAAAGGAAAATAAAATCTGCCTTTTTTTATTAAAGCATTTTCGAAATTGTGTATTTGGAGGAAAGTTCTTTTAAAAAAGTGGTGTCACCCGAATAAAATTTGCATAAGAGACGCCCGTATCGAAAGGGTTAACCCTTTCAAGGGCGGTGATTCATTTTTGAACCTCCTATTTTTAATTCCTAAATGTTACATTGGAACCAGAATATAGGAATGGAGAATTTCCTTAAATTAAGTACGTGAACAAAAGCTTTTGTTTATTTTGAAATAAATTTGTTTGTGAATTCCGGTGTCAATCACTCATTTCAGCATTTTGCGAACAGAAGTACCTTGACCCTGAAAGGGTTAAAATTAAGCATCAAAAAGCATAAAATAATTTCATTATCACCATTTCATTACTTTTATGTTAGTTTCTTCTTTAGATATTATTTACAAAGGTGTACAAAATACTTTGGTAAGCTCAAAAAAGCATCGGGGCATTTTAAAGATTATTTGCTATACTTTTGTTTTTATGAACATTAAAAAAATAATCTGTTTCTTCTTCTTTCTTTACATGTAATTGAAAAGCTAAGTGGAACAATATGTTAAGTAACAAAAATTACATTTGAAGAAATTTGATGTGAAAGTTTTTGTTGTCAATTTTAATGATTTATTTTCAGTTTGATACCATGCGTTTAAAATACTAACAGGTGTGGTACTAAACTCTATCAAAAAAACTTATTCATATTTAATTTTTAAATATTAAAAAATATTAATATTATTTGCATTATTAAATATTGAAATATTAAATATTAATGACTAATGTCTTAAATCTTCAAGGCTAAATAGAACTTTGATATTTTGGCTTTAACATGTGATAGAATACCTGATAACAACTTCGTCCAAAAGATAAAATAATTTTTAAGAAAATGTAGCATAACATGTTCTAATTTCTGTTCTAACATGTCCTAACGTCAATTATGATGACGCCAGCTCTGGTTATAGGCTCATTGATTTATAAAAATTCATTTTATATTTGAATATTTTTGATAATTTTTAAAAGATCCTTTATTCTCTAAAAATGCACATTGTTTCCAAAAGAATTTGCGTGTAGAAATTTGGTGAAGGGAAATGTAACTCTAAAGTTATAAAAATAGTTAATATATTAAAAAGAAAAATTCAGCACAGTAGTTAAGTAATTCCTTTAGTAAGAACCTTTATTCTCTAGAGATGCTGGTTGTTTTCCGGAAGAATTTAAGTGCAGAAAAATAGTCTATACAATTACGATATTTAACCCATTAAGCGTCGATAAGTGTAGACAACTTTAAAAAAGAAAGTTAGATTGTTTATTGTCACCGCTTTTTAGAAGTAGAAATATTCACCTTAATTAATGACAGACAAAAGAGATGCGAGAATAAGAATGAAGCCAATTACACAATTTTTAAAAACTGGTAGGAGTAAAAATATCTGGACAAAAAAAAGTATTCTACACTGCCCGTAAAATTCACGAGCGCGAGAATTAAGGGGTAAAGTAATATAATATTTAACCCCTTAATTCTTGCTCCCGTGATATTCACGGGCTTTGTCTTTTATTCAGTTTGTTTGATTCCCACCAGTTATATAAAATAGTATAATTGGTTTTACTATGGTATCATTTTGCCTGTCATTAAATAAGAGGAATATTTCTTTTCAAAAAAGGGGTGCCAATAAGCAATTTGAATTATTAAACCGTAATTTAATGCGATCGTTAAGGGGTTAAAATACACACACAAAATAATAAAGTAGTAAAATAATTTTGAAAACAAATTATCTGTTGTTGAAATGAAATAATAATTTTAATTTCTTTTTAAAGTTATGAGTAAAACCTAAAAAAAGGAATTTGATTCAGATAATTTAATGACGAGATTATGTCATATAATTTTACAATAAAAAATATTTATTTAAATTATAAATATTTTTCCCAGAAACTAAGAATTTTACTTTATTTCTGGAGTAAATTCAGGACTGAATTCACGAACTGCTTATGTAATCATCATTTATAGAGTGTCCGTTAGAGAAACAAGGTGGAAAAGCTAATCCCTTCAAATCAATTATCATTAACTATTAGTGAGAAATCAATTAATTTTACAGATAAGGTACTTTGCAAGCTAGCGTAATATCAGCAAACTTAGATTGCAGATCGAATTTAGCTATTAAATAAAGTGCACGAGAGAGTGTAATGCACGTATATCTATGCTATAAAATGAACAGCTTGTATTTCAACTTAAAATAAACAATTTACATGCTTTATGTCGATCATTGCACATTATGTCGCTAAGGATTATGGGTTAGCCAAAAGTGAATAATAGTAAAACACACAGAAAATAAGAGAGAAATCCTTTTGTCTTAACGCAGTATAAAGTCTTCAAACTAATTAATTCACTAATGATTTTGCATGAATTTATTTTCTGTAATGCACGAGAGCGTAAGTTGAAAGACTTATTTTTTCTTATCTACCATATATATATAAAATCCTAATGAAACGAATTTATGAAACGGATATATGAAACGAATTTATGTAACGATTCTTTGAAACGACTGAATAACCCTTTCAGGGGCAAGACTTTTCTGCTCCGATTATGTTCAAATAATTAATTCACACCACAATATACGATCAAATTTATTTGCAAATAGTCAAAAGCTTTTTTTTTATCCACGCTTATTATGAGATCGAAATTGTACTAACAAATTACTGGTGCCACTTGAAATTTTGGGCATTAAAATTAACCGTTTGCACACTGCAAACGGCGCCCTTCAAGGGGTTAAACAACTAATTATGTTTCACGGCGACTTCTGCTAAAATATGGGCTACTTTGCGATGAAATTAACACCAAAAATCAGTATTGAGCCGCAGATCTCAAAACTGGTATTAGAATTCTTAAATTCGAATTGGTTTTCGAAATATTAATTTTTTTTCTAATTTTAAATACATTTTTCTAATGATGACAACTCAAACTTTAATCATAACAGATATATTTTATTTCATATTTCAGAAAAAGGTTATTATTTTAAACTAATTTGGCAACCTGTTTGGCCGCCCTTAAATGTATGCTAAGAAATGTATCATGCTTCTTTTATTCATAATTCAATTTACTAGAACAATCTTTCACCAAATCGAAAGATTCTGATAGAGAAATATATTCTGGCGGTACTTTTATGTTAGCGAGACGCATGTGATAATTTGCCAAATATTTTTCCCGTCGCATTTTTTATATTTCATTAAATTCATTTTAAATATAATCCTTTCATTCATTTTATTTAAAATACACAACTTTCATTTAAAATTCATAGCTTTCACTTATTTCCTTTTTTTTAAACAAAACGAAAAGAAAAAAATTAGGCACAGATGTTATCTATGCACCGGGGTACCTAATTGCCGCCAAAATGGCATTATTGTGATTGACATGGTAACACGGCTATTGGCTGTTTATTTAATAATAAATGTTTATATACTTTTATTTCTTTTTTTAAATTATATAAATTATTTTGTTCTATAGTTATTAATTTTTTTTTATTTCCTTTAGAAAATAATAGAAAATAATTAAAAAATACGGTACTACTTAGTTGTTCCGTCGACCAGTTTCGCCAAATTATATAAATCGCCAAACCACTCGCCAAATTATACAAATTGCCATAATTTTTTTTTTAAATAACGAAAGAACAAATACATTAGTATAACATTAATAAATATACAAATAAAAGGTCCAAATAAAAATCACGTGATGACGTAAACACGGGTATCTTGCTTGGAGTCATGTGAATGTGAAATTTACCATAAATCATTATTGGCATTTAATCTTATAGTTTGGCGATAGATTTTTGGTCGACGGGATAACTAACTAATACCAAAAATGTATATGTAACTGGTATTTGAAAACGAAGTTTTCGCCAAATCTTCGTACAAAAAAAAAATAAATAAAAAATAAATAAATAAATAAATAAATAAAAATAAATCACTCCAAATTTGTATATGACATCTGGCCAAATATTACCACTCGAAAAAAAAAATGCTAACTGACGAGTTCAGAAAAAGCTATTGGCGAGATTTGCATCCGGCTAGGGTAACAGTACCTAGAATTCTTTGCGACCATGGCAACTTTTATGTAGTTTTATTCGAAAAAAAAATTTGATTCTTTTAATCAAAATGGAAAAGTTACGGTCCCATATTGGCATTTTTTCTGGCGCCAATGTCATTTACGGAACGGGAACATAACTGGCGCCAAAGTATCGTTATTTTGCTTGATATAGTAAGCCGGATGTTGCTGTTTATGTTGTTGATGCGTTCCCCAAATTGGGGTCGTTAAAAAATCACGTATATGACATCTTTGCCAAACTTTCATATGAACGGCGAAGGGATCAGACCGTATTTGTTTATGGCAGTTGATGACTTGAAATATTGTAATATAGATGAAATGATGGCGATAGAATAATATTTGGCGACGCATCACCTGTGCCTGGCTAACATTAAAGTACCAAAATGGCACCTAGAGTATAAAAAGCGAAGTGGTCCGCCTGGAACTGTTGATGATAGTCACATGACTTAGGCTATTGTTATAGAGATTGTTTTAAAATACCGGGAGACAAAGACTCTTACACTTAATTTATTTTATTTTAGCTTCTTTTCAAATGTTTAACTGATCCTCTTTAATCAAAAACGAAAACAACCATTGGATGTCTTAACAACAACTGATTCGCCCTTAAATTTTTGCAATCAAAGGGAATTGAATGGAAACCCGTTTACAGGGAGATCTGCACAGCTTTTTTCAGTATAATTCAATCTTCTCTAATATTTTTAAAACCCATCAGATTAGCGTGTTTTTAGATTTTGCGGTGTCTGAACGGGGGTTGGCGAGCGTAGCTTGCAAGGGCAGAGCCCCCTAGTTTAATATATATTTAATCTTCGAATATAGAAAACGCTCCCAACCGTTTGGATTAATACTATTTTTAGACGATGAAAAGATCTATGTTATACATATTCAACGTTTTTGTAAACGAATAAATTCATTTCTAAAGTGTTTTAAATCTGTTTTTTTTTTCTTTAAGCAATAGAATTGCTTATTGTTTTAAAACACGGAAAAATTCTGTTTATGGAAACATCACCCGATTATAGAAAAACTTGTCATATCGATTGTTATGTTGGAATTTAAGATTATGGAAGATTCGAAATTTGCAGGAATGTCCTCCGATGGGTGACAAATAATATCTTTCAGAGATATTTTTAACTGTAGATTTAGATATTTTAAAATCGAAAGAAATTTCAGAAAATGATAACTGATTATTACCAGGTTTTTTTATTGGCTTTTCTCTTGTGCTGTTCGATAATCATGGCAGCTTTAAAAATTAGAGGCGTTGAGGTGAAATGCGAATTTATTGGTTAATTAGTGACATGACTCATTACACGTAAACGATGTCACATATAAAGCCTAGTTTCCAATTAAAATTTCTTGCTAAACATTTTTACATAGATTTTCATATACTATTTAGGTATTAAATTTTATAGAAACCGGCATTGTGGGGGATTGTACGGTAAAATCATCTTAAACATATGTATTTGCTAATGATAAATTCAATTGAAATCACGGCATTTTGTGTAATTGCTATAAAATGCTAACATTTTCTATATGAAAACCGGTTAATGATTTAAAATATGACGATAGTTTTACCAGTTTTTTCCAACGGAATAGTACTTGTAGAGATTAAAAAAAAAATCTTTTACTTCATGAATCATGCAAAAATATGTATTTTAATTTATTTAAAACATGAAATCGCTTAATGAAATTTAATATTATTGTACATTTAGAAACAAAAAAATGTTTGAAACATTAATTTTATTAGTTACTAAATTTCAAGTAGGAAATTGACTTTAAAAGCTAAGCTAAAATTAGATTTTGAAATTATGCAACTTTTGAGGTAAAAGTTGGGAAAAATATTATTTCTAAATTTTTATGTAGTGTTATTTTAAGATTTCGCTTTCAATTTCGAAGCTGGTGCAATGAGAATGGCGTCACTTTGACGAAATTAAGGTATATATATATAATATTTTTAAATTAAAATGTACTTACGTGTCGAATAAATTACTTTATTTTTAAGTTGGTAAAAAATGAAAGCTTTACATGAAAAAATATTATATAATTTTTACTAGATAAACTTTTTTACTAAAAATGCCTGTGAAACGTTTCTTATAAAACTGCTATCTTATAAAAATAATTAATTAAAATAGTATATGATATTTTAAAAATTCAATTCGTGTGAATAGGGGCAATATATCCAATTAAATGTACTGAAGTTATTATTTACATCCTTGGTTGTAAATGTCAATATGTTGGAAAAAAATCTCTTGTCATGATAAATATAACGTGAAATTTGAATGAAAACTCTCGTTTGTATGTAACGTATGTATTCAAATGTATGAATCCGTATTAGTAAAAATTATTTGTGCTATTCATTTTAAATATGACGTCATTATTTATCTATTTTCATTAGTTGCTGATATGCATGCTCATTGTATTTTCAACGAATACTTGAAAATGCAACTTTTATATCAATTATGAGGTCATATTTTTCCAAGCGAAATATTTTCTTATAATATTATTGTTCTTCATTCTTTAACCTTCTAATTACGACGTCATTTCTGTCAAAAAACTCTTATCTGATACATGTTCTTTTTTCGTTTCAAATATGACATCATAGTAATTCTCTTTTGAATTATTTTTATTTTCTTTTTTACATGGAAATTGTTCAATTGTAAATTTATATAAAAAGTACAAATAAAATGTACTAAAATTACCTGTAGGTGCATACACATATAATATAAAATTATTTAAAATGCATTAAAAATACCTTTAAAATACATTAAAAACCAATGTCAATATGTTGTCAGATGATTTTCGTTTCTGTAAAATAAATTGATTCTTGAAGATTTTTATATTTTTATGATATCTTTAATGTACTTTAAATAATTTTATTTTATATGTATGCACCTGCAAGCAATTTTAGTACATTTAATTTGTGCTCTTTACATAAACTTTAATTAATTACTCAAGGTGAATTTAGCACTAGGATTTTAACTTTCCTTTTTTGAAAATTAATTGCCGAGTAGAAATTATTTTTCCGGGTTTCGATTTTCTTGGCAACTGTAAAGAAAGTTTGTTAAATTCTGCTAAATTTGATAGCAAAAAATGTCCATTTATTCTCTTTGAAAATAATGAAAGTTTGAAGTATTAAGAAATATATTTGTATAAAATTAATAATACATAGGCTATGTTCTTTTCCGGCTTATATTCTATCTATATCCAAATATACAAAGATATTAATTCATCCGTTTTGATGTCGATATTCGAACACACATTCGCATTTATAATATTACTAGCAGAAGTACCCGGCGTCGCCTGTGTCAATTATGAGGAGCCTTCCGGGTATAATAAATTAAAATCAAATAATACAGCAATAATAAACGACATTTGTGCATTTCCGTCCACAAATCATTATAAAAATGATCAGAAATTGCGACGTTTGTATCGCAACCACAATAAAATCCCTCAGCTTTAAATATCAGAATGATCGTTTTCTTGTCTGGTGCAACAGAAAAATATATTATTTTCCCGATAAATCGAAGAAAAAAAAATCAGCCAATTGGCGTAGTATTTAGTAAAATTCTCGTTGTTATAGCATATATATACATTATAAACTAAAAATTATGTTAGTGAGAAACGCTGACATCGTACTGATGTTATCAGCGACCTAACCCATAAATTGTGCTTTACTGGGATTTTTCTTAACATCTAAAAACGCACAATTTCATTTCTTACACTAAATATAAAAAAATACTTTCAAATTTATTTATTTTAAAATTTTATATCAATTTTAAGGTTTTAATTGGTTCTTATTTCAATAGTGATAATTAAAAATCATAAAAATGAGACAATGAGATACAATTTTCTGAATTTAATCGATTTTAAACTAATTTTCAAGCAAAGATCTTTTTTTAATTTGCAACCCAAAATTATATTAATTAATCATTATATTAATTAAATCATATTAATTTTTCTCTAACATTTTATGTTTATTTATTATATGTAACCAAATTTTATCCAAGTGTATACTTTCATTCATGTGTTTGATAAAACTGTACAAGAACTTCATACAAGTTAGAAGTATCTTAAGTATTTTAGCTCTCCGAAAAATTGTACTTTTCAGCTAAACACCCTATTAACTCCTAAAGCACTCGAGCGGTTTCGATAAAAAAATTGGTGGTAGAATGTAAATATAAGATCGTGTGTGGCAGACAATTAAAAAAATAATTTAATTAGTTTAAGAAAAAAAATTTGAAAATAGAAAATTCTGAAAAATTGCCATTGCTCTAAAATAAAAAGTTTTAGTCGCAGAAAAAAAAAAAAAACTGTTTGCCATAAATCTTGAGCATAATACAGTGAATAGGGATGAAAAATTTCATCTAAAACGGTTTGGTAGTTTCCTAGGAAACAGGTCTTAAAGCTCGCATATTTCCTCTATGATTTCACCCAGTCTTATCTTCCCTCAAAAACACTTTTCGGCTGTGTCAGTTTGTAACACAAGGTACAAGTTCAAAAAATACAAGTCATAAATACAAAAAGTTGGCGTCGTTTGATTGAACAATAAGAAGGTTTTTAAAAGGTTTACAAACATTTGACCGACTATCGACACTCCTAATATGTGTTCTGTCGATACGTAACCAAAAAACTCGATTTGTCATTAGCAAAGAGCTAGATTGTGAATATCTAAGTATTTTGGCTGTCCTGAAAAAGCGTACTTTTCAGGTAAAATCCCATTATCTCATAATGTACTCTATCCATTTTGGTATTTTTTTTTTCGGTGGTAGACCATAAATATAAGATCATGTGTGGCAGACAGTTTTTTAAAAAATTAATTATTTTCAGAAAAAAAAATTCTGAAAAATGGAAAAATTCCGAAAAATTCCCATTGCTTTAAAATAAAAAGTTTTAGTGACAAAAAAAAACTGTCTGCCATAAGTATTGAGCCTAATCCATTGAATATGGAATCGGAATTTCATCAATATCGTTCGGGTAGTTTCCGAGGAAACGGGTCTTAAAGCTCGCATATTTCCCATAGAATTGTACCCAGTCAAGTCTTCTGTTAAAGTTGCATCAAGTGAAATTATAGTGAAACGTGACTACAAATAAGTTAGACCGCCATTAGGGGTCATTTTAACACCTGCCAAATTGATAATAGTCGTTTCGAACCAGAAAATGCTTCATAAGTTATTTTAAATAGCTGTGCAGTGCTGAACAGTAGAGAAGCGTTGAGGTTCTAGAAGCGTTGAGCCTAGCTGTTATCAGCTTAACACCCAGTCTGTAGATTTAATGTCTTACATATTAAAGAGCCATTGAGAAAAAGTATTGGTGTAGTTTGTTAAAAATTATTTCCTCCGTCCCACATTAGTTGCCACATTTAGGTGGAAAATTTTGTCCCAAAATAGTTGCTACATTTCAAGTGGGTGGAGTGATAAATACCTTCCGATGCAGTTTACTTGATCGACACTATTTTGTAAGGACTCTACCACCAGTATACCACAAAGATCATTTTCTTCCTAAAGAATTAACGATTCATTAGCTAGAATGTAGTTTTATGCGATTACTGGAGAAAGAATCTTTACAAAATGTAGTTTGCTAAAAATTACATAATAATTAAAAGAAAAAATATTAAGGATAAAAGCTAAAATTAAGAACTTATTTACAAGAGATAAAAAAAAAAAGTTAAGTCTATAAACAAAGATAAAGATGTTACAAATATATTTCAATATAGGTATAGCTGTAGTTGCAATAACTACCATAATGTGGCAGCGCATGTAGAGGGTAATTAAATAAGTTAAATAGTTTAAATAAAACTTCTTGTGTAAAACACTTTTTCCAAAACTTGAGTAAAATAGCAAAGCTGCCACAGGCGACTAATTTTACCTTTATTTCGCACCGCTATTAAAAAAAAAAAAATACGATTTGTACTATATTTTTCTTGCAAATGGTATCAATGTACATGTAAAAAAAGATTGTTTTGAAAAAGAGGTGCGAAATAGAATTAAACAATAGTCGCCTGTGTCAGACCTGAAATAGCTGGCTGTTCTAGTGTTAAATTGACATTGTTAAAATGTAGAGATTAGGAAACCTTGCGCGATGAGCTAATGAATCTCAAGAGATTTATCCGAAAACTAGTCTGAAAATCTTGAACATTTACAGATTTAGAATACTTTGGGTATTCATATCTTACGAATTTGGAAAATCAATGAGGAAAATGGTTTTATTAAAGCTTTTTTGGTTTGTCGTACTTAAAACACGTTGACGACGGCGCGGTGGGTCACACTCGACTATCTCAGAGTGTTCAAGTCTCCGGCTTTTTGCACACCACTATTATTTTAGAGAAAATGTTGTTTCTTTAAATCGACCAATTGTTCTAATTTAATAAAACAACATTTTCTGTATTAAAATACTGGTATCAAAAAAGTCGGAAACTTGGCAGCTGTGAGACAGTCGAGTGTGACCCACCGCGCCGTCGTCAACGTGTTAAAGATTACAAAATTCTTACACAAGTTTTTCTAGTGAAATTCTGCGAGAAACTGAAATTTTCAGTACAAACATAAAATTTTGACAGCATGTTTGGATTCGTTAGTACATTTTACATTTGGATACAAAACTGGGAATCAGATTAAGGATTATGAAGCTTTAAAGTTTGGAACTCGCAATGTTAACACATTGCTGATGGCGTACGCGCTTTCCCGTTTGTAGAACATGTTTGGTTGCTCCCACCATTTGCAGTTTTGCATTTTTACGAGTTTACCAGTTTTGCGTTTTACGTTATAATATATTTCTTCCCAGTGAAAGTCTTCAAAGACTGAAATTTTCAGTACGAAAAAACACTTTTGACAGCATATTCGGATTCGTTAGTACATTTTACCTTTGAATACAAAATTGCAAATCAGTTTAGGCAGGGGTGTAAAAATCTAGAAGCGACCGGGCAGTCTCTCACCATAGCTGCCAATATCTTACGCTTTTTCAGACCATAAAAATTTTATAGTAAATTTTACCTTTGTAAATCGCCGTAATCTGCCGATTAAATAAGGCAAAAATTTCTATTAAATTTTTGTGGTCTGAAAAAGCGGAAGAGTTGGCAGCTATGTCTCACCATAGATGTTATTAGTTTTCTTCGCTTAAATTTTATTAGCATTCTTCCGAAAAATTTAGACGAAATATTAGAGCAAAAATAACGAATAAAATTTAAAGATGGTAGACTACCCGCTAGCGCCTAGATTCTTACACCACTGAGTTTAGGGATTCTGAAGATTTAAAGATTGGAACTCGTAAAGTTCAGGCTTTGCTGAGGGGGGAAGCGCTTTCCCGTTTTTAGGACATGTTTGATTGAACCCACCGGTGGTACTTTTGCATTTTACGTGTTTACTACTTTCGCTTTTTACGTTATTACAATATCTCTCGAAATAGATGCACAATATTCGCATTTTTCTAGAAACCTATGCCAAAAAATACTTCGATTGAAACTATACCAGATTATTTGCTGTTCGACCTTCAGTAAGCATGGGCGCACATCCGCTGAAGGCAAAGAGTACAGGTTGTAATTATGCACATGATTTGAAGCATGCAACAATATTAATGCGCCGTGAAGATATCTCTCTATTCCAAAATAATTGAATGTGTCAAGATTATGGAAAATAAGCAATTTATTTTTTAATGTCCAACGAATAATTATGAGGATTCTGATCACGAACAATAACTATCGTCATCTGATTATAAAATGTTTACAACTTGCTCTCGTGTAATAAATAGAACTTTTAACAACTCTTATATAGACTTGTAAATAGAGAACATTCAACAATTCACTTATAGACTTGAAAATAGTTTCTTTACCAGATCGCAAATATTACTTTCATTTTGTTAAAAATTAGTTCATTCTCAAACATTGTTAAATTATATTGTATATATATATATATACATATACATATATATATATATATATATATATATATATATATATATATATATATATATATATATATATATTTATTTATTTATTTATTTATTTATAAACTAGCAACGCGGGATCTGGAAGCCTATTCCGATTAGTGGGTTATACCGCGCTGCAGAACCTGTTGAGATGCTTACAAGAATAATACAATGCCATTACATGTCACACTGGTAGTCATAGCCCCTGAGAGAAATACCGTGAAAAAAAAATGCACAATCCAAATACTCAACGGTGAGAACAGTGTTGCCAGATGGGCTACTTTTTTTAAATTCAGATTCCTGATTGGCACCACTTTTTTGAAATTCTAAAATGCGCCTTATTTAATGTCATATTAATTAAGGCGAAAACAAAGGTAATTTTACCGTTTCAAGAAATCTCAATAAAAAAAAGGTAGCCCACTGGCAACACTGCTTGAGAACCGGTTGCAGGACTTTGTAATTAAAACATCCACCAAAATATCCTCACTGAAGAAAACCATATTTTTAACACTTTCACTTCCATGAGCATTACCGGTGTGCCTCAATTTTTTTTCATTCTGTGCCGTGAGAATCACCCGTGGGTCACAGCTAGCTTTCGATATAACATTAAATAGAAATCGCTCAAAATCCGTGATTATTCTCACAAGTAAATTTTAATTGTAATTTTTTCCATCTTAATCCGAGCATTTTCCTGATTCAATTAAGCAAAATTTTCTGTTTCGAAAAACCGCTGATAAAAGATTAAAAATTCTGTAAAAGACGCTTTAATTAGTCATTTTAAGTTTGGCACCCTGGTGATTACTTTAAATTCGTATGGGGCAGTGAACGTGTTAAATAATTTCACCAATATACGGAAAAGCAGCACATTTAAAAAATAGGAAAATACAGCAGGTACCTATTCTACTATTCAAACTGAGTTCATTACCATTAATTTCTAGTACATTTTTCTTCTTTTAGTAATAAATTTTCTAAAAAACATTTTAGGATTAATCGATGAAAAGTTTTTACAAAAACATTTGGAAATGAACAATACCAGATTGGATAGAAGGATTAACCACTACAACAGTGTTGCCAGATGGGCTATTTTTTTTAAATTCAGATTCTGGATTGGCACCACTTTTTTGAAATGGTAAAATGCGCCTTATTTAATGACATATTAATTAATGCGAAAACAAAGGTAATTCTACCGTTTCAAAAAAGTGGTGGCAATCAAGAAATCTGAATTTAAAAAAAGTAGTCCACTGGCAACACTGAACCGGTATCACATTTTTACTACAATATTTGTCTTTGTACAATCGAAAAAGGTAAGCAATTTAACAAACCAAATCTTACAGTAACAATTAAGTGGTGCCCAAAAGCTTTTAGTATCGAAGATAGCGAACTCTTTTTGCCCGAGCAGCACTCGGGCAAAACAGTTAAGGGGTGAACTATGTCAAAGAATTCGCCCAAGACATAATTATGGAATAATCATATGTTATCCTTCGTTTACTTATACATCTGTCAGTTTTCAATTTTAGTAGTAATCATTCTCTGTGCATGACTATCTGAAAGAAAAAAAAAAGGTTAATTTTTGTGGACAATATTATGTAAAAAAACTAGGGGGCTCTACCCCGTGCAAGTTACGCTCGCCAACCCCCGTTCAAACACCGCAGAATCTAAAGGCACGCTAATTTGTTCGGTATTAAAAAGATTAGAGAAGATTGTATTATAATGAAAAAACATATAACGATCTCCCTTTAAATGGGTTTCCATTCAATTCCCTTTGATTGCGAAAATTTAAGGCCGAATCAGCTGCTGTTAAGACATCCAATGGTTGTTTTCTTGTTTGATTAAAGAAGACCAGTTAAACATTTGAAAGGAAGCTAAAATAAAATGAATTAAGTAAACAGAGTCTTTGCCTCCCGATATTTTTTTAACAGAGTTATAAAACGATTGACATAATACAATTTGCTACAATTTACTGCATTAACCCTTCCAAGGGCGGTGGTTCACTTTTGGACCACTTAATTTTAATACTTAAATGCCACATTGGCACCAGAATATTGGGTTGAAAAATTTCCTTTTATTAAGTAAGTGAACAAAAGCATTTTCGTATTTCGAATTGTTTGTAAATTTTGGTGCCATTAACTGATTTCAACATATTACGAATAGTAGTACCTAAAGTTTCCTTTCTCTTTTAATATTCACGTGTAAATACAATTTTCAAGACATAATTTTCAACATTTTCTGTTTTTAACACTTACTCATTTAATAGTAATCTTAAAGTTATCTTTTCTGTTTTTCAGGGATGAGAGCGTTCCGACCCAAAAGACCGACAGCTACCTCTAAATTTTAGTGTTATTTCTCGCCGTATTTAATGACAGAATTTCTGAGATATAATAAAACAAAGAATACTTTTAAAATTTAGTGGTGAAAATCAACCATTTGGGCCGGAGCGCTCTCATCCTTGGTTTTTAATAGTCACGTGTAAATAAATTTTTAATCGTTAGGAAATATTATTCTTTGCGCTGTTTTTAGAATTGAAAACAATCTCTATAATAATAGACTAAGTCATCTTACTATTATCAACAGTTCCGGGCGTATCCCTTCGCTTTTTTTATTACAGGTGGCCATTTTGGTACTTTAAGGTTAGCCAACCACAGGCGATAAGTCGCCAAATATTAGTCTATCGCCATCATTTCATTTATATTATAATAGTCCAAGTCATGTAACTGCAACAAACAATTACAACCCCTCGCTTTTCATAAGAAAGGTTTCTATTTTGATTAAAGAATCAAAATTATTTTTTTTTAAATAAAACTACATAAAAGTTGCCATGATCGCAAAGAATTCTTGGTATTTTTATGTTAGCCGGGTGCAAATCTCGCCAATAGCTTATTTTTTTAACTCGCCAGTTAGCATTTTTTTATTTTTCGAGTGGTAAATTAAAACGGTACTGCTTGGTTATCCCATCGACCAAAAATCTATCGCCATACTATAAGATTAAATGCCAATAATGGTTGATCGTAAATGTCACATTCACTTGACTGTAAGGAAGTTACACGTGTTTACGTCATCAAGTATTTTTATTTCGATGTTTTATTTTTATTTTTATTAATGTCATATTAATTGTTTGTTCTTTCGTTATTTAAAATAAAAATTACGTCAATTTGTATAATTTGGTGAGTGGTTTGGCGATTTATATAATTTGGCAAAATTGGTCCACACGATAACTAAGTAGTACTATTAAAACATCGCTTTGAATTTGAAATTAAATGTCAGGATTTGTTGCATTATTTAATCGGGTTTGGTGTTTTTTTTTTTTTTTTTTTTTACGACAATTTGGCAAAAACCTCGTTTTCGAATACCAGTTACATATGTATGTTTAAATTATTTTCTATCATTTTTAAAATGAAATAACAGTAAATTAAAAAAAAAAATTAATAACTATAGAACAAAACAATTTATAACATTTTTTTAAATAAAAAGAAAATAAATGCAAATAAACATTTATTAATAAATAAGCAACAATAGCCGGGTTACAATGTCGGGCAAAATAACGCCATTTTGGCACCATTTATGTATCCCGGTGCGTATATGACCTCTGCGCCTAATATTAGGTAGCTTTCATTACAAAAAGCTACCTATTGCAGCCATTCGGAGGAATGCGATTTCAAAAAAATTTAGTATATTTTCATCGACCATGACCCCCAGACCCTGAAACCACACTCCGTTTAAAAGTTGATATATATACCGGGTGTCCCAAAAAGGACTGACTGATTTTAAAATTCAATAACTTGCAAACGGTGACAGATATTAAAAAAATTCTTGCAGGAGGGTTATGCATAAGGTCAAAAGTTTTATTACAGAGATTTTCAATTTTAGTTCGATTTACAAACAATAGATGGCGCTGTAAGCAATAGTCGCTAAATTCAGGCTCGATTTTTGGTACTTCGTGGCCCGGATAATACATTTCCATCTCCTTTTTCTGCATGGAACAAGATAAAGGACCAAAAATCGAGCCTGTATTTAGCGACTATTGCTTACAGCGCCATCTATTGTTTGTAAATCGAACTAAAATTGAAAATCACTGTAATAAAACTTTTGACCTTATGCATAACCCTCCTGCAAGAATTTCTTTAATATCTGTCACCGTTTGCAAGTTATTGAATTTTAAAATCAGTCAGTCCTTTTTGGGACACCCGGTATGTATACACACACATATATATATATATATATATATATATATATATATATATATATATATATATATATATCCATATATATATATATATCCACATATATATATATATCTGATCTTTGTCACACTGTAACTCTCGTATTTATGGACCGATTTGGATGTAACTTCAGGTATACATAATCCTTATCCATGTCTCGACGGAGTTCGTTGGCCAGCTTCATCCGCTATTTTGTATCAAAATGGGGGTCATTTAAATTTTCTAAAAAAAATTAAATTTGAAATGTGGTACCAAAAAATTGAAAATTGTAAAATATTATTTTTATGTGTTTGACCTTGATACAAAGATTGCGGAGCAGTTTTTGTTTCGTCTCTATCTTAGAAAATGGCTGAGTTATAGCACTTTGAATTTTTAGCGTGGCTGACATTTTGAAACGACCTGATTTTTGTCACATGATAACGGGCGTATTGATGAACCGATTTGGATGTACCTTGGTGTGTACATAGTACATACAAATATCTCGACTGAGTTCGTTATCCAGCTTCATCCGCCATCTTGCTTAAAAATGGCGGCCATTTAAAAAATTTTAAAAAAATTTAAATTTAAAATGAGATACCAAAAAATTGAGCACGCGATAACAGGCGTATTTATGAACCGATTTGGATGTACCTTGGTGTATACATAATACGTACTAAAGTCTCGAACGAGTTCGTTCGCCAGCTTCATCCGCCCTCTTGTTTCAAAATGGCGGCCCTTTAAATTAAAAAAAAAAAAATAAATTTAAAATGAGGCATCAAAAATTGGAAAATGAAAAAGTTTTTTTTTGTATGTGTTTGACCTTAATACGGAGATTCCGGAACATACTTTTGTTTCGGCTATATCTAAAAAAATGGCTGAGTTATAGCATTTTGAATTTCTATTGTCGCTGACATTTTGAGACGACCTGATTTTTGTAACACGATAACAGGCGTATTTATGAATCGATTTGGATGCAACGTGGTGTGTACATAGTACATACCAATATCTCGACCGAGTTCGTTGACCAGCTTCATTCGCCATCTTGTTTCAAAAGGGCTGCGATTTAAAAAAAATTAAATTTTAAATTTTAAATGAGTTATCAAAAAACTGAAAAATGAAAAAGATTTTTTTATGTGTTTGACCTTGATATAGAAATTCCGCAGTTTTTGTTTCGTATATGTCTTAAAAAATGATTGAATTATAGCACTTTGAATTTCTAGCATGGCTGACATTTTGAAACGATCTTATATTTGCCACGAGATAACACGCGTATTTATTAACCTATTTCGATATAAGAAGGCATGTGGATAGTATATCGTAATGTCTCAACCAAGTTCGCTGGCCAGCTTCATCAGCCATCTTGTTTCAAAATGGAGGCCATTAAATTAAATAAAAAATTATATTTAAAGTGAGGTGCAAAAAAAAAATTAGAAATTGGAAAAGGTTTCTTTCTTAAGTATTTGACAATGATATAAGGATTCCGGAGATATTTTTGTTTTGTCTTTATCTTAAAAAATGGCTCAGATATAGTTGTACTATCAATTTCTAATGTGGGTGATATTTTGAAAAATCTGATTTTTTACCTGCGACAGCACTTGTATATATCAACCGATTCCGATGTGAGTGAGCATGTGCACAGGAATTACTAAGGTCTCGACCAAGTTCATTCGTTAGCCTCATTCACCATGTTGTCTTAAAATGGCAGGAACTTCAATATATCGCCGAATTTGGCAACCAAATATAAGTTACTTTAAATAAAAGCAGCTTGGATAAAGCTGACTAATTTCGCGAAATTCTCATTCATAATGATTTAGTATTGATAAAAATTAGTACTGAATCTCCTATAATCAGTTTTCACTAAATTGAGCTTCGTGTGTTTGAATAATATAAGCTTGCTTTTTAAAAATAAGGAATATGAAAGCTACCTCTTCCTTCCGGCTCTGGCCGGAAGGACTTTTTTTCTTTTCGTTTCGTTTACAAAAACGAAAGAAGTGAAAGCCATTAATTTTAAACTTTTCATTTTTAAATGAAAGTTTTGTATTAAATAAAATGATAATGAAATAAAAAAAGCATTGTTCTTAGCATATATTTAGTGGAGGCCAAACTGGTCGCCAAATTAGTTTAAAATAATTACCTTTACTAAAATATGAAAAAAAATATGTATGTTATGATTAAAATTTGAGTTGCCATCATTAGAAAAAAGTATTTAAAATTAGAAAAAAATTAATATTTCGAAAACGAATTCGAATTTAAAAATTCTAATACCAGTTTTGTGATCTGCGGATCAATACCGATTTTTGGTGTTAATTTCATCGCAAAGTATTCCAAATTTTAGGAGAAATCGCCGCAAAACATAATCAGTTGTTTAATCAGTCATTTCATAGAATCGTTTCATAAATTTGTTACATTTCAGTCGTTTCATATATCCGTTTCATAAATTCGTTTCATTAGGATTTTATATACTATATAGGGTAGATATATTCGAGAATGTCTTTTTTGTTAACATATATAAATTTTCTGACTTTGGCCTTTTTTTTGTGTGTGTGAAGGACACCTCTAGCTATCTTTAGAAATGTAAGACGTTGGTGGAAATGACAGGAGTTGTTACATTTGCTTTTAATGGTACCACTTTGAAAAAAAAATCACATAATTTCAATCTTTAGATTATAAAAAATTTAAAAAGATTACTTTAAAGTGAAATCTGTTCGAAAATTGAAATTTTAGTCAGTTTTAATGAATAGAAATCTGAAATTCTGATTGATATTGTTGAAAAATATGTTTGGACTTCGAAGTTAACGCATTGTAGATGAAACCTTTTAATAGTAATGTCGTTACATAATTTTATTAAATAATATGTACATATAAAAATACTCTCAGAAATTCAGACCTGAAATCTGATTTGAGAAATTATTCCAAAGTGTTATGGCATTCATCTGATAAAAAAGTGTACAGCTAACAACTACAACTTGTATTACTAAAATATTACTACTAATATTAATGATATTATAACCGGAAAAAAATATTGATATTTTTACAGATATTATATATACACGAATAGTAATATCGCCCATGAACAATTTCATTTGGAGTATTTTCAATGCCTAAATATTTATCTTAAATCAAAACATGCATGCATCACTAGTATTTATGCAGAGGTTTATTTTATAAAAATTGCTAAGAAATAAAATTGTCTTATACTATTAAACATTAAATATTGTTTTATGTAACCTTTATATGAGAAGAGTATTTACATAATCATGGATTAAATTCTATTTTATAGTTTTCTTTTCGCAAACACAAAAATTTACATGTCTATGCATTGCAATCATAATTAAGCCTTTCATAAATTATTAACAACTTAAATACGTACTTAAATAATAAATCTTCATCGTTAAAACATATGTTTAAAAGTAAAAAGCAAATTAAATACACTATTAATATCAGCTTTGGGAAGTATTTAAAAAACACAAATCGGCAGTGATTACTTCTTAGAAAAAAATTAAACTTCGGAAAACACAATCTAACTTATTACAAAGCAGTCTAATTCTTTGTATTTTGGAGCTTTCAGTCAAAAGACGTATTTTGATGTACAGATTGTCTAAGTAGATTAATTAAATTCCGCAAAAAAGGCCTAATATGAATATGCATTTGCTATAAAAATATAAAAAGATATAAATTATTTAATGATGTCTCAATTAATCCATATTAAGTACATTACAAGCATACTTCAATATCACTATACAGTTAAATTATCAACTCTGATTTAAGTATTAGTACGGATTTAAGCATTTTTCATTTCTTTTTGTTTTGTACATGACCTTATTTGTTGATAATATATTTTTTGTATTATTCATACATAAATAAATTGAACTAGTAAATCTGTAAACCAGGGTCTTGAATACCAGCTCTGCAAGTCACTTTTTTTAAATCTCACTTTGAATAACATTGATCCTCTTACAATACGGAATTTAATTTTTAAATTATATATTAATACATATAATTAGAAGTATAAAAGATTACTTCATGGTATCGGAAATTAAATGCATCAGATTAAATACGGTTTTATGCAATAGTATTCTGATAAACTGCTTACCCTTGTAATTTGTTCCTAAAAAAGATACATATCTTCAGGGATCTCTACCCTCTTTAACCCCCTTTAGTCGCAATACTTTTAAATTCACAATATGCTATTTATTATGTTATATCATGATTGTAGTGGTTTATTTACTTAGTGTTTTTACTAAAATATTCCAAGTTTGGACAGTTATTTTATGTTATACTAAAATCTAACTAGCAATACTTTACCATCTGCATCTGATGCAGAAGCTGAATAAAATCACATGTACGAAATCAACTTATCGCAATGCAAACTGGATTTACTTCCATTTTTTGTTTAAAAAAAAAACTCACAGTTTGGTGGCCATTCTATAATATAGGTGCTCATAAATGAATGTCCCAGTTTCAATGCTGTATTATAACAGTTTAATTTAGATTATTTACAACAAACCATGCATCAAATTGAAGGTTAACTAACGTAGTTTTTCTTACAAATGTCCAATATGTACACCTTTAGTTATATGACACACATCCACGGGACGACCAAAAATGTATGTACATAGTCCAAGGGCCGGTAGCACAAAAACCTATGTTATCAAGCACAATAAAAAAATCTTTATTTGTTGGAAGAGTAGAAGTAGGGGTATCTAATGATCCATGTATGCCGGAAGTGAAGTGGTGCATAAGCCAAAAATTAATACCACTAGTGGTTGAGTCGTAGGTTTATCATTGTGTTTGTCCTACAAACAAAGATATGAAATGATCCATATCTGCCGGCAGTGAAGTGGTGCATAAGCCAAAAATTAATACCACTAGTGGTTGACTCGTAGGTTTATCATTGTGTTTTCCTGCTCCCAGTCCTCCATGTTTTCATATCTTTGTTTGTAGGACAAACACAATGATAAACCTACGCGTCAACCAGTAGTGGTATTAATTTTTGGCTTATGCACCACTTCACTTCCGGCAGACATGGATCATTAAATACCCCTACTTCTACTCTTCCATAAAATAAAGGTTTTTTTTCTTGTGCTTGATAACATAAGTGCTGTCGGCTCTTGGACTAACAGGATGTTGACCGTGTCAGTGCATATTGCCTGCGTAGTCCTAAGAAATCAATTCGGAAAGAAAGTCTTGAACTTCTCTCAAAGAAAATGCAGCGTTAAGAAGGAAAACTTCCATAGACGTAATGTAAATCCGCCCACTGTCAGCTAATAGTGCAAATTACTAAGCAGTAGAAATCGCATACAGGGGCGAAAGATAATACGGGGTTCACATGGCGCGCTTTGGCGTGATCGTCAGCAGCGATAATGATCAAAATAAGGAGTAATACTATGGTCACCGCTGTCCACGCGAAAGCAGTGGGCTCTCCCCTCCCTTTCATGGAGGGATTCAAAACTCCATTCCTGAGAGTTATGTCAAAGATCATGCATTACGTTAGATGCAGAATATTAGATGAATCTGTTCATTGTTATCTTAGTTTTCAAGTGAAAGTGGAACTTTCGATACATAATATTTATTATTTTACCGAAACCTGCATCACTAAATATTTTTCCATTGTACGTATACATTGGCTATCTACTTGCGATACAGAAAATACATCATAACAACTGATCATAAATAGATCATATAAAAAAATCGGTTACAATCTCTAAGTTTCAAGACGAACTGCCAAAGAAATGTCGTTTTGAATTCTCGCACGGCCGTTGGCGTGAAGGTTTACTCCAAAAAAAAAATATTGCGAATTAGAATGGCGATGCAGTGAAGCATGCCTATGATTAGATTTCCCCAACGAGTGTGTTTCTCAGCAGAGCTGTTTGCGCTGTTTCGCTTAGTTTGCGGTTTCCAAAGCTTTCCCCTTCTGCCTGACCATGTCTGCGTTCCGCCACTACTTAAGTGGGCTGGTTACTCTGCTTCCGATTTCCTCTCGCTAATGTAAAGTCTATAGGCACTTGATGCATTCGTATATTTAAAATATCTCTTCGGGAAATTAATATTTTAACTTCCATTATTTTGTGTACACTTTCTAAAAGATGTCTCTTTTTTTCTTAGTTCTCAAATATTTCTAAAGTATAGACTTAATTTTATATGAAATGTTAAAATCTTACTCATAGTTCGCCCATTTTTAACACATAAAATATTAAATTCAGGATAGATTTCAGAAATATTTTGAAAACTAAGAAAAAAAGAGACATCCTTTAAGAAGAGTACACAGAAAAAAGTTGTTCAAAATAGGAGTTTCCCGAGAAGATATTTTAAATATACGAATGCATCAGAAGTCCATAGACTTAACATTACGGAGGAGAATTCCGAAGCTGAGTGACCAGCTCCCTTAATAGTTTGCTAAAGTTGAGAGGCAGAAATGAAGAGGCTATGCTTCCATTATTCCGGGTTTGTTAACTGAAGTGTGGTAAGAATTGAACTTTAGGTTTAATGTGCGCCGTATAACTAAAGGTGCACATATTGAACATTTGCAAGAAAAACTAGGTTAGTTTATTTTCAATGCGATGTATGATTTGTTGTAAATAGCCTAAAATAAGCAGTCATAATATACCATTGAATCGGGAACATTATTTTATGAACACCCTGTATTTAGATATAAGATCCAGTCTAGATATATTCTAATCTACTCGATAGCAACAGCATACTAAAATCATCCGAAATAGACATATCTGGACACTTTTATGCCCATTGGTTAACCATGTATAATCATATGCATTGCCATTAGACTATTTTTAGGAAATGTGATTTGAACTATAATTTAGAAATCCTAATTAAAAACACATTTAGAACGCTTTTCGCTCATTGCACCTTTTTGAATTTCGAATTTCTTTTCAATTGCTCGTAGGCAGCCTTTATGACTTATAAGTAACAACCATGCCAAATTTCAAGTTCCTAGCATTTTTCAGTATCACAAAAATTAAACACCAACGGACAGCATTTTTATATCTCCCTTTTTTTTTAAACTGTTCTTTGTAACTACCGTGACAAATTTCTAGTTTCTTGCATCTTCCGTATCACAAAAATCGCAATCTTAGAATGCATTTCGCCCCTGCAACGCTCTGGTGACTGTTGCAACGACATAAAATGTAGCCTACTTTAAAGCAAGGGCTTTCCCCATCAATTTGCAACCATTATTTTTGAAATAGGTAGGTATTTCCAGATATTCCATAGAAACTGTAATTTTGAACGGTTTTAGGAAGCTCATCTCGCATTTTCGTCCGTTTTGAATTTCAAAATCTTTGGAAACTGTTATCAGAGAGGATTTACATCTTATAAATACCATGCCAAAGTTCAATTTTCTAGGTCCTTCAGTATCACAAAAATCGAATATTTAGAACTTTTTTGATTCTACATCTATTTGGGTGTAGTGGCACCGACATACAATATCGCCTACGTTGGAGCAGGGACTGTCACAATCAATTTGCACCCATTACTTTTGAATTATCTTTGGTATTTAATGATTATCGATAGAAGTCATAATTTAGAAAGTTTTTAGAACACTTTTTCACTCATTTCACCCTTTTAAATTTCGAAATATTATTTAACTGTTCTTAGAGATGATTTAATCTTATAAATATCTACCATTCAAAATTTCAAGTTTCTATCTTTAACAATTTCGTTGAAATCGTAATTTAGAACATTTTTAGAAAGATTTTCGTACATTTAAAACCGTTTTAATTTTTAATTTTTAGAAACTGTTTTTATAGAGCATTTGCATCTGTTAAGTAACTACCATGCCAAATTTTAAGTTACTAGGCACTTCAGTATCACAAAAAATCCCATTTTTATAACGTTTTCGCTGTTCTTTTTTTATAACGTTTTTATAACGCTTTCATCCCGATGAGGGTAGTTCCGCCGACATAAAATAAAGCCTATGTTGGAACAGGGACTTTCACAATCAATTTGCCAACATTACTTTTGAAATTGATTCGGTAATTCCAGAGATTAACCTCTTCAAACAAAAAGAAGTTAAAAGACTAAATAAAATAAATAAGGTAAGACAGACTTGAATTCATTTTAAAATAAAATTTATAAAAATGTTTTCAGGAAAATACTAAAAACTTTAATTATACATATAGTATACGTTTCGCCAAGCAACCGCAAGGCCTCATCAGTACAATTAAACCATTTTAAAACAAGAACCAGAGAAGTCAAGTACAGTTAAAGTTAAAGTTATTTTTTTCAGAAACAAACTATAATTCACCAAGAATGGAACAGCTTCCTTCAATATCGGTGATTGTATGCGAGTAAACAAGCTTTCTAGATGAGATACTAGCCTTCAGATACGATAGTCGACATTAAATGAATTATTTTCCATTCCTGGCGAATATAGTCTGTTTCTGAAAAAAAAAAAAAACTTTAACTTTAACTATACTTGATTCGTCTTGTTTGTTTTACAACGGTTAAAGTGTACTGATGAAGCCTTGCAGTGGCTTGGCGAAACGTATACTATATCTATTTTTAATGTTTTTAGTATTTTTTTTTTATTTTTTATAAGTTTTATTTTAAAATGTCGTCAAGTCTGTCTCACGTTGTTTATTTTATTTAGTCTTTTAACCCCTTGAAGGACGGTGGCTATATTATATCCCACCTAAGTTTAATTAGGACTAGCACCAGAAACTTTTAATTAAGTTTTACTTTTATACCTATGGGGAAAAGTGCTGAAAAATTGCTTTTCCTTAAATACATATAATACGTGATTTATCACATTGCTAACGTAGCGTAGAACTAACCATATAAAAAATGTCCGAGCCGGGAATCGAACCTAGGACTCTTGGAAGAGTGCTCCAAGTGTTCTACCATTCAAGCTACGAGGGCGATACCCAGCTTAGCACTTCTCACATATGTTGGAAAGGCTGCAATTGCAGCACAAGATGGAATAGCCTTCATGAGCACACAATCCTGCGGCTAAGCATGAGACACAAACAAACCCAACATCGGTGAACACATATATAATTTTTAATTAATTTTTCAATTAATTTTCAGCAATGTAATTACGCTTGAAATTATTAAATACATATAATACATGATTTATCATATTGCAAACGAAGCGTAGAACCAACAATGTGAAAAATGTCCAATCCGGGAATCGAACCTAGGACCCTTGGAAGAGCGCTCCAAGTGTTCTATTTATTAAGCTACGAGGACGATACCCAGCTTAGCATTTCCCACATATGTTGCGCCCACATATATGTGTTCTACGCTTCGTTAGCAATGTGATAAATCACGTATTATATATATTCAATAATTTCGAGCGTAATTTCACTGCTGAAAATGAATTAAAAAATTACTTAAAAATTATATATGCTTTTCCTTATTTTGAAATAAAAATTTTCCAAATTTCCGGTAGGAGTTTAGCATTACACAAACGCAATTGCTTGCCACTCAAAGGGTTAAAAATGTCAAAATCAGACGTTAAATGCATGTATTCGTATATTGCAAAAATTGTTTCCTCTTTATGATATTAGTTCTATAGATAATTAACTAGGAATGACGTTTCTAGAAATGAATAGCTTTCAATTAAATATATAATTATCAAATGGGTTCTGTAGAAAGCTCAGAGAAAATAACGAAAAAAAAAAACCTGATTGGGTTTTAAATATAGAAGTTTTCATAATTTTCATGTGCTTGTTTGCTAATTACGTCAACATTAAATTACGAATATCTATCAAAACTCATTTATTTGGAGAACGCCGAAATGCAACTTAGTTTGGGGAAGCAAGAATTATAATACAAAAGTTAAGAGACATGTTTCAAAGCTGCTTTAACTTGCCTCATCTATTCGCATTTAAAACAAGGTTAGAAATGAAAATGCTTTACTGAACTCGGCTACGAAGCACTGAAGATGCTGAAAGTACAATTAATGAGCATATACTTAAACTTTAGATTGCATTTGTTGAAATGCGAAGATTAGGAAATCATTAAATCTGAGCTAATGAATCCAGAGATTTTATTAAAAGCTATCATGAATAATTTGTGAAAGAACAATTTAAATTTCATTTTATTAATCTTATGTTGTGAGTTTTCAGAAATCATGAAGCAAGAGAGTTCATTTGGAAATGTTGAGTTAGTGTAATTACAGGTTATACACTTCATTTTGTAAGTTAGAAAAATAATAAAATAAATCTAAATAATAAAAGTATGTTTCCATTAAAATTCATAAAAATAGAAAAAAATATATATTTTTTAAATACACTAAAAAAAAAAAAAAACATTTGGGCTAGTCTGCTTTTGGGACATAAGAAAATAAAATAATTTCTTTTTCAAGCCCAAAAGATAATTTCTACTTTTAATGCACTTACAAAAAATATTTTTTCTACGTTTTTGTGCATTTTAATGAAAGCATATTTTTTGTATTATTTACATTTTTTAAATTTTTTAGTCTTATAACTTATAACAGCGCTGTCTAGTGGCCGTTATGTGATTAGTATCATCGAAATGAATATGTTAAGATGTACAATGGAGAATATTCCAAATATGGGTTCGAGGCTGAAAAAGTCACGTGGTACCGGTAATTTACACTAAGATCTTCTAACTGATAAGAAGGGAAACGGGAAATTACTACTGTTTACCCCCATGAACTGTTTCATTGGCTAGCGGGGGATTTACATTGCGTCTACTGAGCCTTTCCTTCTTTACAATAGACGTTTATGCCTTAACCACGTGATCATGACGTGGATGGAATATCCTCCATTTCGTAAAGTTCTTTTCACTTTAAATTCTACTATTTTTCTTTAAATTCTGACCCATAGGTCTAGAATAAAATCTTAAATGCGCAGAGTTTAAATTAAATTGCGGTGAGCTTGATTATGGAAAATTACTGTATGAGAATGGGATTTTCGCCAAATTAGCAAGCTAGCGCCAAGTTGGCTTCAAACATGACAACTTTTTTTGTCGTTAAATTTGGCGATATATCGCCAAGTTATCAAAATTTGGCGCTTTTGTTGTAACCCTGTCATTACTACTTTTTTAACAAATACTCATTGTTGAACTTGATACTGATTTCTCCATAGCATAATCAATTTTTCTCCTCCGTTGCACACCTACCCTCTCAGGAAACGAATAAAAATAAATCAATGTCCAATTCATGCATTGCCCTCAAGAATATGTATTTTATATTCCAAATTTTAAAGCTCTATGTCACCAGAAAGTAGGTGAAAATGAGTCACGAGATTTGAGTGCCACATTCAAACAAACAGAATTGTAAGTTATAATGAAAGCATGTAATAACAGTGTACTTTTAATTACTATATAATTTCATTAATTTTCCTTTATTTTACAATTTTTTTTAATTCTTCTATTCTATTGTAATCGAGAATAGTATATAATTATGATAGTAACGAGTTATAAATTTCGTTTTTTTTTTGTTTTGTTTTTTGTAACGCGGTACCCCAGTTGGCAGAGAATCAGTCTCGTAACCAAAAGGTCGCGGGTTAGAGGCTCACTAAAAATTCGCCATGTATGCTAATGGCGCCTGGTGCATGTAAAATCCATCATGTGTGCAGAGTCCTCCAAGTAATATATATAGATTTATAGATGCATTTCTTTTTTTTTTTTTTGTACTGTTAATTGCAACACCTAATCTAAGTATCTCACACTCTTTACACTTAAGTCCAAACGGTAGTTCTGAGGTTATATTCAATAGATATAGTTAAACCAGTGGTAACGGACATTTTTTAGCCCAGCTGGAAAAATTTAATTCATATGATAACTTTACCAATCAATGCGATGTGATAAAATAATCGTGTATCTTCGTACCCATCCTTTGAAGTTTTCTGTGTGTGTGTACGTGGGGAGGGAGGGGCGTGGCTCTGTGACCTATTGCAGCATAACTGTACCCATCATTTAAATGGAGCTTCACTAACTGCAGTTTATTCTGTCGACCTTTTTTACATGTCAGAACAGATGTTATTGCCAATAAGGTTACCTGAGCGAAATATGCCCGCCGGTTGTAAGTCCAGGTAGCTCAGACGTTAGAGCGTTGACAATGTAAGTCAAAATTCTGGTTTCAAGTCCTGGCGTCATTTTTTCGCTGAGATAGAAAAATTGAATTCGTATAAAACTAGTCGCTAGTTTTGGCCCGTAATCTAAGGGTCATTTAAACGCATCGACTTCGTTTAAAATACACGAGTGTAAAACGTTTGAGGGTCAAAGTACTTTTGTTGCTAAAAGGGTGAAGTGATTTAATGACATAAGAATTTACAAAAATAAAATTATTTGAAAATATTTTCTTTTATTCCTGCTCATTATAAAAGAATGAATGAGAATTTCTCGAAAAAAACAGAATTTCAAATTAAGATTAGAGTTGTCCCGAATTTCAGGTACTGTGGTAATTCCTAAGAATATGTATAATCTTTTGGATCGGATTTTGATACTGACAGTCCCATTGATTAAGGTTTTCTTTTAAGGGGACAGTTTACTTCAAAGTTGATCCTAAAATCGATTTTTGTTTTTAATATTAAATGAAGGCCCGATTAATTGTGAATATTTTGACACATTATGTTTACCCATATGGCAATTATATAGCGAGATATTTTAGATTTTGTTAATACACCCAGCACAATTGCCCACACAAAAAGTAAAACATTTGATGGCTTTTCTCCATGTTCATATTTAATTCACTTTCATGTTTTGAAAATGACAAGGCTTTTTTTGTATTTGAGGTAGAGATTTGCACTTTTTTGCACATATACTTTATTATATGTGTGATGAATCTGCGCATGGAATTAGCCTTCAGGTTTTTTTTTTTTTTTTTTTTTTTTTTTTTTTATAAAAGCATATAAAGATTTGTTATATTTCATCGTTTTACACTATATAATACATATATCAGTCAAAACATTATATTAAATGTAGTATTAGATGTATCTATAAATCCATGCGCAGTCTTGAGTAATACACATATGAAAACCTTTAAAAAATTTGGGCAAAAATATCTAAATTTAAAAAAAGTAGTAAGAATTTGAAAAAAATCAATTTTTTTTTTTTTAATTTTTATTAAATATGCAATTTAAAATATTTTTTTTTTCAAAATGTACTTTTAGTTGAGTTATGCAGTGAGTTCACTATTTGAACCACATTTTTTAAAACAGAAAAAAATGTTGAAAAGATAAACTGTCCCCTTATATAGACCATGTCACAATTTCGAAAAGCCCGTTTTAACTTTATCGCTTGCAGACATTGATTCGGCTATTCTCAAATTTGAAATCATCAAAATATCTATATTTAAATTATAAGTTGATTTCATCTAAAATATTGCGCATTCGTAAAGCCAACTAGAAGTCTTTTCTCGTTGTTTTGTTAATTCAAAGTCTTTTATCCTCTTGGAAAAGTTCTACAATCACTCTAGTGGAAGATGGAAGTTAAAAGAAAACAAGTTGGAAACTGCTCGTCAAAACGTGGCAAATGAGTTGCGTTTGTACTATAACTTGTTTTATAAATACATTTTGAAAGGCATATTGTACTGAATGTATATTTTAATGCACTTCATAAGTGCATATCAATTTCATTCTGTTCGAAAGGCTGTAAAATCATTAAAATGCACTTGCAATAATTTTTTTTTCCATTTTCCGTAATGTAACGGAAAACTTTTGACTGTCCTGGTAATTAAACTATACATCCGATTTTCATAAAATTCGAAATGACTCGACAAAATTTTGCAACAATTATACATTTAAAATTTCAGACTTTCCAGTTGGGTAGTTTTTGCTCTGTTATTTGCGAACGGACAGACGACAGACGAACGGACTGAACGACGACTATAGGTGCTACCAGGGGTGTAGTGGAACGTATACGGAGGTCTACGCCGTATACCTTCAGGATTTTTTAAAGAAGCTCTGTATATCCTATGTTTCTCAAATAAAGTTATAGCGTATACTCTAGCCATGAACTTCAGGATTTTAGCGTATACCCTCTGGTATTTTACGACTACAACTGTGGGTGCTACGTATTTATATAATCACTATCGCACCTAAAAATGGGCCTTTCTTTTTCATTTAATTATAGACCGGTAGGCTACAGAACAGACAATCGAGTTCACGGCTGAAATTATAGAAGTAGTTAAAACTCGATTCGCATATTAAAACGCAGTCGGTCTGCCAAGTCATATCTTGGTGAAAAACAGCGGAAAACGCGATTTTAGCGTTTGACTCGTAGGTTTACCATTGTGTTTTCCTGTACCCAAAGGTATGTAAACATGGAGGACAGGGAGCAGGAAGACACTATGGTAAGCCTACAGTCAACCGCTAAAATCGAGTTTTCAAGTGTTTTCCACAAATATAGGATTTGGCAGACCGACTGCGTATTAATATGCGAATCGAGTTTTAACTAATTCCGGAATTTCAGAAGTGAACTCGATGAGGTGACTGTCTGCCTTGCCGCCTCCTAGTCTACTAGTATAAGAAATAAGTTTGCTCATTCTGTTTATTAATTAATCTTTTATAATCATGTTTGCGTGCATGCGAAGTACTTTCTTTATTATATAAGTGTTTAATTTTATAATGTGTTTTTTAAAAAATATATATTATTTCAGACTATAAGTAAATAAATTGGAAAAATAATTGTTACCAAAATTATTGCCTAAACTATTAATAATAAATAATTATTGCTTTGTAATTTTTGATAAAAATGTTACATTTTTATATGCAGTATTTTATCATTATTTAAAACTATTGCTCATTATTTAAAACTAAGTACGTGTCATTTAAAAATCCCTTTGTCATTTAGAACTGTGCGAGGAATGTCTGGTCGATTTATTATAAATGTGTTTTTATATCTTTTTGCTTATTCTTTTCCCAATCAGAAAAAAATTAGGAAATCATATGCCTAAATTGTTTAATAGCAAAATATATAAAAAAGACAAAATTATCTGCTCATTTTCATAAAGGTATATGCAGGGGTTTCAGAAATTTTATCTTTTTTTTAAAATGTGTTAAATCGAAACGATAACAACAGAAATAAATGAATGTTATGTTAGTATTATTGTTTTGAAAATGGAATGTAATATCTAAAGTTCAGCTCTAGGAGTAAAGAAATATGACAGTATTAATAAGCAAGAAGTATTTTATGTTTTCTTAATAATACCAATTATAAGTCGTTAATTTAATTTCAGAAATATTATTTATGTACGTGTAACAGTACAATTACACACATTAAATTTTAAAAGCATATAACAATGAAACACAAAATACTTTTTTAAATAACTGTTTGTGTTTCTGCCAGACAATCGAAATTAATAGGAATGTTAACTAGAAATAACTGAATACATACCTATATTATCAAATTTATAATTCAATTTTCAAGTTCGCAATTTTTACAACTGGAAGTTTTAAGGAACTTCACATTTACATCGAAACTGGGATAATTTTACATAAGTTAAAAACGTGTATAATCTTTTATTTCATATTTCGCATTAGATATAATTCTTTTATTATCAAAACACTCTCTAAATTCTAATATTGTTTTCATGAGACAAAATTCACATTTAACGTTTTAAGAGTAATAATTTTTCTTTAGTGAAGGTGTTACTAACTTTGCATTTCTTATTGTTACTGAGTTGTCCAGTGTCGTCATATAAAATTCTACAATTTATTAGTTATCCACAAATATGTAAACACTGCACAATGTACCGGGTATTCTAAAATGGAATGGATGTTTTTAAATTTCAATAACTTGCAAATGGTGACAGCTAATATAAAAATTCGGCTTAGATGCCGTATGTTCCCTCCGCCGTTGTTGTTTTGAAATGTTTGGCGATTTTTTGTTGGCGTGTTGACGGTGGTTATGGATATGGCAACCTCGATATGTTGAATGACGTGTGACGTGTCGTTCTGGCAACCGATAAGTTAATGTTGGAATATTGTGAATGTATTTTGATATCGTATTGTATAGTTCTGCCTTTTTATTTTTGTGTGAAATTTATTGAATGTATTTGATTAACTATGTTTTCTGTAGTCCGTTTAAACGCTGTTGTTGAAATAATTAGGAAATATGAGGAAATTTTGACAAGAAAAGAAGGTTTGTTTATAGTTTGTGAATACGTATTGATAAGCCTATTTAGGAAAATGTCGGCGATAATATTTCGAGCTGGATCTTTCAAGAAAGCAGATGTTTGTTAAGGTATGTTGATAATTTTATGTATTTTACTGCTTTTGAGTTTTTACATTTTGTGATTGCTAGAAAGCGAGAATTGCTGAATTTTGAGAATTCTATATCGCGAGAAATGCTGAATTCGGCGATGTTTTTTTTTGGAAAATGTGCGCGAAGCGCACATACAACGATTGCTGGTTGCTATTTTAGCGAATTTTGTTTTTTATGTGTATTTTTGCTTTAAAAGTTTTTTATATTTTGAGATTGCTAGAAAGCGAAAACTGCTGAATTTTGAGAATGCTACACCTCGAGAAGTGTTGAATGCAGTGATGTTTTTTTTTCGGAAAATGTGCGCGAAGCGCACATACAAGGATTACTGGTTGCCATTTTAGCAAATTTTGTTTATTATTTACATTTTATTTTCGTTAAGCCAAACATGCGTATAAACCGGTGCTTGGCGACATTTACTACTTAGCGGAAAAAGGGTTTTCACGCCAAGAAAATTCCAAGATGGCGGCCGGGGGGAACTTATGACATCTGTTCCAAAAATTCTTGCTGAAAGTTATGTAAAATGTCAGAAGGTTTTTTTAACTGCAAATCCCTGTTTTAGTTCCAAATAGCAGCAATAGATGGCGCTGTAAGTAATGGGCACTCCATCGGGGACAAAACAAAAATCACCCAGCATTGATGCTAAGATAGGAAGTTCAATATATGGAGTGGATTCCAGAGAACAAGATTGTATTGGCGACTTAGAGCAACTCTATACATTTATCCTCCTTCCTTCGCATCAATGATGATTTCTGTTTCGGCCAAGATTAAGCGTGTGTTGCTTGCAGCGCCATCTGTCATTGTTATTTCGAGTTGAAACCGGGAATCGTGGTAAAAAAAAACTTAACATCTTACATAACCCTCCTGGAAGAATTTTAATAGCTGCCACCATTTGCGAATTATTGAATTTGCCAGTCAGTCCGTTTTAGCCGGTACAATGTGTAAATTTTTAGACAATGATTATTAATATGATTTATTTACCAATTAGAATAACTGTGTTCAAAATTAATCTAGAGTAAATAACAATTCTCTATAATGAACAGTCGTGGAAAAAAAAAGTAAACACCCCCTACTAACTCCTCAACAATTTATGGTAGACGAAAGTTACTGGTACCGAACAATTAGAAAAAAAGTCTACTTTTAAATGATGGATATAAAATTTGCTTAGGGGGCCATCTACATATTAAAACGAATCCAAACTTCATTTTTTTTTTCAATGGCAATATTCAATTTTAACCAGATATTTCAAATCTTCGGTTAAAACTATGCCTAGACAGCAAATTTCAAGTCATTTGAATGATAAATTTTTAAATTATAAACATTCAAAATTTAGTGCTTCTAATATTAAATTACCTTTTCGTATTTTTATTTATATCTCCTGAAATTATGCTCCTAATGTGTTAATTTTTTGTGTAGCAATAATACTAATATACCCAAACATCAATACGTTGAATTTGCAATTTTTATAAGTTTATGATATGAATTATGAATTATGAAATTAATATTCGAAAAAAATTATGAAATGCAACCTACAGTTTTTGTGATGGATTTAGTTTTATTAAGTCCTGCTAAATTTCACAATTTTCTTCTAAGTAGTTTTCAAATTATGCTTAAAAAACGGCAAAAGGATGTTTTAAGGTGCCGTCTGTGATAGAAGTGACTAGATATTTTGAAATTTTTTTTCCTGTCGGCTAGTTTCCTGTTTTTAATCTAGCAGGCTTCATTGACTGCTTGAGTGGTGCTTAAGATACATTTATCAAGAAAGGGGCTCTCTCGGTTAACAATCGAGTACAGAACTTCAATTTGGATACAGCCCATAAAATACGCTCGTTTTAAAATAATTAATTTCTCGGAAACTTATGGTACGGATTGCATAAAAATTTGTTTTTAGGCTAATTGAAGGGTGTAGAGTTCATCTATGCTGTCAGAATTGTGTACTGCTATTGAAAAAAATCAAAGTTAAGGTTCGTTTTAATAAGTAGATGGCTCCCTAAGCAAATTTTATATACATGATTTAAAACTAGACTGTATTTCCAATCGTTTGGTACCAGTAACTTTCTTCTACGATAATTTGTTTAGGAGTTAGTAGGGGGTGTTTACATTTTGAAGTGAAAACTTCTTTAGGCGCGTTGAGCTTTTTTTTGAGATGGAGAAAAACCACTGATTTGGAGACACTGTTATGTAACCGACATGCTAGCATTTTGGCACATAGACATTAGCGCGCCAAGCGTAATATAATTATGGTATTGTATTCATTAATAAAAATACTTTTGGATAGTATTGAATTTGAGTATGGAT
Organism: Maratus speciosus; assembly: GCA_963932465.1. Taxonomy (NCBI): domain Eukaryota; kingdom Metazoa; phylum Arthropoda; class Arachnida; order Araneae; family Salticidae; genus Maratus; species Maratus speciosus. The sequence continues at coordinate 602,330,552 of OZ010791.1, read as the reverse complement.
TTCAATATTTGGATAGTATTGAATAGTAATGGTTGCCGTTTATATTTCACCGGATAAATCTTTAAATGCAATACGAGAATTTTTGTACGAAAATTTATTTATTTATATGTACATGTATAATTTAATAATATAATTTAATATAATAATATATATTACAAATTATTAATGTTTATTTATATGTAATTTATAGTTAAATTATATTACTATGAAAATTGTAATATAATTTTGGTAGTAATAGTTTATAATAATGAATAAAAAAACACTACATTTAAAAGTATTTCCTGCACAATAAAACATTTCCTGACGATTAAAAAAACACACACGTAATTGTTGAAGTTTTCACTTCTATTGGCACTCCCGGAATGCCACTGTTTTTTTTTTCCTCGACTGTGCTTAAACAGAGTTCAAAGATGAGCGGTATAGATATGATTATTTAATACCAATTTTTGAAAAAGTAATAGATTGTGGCTTAGGATAATGTGCTGAGAACGCTATGTTTAATTCAAGCAATTCAAGCAAAAAATTTAAGTAGCTTTTATTTTTTACTTCCGAATGGTGCATAATTTCCACAGTTGAAATGCTTATTACAATTTTAAAATTAGATTAACCTTATTTAGTTTTACTATCAAAACATAATCTAAATTCCGGGACTGTTTCCAATAACATAAAATTGAATTTTCATTTAACTTATTAATACATTTTACTTTTTCGTTTCTTCAGATATGCCAGAGTTTCATAACGTTTTGCTTCCCATCATTACTGACTGGGCTAATATTATCACATATAAATGTATAAAATCTTCTTTATGTGCAAATACGCAAACACTGTACTATATATACTTTTTTTAAACCATCAGTCATTGTGCTATCGAAAGTATAGTTATATAACTATATATTTTAGATTTTAACCCAAAATTAATAACACATTTTTAAAAACATGTAAAGGACAATTAAGTTTTGAATTAAAAAGACTCTTCTCGATATCAAATAACTTTTCTGATTAAACTTCATAAACATTAATCTAAAATTAGTCAAATCAATATAATTCTTTATTAGAAAACTTTATTAAAAGATCAGCAGGTAAGGCATAGTCAAGAATCATACACTTCATTTAGATGACATAGTCAAATCGCTATTTCCAATTATGTAACTTTCTCTAACGAAAATATTGAAGCAACTTTTATATTTATTTTAGAGATGTTCTTAATTTACATAATTGGAAAACTTGTAGATTCCCTTATAGCAGTTTTGAAGTCGGTTAGATTAGATATAGTTTATTTTATAATGAAAACATGATTTTGAGAAGGATTTCTTTCATGTAAACAAATTATAATTTTCATGTTTCGCATTGATATAATGATGCATGCACTTTTCCGTCACTCTGGTTTTACCTACATTTTATAGCTTTATATTTCATATTATTCACCTAGCGAATATCCTTACGCTTATTTATAACATCTGCATTAAATACAGTTGTTTAAACTTTATAAAGTATATAATTTGATAATTTATCAGAATTTTTTATGGGTACGTTAAATACCTATTTATAAGTTACATTATAGGTTTTAGATTTTAACAGAAAACTCAAAATAAATTATTTTGCAACGTGTCATTTTTAATTAACTTTTGTATTACAAATTCCTTTTCACGATAGCAAATTACTTTTGTGATAAACTTCATAAACAGCATTCCAAGATTAGCGAAATTAATGTGATTCTTTAATAGAAAACTTTGAAAAGAGTAACTGATTATGTTTTAGTATGGAACATTGAAAGCGCCATTTTTAATTATGTAATTTACACAAGCGAAAACTTTATGGAACAACTTTTGTATCTGAGTTCGAAGTTGCGATTAATTTACGAAATTAGAAAACCTGTAGCGAATGTTGAAATTGGTTATTTAGTTAAAGTTTATTTTTGTGATTAGAACCTGACCGAAATTCAGTGATAGATACGGGAATTATAAATTTAATTTTATCTAACGACGTTCAAATCTGCACATCAGCTGTAAAAGTAACAAAAACATATTTTGAGTGCGGTTTTAAAAAGTTGTGTACTTGTAAAATGTTCTGCAGATATAAGATAAGGTGCCCTGTCTTCGTCCTCCCAGTCACTTTTAGGCCTTAAATGTTTTATTTTCAGTGAAAACCTTCCATATTTTGATTTTACATAGACTAACTACACTGTTAAAAGATTTGCATCATTCTGGCAGGTCATTCGACCATTTTTTAAAAAAAACGGTTTCATAACCATAATTTAACTATATTCTGACCATAAAATGACCAATAAAATGGTCGGAATAGTGTTAAAATTACGGTTGTGTAACCGTTTTCGGAGAAAACGGTCAAATGACCTGCCAAAATGCTGCAAATTTATAACAGTGTACCTACGCACATAAAAACATAGGCAAATATCATAAAAAAATTTTAACAATGAGAAAAATTGTTTTTTCAAAAGTATCTATATAAGAAAAAGAAAAAAAAATAGTAATTTCGTCCCCCTCAAAAAATCCAATACGCCGAGGCTTAACTTATAAATAAAACAAAATTTATTTCTAAATGAGTATTTAATTTACATTAAATTAAGGCACAAAGAAATGTACTAAATATTAGTAGAAGAATGACATAACGAAACATTAGCCATCCAAACATGAAGGAAAAAATTGTCAAATTGAAAAATTGTCATGAAAAAGCATTCCTAATTTCGTCCCCGGGACGAAAATAAGGATCTGCAAGGGGGACGAAATTCGGATCACGCTATTTCCCATTATGGCCGAGCTTCAGTTCCCGTAAGATGAACTGAGCGTCCTAAAATTCACTGTATGCTACTGTCAGCATCTTACCTACGTAAAATACATGCAATAAATAAGAAATAAATACTTACAGTGCAGTAAATAACGTTCTAAAAACGACTTAATAAGAACTCAGGTCTTCAAATATAGGAAATTCGACGTCTTTAATATATGTATGCGTCTTGGCGAACGAAATTTTCACTCCTGACCCTTTATACCTTTCGTTCTCTGTGCCTTGCATGATATGTGGCGCTACTTTCGCAGAAGCGGAGAAGTAAAGGGGGACGAAATTAGGAAAGGGTACGATATATGATCATTTTACCCTACATGTATTGACTTTTCCTCAAATTATTTACTGTGCATTTTAAATAAATTTTACATGTACTGCAGATAGTTTTATGATTTTCATGAGGGTTTACGTGTGTTTTATGTAGTTATATGTTTTATATATGCAAGCATTTTAGGTTCGGATTAGGTTGCTCTCCGATGGGATTTTGGTTGTTGGTTTCCAGTCGTGATACGTGTAGACTTCAATAAGATTATCGGTTTCGGGTCGGGTACAGCATTACATGTGCAGGAATCTAGATTAGATGTTTGGACAAACAGCTAGTATTTTTTTTTTTTTTTAATTAGGCGAAAACTACATAGGCTACAAAGAAAAAAAAAAAAGGAAATCAGGCTGATCGAGCAACAAGGGGTCATTTTTTAGTTGCACTACCGCTCTATCGGATCTTTTCAATAAGCTTAAAAATATCATGCTGATGGAGAAATAACTGGCCATATTCCAATAAGACTAAAGCTGCACAGGCTTTTTGCAATTTAGACTGAAATATATCAGGCAGATTGGAAAACTGAATATTACTATCCAACTAGCCCGACTCTTTGCAAACAGAGTAGTCTCTTTAAAAAGAACTGGATTTCTTAATTAACCTACGACAAATATAGTTTTAATTCTTCTTGCTAACGTAAATGCATATAAAAACGATGTTAATTTGGAAGAATTATTCAGCATTTGTCATGATCAACCACAATGTAACACGAAAGAAACTAGTATTTTGTGGCCGTCACAAAACTTTCTTCTATATAAATCCCATAAACAGCACTAATTGATATCAAGATATACCTGAATCTGAATTTTGATGAAAATTCGAGCTTTAGTTCTTGAGATGGAGCTATAGTGAGAATTCTGAAAAATGCAGCATAACGGCGCCACCTATTGAGCGATTTGCACCAAAACATAAACAGCGCTAATTCATATCAAGGTATACCTGAATCTGAAATTTATTGAAAATTCAAGCATTAGTTCTTGAGATAGGGCTATTGCGAAAATCGCAAAAAATGCAGCATAGCAGCGCCACCTCTTGAGCGATTTAAACCTAAATGTGCAAAATGTCAACTCGTGTCAAGGACTAACTTAATATGAAGTTTGATGAAAATCCTTGCATTAGTTTTGGAGATTGAGCTATTGCGGAAATCGTGAAAAATGGTGCATAGCAGCGCCACCTGTTGTGCGATTTACACCAAAAACTAATCAGCACCAATTGATATCAAGGACTAACAGAATATAAATTTTTATTAAATTTCGTGCATTAGTTCTTGAGATAGAGCGCCCACAAAATTTGTGTCACATACAGACACACGTTTTATAAAAAACATGTTTTTCGAAATCTCTGGGCCCTAAAACAAAATCCCCTTTAAAATACTTGTATATAAAACAAAAATATTGTGCGATATCTATTTTTTCCCTTTTGCGATTGTTTCATTTTTAATTAATGGAATAAATATATTTCCGACTTTAAATTAGTACGGAATGCTTTTCTCAAAAAAGCTATTGCAGATAGCTTCTTTAACCAATTTTACATCAGAAACGTGCATTTCGGGAATTTCTGTTTTATTCAGGAATCCTGAAAAGTATTGTTTTTCTTTATTTAATAACTGACGTTTTACTATTACATAAGATAAAAAATCTTCTGTGGGAATTTCCGCCATTTTTTCAGATTTTCTGAATATCAAATTAATTATAAAAACATATGAAGTCTCAACATTCTAGCTTCAATATACTTTATATCGCTTTATCTGAAAATGTAAAATGTACATTCTGGAAAAAACTGAAAACTAGTATGTTATGGCCATCACAAAACTTTGTTCTATATAAATCACATAAACAACACTAATTGATATCAAGGTATACCTGAATCTGAAGTTTGATGAAAATTCATGCAATAGTTCTTGAGATTGAGCTATAGTGGAAATTCTAGAAAATGCAGCATAGCAGCGCCACCCGTTGAGCGATTTGCACCAAAACATAAACAGCACTCTTTCATATCTAGGTATACCTGAATCTGAAATTTGTTGAAAATCCAAGCATTAGTTCTTGAGATAGAACTATTGCGAAAATCGCAAAAGATGCAGCATAGAAGCGCCACATCTCGAGCGATTTACACAAAAATGTGCAAAACGTCAACTCATGTCCAGGATTAACTAAAGCTGAAGTTTGATGAAAATCCGTTCAATAGTTCTGGAGATTGAGCTATTGCGGAAATCGTGAAAAATGCTGCATAGCAGCGCCACCTGTTGAGCGATTTACACCAAAAACTAATCCACCAGTTTATATCAGGGAATAACTGAATATAAATTTTTATTAAATTTCGTGCATTAGTTCTTGAGATAGAGCGCTCACAAAATTTGTGTCACATACAGACAGACAGACAGCACATCCAAACAGCCAGATAGACAGACAGACTCACATACAGACATTTTGTAAAAACATGTTTTTCGAAGTCTCTGGCCCCTAAAACGTGTAAATCCATCGAAAAGTGGAAGTCGAAAATTTTCACGAATCCAATGCTTTCTTCTTGTAACAATAGAAGAAAGTAAAAATGGAAAAAATCTTGATGTGTAATACCGTTTGTCCAGTACTTAAAAACTCTGTTTTGCAGATCTATATAGTATGAAATCGTATAAGTTATATATTTTGAAAACTTTTGATTTATCATTAAGTACAAAATTGAAAATTCAATTCTTTAAATAACTTTAACTTTTTAACAGTATTCTAACATACAATCTATTAAGGGGTAGTATTAATGTGTCAAATTCTTCTAAAGTAAATTAGGACAATTTCGTGAAAAGGAATATCTGAAAATGATTACTGCATATTTCGAAAAATATAGCTTTGACATCACGGATCAAAATCATCAAAGGAAAATATCTTGGTATGTGACCTAAAAATAATTCTTAACAATAAACGTAGAATAATTCTAAGTATTCAGTGTGTATAAAGTTAATAAGTTAATTCCTTTTCGTGCTTAATCTGTCCGAATCTTTCAACTACAGTAATAGGGTCAATTACTTCACAGCTTATTAAAATAGAAATAAATTTAGGTGTTAGGAGAATCTTTAAGTATTTCTGAAGATTTTAATAACGTATGTCATTTATAAAGATAATAGTCTCCATAATACATTTTCCCACAGAATTTAATGCTCAGTGATTAAAGTCTTGCATTTGATGCCATTTTATTGTTAATGTATTTAAAATATGCACAATTATGCTTACTAAGAAATAAAAATTACTTTAGTACTATTATTCATTTTAATAAGTTGACCATTTTAATTAAAAAATATTTATAATTACGTGTTCATTTGATAAATTCAATTGTTTAAAAAAAGTAACTATGAGATTTTTCTAACTAGTATAATTGCAATAAGAACACAGAACTAAATAGTCACATACACTATAATTCAACTCGTAATTGATGATTAGAAGACTATGGTCGCGATAAAATAATTTTTAAACTTTAAGAGCTAACAATATCATGACTAACATCAAACGCTTTTTTATATAAAATTTAAATTAAAATGCTTACTACACATGTGTATTTCTAAACAATGAATTCATTGAAGTAATTCTGTATTCCTCAGTAGAATTTAGTATATGAAATAGCAATTCTTCATTCAAAAACATACATTCTATCATTCTAACGGATTTTCCCATATTGAGCAACCATAAATTTAAATATATGATGTAGAGGAAAAATGATGCATATTCATTAAATGAACTGAAATTATAGGCAGTTTAATTTTTCACTTACTTTACTATCAATTTTTTTTTTCTAGTCAATTATTATAATTCAACCTAAGAGAAAGTCTTTATATGCTAAGCTTGTGCCGATGAATGGGAAAAGTACAAGAAGTTTCAAAAAGCGGCACCAAGTGGTCAATTGTACAGAAAATCGCACTTGACGTCCAGCTATAGCTATTGTAAAATATTTATACGTAGCTGTAAAATATTATTACTTTCTTCTATCTTTACAAGAAGAAATTATTGGACTCATGAAAATTTTTGAATTCCGATTTTCGACGGATTTACACGTTTCATGGGTCAGAGATTCCAAGAAACATGTTTTTACAAAATGTCTGTCTGTGAGTCTGTGAGTCTGTGACTCTGTCTGTCTGTCTGTATGTATATGACACAAATTTTGTGGGTGCTCTAGCTCAAGAACTAATGCACGGAATTTAATAAAAATTTATATTCAGGTAGTCCCTGATATAAATTGGTGCTGATTACTATTGATGTAAATCGCTCAACAGGTGGCACTGCTACGCTGCATTTTTTCCGATTTCCACAATAGCTGTATCTCAAGAACTAAAGCACGCATTTTCATAAAACTTCACATTCCGTTAGTCCTTGACATGAATGGATGCTGTTTACGTTTTGGTGTAAATCGCTCAACATGTGGCGCTAGTATGCTGCATTTAGCAGGATTTACACAATTTCTGCAATAGCTCTATCTCAAGAACTAATGGACACATTTTCATAAAACTTAATATTCATTTACTCTTTGATATGAAATAATGCTGACTACTTGTTGGTGTAAATCACCCAATAGGTGGCGCTGCTGTGCTGCATTTTGCACTATTTCCGCAGTAGCTGTTTCTCACGAACAAATGTACGGATTTTCGTAAAACTTCAGACTCCGTTAGTCCTTGACATGAATGGATGCTGTTTACGTTTTGATGTAAATCGCCCAACAGGAGGAGCTGCTATGCTGCATTTTGTAGGATTTACACGATTTCTGCAATAGCTCTATCTCAAGAATTAATGCATTAGTTCTTGAGATAGAGCTATTGCAGTGGACACATTTTCATAAAACTTCAGATTCAGTTACTCTTTGATATGAAATGCTGCTGACTATGTGTTGGTGTAAATCGCCCAATAGGCGGCGCTGCTGTGCCGGATTTTGCAATATTTCCTCAATAGCTCTGTCTCAAGAACTAATGCACGAATTTTCATCAATCTTCAGATTTAAGTATAACTTTATTAATATTGCTGCTGATTATGTGTTGGTGTAAATCGCTCAACAGGTGGCACTGCTATGCTGCATTTGTCATGATTTGTGCAATAGCTCTATGTCAAGAACTAAAGCACGAATTCTCCTCAAACTTACTATTCAGTTAGACGTTGACATAAGTTAATGATACTTAGTTTCTGGTTTAAGTAACCCAATAGGTGGCGCTGCTATACTGCATTTTGCTGGATTTACACGATTTCAGCTACAGTCATACCTCGAGAACTAATGCACGGAATTTCATCTTTTTAGAATTCTCATGATGAGCACATATTGCCATTTAATTTGGCACTGTGATAGCGAAATTTGAAGTATTGGCATGCCTGAGATAGAAGATAGTTTTGTGATGACCACAACGTACTAGTTTTTTTCTTAGCCCAATATTAGTATCTTCAAAATCAATTCATCCGCTTCGGATATTTTCAATTTTCAATTTATCTTTTTATTTTCCTTGTAGATTTAGTATTAATATAAAAGATTTCAGTAATTTGAAATCCGTTAAAGGAATGCTGGACAAAACTAGTTGTTTTTATAATCGAATAATTTAAATTCCAATTATTTTGATAATCGAATGATTTTAAATAGTGATTTAAAAAGTATTGCAACATATAGGGGACATCTATTCTTAAGATTGATTCCCATTCAACGTTGTCAGATCTAGGAGTAATTCGTAATTTCCCACTGAACATAATTTTGAGGGAGGAAATTTTTTTTTATTTATCGTAATATTTAGAGATCTGAGGTGCTTGAAACACATTTTTCAGAATGCCTTCTAAGAATTTCAACACAAATTGCTATGACCACCGCCTTTCAAAGGTTTAAGGTTGTGCTGGGCAAAACTAGTTATTTTTCTAATCGAATGACTTAAATTCGAGTTATTTTGACAATCGAATGATTTTAAATAGTAATATAAGAAGTGCAGTCGTGGGAAAAAAAAAGTAAACGCCCTTTACTAAGTCTGCAAAAAATTATCGTAGAAGAGCATTACTGGTACCACACGATTGGTAATAAAGTCTACTTTCAAATGATGTAGATTATTAGGGGTCCATCTACATATTAAAACGAAACATAACTGTGTTTTTTTCAATAGCAGTACACAATTCTGAAAGCACAAATGAACTCTACGCCCTTCAATTAGCCTAAAAACAAATTCTTAATGCAATTCGTACGATAAGTTTCCAAGTACTTAATTATTTTAAAACGAGCGTATTTTAGGGGCTGTATCCAATTGAAGTTTGGTACTCGATTGTTGACCGAGAGATCCCCCTTCTTGATCAAGGCATGTTAAGCGTCACTCAAGCAGTCTTTGAAGACTGATAGATTCCAAAATAGCATAAAAAATTTCAAAATATCTAGTCAGTTCTATCATAGACGGCCCCTTAATCTATCATTTTGCAGTTTTTTAAGCATAATTTGAAAATTACTTGGAAGAACACGTGAAATTTTGGATTTCCATAAATCAGGACTTAATAAATCTAAATCCATCAAAAAAATTGTAGGTTGCAATTCATAATTTTTTCGAATATTAATTTCATAATTCATAACATAAAATTATAAAAATTGCAAATGCAACGTATATATGTTTGGGTATTTCAGTACTAGGACTTCCCTCAGAGGGATTAGTCTGAGCGATATTACTGAGAACATAGATCTAATAATAACATGTGGAAGCAAAGAAAATGAGATGTTATCTTTAATTGTCCATATACTGCGATAAACTGAAATGATGAAAATAAACGAATCGTAGAATTACAAAATCTTATATATAAATTCGTATACACTGTTTAAAAAAATGGGAAATCAAACCATTCAAGACAGCCATGCATGGATATAAAATTGAAAATACGCAATATATTAAAAGTAAAATCGAAAATGAAACACTAAATTACTTATATCGGAATTTTAACTGTATTAAATGATGTCAAGAGCATAATCAGACGCTCCGCACCAATTTGAGTAACTTTAAATGACAAATATATGATGTTTAAAAAGAATGGACTATACTTTATATGGTGTGTGCTCCCCCGGAATAGTTAATATTGTACAATATCTGTTTTCCACAGATGCAATGAGGTTGTCGATAACATTTAAGGAATTCTCTCCTCAAAATCTAATATAGTATCAAAGTACCGAATACATCAACAGTTGCATGCAATGCTTCGTTAGAGTGTGTTTTAGATATGCTCGATCGGATTTAAATGATGAGTGTATGCTGGCCACTCCATACGCTGTATTGTTTTGTTTTCAAACATATTCTGCACAAGTTGAGCTGTATTTAGCATGTATTAAATAAAAGAAATCGGCAATGATTACAACATAAAGTATGACACAAGATCTGAATATATCGTCTGCATAACTTTTGAGCTGTCAAAGTGTCATTTGAAGTAATTTACAAATCCATACATATTTATTCAGGAAATCATGCAAGCTAACATACGCCAATATGATACCGATTATAAAATTTTACCAGAATAAGTTAATATATAAAAAAGCTACTAATGATAATTGAGAATATGACCTTATGATAAAATGTCTAGAAAAATGAATCGGATAAAAAATTCATAACACTTTTAAAACGGCACTTCCCTCTGTTAGTGGCCTTGGCGAGAGAGAGAAAAGCCTAGAGAAGGAACACTTTAACAAGTACTTTCGGGCAACCTACTCACTGTTTCATACAGGTCTTTATTTAATATTTACACAATTTATTTAATGCTAGGTGGGTATCTATCTGTTTTGTTGCATTTAAATTGCATGTTTTGCGGAGGAAATGCAGCATTATGAAACATTTAAAGTTGCTGTACCTAATAATTCCAAATTAATGGTAATTGAGATCGCTTTCCGTTAATTTCATCTTTTTAAATTTCAAATTTTTTAGAAACCATTCATAGAGACAATTGTATATTTTAAAACTAACCCGAAGCAAAATTTCAAGATTTTGGGCTCAGCAGTAACACAGAAATAGAAAATTTTTGAAAGTTTTTTGTTTTTGCACTGTTTTATATAGCGACATTTTTAGAAATTGTCCTATTGCGAGAATTTACGTCATGATAAATACAGCCATGTCAATTTTCATGTTTATATTCCTAACAATTCCATGTACTTCGTTACTTAGATCATCTTTAGATCTTTTTCCGCTTTGTTTAGTCTTTCTATTTTTTAGAATTCGTTCTACACCGAGCATTTACATCTTATTAATTACTACCATGCCAAAGTTCTAGTTTCTAACCCCAACAGTATCCCAAAAATTTCAGTATTCCAAATAAATCATAGTTTAGAAACTTTCTAGAAATTTTTACGTTTATCCGTCAAATTGAACCTTTTAGAGAGCGTTCATTACGAGTATTTACATCTTAAAAGTAACTACCGCACCAAATTTAAAGTTTCTAACCCAATCAATATCACAGAAATCGCAATTTTAGAACTTTTTTGCTCCTGCAGCGACGTAGGTTCTTGCACTGATATAAAATAGTCTTTTTTTCGGAGCAGAGATGGCCACCAACATTTTTTTTAAGTTGGCTATGTAGTTTCAGAGATAACACCTCACAAACGTACAAGCATTAATAATATTATATACTTTATAATATTATAACGCTTTATAATATTACCATTAGATGTACAGATACAAAAGCCATTTATCTGTTACAAACTGAAATGACGGCGTTGCCCAGAATTTGAAGGATGTTTGTTCTGAAAAATCAATTTCAAAATTTAACACACAACACAAAACAAACATTAAAAAAAGCAGTCGAAATGTTGTATGAATGAATCATATGAAAACGCTACATAAAAATGTATAAATGTATATAACAGACGCAAAAGAATGCAGCTATGAATGAACTTATTTCAATTTATAATTGGAGCAATAATGTTAAAATAGTCCAATATTTCCCTAATCGGGTTTTTATCATGCTTCAATACATTTTTCACACTCATATGACGTTATACTATATCCACCACGTCCTTTATATTTCCAATATGACGTAATATTTTCCTCTTTCACGTGGAAACCTTGAAATAGAAAAATTATGAAGTTATATTCATTTTCATTTAAATTCGTCAAACCATTTATTTCATTTTCACATTTCACGTGAATATTTTGCAATAAAAAAGTTATGACGTAATATTCACCTTTTTTAAAAATTCGTCAAACTATTTATTTCATTTTCATATTTCACGTGGAAATCTTGCAGTAGAAAATTAATTGTTGTAGTAATAATTTTATTGTGTTTTTTAATTGTTGGCAACTGCTATAACGAAAAATGTTTAAATTTGATAAGAAATTGCTGTTAAATTGGTGGTTTTTTATTAATTAAAAATTAACTATAAATTATTTCGATTCCGGATTACTTTAGTTGCCTCGGCCATGTTTTAATACACATGTACGTATCTTTTCACAATTTTGGCTTCCAAATTGTGGATTTTTATAGAATTACAAACAGACAGATAGACAAGTTTTCATTTTTATATATCTCTCTATTCTAAAAAAAGTAACTAACGCTGTCACTGCCGCCGCCGCCGGTTTTGAATTTTTTGTGACCGGAGGTCTTTCTTCGTTAATATTAAGAAAACTATTGCATACAAAAAATATGAAAATCAGTGGTATTATAGCGAAATGTTTGATCAACACGCTAATGCATACAGTTTTCAAATCGAAGAATTATTTAAAGAGATATTTAATGCTAAAGTTGGACAAAATCGTTCCACTAAAAAAGTTTTATAGGAGCAAACACTATACATGAGAATTTAATCATTTTTAGATCATTTTATTCAATAGAAAATCCCGGTGTGCAGATTTCATTAATTTTTTTTTTAATTTGATTCATTTTTTGAGGTTTTATTTCTATTTTAAATTCAAATATTCAGCATCTTGACTGATATTTTTTACATATTTTAGAAAATGGTATTAATTTAAACTGTTGCCAACTGTATAAACAGCGCAAACAATAATGTTTGCTTCAAATAAAAAAAATTATTTACACGTTACTATTATAAACAGAAAAAAACCTTCAAATTAGAATTAAATAATTAGGTATAAAAAGCAGGCACTTATTGGAAATTACGCCATTAAAACTATATTTACATGTGAATTTTGAAAGAGAAAGGATATTGTAAAATAAATTCATTAACATGCGTTGGAAGAAATTGCGTCACATTACACTTATTATGCAAAATGAACAAAAAATAGTATTGCAAAACAGTTTAAATTTAAAAATTGCGCGAGACAAAATATTAGAGGTTAAATATTAGATTTGTTCAAAATTTTATTATTTGTCGTTTGATGTGAGGTGTTCAGCTATAAGTATGCAAATTTTCATGTCACCAACATAATTAGGGGCTGAGTTAGAAGAATTGCTTAAAATACACATGTTAGATCCCAGAGGGTTAAATATTAGACTTTTTCAAAATTTTATTATTTGCCGTTTGATGCGGAGGAGTTCAGCTATAAGTATGCAAAATTTCATGTCTCCAACTTAATTAGGGGCTGAGTTAGAAAAATTGCTTAAAATACACAAGTTAGAGCCCAGAGGGTTAAATATGACTTTTTTTAAATTTTAAGATTTATCGTGTTATCGCAAGTGTTCAGCTATAAGTATGCAAACTTTCATGTCTCCAACTTAATTAGTGGCTGAGTTAGAAAAATTGCTTAAAATACACAATTTAGAGCGCAGAGGGTTAAATATTAAACCTTTTTCAAAATTTTATTATTTGTCGTTTGATGTGAGATGTTTAGCTATAAGTATGCAAAATTTCATGCCTCCAACCTAATTAAATTAGGGGCTGAGTTAGAAAAATTGCTTAAAATACACAAGTTAGAGCCCAGAGGGTTAAATATTAGACTTTTTCAAAATTTTATTATTTGCCGTTTGATGTGTGGTGTTCAGCTATAAGTATGCAAATTTTCAAGTCTCCGACATATATAGTTTCTGAGAACGGGCTCTGTGACAGACGGACAGACAGACAGACAAAGGAGTGAGACAGGTAGGGTTTCGTTAGATGAACAAAACTCTAAAAACATGCTGCGGATGACTGTAACAACATCCTAAAATTACATTACCATCAGCGATCTACCAATCCCGAATTTAGTTTATATTCATTTCATATATTCTTATTCTTTTGTGTGGCCCTGTAAAATAACTATCAATATTATATACAGTAAAACCTCTGAATAGCGGACACCCCGAGAATGCAGAATTTGTCCTCTATTTAGAGGTGACCGTTACTGAGAGTAAAACATGTACAGTTATTTAAGAGTTGGTAATCGAAAAAATGTCCGCTAAATAGAGGTATCCGCTAATCGGGTGGGTCCGCTATGGAGGTTTTATCAGTAAAACCTCTGAATAGCGAACACCTCGGGAGGGCAGAATTTGTCCTCTATTTGGAGGTGGTAAAAAATGTACAGTTATTTAAGCGTTGGTAATCGAAAAAATGCCCCCTAAATAGAGGTGTCCACTAATCGGGTGTGTCCGTTATGGAGGTTTTACTGCATAATAATATCATCCTTTACAAGAAAATTGCATGCTGTATGATAGACAGACAGACATCCAGAGAAAGATAACCTCCCGGAGCAATAAACACTCATGTCTTTTGTTTTAATCATCCACAATTGTATGTCGTACAACAGGCCAGATTTTATACAACAGGCTAAAAAAGGTCACCGTGGTACGAAGTACTGTATTATTATTTGTTTGCCCACCAAAACTGGTTGCCACGGGTTGTTGCAAGGTTTGTAATCACATGGTTGAAACTGATCTATTCAATATTAATACGTTCGTATTTTTTTTTTTACTCCATGTGTTCAAACCAGTTGTCTACGAAAACATCAACCGGTGAAAGTGACGCACACCAAATTTCTGTGACGTATGCAGATAAATTGCGCTTTTTTATCAGGTTTTTTCTATATAATTTTTAAACGGTTTGGAACTTATTTTTCATAGTAGGTGCATTCTGTAGGCGACCCTCATAGGTACCTTCTGGTGCAATCAGAAACGAAATCCGACAAATATTTTTTGAGTTATGCTTGACGAAAGGTTTTTATTAGGCTTTTTTTTTAGTAGGACATGGCGTTAATATCCATCGTAGTAGTAATGTGTCCGGACAGTAATATTTCGCTGAGTATTAGCCTTCGCTTCGCTCAGACAATTATTATTACACAAAAAATAGCACATTAGGAGTATAATTTCAGAGGATATTTATGAAAATATGAAAATGTAATTTAACATTACAAGCACTAAATTTTGAATGCTTATAATTCAAAAACTTCTCATTCAAATGACTTGAAATTTGGTGTCTAGGCATAGTTTGAACCGAACATTTGAAATATCTTGTTAAAATTGTGTATTGCCATAGAAAACTAGTCGGATGTACCAATCCCAAAACTTTCTTCTATCTCATACATGTTAATACTTCAAAATTCGCTATCACACTGCCAAAATTAAATGGCAATCTATGCATCTCATGAGGATTCTAACGATATGAAATTCCGTGCATTAGTTCTTGAGATATGACTATAGCTGAAATCGTCTAAATTCAGCAAAATGCTGCCTAGCAGCGCCACCTATTGGGTGATTTATACCAAATCCTAATCAGCAACAATTTATGTCAACGTCTGACTGAATCTGAAGTTTGGAGAAAATCCGTACATTAGTTTTTGAGATAGAGCAATAGCGAAAATCGTGAAAATTTCTGCATAGCAGCGCCACCTATTGGGTGATTAACACCAAAACCTAATTAACAACAACTTGTGTCAACATACAACTAAATCTGAAGTTAGATGAAAATTGGTCCATTAGTTCTATTGATAGAGCTATTGAGGCAATCGTGGAAAAGGCAGCAGAAAAGCGCCACCTGTTGGGCGATTTACACCAACACCTAATCAGTAGCAAGTCATATGAAGGACTAACTGAATCTGAAGTTTGATGAAAATCCGTGCGTTAGTTCTTAAGATAGAGCTATTGGGGAAATCGTGTAAATCCTGCAAAATTCATCATAACAGTGCCACCTGTTGGGCGATTTACACCAAAACGTAATCATCATCAATTCATATCAAGGACTAACTAAATCTGAAGTTTGATCAAAATCTGTGCGTTAGTTCTTGAGATAGAGCTATTGCGAAAATCGTGAAAAATGCAGCATTGCAGCGCCACCTGTTGAGCGATTTACACCAAAAACTAATCAGCATCAATTTGTATTAGGAACTAACTGAATATCAAATTTTATTAAATTCCGTGCATTAGTTCTTGAGATAGAGCGCCCACAAAATTTGTGTCACATACACACAGACAGACAGACAGACAGACTCACAGAGTCACAGACAGACATTTTGTAAAAACATGTTTTTTGGAATCTCTGACCCCTAAAACGTGTAAATCCGTCGAAAACCGGAATTCGAAAATTTTCATGAATCCAATACTTTCTTCTTGTAAAGATAGAAGAAAGTAAAAAATGAAGTTTGGTTTCGTTTTTATATATAGATGGACCTCTAAGCAAGTTGTATATGTATCATTTAAAAGTAGACATCATTTCCAATCGTTCGGTACCAGTAATTTTCTTCTACGATAATTTGTAGAGGAGTTAGTACGGGGTGTTTACCTTTTTTTCCCACGACTGTACTTCAAACTACACGTGACAACCATTCTTATGACTGATTCCCATTCAACGTTGACTGATCTAGGAGTAATTTGTAATTTCGATTTAAGAAAAATTTTGAGAAAAAAAAATCATGCATCGTAATATTTAGAGATCTGAGGAGCTTGAAACGTATTTTTGAGAACACCTTCTAAGAATTTCAACCCAAATTGCTTCTAACAAATGACTGCAAACAGCGTTAATCGTTTCTCTTTGAAATGAATTTTCTGGAAAAATTTCTTATACCATTTGGGATTTATTTTACTAAAATTATAACAAATAAATTTATGAATATTTGTATGTAGAAAGTGTAACTGTGGATTACACAATAACTGATAGAAAGAGAAAAGTGTGTTTTAGAAATAAGCTACCTTGGTTCGTGGATATTTTTCTCTAAAATAAAGTCCTTAGCCCATTAACGTCGATCCTCCTTTACACTTCTTTTAATTTTTCGACACCAGTTTTTGCCACTTTGTAATTTGGATTTATTTAATCGCCCAAAATCTGAGATTAAATAATATGAAAATTTCCAAACTAAAATACTAGTATCAAAACTGCATACATATTAAGCGTCCTATCTTATAGAAAGGTATCCGCAAGATTTAAGAGGAGGTCACATCAATCAAGGTCCTGCTCCACGTAGCGGATGGTGTTGAAATACAGGAAGATACCTAACTGGTTTTTTTTAAAGGGGGGTAGGGGGGGCGATAATTTTACTACCAGTGTTATTGAATGCTAATTTTTGCTTTGCTTAACCCTTTCAGGGGCAAAGCAATACCATTGCTAAAGTGTTGAAATTAATGATTGAAACTGGGATTTGAAAACAAATTTATTTGTAAATAAAAAAGCTATATTTCGCATATATAATAAACCGAAATTACATTTACCAAAATTCTGGTGTCACTGTGACGTTTGGGCATTAAAATTATGTGGTTTCAAAAATACTACCACCCCTCAAGGGTTTAATCGTATAACATAGCTGCCGACGTGTACGGATATTTCCCACCAATAAAATTTAATAGTAAATTTTACTTAACAATTAAATGCCTCGTGTTGCTTTTCGGCAACATACCCAATTTAGGCTCTAAAATACTATTAGGATAATATTGAAGCTATAATGCTTAATGTTGCCAATAAAATACATTCTGAAAATATTATTAAATCGATTTTCAACATGTAGATGGCAACACTTGTGCTGTTTATGAATAAAAATAGATTTATTTTTTCAATTGTTGCTACTTGTTTTTTTGTTTTGTTTGGGAGCTTGCGAAATACCCTATTTTGACTTGCAGTGAGAAAGTGAAATTTATTTCTTATTATAGTTCCTAAAATTCGTGTGTGTTTAATATTATAGAATTTTATCAAGGCAAATTATTTTTTCAATTAAACACCAGTATTACCGATTAGTAACAAACTGTTTTTTAGCCGTAAACTATACTTAAAACAAAATATGATATTTGTAAGTATTTTCCCATAATTTATTTAAAAAATGAAAGCCAAAAAACATTATTACAATGATTTTTGAAAAAACAGGCATTTAAGGGTTAAAACAATCTAACGTTTTCTAACGATAAAATAAGTCAAATATATCTATTAAATTTTAGTGGGAACAAAAACCTGTAAGAGTTAGCAGCTATGGTATAATGTTTAATGATTTAAAAAAGACAAGCTTTCTATATAATAGTGCTACAAGTAAAATGATCGTGCCCCCTCCCCTATCCGAACGCTATGCCACTGTTGGTAGGTTTACCATTGTGTTTACCTACTCCCTGTCCTCCACGTTATCATATCTTTGGGTGCAGGAAAACACAATGATAAACTTACCGACCAACCACTAAAATCGGGTATACAAGTGGTTTCCACCAAGATATGATTTGGCGGACCAGTTGCATTTTAATATGCTAATCGAGGAATTTCAGCAGCCAACTCGATGGGGTGATGATCTATGCAGTCGCCTCACAGACTATCATACTCTGACCCCTTAACTATCTGCGATACTAAAAGGTTTTGAATACCACTTAATTTTAACTGTAATATTTGGTTTCTAAAATGGCATAACTTTTTTAATTGTACACTATAACGCCAAATATTTTAGTAAGAAAAAAGTGGTGCCGGGTCCTTTTATTAAAAATTTCTTTTGTCAAAAAAATAAGAAAAAGTTAAGGGGTTAACTATCCCATCTAAGATTAATGAAGATTTGCACCAGAAAAATTTTATCAAATTTTACTTTTCTAACTTTGGTGGAAAAAAAAAAGGTTTTAAAATTGCTTTTTCATATTTTGCAATAAAATTTCTGGAAGATTCCGGTGTGAATTCGACATTACAGAAACACAATTACTTGCCCCTGAAAGGGTTAAAGGAAAATCATATTAGACATTTACAACTGTAATGCATGATTTCTCGTGAATACTAGTACAATTTTGTTTGTATTTTCATTATTGCATGTCTTTTAATCGCTTTAAATTTTGTAAACTTTCACAAAAGAGAGCCGCAGTCAACAGTATGAAGGAACATGCCATATTGTTTTATTCTTTTTTATGATAAAATCCAATTGTTAATTCCATATTATTCTCTAAATTAATATTTTTCTGTAAGTAATACATTCACAGTGTAGAGAAACTAGTATGTATTAAATATTACGATTAGTATATAAATCATATTTTATTATATATTCGCACATTTATGATATCATCATGCATTGTAGATCGTTTTTCAATATATGCTAAAACATTCAGGAATATAGCCTAATAGTATGTTTTTTAAACAAATGTATGTCAAATTCTATTAAAGTAAGCGCTAACTTTTAAATTATACATTTATTTTTTCACATTATTCACGTCAAATAAATCAGACCGACAAAATCAAAATAACGCTGAGCAGAAATGAATCAATCGATTCCCCCTAAAATACATCTCTTTGTCAAAATTGATTTTGTTGCTAATCATCATCGCATCCCCTATTTCTTTTGTCACTTACCCGAGTCATTTAACATCTAGCTTGCGTGTTATGGAGGGGAAAGAAATTTGTCTTGGCATCTACTGCAGAGATAAAGGAAAAGTGATTGATGGCGGAGCATCCATTTAAGAAATAGTGATGCATTTCTCTTTCAGTGACTACATTGTTTGTTAAAATAAAACTATGTTAGATTTAAAAATATCGAAATCTATAAGTGAAAAATGAGCTATATAAAAATATTATATAGCTCGCAGAATGTATGAAAGTTTTCGTTCTTCATTTATATGAGAATAAATGTCAATAAGAAAAATACTAGCGTGTCACCACTATTATTTCAGAGATAACTGTAAAAGTAATTTAGAAAACTTCTCTTAGTAATAGGAAATTAAATAAGGCAGTGTTATAAAGAGTAATTCAAATTCGGCTCACGATGTCACCAACCTGTTTCTAAATTTTCGTCGTATGTAACTGGGTTTTTTTTTTATATAAGCTATATTTTACTGTTGGATGCTATAATCAAGAAAAATCTGTAAACTGAAGAATCTTTTCGTTGCTCTTTTTCGTTTAAACACGAAATGTTCCATATTCCAACAAAATACAGAATCATTGACCAAACTAAATGTGTATTTTCGTCAAGCCTCAGGTGTGTTCCGGCAACTGTGCTTCCTATTCTTTTTACTTTTAAAACGGAATTTCCATATGTGTTTTTTCCCTCAAAATACGAAAAAGCGAGCCGAAGTTCAAAATGTCCTAAAATTCTCAAAACGAAAATCAGATCATCTGGCAACTTGAAGTCTGTATATTTTACGTTTTTTGTCGAAATTTCTTTTGAAAGCTAAAGAAGTAGATAAAAGAAAGAGTGTCTTTTGTGCATGCACACGTACATGCATGTACCCTTCTACAATTCATTGCAACTTTCGGCATGCTTCTCCAGGAAGTTATTAAAATTTCATATAGTTTGGTTAAATTTGTCCGAACACCTGTATGTTATAACTTGTCGCCGCACACATACAGAAGAAAGCCAAATTGTTTTTTTTTTGTTGTTGTTGTTGTTTTTTTAATAATCTTCAAACCATATCACAATATTAAAATGTTTATTTGCTTAAAAGACGTTATAAAAGCACATTAAAAGTAAATTAAAAATCTATATTTACATGTTTCAACTCTTTTACTGAGTCGTCATCAGAATGTATAACAGAAAATTACAAATGCATATGAAAAATGGAAAAAATCATCCAATATAAACAAGTAATCATATAACGCGCTTTACATTTTCGCGATTGTGCGTGTTCCCTCTATATCGCGACGCCGTAAGTTGTCCAATCATTCAACCCATAAATTTGGTATGCGAAAAGATAATGTATTTTTACAAACTCCTGAACCTCTTAAATAAATTTCAATGGACTCTCTTATAAATAATTGTAAATAAAAATTAGACCTGTAGATTATTTTGCTCTCGTTAAAAAGTATGTTAATGTTCTCTATTTGATTTAGTCGGGATAAAACAGCATGATGAATCTTCAAATCTTTTACAATTTCGCCAAAATACCAGTTTCTCATACAAAAATGCTTGTAAACATTGCACATAGAAAACTATTAAACATTGGCTCATTATGAAATATGATGAAAATATTTTAGGCATTAAAGAAAATTTCTTTAGTATCTTTTGCCATTTATAAAAAAAAAAAAAAAAAAATATTTTTGAGGTTTGAATTTATTGGGTTGAAATTGAAAGCATTACTTATAAACGCACAAAATTAAGTTACATCTATTCTAAATACATTATGCATTATTCTAAATACATTATACATTAACACGCTAAATGCCACGGTGACTGACACTGAAGCGCTGAAAAATTTACAATGTTTTAAGTAATTTTTAAGAAAGTATAATCCTGTAATAAATAAAAGGTAGGTAAATTTTAAATAAATTTTCAGTAATTACTTAAAACAATATGTATATTTTTAGTTTTATATCATATTTTAGACGTCAGTCATCGGTGAATGATGCGTTTTAAACGGAAATTTCATTGTCAGTCACCGATGACTGACGTGGCGCTTAACGTGTTAATCAATATATTGACACACGTCACCAAAAAATATAAATATTTTAGAAACTTCGTAGACTTTGAATATTCTCATATTTTAAAAATTAAATATTTAGACATGATGATTTAGGCCACTTCATTATTTAGTAAATAATCCACAATGGAATCTTAAGCAAATACAAATAATATCTCAGGAGGTTGACAGATACTGCGTATAAAAGTAATAAAGTGGAAAATGAAAGGTAAAGCTGAATTATTAAACTAGAAAACAGGAATTCTGCTTTTTCAGAATTTAGTGTTGCCCCCGATGAAAAAAAATATATGTATATATAAATAGTATAAAACATATTTCAATTTTAAGACTTAAAGCACACACTTTTATTTTATGTAAAATGAAGTCATTCGCATCCGCTTAAGAATTCCACATTTACGATCCACTCTTAAACATCTACAGTAATGCATGCATAGGATCTCACAATCGCAAAATAATACACAAATGCAGTAAAAAGATGCCGTTATTAAAGCAACTCGACAAAAAAACGGTTGTCTAATGATTCATAGGCCTTCATTTGTTTGTAAATATACTTTATAACAGCTCTATGTTCAAACAGAAATTATTCGTTTATATATTTTTTTCAAAATAGCACGTATTTTAATTACATTTTCTTTCGGTTGTTATGAGAAAAAGGCAATAAAAAGATATAATTGCTATTTTTCGTGTTTTTCAACTATTTTCCCTTTACTTTCTACAGAAATAGAGTACTTGAGTTGCCAAAATTAAACAAATGGTACTGAAAAACTACAAAAAAATTAATATTTCAAAAATAAATGGAGATAAAGTTTTCAAGCAAATTGCATTTAAAAGTACTTTTTTTCCCAATACGACGGTATAAAAATTAAAAATGTGCAATGCTTAGAAATTTAAAAAATTGCTATAGAGCATTTAATCGTACAACGAAACATCTGCTTTGTTTATAGGTGGCTTCTATAAGGTAACGTTATTTTTTGGAGACACAAAATAAGCTGGGAGAAAGAAATAGCATACCGTAAAGGAGGCTAAAAAAATGCTAAATGGAGCAAACAAGATATCCTATCCCCGTGTTCTATTAAAGAGGAAAGAAAAATATAATGCATCAAGCATAGATTATGAAACACTTTCCAACACATTCAGAATCATATAACAAAACTTCACCGTTTCGTAAGTTGAAATATGATGGGTAATTGAATCATTTGAAAAGAATAACACATTTGAAAACTTCAGCACTTCCATTCTGAATCGGAAAATCATCCGAATATTATTAGCAACCTTGTATATTATATGTAGATTTGTATCTATTAACTACATCTACATGCATGACAAAGTTTAGTTCAGTTAAGAAATACATATACCTCAGTTGAAAATTCCCCTTTAACAATTTTGTCTAATAAAGGGAATGATACGTGAATTCTTTTTGCAGCACTGTATACGAGGCATAGAATTTATATACAACGAGTAACATGCAAAAAATTAGTTAAATTTAAAAGCACATATCGAATTTGAAAATGCGCTAAAACACATGTAAGGCCTATTATTTTAACACAATCAAACTGATTGGTAAAGTTGTCATACGAATTGAATATTTCTAACTGAGCGAAAAAATTCCCAGGCTGGGAATCGAACCCAGATCCTTGGCATACAAGGCCAATGCTTTACCGGTGATAGCTAACTGGGCAGACAACCAGCCAGCATATTTCGCTCAGATAACCTTAATGTTAGTAACAGCTGGTCTGTCATGTAAGGTTATGTGAGCGAAATATGCTGGCTGGTTGTCGGCTCAGTTGGCTTTAAACGGTAAAGCATTGGCTTTGTAAGCCAAGGATCTGGGTTCGATTCCCAGCCTGGGCATTTTTTCGCTCAGTTGGAAATATTCAATTCACGTGTAAGGCCGTTCTACAATAATTTTAATATGGTAAGAAAATGGCAAACGTATATGGGGCATTTTAACAATTACAATTCTCACAATCTTTTGACTTTTATGTGCCTGAATAATAATTTTTATTTTAGTACATTTTCTTGTGTTTGTTTTACTTCATATACTGGGAAATATCGCATTTCATGATTGCATAACAATATTAACGATATAAATAAGTTTTGGACGATGTTGGGGTTCCAAATACCAGGAAAACTGCTATACCGTCCCGTGTCCCTGATACTGATTTTTAAGTTTGGAGCTGTCTGTATAAAATTCAATAAAAGTAATTCAGTGTAATTTTTTTCCGAAACTGGGACAATTGTTTTGTATAAATATGTAGCAAAAAATTAACCTGAACACATTTTTATGGTTGATATTATTTTTTGAACTCTGTCCCAGTGTTTTTTATCCTTACCGCCCTTCTTGCTAAACTTATACAGAAAATCACTTCAGATACAGCCACAGAATTTTTTTCAAGTTTTTTTCTCATGCAGAAATAAGCTAGAGAAAGAATGTCTAAAATTCTTTGACAGGAAATTTACTTCGGAATTTAAATCAGCATTTAAATATCAATTTCAAGATCGTGGCTTTATTGGTAGTATTACCATCGCCACGGTTTATTCCTGCACTTTACAAGGTAATTTTTTTTTTATTATTATTTATTTAATCCAATGTAAATAATTGTCTCTAGAAATCAATGAACATTGTTACTACCACTTACTCTTAACATGATTTGCCAAAAATAGGTGGTAATTTTCCTTACCGTCCCTTTTTTTTTTCCCATTTCGTCCCTTTTTTCCTATACCATCCCCTTTTTTTACCTTACAGTCCCTTCTTTAACCCCCCTTTAAGACAATGTCATACCAAAATTTTGTACTAAAAATAATACACTGTTATCATTTCTTATTTGAATGTCCTGTAGGTACTATGCAAATTCATTATAAGTAAAAATTTAGAAAGAAATAAAAAGTTTTAGTAGTAAAATGGTAAGGAAAATTAAACTCGCAAGTTTCACATAAACCTCTGTTAAATAAAACAATTTTCGCTGCTGACCATTTTTGCTTTATTTTTAAACATTAAGGCATTCGTCTATCAGATTAAAATGTTATTTTAGAAAGTTTAGTTTCACCAGATTTTTATTCCCGAAAGTTAAAAGCTTGTGAGAAAGACCCTTATATTAGTATGTTTATCAGTATTTTATAATTTCTGTTATTTGAGTTATACTGTAATTTCTGTTGAACATAACCTAATAATAATAAAAAAAAATGGATAACATTAATTATATAACGTTCGTTTACTTGAAGAAAATAAACTGGAGATAACTGGTATGAGTTAGAACTCGCATGACCCTCATTTTTACGTACAAGTCTTTCTTAATAAAAACCTCTGTGTTATTTAATCACATGATGTATAATTTTTGTAGTTAAATAATACAAAAACTGCTATTCTTAAATGACGATATTTAGAGATATGGATGGTACATGCTTCGTGAAATACTGTGTGTGTATATTTTCTATAAACATTACATATTCATTATAATGGCAAAAAATGTTATTAACAAGAATATTTTGACGATTTTATTCTCAATATTTCCAACGCAAGATCAATATGTCTGCAATAATGTCGTTGCATTGACAAACATTTCCACTGTAAATTAATTATTTGAGTAATAATTGTATTTCATATTTCAAAGTAAATAATTCCAATGTGACACTAATCGTTAACCCTCTGTCTACCAGAAGGGTCCAATGGACTCGACATGTACATTCAAAATATTTATTCAAACCAGAAATTTCTTCAAAACAAACTAAATGTATAAATCAGACAATAATAAGTTAAATAAACAAATTAAATAGTTTTAAGTAAAAATTCTGGTGTAGAATGTTTTTATAAAACTTGAGTAAAATTTCCGGTAGTTCTAGGGTTAACATAGCTGCCAACTCTTCCGCTTTTTCAGACCACAAAAATTTAATAGAGATTTTTGCCTTATGTAATCGGCAGATTACGGCGATTTAAAAAGGTAAAATTTACTATACAATTTTTGTGGTACAAAAAAGCGTAAGATGTTGGCAGCTATGCGTTAACCAATATTGCTTCTGTCAGCAGACGTATTTGCAGTGTTTGCAATATCGACACGGCATTAGGATACATAACCAATAAACAAATCAAAAGGTGTACTAGCAAGCAGAATAATTTGTCATGCGAGCCTAACCTATTTATGTACCGTGTGTTATCAAAACAGGCTTCTTAATTTACAATCTAACATTACGCAGGTGATCAGCAGTTTTTATGCAAGCGCAACACACATGAAATCAAAAGGGGATCATTTGCGCCTGACAAAGCAGAATTTACCACCGAAAATACTCGTAACATACACG
Source organism: Maratus speciosus (assembly GCA_963932465.1). NCBI lineage: Eukaryota > Metazoa > Arthropoda > Arachnida > Araneae > Salticidae > Maratus > Maratus speciosus. The sequence continues at coordinate 602,304,461 of OZ010791.1, read as the reverse complement.
CTTGCAAGAAATACTTGATTAGACAAGCACATTTCAATATTCCAGAAACTAAACTGACCCACTGGCCCCCCTCCCTTTATCTCGATTACGTGGAACGCTTTTCTGATCATGATCGGTTTGCTTGAACGAAGTCACTTGACCTTTCTAAGCAGCGAGACTTAAAATTTGGTCGTCTGACGTAAGCAGTGACATCATAATCTCGACTTTTCAAAGGTCAATCAAGATAAAATCTAAATGTTTCAAAGGTCACTTGGAGGTTGGACGTCTTCTGCTAAGGTAATACTATTCTTAGCGGAAGACAGCGTTCAAGATGATGGCTCAGTTTTTTAGAACGACCAAGATAGCGGGCGTACAAGATGGAAGATATCCAACATGGCAGACGTCCAAGATGGCGGATGGTGGACGTTCAAGATGGCTGACCTCCAAGAAGACGGACGCCCAGTTATATAACTATCAAGAGCAAACTGCAAATATTTTAAAAACTAGCAAAAGCCATGAAAAGATTTTACATTTTAATTTTATAAATGTAAATTCAGCGAAATAATTAAGAATTTCCTCAGAATTTTTTATTTATGATATAAGACTGGTATAAATAAAAATATTTCCGAAGCAAAATTTTCCAAAATATTTATATAACGAATTTAACGATTAATTTTATTTATTTAAAATTCTTTTGTTGCCACTTTACAAAAAAAAATATATATATATATATATAATGTAATTCTTTTAAAATGCGTAAGTATCGTCTGCGTAAATGATTTCGCATAATAATAATAATTGTGTATTTGAATTCTTAACACTGAAAAATACTTTTGTAATTGAATGTAAATAATTGAATTTTCACCAATTGTAATTCATTAAAAATATGCTATAATTTTCATAAAAAGGGGTATTTTAAAAGTTTCACAAAAGAAAACATAACTCCATGATTTACTTTTTCTTCTGAAACTATACGTGTTTCATTTTTTATTTGCAAAAATGCGTCCGTAATTGAAAAACCATGTAAAATAAATTAATTAAAATAATAATTTTTTTAAGGTTATTCTGTAAAAAGAAAAAAAAATATTGTGCAAATGTACAGATCATAATTTATTTTTATGTTTAATTTCAAGTCAAAATACTGAATAGTTTTTTTGTAAAATGTACGACAAAATGTAATTTGTATAGCCTAGTAGAGGATTCGCTTCGCTCATCCTAATTAAAATCTGAATATTAAAAAGTTTGTAAAAGAAAAACGAAAGTTGACTTTATTACCCGACTGCCAGGAAGGGTGATGTGTTTCACGCGTATCTGGGTATGTGGATTTCTTTATACCCTCGAAACATCCCAACGACTGAATGGATTTTAATGAATGAGGTCTCTATCGATTCGTTTTAACCGTCTGATGGTTATAGGGTAGGTTTTTTTTTTTAATTCAAAATAGCGGGCGTAAAATACAAAATGGCGGAGGAGACGAAAAAAAATTTGCACACCCTATTGAGTGGCATATCTTTGGATAGGTCTTTCAAAATCAGGACGATGTTTCATTGACTATTTTACAGTCAGAAGCTCCGTTTAAATATTACACAACCTGGAAGTTGTGTAGGTAGGATCTTTAGCTTTACTTCAACTCTAACCATCATAGACATCTATAGGCCTCGTCAAAGCAGTGTTTATAGATAGGAACTAACAATAAAACACAACACATACAAATTCGTAAAATAAATACATTTTAAATGAAGTAGTATTGGATCGTTCGGAAAGTCGTGTCCGTATGGGAAAATCAATTGGTACCGGAAAATTCTATCATTTAATTATCAGAATTTGATTCCGATATCTAATCTCTAATAATTATCAGGCAGATTTTTTCGGTACGAATTGATTTTCCCAAACGGATACGACTTTCCGAACGGCCCAATAGAATTATACAGAGTGGTTATAATTAAACTTCCCCTATAATAGGCTTCCTACAGCGCAAATGGGTGAACGGAACCCAATGAAATTTGGTATATAGACTATACAGGAGATGCGGTCACGGAATTTCGAAAAAAAAAAAAAGTTCCAAAATGTCCACCAGAGGGCGCCTTTTCCGGAAAAAACTTTAAATTTAACACAAGAAACGGCCAAAACGGAATACAGAAACCATATTAATAATCCAGAACAAGAATTATGAGTAATACAATGTAAAACCGGACGTTTTGGCCGTTTATTGTGCTAAATTTAATGTTTTTCCGGAAAAGACGCCCTCTGGTGGACATTTTGGAACTAATTTTTTTTTTTTTTTCGAAATTCTGTGAGCGCATCTCGTGTATAGTCTATATACAAAATTTGCATTCCGTTCACTCGTTTGAGCGGTAGGATGCTGTTTATAAGGGAATTTTAATTATAACCACCCTGTATATTCAAGACTATGAATAATCAATAAATATATTCAGAAATTAAACACGTAGATATCGCATATTACTGCAATGACTTTATTTATTAGAAAATCAATCAATGTTTACAATGTTTTAACATTCAACCATTGAATGTTTAGCAAATATAAATAATGTCACAAGAATTTGACAAATACGCCATAAAAATGCTGTAAAGGTTTAAAAAAAAAAAAAAAAAATGGTTATCCAGACGAATTTTGTTCTAAACAGAAAATTTTCTAAGTTTCTTTTTTCCTTATCTTAAAAAACGCTTCCGGATTCTGTTATTTCATTAAAAGGGATAAGGTACTCCCGTAGTGTATAATGTGGGGAGTACCACTTTTTACTCGGCTGCCAAGAAGGGTTATGTGTTTCACGCGTATCTGGGTAAGTGGATTTCTTTATACCCTCGAAACATCCCAACGGCTGGATGGATTTTAATGAATGAGGTCCCTATCGATACGTCTTAACCGTCCGATGGTTATATGCTAGGTTTTGTTTTTATAAATTAAAAATGGCGGCCTTAAAATACAAAATGGCGGTAGAGACGAAAAAAAAAATTACGTTACATATTGAGTGGCATATCATTGGATAGGTCTTTCAAAATGAAGACGATGTTTCATTGACTATTTTACAGTCAGAAGCTCCGTTTAAATATTACAACTTGGAAGTTGCGTGCGTTGGATCGTTACCTTTACTGTAACTCTAACCTTCATAATAGACATCTATAGACCTCATCAAAACAGTGTTTATATATAGGAACTGATAATTAAACACAACTTAAAAGTCATCAATGCAAGTAAATAAAAAAATAGGTAAATAAAAAAAAAATAATAATATTGGGGACAAATAATTAATTAGTTCGCTTTTTACCCAGTCGGGTTTTTTGATTTTTTTAATTTAATATATTTATTATAAAACTGTCTTTTATGATGGATATAAAGAAATGAAATCAACATGTAAAAAAAATGCTATAAAATATAAAATGCATATTTTTTTTATTAATACTAGGGGGCTCTGCCACCTACGAGATACTCTCACCAATCTACGTTCAGACTCTAAAAATCCGTTAATTTGATCTGCTTTAAAAAAGATTACGGAAGATTGATTTATAATAAAAAACCAGTGGCGATCTACCTGTAAAAGGGTTTCCATGCCCTTTTACTGAGGATTTTAAGGCCGAATCAAATGCTGTTAATTGCTGTTTTCGTGTTTGATTAAATAAGATTAGTTAAAGATTTGGAAATTGTCTAATATAAAATGAAGTAAGTCAACAGAGTCTTTGCTTTCCGATATTTTTTAACAACGCTATAAGAAAATTATTTTAGATGATTTTAAATGTAACGTTTTAAATGTGATATAATTTTCACCAAACTTTTCTGTATCTTTACAATATTCACCTGGAAATATTTTTATTGCTAGAAAGATAATATTATTATTTGTGCTGCCTTAGAATTGGCAACAATAATTTAAAAGATCATCTCGAAATTTTAAATAAATCTCTCATGTTAATATATTTTTAAAATTTAAACTGTTTGGCAATATTTATATTCGGCCATTTTAAATATGACGCAATTTCTTTCATTTACGACTTCTAACGCATATTGTTGAATTTATTATTTAAAAGTTTCTTTCTTTTTTAATATTCACGTGTAAATATAGCTTTTATGACGTAATTTTCAATATTTTCTTGCTTTTAATACGTAATCATTTAATTCTAATTTGAAAGTTTTTGAAAGTCGAAATTTGAAATAAATTTCCCATGTAAATATATTTTTTAATTTAAACTGTTTGGCAACGTTATTATTTAAACATTTGAAATACGATGTCATTTTCCCCATTTACTTCTTTTAACACATGTTAAATAATTGATTATTTTATAGTTCTCTTTCATTTTCAATGTGCCTGTGTAAAAACAACTTTTATGACATAATGTTCAATATTTTCCTGCTTTTAACACGTAATCATTTAATTGTAATTTGAAATTTTTTTTTTCTGTTTGTAATAGTCACATGTGAAAAATTTTTAATTTAAAGGAAATACTATTCTTTGCGCTGTTTTAACAGCTGGCAAGAATTTAAAATAATAACTTTTTCTAAAATATGTAAAAAATATCTCTGGAAATGCTGAAAATTTGAATTTAAAATGGAAATAAACCATTAAAAAATAGGCAAATTAAAAAAAAAAAAGTGCAGTCTGCACACCGCAAGTTTCTATTGAATATTCTTAGAAAAAATTATTAAATTCCTATATATATAGTTTTTGCTGATATTAAACTTTTTTAACGGAACAATTTTGGTTCAACTTTATCATTAAATATCTCTTTAAAGAATTCTTAGATTTAAAAACTGTGTGCTTCAACGTATTTATCAAGTGTCAAACTATTTTTCCGTCGGTAGAAATGTAACCTCAATTATGTACCCTACGTGTGCTTATAACACTTTAATGGATCGTAAAATATTATCGACGGTACAGTTTTTTAAAGTTGGTTTTAAAACATTTGAAGCGCGTGCCTCTGATGTCATTATTCGGTAGAGTGGTATTTATATTGGCTTTTCAAGTTTATGCATTAGTAAATATCTTACAATATACGAATAATATACAGAGGTACCGTTCCCACTATTCTTGTGCAATATGTAGATTAATTTGATGCAGTTCAACAACCTTTCGAACCAGATAATTTATTTGATTAATCTTTATTTATTCCAATTCAAGTTTCTAGGCGGAATATGTTTAGTTTCATTTCTTCAACCCCTTAATTATCGCTCTTGTGATATCCATGGTCTGTGGCTTTTATTCAGATTGATTCCCACAAGTTTTATAACATAGTGCAATTGGCTTTATTATGGTATCATTTTACCTGTTATTAAATTAGGTGAATATTTCTTTTTTCAAAAAAGTGGTGCCAATAAGTAGTTTGAATTATTAAACCATAATTTAATGCGACTGTTAAGGGGTTAAAAAAAATTCTGCTGCGAAAATTCTGTGGATCAAATTAACTCACATATTACGGAAGATTAGTAGGATATTAAATGGAGTTATAAATAAAAAAGGAGGAGGCATATAGTGTAGAGTCTACCAGTTGCCAGTGAAGTAACTAAGGGTATTGCCCAAGATGGAGGATGATTTTTTACATCGGATCAACAGTTTCTGATTACCGCAGAAGCAAACTTCTACTAGTATATTTTATATTTTCTTAATTAAATCGGAAAAATGCTCTGATTAAATAAGGCATAACTTATGATAAAAATTAACTGGTGGGAATAATCAAGGATTCTGCGCACTTTATGCGGAACATGTACATAACGCTTGTCCTCAAGAAGTTAATAACCTGCTTCTGAATCACAGCTAGGCAAATGATATGTACGAGGGTGTTTTGTCATAGGAAAAATACCACTATCCTTTAAATAATAACTGACGATATCTGAAAATTCACGATCACCACAACAATAATTTGATAACGCATCATCAGCAGAACAAGATTCATGAATAATCTAAAAGTAAATTGCTGATAAACATTTTCCGGTTTGAATTTGGTATAATAATTTGTGAATTGCGATTATATTTTTCCGTTTTAAATATTTGTACTATTCAGGACTACGATCACAGACTCTCTCCGACAAATAAAAAAAAAAAAAAACCAAGAAAATTAAGTTGCGACTTGAAACAATAGCAAATAAAAATATTCATTTGTTATATTTCAATTTCCTAACCAACTGCTAGAAGCTTAGAAGCGCTATGTTTTAACAACTTTTATTTATCCACGGTATCTGCACATCTGAGTGGTCCTGAATCAACCTGGCTTTAGCGCAAGAGGACGATCAGGAGCTCAGCCGAGGAGACCGTAGCGACACCAATCAATTTCGAAGGGTTCACTGATGGGTTCAGGTATCGATGAATACCCACTCCTTTTCTAGAGACTACGTCTCTAGCCCCTTCGGAAGGGGAGCCTTTTACGAAATTTTTAATCTTTTCTCACCGTTTTTTAAAAACAGAAATTTGTGTCTTCTTGAATCGAGAAAATGCGTTGATTAAATAAGGCAAATTTTACAATAAAATTTTACTGGTGAGGAAAAACAAGAATTCTTAGCGCTTCATGTGGCACGTATACGTGTCGCTCGTCCCCAAGGGGTTAAAGCACATGTGTTCCAGATGCCGTTCTACGGGGATCATTGTCCGGGCATCCAGTACCAAGTATGGTGCTTGGGGGACTATGAGGCGCCGTTTCCCTCGCGTAGATGAGAAGTAGGTCACCGGCCCCTGAATACTAGGCCTGAGCGCTGATACAAAAATGGCGTCAATCACAGGCGGATTTTTTTTAACGTAATGACGGTCCCCTAAATTTAGACACCAGTATTTTATAAAAGATTTGGTTTACTTAACCTCAGAAAATTAAAGAGCAGGGCTCCCAAATGGTCCGCCAACTGAATACCAATATTTTTTTTTTTAAATTTTCTTTTTAGATTTTTCTTACAAACCGCCCCATCACCTTTGGAAGTTAATTTTAGCGCAAACCTACCATAAAATTTTCTGTTAAAATTTATTGGTATTCTGTTGGCGGACCATTTGGGAGCTCTGAAAGAGTAAAAATCTTTTAAAGCTTAATTTTGTCGAAATTCGAGGTACCGTACACACGCCATTTTTGTGTCTGTGCTCAGCCTTAGTATTTAGGGGGCGGTGAAAAGGTGGCTACCTTGGTGACGGATGAGCGAAGGAGGAACAGGCGGTATCACCTCGTCTGGCAGCAGCAAATCTTTTGCCTTTCATTCCTTGCCCTCGAAGAAGTTATCCGGGAGTACGCGCGATGAGGTAGAGTAACTTTCCTAATTCTTTAAATCTATATTTTCATTTATTTTTTCCTATTTCTTTTATGTTTTGTGTAGTTTTGATCGCCTGGCATAAATATCAGATGCCGTCTTTCACAGGGGTTCCTCGATTCCGACCGGCAGGCAGTAAAGTTACCATTTGTTCAGTTTTAGGCACGTGCGCCTTCAGAGTTCGCTTATTTTGATGCAAAATTCCTTGGACTATGTTTACAGATTTCGAAGTTTATATAACAGCATCAAAGATGCAAAATCGATTTTCTCTGATCTAAACTACTGAATCTATAGAGTTAATCAAAAATATTGTGAAAAAATGAAACTTTTCTATTAATAATTATTGCTTTGGATAATTCATAAAGCATGCATTTCAGCTTAAATTTATTTTGTGATGAAATAAAACAAAAAATGTTTTCTTAAACCAATTTTTAATAAAGGTTATCTACTATTATTTAAAAGTAGAATTTAAGAAACTCGAACAAACTTAGCGTTACATAACACAACGTCCTACAAGAATATTTTCCTATTATTTATAACTTTCTAGCTAACTATTTGAAACTAAGAAACATTATAAGTTCTAACGCCTTTAATTTTCCGCATTATGAGCTTTGATACAATTTCGAGTGGAATTTCGTAATAACTTGAACTTACATCTTCCATTTCAAATTAAATGTGCGGTTTTGAGTAATATTAAACAATATTGCTTTAAATCATGGTATACATATAAGTAAACCATTTTGCTCAAAATATATTTACTGAATTCAACATTTATATTGCGGCTTGGAAGATGGAAAGTTAAAGAAAACAAATCTAAGAATTTAGGATGTTTGTTAAAAATATGTTTGAAACAAATGAAAGGTTTTTTTTTTAACAATATTTATGTACAGTCATGGATAAAAAAAAGTAAACACCCCCTACTAACTCCTCAACAAATTGTCGTAAAAGAAAGTTACTGGCACCGAACGATTGGAAATAAAGTCTACTTTTAAATGATGTATATAAAATTTGCTTAGGGAGCTATCCATATATTAAAATGAACTATAACTTTGTTTTTTTCAAAAGCAGTACATAATTCTAACAGCATAAATGAACTCTACATCCTTCAATTAGCCTAAAAACAAATTTTTATGCAATTCGTACCATAAGTTTCCGAGAAATTAATTATTTTAAAACGAGTGTATTTTAAGGGCTGGATCCAAATTGAAGTTCGGTACTCGATTGTTAACCGAGAGAGCCCCCTTCTTGATCAAGACTCCTTAAGCACTACTCAAGCAGTCAATGAAGCCTGTTAGATAACAGGAAAGCAGAAGAAATTTCAAAATATCTAGTCACTTCTATCATAGACAGCCCCTTAAACCATAATTTTACCGTTTTTTAAGCATAATTTGAAAACTATTTGGAAGAAAAATGTGAAATTTTGGATTTTCATAAAGCAGGACTTAGTAAATCTAAATCCATCAAAAAAATTGTAGGTTGCAATTCAAATTTTTTTCGAATATTATTTTCATAATTCATAATTCATATCATAAAATTATAAAAATTGTAAATTCAGCATATTTATGTTTGGGCACATTAGTATTATTGCTACACAAAAAATTAGCACATTTGGAGCATAATTTCTGGAGACATAAATGAAAATATGAAAATGTAATTTAACATTAGAAGCACTATGTTTTGGATGTTTACAATTCAAAAACTTACCATTCAAATGACTTGAAATTTGGTGTCTAGGCATAGTTTGAACCGAAGATTTTAAATACCTCGTTAAAATTGGGTAATACCATTGAAAAAAAAATGAAGTTTGGGTTCGTTTTAATATGTAGATGTCCCCCAAAGCAAATTTTATATACATCATTAAAAGTAGACTTTATTTCCAATCATTCGGTACCAGTAACATCCGTCTACGATAATTTGTTGAAGAGTTAGTAGGGGGTATTTACTTTTTTTTTTCGACGACTGTACATATCGGTTTTACACAATTAAAACATCTCTACTCAGACCTTACTATGTCTTGAACTACTCACAAGGGAACTACTTTTGGTGTTGCTAGAACCTGTCATTGAGAACTGGTGCATTTTAAAGCCATGTATTAGGAAGTTTGAGAATTGATAAAAAATTTCGGTAAAAATCATATTTTTTTATTCTACAGAAGCGTAACTTTCTGAAACTGCAATTTCCGAAACCACTTATCGGACTATTAAATTAGAATGTTTTTAAAGAAAGGCATTTAAAAATACAAATTAGTCAATAGAAAGTGTAAAATATTGAAAAAATTTAAGAGTTCCTCCAAGAACTACGAAATTTATTTAGAAAAATTACAACTTTATATTCATATATTTGGCGGAAGAAAATTTGGCGTTTTTTTTTTTTTTTTTTTTTTTTTTTTTTTTTTTTTTTTTTTTTTTTTTTTAAGTAGAGCTTTCCGGAAACCTTACCCAAATGTCCTAGCTGCTTGTCGAGTGTGAGTAAGCAGTGATTAGGACTTCGCTAGAAAATCGTAAATCACGACCTAATTTGATAAAATTTTAGATCCAGTTAATACCAGATACAAATTGAAGCTTGTTACTATTTGGTGTAAATCACGCAACAGGTGGCGCTGCTTTGCTACAAAATTCATGATTTCCGCAAACGTTTTATCCCAAGAACTAATGCACAGATTTCCATCAAAGTTCAGACTCAGTTAAATCGTGATACAATTTTGCGTTTTATTATTTTTGGTAGAAATCTGCCATCAGGTAGCGCTGCTATACTGTATTTTTCTCGATTTCTGCAATAGCTCTATCTCGACACCTAACACACAAATTTTCATCAAACTCCAGGTTTAATTACTTCCTGATATAAATGGGAGCAGATTAGTTTTTGGTGTAAATCGACTAACAGGTGACGCTGCTATGGTGTATTTTTCACTCTTTCCGCAAAAGCCCTAGCTTAAGAACTAACTACTGAATTTTCATCAAACATCAGATTCAGTTCGTCCCTGATATAAATTGGCACCGAATAGTTTGTGATGTAAATCGCCTTAAAGATGGCACTACTTTGTAAAATGTTTAACGATTTCTTTGATAGCTCTAAGTCTAGAACAAATGAACGAATTTTCATCAAACTTCACATTCAGTTAGACGTTGATCCTAGCTGTTCCTGATTAAGTTCTGGTGTAAATCACCCAACTGATGGCACTGCTATTCTGCATTTTGCAGGATTTACACGATTTTAGCAATAGTCCTACATCTTATAATACGAGCAAAAATTGTGTGTGTGTGTGTATGTAAATTTTATCTTAAAAACAACTCTAACGATTTTGACAAAATTTTGTATTTTACCATTTTCGGGCACGAAAGGACCATTGAGCTAGGTCATGTGTTCGAGAAAATTAGATTAGTGGGTCATTTTGGGTCATAATTGGTCAGGGTCAAGCTAATTATATCTAAAAAAAAACCCGGCTCAATCGAATTTGACTAAATTTTATATCCTACCGATTCTAGGCACGAGAAAACTATTGGGCTAGGTCACACGTTCGAGTAATTTCGAGTATTGGGTCATTTTGAGTTACTGTGTCTCAGGATCATGCCAATTGCATCTAAACAGCAAGAATGATACAGTGAGAATAAAATATCGAATTGAACACAAGGCTAATTTTGACCGAACTTAGCTCGGTCATCCCTGCTAGTCAGGAAATAATGCACGGAATTTCATATCTTTAGAATCCTCAAGATGGGCATAGATTTTTGTTTAATTTTGGCACTGTGATAGCGAATTTTGAGGTATTAACAAGTAAGAGATAGAAGAAAGTTTTAGGATTGGCACATTCGACAATTTTGATTTTAGTTGCAAAATCTTTGTTTAATTTTACTTTCTATTTCGGAACCGGATCCAAAAGGGAATATTGTTCGCATGAAAGAAATGTGCAACTAAAATAAAAAGGAGAACTGCCTGGATAGGAACCTCAGATATCCTATTCGAAAAAATAACATTTAAAAATGTTGAAATGCAAACGAGAAATTTGCAAAGAACGCTGTCGTTTGTGGTTTAACATAGTGAGTGTATTTGCGTGTTTAATGTAGGTATTTTATTGGGACAAGAGTTGCGAAATCTTGTACAACACAGCTGATACTGATGTATATTTTTCTTATGAATTACTGAAGCAATTTTAACAACCAACTTATTGTTTTGTTAACTTTTTAGATTTTCTGAAAATTGAATTATTTTCGCAAACGTTAAAAATAAATCACAGATCCTCCACCCCCGCCGATATAGTGCAACAATTAATTTTTGTAATTATTTTATTTTATTTTATTAATTTTTATTTTATTTTATTTTATTTTATTTTGCGGGGCTCTCAGTTTATAATTTATTTAACCCCAAAATTATTTTTAAAAAATCTAATTGCTTCAGTTGTTCTCGAGATAAACATACTTGTTACCATATGTTTTTCAATAGGATTTCGTTAATGTTGCCCTGCTAAAACGTATTTTAAGTCATCATTCCCCCAAAATAAATAATTATTTAATAAAAAAAATAAAGTTATTTATAGTATTTATTTTTATATTGATCCTAGGGTTACTTATTTTTAAATACTCTGAAAATAGGGTTAGTTGGGGTGACTGGACCCACGAGGTAACTAGGCCATAGGCTATTTTATAAAAAACCGTTGATGTTTTTTAAGCTTTAGCTTTTGTGAACAATGCACCTTAATCTCTACTTCCTAAAACAACGTGTGTCAGCTCAATCATAACTCTCTCATTACTGTGGTAGGTTGTCGAAAATTTAAGTTTCATTTTTTAAAAACAACGCCAATTTGGTTGAACTTCCTCAGCTTTTTATTAAAATACTGTCAGCACATTTATTAAACGATCTTTTTTTTTAAAGATTAGGCATATAACTACATTAATATTACATGGTATCTATACATATTTACTCAAGGCTCGCACCGTTCCTAAAATTTTCGGTCTTTGCTACCACTAAATTAAAACGATAATCTTTGTTGTTTTATGTTGTATAATAGATGTTAAAGGAATCTACCAGGACGAATTCTTATTTAAAATACTGGTAGCAAAGTGCAAAAATTTTAGGAACGGTGCGAGCCCTGTTTACTTCATGTTTCAAATGTAAGCCCGGTGTCCCAGTTACCCCATAATTTTTTCAAGATTGGGGTAACTGAGACATGTATCCGGGGTAACTGGACCGTGCTGGATCCAGTTACCCGAATAGTTATAAATAATTTTTTTGAGTTTCTCTTACAACGGTAAGTAAATTTCTCCATTGTTTTTTGCTCACGATAAAGAAAACTATAGAATACTTTATTAAAATTACGTAATAATTTTTTTAAAAAGCATATTGGGTGGTGTCAAACCAAATTTCTTAACCCCTCGAACGGCGGAGATGCCGTTATGGTATCACATAATTTTAATCCCTAACTTCCACATTGGCAACGAAATTTTATAATAAACATTTTACATTTATTAATTACGCGAAAATATACTTTTGCTTGTTTACAAATAGATTCTCTTGTAAATACTATTGCCTTTGAATCATTTCAACATTTACGGATACAGGTACCTTGCCCCTGAAAGCGAGATGGCCAAACCTTGAAATTGTACGATACAGATGAAGTACGTAAGTAGTTACGTAGCCGTTTGTTCATAGATTTACCTTGTTATTTTTTCCTCAAAATACCCATAACTTTTATACTGATTACCTTTTATACTGATTACCTATACTAAAGTACATAGGTACTTCCTTAATTTTTATGTTTTTGGAATAAATAAATCTAATATTTTGACTTTTAGTGCTTTTTTTGACACATTGGCAACAAAGTTTCCCTTACAACGCTCATTTATTGATATATAATTTACATGATCTGCACGGTTTAAATTTTTTAAAAAAGGTGTTTACACTTTTTCAAACAGTACACGATATCTCATAAGAAAAAATAAATAAACGCGTGAGGAACATAGGCCCTCCTGGTCCACTTACTCCATTTTTATGGGGCAACTGGACCCATGAGAAAAGAAATATGGAATATGCATATATATATATATTTTAAATATTAAAATGTAATTTTGAGCATTTCTATCTGATAGAGGGAACATAACTGAACACATTTACAAAAGTTCAGACTTTAATTCAAGTGAACATTAGCTTTTTGAAGCTGAATTGCCAGAATCTCTAGAGTCACATTGTAAAATCATAGCCCAGTTGCCCCACGTAACCTTACATTTTTACCCGGCTGCCAAGAAGGGTTATGTGTTTCACGCGTATCTCGGTATGTGGATTTCTTTATACCCTCAAAACATCCTAACGGCTGGGTGGATTTTAATGAATGAGGTCTCTATCTATTCGTCTCAATCGTCCGATGGTTATATTCTAGGTTTTGTTTTTATAAATTCAAAATGACGGCCGTAAAATACAAAATGGAGGTAGAGACGAAAAACAATTTTACGCACCATACTGAGTGGTATATCATTGGACAGGTCTTTCAAAATGAAGACGATGTTTCATTGACTATTTTACAGTCAGAAGCTCCGTTTAAATATGGCACAAGCTGGAAGTTGTGTAGGTGGGATCTCTAGCTTTACTGAAATTCTAACCTTCATAGACATCTATAGGCCTCATCAAACAGTGTTTATAGGTAGGAACTAACAATTAAACACAATTTAAAAGTCATCAATACCAGTAATTTAAAAAAAAATAAGCAAGTAATACAAAAAATAGTTTCACACTGATGAGAAATAATTAATTACTTCGTTTTCTACGAAGTCGGGTTTTTTGATTTCTTAAATTTAACTTCTACTTGTTAAAATTACGTATGCTATTCACAGTTTAAAGTAGAGCACATATATTTTAACCCTTTATCTACTGACGGCACTTATAAGTACCTCTCACTTTAAACTCCCATTCCATAGTGAATATTACTAATAATCTAATGATTCTTTGCCAAATCAATCTTTTAACTCCACTTTATCCGGTTGCATGGCAGCAGTAGTTCTAGTTTTGTTATTTTAGCGAGGAAGGAGACTACCTTTGACACAGTTGATGTGTTTTGTTCCGACATTTTGTACAGATTGTCACTCTCATCTTTTTATTGCTGCAAACACAGTAAAGGGTATAAGATAAGTGTTGGATTTTTTTATGCGTTCTTTATGATCAATAGAACAAGTCTAAGACTTCAGGTTCTTGGGATATGATACTACATATAACAAAAGTAAAGACTTGGAAAGTAAATTGCATACATTCCAACTTATTTGCGGATCATTGATCAGAATTCTAAAAAATAAAACACGTACAGAAACTAAGTTAAAGTTTTATAAATTAATGGCTATTCCAGCACTTCTGTATGATTCGGAGACATGGACTATTAATACCAAAGAAAGATTCAGAATACAGGCTTCAGAAATGAAGTTTTTAAGATCTGCAAAGGGATGCACAAGAATGGACAGGCTTATTAATGATTCCATGTGCTCAGACTTAAAAATATGCAACATCAACAACAAAATAGTAGATTATCAGAATAAATGGAAGAATCACGTAGAGCGTATGAGTAATGACCGATTGCCAAAAAATCTACTGAATTACGGACCCAGGGGTTACCGTGACCGAGGTAGACCTACACTCCGATGGATTGATCAATGGAGCCGGAAGAGGCTGATTTAGCCTAACCCATGCTGAAGATGATGATGATCATGATTATGATCTTAGAATACAATTTGACTAGCTGTTTTAGGTGAACGGTGTATGTATTTGATTTAACAGTTGAATTACTCGGTGGTACTTATAAGTATCGTTAGTACACTGAGTGTTGGAGAAAAATGTTTACTCTTCGACTGTGAAGTTATTCATCATTGTCATCTGCTGTAAAATGTAATTACTAAAATGTAGTGTAGTAATGATTTCCTGGTATTTCTTTCCTGTTCATTGTTATTTTTTTATAGCAAATCGTAAAAGTTGTGGCACCTGCTCGTTTTTTCTATGCTAGAAATGGCATATGTAAATTCATATATTGCATATGTGGAGTTGTAAGAGAACATGTTGTGCTTGGAACATAGACGTCGCATAACTAAAAGACTGCTAACAAGATCGAAACCTAAAAAAGAGAATAGTTCTTTTAAACCTTTCAGGGGCAAAGCATTTTCAATTCTAAAGTTTTGAAATAAATGATTTGCACCGGAATTTGCCAAAATATTTATTTGTAAATAGGGAAAAAAAAGGCCTATATTCCACATACTTATTAAATCAAAGAATTTTTCTGGTGACATTTGAAATTCCTTGTGGGTTTTCTGTTACGATATTTTAGTCATAGTTTACTGACGGTACTTTAAAGTACCACTTTAATTAATTACCTCTAAGTAATTAAGTTTCTCACGGGTGAGTATTTATTTTATGCTTATAATTTAATTTTCATGGTAGCAATTGAAAAAAAAATACTTGAAAAAAATTGCACTAGATCATAATGCAGTAGATAAAGGGTTAAAATAAAGTTTTTAAGTAAACAAAATTAAGAAAAAAAATCGTTTCTAGCAGTAAATGAATAGCAACTCCGATTTAAAAAGCTTTTAAGTAAGTAGAATGGGACATGTCTAAACATAATTTCATTACGTGCTTAATCGGCGCTAAATCTTAGGATTTGGGTTACGAGATCAAGTGATGAAGAAAGACCACAAGAAGATAAAAAAAAATCACGTTAGATATTATGAATGTAAGATATTAAATATCTATAAAAATCTCTTCTAAGCGGTATCATTTCCTTTGGATAATAGATTATTTAACCGAATGTTTTGAAAATTCCGTTTATTCTGAAATAAAATATGGAGCTATTACAAACTAAATTTAATTTTAAGTATCTATATTAATATTACAAATAAATGAAGGCATATGAATCATTAGATAGCCGATTTTTTTTAATCAAGTTTCTTGAATGACGAAATCTCTTTTTTTGGATGTGTGTATAATTCAGCGATAGTGACGTCCTATGCGTACTTTTCTCTATATGTTGTTTAATACTCGATCGAAAATGAGGAATACTTCAGCGGATGCGGATGACGTCATTTTATACAAAGTAAATGGTTGTGTTTTAATTCTTAAAACTAAATATGTTTTGTACTATCTACTATATATATATATATATATATTTGTCATCGGGGGCGACACTAAATTCTGAAAAAACAGAACTTTTTTGTAGTTTCATATATAATAGTGATATTTTATTAACCTCATCTATGCATTTAAGCAAGTATGCAAATAATAAATGTATAACCATATCTGTGTATCATGGCAAGTGTATAAAAAGAAAAAGAAAGTAAAAAGTTGTAAAATTAAAAATAATTTTTAGACACTGATAATGATATCATTAGGTTGAGGGGAGGGGGGGGGGGTAAAGGAATGATAACGTTTGCTATCGTAAGAGGGAGAGGGGGTCCAAAATTTCTAAAAAAATGATAACGTTATATATGCAAAGCTCCTTATAATGTTCTAAAGCAGCATGCAGCAATGGACAGCTATATCAGTCAGTTATCAATCAGTTTACTCTTATTGGCAGTTTTAATGATTAATGAACGAATATTGCCATTTCGTGACATCTAATTTTTTTCAACCTAAATGTTTTGTTTAATTGGACACCAGTATTTTTGATCAGAAAATTTCTGACCAAATCTTATCTAATCTCAAAATTTCAGCAATTATCTAATGCAAACACAGTGCTCAGCAAAAGTTTAGACAATGATCGATTATGCTTCTGTACTTAGAAGTTTATAACGAATCGTTGTAACTCCACTGTCATATATTACTGGGGATTTATCTTTCATACACAAACAATAAATTTTAATTTACACGCTTTACAAAATATACAATGACAAAACACAAATTTAACATTGTGGCAAAAGTATAGACAATTTGTCTGTTAACAGAAAAATATCCATAAATTAAAATCGAACTGCACATGCATTGTCTGCTATTAATGAAAAAATGTGACTTCCCATCGAAGAAACTAAATCCTACATCACTTGGGGGTCTATTTCGTACCAAACACGTTCAACAGCAGATCGAAGTTCATTTACAGAGGAGTATTGTCAAAAAATTGCATAAACTGTGTGAGATATGACGCCACAAAAGTTTTCGATTGGATTCAGATCAGGGCTACACGCGGGATATTCGAGAACAGTAATATTTTGAGATTTAAACCATTTTTTTTTTATTTTTATGCAACATCAATAGATGCATTATGTTGCTCAAATACATACTTTGGAAGAGCTAAAAGTTCGTCAAATGGATGTAAATTGTTTTTCAATGTATGTATGTAGTCTTGCGCTGCTTGGCGACCATTGAGAAACTCCAGAGATACTTGAGAATTAAAACAAAGTGAGGACCAAATCATTAACTCTTTCGAGAGCGTTGTCCTTAAAAAGGACACCTAATTTTAATTTCAAAACTGACAAGCGACACCAAGAAGATTTAATTAAAAGTTTCCTTTTATAATGTACGTGAAAATAAGCAAGTTCGTATTTTCTAATAAATCCGTTTATTAATTCCGGTTTCAGTCCATTAATTAATCAGTTTTATAAACAGAAATACTCCGCGTCGGAAAGGGGTCAATTTGTTGTGAGATTTCAAGGCTGGTTGTTTTATCATTGTCATGTAAACTAATATACATCTTTCTATAATGCTACGAAAGTATCCATTGACACAGAAAGTTCTGACTCACTTTTAATGCGATTAGCAGTCATCATTTGTCTAGATGCCAGTTTATGGATCCTCCTATAATCTCGTTTTCTGGCCGCACGAGCCCTTCCAGATTTATGTTTTGCTTTGAAAGAGTTACCCTTAGACAGTACTTAATAGACAGATTTCTTTGGACGATTCAAAATAGCTGAAATGTTTGCAACACTTTTCCCTTTCGATTTCAGCTTCCATGCTTTAATTACTTCATTTGACTGAAAATTTCTAGCTCGCGGCATTTTCACTAACCGATACTATCGCGAGGTGCACTTAAATACTTCATGCATATGACGTCATAAGTTTGAAATTTGTATTTTTCCGTGAACAGTTGCCAAAAAATCACAAAAGTGTCTAAACTTTTGCAATATGCAAATTTCACCTTTTTCAGTTAAATTAAATAATATCCTACATTAAAAGCGTCATTTCTGCCCTAAAACGTTTAAAATATATTTAAAAATAAGTACAGCCATTTGTATAATCCAGGTGTTCGTATTTTTTATTTAAAGGTTAAAAATCACCAGTGCCTAAACTTTTGCTGAGGAATGTAAAGCTTGTCTGTAACAGTAAATAACAACATTTGGAAAATAAAAACTGGATGTCTAGAAAATGGCGGCATTCAACCGTTACAGGTTAAAAAGAAAATTCTAAAACACACTGAAGCTGACTTTCGACTCTACTTCAGCAAAACAACATTAACTATTCAAAAAGTATGCACAGGTGCAAAAGCACTCGTTAAAAAAATTAGATTACCTGTAAACTTGCTTTAACACCTTAAGGGTAGTATTAAATTACTGTTTAAAAATTCAGATTGTTTATTGCCACCACTTTTTTAAAAATGAAATATTCACTTCATTTAATGACAAGAAAAACGACGCAGTAACCACTCTGTAGCCCGTGAATATCACGAGAGCGAAAATTAAGGAGTTAAAATAATATTAAAATGAACAGTTATGTTTGTTTGCATTCATTTGCTATTTTCTAAGTTTCAGTTTTTCTGCACTTTACAATTGCTAGTTAAAATATATGGGGTACGACGAGAACAAACAACCTTTGAAGCGGTGCACAGTGGTCCCAAATCGCGATTCTGTGGCCAAAAATCAGAAAATCAAAATTTCGTATTTCGAAATGAAATAAATTCCACAATATTTTGAAATATCTGAAGATTTATATTCTTTAATATTTTTGTTTTATAAGCTCACATGAATTCGCATTGCTTATGTGAAGTTAGGAGTTTTGAGCGTTTTCTGCTGTTGCGTGAATTTCAGGCAAATTCGTTGCATTCACACCCTAACTAACACGTTTTCAGATAGTTTGTCGTTTTTTTCTTTGCACTTCTCTGAAACAACATTAAATTACATATTTAATTTGATTTTTCGATTGAAAAAATCTCAAAAATTAAAAAAAGAGGATTTTTTTTTATATATATACATAGTTTTAAGGAAAATTTGTACATAAAAAGTGATATATAAAAAAAAGTCCTTCCGAGTTCCTCGGACTTTTATAGTACAAAATGTAGAATGAACCTTTTAAAATTGTATCCCAAGAGATTTATTGCAACTTTTTGCGACTTTTTGAGAACCAGTAGATTGAAGTTTGACATTGTATACCAATTGTTACCGCAAAAAAATTGAAAACGAAAGCAAAATGTGGGGGGTTGAAAAAAAAATCCATAACTTCGTCAATTCACAAGATATAAAATCCACATGAATTTATTATATATCTTCTTAATATTATCTACAACTTTTATATTGACAAGTTTTTTACAGGACCAATTCTTACAGCAGAAACAAATTTAAAAATACATCGAGATTGAAGAAAAAAATATTATATTAAAGATGTACTCAAATCCAAACTGCTTATTTTCTGACTAAATTTTAAATTCGCTTTTGCTTTCAAACGCATCCAATTGGTAGGTTCCCTTATTCAGAAACTATATAGTGTACCGTAATGGTCGATTTTTGTATTAAGGCAGAATACATTTTTTAAAACTAGGACTTCCCTCAGAGGGATTAGTCTGAGCGATATTATTGAGAACATAGATTTAATAATAACATGTGGAGGCAAAGAAAATGAGATGTTATCTTTAATTGTCCATATACTGCGAAAAATTGAAATGATGAAAATAAACGAATTGTAGAATTACAAAATCTTATATATAAATTCGTATACACTGTTTAAAAAAATGGGAAATCAAACCATTCAAGACAGCCATGCATGAATATAAAATTGAAGTACGCAATATATTAAAAGTAAAATAGAAAATGAAACACTAATTTACTTATATCGCAATTTTAACTGTATAAAGTGATGTCAAGAGCATAATCAGACGCTCCGCACCAATTTGAGTAACTTTAAATGACAAATATATGATGTTTAAAAAGAATGGACCATACTGTATATGGTGTGTGCTCCCCCGGAATAGTTAATATTGTACAATATCTGTTTTCCACGGATGCAATGAGGTTGTCGATAACATTTAAGGAATTCTCTTCTCAAAATCTAATACAGTATCAAAGTACCGAATACATCAAAAGTGGCATGCAATGCTTCGTTAGAGTGTGTTTTAGATATGCTCGATAGGATTTAAATGATGAGTGTATGCTGGCCACTACATACGCTGTATTGTTTTGTTTTCAAACATATTCTGCACAAGTTGAGCTGTATTTAGCATGTATTAAATAAACGAAATCGGCAATGATTACAACATGAAATATGACACAAGATCTGAATATATCGTCTGCATAACTTTTGAGCTGTCAAAGTGTCATTTGAAGTAATTTACAAATCCATACATATTTATTCAGCAAATCATGCAAGCTAACATGCGCCAATATGAACCCGATTATGAAATTTCACCAGAATAAGTTAAAATATAAAAAATCTACTAATGAATATGACCTTATGATAAAATGTCTAGAAAAATGAATCGGATAAAAAATTCATATCACATTTAAAACGACACTTCCCTCTGTTAGTGGCCTTGACGAGAGAAAAGACTAGAGAAGGAACACTTTAACAAGTACTTTCGGGCAACCTACTCACTGTTTCATACAGGTCTTTATTCAATATTTACACAATTTATTTAATGCTAGGTGGGTATATATCAGTTTTGTTGCAATTAAATTGCATGTTTTGCGGAGGGAATGCAGCATTATGAAATATTTAATGTTGCTGTACCTAATAATTCCAAATTAATGGTAATTGAGATCGCTTTCCGTTAATTTCATCTTTTTAAATTTTAAATTTTTTAGAAACCATTCATAGAGACAATTGTATATTTTAAAACAAAATTTCAAGATTTTGGGCTCAGCAGTAACAGAGAAATAGAAAATTTTTGAAAGTTTTTTGTTTCTGCACTGTTTTTTATACCGACATTTTTAGAAATTGTTCTATTGCGAGAAGTTACGTCATGATAAATACAGCCATGTCAATTTTCATGTTTATATTCCTAACAGTTCCATGTTCTTCGTTACTTAGATCATCTTTAGATCTTTTTCCGCTTTGTTTAGTCTTTCTATTTTTTAGAATTCGTTCTACAACGAGCATTTACATCTTATTAATTACTACCATGCCAAAGTTCTAGTTTCTAACCCCAACAGTATCCCCAAAATTTCCGTATTCCAACTAAATCATAGTTTAGAACTTTTCTAGAAATTTTTACGTTTATCCGTCAAATTGAACCTTTTAGAGAGCGTTCATTACGAGTATTTACATCTTAAAAGTAACTACCGCACCAAATTTAAAGTTTCTAACCCAATCAATATCGCAGAAATCACAATTTTAGAACTTTTTTGCTCCTGCAGCGATGTAGGTTCTTGCACTGACATAAAATAGTCTTTTTTTCGGAGCAGAGATGGCCACCAACATTTTTTTAAGTTGGCTATGTAGTTTCAGAGATAACACCTCACAAACGTACAAGCATTAATAATATTATATACTTTATAATATTATAACGCTTTATAATATTAGCATTAGATGTACAGATGCAAAAGTTATTTATCTGTAACAAGCTAAAGTGCCGGCGTTGCCCAGAATTTGAAGGATGTTTGTTCTGAAAAATCAATTTCAAAATTTAACATACAGCACAAAACAAACATTAAAAAAAGCAGTCGAAATGTTGTTGAATGAATCATATGAAAACGCAATATAAAAATGTATAAATGTATGTAACAGACGCAAAAGAATACAGCTATAAATGAACTTATTTCAATTTATAATTGGAGCAATAATGTTAAAATACGCCAATATTTCCTTAATCGGGTTTTTATTATGCTTCAATACATTTTTCACACTCATATGACGTTATACTATATCCACCATGCCCTTTATATTACCAATATGACGTAATATTTTCCTCTTTCACGTGGAAACCTTGAAATAGAAAAGTTATGAAGTTATATTCACTTTCATTTAAATTCGTCAAACCATTTATTTCATTTTCATATTTCACGTGAATATCTTGCAATAGAAAAGTTATGATGTAATATTCACCTTTTTTTTTAAATTCGGCAAACTATTTATTTCATTTTCATTTTGCACGTGGAAATCTTGCAGTAGAAAATTAATTGTTGTAGTAATAATTTTATTGTGTTTTTTAATTGTTGGCAACTGCTATAACGAAAAATGTTTAAATTTGATAAGAAATTGCTGTTAAATTGGTGGTTTTTTATTAATTAAAAATTAACTATAAGTTATTTCGATTCCGGATTACTTTAGTTGTCTCGGCCATGTTTTAATACACATGTACGTATCTCTTCACAATTTTGGCTTCCAAATTGTGGTTTTTTTATAGAATTACAAACAGACAGATAGACAAGTTTTCATTTTTATATATCTCTCTATTCTATGAAAAGTAACTAACACTGTCACCGCCGCCGCCGCCGCCGCCGGTTTTGAATTTTTTGTGACCGGAGGTCTTTCTTCGTTAATATTAAGAAAACTAGTGCATACAAATATATGAAAATCGGTGGTATTATAGCGAAATGTTTGATAAACACACTAATGCATACAGTTTTCAAATCGAAGAATTATTTTAAGAGATATTTAATGCTAAAGTTGGACAAAATCGTTCCATTAAAAAAAATTTATAAGAGCAAAAGCTATACATGGGAATTTAATCATTTTTAGATCATTTTATTCAATAGAAGATCTCGGTCTGCAGATTTCATTAATTTTTTTTTTTTAATTTGACTCATTTTTTGAAGTTTTATTTCTATTTTAAATTCAAATATTCAGCATTTTGACAGATATTTTTTACATATTTTAGAAAATGGTATTAATTTAAACTGCTGCCAACTGTATAAACAGCGCAAACAATAATGTTTGCTTCAAATAAAAAAAATTATTTACACGTTACTATTATAAACAGAAAAAAACCTTCAAATTACAATTAAATAATTAGGTATAAAAAGCAGGCACTTATTGGAAATTACGCCATAAAAACTATATTTACATGTGAATTTTAAAAGAGAAAGGATATTGTAAAATAAATTCATTAACATGCGTTAGAAATCTGAAATAGAACAAATTACGTCACATTACACTTATTATGCAAAATGAACAAAAAATACTATTGCAAAACTGTTTAAATTTAAAAATTGCGCGAGACAAAATATTAGAGGTTAAATATTAGATTTTTTCAAAATTTTATTATTTGTCGTTTGATGTGAGGTGTTCAGCTATAAGTATGCAAATTTTTATGTTTCAACATAATTAGGGGCTGAGTTAGAAAAATTGCTTTAAATACACAAGTTAGAGCCCAGAGGGTTAAATAATAGACTTTTTCAAAATTTTATTATTTGTCGTTTGATGTGAGGTGTTCAGCTATAAGTATGCAAAATGTCATGTCTCCAACTTAATTAGGGGCTGAGTTTGAAAAATTGCTTAAAATACACAAGTTAGATCCCAAAGGATTAAGTAATAGACTTTTTCAAAATTTTATTATTTGTCGTTAGATGTGAGGTGTTCAGCTATAAGTATGCAAAATGTCATGTCTCCAACTTAATTAGGGGCTGAGTTAGAAAAATTGCTTAAAATACAGAAGTTAGAGACCGGAGGGTTAAATATGACTTTTTCAAAATTTTATGATTTATCGTGTTATCGCAAGTGTTCAGCTATAAGTATGCAAACTTTCATGTCTCCAACTTAATTAGGGGCTGAGTTAGAGAAATTGCTTAAAATACACAAGTTAGAGCCCAGAGGGTTAAATAATAGACCTTTTTCAAAATTTTATTATTTGTCGTTTGATGTGAGGTGTTCAGCTATAAGTATGCAAAATTTCATGTCTCCAACTTAATTAGGGGCTGAGTTAGAAAAATTGCTTAAAATACAGAAGTTAGAGACTGGAGGGTTAAATATGACTTTTTCAAAATTTTATGATTTATCATGTTATCGCAAGTTTTCAGCTATAAGTTTGCAAACTTTCAATTCTCCAACTTAGTTAGGGGATGAGTTAGAAAAATTGCTTAAAATACATAAGTTAGAGCCCAGACGGTTAAATATCAGACATTTCTCAAAATTTTATTATTTGTCGTTTGATGTGAGGATTTCAGCTATAAGTATGCGAAATTTCATGTCTCCAACTTAATTAGGAGCTGAGTTAGAAAAATTGTTTAAAATACATAAGTTAGAGCCCAGAGGGTTAAATATGACTTTTTCAAAATTTTATGATTTATCGTGTTATCGCAAGTGTTCAGCTATAAGTATGCAAACTTTCATGTCTCCAACTTAATTAGGGGCTAAGTTAGAAAAATTGCTTTAAATACACAAGTTAGAGCCTAAAGGGTTAAATATTAAGTCTTTTTCAAAATTTTATTATTTGTCGTTTGATGTGAGATGTTCAGCTATAAGTATGCAAAATTTCATGTCTCCAACTTAATTAAATTAGGGGCTGAGTTAGAAAAATTGCTTAAAATACACAAGTTAGAGCCCAGAGGGTTAAATATTAGACTTTTTCAAAATTTTATTATTTGCCGTTTGATGTGTGGTGTTCAGCTATAAGTATGCAAATTTTCAAGTCTCCGACATATATAGTTTCTGAGAACGGGCTCTGTGACAGACGGACAAACAGACAGACAAAGGAGTGAGACAGGTAGGGTTTCGTTAGATGGATGAAACTCTAAAAACATGCTGCGGATGACTGTAACAACATTAAAATTACATTACCATCAGCGATCTACCAATCCCGAATTTAGTTTATATTCGTTTCATATATTCTTATTCTTTTGTGCGGCCCTGTAAAATAATTATCAATATTATATACAGTAAAACCTCTGAATAGCGGACTCCCCGAGAATGCAGAATTTGTCCTCTATTTAGAGGTGACCGCTACTGAGAGTAAAACATGTACAGTTATTTAAGAGTTGGTAATCGAAAAAATGTCCGCTAAATAGAGGTATCCGCTAATCGGGTGTGTCCGCTATGGAGGTTTTACCAGTAAAACTTCTGAATAGCGAACACCTCGGGAGGGCAGAATTTGTCCTCTATTTGGAGGTGTTCGCTACTGAGAGTAAAAAATGTACAGTTATTTAAGGGTTGGTAATCGAAAAAATGCCCGCTAAATAGAGGTGTCCACTAATCGGGTGTGTCCGTTATGGAGGTTTTACTGCATAATAATATCATCCTTTACAAGAAAATTGCATGCTGTATGATAGACAGACAGACATCCAGAGAAAGATAACCTCCCGGAGCAATAAACACTCATGTCTTTTGTTTTAATCATCCACAATTGTATGTCGTACAACATGTCAGATTTTATACAACACGGTCACCGTGGTACGGAATACTGTATTATTATTTGTTTTCCCACCAGAACTGGTTGCCACGGGTTGTTGCAAGGTTTATGATCACGTGGTTGAAACTGATCTATTCAATACCACTGCGTGCGTATTTTTTTTATTTGCTCCATGTGTTCAAACCAGTTGTCTACGAAAACATCAACCGGTGAAAGTGACGCACACCAAATTTCTGTGACGTATGCAGATAAATTGTGCTTTTATAAGAGTTTTTCTATATAATTTTTAAACGGTTTGGAACTTATTTTTCATAGTAGGTGCATTCAGTAGGCGACCCTCATAGGTACCTTCTGGTGCAATCAGAAACGAAATCCGACAAATATTTTTTGAGTTATGCTTGACGAAAGGTTTTTATTAGGCTTTTTTTTAGTAGGACATGGCGTTAATATCCATCCTAGTAGTAAAGTGTCCGGACAGTAATATTTCGCTGAGTATTAGCCTTCGCTTCGCTCAGACAATTATATCAAAGTGGGCATTTTGAACCGAAATTTTCAGTGCGATTGTGCTGGAAACGAAAAATAGGGTCCTACTGAGAAAATAATTGTTTATAAATGAAGTGTATAAATCAAGTTAATTGAACGAAAATAAAAACATAGGTCTCTTATAAATAAATGTCTTAAAAAATCACGTCAGCAAATTCCATGTTTATCCTCTTAAAACTGAATCTGAAAATCTGAAAACTTCGAGTTCTTGAGCATGGAAAAATATTTTTTGAATACTGGCTTTAACATGATTCTGATAAAACCAGCTCTTATGTAAAAATGATATTAAAAACTCGTCAAAAGTGACCAGATAACATTGTTGAAGTTGGTTTATCTCTAATCATGATTTAGTTTTTGTTGGTGAAATTAGTACTTAACTTCGAAATCTACCTGCGCCTGTAGGCCGAACCGGCAGAGATTTTTTCTTAAATTAGCGGTAGGGTTTAAGAGTTGGGGATATTATATATATATATATATATATATATATATATATATATATATATATATATTAATTATTTGTTTTTACAATATTTCCATTGCTTTTTTCGTTTATATAAAGAATAATATTAAGACTTCACTTTAATTTAAAAAGTACATATTTAAAGTTATATATAGATACTAAATTCTACCAACATGCATGTATGGGAAATTCAATCAAATGAAAAACATCATTCAATGTTTTAAATTTTTTGATTATTTGGAAAGTATATTTTACCTACTTACAAATAAATTTTATTAATTTTCACGTATCGTCATATAAATCTATTGTAAAAAAAATTTATTAACGGCATTTTTTTTTAGTTTATTATATGAATGTTAATTTAATTATATTAATTTATATGCGCATTTAAATTTTAATGAATACTTTTATGTAAACACTTATTTATATGGATTTCATACTCATTTACATTTATTCTCATTAAACAAAGAATCAACCTCGTAATATTTTTTAAGGAATATGTACAGCCCATCCGTTGCGCTTGTACTATTCTAGAGAAATGAGTTGACCTGAAACTGGATATTGGTCTAAAAGTATAACCCCCACAGTGAGTAGTCAATGGGCTCTCCTCCTTTCACATCCCCGCTATCCCTATCTCTGATGTTCATTCATCCCCTATCCCCGCTTCGTTTGGAAGGGGTTAGCTTCCTACACATTCTCTGAAGAAAACCAAAGAACGTCTGTAATTTCTTTCAGAAAACATCAAGAAACATTGAGAAGCGGAAATTTCAGATGTACTAGAAAATTAGATAGGTGATTTTTTATTTAATATTACCAAAATAAAGAAACACAGGCAGATTCTTCATTTTTTATTGGAATTTCAATGGTATTATTCTCTGTGTAATAGAGAGAGGCAAAAGAAGGCGGGGGAGGGGCGAATTTTTGAAAGTAATCTAATTAATGAATTGAATGATTTTATTATTAATTCATAGTAAATAGATGTCGGAAACTTAAAAAATACTAATAATATTTTTAGATTTTCCTTGCTATAGGGACAAATGAAAAAAAGGGTAGATTTCACATGTATGTGCTCGGGGGGCGGGGTAAATTTAGCTGATTGATTATTTATGTATTTTATTAATTGCTTATACTCTTTATTGTTACTTTGCAATAACATTAAAAAGAGAAAAAATATTTTTTTTTCAGGGAATAAAAAAAATATGGCTTAATTTATATTTTCAGGGAGGGAGGGAGAGAGGAGGGTGGGTTAAAATTTCAGGGGAGACTGAATTAGATGCTATGCCTTAAAAAAGTGAAAATATTCACCATAATCAAAAGTGGAAAATTCTCATTCCTGTAAAAGAAATCCTGTAAAAACAGAAAAATAAAATAAAATTTAATAAAATCTGCCCCCCCCCCCTCTATTGCGCCCCCAAATTTCCTCCCCCGTAATCCCAATTACATTTAGTTTAAATTCACAATTTAATATCATTCAGAATGTTATACAATTAAAAATGAGTCATATATAACCACTAGGAAAGCCAGAAATGATTTTTGGCCACTTGATCGCGATTTGGGACCACTGTGCGGTGCGTGAGATATAAAAGTTTCCGGACCACCGCGATAATGTATTTCTCATCAATCATGTGAGGTTTCAGACCTAAAATTTAAAGTTGGATATATATTTATAACAAAAATATTTTTCCCGTAAAGCTTACAATAAAATTTTAACAATAAAAAATACAAAGCAAAGTATAAGTTGAGTAATTTACGGCAATTTGCATGAAATCCGTTTATAAGTACTCAGGAATTTTAATAATTTTTCTTAGTTTTCTCAAAATAGATAAAGGTTTCTGGAGAAATAGTTTAGTGATTTAAAAATTAAATACTGATTTAAGGAGTTTTTGAGATTAAATTTGTTTACAGGTAACGTGGTTAGAATCCGCTTGCGTGTTGATTCAAACATGCATGAAAAGTTAAATACTCTTGTCTTGCGTTAAATTTAAACATTGAAACGCTAGGGAAATGATAAATTGGCCTCTTATGCACGCGATATCTCAACTTAAAGAATATTTTTCAGAAGGTTAAGGCATTTATTTCTAACATAGGTGTGGAATTGTTTTGCATAAATTTCTCAATTGTATGAAATAAACTGAATTAGAATTGAAAATTTTGCAGTACATTTTTAATTATTTCAAATTTGGAATACTCCATTTTATATAGAGTAATTTTGATTTTTCTTTACATTTTAAACCTATTAGACTATTAATTATATAAAGTGCATTATTGTCATTGAGCGTGAATTTTCTTGTGCTTTAAAAAACTTTTTAATTAATGTCCATTTTAGAAATTTTAAATGCAGTATATTTCGTTCTATTAAAAAAAAATGAAAAAAACGTTTAAAAAGCACAAATATAATTACGTGAAAGGTGCATACAGCTGTTTTGTGACTTCTATGGCTCCAACATCAGTGCAAAATTAACAAAAAAAAATAAAATAAAATAAAGACTAACATATAGCGAGCCACAGGCGCGCACCTCACAACTTGCCGCCAGTGGAGTGGTCGTTCTATTCACAAATTCAAAAGAATGTGTTATACGTCCGGCATCTTGGTATAGAGTACACTGAGCCAGGTGACACATGATTTAGAGTGCAGCTCACCGAAGAAATCTGTACTTTCAACACTTTTTGTTATCATCTGTAATTACATTTCACACAGCCCACATAAACTCTGTTGAAACGGTTGTTGAAATGTGTTTCTTAAACGGGAAACTTTGAAGGGAAATTCTGATTAATGTTTGTATGAGATTACCTGCATTTTTGAACAAACAAGAACTGCTACCCTATGCTCCTATGTGATTTTTGTTTATTTCTTTAAGCCTTATTTGATTCATAACATATAGGTTACATAAGGTATTTCAGAACCCACATTATAGGTGAAATACCAGCCTGTACATCATGGTCAAAAATCCTTTTCTGCTACACGTAAACATATCAGAACCTAGACTAGATTGACGGAGGAAATGATTGGGTATGCTGTCATTGTCTTATTGTCTGAAGAACTCTCCGATTTAGAGACTACTGCATTTTTAGGTAGCTTTCATTACAAAAAGTAAAAAGCTACCTATTTTAGCCGTGCGGAGGAAAGAACTTATGGATAATTTTGGTATATTTTCACCGATCACGACCCCTAGACCCCAAAACCACCCCCCGTTCAAATGTGACTATATATATATCAGTGGCGTGGCGTGAATATTTTCGGTGGTCATCGCAATTATTTAAGTTTGTGGTGAAAAATTTTTAACTCTAAAATTCAATGGTTGAATGTTCAAAAAAGAAACTTTAAACCTTACCTTCACTTATACATGAACTCCAAATGTTCTGCTAAAACTGGATCGTAGAGTTTTAAAAGCTTATTAAGAGTTTTAAAATATTGCTTGGTCATCGCCGCATCCAGCGGTGACCGGACGCCACGCCACTGAGATATATATATATATATATAATGTGTGTGTGTGTGTGGATGTGGCTTGAGCTTTCCAAAACATCCTGACCGCAGTAAGAGGGTGCAGCTGATTCTCATGAGAACTAACAAAGCTTGCTAATTTCAAAAGACAATAAACTTGATGACTTGGTGATATTGCATCTTCAGCCTGAGAACCGAAGGTTCAAATTAACTTCAGAGTTCTTTTCGAGCTGACCTGGGAAGACGTCCAGTCAGACTCGGATGGCACGTCGAAGCATTGAAGGCCGGTAAATATCAGCAAAAGCCCCTTTTATCCCCTTAAAACCTGTATATAATTTGTATGTGTCCCGTAAATATAATTCATGACTTACTCCGGACATTAAAATCGTGTTATTTCTACACCATCGAGTCATCAATGAGAAGTATTTATTACCAAAGGTCAATTGCACATATATATATATATATATGATTTTTGTCATGCGATAACGCTCGTATTTATAAACCGATTCGGATGAAATTAGTTGCATGCATAGTATGTACCAATGTCGAGTCGCCCAATGTCCAATCGTCAATGTACGTACCAATCGAGTTCGTTGGCCCGCTTCATTCGACATTTTGTTTCAAAATGGCGGCCATTTAAAATTAAAATAATAATAATAATAATAAATTTAAAAAACGGTGCAAATAAATTAAAAAGAGGAAAATATTTTTTTTTCTTAAGAATTTGGCTTTAATACAAGGATTCCGAAGCATGTTTTGTTCTGTCTTTATCTTAAAAAATAGCTGAGATATAGCAATTTGAATTTTTAGGGTTGCTGCAATTTTCAAACAATCTGATATTTGCCGTGCGGTAACTCTCGTATTTATAAACCGAATTGGTAAGATTAAATATATTCATAGTACATATGAGTGTCTCGACCGAGTTCGTTGGCCAGCTACATCCGCCATCTTGTTTCAAAATGGCGGCCGGTCATTAAAATAATTTTATTACCGCGCAATGCTTACATATTATTAATATCCGTTAGCTTCAAAATTCTCACCAAGCTTTGTGACAGTTGGCGAAATGTCGCCAAACTTTGCGACCAGAAATAAGTAACCATTAATGAAGCCAGCTTGGCTATAGCTTACGAATTTGGTGAAATTCTCATTGAAATTCGGTATTGACGAATATTCTCTTATTGGGTTTTTGCGTTTTAGCTTCTTAAAATTTGAGTCAAATTAGCTTTGAGTAAAATTTGCAAAATTTTAAAACCAGAAAATATGGAAGCTACCTTATCCTCCCGACACATGTCGAAAGGACTTTTTCAACTCGCCCTGTCATTGGTCGTTAAAGTAAGGAACGAACTGAAAGCTGCCAAGTTTGATGTGGCAACTGCTTCATACAGGATAATGACATTGTCGGCGATATGACATTATCAAGACACCAGAATTCATCATTCGTGTCGATGAAAATCACAGGAAGTCGACGAGGGCACTCGCTAGGGAGCTGCAGGTTAATGAGTTCACCATTCTATGTACGACATGTGAGGACTTTCGTTAGAGGTTGTACGTGATGAAGAGAGGGCAGTAATTGTCAGAGAGAGCCAGGTATAAACGTCTGAGCAGAGCCAAAGCCTCCTTAACAAGCTGAACCATGAAGGAGAGCCATGAATGCTGCCGTTTTACTCAAAAGAGAAAAACTTTGTCCATTTCCAGAAAGAGAACTGCAAAAAGGTGGACGGCTATCCCCGAATAGGTTCCGACCGTCATGCACAGAAAATTTGCGGCCTCATTGATGATTCTGGTCAGTCGTGTAAAACAGAGACTACCTGGTATTTCCACATGTTTTTCTACATGATGCCAGAGACAACGCCGTTGTTTATCTCCTTAACGGTCGCATTAAATTACGGTTTAAAAATTCAAATTTCTTATCGCCACCACTTTTTTTGAAAAAGAAATATTCACCAAATTTAATGACAGGTAAAATTATACCATACTAAAGCCAGTTGGACTATTTTATAAAACTGGTGGGAATAAAAAAATCTGAATAAAAAACACAGACCGTGAATATCACGAGAGCGAGAATTAAGGGGTTATACCACGTAGTTAAAGCTCTGGATCACTTCTGTAACGTATGCGAAGCCATACGCTTTACAACAAGACTCTGCACAATCCTATATAATACATATTAAAACGTAAAGGCAATTCTGTAAGATCAGTAAGAGCAAAATTGAAACATGTGCGTATGCGTCAACACTTTTTCGAACCTTTTCGATTTAGAGGAATGTTGAGCGTGTCCCTGCTAGCGCAGCGGTCAAAAGCAGTAGTTTAAAGCTCTGAATTTTTGTAGAGGACGTGGGTTCGAGCCCAAAGCCCGGCAAAATGATTTCTGCAATATTTTTGGCGATTATTCTCTTTGATAACGACATGTTTTATTAGTAGGAGAAGTTGTATGATTTTTATTATGTTATTATTACTATTTGAATGCCTTATAATTAAATAAAATTTAATACACAACAATATTTATAAATAATAATAATTTTTTATTTAAAATATTTTCATGCAATTATCGATTAAATAAATTGAGCTGATCTACAAATTTTGTTATATTTTCTGACCATTATGAAGAATATAAAAAAGTTTGTCATTCTTTTCGAAAAAAGGAAAAGGAAAACGGAAAGAAAAGTTAATATTCGTATAAGAACTATAAAAGAAACTTTCTTGATATCCATAGCTTAACCCATTATATACTGAGAGTACTTATAAGTTCCACTCACTTTAAACTTTTATACCATAGTGAATATTACTATTATTCTAATGGTACTTTGCAAAAACACTCATTTAACTCCACTTTATCTGAATACATGGTAGAAGTAGTTCTAGGTTTATAATTTTAGAGAGGAAGGAGGCTATCTTTGAAGCAGTTGATGTGTTTTATGCCACCATTTTGTACAGATTACCACGCTCGTCTTTTCATTGCTGCAAACACAGTAAAGGATATAAGATAAGTGTTGGATATTTTTTATATGTTCATTATGATCTTAGAATACAATCTGACTAGCTATTTTAGGTGAACGGTGTATGCATTTGATTTAATAGTTGAGTTACTCGTTGGTACTTATAAGTACCGCTAGAACACTGGGTATTGGAGAAAAACTTCTTGTTTACTTTTCGTCTGTGTAGTTATCCATCATTTTCATCTGCTTTAAAATGTAATTACTAAAATGTACTGTAGTAATTATTTCCCTGGTATTTCTTTTCTGTTTCATTGTTATTTTTTATAGGAAATGTTTAGGCCAGGCCTAATTTTACTGACCTTTGAATGGACCAGGCCACGCTGAGACAATGATTTTTATACAGGCTGGGTCAAAATTAGGACTGAAAATTTTGGGCCGTGAAGACTCGCAATGAACCAGTCCCGGCTTTGTACAGAAAAAAATAAGTTAGCCCGGCCCGAGCCTTCAGAAAAAAGTGTGGCCCAGGCCCAGCCCGAGTTCCGTGAGTGAAAATCGGCCCGAGCACGAGCCGGTCCGTGCAGATTTCCAGTGCGTATTCAATTGTTAAAAGAATTATATTTCAAACCGCTAGATGAAGAAATATAACAGACAATCACTTTTGAGCACTCTAACGATCAATCTTTTTCTATACAACATACAACTATTTTGCTAATAATCTCAGCATCCCACATATCTACACGGATAAATGCTTAAAATTAAATAAGACTTACCTTTATTTTATGTATTCCATAAAGAATAATTTTAATGATATCCTAATCTGTTAATCCTAAGAGTGATCATTTTTCTTATCTGTTAAGGGTGTCGTCGCCATGCTGCTCTGATTGGTTAATAAGCAATGCATATGTAAGTCACTCTTTCAGAAGTGAGACATTTCGCTCCTTTCTAGAGAGTGGAAAATTCCACTCTTTAAGGAGTGTATTTTTATAAAATCCACTCCAAAAAGAGTAAAAATGCCTGTCACTCTTTCAAAGAGTGAACTTTTCACTCCTCCCAATTTTAGAGTGTAGAAATGTGGAATGCCTTGTTAAAAATTAAAGTACTAACGCATATTTGCTACTTATTTAACCCCGTAAGAGCCTACACTAGTCATGCGGAGAAATGCGAAAGCTTATGTTAATCCTACGGGGTGCTATTTTCAAATGTCTCGCTTGGACTTTAATATTTTTGAATGATTTTTTTGAATAGGATAACTGACGACGATCTACAACGGGGATAGTTTTTACTCTTTCGAATTTGGTATCAGATTTTTTTTTAACTTACTTTCACTCTCGGAACCGCTTGCAGCCAGTTCTAAAATTGAAACTATCCTAATATTTAAAAAAAAAAAAAAATGGAAATGGAAAAAGTAAACACTAGCCCGGTTGAAAATCAGTCTCAGCTATTTTATGAAAAAAAAAATCATATTTAAAATATTAAAATGTAAGCGAGATATTTGAAAATAACGTTTCCATAGCTTTTTCGTTTCTTCGCGTGACTAGTGTGGTCAGTGTTGCCAGATTGGGGACTGTTTTAATTCAGATTATTTGAC
This sequence comes from Maratus speciosus, assembly GCA_963932465.1. NCBI lineage: Eukaryota > Metazoa > Arthropoda > Arachnida > Araneae > Salticidae > Maratus > Maratus speciosus. Next base: position 602,269,840 of record OZ010791.1, on the reverse strand, counting down.
CGTCACCACTGTTTTTAAATAGTATCATTTTCCTTATTTTTCAGAATTTTTAATCTATTTTTAAATAGGCCGAATATTTATAGTTACAAAAAGCGGTGACAATGAACAATCTGGGGACAAAAAAGTCCACAATCTGGTAACATTTAGTGTGGTCTCATAACAGGTTTGCCCGAAGAGCTTGTTTGTTTTGTTACTAAAACTTTTCCATACCACTAATTTTAAACTGCAATATCTACTTTATTTAATAGCAGATATAAATCTGATTTTTAAACACAAATATTTTAGTATGATAAAAGGGGTGTACAGTCCCTACTTTCCATTTATTGAGTAACAAAAATTACAATTTAATTTTAAGGGGTTGATCTTTTTATTATACATGTAATAGGAAATATCAAAACAATAAATTTCTAATGCAGGATTAATTTTGCAATATATCTTTTAAAACTAATAAATATATTTTAACAACAAAAAAGCACAGAAAGTAATATGCGATGGATACGAAAAAATTCTAACTCTCTACAAAATTTATCACAGTTTTGGGATTAGAAGTTGCGAAAGATTTTAAATAAGAATGTTAAATATGAACATATTTTTGCGAAAAAAAAATATTTTAAGTAAAAAAACTGGAAAATATTGACGATCAAGAAAATGATTCTCAGTCTTCAGGGAATAAACATCTTTTAGATATATTCTATACTGCTCGCGTTTTTGCATGTATTGCTCAAGTATTTTTATTATGAAAGCAGTAAATTGAGCAGCGGGAGATTTTAGTAATACTTTTATTGTTTTCATACATGTTTATATGCATAAAAAGGCGGTTCCATTTAATTTTATATCTATTTTATTCACAAAGCTCCAAATATTCAAAATTAAAAGCAAAATAAGTTGAATAAATTCAAAGGCTTAATAACCTATTGCATTTATTATAATTGTTGATTTCATAATGAAATAATTATTTACTTTCCACATTGAGAGTCTGTTTAATGATAAATTTCTGTGTAAACGCAATTAAATCACAATCACACATCGTTAATTAATAATAATTCTGAAAAACATTCAAAGAACTTAAAAAGTTTGATTTTTTGAAACGTTTGTTTACCAATTAGAATAATTGTGTGAAAATTAATCACCTTAAAAAGTGTTTAACTACTATCAGAGAAGAAAATGTTTTATTGAGGAATATAAAAATGAAACTATACGCGTAAAATGCTGAAAGGATTAACTGACACCAGAATTTACAACCAATTTTGTTTGAAAATAAGTAAAACTTTTTTTTTTCGCGTAAAAGGAAAATTTTGATTCCATAATTCTGGTGTCAATGTGGCATTTAGGGATTAAAATAAGGTGATCCAAAAATGAACCACGCCCTTCAAGGGGTTAATTAAGTAAATCGAATGTGTTAACCTTTTGCGGTCTATTTCGCCACAGAGGCGGCTATTAATTTGAATCCACGAGTGCTACATTGACACCAGTATTTTTAAGCAAAATTTTCGGTTTATTATGCACACGAATAAATGCACTTGCTTATTTAGAAATAAATTTTATCTTAAAATCCGCTTCCATTGGCATATTTGAGGATTAAAAGAAACAAAAATTTGCCTGTGCCTGGGAGTAATATTTCAATCGCTAAGGATTAATCTTCTATTAGCAGGCTTCGAGTACCTCCTGGAATTTTGCAGATCGATAATTCTTAGGCACCAATATTTTCTTATAGAAAATGTTTGCTTAAAAGAAGGCGAAATTTAGTACGTTTAATATAGATTTATTTTTCTATAGTAAAATACTGGTAGCTCTTCTGGACAAAATACGAATCCTGTATTAGGTACAACCGTTTGATGGATATCGCTTTATGAAATAGTGCAATTTCCTTTATTATGGTACCATTTTATGTGTCATTAAATAAGCTGAATATTTCTTTTTCAAAAAAGTTGTGCCATTGAGCAATTTGAATTTTTAAACTGTAATTTAATGCGACCGTTAAGGGGTAAAAGAAACAGAATTTCTTTAATATTTACTGAGTCCAATTATAATTTAGAATAATGTTTGAAAAATAATTATTGAATTAAGGAAAAACTAAATGTATTTGTTAAAAAAAAAAGAAGAATTGAAGACTGGAATAATAGCGTAAAGTTGAAATTTTTACAAAAAAACAAACATAATATCTTATATACCGTATTTCCCTAAATAACGAAGTTTTGTTAAAACATTCAAGAATTGTTGGCAACTGTTTCATAATCTATGCTTAACGCATGATTTTTCTTTCTTGTTTTAAATATTATATATCTTTTGTGATTCTTAATGATCCACACCGGAGGATGTACTTAAGTTTTTTTAAAAACGTTTTACACCAGATTAAATAATATACATTTGCTTAGATAGTTTCATAACAAAATACATCAACATCATAAAATAATCTGTTTATTTTAAAAAAGATATATGTATGGATTTAACAAATTTTACATTTTCTTTTCATTCTGATAAAGAGACACATAAACAAGTCGGAAATTGTACGTCAAACGTGGCAAATGAGGTGCGTTCGTACTATAAGTAGTTTTATAAATATTAGATTTTGGTGCAATAGCTCAATACAAAATTTATTACGATTATATATATTAAATTCAGTAATACGTAAATAACATGACTCAATCTTAAATATGACGTTATCACCTTGACAACCAAGAATCATTACCGATCATGGGAATAATTGAATGATTTACGTATGATAGGATTTAATAGAATGAAGAAGACTTTTATTAATATCCTTTTAAGTTTTCATTCGATTTTCATAAAATTTGAAATGACAAAATTCTGCAACAAATATATATATTAAATTTCAAACCATTCGGTTGGGTAGCTTTTGCGCTGTTGTATGCGGACAGTCGAACAGACACACGGATGGACCAGACGACGGCTATAGGTGTTATGTATTTATATAATTACATTTACACCTAAAACTCACGCTTATTTTCAATACACTTATAGAATACTAATAATCCTTTAAGATCTTAAACCTTATTTTAAATGTAGATTTTCCATTTCAATTCTTTTTAGCTCTCAAGCTATCAAAGCCTAAGAGCTAATGTGCCGCCGGTACGTACGCATGTACGTAAAGCGAAAACTTTTGATAGAAATATCCGATTTGCTTTAAAAAATTCTAGGTTCATTCTGATAAGGTGCTTCCCTAATTAATTTTGGGCGTTCATTGGTTAAGTATAAAGGGGAAATCGGGGAATTAATCCCCCCTTAATTCAATAAATGGGTTTTTCATGCAGAATTATCAGATTTTCTTCTAATTTGGTGTACCGGTTAATTATGATAAGGCACTTCTCTGATTAGATTTGAAGATTCATTGTTTAACCCGAGGGAAGTCGGGCATAAACAGTGTACCAACGGTTTTCGGTTTGCCACCAATAAGTGCAAATAATAATCGTCACCTTATTTAGTGGGAGACAATTGTTATAAATTATGCGATAAAGAGTAAGTTGACTATTACTCTTCGAAAAATAGTGGTGAGAATTGTAAAAACAGTACGCACCCAGGGTATGTCATACCCCACGCGACTCCTCCCGGGTTAAGTCTAATGGGAGGAACGGTGAGTTAATACCCCCCCCCCCCCTTAATTTAGATAAATGGGTTTTTCTGTCTGATTTGCTGTAAATTTGATTTACCGGTTTATTCTATAATGCGCTTCCCTGATTAGATTTGAAAGTTCATTAGTTAAATATAAAGGGGGAATGGAGGGGGGGTAATACCCCCCTTAATTTAGATAAATGGATGTTTCTATCCGATTTGCTTCAAATTTGGTATATTGGTTTATTTCGATAAGGCGCTTCCCTGATGACATTTGAAGTCTCATTTGTTAAGTATAATGAGGTGAAAGGTAGGGGCTAATCCCCTCCCTTAATTTATTTTTCTAGGGGCATTATTCTTTGAAATAAGAGTATAATATACAATTAGCGTGAATAGCCTGTCAGCTCAATGCCATCGGTTTAACTGGGCACTTTTCTTTTTAATTTTATAAATAATAGCAACTTAAATACAAAATACGTAAATGATTAACCTTAAAATATAGAATGATTTTCCTGCTAAAAATTATTTTAAAGTGAATGCGTGTCTCCCTCCGAACAGTTCTTTATGAAAAGAGTTGCTACAAAACCAAAATGGGAGGATACTTTTATTTATTTTTTGGCATGATAAATGATGCACGTGCTTTGGAGTTTTGTTTTTTTTCCTGGGATGACAGCGAAATATGTCATTTCTCTCTGTAAGACTTTTTTTTTTTTTTTTTTTTTGGTATTGTGAGAACGTGATTTTTAGAATATTCGCAAGCTTGATTTGACCTGTTTATCTGATTGATGTTATGGTTTCTGCGTAGTTCAAATGCTTTTGTTTCTTGTCGATTTATATAGGATTTATGGTTTTTTTTTTTTCTTACTGGAGCACAGAAAGCAGTATCATTTGTTAAATAGGGTATTATTTTCAAAACTTATGTGAAATATGCACAGTTTTAGCGACTAATGTGGAATTCAAATTAATTTAATTTGTATGAAACACTCAAAAATCGCAATTTTCTGTTTAATAAAAGATGAAATATTTAAATTGTCTTTCTATCTGCCTAACATTAGAGTTCTATATTAGATGACTGAGTTTATATTTCCATAAGTTATTTATCCATCAGATGCAGGTAGGAGTTTATGGTTGGCAGATAAGTAAATACTGCTATTTAAATATTCGGATAACATAAAATGCTTGTCCAAACTTTTGCTTATACTTATAAATCACAAATAAATCTTAACCCCTTGGGGACGAGCGGCACATATAAGTGCCGCATGAAGCGCTCAGAATCCTTGTTTTTCCTCACCAGTAAAATTTTACTGTAAAATTTACCTTATTTAATCAGCGCATTTTCTCAATTCAACAAAACATAAATTTCTGTTTTTAAAAACCGGTGACTAAAGATTAAAAATTTCGTAAAAGGCTCCCGTCCCGAAGGGGTTAAAGAAAAAAATAAATCTAAAATATATTCTATAATCATTCGCACAATCATTAAAAAATTACGAATGTAAGTTTAAATAGTCTACGTGGGTTTATGGGGGCAGAACCCCCTTGAAGAAATGTTCTTCATTATCTAAACCAGTGTTGCCAGATTGGGGACTTTATTGTCCCCAGATTGATGACTGTCACCGCCTTTTTGAAACAGAAATATTAGGTCTATATAAAATAATTTAAAAATTCTGAAAAATAAGGCGAACTATACTATTTTAAAAAAGCGGTGACATTCAAATAATCTGAATTAAAAAAGCCCCCGATCTGGCAACACTGATCTTAACATTTACAAGAATAAGCAGTTCATCAGAATTTCAGAATATCATTGCATAGCAAAATATTTAATTTAACGCTTCTAAGTTCTGAAACCGTCGAAGTATTTTTTATTCTTATGTTTTTGTAATTTAAAATTTTCAAATTACGGTTTGTAGTAATTTTAATATTACATAAAGTGTGTTAGCTACAATTTATATTTATTTATGAAAAATGAACATTTTCTGTTTAGAATAACGTTTATTTCAAAAATGAAAAAATATACCGAGAGAATCTGAATCTTTATTGACTTATAAAACAAAGTACGCATATTATCCCTTTTTTAAAAATTATTGTGCTATTTTTTAGGGTGTAGTAACACAAAAGAAAGGATTTAATTAAAAAATTAAAAAGGAGAGATTTCTATATTGTTAAATTATGGAAGGTATAGCGCTATGTAAAATTTAAATGGTTGCTATTCCTTTAATATTGGATATTTTTTGACCCAACCTTCGAAAGGCAGATTGCTAAATTAAAAGCGTTGGAACAAGTCATTACTTATCAATGAATGTTTCCTGGTTTGGGTTGTAATTCAATTGTTGTCTTTCTATCATGTTTCAAAACGTTAAAGATGCAACTACCGTGCACATGGAATTTATAACAAAACGGGATGTTTATACAAAATAATACTCAATAAAAACACACGTCTCATAGGACGTTAGACGCCGCGAGGATTAAATAATAATTCCATGCTTCAGGGATGAGATTGGTCCGCTTTTTCTCAAGCCAGTATAATATTAGAGAAAATGTGGTTCCGTTAAATCGGAGTTTACTCCAATTAAATAAAATAACATTTTCGTTAAGATTGTACTGGTGTATAAGAAAAGCGGAGAAATCACATCTCTGATGCTTCTATAAGATAGCGATCGCCTTTGAAAGTGTTTCAGAATATTTAAAATTTCATTAAAAAAAATATATATATATATATCTATTTATATAAAATCCAAGTCTCTGTGTGTCCCTCACGATTCCGGTAGGACCACCTCATTGAAATGAGTAATTGTTGAAAAATACTAATGCAGGGTTACCACAGTAGCGCCAAGTGTTGGCCAACTTGGCAATAGCTGGCTGATTTGGTGAAATTCCCGTTTATAACTATTAATCTTTCATAAAGGAGGTCACCAAAATTTAATTTAAACTCCGCTCTTTTAAGATATTTTTTCAAAATCTATGGGTGAGAATTTAAAGTACATCTTTACATCTTCCTCTCGATGCTACTAATAAAATAACCGCCAATTGACGACGCTGTACTGTATGAGCTCCTAACTGCACGATTTTAATGTTCTTTAGGTACTTTTCCAATATAAGTGCCTTGGCGAAAAAAGAAATTTGGCAACATTTTCTCGGAACCTATCCACTGTTTCATTTTATATACACATGCATTTTTTTTTCGATATTTATACGATTTATTTATACGATTAAAAAAGCCGTTTCTCTAATTTTATACAGAAACAGATGTAATTTGTACATAAAAACATGAATAATATACATATAAAATAAACATATAAAAAAAAAACACTCATCAAGTTTGTTTTCATAGCTGTTTATATGATTTGACAACAATTCTCAGTATTTTTCCGTTATACGGACACCATGCCAAAATGTATGCGTTACTTTTCCATTATACGGACAGCATTGTCGCCAAGCGCAATAGTTGGCGCAAAATGAAAATAAGGTGAATTGAAACATTTGAAAAATAAAAGAAAAAACATTCTCGATTGTAAAGTGGGCATTTTAAAAATATAACATTTGAAAATTACAAACTTTTACGAACTATTTTATTAAGTCACAAATATATATTTAAAATAAATGAACAAATAACTGTTATACTATAAAGTAATAAAATAAAAAATCATATTAAACTGCTGCCATAAAATTATAAATATCTTTCAGCATTGCAGTAAACATTTCATTTTTTGAATGAAGGCGTAGCCACATAAAATCTATGAGATACGACTCTAAATGATGACGAACAGCTTCCCGATGTCTTTTGTTGCGCCATTTTGCGATGCCCCATAATCTTTCAACATTTGGAGTATGACATCCAGTATTAGGGTCGACAAAATTGTATTTGTGATTTACTGTGAAATGATCATAACCAGCACTTAGCAGTTCATCTGTTTTATATCCTTTCCAACAATCTGTATAAATAATACATGACTTTCATCTACTTCTATAATTTTATTAGGTCTACCGATTTTTCTATTTGGTCGAGAACATAAAGCATTTGCACAAACTTCTCTCGAATAACTATTCCATTCCACTGTTGTGTTGTGGTTCATATCAAGTTGCAGCTCACAAAACTCAATCGATGTCAAGTCTTTGCACGATAAATATATAAACCTCAAAGCATTAAGAAAAGTCACCCGCGATTTTTTAAACCAAGTTTTTTGTCGTATTTCTACGCTTTCTTCGCATGATCGTAAGCTACAACTCAATTTCGGATTTCCAGAACTCATCCATAATTTCATTTCATTATTTTTTGAACACAATCTTTTATTATGCAGAATTCCAAATTCCTGAAACAGTTTTATCACAACTTTCTCATCATCTGGTAATTGCCAAATGATAAAATCCATCTCAGCATCAGCAGTAAAAGTAAACTACAACTTTATATAAAAAAAAAGCATTTTTAATTCGATTAATAGCAGATTAAAAAGCTTTACAAGGTTAAGGTTAAATAATAATCATTCACGTGATTCACGTTTCAAAAATAACAAATCACAATGTTTCGCATGGTTTACAATAAAAATCTACGATCAAGGTTGAAATAATTGGCGCATTAGCATACATTTTAGCACGCTGTCCGTATAAAGGAAAAGTACCATGTATGCTAATGCGCCAATTATTTCAAAATGCTAAAAGATATTTGTAATTTTATGCCAGCAGTTTAATATGAGTTTTATTTTATTGCTTTATTTTATAACAGTTATTTGTTCAATTATTTTAAGTATATATTTGTGATTTAATGAAATAGTTCGTAAAAGTCTGGAATTTTCAAATGTTATATTTTTTAAATGCTCACTTTAGTACGACAATATTTTTTCTGTTATTTTTCAAATGCCTTAATTCACGTGACTTTCATTTTGCGCCAACTATTACGCTTGGCGACAATGGTATCCGCATAACGGAAAATTACCCAAATCTCACTTTCTGATGCCCAAATTACACCAAACTTTTTTTTAAAAATGCCAAAGCCCTTACAGTGGAAAAGTATCAAACTGTCTATTATTTTGCGCTATCTGTGTTATAGTTTATACTATATGCAAGGTGAGTGGGGCGAAGAGTTTAAACATTAAATATTAAAGTTTCGGCACAGATGTCATATACACAACGGGTACTTAACTGTCATCAATGTCGTTATTTTGCTTGATATGGTAACCCGGATGTTGTTGTTTATGCTGTTGATGTTTTCGCCAAATTGGCGTCGGAATAAATCGCTCCAATATGGGGTATATATGACAACTGTGCCAAAGTTTCTATAAAGCAGTATAAGACTAAAAATTAAGGGAACAGATGTCATATTCGCCCCATGTTGGCGCGATTTTTTTCTGTCGCCAATGTCATGTAGGCAACAGGTACTTAACTTGCGCCAAAGTGCTTGATGTGGTAACCCGGATTATGTTGTTTATGCTGTTGATGTTTTCGCCAAATTGGCAACCGAAAAAAATCGCGCCAATATGGGGCGAATATGACATCTGTACCAAATTAAGAACAAAATAAATGCAAAATAAAACTAAAGAAGAAAGAAAAATCATGCGTTAAGCATAGAATATGAAACATTTTCCAACACACCCTGAATGCTTTATCAAAACTTCGTTATTTAGGGAAATAAGGTAAATAAGATAACTAAGTAAACATTTTAGAAAACGCATAATTTTTAAAAAAAATTGATTTCAGCAGTTACCGTCCATAGCAATAGTACCGTTATTACATGCCACTATTTAGCTAAAATTTAATTTAAGCTACTCTTAAAGCTACTGAAATCATATTTCCAGATATTATCATCCATAGACGGTTATGTATCCAATTCCTTGCGTGACCCTGTATATCATTTTATCTATATTCTACAAACATTTCTTAGTAATCTAAATGCAGTTCAGCGTAAAACTGCATAACTCCTTTAAAAACCACCTTTAAGCAATTTATTCTCATACTCAGGAACCCTTACGAATTCTTTTGTGTAGCCCTGCATATGAACTGTAGCATTTATACACACGGTATAGTATGCATAAATGTAGTGAAACATAAAAGCGCATATCATAATTAAAAATGCATTTCTAGCAATCATTACTTATGTACGTACAATACTTCGGAGAAAAGTTTCTTTGCGAGAAAGAAGTTTGCCAACGTATTTTCTGACAACCTATTTACTGCTTCATACTCACAAGCAATTTTTTGCATATGTATACAATTTATTTAATGTAAAAAAAACTATTTATCCATTTTTATAAAGAAACAGAAGTATTTTTTGCACAGATGTCATATACGCATCGGGGTTGGCGTGATTTTTCTCTGACGCCAATTCGGCAGAAATCTCGCTTTCGAATACCAGTTATTTATATATTTTTAAATTATTTGCTATCATTTTGAAAAGGAAATAACTATAAATAAATAAAAGTTTGAATAATAACTATAGAACAAAATAGTTTATATAATTTAAAAACAGAAAATAAAAGTAAATAAACAATGGCACAGATGTCATATTCGCCTCATATTGGCGCGATTTTTTTCTGACGCCAATGTCATATACGCAATGTATACTTAACCGGCGCCAAAGTGTCGTTATTTTGCTTGATATGGTAACCCGGATGTTGTTGCTTATGCTGTTGATGTTTTCGCCAAATCGGCGTCGGAAAAAAATCGCGCCAATATGGGGCGAATATGACATCTGTGCCTAAACAATTTATTAATAAATAAAGAACAATAGCCGGCAAAATAACACCATTTTAGCGACATAGGTATCCCGGTTCATATCTGAAATCTGTGCAGTAATTTGTATATAAAAAAATATTATATATATTTAGAAACGATTTTTTTATGTATATAAGTGCATATATAAACAAAAATAAAAGTTCATTAGATTTGTTTTCATAGCTGTATATTTTGGCAACATATCTCACTTTCTGATGCCCGAATTACGCCAAGCTTTTTTTTTTTTTAATGCGCTATAATGGAAAAGTACCTAAATAAATAATTAACAGAAATAACCAATAATACAAACTGAAACATTTTATTTCGAGATTAAAGCATTGTTTTTTATTTCGATTAAAAATACATATATCTTTGGATAACTTTAATTGAAATTGGGTTCACGGCTTAATATATCATAAACCTAAACAAACACAAGTGATTCATTCATCGTGAACCGTAAAAAATATTAAATCATTGAGGTAATCATTCACAAAGTAAGTTCTCCAACAATCAATGGACAATATTCTAATGATGTCATAGTATGTACAATGGTGGCGGTATCGTTTGTTTATGGTTTGAAATCACAAAGATTTAATTTTGCTATGTCTCTCAGTTTACATTATTTTATTGTCGTATTTATGAGATCAGAACAAAAGCATATTTTTTCATTATTTAGTTATTAAAGACGAAAAAAAATTATAAATGTACATGATTTGAAAAATTTAAATAATTTTCTTTCTTAATACTAAAAAATAACATCGGGAAGTAACAGCGAGTTTAATTTAAATAAGTTTAGCTGTTTAATTCTGTTGTAATATTCAAAATAACTGTATTTATTAGATTTCAGTAAACAACATCAGGGCCCGATTAAACTTTGAAGTTAGAGGAATTACAATGTCATTTCAGGACCTTTCTTTTGGAGAAGCTTTTTTAAATTCCACATATACATGGAAACTCTTCAGTGTTAGAAATATTATTCCCAGGACTGGCATATCATGAGAACGGCCTGCAATTTTACACAAGTTTTTGAAAACTACTTTATATCAGAAATTTTACTAAAAACTGGTTACTTTTTTGTTATAGAGGCCCACACTATTAGAATTATGACAAGTTGCAGCCAATTTCGCCAAAGTCGTAACCAAGATCGTGAAGCACACACATATAATACCATATAATACCATTTTATGAAATCGTATACGATAATTTAATAGTTTTTACCTTACTTCAAGTGTGTAATTTATTTATTTTTAAGGCTTAATAATCTAAATTGTCCAATATATGAATTTAAAAAAAATGTAAACAAAGACTGAATAGACATGACCGCAAAAATCTGCAGAAAACTTGGAATTGTGCAGATTAGTGGTCTTCTACTGTACACAGTTTTACATAAATGTGTTTCGTTCTTAAAATGTGTTATTTTCATCTATCACTGCGGAACAAATGAGAAAACTCATATTCTTGCACATGAGTTGTATATATCTTTATATCTAAATTTCCGTCATTTTTGACGGGCTACCTTTCTAGTATATATATAAATACTGTGAAATTCCATTGCCAAATCCGAGCCGAGAAACTCTTTCAATTATACCTAACGTGCAAATTATGTAATTTTTGTTTTAGTATATCCGCCTCTAACCAGCTCAACGAGGTGATTAGGCAGCTTGATTAGCAGCGTATCAATTTCTACTTCGATATAATATAATTTCTGTTTTTAATAAATTCCTTTACTTTACTATTTTCCCGGTATGAGTCTTTTAAACTGATTCCGAAGGTTAAATTAGCTTTATTAAAAAAATTTGCAGCCGAAATCGAAAGAATAAAAAATAGCCATATTAGAGATTGACCTGAACTATCCTATGCAAAGAAAATAAAAAGATTAAAAATATTCAAATTTAAACGAGAAATTGCAAAACAACCTGCTCATAGGATTAACATTACCCAGCGCGTGTTTTCAAGTGAGTGAAGAGTCCCCTTAATAACATGCTGCGACATTTATTTGAAACTTTTGCATTTTTTTGACGTAATGTCACAAAATCGCATATTTTACTGTTACACACGTGAAAGAAAACGTGCATTCTCACTTATTAAGATAAGGGTTTTATTATGATTACGTCAAAAGAACGTATTTTTACTTTCTTCTATCTTTACAAGAAGAAAGTATTGGATTCATGAAAATTTTCGAATTCCGGTTTTCGACGGATTTACACGTTTTAGGGGTCAGAGATTCCAAAAAACATGTTTTTACAAAATGTCTGTCTGTGACTCTGTGACTCTGTCTGTCTGTCTGTCTGTCTGTGTGTATGTGACACAAATTTTGTGGGCGCTCTATCTCAAGAACTAATGCACGGAATTTAATAAAAATTCATATTCAGTGAGTCCCTAATACAAATTGATGCTGATTAGCTTTTGGTGTAAATGGCTCAACAGGTGGCGCTGCTATGCTGCATTTTTCACGATTTTCGCAATACCTCTATCTCAAGAACTAATGCACGGATTTTGATCAATCTAACTTCAGATTTAGTTAGTCCTTGATATGCATTGATGCTGATTACGTTTTGGTGCAATTCGCCCAACAGGTGGCGCTGTTATGATGAATTTTGTAGGATTTACACGATTTCCCCAATAGCTCTATCTTAAGAACTAACGCACGGATTTTCATCAAACTTCCTATTCAGTTAGTCCTTGATATGATTTGCTACTGATTATGTGTTGGTGTAAATAGCCCAGCAGGTGGCGCTTCTGTGCTGCCTTTTTCACGATTGCCTCAATAGCTCTATCTATAGAACTAATGGACGAATTTTCATCTAACTTCAGATTTAGTTGTATGTTGACATAAGTTGTTGTTAATTAGGTTTTGGTGTTAATCACCCAACAGGTGGCGCTGCTATGCAGGAATTTTCACGATTTTCGCTATAGCTCTATCTCAAAAACTAATGCACTGATTTTCTCCAAACTTCAGATTCAGTCAGACGCTGACATAAATTGTTGCTGATTAGGATTTGGTATAAATCATCTAATAGATGGCGCTGCTAGGCAGCATTTTTCTGGATTTAGACGATTTCAGCGATAGTCATATCTCAAGAACTAATGCACGGAATTTCATATCTTTAGAATCCTCATGAGATGCATAGATTGCCATTTAATTTTGGCAGTGTGATAGCGAATTTTGAAGTATTAACATGTATGAGATAGAAGAAAGTTTTGGGATTGGTACATCCGACTAGTTTTTTCTGGTGGCATCTTAACGATTTATAGATGAGAATGCACAGAGCTCTGTTATTGTATGTGCAGTATTATTGCCTTTGTAGGTAGATTTGTAAGAAATACTACCTTTTGCAATCTCCCCTATGTAGGAATATTGAAAAGATTTTTGCATATCTACACCGATCATGACACCTAGAACCCAAAAACACCGCCAGTAAAAAAAAAAAAAAAAAAAAAAAAAAAATCTATCTATCTAATCTATCTATCTGTCTATATCACTTTTTTATGGACACGATAACTTCTATAATTCTGCTCAATTTTTTTTCAAACTGATACATGAAATCAAGGGGCATAAAATCTCGGTCAGGTTCGTTAATGGGGAAAATCGGACAAAGAGGGTGGAAATGGGTTTTGTGAAAAAACGAAAAAAATCCATAACTTCTTAATTTTCATACATATCGAATCAGTTTAAAGTTTTTATTACTTCTAAAAAAGAGCCAAATATTTATGTATCACAGATTTTAGGTAAAATTAAAAATGGGCGTCAAAAAATAAGGTTTTAGGGAGAAGAAAATTCATAACTTCGTCAATTCTCAAGACATCAAATCCAATTAAATTTATTATAAATCTTCTTAATATTATAGAAAATAAATAAACAGGAAAAAAATCCATAACTTCAGCAATTCACAAGATATAAAATCCGCATGAATTTATTATGTATCTTCTTAATATTATCTACAACATTTATTTTGACAAGTTTTTAATAAGACAAATTCTTGCATCAAAAACAAATTAAAAATACATAGCGGTTGAAGAAAAAATCATCGTATTAAGGGTGTATTCAAACCCAAACTGCTTATTTTCAGACTCATTTTTAAATTCATTTTTGCTCTCAAATGCATCCAATTGGTAGAGTCTCTTACTCAGAAACAATATAATGTTATAATGTACCGTAACCCAGGTAAAAAAATCAGACACAAACCTTTAAAATTTTTGAGATGTTGCAGCCATTTTGAAGGTTTCAGCGGGTATCTTTAAGGAAAATGAAAACTAAAGGTTCTCTTAAGAGAAGTATACCGCTTTTTAAAAGATTTCATACAGGTTTATTTCTGTAAGTTATCACCTCCAAATTATCTTCAATGACTTAGAAAATTTTCGTGAAATCGCTTGAGATATTTTCAGGGAAAATGAAAACTGTTTCTCATGCAGGTAATATGAAGGTTTTACTTGAAAGTTTTATTATTGCACATTATGGTATCTAAGATTTTGATATGCCTGTGTTTCCTCATTAATAATTTTAATAAATTTCTAAATTAATATTTTGGATAATACACGGAAATCATTAAGTCCAATCATTAAGTCAATGACAAGTCTTCCATCCGTACAATAAAAATTTTTTAACTTCTGAAATTATTACAAGTAACATTACCTCTAACACGCTCAAAAATTTTAATCTCAGAAAATTCCCCCTAAAAGAAAAACAAATCACAAAGTTATTTCGAAGCCCTTTTTGACCTTAAATTTGTCACAATTTTTTCTAAAGTTATAACCAGGAACAATATCACCTCAACTCTAACACGCTCAAAAATTTCAATCTCAGAATATCCCCCTCTATAAGTAAAATAATAATCACGAAATTATTTCAAAGTCTCCTTTTTATCCTAAAATTTTTCATAAATTTCTCTTAAATTCCCACTAGTAAAAATATTCCCTCAAACTCTAACGCATACAAAAATTTCAATCAACAAAAATTGTCCCCTAAAAAAAATCTCCAAATTATTTCAAAACCCCTTTCATTAATATTTAAAATGTATTCAAACACGCACAAAAATATATTTTAGTTAAATTTTAGTATCTAACGATGGACAAGGGGCCCCAATTTCCCCCACCCCCTTTCTGTAAATGTCTTATTTAGTTTTTCATTTTAAGTTTTCCTAAAAGAATAAGTTTTACTGTGTTTTTCTAAATCTGTCAAAAAAAAAGAAATTTTAGTTAATTAAATTTCAAAATACAGAAGGGACAATGGCACTCACCCCTCCCACCATGCCGCTCTTTCATCCAAGCGCGACAGTCATAGTTCCTCTTTAAAACCGCCCCCACCAGTGGCCGAGAGGTTCTGCTCTCAAAGCTAGTAGACGAGAGGTGCTGGTTTCGATTCCAATCACGCCCGTCGGCCTAATCGTTCGGAGTTTTCCGTGGTTTTCTTCGAACCTTGGATTTCCTTGCTTTCTCTTAGAAAGACGCCAGAGCATCCCTCCCCTCCCCTTTGGGCCCATATCCCAAGTGTAGGTAATTGACCGTCATAAAACACACCAACAACAGCTCTTTAAAAAAGAGGAACTAAGAATTTTGCACATACAATCTATTACATCTACTATATTACACTATCTACATATATTTGCTAAAATAAAAGAGGCTCTTTTAATTTAGTTACTCGTTAATAATAAATTTTATATTGTTTTTGAAAACATAAAAAAATATGTCCAGTAAAACCTCCCTAAAGCGACCACGTTCCGTTTCAATAAAAATTGGTCGCTCTGAGAGGTGGTCTCTTAATGGAGGTTATGTTTAAATCTAGATTTTAATTGTTGAAAAAAGATAACAATGTTACTAACATTTATCTTTCACATTAAGAAAAAATATAAAAATTTAAGTATCAAAACAAAAGCTAATTACAGTAAAACCTCCTTAAAGCGACCACGTTCCGCTCCAATAAAAATTGGTCACTCCGAGAGGTGGTCTCTTAATGGAGGTTATGTTTAAATCTAGATTTTAATTGTTGAAAAAAGATAACAATGTTACTAACATTTATCTTTCACATTAAGAAAAAATATAAAAATTTAAGTATCAAAACATAAGTTAATTACTACAAAGTTAAAAAAAATGAATACGGTTTTATCTTTTATAACTTATCCAACCAAGTCCTTTCGAAGTTCAGTAAATAAATGCTTTTTTTTTGGGGGGGGGGGAGCAATAAATAATGAAGATTTCATTAATTTGTATCTATTATTATCTATTTCTTTGAGAGTTTCCTGACAGAATAGGGCAAGGGAGTTTATTGACCGTCATTCTTAATTTGTCATCAGAATTAAATTCATTGCCTAAAAAAGGCATAAAGGGGTTTAAACACTTAAAAGTTACCGGAATAATAATAAAAAAAAATCTAAATTTAGTTTAGAAATTTGATGAATAATGCGCTCTCCGGAATTATTTTTCTAATAAAACCCTCTTCAAGCGACCATGAGAAAACGGAATTTGTTTCATTTTTTTCAAACAAATCGGTCGCTCATGGAGGGAGTTCAACTGGGATGGTCTCTGAATGGAGGTAAAATTAGTATTGAGCCTATAGGAATAAATTTCGTTCCATGAAAAAAATAGTCGTTCTGAGAGGTGGTTGGTTAATGGAGGTGGTCACACAGGGAGGTTTCACTGTAGTCACTTAAATTTCAAAATCAATGGAGGGGAAGGGACCCTCCCCCCCCCTCTCCTCATTTTGGTGGCGTCCACGATTAAAGCTGAAAAATATAGGTGGGGTTTTTGCATGCATAATTTGCCCTTATTCTCTATCAGGCGTGACTTCCAGTTTTTATAAAAAATACTTCTTCAAAAACAAATGAAAAATGTATAATTCGTATTAATTTATTTATTTCAAATTTTCGTTGGAACATTTGATTTTTGATTACGCAGCTCTATTTCTGACTCCATGTCACGGGAGAATGAGAAGGAAGTACCCAACTCAACTCTGAGACCGTGTGTTTACGTTTTAACCGCCATTCGGAAAATTAGCAAGACTAATCGTCACGTTGTCATTGTATTTTTTTCTTTTTGCAGGGAGTTTTTCAACAGTATAGTAGTCGAATTTTAACTAATTTTTAAGTTGATATATATATATAGCGTAAGAGGGCTGTATTACACTTCTTTTTAATATTAATATTGATATTCGGCACTTTGTATTCACTACGCATGCGACAAGAATCATGTTCGGTAAAAAATATCGCCACATTAATTTAGAAATGCTGTGGTATGGGGAAAACTTTTTATAAGAAATTTTCGTGGACAACTAAAGATAAATTTCACTATTTTTTTAAATAATAGCGAAAAATATATTCATATATTTCCATTATGTTTAAAAGTGAAAGACTGATTTTACTCCTAAATAATTAAACTTGTAAAAAGTTCAGTTTGGAGGTGGGAAATTTTTGTGAAGGATCTTGTTTGCAGGTGAAAAGTTTGATGAAGGTTCCTTGTTTTGAGGTGATAAAATTTTGTGAAGGGTCCTTTAAAGGACCCAAGTTAATAGATCCATGTATTGGAATACAAATTTTACTAGTAAGTACCTGATTTAGTTTCCTTTATAAATTGAGCAGCTATAATCTTTTTAGGAACATAACTGCTTGATTAATAATGCACAGTGAAGGTGTAATGTCTCTTGCAAATCATTTTGCAGGGCTCAATATCTTTGGCTGCAATATTCGACTCATAAAAATAATTGGTACTTTTCGGTTAGCTGTTTGCCAGTGTTATATATACATATACATATATTGCATATATAAATGCATATATGTGTACATATATATACACATATATATGTATATATAACACTGGCGCCCAGCTAACCGAAAAGTACCAAATAATTAAAAGAATTTTTATATATTGTAGATTAATTTATTATGTAGAATATGAAATATGGAAAAAATAAGGTACTTTTCGATTAGCCGGGCGCTAGTGTTATATATTACAATATATATGTATATATAACACTGGTGCCCGGCTAACCAAAAAGTACCAAAAATAATTTTACATGTGTATAATTATTTTAAATAAAGTAATTTTTTCATGAAAAAACAGTTAAAGACAAATTTAAAGCAATATTTTTTTCAGATGAGTGCAGGAGAATTTTTGCAATTTTTTCCCGCAACCAACTGATGAATTTTGCAATATTTTATTTCTACCAATTTGCATTTAAATGTTGCATTTTTTCTTGCACCCAATTGGTAAACTTGTGAGGTTTTTCTTTTTCTTATTTTTTTTTTCATGTGATCGCTGGGTGAATTAAGCAATTTTTTCCCTGCTACAACTGAAGAACAATGTGATTTTTTCATCGTAACTGACTGGTGAATTTATATAATTATTCATTCTTTTTTGTTTACATTGATGTTCAATAATTATTATTCAACGATAATATTCAATTGTCACTTAATGTGATTAACTTAGCGATTTTTCGCTAATTTTCTGCATTCCCTTTTTTTCTGCAACCGAATGAAGAATCTCATGATTTTTTTCTCACGATTGATTGTCCGCTACATTTCATTATTTTTTCCATAGCAGATTGACAAATTTCACAATATTTTAAAGCAACACACTGAAGAATTTCTCTTTTTTTTTTTCCCCCCAATGACCCAATAGCAGAAAATTCTCCAAGTGTCTGCGACAGATCTTTCAGCAATCTGCAGGTAAAATGTTACAAATGAACCTTTAATTAATTAATCATTTACTTTTAATGCTTTTAAGCCTTTTACTCATTTTTATTAATAATAAACTTAAGTTTTAGTAATAAATAATAAAGAACTAAACATAATATAAAGTTGGAAAAAGATCCAATGGAAAAGAAAATCTGCGGCGCACGTCACCCGTCAGGAACTTTCTGCTACCGGGCCCAATGATTACTTGTGAATTTCTCAGATTTTTTTTTTTCCCCCTGATGACTGAATGAAGAATTTTGCAATTTTTTCTTGTAACCAATTGACGAATTTTGGGGTATTTTACTTGTACTGATTGGCAAATATTGCATTTTTTCTTGCGAGCAACTAGCGGAACTGAATATATATATACATAACAGTCGGTTTATGAATTTTGCCGATTCCCCCCCCTCCCTTACCTAAGCTGATCAACAGATCTCGTTTTTTCCGATAAAAAGTTGATAAACTTCCATATTTTCCCCCCACAACTTACTAACAAAATATTTTTTTTTCATGCGATCAATGGATGAATTAAATAATTTCCCCCCCCATGACAATCAAAGGACTGTGTGATTTTTTTTAACCCTTTACTGACTGATAAATTTCTTGGGGGTTTTTCTTTTTCATATGACCAGTTGACAAGTTTATGATGCTTCCCCCTGACCTAATGATGAAACTTAATGTTTAAAAATTAGCAAAATTCTTCATTTGATTACGGGAGAAAGAAATTGTGACATTCGTCTGTTGCTTGAGAGGACAATTGACAAATTTCAATCAGTCGTGGGAAAATATCAAAAAATTCTGTTGAGAAATGGGAACATTAAACAAGCCAGTTCCAAATATTGTTTTTTTTTTTTTCCGTTTCTTTACAAGGTACAAGTGTGTGTGTGTCCTTTATTAAAAAAATCTGTGTCTGATGGGCACTGACCCGTTTTTTCTACAGTAAACTTCTAGAAAAAAGGGCACTCGTATGCAGCGATGTAAATGTAAAAAAAAAAAAAACGGAGGGTATATTCAGAGTTTCTCCCATGTTTAAAAAAGGGCAGGGTGCTTCTTGTAGGAAAGGGCACTTTTGGATTCCGAAGGGCAAGTTTTGGATTTTTAAGGACAATTTTTTTAATTTTTAAAGGCATCCTTTTGATTTTTAAAATTACTTTTAATATTTAATAGACAGGACGCTATTTTAAAGACAGCAATGAGGCAATTTTTACTATGCAAGTAAATTTTTTAATAAAGAAAGGAGTAAAGGCACTTTTTTCAGCTGGGGGCAACAAGGGTGCTAATGTTTTCCATCAGGGGTAAGAGGGCTGCTGTTTTGTAAACCTAAGGGCAGGCAGGGTGCAGCACCCTCCTGACACTGTCTACGGGAAACTCTGGTATACCTTAGAGTGTATATACAATAGCTTTTTTGAGAAACGGAAGTTAAGCAGTGTTACTGAAAAAGAACCAGAAGGTATACGACATTTACCTCTGTATACCCTCCACTTCTGACAGCAAATTTTTTCTCTCTTTTTTGCGAACGATATTTTTTTCTGCTACCGATCGACGAATTTCGCATTCTACTCGTGACAGATCAGTGAAAATTGTGATATTTTTTCACAGTCGAATGATAAACTGTGTCTTTTTTTCAACTGATTGGCCAAATCTCGAGGGTTTTTTTTAGCATGGCTGATCGACGAATTTCCATTTTTTCTCTGATCTACTGACGAATTTCGCTTTTTTTTTTTACCAGTGACTGATTTTTAAATTTTGCTATATTTCTCTTGAACCAGTAAGTATATCTTGAGGCCGATTGGAGAGAGTTTTTTTCCGCTACTGATATACGAATTTTGCAGTTTCTTCCGTCGATCTACTGACGAATTCCGCGATTTTTTTTTAGCCACGACCGATTTGCAATTTTCTGGATTTTTTCTTTTAACATAGGTGAATTTTGAGACTTTTTCTTGCGACCGATTAGAGAAGATCGTGGGTTTTTTCTGGCGGTGCACTGACGAAGTTTTTTACCTGCAACTGATTAGCAAAAATCATGGATTTTTTCTCGCAACTGTTCGTCGAATTTTGTATGTTTTTCCACAACAGGCTGAAGAATTTCATGGTTTGTTGACAGTTCTCCATGACTGATGAACTGTACGAGTTTTTCTCGTGACCCATTGATGAATTTCACAATCTTTTTAATAAAGATGAAAATAAGGAATTTTGTTTAGTAGCCACTGGCCGGTAGGTTGGCTTTATTTAGTAGCCAGTTACTAGCGAGTGAGAATAATTTCTTTAGTAGCCAGTAAGTACATTTATGTCAGTGAATATTTAATTTATGGGTATATTTTAGGTATGTTTATCCACTGAGTAGCAGGTATGATTCAAAATTGAAAAAAATAGGTTTAAAAAATCTGAAATTTGCAGCAAATTTTCTGAAATGTAAAGGGAGGGTTGGTAGGGGATCCCTCCTGGTACTAATTATGCATTTTTTCCAGATACTTTAACGAAATTCACATTTTTTCCGGATCTATTGGCAATGTTTTCGTTTCTTTGGTGTTCCTTTGACAAAATGTGCGTTTTTTTCACGATCTTTTGACAAAATTCACATTCGTTTTCGCAATTCTTTGGCAAAATTCTCGGGTTTTTTTTTTTCGAAATTCTCATCCCCCCCCCCCTCCCGCGATCCTTTAACTAAATTTGTGTTTTTTGACGATCTATTGACGAATTTTGTGTTTTTGCCATGATCCATTGACGATATTTGTGTTTTTTCTTTGCTCTATTGATGATATTTGCGTATTTTCTCGATTCTTTGACGAAATTTTTGATTTTCAGAGATCGTTTGATGAAATGTGTGGGTTTTTTGCGATTCTTTGACGAAATTGGTTTTTTTTTTTTCTTTCTGCGATGTATTGACGATATTTGTGTTTTTTTCCGCAATCCACTGACCATATTTGCATTTATTCCAGAATCCTTTGACGAAATTTCGGATTCTTTGCGATCCTTTGATGAAATTCGGGTTTTTCCACGATCCTTTGACGAAATGTGCTGTTTTTATTGTGATTTTTTGACAAAATTCTCGCTTTTTTGCGATTCTTTGATACAATTCACTTTTTTGGTGATCCTTTCATGAAATTTACATTTTTTTTTTTTTTCGTAATCCTCTGACGAAATGTGTGTTTTTTCGCGATCTTTTGACAAAATTCACATTTTTTTCTTTCCCAATTCTTTTACGAAATTCCTTTTGGAAAATCTTGCGTTTGGCTGGTGCTTTCCATATTTTTAATCGTCAGTTTTTCACATTTACTCGTTGAGTGGCGACTGGCGATTGCTTATTTTCATCTTTACTTTTTAAATGAACGATTAAAGAATTTGGTGATTTTTTTTCTAACCAATGAGTGACAAATTTTGCGATTTTTCCTACATTGAATGGTGAATTTTCTTGAAAATGAAAATTTGAAATGTTCTGCAGTGAAATCCGTTGTTCTGCGATGTACGTCGCATTTATAAGCATATTCTGCTTTGGGGGATTTCATTATCTCTTACTTTTCGGACTTTTTTTGAAATTGCAGCATTTTCATCGGAGGTTTCCGATAAATATTATTTGTAATATATAAAAATTTCAAGGGGGGGGGCACAATACTAAAGCCCAAAGTGCGGCACTTTTCTAACTTTTACCAACACCTGTCCCTATCGTGTAACATACAGTTGGAACGGCCTGTGACCACTTATTCATGTTATACACATCCGATATCCATGCTGCCACTTTGCTCCCCCCTGGGAGGGGCACTTTTCTAAATTTTGCCGGCACCTCTCATGTGACATATCGTTCAAAAGGTCTGTGACCACTTATTCATGTTATGCCCCTCCCCCCCACTTTGCCCCACCAGGGGGGACACTTTTCAAAATTTTGCTGACACCCCTCATGTCACATATTGTTGGAAAGGCCTATGACCACTTATTCATCTTATGCACCTCTAATGCCCCTCCCCCCACTTTGCCCCCCCTTCGGGGGCACTTTTCTAAATTTTGCCGACACCCGTCATGTGACATATCGTTCAAAAGGTCTGTGACCCCTTATTCATGTTATGCACGTCTAATGCTCCTCCCCCACTTTGCCCCCCGGGGGGGCACTTTTCTAAATTTTACTGACATCCCTGATGTGACATATCGTTCAAAAGGCCTATGACCACTTATTCATGTTATGCACCTCTAATGACCCTCCACCCACTTTGCCCCCCCGGGGGGGGGGCACTTTTCTAAATTTTGCCAACACCCGTCATGTGACATATCATTCAAAAGGCCTTTGACCACTTATTCATGATATGCACCTCTAATGCCCCTGCCCCCTACTTTGCCCCCCCCGCGGGCACTTTTCTAAATTTTGCTGACACATCATGTGACATATCGTTCGAAAGTCCTGTGACCACTTATTCATTTTATGCACCTCTAATGTCACTCCCCCCACTTTGCCCCACGGGGGGAGCACTTTTCTAAATTTTGCTGACACCCCTCATGTGACATATCGTTGGAAAGGTCTGTGACCACTTATTCATGCTATGCATCTCTAATGCCCCTCTTTCCACTTTGCCCCCCCCCGGGGGGGGGTGCACTTTTCTAAATTTTGCCGGCACCTCTCATGTGACATATCGTTCAAAAGGTCTGTGACCACTTATTCATGTTATGCCCCTCCCCCCCACTTTGCCCCACCGGGGGGGCACTTTTCTAAATTTTACTGACATCCCTGATGTGACATATCGTTCAAAAGGCCTATGACCACTTATTCATGTTATGCACCTCTATTGCCCCTACCCCCACTTTGCCCCCCCTCAGGGGCATTTTTCTAAATTTTGCCAACACCCGTCATGTGACATATCATTCAAAAGGCCTTTGACCACTTATTCATGTTATGCACCTCTAATGCCCCTGCCCCCTACTTTGCCCCCCGGGGGGCACTTTTCTAAATTTTGCTGACACATCATGTGACATATCGTTCGAAAGTCCTGTTACCACTTATTCATGTTACGCAACCTCCGGTGCTTTCCCCCCCTTAGTTTTTTTTATTAATATGTATATATGTTTTATTAATATGTTTAGTTTATTAATATGTATCAAATCAATGTCGAACTGGATATGTAATCATTATTATGTATTGATCTGATGCGAATTTGCACAGAAGGCTGTCCGCATGCAGGTGCAACGATATAATGTAAAGAGAATATACAGCTTTTATACCTAAAGGAAAACTGCAGATATTTCTGCCAAAATCGGTGAAGGGAAATAACAGGTTTTTTACCTGAAGGAAAACAGCAGGTATTTGGAACTCAGAAGGTTAAGGGAAAATACATGTTTTTTACCTAAAGGTAAGCTGAAGGTAATTTTAGTTCCAAATACCTTCAGTTTCCCTGAAGATTTTTTTTTAAGGTTTCTTGCTGACTTTTTTACCTGGGAATGGTCGATTTTTTGATAAGGGCATAATATATTTCAAGAAAGGATGTCAAAGTGGACATTTTGAACCGAATTTCGCGAAGCGATTGTGTTGGAAACGAAAAATATTGTCCTACTGAGAAAATAATTGTTTATAAATCAAGTTTTAATTAATTGAACGAAAAATAAAAACATAGTTCCCTTATAAATCTCTTCAAAAATCACGTCAGCAAGTTTCATATTTTCTCTGTTAAAAATGAATCTGAAAATGTGCCAGAAAATTTCGCGTTGTTGAGCATGGAAAAGTCTTTTTTTTAATACCGCCTTAACATGATTCTAATAAAACCAGCTCTAATATAAAAATAAAATAAAAACTCGTCAAAAGCGGCCAGATAAAATTGTTAAAGTGGGTTTATCTCTAATCATGATTTAGTTTTTGTTGTTGAAATTAGCACATCACTTCGAAATCTAGCTGCTCCTGTAGGCCGAGCCGGCAGGGATTTTTTAAATATAATTCGACTTATTTTCGCATTATTTAAAAGCGATTGTGTTGCAAACGAAAAATATTGTCCTACTGAGAAAATAATTGTTTATAAATCAAGTTTTAATTAATTGAACGGAAAATAAAAACATAGGTCGCTTATAAATCTCTTCCAAAATCACATCAGTAAGTTTCATATTTTTCTTTTAAAAATATGCCAGAAAATTTTGTGTTGTTGACCATGGAAAGTATTTTTTTAAATACCGCCTTAACATGATTCTGATAAAACCAGCTCTTATACGAAAAAGAAAAAAAAAAAACTCGTCAAAAGCAGCCAGATAAATTTTAAAGTGGGTTTATTTCCAATCATGATTTAGTTTTGGTTATTGAAATTAGCATTTAACTTCGAAATTTACCTGCGCCTGTATGTCGAGCCGGCGGGGATTTTTTATTTAATATGGCATTTAATATTTTTAAAATATATTAATTTATCTTACATGACTTGCTCGCAGAATTTTTCATAATTGAAAAATCACTGAAGCTTCGATTTTTTTTAAATATTTGAATGTATTGTGTAATATTATATATAATGCATAATAAAATATTATGTATTGTATAAATTATATAATTGTATAATTCCATAATTAAGTGTAATATTATTTGTAATTTATTGTATAATTGTATAATTAAGTGTAATCCTGTTAATTGTAATTTATTGTATAATTGTATAATATAGTGTACACAGGGATGCAAGCGCTGAGCCACAAATGGCTGATTTTAACCACTAAATTTGAATAGTATTATTTGTTTTATTAAATCTCAGAAAACCTGTCATTAAACAAGGCGTGAAATTTTATTAATATTTGGTGATACCAATCGGTCATTTCTGGCACAGCGCTTGTATCCCTGTGTATACAGTATATTGTATATTGTATAATATATTGTATAAGCTTAATATATTATATAATTAATTGTATTAATCGTATAATTTTATTGTATTGCATAGTGTTGTTTTATATTTTATTGTATAATATTATCAATTGTAATGTATGTTAATATTATGTATTATAATGTATAATAAAGTTATGTATTAACATAATGTATAATATAATATAAGGTATAATACATTTTAAATTTATTGTATAAAGGTATTTAAATGCTTATATTTATTTTTTTCTTTGATATTATTATTATAGACTAATTCCATGGGTTTGTGTAGTGTAAGTCACATAGCTAATAACTGCTATGCTTGTTGGCCACCGTTATTTTCGAAAAGTTTGCTTGGCCTTATTCAATTAATGGGATATCTCCGATAAAAAATAAGGCACATTTTTCCGTTCTGAAATACTGGTAGCCAATAATCGCAGCACGTGACCTACACTACAAGTACTCATGGAAATAGCCTATAGTAGAATATTATAGTGCTACTGTAGACTTTTTTTTATGTCTCCTCTAATAAGGAGAGGGCCAACGTTGTTAATCACAGATTTTGATTATTTTTATATATGTTGTAGGGTAGACACCCCTTAGTGTCAGGTTCAACGGATTTTCTCTAATGCCCCTTAGTTCTTGAAAAACCGGGGGGTCTAATATTAGTACACAACTTAAATACTTACTTCACAACCAAAATTATAGGTTAGTCATAGCTTAGTTGGCATGGCGTTTGCCTGCTGATCCGAGGGCCCGGGATCGATATCTGAATGCGCTACATTTGTTTTTCTCATTTTTTGTTTTATAAATATAGTTGTAATTATAATTTAATAATTTCAATTAAAAATTTTAACATCATACATTAACCCCTTGGGGACGAGCGACACGCATACGTGCCGGAAATAGGCCTAAGGAACCTCGTTTATCCTCAGCAGTAAAATTTTACTGTAAAATTTGCCTTATTTAATCTGAGCATTTTCCCGATTTGAATAGGCACAAACTTCTGTTTTTTAAAACCGGTATCAAAGTAATAAACATTCCGTAAAAGGATCCCGTTGCGAAGGGGTTAATTATAATGTTAACAAACTTAAAGTTATCATTTCTTATTTGTAAACTGTTATTTCTCATCCATTAAACAGGTTTAAAAAGAAATTGGATCTATTATTGAATGATAAAAATTCCAAAATCGTGACAAATTCTGTTGTGGTGCCATCTAGGTATGATAAAAAAAAGGAATATTCAAGTAAAATAAAAATAAAAGTAGAAAGAAGATAAAAGGAAAAGCAAAATAATTGAAAGCGCAAGCATATTTATTACAAATTTAAAAATCTTTAATATGCAAAAGATCGGTTGTAATTTAATTCTGATGCTAATTTTTAATATAATTATGCTTGTTACTTTAAAAACAGAATGATAGTATTATCGCATTGACGTCCTTTGTTAAAGCAATGCGTAAATGATGTTTCTTTAAAATCACGAATTGACACAATTGCTCAATATCATTGCATCGATAAAGAATATATGAAATACATTTTAAAAGTGATTTTTAAAAAACAATAACAGTTTTATGATGTTTTATTACAACTATTTAGTTAAAAGTAAAAAATTAAATAGGTTAAAATTATAATTGATGTACAATATTAAAAATTTTACTTGACAATGAGATTATAAAGTTATGCTTACAAGTAAATTTATAAAACAAAAAATGAGAAAAACAAATGTAACGCATTCTGGTATCGAACCCGGGCCCACGAATCAGCCGATAAACACCATGCCAACTGAGTTACGACTAACCTATAATTGTTGTTGCAAAGTAACTATTTAAGTTGTGTACTAATAGTAGACCCCTCGGTTTCTCAAGAACTAAGGAGCATTGGATAAAATCCGTTGAACCTGACACTAACGGACCTCTACCCTACAACATATATTAAAATAATCAAAATCTGTGATTAACAAGGTTGGCTCTCTCCCTGTAAGATGTGTTATACAGTTACTCATCAACAGAGAGTTGAGTTGCCTGCAACTAGGAATCCCATCAAAGTTTCACCTGTTTAGATTGATTCATTTATTTATCTATTTTTATTCAATATATTTTTAGAACTTTCGTTTTTTTTTCCTGCTGCTGATGCTATTTTACCTACGACAAGGAAATTATTCTATTTGAACAAGTTAAATGTTATTTAATTTTTTTTAATTCAGTTATGTTTCTTCTGAGCGTCAGTTTTAAATTATTAAGTCATATTTTTCTGTTAGAAATTAATATCCGAATTAGAAATAATTAATCAAGTGAACAATTAACCTATTTCTGTGCCAATGGTTTATTGAAAATATTTTTAACCCCTTGGGGACGAGCGACACGAATACGTGCCGCATGAAGCGCTCAGAATCCTTGTTTTTCCTCACCAGTAAAATTTTACTGTAAAATTTGCCTTGTTTAATCGGCGCATTTTCTCGATTCAAAAAGATACAAATTTCTGTTTTTAAAAAACGGTGACGAAAGATTAAAAATTTTGTAAAAGGCTCCCGTCCCGAAGGGGTTAACGTGCAGACAATAATGCATCCAATATTGGTGATGAAAACTTTTTTGACAATTTTTAATATCGCGTTTTATCTAGAATATATTCAATCTATTCAAATATTTCTCTAACATTGAGATCTTGTCTGAGGTTCTTTTTTTTTTTTCATGTTCATATTTTAAGTTAATTATGAAAACTAAAATCGTTTATGCATGAAATATGAATATTTATATTTCTATCTGCATGTTTATGTCTGTATATGTCAATAACTATTTGTTTATCTAACTATCCATTAGTCTATATGTATATCTGTCTATCTGTTCTATATCTACTTATTTATCTACCTAGCTGCTTTAATGTTTATACATATACATATATTGCATGTAAGATAGATAATATTTATTATATCTTATTATCAAATATAAGATATATAAATATGTATAATTAAAATAAATTTATTACAGTTAAATACGGTTAACACGAAAACGTTTAACATTAAAAATCGGTTTACACGAAATGATATAACAGTCCGGACAGAATACTATGCAATTTAATACATTTTTATTTCTTTTAACAGAAACAAAAACCGTTTAACACGAAAAAAAAAATAGCTTTCTATCTAGTTAGTTTGAGTTGAAATCGGTGAATTTTGTGTTAAAACCACTGAATTTTGGCTAAAAATCAGTGAATTTAGTTTTTTTTTTTTTTTTTTTTTTTGTAAATTAGCGTATATTTGAGCACAGTGACTGAGAAATCGGTCCAAAAACAAGCTGCTATTTCGCTTCAAATGAAGATTAAGCTGCTTAATGCAGTTCATGAAAAAGAAGGACGAAAACAGAAATCTGCAAAGAGTTTGGCATTGCCAATTCTACTTTATCAACGATAATAAAAGACAAGGATACCATTACGTTAACGTTTGAGTGCAGTATGTTTAAGGCAGAGAGAAAACGTATGAGAACCGCTAAGCACGAAGATTTACAGACAGCTTTTGCTAATTTGATTCAAACAAGCTAGATCTCAGAATGCTGAAAAAGACATTTAAAAAAAGATATCTGATTTTTTCCCCCAAAAAATTATATTTTTTTAATCTACTTTTTATCCTGATGGATGCAACTTACTAGTAGTTTAACAGGAAATCGAAATAAAATTTGGCGGCGTCGAAAATATTTGTGAATTTTGTTCTTTCTTTTACGAATATTTTAACACGAAAAAAAAAAAATTTCGGTCCCCTCAATTTCGTGTTAAACATATTTCACTGTATATACAATTATATAATACAATTACACAATTATATATACATATATACTTTTTTTCGATTATCATTATAAATAAGATATATATTGTTTATTAATATAAATTGCATTATATACAATAGATATATTAATAAATATTATATATCTTATTTTTCGAATATCTACTTAGTTTGAAAGCTTCTACTTTAGGTAATGTGGAATATATAAAATACATTAATATATTTTGTCTATAATTACCAAAAAACGCTATACAATTCTTTTAAGGGAAAAAAAGAGAAAGAAAAAAGACAAAAGAAATAACACTTGCACAAGAAAAAAAAAGGAAAAGAATATTTTTTCCTATAAAACTCATGTTGAGAGGATCTTTTTGTTTATGCTTTTGCATGATAAATTGTCTATTTGTTTTCTTTTATTTTTTCATATATTGTTATTTCTATTTGTCATAGATAGAAGAGTAATATGTCATTTCGTTCTTGGGGATATCTGTTTTTGCGTATTGTTTTGATGTGTCTTTTGGAATATTTCTATGCGTATTTTGGCCTTTGGAATGTTTCTCTTTTGGATTTGAAAACTTCAAATGCGATTCATTTTTATGATTCAAAATAATTTATAACTACGACTTTTTTTATTTTTAACTAGCGAACACAGAAGAGTATACTTTGTATAATACGCTTTATTTTATAAAAATAATCTGTTGTAAAATTTGGTACAACTTTTCTGAATTTGTGCGGGTTTATTTTCACATCCTAAAGCATATAACCATACATGCCAATATCTGTTAATTATTCCGGAATCTGATACAATACAAATATTTTTTTAACCGGAAATTTTAATTAATTGAAAATCTTAAAATTAAGTCTGAAATGTATTCTTATGTTATTATTTTTATAACTTACCTTTTTTACTGTTTTCTTGGAGTTACCGACTGGGCGGTCGCCGTCCTCTTTTTCCCTTATTTTACCCTAAGTATATTGTTTTTAATAGTACAGTTAGCTTGAACTCTCCTTATTTATAGTTTTTTCTATTGAATTTTATTATTCTTTCTTGTAATCAGGGATGAGATTTCCGACTTTTTGCATACCAGTATAATCTTAGAGAAAATGTTATTTCATATAATTGGAACATTTTTGCGATTTAACAAAATAACATTTTCTTTAAGATTATATTGGTGTGCAAACAGTCGGAACTCACATCCCTGTGTAATTAATTATAATTTTCACTTGTAAATATGTAAATATATTTAAATTTTTCCTCTTTTTACACTGTTGTTAAGCGTCTATATATTGAATTAAACTAAAATGTATGGTCTCTGAAAAGAGGTTTTTTTTAATGCTGGGGCATCCCTTTGGTAGCTTTATCGCTGTTTACGGACTGTCAGGTATGTTAGGAACTAATGGACGTTTTTTTAATATCTTGTTATACAAACATTTCTAGTGTAAGTTTCTTACTTACTTTAAGATACTAACTTTAATTTTTTGTGGCTACCAGCTGCTTCTAAACATTTTTCATGGCTCCCATTGCATTGAAAAACGCACTACCTCTACACCGGATGTAAAGTTGCATGACAACTTTGGAATCCAGAAACTGATTACATTGTTTCATTGTTCCACAAGAGACATTTCTTTGTACACATTTTCCGGTTTTAAATATGAATGTATTATATAAGACTTCGAATAATTAAGAAATGTTCGCTTCTGTGATATAACAGGGTTCGCACGGGTGCTTGGATTTCCAGACTAAGAAATTCTTCGGTACCAGTATTTTCTTATGGAAAATCTCTCCTGAAATAAGGCGAAATTTTATCCGTTTAAACTAGGTTTATTTTTCTATAAAAAAAATCTGATAGTTGGCATTGAAAATAACGGTACCCGTACGAACCCTGTATAACTAATGAACATATATTAATTCATAAAATTTCAAAAGTCATATTACCGTACGAATCAAAATCAAAATCACATTAAAAAAAAATACTGTTGTACAGTGGAGTATTTGACCCGAAAACCTGACCAAAAATACAAAAATTAAAAATTTCTCAACAATTGCAAAAATCATATTTTTTAATAACTGACTAATTGGCGCGTCGATCTATGTCTATTTCAGTCGCATGAGTCATATCTAGCGGCTCCTAGCCTCAGTTAAAGAGAAGGTTTCTTAGCGAGGAGACGTGATTTATTGTTACGTTTCAACTTTGTTATTATGTTTAATTATGTTTAAATGTATATTTTTAGTGGTTTCATGAATTGTGGAACTCAATAGCTTTATTTTTAATATAATTTTTAAAAAACCTAAAATTAATAATGTTTTCTTTTTAAGCCTTTCTAGCTTTAATTTAGATATATTGATATAAATATATAGATTTTTAAAGATGAGCTGGAATTTGCCGAACCATTTTTGAAGTATAATCGTATTGGTTATACTTTTGAAGGTCGATTTTTGAAAAAAAAAATGTTCCGTATATAGTCACCTTTTTTATATACAAAGTGTTTGGGTAATCTATTATAAATACTCAAACACCAGCATCTCTATGCTACAACTCAACTTTAGAGACTCAACTTTCCTAAATACTAAATGCAAATTATATACAGGGTGAGTATAAAATCATGGTACAAACTTTCAAGGGTGGTAGAGCTCACTATAACAAACAATTATTGTATAGGAATATATGACCGGAAGTGACGCGTTGAGGTACAAACACCAGGGTGGGGGAAATTGGGCGCTTTTTTATTTCAAAATTTCTTTCATACCAAAAAATTCCTTTCATTTATCTAAGACAGACATTTCATGATTACTTGCAGAAAATATTCTTCTTTGAAAATTTCCGGTGTGAAATCGAAATTTTTGAGTAAAACATAAACACAAAACTGGCAAATCTGACAAACACAGGAAATACATGAAAGGAAATAGAAATGGAGTTTTTTTTTAATTCAAAAATTTTGAACCGGAAATTTCCAAAGCACAATTTTTCTTTGTGTAATCATGGAATGTCTGTCTTAAATAAAGAAAATAATAGTATAAGGATTTTCTGGTATGAATGAGAAATTTTGCCCAATTGCCCCCCTCCACCCTGGTGTTTGTACCTCAACGCGTCACTTCCGGTCATATATTCCTGTACAATAATTGTTTGTTATAGTGAGCTCTACCACCCCTCAAAGTCTGTCCCATGATTTTAGACTCACCCTGTATATATTATTGCAATGTTTTGATCAATCATTAAAAGTTTACAGATAGTAAAATAAACCACATTTATTTAAACATTACTTTTATGTAAAACAACTCTATCAAGTCTGCCACTGGCGACAATTTTTTAAATTCTACCTCGCACCCCCTTTTCAAAACAAAAATCTTTCACATGCACTTTGACCACATCTGCATGAGAAATGTACTATAAAATTTATTTTTTTAAAATATAGAATGTAAAAATATTCGCCCATGGCAGCCCTGACCCATTAACAATTACGTTCCTATTATAAACAGTAAAAAAGTTAAGTAAACTGTGTATTTTATTTTTATTTTATTAAGTAAATGGACACTTTTATGTGTATACAGAGGTCATACTTGTCCTGAAACGTCAAGACCAAGAAATTCTTCGGTAACAGCATTTTCTTATGGAAAGTCTCTTCTTAAACAAGACGGAATTTCACGAATTAAAACTAGCTTTATTTTTCTATTTATAAAAATACTGATTTTTGTCCTCAAAAATTTTCTTAAGCGTACGACCCCTGTGAATATAACATCAATTAAGAGTATCTTCTAACAGTAAGTCAACAGCAATGATTTTAAGTGTAAAACATGTGAAAAATACTTTTGGCCAGGATTTTGTGTCAAATATTCCACTGTGAAAAGCAAAATATAAGATACCCTACCATACATTGTAATTACGAAATTGTACCAAACACAAATGGAAATTATGTCTACTTTCAATTCGTAAATAATAATAATAATAAATTTAGGTTGTCTTCTTCATGGAGAAATTGTAACACTGAAATTATAGCAGGGTTCGTACACCTCCTAGAATTTTGTTTATAGATAGGAACTAACAATTAAACACAACTTAAAAGTCATCAATACAAGTAAATAAAAATAGGTAAGTAATATAAAAAAATAGCTTAACATTGATGGGAAATAATTAATTAGTTCGCTTTTTAAGCAGTCGGGTTTTTTGATTTTTAAAATTTAATTTTTACTTGTTAAGTATAGCTAGAAACCTCTTATAGAAATAAGCTGTAATTTTCAATGTTTCATATGTTTATGTTTCAAACTCATGGGAATCGATTTCTGCTGAAAAAATTGTTACAATTTTCAAAAACATATTTATTGTAACCTATGCCTTTTTTTAGAAAAGAAATCTTTTAGAAGCAACAAATATGCAAAATTGCCAAGTTACGTCTTTTTGGATACCAGTATTTTAATAACAACATTTTCTCTAAAATAAAAGTAGTGTGCAAAAAGTCGGAGACTTGGCAACTCTGAATATGCGAACCTAAAATTACAGATCATTTCTTGAGTTAGTGTTTGAGTTGTGTTTAGAAAATTATGAAATGCAATCTGTTTTGTACCATTACAAAACAGTATAACATTAGAAGTTCCAAACTTTACACTTTCCTAATTCCTAACGTACTTCACTAAAAATCATTCCCTTTGACATCCTAAAAACTTTGCTATTGAAGAGAAATATATTGTAATCAAGGAGGTATTTCAAACTAGACCTTTAACAAATTCTATCATTTTAACTTAATTATATTAACTATTTGATTACGTCCCGGATCATACACGATCTAGTAGACTTTGTTTTTTATATTTATACCAGTTTTTGAAAATTAAACTTTGACATTAACTTATACTACCATAAATTACAAGAGAAATCTACAAGAAAGAATAAAAAAGAAAATTGTCGTACGATTAAATATCAAAATATACTTGAATCTTTGTACATAATCAAAAAATTAACCCCTTGGGGACGAGCGACACGTATACGTGCCACTTGAAGCGCTCAGAATCCTTGTTTTTCCTCACCAGTAAAATTTTACTGTAAAATTTGCCTTATTTAATCAGCGCATTTTCTCGATTCATGACGCAAATTTCTGTTTTTGAAAAACGGCGACAAAAG
Source organism: Maratus speciosus (assembly GCA_963932465.1). Classification (NCBI taxonomy): domain Eukaryota; kingdom Metazoa; phylum Arthropoda; class Arachnida; order Araneae; family Salticidae; genus Maratus; species Maratus speciosus. Next base: position 602,235,218 of record OZ010791.1, on the reverse strand, counting down.
ATTAAAAATTTCGTAAAAGGCTCCCGTCCCGAAGGGGTTAAATATGTTTTCTTATAAAAACTTTTAAAACGTCTTCAATAAAGGTCATAGCCGGATAAGCATTGGAATCATGCCTTTCAATCAAATTTCCTGATTTTATTCCAGATGTAACTACCAGTGATGGAACAGTGGCGCAGCAGTTGAGCAATTGTTTCCACGAACTTTTTATACTATTCTTCGCTTCGAAAATCTCAGATATATTGTTCTGAAGTTAGATAAAGAACACTAATTAAATTTTACGGTATCAATCGATTCTCTACTGCTACAGTGTTCCATCACTGAACTACCTATCTAAATCTGTATTTCCCCTATTATAACTTTATATATATTGGTGTCTTATCAGATAAAAATCTTTTTTTCGATTTTAGTAAAACTTATTTTCTTAAAAACTACTGCATCGAATTCCATGCCATTAACTGAGGTTATATAGATATCTAAGACGCATAACTCGTATTTTTTGTATAATTTTGTGCTTATAAAAACTATGTGAAATAGGATAAGAATATTTACAAAAATGAAAATCGTATCTTATGGTTATACGAACATTACTATTTTCTTGTAAAAAAATTCCTCATATGTGCAACTATATTATATTGAAATCCCAAAAGTGTGAGTTGGGTATAAGTATTTACAAAAATATGTGTAAAAGTACTTAATATTCATTTAACCCTTTCCGGAGCGGAGTAATTCTGTTAATAAACTGATGAAATAATGGACTGACACCAGAATTTATAGACGAGTTTATTAGAACTTGCTTATTTTCACGTACATTATAAAAGGAAAATTTTAAATGAATATTCTTGGTGCCGTTTGTCAGTTTTGGAATTAAAATTAGGTGTCCTTTTTTAAGGATACCGCCCTCGAAAGGGTTAAAGGCGTTCCTTGGGGCAGAACTACTCTAATTCGACATTCGGCGAATTTTTGGAATAAAGTCTGCAGACAATGTGCCAATTGCCATGTTTTAGAATCCAATAAGGATATAGACTATCTATTTCAACACTGTCGATGCTTATTCGATATCGAGCAATAGAGTTTTCTATCAGAGATAAAAGAGAAAAATATTTTCGGATGGAAAACTACAACATTCGATATCGAAATATAACGAGTGTTATTACAATGGTTACAAACTGTTATTTAAACATTTTTCTACCACTTTTAACGAAGAGTAATAAGAATAAGTAGTTTCGTCATTTTAAAGCGAAAGCCACCGAAACAACGTAAGGATGTTAACACCTTAATTCTCGCTTTCGTGATATTCCCACCTGTTTTACAACATAGTGTAATTGGTTTTATTATGGTATCAGTTTGCCTGTCATTAAATGAGATGAATATACCTTTTTCAAAAAAGTGGTACCAATGAGCAATTTGAATTTTACAACTGTAACCAGTTTTTGGTTACAGTTGTAATACGACCTTTCAGGGGTTAAATAACTAGAATTTGAGACAATTGAGTTTATTTATTTCTGATATGTTGCTATTTTGCTAGATTTAATGGCAGATTTATGTAGCTATTTAATGTGAAGATATATATTAGTGAAAATCTGTACATAATTTCAGTAAAAAGAAACTCCAAAGCCGAAAACATTGGATAATGCTTTGTATTTAAAAGTGTATTTTTTAAAGTGAAAACTTCTTTAGGCGCGTTGAACTTTTTTTGAGATGGAGAAAAACCATTGATTTGGAGACACTGTTACGTAACCGACATGCTAGCATTTTGGCACCAGTGCCTGATTATCCACGGGGCAAATTCCTACCACTAAAAATAAACAGAAAATTTTGCCTCATTCATGGCAGATATTTTACATGAATACAGCGTTTAGATAAGGCGAACTTTCCTTTTAAAATTTATTGGTGTAAGTGTGCCCCGTTGGTAATCAGACCCTGTTTGGAACATAGACACTAGCGCGCCAAGCGGTGAATGACAGGAACTTTTCCCTCTTCAGCTCAATCCGCAAAAGAAGAAGGAAGCTAAAACTCACTTTTTCTCCCGGCGTTCACGCAGGAACACACACAAAATTTACATTTTCGTTGCAGTACGCTGTTGTGTTTATTATTAAAGACAAATACTTGATACTTTCATTATTGAAGTGAAAGCTTCTTTGGGCGCGTTTGGCATTTTTTGAGACGGGAAAAACCATTGAAATCGTGATACTGTTATTGTAACCGACACCTCTGCATGTAAGTATGTACATGTATTGTGCATAGTTCGGTATGAGGAAGGCGGGCAATTAATTGTTATTGATTGCTTAATCAATAAAAATAATTCACAGGCAAGCGCGCCGCATGCTTGCCTGTGCGCTATTGGTTCCCGAAATACACGTACAAGAGTAAGAAAAAGGAAATCTCATCAAAAACATCTCATGTAAAAATTAGCCAAGTCTCGTGACTCTTGCTAAAATAAAACTACCTTGCTCTAGCAAAATAAAATTATCTTTATTCAACAGTTCTTATTTATGTCAATAGTTGGCGGCAAAAGTGAACTATTCGATCAAATATCGGGTAAGTTTAGCAGAAAAACTCTCTTGTTTTTAAAATTCGTGTTATTTTTGCGTTATGGTGTATGTTATTGTATAATAATGAATAAAAAAACACTACATTTAAAATTATTTCCTGCACAATAAAACATTTCCTGACGTTTAAAAAAACACACACGTAATTGTTGAAGTTTTCACTTCTATTGGCACTACCGGAGTACAACTGTTTATATATATATATATTGAGCCTCTTAATTTCTGATGATATCAAAATGCTTTTTTAAATAAATAAATATTTTCTAAAAAAATAATAGAATAAATATCGGGTGATTAAAAAGTTCTGTAAAGTCATTGCTAATTTTTTGCAAATCTATGCTAATGTTGTAAAGAAGTAAAGTTTGTTTGTTTGTAGGCGGTAATCTCTGGAACTACCGAACCGATTTCAAAAGGAATGGTATCAAAATGATTATGTTAGAACAAGTTCGAACATAGGCTATATTTTAAGCCTATGCCACTACCCCAAAGGGGGTGTCGGAGCAAAAAACGTTCTAAAAGTGCGATTTTTGTGTTGCAGAAGGGCCTAGAAATATGAAATTTGGAATATTAATTATAAGATATAAATGATCTCTAAGAACATTTCCTAAATAATTCGAAATTTAAAATGATTGAAAATGCGCAAAAAGCGTTCTAAAAAACGTTCTAAAAGGTGTTTTCTACGCAATCTCAGGAAATACCAAACCGATGTAAAAAATAATGGTGTCAAAATTATGGTGACAACCCTTGCTCTAAGATAGGCTTTATTTTATGTCGGTGGCACTACCCCAAAAGGAGTGCAGGTGCAAAAAACGTTCTAAAAATGCGATTTTTGTGTTACTGAAAGGCTTAAAAATATGAAATTTGGAATATTAATTACTTATTAGATATAAATGATTTCTATGAACACTTCATAAAAAATTCGAAATTTTAAAGGGGTGATAATGCGCGAAGAGCGTTCGAAAAACGTTCTAAATGGATATTTCTACGCAATTTTAAGAAGTATCAAATCGATTTCAAAAGTAATGGTTGCAAATTGATGCTCTAACATAGGCTCTATTTTATGTTCGAGTCACTACCACCTGGGGGTTGCAGGAGCAAAAAACGTTCTAAATTGCGATTTTTGTGTTATGGAAGGGCCTAGAATCATGAAATTTGGAATGGTATCTAATAAGATATCAATGATCTCTGAGAACATTTTCAAAAAAAAAAATCGAAATTTAAAAGCGGTGAAAATGCGCGATTAGCGTTGTAAAAAACGTTCAGAATTGCGATTTCTATGCAGTCTCAGGAAGTACTGAACCGATTTCAAATATAATGGCGTAAAAATGATGAGGATAGCTCTTGCTCCAAGATTGGCTATATTTTATGTGTATTTCCACTACCTCGAAGAGGGTGTAGGAGCAAAAAACGATGCGATTTTTGTGTTACTGAGGGCCTAGAAATATGAAATTTGGAATATTAGTTAAAAGATATAAATGTTATAAGATATAATAGTTATAAGATATATTTCTAAGAACTTTTCCTAAATAATTCGAAATTTAATAGAGGTGAAAATGCGCAAAAAGCGTTCTAAAAAACGTTCTAAATGGTGTTTTCTACGCAATCTCAGGAACTAGCAAACCGATTAAAAAAAAATGGTGTCAAAATGATAGTGACAAATCTTGCTCCAAGGTAGGCTATATTTTATGTCTGTTTTCACTACCCCAAAGGGGGTGCAGGAACCAAAAGCGTTCTAAAAATGAGATTTCTGTGTTATGGAAGGACCTAGATTCATGAAATTTGGTATGGTATATATTTATCAGATATAAGAACATTTCATTAAAAATTTGAAATTTAAATCGGTGAAAATGCGCGAAAAGCGCACTAAAAACCTTCTAAAGGCCGATCTGTGAGCAATCTCAGAAAGAAACAAACTGATTTCAAAACTTATGGCAGGAAATTGATGCTGAATGTCTCTGCTGTGACATAGACGCTATTTCATGTAGGTGTCAATACCACCTAAGAGTTGCAGGAGGGAAAAACTTTCTAAATTGCAATTTTTGTGATCGGTAGGGATTAGCAACTTGAAATTAGGCATGGTACATATTTATTAGATATAAATTATCTTTAACTCCTTGAGGGGCGGTGGGATATATTTTATCCCATCTATGATTAATGAAGATTTGCACCAGAAAAATTTTGTGAAATTTTACTTCTCTAACTTTGAGGGAAAAAAGGTTGTAAAATTACTTTTCCTTATTTTGAAATAACATTTTTCTAAATTTCCGGTGGAAATTCAGCATTACACAAACGTAATTGCTTGTCCCTCAAGGGGTTAAGACCAGTTTCGAAAAAATTGGAAATTTAAAAGGCATGAAAATGCGCGAATAGCGTAATAAAAACGATCTAAATTGTGATTTCTACACAATCTCGGGAAATATCAAACCGATTTCAAAAGCAATGGTTGCAAGAGTATGGTGACAGTCTCTGCTGCAACATAGGTTAGATTTTATGTTGGTGTCACTACCATCCGTGGGATTCAAGAGCAAAATATGTTCTAATTTTCGTTTTTTTTGCACAACTGAGGTGTCTAACATTATGTATTTTGGCATGATAATTACTTACAAGATGCAAATGCTTTCTAAGAACCGTAGATAGAAAATTCCATATTTAAAAGGATGAAGTGAGCAAATAGCGTTCCGAAAACGTTCTAAATTTCAATTTTTATGCAATCTTATCAAATACCTAATCAATTTAAAAATAGTGGTTGCAAATTGGTGGTGATAGAACCTGCTGAAACATAAGTTATATTTTATGTTGGTGCCACTGCCACACCAGAGTGTTTCAGGAGCAAAAAAACATTCTAAATTGCGATTTCTGTGATATTAAAGAAGCTAGATACCTTAAATATGGCATGGTAGTTACTTATAACATATAGATGCCTTCTAAGAACACTCGAGAGTAAATTCGAATTAAAAAGAAGTGAAGCGAAGGGCACGAGCGAAAAGCGTTCTAAAAAGACCTAAATTCAGGGATGAGATCGCTCCGACCCAAATGGTTGATTTTCACCAATAAATTTTAGTAGTATTCTTTGATTTATCAAAGTTTTCATGTATATGTTTATGTATTAATTTTTATTAATGAAAAAAGAAGGATAAATAATAATAAAAATTCTGAGAAATAAGTTGGTAAACTTTTATGACTGAGCAACTAAATTTTCATAATAAAGGTACTAATTATTATTTAAATTCAACTAGTAATTGATTATTTTATGAAATATTAAATTAAACCTCTTTGCATATAAAAGTTAAATATCAAATAAGTAAATAATACTCTATACTTTTGCACAATGTTTTTCAAACGTCTAAAATATTACATTTTTAGCCATTATAAAACAACAGCTCAATCAAAATAAACACATTTTTTGGTGTATTTCGTGTATGTAAACTAGGATATTGGCTTTTTATATCAATATATTATATGGTGTTTTAGATCGTGCCTTTGCAAACAGCTAAATTTTGAAATATATATTGTATTTCATACCATATATTAAGATCATTATTATTTAACTAAATAACTTACTTTAACATTTTATGAGAAAATATTTATGAAATTCAAAGACATTTTTTTTTTTTTTCAAAATAACAAATATCTAAATATTGTGGCATTCAAATATCAAACGTTTTGTACACTGTCAATATGGAATATATAAAAAAAATAATAAAGTTTTTTTCTCCCCATCAATATTTCATTCTAGAAAATATCCGTCAACCTCAAAACAATTTTTTAAGAAACAATTTTTTTTTTTTTTTTTTTTTTTTTTTTGCCTCTCTAAAACCAAAATAGGAGGAAACTTTTATTTATACTTTTGCATGATTAATGATCCATCTGTTTTGGAGTTCTTTTGTTTTCTTCTTTTCCTTCCATTGAATGGCAGTGAAATATGTCATTACTTTTTGTAAGATATTTGTTTTTGTTTACGTCGTTTCGACGTGATTTTTGGAATTTTTGTTTGCTTGATTTGACCCAGGGGATGTTTTCAGCTCAATTCGAATGCTGTCTTATTTTCATGCACTGTACTATTTTCTGCGCTGTTTCATTTTTCCTTTTAACAAACGGTATAAGTCTTGTAAATGATCTATTACTTTCATAACACCATGAGGGGTCATTATGACTTACGCTAAATTCACAATGTAGTAGATTTGGGCCAGAAAGTAAAATAGTTCTAAATAAAAATTCTGTTCTCAAATACTTTTTATAAATCTTGAATAAAATTGCTGGTGGTTCTAATGTTAACTAAATTGTGGGAGAAAATTCTTGTAACATAATTTGTCCTTGTGTTTGTAAGTATGCGATTGGACAACATAACTCCCGAACGGTACCGATTGATCTCAAATTTGGTGAATACGTTATGTGATACACTGTCACAAGAAATGTACAAATTTTCGTAAAACTCAGCCGATGGAATAGGTTTGTAATCCATTTTGAAATCATTTTCAAACTATTTTGCAGTAAATTCTATAGGGAAATTTACCAAGGAAATGGAGCAGAGTATATAGAGCTTGTCCGTGACGTAATAAGATTATGTGTTGAAAAACAAAACCTATCCGTTAATTAAAATAGACTGGGAGTCGTACGGTGCTCCAATCACCAACAGCGTGTTCTCTGGTAGCGGGATATGTGGTGAGGGGTTAAAGCTAAGCAATGAACCGGCCGACAGTTGTGTCCGAACTCTGATGCAGTGAAGATAATGCGTGGAGCAAAAGCTGTTTTTGAGTTTTGTCACTGATAAAAACTTCAAACATGAAGCGTTCGCTGGAACAGCGCTACGCGATTACATTTTGCTTTTATTTGTGCAGAGCTGCTTCCATGACGCTTGCCTTGGTTAAGAAGCCTTACAAAGATGATGCTATGCAATGGGCCCAGGTTTTCCGGTGTGAAGTGAGTTCAAGAACGGTACATATTATTAAAACTCTTTAAACTAGTATCCTTAGGCGTCGATACATTGCTGCCAACGCGATTCCTACGCTGAATAACTTCCATAAAAGTCAACTGCCATAAGCACCTTCAGAGACTCTGTGACAGCCCGTTGGATCGTGAGAACATCATCGAAACGGTGACCTTTCAGGCTTCTCTTGTGCTTTGAGAACAGAAAAAAGTCTGTCGGGCTTTAATCGGGACTGTACGGTGTCTGCAACAATGTTTCAACCCCTATCTGATCCAGATAGTAGATTACAACGACGGCAGTGTGGCGTGGAGTGTTGTCATTGTGGAGCTTCTCAATTGCGACATTGCGCTCGAGTCGGCAATCTCCGGTCGTTTGTGTTTGACGGCTCTGTATAAGCTCGCAAATAGTTCTTTGTAGAAAATGACGGTCTCAGTCCAGAACAGTTCTTAATTTGGCTACTCTTTCGGCTATAGTGCTTTTCCAAACCACTCGTTGAAGTGTATCCAGATCTCCCCACATCTTCAACAGTCTCCCGTCCGTTCTTGAACTAACTGCACACCGAGAAACCCGTGCCCTTCGTAGTGCGTCGTATTTGTAAGCCTCCTTAATCACGGCAAGCGTCTCGGAAGCAGTTTTGCACGGGTGAAAGCAAAATTAAATCGAGGAGTGCTGTTCCAGTGAAAGCTCCGCAGTATGTTCAAAACAGACTTGTCCGAACGAACCTCCGACCTGGATCCAAACTGCCTACGGGACTGTATAGAAGGCGTGCTGCACACGGGTCAAAAAAAAATGAAGAGCATCGAAAGCTCAATTGAAAGAACCACATTTTGTTGAAAGGCCCTCCCGCACGGATTCCCGCTGGCTACGGTACCGTACAGCAGACGTGCTGTGCACGCAACGGAAAATATGAAAAGAAAAAGTAAACTGAGTTCAAAGAAACAAATTCTCTTGAAATAGGCTCCATAAAACTCTAGATAGCAATGACCTTGTCGGTGGAAAGTGTAACTAAAAACTGTAACATGATCTAAAGCTAAGCTAAATGAATCATTTCTCGTTGAAATTTTACTCTTACAACTTCAGCAAAGAATACGAAGTTAATGTTCGAAAATGGCTGTAACTGTAGTGTAAGACGGCTAGATACGTGTACGTGACCACTACTGGGCATCACATGGTGCAGCCGAAAGGGACCACCACGGCGCCCAAGCCACCAAGAGAACCATATTTCATTCGTGATCGGATCTCATTTCAAAGGGTCGCTACCTCCCTTAGGAAACACGGAGCAAATTATAAATTATATTATTACGTGGCCCAGCAAGTAAGCAGATCAACTTCCAACTATGAGATCTTCAAGGCAGGGGCTCCCGTGTAAAGTTAAGTTGAAGTAACCACTTTCCACTGAAATCGGGCACATAGAACCCGAGAAAAGAATGCGCCATTAACACGTTGACTGCCACGCTACGAGTATACTCGTAGCGTTAATATTCTTGGCTTTAATTTATTACTTTCTAACCATTATTTTTTAAAAATGCCTTATTTATTGGCAGAAATTTCGCTGTATTAGAAAAGCGAAATTTACCTTTCAGAATTTGCGGTGGCTAACAACTTTCAAGAAGAAACTTGAAAATTCTTACCTTTTGCGGCAGTGAACATGTTAGCATTCGAAAATGGTGGTAACTAATGTCTATATTAAGGAAAGCATACTTTTAAATATTAATAAAGAGGGAGAAATCTTTCAGTACAAAATCTGAACTGATATCAAAAACTCTTGTCCAAAAACACAGTATTTAGAACGTCCGGAAATTTTATCCAAATTTAATAAAATCATTTTAACACCATAATTTTTATTTAAATCTATTTCACTTATTTATTTAATTGAATTTTCTCGATTGAAAATTTAACTGATTTTACGAAAAAAAATTCTGGTTCGAATCGACATTTTATCATTTGATCGCTGTCAAATTGACATCAGCTGAACGTTCTAGTGTTAAGCTTCGATTAAGTTGATATTTTTTTATTATGTGTTTTGCATTTGTCAATGTTAATGATAAGTCAGTGTTGCCAGATTCGGGACTTTTTTGTCCCCAGATTGTTTATTGTCACCTCTTTTTTTGAAATAGCAATATTCGGCTTATTTAGAAATAGATTATAAATTCTGCAAAATAGGTCGAATTATACTATTCCTAAAAAAGCGGTCACATTCAAATAATCTGAATTAAAAAAGCCTCCAATCTGGCAACACTGATTTTAAGATGAAATCAGATATGTATACATGGCTCATAGCATATGTAACATACCTAATGTCTTTGGCAGCACTATTTCAGATACAAAATTTATTATTTAATATTTAAATCGCAGATATGGCAATTGGTATAATTAGTCGCTTAATTTGCGATGTATTTCAGCAATTAAAAAATGTCAAGATTTCTACTTAAAAATTGTAACAGAATTGTTCCCAACCTGTACATTAAATTGTAATTTTCCTTCGAATTTAAAGATTGTAAAAAGGGTAAAGAATGTACATTTTGTTGCACTCAAATGATCTTTTAAAATAAATACTTGAACAAAAATATATATTCTTTATTATCAATGCCTTTATACAGTATATATAGCATTAATTTTAATTACTTATAAAAAATCCGCAATCCTGTAGTAAATAAAAAAAGAACTATCTATGTAGAAATATTTTAAATTAATCTATTTAAGCAAACATCATAAAAAAGATATTGTAAAATAATCTTTTGTATAACAAAATGTATTTAATTACTTTAATGAAAACCTCTCAAGATATTTAATTTTATGCACTTGTATATTAGTATAACCCTTTTTAAATCAAATGAATGTTTTTATGCATGTTTGATTAGTTTAAACTATTAAAACCAAAGCCTGTAATAAGATGTATTAAAATAATCTTCAGGGAAAACGAAAAAATACTTAATGAGTTAAATAGCAAGAGTATTTAATTTAATGCACATATTTTATTAATTAAATAAAAAAAGAACAATATAATATAAATTTCCTTCACATAAAATATTTTTTAAGTGTTTGGATGTGGAAGCAAGAAATTAAAATCATGTGTCAAACATAGATTATGAAACACTTTACAACACAATCAGAATGCTTCAAAAAGTCGCTGATTAATAAGGTCAAAACAGGATGTCAATTGAACATATTGAGAATTACATAACACATTTGAAAACAAATTTAAGCAAGTACAAGCTATAGTTCGAAAAGTATCCGAATACTTTTTTGCAGTGTTGTATATGATCTATCCGTATATACAGGGTGTCCATTACTAAACGACCCTACTTTAAAGTGTTCTAGAGACAAAACTACTGTTCATAAAGTTGTGAAATTTTACGAAAGACATAATAAAGGAACGCAGTGACGGAACAGTGGCGCAGCGGTTGAGCGATTGTCACCGCTAAATTTTTATAGTATTCTTCGCCTTCAAAAATCTCAGAAATTCTGTCCTGAAGTAAGACGAAGAATACTAATAAAATTTTGCGGTGTCAATTGATTCTCTGCTGCTACAATGTTCCATCACTGGGAATGGGAATTTGTTTAAGCAAAAAAAAAGAGAAAAAAAAAGTTCAAAATTTCGCCATCAGAGGACAATCTCTATATAATAAAAGCCAGTGTAACGCTGGGCGGGGCGAATCCATCAATCTTACCAGTCTCCCAGGAAGAGGCCAAGGGGAAAAGGATCCATTCTCCCATTGGTTGACAAGAAACAAGAATCCGGCGATTACTTCTCAAGGTTACAAGTCCTGATAATTGAGCAGTATTAGGCACTTCATCCTAACAAATCAGTGCAAGGCACATCGCATTACACCACCAAAATAAATCGCCAAGTGTCATTTGAGATCATTTCAAGTATTAAGTTGCAATCATATTAAATTTTCTTTGCGACATGTAAGGAATTTTAATTTATTTCTCATATAAAGTGATTCACGGAAAATAATGATATGGTATTTTTAAAAATATCCTTTTTTTCCTGCAAAAAATTGATAAAACTGACTTTCTTTTAAAAAAGTAATCAATTTTAATATTTTAGGCTTATTATTTTGTAACTTATTTTTAAATTACACATTACTTATATTTTCCTTTTCTATATACAGGTGTATGTAAATTTAAACTTAAAACAAAACAAAACATATCCCATATCTTAAAAGTAAAAAATTAATATTTATACGAAAAGTAAAATTAATAAATTTTAATTTATAGCTTTGCATCAGGAGGACAGAAGCTTAGGGGATTAGACGGTTGGGATTCAACCCGAGATACTTATTTATTAATCAATATACATATTTAAAAATATTTGGAGGGGGGAGGAAGGGCGGGTAAACGATAAAATACAATTTCAAAGTGTTATTAAAAAAATTATTATTTCAATAATTGCAGCATACTGTTTTAACTACGCACTTTTATTGCATATTTATTATTATTATTATTATTTTTTTTTTTTTTGTCGCCCTTTCTGAACTGTGCACCTGTCTGCGAAGACTAGTAAAATCTGCCGCACTTATATAGTGGTCTGGAAATTCAGGTGGGGATCAGTGTTGCCAGATGGGCTACTTTTTTTAAATTCAGACTAGGGGGCTCGGCCCCCTACGAGCTACGCTCGCCAACCCCCGCCCAGACACCGCAGACTCTAAATGCACGCTAATTTGATCGGCTTTAAAAAGATTTCGAAAGATTGAATTATAATGTAAAAAGCAGTGGCGATCTCCCTATAAACGAATTTCTATTCATTTGTCTTTGATTGGGGAATTTTAACGCCAAATCCGCTGCGGTACTGCTTGATTATCTCGTCGACCAATTTCGCCAAATTATATAAATCGCCAAACCACTCGCCAAATTATACAAATTGACATAATTGTTTATTTTAAATAACAATAGAACAAATAAATTCGTACAACATTAATAAAAATACAAATAAAACGTCGGATAAAAATAACTTGATGACGTAGATACGTGTAACAACATTTCAAAATAAGCTAATATAAAAGGAATTAAGTAAACAGAGTCTTTGTCTCCTTGTATTTTTTAACAAAGCGAAAAGAAAGTTCTTTTAAAGGAGACATTTTAAATTAATCGTTTTTAATCTAACGTAATTTTTACCAAGCTATTTTTTTCTCTTTTAAATATTCACGTGAAGATACTTTTGTTAGAAATGAAATATTATTTGCGCTTTCCTAACAAAAATAGTTGAAAAGATCCTCTCAAAATATTAAATAAATGTCTAGCGCAATTTCTAAATTTAAACTTTTTTGTAATATTATTTTGTGTTCATTTTATGTAATAACTATAATGTGACGTAAATATGACGTAATTTCTCCTACGACTTCTAACGCATGTTAATGAACTTAATATTTTACAATACCCTTTCTCTTTTAAAATTCACGTGTGTACTTTTTATGACATAATTTTTAATAAATTCCTGCTTTTTATACGTAATTATTTAATTTTAATTTGAAAGTTTTTTTCCTGTTTATAATAGTCACGTGTAAATAAATTTTTAATTTGAAGCAAATATTATTGCTTGCGCTTTTTATACAGTTGGCAACAGTTTAAATTAGTACAATTTTCTGAAATCTGTAAAAAATATCTCTAGAAATGCTGAAAATTTGAATTTAAAATAGAAATAAAACCTGAAAAAATGAGTCAAAATAAAAAAATTAATGCAATCTGCACTCCGGCAAATTCTAACGTATAAAATGATCTAAAAATGATTACACTGTCATGTATAGTTTTTGCTGCTATAAAACTTTTTTAGTGGAACGATTTTGTCCAACTTTAGCATTAAATATCTCTTAAAATAATTCTTCGATTTGAAAACTGTCTGCATCAACATGTTTATCAAACATTTCTGTATAAAACCACCGATTTTCATATTTTTGTATGCATTATTTTTCTTAATATTAACGAAGAAAGACCTCCGGTCACAAAAAATTCAAAACCGGCGGCGGCGGCGGCGGCGGCGGCGGCGGCGGTGACAGCGGTAGTTACTTTTTTTTAGAATAGAGAGATTCTTGATTGGCACCACTTTTTTGAAATGGTAAAATACGCCTTATTTAATGACATATTAATTAAGGCGAAAACAAAGGTAATTTTACCGTTTCAAAAAAGTGGTGGCAATCAAGATATCTGAATTTAAAAAAAGTAGCACGCTCGCAACACTGGTGGGGACAGTCCAAGGCAGGTCATGATGCACCTGTGGTACGTGTAAACTGTCATTTTGCAAACGACGACCACGGGAATTATGATTGATATCTCTGATTTCTGTATTTTATTTTCGTTTCCCAACTCAAAATCGAGTTCGAGAGAGATCCAGTGTTGTCAGACGATTACGTGAACTTTGTGAGAAATAGTGAAAAAAATCCCCAAGTTTTTCCACAAAAATATTGATAGTCCCCAAAAATTTCCCCATGAACTACTTGCCCCCAAAAAATTCCTCTGGAGGTTCAAAATCCCCCAAAATGGGGACAAAATCCCCAATCTGGCAACGTTGAAATGCCTGTTACTAAATAAAGAATAAAATACTATTATCTATTTATAGTATGAACATTAAATTTCTAAATAAAAATGAAGGCCAAACTGGCAAACTTGGATGTACTCCGAATATACGAATTTGTTCAAATAAATAAATTTAATGGCGTGCCCATTCTAAGATTAGATTAAATAAGAAGTTCTTTGTTTTTTTGTACAAACTAAGATGGAATCTTTTTACTTAATGATGTTTTCGAAAGAAACACTCAAGACAATTTAGCACTAATCAAGTTTACTACTAAATAAGATAAATGTTCTAGTCACTAGAAAATTTGCAACGATGTCTTTTGTTGATGCTGGATTTACACATTTGTAAAGTATTTTCAAATTCTGCAAGCGTTTAATTCATGTTCTAAATTTATTGTTATATTGCAGGCAGTGTTTCTAATTTAGAGCATATTTTTAACGTAAGCTTTTCTGAATAATAATAATATTAATCTGATTTTACAAGATAAATTTCACGACAAATAAAAGGTGTTCAGAAATCCATCAAATTCTCAACATTTATTGCAGCACACTATGTTTGGCAACAATAACTTCATGATTCTTGAAAGATTTATGAATAATTTTATTTAAATAAATGTAAATTGTTTTTAGAATTAAATTTTACTATCAAAGAATGGTGAAAATGATGATTTGCGAAAACATACATGCATCAATTGGATCTCCAGTCCTTGATAAATGTAAAAAAATAAATTCTGAATTTGAAATAAATTGTGCATTGGAATTGACGTCAAGTGTTAAATTTAAAATTTTAGCAGACTGGAGTAGAGTCTTGCAGAATACCGACATATTTTGCACACAGTATTTACGCTATTACAAATGAAAGGTTTTTAAAACATTCATACAGTACCGTTTGATGAACAGTTATAAATAACGATATAAAAATTAATTTTAATTTAGGTACAGGTTGGGAGGATAAATTTTAAGAGTAATCATATTTATTACAAAAAGTGTTCTCATTGAAAATTTTAAACACCCCTGTTCTCTTAAAAAAAAAAAAAAAAAAAAAAAAAAAATGGCAGAGGTGAACTAAAGAAGCATATTTAAAACAACAAGATGTAGAAGGCCGTTGTAGCTAAAATCAGTAAGAGTATAAGTACGGGGAAATTTTGTATCACTATAGGGTAAATCCAGGTTATATGTCCTATTTACTGTATTTCAGCTATTGGACGCGTGAGGAGTTAGTAACGTTCTAGTAATCTCAATTATTAAAAAAAAAGCGTACTATTCGAAGTTACAGCTATTTATTGCTACAAATAAATATTATAGTCATCGAAGAAATGTAAGTTTGGCTTTATTGTTTGTTCTTATGAGATAGAGACAAGTAGAAGTCTAAATATAACGCACTTACTAAAGATTATTCATCAAATATTTAACCCCTTGGGGATGAGCGACACGTATACGTGCCGGAAATAGGCCTAAGGATCCTCGTTTATCCTCACCAGTAAAATTTTACTGTAAAATTTGCATTATTTAATCCGAGCATTTTCCCGATTTGAATAGGCACAAACTTCTGTTTTTTAAAACCGGTAGCAAAGTAATAAACATTTCGTAAAAGGATCCCGTCGCGAAGGGGTTAAGGAACATTGTTAAAACAGATATCAAGTTATATGTTAACCCATTGAGGGGCGCTGAGATAAAATATATCTCACCTAATTTAAACAAGATTCTCACGAGAAAATTTTAACTAAATTTTATATTTTTAACTTTGGGGGGGGGGGGGGATTGTTGAAAAATTGCTTTTCCTTATTTAACAGTAAAATATTTCGATTATTCCGGTGAGAATTCAATATTTAGAGACATTTTAGCTTGCCCCTCAAGGGGTTAATGTAGGTTGCAGCCATATTTGTTGCTACTTCCAGAGTTATTGGCTGGGTAATCTATCCTGGATTAAAAGGATACTTGTCCCATCTTGCATCCGGGATATACGCCTCATTTGTGATTCGGGATAAGACATATTATTTTTATTATCAAATAACTTTGATGCATGAGAAAATAAAATTTAAATCTTCACGATTGTGGATGAAACAAATCTTTTTTTTTTCTTTTTGTTGATGATGCCATTTTCTGTGGATTATTCCGTAAGAAGTCAATGGCCGGTGTTAGTAGTGATAAATTCTCTATTTAAGCAAATCATTTGCTGCATTTCAGAGAATTGGCTCAAGAGGTTGCTATTCCATCACAATTTTAAGTGAAAATATTTAAATGCTTTGCTTTTACAGTTATACGCAGAAAATTTTAAATCACACATTCCGAACGCCCCCTGTATTTATACCATAATATATTCCGAAGCACTAAATGGAAATCTAAATACCAGATAGAAATTTTAAATTCCTTAAGTATATCATTCTCGCAGCAAAGCTCAGAGGGATTAACACCGAGGCATCATATTAGACATATAATCACCATGCTCATTTATTTATTAAAATAACACATTTGTATTGTTGGCAATTTTTCTGCCTCCCCCTTTAATTTAATTTACATAAATTTAATCTTCTGTAGAATAAAAAAAAAAGTAAAACGAACTCTTTCATCATGAAACATAAATATCTAAAGTATTAAATTTGAGTCTTCCGAATTAGTTTTTAGAGTTTGTACATCGAATATAAGAAATAGGAGGGGGGGGGGGGGCGTAATCCCTATTTGATTTGATTAAACAAGTTTAGCCTTCAAGTTTAGCGTCTGACCTACAAACATCCTAAAAAATGACTGAAATCTAAGAATTTTTAATTTTTAATAATAATGAAATATAAAATCCTATTAACCGAAATTTTGTACGTATTTTGAAAACACAACTATTTTTGAACGGATTTAATTCCGTTTTAAAATAGCTTTTTGATTAACGACCTCATAATAGAATAACGACCTTTCATCAGCGTAAAGTTGGAAGTTATTGTTTAGGTCTCGGTTATGATGACAAGCTTTGTCCAGATTTTTACTTCTTACTTTTGCTAATTTTCGTGAGGTTGAATAAACAATTTTCGATCACAAATTGTGTAATTCGTTTTATTTCAGTTACTAATGTTGAAAGGTTTTAGCACTGCCATCTGCCTTGTATTTTCTTCACTGATGCAGCCGGATACTCTATTAGTTTAAATGTCTGTCGTGAGTTTAATTTTTATGCAGTTTACAGGTTCTTCATCAAATGGACATTTAAATTAATTATTATCTAAAATTGTTTATGGTGTTTTATAAGTTTGGGTTTGTTTGAAATTTATTAACCCGTTAGGGACCAGCATCTTTTACATGAATTTTATTCGGGTGACACCACTTTTTGTCAAATAATTAAATTTAGTTCATTAATCAAGAAAATGTTTTAATTAAATAAGGAAAATTTTACATTTATTTTTTAGTGGTATCAAAAACAAGTGCTATAAGCATCTTTTGAAAATGCATATATGCCTCCATGATCCCGAAGGGGTTAAAATAGTATGTTCTTGAGTAATTTTTTAATTTCAAATGTATAGTCTTGCTAATATTTTCCCATATATATCTTTCTCATACTTTAAAATTCATATTTATTCGCTCATTTACTAAACGTTCAAAAAATATTAATTCTATGTTAAGTACTCGCAAATCGTGCTTCAAAATATTTACTGAAGTTTAAACTAAACTCTATCTCGACTTTGCTGTTTATTATACGCCATAACACAAATCATATAAAAACATCAAAACACATTTGATATAAATCTTTAATAAATATTTATTTGCAGCAGTTTTAGCTTCCTCATTGCTTTGTACTCAACCTTCACTCAATTTCATGATATCCGAACCGAAATTAATCTTATTCTATCTCCGGAAAGTTGATGTAACGTTTAGTGATTGCGGAATGGGTTTCAATATTTTGTCAAGAACTGTAACGTTATAAATTAAACTCAGAACTACGAAATCTTAATGTACGTTTCAACATTCCGTGAATAAATTAATTCTGATTATTTGTTTGTGTGAATAAAGATGTTCGAAATGATAGGATTTTAAATCCCATTAAATGGGCGTGAGTAAGAAGTGTAAATTGGGACTTACCCTTGTTCAGGACACTTATCCATTAATCATAAATCCACTTTTTACTTTTTATGCAAAACGTATTAGTTGACGATATTTTCACCTTATATTTGGAGATGTAATTATATTTTGTAATGTATAACTTTTTATGCCTCCTTTAAATAAAGAAATTCTAGATTATTTGTATCATCAAATGAAGATGCAGTAACAGTTTAAGTTATTTAATTAACACTGTTTAAGTTGTAATAAGAGAGCTTTTTTATATGTTCTTTCTCGGTTAGCTATATTTTTCAGAATGAATAAAATGTTTACATTGTAAGATACATAATAATAACAATAAAATCATTTTGCTGTAGTTTATGAGTCTAATTTAACCACTCAAAAGTCATTATCTTCATCACAGGATTTTCAAGGTTAAATACATTATTATTTAAAGAGATTTATGGCTAAGTTGAAAAGTTGTATTGTTTATGTAACTGAAGAAATTTGTTTAGTTTTAGCACATTTATTCATCTTGATGATTTATGTCCATCAACAAAATAATATTATTTCCATTTTAAGTACTCACAAATCGTGCATGAAAATATTTGCTAAAGTTTACTCTAAACTCTATCTCGACTTTGCAGTTTATTATACGCTATAACACAAATCATATCAAATCATCAAGACACATTTGTTATACAACTTTAATAAATATTTGTCTGCAGTAGTTTTAGCTTCCTCATTGCTTTGTACTCAACCTTCACTCAATTTCATGATATTTGAACCGAAATTAATCTTATTCTATCTCCGGAAAGTTGGTGTAACGTATAGAGATTGCGGAATGGGTTTCAATATTTTGTCAAGAATTATAACGCTATAAATTAAACTTAGAATTCCGAAATCTTAATGTAGGTCTCAACATTCCTTGAATAAATTAGCTCTGATTATTTGTTTGTGTGAATAAAGATGTACGAAATCCCTTTTATTACGGACCTGAACTGGTGACATTTTTAACACTTTTCAACAGTGTTTATGAATTCTGTTTGTCTGTCCAGCTGTCCGTCTGTTTGTCTGTCCAGCTGTCCGTCTGTCTGTCTGTGCTCTAACTCCCGTAAATATAGTCCAATTGCATGAAAATAATATATGTCTTGCGGTTTGCTATGGTATGTTCGGTATTGAAAATTAAGTGTGTAGCATTAACGGATCATTTACAGGGATACTCAAAAAATAACTTTACATTACGGTCTATGGTGGAAAATCGTTTGTGGTGTATTTTAATGATATTACACTATTTTAACCCGAGAATAGTCGCGCCTTTTTTTTCAGAACGTTATTAGTCGCGTTCGGTCTTTTTGCCACCGGCACGCCGCATACAGAATATGTAAAATAACAAATATTTTTCACTTAATGTTCGAATATTACATTTCAATGAAGTTATAAATTGCTGTTTACTTAAATTATACATGTTATTTATGAGATTTGGAATAATAGGAAAAAGTAAAAATGAACTGACACTAGGGATCGTTGCGTAGACTTTTCCACCTATTTCAACTTCGCTTGTCAAAATGTATCTGGAGGAAAAACAGAGATGTCTTCTTACCTCACTAGGGTCATGGAGAAACATTTAAGGTCAGCTACATGGTAGTTCTCCATTGTATTTGTAAGAGGATACGAGTTGGCGTAAGATAGTATATATGGGCGGCAAAAAGACCGATTTGCGACTACTGCCGCGATAAACACATTCCAATTGACATATATCACTAAAGTGTACTACAAGATTCTTACTATAGAACGTAGTGAGCTCAGCATTTTTCGTTCATTTACAGGGACACACAAAAGAATTTGTCTACACAGGAAAATGAACTATGAACTGTTGAAGCCTTTGAATAATAATTGGTGCAAGTGATTACTTAATTGTGGTATGTGTTTTTAAATTTAATTATTTTTTAAATATTTCTTGGTGTGTATAAATTTTATAGGTCATATGCAGTTCTGAAGAAAAGTTTTCAACAACATCCGTATATTGGCGGAATTTACTAAATAGAAACATTCAACTGTGCTTTGAGTTTAACTGGAGTAGATTTTAGCGTATCATGTAGTATGCATACATATATATTGATCACATAAAGGGCTGCAGAAAAAAATCGTATATTTTCCCAACTATATATGGTAATAGCAGAAATTGGGTTGTGAAATGCATTATGTCTTTTCCAAATTGTCCATTTAGATCAGTGGTTCCCAACGTGGATCCTAAGCCCCACTAGGGAGCAATTTGACTTTTTAGGGGGGGGGGGGGGAGCAGTTTCAAATTTGTTACTCACACATTTTCTGTCATTTTCTTTTGGAAAATTAAGGTTTTGAACTAAAAATAAAAGTAATACATGCAAAATTTAAAAATAAATCAACAAAAATAAGTTGTTTATTTTGTTGAATTAAAAAAAATTCTCAGTCAGAAGTTTTAAATAGAAGGTAAACTAGAATTATTATAGGATAATATTTTTTAATATTATCCTATCCGGGTTTTTTTTCCCTCCGTCTTTAAAATTTTCTACAACTTTCCGGGTACAGATGTTTTTTATTATTTTTTGAGAACTTTTTCGACTATTTCTTGAATTAACTTTGTATTTCTATTCGCTCTGCTAATATGGCACATGAAGAAACTTTTATACGTGAAAACTACTATCTAAATCTTACTCTCTTAAACATATTCATTTTTATAAATATTAGAAATCTTAACGGGGTTCTACAAATTTATAAAATTTATTAATCTTATTAATTTATTAATCTATTAAGAGTAATAGAAAAGGAAATGAGTAAATAGTATATATTTTAATGCTCTAGTGTAGGCCCACTATATAATAAGATATATACATTTTAAAGATAATATGAGATGGAGAGCAGAGAAATGTGTTTTGATGGGGAATAATGGCGACTTAAAATTGAAAAAAAAAATGATAAACTTGAAAATCTCTTTGTGTATTGTGTTATCCCGGAGGAAAAAAATTAGTGCCCAAAAAATTTTCACCAACTCTTAATAAGTTACTAAAATGGAAATATGAAATATTTCCAATTTTAATGCCAAATGTGAGTGTCTCTTAAATCATTTTATGAAGTTAAAAGTTCAGACTATATAGTACGTTTGTTTAACACTGAGGTAAGCTGAAAAGAAACAACAAAACTCTTTTTTCTGACATAAAGGAGAAGATGTATAGGCTCATGGGATATAATAGAATTATGTTAAAATCATGTTTGTGACAAAAATTTCAGCTCTTTGATAAGCAAAAAAAATGTGAGATTAATAGTTATTGTTAAGGTTCTGTCAAGCTCCATCTGTAGTGATAGGGATCATTTTTTAAAAAAATAATAAAAGATATATGTGACAATGTGAGGGGGGAAGGGGGGGCATCGGGATTTTACAGATGCTTCGGTGGGGCCCGGCCAATAAAGGGTTGGGAATCATTGATTTAGATATTATCTATCACCTTGATAAACTGTGAAGTTTTGTTATCGTATTCTGAATGTGTTAGAAAGTGCTTCATAATCTAAGATGTACGCATGATTTTTCGTTTTTGTTTATATTCAAATTATAAATTTTATTGTTTATTTATGACAAATAAACTTTAAAAAAAATTTCTTTCAAGCAATATTATATCTACATATAAATATACAGGATAATATACATAGGCGTATATCATATACATAGTTGCACAAAAAATCGTATATTTTCCCAAGTATTCTTGGTAATAACAGTAATTGGTTTTTCAATTGCATTATGCCTTTTTAAAAATGTACATTTAGACATGAACTTTCACCTTAGTAAACTGTAAAGTTTTTTTTTATGTTATTCTGAATGCGTTAAGCGTTTCATAATCTAAGCCGTACGCATGATTTTTCGTTTTTGTTTATATTCAATCGTAGTACATCTTACAAAAAAAAGCTCCCGTGTGGTAGATTTATGATGAAAGAAACCTATTATGAGTGTATAGCGGAGAATATTTTTCGGAAGGTGGTACGAATTGGATCTTAAAAATAGACTACTGGGACGTATATGCCCCACTCATAGTAATAGGGTTACACATTGATCAATTTTATAGTACATAAATTTAGACAAAGATTAATTTTAAATTTTATTTTAAAATTTTTAATTGTTTTTCATAATTGTCATAAATTTTAAAAAAATATTTAAAAAATATTAAAAAAAAGTCAACAATGAAAAGATGTCATCTAATTTTAGCTCTTCTGAATGTAGTTTGAGCTAAATGCGAAAAAATTCAACACTGTGTACGTGGATTGTTTAAAAGATTGTACGTGATACGCGTACCACGAAGTCTTTGCACAAACTTGATATTAATAATATGTAAGGTGATGTTACAAATATGCTTATAGAAAATTGACATTGAATTAAAGAAAAATAAAATAAGATTTTTGTTATTCCACAAATTTAAATGTGTGTAGTATTACTCATTCCATTAAAAAATAATCAGGCTCGTTCGTAACTTAAATTATTCATTTATTTCCTTGAGATATGATTCCTATGATTTTTTTAAATGTCTGATCAATTATATTTTATTATTTATTTAGAACAAATAAACTTTTTATAAATTTTTCTTTCAAGCAATATTGTATATGAGGACGTGAGTTTCAAATTTCGACTTATCCAAAAAAAAAAAAAAAAAAAAAAAAAAAATCGTGTTTTCTCTATCAATCTAGTTTACTGGTAAACCTGAACAGTAAAAACACAACAATCTGCAAAAAGCTAGTTCTATCCTATATTTCTGTCACTGTAAAATCTTCGTTTGAAATGAAAATCAATGGACGTAGTTAAACGTTTTTTCGCGATTTCTCAAAATTGGATTTTCTGGATAAGGCAAGTTCTTAAACTCAAGTCCACATATATACTATATATATAAATCTTCATTTAGCATATTAGTTAATATTTTTATGTGAACTTGTAAGATAACTTTGAATCAAAGGTATTTTATATAGGGGATTCCGGGATACAACTGATACCGGGGGGAATGAAGTTTGACGTTTTTCGGTGTCAAGGAGGTGCTGTCAGCGAGCAGCAATTAGCAAATGTAAGAATTTTTTTTTTCCATTCAACTTCGGCAGCCTTGTTAGTCTAGTTTTCTCGAGCTTTGGTACGGAAACTTTGAGTTGTGTTATTTTTTGCTCTTGTATTGTAATTTATCATGTTCTTTAAACTAAGGTAAGTCATAATACTTGTTTACATTACAACTATTGTTAGTTCATGCTTGAAGTACGTTTAATTTTCTTTAGATTCGTGTAGTTAAACGTTTTTTTCTTTCGTATCTTTCTCGAGTGATCTTACATCCCTAACCTAAATCGTATCTCTGGGGCGGAATGGGAAGGTAATCCATTCTACTCGAAATGTTTGTAACTAACTTGTTCTGACGGTGAATGTTTATATTGAGGTGATTTTTACTAAAAATCAAGTAGAAAGGCTGGGTCGCTTGATTCATGTGCAAAAAATGGGCACACAACTCCTATGCCATAATAGATAGCGAAGATGATGAGATATCCTAGTGTGTGAATTTTGTCAATAGGCTTAAGAAAAGGACACAATGAATATAAACTGTAGTTAAACCATTATATTCACTTAAAAATAAATAAATGTGGAGCAAACTATTGTGTTTTTGCATTTCCACTAGTTTTACATGTTTTTATAATAACCCGTTCTGTCCTATACACGGGGCAAAACAGGGCAAATGATATATCGTTCTGTTTCTGAAAAAAAATTGTTCTTTTGTTTTCTTACAATATTATTAATTTTTTGTGATTATTATATTATAATGTATCATAGAAAATTTTGTACCTCTCTAATTAACCCTTTTGTATTTTAAAATCGCATTTATAACTTGGTACCCCGTTCCCCCTATTTATATATGTATTAGATATGAAAATCCATATTTCTTATAAATTACCAATATTTTTAACCTCATACAATTTTTAATTAAACACAGTGTATAATAAATCCTGATAAGAATGATAGAGTAATTTTTAAATAACGAGTAAAGAAGCGTAAAAAGAGTAATAATATAGAGTAAAGCATTGCACTACATATTGTATTAATTTTTCTCTATAGTAAAATCTTTAGAATTTTAAATGCATTAGTTGCGTTTCAACACGACGTGTTGCTTTTGAATTGCATGACATCATTCGAGTCATTTGGGTCAAATGAAATATAATTTTATTGGAAATTTAGAAGCCAATTATAGTATTATTTTCAATTATAGTATTTTTTTTGTTCAACAATTTAAGTCAAAAGCTTTCTCAATAGAAATGCACATATTCTGTAACTTCATTTGCCAAAAGCTTTTCGTTATTTCAAGATTTGGCTTCCAATTTCGGAGGTTGGTAGAAATGACGTCACTCCGAGGCTAACGGAAAATACAAGACAGGCTACCGCGTTGCATACGACGTGTCTTTTTTTACAGACCGCTAGATTGACGTGATGCTCTTTTCTTACACCTGCATTGGTACATTCGAGCATCACGTGACTCTAGCTGTCTTTAAAAAAATGCACCGCAGTGGCCGCAAGTGGAATGCACCGCGGTAGCCTGTCTTTTTAGTTAGCCTCAGGCCAACTTATGCAAAGTTGACGTTGTTTGTCGAATTTATTAAAAAGCCTTTTCTATTTGTGAATTAAAGTAATTGCTTAGAGAAATACAATTTTTCTTGCTAACACATTTTAATTTTATACGTCCTTGAGAAAAGCTTTAATCTCTGTAGAAATAGTTGAAAATCTGTTTTTCTTTTTAAAATTAAATTTAAAAAGCTACGATGATTTTTTTTCTTTTAACACTAGAACGGCGGGAAATTTTACTCAAGTTTTATAAAAATACTTCACATCAGAATTTTTTCAAAAAAACATTTAACTTATTTATTCACGTTATTTTTGTGCAGCATATATTAATCTTATATTATAAAAAGTTTTCTGGTTCGAATCGACATGTATTCATTTGGCAAGGCTCAAAATGACCCCTCGCCGCTGTTCTAGTGTTAAGTAAATAGAACTTCTGAAAATGTTCCAGTTGACAGACGATATTTTGCTTTCTAAAAGAAACTTATCCTTGAAGCTTGAATAAATGAAAATAAGACTGTAATCAAAATATTGACTTACTATCTATTAAAGTTAATTTCAATTTGAAAATAATGTCAAACAAAGAAATCTAATAATCCTTATTTCTTTTCTATTTTCCAGTATTGCCAGATTGGGGAATTTTTTGTCACCGCTTTTTTGAAATAGAAATATTCGGCTTATTTATAAATAGATTGAAAGGTCTGAAAAATAAGGCGAATTATACTATTTTAAAAAAGGTGTGTCAGTCAAATAATTTGAATTAAAAAAGTTCCCAATCTGGCAACACTGCTCTTTTCTCTCTTTTATCCATAAAAATGTAGCAATTTAGTTGCCATCATTGAAAAATCTCTCTATTCTAAAAAAAAGTAACTCCCGCTGTCACCGCCGCCGCCGCCGGTTTTGAATTTTTTGTGACCGGAGGTCTTTCTTCGTTAATATTAAGAAAAATAATGCATACAAAAATATGAAAATTTGTAGTATTATACAGAAATGTTTGATAAACACGCTGATGTAGACAGTTTTCAAATCGAAGAGTTATTTTAAGAGATATTTAATGCTAAAGTTGGACAAAATCGTTCCATTAAAAAAGTTTTATAGGAGCAAAAACTATACATCGGAATTTAATACTTTTTAGATCATTTTATACTTTATAATTTCCCGGTGTGCAGAATTAATTTATTTTTTTAATTTGACTCATTTTTCGAGGTTTCATTTCTATTTTAAATTCAAATTTTCAGCATTTCGAGAGATATTTTTTTACTTATTTCAGAAAATTGTACTAATTTAACCTGTTGCCAAACTGTATAAACAACGGAAACAATAATGTTTGCTTCAAATTAAAAATTTATTTACACGTGACTATTATAAACAGAAAAGAAAAACTTTCAAATTAGAATTAAATAATTACGTATAAAAAGCAGGAACTTATTGAAAATTACTTCATCTATAATTACACGTGAATTTTAACAGAGAAAGGATATTGTAAAGTAATAAATTCATTAACATGCGTTAGAAGTCTTAAATAGGAGAAATTACATCACATTTACGTCACATTACACTTATTACGTAAAATGAACAAAAAATAATATTGCAAAATAGTAGTTTAAATTTAAAAATAGCGCGAGACATTTACTTGATATTTTGAGATGAACTTTTCAACTATTTTTTTTTTTTTTTTTTTTTTTTTTTTGGACAGCGCAAATAATATTTCATTTCTAATAAAAGCATTTTCACGTGAATATTAAAAAGGGAAAGAAAAGTTTGGTGAAAATTACGTCAGATTAAAAACGATATATTTAAAATGTTTTATTTAAAAGGACTTTCTTTTCGCTTTGTTAAAAAATACCGGGAGACAAAGACCCTGTTTACTTAATTCATTTTATATTAGATGATTTCGAAATGCCATTGTATCTTTTAAGAGCAACTGATTTTTCCGTAAAATTCCCCAATCAAAGAGAAATGAATAGAAACCCGTTTATAGGGAGATCGCCTTTGTTTTTTTAATTATACTTCAACCTTCCAAAAAAATTCAATTAAAGCCGATCAAATTAGCGTGCTTTTAGAGACTGCAGTGTCTGAACGGGGGGTTGGCGAGGGTAGCTCGTAGGGGGCCGAGCCCCCTAGTGTCATTAAAAATTACTAAAAAACTAATACCTTGAAAACTAATTCAAATTTTAAAATTCTGAGATCACTTTTGATATCCTCGGATCCATTCGGATTACTGGCGTTAATTTGATCGATCAACATTCCATATTCTAGAAGAAGTAGCTGTAAAATACAAATGAACAGTCACTTTTTAATATAAGAAATTGAGGAAGTTTTAATTTCCTTGTGAAAAATTAGCCGGAGACAAATGCTGAACTATCTATACAGGGTGTATCTGAAATGCTTCAACAAACTTAGAGGGATGATAGTACTCATGAAGACGAACAAAAAATACAATGAACATGAGGTCGCAAATGACGTTTAAAGGATGAAAATCGAGAAAATGCGTCTGGAAATGGACAAACTGAGACAAGAAAGAAACACTCCAGAAAATTATTTATTGCACAGAATAGGAACAATACAGCTCGTGATGTCCAGAGAAAACAAATATTTTACAACAATTGTTCAAAGTGTTGACCACGGACATTATTACACAGAGTACATCTACGGAGAAACGACTGGCGGACGCGTTCAAATATGCAAACGTGGATTCCTGCTCACAGAATTGTTTGGCTTTCTTCCAAGTTTTCGTTATCTCTTTCTGGTCTGATATGCACAAAGTGAAAGGAAAACCAGCTTCGTGCTACTAGCCAGTTCTGCAGAAAAGCAGCATGCGAGATTTCGATATTTTTATCAGTTTTGCGATTTTCACTCTTTAAACGTCATTTACGACCCCATGTTCCATTGCATTTTTTGTTCGTCTTGATGAATACTAGCATCTCCCTAAGTTTTTTGAGCATTTCAGATGCACCCTGTATTGTTTAAAGTGAAATGGGATATTTCGTAATTCAGCCTGCTTGCGATATATATGATACAAAAAACTTATGCTTGAAAATATCAGTCAAATAAGATACAGTTTTCAAAGAAATTGCATTTGAAAGTTCATTATTTTCCTATATGACGGTGTAAAAATTAAAAATATGCGATGTTTAGAAATTAAAAATATTCCAATAGCAAAAGTTGCAAAATCGAAATTTCATCGTCATATGTTGCCATCCGCAAAATGACGTCAGCGTCACGCACGGACACGTTTGTCTTTTATAATATAGGTAGTACAATTACAATGTGAATTTAATTTGCTATAAATACGTTTTATTTTACATTTGCAAATTAATACTTGAATTTATTAGTATAAGTCAAATTTTTATTTCCTTTTTTCAAGTTAAAATGTTTCAAATACATTTCAATTGATTTTTCTATTTCGCACACTTGCGTCATACTCATTTACAGAAATTCGAATTACAAACTTTTGAAATTTGTGAAGCATGAAATCAAACTCTACACTTCCTTTAAATTTTGATTATAAAGTAACATATATAAAATAACGAATTTTCCAATGCAGCGAAAAGATTCTATAAGTTTTCCAATTATGCAAATTAATTCTAATTCCGAAAATAAATTGGTAATTTTAGAACAAAGTTTACATTTCTTTAAATTGTATAGCAGAATATCAAGTTTTGAATACATATGAGAGATTTCTAATCAATTACTCTTTTCACTCATTAATGTTAAATAGCTATAAGAACTGTACATACATTGCCAATATATTTAGAAGTCACATGCACAAAAATTATTTAACTGTAGTTGCATGAAAGTTTTTCTAAAATATTTTGAAATGTTAAAAACTTAGAAGGAAACTAATAAAATATACTTTTTCAATAAAAAAACGTGCATAGCTATAGAAAGGGTGTACTTTAAACATGGTTGTGTGTAACACATGACTTCAATAATTAATATTCCCAGACTACTACTACTTACCAGTCTGCTAGTTTTTGATCTTAGTAATCCATATGCTATAAAAAGTACCAAACGTATAACGGAAATACATTTTCATTATGCTACATTTTTATTCAGAGAAAAAAGAAAATCGAGAAAATGCGTCTGGAAATGGACAAACTGAGACAAGAAAGAAACACTCCAGAAAATTATTTATTGCACAGAATAGGAACAATACAGCTCGTGATGTCCAGAGAAAACAAATATTTTACAACAATTGTTCAAAGTGTTGACCACGGACATTATTACACAGAGTACATCTACGGAGAAACGACTGGCGGACGCGTTCAAATATGCAAACGTGGATTCCTGCTCACAGAATTGTTTGGCTTTCTTCCAAGTTTTCGTTATCTCTTTCTGGTCTGATATGCACAAAGTGAAAGGAAAACCAGCTTCGTGCTACTAGCCAGTTCTGCAGAAAAGCAGCATGCGAGATTTCGATATTTTTATCAGTTTTGCGATTTTCACTCTTTAAACGTCATTTACGACCCCATGTTCCATTGCATTTTTTGTTCGTCTTGATGAATACTAGCATCTCCCTAAGTTTTTTGAGCATTTCAGATGCACCCTGTATTGTTTAAAGTGAAATGGGATATTTCGTAATTCAGCCTGCTTGCGATATATATGATACAAAAAACTTATGCTTGAAAATATCAGTCAAATAAGATACAGTTTTCAAAGAAATTGCATTTGAAAGTTCATTATTTTCCTATATGACGGTGTAAAAATTAAAAATATGCGATGTTTAGAAATTAAAAATATTCCAATAGCAAAAGTTGCAAAATCGAAATTTCATCGTCATATGTTGCCATCCGCAAAATGACGTCAGCGTCACGCACGGACACGTTTGTCTTTTATAATATAGGTAGTACAATTACAATGTGAATTTAATTTGCTATAAATACGTTTTATTTTACATTTGCAAATTAATACTTGAATTTATTAGTATAAGTCAAATTTTTATTTCCTTTTTTCAAGTTAAAATGTTTCAAATACATTTCAATTGATTTTTCTATTTCGCACACTTGCGTCATACTCATTTACAGAAATTCGAATTACAAACTTTTGAAATTTGTGAAGCATGAAATCAAACTCTACACTTCCTTTAAATTTTGATTATAAAGTAACATATATAAAATAACGAATTTTCCAATGCAGCGTAAAGATTCTATAAGTTTTCCAATTATGCAAATTAATTCTAATTCCGAAAATAAATTGGTAATTTTAGAACAAAGTTTACATTTCTTTAAATTGTATAGCAGAATATCAAGTTTTGAATACATATGAGAGATTTCTAATCAATTACTCTTTTCACTCATTAATGTTAAATAGCTATAAGAACTGTACATACATTGCCAATATATTTAGAAGTCACATGCACAAAAATTATTTAACTGTAGTTGCATGAAAGTTTTTCTAAAATATTTTGAAATGTTAAAAACTTAGAAGGAAACTAATAAAATATACTTTTTCAATAAAAAAACGTGCATAGCTATAGAAAGGGTGTACTTTAAACATGGTTGTGTGTAACACATGACTTCAATAATTAATATTCCCAGACTACTACTACTTACCAGTCTGCTAGTTTTTGATCTTAGTAATCCATATGCTATAAAAAGTACCAAACGTATAACGGAAATACATTTTCATTATGCTACATTTTTATTCAGAGAAAAAAGTCATTTTATAATGATTTAATTTACTTACTGAAAATTCACTATTTTTTTCACTTTAATTTCAAAACAATATATTGGAATTTTTGAGGGGATGTAATGTTTTTACTTCTCTAAATTTCAAGAATTATACATTACGAAATACCATTATTGACAAAATAGAAGCTTCAATTATGAGTCCTTGAAAAGTTGTCATTAAGTTACTCAATCATTGTTTGTTCTCAACTACAATTAAATTAACTTATCCTATCCTTGTAATTTATTCCTAAATCTCTATTTTAGCAATTAAAATACAGCAAATTAATACCAGAAAAATTTGATTACAAAAATTATATACAATAAAATATTAAAAATGTAATAGTGTTGTTTATTTTTTTTTTAAATAGGTGAGAATATAGGTTTTAAATAGGTAGAATAAAGAATTCCTGAAACAGGTTTTTAAGACATAAAAAAAATAATATTACAAATTACAACGGCCATTTGGAAAATGATTTTTTCAAAGACTAAAATTTAAGAAATAAAAAATCGCACGGAATTGATCATACATTACGTACGCCATGGATTACAGTTTTCGGTACAGTACATTTTTTAACTTCTACGGAACTGGTCATACATTACGTACGCCATGGATTAAACATTAATATTCCTGGACCAATTCGAAACGAAATTTCATTCTTAAACTTCTAAACATCCCATAATATTAATTTTTACACCGTCGTATAGGGAAAATGTACTTTTAAATGCAATTTGTTTGAAAGCCGTATATCAATTTGCTTCTCAGTTATTATTTTTTTTTTTTTTTTTTTTTTTTTTGTAGTTTTTATTACTTTTCTTCGTAGTGACAACAGAAGTATCCATCTTTGTTGAAAGTAAAGCGAAAATACAGATTACTGTATAGAACAATCAGAAAACGAATAAAATGCGGGATTAAACTAATAAAACGCGTCAGATGTGTTTTTGATTTCCTACCCTGACGAAGGACAATAACCATTTTTCCAAATGGTTAAAGCCGTCTAGTTAAAACTCGATACTCAAGCTCTTTCAATTGTTTCAAGCAGTCGTTCATCATCAGGGGAAATTTCTGAGGTGTGATAGTTCTTGAATGACAGTTGGTTAAATACACAAACAATCACACCTTAGAAATTTCCCCTGATGATGACTGTTTGAAACAGTTGAAAACGCTTGGTTGTCGAGTTTTAACAACTCACGGTTTTTTATGTTTAAAAAAATGTCATATATTTCATATCCCCTTTTTAGTAAAATAACTCATTTGTTTTGATTTTAAATATTTCATAAAATATCAAGGTGAACATGCCGTTTTAGAAATTATACTTAAACTATGCTTATCAAGTTAAAGGCTTACATGTTAAAGGAAAATGGGAGGGGAAATGTGCTCGATAGAATTATGATGAAATAAATCAAACAAGCTTCGAGCTGCTGACATGTTTATTCTTTCTTTTCAAAAAATTTCTTTTAGTTTTTAATATATTTTACATCCCATATAAGGCCTAGAGATCATGTGGCCAGTTTAGTCTTTTTTTTTTTTTTTTTTTGTAAAAAATTTCGAATTTACACAAGAAGTTCTAAAAGAAGAATTTTTGCTCTAAGCAATCACGAAATGTCTGTCATTAAATAAAGAACAGAATATTACAGTGAAATATCCTGTGTGAAGGCAAAAATTTGGAATTAAAAATAAATAAATAAAATAAAAACCTCGCAGCACTGCCAGTGCTGTTGATCTTTGTATGTTAAGCATTCATTTTTTTATGTGTTATTCATTATCGTCTTATGCATTTCTTTCTAATCCTTTCAGAAGATATCTATTTGTAAAATAGTTAAGTTATCCACTGACACCAGAATTTGCAAAGGATTATATTATATAATAAGCACTTGCTTCACGTTTCGGATGTTGTGGTCTTTGCCACCCTAGCTTTTCTTGCCCATGCTTGGTGAGTGTTTCACTGAACAGTACTAACTTTAACTTTCTAAATTCCTTATAGTAGTTTTACAACTACAGTTTGGCTTTACTTATTTTAAGATTCCTGTATTTTTTAAGATTTATCGTTAACTTTCTTTCATCTTAAGTTTATACTTTAAAATTTAATTTTATTCCTTTTTTTTTTCTTAAATTTCTTATTTTTTCTTGTTAACTTCTTTTACTCTTTTAGTAGCTTTGCTACAGTTTAACTTTTTCCCAACGGCTCATTAAAACATAAGACATTTCAATTTCCTAGTCTGGGTGTTAAGCTGCTATCAGCTAGGAAACCCCTTAATGCTGATTACCTGTTCAGTACCTGTTCATCATGAAAGGAAAATTTAATTCAAATATTTTGGGCGCCGTTTAGCAAATTGAAATTAGAGTTAATTGGTCACATTTGCAATCGCCGTACTTGAAAGACTTAAGCGTTATATGTGTTGCATTGTTAGAATTTTCAATTCATATTCTTCTCTTGTACCTAATGTCTATTTTCTCAGAATAATAAATATGTGTTTAGTACTCTCCTGCTCTCATAAGGAAATTATCA
Source organism: Maratus speciosus (assembly GCA_963932465.1). NCBI lineage: Eukaryota > Metazoa > Arthropoda > Arachnida > Araneae > Salticidae > Maratus > Maratus speciosus. The sequence goes on along the minus strand of OZ010791.1, from coordinate 602,202,423 downwards.
TAATGGAATGTTACTATATGTATTAAAGTTATATTAGTAAATTTGCATTATGTTGAACTTTAATGTTGAGCTTATATAGAAAAGCGTCAAAACATAATTGATATAAAATTTGAATAAATATTTGTTGGTGAAATTTATCGTTTTCCATTGTTTTGTACTTGTATTTTAAGGAATTTGCACCGAAATTAATGATATTTTTATCTCAGGAAAGATGACATAGGTTATAGCGAGTTCTAAATGGGTTTCATAATTATGTCGTGTATTGTAATGTTGTAAATTAAACTCAGAATTCCGAAATCTTAATGTATGTCTAAATCTTCAATTATTCGGTTCTAATTAAAGAATTGTTAAAATGAATGTATATGGAATTAAAATTTGAACATTTAATTTGTATCAAAATTTTAGAGAAAGAATGTGATAAAATTGTTAAAAACCATTTAAAATTTAATTTTAAATTTTTAATAAATATTTATATTAATATATATTTAGTGTAGGTATTTATAAAATCATTATCATATAACTATTCGTTCAAAAAACATAGGTATTTTCAGGCTTGTTCAAAATGTTATCTTCCGACATCAAAAACCAACAACTTTAACCCTTTCAGGGTCAAAGCACTTCTGTTGCTAAGATGTTAAAATGATTAAATGACACCGGGATTTACGAACAAAATTATATGAAAGTTAGTAAAATCTTTTCTTTGCGTACATTATAAAAAGCAAAACTTAATTCCAAATGTGGCATTTGGGAGCTAAAATTAAGTGATATATATATAATATACCGCCGCTCTTAAAGAGGTTAAAATATGGAATCCTTTTGTCGAAAACAGTCCGTAACTATATATTTTTTTCTCTCAGTTTGCAATACTTTTCAAATTTTTAACATTACTATAGAAATGTATTTTAAAGTAAGCAAAAAAGACATATAAACATAAAGAAACAGATTAAAGTTATATAAATTACTGATTCTTAAAAAGTTTAAATTAGTATAAAAATTATTAAAATATTATCCTCTGCAATAGTTTCAAATTCTCATCTGCATATTGCAACTGAAATTTTACCAGATCAGTTTTTCTCATAATTAATAACAATAATTAATCAAAATACATAAACTTAACCTCTTCGCTACTGAGTATTAACGTAATATCATTGGTTATTATTGAATTATTTCTTCTTCAATTTGAGTTCAGAGCAAGACTTTTAATCTATTTTCAGTTTTTGGAATCTTAGATGTCGAAGCATATCATTCTGAGACTGAAATTCCTATTATGTTCGAGTGTCATTAATCAACCCCTTAACCTACGATTTACGTCTCAATAGCTCCACGGTTTAGCAAATCCATAGCTACCACTAAAATTTAATAGAGATTTTCGCCTTGTTTAATCATGGACTTTCGATGATTAAATTAAACTATATTTACTGTGAAATTTTAGTGGTAAGAAGAATTTACATTTGGCTCGATCATCGTATGCGGGCTATGCTAGTCATTGTAGGATAAGGGGTTAAACGGTAAAGAGCAGAGGGCCACATTCATTTGTCGACCCAAGGAACGAAGTGGATAAAGAAACAGATTAAAGTTATATAAGTTGCTAATTTTTAAAAAGTTTAAATTCGTATAAAAAATATAAAAATATTACAGTATGCAACAGTTTCAAAATTTCAAAAGCATATTATTACTAAAGGTTTACACCTTTTTATTTCTCATATCTTCAAATGGTCTTTTACTCATTAATCTAATAAATATTCAAAATAATATTCATACTAAATGATGTAGTTACAAAATGTCAATTACAATTTCGGTTAAAATTTACTGTATGCACTAATTAGTGCTATAACTTTCATGGTTTCCTGTTTATTGTCGTTATAAAGTAAATCAAATCAAAACGTCAAAATACGGTTAGCACTAACTTTGAATAAATATATTTTTTTATTGCAATTTTAGCTTCCTCATTGCTTTGCACTTTAACTTCACTGTACTTTCATGGGATTTACATAGAAATTAATCCTTTCTCATCGCTGGTAAGATGATGTGTGAAGAACTGATTGCTAGAAAATTAAATTTAAAAAATCAAAAAATCCGACTGCGTAAAAAACGAACAAATTAATTATTTCTTATCAATGTGAAACTATTTTTTATATTACTTACCTACTTTTTTATTTACCTGTATTGATGACTTTTAAGTTGTGTTTAATTGTTAGTTCCTATCTATAAATACTGTTTTGATGAGGCCTATAGATGTCCATGAGGGTTAGAGTTGCAGTAAAGCAAGAGATCCTACCTGCACAACATCCAGGTTGTGTAATATTTAAACGGAAATTCTGACTGTATAATAGTGAATAAAACATCGTCTTCATTTTGAAAGACCTATCCAATGATATGCCACTCAATATGGGGCGTAAATTTTTTCGTCTCTACCGCCATTTTAAATTTATAAAAACAAAACCTAGCCTATAACCATCGGACGATTATTACGAATTGTTAGAGATCTCATTCATTAAAATCCATCCAGCCGTTCGGATGTTTCGAGGGTATAAAGAAATCCACGTACCCATATACGCGTGAAACACATATCCCTTCTTGGCAGTCGGGTAATAAACTAAGTATTCTGAAATCTTAACAGTAGAACAGCCATTAGGGGTCATTTTGACCCCTGCCAAATTGATAATAGTCGATTTGAGCCAGAATTGTTTTCATAAGGTATGTTAAATGTTTGCAGCATAAAAGTAGGTTAGGTAAATAAGTTAAATAGTTTTAAATAAAAATTCTGGCGTGAGATACTTTTTATACAACTTGAGTAAAATTGCCGGCTGTTCTAGTGTTAACACATTGAGGACGGGTCACGTGAATTGACATTTTCGGGGGCTGATGGAAGACAATAATACTGGTACCGGAAATTTTGTAAGGATGAGTAAAGAAGGTGTAATCCAGGCAATCTTACGTGTGATTGGTTACGAGCAGATTTTAATTTCTAACGACATTTGTGAAGGTAAGTTTCGTGCTCGTTGTGTTAATTAAAAATTCTGCAAAATAAGTCTTCTTGATTAATTTTTTATGTGAATGAATGCGTATGAAATTTCGAATGAAACTTTTAACGTATATCTTGTTTCTAGAGCAGGAATGTGCCAATGCTGGGATTGATAAAGAAATATTTTAAATTCAGTTTAACACTAGAAAGACAGGAAATTTTACTCAAATTTTATAAAAATATTTCCGACCAGAATTTTTATTTTAAATTATTTCATTATTTATTTAACAAGTTTTTTTTTTTTTCCTTTTACATTTTAACCAAATTTTATTAAAAAAATTACTGGTTTGAACCTAAATGTATTCCTTTGGTAGCGGTCAAAATGACCGCTCGCCGTCTTTCTAGTGTTAAGGGTACAAGGGATCTTCACACTCATTTATTTATTTATTTATTTGCACCTTAAATACTATTCAGGGACGCACTATATGAATTATGGGATATATTTATCAGAAAAGAAATACAAAAAAAAAAAAAAAATGGAAAACAATAGGGAATTTTTCTGAATATGGTAAGCGTTATCAAGAACATTCAAAATGTTTCAACCTCATTCCATATCAAGTAAAATCCGCAATATTTTTTATGCCAGTTTGTTTTACATATAAAAATAAAACTGTGCATAGAATTTTATGTATTTGAATATAATGGTAAAAAAAAGAATATACTTTCTAAATTTTATGAAATTTTCAGCATTTTTGCTTCCTATTTCTGCGTTTAACTACCTTTAACTTTTCCAATTATATTTAGTTTTTTAAAAAAAAGCTGAACATAGCTTTATTTGTATGTGTAAACCAAATTGTTATAAAAATATTGTGGATGATTTTAATTAATATGGAGTGAGGTTGGGACATTTTGAAAGTTCTTGATAACGCTTAAAATCTTCAGGAAAATTCCTTATTTTTCACCCCAATTTTTTTCTTTTTATTTCTTGTGTAATAAAAATATCCCATAATTCACATAGTGTGCCCTTTAACCATCTCGCTGCGCAGCCCGTTATGCTCGGGCATGCATTTTCCCGTCAAAGTAATACTATTTTGTTCTTCCCACCAGTTATTTTTTAACAAAAACTTTGTCTGATTTAATCAGGACATTTTCCCCGATTACGATAGTAAAAAATTTCTGCTTTAAAGATCCGGTGATAAACGACTAGAAATTCTGTAAAAGACGCTCATCGTGAAGAATTACGCAGCGAGAGGGTTAATAGTATCTAAGGCGCAATTAAAAAAAATGAGTTTGAGTATTCCTTATCCCTTTAAGAATCGTAATCAAATTTTCTTAGAACTTATATCTAATGTAGGTATTTATCAAAGCAAAAGATTATAGGTTTTAATATATAATTATGGTCCGCTATGTTCTATTATAAAAATGGTCCGCTTTTTGAATACCATTGTATTTAAGAAGGAATCTTTTTGGCTTTTTCTTGCAAATTTTGTGAGAAGCTGCCCGAACGGACATTTCTGTCTCCAAGTCTTCTAGGAAAATGCCATGAAAATTTCTTTAGAAAATACTAGTATTGAAAAGTGGGTAATTTAGAATATCTCAAACAGTCATCTTCCATTGTGAAACATAAATGATTCTAAAACTGCTGTTTCATTTTTATAAATTGAAAAATTATTTGTTGCTATCTTAATATTGTTCTTTTCGTGAACAAGGAATTTTTTTTTATTATGACCAATTTAATTTTAATTTTTATTTATTATAGAAATGTGTTTTTAATTAAACATATGAAGACATATAAACTTAATGAAGTATAATAACTTTAGACAATTTACTGACTTTCGTAAGTTTGGATTTCTGTAAAAGTTACTAAAATATTATCGTCTTCAACAGCTTCAAAATTTCATATACTCATTCTTGCTAATATTTTCTCATATTTTGAAATTAACATTTATGAATTCACAGTGTCTTTTCATTTTAAAACAAGTAATCTAAAAATACGCATTACAATTTGTACTAAAATATTCTGTATTATACATTAACTTCGGTGGTTTCTTATTTATTACACATTATAACAAAAATGAAATCAATACGTGAAACCAAATGTCACATTAAATGTATATTAGTTTTCTGTAATTTTATCTTACTCAATGCCCTGTACTTGAACTTTACTCAATTTCTAGGACTTTGCACAGAAATTAATCGTACTTCATCTCAGGAAAGACGATGTAAATTATTCCGACTGCGGAGTAGGTTTCATGATTTTGTAATTTTAGAAATTAAACTCAGTATTCTGTAATCTTACGTCTCAAGATTCGGTGAATTAAAATAGTTCTGATTAATTATTTGTACAAATGAAGACGTTCGAAATTATGACTCTAAGATTTTAAATGGATCTAAATTTTGAAACTCGTAGTGTAGAATAATACCTGCAGCATACAAAATGGTATATAAGGGGATCAGGATTCGCAAGCATCAATGAATTGAGGGGATTTTAGGTATTTTGGTACCAAAAATTTCGTAATGTACTGGTCGCTATTTCTGATGATAGATTTTTTTCCATTAAATAACGCAAATATTACTTTACAAAAATTCTGGTGAAAAAGACGTTGAAGGTCCTTGTAGTGTACGAACCCTGCTTAAATGTGATACATCGTGCATTTATTATTTTAATAGAAGGTATATAAATTTATTTTGAAAGTGTATATAATTTTATAAACTTTGCGGTAAATTACTTGTGTTTTGCGAATGAATGCAAACACTTACACACACCGACCATATGATTTTGTGAAATCTGGGTTTTAAAACAGTAGAACCTCTTTCCTCTACTGAAAATGTTTCGTAAATTGTTGTCCTAGATGGATTTCTCTAGTTTATGTTTCAGTAATTTTTTTCCAAAGTACGTATTAAAACCCTTAACCCTTACCGGCGCGGAGTAATTCTGTTCCTAAACTGATGAAATAATGGACTGACACCGCAATTTATAAACGAATATATTAGAAAATACGAAATTACTTACTTTACATTATAATAGGAAAATTTTAGTTAAATATTCTAGGTGCCGTTTGTCAGTTTTGGAATTAAAATTAGGTGTCCCTTTTTAAGGACACCGCGCCGGAAAGTGTTAATTCTCGCTCCCGTGATGTTCACGGGCTGTGTGTTTTATTCAGATTGTTTGATTCACACCAGTTTTATATAATAGTGCAATTGACTTTATTCTGGTATCATTTTACTAGTCATTAACCTCTTGGGGACGAGCGACACGTATACTTGCCGGAAATAGGCCTAAGGATCCTCGTTTATCCTCACCAGCAAAAATTTACTGTAAAATTTGCCTTATTTAATCCGAGCATTTTACCGATTTGAATAGGCACAAACTTCTGTTTTTTAAAACCGGTAGCAAAGTAATAAACATTTCGTAAAAGGTTCCCGTCGCGAAAGGGTTAAATAAGCTGAATATTTCTTTTTCAAAAAAGTGGTGACAATAAGCAATTTGAATTTTTAAACCGTAATTTAATGCGACCGTTAAGGAGTTAATGTAAAATACCTTGCAATCTAAAACTATATAAACAACATGATATACCCTCCTGAGACCTGACATCCATTAAAGTGGATGTTTTATAATGTATTTTTGTTAGCTCACGTCTCAGGAGGATGAATGCAAATTCTGTAAGGTAGAAGCCACACAGCCAATGATGTTTTTTAAAATAAAAACGAGAAATCACATTCCTATCCGGTAATGTGTTAAAATATCATCTCCATTCGAGTTTTACTAAAACTACGATGGAACAATGGAACAATAAAGCAGGTGTGTGGATTCCCTAGCTGCTTGGCAACTTTACATCCAGGCTAAGAATATATCGTGTTACAATGCAATGGGAGCCTTAGAAAAAGAGCGTTTAAACGCGGCTAGTAGCCACGAAAAAGGGAAAGTAAAAACTAAGAAGATAGACAATTTTTAAAAGAAAAAATTGTTAGTATAACTAGTAGGAAACAAAAAAAATGCTCCATATGATCCAAATAAATGTCCAGGACAGGCGAAAAAGCTACCAAAGGCAGCACCATAAAAAAAAGAAAATAAAACTCAATTCAGAGGCCATACATTAAATATAACATGAGAAATAAAAAGTTAAACAAATGCTATCAAAATAGTAGAAATGAGAAAAAACTTAAATATTTACATATTTACAAGAGTTTAATATAGTACAAGGAAAAAATAATAATAAAAATGTAAAGAAGCTACAATGAGGAGAGTTCAAACTAAATATACAGAGAAAATCAAAAACCGAGGGGGAAAAACGACATCAAAAGGGCGGCGTCCACCCAGTCTGGTAATTTGGGGTGAATAAAACCAAAAGAGCAAAAATATAAGAGGAAAGATATGATAAGAGCATACTATGCAGTTTAAGAGTTTTTTTTTTAAGTTTTAAACAAACATGACAAACAGAAACGAAAGCAAAAAGTTTATCAAGTGAAGAGCTTAATCTTCATTAAAGTCGATTTGACTTGCAAGTTTATCAAATTCAGTTAATATAACCATCAATTTTTGCATCGGATTATCGAGTTTCTTAGATTGAGTTGAGATGTTCTTTATATATTTTAAGAATTTAGTGATTTGTAAAATTTGCTTAACTTCATTGAAAGTATTAAGAATATCTTTTATATCGTTGGTGTTGTTTGTAGGGATTTTAGAATTTTCTATAGTAGGGGAGGAATGGGTGTTTGCGGAAGTACTATCATTGATATCAGAGTTTAATATTTCATTACTGGTTGAGGGTTCAGAGTCTTTAGTATTTTTGGTGTAATTATAATTCTTAAATATATCCGCTAAGATTTGGGTTTCTTGCGAGAGATTGCTGACGCTATTACTTGTTTTACGGTTTTGTTTATTTTCTAGTCTATAGGGATTTTTTGGACAACCGCGGAAATTCGCTGGGTGACCGAGTCCACAATTGGCACAAGTGGGTTTAATACGCCCCTTGTGTTTACAGTCTGTACTTAAATGTAGATCACCGCATTTTACGCATTTAGCATCACACACTTCTGATGCGTGACCGTAACCTTGGCATTTGTAACACTGTTTTACACGATTTTTGTCGTAAAAGCCTCAATCTTAACAGAAATATAATGTATATTGTTGATTTGGTAAATTTCTTCAAAGTTCTTACGAGGTATAACATTTACCATGTATATCGGCATTGGTTGGCCAGTTTTACGATTTTTAAGTATGGCAGCCCTAGTGACTGCGAAATCATGCTCCCTGAGACTATCTTCGATTATTTTAGTATCGGTGTAACAGGGGAGGCCCCTAATGCATATTTTTTTGGGTCGAAGTTCTTTAGGATCTAGAGTGGTATACTTCTTTTTGTTTTGGTCTGACCATTTTTGAGTAGTTTTAAAGTCCTTATCAGAGTTACACTGTATAACAATGCGTTCGCCTTTTAGCGTTATTTTGGGTTTTTCTGAGTTTAACTCCGTAATTTCATGGGCAACCGTCGCCCAATTGCTGTCGACTTCGACGTAGAAAGGGTTAACAGATTTTTTAGCTTTGACAGTATCCTGTGTATTTTCATTAACATTTGTAATGGACAATTTTCTCTTTGAAATGTTTAAATGTTTAATAATCCTGGTTTAAATCCATTAAAAAGTTTTAAAAATGCAGCGCTAAAACTCACCAACCGTACACATTTTTATTACTTTTTTTTTTTTTTTTTTTTTTAGAAAAAGGTGCCAGTAAGTATGTTGTGATAAGCTTCATGCATTTTCATAAATGGATAAGTGGGATACATTTTCGAGGTTCATTTTATAAGCTTATTTCATGTTCATGAAAAAAGGTATATTTTCAAGATTCATCTTTAGTAAAAGAAGTTTGTGTATTTAGTAAACTATACTTATATTTAAAAATGAAATAAAACGCGAACAAATATATGTAACTTGTCAATTATTGTCTTTCACTTCAATCTCGAACGCATACCTTAACATATCTGGAGCTAATATTTTTAGTACATTTCTTAGAATGGTATGGTCGTTAGGGCCTCTTATATCGGCAATGTTTGGAGCCTTTTTAATCTGTATATAAAGAAATTAATGCTTTGAAAATTATGCTGGTATATATGTTTAAAAAAATCATGGAATTATTACTGAAAATTTTCCACATATCACATAATGTGTATCTCATAAAATGGAATTATTAAAAACTGATATGGTATAACTCGTACAAAATGAAATACTTATTTATTCTTAATTTTCTTTCTTAAATTTATTTTTAAGTTAAACTTTAAATGTATATATTGCTTAAAATTTCGAAACCTATAGTAGTACGTTATTGTGATGCTTACTTTGAAAAAAAAAAAATGATGCGTAATCCTTTTTATATAAACACTTCAATACATTCAGTTTAATTTTATACATTAGGGTCCGCACATATATAAAATTATCAACTTTTTTGCAATTTTAGACCCTCTTTCCATGATATCATACTCTAGCGCTCCTCGATCACTCCCAACTTTCTAATGATATCGTTGTCAGAGCTTTAAAACTCTTCTTATTTTTACAATTTCTTTTTTCCTTTTTTTTTTATACGTTTGCAATGATACACATATATGATTACCATTTATTAATCGCATATTTTACTGTTTTTAATGAAGAAAAGAAGACAAAAAAATATTACTATTACATACTTGCCAACTTTCGAATTAACTTCCGTAAAATGTGAATTAGTTTAAACTAGATTAAACAGGTTTCTAATCGGAAAATATTTTATTAATTTCCTGTTTCTACGTGGAACTTGATTAACATCGGTACTTAAAAAAACATTCTTGTTCGAAACACGTTTAACTTGGATTAAATTGACTCACATTTTGCGAATGGTGGCAAGTATGCTATTATGAAATAGTTTTAAACGAAAGAAACATACTCTGAAACAGAAAATTTGTTTAATTTAATGGGCGTTTCATTAATTATGCTAGGCAATTGAAAACTACATATTCCCACTCATTAAATAAATTTCTGGCTCGAAGTATATTTTCTTTTATTTTAAAAAAGCCGGAGGTCGGCATGTATGCTTTATATCAAATAGCGCATTAAAGTAACATTTACTATTTAAAAATATTTAATAATAGCTTTTTGTTACATAATGTTGATATTTTGTACTAGCCACTTGCCCCTTTCACGGGGGGAGGGGGGGGGGAGTCAGAACTTCTTTTCCACAAAACTACTGGGTAACATTCTTCTACGTATTGTTTTGTAGAAACAATAACATGTATGTTTCGAACCTCGTGTTTCTAACAAGGCATTATAAGCGCATATCGTAGAAGAATAGAAATATCGGACTTTGATACATTCCATATTTTGGAATAAAATAATTTTATAATCATTCAATAGTTTATAAATTTGCATTTACATTAAAATAGATAAGAATAAAATAAAAGATAACAGACTATTTTGATGCAAAGAAAAAATTTACAAAATAAGAAAATTTTAGTTGTTTCAAAAGTGATAATAATATCAAATAATACCACGCTCTACCCAGCGATATCCAGGGTTCGTACGCATAAAAGATTCCGAGGGATTTTATGTGCTTTAGACTGTCGCTATATCTGAAGACAGAATTTACATAAGGCAGATATTACTTTAGAAAAATTCTGATAAAAGGTTCTTGAAATTCCTTGAATCGTACGAATCGTGGATATCTTACGATATCAAGTGCCAGCCCCACACTCTCTCGTCCCTGCTAAAGTGATAACATTATACACGTACAGTTCTTTAAAAGTTTAAGAATAGACTAGTCTTTTATGCATTTTTATTCTTTTAAAAAGAACATAGTGCATTCAGCATTTTACTCTTTTCAACAAAACTTTTTTATAAATCATTTTCCTCCTTTATTCTTTCTTTTGTTGCTATGCCATATTAGTAAAGCTCTTGAGATATTATGTGTTTTTACTTCAAATCTTACACAAGAGTGTCAGATATTGTAAGAATTTTCTTGCTATCTTACAAATACTTTAATAACAATAAAAATGCACGTAGTTATCGCAGAAACAGTTTAATAACAATATAAATTCACGTAGTTATCTTTTTCTGTTTTAAGTGTTTGAGAAAAAGTAATTTTACATAAGTGCTTTAGTAAATAAAAAAGAAGCATTTTATGTTGATATTTTAATAACTCAAAAATTTTATAAAGTATAATACTTATGTATATATGTTGAAAAACATAGTAATATTAAAATATTCAATGATTTTTCTTTTTTTATTATTCGATACATCAAAATGCAAGCTTGAGGAAAAGAAAACATCACTGAAATATGGTATGTCCGTATTTACAGTAATACTTTTTTTTTTTTTTAATATATATATATATATTATTTAGTTTAAACTTTCCTAATAGAATTTCCAGCTTTAATAAAAAGAATAATATTTTTTTTTTATGGTATGTAATTAAAAAAAAATTGCAGAATTCTTTACAAGAGTTAAACCTTTGCATGAAGTAAAAAAAAAAAATCCATAATTATATATTTAATACGTATTAATGAAATGAAAGTATTTAGACGAATTACTAATCCTTTGAAATCAATACGTCTTCAGTCTTTTCTCTATTAAACAAAATTTTCTTAGAAATCAGATAATTTCCCTTATTCTCGTTTTAGTTAGTTTCTGTTTCGTATTTTTAAAACTATTGATTCATATTTGATTAATGTCTTACAATAGGACATGTATGAATTGTGAGGGTGGACTTGTTGCCAGGCAAATACTTTCATAGAAATAAAAATTTATGCACACGGGTTTATTATTTTAGAAAAATGTCAGATCTTAAAAAGTTTAAAGAATATGAAATAAAATGAATAAATGAAAAATATTTTATATAAATATCGATCCAACATACTTATATGGATAATCTTGGAGTTTTCAGCTAAATTATAGAAGAATGTTTTAGATTTTATAAAAATCGAAAATTTGTTGGATACAATGGGGGGGGGGGGGTTGATTTATTAATTTATTTGTTTAAATTCGCTTAAATGGTCGGTTAAAATTATAACGGTGTAAACGATATGCATTTTTATTTAATTATGCACTAAAGGTTCATTTTTAATTAGCTGTAAGTGCATACAGCGTAACTCGAAATAACGAACCACTACTAGGAAGATACAGATAAATGATAGTTCGAATAAACTCTTTGCAGATAGCATCTAAGAATACTTTACCTCATAGAAATTCTACATAATGCACCCAGAAACTGTCGTATTTAAGCACTTAAAAAAATCGGTGTCCAGCATTTCTTAAAACGCCTCAAATGACAACATATTTCTGACCCGCAAGAAATGGGACACATCTCGACAAAAGTAAATTTAACAGGAGAGGCAAAAGAAATATTCGCATGATTTTATTATGACATGAAATCATAGCACTTAGCTCTGCTTGCAGGGGTAAACATGTTTATAAAACAAAAAACACTTAAGAATGTAGTCGTGGGATGAGTTTTAGAGGTTTGTTATTGTTTAATAGACTATTTTTTGATGCATTTTTATTCTTTTAAAAAGAACATGGTGTATTCAGCATATTACTCTTTTCAACAAAACTTTTCATAAATCATTTTCCTCTTTTATTCTTTCTTTTTTTTTTCTATGCCATATTAGTAAAGCTCTTGAAATATTATGTATTTTTACTCCAAATCTTACACAAGAGTGTAAGACATTATAAGAATTCTCTTGCTATCTTAGAAATACTTTATTAACAATAAAAATGCACGTAATTATCTTAGAATCACTTTGATATCAATATAAATTCACGAAGTTATCTTTTTCTCTTTTAAGTGTTTGAGAAAAAGTAAATTTTGGGTCAGAAGAAAAAAGAAAAGTTTGGGTAATTTTACCTCCCCACACAATACACCCCTCTCCATATAGCGTACATGTAGGGACTTATAGCGTAATGAAGTGACTTTCCGAATAACTACACTTATGAAACTTTTTATGTAGCAAGAGGGACTTATGACAGATCTATTCGTGGACTAAAACGCAAAATGAATTTTCGCGAGATGTGTCACTTTTCTTGCGGGTGAGCGATATATAAACTTTCACAACTTACTCTTTAAACATGGACGTCAAAGTTGAACAAAATTTTCTGGAAAGAAGGAAAAGTTTCTTTATCAAAATTCCATCTGGGAACTTCTGGGAACTACTTTTCTAATGCTGAGCTATTTGGATTATATGGCGCCTGATAAATTCTGTCATTTGATGGTATCATCAGATTTTAAATCATCAGCTTAACTGCAGTGCTGCCAATCCGCTACTTTTTAAACTGTCACCATTTTTTAAATATAATATAATTCGCCTTATTTTCGTATTATTTAATCTGCTATTAAATAAGGCGAATATTTCTTATTCAAAAAAGTGGTGGCAAAGGCAATCAAGCAATCTCAAATTTAAAAAAAGTTGCAAACTGGCAGCGTTACTTAGCCATTCAATACACTTTACAGAAGGACACTAAATCACTCCATGGATAATAATTATATACGTATGAAATTTCAAATACTTTGAAAGAGGCGATTTCAGATACTTTTCACTTTCTTGTGGATATTTGTCCAACTTTTATCTCACACAAACAAAAGAGTGTATTTTAAGCAGTGTTGCCAGATTGGATACTTTTTTGTCCCCAGATTGTGATTGTCACCACTGGGGCTGTTCAAATATTACGTAAGCATGTTTTTGACAATTTTTGACCCCCCCTCCCCCCTTGTCAGCAAAAATAAGCAAATCGCAAACCCCCCCTTAATAATTACGTAAGAAAATTGCAACCCCCCCCCCTCCACTTAAAAAAAAATTTAGGACACAATACAAAAAAAAAAAAAAAAAAAAAACTCTACTCGACTTAAAAAAAATAATAATAAATGCTTATTTTATTTCTTTACAATTCTATTTAAGAAATTTTCTTAGATCACAATTTTAGAAGAACTTAGCCATTTGAAAAATTTAAATTTGAACATGCCAATATCTATTCCGATGCTGACCACGGCTGCTCAAGCCATTTTTCCATATCTGTTATGATATTGGTTTCCAGTTTTACTTGATTATCTTCATCGCTTTCTTTTCGGATGCAATCTTGATCAACTTCATCTTCCTTGATACACTCAACATCTTCTGTATCTTTCACGAATTTTACGAAGCACATAAGTTCATTTGCTCGACGAGCAGCAATTTTCAATGGTCGTATAAGGCAGGTCTTCTCGCTTTTTTCACTGTGCTGAATTTTTTTGTGTCTGTTTGCTGACTTCTGAGATGCATGGTATTGGCCATAACTTCCACAAGTTCTTGGGGATAATTGCAATTTTATGGAAGGGCAAAAATAATCGTTCAGCATCTTTAAAAATCCCTGTAATATTGAGATTTAAGGCCAGACGGAGACTTAAATCTATAAATTCCCCCTCCTCACTTGTAATGATGTCATTTGACGATTGCATCATTTTAATTGGAGGAGGAATGAATCGTCCTTTTAATATACGAAATAATTCACTACGTGCAGGAGAGCAACAATTCGTTTCTTCGCATTTTACAGTTTGCAGCAAGTATTGATTTTCTTGTAAGTGCTTCGAATACCAATTCAAGTCATAACCAAGAGAGTCTGGTTCGCCTGAATCAACATATGTGGCGTAACAGGATAACCGTCAATGTTTAATGAGTTCCAGTTATCTGCGAGAGTTTTACCAGCATATGCAAAGTTATTTTGCTCTATTTCTTCATCAATAGTGCTACCGTTCTCATCGAGATGGGAACCATAATGGTCATAAGGGTGTATAAGACCAGACAGTTCTCGACTGAGTGGTGCCCTTCGCCTTTCTACTCAGTTATATGCACTTTTTTCAGGAGCATTGCACGCAGTGAAATTTCCATCCAAATCATGCGTTTTGAAATGGTTAATAGCAAACGATATAACTTTCTGGTAACGGGGATTCTCGTTTGGAGCTCCATCAAGCGTAACTATGATTACAGGTTTGATGAAACCCTCTTCTGTTTTCACTAATTTTTCAAAGTCTTTGAGTATTAATAGAGTTTCAAAATGCTGAGCATGAGTATTTGCTGTGGAAGAACTGCGTTTCCCACTTCTTATAGCAATAAATGTTGGACCAGAATAACCTATAGTTTTTTATATACTTTGACCTGCCATGCCAGGAGCAATCACAATACCAGCGTAAATAGATGGGATAAGTTTGTGGCGTTCAGCGATGACCCACTCGTGGTCGGGTAAGGATACACGATACTCCATATCCATCAGTATCGGGGACTGTTTATTGGCTGCTGTAATTCCCAAAGGTACACGCACTATGTCATCCTGTGAAAGAAGAAACACTTGCATGGGTCCAAGAATTGAAGCTAAAGTTTCTAAATAGCGGATGGATGTTACTACAAATTTGGTATCAATGTGAGATCGGTAATAATCAGTCTGAACCCAAGAAAGTTTTATTGGCACTGTGGTGACATGTCTTCGACCCTCGATGGTTGAGGAATTTTTTGGAAGCAAACGAAGATATGTTCCACTCATGCTTATTGCAAAACCAACCTTTTTCAGTTCTACAGTCAAGTTATCGAGAGTTTTGACACTTCGTATTGACTCGCTTCTTCTTTTTGCATCGGCAGCGCTTCCAATAATAGCTATGTCTGCTATTGCCTTAAGCAATAATGGTTGATCTACATTTAAACTTGGTCTTCCTACTGATTCCCTCAAAGCTAATTTTTTTTAATGTCTGGATTATCATGGCAGATTTCTTCAAGCTTTGTTCGTTTGGTGGTTCGATGTTTTCTTTGGTATTCATCATTTTGTCGTTTCCTTTTTAAGGATTGTTTTTCTTTTTTTAGATCACTGGAAACATTATTTATCTGTTTTTGAATTTGAGATACACTGCTTTCAATTCAATTGGATTACATTTCATTTTTAGTAAGGTACAAAATTAAGTAAGCCGATCGGAGCTCAGCTCCGGTACTTCTCCGTTCTTAGTAAATATTTAAATATTGATCGGAATTCAGCCGAGCTCATGAATACAGGGCTCCGGAGCCCAGTGTAGCAACGCTTCCGAAAAAACGAAGCCTAAATTACCCTTTCATTCCTTCCCATCTCTAAGTTTTGCACTCTTTTTTACCAAAACAATTATATGTGACGTAATGTGTCGCACACGTAGGAGATGGAGATGAAACGGATTCAATTTTTATATCAGCTTGTGGTCTTGGCTACAAAGCAGTCGAGCAGGGTTTCCCCTTTTTCTATAAAAGCATCGAATCTTTCCAATAACGGTGTTAAATTTTTAATTTAATCTGATTTTCGAGGGCTCACCACAAAAGATCGTTATACGGAAGGAATCGATTGTAGTTTAAGATATGCACCATTGATAGGAAATTGAAAAATGTTCCATTCTTCAGCATATAAATATAAATCTCTGTAAATTTGATTCATTTTTTCATAAAAATGCATAGCTGGGAACTATTCCTTTTTGGTGTTAACACTGTTTCCGAATCATAATCCTTACCACATTTAATCGCAGAATTCTGCAATTAACAACATTAAAATTAGGCAAAGAATTCTATTCGGAAGGAGTGATAGCTAAAAAGTGGAATAGTTCACAACTAAGTATATGCTGATAGATACATTTAAATTTTTTATTTTTCTATAGAAAAAATACTTTACATTTCGGCAAATAATGTATGAAATATAAATATGCAGATTGCAGTTGCAGGAGTGGAGGGGGACGGTATGGCTGTTAGTACCGGTACCGCAGTATAGTAGGGCTCCGGTACTTTTTTGTTAGAAATTAAGCCCTGCTCATGCATCAAACATGAACAGTCACCTCTAGATAAAAGAGATTGTTTATGTTTTCCTTGTGCGGTCAAAATAACTGACATCAGAACTTCAAGATAAGTATTCTTTTGCTATTTCTTTTTTTCAATTTGAAATTTTTAATAGTTTTTTTTTTTTTTTTTTTTTTTTTTACAAGTTAAGAGATTTTGAAAATGTCTTACGTAAGCATCATTCAAACTCCCCCTCCCCCCTTGTCAGCAAAAATAAGCAAATCGCTAACCCCCTCCCCCCCCCTTAGGTGCTTACGTAATATTTGAACGGCCCTACTTTTTTGAAATAGAAATATTCGGTCTACTTAAAATAGATTAAAAATTCTGAAAAGTAAGGCGCACTATACTATTTTAAAAAAGCGGGGACATTCAAATAATCTGAATTAAAAAAGCCACCAATCAACACTGATTTTATGATGAAATCAGGTATGTTACAGGGCTCAGAGCATTTCTAAATTTTTGTACTTTGTTACCACTATTGTAAAAAGATATTCTTTATTATAGATTTCTGCCGATTTAAAAAACACTATACAGTCCGCAAACAGCATTGCCAAATCTAACGATTTTTATATCAAGAAGTTTTGACTTTACACCAGAAAAATTATAATATAAATTTTGATTTACTTTATTCGCGATAACTTAAACACACTATCTTAAAACGATAATCTTTATTTCAGACTTCGATTTGCGGCCTACTGAAATCTGCCACGAAATTCAGTACAACTCCAAATATCCGAGTCAATGGAACCGGACACCATTCGGATAATTGGATTTTTTCCGAAAAAAGGGTCTATTTTAATTAATTACTGTATGTATGTTGAAAATGGGGAGAAAAATCTATTTTTAAAGTAAAAGAGTTTTTAATTAATTAACTGAAAAGGAAACACTTTTACATGTTAAGCGTACTTACAAGTGATGTACATTAATATAGTATGTAAAGTCGTGGAGAAAAAAAAGCAAACACCCCTACTAACTCCTCAACAAATTATCGTAGAAGAAAGTTACTGATACCGAACGATTGTAAATAAAGTCTACTTTTAAATGATGTATATAAAATTTGCTTAGGGGCCATCTACATATTGAAGCGAACCATAACTTTGTTTTTTTCAATAGCAATACACAATTCCGACAGCATAAATGAACTCTACCCCCTTCAATTAGCCTAAAAACAAATTTTTATGCAATTCGTACCGTAAGTTTCCGAGAAATTAATTATTTTAAAACGAGCGTATTTAAAGGTCTGTATCCAAATTGAAGTTCCATACTTGATTGTTAACCGAGAGAGCCCCCTTCTAGATCAAGGCAGCTGAATCGCCATTTAAGGAGTCAATGTAGCCTGTTAGATTACAGGACAGCAGAATAAATTTCAAAATATCTACTCGCTTCAGATGGTCCATTAATCTATCATTTTGCCGTTTTTAAGCATAATTTGAAAACTACTTGGAAGAAAAATGTGAAATTTTGGATTTCCATAAAGCAGGACTTAATAAATCTGAATCCATCAATAAAATTGTAGGTTGCAATTCATAATTTTTTTGAATATTAATTTCATAATTCCTAATTCATATCAGAAAATTATAAAAATGGCAAATTCAACGTATTTATGTTTGGGTATATTAGCATTATTGCTACACAAAATTTAGGACATTAGGGTGATAATTTCAGAAGTTATAAATAAAAATATGAAAATGTAATTTAACATTAGAAGCACTAAATTTTGAATGTGTATAATTCAAAAACTTATCATTCAAATGACTTGAAATTTGGTTTTTAGGCATAGTTTGAACCAAAGTTTTGAAATATCTCGTTAAAATTGGGTTTTGCCATTGAAAAAAATGAAGTTTGGATTCGTTTTAATATGTAGATGGCCCACTAAGCAAATTTTATATACGTCATTTAAAAGTAGACTTTATTTCCAATTGTTCGGTATCAGTAACTTTCGTCTACGATAATTTGTTGAGGAGTTAGTTTACTTTTTTTCCCCACGACTGTACGTACCGTACTGTAAATGAAACTCATTGCTTGTAACGTTTGGCGGTAAAAAGATTGTTTTAAACTGGCCATTCCCCCTTTATAAAAATTCTTCGGTAGAAGAGTTGGCGCATTAAAACAATTAAAAGCACTTTACTGCCTTCTTTTCCAAGACATTTTTGCTGCTTTTTTATTTCAGGGATGAAAATTTCGTCGCAAAACCTGGTAAACAATGCTGCAGTCATACAAGCCTTGGGGTTTTTTTTTTTATAAAAGAGGGGAAGCTTTTTCCAATTTTTAAACGCTCTTATTGGCTTTTTGATTTCCCTATCAATAGAAGGGGCATTTTATAACGATTCGGATAATCAGCTATTCAGATAGTCTGAATTCGGATAATTGGAATTCTTCTGTACTTGAATTGAAATATTTGTAAGACATGTAGAAAATTATGATAACCTCGTATCTTTTACGAAAAACATGCTGCACATTTTCCAACTCATAATAACATTTTCCCGCAATAAATAAATAATAATTGTATCTTTAGTATTAATAAAGAAAAGAGAGGTTTTGAAAGATTTTATTTTATATGAAAAGAGTATACCCCTTCAGCTTCTTTGAGCCTTTTGAAGAAAAGCCTTTAGAAATAAAACATTTCACCTTTATTTTTTCTTTCTTGAGTTTCTGAGTTTTCTTCGTAAAGCTCTCGATGCATTATTTGTATTTATTTGACACCTTACAAAAGAATATTAACGTCATATAATAATAGATTTCTTACCTGAGTCATAAACTTGGCAATAAAATTCATGTTTCGTAGGTTTTTTTCTTTGAAATGTTTGAGAGCATGCAATTTTTGGAATTTTTAACTTTTGCTAATTTAACCAAGTAATTCCCATGGTAGTGTACGTTCTAGAAATTCTGTACAGGAAAATTTTAATAATAAATTCGTTTCATTTAAATATGGAATGTATGTAATAAAATAAAGCAAATATTTCTGTTGTAAATTTCTGGCAGGAATTTGGAATATCCGACGTAAAAATCCTCTAAATTCGAAATACTGGTGGGCATTAGGGGGTAAAGAGCGTACAAAGAGTATGACTCACCTAGAACTTCATAATTTTTTTTAAGACAGATGTTATGCATATTGATTTTAGACCAGCAGCCGACCGCAAAGACAACCACCTCATCGAGTTGGAGGCTGAAATTCCAGAATTTGCTAAAACTCGATTTCCATATTAAAACGCAATCCGTCTACCAAGTCATATCTTGGTGGAAAACACCTAAAATCCCGATTTTAGCTGTCGACTCGTAGGATTACCGTTGCATTTTCCTGCATCCAAAGGTATGAAAACATGGCGGACTGGGAGCAGGAAAACAAAATGGTAAACCTACGAGTCAACCGGTAAAATCGGGTTTTTAGGTGTTTTCCACCAAGATATGACTTGGCAGACCGATTGCGTTTTAATACGGGAATCGAGTTTTAGCTAATTCTGGAATTTCAACCTCCAACTCGATGAGGTGGTTGTCTCATCGTTCGTACGGCTCCTTGAATTTTGCAGACCAGAAAATTCTTCGGCACCAGTTTTATCTTATAAAAATTCTCTTCTTAAAAGAAGGCGAAATTTTGCGCGTTTAACATAGATTTCTTTTTCTATAAAAAGATACTGGTATTTCCCTGTAGAAATAATGGTATCCGTACGAACCATGTGTCTGTACTGCCGGCTCCCGGCAGTGTTGCCAGATGAATACTAAACTTTATTTGAATACCACTATTTTCATAGAGAAATAGTCGCCTTATTTATTTACAAAAGTTGTGCGATTAAAACAAGCAAATAATGCCGTAAGAAAATAGTGGTATTTAAAATAAAGTTTTAGTATTCGTCTGGTAACACTGGCTCCCGGTCTGTTTAGGAGAGGCTGTTTAATGGGACATGCATCTTATTTTATACCAGGATTGCCAGTTTGGCTTCCATCTTTATTTCGAAATTTCACATTCATACCGGAAAATTTGAAAGAAGAATCTGTACCTTAGGTAATCACAAAATTTCTGTCATTAAATACAGCAATTTAAATACTATTTTTAATATCTGGCACGAATTCAGAATTTCTGAAGAAAAATGGACGTCAAACTGTCAACCCTGATTTATACTGTTATGCAAGTGCAATTTCTAAAATTGCTAATCATTTATACTGCGTATTTTAGTTTGAAAGTTATTCAATTCCTACTATTAGTTCACACTTTCCCTATATATATTTATTTATATATTTATCTTGTTCAAATTTTCAATCGTTAATAAAATACTCATTATTCATCCTATCAAGTTGAAATAAATTTTTTTGAACTTGTACTGGATGACAATTGGTGTTAATACTGTTTTTTTCAAATATTAATTAATTAATTAATTTTTAATTAATTAATTTTATTTTTGCATGGGAGACAAAATGGCGGCCATTGGTTATTGAAGATCAATGAAAGTATTTTCAATAAGGGGTTACCATAGGGGGGAACCCTGTTCTGTCGCCAAATACCGCAAAGTTTGTCGCCAACTTGGCGATATCTCTAATATTTCGCCAAATTCCCATAGAGTTCCATTGTAAACCTACTTGCTTATAGAAAATCAACAAATTGAGATATTTTAATGCAACAAAAACTAATATTAGCTTAAGGGATTATATTAAATTTTTCTTTGATGACCCAAGTGGGAATTGACTTTAAAACAAAATTTTTATATTACTTGTTTTTTAGAATTTTGCAAATAAAAGTAATTTTTTTATATAACAGGTGTATGTATAAAAGGAATAAACACAATCAAATATTCATTGATACAAGGGTGTGTGTGTGTGGGGGGGGGGGTGGTAATTTGAAATTTATGCGGAAAAATAAAAAGGCAAGTCAAGGGTACAAAAATAAGAAAAAAAGACATTGGTTCATCGATTAGCAATTCACTTAGGCTTAGTAATAATGGGTGGGATTTGAATACTCTGTTTGAACGTCAAATTTCACCAAAAGCTTCTGAGATACTTTAAAAAATTCAAAACCAAAATAAGTAAAGAATACATTACTTTTTTAGAGTATTTTCGTTACAAATTTTTAAATTCAATAGTAAAATTAAATGAATTATCACAAATATTCTATTTTACACTTTCAGAGGCATAGTAATTGTGTTGTTAAAATGTTACATGCTCCTTATAAAAGGGTTAAATTAGAGGCTTGCAAAATATCGAGTTCCCAATAACAAATATTTTTACTTAATTCAACTTTAGTATATTCCTAATTACTTCATTTCTTGAACCGTTATTTGCACTTACACTAAATTATTCTAACTGACTCACCTTAATTTAAATTCAATTTAATTTGATGTGACAATAGAAGTTGCAAATCTGAGTGGCAATAAATTTGCTATTGCAATTTCTCAGTAAGTTATGAAGCTAGAAATCAAGATCTAATCATATTAAAAGTTAATTTACGTCCCTGCATTTGAAACTGAAATGCCTAATGATTAATTGCAAAAATCATGGAAAAGGTATAAGCTTAATATTTGACATTGGCATATGATTTCATCACAAACTCTATAAATCTATACCAATATTATAACTAGTATGTTGTGGCCATCACAAAACTTTCTTCTATCTCATACTTGTCAATACTTCAAAATTCATTATCACAGTGCATCTATGCTCATCATGAGGATTCTAAAAAGATGAAATTCCGTGCATTAGTTCTTGAGATATTACTGTCCATGAAATCGTGTAAATCATCAAAATGCAGCATAGCAGCGCCACCTATTGGGTGATTTACATCAGAACCTAATTATCATCAACATATGTCAATGTCTAACTGAATAGGAAGTTTGGGGAAAATCCGTGCGTTAGTTCCTAAGATAGAGCTATTGCGCAAATCATGACAAATGCAGCATAACAGCGCCACCTGTTGAGCGATTTACACAACCACATAATCAGTATCAACATTTATCAAGGTGTACTTGAATCTGAAGTTTGATGAAAATTCGTGCATTAGTTCTTAAGATAGAGCTATTGAGGAAATAGTGCAAAATGCAGTATAGCAGCGCCACCTATTGGGCGATATTCACCAACACGTAGTCAGCATCATTTCATATCAAAGAGTAACTGAATCTGAAGTTTGATGAAAATATGTCCATTAGTTCTTGAGATACAGCGATTGCAGAAATCGTGAAAATGCTGTATAGCAGCGCCACCTGTTGAGCGATTTACACCAAAATGTACAAAATGTCAATTCATATCAAGGATTAACTGATTCTGAAGTTTAGTGAAAATTGTTGCATTAGTTCTTCAAATGTCGCTATAATGGAAATTCTGAAAAGTGCAGCATAGCAGCGCCACCTGTTGAGCGATTTGCACCAAAACACAAACAGCACTAATTCATATCAAAGTATACATGAATCTGAAGTTTGTTGAATATCCAAGCATTAGTTGTTGAGATAGAGCTATTGCGGAAATTGTAAATAATTCAGTATAGCAGCGCCACCTGTTGGGCGATTTACACCAAACTGTACAAAACTTCAATTCATGTCAAGGATTAACTGAATCTTAAGTTTGATGAAAATCCGTGCATTAGTTCTTGAGATAGAGCCACTGCGGTAACTGTAAAAAATGCAGCATAGCAGCGCCACCTGTTGAGCGATTTGCACCAACACGTAATCAGCATCAAGTCTTATCAAGGACTAACAGAATCTGAAGTTTCATGAAAATCCGTGCATTAGGTCTTGAGATAGAGCCATTTCGGAAATCATAAAAAATGCAGCATAGCAGCGCCACCTGTTGAGCGATTTGCACCAAAAACTAATCAGCAACAATTTGTATCAGGGACTAACTGAATATGAATTTTTATTAAATTCCGTGCATTAGTTCTTGAGATAGAGCGCCCACAAAATTTGTGTCACATACACACAGACAGACAGACAGACAGACTCACGGAGTCACAGACAGACATTTTGTAAAAACATGTTTTTCGGGTTCTCTGACCTCTAAAACGTGTAAATCCGTCGAAAACCGGAATTCGAAAATTTTCATGAATCCAATACTTTCTTCTTGTAAAGATAGAAGAAAGTAAAAAAGTAAAATTGTTTATTTGTAGGAAGTAAGCTCTGGAACTACCGAACCGATTTCAAAAGTAATGGTATCAAAATGATGGTGTTAGTCCAACTTAGAACATAGGCTATATCTTATGTCCGTGACACTGGCCAAAAGGGACTGCAGGAGCAAGAAACGTTCTAAAAATGAGATTTTTCTGTTACTGAAGTGCCTAGAAACATGAAATTTGGAATGGTAGTTACTTATTAGATATAAATTATCTCTAAAAAATTCGAAATGTAAAAGGTGTGAAAATGCGAAAAAAGAATTCTAAAAAACGTTCTAAATGGCGATTTTTTCACAATCTCAAGTACCAAACCGATTTAAAATATAATGGTGTCAAAAGCATGGTGACAATCTTTGCTCCAAAATAGGCTACGTTTTCTGTCGGTGCCACTACCCCCCAAAGGGGGTGCAGGAGCACAACAACGTTCGAAAATGCTATTTTTGTATTACTGAATGGCCTAGAAGCATGGAATTTGGAATAATAGTTACTTATAAGATATAAATGATCTCTAAGAACATTTCTTAAAAAAATCGAAATTTAAAAGGGTGAAAATGCGCGAAAAGAGTTATAAAAAACGTTCTAAATGGCGATTTCCACGCAATCTCCGAAAGTACCCAACTTATTTAAAAAATAATGGTTGGAAATTGATGATGACAGCCCTTGCTCCAACACAGGCTCTATTTCATGTCGGTGTCACTACCACCTAGGGGTTGCAGAAGCAAAAAACTTTCTAAATTGCAATTTTTGTGTTACTAAAGGGCCTAGAATCCTGAAATTAGGCAGGACAGTTATTTATAAGATACAAATGATCTCTCAGAACATTTCCTATATAATTCGAAATTTAAAAGAGGTGAAAATGGACGACAAACGTTCTAAAAAACGTTTTAAATTGCGATTTCTACGCAATATCAGGAAGTACCCAACCGATTTCAAAAGTAATGGTTGGAAATTGATGATGACAGCCCTTTCTTCAACATAGGCTCTATTTCATGTCGGCGTCACTACCAGCTTGCGATTGCATTTTTAAAAACTTTCTAAATTGTGATTTTTGTGATACTGAAGGGGCTAGCATCTTGAAAATTGGCATGGAATTACTTATGAGATGTAAATGGTCTATGAGAAGAGTTCCTTAAAAATCTGAAATTAAAAAGGGGTGAAAATGAACGAAAAACGTTCTAAATAGCGATTTCTACGCAATCTCAGGAAATATAAACCGATTTCAAAAGTAATGTTTTCAAATTGATGGCGACAGTCCCCGCTTCAATATAGCCTATATTTTACGTTGTTGTCACTATCACCTGGGTGTTACAGGAGCAAAAAATTTTTAAATTGCGTTTTTTCGTGTAACTGAGGGTGTCTAACATTTTAAATTTGAAATGGTAATTACTTCAATGATGCAAATGCTTTCTATGAATTGTCGAAAGAAAATTCCAAATTTAAAAGGATGAAGTGAGCGAAAAGCGTTTTATAAACGTTCTAAATTACGATTTTTATGCAATCGTATGAAATACGAAACCGATTTCAAACATAACTAGTAAATCTGCAGATCAAGAGCCTCAACGTCATCTCTGCAACTTATTGTTTTTAGCAAATTTTGCTTAATATTAAATCTTTCTACAAAAACAAAATTTAAACTTTTAAATTACACAAACATTTATAGAAGGAGAAAAAAATATTTCGATGGTTTCAGACATTAGAAGCGTTAAATTAAACACGTTGTTATGTAATGATATTCTGAAATTCTCACGAGCTACTTATTCTAGTAATTTTTATATAATAAAGCAAATTTCTTCAGGGGGGTGCCCCCCCCTGAACCCCCCGTTGTGTAATTTATTTTGCATTTGTAATTTTCTATTGATTGAGTTAATGATTATCCTATATCTTAGATTCATTTTTACACTGCGATTTATAAGTATAAGCAACAATTTGGTCAAGCATTTTACGTTATCCTAATATCCATACAGCAGTATTTACTTGCCTGCTAACCACAAACATCTGTATCTAATGGATAAAGAACTTTTGGAAATGTAAACTGAGACATCTAATTTAGAAATCTAATAATAATTTTGATTACCATTCTGCAATATTTATATCTAAGATCTAATCTAAATATCTAAAAATGTACTCGATAGCTTTAACTTACTAAAATCACCCTAAAGTAGGGGGGGGGTTCTAAACCTAACGGTTAATAATTCATCATCGTGTCCACTTCCAATTGACTAAATAGATAAACGTGATATGGCGCCGTTAAGTATTTTTTGTGATAGCATTTTAATAGTATCCACATTTAATTTAAAATCGTAATGTTACAAACACCGTTGAAATTTGATGCACACCTGTGTTCAGGTCAAATTACGAAAGGTTAACTAACCTTTTATTTCCCTTAGCCGGGCATTTTGTTTCATTTTTCGTAATAGGGATTATTTTAATAATTTATTTTACACTCTACAAGCTGTTACACGGGACGTTGTTCACGTAGCATTAAAATAGAGATAAATGCATTAAATAAAACATTTCACTCACCACCAGACATGGCAAGTCTCAGGCTTTTTGCACAACACTATTACCTTACAGAAAATGTTGTTCTTTTAAATCGCGCAAATGTTTCAATTAAATAAAGTAACATTTTTTGTATTAAAATACTGGTATCCAGAACGCCGGAGGCTTGGCAGCTCTGCTCCTCTTAATAGAAACATATATAGTTAACCAACACTTTATCACATTTTATAGGAAACAATACGGAATTTCTTATTTGTATGGCATTACATATACCTCAGTCATAAAAATGTAAAATTTTGTGCCAATTAATATACGCAATTGCGAAAATGAAATCGCAACCAATGAGAAAAGGAAGGCCAAGTAAAATCGTGTAAATCGAGGAATCTTTCTTCGTAGTGTGGGAAAATACCACTACAAAAAAAATCCCTGCCGGCCCGGCCTACAGGCAGAGGTAGATTTCATAGTTAAGTATACTAATTTCACCAACAAAAACTAAATCATTATTAGATATAAATCCACTTTAACAGTTTTATCCGTCTGCTTTTGACGAGTTTTTATTTCCTTTTTATAAAATAGATGGTTTTATCAGAATCATGTTCAGGCGATATTAAAAAAATATTTTTCCATACTCAACAACACGAAATTTTCTGGCACATTTTCAGATTAATTTTTAATAAAAAAAATATGTATATGAAACATGCTGACGTGATTTTTGAAAAGATTTATAAGCGACCTGTGTTTTTATTTTTCTTTCAATTAATTAAAACTTGATTAATAAACAATTATTTTCTCAGTAGGGCAATATTTTTCGTTTCTAACACAATCGGTTCGGGAAATTCTGTTCAAAATGCCCATTTTGACATCATTTTTTGAAATATATTCTACCTCTATCAAAAAATCGATCATTACTGTACATTATATAGTTTCTGAATAAGAGAATCTAGCAATTGGATGCGTTTGAGAGCAAAAATGGATTTAAAAATGAGTAAGAAAATAGACAGTTTGGATTTGAATACACCCTTACTTAGATGATTTCTTTTTTCAACCGCTATGTATTTTTATTTGATTTTTCTGTAAGAATTGGTCCTATCCAAAACTTGTCTACCTAGATGTTGTAGACAATATTAAGAAGATATATGATAAATTTATGTTGATTTTATATCTTTTGAATTGACGGAGTTATGAATTTTTTACTTCTTCAATCCCTCTTTTTGTTTTCGTTTTTAATTTTTTTTGCGGTACGAATTGGTCCTATCAAAAACTTGTGAATATGAAAGTTGTAGATAATATTAAGGAGATTTATAATAAAATTAATTGGAATTGATATCTTGAGAATTGACGAAGTAAGGCATTTTTTTCTCCCAAAAACCCTATTTTTTGCGCCCCTTGAGCCTATTTTAAATTTTATCAAAAATCTGTGATGCATGAATTTTTGGCGCTATTTTTAGAAGTAATAAAAACTTTAAACTGGTTTGATATGTACAAAAATTAAGAAGTTATGGGGTTTTTTTCGGTTTTCACAAAACCCCTCCCTATTTCCATCCCCTTTGTCCGATTTTGCCCATTAACGAACTTGACCGAGATTTTATGTCCCTTGATTTTATGTATCAGTTTGGAAGAGATTTGTGCAGAATTGCGGAAGTTATCGTGTCCAGAAGAAAGTGATAACACAATTGCTTCGGGAAATTCCGTTCAAAATGCCCACTTTGACATAATTTTTTGAAATATATTCTGCCTCTATCAAAAAATCTATCATTGCGGTACATTATATAGTTTCTGAATAAACGAATCTACCAATTAAATGCGTTTGAGAGCAAAAATGAATTTAAAAATGAGTCAGAAAATAAGCAGTTTGGATTTGAGTGCATCCTTAATGCAGTGATTTTTCCAACACAATCCGCTTCGGGAAATTCGGTTCAAAATGCCCACTTTAACAGCATTTTTTAAAATATATTCTGCCTCTATCAAAACATCGACCCTTACGGTACATTATATAGTTTCTGAGTAAGAAAACGTACCAATTGGAAGCCTTTGAGAGCAAAAATGAATTGTAAAATGAGTCAGAAAATACGCAGTTTGGATTTGAATACACCCTTACTTAGATGATTTTTTTCTTCAACCGCTATGTATTTTTAATTTGTTTTTGCTGTAAGAATTGGTCCTATCCAAAACTTGTCTATATAGATGTTGTAGACAATATTAAGAAGATATATGATAAATTCATGGGGATTTTATATCTTTTGAATTGACGGAGTTATGGATTTTTTACTTCTTCAAACCCCCTTTTTGTTTTCGTTTTTAATTTTTTTTGCGGTACGAATTGATCCTATCAAAAACATGTGAATATAAAAGTTGTACATAATATTATGGAGATTTATAATAAAATTAATTGGAATTGATATCTTGAGAATTGACGAAGTTATGAATTTTTTTCTCCCAAAAACCCTATTTTTTGCGCCCTTGAGCCCATTTTTAATTTTATCAAAATCTGTGATACATAAAATTTTGGCCCTATTTTTAGAAGTAATAAAAACTTTAAACTGATTTGATATGTACAAAAATTAAGAAGTTATGGGGGGTTTTCTGTTTTCACAAAACCCCTCCCTATTTCCATCCCCTTGGTCCGATTTTGCCCATTAACGAATTTGACCGAGATTTTATGCCCTTTGATTTTATGTATCAGTTTGGAAGAGATTGGTGCAGAATTACGAAAGTTATCGTGTCCAGAAGAAAGTGATATATATATATAGATAGATAGATAGATAGATAGATAGATAGATATATAAAGTTTTTTACTGAGGGTGGTTTTGGGTTCTAGGAGTCATGATCGGTGTAGATCTGCAAAAATTTTTCAGAAATTCCAACATAGGAACGATCCCAATAGGTAGTATTTCATACGAAATCTACCTAAAATTAATTTAGGTGGTATTTGGTGTGAAATGTTTATATGTATTCATTCCTGTCCTATTTATCTTTTTTATTATTTGTAATTTGCTGCATTTTCCCTTTGCACGTGAAAATCTTACAAATTAAAATGAACTCTTTGGGAGAAATTGTTATTCCCTTTTTTTTTTCTTTTTTTTTTTTTTGGCAACAATAAAGTTTATTCAGTTTAATAGAATAATGTCAGTTTATTCTGTATGAAAATAACGAACTTTTTCCTTTATAATCAAAATAGTTGAATACATAAATAAAGATATTATTCTATATAGTATATAAATACTATTTTCATTTCTGCGTTTAAATCAATCTATATGCAAATATCTATACAAAGGCATTCATTAATTCATTCCTTTTAACTTTGATTTGACTTTAAAAACCATACATACTTTCACATTTATGATATTTTTAGATGAGATATAGATGCTACGCAACGGTTAAAAGAAAAAAAAAATGAAATATAAGTAAATTCATAAAATAAAATGTTTTATATTATTCGAACACATGTATAAAATTCCATCATAAGTTATACACCTAATTTAAAAGCTCTGACAAATGTTTTGACAAAATTGCAAACTAATAGGAATAATTTACTACTCTTATTTAAAAATTTCAGCATCAAAAATTTACCATTTAAATCCATTTTTTATATGAGCCATTTCTTTCAACAAATGAAAATTTGAAAATCGTCTGACTTGCCATTGAAAAGCATTACAGAGCAAAATAAAATGTTCTATATTTCCCGAACGAATGAACCAAATTTAACTAAAAACCATACAGCTAAGTCCGAGTACCTCATCAACATGCCACATTAATTTCAAGCCGATCGGATGCTTTTTGCGGCAGTTATCGCGGAACAGACGGACAGACAGACAGACAGACAGACAAACGGAAATCAAAACTTTTCGTGTCTCCACAGTAAGCCTTCACTGACGTTTCGGCAATGATTGCAAACTGATGGTGATAGAAACTGCTCAAACATAAGCTATATTTTATGTCGGTGCCACAACCCCCAGAGTGTTAAAACTTACTAAATTGCGAGATTTCTGCGGTACTGATAAGGCTGGAAACTTTAAATATAGCACGGTAGTTACTTATAAAATATAAATGTCTTCTAACAACAGTCGAAAATAAATTCAAAATTAAAAAGGGTTGAAGCGAAAGGAAAGAGCGAAAAACATTCTAAAAGACTCCTAAATTACGATTTCTGTGGAATCTCAAGAAATAATAAACCGATTACAGAAGTTACTTGTTGCGAATCAAGAGAGATAGTACCTGAACCTATTCGGGCTATATTTTATACCTGTGTCACTACCACCTGGTTGGCAGAAACAATAAAGTCTTTAAAAATATCTAAATTCCGTTTTCTACAGAATATTAGGAAATACCAACCGATTCCAAGGTTAATTTTGACAAATTAATGGTGACAGTCTCTGTTTCAATATTTTTCGAGACATTCTATTTCAACTCTGTTTCGGCATTTTATGTTGGTGCCACTAAAACCAGAGAGGTGATAGACTGTTAGACAAGAAGCTTGGAATTTGACATGATGGTTAATTTCAAGATGTAAATGTGTTAAGATGGTTTCTAAAAAATTCAAAACTTCAAATTAATACTGAAATGAGTGTATGAAATGAGCATAAAAGTCTCAAAACATTTTTTAAATTATCATTTAATTGGAATTAGTTTTAGCTCTTCCTATTAATTAAAATCTCATGTCTGTCTATTGAACTTTGATAATGAAGTTTAGTCAAACTGTGGCTTAATTTGTAATGTTTGAATTATTCCAAAAAGGGTTCTTCTAATAAAAAATATTCATGCGAATATCACTTGGAATATTTCAGCTATTACGCGAGCAAAGCCGCTGGGTTTGCTAGTATGTTTATAAAAATGTATAGATCTATAAACACACATACTCGTATATATATATATATATATACAGGGTGGTCATAAAAAACTCCTCCGATATATGTACCCTTAGCGTGCTAACCGCTCAACCAATCAAAGGTAATTTCGGATTTAGTTATTTGAAGGTATGCGCACGAGATCGTGATGATTTAAAACAACATAAGCTTGAGCTCTTAAGGTCACAGTGAATAAAATTTCAAAATTTTCGAATGGTAACATCCATTTTTTTCATGCGCAAATTCATCAGCGCATTGAAAAACCATAAAGGTTGCTCGAATGATGGACACACGATGAAAATTGTCGGCGTAAAACACTTGCAAAAAAGACCTTTGTAAAGGACCAATGACAAAAGAAGGCAGAAGAGTGAAAAAAAACATTTATTTTAATTAGCAATTTTCAGCATGCCCACCTTCGCAAACAATAACGCATAGCATGCGTGAAACTGTTGACCATAATGCCGAACGTAACAACTGATAATGATTCGGTACAACTTCACGTTTTTTGGCATATTTCGATTCACACAAATTTCTTGAATTGTATGTGTACACATTTGATTTCAGATAACCCCAGATCCAGAAATCCATTGGAATGATGTCGGGAGATCGTTGTGGCCACGAAACTACAAAGTTATGAGAGATGATTCTATCATCAAAGTTCTGCTACAGCACTTGTCGAACAGATGTGTCGACATGTGGAGGAGCACCATCTTGCATCCATACAATATCAATAACGACATTTCGCTGCTGCAATTCTAGAATTACGTAATTCTGCAACATTTTTGTATACCGAGTACTTGGAATGGAGCACGTTTTGATATCTGCGGAAGTAAGCTCCTCGAAAAAGTACGACCGGGAACGAATGTGTTCGCGATGCCGCACCACATAGTCCCTTTAGCTTCGTGTAAAGGCGTTGGTGTCACATTGTGTGGATTTTTATCAGCCCAGTTAACATAGTTCTTGTAGTTTACTTTCACAGTTAACCCCTTGAGGGGCGGTGGGGTATATTATATCCCACCTAAGTTTAACTAAGATCTGCAACAGAAAATTTTAAATAACTTTTATTTTAATTTATCAAGAAATCACAAAGTCATTAAATTACTAATAAATCATCATCAAGAATTCAAAATTATTATACAAGCTAATAAATCTATAATAAATAACCATGAAATCATAATATTACTCATAAATACTGATCAAGAGCCAGGATTATAAAAAAATTAGATTTTCTGTAAGAAGAAATCAATCAGTTTTATAATTATGTTTCATAATATGAACGATAAACAGACTTAAATTATAAACAATAAATTTGATTTCTTCTTCAAGGGCATTTACGTCGAAACAGTCTGATTAACGCCGAAGCAAATAGCAGCTATAAACTAGAGATGAGACGGGATCAGTCCGAGACCGAAAGCCCGAGCCCGACACGGGCTCGGTATCTATTTTTTATTCTAGCCTTCGGGCTCGGGCTCGTTCTTTCTGAAACCGGAAAACTATATTTAGATATGTATAGAAAAGATTGAAAGAACTTTTTCCCCCCTTTAAAATTACTTTTCAAGTCTTTTCAAAGTTATTTAGATCAAAATGAAGGGGTAACAAAAATCGTGTTTATTTGTTTTAGTATTTGATTGCTGTTTCAAAAGAAAATTTGTGATGTTTTCAGATTTATGCGTACGGCATTTTCGACGACGATCAATTAATATGGCACCAATCAAAACAAACACAAGCAATGAATTTGTTTTTATTAGGATTTTCGTTTTGTGACAGAAGATATTTTTTAATCCGATCGTTTATTTATTTTTTATTTAGTTATCTAACACAAAGAGAATGTTTTCTTCGATTTTTAGTAGACCAGAATTAGCTTGAGGTTTGCAAATTATTTAATCTTATATTTGCGCATGAGTCATAATCATTCTTCATATGAAAATAACTTTACTGGGTATTATATCTATTTGTCATGAACTCTGCTCATGCTAAGGACTCTGTAAGTAGATTTACGAGATCACTTTGCTTCGTAAGTAAATATAATTACTTTATTATTCCGATAGGAAGCAATCAGTCAGTGTTTCTTCTTTTAATATAAAGGCATCTGACCTTTAAGATAACAGTGTCAATTTTGTAATTTACGTTGATTTTCCGGTTGACGTCAATCACGGAAGACTGTTATGAGAAAGGAATCGATTATAGATAAAGATGTATCGGTAAAGATTGGTATCGGGCTCGGGCTCTGATGATAAAAAATCTTTCGGGCTCGGGCGGGCCCGGGCTCCAAAAAACGAGCCCGAACTCATCTCTACCAGAAACAACGAAATTATATTTTCGTTGGAATGATTGGGGATCGAAGGAATGGCGTTATGAATAACGAGGAGGATACATATCGCGTACTGTCTATCAGGTGCGATTGAAGTAACTGAGGAGGTTGTCACAAGATGGCGGCTGTTGTTTTAACACTAGACCTGCCGGAAATTTTACTGAAATGTTATAAAAATATTTCACACCGGAAATTTTAATTGAAACTACTTAACTTATTTCTCCGCAGTACCTTTTGAACTTATTTTAGAAAGAAATTTCTGGTGATAATCGATATATTTTTATTTGGTAGCTGTCAAAATGACCGCTATGGCGTTTCTAGTGTTAATCGAATCAGCAGTTAATCATTAACGCTGGGTATGCTTCCCACCAGTAAGTTTGAACAGAAAATTTCGTCTTACTGTAAAAGAACTTATTTTCGCGAGGCTTTAATTTTCGTGATTTTCACGAGCCCGTCGTAATCGCGAAAATTTAAGCCTCGCGAAATATTTTTTTTTTCTCCTCAAATAATAATAAAAAATCAAAAAATTTTCACTTATCTAAAATTTAATGATTACAGTTACTTAAATAAGAAATAAGTACAAAAATTTCTTGAATACTTATAACTATTTCTTGAATACTATACAACTATTTCTTGAATAAAAGCAATAATAAAATTAATAGAATGAACTTTTCGGACAAAAGAGAGTTACTTAAAATGCCTTATGCAAAAGGGGTTCTTATTTAGGTAGTTTCGGAATTTTCAAACTTTCGGTTCTGTTCATGTAAAATTCGCGAAATCACCGATATATTCATTTTCGCGAAAATTACGGCTCGCGAAAATAAGTGTTTTTACAGTATTTAAAGCGTCTTATTCATGTAAATATATTCTTGTAAATATGGTAAATATTTCTAAGGTATTTTCACTGGCACTGATAGGAGCTTGTCCAGTTTGTCACAATATTGTATAAACGCAGTGTCTGACAACCGCCAAAGTAAACGTCCACCAGTAAAAAATGAATATCTGTTTCTGCCATTATTTATGACCGAAATTTTCGTTAACAAGGCGTTTAAAAAAGAAAAATTTTCTGTTTAAATTTAGTGGTGGAAGGATTTCCCGGCGGTAATCAACCCCTGCGAAAGCGGTTACAGTTGCAGCTTCACTATTTTAACACCTTAACCTACGATTTAGTCTCAACAGCTCCATGGTTTGGCAAATCCATAGCTATCACTAAAATTTAATAGTGATTTTCGCCTTGTTTAATCATGGAATTTCGACGATTAAATTAAACTATATTTACTGTTAAATTTTAGTGGTAAGAAAAATTTACATTTGGCTCGATCATCGTACGTGGGCTATGCCGCTGCCATCGAAATACTCAAGGCCTGAGGACACAAGTTGTGACGTCATCACTAATCGACCGATTTCTCACTATCGTCAGAATTCACACCGGGAAATTTTGAATAGCAATTTCCTTTTATTTTATTTGTGGAACATCTATCATCTTATAAAACAATAGTAACTATTTAAACTTACTGGTGAGAATTTGGAATCCCCTAATGAAAAATCAGCAACACTGTGGCATTCCGCATGTGGTTGAATTTTTATTCAGGGTTTCCGTATTCTCACCAGTAAGATTAAGTAGTTACTATAGTTTTATAAGATGATAGATATTTCACAAATAAAATGAAAGGAAATTGCTATTCAAAATTTCCTGGTGTGAATTTCAACACTCGTGAGAAGTCGGTCGATTTGTGATGACGTCGCAATTTATGCCCTTAGGCCTTGAGTATTCCGATGGCAACGGCTATGCCCGTCATTGTAGGTTAAGGGGTTAAGGATATGTCAATTCTTTTTATTTATAGTTCCATGATCGAGGGTTGCCGTTTGGACTTTTTCTTAACCTTCCGTCTACCAGACGGGTCCATTGGACCCGACATGTACATTCAAAATATTTATTCAAACCAGAAATTTCTTCAAAACAAACTAAATGTATAAGTCAGACAATAATAAGTTAAATAAACAAATTAAATAGTTTTAAGTAAAAATTCTGGTGCAGAATGTTTTTATAAAACTTGAGTAAAATTTCCGGTAGTTCTAGGGTTAAATTTAAAAATTCCAATTCATATCGGAAATTTGAAAAGAAGAAATTTTACTCGACGCTATAAAAAAAAAAATGTCTATAATTAAAAATAGAAAATAATACTACATGTAATTTATGATATGAATGCGAAATTTAGGAATTTTCAAAAAGGCCAAACTGGCAACCATGTGGCCACCGGCAATTTTATATGAAATATTGATTATAAAACAGTAGACATTCCTCACTCGCCTGAAAATATTTCATAAATTCATGCCCTACATAGGATTTTCAAGTATATGTATCAATAAATATCTTAAAATGTATGGGATTAATATAAAATTTCTTACGCTTTAAAAAATATATAAATGCATTTCCTGTAAGGTAAAAGCCACGTTTCTCTCGGTGGTAATCCTTTGTTACATATTTAAAATAGTATGTCATTCTGTAATGAAAAACACATAATACTTATATGAGAGATAAATACGAGGGCTATTTTTTCTACCTCCGATGAGCCGTAAAATATAGATTAGTGTGAATAATAAAATTCCTTTATAACCTGGAGTCAAGTACAATCAAAGCTACTTTTCGACATAGTCGCAATGAAATTGATTCATTTGTCATATTGGTGAGCGAGGAGGGGTTTACCCTCTTCACAGACTGTTGCCGCCAACGTATTGAGATAGGTCTCCAAGGCGTATTGAAGATTTTTGTTGGAATGGAAGTTGAATGGAGTGCTGTCGTCCCAGACCTGTCTTCAGATCTCGAAAAAGGTGACAATCACTCGGTGCCAGCCTAACTCATGGCCCAACAGCTTATTTCACAAATCGAACACATCACATCGAATTTGTGAAGGAAACTGTTGGGCTATCAGTTCGGCTGGAACAGTGTGATTGTCACCTTTTTCGCGATCTGAAGACAGGTCTGGGACGACAGCACTCCATTCCACTTCCATTCCATCAAAAATCTTCAATAATCCTTGGAGATCGATCTCAATACGTTGGTGGCAACAGTCTGTGAAGAGGGTATCCCCCTCCTCGCCCATCAGTATGGCAAATGAATCAATTTCTTTGTGTCTATGTCGAAAAGCAGCTTTGATTGTACTTGACTCCAGATTAAATATATATATATATATTATTTACAATAGTCTTTATTTTACGGCCCGTCGAAGGTTGAAAAAACAGCCCTTGTAAAAAATTTATTTCTTAGATAATTGAAGGGAGTAATAACTTCAGCAATTCTTAACGCAATTCCATTCTTTTGTAACGAAGATGGTGCTATCAGTTTGTTTATTTTAACAAAACTCCTTTTAAATCCATATTTTATCTTCTATTCCTTCTTAATGCGTTTTTTCACATTATTTGTGAAGCGCTTTAAGCAATTTTTGAATTAGCTAAAACTTTAAAAAGGAATACTAATGTAATGAGAAGATGAACTGATTATGAGAAAAGTAATCTCATGACAATGGAAACAGTTATTTTTATATATTCTGTTTTTAAATGTCTCGACAACATTCAAATAATACTGCTGAACAAGAAAAAGACAATTCTTTGTATATTTTTTTCAAAAAACGATTTTAAATCGCTCTAATGTATGCTGTTTTTGGAGATTTTTATTTCAAGGTAATTTAACCATCAGATTATGTTGCAATTTGGATATTCTTGTTTAAGGATTATGGGACTCTTCTATCGCTTTTACAATTACATTTTATCTTTTATCCCCTTTTTAATTTATTTCCCCATGGCATTTCATAAATGTAGGAAGCATTGTTTGTGTCCGATTAAAATTTTAAAATGGGACACTATTGCATTGAAAAGGACTTAGTACTTAAGGAATATAAGTGTATGGTACGAATAGGATAATTGCTCTAAAAACAAATTTTAATTGGCTGTATATAAATAACAATTTCATATTTTAACAATCTACTTATGTAAATTTATGTCCTTCTGAAAACACAAAATATCAACCCATAATATTTACATCTCAATTGTGAAATTGGTAATTAGCATTTTACATCAAGACACGATTTACGGGGTCTCAGGCCTATTAAAATTGTAAAAAAAAAATGAAATAAGACCATTTTCAACATTTATTATCTTAAAATGTATATAATTTAAAAACAGAATTTTTGGGGGGATAAAAAATATAAGTGTGTTCTCTCATTTCATGCATTGTTCTAAAAAAATGCAAGATACAGAATTATCATTTACAGGGGGCTCCAAACTGTCAGATATTTGACGAGCAGAAAATTGGTATAACAGTTTACGCGCAGGACTACAAGATAAATATTGCAACTAGAATGAAAATATTGGTGCCTACTTATACTTCAGTTAGTAATAACTACCCTGAACCTAAGTAAATTTGTATTTAAAACGTTCACGCCGGCGCGGTGGGTCACACTCGACTGTCTCATAGCTGTCAAGTCTCCGGCTTTTGCATACCAGTATTTTAATACAGAAAATGTGGTTTTATTTAATTAGAACAATTGGGCGATTTAAAAGAACAATATTTTCTCTAAAATAACAGTGGTGTGCAAAAGACGGAGATTTGACAACTCTGAGACGATCGAGTGTGACCCACTGCGCCGGCGTGAACGTGTTAAAGCATTTTTATATTTTGAATACAAAGTTATATTTATATAATAAAAAATTTAAAAAAATCAGCAGTATAATCATCTAAAATATATATATTTTTTTATGAACAATAAAAAGAAAATTTTAGGTTCAATTTATACAGACTAACATGAAACATGTTTTGAAAGTTTCATGAAAAAATATTCAGAGGTGTTTACGATATCCTGCGCGTTATGCCCAAAAACGTCATTTGGAGAAAAACGACTTTAAAGTTTCGGCTACGCCGATTCAGCTATTGAGCGGGTATAATTCTAAAAGGCATAAATTCTGTTCTAATAGGAATTTCAAGGAAACAATTATATCATCTTGCCGTTTAAAATACATGTTCAGAAATGTTCAGAGTTTAACATCTAAAAAAAAAAAATTCGAAAGTTTTGAAACTTTAAGAGTCCTGAGACCCCTTAATGGATTACTTTCATCAAATCCTCATCAAACGGATGCATTTTTTTTTAATTGCGTATTTTAAAATGTTTAAAAATCTGACTGCTATGTTAAAAAAAATTAAATATACTATATATTTTCAGAATCAGTATCTTCAGAATTACAGTGAGTATTAACATTTAGTTAGCTCGTAAACATGTTTCATTTGATCTTACACAAAAATAATTTTGGGTAATAAAATTTGTTGTTCACATACCAACATTCATTTTTAAAGAATTAATGTATTTCATCGGTTGATTAAATAAAGCACACTCAAGCAACTGCATGAACGAATTAATTTTTAAAAACAACAAAAGATCTGTTACAAAAAATTAGTGGTATTATGTTAAACTTAATATGTTGGCTAGATCCGATATTTAATTCTAAAACGTGCATCAATTAAAATAATATAACTGCCGTTTAAGATAGATTAATAACTCGGCGCCACAATTTAATTTGATAATGCACCTTATTTCAACTAAAGAGGGATTTTTTTTTTCAATCGAAAAAATCGATTTTTTTTCGTTTTACATTTTTTTATTCCTTTTAGTCGGGAGACTATACCTGTAAAACGATTTATCCAAAATCGAAGACCGTTCGTAGTTATTTCGGGGTTTAGCGTAAACGCATTTTACGCAAAATGACATTTTTCAAACTAGGAAGTGTCAGAACTAAAAAATTATTAAACTGGTTATGACATTTTTTATAAATTAAATGTAATAAGGTCAGTTGGGGCAACTGGGCCATGATTTTACAATGTGACTCTGGAGCCTCTGACAATTCAGCTTCAAAAAGCTAATGTTCATTTGAATTAAAGTCTGAACTTCTGTAAATGTGTTCAATTATGTTCCCCCTATCACCCAGAAATTCTCAAAATTACATTTTAATATTTAAAAATATGTATATTTCATCTTTCTTTCCTCATGGGTCTAGTTGCCCCATAAAAATGGGGTAAGTGGACCAGGAGGGTCTATGTTCCACACGCGTTTATTTTTTTTCATATGGGATATCATGTCCTGTTTGAAAAAGTATAAACAACTTAAAAAAATTTAAATCAGGCAGATCATGTAAATTATATATCAGCTAAAGAGCGTTGTAAGGGAAACCTTTGCTGTCAACGTTTCTAAAAATGCACTAAAAATGAAAATATTAGATTTATTTAAACCAAAAACATAAAAATTAAGTAAGTACTTATGTACTTTAGTATAGGTAATAAGTATAAATGTTACATGGGTATTTTAAGGAAAAAAAGCAAGGTAAATCTATGAATAAACGGCTACGTAAGTACTTAAGTACTTTATCTGTATATCCAGGGATCGCATTACATAGGTGAAATTTTATTGTTCCTACGAGAACCCTTAATGAGTTACTTTCATGATCATTTTATTTAACATATTATAAAGAAAAGGTGCGATGAAGATATTATTTTTAAAATAGTCGTAGGAACAATAAAAGTTTCCCTATAGAATGCGACCCATGTATTGTAAAATTTCATGGTTTGGCTATCTCGCTTGAGGGAAAATGTTAATATAATTTAAAGATACCAGTATTTACAAGAGAATCTATTTGTAAATATGTAAAAGTATATTTTTGCTTACTTAATAAAGGTGAAATTTTCATTATAAAATTCCGGTGCCAATGTGGCAATTAGGGATTAAAATTATGCGATGCCATAACGGCATCACCGCCTCTCAAGGGGTCAAAAATTTGATTTCATACCACCCAATAGGTTTTTTTTTAATTTTATTATGTAATTTTAATAATGTATTATATGATTTTCTTTATTGTGAGCAAAAAACAATGGAGAAATTTATTTCCCGTAGTAAGAGAAACTCAAAACATTTATTTATAACTATTGGGGTAACTGGATCCAGCATGTCCAGTTACCCCGGATACATGTATCTGTTACTTCATTCTTGAAAAATTTATGGGGTAACTGGAACACCGGGCTTACATTTGAAACACGAAGTAAATATGTATAGATACCTAATAATATTAATGTAGTTATATGCCTAATCTTTAAAAAAAAGATTGTTTAATAAAAGTACTTACAGTATGTATTTTAATAAAAAACCGACAAAGTTCAACCATATGGACGTTGTTTTTAAAAATAGAAACGTAAATTTTTGACAACCTATCACAGCAAAGTGAGAGTTATGATTGAGTTGACACACGTTGTTTTAGGAAGTAGCGATTAAAGTGCATTGTTCACAAAAGCTAAAACTTAAAAAACATCAACAGTTTTTTTTTATAAAATAGCCTATGGCCCAGTTGCCTCGTGGGTCAAGTTACCCCAACTAACCGTATATTTTATTGGAGTTTGCACCGCTTTCAGCCATTTATATGAAAAATAAACCTTTTTAGAAGCATGCCAAAATACGAAATAAGTTGTTAGAAATAGACCTTTTTATCAAATGACTGCCACTTTGTTG
This sequence comes from Maratus speciosus, assembly GCA_963932465.1. Lineage (NCBI taxonomy): Eukaryota > Metazoa > Arthropoda > Arachnida > Araneae > Salticidae > Maratus > Maratus speciosus. Next base: position 602,161,350 of record OZ010791.1, on the reverse strand, counting down.
ATATTATTTTTTTTTACATTAAAGTGCTTGAAGCTCTAGACCAAGGGTTCCTAAAATATGGTACACGTACTAGTACTGGTACGCGAAGCTTAGGCTACTGGTACACTAAAAGCCGATACTGGTACGTGAAATGAAATACTGCATATTACTATAAAACATATTACTATGGAAAAAAGACGGCGTGAATTTATCACCTTGGAAATTTTCGAATGCAAATAAGACACTGTAAACGCTTTTCTTTTTACCCGACTGCCAAGAAGGATTATGTGTTTGATGCGTATCTCGGTATGTGAATTTATTTAGACCCTCTAAATATTCCAATGGCTGGATGGATTTTAATAAATGAGGACTCTATCGATTCGTCTTAACCGTCCGATGGTTATAGGCAAGATTTTGTTTTTATAAATTCAAAATGGCGGCCGTAAAATACAAAATGGCGGTAGAGAGGAAAAACTTTTACGCACCCTATTGAGTGGCATATCATTGAAAAGATTTTTCAAAATGAAGACGATGTTTCCAAGACTATTTTACAGTCAGAAGCTTCGTTTAAATATTACACAACGTGAAAGTTGTGTAGGTAGGATCTCTAGCTTAACTGTAGTTCTAACCTTCATAGACGTCTATAGGCCTCATCAAAACTGTGTTTATAGATAGGAACTAACAATAAAACACAACTTAAAAGTCATCAGTACAAGTAAATAAAAAAAATACGTAAGTAATATAAAAAAAGTCCTTCAGGCCAGTGCCGGAAGGAAGCGGAAGCCTTCATACTTCTTAATTTTAAAAAGGCAGCTTATATTATTCAAGCACACGAAACTCAATTTAGTGTAAACCGATTATAGAAGATTCAATACTAATTTTTATCAATACTCAATAATTATGAATGACAATTTTGCGAAATTCGTCAGCTTTATCCAAGCTGGTTTTATTTAAAGTAACTTATATTTGGTCGCCAAATTCGGCGATATCTGGAAGTGCCCGCCATTTTAAGACAACATGGTGGGTGAGGCTGACTAGTGAACTTGGTGGAGACAGTAGTAATTCCTGTGCACATGCTCACTCACATCGGAATCGGTTGATATTTACGAATGCTGTCGCAGGCAAAAAAATCAGATTTTTCAAGATGTCGCTCACATTAGAAATTGAAATTGCTATATCTGAGCCATTTTTTAAGATAAAGACAAAACAAAAAATGCTTCGGAATCCTTGAATCACTGTGAAACACTTCGAAAGAAGCCTTTTTCAATTTCTAATTTATTTGCACGTTACTTTAAATATATGTATTTTTTTATTTAATGGTCGCCATTTTCAAACAAGATGGCGAATGAAGCTATCCAGCGAACTTGGTCGAGACGTTGCTGTATACTACCTACATGCCTTCTCACATCCAAATAGGTTAATAAAAACGCGGGTTAAGCGTCAAAAAATTTCAGATCGTTTCAAAATGTCAGCCATGCTAGAAATTGAAAGTGCTATAACTCAACAATTTTTTAAGATATAAACGAAACAAGATCTGCTCTGGAATCCTTGTATCAAGGTCAAACACATAAGAAAAAAACATTTTCATTTTCCAATTTTTTTATACGTCATTTTAAATTTTAAATAAAAAAAAATCAATGGTTGCCATTTTGAAACAAGGTGTCGAATGAAGCTGGCCAACGAACTCGGTCGAGACATTGGTATGTACTATGCCAACGTACATCCAAATAGGTTCATAAATACATCTATTATCGCGTGACAAAAATCAGGTCGTTTCAAAATGTCAGCCACACTAGAAATTGAAAATGCTATAACAGCCATTTTTTATGATATAAACGAAACAAAAATTGCTCTGGAATCTTTGCATCAAGGTGAAGCACATAAGAAAAAAATATTTTTCAATTTTCAATTTTTTGGTACCACATTTTAAATTTTAAATTTATTTGTTTTTTTTAATGGCCACCATTTTAAAACAAGATGGCGGATGAAACTGCCCAACGAACTCGGTCGAGACATTGGTATGTACTATGTACACACCAAGTTACATCCAAATCGGTTCATAAATACGAGAGTTACTGTGTGACAAAGATCATATATATATATATATCAACATTTGAACGGAGGGTGGTTTCGGTGTCTAGGGGTCATGATCGATGAAAATATACCAAATTTTTTTTTTAATCGCTTTCCTCGGAACGGCTGCAATAGGTAGCTTTTTGTAATGAAAACTACCTAATAGTTTCACATTGATCAGAAGTAATTAATTAGTTCGCAGTCGCGTTTTTTGATTTTTTATATTTAATTTTTACTTGTTTTTATATAAATTTTCGAATGCAAATAAAAAATTGCAATTTTTTTTTTTTTTTTTTTTTTAAATGTATTACTAGATTTTTTTGTTATAGCATATTCTCTGAAATGCGCACTCGGTGTTTATGATACAAATCGCAGAATTAAACACATGTAATTACATTAATATAGGAAAAATTAAAATTTGTAAATAAAGACATTATTTTAAAATTAAACTTGCAACAAATTTAAATAGCAGAAGAACCGAGTTTAAAGGGGCTTTATAACTTGTAATTTCTGAAGGTAAAGTCTGAATGAGTGGAAATAGTCCGTTCGAATAGGAGTAGTTTAAACCCTTAACAGTGAAATTTGTTTTCTTACAAAAAGATTAAAAATGGGGCTGGACACCACTTTTTCCATACTAAAATATTTACCTTCTTTAATCGAAAAATATCTGACAATCAATAAAGATAAATTTACAGTTACAAATTAGTGGTATGAAAATGCTTTTAATAACGAAGCAAGCAAAGTGTTCTTGCCCGAATCCAGTTCGGGCCACACTGTTAAGGGGTTAATACTAAATTTCCTAAAGTGTATTTTATAACGTCGTTTCTTTTTTTTTCTTTTTTCTTTTCCCTGGAAGATCTGGTAAGGGGTGTTGAAATTTTATTTCAGTGTTGAAGTTGTATTTATAATATAATTCATTATTTATTTAACTTTGTGGACTGAAATTTTTTTCTTCTGCATCAAACATGTTTCTTTCTATTTCATGGAAATCCGTTTTTAATGCGGTAACGTTATTAAGAATTGTAACTTGACATAAAGAAAATATGCGTCTATTTTCACAGTTTTTCATATAGTAGCATTACACCTGTTACCTGGTGGTACGCAGAAGTACGAACTTCGATTTAATGGTACGCCGGTCTAAAAGTTTGGGAACCCCTGCTCTGGTCAATATTGTAAAATTTCATACTCCTTAACGAAAATCGATTGCAGACGATTTAGGTGATCTGCCGAATTGCGCCCAATTGGAAGTGCGCGGATCTCACGCTAGGACATCCAACCACGCAACTCGAGCTACATAATCTATTTTTTATTTTTTAAAAATTTAAATGTTCTTCAAATGATAATAAACTAGCAAAAGCCATGCTTTGTTTGGATTCGCGAAACACTATTTAATAAGATAAATATTTGAAAGTAACAATATTTTTTTTTATATTATTTTTGCATCTTTATTAAGCAAAAACGTTATTTTATTTTTTGGCGCATTTTAATTTTAAAAATGTAAATTCAGCCAAATAACTAAGAATTTCCTCGGAATTTTTTTGTTTATGATATAACGAATTTAACAATTATTTTTATTTGTTTACAATTCTTTTGTTGCCACTTTACAAAAAAGAAAAAAAAGAAATCATGATATAATTCTTTTAAAATGCGTAAGTATCGTCTGTCTAAATGAATTCACATAATAAGAATAAATTGTGTATTTGAATTCTTAATACTGAAAAATACTTTTATAATTCAATGTAAATAATTTAATTTTCACAAATTTTAATTCATTAAACATAAGCTACAATTTTCATAAAAAGGGGATTTTAAAAATTTCATAAAAGAAATTGTGAAGCTATTTAATTAATCATGATTCTGTCTATACTAACTCCATGATTTATTTTTTCTTCTGAAAATATACGTGTTTCATTTTTTATTTGCAAAAATGCGTCTGTAATGGAAAAACATGTAAAATAAATTAATTAAAATAATACATTTTTTAAGGTTATTCTGTAAAAAAATAATATTGTGGAAATCTACAGATCATAATTTATTTTTATGTTTAATTTCAAGTCAAAATACTGAATAGTTTGTTTGTAAAGTGTACGACAAAATGTAATTTGTGTAGCCTAGTACAGGATTCACTTCGCTCATCCTGAAAACATGCAAAAAACCAGAATTTAAAATCTTCTTTTCTATTCTAAAAAAAAAAAATGCTAAAAAACATCCTTTTCTGCCTTCTAAAGGCAAATCCCCCCTTAATGAGACAAGACACGAATGATCTAAGAAATGCTTTTATAAAGAAAAAAAATTAAATGCTAGAGCACTTTATCTTTAAAAAGTCTTATATTCTATAACGAAAAAATCATCATCTTGTCAAAAAAACCTATGTGCAGTCAGTCATCAAGTCACTTTTTCTTTCTTTTGAGTAGCTGTCAAAATTGTTTCTTCTCCTCTCATAACATACAGGAGTAAATGACTCATGCAATTTACAAACAGTAAGAAGAACTTAATGATGATAAATATAAATCAATTTTAAGAGAGAATTATGTTTGGAGTTAATACTTTCTCTTTACTTTATATGCAGATGAAAAGTAATTCTTAAAAAAAAAAAAAAATAAATAAATGTTATAAAAACAATTACAAAAACGCAGATATTCACATTTCAGTTTTTAATGTCTGTTTTAATATTTTTTGCCGTTTGCATACCAATTATCTGAAATTATTTTATATATATATATAAAAAAAATTGCTTTCTGTAATATATACAGGTTTGTTTTTAAATAAATATATTATACTTGTTATATATAAAACTTTATAGACGTACCAATTAAATATATATATATTCATGGATTTACATATGATAAACAATACATTACATGAACGTTCTTGCTCCTACCGGAGCATCTTTAATTGACTTTAGTTACTAACTGCCTTCACTTCTGTATTTATCATGTTTCAAGATGGTAGATTGCCTCGTTTTCCCTTAATCCCTTCCAACTTCTTCCTCTTCTAGTATTTTCCTGCATCGACAGTCGATAGATGGGTGCGTCATATGGTTGCAAACTACAGTTTTAGAAGTATAAATTTCAATTAAACAGGAAGAGATAAAGGGAAAATGAGGGAATCTACTTATCTTGAAATATGATGAATATAGAAGTGAAGGCAGTTAGTAAGTCAACTGAGGATGCTCCGGTAGGAGCGAAAACGTTCTTGGAACGTATGGTATATCATATATAAACTCAAGAATATACATTTTTTAAAATGTTACGTCTGTAAACTTTTATATATAACAAGCTATAATATATATTTATGAAAACAGACCTGTATAAATTACACATAGTAAAGTTGTTTTTAAAATATAAAATAATGTTTGATAACTGATGTGCAAACGGAAAAAATAATAGTATTTCATGTAATTCTAGAATATAATGTATGCACAGTCATTAGTCACTTTTTCTTTATCAGTTCCACGGAAATGCCCTTCCTCTCCATAGCAGAACAACTGGCTCATGACAAAAGGAAGATAGGGTTTAATAGTTTATTAACAAACTGTTTGAAAAAAATGTATATATTTTCAATTTATCTATATTGCTTTCAATGGTGGCACGCTCAAGGAAAAAAAAACAAAACAAAAAAAGAAAAAGAAATAATTAGAACTCAAATTTAATTTATCAAAAATTAGTCAAGTTCACACTCAAACTCCAAATTTTTCAAACGAATTCGCTCCACTCAAATTCACCTATGAAAGTAAGCGATATTCACAAAAAACTCGTTTTTTTTTTGTTGTTGTTGTTGTTTTTTTTGTATATATTAGAACTTTATAGCCCAAATTCAACAACATTTTGCGAAATATTTTTTTTGTTTATTCGATGTAATGGTCTTCGTAGGCGCTGCCCAATTTCTCTTCCTGACACTCTGTCCGAGCTTGGTTTGGGAATTATCTTTTTCTAGAGGTTCAGAAAGAGATGGACCGAGGCTGGATTTATTTTCTGACCCAAGTTGGGGCTGGACTGCATTCTTCTTGAAGTCTGAACAGGCAGAAATTTTCAGTCCCGGTTCCAACCTAGCTCATATGAAAATCATTGGACCGGCACGGTTCTGGCCTGCCCAGCAAAAATATCAGTAAAATTTTGCCCGGCCAAACATCTTCTTTCTTTCTTTTTTTTTTTTTTTTTTTTCAAAAAAGGCACGTATTTTGAAATTGCTATTATTCCACAATTAAAATTGATATATTTATTTTTATTTTTTTAAGATGGGTAGATGCATTTCTAGGCAATAAAATTAAAAGACGGTAAAACCTTAGAAAAAGAACCTGCCTATGACGGAAACCCTTGTGTAACAACAACAACAAAAAAAATATGTTAATCTATGTAAAATGAGAATAACAATACCTGTGAAAAGAATATAACGCATTTACAACAGACGATGAACCTGCTCATAGGGAACCTGCCAATAACAGATTTTTCTTCATTCTTATGCAATTCCTTCTTAGAAGGTTTTATTGTATGCAATTTTTAAATTTTTTAAATCTTCAAGCCATAGAATGTGGACTGTTGGTATAAATGATAATAGTGACATTTATATATAATCAGATGCATTTAAAAAATAAGTACACTTTTTAAACTAGTATTCTGTGGTCATCGCAAAACTTTCTTCTATATAAATCACGTCGATTAAATCATTTAAATAGTACATGAAATTACATCAATTCAGCATCAATTCATATCAATGTATATCTGAATTTGAAGTTTGATGAAAATTCGCGCATTAGTTCTTGAGATAGAGCTATAGCGGAAATTCTGAAAAATGTGGCATAGCAGCGCCACCTGTCGAATGATTTCCACCAAAACATAAACAGCACTAATTGATATCAAGGTATACCTGAATCTGAAGTTTCGTGAAAATTCGTGCATTAGTTATTGACATATAGCTATAATGGTAATTCAGAGAAATGCAGAATAGCAGTGCCACCAGTTGAGCGATTTGCATCAAAATATATTCAGCACTAATTCATATCAAAGTATATCTGAATCTGAAGTTTGTTGAAAATCCAAGCATTAGTTCTTGAGATAGAGCTATTGCGGAAATCGCAAAAAATGCAGCATAGCAATGCCACCTGTTGAGCGATTTACACCAAAATGAATGAAACGTAAATTCTTGTCAAGGAATAGCTGAATCTGAAATTTGATGGAAATCCGTGCATTACTTCTGGAGATTGAGCTATTGTGGAAATCGTGAAAAGTGCTGCATAGGGGCGCCACCTGTTGATCGATTTACACCAAAAACTAATCAGCACCACTTTATATTAGAGACTAACTGAATATAAATTTTTATTAAATATTGTGCATTAGGTTTTGAGATAGAGCGTCCACAAAATTTGTGTCACATACATACAGACAGATAGACAGAGTTACAGACAGACATTTTGTAGAAATGTTTTTTGGAATTTCTGACCCCTAAACGTGTAAATCCATCAAAAATCGAAAATGTTTACGAATCCAATGCTTTCTCCGTGTAAAGATAGCAGAAAGTAAATTAAAGTAAGGCATTTTTGGAATTCTAAATGTTTGAACTTTAATTTAAAGTTATAAACACAAAAACGAAAATTTTCGCAAAAACGGCGATTTGAGGATAGGCACATACCTTAATAGTAAATCTAGTTTTATATTTTGAAATAGATTATTTAAGTGACATTCCGTTAAAAGCATAAATCCCAATGAATTGTAAGTGCACTCTTTACAAGCATATTATTAGGTAGATTTCGTAAGAAATACTACCTATCGCAGTCGTTACCATGGTGCGACTTTTGAAAAATTCCTTCATAACTTTTCATTATATCACCCCAGGAACCAAAAAACCACCCCCACATAAAAAGTTTATATATCGAGGTCAAAATTCATGCTAGTACCAGCAACAAAAATAGGCTAGTTATTGCTTTGTATTGCTTTGTCTGCTAGATTTTCATGCCATTATATGTTTTATAATGCTGGTCAGCATCAAATGCTATATAGCTAGCTGACACAGCAATAGCATGACAAGCTATGTACAAGCATTCTATGCTTATTTGCTTTTTAAGCTTCTTCTAAAGCATGATGAGGTAGGTACCTTAACGTGCTACTATATGCTTTCTTATGATTGGCAGCATAATAAGCTATGCAGCCAGCTTAGGGAGAAATAGAATGACAGGCTATGTACAGGCATGTTATGCTTATTTGCTGTTTAAGCGTCTTCCAAAGCATGGACAGATAGGCACGTTAACGTGCTATTATATTCTTTTTTATGCTTGCCCGCATAATATGCTATGCAGCCAGCTTATTGAGAAATAGCATGACAAGCTATGTGCAAGAATTCTATGCTTATTTGCTGTTTAAGCTTCTTCTAAAGCATGGTGAGGTAGGTACAGTCGTGGAAAAAAAAAAGTAAACACCCCCTACTAACTCTTCAACAAATTATCGTAGACGGAAGTTACTGGTACCGAACGATTTGAAATAAAGTCTACTTTTATATGCTGTATATAAAATTTGCTTAGGGGGTCATCTACATATTAAAACAAACCCAAACCTCAATTTTTTCAATAGCAATACCCAATTTTAACGAGATATTTCAAATCTTCGGTTCAAACTATGCCTAGACACCAAATTTCAAGTCATTTGAATGATAAGTTTTTGAATTATAAGCATTCAAAATTTCGTGCTTCTAATGTTAAATTACATTTTCATATTTTTATTTATATCTCCTGAAATTATGCTCCTAATGTGCTAATTTTTTGTGTAGCTATAAAACTAATGTGCCCAAACATAAATACGCTGAATTTGCAATTTTTATAATTTTATGATATGAATTATGAAGTATGAAATTAATATTCGAAAAAATTATGAATTGCAACCTACAATTTTTTTGATGAATTTAGATTTATTAAGTCCTGCTTTATGAAAATCCAAAATTTCACATTTTTCTTCCAAATAGTTTTTAAATTATGCTTAAAAAACGGTAAAATTATGGTTTAAGGGGCCGTCTATGATAGAAGTGTGTAGATATTTTGAAATTTTTTCTGCTGCCTTGTTATCTAACATGCTTCATTGACTGCTTAAGGTGCCTTGATCAAGAAGGGAGCTCTCTCTGTTAGCAATCGAGTACACAACTTCAATTTGGATACAGCCCTTAAAATACGCTCGTTTTAAAATAATTAATTTCTCGGAAACTTATGGTTGGAATTGCATAAAAATTTGTTTTTAGGCTAATTGAAGGGTGTAGAGTTCATTTATGCTGTCAGAATTGGGTATTGCCATTGCAGAAAATGAAGTTATGGTTCGTTTTAATATGTAGATGGCCCCCTAAACAAATTTTATATGCATCATTTAACAGTAGACTTTACATCCAATCGTTCGGTACCAGTAACTTTCTTCTACGATAATTTTTTGCGGAGTTAGTAGGGGGTGTTTACTTTTTTCTCCCACGACTGTACCTTAACGTGTTATTATATGCTTTCTTATGATTGTCAGTATAATATTCTATGCAGCCTGCATATTGAGAAATAGCTAGCATGACAAGCTATGTTTAAGCGTGTTATGCTTATTTCCTGTTTACGCTTCTTTCAAAGCATGGAGTGGAGAGCTAGGTACCTTAACGTGCTATTATATGCTTTTTTATACTTGCCAGAGTAATATGCTATGCAACCAGCTTTGATAGAAAACAGCATGACGTACTATGTACCAGTAAGATGTGCTAATTTGCTACACAAGTCTCTTCCCAGTAATAATGAGATAAGTACTTAAATGAAGCATTGTGTGCTTGTTAATGATAGGCATGTTTATTTTTTTTTTCAGGTACTTGAAAAGTATAAATTTGACTATGTTTTTGAAAATAGAAGAAAAGGAATAGAAGAATAGAAGAAAATTAATTATAAATTAATTTTTTTAAATCCGGGGAGAGACAATATCTCTCTTCCACGTCCGTCCCCCCCTCCCCCCAACAGAAAATTCTTACTTTCTCTTTATTTTAAAATAAGAGAAAAGATTAAATTTCAATTTGTTTTTCAAAATCATAGAAAAGAATTAGTTAAATATCAAATTCGAGGGAGGCTCAATGGATCACCCAAGTCCTCTTCCCTTAATGGAATATTCCGGAGTTTGCGTTATGGAGGTTTCACTGTACATTGCAATTTTGCAAGATGTACAATATAACTTCTAGTTTTTTAATTAACTTTTATGGGGGTGTGTTAAATTCTGTGAGGGATTTAACTTCTATGAGAGTCTTCTAGGGCCGCCCTCCTCCTATAAAGGAATTTTTTTCTTCTGTTTCTTAGAATTTAAATATTCTAACTTACTCGAAAAAAATTCAGTATGTCTTTAAAAAACGGAGTAATTGAAAATTTTGTTCATTAAAATCTAAAATCCGGGCTCACCCTCTCCTGAATTCAATACTGTCTTAAACCACCTATTTGAGATCAGTTTTTAACATCTAAATATCAAAAGAAACGGAAATAAAAATTAATTTCCAAAGCGGATATAGAAGAGTAACTACCCCACCCCAACGGAAAAATTTTAAATTGATCTTCCTTTTACTGTTCTATTATTTTAAGTTACCTGTAAATTATAAATTTTCTATATGTTTAAAAATGGGGGAAAAATAAAATTTTGTTTATTAAATTTCAAAAGCTGAGAGAGGGCTGGGCTGTGTCACCGCCACCTCAATTAAACACTGACCCTTGAACACGTTTGAGATAATATTTTAACACATAAACTTAAAAAAATAATGAACAAATAATTCCCATGGTAGACTTAAAGGGAGCCCCCCTCCCCCCGAATTGGAAGAAAATTCATAGATGCACTTTCTCTTAGTACCTTAACTCTTTAGAGTTTCTCGAAAATTTATTAAATTTCACAATCCAGGGGCGGTAGATTTCCTTTTCTAACCACTACAACGTAAATTCAACCCTGCCTTTGTCCACCCGTTTTAGATAAAATCTTATCACATAAATCTAAAAAAAAAACTGAAAATTAATTTCTATAAAGGATTTATTGGAAAAATACGCCCCCGCCCCCAAGTTTAGAAAAAAATTTAACACATAAATATAAAATAAAAAACTGAAATTAATTTCCATGAAAGATTTTTGGGAAAAAGCGCCTCCCCTCCACTCCCCCATCGTAAATTCTTAGCAGTTCATTCTCTTAGTTTTTAATTATTTTATTTATACAAAAAAAAAAAAAAAAAAAAAATCCGTGCTCTTCAAAAAGAGAATATAGTCATGTAAATTTCAAAATTCAAGGAGCACTGTTTCATTTAAGAAATAAGTTCATAACAATCGAATTGAAAATATGTACATTTGACATTTCCCCCCCCCCCCCTAACAAGGACTAAAATTTTTAAATCTTAACCCCACCTGAAATTGATAAATTCTGTCCTAAATAAACTTCAAAATATTTTATCTTTCTGCAAAAAATAATTATGACCATATTCAAACCATTCATTAAGCAAAGAAAATTCACTAATGAATTATTATATATATATAATCAAACCATATTCTAATTATCCATTAAACATAGAAAAACATTAATGATAAATCAACCTTATTAATTGAAATATGGAGAATAACAGCATCGATAAATTCACCCTCTAATAAAAATATCAACACACAGCAGAATCAGCTTTTCACCCATTACCCGCATTTAAAATGCATAGCTGCCAACTTTTACGCTTTTTGGCTACCACTAAAATTTAATAGAAATTTTCGCATTATTTAATCATGAGATTTCGACGATTAAATAAGGCAGTATTTACTATAGAATTTTACCGGTAAGGAAAAAGCGTAAAAGTTGGCAGCTATGAAAATAGTTTATAAACACGACCCCAGTAGCGAGTAAGTAAATCATTCTGTTCCCAAACCGGAGGTAGTAAGTTCTGTCTTCCTCAGAGGAAAAGAAAACCCGACATAAGTTTCCCCTTCTAAAAAATGTAGGTACTTCAGAAATTCTCCAAAGATGGCGGCACCAATGTCTTTTTTTCTAACTGTGAGAATAGCAAAAAATAAAAGCAAGTGATGCTAAAAAAGTAATGCTAGAATAGCAAAAAATAAAAGCAAGTGATGCTAAAAATGTAACGCCAGCATAGCAAAATCTAAAAGCAAGTGATGCTAGAAAAGCAAAAATTAAAAGCAACTGATGGTCGAAATGTAATGCTAGAATAGCAACAAAAAAGTATCTGCTGCTTGTGAATTACTGCTAGAATTGCAGAAATTACAAGCAAGTACTGGTCTTGATTGCTGCTAGGCCAGCAACATATTCAAGCAACACAAGCTGGAATTTGTATGCTGGCCAAGCAGCTAAGTATTCCAATACACACCATGACTTGCTGGTAATTGTGGTGGAACCAGCAAATGTGTTATGGTACTTTATGCTATTTTACATTGCTGGGATACAACATATGTCTAGCAAACAAATACCAGCATGAATCTCAACCTGGGTATAGTTATATATATATAGTTTCAAGTAGTAGTAGGGCGTATCAAGTAGTAGTTGAGACTTAGACATTAATTTTTTCGGCCTTCTCGTTTGCTCACTCACCACCTTCTATATGGACTACTTAATACGGTAAAACCTTTATAACGGAAACTCCTGAATACCGGACACCTCTATTTAACGGACATTTTCCCAATTCACACTCCCAAAACCTAAATTTTTGTATGTTTAACCTCTGAATAACGAACACTAATTTTGGCGATAAAGGTTGAAAAAAAAATTTTTAACTAGAAAAAAAAATGGAAAAAAAGTAAAAAGCCTCTAAATTTATAAGAGCAACGTGTCACAAATTTTGTAATCACAGATAAATGTAGAGGGTAGGCTGGGGAAAATTCCCCTCTCCCACGTCCAGTGTTGAATTCAGGGGGTGGCCCGTGTGAGACATTTCCACTCGAAGCATTGAAATGTCGCCCCGGGAAGATTGAGATTTTATGCTTTTAATGGTCAAAATGTGCAGTCCCCCCCCGGAACTCTATAATGCCCCCCCCCTCCGGAGCCACAGAAATCTCTCCCGGAGGAAAATGTCTGAATACAACACTGCCCACATCCCGTGAAAGAAAACGGCCCTCCTTGAAAGATTTAAGATTTTTTGCTAATTAAGGTCTAGAAGTACAAAGTTCTTCATCCACAGAATCCCATAATATATAGACATTATTCTCTCTTTCGTTTTAAATGAGCGTAAGATAACTTCGTTTACAATTGGCATGAAACTCCAGGGTAGATAGTACGCTGATTAGTATTTTTGTTTCATTATACCTAAGCTCAAACAAATTTTCGGATACTCTTATACAGTGTCAAGAGACAAAGAAAAAACAAAAAAAAAATTATTTTAGTACGGCTCGTTCAAAAAGTAATTAACTGGATTGCATCATTGCATATTATGGCGTCATATACATACATGGCGTCATATACCAATCTGAGCAAAAGGAAAATAATCACTGAAAACCTGAAACACGATTTTATTTATTTATGTTTACTCTTTTATAAAACAAAGAAAAGGGTTTACTCTATTTTATTTATTTATTTATTTATTTTTTTTTTTTTTGGGGGGGGGGGGGGATTACGTACTGATTTTTTGGCAGCGAGAATTAAAGGCGCCGAGAATTCGAGGAGAGCCGGTAAAAAAAAAATATTACGCAGTGGCGATTACTGTTTGATTGTTGTTTGTAATTAATATTTCGAGAATAACCTCAAAAAGAAAAACGATTAAATTAAAAAAAAAATTAATTGTAAGTGTATCTGAGTAAATTGAGTTTACGGATACTTGCTGAACGTTTTAAAATATGTTAAACACATGTGGGAGAGATTTTACGAAATAAAGAAGAAATAAGAAATTTGTGGATTACGAACTCTAACGAAAATACCAAAAATGTGAAATTGGGGAAAACTAATTGCATTGAAATTGATTCTATAATTCTGAATTGGTTTACTTCAGTTTGTTCAAAAACATTCCTATTAATGGGTCTTTGATTCAGGGAAAGACTTTAGAAGTCGCTAAAGAACTCGGATTACGCGATTTTAAGGCTTCCAGTGGGTGGCTGGAAAAGTTCCGATCTCGGCACAACATTTCTTTCAAAACAATATGTGGAGAAGCAAAATCTTTAGATCTTAAAGAAGTGGAGGATTGGCATGGACGACTTCAATCAATTTGTGAAGATTATGAGGAGAGAAACATTTTTAGTGCCGATTAAACCGGACTCTTTTTCAGAATTTTTCCGAATAAGACTTTGTGTTTTAAAAAGGATGACTGTATCGGCGGAAAAAATGTCTAAAGAGCGACTCACTGTTTTCTTATGTTGCAGTGTGTTAGGAGAATTTGAAATCCCTCTTATTATTCTAAAATCCCTGAAACCCAGGTGTTTCTCAAAGAACATTCAATTTAATAAATTTGGTAGTGTGCGAAAAGCGAATAAGAAAGCATGGATGACCAGTCCTTTAATGATCGAATGATTGACTTCCTTTAATAATAAGATGTAAAAACAGTAAAGAAAACTTCTCTTGTTTTTGGATAATGCAAGTTCTTATAGAAAACATTTGAAATTTGACAATGTTAAAATTGCATCCCCCCCTCCCCCGAAACATAACTTCAGTATGCCAGCCACTTTATCAAGGCATAATACACAATTTTAAAGCCTGGTACAGACATCTTTTATTACGCCATATTCTTTCAAAGTTAGATTCTATGAATACACTTGAGAACTGCCTGAAACAAGTTAAAGCTCTCGTTGCTATAATTTGGATTTCCTCAGCTGTAAAAACATAAAACCGGAAAGCGCACGACAATGTTTCAGAAAAGCAGGCTTGATATTAAAAGAAAATGAAAGACACATTTCCGACACAAAATTAAGCGAAATAAGTGATTTAATGAAATGCATCATGAGTGAAGAAACTGCCGAAAATTTCATTAATATTGATGATGAGTTATTTACTGAAGAAGAATCAGTTGATGTATACGATTATATTCCTTGAGAATTTTCGACAAAAGCTTACTCTATTAAGATGAAATATATACTGAGACTGGAGATGCTTCCTGCAATATCGAGAATTTCCAAGAAGCGGCAAAACAGAGTGAGCAGTTACGCATTTTTTTTTTGTAAAAAAAAGATGTTTCAGAAGAATTAAAACTACTGATAAAGTTAAAACTTCACATTGAAAAACAAATTACATGTAATCACAAGCAAAAGCAAACTTTTGTAACAGTTTGTCTTCGTATGAATGTAATAAACAATGGATAAGGTATGCAAAATTTTATTTCAATTTTATTGCTTAAAAAAATAATTTTAATTTCCGATTAATCGTATAATAGAAGTTTTAGGACACATAAAAGTCAATCAGTGAAACATTAATCATTTCTTAGCAATTTTTGATTATCTGAAGTTTTCCCAATAGCGGACAATTTCCACGCTCCCGAGGTGTCCGTTATTTAGAGGTTTTAGTGTATTTTATGTCAACTGTCATAGACAGCTGTCACATGATGTGATGTACAAGGTAATCAACTAACATACCTAAATCCGACATTAAAAAATTTAAAAATGTTTTCGTAAGACATTTCTGGGATGAAATGTTTTATTTATTTTTTTTTTTTATTTGCTTTCTTCCGTTGCATTGAAATTGCGAAAATTTGAGATTTCCAATTTATGATGGATTTACAGGTTTCTTGATGAACCTGATTGACCTGAACACGTTTTGACTATTTATGGAAAATAAATGCATGACTGAGTGGGATACAATAATTGCAGCTGCTCTATCTCATGATCTAATGCACAGAAGTTCATAATGTTTTATATTCTAAAAGACAGGGATTATATCGCACATGAGCAGTCGTTTCCACGTTGCAACATTCAGGATATCTGTGAAATTTATATCTCAAGAACTAAAGCAAGGAATTTTATAAAACATTACATTATGATAGATTTTGACACTAACAAATGCTCATAAGTTTTTGTCGTATATAGCCTAAAAGACTTGTCAGTTGTGCTGTGTTTAGTGCGAGTTTTGTCATTACAACTGTCATCATCTATAGAATAGATTTTCACTAAACTTCAAATTCAATTAGATCTTCACATCAATAGATATTAATTGTGTTTTGATTTGTACGAGGGGGTATCGTAAAGTTTTACCGGTGAGTATTTTTTTAATCTACTTCGCACCACTTCTTCAAAACAAAAGTCATTTACATGCTCTTTGATAATGTTTTCCAAGAGAAATTTACTAAGAAATGTATCTTTTAAAAATAGTGGTGCGAATAGAATATAAAAATATTTGCCTGTAATTGAAACTTCACGATGCTTCCTCGTATATCTGAACAAGTGACGCTGTTCCGTTGTATTTTTCTTGATTTTTATGATAGCTATTTCTCTCTTATCTGATCGAATTTCATAAAATTTGGTGTTCATTTAGACCTTCACATCAGTTGGTAACGATTAGGGTTGGGTTGGGTTGATTTTTGACGGCCAATTATCTACACGAGGAATATAGGCCCGGGGGGAGTGTCCTCCGTGGGGTCTTTCTAAGGGAACCTAATCCGTATTAACGCATGGAAGATCCACGGCTCGAAGAAAACCACGAAAACTCCGAACGATTAGGCCGACGGGCGCGATTGGGATCGAACCCAGCACTTCCCGTCTACCAGCTTCGAGAGCAGAACCTCTCAGCCACTGGTGGGGCAGGTAACGATTAGATTTGGTTGCATCTTAAAAAGTGATGCTTCGTTACTGTGATTTTAACAATTTCCGTTATAGCTATCTCTCGGATTCTAAGCTGGGTTCGCAAAAACCTGGTGGTTTTTTTTTTTTAACCCAAACCACATGGTTTTTTTTTTCATGATAAACCCAATTTTCCCCGGTGGAAATTGGTTTTTTTCAAAAGTATAATATATGCGATATTACATTATTGTATTCCATACTAGCAGGCTATGCCCGCTGCGCTGGTCAATATTTCCAAATGAACCTTGGATTAAACTAAATGGTGAATTTGAACTTGTATTTTAAACAATATGGATCTTCAGCTTGACCTTGCACATTACTGAAAACGATGCGAACGCCATTGCGATATAATGTTATCTTAAGCATTGGACAAAATTTAGCAATTAAGAAGTAATTGTTTTAGTTGATTATAAACAGTGCACTTATGGTCGGGTAATGAGACCGTTATGACAACAGGAATTAATACCTCTGTAACTAATCAACATATAATGAAATCGTATATACTAACACCATTCCTAAAAGTCATGCAACAGGGCCACTTGTAACAAAATATGTTCTGTAGATTTTTTTAAAAAAGGCTAAACTTTCATAATCAGGTTCACTTAATTTTTGAACTTTTACTGTTGCTCTATAACTAAGTACTCCTGAACAATATGTATACACTAAAACCTTTCCAAAATTATTACCTAACTAATTGTGGTATGTCCTACGAAAGTATTATAAACAATCGGAATGAAATACAAATTTCTGTTGTAAATATATAGTAGATGATGATGATGCGATTTTGTGTAATAG
Organism: Maratus speciosus; assembly: GCA_963932465.1. Classification (NCBI taxonomy): domain Eukaryota; kingdom Metazoa; phylum Arthropoda; class Arachnida; order Araneae; family Salticidae; genus Maratus; species Maratus speciosus. The sequence goes on along the minus strand of OZ010791.1, from coordinate 602,143,796 downwards.
AATTCATAGTAAAGTTTTCGCTTCAAACAAAAACGATGCTTTCAACATTAAAGCTAATACACCAATATGTGAAGTATCCGATTACGGAAGGTTAACTTGAATTCTCATGAGCAACTACTCAAAGAAAAGTGAATATGTGGCTTTTGTGATACTTTTATGTCAATCGGGCGCAGGTAATAAATCAATAAAGATTGTTTTCATAGCATATTCTTATTTTATTATTTTCATTTAAAACACAAACCTTTCACTCATTTAATTTAAAATGCATGCCTTATACTAATTTCATTTAAAAAAGTGAAAAGATAAACAATAACAGGAAATAATGCCATAATTAAAAGCAAAAAAATATTTTTAATTTACATACGCAAAATGTAACTACTGCTACTGGGAATTTTAAAAATGCTATCAGCGAGATGTGCGCACGGTTGTTATAAATGTACCCATTTTTTCTTCTTATCGAGGAGCAATTTATAAATCGCACAATATTATTCCAATTCCAATTTCTTTCATTGAGGAACCTATGACGAAAAAAATTGAAAAAGACTCTTGTAGATTCTTCGGATGACGGCATCTGACGCCATAAACTGAGTTTATATATATATGAAAATAATTTTTAAGCCGATACAAACATTGCTTTCATACTTAAATATTTTCATTGGTGCTACTTGTTATCCCGTCGACCAATTTCGCCAAATTATATAAATCGCCAAACCATTCGCCAAATTATATAAGTTGACATAATCTTTATTTTAAATAACGAAATAACAAATAAATTAGTATAACATTAATAAAAATACAAATAAAACGTCGAAATTAAAATCACTTGATGACGTAAACACGTGTAGTTTGTTTAAATTCAAGTGAATTTGATATTTACGATCAACCATTATTGGCATTTAATCTTATAGTTTGACGATAGATTTTTGGTCGACGGAATATCTAAGTAGTACCTTTTCCATTTTTGTTTTATAAGGCTAAATTCTCAGTAATTTTTTCCCTTTTATTTTGCATAAAATCACTATTTTTAAAAAAAATTAAGATGCTTGCATTTTTATTTCAAACTCATAGAGCCGTTTTTATTTTTTAGCCAAAAGGGTTGATTTGAATTTTTTCCGTTGCTAGAGTAACGGATGTAATGATAGATATTTTGAAGTTTAGATGCCAAAGACACCGCCAAATTAGAAAAATATGAAATGTGTCATGAACTGTTGGACTTATAAAAATTTATTTGGTAGCATTCGATTCAGCATACAAAACTACATTAAAATATGCTATCATTTGACGCATAATTTTGATATTCGATTTTTTTCCGCTCCCCGTGCAAAAACCATTAGGGGTGACACTTTAGAAAATACTTTCTTAGCAGAAGTTTATGTCATAAGAAGTATTTTTACCACGATTTTCAAGATTTTAGGTTCAGTAGTTTGCGCTGCGCGTTAATTAGTCCCCTAATCCAGACTTTATTTTATATACTATATTAGATATGCGATTTTGCGGTGAATCGATGATCGAAAATTAGTCCAATATCATTTGAAATATTACATAACAGAGGAGAAAGTACGAAGAAAGACGAAGAAGAAATGACGAATTACAAAATATTTGTAATTTTTTTTTTTTCAAAATGTTGAATTTTTCCATAGTAATAACGTATTAAAACATAAATTTCCTTAAAGTTATCTTTATTTCCTAGATTTCGAATCTGTGAATTTCCCTATAAATGAAATTGGGATATGACTTGAGAAAATATATAATATTTGCTTAAATAAAATGGGTAATATTCGTTGATCTGAGTTCGAGTTTATAAATATCACATGCTTTAGGAATTACGGCGAAAAACATTTAAAAAGTATGAAATTATTTTACAATATGTATGTGTGGCAGAAATTCACACTGAAATTTAAGTATTCGATTCCATTTTTAAAATATTAACTGATATCTATATAAGTTACAATTGAATATGAAAATGTACTCAAAAACACCATTTTGAGAACATCCTCAAGCTAATGTCACGCTTATGCATTTTTGGCTTAAAATCATATTGTTTGGCGACAAAAGAAAAATAATAAATTGTAAAGAAACAAATAGTAATTACACATGTGACTCACAATTACATCTGTTTGTTTCTTCTATAAGTCACGTGATGGGACAGTTAGATATAAAAAAAAAGGAAAAGAACAGAACAGAGAGAAAATGTCGTTAAAATTTCATCTAATCAAATTTTCAGATTCGTTTCCATATCTAACGCAAGCGATAAAGAGCCAAATATTGCATATCAAGTGTAATATTTCTTTTTAAATTAATTTTTAAGCATTACAAATATTTCTTTCAGGTTTTGATTAAATGTTTCCGTTTTTCAATATTATCACTCATTAAAACGGATTTTCTTCTTCTTTTTTTTTTTTTTTTTTTTTTTTTTTTTTTTTTTCATTTAAATAAAATTAGTAACAGTTTTTCTTTTATTTTTCGAGGTTTAATAGCCGTTTCAATTTTTTTTAATCAACGATGAATTTCGCCAAGAAATAAAATGGTAACCTTATCGCCCAAAATAACAGAATTTTCCGTCATAATTCTAAAACTAATATAGGTAGAATAATGTGTTATAGCTTAAAACCTTCCCTGGAACGATACCTATCTAACGGTATAAGTTCCGTAAAAATCCATGCGGTAGAACTCGAAATCTCGGCGTTCGGAACGAAATTTCCGTTTGGATTTTATATATATAATAGATAACAGAATAGATAATAGATTTTATATATATAGAATAGAATAGATAATAGATTATGTGTTATGAACTATCTCAAAGCTTAAAACAGATCGCATTGTTAGATTTCCTAATTTTAACAATATCGCGTTATGTTAGTTCCACATTCCACCACCAGGGAGCGCACTCTATTCTCAACGAAAGCGTATCTGAACGAAACTCCTTCATGCAACCTTTCCGTAGATACATGAATCGGGAGGGTGGCGGTCTTAACCAATAATTTAAGATAATTGCTGAAATTACTACGAAAAATATTTTAAAGGGGTCCTACGCGGGCCCCTAATAGAGTTAGAGGAAATCGGAAGACGGCAAAATAATCGCGGGGAAAAGTTTGCCTGGGTGCTTCGGAGCTACTTTTGGCGCGAGATCTAAGCTCTACGACCAATAGGAGCCCAATTATTTAAGGAAATATGAAGTAACAAAGTCCAAAATAATAGAATTTTCCGTACCAATTCTATAACCAATCTAGGTAGAATGATGTGTTATAGCTTAAAACCTTCCCTGGAACGATACCTATCTAACGGTATAAGTTCCGTAAAAATCCATGCGGTAGAACTCGAAATCTCGGCGTTCGGAACGAAATTTTCGTTTGGATTTTATATATACTAGTTGCGTAGCAACCCGTTGTGTTGCTTTTGAATTGCATGAGACAATCGATCTTTTTGCGAAAAATGAAATATTAACTTTATTGTAAATTTAGAAAGCCATTGCAATATTAATTTTATTAAATACAATATTTCAAATAATAAGTTATATTTGCAATTTAAGTCAAAACTTTCCCAAAAAAATGCACATATTCCATAACTTTATTTGCCTAGAGCTTTTCGCTCTTCCAAGATTTTGCTTCGAATTTCGGAGTTCGTAGAAATGATGTCATTTGGGTCAACTTATACAAAAATGAATTTGTTTGAACTAATTTATTCAGAAGCATTTTATATTTATGAATTAAAATAAATATTTAAAGAATTATTTTTTTTCTCGCTAAAACTTTTCTCTTTTTTTTTTCTCGCTATTTCGCATTTTTAATGTCCGCTTCTGAAATGTTTTATTAGCCATCTTAAGGCAAAGGTTGAAAATCTACTTTACGACTTTAAATTAAATGAAAATAACGTACGATGTTTTTTTTTTCTTTTGACGTCAACAGAATTTATCTCAATGTTCCAGTCGAGAGTCGAATTTGTGTTTCTAAAATAAACGGATTCATGAAGCTTGAATATGTGTGAGTTCGTATTTCGTGAAATTTTCTTGAAGACTACAATCATTTTTTCACTATTTATTCAAATATACGTAAATTTCAATTTAAAAATGATTTCAAACAATGATACCTAATAATCCTTGTAATTTTCCCTTTTCTCTCTTTTATCCACAAAAATGGAGCAATTTTAGTTTCCATCATTACAGAAATATCATCAAAATAACGTAAAAATTTATATCTCGAAAACTAAACAAATTTAAAAATTCTACGACCACGTTTAACATCCTCGGACCCATGCGGATAACTGGTGTTAATTTGATCACCCAACATTCCATATGCTAGGAGGAACAGCTGTGAAATACAAATGGACAGTCACTTTTTAATATAATAGATTCATGAAGTTTAAATTTCGCTATAAAAAATTAGTCAGGGACAAATGCTGAATTATTTATATTATTTTAAGTGCAAATGGCTTATTCCGTAATGGAGCCTGTACGCAGTAGATATAGATTAAAAAACATTCTTGAAAATTATTTAAAAAGACATAATAAATAAATCAATTAAGATAAAGTTTTCAAGAAAATTGCATTTGAAAGTAGATTTTTTTCCCTATATAACGGGTGTAAAAATTGAAGATGCGCGATGTTTAGAAATTCAAAAAATTGCAGTAGCAAAGATTGCAAATCCGACATTTAATCGTCAAGCGTTGCCATTCTCAAAATGACGCCAGCCGTACGCACGGACATATTTTTCCTTTAGATAGATTTTCAAACGTGAAGTTCCGTTTGTCAGCTAAAACTTTGCATGTGAAAATGTATTCTTTTGACTTGAGGGTCAGTACCGCGAAGTACAAATTCCAGAAACTGATGTCTTTTAGATGTATTCGTGTAAAAATATATAGTTTTATCAAAGAAAAGGGTTGTTTTCTTTTAAATATGGCACTTACTGAAGCATTACGCCAAGTGTCTCAAATTCAGCCGAATGAAAATATATTGTAACATTAGCTTTATGGGCGAAAATGTTTTTTAAATAGTGACGTCATTTTCCGTTCAGACTTAAAATAAAGTTATTTTTAATTGTAATGAGTAAATGGTATCAATAAGGATATATAAACCCCAATATTTCTTTTTTTTTCTGCAACAGTGGGAATAATACGATGGCTACCATTTTGATGAAATTTCAAAAAATCTTTTCAAATTAAATTAAAAATATAAAAGTAAAAATATTTAGAAAAATAGCCAGTGCGAGGATATCTACAAATGAACAGCTTTCATTTAAAAAAAGAATTATTAGCAAAATTGGTACAGTAGAAAGTTCAAGGAAGATGCCTAAAAAAGCTATCTTGTGTTTTCAATATATAGATTATTTTTTCTCTTTTACTTTAACAGTTGCCTAGCAACTCTATTTCACACAAATTACATTTAAAAGCACATATTTTTCCCAATTCGGCTCGAAAAAAGTAAATTGTTCGATTACATATATGTTAAATTCGTGCTTTTTAATATATTATTCTTTTATTTATTTATTGATGAAGCTTTAATTTCTTTGTAGAAAATTAGCGGGAGAGAAATTCTGAACTTTTTTTTATGTGCAAATTGTTTATTAATATTTCTCAATGAAGCCGGCACGGCAAAATCATTTAATTGATAAATAACAACGAAATAAAGCCAAAACTCACTGGGTTTTATAACAGACGATATTCTTGACATAGCACTATTTTAATTTCAATTTTTTTCAGTTTTTATGAGAAAATGGCATCAAAAAGATACAGCAGTCTACTATTTTCATTTTTTCCCTCTTTAGTTTCAACAGAAATGTAGTACTTCAGCTGCCACGATTACAAAAAAAGTAATAAAAACTACAAAAAAATTAATATCTTAAAATTAAAATGAGATACAGCTTTCAAACAAATTGCATTTAAAAGAGAATTTTTTTCGTTATACGGCGGTGTAAAAATTTAAAATGTGCGATGTTTAGAAGTATAAAAATTTGCAGTAGAGAAAATTACAAAACCAAAATTTTACTTCAAATTTCAAAGTGTTGCCATTCGCAAAATGACGTATGCGTTACGCACAGATATATTTGTCCTTTATAATATAGACTAGGGGATCGTACCCGGGCTTCCCGGGTTACAGAATATAGGTGTAAACCAATTCTTTTTATATTTAATTTTACATGCAATATATTTTTTAAATTGTACACTAAAAATGAAAAGCGTTTTTCATGTAAAAAAGATGAATTACACAATCAAATAAAATTCTGAAATTTATCAAAAGTGATCTTTTTTCGTATTAGCCGCATGCTAAAAGTTATTAGCCCAACATTTTTCTGCTTACGGCATCCTTTTATTTTCTGATAATTTCAGAGCTTTAAGCGCGTAGTTCAATTACGTGTCTGTTAACCATAGAACTACCGGAAATTTTACTCAAGTTTTATAAAAACATTCTACACCAAAATTTTTACTTAAAACTATTTAATTTGTTTATTTAACTTATTATTGTCTGATTTATACAATTAGTTTGTTTTGAAGAAATTTCTGGTTTGAATAAATATTTTGAATGTACATGCCGGGTCCATTGGACCCTTCTGGTAGACAGAGGGTTAAATTCGTGTTTTATTTATATTATATTATTTATTTAATCACAAAGGAAGTTTTATTTTTGTTTACGGAATATTAGTTGTAAGAAAATGAAATCTTTATGTTGTTTTAAGGGCAAACGGATTAATCTTCCTTAATCGAGTTCCACGCGATAGAGATAAATTTAAAAATTAACCTGTGATACCCGCAATCACTCTTTTAAAAAATTGGTATTTTAATTTGATCATTTTAAAATTATTTTAATTCAAAACGTGAAGTCAGTATTGACAGCAAAATCTTTGCATGTGAACAGTCGATCTCTTAACTCGAGATTCTAATCTCAGTACCGGAGAGTAAAAATTGACTTAATTTGTGTATTTTTTTACGCATTTGTGTAAAAAGTTTAGTTTTATCTTAAAAAAATCATCGTTTCTTTGAAATATGACGTCATTTTCACTTACTTAAGCATTTCACCTATAGTGTCGGAAACTTAGTACACATACAGAAGGAAAATAAATTTGGAAAATTTATGAGGAAAATGCGTGTTTTCAAAAGCAGTACGTAATTTTCCGTTCAAAATATTATGTCGCTAATGGGATTTTGCGCCATTAAGCCCTATACAACAATTTTTATAAACATTTTTGAATTTTCATGAGAATAAGGATAAATAAACCTCATTAATTCTCTCTTCTTTGCAATAATGAAAGCTATCTTATTACCATCATTTTGAAGAAGTTTCATAGAATACTTTTCAAATTAAAATATAATAATGGGATATTAAAAGAAACAGCTAGTGCAGGCACATATACAAATGAACAGCTTTCAGTTAAAAAAAAATATATAGTCAATTTGGTTCAGCAGAAAGATCAGGGCAGATGACTAAAAAATAATTCTTGTGTTTTAAATATATAGATTATATAGAATTATGAAAAATTAAATTAAGCAACTTATGTTATTTTGATAAAATTAAAGTGACATGTCTTAAAGAATAGCAATAAAATTTTATTAGTCGAGAGAATTTTGGACAAAAACGTGGGGAACCTGATATTATTTTAAACCCCTAATTATTGCCAAGATCTTCTGTGATTGCTTGTCTAACTCGGCAAAGCGAATACATCCAAGAGAGAATCATCAAGTTCTGTAATATAAATTGCTATTTTTCGGTCAAAGAGCATGCTCACTGCATGTTACTGCTCTTCCATAATGACACTCTAAACGTTTGTAAAACATTGTGTTTTATCGGTGTGTGATTTCGATTAAGTTATTTTCAAAGATAAAGCATTTTCACCTGTGAAGAATTTCAAAGCAGCTGGGATGAAAATGACGCACTTCTACAAAACATATTTTAGTTCTAAGAATTAAAATTCACGCTTTTTTCTAAATAAAATGACGTCAATTGCATCCACTAAATCATCCCACTTTTACGACCCCGTCTTAAACAACATCTATAGAACGGTATGCAAATGGCATCATTATCTCGGAATAATATATAAACCCAGCAGAAAGCAATGACGTCATCTAGGAAGCTAGGCAAAACAATCTCGGGTATATAATGATTTATATATGACATCATTTTTTTTTTGTTTATAATAGCTCCATGTTTCATCAGTCGTCATTCATTTATATTTTTTCAAAATTCGGAAAATGTAATTCCACACGGATTGATAAAATTTGATTCTTTCAGATTTTTTATACGAATTAAGTAAATGCGAAGAAAATAAGTCATAAATATTCTTTAAAATGTATTTTTCTAAAGAGAAAGTGTTGTATCGTTTGTAAAGTTAAATTACAATGAACTAAAAATCATTTAATTTAATATATAAAAGTGAAAAATTGTCTGTCTGTCTGTAATGCTATACAAATCCACAGTTTAGAAGCCAGGATTGTGAAATGTTATGTACATGTGTGTTAAAACACGGCCGAGGCAACTAAAGAAATCCGGAATCGAAATAATTTATTGTTAACTTTTAATTAATAAAAAGCCACCAATTTTTCAGCAATTTCCTATCAAATTTAGACATTTTTCGTTATAGCAGCTGCCAACAATTAAAAATTCACAATAAAATTCTTACCACAACAATTACCTTTCTATTGCAAGACGCATTGCATATTACGTACGCCACGCTGAAAAAAAGCTACTAAAAAGCTGTAGCGGGTATTACAATAATTCTTTTACCTCGCAGGTAAATAATTAGAGATATGCATATGACGTACGCCACGCTGATTAAATTTCATTAAAAGAAAAGGCACAGTAGTGGAAAAATATTTTACTAAATCGAATAGTTCTTTTTTATTTTAGTTTTAGAATTAAATTCATGAACTCGCGTGCATAAAACGGGTTAAACAGCTAGTTGATAAATACAAATGAATTAAAGCCAAATGTTATCGGGTTTTATATCAAACGATATTCTTAACATAGCACGTATTTAATTTCAATTTTTTTTCAGTTTTTATGAAAAAATGGCAACAAAAAGACACAGTAATCTATTATTTTATTATTTTCCCTTTACTTTCAAAGAAATGAAGTACTTCAGTTGCCACGATTACAAAAAAAGTTATAAAAACTACAAAAAAATTAATATCTTAAAATTAAATTGAGATTCAGCTTTCAAACAAATTGCATTTAAAAGAGCAATTTTTTCCTTATACGATGGTGTAAAAATTTAAAATGTGCAATGTTTAGAAGTTTAAAAAATGGCAAAACCAAAATTTTATTTCAAATTTCAAAGTGTTGCCATTCGCAAAATGACGTATGCGTTACGCACAGATATGTTTGTCCTTTATAATATAGATAATAGATAATTTATATATCCCAACAAAAAGTTTTTGGTAAAAAAAAAAAAAAAAAGCGCCAAGTTCTCCTTAATGTTTCGGCCAGAAAAAGTAGTGATATCTGAAGTTCGCACAAGTTAAAAGCCAAACATCCCAAATCTTTCATTGAAAATGGCTTCCTGCGACTTGGCCGTTAATGCCTTCTATAGTATTTCAAAATTAATGATAGGAAATTACGCATTTATGAATTATTTAAATATTAAAAGTAATATTAGAATGCAAAGAGGCAAATTCACATAAAGACATTATAAGTAAAAGATTTCTGATAACTAACATTCAGTTTCAACAAACATTAGTTTTGATTACAAATCATTTAGTCCACTTGTGGTTTAATTGCCATTTTGTACGGTCTAAAGCTAAAGTCATTAACGTAAAACCCAACAAATCAAACAAAATTTACTTACTTCAAATCTCACAATATGTTACATTATATTTTATTGTATAATATTGAAATCTTGTGTATTGACGAAAGAGATTTTTTTCGTTTGAACATTTATTATACTTTGTTTGTATACATTAAGAGGTATTCGATTTATAAACTGTTAAAAGCTGATACTAATTATGTTTTAGCAATTAGGGATAGTATCTCCTGAATACAAGTATTTTGTTATTTTTAACTTCTAATCATTTAAATAGACTGAAGTTGTTTAAATGCTTTTTTCAAATGTGTATTTTATTTCCGTACTCTGTGCCACAAAATGCCTAAAATAATCAAAAAATGTAGTTGACATGTAGCTCATTTGTACATATTTTAAAATTTGAAAAACTCTCTCGAAGGCATTAACGGCCAAGTCGCAGGAAGCCATTTTCAATGAAAGATTTGGGATGTTTGGCTTTTAACTTGTGCGAACTTCAGATATCACTACTTTTTCTGGCCGAAACATTAAGGAGAACTTGGCGCTTTTTTTTTTTTTTTTACCAAAAACTTTTTGTTGGGATATCACTACTTTTTGTATGTTTTTTCAAGTTTGTTATTCTAAACTATATTAATATGAAAAAACTTAAATTGCGGTACTTTTATGTTAGCCGGGAGCAAATCTCCTCATTAGCCTTTTGTTTCTTCGCTAATAGCAGTTTTCTTTTTTCACATGTGTAAATTAGAAACAATGCTTTGATTTTCAAATAAAATATTTTGGTTTATGTTATTATTTCTTATTTATTTATTTAATTATTTCTATGTTAAATATTCTATTAAATAAAATGAGGGAAATGCACCTATTTTAAATGAGATGACTGAAAAGTATATATCTTTAAATGAAATGAATGCAATATGAACAATGGAGTTGGGAACAGTATTTGGCGATTTGCCACTTGCGCCCGGCTAACATAAAAATACCTAAATTTATTTTATTGAGCTTTACAAATGTATACTTTATTTCTTTTTATATTAAAGTACTAGCCGCCTCTAGCAAGCAGTATTTACCGTATTAATTCCATGTTAAACGTTGCATCATGTTACTGTTATTCATACTTTAATTTACTTGCCCATCCTTTTGCCAAGTCGGAAGCTTTTGATAGAGAAATCAAGATCTCTTTACGATCATGGAAGCACATCATATATTTTGTGTTGTTATGTATTTCATCTTTCGTGACAAATATCTCTTAACTCACTTATGCATGTTTCCTTAGCAGTTACGATTCGTTCTCTAATGCGGAAATTTTTAATCCTATTAAGTAATCTTTTTTAATTGGGCTCACTGCCAATTGTTGTATTTTAACTGATACGACTGGCTACAAGTGAAATGGTTCTTATGAAATCCTTTGACAATATATGCATTTGCATTAAACCATATTGATGCTAATATCTTTTTGTTTCACGTTAACCTTTTCAATAGACTCGATTAAGGAAGAATAGAAGGTCTACCGGCTCACTGCCATGATCCATTTGAAAATCTATCATTCTTCTCATTTGATCGTATTGAAGAATTAGTCAATGTGCCATGGTTTTAAGATTTTAGCTAATTTTATTCAAAACCTGAAAACTAAAATGCGAGGAACCGGATTATAGAAGATTCATTCTAACGTACATATCGATTTACAGGTTACATATTATAGAATTATAATAATCATAAGGAGAACTGGCAGTTTCAATGCTTTAATAGTTTCCGTAAATTCTCTTTATATAATACAGAAGTTTTAGCGGTGTAAAGATTAACAACATAGTCACAGTAAGTATAATAACAGTACAATATAATAACAACAGCAGAGGTTTTGGGCAGTGACGAAACTATAAGCACTTTGAAAATATTATTACGTTATATCATTAAACTATTTAGATGATATGCGAAAAAATAAAAAAGTAGATGGCTCGCATTAATAATTAACTCATTGAAAAATAGCTACTGGCGTCAAATATTCGCCAAGCTTGGCGACATTTAGCAAAGTTTCGCCAAATTTGGTAATATATCATGTCAATTCTCAAATTTGGCGACAAAAAATGTTTTGTTTATTATGACGTCATAATGATGCATATGTATTATGTATTATACACATTCCTATAATATGTATGATGCAAATGTATTACGTATTATATGCATATGTATAATATGTATAATGCATATGCATAAGTTCATTAACATCACTAAAACGCACTTAAAGGAATAGTGTTCTATAAATAGTAGGGATAGTTGCCAGATTGACCAGAGTGCTATTGAGATTAGAATTCCGACATTTATAATAGACCGGGAGGCGTCTGCACACACCATCACCTCATCGAGTTTACAGCTGAAATTTTACGATTAGTTAAAACTAGATTAGCATATTTAAGTGCAACTAGTCTGTTAAGTCATATCTTGGTAGAAACCACCTGAAGACCTAATTTTAGTGGTTAACTGATAGGTTTACCATTGTATTTTCCTGCATCCAAAAGTTTGAAAACATGGAGGAATGGGTTTAGGAAGACACAATGGAAAATCCACCAATTAACCCGTAAAATCGTGACTGTAGGTGGTTTACACAAAGATATGACTTGGCAGACCAGTTACATTTCAATACGCTAATCGATATTTAACTAATCCTAAAATTTCAGCCGTCAACTCGATGAGATGATGATCTGTGCAGACGCCTCCCGGTCTTTAATAAAATTTGTTTTAAGGAAATAAAAGATAGAAAGATGGACAGATAAACTGAAAGATTTGCCTTATTAAAATTTTTGTAAAAGCATATAAAAATTCATTCAGCTTGAAATCATGTAACACCTTTATAACTCAGGCTAATTTTCTGTAATCAGATTTTGGCCAACATATCTTATCTATAACTATAATATTTCTTTTACAGATTTAAAATTAACAATAAATTAACAGTAAGTAGGCTAATAATACAATATAGTAACATTAGCCGCGGACTTCGGACGCCGCATCTTTCGCACATCGTTAATGGCAGTTTATTAGTTACACATTTCATTTAATTAAAAGGAGATTTTTAAACTTTCATATGGAATTAGGATATTTTTCCACTATAGGGACCTTGGCATTTTTTTTAAATCTTGGCGCAATTCGGACTTCAGAAACTGAGATGAAAACAAACCTGATGAACTTATAAATTAGTAAAACATTAATAAAAATACGAATAAAACGTCGAATTAATGGTTTTATTGGCCATTATTGGCATTTAATCTTACAATTAATTAATTAATGGCAAACCATTACTGGCATTTAATCCTACAATTTGGCGACAGTAATTTGGTCGACGGGATAACTAAGAAGTACCATGTATTTATATACATATAAACATTTTATTTATACATGTATAAAATATTATTTTTATATACAAATTATTTATGTTGGTATATAGAAATAAATAAACGGGTTCCTTACATTAAATAAATTGTTATATATATTGAAAAAATTGCTTGCGTATATGACACAGTAGATAGGTTTCCTGAAAATACGTTATTATCAAATTTCTTTTCTCGTCAAAGCTATTTTCTGTATTTCGCCAAGGCTACTATATCGGAAACGTACCGAATTGCGGTTATATTTTGATAAATGTTTTGTTGTTTTTATATCGTAAATATATCATAACCTATACTGATTAAAATTTTTAGGTATATTCATTTTTTCTATTTAACAAACATCTTTGGAAAAGCATATATATAAAATGTTATTCTGCTTGAAATCACGTGACTCCCTTCAAAACTCTGTAATCGAGTTTTGGCGACCAACATTGGCACAATTGAATGCGTAGGAACTGTTTACGGCCAAATGAAAACCCCCTGTTTGAAGGGTTTAGAGGCGGAAATTCTGTGTTTTCAGATTTTTCTGGTTAATTGTGCAACAAACCCGACTTACTTGTGAAATTTCATGATTCTACGACTTTTAGAAGTACCTTAGTTATTTGATGATGCGAAGTGAGTCAGTGACCAAAAAGCGCTTTTTCGGAATTTAATATTTCGAAAACTACTAAATATAGAAACGTGAAATCGTGGAATCTTAGTTCAGTTTGACCATACGAACATGTGTATAAAAGAAAAATTTCTATATCTCTCCCTAAAACGACGTTATGAGGGGGTGAAAAGTATGCCAAAATGGTTCAGGAAAAGGTAGCTTACGGCTTGTGCTAACTTGGCGGACCCACTGCCGTGCTCCCAGATTATACTAGGGGGTACTGCCCCCTGCAAGCTACGCTCGCCAACCCCAGTTCAGACACTGCATAATCTAAAAGCACGCTAATCTGATCGCTTTTAAAAAGATTGGAGAAGATTGAATTATATTGAAAAAACCTGTAGCGATCTCACTGTAAACGGGTTTCCATTCAATTCCCCTTGATTGGAAAAATTAAGGCAGAATCAGTTGCTGTTAAAACATCCAGTGTTTGTTTTCGTGTTTGATTCACAATCTGTTGCCTGTTATATCTAAAATTTGTCGCCAAACCATAAGATTAAATGCCAATAATGGTAGATCGTAAATGTCAGATTCACTTTATTTTAAGGAAGTTACACGTGTTTATGCCATCAAGGATTTTTATTTTGACGTTTTATTTGTACTATTTTTATTAATGTTATACTAATTTATTTATTCTTTCGTTATTTAAAATAAAAAATTATGTCAATTTGTATAATTTGGCGAAATTGATCGACGGGAGAAGTAGTACCATTAAAACATTGCTTTGAAGTTGAAATTAAATGTCATGATTTGTTGTGTTGTCATATACGTACCGAGTTTGGCGTGCATTTCTTTTTACAACAATTTGGCGAAAGCATCGTTTTCGAATACCAGTTACAAATGTATTTTTAAATTATTCTCTGTTATTTTTAAAATGAAATAACAATAAATAAAAAAAAGTTTAATAACTACAGAACAAAACATTTTATAAATTTTTTTGTAAATAAAAAGAAAATAAATTCGATTAAAAATGTATTAATAAATAAGCAACAATAGCCGGGGTCAGGCAAAATAACGCCATCTTGGCACCAATTAGGTGCAACGTTGCGGATTGCCAAGAAGGGTTATGTGTTTCTTGCGTATCTGGGTATGTGGATTTCCTTATGCCCTCGAAACATCCCAACGGGTGGATGTACTTTAATGAATGAGGTCTCTATCGATTCGTCTTAACCGTCTGATGGCTATAGGCTAGGTTTTGATTTTATAAATTCAAAATGGCGGCCGTAAAATACAAAATAGCGGTAGAGACGAAAAAAAATTACTCACCCTATTGAGCGGCAAATCATCGGATAGGTCTTTCAAAATGAAGAGGATGTTTTATTGATTATTTTACAGTCAGAAGCTCCGTTTAAATATGACACAACCTGGAAGTTGTGTAGGTAGTAACTTTACTGCTACTCTTACCTTCATAGACATCTATAAGCCTCATAAAAACAGTGTTTATAGATAGGAACTAACAATTAAACACAACTTAAAAGTAGTCAATACAAGTAAATAAAAAAATTAGGCAAGTAATATAAAAAATAGTTTCACATTGATGAGAAATAATTAATTAGTTCGCTTTTTACTCAGGCGGGTTTTTTCATTTTTTAAATTTAATTTTTGCCTGTTGTTTTATAGCGAACAGCGAACACCAGAGCAGTTCAGAGGGATACCCAGTAGCAGTGATACCCCACTCCCTGTATACGAGTATGTGTATAGCAAATCCTAGAGGAGCCATGAAAATAAAGTCAAATCGTAGCACAATAGTACTACTATATAAGAAAGAAAAATATTAAAAATAGTAAAAATGGAGAGGTTGAAAATTTGTGTAAGGTTAATCCAAGGATTACAGATGATATATATTCCATTTTAAAAAAGTGCTATTCAAATTTTCTGGTGTGAATTCAATATTTCTAAATCGCTAAATATTCTAATTCTAAATATATTTAAAAATTTCGTAAGATGCGGCAACACTGAAAAAATACCACTAGAATTAAATGCACGTATACAAATGCTTTTAAAGTAAGTTGCATTGTAAAATCATGCATCATTTTTTCACCAACCTAATAATTTTTAACCCCTTGGGTACACATTTGCTTCAGGGATTCCAATGGCGCTTTTTTTAATTCCATCTCGCAACTCTTTATCAAAACAAAAATCTTTCATATTCCTTTAAGACCGGACCGCTTTTTGTTTTCTTTTTCTTTAAACAATGATATAAGGGGCATTCTCACAAATCTTTTGACTTTTATGTCCCTTAATAATTATTTTATTTTAGTACATATTCTTGTTTTTGTTTTTCTTTTATTTCATTTACTGGGGAGCATCCTATTGCCTGATTGCATAACAATATTAACGAGATAAATAAGTTTTGGACGATGTTGGGGGTCGAAATACCAGGAAAACTGTTATACCATCCCGTGTCCCTGATGCTGATTTTTATATTTGGAGCTGTCTGTATGAAATTGTTTCAATAAGAGTAATTCAAAGTAATTTTTTCCGAAACTGGGACAATTGTTTATATAAATATGTAGCAAAAAATTAACCTGCACACATTTTTACGGTTGATATTATTTTTTTAACTCTGTCCTTGGGTTTTAGATTCCTTACCATCCCTTTTCTAAAATTATACAGAAAATCACTTCAGATGCAGCCAGAGAATAGTTTTCAACATTTTTTCTCATGCAGAAGTATACTAGAGAAAGAATGTCTAAAATTCTTTGATAGGAGATTTACTGCAGAATTTAAATCAGCATTTAAGTATCAATTTCAAGCATCGTGGCTTTATTGTTAGTCTTACCGTCCCCAAGGTTTATTCCTGCACTTTTCGAGGTAAATATATATATATATTTTTTTTTAATCCAATGTAAATAACTGTTTCTAAAAATCAATGAACATGGTGGCTATCACTTTGTGTTAACATAATTTGCCTAAAAATAGTAGTAATTTTCCTTACCGTGCTATCCTTGCCATCCCTTTTTTTTTCCTTCTGTCCCTTATTTAACATCCCTTTAAGACAATGTTATACCGAAATTTTGTACTAAAAATACTACATTGTTATTATTTTTTATTTGAATGTCCAGTGGGTACTATGTAAAAATTAGAAGAAAATAGAAAGTTAAAGTTCTAAAATGGTAAGGAAAATTAAACTCGCAATTTTAACTTAAACCTCAGTTAAATGAAAAAATTTTCGCTGCTGACCATTTTTTTTTATATTTTGAATCACTAAGGCAATCGTCTATCAGATTAAAATGCTATTTTAGCAAGTTTAATTTCACCAGATTTTTATTCACGAAAGTCAAATAATTGTGAGAATGCCCCATAACTGAAATTTGTAAGTGATAATTCACTATCTGTTGACAAAATTCATATAATATAGTTTCTGTGAACCAGCATAATCACTCGATTCCGGCTTTTTTTTTTTAAAATAGATAATCTAGGAAGGTAGAATTATAGTTAATGCCTAACCTTCAAGATCGTACGGGTCCGGTCTTAACCCTTTATCTACGGCATTATGATCTACTGAATTTTTTTTTTCAGTTACTACAATGAAAATTAAAGGATAAACATAAAAAAAAATACTCACCCGTGAGAAATTTAATTATTTATAGGTAATTAATTAAAGTGGTACTTTAAAATACCGTCAGTACACTATGACTAAAATATCGTAACAGAAAAGCCATAAGGTATTTCAACTGGCACCAGAAAATATTTTTGATTTAATAAGTATGTGAAATATAGGCTTTTTCATATTTACAAATAAATCGTTTGGCGAATTCCGGTACCAATCATTTATTTCAACACTTTAGAATTGAAAATACTCTGCTCCTGAATGGGTTGAAAAAACTATTTTTTTTTTAAAGTTTCGATCTTGTTAGCAGTCTTTTAGTTATGGGACGTCAATATTCCAGGGACAACATGTTCTCTCGCATCTCCACATACGCAATATATGAATTTACATATGCCATTTTTAGCACAGCAAAAACGAGCCGGTGCCGCAACTTTTTCGAATTCCTATAAAAAATAACAATGAAACCGAAAAGAAATACCAGGGAAATCATTATTACACTACATTTTAGTAATTTCATTTTAAAGCAGATGAAAACGATGGATAACTACACAGACGAAAAGTAAACAAGAAGTTTTTCTCCAACACCCAGTGTACTGACGGTACTTATAAGTACCACCGAGTACTTCAACTGCTAAATCAAATGCATATACCGTTCACCTAACATAGCTAGTCAAATTGTATTCTAAGACCATAATGAACACACAAAAAAAATCCAACACTTATCTTATATCCTTTACTGTGTTTGCAGCAATGAAAAGACGAGCGTGACAATCTGCACAAAATGTTGGCACAAAACACATCGACTGCTTCAAAGATAGCCTCATTCCTCTCTAAAATAACAAACCTAGAACTACCGCTGCGATCTATTCGGATAAAGTGGAGTTAAAAGAGAGATTTTTGCAAAGTACCATTAGAATATTAGTATTATTCACTATGGTATAAAAGTTTAAAGTGAGTGGTGCTTATAAGTACCGTCAGTAGATAAAGGGTTAAAGGTATAAACACTTCCACCACATGTGCAAGAGAAATATACTACATTTTTTTTCTTTAAACAGCGGTATGAATAGAATATAAAAATAAGCACCAGTGGCCAAATGCGTGACGAGTCTCAGTCATTAAATGCATCCAATGGATTAATTATTGAAATACTAAAGCAACACCACAAAGTGATTTGGTGAGTGTGTATTTCTTAGAAAATTCTGCATAAAATAACTCGTATTTTAATATGGACTTGAAAAAATATTTAAAAGTCTAATAAATTACTATTTGTTAAACTTGAAATGTAAATGTTTAAATATTTTTATACTTCACATTAAATTTTTTAATAAAAATTATAATTAGTGAATAAAGTTTATTAAATTAGATGAATTACCATTAGTGAATAACATTTATTAAAGTAGATGAATGTTTTTTTAGGAAATTAAATCCAAGTTAATAAATGATTATAAAATTAAACAAAAAATTAATGAATCACAAACAAACTTATTAATTAAAAATAAATCAGTGTAGTTCGATTGATATATTATTACATTAACAATTGAATCACAATGTATTAGAATTATGAATTAATATATAATGATTTTAAATCTAT
Organism: Maratus speciosus; assembly: GCA_963932465.1. Lineage (NCBI taxonomy): Eukaryota > Metazoa > Arthropoda > Arachnida > Araneae > Salticidae > Maratus > Maratus speciosus. Next base: position 602,124,904 of record OZ010791.1, on the reverse strand, counting down.
GAAGTACTATTATATTAAACTGATGTATTACAAAATTAATTATTACCACTATTTAATATGTATGTATAGATAAATTAGTACACATAAATTTTAAAAGACCAAAAAATATGTTTTTTATTTAAAAAAAAAATTCTATAGAATCATTATTCCATAGAAATTCTCTAAGTTTTATAGTGTTGTATAGAAAAACTGTTCTATAGAAAAAAATTCTAACGAATTCAGTAGAAACATTTTCTTTAGAAAAAGTATTCTGTAGAACTCTTCAAAACTATATAGAAACAGTATTCTATAGAAAGGCTATTCTATAGAACTTGTAAAGAATTCTATAGAGTTCTATACAGCTCTATGAACTATTTACGTAAGGAACTAACGTAACACCACAAAGTCATTTGGTGAGTGTGTATTATTTAGAAAATTCTGTATAAAATAACAAACGACATTTAGTGCACGGATTTTAAAGCTGCCGACATTTAAAAAGACATCTTACAATTTTCCCCTCTGTATGAAAATTAACACATAATTAAAAGATATTAGTTACACCAATTGTAATGCTTTTTAAGTCAGGACATACGAAAAAATGTTAATCGAATTTAGATTTTTGAAGACATTATTTGTCTATTTTTAAGTTACCCCTTAAATGTCGGGTGTTTCTTTTCGGTAACATACCCAATTTAGACTCTAAAATACTATTAGAATAATATTGAAACTATAATGCCTAATGTTGCCAAGAAAATACATTCTGAAAACATTATTAAATCGATTTTCAACATGTAGATGGCAACACTTGTGCTGTTTAAGAATAAAGATAGACTTATTTTTTCAATTGTTGCTACTTGTTCTTTTTGTTTTGTTTGGAAGATTGCGTAATACCCTATTTTGTTCTGCAGTGAGCAAGTAAAATTTATTTCTTATTATAGTTTCTGAAATTCTTGTGTGTTTAATATTATAGAATTTTATCAAGAAAAAATATTTTTTCAATTAAAGACCAGTATTGCCGATTAGTAACAAACTGTTTTTTAGCCGTAAACCATACTTAAAACAAAATATGATCTTTTAAAGTATTTTTCCAACGATTTATTTAAAAATTGAAAGCCGGAAAACCTTATTACAATGATTGTTGAAAAATCAGGCATTTAAGGGTTAAGTAAATTATTATTTTATTTTTGAGCAAAATATTATTTACAGATGTTATTGAAATGAAATAAGGGGGTTTGAAAACTTTAGTTCTAGAGGTCTCTTTAAACACGTATACATTTGCAAAAAATTTTCAAAACTTAGACAATTTTTACAAACTGAAAACAGAAACAGAAAAAAAGTAAGTGTAATTTATATGCAATAAATGATACAGCAATATTTTGGACAGATTACAAAATGATAATTGTTCTGTCTCTTACGCCCTTCGTGCGCCAAACTGAGCATTACGTGCTTCGCGATCTTACGGATATCCTGAATTTAATTCACTTTTCGGCATAGATGCCGTACCTTCCCTCAGCCGTTGTTGTTTTGAATTGTTTGGTGATTTTTTGTTGGCGTGTTGGCGGTGTTTACGGGTATGGCAAACTCGATATGTAAACCCCGTGTGACGTGTCGTGGTCTGGCAACCCCTGAGAAGCTTAGAATTTTGTGGATGTATTTTGATATCGTGTTCTATCGTTGTCTTTTTATTTTTATGTTAAATTTATTGGATGTATTTCATTGACTATAGTTTCTGTAGTCCGTTTAAACGCTCTTGCTGAAGTAATTAAGAAATATGAGGAAATTTTGACAAGAAAGGGAGGTTTGTTTATAGCGTGTCAATGCGTATTAAGCCTATTTTGGAAAATGACGGCGATGTTATGAGAAATATTTCGTGCTGGAGGTTTCAAGAAAGCAGATGTCTGTTAAGGTATGTTGATAATTTTATGTATATTTTGCTGCTTTAAAAGATTTTACATTTTAAGATTGCTACAAAACGAGAACTGCTGAATTTTGAGAATGCTATACCGCGAGAAATGCTGAATTCGGCGATGTTTTTTTTTCGGTAAATGTGCACGAAGCGCTCATACAACTATTGCTGATTGCCACTTTAGGGAGTTTCGTTTTTTATGTATATTTTGCTGTTTAAGAGTTTTTTACATTTTGGGATTGCTACAAAACGAGAACCGCTGAATTTTGAGAATGCTATACAGCGAGAAATGCTGAATTCGCCGATGTTTTTTTTTCGGTAAATGTGCGCGAAGCGCTTATACAACTATTGCTGATTGCCACTTTAGCGAGTTTCGTTTTTTTATGCATATTTTGCTGCTTTAAGAGTTTTTTACATTTTGATATTGCTACAAAACGAGAACTGCTGAATTTTGAGAATGCTATACAGCGAGAAATGCTGAATTCGGCGATTTTTTTCCGGTAAATGTGCGCGAAGCGCTCATACAACGATTACCGATTGCCAGTTTAGCGAATTTTGTTTATTATTTACATTTTATTTTCGTTAAGCCAAACATGCGTATAAACTGGTGCTTGGCGACATTTACTACTTGGCGGAAAATGGGTTTTCACGCCAAGAAGAATTTCAAGATGGCGACCGTGGGAACTTATGACATCTGTTCACACTTTTCTATTGTGGTTGCATTTAATCTTTGATAATACACCAACACTCATTTATTTAAATATACTTACAATACATCTTTCTAAACAACATTTGTAATAGATCTAGGCCATTGAATGTTTATGCCACTTTTTGATCGGCATCTGGATAAGGCGATATATAATTGAGCATGGCTAAACAAGGGTCTATCCACATAAATTCCAACACGGTCAAAACTCTGTCCGTATAATTTATTTATAGTAATATCAAATGCTAGCTCAACAGGGAATTGTCTTCTGTGCATTATAATCAAGTAATAATAAAAAAAAATAGTTAAATATAAAAACACATAACGCATTTGAAAAACCAATTTCTGCTGTATGCATCGAGAGTCGAAAAAAAATCGACTTTTTTGGGGCAGCCTTATAATCTATGAATTTTTATGTATAATACTATTTAGTAGGCTAAAAGTTAATTCAGTTACACGATTCGTTGTTACAGTGATTTCCGTGAATAAACGGAAAAGTATTTAAGAACTTTTCTGTATATGATCTATAAAAAATATACACGCCGTGTAATATTAAAAAGACTCCTTGAATTTAAAAGTTTGTTTAAATTCCGTGCATTAGTTTTGGAGATATAACACCACAAAGATTTTCATGGAAACCGTGAAAATGAAGCGTAGCAACGCTACCTGTTGATTATTTACACGAAAATCTAATCATCACTAACTCATATCAAGGTCTATCAAAATATGGCGTTTGATGAAATACCGTGCATTACTTCTTGAGATATGACTTTTGCTACAGCTGAAATCGTGAAGATGGCAGAATAGCAGCGCCAGGTGTTGCGCGATTTACACGAAAACCTGATTCGCAACATCTGACGTCTATGTCTAACTGAATCTGAAGTTTAATGAAAATCCATGCATTATATCAGATGTAAATTTCCAACTGGGCGAAAAATGTCCGAACCAGGATTCGAACCCGGGACCTCCCTGGCTGAAGCCGCCAGTGCTCTGCCATCTGAGCTATCCCGGACGATTCTGGTCGGGCTTTTTCACCCAGCTAACCTTGAAGATTACAGCATCTGGTCTGAAACCTGGTTCAGCTCAACAGAATAAATCTCAGGTAATGGAACTCCAGAAATCGCTGGATACGAACTTACACTAGATTAATTTTCACACAATTATTCTAATTGGTAAACAAATCATATCAGATGTAAATTTCCAACTGGGCGAAAAATGTCCGGACCAGGATTCGAACCCGGGACCTCCCTGGCTGAAGCCGCCAGTGCTCTGCCATCTGAGCTATCCCGGACGATTCTGGTCGGACTTTATCACCCAGCTAACCTTGAAGATTACAGCATCTGGTCTGAAGCCTGGTTCAGCTCAACAGAATAAATCTCAGGTAATGGAACTCCAGAAATCGCTGGATACGAACTTACACTAGATTAATTTTCACACAATTATTCTAATTGGTAAACAAATCATATCAGATGTAAATTTCCAACTGGGCGAAAAATGTCCGGACCAGGATTCGAACCCGGGACCTCCCTGGCTGAAGCCGCCAGTGCTCTGCCATCTGAGCTATCCCGGACGATTCTGGTCGGACTTTTTCACCCAGCTAACCTTGAAGATTACAGCATCTGGTCTGAAACCTGGTTCAGCTCAACAGAATAAATCTCAGGTAATGGAACTCCAGAAATCGCTGGATACGAACTTACACTAGATTAATTTTCACACAATTATTCTAATTGGTAAACAAATCATATCAGATGTAAATTTCCAACTGGGCGAAAAATGTCCGGACCAGGATTAGAATAATTGTGTGAAAATTAATCTAGTGTAAGTTCGTATCCAGCGATTTCTGGAGTTCCATTACCTGAGATTTATTCTGTTGAGCTGAACCAGGTTTCAGACCAGATGCTGTAATCTTCAAGGTTAGCTGGGGGAAAAAGTCCGACCAGAATCGTCCGGGATAGCTCAGATGGCAGAGCACTGGCGGCTTCAGCCAGGGAGGTCCCGGGTTCGAATCCTGGTCCGGACATTTTTCGCCCAGTTGGAAATTTACATCTGATATGATTTGTTTACCAATTAGAATAATTGTGTGAAAATTAATCTAGTGTAAGTTCGTATCCAGCGATTTCTGGAGTTCCATTACCTGAGATTTATTCTGTTGAGCTGAACCAGGTTTCAGACCAGATGCTGTAATCTTCAAGGTTAGCTGGGTGAAAAAGTCCGACCAGAATCGTCCGGGATAGCTCAGATGGCAGAGCACTGGCGGCTTCAGCCAGGGAGGTCCCGGGTTCGAATCCTGGTCCGGACATTTTTCGCCCAGTTGGAAATTTACATCTGATATGATTTGTTTACCAATTAGAATAATTGTGTGAAAATTAATCTAATCCATGCATTAGTTCTTGAGCAGCTGAGTACACCTCAGTGTTATATATTACACAATAGGGTGGGCCGAAAAAAACTTTTTTTTTGATTTTCGATGATGGGTAATGCGGAAAAGTGGCCACTAGTGGCACCAAGTTCACACAAAAAATTTGAGATTTTTAGGACAATTCCTATATTTGCCACTTTTGGCTTGAAGTTTTGCTAAAATGCTGATTTTTGAACTTTTTTAGCAAAAATTTTAAAAATGTTAAATTAAACTTATTTTAATCGTATTTACTTGAAAAGGCATATTTAATGTTCCAAATGTATAAATATGCTCTGATAATGTATTATTTAATTGCTATGTGTATTTTAAATTAGACGATTTTTATAGCCTTTTCGTGTTTAAGTGAGCAAAAGTTGCATGTATTGTTTGAATCTTTCAACAGTTTCTCTCCTTTGTCTTGTTTATGTCCCTTGGTCTTCTTTATTTTTTTCGATGCTTTAAGGGTCATATATTTGGGTGACGGACAGCAGAATTCCTCAGAAACAGATCTGGAAGGATAGAAGGGGGTGAGGCGAGAACTTAAGCGAACGCATTAACTCATCGCGATGTTGGGGGAGTGAAGAAGGAAATACAAGAGGGGAGAAAGTGTGATAAGGGATGCTTATTATTTTTCAGTGCTCGGTTTCCCTGTGACATTTGTTCAGTGTAAAAGTAAAACCTTTTTCTCGTGCAATACATTGCTGTTTGGATCGTTTAACATGCCTTTACTGTGTTTTGTGCGTTTTATTACGACGAGTTTAGAAATGGCTAGTGCGAAAGTTCATGATCATGTAAAGGCATGTGATAGCGTGAAAAGTAGCCATTTTGGGGCACCGTGCTAATTGAAAGACTTGCAATTGCCAACTATTGCTGACATCATGATTGATGATTGGTTGACTATTGGTTGCGATACGATATAGAAGAAAATCGAGATATTTATCTTCAACCAGTGGATGATATTATTAAAATGGTAGGTGAAAAAGTTTCCGAAATCTGGATAAAATCTTCCATACCAGTGGTTTCCCAACGAACAATTAACGGAAAGATTAAAAACTATTACAATGAACATCATTCAATGAACAATCATTGGAGAAATCTTGTAATCATACCGGCGTTAAAGGCAAGGCGATCTGCGAAGATTTCGTACGAAATGCGGAAACCTCTCTCTTTGACATTGCAGCTTGTAAGTGTAGAGGCTTGAACAATTGTAGCTGCGACATCAGACGTAAAGTTCCACATCGGGAGGTGAACTTCTTGAAGGATCAAAGAACTGTTCGAAAAATGTTTATCAGAAATATTGATTTAAAAACAAGCAAAACTCTTGCAAAGAAAATATCGCTGAAAATGAAGAGGAATACAATTTCAACGATTAATAGTGGTTCTGCGACAAAGCCTTCAACGAGTAGAGTTAGATCCAGATGGAAGACAGTTATATTGTTGGAAGATTCAAGTAGTGGGAGCTTTCAAGCAAGCAGTTCGACTGAATCTGAATTTGAACCAGGCCCTTCAAAGCCAAACACTCCTAAACGCATATTCCTGTCTCACACAGCGTCCGCCATGTCTCAGGGAAACGGAGCACTGAAAATAATAAGCATACCTTATCGCACTTTCTCCTCTCTTGCATTTCCTCCTTCACTCCCCCAACATCGCGATGAGTCACTGCGTTCGCTTAAGTTCTCGCCTCACCCCCTTCTCTCCATCCAAATCTGTTTCTGAGGGATTTTGCGGTCCGTCACCCAAATATATGACCCTTAAAGCATCGAAAAAAAATAAGGAAGACCAATAGACATAAACAAGACAAAAGAGAGAAACCGTTGAAAAATTCAAACAATACATGCAACTTTTGCTCACTTAAACGCGAAAAGGCTATAAAAATCGTCTAATTTAAAATACACATAGCAATTAAATAATACATTATCAGAGCTTATTTATACATTTGTAACATAAAATATGCCTTTTCAAGTAAATACGATTAAAATAAGTTTAATTTAACATTTTTTAAATTTTTGCTAAAAAAGTTCAAAAATCAGCCTTTTAGCAAAACTTCAAGCCAAAAGCGGCAAATATAGGAATTGTTCCAAAAATCTCAAATTTTTTGTGTGAACTTGGTGCCACTAGTGGCCACTTTTCCGCACTACCCGTCATCGAAAATAAAAAAAAAGTTTTTTTCGGCCCATCCTATTACACAACACTCTACTATAAATAACTGTGTATAACTGCTGTGTATAACTGTGTATTTAAAAATACATAACGCATTTGAAAATCCAATTTCTGGTATTTGCATCAATAGTTGGAAAAACATTTGCCTTTCTTTCATCCAGAACTGTATATGATCTATAGATTTCTGTGTATAATACTACATACTAGGCTAAAATTAAAGTTCATCGAATCAATTCAGTTTAACAATTCGTTGAAAATTTCCGTGATTTTGCCGTGATTGTGATTTCCGTGAATGAACGGAAAGGTGTTTAAGAACTTTTGTTCAGCCCTGTATATGATCTATATTAATTATACACACAAAGTAATATTAAAAAGAATCTTTCATTTTAAAAATGCGTACGGCAATTGAAAACGCACTTCGAGTAATTATTGTTGTATTCCTTCTGTAGCCAAATTCTTTTGCGTGTCCTTGTAAATGCACGATAGATTCTATGCGGACCCTAAACAACAGTAAGCGCCCCGTAGTACACCTCAATGCTATATATAAATTTCAGTATGTTAAAAATAGTGTAATATCTTTGTATACACATCAAACGATTTTTCCCCCATAGGCCGTAATGTAACGGAATTCTTTTGAGTGTCTCTGTAAATGAACAGTAAATACCTACACACTTCTTTTTCAATACCGAAAATGCCATAGTGTTATTCAGTATTTTGTTTTCTTTTTATTTGTTCTCATATAAGCCATTTGTTTATAATTCGTAAATGATTATGATTACTGTTTTATTATACTTTTTCTGTGGTGCTAGGGTGCCATAGTTTTGTAATTTTCTTTGTGTTTAACCCCTGGAGGGGCGGTGGGATATATTTTATCCCACCTACGATTAATGAAGATTTGCACCAGAAAAATTTTATTAAATTTCACTTTTCTAACGTTGGTGGAAAAAAGTCGTAAAACTGCTTTTCCTTATTTTGCAATAAATTTTTTGAAAGATTCCGATGTGAATTCGACATTACAGTACCGCAATTACTTGCCCCTCAAAGGGTTATATAGTTGCGTTGTTTTTTCCGGCCGTGGCTTGACTGAATGGTGGGGGGGGGGGGGGGGGGGGTTCTGCCAGGGGTTCATGCCTTTGCCAATTTTTTGGTTGGCTCCCTGGTAGAGTTATTGTGATTGTGATTGTGTTATTCAGTAACATCAATCAATTTCAAGGCAATCGTACTATTCCGTAAATCCTGAAAAATGCTGCATAACAGAGCCACTTGTTATAGAACCTAACAGGGCATATTTATTAGCACAACAGAGCTATTTACAGAAACACCCAATAAGCAACAACTTATGTCAACGTGTAACTGAATCTAAAGTTTTCTGAAAATCTGTGCATTAGTTCTTGAATTATAGCTATATAAAAAATCATGAAAAATGCATCATAGCAGTGCTGCCTGTTGGACGATTTACACCAAAACCCAATCAGCAGCATCTTATGTCAACGTGTAACTGAATCTGAAGTTTATGTCCGACACCCCTTAACTAATATATCTACAGGTAGGTTGTTTAACGAAGATTCGTTCAAAAACAGTTTTTTAAGAATAGAGTTCCAGCCCTGGTGGTGGAATGTGGAACTAAAAGTTCGAGATCGATTTTTTTGCAAGATTTTGCAGTTCGTAGGCAGCAAGCCTGCTAAACTCCCATGTAATATATCATCGAAAAACCCTGGGACCACTCTTTCATATTATGAACCTTTCTACCCCTCTCACCTCTTTTGTCTCCCACTATTGGGGTAAATTTTCTAACTCAACTCCTAATTAAGGTACGGCAAGATTCGACCTCATTTGAAGGTTTAGACGAAGTTGAAACTCTTCACTGGCCTTCAATTGGTGCGATCTATTTTTGACCCCATAGTATTAGGGGGTAACCCCCCCCCCTCCTCGTGGAGCGGTGGGGGTGAATTTTTTCATGTGACATATCGTTTTAAAGCTTTTGGCCTGTACATTGCTATAAGAGCTCACTACTCTCCTCTTAACTCATTTTTTCATAAGTAGAGGACATTTTAAAGTTTTAATTTGTTAATTATTACCACATACAATTTTCCAAAAATCAAAAATCCCTGCCGGCTCGGGCCTACAGGCGGAGGTAGATTTCGAAGTTAAGTACTAAATTCACCAACAAAACTTGAATCAAGATTAAAGATAAACCCAGTTCCTTCGCTAAGAATGAGCTCTAGGGAGCTAAACGTTTTGTGAAAATTCTAATATACACACACGCATGTATATGGAACAGGTTTAAAAATGGCTAAATCAAATTCAGAGAACCTCAAAGTGTTAAAATATGTTAATATTTCCATACTCGAGTTTTTATAATGTTTTAATACGTTTCTTCAAACTCAATGACGTTACATATTCACCTGCTGTGGTCCCTTACATTTTCAATATGACGCAATATTTTGTTGTTTTTTTAATTCGTCAAACTATTTATTTCATTTTGAATTTTCATGCAGAAATCTTGCTCTAGAAAACTTATGACGTAATATTCAATTTGTTTTCAATTCGTCAAACTATTTATTTCATTTTGAATTTTCATGCAGAAATCTTGCTCTAGAAAACTTATGACGTAATATTCAATTTGTTTTCAATTCGTCAAACTGTTTATCTAATTTAATTTTTCACGTGAAAACATTGCATTAGAAAAACAATTGTTGTGGTGAGAATTTTATTGCTTTTTTTTAATTATTGGCAACAGCTATAACGAAATATATTTATTTTTTCCTGCCATTGTTGTGTAAAAGCTGCTTTTATCAGAATCATGTTAAGACGATATTCAAAATTTTAAACCTTCCCCCTTCCCATTCCCTTGGACCGATTTTGCTCATTTTCAATCCCCGCCGAGAAATTAGCCATCTTAAAGTTGTTGGCGAGTTTGAAGACGTTCCGTGCATAATTGCGACTTTTATCGTGCGGACAAAATTTAGTACATACATACATACATATATATATATATATATATATATATATAAACTTTTTAGGTGGGGGTGGTTTTGGGTTCCTGGGGTCATGTAATGAAAAGTTATGAAGGAATTTTTCAAAAGTCGCACCATGGTAACGACTGCTTCTTTCTTAGTATTTCTTACGAAATCTACCTAATAAAAATATTTACATAACAAATCTCAACAATTAGCAGCTTCTCCCCATTTTTCGCACAGTGAGCGGGTACGTAATTCAGACAAAATAGAGTTAAAGATATAAAATCCTACAAATTTAAAGTTCATTTAAAAATATTACCAGGGGCCAGGACAACGCCGGACGGGTCAGCTAGTTTCATTTATAAAATGTTTATTTTTTTATTCTTCATAATTACTCTAATTAAACATAATCCAAAGTCTGTACGTTTAAAGATTTATAAAATCATTCTGTATTACTGCAAACTTAAATATGAAAAAAAAAAAAAAAAAAAAAGGATATGTTTCAATAACAGACCAGTGACATATTCAGGGGGTGGGCTGATGAGGCTTCAGCCCCCTCCGAAATTTGTAGAAAATACCACACGAAAGTTTTGAGAAATGTAATGAAACATGCTAAGATACAATTCAAAAGTAAGCAGTAGAATATTCTGATTTAGACAGGTTTTTATATTAGAATGTGTGATATTTTGCAGAGACAAAATAGCTATATTAGCTAAGCTTCCGTTGTACACAGGCTCTCTTTACACGCGTTTTATTATGTAAAACGTGACATGTGATGATTAAAAGTGCATTATTAATTTTAATTAGTTTATAAAACATTAATAAAAGGCTTTCTCTTTCTATTTATCACTTGAAAATCTGCGATTTAAGGTAATGCACAGATTGAGACACCGCAGTATGAACTACAAAGCCTTGAATATTTTAAAGAAATTTATTTATATAAATACGTGTTGCGTTATAGTCTTGTTATTCAGCTCGTTATAGCGCGGCGCTGTGATGCGTTATTTTATTTCCATAGTATTACAAAATAGTGACAAAAAAGTTTTTTCATGGTTGTGTAACTTTTTGACTAGAAATAAGCTTTATTTACATTTAAAATACATCATAAATCTAATTGAGCTATAAGGAATCTCGAATACACAAAATGCTTCCAAACAACTACAATTTATGATTAACAGAAAATACTGTCAAATTTGGCAGTTTAAGCCGATTTTCGAGCCGTGGCAATCTAGTAAAAGTTATCATGAGGGAGCTGCTATTCCAAATGTATCCATTTATGAGAAAATTGAAATCACTATTCAGCATTCAATTATTACAAATGTCATGCATGTATGCTTCAAAATGAGTCTTAGAAAGTGTTAAAGGAGGTAGTGGGGGATAGAGTGAGAACGCTGTTAAATAGTTTTAAATCTGATGTTTACTTCTGTTTTATTTATTATTTTATAAGACACCTTTTAATAGATAATTCTCAGCATTCCGTTTTAAAAATGTGGCATAACCATAGAATTATACTTTTAAAGCCGAAAACCTGCCTTAAAAATTTTTTTTACACTCCTATGCGATTTCATCTTAGCAGTTTTAATTGTATAATAGATGCGTTACATGCTATTATAAAAACGTGTTTAAAGTGGGATTTTCTCCGTTTCTTGCGATTTCCTCTTAGAAATTTTTATTATATCTCAGCCCCTTCCAAAATGAAAAGTCTAGATACACCACTGTAACAGACATTGTGATTATGAAGATGATCAAACTGAGAATATTAGATAGTGCTTTATAAAACCTTTTCGTAACCGAATATCAGTAGAAATTCGTTAATATTAACCGTTTGAAGGAAAATTAATTGTGTTTCTGTAACGTCGAATTCACACGGAATCTGCGAAAAGATTTATTGCAAAATAAGGAAAAGCAATTTTACGACTTTTTTCCACCAAAAGTAAAATTAGAAAAGTGCTGAGCAAAAAATCCAGTTGGAAATATTCAATTCGTATAACTTTTCCAATCAGTTTGATTGAGTTAAAAAATAATAGTTTATCCACGTGCCCAACGTTTATATGGAATCACTTTACCTGTGGTTTCTTCTGTTGAGCTGTACATACGACAGACCAGATGTTTTTACCAATAAAGTTATCTGAGCGAAATCTCACCGGTTGTCGGCCCACTTAGCTTAAACGGTAGAGCATTATGGCCCTGTAAACCAAGGACCTGGGTTCGGTTCCCGGCCTGGGCATTTTTTCGCTCATTTGGAAATATTCAATTCGTATAGTAAAAACAGCCTTATTTAATGACAGTTTGCTGAACGTAATTTTTATTATTCCAAAAATCCGGTAAATAAATTAATGAAAAAAATCTACTAAATTGCTAATAATAGCTTTTTATGATATATTTCACGTGTCACTTTTCAAGAGAAATTTAGAACCGTTATTTAATAATAGCTATCCTAATCATTATTCTCTTCAAACGAATAATTTCTTCATTAAATAAGAAAATATTATTTAGAAATAGTCCTTTAATATTCACAAAGTTTTAATTATACAATATCAAAAGAAGCAAAATAATGCTTCTTCTTTGTGTGTATATTTTCATTTTCAAACACATAAGATTTGCAGGAAAACCTGGCTTTATTGCAGCGTTATATTTAGTAGGAAATGTTTGTCATGTTCATCTATTAAAAACGAAACAGAAAATGATCAAATTTATAATATTTAATACATAAATTCTTTTGTTTCATGCTTTGTATTTTACATGAAACGGATTACCTTTTTAACATTTTTATTATTATTATTTATTTCAGCATATTGAATGCAATTGTTTTGTGAGGAATTGGTTATCTTCTTTTCTCACATAATATAAAAATATTTAAAACCTCTTAAATAATCCGTTTTTACGCTAATAGGGATACAATTAACAGAATTAAATTTAAAATTCTAAAGGATTGTCAGAAATACAAATTATTTAACAGAATACACTTAGCAGTAAACAAAAATATAATAAACAAGCAGCAGAAGAAAAAAATAGATATTCGCTATAACTTTTTAAAACCTTTAATTTAACAGCACTCTGAGAGTTATTGCACTTAATTAAAATAATCTAACTGAAAAAAGGAAAAAAAATGTTTACTCATAAAAAGCAAGATCATAAAAAAAATTTATTTCCAAAGTTCTCTAGGGTAAATTTATGATTTCAAGAGATCTTTTTGAGAGTCGTTTTTTGTCCAACAAAAACAAGACGCATCAACTCATAAAGCAGAATTGTGATTATTTTTCCCTTAAGGCTTGTTAATTGTATGCTTTTTAATCGAAAGAAAATTAGCTGTCAAGAATAAAATTATCAAAAGATAAACAAAAGGCATAAACACATCGCTACGAAGCAATGCAAGTTTTGCATTTAAATGTGAATTTTTATTTGTTTGCTTATAAGTTTCCTTTAAATATAATGATATATTTTTCTTTTTTTCCTGTAATCTGTAACACATTTGTTTCCAAGGAATTTCAAACAGAATAGCTTTAAAAAAAATTACGAAATATTATGAAATTAAAAACAGTAAATGTGCTTTCCAAAAATTTTAATTTAAAAAATAACTGTTAGAAATTTTAACAAACAGAAAATTGCTTCTGGAACTAAATTTAAAAAACATTAAAATTTGTGCTTTAAGATTTTTCAAAAACTTATCTTTTTAATTGCGTTTGCACGAAAAGCTATTTTTGAAAGTATCTGAATATTGTAAAAGAACTAAATTTACTGCACATATTTACCAAAATGCTGTTTTCTATATGCGTACTACAACATTACAATATATGCATAATGCAATAGTCAATATTCCTTTTACAATAGTTTAAATATACTTTTATAAACGTTTTGTATTTCTTAAATAATAATAATAATAATAATAACATTTACGAAAAGGCTTTAAATTTCTGGGCGCAAAAATGGTGTTACCAGTTAAACATTTTATCAAAATATATAATGAAAAACAAAGTTGAATATTATTAATTTTAATGTGATATTTATTTTTTTAATGCTTTTTTTTATTTTATAACTCTAGAAACGTTAGTAAAAAGTAATAAAATAGTTTAAACAATAAAATAATTAAGAGTATAACTTCTTAATATACATTTCATGAAAATTTCGAAAATTCAGTATTATTCTTTAATTAAAAGCAAACTCTTTAATGCGATGTGTGGCAACATTAGTAAATTCCTATGTTGCCGTTCGTATGAACTGAACATTAATGACGTTAATCAGATAGCATTTCGAAAAGTTATTTTGATCATTTCCTCTTCATGTTCATAAATTTCCTTAACCCCTTAACTTTTTTTTTTTTTTTTTTTTTTTTTTGACGCACTAAATTAAAAATAAGGACTCGGCACCACTTTTTGTTTACTAAAATATTTGGCTTTGTACAATCGAAAAAGTTATGCCATTTAACAAACATGTCACACATGGTCACAAATGTCACAGTCACTACGGTGAAGCAAAAAAATAGGGAATTCCATACATTTCATTATGAGTCGCAAATGATCACTATATGTGACTCCACTGAGACTACTTCATTGTGACGAGTCACCATGTGACTTTACATTGTAGGTACACTGTGACTCTCACGTGACTATCATCTGTAGACTCCATTTCAAAGTCATAGTGAATGCTGCATTGTGATAAGTTACCAAATAATGTCACATTAAAGTCGCATGATGACTTTCAAGTGACAGAGAGACTACTGTGAAGCCACCATTATGCTCTTTTGTGAAAAGTCACCATGTGACTATAATGGGATATTATTTGGTGACATTTATTTGGTGACATAATGCAAAGCTCATGATGACTTTGAAATTGAGTCTAAAAATGACAGTCACATAAGAGTCGCAATGTAGCTATATTGTAAATCACCTGGTGACTTGTCACAAAGCAACAGTCACATTGACGTCAAAGTGGAGTCACATATAGTGATCATTTGAGACTCATAATGAGACGTGTGGAATTTCCTATTTTTTGTTTCACCGTAGTGACTGTGACACTTGAGACCATGTGTGACATGAATGAAATGCTATATGGACTTGCTGTGCTGTAGGGATAGTAATTATTTGAATTATATTATTTCCTTTTGAGTATTCGCTTACTTAAAAATTAGCATTTTGTGACTGGTCCGTAATTTTGGACATCTGTGTATTTCACTGACATATCAGTTTTTGATCTGAACTGATATATCGTAATTTCCGGCATGTAATCCGCGTATCAAACAATCATATTTCGACCCAGAAATTTTATTTAACAATTGAAGTTAAATATTTACCTCGATTTCATAGGTTACAATTTATGAAATAAGATTTCTGGGTCCAAACATATTTGTCTTATCCGTGATTAGACGCCATTTGGAATCTAGATGGATAAGTATAACAAAATGGACCCCACAGCCGATGTTTGAAATAACATGTGTTGTACCTAAATAAGGTAATAAGGCTTAATTTGAAATTACAACGTAAAGTGTT
The DNA here is from genome assembly GCA_963932465.1 of Maratus speciosus. NCBI lineage: Eukaryota > Metazoa > Arthropoda > Arachnida > Araneae > Salticidae > Maratus > Maratus speciosus. Next base: position 602,109,309 of record OZ010791.1, on the reverse strand, counting down.
TCTAGACTTTTATCTTGAACTGTCCTTGAGATAATCAGGAAAGTATAAGTCGGCACCATTATTTTTCAAACACGTTTTTTTCAAAAAGTATATAACTTAAAGAAGTTGGAAATTGCACGTCAAACGTGGCAAATGAGGTGCGTTCGTACTATAATTAGTTTTAGAAAGATTTTTTGCAACGCATATTGTACTTAATGTACATTTTAGTGCACTTCATCAGTGCATATCAATATCAGTTTGTTCAAAAGGTTGTAACATCATTAAAATGGGCTTGCAATACCTTTTTCCCACTGGCCATAATGTAACGGAAAACTTTTGACTGTCCCGTGTCCCTTGTGATGTAATTAAACTATACATCCGATTTTAATATAATTTGAAATGACTCGACAAAATTGTGCAACAATTATATATTTAAAATTTCAAACCATTTGGTTGGGTAGTTTTTGCTCTCTTATATGCAGACAGACGGACTGACGGACTGAACAACGACTATAGGTGCTACGTATTTATATAATTACGAACGTACCTAAAAATGAAACTAACACCAATTATAGAAAATTATATTAGTTCATATTATACATTTTTCCAGATTTTATCACATTTTTTAACATAAAAAAACAAATATATTTATTATATCATTAATATAGTAATATATTTACACAAACCAAAGGATAGCCTATTAATGCTCAAGGTATGTACTTTCACCCAAAATAATTCCATTAAAATCGAAGATGCGCTTTTTGAGTTCTAACAAAAATAATGCTAACAACTTGTTAGAATGTTCTTATCTTTTCCTGTTTTTATTTGTACAATAATGCGCCTATTATTGTTACGAGGTGGATCCCGTCGAATTTCGACGAAAGAAAATGTTTACAAAGGAACTGTTACATTTATCTTATCGGTAGTTTGGCATGGTACTGATGAAATATAGTACGGAAAAGTTTTTCTTCAAATAGTGGCATGAATAGAATATAAAAAATAAGAGTCAGTGAACAAATGCATAACGAGTAGTGTTGCCAGTGGGCTTCTTTTTTAACCCCTTAATTCTCGCTCCCGTCATATTCACGGGCTGTGTGTTTTACCCAGATTGTTTGATTCCCACCAGTTTTATAAAACAGTGAAATTGGATATATTTTAGTATCGTTTTACCTGTCATTAAAAAAGGTGAAAATTTCTTTTTTTATAAAAGTGGTGCCAATAAGCAATTTGAATTTTTAAACCATAATTTAATTCGAGCGTTAAGGGGGTTAAAACTCAGATTTCTTGATTGGCACTACTTTTTTGAAATAGTAAAATTCGCCTTACTTAATGACATATTAATTAATGCGAAAAAAGGGGTAATTTTAAATTTTCAGAATAGTGGTGCCAATCAATAAATCTGAATTAAAAAAAAAAAAAATCCGCCCACTGCAGTGGTGGAAAATTGGCGCAGAGGAGGAGCCTATTGACACCACTAAATTTGAGCAGAATTTTTCGTTTTATCTAATGACAGTTTTTATTAAGATGAAGAATACCATAAAATATTAGTGGTGTCAATAGGCTCCTCCTCTGCGCCAATTTTCCACCACTGCCACTGGCAACACTGATAACGAGTCTCAGTCGTCAAATGTACCCAAGGACTTTAGAAAATGATATAACACAAAAATAACGAAATTTCAGTACATATGTTTTAAAAGATTTTATATAAAAAATGGTTTTTAATTAATAAAAGTGTCTTATATATTTTTCTTGTGATTATTTTTAGGTTAATTGATTCATTTATGTTATTCCATTAGCATAACAAACTCGAATGTGCTACTTTATCGAAATAATAATGTAAATACGTTGGAAAAGAATAGTGACACGTTTGCCGTCAGACGGCAAAATTGAACAACTGACACTGTGTCCTTTTCAAGATAAAAATATAAGTGTTTAGTACTTAAAAACTGCCTTTATTTCAAAAATGCCGATTTTTAATTTGTATCACTTTTCTATTAAATAAAAACAATGGTTAGAGGCCCCTTTTCACTATGTATGAAACATACACATATTAAATAATATTGTTTCATATAACGGTGCACTTTTTAACATTTATGATTAAGAGTTCATTTCTTAAAAGAGGTGGTTATATAAAAGTTCAGAAAAAACTCAGTTTCTTCCGTATGAATTTCTAAAGTGTTGGAAATTCGATGTTTAAACTGAGAAATAACACTTTTGTGTCAGGAATATGTATAAGTGTGAATATACCCTACTTATATTTACTACACCAAAATCATGTGAAAATGCTTAAGAATGTATGTAAAAGTGTTTTCGCACTTTTTTCATTTTCGTAGTGTAAGTGCCTGTTCAATACAAAGTATTTTCCTAGCGCAAATAAAATAAAGTTTTCGTTATTGGAAATTCTCAATAGTACAAATAGAGCACTTAAAATTGCAAGAGAAATTCGCCTGTAAAGAAGAGCTATTGTCCCAGTCGATTGTGCAGGTGATGCTCAATAGACTTGTTTTATGTGACATTCATGGGAGGCACGGTATGCAAATGTTACCCTTTGATTTGTCAGTTCTTGATATTATTAGGATGCTCAGTACACCAAAATAACAAAATGTTTAGAAACAAGATACAATCCTTAGGAAAGTGGTAAGCATGGAAACATTCTCTTATTTTGGTGTACTGCTCATCCTGCTCAAGTCGAAATTCCACGAACTGAATCAAATAACAGCGTATTTCTGCAAATACAAATAGGAAAAGTTCGGAATACAAGTTCTTAGCATTATTTTTGTTATAACTCAAAAAGTGCATTGTTCGATTTTAGCGAAATGTTTTAAGTTAAAGTACATACTTGAAGGTCCCATCACACAGGGAACATTGTTCAATTAATTTTTTTTTTAAACAGCTGTACTAAAAATTTGTTATTGTTGAGTTATGTCATTTTCTATTAACCACTTGGTTACATTTGAAGACCGAGACTCATCGTGCATTTGTCCACTGGCTCTTAGTTTTTGTATTTTTTCATATCAGTTTTTAAAAAGAATCTTTTTTATAGAAATGTATATCCAAGGGGTTAAACGAACGACATATCTAATTATTTACTGAATGCTATATATTTGCTTACAACTCAATTATTATCATTTTTGTGCAGCAACAATAATAGGCGCGTTATTATACGAATTCAAATAGGAAAAGATAGAGACATTCTAACAAGTTGTTAACATTATTTTTGATATAATTCAAAAAGCGCATCTTCGATTTTAATGAAATCATTTAAGGTTAAAATACATACATTGAGCATTATTGTGCAATTTTCTGATTGGTGTAAGTATAATATTACCATATTAATAATTTTTTTAAATATATTTTTGTTCATTTTTCAATGTTAAAAATTGTGCAAAAATCTGGGGAAAATATATAGTCGTTTTGCCCAGACTTGCTTTCTCTAGCACGCTGTGCTCTATCTTGCAATGAAGAAGAATGAAGAAGAATCTCGTTTGTAGATTCGAAACAGCTGTTTGCTGGGTTTTTTTGTGTATTATTTGTACATTTTCAAACATTGGTTTTCTGCATTTTGATGTTCTTGCACAAATGCTTTATTTGCTATTTTTATATGTATTTATAGTATTTTTGTTCAAATGCTGCAAATAGCGACTAATTGTTTATTTTATTTGTATCACATTTTGGTAAAAGATAATCATTGCCTGTGAGTCCTAGGACAATTTTAGAAGACGTCTACCAAAGAAAGAAGTTTTTGTAAACAGAGGCGTGTATGTAATATAAAAAGCGACGCCTATGGATAAGCTGCCACAAGTTCTTTCGAAGTATTAGATGGACCGGAAAATTCTGTCGTTTAATTTTCTTTCGCGCTACTTTTTAAAATTCAGATTTCTTCATTGGCACAACTCTTTTGAAGTGGTAAAATTCCTATAGTTTTCACATTTCACATTAAGATGAAAATAATGGAAATTTTACTAATTCAAAAAAGTGGTGCTAATGAATAAATCTGAATTTTTAAAAAAAAGTAGGCGTGAAGGAAAATTAAACGACAGAATTTTCCGGTCCACCTAATATATTTGGCGCAAGATGTTAACCACCGCCCCCAGAATACTAGGCCTGCGCAATGATGCAAAAATGGTAGCTGTCGTAGGAGGATTTTTCGAAACGCTTGTATGGTTCCCTGAATTTAGACACCAGCATTTTCCAGTGAGCTCCATAGTAGGACGTAGGACGGACTCACTGGTCCACTTTCTACCTTGACTGCATCAATCTTTCAATGAGCACAAGTAATGAATCCTGATGTTTTTATAATCTTATGGGTATTTTTTTCAAACTTTTCTGTGTACTTTTTATCATATTTGGTTTTTTTTACACCTTTTTCATATTTTTAGAGCAATGCTTAACAAATGTTTTCAGGAGTCGCATTCTATAGAGGAAAATTTTATTGTTCATACCACTATTTTGAGTTTAATATATTCATTGTACATTTCTATAGCACAGTTTAAATAAAATGATCGTGAAGATTATGATCGTGAAGACTACTTTTTTTTTAATTCAGATTTCTTGACTGGCACCACTTTTTTGAAATGGTAAAATGCACCTTATTTAGTGACAGACTAATTAAGGCGAAAGCAAAGGGAATTTTACCGTTTCAAAAAAGTGGTGCCAATCAACAATTCGGAAAAAAAGTAGCCCACTGGCAACACTCGCGGGTGTTGTTTCATTTTTGGATAACCTTATTCCTAAATGCCACATTGACACCAGAATTATGGAATTAAAATGTTCCTTTTATCAGTACACGAGGAAAAGTTTTTACTTATTTTCAAATAAAATTGATTGTAAATTCTGGTGTCAGTAACTCATTTCAGCATTTTATGCGTAGAAGTACCTTGTCCCTGAAAGAGTTAAAGGTTCTGGTAGGATAAAATTTCTCATATATAATGTGACTCCTGTTTTTTTTTTTTCCATTTTTTTCTGCTGAGCTTGTATAAAATTTTATTTTTAAATAATATCAAATTAAATATATGTGATGACATTAAATAAAATCTGTAGCTGTTTAACTCTTTCAGGGGCAATTATTCTATTAATAAAATACTGAAATGAATGAATGACACCGGAATTTACAAACAAATTTATTTGAAAATAGGTAATTGCTTTTCTTCAAATACTTAATAAAACGAAAATTTTCAAACGACAATTCTGGTATCAATTCCCATTTAGGGATTAAAATTAGATGGTCCAAAAATGAACACCACCTTTGGAAGGGTTAAATAATATATATATATCAGTAAAATCTGAAGCATCATATTTTAAAAAAGAAAATCCAATTTGAAAATATCTACCCCATACAAATCTATGGGAGGAAATGTATGTTTTTCCCATAAGTTTTCCTGCGAAATCCTGAAGCATTGTAATCATGGGCGGGACGCTGGATTCAATGAATCAGTCAGTGTTGCCAGATGAGCTACTTTTTTTAAATTCAGATTCTTGATTGGCACCATTTTTTTGAAATGGTAAAATGCGCCTTATTTAATGAAATATTTATTAAGGCGAAAACAAAGGTAATTTTACCGTTTCAAAAAAGTGGTGGCAATCAAGAAATATGAATTTCAAAAAAAGTAGCCCGCTGACAACACTGGTATCAGAATAGGCAGTTAGCTCTCAGTACTGTTGTGGAGCCTAGTGGTATTTTCTGAAATTTTCTTTTAGTTATTTAAACTCAGGAAAAGAAGTATGAGAAATCTTTAAAAAATTATTGGTATTGGAATTCAAGGGACCGTGTAAACGCTGAAATAAATCCGCCTACGTCAGCCGCCATTTTTGTATCAGCGCGTAGATCTAGGGCGGTGTCTATTCAGGGGGCGGTGTGTTAGTCATTAACGAATAAATGCCGCCAAATTCGCAACCAACCTATTTTTATCCTCGAAATGTGTTGTTTTCAGTATATATAATAACCCCAAAAACGAATTTAAATTTATACAATTGACATTCTTAGATTTGGGGTAAATTGAGTTAAAAGTTGAACATCAGTAGTATTTGACTGAAAGAAAATATGAAACTGTTGCTTATTTCATAGCGGCCTTTGAACTCTTATTTCAATACCTTGGGGAAAAAATGGAGTACAATATTTTTTAAAATTTAAGTAGAGATTAAAGGGTTTAAGTAGTTGAGTAGCTTAAAGAGCTTAAGTAGTTGACCTCTAGAATGCAGCACATAATTAGAAAATTATTTATATTTCTTTACCTTCAAACAAAAAGCCATATTTCCAGATAGCCTGTGCACTTAGCTCAGTTTTCTTAATGTTGTTACTTATACTACATTAGATTTACTTATACATTAGAAGATTAACTTATTTTTTGTGAAATGAAAATTTTGAAAATGGTTTCTTTAAATACTTCTTTAAAATTTCTATATTTATTTACTCTACGTCAGTGTAATACTTTATTTCTACATTAATCCTCTACATTTTTGCAAAATAGCTACAATTGAAAATATTTTGCCAAAATGATAAAATTGAATGAACGCGAGAATATTTTTACAAAATATTTTCAGATGTAATTATTTTGAAAAATTGTCGAAATTTGACTTCAGTTATCATATTAGTGATCGTCAGCTTTCGTATTTTAAAACTGAAACACCAACTTTGGGCGTTATGCTTGAATGTTACATTATTTATCAAAATCACATATAAATAAATTCGGAAATATTTTACCAAAATATTTTCGCATTCTCATTTGTTCGACAGATCGCATAAATTGTTGGATTTTTCCCCTTCGATTACCTGTGTATAGAGTGATTGGTATAATTTAATGCAGTGTTGCCGGATTGGGGATTTTGTCCCCATTCTGAGGAATTTTGAACCTCTAGGGGAATTTTGGGGGGACAAGTAGTTCGTGGTGAAATTTCTGGAGACTACAAAACATTTTGAGGAAAAACAACTGGATCTGTCTCGAACTCAATTTTGATTTAAAAAACCAACATACAATCCAGAAATCGGAAATACCAATCATTATCCTCTTGGATGTGGTCGTGTTCGTTGTTTACTACATTACAGTTTACACGTATTACAGATGCACCAGATTCTAAAGTCTTAAGCAGCGTAAACCTGCATGTGACTAAAGCTGCAGGACTTATACGAAAAATTCTCCCGCCGTACTTTAAAAAGAACAATTTAAATACTATGTGGAAAGCAGATATTTTTCTCTTATGATATACAAAAGCACATCGATTGATACAGCGAAAATACTTTGCATTACGATTATGTACTTCAGTATAGGGTTGAAAAAAACATTAAAACAGCGTAATATCTCGGATTCATTCAAATCCCAACTGATTAGAGATTGTCTAAAGCTATAGAGCTAATGTAACAATAAAAAATTATTAGACAATACTTTTAAAAACAAACGTAAAATAACATATCACAGCAAAATATATCTTTCACTCTCTGAATGTAGCTACAGAATATGCATTCAGCCCAGTTTAAAAGTTTGTTTTTTGTAAATGGGGGATTTTTTCAAAAAAAGGTTTGATTTGGGGAAAATTTTTGAGCTTAAATTACTTAAATATTTTTTATAGTGGTAAATTGAAAATTTTAAAAATCCCTTTTTGATTAAAACTGAGTTGGGGACTTTTCCGGAAAAAAAACACTGATTTGGGGAAAAGTTCAGAAATTTTGGGGAAATTGACTTTTGACTATCTGGCAACATTGATCTAATGATACAGAAAGCTTATAGGATTCTTGTTTCCTTACTTTTAATTAAAAAAAAATATTTTTTTGTGATAAATCTTTACCCTTAGTTTGAAAACTGTTTTCAAATGAATGCTTTATCCCATTGATTTATCTGTTACATTACAGAATTTTTAGAAATTTCTATTGTTACATCAAGTTACAGTGTAAGAGATAGCATGTCTTTATTTATACAAAAATAAAACAATTTCTAGTGTAACAAAATAGTACACAATCTATAATTGCAAGAATTCAAAAATACTATTTTATCATTTATTTAAATCTTTTAGACGGTTATTAAGTTTAGATGCTGCTAAATTTCAGTGTAATCATTTTGTCATCTGAAAAAGAAAAAAAAGTCACTTTAGGGGTTCACGACCATAGAACACAAAGTCTATTTTGAAAAAAAAATATATATATAGTTCATTTAACCCTCCGTCTACCAGACGGGTCCAATGGACCCGATGGGTACATTCGAAATATTTATTCTAACCAGAAATTTCTTTAAAATAAACTAAATGTGTAAACCAGACAATAATGAGTTAAGTAAATAAGTTCCATAGTTTTAAATAAGAATTCTGATGTGCAATATTTTTATAAAACTTGAGTAAAATTTTCGGTAGTTCTAGGGTTAAAAGGCGCATAAAATCTGTTTTATCTACTTCCACAATGAACCAATTTATGTACCAACCAGTATATGTGTTTTCCTATACTTTTTTCCTATATTTCATCTGTTTACAGACTTGGTTCACTGTGGGAGTGAATAAAATTGATTTTATGCACCCTCTAAACGGACTATATTATTTTTTTTTCAAAACGGACTATGTTATTGTTTTTTTTCAAAACGGACTTGATCTACTCTGTTTGTGAGCGACTCATTTATAGTTCGAGTTATATTCTATTCGTAGAATCGACGACAATATCTGACTGAAGACCTTAGCGTGGGATAGAGAGTGCAAGTAGATTAAAACACTGAAACATCTGTCTACTAAATCTTGTAAATTGCTTTTGAAACATTTATATGAGAGAAATCAATGAGATAAACTCTCAGAGTGTAATTTACTCTGTCCTGAACCATGTGGCTTAGTAAAATGTTCAACTGAACGACAGAGTTAAAGAAAATAATTGTAATATAAATTTCAAGATAATTTCTCTATTTTTTTCATAAAATTAATCCATAGAACAAAAAACAGTTTTCATGTACATTCATTTATCATAAACAGAGAAAATCTTTTTGATAAATAATGTAACATGCAAGTAAAACACCCATTTTCGGGGCTTCCAATTTAAAATGCGAAAACTAACGATCACTAATGTGTTAACCCTTCCAGGGCAAGCAGTTGTGTTTCTGTAATGGTGAATTCACATCAGAATTTTTATAAAAATGCATTTTAAAATAAGGAAAAGCAATTATTCTACTTTTTTCTCCAAAGTTAATAAAATAAAATTTAATTAAAAGTTTCTGATGTAAATCATGATTAAAATTAGGTGTATACATAGGTGCCAGCCTCAAACTAACCTTCGTGTTTAAAATGGTTTATTTGACCCTGGTTTAGTACGTTTTGAACCAGAATTATTTTAAAGAAATGAATTTAAATGTGTTCCACGTAGAAATCTGGAATTAAATAAATAAACATGAAATAATGTTTCTGGTTCGAAACGTGTTTAACCTGGGTAAAATTAATCCAGATATTAGGGAAGATTAGTCGAAGGTTGACAGCTATGTGTATATCCCACCGCCCCTCAAGGGATTAAGTGAAATCAAATTGCGATATTTTTTCAAAATAATTACATCTCAAAATATTTTATAAAAATATTCTCGCCTTCTTTACATTTTATCAATTGTTTATTTTATAAAAATATTCTCGCCTTCTTTACATTTTATCAATTGTTTATTTTCTAAAATAAAAAAAAAAATGTTTACCTATTGAGTAAAATATTAAATAGCACAATAAAGATTTGCTCTGATGATTAAAATATGAGTAGAGAGGAAAACAATCTATTCTTAAAGACATTTTGATATATTTGAAAAAATATATTTTGTTTATCTCGTTTTTCATGAAGTAAATTACATTTTCTGTAACCGAAAAAATTATATTGATGCTAGCAACCATGCTTAAATGATTCAAGTAATGCTGAATCACTGCCTTTTTGTAAATGCATTTTGAATCCCGTAGAACATTTATTTTATGCTAAAAGAATTCGAATACAAAAGCGAAGACATTCTCTTTAAAGAGTATTTATTTTTAACTCTAGTAATTCAAAACACATTAAAGTAAACCGATAAGAAAAATGTTTGTCATTTGCGTTGGTTTTATTACAGGATTCGCATTTCTCTGTAGATTTATATGCATGGAAATAATTCTTTCTTCTTTGGACTTTTCGAAACAAATGGACCTGGCAATCGCTAAAATTCAATTTACAGATACGGCTGTACAGGGTGTTCCGTTAAAGGGGTCCAATATTAATAGGGATAATAGAGGAGATCACATGGAGCATAAATCAGTATATAAAGCCTGGTCGGATCTCAATAGTTTTCAAGTTACAGCAAATAGAATGAAAATTCGGAAAATTGTAAAAGAACCCTCATTGCTAAACTATCGATAATGCTACATAAAAACGAAGCACATATTTAGAAAGAGCAGAAAAAAACCTACAAAATGACATCAATTGTATTAAAATAGCAATATTTATTGACGAGTTACAAGCCCTGAAACAGTGAAAAAAGTACGAAATCCAATATACATCAAAATAGTTAATCGTTAATTCCAAAAAGACAACTCTAGCTACAACAAGGAAAATGTAGTAAAATTTGGTCCATTCCGAAAACTTTCGAAAAAGCTTACAATGAACCATATTGGTTTAATTGTGTGAGAGAAATTAATCAGTTTCTTAGTTACAACTCCGCTTTCTTTGACACTAGCAAAGGTTAAACTCCGCCCATCACGATTGGAAACACCGCCTTTTTAATTACTCTCAACTATACATTTTCGATCATGCTTCTTCTGAGATGCAACATTTTTAATTATTCAAGAGTTGAATGAACCAAAATAACTTTACAATAATAGTCTACATTTTAAAGTGGTCTTTTATTGATATAAAGCTTAAGTTAAATTCTTTAAAATTAAACTGGTGGTGAAAATTCGGAAATAATTAAAAATATTGCGATTTGTAACTATGCAAGAAGTTTCAGTACATGTTTTACATGGACAATTATTGTATGTATATGTGCATCATAATTTATGATAGGAAATAATAATAACAAATAGCATAATAATTTTATTAATTATAAATTTAAAAAAGACACTAAATTTTAAATTAATTCATACAAACTTTGTAATTTACAATTTGAGTACACCACAGTCTGTGACTTACAAAATACTGTGCCAAAAAGTGTTGAAAGTAAAAGAAAAATGACAAATAAAGAATTACATTCCACGTACTTTATGACATATGTGAAGCATAGTCTTCTGGACTGCGCTGCACAGTTCAATGTCGGAAGGCAGACGAACGGACATTATTATAATAGGTGTTCGAGGTTGCGCCCATTAACAGAATCGCACAGCCGACAGCGACGTCGTAAAGATTGGCGAACACGCCGAAAAACTCCGACGGAGTTGGGAATGTCTCCTGCAGCGACAACGATTCGCGCTAGTAAATCCTCCGGTGTATCCACAGGCGTTTCATACACCAGCGATTTAAGGTGTCCCCAAACAAAAAAGTCTAACGGATTGAGGTCTGGAGAGCGTGCAGACCAAGCAACAGGTCCACTGCGTCCAATCCATTTCCCAGGATATGTTGAATTGAGGTGATTGCGAACACCTATGAAAAAATGTGCCGGTGCTCCATCGTGCATAAACCACATATTGTGGCGCAATGTTGCTGCACATTTTGCAGTAACTGCGGTAAGATATCCCGTAGGAAAACCAAGTACGTACTGCCATTGAGTACATCTGGGAGTAAATATGGTCCTATGAGATAATCGCCGAGGACACCTGCCCATATGTTCACACTGAACTTTTGTTGTGCGTTCGACGGGAAAACAGTGTGCGGATTTGCATATGACCATGTGTGCATATTGTGCGTGTTTACCACGCCCTCTCTCGTAAATGGTGCTTCATCAGTAAATAAAATATTTTCCAGAAATTGTGGATTATTTTCTGTTACATTAAGCAACCAGCGTACGAATTCTGTCCGCTGAGCACAATCTGTTACTGATAACAGTTGTGCCCTCTGCACATGAAAGGGGTGCATGTTTTCTGCACGCAGAACACGCCACACACTTTGGTGAGAAACACCGACTTCAGACGCAGCAGCTCGTGTACTCGTGGAGGGGTTATCTTTAAAAATATTCAGTACATCTTCTTCCATTGCAGGTGTTCGTACATGTCGAGGTTTCCCTGCATCAATGCTTGCTGTATTAAACGATCCAGTCTCCCGTAATCGTCTATCGATTTTTATGAAGAGTTTCGAACTTGGGCAACGTCTCCTTGGAAATTGCTCACGGTACATGCGCTGTGCTAGACATGCATTTCCATGAGCTTGCCCGTACATCAGATGCATGTCCGCATATTCTTCCTTAGAGTATTCCGGCATAATTATTATACATCAACTTACTACAATCCCACTTACAACAGCCTCCCTTTAACATAACGCCCACTGATGACTGCTGTTTTATTACACTTTTCTTCCTATACACATAGAAAATTTGCATAAAAAGTACTTCTTCTTCATCATCCTGAAAGTTCATGGAGGAAACGCAGCAGTCACGGAGTTTGCTTTAAGACAAGGCGAGAGCTGCACAATATGTCATTCACTTGACCAGACTGAATAATGAAAGGGTATTGATAGAGGTTGATCAGAAATGTATAATTGAAAGATATTAAAACGGGGTGTTTACAATCGTCATGGGCGGAGTTTCGCCCTTTCCGAGCGTGCAACAGTACAGAGTTGTAACTAGGGAACTGCTTGATTTCTCCCATACAATTAAACTGATATGGTTTATTGTCAGCTTCTTCGAAAGCTTTCGGAATGGAACAAATTTTATAACATTTTCCTTGATGTAGGTAGAGTTGCATTTTTGGAATTAACGATTAACTATTTTGCTAAATATTTGATTTTGTATTTTTTCACTGTTTCAGAGCTTGTAACTCGCCATTAATTCTCAATATTCTAAAACAACTTATGTCATTTCGTAGGATTTTTTCTGCTCTTTCTAAATATGTGCTTCGTTTTTATGTAGCATTATCGATAGTTTAGCAATGAGGGTTTTTTTACAAATTTCCAATTTTTCATTCTATTTGCTGTAACTTGAAAATTATTGAGATCCGGCCAGGCATTATATACTGATTTATGCTCCGTGTGATCTCCTCTATTACCCCTATTAATATTGGACCCCTTTAACGGAACACCCTGTATAAGTTAAATAAATTGTTGGAAAACACAATCGCTATTTTTTATCGGTACTTCATTATTACATTCATTTTGTTAATACAAGAATGACCATAACGGACATTTTGACCTAGACGAAATATATATATTTCGATTGGAACCAGAAACTTCTTAACTCCTTAATTCTCGCTGCCGTGATATTCACAGTCTGTGTCTAATTCAGAATGTTTGAAAAAAAAATACCAGTTTTATAAAATAGTGTAATTGACTTTATTATGGTATCATTTTACCTGTCATTAAATAAGGTATTTTACAAAAAAGTGGTGCCAATAAGCAATTTGATTTTTTAAACCGTAATTTAATGCGACCTTTAACCTTTGAGGGGCAAGCAATTGCGTTTGCGAAATGCTGAATTCCTACTGGAAAATTAGAAAAAAAAAATTCTAAATAAGGAAAAGTAATTTTCAACTATTCTTCCTCAAAATTATAAAAATAAAACTTTATTAAAAGTTTCTGGTGCGAATCTTAATAAAACTCTAAGAAATGGGATCGAAAATATTTATATGTACACGTAGTTCGGAATGTGCCGCTTGCACACAAAGAATATGATAGTAAACAAACAAACAAACAAAAAACAAAAAAAAAAAAAAAACTTTGAAAAGGGAACTTGAACACAAGGAATGTGATGCAAAAAAAAAAAAAAAAAAAAAAAAAAACCTATAAAAATGGATTTGGTTAACCGAGAGTTCCGGATAAAAGGAGTTCTACTGCACTTGTTACAAGTAAAGACTCCCTTTTTTTTTAAATATAGTCTTGTTTTTCTAAAGCAGATGGTAATTATCCAGTCAAGTTTAGGCATTTAATAAATGACACCTTCTCCTTCACCAATGATATTTACATTTTATACATATATTTGTAAATATTTATAAGTGTCGAGTATGACTAAATTTGGCTTTTATATCAACTTATACGGGTACACATGGTGAATTTTTTATAAAAAAGGGGGGGGGGCGATTTTCGCAAAATAGAAGATACAGTTTTATTTTCTAAAGTTTTCTTATTGTTATTTCACTCAAATTTTATCATAAAATTGTACCAAAAATACCAATTTATGCATATTTAGTATCTCTGTAACCTATATAATGCTCGCATGAAATTCGGTGAAACAGTTTTGCAGAGAAATCGTTTTTATAAAAATAAAAGAAACCTTTATCCATAAAATAGCGGTATTTATAAGGTCATAATTGGGAAAATTTATTGCCAGATAGGCAGTCGCATCGGGGAAAAAGATTAAAGAAATTGATTGAAAGGCATGTTGTCGATGCTTATGCTTGATGCCATTTTACGTAACTTTTATACGTCTGAGAACATTGCATGAGAATCGAAAATAATGGGGATTGTTATCTGTATTTTGAAACATTCTTCAGATTATTCGAATATTTAAAATCATTCGATTATCAAAATAATTCGAACGTTATTCACTTATTTATTTATTATTTTTTTTCTTTTCTTTTTTTTTTTTTTTTTTTTTTTTTTTGCGCATCACTATTAGATTGACACCTTGGATAAATACAGGGTTCATACGGGTCCCGCTATTTTCATTTTTTTTAATTAAAGAAACAAATCTAGTTCAAACGTGTGAAATTTCGCGTTATTTAACTCTCTCGCTGCGTAAGTAATTCTTCGCGATAAGCGTTTTTAACGGAATTTTTAATCGTTTATCACCGGTTGTAGCAGAAATTTTTGACTATCGTGTTTGGGGAAAATGTCCTGATTAAATCAGACAATGTTTTCGCTAAAACATAACTGGTGGGAATAACCAAATAGTTTTAATTTGACTGGAAAATGCATGCTCGAGTATATCTCGGGCTGCGCAGCGAGAGGGTTAACCCATTAACCGCCAAAACTATGAGGTTCAGTTTTTTAACTTACTAGCCGAACGTCGTTTGGCACCAAAACTCTGAAATATAAATTTCACTTTATTTGATCGTAATTTTTTTTTCTTTAAGTAAGGCCAATTTTTTAATTGAAAATTAGTGGTGGGTATATAAATCATTTAAAATTGCGCATTTATTTTGACCGTTGGGCCAACGCGACACAAGCGGGTAGAGATGTGTCATTTGTTGAGGAACGACTCCAAAGGAACGAATCCGGCAGTGAAACTGAAGGATATACTAATACTAATACTGAAGGAATACACTAATACTTTTTCTAATTGGTAAATGTATCATACAAAATGAATTTTTTCTAAATGGATTCTTAAGGCCATTCTCAAATTCAAAAGGATAACTTTGTGGCAAAAGTTTTGATTTATTTTTACGATTCCATTCTGTAAAAAGGAATCGGTCCTTTTCGGAACGATTCCGAAAAGGAACGACTCCTCGGAATCGGTCCTTTACGGAACGGTTCCTCGGATTCGGTCCTTTTTGGAACGGTTCCTCGGAATCGGTCCTTTTCGGAACTGAGCTGTTATTTTTAAAAGTTCCTGTAAGAAAATTTGAAATTTCTTCTGAATTAACTATTTATGCCTAGTATTTCATCTTCAATAGCATTTGTATACTTACTCTGGTTTAATTTAGACCACCCAATCAGAATTGTTTTTTTTTTTTTTAATATCTGGCTGAGGGGCAGTGATTATGCCCATTTTACAATCAAGAACAGCTTTTAGGAAAATTTCTAAATTATGGTGGCGGCATGGTAAATACAGAAGACTTTTCCTTTAACAATTGCTATATAAAGATGCAGGTTCCTCTGAGGCGACCTGTGTTTACTGCAGTTGCATCAAAAATATTGCCTGGATTTTACCAACTTCCTCACACTCTTCAACTGCTGAAAATACAGCTTTTGCCTGAATTATTCCGATACTATTTTCAAGTTGAGGAACTCGTAGTAACTGTTCTTCATCCTGACAACTAATTAAAACTTTTATCCACTCTACATTTTCTTTACTCAAAAAATGGTGAAACAGTTTTCCACCCCAGTGAACTCTCTAAACGACTCTCTAACTGAGTTCTCTCTAAACGAGAATTTTAAAATCTGTTTTTGATAAGCTCAGTTTTTTGTTTACGAAACAGTTATTTGCAGAGTCGATGTCTGTGGTTAGTTAGTGGATGTATTCTAAGACTAGCAGCTTCTCTGGCGTTCAGTTCATTTTGCGAATATTATAAAATAAAATACATAAAACTTGACAATTACTTGGCTGCTTACTGTCGATGATTTGATGAGACATGTGGCCAATTTAAAAAATCTTACATTTCTGAAATCACATCAAGAGGGAGAAGGGGTTTTACGGAATGTTTCGTCAATTCTAAAAATAGATAACCATAACAGATAACAAAAACAGCCTTGTAATAAAAAGAGAAATTCAGAGGTTCAACTGCAATACAAATCGAGAACTTCTTTCGTACTAGACACAGAACTAGATAACTAATAATCAATTATAATTCGTGAAATATTTTTAAAGTTACAAAAATTGTTCACTTATTTTTGCTTATTAATAAAAATAATACAAAAAAGTTATCAAAAGTAATAAAATTTTTAATTTGTCATTTTTTACCAATGTTTCAAAAATGCAGAGTTTGAGGGTATGGTTCACTAGCTGCCCTGAAAAATACTAAATATAAGATTTCATGAGAGTAAAAGTTCAAGGCAACAACAGTTTCTATGAAATAAAAGAAGAATCAGGTTTCTAAGACAAGTATTTTTCACGTAAAGAAAGAAAAACGACAATCTTTTGCCAAAAATTGCAAATTTTCAAGAATTTAATCTCGATGTGGCACGGGTTAATGTTATTTATTTGAGCTGAAACTTTGCCAATCTCATTTTCTAACTAATTGTCAACTTTTAGGAGGTCCCCCCCCCCCCCCGAATAAAACGTCAATTTTTTTTTTCATGTTGCTTATGACTACTCTAGTAAACAGTGTACGAATTATAATAATTTCCACATTTTTTTTAAATATTTTTCTGGTTGCAATATATTGCAATAAATATTTATTACTTTTTTATATAAATTACGATAAACAATGTGTGCATTTGCAGAAACAATTTTATAATGAAAAGTTGTTTATAAGTAGATAGATAAATTATTATGTAAGGAATACTTAACAGGAAAGTACTTGAAAAAGTAAATATAGTTCAGAGTTCGTAAGGGTCCCGTTATTTTCCCGACAAAATATCAATATATATATATATATATATATATTACAAAAAAAAATTTAAAAAGTTCAAATTTATGAAATTTCGCCATATTTACGAAGTTATTTTCTATAAGAAAATACTGGTAACAAAGGATTTCCTGGTCTAGAAATTCCAAGATTCGGACGAACCCTGTAGTTATTAATTTTGACTATTAAGATGTCTCAATAAAATGTGTTGAATTTATTAAGGCACATGCATACACTCCTTAGAATTTCGACTCTGTCTGCCTATGTTACTTAAGTTAAAAAAATCTACATTAAGTATTTAATAATTGCATTTATTCACAGAATTCATAATATTTTTCTGCGCATATATAAGTAAAAACAGTATACTTAAAAATTGTGGTAAATTTGTACTCATACTGCTTAATCATAATATGGATAAAATAAATAATTATAATTCACTTTCAGTGGTATACATTCTATTTAATATATATCACATATTAATTGAGAACGCTGTTAGTTCGAGCATTTTCAAAAACTACCGTCTCAAAGGAACAAACATAAATTCTATTTTCTCAGTATAAAACATTCCATTTATTTAATACATTTTAATATTTCACATTTATGCATGATTTATTTTTATAGGCTCAAATAAATATTTTATTTGGACATTTTGTTCACGAGACACTTGAAACAATATTTCAGATTTAATAATATTATACTCATCATTACTTCCGAATAGAAATCTAAGTTGCATCCAAATTGAAAATTACTCTTTAATATCTTAAAAAAGTATTTGTGATTGTTTAGATTGTTTAAATCTAAAAAATACCCCCCCCCCCCCCCAAAAAAAAAAAAAAAAAAAAAAAAAAAAAAACATAAATCGAAATCTTTTAAATGTGTCATTTGACACCGGTAAGTATAGTTTTAAGTATTTTTTAGCATATCAGTCACATTGTTTGCGTATTCCTAATATATTCCGAATTAAACATGGCAACTATGAATTTTGATCTCAACACAGCATTTCTCTAAGGATCAAATCAGATGTCTAGTGCTTCATTAACCGTTTTATTAATGTGAGAAAATCTTAATAAGCCTTCAAGAGCTGGACAAATAGAATTTTGAAATGCAAGAAAGACTAAATAATGGACAAATTCGCATTATAAAACTAAATTAATCAAAAAGAACAGAAGACCTTCAGGCATATTCTGGCATACAAACAAAAACAAATTAATTTGCAGTCTCTATGACATTTTAATTTAGAAATATTTTCTGAAACGATTCTCCACTGAGGTGAGATAGGAGGAAATTTAGTCCATGATTGATATATTTTGAAACTTTTAAAACTTTAGATTATTTTAACTCTAAAAGTAATTTACATTAAAAAAATATTAATATATTTATAATACAAATTTTGAACAATATTAGTGAAAGTAGTGCTTTGAGAGGCCATTAATGTAGATAATTCTTAATTTGTTTCTGCATTTATTAAAGAAATATGTCACATAAAGTAACATTTTAATTTTTGTTTGTCCCTTCGTCAATCGTATTTTATCTAACTTCAATAAAACATAGCTAATGAGATATAATTTCAAATTATTCACGTCATTATCCTTCAGTAGAAGAAAAAATAAAGCGATAAAATGGCAATTGTTCAAAATATTTCCTAACTTGTGTCCTTCTAAAAATCTCATCAAAAAACAATTAAATGTTAAAATAAGTCTAGCGAAACAATTATTCAGCCAGCTAATTTTTTTTAACCTCTCAAGCGGGTCTGCTTAATGTTTTGCTCCGGTGCATGACGTATTTTTGCGCACAATAATTAAGCCTTTATAACTAAGATATCCCATGATAGTATCAAGGAATCTGATTCATATACATAGCAGTAGTAAACATTTAAATTTAACTTTTTTGCCATTTGTGAGAACAAAGTTTCGAAAAAAAAAAAACGCGATTGCCATAAAATATGAGTGGAATTCTCCAGAAAAAAGAAAATGTAAACCCTTCTTTTTTTTTTTTTTACACTAAGACCCTATATAACGATAACAATTATTCATATATTGTAAAAATACAGGCAACTACACGTACAATTTTACAGAATTGTTTAATTTTTCTAAAAAACAGTGGAATCTCTGTATAAATAACATCTAGACTTAGAGAATACAAATCCGAAAAACGCTGGAAGTTTTTCGTAATTTCATTAGACTATTACCGTATTGCTTTCAAAACAGTCCTCGTATTCTTCAATGATTTCTGGAATGTCTTTTTTATGTGTGTTATAGAGTCATTATAGAGTTTTGGAAGAATAATTATGGAGTTTGTGGTGAAAGTGTTTACAATACTTTGATAGATTGAAGTTTTATACAATTTCCATAAATATCATTTAAATGTTTGCGAGATTTTTCCACTGTGCTTAAAATGCAAATTAGCTGGTAATTGGATATAATATAGCTCTGTACGTCTCGGCTTCACTTCAGGGCCAATTTTCTGTCATTAGACTCGGCCGGGTTTGGAACTGATTCTAACCGAGACCGCGTCGGGACGATACTTTGTTCTTGACAGTAATAATATTTTTTTTATATTTTTATTGGAATCTTTAGATATTTATATTAGTATTAAAAATTGCAGAAAATATTTTTATAAATCTACTTTTTGTTTACTTTATACATACGGCTTCAGCATTATTAATCTTTTTACTCACTTTTTAAAAGAATATTATTAAACTAAACTAATTTACCTTATAACGTTATGATTTAGACTAAAGTCTATAATTTTAAAGATTTCATAGTTTTTTTTCTTTAAATTATATAAATGAAAATTTTATAAGTTTTCTTTAATTTCATATTCAAAAAATTATAATTTTCTCTTTAGTATACGTTTTTATAAATTAAACTAAATATATAACTCCAAATTGCGCTTATTTATCGCAAGGCTTTCTATCTCAAATCGTCTCTAAAAATCTATTTTTCGTTTCAATGTTTTATAAACTCTTTAGTTTTTGATTACTGTACATAAAATCTTCCAGCAATTTTTATATGTAAGAGTTTAATTAGTTTTTAAATTAGTGTTTAATTTAGTGATGGGCGATAACGAGATGTTTTTCTCGATTTTCTCGATTGTATGGACATCTCGATATTTTTCGATTGTATAAATTTTTTCTCGATGACTACAGTTTGCAAATTTCTTTTATAAATCATATATTATGTATTATATACGTCATACATTTATCAAGAATCGTCTGCGGGTGAACTGGAATGAGTCGATGTTAATAAAGACTAGGTGACTTCGACCGCTAGCGGGCCCCTCCTTTAATCGGGGCCCCTAATTTATACGTAATCTTGTAATATGAAATCACGAACAGGTTACCCGCTATATACGGCACTGATATATGATAGCAGGCGGGTGTGGTGTGCACGCGCTAAAAAATCTTGTAAAAAATATAATATCGAAAGGAATGAACGTCGGACCAGATCTCTTGGGGGAGGGGTCAAAGCGAGCGGAGGGGCACAGCAGCTGCATAATATGATTAAGTCGTCACAGGTCTTTAGGCCTTTCCAACCATATGTCACATGAGAAGTCTGGATCTGAATTTATAAAAATGCCCTCCCCGTGGGGGGAAAGGGGGGGAGGGGTGCGGGAGGTTGATAACATGAGTAAGTGGTCATAAGCCTTTCCAACAATATGTCACATGAGGGGTCTCGGCTAAATTTAGAAAACACCCCCGTGGGGGAAAAGTGGGGGGGCGGTCACCGGAGGTGCATTACATCAATAAGTAGTCACAGACCGTTCCAACGATATCTCACATGTGGGATCTTGGGTAAATTTGGAAAAGTGTCCCCGGGGGGGGGGTTCAAAATGGGGGGATGGACACCGGAGGAGCATAACATCAATAAGTAGTCAGAGACCTTTCCAACGATATCTCACATGAGGGGTCTTGGCTAAATTTGAAAAAGTGTCCCCCTGGAGGGGCAAATTGGGGGAGACTGTCACCGGAGGTGCATAACATCAATAAATAGTCACAGACCTTTCCAACGATATCTCACATGAGGGGTGTTGGCTAAATTTGGAAAAGTGCCCCCGGGGGGGGGGGCAAAGTGGTGGTGGGGACACCGTAGGTACATAACATCAATAAGTAGTCACAGACCTTTCCAACGATATCTCACACGACGGGTCTTGACTAAATTTGAAAAAGTGTCCCCCAGGGGGGGTGGTGGCAAAGAGTGTGGGGGACTGTCACCGGAAGTGCATAACATCAATAAGTAGTCACAGACCTTTCCAACGATATCTCATAAGAGGGGTACTGACTAAATTTGGAAAAGTGTCCTCAGGGGGGGGGCAAAGTGGAGGGGGGCGGCCACCGGAAGTGCATAGCACTAATAAGTAGTCACAAATCTTTCTACGATATGTCACATGAGGGGTCTTGGCTAAATTTGGAAAAGTGTCCTGAAATTTCATATATTATAAATAATATTTAGCGGAGGGCTCCATAAAACAATCCGATCTAAAATAATAAAAGCGGAAAAAACTACCCTCGCAGTGGGGGCCAAATTGGGGAGGGGAGGAAGAAAGTCTCATAATATGAAAGAGTCATCCGAGAGCTTACCGATGACATATCACATGACTGGTCCAAAAAAAGTTTGAAAATTGCTCCCCCTCTCTCCGCCCGTAGGCCCACTCTTTCACCCCGGAATTCACACAGCCGCCACTTTAAAATTTTTATGTTCAATAAATAATATTTACCGGAAGACTGCATAAAAAACCCATATTTAAAGTGATATTTAAATTTATTATAGAAATCGGCTACGGTTTTAAAAACTTGTTCGCCCCTTCCCCACCCCCTTTGAGCGAAGAAAGGTTCATAGTATGAAAGAGTGGTCAAAGGGCTTTTCGATTATATGCCACAGGAAGGGTTCGGTAAATTTTTTAAAATTGCACCCCATGAGTCCACTCTCACGTCCTCCTCCCTCGAAATCACCCGACCCACCTTCCTCTTTGAAAATTTAATATTTAATAAATAATTTTTATCGGAGGGTTCCAGGTATGGGACATCTTGGTAGGGCTAAAATAAGAGAAACTTTGAAAATTAAAGCTTCATTTCACAGCTCATTGTCATGCCTTTTTCTCTATCTCGTCCCTTGGTACTCTCGATAAATTTTGTTACTTTTCTTCTCTGCCGAGGACGAGAGAAATCCTCGAAAAGCTTCTCATAGCGAAATGTTGAAAAGCGCGAGAGAAATCCTCGAAAGGCTTTTCATTGGGAGATTTCGAAAAGGACGAGAGTAACAAGCGAGAGGCTTCCCATCGGGAAAGGTTGAAAAGGGCGAGAGGAAACTCTCGAGAGACTTCCCATCCCGAAAGGTTTAAAACCGCGAGAGAACCAACCATCGAGCAGCTTGCCATCTGGAAGCGTCGAAATGCTGGAAAAATCATCGAGATGAGATTTGCCGAAATGCGAGATGGAAATGAAGCTTTCAGAGTCGAACTTACCGCATTTCTGGTTTAAGTCATAATTTCTCAAAGGAGTCCATTTGCTTATCCAATCTCTTTTTAGCTCACAGGCTATCTAAGCCTGAGAGGTAATGTACCCGTCGGTTCTCTGTGTATGCATGTACTGTACGTACGTACGTACGTATGTATGTACGTAATGCGATAACTCTTGATTAAAATGTACGATTTGCTTCAATTTTTTTTATGTTCATTCTGATAAGGCGTTCCGCTGTTTAGTTTTGACGGTTCATTGGTTAAGGATAAAGGGAGACAAGGGGGGCTGGTCCCCCTCCCTCCTTAATTTAGATAAATAGGTTTTTCATGCAGAATTCTTCGATTTGCTCCAAATTTCGTATACCGGTTTATTATGTTAAAGAGCTTCCCTGATTAAACTTGGAGGTTCATGAGTTAAGTATGAAGGGGGGGAAAGGGGGATAGACCCCCTCCTTAATTTAGATAAATGGGTTTTTCACGCAGAATTATTCGATTTGCTCCAAATTTGGTATACCGGTTCATTATGTTAAGAAGTTGCCTTGATTAGATTTGGAGGTTTACGGGTTAAGCATAAAGGGGTCGAAGGGGGCTAGACCCCCCCCCCCTTAATTTAGATAAATGGGATTTTCATGCAGAATTATTTGATTTGCTCATAACTTGGTATACCGGTTTATTATGTTAAGGAGCTTCCCTGATTAAACTTGGAAGTTCATTGGTTAAGGATAAAGGGGGAGAAGGTGGGGCTGGTCCGCCCCCCTCCCCTTAATTTAGATAAATGGGTTTTTCATGCAGAATTATTCGATTTGTTCCAAATTTGGTATACCGGTTTATTACGTTAAGAAGTTGCCTTGGTTAGATTTGGAGGTTTACGTGTTAAGTATAAAGGGGGAGAACGGGGTCTTGTCCCCCCTTAATTTAGATAAATGGGCTTTTCATGCAGAATTATTTGATTTGCTCCAAATTTGGTATACCGGTTTATTATGTTAAGGAGCTTCCCTGATTAAACTTGGAAGTTCATTGGTTAAGGATAAAAAGGGAGAAGGGGGGCTGGTCCCCCACTTAATTTAGATAAATGGGTTTTTCATGCAGAATTACTCGATTTCTTCCAAATTTGGTATACCGGTTTATTATGTTAAGGAGCTTCCCTGATTAAACTTGGAGGTTCATTAGTTAAGTATAAAGGGGGGTAGACCCCCTCCTTAATTTAGATAAATGGGTTTTTCATGCAGAATTATTCGATTTGCTCCAAATTTGGTATACCGGTTTATTATGTTAAGAAGCTGCCTTGATTAGATTTGGAGGTTTATGGGTTAAGTATAAAGAGAGGTGCTAGTCTCACCTTAATTTAGATAAAAGGGTTTTTCATGCAGAATTATTGGATTTGCTTCAAATTTAATATACCGATTTATTCCGATATGGCGTTTCCTTCATTAGATTTGGAGGTTCATTGGTTAAGTGTACAAGGGCGAAAAGGGGGCAAGTCCCCTTAATTTAGATAAATGGATTTTCATGGAGAATTATTCAATTTACTTTATTATTTCTTTCTATGTTTGTTCTGATAAGGAGCTTTCCTGATTAGATTTGGAGGTTCATTAGTTAAGTATAAAAGGGTTAAAGGGGTTAGACCACCCTTAATTTAGCGATATGTTTCTTTTTTTCATGCAGAATTACCTGATTTGCTTCAAATTTGATATACTGATTTATTATAGTTAAGGAGTTTCCCTGATTAGATTTGGAGGTTCATTGGTTAATTATAAAAGGGGCAAACGGGGGATATTTCCCTTCATTTATTTTTTGAGGACATTATTCTTTGAAATAAGAGTATAATATACAGTTAGTGTTAATAACCTGTGAGCTCAATGCCATCAGTTTAACTGGCACTTATCATTTTATTGCTATTAACCGATGTGGGCTATGAAGCATAGTGGTTTATGTATTCAGTTCTGTATAGTCCTAGTTTCAAACTTTACTGTTAAATTTAGTGTCATTTTGCCACGAATTTTCAATGTTTCTCTTAATTTAGCTCTGCCAAGCTGCCCCATACCTGGAGACTCAGATAAATACTATTTATTAAATATAAAAAGTTCAAAGAGGAAAGTGAGTGAATTCTGGGGTGCGCGAGAGTGCACAAAGGGAGGGGAGGGCGGGTAATTTTCAAACTTTTACCTAACCTCTCCTTGACATATCATCGGAAAGTCCTTTCACCACTCTTTCATATTATGAACCTTTCTCCTCCCAGAGTTGAATTCCGGAAGGGGTTCGGCGGGGGGAGCGGTGCGGGGGGACTTTTTTTTTATTGTAGAGATTTCTACAATAAATATCATTAAATGAGGTTTTTTAATGGAGCTCTCCGATAAATATTATTTATTAAATATAAAATTTTAAAAGTGGGCTGCGTGATTTCCGGGTATATTCTAGGACAAAAGAGGGAACCCACGTGGGACGGGTAGATTTCAAACTTTTTTTGGACCAGTCATTTGATCTATCATCGGAAAGTTTTCGGTTATCATCGCAAAGTTACTCTTTCATATTATGAACCTTTCTTCTTCCTTCCTTAGTTTGGCGCACCGAGAGAGGCACTTTGCGAACTTTTTTGAAATCGTAGCGTTTTTAAACATTTTACATAGGATTTTTTTACGGAGCCCCCCGATAAATAATTTTTAATATATGAAAATTTCAAAGAGAAGGATGGGCTGGGTATATTTCGGGGGGGGGGGGGGGGCGCACGATAATTGGAATCCTGGGAGTTGGGACTCTTTTCTATCTTTTGCGGACACCCCTCATGTGATATATCATTGGAAAGCTCTGTGATTACTATTTCATTTTATATATCGCCCGCGCCCCTCCCCTTACTTTGCCCACGAGCGGGGGCACTTTACTAAATTTAGCCGGCACCCCTCATGTGCCATATCGTTGGAAAGTCCTGTGACCACTTATTCATATTATGCACTTTCCTTGCCCCTCCCTCCTACTTTGCTCCCCGCGGGAGTTCGTTTAATGTATTCCAGTCGAAGACTTCATAAAAATGGGGAAATTAAAGATCCAATCTCAAATGACGTAGAAAAATCAATAAAAAATTTTGATCCCTTTTATCATCCTTTAGTTCATATTTTTGCCACTAGGGGGTGCTTTTGATTCTTATTTCTTTGGCCATTTTGGTACTAATTGCAGAAAAATTCTAATTTTTGATAATTAAACTCCCCTTACCGCTTCATAGCTACTCGCGTTTTTTCAGCTTTTTTCAACCAGGGGGCACCCTTACAAGACTTTTCCAGTCTTATGGCTCCTTTATAGTTTCCCTTTGGTTTGTTGTTTTTTTATTCCATCTGTCAATCAGAAAAATCAGGAGCATAATATTTAGGAAATGTTACTTGTATTTACCAGTATAGAAAGACAAATAATGTTGTCCACTGTTTTGTTGATAATAAGTTCTGCTTTTAACATACCTGACAGGGGGCAAGTGCAAGAAGACAATATTAATTTTGAATGCAATATCTAACAACTAGAGAACAGGAATTCTGCTTTTTCAGAATTTAGTGTCGCCCCCGACATTTCCATTACTTCATTTTTTTCTGATGGACTGGTGGTTTCTATTATTATGAAACAGCCATTATAAATGAAGCGTTTAGGTGAAGATGAAAGAGCAGTCGTAAAAAGTTAGAACTCTGATTTTCTGGTCAGAATGGGGAAAAAATGGCCATAATTTTTAAAAATTACGGCCATTTTTTTTCCAAAAGGCTTTGTTTAGAAAATATAATTAATAACACCAGTTTAACAACGATGTCAGGCATGCAATAAAAGTTGGGTTTTTCGGGTTTCAAAAATTTGATTCATTATATTTGCTAAATATTGAATGCACCATAAATGCGGGTATAGAAAAGACATCTTAAAATAAATTACTTTAAGTTAATTCTTTATATTGTTTATTTCATTATATAAATATAACTGAAAAAGCGCTGAACCTTATGTTTTCGTTTAAAAAATTCCACATTAGAGTTCAGGGCATTTTATTCCTTAACCATTAAGCTTAAGCTGAAATGTAGAATTGTTATTATTATTATTATTATTATTAAATAAAAATAGTTTTTGATACACACACACACATATATATATATATTAAACAAGCCAAATTTAAGCGTACATTTTATGCAACTCAATAGATAATTGTGCTGCGTGATATGGATTGTTCCTGATGTTATTATTATTTTACAAGTATGAATTCATATCGACATTACATCGACAATGTTTCATTTTAATTTCAAAATTTCATGTTTGAAAAATCAATTAAAACTTACGAAAGCCGCCAAAGTAAATCGTTATTATTTTTTTTTTTTCTAAAATCAAATGATAATTTTCTATTTTCATCATTAACAAAAAGTATTTTCTATTTTTATCAATTACGTCTGGGAACTTATTTTACTAACATATTGCTTCTAAAATAACAAAAGAAACCATTTTACTTACATGTTCTGTGTTCTTTTTTATTACATTTATTGTTTTAGAAAAAAACCATGAATTGTTTTTAGATTCATGACGCGTTTTTCACATTTTGACATATTTTCAACAATTTTTCGCATTTAGACGTTGAATTAATCATTCACCTTTTGATCCCATGCACAGGGATTTATGCAGCATACAAGACAGACAAAAGTCTGCAGTGAAAGGTTTTTAAAGACACTTTTAAATATCCGTTGGAAAAAATTCCCTTTTGCTTGCATGCAGTACATTACACTCTCTGTTATAAAAACATCACATAGAAAGGTTGAGAATTGTGCTTTATAGGAATTTAATAAACTGATTCCCCGTAAATGTATTTTCAATCCCATTGGATATTTATTTTACGTTGTAAAGATTCGATTGCAAAAGGAAAACTCTCACTTCTAAAAGTCTTTATTTTCAACTCCTGTTATTTAAAATACATTAAAGTAAATCGTTAAGAAAAATTGCCCTTTTCTCCATAGGTTTTATAAAATGTCCCTCCTTTATTTATGGAATGATACCTTAGAACAAGTTTTCAATTTCCTGGAAAAATGATCCTGAAAGTTTACTAAAAATGGATTTACTGCGGAATTTATATAATCTACGAAATAGGGGTAAAATATAGCTATCGCTTGTTTTATACTGTAAAGGGTCGTGTGTAAAAGCGAAAGCATTCTGTCTTAGCAGCTATTATAAGCTCCTGAGACCCAAACAAAATATAATGCATATATATATATATTTTTTAAATCTGAGTTTTTTTTCTACAAATAGGCATACAAAATGGCGTTTTTAAAGAAATTAATAAATTTCGATTTATTTTATTTTGTTTTACATCACATCCATCTAAATGGATGTTCAGTCCATAACTCGCTTTAAAGTAATTAAAAAAATGCGAAAAATATGGGAAAGAATAGAATTTATTATAAAGAACATAAGGCAAGTATTAACATCTGGTTTAAAATTGCAAAATTAAAATAGTTTAAATAAATTAAAATAACATAAAAACGAAAATTACCAGCAGAACGTAGAATTCCAACTTGACTCATTTATTACGCCATTTTGTTAACAAAGTAGTTGCCGTTGCCAAAATCAAAAAGCTGAAATTTGATTTTTGATCCATACATTACCAAAACCAACTGGTCTTAGATTGCTACAATGAAATTTAACGCAATAGAAGGAGAAAGCAAAACATCCATTTAAATGGATGCTATGTCTTAGGAGGATATATACCTCCAAAATACTTGTTTTTAAGCGTATTAAAGTACACCGTTTGAAAAATCGCACTCAATTTCCTGGTTTTATTAGATGTTTCAATTTTCTTAAAGCAATCATTATTGAAATTCTTATATTAGTTTTCGTATTCTTGAAAACTAATGGACTTGAAAAATAATCAAATATGTATTTAAACAAGTTGGAAATTAGATGTAAATTTCGTATGTAAATTTTTCGAATGTAAATTTAGAAAAAAAATAAAAGTAATAAAAAATAGTTGGAAATTGCTCGTCAAACATGGCAAATCAGGTGCGTTCGTACTATAACTAGTTTTATAAATATTCTTTGCACCCCATATTGTACTGAAAGTATATTTTACTGTACTTTATAAGTGCATATCAATTTCATTCTGTTCGAAAGGCTGTAACATCATTAAAAGTCACTTGAAATATATTTTTCCCATTGGCGTAATGTAACGGAAAACTTTTGTCTGTCCATGTACTTAAACTATACATCCGATTTTCATAAAATTTTGAAATGACTCACCAAAATTTTGCAACAATTATATATTTAAAATTTCAGACCATTCGGAAGGCTGTAACATCATTAAAGTGCACTTGCAACATTCCCCCCCCCCCTTCATTGGCCATAATGTAACGGAAAACTTTTGACTGTCCCTGTAATTAAACTATACATCCGATTTTCATAAAATTTGCAATGACTCGGCAAAATTTTGCAGCAATAATTTATTAGAAATTTCAGACCATTCGGTTGGGTAGTTTTTCCTCTGTTATATGCTGACAGGCGGACAGGCAGACGGACTGAACGACGACTATAGGTGCTACGTATTTACATAATTACGAACGCACCTACAAATGCGACGAAAGCTAACATGAAAAACACAAAAATTTCTATTCAATTTTAGTGGTGACAAAAAACCGTACAAGGTGGCAGCTATGACTTTCTAATAAAAAAAATTCCTAAAATGGTTTATCTTATAGCAGGCAGCCGACAACAGTGTGACAACCGGTGCTCCAACATTCAAACAAAAATAATATTACGCCTAGTGCCACGTATAAAACTCATTTCCGACTGAAATTGCGCAATATTTCAAAAAATTAATCAACTATTGGAAGGTATCAACTACTGGCACGGTCACCCTATATCGCACTTTGTTTGAAAACCGTATCGCAATTCACTCAATTTTTATTGCTTTTAACGGTTTGCGCTCCGGCGCGGCGTCTCTTACACAAATTGTATTCGACCGGCACCACTTCTTTAATATTTGAAAAGTGCTATGATTAAATAAGGTAAATTTTATTTTTCTTTAATACTGGTGCCAGAAACAAATTTTGCAAAGAAAGAAAGCAAAGACTTTGCATCGGAGCCAAAGGAGTGGTTAGGGTTAAAATGATTTTCAAGCATGATTTGTTTTTCAAATCTATTACAGTGGCGTGCAGACAATTCAGAAAGGTAAATTCCTTTGCACTTAAATTAATATAAATAACTCATCATTTGTCTCATGCTTATATTCGATACCGTATTTAAAACATCCATTACTGAATAAGTAAAACAATAAAATATAAATAAAACACATATTGAAAATATAAGTAAGCGAATTTAGTGCTTAGTGCCCATTGAAATGAACATATCAAAAAGCTGACTGTAAATAGCCATCTTTGGCAATTTCTTAGGCTTTTAAATCATGACGCGTAACCAGTATGAAAATATTGCTTTTAATATAGTTCGAAACTGTGTTTAAACGCATTATTGCTGTTTTTCATATAAATATGATTTTTAGTATTGTTAATGTGCATTCTTTAAAAAATATATTAATTTTTAAAAAACTATTAGAAATATAATTTAAAAAAATCCGTGCAAGGCTTTCTCACCGCAATCTTTGACATTATTTATTGATACGTTTCATCATTAAGTGCATTTTTTTTAAAAATCAAACAATGCGTTTTAACCATTTATAAGAATACTACATCAAAAGCCACTTGCAGAATCTTTCGAAAAATACAACATTCATCACCGTGCCTTTAACACAAGAACGATCGGAAATTTTACTAAAATGTTATAAAAATATTATACACCAGAATTTTTATTTAACACTATTTAGTTTGTTTATTTAACTGCATTTTCCGTGGAACATATTTAACCTATTTTATGAAGAAATTTCTTCGAATCGAAATAGTTTTATTTGGTAGCGGTCAAAATGGCCACTATGGTCGTTCCAGTATTAACCCTCTCGCTGCGCAATCTGAGATTTCCTCGGGCAACGTAAAAGTAGCAAATTTTGCACAACCCGAGATTTCCTCGGGGATTCTTCCACTGGCGACTATTTTTTAATTGAACTCGGACCACTTTGTAAATAAAAAAAATTGTATATATACTTTAACAACATATAACCATGAAAAATACTACTCTGCAAAATTGACTCTCTTAAAAGAATTGTACGAGAATATAACAATAGCCTCCAGTGACAGCCCTGATTTAGCGCAATTTTTGAGCATGCAGAGAAACCTTCTACAACGGTCACTCCGAACAACGGTAACCTCCGAATACCGGTCATGTTTTAGTGTTACCGAATATCTTCCATAGAAATAACATTACAATATACCTTCGAACAACGGGCCATTCCGCAGCAATTTTGTTTTTGTTATGTTTTAACTACAACTGAGATTGCAAAGAATGTGGAGGTGGATTTTCTTATTTGGTGTCTTTAAAATTTCTCTAGTAATCTCTAGCGGCAAAGAAGTTGGAAATAACTGTTACTTCCATGTCTAGTGGTTTCTTAGCAAAACCCGTTCTTACCTTAGGTGTAGCGAGAATGAGGTAGAGGTGACGAAATTTAAGAATTTAAAAGTTTGAGCAAGCAGTAGTCACTTGTACTCTTTGCGAATTGGTGATGATATTTCTTGTCTGTGTGTAGCATGTGTTTTCCACTAAAAGAATTAGCTCAAAGTGAAAATTTTTAACTTTAAGTGATAAGTTGAACGTTTTCCAGGATAGCACAATAGGTGTAAGCACGAAAATGAGCTGAAATGTATAATTGCTTAAGAACCCAGATAGATGACATTCTGAAAAAAAGTGACTTTTATTTAGAAAAGATGCTTGAAGGTATACATTTGGAATCTAAAACTAAGCGTCGGAGAACTGGTTACACTGTAAAAAAAATACTGCCAGTTTTCCGGTAGGAATCGGAAAAATAGTTGCCCTTATCGTACCGGAATAATTTTCGACCCAGCTCGGAATAAAATCCGTTAAAATAAGGAAATAGTCAGTAAAACGGTATTTTAAGGATTTTATACTTATTTTAAGGATTTATTCCGAGCTGGGATTGAAATTATTCCGGTACGTTAAGGGCAACTATTTTTCCGAATCCTACCGGAAAACTGGCAGTATTTTTTTACAGTGTATGATGAGATTGATAAGCTGCTTTTGGAATGGCTTTCGAACTATCGAGAGAAAAATCTCCCAATTTCTGGACCAATGTTGCAGGAAAGTGCCCCAGAAATTGCAGAGAAACTAGGAAATTAAGAATTTTGCGCTTACTCAAAATGATAATGAATTCTACAACAAATCTGTTGAAATGAATATGCATTTAGAGAAAGAAATATGCTTAAAAAAGAAAAAGAACAAGACAAATGAAAATAAGTGGTTTCTTTAGTGTAAAATAAAAGTATGTGTAATAATATGTATTTTTTCACTGTAAAAATAAAATAATTTTGGTCAGTTATTTTGAGTTTGCAAAATATGGAACCTCTGAATAACGGCAACCTCTGAAGTACGGTCACTTTATCATACTCCCAGTGGTGGCCGCTATTCAGATGCTTTACTGTATTTTGATAAAACAATTACGCAGCGAGAGGGTTAATGAAAATCCGTGTTTTAGTTCTTGCGTTAAATCTATTGCTGAAATTGTGAGTAATGCAGCATAGCAGCGCCAACTTTTGGGCGATTTACACCAAAGACTAACCAACTTCATTTTATATCAAGGTCTAACTAAACCTAAAGTCCGAATCAATTACCTGGATTAGTTCTTGAGGGATAGCACCTAAATTTTGTTACAGACAGACAAAAACTTTCTAAAAAACAGTCAAATCGTGGTCATGACCTTCTAAAACGTATAAATCCATATACAGTGTAACCTATGAATAACGGTTACCAGTGGGACCAGTGAAAAGTGACTGCTCTTCAGAGGTGGGTGTTATTCAGAGGTTTTATTTAAAAAAAATTTAAATTACATAATTTTAAATAGAAATGCACAGTCATTTTAATTAATCCTCATTGTTCCAATACATTAAAAAAGTCAGTGATTTCCTGTTGCTTTGTTTTATTTTTTTGCTGCGCATATCTTTCGCTGAAGAATTAACAATATCAGTTGTTTTGCTATACAACTCATCATTATTATGATTTAATGCAAAACTTTGGATTTCAAGAAGATTCGTCAAAACTTCTGTATATGTGTTAATACTGGAAATTTTGCGTGATTCTATAATCACTTCCATTTTATCATCCTCATCACTTTTCTCTTCCTCTCTTCTATCTTCAAACATTTGTTCTATGGAATCAAATGTGGCAGTAACGACCAAATCTTTATCCAGACATACAAACGTGCTTGTGATGTTAGTTATTCGTTTAGATTTTTCGTTTTGAACTCATCGTGATTTTCCACTCGTAATCAAACGATGAATTTTTATATACCTGGTAACAACGCACGAAGTACCACGAATAAGTAAGAACTGTACTCTCAAGTTATAGGGAAAAAACAAATAATACAGATTGAAGAAATTCTGAACGAAATAATGATGAATATTTAACATTTTTGTTCGGAAGTTTAAAAAAAAATTGTAATTTCCAAAGGCGGTCAATTTTTACAGAATCAATCTCTCCGTTATTCTCAAAAGGAAATGCTTCTTCACCCCCCCCCCCCCCCCTTCCAAATGAAACTTTCACGGCAATTTCTATGAGCACAAGGGAGATTCTAAGAGAGATTTTAAAGACCACAAAAAAAAGTAGAGAAAAGACTACAGCATATCACATTGTTCATTTAACAGATTATTCGTTTGTTGGTTGTCCCGTTACCCTCAGTGGAACGAAATTCTTTCTGCGCACTATGCCTTCCTTGAGATTTAGGAAGTTACGACATCTTGAGGCGGAAGTGGTTATGAAAGGAATTAAGAGATTAGTTTTTGGAAAATGACTAAGTATTTAGGAGATTAAGCAACTTTTCGTTGACGTATCCAGTAAATTTTATTTGATCTGCTTGACATTTTGATTTGCAAATAAATATGAAATTGTACCAGGAGCTATAAAAAAATTTCTCGTGATATTTGAGCGGCCGTTGTTCAGAATTCCATATTTAGAGTTTCATATTAATGTTAACGTTATGAAGCGTGTTTGGTTCCATCATTATGTGGCCGGTATTCGGAGGTTATCGTTGTTTAGAGGTGACCGTTCAAGGAGGTTTCACTGTACAACCAGAAGTCGAAATTTTACACGAATCCAATACTTTCTTCTTGTACAGATATAAGAAAGAAAGTATACATAAACAGATTTAATAGTGAATTAAAACTCATAAAACGTCATTATTCTGAAAACATTTTAAGCGAAAATATCTTTTTCGTAAGACATAATATCGCATAACAAAGAGTTGTTAACGATCAGTCTATTCTCTCGAAGATACTTTCAGGTTAATGTTAAAGCAATGGAAGCGTTCCTTTAAAATTTCTCGTTTGCTTTTCGATATTTTTATATGATTTTTTTCATGGGATATCTGAAGTTAATATGCAACCAGGTACTTATTACATTTAGTATTTTGGTTGCACTTTGTTATTTTTAGAAATAATTCAGAAAAATATAATTTGCGTTATGCGGTGTATTTGATTATAATTCTTGTTGTATTTTATGTAACATTAAAATATATATCGAGTAGACATAAACTTACTTATATCCAAAATGCATTTCTTAGTTTTTATGATATTTTATGCGTCGAAATTTTCTCTATATAAAATAAATATGTTTAAAAACTTTTCCGATAATGTTATATTAAGACTATGCCAGTCATAATCTTCTTCCCCTTGAAAATGAGCACGTGTGCGTTTCGAAAGGTCTCGTGACATATTACGCAAACTTAACATATTTCCATGTCTTTTTTTAAATATTTATCTCCTTTTAAGTAAATAAATATATGTTTTTAACTTTTATATTAGTCAAGATTAAAGCCCCTTCACAGCAGTGTTTTATTATAGTGTTTTGATTTTATTGAAAATTTTCATAACAAATCTCTACACTTAGCATCTTCTCACGCATTTTTATCTTTCTTTCGACAGGGGGCGCTACAAACTTCAAATTTAATGCACGATATGTCATTTTATACTATAAATGAAAGGGCATGTGTCCAAAAATGTAATTCGTCACACTCCGCCTACCTCCATCCTCACCCTTCTATATCAATCCGATCTATGTAAAGTTTTAATAACTATAAATTAACAATTTGTTTTATTAATTAAAGGATAAAATATGTCGAAAGGTGTATTAATGAAACTCTCTGTGCGGTCTTGGATCACACTTACCTGCTAGTTTATATATTATTTAATAAATTTCAATTATTTTGTTTTATTTAATTATTGCCAATCGTGTGTATTTTTCAATTTCTATCTATGTTTTAAAAATTATTCATCACAACAAACACACTTTTACTCATCATCAATCATTGATCTGATGCCTAATTATTCTTTTTTAGTATTTAGTATATAAGTTTATTTAAGAAAACACTAATCGTTTTCTAGTATATTTCTCTTGATTTATTTTCTGAGCCATAATAAACTGTAACATTAGCTTTCCAAGAATTCTAATATAAACTAAAGTTACATGTTCACAAACTGCACTCTCAGGATCTAAAATCATTTCAATATCGAAAATCTTACTAAAGTTTCGCTTGTTCTGACGTCAAATCTAATCGTATTTTATCTACAAGCTGATGATGCAAGCTTCAATAACTGCGAAGTTGCTTTCGTAAATTTCTGATCCATGGCGTCATCTGAAATCCAAGTTTTATGAATTATAAAATACGCGTGATCCTTAAGAGCTTAGAAATAAAATATGATCTGGCTGATTGTAATCTTAAAGTTTTTATTAATTCTTTTGTGCTTTTTTAAAAAAAAGTAAAAGTTTGTACACAGATGTAAGTAAGAATCAAATCGATTATTTCGGGAACGTTAAAGTAAAACTTTTTAACTATAGAAAATCTTATTAAAGTTACTAATCATGCAAGCTTCAGTAACTGCAATGTTGCTTTCGTAAGTTTCTAATCTATGGCTTATCTGAAATCCAAGTTTTATGCATTATAAAATAAGTGGAATTCTTAAGAGCTTAGAAATAAAATATGTTTTGGCTTATTGTAGTCTTAAAGTTTTTATTAATTCTCTTGTGCTTTTTTTTTTTTTAAGTAAAAGTTTATACACAGATGTAAGTAAGAAACAAATTGATTATTTCGGGGACTTTAAAGTAGAACATTTTAACTATAGAAAATCTTATTAAAGTTACTAATCATGCAAGCTTCAATAACTGCAAAGTTGCTTTCGTAAGTTTCTAATCTATGGCTTATCTGAAATCCAAGTTTTATGCATTATAAAATAAGTGGGATTCTTCAGAGCTTAGAAATAAAATATGTTCTGGCTTATTGTAGTCTTAAAGTTTTTATTAATTCTCTTGTGCTTTTTAAAAAAAGTAAAAATTTGTACACAGATGTAAGTAAGAAACATATTGATTATTTCGGGGACTTTAGAGTAAAATGTATTAACTATCTAATATCTTATTAAAATTTTGCTTACTTTGATGTCAAATGTAATCGTATTTTATCTCCAAACTAATGACTCAAGCTTTAATAACTGCAAAGTAGCTTTAATAAATTTCTTATCCATGGCTTATCTGAAATCCAAGTTTTATGCATTATAAAATAAGTGAATTCTTAAGAGTTTAGAAATAAAACATGTCCTGTTTTATTGTAGTCTTAAAATTTTAATTAATTCTTTTGTGTTTTTTTTTTTTTTTAAGTAAAACTTTTTACACAGATGTAAGTAACAAACAAATTGATTTTATCGTGGACTTTAAAGCAAAATGTTTTAACTATCGAAAATCTTATCAAGGTTTTGCTTGCTTTGACGTCAAATGTAATCGTATTTTATCTGCAAACTGATGATACAAGCTTCAATAAGTTCGATGTTGCTTTCTTAGGTTTCTCATCCATGGCTTATTCGAAATCCACGTTTTATGCATTATAAAATAAGTGTGATTCTTAGGAGATAAAAAATAAAAAATGTACTGGCTCATTGTAGTTCTAAAGTTTTCATTAAATGTTTTGTGCATTTTTTAAAGACAACTTTGTGCACAGATGTAAGCAAAAATCTAATTAATTATTTCGGGGACTTCCAAGTAAAATATTTTAGGAATGATTTTTCTAATCGCTGTTCATGAAAGTAAATTGCCAATAATAATTTCATAAAATGAAAAATAAAAGAAGTCATTTTAATAATTCAAATTGACGTTGATAATAGTTAACTCTGGTATAAAATCATTTCTTGCTAGACTTGCTAAAATCATGCTTTTTGTTGAAATTAAATAACGCAAGATTTAATGGCGGGAAAAAAAGTTTCAGCAGCGTTTGCTGACATCATACTTTACATTTTAAATAATTAATATGTTTTTATACTTTTCTTAGGTAGTTTGTTTCAAATGTGATCTTAATTTTACTGAGAATGAAATTTATTTTTCAAAGAGTTTTTAATTGGTATTTCATATGAAAAATCATTTGTTAACATCGTAAGGGATTAGAATGATTAAAGAGAGGTAGATTATATATACATATAGAAGTTATAGTTAAATATCTATCTATATATATATATATATATATATATATAAGATAAAACTGTGAGTAATTATAAGTTACAAATATTTAAGTGGACGCGTATAATAAAATAGAAAATTATCCAGATATATCGACATCTGTAAGTGAGTAACTTTTATAAAGATGTTCTTTTTCCTTTATCATAAAACGTTATTTGAGAACTAATTTTACTTCAAAATTAGTACTACTTCCAAAAAACCCTGCTATCTCCTAAATTGTAAAATTATTTTAGAGATTTTAGGTTTTTTTAGATGTAATTTAAAAAAATTTCATAAATTCCAAATTTTCTAAATTTCATAAACAGTTAAAGCATATTCATCGGTGAGGAACTCATATTTTTATGTGGTTATCAAGAACGTGTTTCCAAATAGTATTTTTTAATATTTTCTATATAGAATATTATTATAAATACACAAATTTATCACGCCGTATCACAAAAAAACATTAACAAAAAATAGTTCAATAGTTCAATTAGTATATTTACAATTGGCAGACCTTTCTCAACAGACATTAAATACGTGCATGTCCAATTATTAATTTAATTAACTTGATATTCGCTAAGCAACTACCTATTTAAAGTGTTGCCAGTGGGCTACATTATTTAAATTCTGATTTTTTGATTCGCACCACTTTTTTAAATAGTAAAATTCCCCTTCTTTTCGCCTTAATCATTGAATCATAAAATAAGGCGAGTTTTATGATTTCATAGTGCAAATCAAAAGATCTGAATTTTAAAGAAGTAACCCAATGGTCATATTTGAATTATTATTAATTATTTGAATATTGAGATAAAAGGTACATATTAAAAGATTATAACGTAATTTTGCCAAGATACACATAATTTCGAATTCTAAAAAAAAACCACAGTAAAGAAGGTGATTAGATTAACTTACGTAAAGAGTTAGAAAAACAACAGTTCATTAGGAATATAATGAATGCTTTAGGTTTCTAACAGTCTCTCTTTATCCTTTCGGGCGCAGAAAAATTCTGTTCGTAAATTGATGAAAGATTGACTGACACCAGAATTTACAAATGAATCCCTTATAAAAAAAAAACTTGATTTTTCAAAATTTAAATCACAACAACTAAATTTTATTAACCCTTTCTGGTCAAAAATTAAAATCTCTTATGAAGGTTTTAAATGTCAAATATTTTTGCATTTGCCTGTTAAATAACATTAAAATTCCGCCGGATTTGAAAATATATTTGATCTCAAAATAACGATCTTTATTCATATTTGCCTCTCTGACTCATAAATAAAGTCAGACTATGTGGTGGAGTTTGCATTATTTTTCAAGTCGTTTTTGCTGCGATTGTTGCAAAAACATGCCACCCATTTTTCTCTTAAAAAATACTAGTTTTCAGAAAACGGACCAGAGGGTGTCCTAATATATATAACAGCTGCTAAGGAACAAAGCTTTCGCTTTTACACTCGATGCTTCCCAAGCAAAACCAGTGTAGATCCTTTACCCCTATTTAGTATACTATATAACTTCGCAGTAAATTGATTTTTAGCATTTGTTTTCAGGATCATTTTTCCGAAGAAGATTCTGAAGTATCGTTCTATAAATAAAGACGGGATATTTTTTTTAAACCAATGGAGAAAACAGCAATTTTTCTTAACGATTTACTTTAATGTATTTTAAAAAACTATAGTTAAAAGTAAATACTTTTGGAAGGGAGAGTTTTTCTTTTGCTGTTAGATCTGTACAGCGTAAAATAAATGTTTAAAGGGACTGTAAATGCAATTGCTGAAAATCATTTTTTCATATTTCAATAAAACACGATTCTTAAATTTTCAATGCAATATTTTTATAAAAGTGAGTGTATTGAACTGCGTGCAAAAAAAAGATGATTTTTTTTAATTTGAGTATTTGAAACAATCTTCAAAACCTTTCACTGCTGAATTTTGTCTGCCTGATATGCTGCATAAATTCCTGTGCATGGTATCAACATAGCTGCCAACTTGTATGGATTTTTCACAACAATAAAATTTAATAGTAACTTTTATCAAAAACATCGCCGAAATCTAACTTTTTCTAACAATGAAACAATACAGAAATTTCTGTTAAATATTAGTGGTAACTAAAATCCGTACAAGTTGGCGGCTATGCATCAAAAGCCGAATCAACAGTTTAACGTCTAAATATGAAAAATGTGTCGAAATGTAAACACAATTCATGTGTTTTTTAAAAAAATAATAAATCTAATGGGAAAAACACAGAACGTGTTAAAAGAAGATGTAAATTATTTTATTTTTATTTCTGAAGGAATATATTAGTAAAAGTCTCCTGGCGTAATCGACGAAAATAGAATATACTTTTTGTTACTGAACTTTTGAAATTAAAATGAAACACTATCGAAATTCTGTTGTCATGAATACATACTTATAAAATAATAATCTAAAGTACAATCACTACCATGCTGCACAAATGTCTCTTTAGTCTCATAAAACTGAAATTTAGCTTTTTTAAGAATAATATATCAAAATGTCATTTTATTTGAGGGGGCTCAGGACTCTTAAAATTGTAAAAATCTAAATAAATGACCAAATTCAACATTTAATATCTTAAAATGTAAATGATTTAAAAACACAATTTTTAATGGGATGAAAGATATAAGTATGTTCTTTCATTTCATGTATTTAAAAAATTGAAAAATGCAGAATTAACATTTATAGGGTGCTCCAAACTATCAGACATTTGTCGAGGAGAAAATTGGTATAACAGCTTACACGCAGGATTATAAAATAAATTTTGCACCTAGAATGAAATATTTCGCGCCTACTTATACTTCATAATGTAGTATACCCTAAACCTCAATAAATTTGTATTTAAAGCATTTTTATATTTTTAATAAAAAGTTTTATTTTTCTAATACAATAACTAAAATTAAAAAGTGTTTACTAAAAAGGTGCATAAAAATTTATTAAAATATTCCGTTATATAATGAACTGGTTTTTAAAAACTTAAAAACCGTTGATGTTAAAAATCATATGATAACAGAAAAGATGAATCCTGAGATCTTTCGACCGCAAACGCGATCATTTTCAAAGGATACTTTCACCTGAAAGTATCCTTTGAAAGTAGTGTTGAAATACATTTAAAATGGAAATAAAGAAAATAAAGTACCTACTTATTGTAATTTATTTTATGATCGCTTTTTTCTACTCGCATTTATGGTTATTTAATATTGAGCAAATTTATAGTGAATCTAATTTTAGAAAGACGAAAAAAAGAAAAATAAACACAAAATACAAAAAGCACAAATTTTATTGTTTTTTTGACATTGTGGTTAAACTTCCGTTATTAATTATATTTTTAAAATAAATATACGATTTAAATAAACTCCTTAATTTGGTGATATTTTATTACATTAATAATATTCAAAAAGTCATGATTTATTAAAGTTTAATATCAACAATAATTTGTACGTAAATTATGAATTTTCGTCTTTTTAAAATTTCTGAAATCGTAAATCATTTAAAACGTCATTACATTTTTCAAACTTTAAAGTATGGAGTGTAAATTATTTAATAAATGCTTTTTTAACTTTGTTTACGCAGAAATACTTTATATTATTCATTTTCTTTCCTTTAGTTAAAGCAATCTCTGTCACTATTTCTAAATATTTATGTAAACAATCTATTGAATAAGGTTAAAAGCTTTTTACGATAGAAGATTTATAACTAAAAGCGCTGTTATCTTAAAAGTAATTTTCAAGATAAATTACCTAAGCTAAATATAATTTCACAAAGGCAAGGTATGATAGATACATGAGCGTAATGTTTTCTAAATTTATATTCACTAAAATAATGTTAAGATACAATGATTTTCTTTTTCTTTTCTTTTCTATTCTTTTCTTTTCTTTTCTTTGCTTTCTTTCTTTCTTTCTTTTTACATTTTGAGAGAAAGAGCATTGTCAATGTATGACTAAATGTTCTTTGTAAAATTCAATCTTTGTAGTTTGTACATAATTCATTAAAAATCTCGCTGCGTTTATTTTTTTTTTTTTTTATTTTTTTTTATTTTTTTTTATTTTTTTTTTTTTTTATGATCAAAATAGTTTTAAAAATTGCATATTTATTTTATTACATATTAAAGTTCTACATATATTTCAGAGTTAAAATATGTAAATGTTTTTTTTCAACCCATTATGTACAGAATTATGAATTCATGAAAATTTTATCTTCTAAAGTTTTTTTTTGTGAATTGTTTAAACTACATTAGAAGATTTAAATAATCATTTAATAAATTTTAGAAGGATTTAAGGATTTAGAAGGATTCATTAAATTTGAATTTATAGGGATTTATGCAATATTTATAACCCATTCAAATCTTTTATTTTAAATACTTTTCTTAGTATTTTGTAGAATTAGGAAATGTTCTTACAATAGAAATATAGAAATATTTCCGAATTGAAAAATTCATCTCCCCCCCCCCCCCCGTAAAACGCCAAGAAAGCTGAAAAGATGCAAAGGCAAACGAAATCATCCTTTTAAAAATATTTTTGTTCTGTGTGACGAATAATGCTTTTGGAACAAGATAAAGTAATGCATCTATAACTCATTCAAAACTGTATTACAACTAATCGATGCATTAAATGAATTTTATAACAAGTTATTTTAATGGTACTTATAAGTACCGTCAGTAGATAAAGGGTTAATATAGGTAATAAAAAAAAAAATGCGGAAATCGTGGGTCGCACAAATTTTGCTATTTTACGTTGTCTGTGTGCGCGGGATACGCAGCGAGAGGGTTAAAACTTCTATCAGAATTTTTTGAAGAAATTTATTTATTCATAACTTGATTACATATATTACAAAATATTTGCAGCAAGCTCTTCCGTTATTTGACTTTTTTTTATAAATAAATGTTACCTAACCAGCATTTTAATCGATTTTGACTAAAGATGGGCAGTACCATATATGTTTTCAGAGTAAAACCTATAGGATACTTACTGTTGCCCTACAATCTTGAAATTTTGCACAAAGAAAAACTAGATAGAATATGTAAAGAAGAAAATCCGAAAATTATTAATTTATAATTACACGCCAATATTTTACGTGATCGGTATTTCTGATGGAATTGCATGAGTATGTGACGTAATAAACTAACATAGAATTAAAAATTATTGATTTTCGGATTTTTTCTCTCTTCATGGGCTATACACTATAGATTGCGAGAATAAAAACATTTTGGATATATATTTTAACTCTAAAATATATCTAGATCTGAAATATGTAACAAAATAAATGGCGAATTTTTAAAACTATTTTGATAAAAAAAAAAAAAATACTCAGCGGGAGGGTTAATCAATTATGTATAAACTGCAGAGATTGTATTTTAAGTAAATTTAGTCATTCATTCTAAATGCTCTTTCTCTCAAAATATAAAAAGAAAGAAAGAAAGAAAAGAAAAGAAAAGAAAAAATGCATTGTATCTTAATATTATTTAAGTGTATATATACTCTCCGTTGACCTAAAATCAATAAATTTGGCACTCAGAAAGTCCTTATAGCACATGTAAGGAAACAAAATACAAAAATCGTTAATTTATAATTTTCTGTCGATATTCATTTTATGTTAAAATTTATGTTAAAACTATATTCAAGTTATGATAAAAATAATTTTGGGAGACCCTTTCTATATTGAAACTGTTATACATATCAAAATTTTTTATATGAATACCCAATTTAGAAATTGTAATTGGTTGGTTGGTTGGTTGTTGACGGCCGATTATCTACTCTAGGGATATAGGCCCGGAAATTGTAATTGGGTACTTTGGTAAATTTTACTCTGGAGGTACCAATCGTGAATTTATTCGGTGAAGTAGTCTGGAAATGAAGCAAATGTAACATTTTACATTCCTGATGTAAAATTAAAATCATTTTTAATAGTTTCAAAATAAATTGCTGCATATATATAGTTTTTAAGCATAACCTCAAAAACTATTTGCCGAAATGAGATAAAATTTTGTTTTTACATAACTGGAGATATATGTAAAAAATCCCAGATTTCTAGTAATCGGTTTCAGTTAAAATATTCATAGGTTATAATTCGCATTTGTTTTAAAAAATAATTGTGAAAATAAATTATTTCAATGATTAATTTCACAATATATATACATAGTAAAACCTCCCTAAAGTGACCACGTTACGTTCCAATAAAAATTGGTCGCTCCGAGAGGTGGTATCTTAATGGAGGTCATGTTTAAATCTAGATTTTAATTGTCGAAAAAAGGTAACAATTAATGTTACTAAAATTTATTTTTCACATTATTAAAAAATATGAAAATTTAAGTATCAAAAATAAAGTTAATTACATAAGTTAATTACTATAGAGTTTAAAAAATGAATACATTGAAGTTTGCTTTGATTTTACGGTTTTATCTTTTATAACTTTTATTTCCAAGTCCTTTCTCAGTTCAGTAAATAAATGCAGATTTTTTTTTTTTTTTTTTTTTTTTTTTTTTTTTTTTTTTTTTTGACGGGAACAAATAATTACGATTTCATTAATTTATCTATTTCTTTGAGAGTTTCTTGACAGAATCGGACAGGGGAGTTTAATGACCGTCATTCTTAATTTGTCATCAGAGTTAAATTCATTGCCTAAAAAGGCACAAAGGGGTTTAAACACTTAAAAGTTACCGGAATAAAAAAAATTATAAACTTAGTTTAGAAGTTTGAACAATGATGGAATTATTTTTCTCCTGAATTATTTTTCTAATAAAGCCTTCTTCAAGCGACCAGGCAAAAACGGAATTTGTTTCGTTTTCTTCAAAGAAATTGGCCGCTCATGGAGGGAGTTCAACTGGGATGGTCTCTGAATGGAGGTAAAATTATCATCGAGCCTATGGGAATAAATTGCGTTCTATGAAAAAACGGTAGATCAGGGAGGTGGTCGCACAGGGAGGTGTCACTGTATTATGAATTTCCATTAATGCCGCTTATTGCCGAAACGTCAGTGAAGGCTTACTGTGGAGACTCGAAAAGTTTCTGTCTGTTAGTCTGTTTGTCTGT
This sequence comes from Maratus speciosus, assembly GCA_963932465.1. Classification (NCBI taxonomy): domain Eukaryota; kingdom Metazoa; phylum Arthropoda; class Arachnida; order Araneae; family Salticidae; genus Maratus; species Maratus speciosus. The sequence goes on along the minus strand of OZ010791.1, from coordinate 602,064,980 downwards.
CTGTTCCGCGATAAGTGCCGCAAAAAGCACCCGATCAGCTTGAAATTAATTGGGCATATTCGTGAGATACCCGGACGTAGCTGTATAGTTTTTGGTTAAATTTGGTTCATTCGCTCGGAAAATATGGAAGATTTTATTTTTCTCCATAATGCTTTTCTACGGCAAGTCAGACGATTTTCAAATTTCCATTTGTTGAAAGAAAATGGCACGTTTGATTAATGGATTTAAATGCTAAATTATGGATACTAAAATTCCAAGTAAGGGTTTTATATTATTCGTATTACATTGAATTTTTATCAATATATCTATCAGATTTTTTAATTTACGTGTATAATGTTTTGTGGACATTTATACATGTATTCCAATAATATAAAGCATTTTTTAAATTAATTTTCTTGTTTTACATTATACATATTTCTTTTTTTTTCCTTTTCTTCGTTGCCTAGCGACTGTTATTCGTAGCCTATCATTGCGTCAAATAAGAATGAAGTTAGTAAATTACGTTAATTTTGTTGTAGGTACTATTAAAAGGTTATCACAAAAATATTTTATAGCGCCAAATCGATGCAATTTGTGGAATTAATAGTGGGCACGATAATGAATTATTTTCCAGTAGATTTATAGATCTCCAGATATGCCTATTTTGGGGGCTTTTAATATGTTATTGCTATCGCATGGATTAGGATGTTTAAACTAATGTTTTACCATGCTATAAGTGAAAAAAAGTACAGTTAAAGGCATATATATCCTTTTTAACACTTTCCAACATAGATGAAAAGTTTTTATGACTTCAGTTTTTCTATCTGTCGCCTGCCGTGTTTCTCTACGTGCTCTAACTCGCGTAAATATAGTCGGGATTACATGTAATTGATATACGTTATTGAGGTTTGCCAAAGTATGTTTGGTATTAAAAATGAAGTGTGTAGCATTCATAGCTTAATTACAGGGGCACTCAAAACTAAATCGTCTGCGGTGTATTTTAATAATGTTACACAATTTTAAACGTAATGAAATTTATATACTTTATTAAGATGCACTAGAACCTGGTTACTATAAAATATGTTATGTGTAGCACTTATAGCATGCGTACAGGGAACTCAAAAGTATTCATAATATTACAATCTTTGAAGAAAATCCTTTTGTGGCGTTTTTTAATGATGTTACTCTGTTTCAAAATAATAAAATCGATATGTATTTTAGAAACATTTTTGTAGTACATGTGGTGCAAAGCACATGTTTTTTTCAGGGTCACACAAAAGTGGTCAATTAAAATGTGGTCTACGGGAAAAAAACTCTTCACAGCTTATTTTAACACATCAGCGACGGGAAACGAGAATTCTCGTTTTTATTCAGAATACATCATTGGCTAAGGGAGTGACTTCTACCTTACAGAAAAGGCATTATCGTGTTGTCCATATTTTTTATAGATTGTAAGGCATTATATATTACATCCGTACATTGAAAAATATTTACTGCTGCATAAACATGAAAAACATATCTCAGAAACCAATTTCCAAAACACTTTCAGAACAGGGAGAAGCTTCTACTGTTTTTAAACCCAGATTTAATAAAAATTGCCTGTCGTCAGTGTGTTGTGTTGCACTAATTCAAACATTATGAAATTAAAATACATTACTGTGGTTTACTACAAGAAGCTTGAATATGATTGCCGTTGAATATGATTTGTATCGCATTTATCGTTCATTTATAGGGTCACATAAAAAACTTCGGATACAGTTCTGGTCTATTAGGGAGGATTGCTGAAAAGCGTTTTCGATCATGGTGTGCGTTTTAACGTTAAGTAACTTTTTGCTTAATATGTGGTGTTTAAATATTATATAGACCATTTACAGGGCTATACAAGTGAATTCGTAAGTATAAATTAAAATGAGCGCGAATTGCTTCAGTGTTTTTTTTTTTTTTTTTTTTTTTTTTTTTTTTTTGAGTTATGCATTTTCCAGCTCAGCTACATTTAGTTTACTAACAAATGTTTGCAGAATTTAAATAGAACCGTATACAGGACTCCGCAAAAACTGGAAACATGGTGCACACCATGCATAGTAATCCCCGGAAATGTGATACCAGCAGTTACTAAAGGACATTAACACAATCAATTGAAAATTACAAATGTAAATTAAATTACATTAGGAGGGGTTCAGGGGGGGGAGAGCCCCGCTTAAGAAATCTACTTTATTATCTAAAAATTACCAGAATAAGTAGCTCATGAGATTTTCAGAATACCATTCTATAACAAGGGGTTTAATTTAACGCTTCTAATATCTGAAACCTTCGAAATATTTTTTCATTTTATAAATGTTTATGTAATTTAAAAACTTTAAATTTCCTTTTTGTAGAAAGATTAATATTTCTCAAAGGGTGCTACAAACAATGAGTTGTAGAGCTGAAGTTGAGGATCCTGATCTGCAGATTTGCTAGTATACTACGTTCCTTCAAAGACACATTTTCAAATTAATTATTTTCACATTCTAGAAACGAAATAGGAATAAAGCTTTCCAGCGCCAGCGTAGTCACTGCGTCTTTTACAAACGGCCAAAGTGATGTGACAAAAGCATATAATTTTAAATGCATGTCAGCATTTTAAATTTAAAATCGCTTATGAAGGTTTTGAATGTCAATCTGTTTTTAATTTGCATGTTAAATAACATTAAATTCCGCCCGATTTCAAAATATATTTTATCGCAAACTGTTTCGTCTGACAAAGAATTGTTCGATTTTTATTCAACGTTGCCACTATGGCTCTTAAATAAAGTCAGACGATCTGGTGATGTGTGCATTATTTTTCTTTTGAGAATAAGGTCATTCTTAATTTTTTTTTTTTTTTTTTTTTTTTTTTTTAGAACCAATAATATATTCTTTCATCTTTGTTTTTGATTTTGGCTCTTTTTTAAAATACATATTTGATTATATTTTTCAAGTCCATTAATTTTCAAGAATACGAAAACGAATACGGCGAAACCTCCCTGTGCGACCACCTCCCTTAAAGACCATATTTCATGGAACGAAATTTATTCCCATAGGCTCAATACTACATTTACCTCCATTCAGAGACCATTCCAGTTAAACTCTCTCCATGAGCGACCCATTTCTTTGAAGAAAATGAAACAAATTCCGTTTTTTCCTGGTCGCATGAAGAAGGTTTTATTAGAAAAATAATTCCGGAGAGCGCATTATTCATCAAAATTCTAAACTAAGTTTAGATTTTTTATTTTTTAAATTCCGGAAACTTTTAAGTGTGGCCCTTTGTGTTAAACCCCTTTGTGCCTTTTTAGGCAATGAATTTAGCTCTGATGACAAATTAAGAATGACGGTCAATAAGCTCCCCTGCTCTATTCTGTCAGGAAACTCTCAAAGAAAGAGATACAGTAATGAAATCATCATTATTTGTTCCCGTCCAAAAAAATTGCCTTTTTTTACTGAACTGAGAAATGACTTGGAAATAAACGTTATAAAAGATAAAACCGTGAAATCAAAGCAAACGTCAATGTATTCATTTTTTAAACTCTATTTGTAATTAACTTTTGTTTTGATACTTAAATTTTCATATTTTTTCCTAATGCGAAATATAAATTTTAGTAACATTGTTACATTTTTCAACAATTAAAATCTAGATTTAAACATGACCTCCATTAAGAGACCACCTCTCGGAGCGAACCATTTTTATTGGAATGGAACGTGGTCGCTTCAGGGAGGTTTTACTGTATAAGTATTTGAATAATGATTGCTTTAAGGGGGTCCGGGACACATTTAGAAAAAAATTATTTATTGAGTTAAAGTTTTGAATTTTTTTGTGATGGTTAACCATATCATTTGTAAACAAAATCAAATAATAAAACTTTTCATTGCTTTTTAAAAAAAATTTTAATTTAAAATTTATGAAAAAAGTGGTATAACTTAAAATCGTTATAACTCGAAATATTATTTGTAGAATTTAAATTGTTTTTCATTTAAATAAACAGAAATATATATATATTTTAATTTAGAGCCAGAATTTTAAAAAATATTAATTTTTAAAAAAATTAAAAATATTTAACAAAAAAATTACAAAAAAAGTGGTGCAACTTTTAAAAAAAAAATCATATTTTCAAAAGTAAATATTTTTTTCAAATATGCTGGCTCAAAAGTAAAGTAAAATAATTGAAAAAGATATGTTCCGAGTTCCAACCCTGTATCTTTAACGGTTCTCGAGTTATAAGAATTTAAATATAAGAAATGGTGAAAAAACCTATCATGAAGAAAAACGCAATTTCACAAGACCTCGTTTCGTTGACAACCATAGCTTGAAAGCCAGATTTTGAAAACAAACCAAAACGAAAAAATTAATATTTCCTGTTCTAATTAAGATAGAAACATGATTTAAACATCACTTTAAACAGAAAACGGCAGAGAAATTTTTAATCCAATTAAAAAAAAATAAATTTGAAGATTTATGTGTCCCGGACCCCCTTAAGAAAATTGAAACATCTAATAAAATCAGGAAATTGAGTATGATTTTTCAAATGGTGTACATTAATAAATTTAGAAACAGGTATTTTGGAGGTATATATAATTGCTGCTAAGAAAGGATGCTTTCGCTTTTACGCGTGACGATTTACAGTATAACACCAGTGACAGATCCTTTACCCCTATTTCGTAGATTATATAACTTCCGCAGTAAATAGATTTTTAGCAAATTTTCAGGATTATTTCTTTAAGAAAGTGAAAACGTATTCTAAGGTATCATTCCATAAATAAAGAAGGGACATTTTATAAAACCACTGGAGAAAAGCGCAATTTTACTTAACGATTTACTTTAATGTATTTTAAATAACTGGGGTTGAAAATAAATGCTTTTAGAAGCGGGAGTTTTTCTTTTGCAATCGAATCTTTACAACGTAAAATAAATATCCAATGGGATTGAAAATGCATTTACGGAAAATCAGTTTATTAAATTTCAATAAAGCACAATTCTTAACCTTTCTATGCGATATTTTTATAACAGAGAGTGTAATGCACTGCAAGCAAGCATAAGGGAATTTTTTGGAACGAATATTTAAAACTGTGTTTAAAAGCCTTTCACTGCGGACTTTTGTCTGTCTTATATGCTGCATAAATTCCTGTACATAAGATCAAAAGGCGAGTGAATAATTTAACGTCTAAATGCGAACACTTTTTGAAAATGTGCCAATTTGTGAAAAATGTTTCGAAATCTGAAAACAATTCATGTTCTTTTTTTTAAATAATAAATCCAAAAAAAAAAAAAAAAAAAAAAAAAAAAAAAAAAAAAAAAAAAAAAAAAGTCCCTTCCGGATCAGACTACAGGCGGATGTAGATTTCGAAGTTAAGTACTAATTGCACCATCAAAAACTAAATCAAGATTAAAGATAATAGTCCAGGGGAAATGCACCAAAAAAAGGGGGTTACCTTGCAAAAGGTCGGGTAGAAGGTTTTATTTTTTTAATTTGTTTACACTGAGGCAAGCATGGAAAAACCAAGTTTTGTAACAAAATTTCTTAAGGCTAAATTTTCTGTGGCAAAAAAAACAACAAAATTTTGTGATTTTTTTCGATTTTTTAAAAATATCTCGAGACCCGTTGTCGTAGCATATTATTTGTCAATTACAATATTAAAGACGATAAAATTCTCTACAACTTTCATATTTACAATTTTTTATACACTCAATAGCAAGTATGCCATTTCAAAAATAGGACAATTTTTTCAATTTTCTTAAAAGCCGTGAAAAACGTAGTTCTTCCCTGTTTATTCAAACGTTTCCCACGGATTTAATCGTGTATGTCAACTTCTATATATTGATAGAAGTAAATAATGTGTTTCAGGGCCGAAACCTGCCTTTTTTGCACACGTGGCAAACATTCATCCCTCCCCCCTCTCTTACGTCTGTTCTCAACTGCTCTGCTCAACAAGCGCAAAACGTTTTGACACATTTACAAATTCACTTTAAACCAAAACATACAAAATTGGAAAGCCTGACCAGAGAAACGATTCGGAATCGAACTGTTTTCTCCATTTTTGATCAATCAATTACCTACTGAGTTATAAGCGATTTTGATCACGTGACACGGGCATTTTTCTCTCCTTACTGACTGGATTTTCTTCTTTTGTTCGGAAGTTCAGTTCAAAATGCCAACTTTGACAGTATTTTCTGAAAGATCTATTGCATTTACAAGAAAACGGAAAAAACAGTTCGATGACATAGTTTCTGAATAACAACACCTTCTAGTTTCATGCGTTTCTGAACAAAAATGAATCAAAACTTATGTCAGAAAGTTGATCCTTTGGATTTGAGAACAGCCTTAAAAAGAAAATTTACCACAAGAATTTTAATAAATCTCTAATAGCCGGATTTTGAAAATTTTAAGTGTGTAATCTTAAAATATATAATGCTGAACTACGTTATCAGCTTTGTCAAATATTAATTCATTAAAACCTTGAAAACCGAACCGAAATGAACGGAGATTTAATCCGCTTTAAACAGGTTTCCATCTTAGCAAGTATAATTGTTCATATTCTGACTCTTGAAAATACATAATTTTTTCTTTAAAGACCGGATTCCGTATATACAGATTTCATTTTCAAAGATTTTACGGCAGTTATAGTATTGAGGCATTTAAAGTCACAGTTATATGAATTATGAGACTAAATTAGTCACACGAAGACATTCGCATGGTAATAATAAACCAATGGGAGTGTTCTTGACAAATATCTCGCTTGCATTTTATTAATTTTAATTTTTTTTTTCACGGGATAGCTGAGATCCAGAGTTGAGCAAATTCGTAACTGCAGTTTCTTCAATGTAATTACAATTAAATTGCGTGTAATTAATTATAGTTAAAATTAAATGTCATAAAAAGTTCTTGCAGCAATGTAGACGGAATTGCTCCCATTCCATTATGTGTGCGTAATTTCTGCGTTTGAATGTGTCTAACTGTAATCAATTACATAAACACATAATTAAACTAATCTTTTAAATATTTTTATGAAACTAGTGATCTCAAATATTTTATTGACAAAATTTTTAAATTCGTCAAGAGATAAATACCTAACATTATTTAATGAAATAATCTATTTTCATTTTTATTGTAGCTATTTTATAAGGTAAAAGTATTTCGTACACAAAATATATTTATTTTTTGAGTGCCCTCTTTTATATGGAACTATAATCCAGTGTTTGTGATCTTCAAAGGAGTAAAACATTAAAACATATGTTATCAATAACTAGTAAACAAAATATACTTGGTAGTGTGCTATTGTAGTGTGGAATAAAATATGTTTTTCACAAGTTTTCATACCTATCCCATTGGTCCCTGGAAAAATATGCATACATTACAAAAATTATAAAATTATTAAAATTATTAAAATTAAACAAGAATTCCTTCTTAATTGAAACTATTGTGTCAATAACTTACTAAATATTGAAATATTATTTTAAACAGTGCTTTAAAATTAACATTGTATACACTTAAAGTTACTGTCTAAATATGAAAATTGTCTTATTTATCTACACTCCGCCCTACTTTTAAAATTATATACATTTATTGAATATAAAATGTCTGTTGAGATCAAAATAAAGACGTGGGTGTAGGTAATTTACTGCTACCAATATTTAGAAGTCGACATACTAGATTAAATCCGTGGGAAACATTTGAACAATCGGGGCAAAACTAACGTTTTTCACGGTTTTTAAGAAAATTGAAAAAAAAAAAAAAACTCTTATTTTTGACATGGCGTACTGCGCTTGCTATTGAGTGTATAAAAAAAGTTGTAAATACGAAAGTTGTACAGAATTTTATCTTCTTTAAAATTGTAATTGACAAATAATACGCTAAGGCAACGGGTCTCGTTGGATTTTTTAAAAAATCGAAAAAAGTACCAAAATTTTGTTGTTTTTTGGTCACAGAAAATTTAGCCTTAAGAAATTTTGTTAGAAAACTTGGTTTTTCCATGCTTGTCTCAGTATAAACAAATTAAAAAAATAAAATCTTCTACCCGACCTTTTGCAAGGTAAAATGTACATTTCCCCTGAACTATAATTACAGTTTAACAATTTTATCTCGACGTTTTTGACGAAGTTTAATTTCATTTTTCTGTAAGAGCTGGTTTTATCAGAATCATGTTAATCATGTTCATCATGTAAATCACACATGAATCAAATGAAAACACGATATAAAAATGTATAAATTTATATAACAGACGCAAAAGAATACAGCTATAAATGAGCTTATTCCCATTCATCATTGGAGGAATAAAAGATAAAAAGCGAAAAGAAATTCAGAGAACCTCAAAATGTTAAAATGTGTAAAAATTTCCAGCGTCGTTTTTTTTTTTTTTTTTTTTTTTTTTTTTTATCATGTTTCAATACGTTTTTTCAAACTCACATGATGTTACATATTCACCTGCTGACACCCATTATATTTCCAATATGACGTAACATTCACTTAAAAAAAATCGTCAAACTATTTACTTCATTTTCATTTTTCACGAGGAAATCTTGCAATAGAAAAGTGTTTAGGTAAGAATTTTATTGTAGTTTTTTAATTGTTGGCAACTGCTATAACGAAAAATGTTTAAATTCTCCCCCTGGCATTTTTCTGTGATCAGAATCATGTTAATGCGGTATTCAAAAATTTTAACCCTCCCCATTTCCAACCCCTTGAGCCGATTTTGCCCATTTGCAATCCCCACCGAGGTATTAGTCATCTCAATGCTTTTTGGTGAGTTTGAGGACGATCCTTGCATAATTGCGACTTTTATCCTGCGGACAATTTTTAGTATATACTACAACCATTAGGTATAATATCTGTGTTAACTTAACTGCAAAAATAACCTTAAAGTTATAGCGGTAATGTACAACATGTGCAGGTGTGAATTTGGATTAAATAAAAATGAAGTTATATAGGGTAAGCTGAGTAATATTACTATATTTCTTTTATATAAGATAATATAAATTATTTAATAGGTTGTATTCATTTTTCCATTTCATGGCATTTAATATTATTCTGTTTTCATTTTGCTTCTATTCTTTTGGTCATGTGGTCGTTTGGGTACAGGGGAAAATATTTCCAGCTTTTAGCTTTTTTTTCTCTACAGAAAACGGCTGCTTTGCTTATATATTTGAATTCTGTTTCCTTGATAAAGTAATTCAATATATAAGCTTTTCAATTATTTTTATCGGTATCCATATTTTTCTTTTTTTCTTCCTTATTAATACTCGTAAGATAGTACAAGGGACTATACTTTATACATAACAGCTGGTATATATATTTTTTTTCATTTCTGTTATTCAATTTCTGCTGTTTTTTACTATGTTTTTGGTATCTTTGTTAAGTGTGTTGGGGGGACTGTAATTTGTTAATGTCATTTTATTCATAATTTCACAGTTTTTGTTGGTGGTCGGTAATGTTTATTTAATGGTTATATATATATATATACACACAACGATTTACTTTGCCGGCTTTCGTAACTTTTAATTGATTTTTCAAAAAAAAAAAAAAGAAACATTGTCGATATGCTGTTGATACGAATTCATACTTGTAAAATAATAATAACATCAAGTACACTCTATATCACGCTACACAATTATCGATTTAGTTGCATAAGATGTACGCTTGAATTTGGATCGTTCTTAAAAATAAATAAACATATATATATATCAAAAACTATTTTTAACAGTAATAATAATAATAACAATTCTACATTTCAGTTTAAGCTATACGGTTAAGGAATAAAATGCTCTAAACTCTTACGTGGAATTTTTTTAACGAGAAAATAAGGTTTAACGCTAAATATAGATTTATAATATTGTTCAATTATATTTATAATGTAAATAAACAGTATAAAGAATTAACTTAAAGTAATTTATTTTAAGGTATCTGACTACGTTGAAAATGCAATTTTCGACCAAAATTGTCAAATAGATTTTATTTTATTTTATTAAAGACCAATTCTTTACCTTTCCAAAACTGTATTTGTTTTTATTGTACGTGAAATAGATCCGGAGCTATAGCGGTTTTAAAACTACTCAACAGCTGTCACTCAAAAAGAAGGTGCTGTTTAAAGGGCTTTAAAATTTAAAATTTTTAAATTTTTAAATTGCTTTTAAAGGATCGTATGTTTGGAGAAATTTCGCGATTTTGGATGCATTTGTTTAATAATAAGAAATGTAAATAATATGCTCCATGAATTTAGATGTATATTACTGTAAATTCTTGTAGTAAAACATAAATCAAAACTTTAAATGCATTTTTAGGAAAATGTAATTTTCGGTGAAAATTCCATACGCAAAACATGATTTCTCAAAAAGTTATTGGAATATCACTATGAAATTTAAAATATATGTTATTTACACTATTGTGAAGGCAATGAACTAAAGATTTAAATTTAGAATAAATATTTTGGGTTTTATGGATGTTTTTGTGGAATGACATCGATGAATTTTATGAAAATTAACATGTAAACAGCTGCGATATGCTATAAGTTTTGAAATACTTAAAGAATCTCTTAGATTTTAGTTCATTGCCTTCACCAATGTCATAAATATGAAGTCTAAAAAGGAAATTAAGATACATACAGTAGAATTTCCTTTAGAGTGCTTTGCGTTTCGGGCCAAATTTCACTAAATTTTACTATAAATTCCTCCATTTACCAAAATTTTATCAATAAATGAAATATTTTTTACTTTTTTTTCACATTTTCTAGTCCTAATCTTAGTAAGAATAAGTTTAAAAACTAATTAAATAGCTTTTTTGGAAAAAATTGCTCCGCACGTAGACAGGCACCTTAAGATGTCTTTTCTATACCCGCATTTATGGGGTATTCAATACATAGCAAATATAATGAATCAAACTTTTGAAAGACAAAAAAGGAAAAATAAGCTCAAAACACGAAAACCCCAACTTTTATTGTATGTTTCACATCGTTGTTAAACTGCCGTTATTAATTATATTTTATAAACAAAGCCACATATTTTAATAACGCTCTTAATTTAGTGATTTTTTACTCCATTAATTATATTCGAAAGTCATGATTTATAAAAGTTAAATAACAAGAATTAATTTGCCCATAAATTATGAATCATCCTGTGCTTATATTTTTTGAAATAGTAAATCATTAAAATTGTCATTATATTGTCATTATACTTGTCAAACTTAAAGAAACGTGGTACGCATCACTTAAAAATTTATTTTTGATTTATTTTAAAAAGAAATACTTTATAGTATTCATTTTCTTTCATTTTAGTTAAAGCAGTATTTGTCTCTATTTCTAAATATTTATTTAAATTATCAATGGAATATGGTTAAAATCTTTCAACGATATAATATTTATAATTAAAAACTTCATTATCAACAAAGTAAATTCAAAGATAAATTACTTTGGGAAAAACTTACTTTTAAAACTGCAATGTATAATAAATAAGTACAGAGAAAGAACATGTTCTCTGTAAAATAAAATTTCAGTAGTTTGCAGATAATTCATTAAAACATTTATGAAAGAATTTTTAAGAACAATTATTATTCCTAACTTGATTAAATATATTACAAAACATTTGTAAATAAACTGCAAAGTTATTTGACAGTTTTTATTGAGAATGGTTACTTAACCATCATTTTAATCGACTTTGGCCAAGATAGAAAATACCATTTAGGTTTTTAGAGTAAAACTTTCCGTTGACCTACAATCTTGAAATTTGACACACACACAAAAAAAAATCCTTATAGGATATGCAAAGAAGAAAAAACAAAAATTATAAACTCATAATTATATGCCGATTTATTACGTGATTCAGAACTTCTGATTATGGAATTGCATGAATTTGTAACGTAATAAATCAGCATAGAATAATAAATTGTTGATTTTTGGATTTATATCTCTCTGCATGGGCTATACACTATAGGTTTTAAGTGTAAAACCCTATAGAATTCACCACGTGGACCTTGAACCAATAAATTTGACAAACAGGAAGTCCTTATACAGTGTGGGGCAAATGAAAGTAGCCCGGACGAGTGGATACGATTGGGCGTGAATGATTGACGCTCACACCCCGTGTACGCACTCCACGTGTTCGAAACCGGTTCAGATCTTAGTGCGGGTTGTGTCAGTGCAAGTGTGATCAGTGCAAAGATGAAGATTAGGGTGGCTATTGGTCAGGGAACCGCCGAACCATGGATAAAATTTACACAACCTTCACTTCGGACAGATTTGTTAGCAGAGGTCAGTTTGGTCTCGGCCCTAGCTGGCCATCCAGGTCACTTGATCTGTCAATGTGCGATTACTATTTGTGGAGAACACTGAAGTCCAAGATATATCGCAACAACCCTCATAGTCTTCAAGAACTGCAGCAGAACATTTCTGATGAGATTGCAGCAGTTCCACAAGTCCGGCTTTGATCTGCCTTTTACAACTTGCCAACCAGGGCCCAAAAGGGCCAAGAGATGAATGGTGCTAATTTTCAACATCTGCTATAGGCAGGTTAGCGAACTAGTATTCCCTTTCCTTTGCTGTGTTTCTTTGTAACCTGGAACTCTATTCTCCGGGCCACTTTTATTTGCTCCAACCCAGTGTTGCCAGTGGGCTACTTTTCTTTAATTCAGATTTCTTGATTTCCACCACTTTTTTAAAACGGTAAAATTCCCTTTGTTTTCGCCTTAATTAATATGTCATTAAATAAGGTGCATTTTACAATTTCAAAAAAGTGGTGCCAATCAAGAATCTGAATTTAAAAAAAATAGCCCACCTGGCAACACTGCTCCACCCTGTAGCACATGTAAGGGAAAAATGCAAAAAATTAATTTGTAATTTTATGTCGATTTATCATGTTACAAACTCATGTTTTACCGTCATATGGAATATCGATTACGAAAAATGCACGTATTAAATCTCTATAAGAGGGGCTCACAACCATCGTAGACCAGTTACATTTTGATGAAGAAAAAAAACAGAGATCATCCAGTTGTAAGGTGCATAAAATACGTTTTATCCACTCCCACTGTAAATCACGTCTGTAAACAGATGACATGTATGAGAACGTATGTGAAAACAGACTTGGTTCACTGGTGGAGTGGATAAAACAGATTTTATGCACTTCCTAAATGGACTATCTCATTTTTTTTACCCGACTGCCAAGAAGGGTTATGTGTTTCATGCGTATTTGCGTATGTGAATTTCTTTATACCCTCGATACATCCCAACGGCTGGATGGATTTTAATGAATGAGGTCTCTATCGATTCGTCTTAACCGCCCGATGGTTATAGGCTAGTTTTTGTTTTATAAATTCAAAATGGCGGCCGTAAAACACAAAATGGTGGTAGAGACGAAAATATTTTTTTACGCATCCTATTGAGTGGCATATCATTGGATAGGTCTTTCCAAATGAATGCGACGTTTCATTGACTATTTTACAGTCAGTTAATTGTAACGTGTGTAATCACGTTTAAATATTACACAACCTGGAAGTTACGTAGGTAGGATCTCTAGCTTTACTGCAACTCTAACCTTCATAGACATCTATAGGCCTCATCAAAACAGTTTTTATAGATAGGAACTAACTATCAAACACACCTTAAACGTCATCAATACAAACAAACAAAAAAAAAAGTAATATAAAAAATAGTTTCACATCAATGAGAAATTATTAATTAGCTCGCTTTTTACGCAGTCGGGTTTTTTGATTTTTTAAATTTAATTTTTACTTGTTCAAAATGGGCTGTACTATGGTTGTGAGTCTCTCATATAATGATAAAATAATGTTTTTTGGATTTTTGTATACTTGTCAACAAACTAGGTACTTACTAATCTTTACGCTATTTTTATATGTAAAGTAATATACAATTCTTAGTTAGAAATTTTCTTTCTTTAATGTACTTTAATATCTTCAAAAATTGTTAATCGTAAACTTTATGACACTCTTCAATGTCTATTTACAAAATAAATCCAACATTGTATAGAAATTTGAACACAATGTGAATTATATGATTAATATTAGCTACAGTTAGTTATCATCTTTCAAACCTATAATGATAATTTGTTGGTGTTAATTTTACAGTATGTGCATTATTTACAAGCACATTATCAGAATGTGAATAATGAATATTCTAAAACTATGAGTGATGAAAGCAAGTTTGAATTTTGATCACAGAATATGCTTTAAGTTAATGAGATTATGAAAGAATCCACAAGTTTTCCAATTTCGAAAATCTATCCTAATTCCAGTGTTAACTGTGAAATTAGTTACAGAGGTTTCAATGTGGTACACCTCATTTTTAAATTTAATTTACAATTATTTTAAGCAGAAATACTTTATATTATTCATTTTCTTTCATTTTAGTTAAAGCAATATTTGTCACTATTTTAAAATATGTATGTAAACTATCAATGGATTAAGGTTAAAAGCTTTTTTCGATAGAATATTATGGAAGAAAATAAATTGCCTATTTTATAAATAAATAACATACTTTATATTAGCTTCAATTAGATTAATTATGAAGGATTACGATAATTACAGCTTTTATGAATAAAATAAAACAAATGCTTTTATATTGTCTTTATACATAAAATAATATAACATGTTTAGTTGGAAGTTTTCTTTCTTTAATGTACTTTAATATCTTCAAAAAATATCATTCGTAAACTTTATGACAATCTTTAATGTCTGTTTACTATTTCAATTCATCATTGTATAGAAATTTCAACATAATGTAAATTATATGATTCATACAGTTAGTTATCATATTTCAAACTTATAATGATAGTTTGTCGATGTTAATTTTATAGTATGTGCATTAGTTACAAACACATTATCAGAATCTGAATTATGAATACTCTGAAAACTCTGAGGGATTAAAGAAAATTTGAATTTTGATCACAGAATATGCTTTAAGTTAATGAAAGAATCCACAAGTTTTCCAATTTCGAAAATCTATCCTAATTCCAGTGTTAAATGATAAATTAGTTGCAGAGGTTTCGCTTATATAAACCCTTACGATAGAATATTATGGAAGAAAATAAAATTGCCTATTTTATAAATAAAGTAAAATAACATGTTTTATATTATCTTCAATTAGATTAATTATGAAGGATAAAAAGAATTACAGATTTCATAAATGAAATAAAATAAACGCTTTTATATTGTCTTTATATCTAAAAAATATATATATATACAATTTTTAGTTGGAAGTTTTCTTACTTTAATGTACTTTAACAAATTGAGCGTCAAGCAATTGCGTTTGTGTAATGCTGAATTCCGGAAATTGTAAAAAAAAAATATTTCAAAATAAGGAAAAGCAATTTTACGACTTTTTTCCACCAAAATTAGAAAAGTAAAATTTCATAATTTTTTTCTAGTCTAAACATTCATTAATCGTACGTGGGATAAAATATACCCCACCGCCCCTCAAAGGGTTTATGTCTTGAAAAATTGTCACTCGTAAACTTTATGACAAACTTCAATGGCTATTTTCTAAATGAATCAATCATTGTATAGAAATTTCATCATAATGTAAATTATATGTTTAATATTAGCTACAGCTAGTTACCATATTTCAAACTTATAATGATAATTTGTTAATGTTAATTTTATAGTATGTGCATTAGTTACAAACACATTACCAGAATCTGAATTATGAATATTATGAAAACCCTGAGTGATAAAAGTAAGTTTGAATTTTGATCACATAATATGCTTTAAGTAAATGAGTTTATGAAAGAATCCACAAGTTTTCCAATTATGAAAATGTATCCTAATTACAGTATTAAATGTGAAATTGTTTACAGAGGTTTCGCTTATATAAATGCCTTCCACGATATGACGTTCAGAACTTGCCATCAGAAAACATAGTTATTCGTTAGTTTTCAATAATTATATACATTCTTGTAAACTTAGAACTGTATCTCATTTATTTAGAATAAGTTACAAGATAAATTCTGTTTTACTTCTGGAATGTCTGATGCTATAATAATAATAATATATTCCTATTTAAACCAACGACTCCTTATCAAAAATTATAACACATTATATATTTTTTCAACGAATATTATGGAAGTTGTAGTAGGAAAATTAATTAGGTAAAATTTCGCAATGCGGTAGAAATAGGTCCGTATGCGTATGCAGATCAAGAACAAATATTTTAGATTCATGAGCAGCTCAAGTATTTATGATTATTCGAATTCGTTTGATAATGATATATAAAATGAAAGATTTTTCATTCAATACTTAAACACATCTATGAAAAAATATTTAAAATTCTTTGAAGGTATGGTATCCTTTCTTTCTATAATCAACACTTATTATTATTATTATTATTATTATTTGGTATTATAAAACTATTAATACTGCAAAAAAGATTATTTATGACATGATTTAGTTATATCAGGTCATCAAGTATAAAACTTATGATTGCAAAAGAGCCAGATTACCAACGGACAATCTTTCACCTGTAAATAAAAAAAAAATTCAGCTTTTAAAAACGCCATATTCATGAAAAACTACTTTCTTGAATAAGACAAAATAATATATTCTTTTTTACTGGTGGAAGTTTGCTCCGTTGGTAATCTGGACCTTTTATAATCACAAGTTTCATACTTAATGGCCTAATATAAATAGACAAACATAGATAAAAAATGAAAATCGACAATAAATGAATACAGTGAGTTAAATTTTCTGTAAATATTAATTGTTTATCCATTATTATATTTGTAAAACATGTAAACCACAGTAATGACTGCTTATTTTGCATTTTCCACAACAGTATAAATATATTGTTTTTTCAAATGTGTACTTTTTGAGAATATTTGTGTGATGCTTGACTATTCAAAGACAATAAAATTAAATAATTCATGCTGTTAAAAAAAAAAAATCGTTGTTCATTTTAAATAACATATGGAACTAAACAATAATTTAAAAAAATAATTAAATTACCGTATATACTCGCGTATAAGTTGAGGAATTTCTGACAATTTTCGGTAAGCAAATTTGGGGGGTCGACTTATACGCGGGTCTGTTAAAAAAGCAAAAACAAAAACTTCGAATACTGCAAAATTATGGCTTTTTACGTACATGAATAAAAAAATAATATATAACATATGCAAATAATAATAATTTATCCCTTTAAAAAATTTCAATGATTTTTTTATATATTTTTATATATATTTTATTTTTTTGTTTTCTTACTACCCGTTTGCATTGACAAGTGACATATTTGGTTTGATTTTGTGCAAAATTAAAGTAAAAAGTTAGGGGTCGACTTATACGCGGGTTTTTGATTTTTTCCAGAATTTGCAGTCAAAACTTAGGGGGTCGACTTATATGTGAGTATATACGGTATGTAAAAAAAATGGCTAGAAGATTTTATGTACAGTACTCATAAAGTAAAGAATTTTAAAAACATTGAATCGAAAAATAGAATTTTCGAGACAATTTGAGATTGAAAGCCTTGTGATAAATAAGCGCAATTTGGAGCTATTATTTTAATTTAATTTAAAAACATATAATAAAGAAAATGTTATATTTTTTAATATAAAATAAAGAAAAAGTTATACAATTTTTTTAATGTGTATAATTTAAAGAAAAAACTAAACCTCTTTAAAATTATAGACTTTAGTCTAAATCATAACATTATAAGGTAAATAAGTTTAGTTCAATGATAAAATTTTAAAAAAGTGAGTAAAAAGAGTTATTTTTTAAAGCACTATAAAGTAAACAAAAATCAGATTTATAAAAATATTTTCTGCAATTTTTATTTCTTATTATGAATTTTCTAAAATTCCTTTAAAAGTATAAAAGATTTTTATTATTGTCACAAAAAAAATTATCGGCCCCACGCGGCCCCGATTAAAATCAATTCCAGCTCCGTAACGATTCTAATGACAGAAAATTCGCCCTGAAGTAGACCGAGTTTATTGCACGTAATAATCAGGCAATTTGCATTTCAAGCACAGTGAAAAACTCGCTCAAATATCTTAACGATATTTATGGAAATTGCACTGTTTTGAAAGCAGTGCGGGAATACTCTAATGAATATACGAAAAACGTCCGGTATTTTTACGGTTTTGTCATCTCTAGATGTTTTTTTATACAGAAATTGCATTGTTTTTATTGAAAAATTAAACTATTCTGTAAAACTGTAGGGAAAATTTTCTGTAATTCTACAGTGAAGTATTCTAGATTCTACAGTATGAAGAATTCTAATCGTTATCTAGAATCTGTCTAAAAAAATTAATTTAGGGTTTACATATTTCTTTTTTTTTTGAGCATTCCACTCGAATTTTATGTCAATCGTGTTTTTTTTTTTTTTTTCGAAACTTTCACACAAATGGCAAGAAAGTTAAATGTAAATGTTTACTACTGCTTTGTACCATATGACTCTTCTGCCAGGTCCGTTGATACTAGCATGGGATATCTTAGTTATAAAGGCGTAATTAGTGTACACAAGAATACGTCATGCGCCTGTGCAAAACATTAAGCCGACCCGTTTGAGAATTAAAAAAAACATTTAGCTGACTGAATAATTGCTTCTCAAGACTTATTTTAGCGTTTAATTGTTATTTAATGAGTTTTGCTGAAGGACAGAAGTTAAGAAATATTTTGATTAATTGCCATTTTATCGCTCTATTCTGTATTTTACTGAAGGACAATGATGTAAATAACTTGAATTTATATCTCATTAGCTCTGTTTTATTGAAGTTAAATAAAATACGATTGACGAAGGGATAAACAAAAAAGTCAAATGTTACTTCATGTGACATATTTCTTTAATAAAACTGAAACAAATTAAGAATTATCTACATTAATGGCCGCTCAAAGCACTATTTTCGCTAATATTGTTCAAAATTTCTATGTAAATTACTTTTACAGTTAAATCTAAAGTTCTGTAGGTTGCAAAATACATCAATCATGTAAAAAATATTCGGCATTCTCACAATATTTTAACTTTCGGGAATAAAAACCTGGTGAAATTAATCTTGCTAAAATAACATTTTAATCTGATAGACGAATGCCTTAATGATTCAAAATAAAGAAAAAATGGTCAGCAGCGAAAAGTGTTTTATTTAACTGAGGCTTAAATTAAACTTTCGGGTACAATTTTCCTTACCATTTTAGCTCTATAACCTTCTATTTTCTTCTAAATTTTTATTTATAATGAATTTGCATAGCACAGGACATTCAAATAAGAAATAATAACAATGTAGTATTTTTAGTACAAAATTTTAATATAACATTGTCTGAAAGGGGTGTTAAAGAAGGGACAGAAGAAAAAAAAAGGGGATGGTATAGGAAAAAAGGAACGGTAATGGAAAAAAAGGGATGGTAAGGATGGGATGGTAAGGAAAATTACCACAATTTTTAGACAAATCATGTTAAGACTAAGTGATAGCCACATGCTCATTGATTTTTAGAGACAGTTATTTACCTTGGAGTAGATTTAAAAACAAAATTTAATTTACCTCGAAAAGTGCAAGAATAAACCTTGCGGATGGTAAGATTACCAATAAAGCCACGATGCTTGAAATTGATATTTAAATGCTGATTTAAATTCTGCAGTAAATTTCCTTTCAAAAAATTTCAGAAATTCTTTCTTTAGCATGAGAGAAAACTTGAAAAAAATTCTGTCACTGCATCTGAAGTGATTTTCTGTATAATTTTATAAGAGGGATGGTAAGGAATCTAAAACCCAGGGACAGAGTTCAATTAAAATAATAACAACCATAAATATGTGTGCAGCTTAATTTTTTGCTACATCAACCCTATATATAAAATCCTAATGAAACGAATTTATGAAACGGATATATGAAACAGCTGAAATGAAACGAACTTATGTAACGATTCTTTGAAACGACTGATTAAACAACTGATTATGTTTCACGGCGATTTCTCTTAAAATATGGAATACTTTGCGATGAAATTAACACCAAAAATCAGTATTGAGCCGCAGATCTCAAAATTGGTATTAGAATTTTTTAATTCGAAATAGTTTTCAATATATTATTTTTTTTTTCTAATTTTAAATACATTTTTCTAAGGATGGCAACTCAAATTTTAATCATAAAAGATATTTTCTTTTCATATTTCAGAAAAGGTTATTATTTTAAACTAATTTGGCGACCAGTTTGGCCTCCCTTCAATGTGTGCTTAGAAATTTATCATGCTACTTTTATTCATAATTCAATTTACTTGAACAATCTTTCGCCAAATCGAAAGATTCTGATAGAGAAATCAATCCTGACGGTATTTTTATGTTAGCGAGACGCAGATGATAATTCGCTAAACATTTTTCCCGTCGCATTTTGTTTATATTTCATTAATTTCATTTAAAATATAATCCTTTCATTCATTTTATTTAAAATACACAACTTTCATTTAAAATTGTTGGCTTTCACTTCTTTCTTTGTTTTTAAAACAAAACGAAAAAAAAAATGGCACAGGTGTTATCTAAGCACCGAGGTTCCTAATTGGCGCCAAAATGGCATTATTGTGATTGACATGGTAACCCGGCTATTGTTGTTTATTTATTAATAAATGTTTATTTAGTTTTATTTCTTTTTTAAAATTATATAAATTATTTTGTTCTATAGTTATCAATTATTTTTTTATATATATTTCCTTTAGAAAATAATAGAAAATAATTAAAAGATACGGTACTACTGTGTTATTCAGTCGACCAATTTCGCCAAATTATACAAATTGGCATAATTTTTATTTTAAATAACGGAAGAGCAAATAAATTAGTATAACTTTAATAAATATACAAATCAAACGTCGAAATAAAAATAACTTGATGCCGTAAACACGTGTAACATGCTTAAAGTCAAGTGAATATGATATTTACGATCAACCATTATTAGCCTTTAATCTTATAGTTTGGGGATAGATTTTTGGTCGACGGTATAACTAAGTAATACCAAAAATGCATATGTAACTGGTATTTAAAAACGAGGTTTTGCCAAATTTTCGTAAAAAAAAAAAAAAAAAAAAAAAAAAAAAAAAATCACGCCAAAACTGCCGTATATTACATCTGGCCAAATATTATTACTCGAAAAAAAAAAAAAAAAACGCTAACTGGCAAGTCGACAAAAAAGCTATTGGTGAGATTTGTATACGGCTAGCGTAACAGTACCAAGAATTCTTTGCGACCATGGCAACTTTTATGTAGTTTTATTCGAAAAAAAATTTGATTTTTTAATCAAAATGGAAAACTTACGGCCCCATATTAGCGCGATTTTTTTCTGACGTCAATGTCATATACGGAACGGGCACTTAACTAGTGTATCGTTATTTTGCTTGATATGGTAAGCCGGATGTTGTTGTTTATGCTGTTGATGCGTTCCCCAAATTGGCGTCTGAAAAAAATCGCGCCAATATGGGGGGTATATGACAATGAATCATTCATATGAAAGGCGAAGAATTGAGACCGTATTTGTTTATGGCAGTTGATGACTTGAACTATTATAATATAGATGAAATGATGGCGATAGATTGATATTTGGCGACTTATCACCTGTGCCTGGCTAACATTAAAGAACCAAAATGGCACCTAGAGTATAAAAAGCGAAGTGGTCCGCCCGGAACTGTGGATGATAGTCACATGACTTAGGCTATTGTTATAGAGATTGTTTTAAAATACCGGGTGACAAAGACTCTGTATGGTTAATTCATTTTATTTTAGCTTCTTTTCAAATGTTTAGCTGATCCTCTTTAATCAAAAACGAAAACAACTACTGGATGTCTTAACAGCAACTGATTCACTCTCAAATTTTGGCAATCAAATGGAACTGAATGGAAACCCGTTTACAGGGAGATCTGCACAGCTTTTTTCAGTATAATTCAATCTTCTCTAATATTTTTAAAACCCATCAGTTTAGCGTGTTTTTAGATTCTACGGTGTCTGAACCGGGGTTGGCGAGCGTAGCTTGTAGGGGGCAGAGCCCCCTAGTATTTATATAAAAAAAATTTCCCAGTTTCGGAAAAAGTTACATCGAATTTATTTATCGAAACAATTTTATACAGACAGCTCCAAACTTAAAAATCAGCATCAGGTTCAGGGGATGGTATAGGTGTTTTCCTTGTATTTGGACCCCCAACATCGTCCAAAACTTATTTATCTCGTTAATATTGTTATGCAATCATGCAATGGGATGTTCCCCAATATATGGAATTAAAAAAAAAACCACAAGAATATGCACTAAAAGAAAAATCATTATTCAGGGACATAAAAGTCAAAAGATAGTGAGTATGCCCCATATCCTCCAGTCTCCCCTCAGTGAGGAATCGTTTAAGAAAACACTTGCAATTTAAAATGTCGCAGAGACTACAAATTAATTCATTTTAATTTATATACCAGAATATGTCTGACCGTCTTCGATTCTTTTCAATTAATTTAGTTTTGTAATGCGAATTTGCCCTATTATTTTATTTAGGCTTTCCTGCATTTCAAAATACTATTTGACAAGCTCTTGAATATTTATTAACCCTTAAATGCATGATTTTTTATTTTGTTTCGAAAACAAAATTGAATATGATTCCCTGAAATGTTTATAACTCAGGAAAAATAATGAAGAAAAAAAAAAAATCAGAGATACATTTATCTCATAATACGTCAATCTTATCATATGTTGCACATCTGCAATACACGTAAAAACTAGACAGATTTTAAGGTAGATTTTTAAATTTATATTTTTGTAATTTTTACAGAATTTATATTTCTATACTGGTTGCTAACAATTATATAAAAAGTGATGTAGACATGCATCACTACGCATTTAAGGTTTAACCCCTTGGGGACGAGCGACACGTATACGTGCCTCATGAAGCGCTCAGAATCCTTGTTTTTCCTCACCAGTAAAATTTTACCGTAAAATTTGCCTTCTTTAATCACCGCATTTTCTCGGTTCAAGAAAACACAAATTTTTGTTTTTAAAAAACGGTGACAAAAGATTTCCCTTTGTTCGAAAGGCTGTGTGTAACATCATTAAAATGCACTTGAGATAATTTTTTCATATTGGCCGTAATATAACGAAAAACTTTTGACTGTCCCTGTCATTAACCCTAGAACTACCGGAAATTTTACTCAAGTTTTATAAAAACATTCTACACCAGAATTTTTACTTAAAACTATTTAATTTGTTTATTTAACTTATTATTGTCTGATTTATACATTTAATTTGTTTTGAAGAAATTTTCTGGTTTGAATAGATATTTTGAATATACATGTCGGGTCCATTGGACCCTTCTGGTAGACAGAGGGTTAAACTATACATCCAATTTTCATAAAATTTGAAATGACTCGACAAAATTTTGCAACAATCATATACTTAAAATTTTAGACTATTCGGTTGGGTAGTTTTTTCTCTGTTATATGCGGACAGACGGCCATGCAGACAAACAGACGGACGGACTGAACGACGACTATAGGTTCTACGTATTTATATAATTACGAACGCACCTACAAAACGTCAATGAAGCACTAGGCATCTTATTTTATCAATAGAGAAATACTGTGCCGAGATTGAAATTCGTAGTTTCCATGTTTAATTCGTTGAATGTATTAGGAATATTCAAACAATGTGACTAATATGCAGCGAAAAACTTAACAGTATATCAACAGATGTCAAATAACACTTTTTAAAAGATTTTGTTTTATGTTTTGTGTTTATTTTTTATTATTATTATTATTTTTTTTTTTTTTTTGGTATTTTTTACAAAAATTTTTAAAGACATTGAAGATTCATTTTCAATTAGGATACAACTAATTTTTTTATTATTTTAAATATTTTGTGCAAGGGTAATAATGAATATTATTATCAATTCTGCGATATTTTTTCAACTGTTCCGTGAACAAATGTCCGAATAGAATATTTATATAAGCCTATAAAAATAAATCATACATAAATGTGAAATAATAAAATATATCAAATAAATGGAATATTTTATACAAAGAAAGTACAATTTATGTTTGTCCCTTTAACCCCTTCGCGACGGGAGCCTTTTACGTAATTTTGAATCTTTTGTCACCGTTTTTTAAAAACAGAAATATGTATCTTCCTGAATCGAGAAAATGCGCTGATTAAATAAGGCAAATTTTACAGTAAAATTTTACTGGTGAGGAAAAACAAGAATTCTGAGAGCTTCATGCGGCACGTATACGTGCCGCTCGTCTTCGAGTGGTTAAGTACGACAGTTTTTTTAAGGCTTGAACTAAGTGTGTTCACAATCAATTTGTAATGCATATTAAACCCTTCAAGGGCGATAATGCCATTATGGTATCACCTAAGTTTAATCCCCTAATTGCCACATTAGCACCAGAATTTCTCAATGAAAATTTCACTTTTAGTAAGTAGGCGAAAATATACTTTTACCTGTTTACAAATAAATTTTCTTGTAAATACTGGTGTCATTCTATTATTTCAACATTTTACAAATACAAGTACCGTGTCCCTGAAAGGGTTAAAGTAGAATGTGTACCACTGAAAGTGAATTATTTTTACTCATCGTCTTCGTTCCCAAAGCTAAAATAATGCTACAAATAGTCTTTCATTGGTTTTAAACAAACAAAATGACATCATAGATGACAGAAAAAAGAACTTTTCGGAAATTTATACTTTATTGAATTAGTAATTTAGGTTTACAAATAGGGATCTAAAATTACAAATTCCGTTAAAATATCAATTTAGTTATCACTAACCCAAATTCGCACAATCACAAATTTAAGGCCTTTAATCAAGTGAATGACATACAAATCCTCAAAACATTTTATTGTAAAGGATTTAAGTTAAATAAGTATGAAAATTTCTCAATTTCTTGGCCACACCCTCTTGAAGGCGTTTTGCAAACTCAGATGAAAATAACATCTATTTTATGAGGAAATCAGCATAGATTTTGCCATTTATTGGTTTGCTTTTAAAGGAAAAAACATTTAGCTATTAAGAAATGAAATCAATATGCAAAAAAGTCAGTTTAGTTTTTATGGGGAAAAGAATAGAGGTCCACATATGGGGACCCAGGTAGCGAATAGGTTATTTTATCCACATTATGATTAAAACTTATTTCAGTAACTCGACACCAGTTGACACCGGTTTTTCGATATGGGTACTTATAACATATTTAGTCTCGAAAACTTTGAGATTAGGTAATATGAAAATTTCCTTACTAAAATACTGGTTTTCACATTTAAAATTTTCGTAATACGTAAATGGCAAGTTTTCTTGCCAACCGGCTTTAATGAGTTAATCAGTGTAGGTAAAAATTTACCATTTGGGCACTTATTGTAATTGTTATCTCAATAAAAGGCTCGTTTTCATTTCCTTCGCGATTCTTGTTTTTCACCAAAACTTTTCATTCCCGACCCCACATTGATATACCAAAATTGCTTCTTTGTGTGCACTTTCCCTTCCCTTACAGTTTGGCACATGAATTCGAGGACATCCTGCATATATTTCGGGTAGGTAAAAATGATCGTCATCCTAGTGTTAACAAAAAGAATGTATTGATAATAAAATGAAAAGTGTCCAGTTAAACTCATGGCATTGAGCTCTCAGGCTACAGCTCATATTCAAAATATTAGAATAATTGAGAAAAAGTAGTAAGAAAGTTTTTTTTCGTTTATTTAATTTTGATACTAAGTAAATGCAATTAAATTTCTTATAAATTAAATCTGGAATGTTTAGATAAGATTTTAACATTTACAAAATGTAAAATACAGTACAATAAATTAGGTATACAGCTTTCTGAAACACATCAAAACATTAGAATAAAACTTAGATTGGTTCAAAATATTAGAATATTTTATTTTACGCATCAATATTACCTTATGAATATGAAGTAAATGGTAGTTAATATTTTGTAGCATCCCCTTTAGTTTTCATAACAGCGTACAATCGATCTTGCATACTATATACAAGCTGTTTACAAGCATTTCTATCAATATTAGCCCAAATAAACTTTAATACTTACAACTAACTCAGTTTCACTTGAAGGAGGATTCTCTTGGAATTTTTTATTCATTATATGCCATAAGTTTTCGATGGGATAAAGGTCTGGTGAGTATGGTGGCCAAGGAAGTACCTTAATTTTGCGTTGGCAGAACCAATTCTTAGTTGACACCGAGGTATGCGGTGACGCTAAATCTTCTTGAAAGATGATATCCTATTCAAATAAATCTTCTGGTGATGGAATCATGTAATATTCCAAAGTTTCTTGATATATCTGAGAGTTAACCTTTTCGTGCACGATGCATAACTTTTCAGGTCCTTCTGTACTCATGCTACCCCAAACCATGACACTAGCAGCAGATTTTACAGAACGTTTAAGGCATTCTTTATGGAATGCTTCTTGCTTCGTTCTCCAAACTCGAATACCTTGATTACCATATGAAACACAAAACATACTTTCATCACTGAATAACATATTTTTTCCAATTTTCTTCGCTCCATAGATGTCTTAGTTTACACCAATTCAATCTTGTACGCTTTCGTTTTGCAGTCATGAGAGGTTTTGTTTTCGGTACACGAGATTCAAACTTAAATTTATGGAGACGTCAAATGTTGTCGATATAGAAACATCAACTCCTTCTTCTTTCCATTTTTGGAACAAGAATTGCACACTTTTAAATCGGTTTTTCTTAACCATACGGTTCAGTTTCCTGTCATCTCTAGTTTTTGGTTTTCGGTTGCCATTTCGGCGATTATTTTGAAATTTTCCTTCTTTTGAATATTGTGTTATTATTTACGAACACTTGATTGCGAACAATGTAAATAATTCGCTATATAACATGGATTTTTACCGTGCCGATATAAATCAATCATACGAAGTTTAATAGATCCAGGAATGTCATTCACACGAACCATTTTAAGACGAAAAAGCAAAGAAACTACAAAAAGAATGCTTATTTTAAATACAATCGTCTGAATTTAATCTATGATGCCACCAGTTATGAATTGGTGATAATTAACACTAGAACGGCGGCGAGGGGTCATTTTGACCCCTGCCAAACGATTACATGTCGATTCTAATCAGAAAACTTTTTATAATTTAAGATTAATATATGTTGCACAAAAATAACTTAAATAAATAAGTTAAATAGTTTTAAGTAAAAATTCTGATGTGAAATATTTTTATAAAACTTGAGTAAAATTCTCCGCCGTTCTAGTGTTAAAGGAGAATTAATGTAAAATATACTAATATTTTGAACCACTTGAATAAATATTCTAATATTTTGACTTTTCAAAATAATTTTTTTATAATTAATCTTTTCAAAAATGATACTAATTTTTAGATAATAAATAAGTTTAATCAACAATAAGCTCTTAATAAAAGATATCATTTGCATAAAAAGACATTAAATTACCAAACGATATTTTCAATTTGTAAAAAAAAAAAAAAAGTAATTACTCTAATATTTTGAATATAAGCTGTATTCAAAGTAATTGAATGTTATACTCTTATTTCAAAGAACAATGCCCCTAGAAAAATAAATTAAAGTGGGATTTGCCACATTCCCTCCGTTTCCGATGTGTAGACTTAATGAGCTTCCAAATCTCATCAGGGAAGTGCCTTATCAGAATAAACAGGTATACCAAATTTGAAGCAATTCAGATAGAAAAATCCATTTATCTAAATTAAAGTGGTATTAGCCCCCGATCCCCTCTTTATACTT
Organism: Maratus speciosus; assembly: GCA_963932465.1. Lineage (NCBI taxonomy): Eukaryota > Metazoa > Arthropoda > Arachnida > Araneae > Salticidae > Maratus > Maratus speciosus. The sequence goes on along the minus strand of OZ010791.1, from coordinate 602,037,323 downwards.
AACCAATGAACCTCCAAATCTAATCAGTGAAGTGCCTTCTCAGACTTAAACGGTATACCAAATTTGAAGCAAATCTGATAAACCCGCATGTAAAACACATTTATCTAAGGCAAGGGGGGTTGGCCTCCCGTTCTCCCCTTTATACATAACCAATGAACCCCCAAAACTAATGAGGGAAGCGCCTTATTCGAATGAACCTAGAATTTTTTTTTTAGAAAAAAACCTGTAATTGTATCAAGAGTTATCGTATCACGTACATACATACGTATATACAAAATCTAATGAGCTAAAAATTAGTCATAGTTTTTTCTATCAATTAATAAAACTTATGCAGCCCCTATCAGTAAATTGAATTTTTACAGATTGTCAGATTCATTTGTTTCGAAGAATCCAAAGAAATAAGAACTGCTTCCACAGATATAAATCTACAGAGAAATGCGAATCCTGTAATAAAGAAAATGCAAATGTCGAACACTTTCTTCGCGGTTTACTTTAATGTGTTTTGAACTACTACAATGAAAAATAAATACTCTTTAAAGATAATGTCTTAGCTTTTGTATTCAAATTCTTTTAGCATAAAAGAAATGTTCTACGGGATTCAAAATGCATTTACGAATAAGCAGTGAAGTATACTAAAATCATTTAAGGCTCCTGTCCCTGCCGGCGAAGGCACTCATGGGCTAATGCTAATCCTATGGGGAGGAATTTTTCTAATATCTCGTTTGCATTTCAACATTTTTATTTTTGTTTTTATTTTTTTTGCATTGGATAGCCGAGGTTCGTCTCTACATTGCACCTTTTTTACTTTTTCGATTTTGGTAGCAGATATTTTTTATAAAGTTACTCTCAATACAGTTAATACACTGTTTTAAACACTAGTGTCGTGAAGGAATCATATATTATATATTAATATAAAGTTTATTAAAGTTACTCTCACTTTCAAAACCGGTTCTGAAAATGAAAGTGTCATTGTAAAAAAATATCTGGAACCAAAATCGAAAAAGTAAAAAAGGTGCGATGTAGAGATGGACCTTGGCTATCCAATGCAAAAAAAAAAAAAAAATTAAAAATACTGAAATACAAACGAGATATTAGATAAATCCCTCCTTATAGGATTAGCATTAGCTCGTGAGTGTCTTCGCCGGGAGGGACATGAGACTTAAGCTTGGTTGGTAGTATTAGTATAAAATATTATGTTAAAGAAAATGTAATTTACTTCATGAAAAATTAGATAAACAAAATATTTTTTCTACAAATATATGGAAATTTCTTTAAAAATAGATAGTTTTCATCTCCATTCTTATTTTAATCAACAGCGCAATCAATTACTGTGCTATTTAATATTTTCCGCAATAGGTAAACACATTTTTTATTTTAGAAAATATACAATTGATATAATAAATAGAACGCGAGAATAAATTGTGAAATATTTCGAGACGTAATTATTTTGAAAAAAATGTCAAAATTTCATTTCACTCAGCACATTAGTGATTGCTAGTCTTCCTATTTTAAATGGAAGCTGTATACTTGCTAACTTCCGACTTAACATCCGTAAAATGTGAGATTATTTAAACCAGGTTAAACATGTTTTGAACCAGATTTTTTTTAAACCCTTTCAGGGGCAAATTACTTTTTTTTTTAAATGTTGAAATCATTGATTGACACCGTTATTTAAGAACATATTTATTTGTAAATAAGAAAAAGATATTTTTCTCGCATAATTATAAAACCAAAATTCCACTTCAAAATTCCTGTGCCATTTTGGGATTTTTTAATTAAATTTACCGTAATTTCCGGTGTATAGCCTGCGGATGAAACAATCGTGTTTCGACCCAGATTTTTTAAAAAATAAAATGTAACTTTAGAAAATCGGGTAATTCTATCAAGAGTTATCGCATCACATACATACATACGTATATACAAAATCTAATGAGCTAAAAATTAGTCATAGTGTTTTCTATCAATTAATAAAACTTATGCAGCCCCTATCAGTAAATTGAATTTTTACAGATTGTCAGATTCATTTGTTTCGAAGAATCCAAAGAAATAAGAACTGCTTCCACAGATATAAATCTACAGAGAAATGCGAATCCTGTAATAAAGCCAATGCAAATGTCGAACACTTTCTTATCGGTTTACTTTAATGTGTTTTGAACTACTACAATGAAAAATAAATACTCTTTAAAGATAATGTCTTAGCTTTTGTATTCGAATTCTTTTAGCATAAACGAAATGTTCTACGGGATTCAAAATGCATTTACGAATAAGCAGTGAAGTATACTAAAATCATTTAAGGCTCCTGTCCCTGCCGGCGAAGGCACTCATGGGCTAATGCTAATCCTATGGGGAGGAATTTTTCTAATATCTCGTTTGCATTTCAACATTTTTATTTTATTTTTTTTATTTATTTATTTATTTTTTTTTTTTTTGCATTGGATAGCCGAGGTTCGTCTCTACATTGCACCTTTTTTACTTTTTCGATTTTGGTAGCAGATATTTTTTATAAAGTTACTCTCAATACAGTTAAAACACTGTTTTAAACACTAGTGTCGTGAAGGAATCATATATTATATATTATTATAAAGTTTATAAAAGTTACTCTCACTTTCAAAACCGGTTCTGAAAATGAAAGTGTCATTGTAAAAAAATATCTGGAACCAAAATCGAAAAAGTAAAAAAGGTGCGATGTAGAGATGGACCTTGTCTAACCAATGCAAAAAAAAAAAAAAAAAAAAAAAATTAAAAATACTGAAATACAAACGAGATATTAGATAAATCCCTCCCCATAGGATTAGCATTAGCTCGTGAGTGTCTTCGCCGGGAGGGACATGAGACTTAAGCTTGGTTGGTAGTATTAGTATAAAATATTATGTTAAAGAAAATGTAATTTACTTCATGAAAAATTAGATAAACAAAATATTTTTTCTACAAATATATGGAAATTTCTTTAAAAATAGATAGTTTTCATCTCCATTCTTATTTTAATCAACAGCGCAATCAATTACTGTGCTATTTAATATTTTCCGCAATAGGTAAACACATTTTTTATTTTAGAAAATATACAATTGATATAATAAATAGAACGCGAGAATAAATTGTGAAATATTTCGAGACGTAATTACTTTGAAAAAAATGTCAAATTTTCATTTCACTCAGCACATTAGTGATTGCTAGTCTTCCTATTTTAAATGGAAGCTGTATACTTGCTAACTTCCGACTTAACATCCGTAAAATGTGAGATTATTTAAACCAGGTTAAACATGTTTTGAACCAGATTTTTTTTAAACCCTTTCAGGGGCAAATTACTTTTTTTTTTTTTAAATGTTGAAATCATTGAATGACACCGTTATTTAAGAACATATTTATTTGTAAATAAGAAAAAGATATTTTTCTCGCATAATTATAAAACCAAAATTCCACTTCAAAATTCCTGTGCCATTGTGGGATTTTTTAATTAAAAGTACCGTAATTTCCGGTGTATAGCCTGCGGATGAAACAATCGTGTTTCGACCCAGATTTTTTAAAAAATAAAATGTAACTTTTTAAATCATGGTAAATTTTGGTCTTCAAATAATGAATAAAATTTCTGGGTCCAAACTGAATTGTTTGATCTGCGGGCTATACACCGGAAATTACGGTAAGTGGGAATATCCCATTTCTCTTCAAGTGGTTAAAAGAAATTAAATCAAACATTTTCCAAATAAAAGAGTAATTTAAATAACTAATGATACATCTAAAATATTTTCCGGTTAGAAACCTGTTTAACCTGGATAAAATTAACTCGCATTTTACGAAAATTAAGTCGGAAGTTGGCAAGTATGCGGATTTGGGCGTTATACTTGCATGTTGCATTATTTATCGAAAAGATTTTCTCAGTTTGTGTTTATATTATAAATGAATGTACATAAAAACCGTTTTTCTAATCGAAATTTTAATATGCATAGTTCTTTAACAGTTAAAATGCGAATTGCGTGTATGCTTTTTGAGAAATAATGTAACACATAAGACGCAAAAGTACACCTCTTGAGCCGAGTTACAGAGCAATGTTAACCCTTTATAAGGCGGTGGGAAGTATACGTCTAACTTAATTTTAATAACCAAATGGCACGATGGCACCAGAATTTTCAAAGAAAATTTTGCATTTGTAATGTACGCGAAGAAAAAACTTTAACTTATTTTGAAAGAAATTTGTTTCTAAAACCTGGTGTCATTCAATCATTTCAAAATTTTAGCAGATGAAGTAATTTGCCTTAGAAAGGGTTAAAGAATAAAGTGTGGCCAAAATTATTTGCCAAAAGAAATAATTCGTGATTTGTTTTAACCCCTTAATTTTCCCTCCCGTGAATATCACGGGCAGGGCCGAAACTAAGGGGGGCAGATGGGGCATGTGCCCCAGGCGCCAGAACAAAGGGGCGCCAAATGAAGGATTATACCTTTGGAATGGATCATTTTCTTCTGTTTGACGGATGTCGTCTATTATTATGAATCAGCCATTATAAATGAAGTGTTAGGTGAAGATGAAAGAACAGCCGTAAAAAGTTAGAACTCTGATTTTCTGGTTAGAATGGGAAGAAAAAAAATGGCCATATTTTTTTTTTCTGTTCTTTCATCTTCACCTAACACTTCATTTATAATGGCTGTTTCATAATAATTGACGACATCCGTCCATCAGAAGAAAATAACTCCATGAAAGCGGACACTCGGTTAAGCAGGACTCGGATAATCGGGACTCTAACTGTATATTTCATTTTAAAAATGATCTTTAGCATATTTTTGTTGGTGTTCAGAGGGGAGTCATGACCCCCGTCATCTCCCCCTTGGATCTGCTATTGTAGATTACGTAGTTCAGTATTACATATTTTAAGATTACATATTTTAAATTTTAAAATAAGTCGGCTATTAGAAACTTAGTAAAATTCTCTTTGTAAATATACTTTGCGGAAGAGGAGGGGGGGGGGCGCCAAAATGCATGCTTGCCCCGGGTGCAAAGAAGGGTAGTTTCGGCCCTGATCACGGGCTGAGGTGTCGTTCGCTTTTTCTCGTACCCGTCATATTTCCGGGCTGGAGATTTATTGCTGGAAAAAACTTCTGAAACCAGAAAAATTTAACTATCATTTCGGTGTGATATCTTTGAATATGTGGGTTTTGTTTTTGTCGCTGATTGTTATGTTGGTTCGAAATATATCACACTCAAAAAATTATTAATAATCAAAATTTAGTGTATACTATTATATTATTTCAAATATTATTTGTAAAAATTTCTTTGATGATGAAAAATAAAGAACTAATATGTGAAAAATAAAGGCCTTATTCACATTAATTTGTATGGTGTAAAACAAGCATTAAAACAAAGAATTTTCGCATAATGGCTTTTCCACAAATGTGAATTTCTTCTATAACATCTTTTTTTTTTTTGCCTTTAAAATAAAAAACTAATTGCATATTTTATACAGAAACCTTATAATTATTCAATTTCTGTAATAAAAAATAGATACTTTTTTGATGTTTTTTCCAAATATTAAGCTACCGTTAAGGGGTTAATGTACTCAGTAATATATCTTTGTACATAATATATTTTCACACATAAAATTAATTCATGCATTCCTAACTCTGCAAAATTTAATTTAAAAAATACTTCATATTATTTATAAATGCTAAATTTAATACAAGAGTTACATTAATAAAAAAAAAAAAAAAAAAAAAAAAAAAAAATATTTGAAATGTGTATTACAATTATTTTCATCGAAACTGTCTTTCAGTTGAACATTTTGCTAAGAAACCTTGTGTAGGACAAAGTAAATTACACTCTGAGAGATTATCTCAGTGATTTCTCTCAGAGAACTGTTTCAAGGCAATTTACAAGATTTACTGGAGAGATGTTTCAGGTTTTAATCTACTTTCACTCTCTATCTCATGCTAAGGATTGTAGTTAGGTAGTGTCATCGATTCTACGAACAGAGTATAACGTGAACTATAAATGTTTCGTTTTAGATCAGAAAATGATTACTGAAATTTAGCCACGTTTAAAATGCGTAACATTCTAAACGATTTTAAACAAATGTTAGATTAGTATTTTTGCATTCTTGAAATTAGAAATTGTGTACACTTATTTTACACTAGAAATTATTTTATTTCTATACAATAAAGACATGTTATTTCTTACACTGAAACTTGATGTAATAATGAGAATTTCTGAAAATTTGGTTAGTGAAACAAATAAATAAGCGAGATAAAACATTCTTTCGGAAACAGTTTTAATCACTAAGGATAAAGATTTATCACAAAAATATAAAATTATTTTCTTTAAAAAGCAACAGAACAAGAATCTCTTGAGCTTTTAATAACATCAGATTATGCCAATCAATCTATACACAGGCAATGGAAAAGAAATTGTACCAACAATTTATGCGATTAATCGAACAAAGGTAAATGCAAATTGCTTTGCAAAATATTTTCAGCTATAGCTATTTTGCGAAAATGTAAAAAACGCATTTTATTTAATTATTAAGGAAGTTTTGAAATTAAGAAAGTTAATCAAAAGTTTTAATTTGAAAACTGTTTGACGTTTTTGTACAGAATTTTAAAACTGTATTTAAAGAATCGATTTTCCTATTTCTGTGTTTGCAAAAAATAAGATAATTAAACTTTTTAAATCACACGTCATAAATAATCATAGAAATTTCACAAAGAGCTCCTGAACAGCGTGCAGGAAACACTCACATAACTCCTTCAGGTGAGTTTTTTTTTTCAAAATTTTAGATAAAACGTATACAATTGATCTATTTTTGATTCAATACAAAACCCGCATTTTTTAACTATTAGAGATCCGTTACCTGGACGGATTTTTTAAACATTTTCACTATCGATATATCTCCATCACTCATCTCCATTTATTTTATTTTATTTTATTTTATTTTTTACTTTTATCTTGAATTTAAACGAATTGAAAAGAAAAATGCATGTATAAAGTAAAAATGAAGTGTTTTTTAAATGTATTAAAAATAAAAAAATATTTAATTTTTCTAAAAAGTATTTTCTTTTACTCTGATAATTAGGTAGTTCTGTTATCAAAATGTTACATTTACAAACAAAATACATGCACATATATAGAACGTCCTTATATATGCCTTAGTTATTCCAGCTTAGAATGACGTTCACTTCCCTTTTAACACTTACATGCATGATTTTTGCGTTTGTTTCGAAAAAAATATATATGATTATAAGAAGGGTTTATTACACAGGAAAAATAATGAAAAAAGTCAGAGGTATATTTTTCGTATAATACGTTAACTTTTTCTTATGTTGCACATCTTCAATGCAAGCAAAAACTACTGTTTTAACTCAAATAAAGCAAAATGAGTACCGTAATTTTCAGCGTATAATCCGCGGATCAAGTAATCATCTTTCGACCCAGAAAATATTTAAAACTAGAGAACAGCAATTTTGCTTTTTCAGAATTTAGTGTCGCCCCCGGCATTTCCATTGCTTCATTTTCTTCTGATGTACTGATGGCTTCTATTATTGTGAAACAGCCATTATAAATGAAGCGAAAAAAAATTATGGCGATTTTTCCTCCCCCATTCTGACCAGAAAATCAGAGTTCTAACTTTTTACGGCTGTTCTTTCATCTTCACCTAACACTTCACTTATAATGGCTGTTTCATAATAATAGAAGCCACCAGTCCATCAGAAGAAAATAACTCGGTTAAGCGGGACTCTACTGCAGTACAAAACATATTTCAATTTTAAGACTTAAAGCACACGTTTTATTTTATGTAAAATGACGTCATTCACATCCGCTTAAGAATTCCACATTTACGATCTACTCTTAAACATCTACAGTAAAGCATGCATAGCACATCACTATCGCGATATAATGCACAAATTCAGCAAAAAGATGCCGTCATTCAAGAAAATCGGAAAAATAAAACCGGCTGTCTAATGATTCATAGATACTTAAAATTAAATATAGTGTATAATAGCTCCATTGTTTTAACAAAAATCATTCGTTTATATTTTTTTCAAAATAGCACGTATTTTAATTACATTTTCTTTCGATTGTTATGAGAAAATGGCAACAAAAATATATAACTACTATTTTAGAACTATACTTTCTACAGAATACTTTCCTTTACTTCCTTTATTTTCCTTTTTTTAATATTCCTTTACTTTCTACAGAAATGGAGTACTTCCGTTGCCAATATTAAGCAAATGGCTCTAAAAACTACAAAAAATTAATACTTCAAAAATAAATGGAGATGCAGTTTTCAAACAAAATGCATTTAAAAGAATTTTTTTTTCCAATACGACGGTATAAAAATCGAAAATGTGCGATGTTTAGAAGTTTAAAAAATTGCTATAGACCATTTAATCTAACTGCTTTGTTTTATGGATAGCTTCTGTAAGGTAACGTTATTTTTTGGAATACACAAAATTAGCTGGGAGAAAGAAATAGCATACCGTACCGGGAGCTAATACAATGTAATTTTTAAATCGCGATAAATATTTGGCTTCAGTTTAGTCCAGGCAATAGGGAATTTTATCTAGCAAAATTAATGGTAGTTCTGGAAATCGGCTTACTTTATGTTTTTTGGGTCGCTGAATCCGAATTTGTAAATTCCCACAAGAATTTCCCCCAGCAGCCCCCCCCCCTCTCAAATTTTGGTAAAAAGCCCCCTAAAAAAGATTTTTATTAAAAAAAATCAATTTTTTTATTATTTTAGGGGGAAAGTATCCAGAAATTCAGAAAGTAGACAAAATTTGCAACAAATTAGATATATGACATTATGACTTAGGATGAAGAGGAAGGGGGGATCTGCCTCGGAACATGCGCGCGGTGCTGCGTGGACTAAGTTGCGCAATTCCATCTAACCACTCACACGTTTACATTCGCCCTCCGGATTCAGCGACCAAAAAAACTTAAAGTAAACCTTATAAGGAAAGTTCGGAGGGGAGATGGGAGGGCGAATGTAAACGTGTGAGTAGTTAAAGGGAACTGCGCAACTCAGTCTACGCAGCACCACACGCATGTTCCGAGGCAGATCCCCCCTTCCCCTTCATCCTAAGTCATAATGTCATATATCTGATTTGTTGCAAATTTTGTCTACTTTCTGAATTTCTAGATACTTGGTTCCTAAAACAATAAAAAAATGATTTTTTTAATAAAAACTTTTTTGGGGGACATTTTACCAAAATTTGGGGGGGGGGGGTTGCCGGTGGAAATTTTAGTGGGAAATTAAAAATTCTGATTCAGCGACCCACAAAACATATAGTAAGCCTTTTCCCAGAGCTACCATGAATTTTGCTAGGTAGAGCCCTTATACGGTCTCTATTGCCTAGACTAATAACTAAATGAAATTTTTGTGTCCAAAGGAAATTGTTTGATCTGCGGATTGTGCGCCGGAAATTACAGTAATTATTTTAATGCGTATGAATCTATCTCTATGTAACTTATTTTATCTGGGAGCACGGCAGTGCGTCCGCCAAGTTCGCACAAGCCTTTTCCTGAACCATTTCGGCATACTTTTCATCCCCTCATAACGTCGTTTTAGGGAGAGATATAGAAATTTTTCTTTTATACACATGTTCGTATGGTCAAACTGAGCTAAGATTCCACGATTTCATGTTTCTATATTTAGTAGTTTTCGAAATATTAAATTCCGAAAAAGCGCTTTTTTGTCACTGACTCACTTCGCATCATCAAATAACTAAGGTACTTCTAAAAGTCGTAGAATCCTGAAATTTCACAAATAAGTCGGGTTCGTAGCACAATTAACCAGAAAAATCTGAAAACACAGAATTTCCGCCTCTAAACCCTTCATACAGGGGGTATTCATTTAGCCGTAAACAGTTCCTACGCATTCAATTGTGCCAATGTTGGTCGCCAAAACTCGATTACAGAGCTTTGAAGGCGGTCACGTGATTTCAAGCCGAATAACATTTTATATATATGCTTTTCCAAAGATGTTTGTTAAATAGAAAAAATGAATATACCTAAAAATTTTAATCAGTATAGGTTATGATATATTTACGATATTAAAACAATAAAACATTTAACAAAATATAACCGCAATTCGGAACGTTTCCTATATAGTAGCCTTGGCGAAATACAGAAAATAGCCTTGACGCGAAAAGAAATTTGATAATAACGTATTTTCTGGCAACCTATTTACTCTGTATTATACACAAGCAATTTTTTCCATATGTATACAATTTATTTAATGTAATGAACCCGTTTATTTATGTTTATATACCAACATAAATAATCTGTATATAAAAATAATATTTCATACATGTATAAATAAAATGTTTATATGTATATAAATACATATAAATAATATTAAAGTTCATCAGATTTGTTTTCGTAGTTGTTTATATCATTTGGCAACATATCTCAGTTTCTGAAGTCCGAATTGCGCCAACATTTTAAAAAAATGCCAAGATCCCTATAGTGGAAAAATATTCTAATTCCATATGAAAGTTTAAAAATCTCCTTTTAATTAAATGAAATGTGTAACTAATAAACTATCTTTAACGGTGTGCGACAGATGCGGCGTCCGAAGTCCGCTGCTATTGTTATTATATTGTATTATTAGCCTACTTACTGTTAATTTATTGTTAATTTTAAATCTGTAAAAGAAAGATTATAGTTATAGATAAGATATGTTGGTCGCCAAAACCCGATTACAGAAAATTAGCCTGAGTTATAAAGGTGTTACATGATTTCAAACTGAATGAATTTTTATATGCTTTTACAAAAATCTTAATAAAGCAAATCTTTCAGTTTATCTGTCCATCTTTCTATCTTTTACTTCCTTAAAACAAATTTTTTAAAGACCGGGAGGCGTCTGCACAGATCATCACCTCATCGAGTTGGCGGCTGAAATTTTAGGATTAGTTATATATCGATTAGCGTATTGAAATGTAACTGGTCTGTCAAGTCATATATTTGTGGAAACCACCTACAGGTCCGATTTTACGGGTTAATTGGTGGATTTTCCATTGTGTTTTCCTGCACCCATTCCTCCATGTTTCCAAACTTTTGGATGCAGGAAAATACAATAGTAAACCTATCAGTTAACCACTAAAATTAGGTCTTCAGGTGGTTTCTACCAAGATATGACTTAACAGACCAGTTGCATTTAAATATGCTAATCTAGTTTTAACTAATCCTAAAATGTCAGCTGTAAACTCGATGAGGTGATGGTGTGTACAGACGTCTATTATAAATGTCGGTATTCTAATCTCAATAGCACTCTGGTCAATCTGGCAATTATCCCTACTCTTTATGAAACACTATTCCTTTAAGTGCGTTTTAGTGATGTTAATGAACTTATGCATATGCATCATACATATTATACATATGCATATAACACGTAATACATTTGCATTATATATATTATAGGTATGTGTATAATACATAATACATATGCATCATTATGACGTCAGAATAAACAAAACATTTTTTGTCGCCAAATTTTAGAATTGACATGATATATTACCAAATTTGGCGAAACTTTGCTAAATGTCGCCAAGCTTGGCGAATATTTGACGCTCGTGGTTATTTTTCAATGAGTTAATTATTAATGCGAGCCATCTATTTTTATTTTTCCGCATATCATCTGAATAGTTAAATGATATAACATACTAATATTTCCAAAGTGCTAATAGTTTCGTCACTGCCCAAAACCTCTGCTATTGTTATTATATTGAACTGTTATTATACTTACTGTGACTATGTTGTTAACCTTTACACCACTAAAACTTCTGTATTATATAAAGAGAATTTACGGAAACTATTAAAGCATTGAAACTGCCAGTTCTCCTTATGATTATTATAATTCTATAATATGTAACCTGTTAATTAATATGTACGTTAGAATGAATCTTCTATAATCCGGTTCCTTGCATTTTAGTTTTCGGGTTTCGAGTAAAATTAGCTAAAATCTTTAAACCATGGCACATTGTCTAATTCTTCAACACGATCAGATGAGAAGAATGATAGATTTTCAAATGGATCATGGCAGTGAGCCGGTGGACCTTCTATTCTTCCGTAATCGAGTCTATTAAAAAGGTTAACGGGAAACAAAAATATATTAGCATCAATATGGTTTAGTGCAAATACAGATATTGTCAAAGGATTTCATAAGAACCATTTCACTTGTACCCAGTCGTATCAGTTAAAATACAACAATTGGCAGTGAGCCAAATTAGAAAAGATTACTTAATAGGATTAAAAATTTCCGCATTAGAGAAGGAATCGTAACTGCTAAGGAAGCATGCATAAGTGAGTTAAGAGATATTTGTCACGAAAGATGAAATGCATAACAACACAAAATATATGATGTGCTTCCATGATCGTAAAGAGTTCTTGATTTCTCTATCAAAAGCTTCCGAATTGGCGAAAGAATGGGCAAGTAAATTAAATTATGAATCACAGTAACATGATGCAACGTTTAACATGGAAGTAATACGGTAAATACTGCTTGCTAGAGGCCGCTAATGCTTTAATATAAAAAGAAATAAAGTATAAATTTGTAAAGCTCAATAAAATAAATTTAGGTATTTTTATGTTAGCCGGGCGCAAGTGGCAAATCGCCAAATACTGTTCCCAACTCCATTGTTCATATTGCATTCATTTCATTTAAAGATATATACTTTTCAGTCATCTCATTTAAAATAGATGCATTTCCCTCATTTTATTTAATAGAATATTTAACATAGAAATATATAAATAAATAAATAAGAAATAATAACATAAACCAAAATATTTTATTTGAAAATCAAAGCATTGTTCCTAATTTACACATGTGAAAAATGAGAACTGCTATTGACGAAAAAACAAAAGGCTAATGAGGAGATTTGCTACCGGCTAACATAAAAGTACTGAAATTTAAGTTTTTTCATATAATATAGTCTAGAATAACAAACTTGAAAAAACATACAAAAAGTAGTGATATCCCAACAAAAAGTTTTTGGTAAAAAAAAAAAAGCGCCAAGTTCTCCTTAATGTTTCGGCCAGAAAAAGTAGTGATATCTGATGTTCGCACAAGTTAAAAGCCAAACATCCCAAATCTTTCATTGAAAATGGCTTCCTGCGACTTGGCCGTTAATGCCTCCGTGAGAGTTTTTCAAATTTTAAAATATGTACAAATGAGCTACATGTCAACTACATTTTTTAGATTATTTTAGGCATTTTGTGACACAGAATACAGGAATAAAATACACATTTGAAAAAAGCATTTAAACAACTTCAGACTATTTAAAGGCTTAGAAGTTAAAAATAACAAAATACTTGTATTCAGGAGATAATATCCCTAATTGCTAAAACATAATTAATATCAACTTTTAACAGTTTATAAATCGAATACCTCTTAATGTTTGCAAACAAACTATAATAAATGCACTAGATTAATATTAACACAATTATTCTAATTGGTAAACAAATCATATTAGATGTAAATTTCCAACTGGGCGAAAAATGTCCGGTCCAGGATTCGAACCTGGGACCTCCTGGCTGAAGCCGCCAGTGCTCTGCCATCTGAGCTATCCCGGACGATTCTGGTCGAACTTTTTCACCCAGCTAACCTTGATGATTACAGCATCTGGTCTGAAACCTGGTTCAGCTCAACAGAATAAATCTCAGGTAATGGAACTCCAGAAATCGCTGGATACGAAATTACACTAGATTAATATTAACATAATTATTCTAATTGGTAAACAAATCATATTAGATGTAAATTTCCAACTGGGCGAAAAATGTCCGGACCAGGATTCGAACCCGGGACCTCCTGGCTTCCAGAGTTCCTGGCTTCCAGAGTCCTTCTGGAGTTCCATTACCTGAGATTTATTCTGTTGAGCTGAACCAGGTTTCAGACCAGATGCTGTAATCATCAAGTTTAGCTGGGTGAAAAAGTTCGACCAGAATCGTCCGGGATAGCTCAGAGTTCGAATCCTGGTCCGGACATTTTTCGCCCAGTTGGAAATTTACATCTAATATGATTTGTTTACCAATTAGAATAATTGTGTTAATATTAATCTAGTGTGATTTCGTATCCAGCGATTTCTGGAGTTCCATTACCTGAGATTTATTCTGTTGAGCTGAACCAGGTTTCAGACCAGATGCTGTAATCATCAAGGTTAGCTGGGTGAAAAAGTTCGACCAGAATCGTCCGGGATAGCTCAGATGGCAGAGCACTGGCGGCTTCAGCCAGGAGGTCCCGGGTTCGAATCCTGGTCCGGACATTTTTCGCCCAGTTGGAAATTTACATCTAATATGATTTGTTTACCAATTAGAATAATTGTGTTAATATTAATCTAGTGTAATTTCGTATCCAGCGATTTCTGGAGTTCCATTACCTGAGATTTATTCTGTTGAGCTGAACCAGGTTTCAGACCAGATGCTGTAATCATCAAGGTTCGCTGGGTGAAAAAGTTCGACCAGAATCGTCCGGGATAGCTCAGATGGCAGAGCACTGGCGGCTTCAGCCAGGAGGTCCCGGGTTCGAATCCTGCTCCGGACATTTTTCGCCCAGTTGGAAATTTACATCTAATATGATTTGTTTACCAATTAGAATAATTGTGTTAATATTAATCTAGTGTAATTTCGTATCCAGCGATTTCTGGAGTTCCATTACCTGAGATTTATTCTGTTGAGCTGAACCAGGTTTCAGACCAGATGCTGTAATCATCAAGGTTAGCTGGGTGAAAAAGTTCGAGCAGAATCGTCCGGGATAGCTCAGATGGCAGAGCACTGGCGGCTTCAGCCAGGAGGTTCCGGGTTCGAATCCTGGTCCGGACATTTTTCGATCAGTTGGAAATTTACATCTAATATAATAAATGTTCAAACGAAAAAAATCTCTTTCGTCAATACACAAGATTTCAATATTATACAATAAAATATAATGTAACATATTGTGAGATATGAAGTAAGTAAATTTTTGTTTTATTTCTTGGGTTTTACGTTAATGACTTTAGCTTTTGACCGTACAAAATGGCAATTAAACCGCAAGTGGACTAAATGATCTGTAATCAAATCTAATGTTTGTTGAAACTGAATGGTAGTTATCAGAAATCTTTTACTTATAATGTCTTTATGTTAATTTGCCTCTTTGCATTCTAATATTACTTTTAATATTTAAATAATTCATAAATGCGTAATTTCCAATCATTAATTTTGAAATGTTGTAGAATGCATTAACGGCCAAGTCGCAGGAAGCCATTTTCAATGAAAGATTTGGGATGTTTGGCTTTTAACTTGTGCGAACATCAGATATCACTACTTTTTCTGGCCGAAACATTAAGGAGAACTTGGCGCTTTTTTTTTTTTTTACCAAAAACTTTTTGTTGGGATATGAATTTTATTTTGTAAAACTTAATCTTTGAATGCATGAATTATTCTTTTAGATTTTTTTTTTTTTTTTTTTAATTCTTGTATTAAGGATTAGACACCAGAAATTTTAAGATAGGTTTTAACTTTATTTAGTAACATATCTCTGTAAGTTTAACAGGATTTCCGATATTATTCTAATATTATGCATTTAATAGTTAAACAAATAATTAGAAGTGACTTTGACATGTTTATTTAACCCCTTCGCGACGGGAGCCTTTTACGAAATGTTTATTACTTTGCTACCGGTTTTGAAAAACAGAAGTTTGTGCCTATTCAAATCGGGAAAGTGCTCGGATTAAATAAGGCAAATTTTACAGTAGAATTTTGCTGGTGAGGTTAAACGAGGATCCTTAGGCCTATTTCGGGCACGTATACGTGTCGCTCGTCCCCAAGGGGTTAAACACAGATAAACATTCCACATTTTGAAAACATACCTCTGAATTTAATATATTTTTTAATCATTTGGAAATGGTTGTTGTTTTCTGTCGAAGATGGGGCCAAATGATGCTCGCATTTTATTTTTTTTTAACGAAATACAACGATGTTCTTTACTTTTAGAAGAATTTTTATTTGAATAGGTAATAGAAAGGCATAAAATTGTTAAAAATTGTTTGAATATGTAATCGAAAGGCATAAAATCGTTAAAAATTGAAAAAGTTACAAAATGGGTAGGCGCAAATTATCAGATATGGAAAAATCCAAAGCGAAAGACGACGCCGAAATGAAAATCGTCTTGCAAAGCAAAAATCCAGTTCTTCAGCTCATAATGCAGGCTATGAAAATCGAGGTCTTCAACTGATTATGTAGCCCATGAAAATCGAGGTCTTCAACTGATTATGTAGCCCAT
Organism: Maratus speciosus; assembly: GCA_963932465.1. Lineage (NCBI taxonomy): Eukaryota > Metazoa > Arthropoda > Arachnida > Araneae > Salticidae > Maratus > Maratus speciosus. The sequence goes on along the minus strand of OZ010791.1, from coordinate 602,021,085 downwards.
GAAAATCGAGGTCTTCAACTGATTATGTAGCCCATGAAAATCGATTACAGAATAAAAGGCGAACGCGAAAACTGAAACAACATAATGTTTAATCGATTGATAGTAAAAGGTCATGTCTCGAGGGGCTGCAATCCACTAGCCACGGCGTTTTACAATCGGTCGATTCTAACCGGAAAAAATTGAGCTCAACGTAGGTAATTTGTTGCAATCTGTGGCTGATTCGGTGGAACTGCTTTTGATTTGTAAACCATTTTTTTTTCTCGAAACGGGACTTGGAGAATTTATCGATGAAGGTTTTGGTCGTCTGAAGTTTGATCTTTGCGATCTCTTATTAAGGAGGATGCGACGGAATTTAGGGGACGAAATTTAGATTTTTCGATTAAATTTTGTTACGAAGGTGATTTGTCGCAATCTGTGGATAATTCGGTGGAACTGCTTTCGATTTTTAACCTCTTATCTTTCTCGGCTTCACTTGTCGAAATGCCTCAAAATTAAAACTAGTATTAAGTCAAAAAAAAAAAAAAATCCAAATGATCGTTGTAAGCTATTAAATTATAATTTTCTTTTATTATTACTAGTTGGCATAGCAACCCGCCGTGTTGCATTTAAATTGCATGAGATCTTACGATTTTTTTGTTTGAAGTGTAAATCTAGTTTTATTATACATTTAGATAAAACTATAACATTAACTTGATTAAATACTGAATTTCAAGTAATAATTAATATAATAAAGTACGTTAAAAGTTTATTTAATTAAAATGCACCTTTTCAAAATTCCTTTGTAAAAAGCATTGGGTTCTTTTAAGATTTGACTTTTTATTTCGAAACTGCTGAAACTCACATGAAACCATTTCGACGAAATTAAATAAAAATGACGTCATTTGTCGAACCTAGAAGTAACATTTCAGATTTGTGAATTAAAATAAATGCTTACCAAATGACATTTTTCTTTCTTAGTCATTCTGCATATGTAGTGGCTTTGTGCAAAATTTTAAGCGCGCCGTGTTTAAAAAAAAGTTCTTTGAAAATCGGTGTTCCTTCTTTAAATATATTTGCTCTAATCCTGTAATCCCCATTTTTATTTATTTATTCATTTATTTCAAGAAAAAATGTTTATCTTTCTCTCTCTTTTTTAATTTTTATTTTGGTTATAACTTTTTAAAAATTCTAACACTAATTTTTAAAGTGCTTGAGATTCCTAATACATAAAAGGATATGCAGTTTTCGAACAAATTATATTTGGAAGCACATCCTTCCTCATATTCGACAATGAAATTTTTGCTATTACGTAGATGTTTTTGTTTTAAATTTTATTGTTCATTTTATGCCATTTTATAGGAAAATGGCAACAAAAAGATATATTTATTGTTTTCCAAATATCTTTCCTTTGCTTTCTACTGAAACGGAGTACTTCAGTTGCCACGATTAGAAAATTGGTATTACAAAACTATAAAAAGATTAATATCTCAGAAATAAATTGAGATACAGCTTTCAAACAAACTGCATTTAAAAGTACATTTTTTTTCTGCATAAAACGGTATAAAAATTAAAAATGTCGAATGTTTATAAGTTTAAAAATTTGCAGTAGCGAAAATTACAAAACCGAAATTTCATTTCAAATTTCAAAGTGTTGCCATTCGCAGAATGACGTATGCGTTACGCACAGATAGGTTTGTCCTTTATAATATAGATTATTCGTTTCGGAATAATATATTGAAACACTACTTCATTTTCACTATATTCATAGTCAGTGTCTGAATCTGTATATGTAATAACGTCAATATTACCTCCCTTTTTCTAAATCGTCTCTATGATTTAGGATTTTACCACAGGAAAAAGGCCCATCATCCTTCATGACAAGTTCAGTCACTTCGTCTAAGTCTTCCTGTATACACAGATTTATTTCCTTATATTCATATTTGTAAAAGTGAAAAATATTAACTATGTAGATGAAAAAAATACGCATAAAAATAGCAATATATAACAGGCCTAAAAAACAATCAGGTGAAAGAAAATTACGTCTTGTCGCTTTCTGTCTGGGGCCCAAAAAACTCCACACTTTAGAATTTACAGTGAAATTTTATTTATGTACTCAATTTCTGATAACTTATTTTAGAAATATCTAGCAAATGGAGAATGAAGATGCCGTGCCATTTGATTACACTGAAATGAACATAGTCATATGGTTAGCTCGAAGCATTCGAGCGTAACGGGAGGTCAAAAATAAATATTTCAAACAAATCTTATTCCGGAAAGCAATAACAATATATCATTTAAGTAGTCTTATATGATATCCAAAATTTAAAGTACATATAATTCTAAAAGGCTCTATAATTCTATAATGCTGGAAACCTATATATACACAGTTGTTTTTTTATTCTACATAATCGGCCTAAACCTTTTATAGAGGCGTTTAAAAAATAAAATGCATATTAACCCCTTGGGCTCTGGCGCTGTTAGCGGATGTAAGGACGCCTAATATATGTACTATGATCAATATCCATCTTCACTTGACGACCAAAAGCAATTACTTCGCAGAATCTCATAATTAGCACACCATTTTATGTAGTAATTTTATTACATAATTTTGTATTATTTTAGTCAACATTTGGTTATAATAAACTGATAAATAAAAAAAATTGCTTAATAAGCCTAACTATAATTTGTGCTACCTTTAGAGTCCATTGGGAAATTAACATTCTGAATGAAGCATGTTGGAAATTGCTCGTGAAACGTGGCAAATGAGGTGCGTTCGTACTATAACTAGTTTTATAAATATTTTTTGCCCCGCATATTGTACTGAATGTATATTTTAATGCACTTGATAAGTGCATATTAATTTCATTCTGTTTGAAACACCATTCTGTTCGTAACACCATTAAAATGCATTTGAAATATTTTTTTCCTATTCGCCGTAATGTAACGGAAAACTTTTGACTGACTGTCCCTGTAATTAAACTATACATCCGATTTTCATAAAATCTTAAATGACTCGACAAAATTATGAAAAAATATATTTTTATTTCAAACGATTCGGTCGGGTAGTTTTTGCACTGTTATATGCGGACGGACAGACAGACAGACGGACGGACAAAACGACGACTGTAGGTGCTACGTATTTATATAATTACGAATTCACCTAAAAACTACTCCCTGTTATGTAGTTTTCTTGTTATTTTTATTTATTTTACGTCTAAACAAACTAAAATAAACAGTTACATACTAATATTTACACTTAGCAACCTCATAGTCCTGTAAGGGTTAAACGCTAAAATATATGTACTTGCAACTGAAAGTATTTCAAAGCAGCATATTTTTAATACTTCTTTTTGATCTAAATATTTAAACTAAATATTAATCAGTGTGGAACTATTCGTGAAAACTGAACTGTAAAATTATTAATGAATAAATATCTCACAATTTTTGTCATCAAATTAATAATAATAATAATAATAATGATTAAACATCACTTCGGCTATTTTTTTTAAACAAACATATTAATTCAGGCATTTGCAGAAAGGAAAGTGTCTCTGTTTAGAGGTATGTCATTTTGTGAATGGTTAATAACTATTTTTGTGCATAATTTTAAATTAACATTTTTTTTTTCACTGAATTCCATTTTAGATATTTTTCTGAAATTTTTGAAATTCGTTTTCGATTCGGTTTCGGCCTGAATAAATTATTAGTTCGGCACTAACTAACGCACTATTTTTTTTTTTTTAATCGGGTGTTCTGTTTAAATATAGAAACCATATTATTAAAGATACGAGGGAATTTAAAATTTATTTTTCATAATTTATGTTATTAAACATTTTGTACACCCATTTCTTAACCCAATTGTCATTTGTTAAAAAAATAGATAATTGGCACTAGTATACCTATAAGCATCACAGCTGCCAACCTCCCACTAATCGTCCGTAATATGTCGATTAATATGAACTATGTTAAAATATTTCGAACCGAAAAATTTATTAACCATTAGGAAAAATGGTTATTGTCCTCGGCAGGGTAGGAAATCAACAGCATATCTGAAGCTTTTGATTGGTTTAATCTGCATTTTATTCGTTTTCTGATTGGTCTATACAGTAATCTGTATTTCCCTTTAATTTCAACAGAGATGGATACCTTCTGTTGCCACTATGACAAAAAAGTAATAAAAACTACAAAAAAATTAATAACTCAGAAACAAATTGCGATACAGTTTTAAAACAAATTGATTTTAAAAGTAATTTATTTTTCTCTATACGACGGTGTAAAAAGTAATATTGTGGGATGTTTAGAAGTTTAAGAATGAAATTTCATTTAAAATTGGCCGTCAGATTTCTTGGAAATCTGACGGAAAAGCCTTTTCGCGAACAGCCAATGAAATGCTTGGATAATACATAAGGCTATTTCCATGCGAACTTGTTATGTCTGTTACATACTATGATTTTTGTCTACCAGTATTTTAGAACGGAAAAATGTGACTTATTTTGTCGGAGATATCTCATCAATTGAATAAGGCGAAGCAAACTTTTCGAAAATAACGGTGGCCAACAAGCATAGCGATTTTCAGCTGTGTAACAAACTAACAAGTTCGCATGGAAATAGCCATAAGTTTCAGGTGCATAATACGTACGAGTCGCAGGCGATTTTTGTAGCTTGGAATTTTTACGTGTAATAACACTATTAATGTTTAATTTATGGCGTACGTAATGTATGATCAACTCCGCGCGATTTTTTATGTCTTAAATTTTAGTTTTCGAAAAAATCATTTTCCAAATGGTCGTTGTAATTTGTTAAATTGTTTTTTTTTTTTTTTTTTTTTTTTTTTTTTTTTTTTATTATTATTAAATTAATTTTTACTTACTTAATTTCAGAGTTTTTCCCAGAATTTGTTTAATTTGGTTCAAAACGTAGTAAACCTGGTTCAATATAACCCACTACTTGTATTACGGAAGATTAGTGGGAGCTTGGCACTTATGCAGCCCCTAGTTTGTAGCTGCAAACTTGTACGATTTTATCTTTCGTTATATCACTAAAATTTAATACTAAATTTTGGATAATTTAAACGCCTATAAATAATGCGTTTTAATGGGGTTTTGAAGATTGAAAAAAGTACGTTTTTTTAGCATTTTTTTGTGGAAAAGGAATAAAGTATCGTTCCGGGATTTTTTCATGTTATTAGGATGAGCGAAACGAATCCTCTACTAGGTAACACAATATTCGAGGATGGAGTAGCACAGTTGACATTTATTCCAACAGAGCGAAAAATGTCCAGACCTGGGATCGAACCTGGATACTTGGCGTGCCGTGCCAATGCCTTACTTGTTAGGCTCTCCGGAGGATAAGGGAGATCCTGGTCTGGACATTTTTCGCTCTGTTGGAATAAACGTCAACTGTGCTACTCCATCCTCGAATATGATATAATCCAGTTGAAAAAATATTCGTTCCCTTCATTAGGCTACAAAAATTACATTTTGTCGTACACTTTACAAAAAAAAAAGCTATTCAGTATTTTGACTTGAAATTAAACATAAAAATAAATTATTCTCTGTAGATTTGCACATTATTATTATTATTATTATTATTATTATTATTTTACAGAATAACGTTTAAAAAATATATTATTTTAATTAAATTATTTTACACGTTTTTCTATTACGGACGCATTTTTGCAAATAAAAAATGAAGCACGTATATTTTCAGAAGAAAAAAGAATCACGTGAGTTACGGTGTCTTTTATGAAATTTTTAAAGTACCTTTTTTTAATGAAAATTATAGCATATTTTTATTGAATTAAAATTTGTGAAGATTCAATTATTTGCATTCAATTATACAAGTATTTTTCAGTGTTAAGAATTCAAATACACAATTTATTCTTCTATGTGAAATCATTTACGCAGACGATAATTACGCATTTTAAAAGAATTATATTAGGATTTTTTTTATTTTGTGAAGTGGCAACAAAAGAATTGTAAACAAATAAAATTAATAGTGAAATTCGTTATATAAATATTTTGTAAAATTTTACTTCGAAAATATTTTTATTTATACCGGTCTTATATCATAAATAAAAAATTCCGGGGAAATTTTTAGTTATTTGGCTGAATTTACATTTCTAAAATTAAAATGCGCCAAAACATAAAATAGCGCTTTAGCTTAATAAATATGCAAGAATAATATAAAAAAATAATGTTACATTCAAATATTTCTTATTGAATAATGCTTTGCGAATCCAAACAAAGCTTGGCTTTTGCTAGTTTATTATAATTTTAAGAACATTAAAAAAAAAAAAAATTAATTAAAAATTGATGATGCGGCTCGATTTGCTTGTGTGGATATTTTACCGTGCACGCAGTATACCTTCAGTCGGGTGGGATCCGATGGATTACGAGAGTCACTTGACATCAATTTTCGTTAGGGATTAAGAAAACGTGTAATATTGTCTGGAGTTTCAAGCATTTTGAGATAAATAAAACAGAAAAATGCCCAGCTAAACTGATGGCATTGAGCTCACAGGCTATTCACACTAATTGTATATTATACTATTATTTTAAAGAATAATACCTCAAAAAAAGTGAAGGGGGATTAGCCCCCGTTTCCCCCCTTTATACTTAACCAATGAACCTCCAAATCTAATCAGGGAAGCTCCTTGACATAATAAACCGGTATACCAAATTAGAGCAAATCGAATAATTCTGTATGAAAAACTCATTTATCTAAATTAAGGGGGTTGACTAGCCTCCCTTTTCGTCCTTTATCTTTTACCAATGAACCCCAAAAACTAATCAGGGAAGTTCCTTAACATAATAAACCGGTATACCAAATTAGAGCAAATCGAATAATTCTGTATGAAAAACTCATTTATCTAAATTAAGGGGGGTTGACTAGCCTCACTTTTCGTCCTTTATCCTTAACCAATGAACCCCAAAAACTAATCAGGGAAGTTCCTTAACATAATAAACCGGTATACCAAATAAGAGCAAATCGAATAATTCTGTGTGAAAAACTCATTTATCTAAATTAAGGGGGTTGACTAGCCTCCCTTTTCGTCCTTTATCCTTAACCAATGAACCCCCAAAACTAATCAGGGAAGTTCCTTAACATAATAAACCGGTATACCAAATTAGAGAAAATCGAATAATTCTGTATGAAAAACTCATTTATCTAAATTAAGGGTGGTTGACTAGCGTCCCTTTTCGTCCTTTATCTTTAACCAATGAACCCAAAAAACTAATCAGGTAAGTTCCTTAACATAATAAACCGGTATACCAAATTAGAGCAAATCGAATAATTCTGTATGAAAAACTCATTTATCTAAATTAAGGGGGGTTGACTAGCCTCCTTTTTCGTCCTTTATCCTTAACCAATGAACCCCAAAAACTAATCAGGGAAGTTCCTTAACATAATAAACCGGTATACCAAATTAGAGCAAATCGAATTCTTCTGTATGAAAAATACATATTTAGAAATAAAAATACATAAAAATACATATTTAAAAATACATATGTAACTGGTATTCGAAAACGAGGTTTTCTCCAAATTGGCGTCAGAAAAAATATCGCGCCAACGTGGTGCGTATATGACATCTGTACCAAACTTGGTACAACTTGATTATCCTGTCCATCAAAAAATTATCGCCAAACTATAAGATTAAATGACAATAATGGATGATAGTAAATGTTACATTCACTTGACATTAAACACGATACACGTGTTTGTTACGTCATCAAGTGATTTTTAATTCAAGTTTTGGCACAGATGTCATATACGCCCCATATTGGCGCGATCTTTTTGACGCCAATGTCATATACGCACCGGGTACTTAACTGGCGACAAACTATCGTTATTTTGCTTGATATGGTAACCCGGATATATGTGATATATTAACGAGGTTTTCGCCAAATTGGCGTCAGAAAAAATCGCGCCATTACGGAGCGTACATGACATCTGTGATCAAGTTTGTATTAGTGTTTTTATTAAAGTTTTACTAATTTATTTAATCTTCCGTTATTTAAAATAAAAATTATGTCAGTTTGTATCATTTGGCGAATAGTTTAGCGAAATTGGCCGACGGGATAATCAAGTAGTATCGTATATTTTTGCTGTACATTTTCGACAATATCTCAAGCAAAAGTACCTAAAGCTAAACGAAACCCTAATTATTTAAGGCACAGATGTCATATACAAAACGGGTTTGGCGCGGCTTTTTCTGACGCCAATTTGACGAAAACCGAATAGCAGTTACATATATATTTTTAAATTACTTTCTATTATTTAAAAAAGGAAATAACAATAAATAATGAAAAGTTTAATTAATAACTGTAGAACAAAACAATTTATGTAATTTTAAAAAATAAAATAAAAGTAAATAAAAAAATAATTAATAAATAAACAATAGCTCATTTACCGTATCAGGCAAAAAAACGCCATTATCGCTCCAGTTATGTATACTGGTGCGTATATGACATCTCTTCCTTATTTAAAATAGATGGAATGTTTTTTTTTAAGGTATGCTTAGTATGTGAAGTATTTATATTACTACATACCATTCGCTTGAGTAAGTTAGGATATTATGATGATAATTTTTTAAAAAAACTTACATTTAGCTCCTGAACAGAAGCTTGGGATTTACCCTGTTTTTTTTTCTCCTATCAACTCGTTTGTGCTCCATTGTGTCTATTACTAAAGTTTTGTTATTTTGCTTGATATGGTAACCCGGATGTTGTTGTTGATTTATTAATAAATTGTTTATTTACTTTTATTTTCTTTGGTACTTGTTAGTTATCCCGTCGACCAATTTCGCCAAATTATATAATTCGCAAAACCACCCGCCAAATTAAACAAATTGACATATTTTTTTATTTTAAATAACGAAAGAACAAACAAATTAGAATAACATTAATAAAAATACAAATAAAACGTCGAAATAAAAATCACTTGATGACATAAACACGCGTTATCAAGTAAATGTGACATTTACGATCAACCATTATTGACATTTAATCTTACAATTTGGCGACAGTAATTTGGCCGACGGGATATCTAACAAGTACCTTTTCTTTTTTTAAATTATATAAATTGTTTTGTTCTATTGTTATTAATTAAACTTTTTTAATTTATTGTTAACCCCTTTTTAAAAATACATATGTAACTGGTATTCGAAAACGAGGTTTTCTCCAAATTGGCGTCAGAAAAAATATCGCGCCAACGTGGTGCGTATATGACATCTGTACCAAACTTGGTACAACTTGATTATCCTGTCGATCAAAAAATTATCGCCAAACTATAAGATTAAATGACAATAATGGATGATAGTAAATGTTACATTCACTTGACATTAAACACGATACACGTGTTTGTTACGTCATCAAGTGATTTTTAATTCAAATTTTGGCACAGATGTCATATACGCCCCATATTGGCGCGATCTTTTTGACGCCAATGTCATATACGCACCGGGTACTTAACTGGCGACAAACTATCGTTATTTTGCTTGATATGGTAACCCGGATATATGTGATATATTAACGAGGTTTTCGCCAAATTGGCGTCAGAAAAAATCGCGCCATTACGGAGCGTACATGACATCTGTGATCAAGTTTGTATTAGTATTTTTATTAATGTTTTACTAATTTATTTAATCTTCCGTTATTTAAAATAAAAATTATGTCAGTTTGTATCATTTGGCGAATAGTTTAGCGAAATTGGCCGACGGGATAATCAAGTAGTATCGTATATTTTTGCTGTACATTTTCGACAATATCTCAAGCAAAAGTACCTAAAGTTAAACGAAACCCTAATTATTTAAGGCACAGATGTCATATACAAAACGGGTTTGGCGCGGCTTTTTCTGACGCCAATTTGACGAAAACCGAATAGCAGTTACATATTTTTTCGAATAGCAGTTACATATATATTTTTAAATTACTTTCTATTATTTAAAAAAGGAAATAACAATAAATAATGAAAAGTTTAATTAATAACTGTAGAACAAAACAATTTATGTAATTTTAAAAAATAAAATAAAAGTAAATAAAAAAATAATTAATAAATAAACAATAGCTCATTTACCGTATCAGGCAAAAAAACGCCATTATCGCGCCAGTTATGTATACTGGTGCGTATATGACATCTCTTCCTTATTTAAAATAGATGGAATGTTTTTTTTAAGGTATGCTTAGTATGTGAAGTATTTATATTACTACATACCATTCGCTTGAGTAAGTTAGGATATTATGATGATAATTTAAAAAAAAAACTTACATTTAGCTCCTGAACAGAAGCTTGGGATTTACCCTGTTTTTTTTTTTTTTTCTCCTATCAACTCGTTTGTGCTCCATTGTGTCTATTACCCCCAGATGAAAATATTAATCAAGAATGTTCATATATATATTTATGAAAATTATGCATTATCTGCTTAGGTTGACGTCGATTTCAAAATTTAAAAAATCTATCAGTTGAATTTCATTTTTTATTGATTTGTAACAACAAAAGTACACGTGTTATCCTTTTTTTAAATTATTGTATTGCTTTTTAGGGAGTGGAAACACGAAAGAAATTGTTGAATTAGAAAATTAAAAAATGAAAAGTAGAGATTGCTATAATTTTATGGAGACATTATAAAAGACAAATTCGATTTTCTCAACGACCGTCAAACATACAAAGATAAAAAAAAAAAAATCTATTTTAAGTTTGAACAAGAGGATCAAAATAAAACAAAAACGAAGTTAATCCACCCACTGGAACGTTAGCTACACTATGTTGAATTTTGTGTCTTCATTTTTTCGTTTAAGGTTAAATAAAAATCTACTGAAAGCTACAGTAAATTTTTTAATGCTATCAGTTTATTCGTCTCGTCGAGTTCTATCTTTCAAAAGAAAAATCATTGTCGTATGTCAACTTTTTTTTCTGACGACAATGTCATATACGAACCGGGGTACTTAACTGGCGCCAAAGTTTTGTTATTTTGCTTGATATGGTAACCCGGATGTTGTTGTTGATTTATTAATAAATTGTTTATTTACTTTTATTTTCTTTGGTACTTGTTAGTTATCCCGTCGACCAATTTCGCCAAATTATATAATTCGCAAAACCACCCGCCAAATTAAACAAATTGACATATTTTTTTATTTTAAATAACGAAAGAACAAACAAATTATCGCCAAACTATAAGATTAAATGACAATAATGGATGATAGTAAATGTTACATTCACTTGACATTAAACACGATACACGTGTTTGTTACGTCATCAAGTGATTTTTAATTCAAGTTTTGGCACAGATGTCATATACGCCCCATATTGGCGCGATCTTTTTGACGCCAATGTCATATACGCACCGGGTACTCAACTTGCGACAAAGTGTCGTTATTTTGCTTGATATGGTAACCCGGATATATGTGATATATTAACGAGGTTTTCGCCAAATTGGCGTCAGAAAAAATCGCGCCATTACGGAGCGTACATGACATCTGTGATCAAGTTTGCATTAGTATTTTTATTAATGTTTTACTAATTTATTTATTCTTCCGTTATTTAAAATAAAAATTATGTCAGTTTGTATCATTTGGCGAATAGTTTAGCGAAATTGGCCGACGGGATAATCAAGTAGTATCGTATATTTTTGCTGTACATTTTCGACAATATCTCAAGCAAAAGTACCTAAAGTTAAACGAAACCCTAATTATTTAAGGCACAGATGTCATATACAAAACAGGTTTGGCGCGGCTTTTTCTGACGCCAATTTGACGAAAACCGAATAGCAGTTACATATTTTTTCGAATAGCAGTTACATATAAATTTTTAAATACTTTCTATTATTTAAAAAAGGAAATAACAATAAATAATGAAAAGTTTAATTAATAACTGTAGAACAAAACAATTTATGTAAATTTAAAAAATAAAATAAAAGTAAATAAAAAAATAATTAATAAATAAACAATAGCTCATTTACCGTATCAGGTAAAAAAACGCCATTATCGCGCCAGCTATGTATACTGGTGCGTATATGACATCTCTTCCTTATTTAAAATAGATGGAATGCTATTTTTTAAGGTATGCTTAGTATGTGAAGTATTTATATTACTACATACCATTCGCTTGAGTAAGTTAGGATATTATGATGATAATTTTAAAAAAAACTTACATTTAGCTCCTGAACAGAAGCTTGGGATTTACCCTGTTTTTTTTTTTTTTCTCCTATCAACTCGTTTGTGCTCCATTGTGTCTATTACCCCAGATGAAAATATTAATCAAGAATGTTCATATATATATTTATGAAAATTATGCATTATCTGCTTTGGTTGACGTCGATTTCAAAATTTAAAAAATCTATCAGTTGAATTTCAATTTTTATTGACTTGTTACAACAAAAGTACACGTGTTATCCTTTTTTTAAAATTATTGTATTGCTTTTTAGGGAGTGGCAACACGAAAGAAATTGTTGAATTAGAAAATTAAAAAATGAAAAGTAGAGATTGCTATAATTTTATGACATTATAAAAGACAAATTCGATTTTCTCAGCGACCGTCAAACATACAAAGATAAAAAAAAAATCTATTTTAAGTTTGAACATGAGAATCAAAATAAAACAAAAACGAAGTTAATCCACCCACTGGAACGTTAGCTACACTTTGTTGAATTTTGTGTCTTCATGTTTTCGTTTAAGGTTAAATAAAAATCTACTGAAAGCTACAGTAAATTTTTTAATGCTATCAGTTTATTCGACTCGTTGAGTTCTATCTTTCAAAAGAAAAATCATTGTCGTATGTCAACTGGTTCGCCAGAAATTTAAGAAAGTCGTTTGCATTTTCTATTTCTTAATCATATTATAGCTTAACGCTACCGCGTTTGCTATGATATAAAAATGTAAAAATCGATTTTTTGGTTAAATTTTACTTTCCCGGTCCCCTTAATCAGTGAAGTAACTTTAGTTTCAACGGCTGTTTTACTTTTCAAAAATATATTTTAAACAGAAAACGATACTTTAAAAGAAAAACTACAAAATGGTCACTCTGGCAGCATAGGCTGGGTAAACTAGCCAGCACAACTAAATTAACAAATGAATTTGATTCAGGGTGTACATTTAATCAAGCTAAAGTAACGCACATAAGGAATAAGTTTTTTGTTTTGTAATACTTTAAGTATTAAATCGTTAAAAAATAAAGAAAACTCTAGTGAGTATCAATTTGACAAAAGTCAAAATACAAGTGCCCCCAGAAGATATGCAGACTTCAAATGTCAAGAGTCATTATTTTACTGCTTAAGTTATCCACGACCTGTCTTCTTTATTTAAGGGGGTCCGGGACACGTTTTAAAATAATTTTTATTTATTGAGTTAAAATTTTGAAATTTTTTGTGATGTTAACCATATTCTTTGTAAACAAGATTATATGATAAAACTTCTCATAATTAAAATATATATATATGTAAAATTTATTGAAAAAGTGGCATAATTTAAAATCGTTATAACTCGAAATATTAGTTGTATAATTTCAATTTCTTTCATTTAAATAAACAGAAATATGTAAAATTTAATTTTGATTCAGCATTTCTAAAAAAATTAATTTAAATAAAAATTAAAAACATTTAAAGTAAAAATGTAAAAAAAAAAAAAAAAAAAAAAAAAGATGTAACTTTTTTATATATATAAATCATATTTTCAAAAGTAAATATTTTTTTCAAATTTGCTGAATCAAAATTAAATTAAAGCAATTTAAAAAGACAGGTTCCATGTTTGAACCATTTATCTTTAACGGTTCTTGACTTATAACAATTTAAATACGTGAAATGGTGAAAAAAACCCATCATGAAGAAAAACGCATTTTCACAAGAATTCGTTTCCATGACAACCATGGCTTGAATGCTTGATTTTGAAAACAAACCAAAACGAAAAAAAATAGTATTTCCTGTTCCAATTAAGATAGAAACAGGATTTAAATGTCCTTTTAGATAGAAAAAAAAAACAGAGAAAATTTTAATGCAATAATTTTTTTAAAGAAAATGTGAAGATTTTTGTGTCCCGGACCCCCTTAAAAGAAAATACTTTTTACCAGTATTTCATTATGAAAAATGCATAAAAATCGTTTCCGGACAAAGTTACCATCTGACCATTTTCTCCGATATCATTGTGGACACTTTGTACGAATTGATGTCAGTACAAAAACTGTGGCCTGTCATCTAATCTACAGGGCTTATCGTTTGCAAACACACGTCATATAAAAGGATATTTCATACTGATCAACCAGCATAACAGCAAATAATTATAACACTACATATTATTTAGATATAATCAAGAAATTGTACCACTTGCCTAAAATCAAAAATTCGAAAAAAAAAAAAAAAACAATACAATGAGTTCAGAATACTGTTGGGCGGTTCTTGAAAAATCTGGCATCGATAAACATCGACATCGCATAAAACAGCATCAATCACAAAAAGAATAGATTCCAAAATGCAAGTATCGTATGTTCTAGAATAGATTCTTTGAAACTCACAAACATAAGCTTAAGTAGTTCTAAAACTTAAGGGGTCTCAAGACTATTAAAGCTTTAAAATTTTTGAATTTTTAATTTTTTTTAGAAGTTAAACATTTTCTGCACATTTTGATATAATTGTTTCCTTGAAATTCCCATTAGAACAGAGGTTAAGGCTTTTAGAAAGTAGGCACAAACATTTTCCTTCTAGTTGTAAAACTTATTTTGTAATCCTGCGCATAATATGTCATGCCGATTTTCTGCTCGTCAAATGTCTGACAGTTTGGAGCCCCATATAAACGTTAATTCTGCATCTTGCATTTTTTTAAATACATGAAATGAAAGAACATATTTATATCTTTTATCCCAATTAAAATAGGGCCTTAAAATGAAATACATTTTAAGATATTAAATGTTGAAAATGGTCTTTTTTTCATTTTTTTTCTAATTTTAAGAGTCCTGAAAACCCTTTAACGATCCTTTAGCTAGAAATGTCATCGTGAATCGTGAACGAGGATAGCACGATACTTCTGGCACTAATTTCACAGTAACTTATGAATTTCAAAGCAAAAGATGAATGTGGGGACAATAATATTGCCATTGATATATGACATGATGGGACCAGAAAAAAAAATGAGAAAGTGCCCCAAGCGGGGCAACTAATCCTGTAATTGTCAGGGTCGCTGACTGAGGGCATAAAGCGCTTGACGACGTTCATTTTCCTTTAGTCAAGGTTTGCAAATTGAACAACCAAATGGAAAATGGGATTAGACCTTGCCAACAAGGTATTACATGATGGATCTAGGAGATGGTTAAAAAAGTCTCACCCAAAAGGGGCAAAAATACTCCAAATTGACGGTGGTTCAGACCAAGGGTTAACGCTGGCTAAATAGATAAAAAGTTTAGAGGAGAATGGCAAAATAACTAAGTTAATTGTATGATAAGATCTAGACCTAGAGATATAAAGAGGGGCCCAATGTTGCCAACGCTTGTCCAGAATGAGATAACAAATGGCCAGAATGGGTCAACTTAGAGAATTTTAGTAATGCTTGAAAGGAATAATGAAACAAAATTTTGATTGTCTGCGGTTGATAATATTTTCTTTCTATTAGCTTTGGCGTGTCACAATAAGCGCTTAAAATAGGACTTTTTTTTCAAAGTACATTTTTTAAGCTCCTTTTTTATTAATATCGAAAACAAATTTTGGAAATTTTATTTTTATTATAATTTTAATATGTATTTCTGGAAAACAATTCTTTCAGTTTTTTCTTTTCTTTTTACATACTTTGCAGGGAATGCATTCCAAATTTATCAGGGACTTTCCGTTTATCTGTTACTAAACAATACACTATAAAAGAATAACATTTTTATTTATCCTAATACGTTAAATAATGTCCATCTCTAATTGTTTAACAAAATGTGTTTCACAATACTGAAACATGTATCAAACCCTTAAGATGAGCTCAGAATACGTACAATGAGAGTATGTTTTTTCTCTTTTTCTGTTCTTTAGTATTAGAAGATTTTAGTTACAGCTTTTGCCTTGTCTTGCCGTATAATGCATTGTTTAAATATGGCAAAAATGTACTATACCAATTTACTGGTGAGAAAGATTAAAATATCGTTAAATTACTTTTATTTCAAGTGGTTAAAAACAATCAAAAAGAGATTGGTTTATTTTAATGAATTTAGAATTATTGGAAGTAAAAATAATCCCCTCTGAAGAAAAACGTTTTCGCACTTATGCTAATATCCTTACAGCATAAAACTAGTAATAAATTTGTTCTATCAATTTAGTAGTTTATATAGCTCTCTATCTACATTGAATTTTAACAAATTTTTAGACTTATATTTTTTTCAACAAATCAGAAACTTATTCTAATATATTTCCACTGATAATATAGAGACCAGTAAGAAAACCAATAAAATAAAGCGCCAATTTCCTTAACGAACTTTTTAAGGTATTTGGATAACTAGGGTTAAAGTACTACTTTTAAGAGCGAACGTTTTATTTTTGCGTTCGAACTTTTCAGTATAAAAATTCTCCAACTGGATTGAAAATGTATTCACGGAAAACCACTGAAGGTATCGCAAATTATAACTTTGCACTTTCGTTAATATTGATGTGCGATATTTTTAAAGTACAGAGTGCAAGCAAATAAAAAAAAGATTTTTTCGTACCAATAAGTCTTTAAAAGGCTTTCGTTTTTTTTTTAATGCTTTTTTTATGCTGCTTAAAAATCCGTACTTCAACTCTTAATCTTTGTACTTTAAAAATATTGTACATCAATATTACCGAAAGTGCTGAGTTAGAATTTACGATACTTTCAGTGATTTTCCATAAATATATTTTTAATCCAGTTGGAGAATTTTTATACACTGAAAAGTTCGAATGCAGAAAGAAAACGTTCGCTCTTAAAAGTATTACTTTAACCCTAGTTATTCAAATACCTAAACCACTAGAAATCGGCTTAAGCTGTAATTTATGGAAAATCACTGAAAGTATCGTAAATTCTTACGAAGCACTTTCGGTAATATCGATGCACGATATTTTTTAAGTACAAAGTATAATGTACTGCAAGCAAATAAAATGAGATTTTTTTCGTACCAATACGTCTTTAAAAGCCTTTCGTTTTTTATGCTGCTTAAAAATCCACACATCGGATCATATTATAAAATTTCCATTCATTCAGATCATACCATTAGTCATATTAGATAAATGGATGTCTATGTAAATTTTAAAACAATGTTTATATTTTAAAATAGACAACGGATCGAATAAAAAAAGCAATATTATTTACTAATTTTATATATATATATATATATATATATATATAATTTAGTAAAGAATGTTTTCGTAAAATATTTTCAGATGCAATGACTTTACAAAAATGTTATTGACGGTAATAGAAAAGAAAAATGAAGTTCGTTACCCTTTTGGTACAAATTCATTTCAGGGCTGCAACTGGCGTTTTTTTTCCATCTCGAACTACTTTCTCAATGCAAAAAATCTTTTATATATACTTTCACAACATGCGTAATAGAAATATATAACTTTTTTAAAACCAATGATATGAATATAATAGAAAAATGGGCACCGTTGGCTAAATGCATGACGAGTCTCAGATGTCAAATGTGTCCAAGGGGTTAATAGCGATCGGTTTTGTAATTTTTAATTTACTATTCAGATTTAAATTACAAGATTAAAAATAGAACACTGGCGAAGTATAATTTTTTTTTAAAATTAAAATACAGAATTCTGCGCATTCTCGTGTATAATTATTAATCAATTATGCAAGATACAAGGGGCTATACATACATAAAGTTATCAACGTTTTGCTTATTTTGGACCCCCTCCTCCCTTACGATATTATACTTTATCATTCGTTTACCGTCCCCCCCCCCTCCCCACACACACCCGATGATATCATTATCAATGTCTAATAATTCTTTTATTATGAGATATTTTTTCTTTCTTTCTTTTTATACGCTTGCTGTGATTTACACATATATTATTATACATTTATTAGTCGCATACTTTACCGTTTCAAGAAGTCAATAAAAAATACAAATACATGGAATAAATTTATATCAAATAAAATCTAAAAGAGTTAGTTATTATTTAAAAGTACTTAATAATAGGTTATTGTTACATAATGTATTCAAAAGTAATACTGTCTCATTGCAGTTGCTCCCAGCCTGGGGCGGTTAAAAGCACAACATATCAACAAAACAGTGAACAACATTCTTTGTCTTTCTTTACTGGTAAACACAAGTATCATTTCCTACATATTATGCTCCCGATTTCTCTAGCAGCGAATTATATGCGCATATGGCGGAAGAAGAGGAATGCTAAACGCGTGAGTATTCAGAATTTTGAATGAAATGATTTTATGAACATTTAATGGCTTTAATAATAGCTTTGTATTTTCATAAAAATGTATTTAAATAAACAGGTATGACTATTTGGATGTATAGAAAATTTTCTGAAAAAAGAAAAGTTTCGTTGGATCACAAATGATAACGATATCAAAAAGCAAACACCCCTCCTTCCAGAAATATCTAACGATATCAAATGCCTGAACCCTCTCCCCCACAAAGTGATAACGTTATATATGCACAGTCCCAACTTCTAATACGTCAGATACACAAATTGGTTTAGGAGTAAAGATTAATGCTATATAAAATTAGTCGGTGTGGGCCACCGTAATACCTACCCATCATGGATATGCATAATATAAAATATGAAAAAAAACATGTGTAAACTATTTATAAAATGCATTGCAATTCCAAAATAAAATTTAAACGTGTATATTTTTAACCCCTTAATTCTCGGGCTTTGTCTTTTACTCAAATTGTTTGATTCCCACCAGTTTTATAAAATAGTGAAGTTGGCTATAATTTAGTATCGTTTTTCCTGTCATTAAATACCCTGAATATTTCTTTATCATAAAAGTGGTGCCAATAAGCAATTTCAATTTTTCAACCGTAATTTCATTCGAGCGTTAATGGGTTTTCAGGGCTCGCACCGTTCCTAAAATTTTCACACTTTGCTACCAGTATTTTAAATAAGAATTCTTCGTAGTAGATTCCTTTAACATCTATTATAGAACTATACAACAAAGATTTTCGTTTTAATTTAGTGGTAGCAAAGTGCGAAAATTTTAGGAACGCTGCGAGCCCTGGGTTAATACATAGTAATACCCTATTACTGAATTGCGGGTACTACTAGATTATCCCGTCGACCCATTGAGACAAATTATATAAATCGCCAAACTACTCGCAAACTTATACAAATTGGCATAATTTTTATTTTAAATAACGAAAGAACAAATAAATTTGTAAAAAATAATTAAAATACAAATAAAACGTCCAATTAAAAGTCACTTGATGACGTAGCAAACATGTTTAACGTGTTTAATGTCAAGTGAATGTGACATTTACGATAAGCCATTATTGGCATTTAAACTTATAGTTTGGCGTTTGTTTCTCGGTCGACAGGATAATCAAATAGTAGCGAATTGCGTAAAAGAAACATCATTGTAACTCCAAAAACGACAATCATATTAACATATTATTATATCAGTTTTCTGTGTCGGATTAACCGTCTTATTTCCAATTAAAATATATCTTTGAATTGAAATTTGAATAAAATACAGGGTCAGGAAAAATAGAACAGTGTGGAAAATAAGATTGCAAATATCTCGGCAAATAATTATCCGATTGATTTATTTCTTCATGCAAAATTTATGTTTTTTTTTTTATGTCTTTTGTATTCACTCCTTAAAATAAACAATTTAGAAAATTTTTATGTACCTTTTATCAGAACGAATATTTCGAGAATCCGAAAAATATAGTTACAGATAATCGAGGTTACTGATATTCAATAGGCTTTTTCCCATTATTATATACTGAGTACACACCAAATTTCACCTATACTACGTATGATGGTAGCAGTTTTAGAATAATAAAGCGAGAAACAGTGGTAGAATAATAAAACGAGAGAATAATTAAAAATTATAAGTTTTCAATACAGATAAGAATAAAAAATGAATAAAAAGTTGACTAAGCAAAATATTCAGTTTAAAAACTATGTAAAGCACAGTTAAAATTGGTTAAGGACAGGAAAGTGAAAGAAGCAACAAAAATCCCTAAAACTAAACTTGTGGCTGTACGATCCATGAACGATCAGGGCATACTAAATCTGCATCCCAAATCTGTTCTCTTGACCCTAGGCCTCGAGGTACTATGCAGCATGTGCCCCGGCCGGGTGTCAGCTCAACGAGAGACCGTTGGTGTTTAGTTCCCAAGCAAGCTTGGTACTCATTTTATGGACCTCGAAAGTATGAAAGGTTGAGTGAACCTTTCCCAGTCGGGAGCCGAACTCCCGACCTGTAGCGCGGTAAATAACCGTGTTGACCCCATACGTTACTCAGATTCAACAAAAATCACAGGTCTACTAAAAAAAGAAGCACGTTTCAGAGCAATTTTCATTACTCCCTCCGTCCCAAATTAGTTGCGACATTTAGGTTGAAAATTTTGTCCCAAATTAGTTGCTACATTTCAAGTGGGTGGAGTCATAAATAACTTCCGATGCAGTTTAGTAGATCGGCACCATTTTGTAAGGACTCTACCACCAGTATACCATAAAGATCATTTTCTTCCTAAAGAATTAATGATTCATTAGCTAGAAGGTAGATTTATGTTATTAGTGGTGGAAAAATAGTTACAAAATTGGGGCGTGGCTTAAGAGCGTGCGAACCCTGGATTTTTAAAACTAATTTGGTACTTATTTAACCCTAGATCTACCGGGAATTTTATTCAAGTTTTAATAAAACGTTCTACACCAGAATTTTTATTTAAAACTATTTAACTTATTTATTTACCTTATTTTTGTCTGGTTTATATACTTAGTTTATTTTAAAGAAATTTCTGGTTTGAATGAATATTTTGTATGTACCTGTCGGGTCCAATGGACCCGTCTGGTAGACGGAGGGTTAAGGAGAGACGGGGGCAACGCTTGGTAAGTAAATGCTGTTGATTGATTATCAATCAACAGCATTTACTTACCAAGCGTTCCCCCCGTCTAGCGTGCTATCAATGATAGCATAGCACTCGAAAATCTCTGAAAAATGTTCAAACAGAATCATAAAATCATCAGTATCAAAAATCAGTACAAAAGTAATCAAATGTAGCAACAGAGGTAGTATTACTTTATGTTGTTTTTGTTGTTGTTTTGTATAGAGTAACAGCGTATGCATATCATTTGTTATAAAGTAACAGTAACTATTTTATTATTATTTTGTTGCCGTTTTTGGTTTAGAGTGGCATTCGGGAAGCATTTTTTCCCAGCATATTTTAGTTTCCAATAATAGAGAATGATTTTATTTATCTTTAACCCTAGAACTACCGGAAATTTTACTCAAGTTTTATAAAAACATTCTACACCAGAATTTTTACTTAAAACTATTTAATTTGTTTATTTAACTTATTATTGTCTGATTTATACATTTAGTTTGTTCTGAAGAAATTTCTGGTTTGAATAGATATTTTGAATATACATGTCGGGTCCATTGGACCCTTCTGGTAGACAGAGGGTTAAATGTACAGACTTTAAATTATGTTTAATTAGAATAATTCTAAAGAATAAAAAATACATATTTTATAAATAAAATATTATTAACAAATCTATATTATCTTTAGAAATAAGTTAATATAAAATTATTGATAAAACTCTTCCCTTTAGATATTCTTGAAATCTTCAAAATTTGCTGTACGTAAGAATTATGAACATCTTCAAAATAAATCCAACACCAGATAAGATGCATATTTAAATAAAGTTAATTATTTAATTAGTATTAGTTAAATTTATAAATTCAGATATTTCAAAGTTATAATCAGAAAATATTCAAAATCCAAATTATAATTTTAACATATATGCAATAGTTACAAACTCCTTTACCAGAAAATTAATGCTAAAACATCTGAATGGCGAAATCAAGCTTGAATTTTCGTCGCAAAATAAGCTTTCAGTAAACAACTTTTTGAAAGGTTCTAGTTATGGAAATCTGCTCTAATTTCAATTCTAAATATAAATTTCGTTACTAAGTTTCTGATTATATAACTTCGTTGCACAACATGGCGTTCTAAATATACCATACGAAAACATAGTTACAACTTACTTTATTATAATTATGTAACTTCCTGTAAACTTAGAACGTTATCTGATATATATTGAACAAATTACATTTCAAATTTAGCTTTTCTTAGATATGTTTGGTATCATTTTAATTACTTTAATCTTAAGCTGTAAACTTCTATACATTCATTATAGATTCTTTCATTGTTCAGTATCTTTTATTTCAAAGATTGTGACTTAATTTCTTCAATTTCTTCTGTTCTAATAAGAGAAAAACAGGCAGATTTTTCTTTTGCTCGTCTCAAACTATTAATATTGCAAATGATGAAAATAGTAAATTATTATTTTTTCAGAATTCAGAGAAAAGAATTTGCCAAATTACATGCTGTATAATTCTATTACAGATGTGCTTACAGTATTGTACAGATGTTGATTAATTATACATGCATACGTTGTGTTATACAAGTACTTTAAAAATATTCAATTTCGCCAAAATACATTTTTAGTTTCCAATATTCTCGCAGTTAAAAGAAAAGCGTATTGAATATTATCAAACCATATTTAGTGCAGATTTATTAAATAACGGGCTCTGATATTTACAAAATATTCCTAAAATAAAATATAACAAAAAAATGAGAAACATACAACAATTTTCTATGATTTTTAGAGATTTATTTAACATACAAAGATAATTAGTTTAAAAAGACAGCAGAGACGCATAACATCGTATACCATGTTCAGAACCAAATAATTTTTGTTTATCAACCGTAATAATTTCTCTTATTTGAAGTGCCTTGACATTTACTAATCAAACAAAGAATAGAACTCTCAAAAATTAAAATAATCCCAAATATACTATATTTAGATTAGATTATCCATTATAAAGCTGTTCAGTTGTAGCACGTCAACAATGACTCTTTCTGTGAAATAATCCATGTAGTGCAATTATCAGTACTATAGCAATTAATTACATACGTTGAATAAATATGGCTTCTTTAAAATGAATTTAAAAAGTCAAATTGCCTCTCCGTGTTTGAAGATATTCATGAAGTTTAATGTCACAGTTATGTTATCTGTCTTCTTTGATCAAGAAATTTTCTATAAAATTTCTGCAAAAACTTACTTTAAATGTGGAAAGATCAACCATACAAAATACTTACCGATAGTTGTATATACAAGCTTTATGGCATGAAATGAATTTACTATTCAAAATTGTTGACAAAATCATTCACAAATTTCTATATTAGCAGGGCTGTCACGGGCGACTATTCTTATATTCTGCTCGCACTTCTATTTTTAAAATATCATGTTGTACCACACTTCTCTTGCAAATGTTGCCAAAGTTTGTGTAAAATATTTTTGTTTTGATTAAGTGGTGCGAAATAGAATTAAAATATTAGTCGCTTATGGCAGCCCTCTATTAGCTGCAATACTCGTTCAAAATCAGATACATTAAATATTTTCAAAGAAATCTTGCTGTAAAAGTTCCATCACATACTGGACACTAATGAAACAGTTAATTAGAAGGTCTCAGGAACGAGAGACTTTTACAGAATTTTTACCCGACTGAAAAGAAGGGTTGTGTGTTTCACGCGTATATGTGTATGTGGATTTCTTTATACCCTCGAAACATTCCAACGGCTGGATGGAGTTTAATGAATGAGGCCTCTATCAATTCGCCTTAACGGCCCGATGGTTATAGGCTAGGTTTTATTTTTATAAATTCAAAATGTCGGCCGTAAAATAGAAAATGGCGATACAGGCGAAAAAAAATTTACGCACCCTATTAAGTGGCATGTCATTGGATAGGTCTTTCAAAATGAAGACGATGTTTCATTGACTATTTTACAGTCAGAAGCTCAGTTAAAATATTATACAACGTGGAAGTTGTGTATGTATTGTGGATCTCTAGCTTTACTGCAAACCTAACCATCATAGACATCTATAGACCTCATTCAACACAGTGTTTATAGATAGGAACAAACAATCAAACACAACTTAAAAGTCATCAAAACAACTAAATAAAAAAATAGGTAAGTAATATAAACAAGTAATATAAAAAAAAATAGGTAAGTAATAAAAACAAGTAATATAAAAAAATATTTTAAGTCAATTCCTACTTAGGTCAATAAGAATATTTTATTTCTCCCATTCTTCTTTCCTTTTGAGTGGCACTTAAGATGCCTTGATCAAGAAGAGGGCTCTCTCGGTCTTAAAATACCTTGATGAAGATTTATCTCGATTATTGAAAATTAATTAATTTAATTTAATTAATGAATTAATATTTGAAAAAAAAACTGGATTACCATCAAGTGTCAACCACTACAAGTTTAAAGAAATTTATTTGAGCTTGATCGGATGAATAATAAGTATTTTATTAACGATAGAAAATTTGAACAAGGTATATATAGCGAGAGTGTGAGCTAATAGTAGGAATTAAAAAAAAAAAAATGTTTCACATTGATGAGAAATAATTAATTAGTTCGCTTTTTACGCAGTCGGTTTTTTTTTTTAATTTAATTGTTTATTAATCTTTCATCACCGGTTTTTCAAAACAGAAACTCATGCCTAATTCAATCGGGAAAATGGTCGGATTAAATGGGACAAAATTTACAAAAAAAATTTATTTGTGAGAATAGTCAAAGATTCTGAACACCTTATGCAGCACGTATCCCTATCGCTCATCCAGAAAGGGTTAAGCAATGTTTTACAGATTGCAGAGTTACTACCAACTTTCGTATTTTTTTAATTTGATTACCACAAGAAATTTTGTAAAAAAGAATTAAGCAAAAGTATAGTTACCAAACTTGGTATTATTTTTAATCAATGTCCGCCAGAAATTTTATAAAAAAACAAAGAATTGATATTTTTCTGTAGTTTTTTATATACGCTATACTTAAAATTGAAACCATTTTCCTTACAAATAGCCCAGCCGTTGGGGTTGAAATCGGAATTAATGATGGGGAAGCTGGAAATTGTTTAATCGCTTCCGTTTAGGTCTGAATTGAATATGCTAAATTCTCCCCCTCGTACTAGGTAAATGTTAGAAAATATGTATACATTTATAGTAAAAAACACGTTATTTTTTAAATACCATAACAAAATCTCAAAAGAACTAATTGTATCAAAAATACTCTCAATAGAAATGTTGTAGAGATTGAAATTCTGAGTAACATTTGAAGTCCACCGAAGTGGAGATTGCTTTGGGGCCTATAGCTACAATGGCTGTCGCCTCGAATGATCCTTATTATACAAAGAAACAACAATAAGTCACAACAATTTTTTATTTCCATTACATATATTTATATAACTACAAAGGGACATTCACAATTACATGGATGCCTTACCCAGGGACTCGAACCCGGGCCCTCAGCGTGACAGCAGCCTCCGCTTACTGACATCGCCACCGGGCGACAATTCTGAGTAAAATGAGTACCTAACTTAATGTTTTTGTTGAACATTGTTGCCACAATTGTATTTTAATTTTTTATCCCTGTGGTCAGGGGTTAAATTCTGAGTTAATTAGGGGGAAAATGGGAATTGTTTTAATACCTTCAGTTTATGCCTAGAATGAACCTACTTAGTTTTCCCCCTCGTACTAAGTGAACTTTAGGAAATGTGTACATATTTATAGTCGAAAACAGAGTTTTTTTTAATTACCTTAACAATTTCTCAAAACAACTAATTCTATAAAAAACATTGTCATTACAAATGTTGTAGGGCTTGAAATTCTGAATAAAATCATTACCCACAAAAATACTTTTGTTCAAAATTAAGATCGCAATTCTATTTCAAATTTCGTCTTAATCGCTAATCAAGAGCTTAAATCCAGGAGAGACCAAGTTATCAATAGCCCTGCCTCCAATTGTTGTATATACTATGTATTTTTTTAAGTTGTTGAGGCCTTCACGATGTTTTTGAAATTATGTTGGGGCTTTATTTTCTATATTTTGAGGGTATAATTTGGTAATTATCGAGAAAAAGGTACATGAATGACAGCTGTTTACCATATCATTTTGCAACCGATACTGCCAACCTCAAACTATACGTAAAGATTATAATACTTTTTTTCAGTATTCCAAAAGTTTTAAACTTTTATGAAGCTATCTTAAGATGTTTGTATACTAGTGGAAAATCATTTTCATTGAAACCATCTTAGGTCTTTTCGTAAAATATCGAAGTTTAAAAACGTGCTATTGTTTTACCTTGAATTCCTCTAGCGACAAGGTTTCTACACATTAATTTGTTCGCTCGCCTCGCCCCCCCCCCTATCCCCCACCCCCCCAAAAAAGTCGCACTTTGTTTTCGAACTCCTTAATTCAAATACATACGCACTGTTACTCATTCTATATACGTCATATTAAATACCACGCATATTTCAAGTACAATGTCGGAAATAATAAATAATATTTCCCATCATTTACGAATCATTTTTTAAATATGCTAAAAGAAAATGAAAAAATGCACTTTTTAATTTATTAATTTGTTTGTAGAGGCACAGTCTCACACAGCAGAGGGGGGGAAACTTAATGCGTTCATTTTTGACCTATGTCGAAGATATTGAAACAATTTTCAGCTTTCCGATAATTAATACCAAATACGGCCTTTCATTCTTTTTCACCCCTACCACTGGGCTATAACAGATAATCAAGAGTTTAAAACATAATTCTCAAAATATCCAAAATAAAGAATTAAATTAATTACAAAGACATTGTAAAAGCTTCAATAAATTAAAAAAAAAAAAATCATGTATATAAAAATTAGAAGCAGGGTATACTAATAACCTCGTCTGTTCTGGCTTCAAACTCTTGATTAGCGATTTAGGCAAAATTTTGAAGTAGAATTGTGAGCTTAATGTCCAAAAAAAATATTAAGCGTGGGTACTCATTTTATTCAAAATTTAAGCTCTATAACATTTTTATTGACAATGGTTTTGATGCAGTTAGAGTTTTTGAGATATTGTTATTGTAATTAATAAAAACGTGTTTTTCGACTATAAATCTGTACATATTTTCTAACGCTCAACCAGTAAGAGGTGGAAAACTTAATATATTCGTTCTAGACCTAAACCAAAAGGGTTAAAACAATTTCCAGCTTTCCCCTATTTAATTCCGAAGGCGGCCTTTTTCCCCCACACCTACCACTGAGTTAAAAATATCTGATAGTAATTTATTTTTTATACTAGTCAGATGTACCAATCCCAAAACTTTCTTCCATCTCATAAATGTCAATGCTTCAAAATTCGCTATCACAGTGAAAATTAAATGGCAATCTCTGCTTATCATGATGATTCTAAAAAGATAAAATTCCGTGCATTAGTTCTTGAGATATGACTATCGCTGAAATCATGTAAATCCGGAAATGCAGCATAGCAGTGCCACCTACTGGGTGATTTACACCAGAACCTAATCATCATCAACTTATATCAACGTCTAACTGAATATGAAGTTTGTGGAAAATTCGTGCATTAGTTCTTGAGATAGAGGTATTGCACAAACATGACAAATGCAAGATAAAGCGTCACTTGTTGAGAGATTTACACCACCACATAATCAGCAGCAATATTAATCAAGGTATACTTGAATCTGAAGTTTAAGGAAAATTCGTGCATTAGTTCTTGAGATAGAGCTATTGAGAATATAGTGCAAAATGCAGCACAGAAGCTGCACCTATTGGGCGATATACACCAACACGTAGTAAGCGCCATTTCATATCAAAGAATAACTGAATCTTAAGTTTGGTGAAAATGTGTGCATTAGTTCTTGAGATACAGCTATTACAGAAATTGTGTAAATCCTGCAAAATGCAGCATAGTTGGGCGATTTACACCAAAACGTAAGCAGCATCCAGCACTAACTGAATCTGAAGTTTTATTAAAATCCGCGAATTAGTTCTTGAGATAGAGCTATTGCGAAAATCGTAAAAAATAAAGCATAGCAGCGCCAGTTGTTGAACGATTTAAACTAAAAAAAAATATTCATCAATTTATAACAGGAACTACCTGAATTTACAGTTTTATTAAATTCCATTTCTTAGTTTTTGAGATAGAGCGCCCACAAAATTTATGCCACATACAGACAGAGAGAGTCACAGAGCCACAGACAGACAATTTGTAAAAACATGATTTTTGTGATATCTTACCCTTAAAACGTGTGTATCCGTCGAAAACTGGAAGTCGAAAATTTTCACGAATCCAATACTTTCTTCTTGTAAAGATGGAAAAAAGTAAAAATGCGAAGGTTTTGTGGATGATTCATTAGATTGTGAAAATCATTCATTCTGCCCATCATTACACTAAACGCTACACTTATTCGCCTTTTAGCATTTTTGAAAACAGTAATTTATTTCCTAAATTTACATTTTTCTTTTTATATTGATAATAACGGGCATAGTGACAGTTGGGATTAAATTATGTTGTTGCACAATATTTAAACAAGTTGGAAATTGCTCGTCAAACGTGGCAAATCAGGTGCGTTCGTACTATAACTAGTTTTATGATTATTTTTTGCACCCCATATTGTACTGAATGTATATTTTTTTGCGCTTCATAAGTGCATAGTCTGTAACATCATTAAAATGCACTTGCAATAATTTTTTCCCCAATCCACGTGATGTAACGGAAAACTTTTTAGTGTCCATGTAATTAAACTATACATCCGACTTTCATAAAATTTGAAATCGCCATACAAAATTTTGCAACAATTATATATTGAAAATTTCAGACCATTCGGAAGGCTGTAACATCATTCAAATTCACTTGCAATAAATTTTTCCCATTGGCCGTAATGTAACGGAAAATTTTTGACTGTCCCTGTAATTAAACTATACATCCGATTTTCATAAAAATGGAAATGGCTCGACAAAATTTTGCAACAATTATATATGTAAAATTTCAGACCATTCGGAAGGCTGTAACATCATTAAATTCACTTGCAATAATTTTTCCCATTGGCCGTAATGTAAAGAAAAACTTTTGACTGTCCCTGTAATTAAAGTATACATCCCATTTTCATAAAATTTGAAATGGCTCGACAAAATTTTACAAAAATAATATATTTAAAATTTCAGACCATTCGGTCGGGTAGTTTTTGCTCTGTTATATGCGCATGGACAGACGGACTGACAGATAGACAGACGCACTGAACGACGAATATAGGTGCTACGTATTTATATAATTACGAACGCACCTAAAAATGTAAGTATCATGTTCCTTGCTGCGTTAATCATAATTTAAATATGCGTATTTGGAATTATTGTTGTTAAATATGCTTTAGTAAAAATAAACACATATCTTAATTACTTATTCCTTTTATTAAAAAACAAATTGCCAGCCTAAATTCTTTATTCTTTTTTCACATTCTAGTTTTCACATTCAGCCATCTAGTTAAAAGTTCCCTTAAGGGTTCTATACATAATGAGTTTAACTGACATGTATCATGTTAATAGTTTTAGTTACTGATAAAATCTTGAATTTAGTGTTTAATTGATATTTAATGAGTTTTGGTAAAAACACGAGTGAGAGAGTGTTTTGATTGATTGTCATTTCAACTCGTCATTTTCTCTTTTGAAATAGAAGTATGTTTGATTAATGGGAATTTCTATTCTGTTATGATTTAAGTTATTGACTTTTAAGCTACAAAAATACGACTATCCTTGAAGAAAACGCCTTTATGAAAATTAAAATTCTAACACACTGTAAGTTTATGCTGCATAATATTTTCAGAGAAACAAATACACATTTCGAATTATGTATTTTTGCGATCTCGCTAAATACTCTTTGTAATGTTGGATACCATATAATGTAATTAATAAGAAACCTGTTAAAGATAATTATTTTAATTTTAGGCAACATTTAAAAATTGTCTTCTGTTTTTTTTTTAAGTTGAAAATAAGTCAAGAATCATCGCAAAAAAAAAAAAAAAAAAAAAAAAAAAAATGTTTAGAAATCGTTAAATTTAAAATCTGCGTAATCATCAATATTGTTAATGAATAGTTTAATCAGCAGAAATCAGTGTACATTTTTAAGCAAAATTTTTATGATTTGGTGAACTTCAATGATTTAAGAAATTCTTTACATTGACAATCTGAATCAATATCCATAATATCTCTGCGTAATTTCACTTAAATTTCTGTTGATAAAGAGTATATTTTGCTGCATAATTCATGTCCACTTTATATATAGATACAGGGTGTCGCTGCTAAGATGTTACAAACTTCGAGAGGAGGTAGGGTACATCTAGAGGACACGGAATCACTTAGGAATGCCGAGTCCGAAAAGCCTTCCTGACACAGTAAGGGCGCATTGACAGTGTTGCCAGTGGGCTACATTTTTTTAAAATTCCGATTTCTTGATCGGTACCACTTTTTTGAAATGGTAAAATTCCCTTTGTTTTTAAGTTAATCAATATGTAATTAAATAAGGAGAATTTTACCATTTAAAAATAGTGGTGCCAATCAAGAAATGAGAATTTAAAAAAGGTAGCCCACACGCAACTCTACCAGGGCCAAATATCAGCATTGTGTGATCCAGCCTTTTCAATGCCCAGTGTTGCCAGTGGCTTACTTTTTTAAAATTCAGATTTCTTGATTGGCCCAGTTTTTGAAACAGTAAAATCCATCTTATTCAAAGACATATTAATTAAGGCTAAAAGAAGGGGGAGTTTACCATTTCAGAAAAGTGGTGCCAATCAAGAAATTGGAATTAAAAAAAAATAGCCCACTAGCAACACTGTCAACGCCCTTACTGGGTCAGGAAGGCGTTTCCAACCCGGCATTCCTACGTGATTCCGAGTCGTCTAGGTGTACCCTACCTCCCCTCGAAGATTGTAACATCTTAGCAGGGACACCCTGTATATATATATATATATATATAAACTCAAATGTAGAATTAAATTAAGAAAGAGACATTTCTTCATTTGTAACTGAATTAGGCCGAAAGACATTATTATTTTTTTCCTACTACCTCTAACTTGAAAACACTGAGAAAAATACAAAAGAGAATCAAGTTACAGCTCAATACTTCCATTAAGCTTTTGCAGTGTCATTCATCGATCTTCCAGAAGAAAAAAAATCCATTTCTCTGGCTGTTAAACTAAGGTCATCAAGGATATTATTGGCAGGAAGTTATATTATTTTCCCCAGAAGCAAATTTCCAAAAAAGAAAAGAAAAAAAACGAACTGAATTAAGATTTAACTTGCAAAGTATCACAAACAAAAAATAACAACAAAATAATTCTGGTTAAAATCACACCTAATTTATTTTTCTGTGAATGTCCGTTTCAGTTTTCACCAATACATTAAATTATTTATCATAAAATATAGGTAATTAGATAAAATATTTAGTCATTGTTTATAAATGCATTAGGTCAGCAAATATATTGTTAGAATTATATTGTAAACATTATTTAATTATTATATATCATATAAATAATACTGATAGAGGCAATGTCAGGAAAATATTTCGGTATTCATTTATATATTTACATCATAAATTAAAATATTCTGTAATTATTTACTTGATGGCTCATGTAATATTTTTAGAAAATGATTGTAATATTCCTAGAGCTAGGTATACTTACAGATAAAAACTACATTAACCCCTTGGGGGCGAGCGACCGGTATTCGTGCCGCGTAAGGTGCTCAGAATCGGTGATTATTCTCATCAGTAAATTTTTATTGTAAATTTTGCCTTATTTAATCAGAGCATTTTTCCGATTCAATTAGGCAAAAATTTCTGTTTTATAAAACCGGTAATTAAAGATTAAAGATTCTGTAAAAGACGCTCGTCCCGAAGGAGTTAAGAATTGTGTGATTGAAGATGTGTCTTTGCAGATACGACATACGATTGAATATTGGTAAAAATAACCATTTGATACTTCAGATATGATATACAGTAAAACCTCAATAAAGATACTCCCGAATAGCGGACAGTTCTATTTAGAGAGCATTTATATATTCCTCAGCACCTATCTATATTATAAAGGACAAACATATCTGTGCGTAACGCATACGTCATTTTGCGAATGGCAACACTTTGAAATTTGAAATAAAACTTTGGTTTTACAATTTTCTCTACTGCAAATTTTTAAACTTCTAAACATCGCACATTTTAAATTTTTACACAGTCGTATAAGGAAAAAAATGTTCTTTTAAATGCAATTTGTTTGAAAGCTGTATCTCAATTTATTTTTAAGATATTAATTTTTTTGTAGTTTTTAATACCATTTTTCCAATCGTGGCAACAAAAGTACCTCATTTCTATTGAAAATCATTGAAAGTAAACGGAAAATAATCGAAAATAGGAGATTACTGTATCTTTTTGTTGCCATTTTCTCATAAAACCTGAAAAAAAAGTTGAAATTAAAATACGGGCTATATCAAGAATATTGTCTGTTATTCCGCGATAATGATGTCATATGCATACTTTTCTATATACGAAGTTTAAGATTGGATTGTAAAAGTGGATTGCTTTAGCGGATGCAAATGACGTCAATTTATAAAATAGCGTGTATTTTAATTCTTAAAACTGAATTATGTTTTGTAGAAGTGCGTAATTTTCACAGCCCAGTTTCTTTCAAATTCTTCACAGGTGAAAATGCTTCACTTTTGAAAATAATGTAGTCGAAATCACACACTGATAAAACGCAATGTTTTACAAAAATTTAGAGTGTCTTTATAAAAGAGAGGTGACATGCAAAAAAATCGATTTATATTGCAGAAATTGATGATTTTCGCCTGGATGGATTTGCTTTGCCGAGTTAGATAAGCAAACAAATAACTCGAGGTTTAAAATAATATCATGTTCCTGAAGTTATTGTCCAAAATTTTCTCGAATAATAAAACTTTAATGCTATTTTTAAGGCATTCTACTATAATTTTATCAAAATAACATAATTTGCTTAATTTAATTTTTCACAATTTTATATAATCTATATATTTAAAACACAAGTGTGTTTTTTAGTCATCTGCCCTGTCTGCTGAACCAATTTTACTAATATTTTTTTCAACTGAATGCTGTTCATTTGTAGATGTGATCGCATTATCTTTTTTTTTTTTTTTTTTTTTTTTTTTTTTTAATATCCCTACATTTATATTTTGATTTTAAAAGCATTTTATGAAATTTCTCCAGAATGATGAAAATTGATGAAAAAAAAACGGAATAAAAAACGGAAATATTACTGGCAATCAAGACGCCAGTACTATTTACGTTTTTTTACAGGAATTTTTCCCCATAAATTACACAAAATATTCCGTTTTTAATCAGAAAATAGAATTTCCGTTTTTTAGTCCGTTTTTTTTACAGTGTTAGCTTTCATTATTGCACACAAGAGAGAAAAAAAATGAAGTATTTTTATCTTTATCCATGCCATTTTCTGATAAAAATTCAAAATTGTTTATAAAAATTGTTGTATAGGAATTAGTGGCGCAAAATACCAGTACGGGCATATTATTATATTAGAGGAATAATAACGGAAAATGACATACTGCTTTTGAAAACACGCATTTTTCCTCATAAATTTTCTATATTGTTTTTCCTTCAGCATGTGTACTGATACTAAGATTCAGACGCTAGGCGAAATGGTTATTTAAGTGAAAATGAAGTCATATTTAAGAGAAAACGATCTTTTTCTTAGATAAAACTGAACATTTTAACACAAATTCGTCTAAAAAACATAAATTACGCAAATTTTTACTCTCCGGAATTGAGATTAGAATCTAAGTAAAGAGTGCGTTTATTCACATAAAAGATGTTGCTGACAATGGTGACTTCAAGTTTTGAGTTAAAATGATTTTAAAATGTTCAAACAAAATACACATTTTAAAAAACTGATGAACATGGATATGAGAAGTGCGTATGCAAATTTTGAGAAGGTGAAAATTGCTGTTTTTCATTCCGGAATACCAAGCATAAGAGCCTGAGTCCATAACCACATCCTAATAACTGATCTTTATTATATTTTACTGATTAAGAATCTATATTATAAAGAACAAACGTATCTGTGCGTAACGCTGACGTCATTTTGCGAATGGCAACATCTCACGATCAAATTTCGGTCTTGAAATTTTCGCTACCGCATTTTTTTAATCTTCTGACCATCGTACATTTTCAATTTTTGTCGCGTAGGGAAAAATTTACTTTCAAATGCAATTTTTTAAAAAAACTGTATCTTTATTGACTGATGTGTTATATTTTTAAAAATAATTTTTAAGCATGATTTTTTTAAGTTAATCTTATCATGTGCCTGTTTCAATACATAAAAATAACAAACATTTTGCACATAAAGCAACAAACATTGTTCAGCATTTGTTTCTGACTATTTTTGCATAACGAAATTAATACTTCCTTTATAAACAAATAAAATAATAAAATTAAAAAAAAAACCAATCTAACATTTGTGAAAGACAAATTAACGAAATTAATACTTCTTTTATAAACAAATAAAAGAATAACATTAAAAAAATACACAAGTCTAACATATTTGTTATCATACAATTTAAATTATTAGATCATCAAGTGGGATTTTTTTTTTTTTTCAAATGGAATTTGTTTGCAAAGTTCATCTCAGTTTACTGATTGTCTAAGGTTTTAAAAACAATTTTAAAGCATGAAATATTTTTTAATTTATCTATATCGCGCGGAGCCCGATTACGAAAGATTAATCCGTTTGCCCTTAAAACAAAATAAAGAGTTGATCATTTTCTTACGGCTAATATCCATATTTTTAAAAACTTCCCTATGAATAAATAAATAAAATAATATAAATAAAACTCAAATTTAACAGACATATATAAGCTCTGAAATTATCAGAATATAAAAGGATGCCGTAAGTAGCAAAATCTTGGTAAAATAACTCTTAGCATGTGGTTAATAAGGAAATATCGCTTTTGATAAATTTCAAAAATTTATTTGATTGTATAATTCGTATTTTTCATGTGAAAAATGCTTTTTTAATGCAAGTGGGCAATCGTAAAAATGTATTGCATATAAAGAAATTATTAGTTTTCAATTTAAAAAAAACTTTTTCCCCTATATTCTGTAACAAG
The DNA here is from genome assembly GCA_963932465.1 of Maratus speciosus. Classification (NCBI taxonomy): domain Eukaryota; kingdom Metazoa; phylum Arthropoda; class Arachnida; order Araneae; family Salticidae; genus Maratus; species Maratus speciosus. The sequence goes on along the minus strand of OZ010791.1, from coordinate 601,985,942 downwards.
CGAAGCCCGGGTGCGATCCCCTAGTATATTTAACACCAGAATAAAGGACAAATTCTGAGCTCCTGATGTGTCCGTTACTTATGGATTTTACTGTATATTTATATGCATGCGAGTTCCTGCATTTATTAGTGTGTACAATATGTCTTGGTGCAGGACTTTACTTCACGTTATGCAAACAAATTGATAATTATACAGTAGCGCTCAAAAGTATTTTGACAACCTTATATTCTCTCTTATTTTATTGAATATAAAAATGTAAAAGAAAATATATTCCCTATAATTGAGAACACTATGACTGCAGTTATTCAAATGTATCAAGTTTCGATTTGTTTGTTTACATTCAGCGCCACCGAAAAAATATTACTCATCCTTAGCTCAAAAGTATTTTGACAATTAGTTTGCATTTAATTGTTGAAGGTGTCATTGGCGCTATAGCTTAGATTAGTGTTTATATCGACTTATTGTGATTATTTTTAAATGCCGGAATGTAAAAAATATTAAAGTGATTCTAGAAAAGCCGCTGTAAATGCACTTAAGAAAGGTAGACACCAAGCAGAATTAGCTCGTTCTTTTAACGGGTCTCGTCAACTTGTTATTACATGGAATAAAGTTTTTAATAAACAGAAATACATCGAAAATAAGCCTCAAAGTGGTCATCCGAGAAAAACAACTTGCAATGTTGACTGTATTCTAAAAATTATATCTACAAGTGATTGTCGTAAGTCCGCTGTAATAATAAAAAATGAATTGAAAGAAAACTACGGCATAGAAATACACGTTTCATCAGTCAAACGACGCCTAAACCTCTATGGTTTACATGGCAGAAGACCAGCAAAAACACGTTTTTTATCTACTAAGAAAAGGAAGGCTAGAGTCGCATTTGTAAAACGGCACAACCCTTTCAAGGGCAAAGCAATTCCATTACTAAAGTGCTGAAATTAATGATTGACACCGGAATTTTGGTTAAACAAAATTCGGTTTACTATGTGTGTGAAATATAGCCTTTTTCTTATTTACAAATAAATTTGTTTTCAAATTCCGATGTCTGTCGTTAAATTCAACACTTTAGCAATGGAATTGCTTTGCCCCTGAAAGGGTTATGCCGTTTTACAAATGCGACTCTAGCCTTCCTATTCTTAGTGGATAACAAACGTGTTTTTGCTGCTCTTCTGCCATGTAAACCATAGAGGTTTAGGCGTCGTTTGACTGATGAAACGTGTATGTCTATGCCGTAATTTTCTTTCAATTCATTTTTTATTATTACAGCGGACTTACGACAATCACTTGTAGATATCATTTTTAGAATACAGTCAACATTGCAAGTTGTTTTTTTCGGATGGCCACTTTGAGGCTTATTTTCGATGTATTTCTGTTTATTAAAAACTTTATTCCATGTAATAACAAGTTGCCGAGACCCGTTAAAAGAACGAGCTAATTCTGCTTAAGTGCATTTACAGCGAAATTTCTAGAATCACTTCAATATTTTTTACATTTCGGCATTTAAAAATAATCACAAAAAGTCGATATAAACACTAATCGAAGCTTAGCGCCACTAACAACTTCAACAATTAAATGCAAACTAATTGTCAAAATACTTTTGAGCTAAGGAGGAGTCATATTTCTTCGGTGGCGCCGAATGTAAACAAGCAAGTTGAAACTTGATACATTTGAATAACTGCAGTCATAGTGTTCTCAATTATAGGGAATACATTTTCTTTTACATTTTTATATTAAATAAAATAAGAGATAATATAAGGTTGTCAAAATACTTTTGAGCGCTACTGTATATATTTTTTTCATTAACGTAAAAAAATGTTTAAGAAAAAAATCCACAAAAGATCTAATTTTTGATTTGAAGTTCTCTTTCACATCCTTTTCTTATTGCATTTAGATTGAAAAAAATGTAGCTGTTCAGCTTCTTAATATCATGCAAATACAAACTTCTGTTTTTATTAAGTTAAAACTCAGTTTTTATTATATTTTAGATAACAATATTATTATTATTATTTTTGTAATATAAAGTAAATTTGATTATGTATAATTTTAGCCATATACACTCTTATTAATAACTTTTATTTTGCCATTACAAAAATAATAAATGACGATCTATCTTTGTTCGTTAGGAAACATTTATTTATATTTTATAACCTAAGGGATATTTTTTAACACTAGAACGCCCGGAAATTTTACTCAAGTTTCATAAAAATATTTGATACCAGAATTTTTATTTAAAATTATTTGACTTATTTATTTTATGTAAATCTACGTAGTTTAAATTTAACTAATTTTATGAAAGAATTTCTGGTTCCAGTTGACATTTTACCATATGGCAGGGGTCGGATCGACTCCTTCTGGGCATTCTAGTGTTAATTTGAAATACCGTAAAATCTTAACGCTATCTCAGGATTTAAATGCATATTAATACAATTTCTTTTTATGATGCTTTATTCTTTTTTAATATTTGTAGTTATATTTTATTGATATCAATCTATCAGTTGAAAATTATTTCTATTAGTCGTTTTTATCAATGAATGTAAAGTAAATAAAAATTTATTATAGATTGTTTTTCTGTTGATCATTTCTCTTCATTTGTTCCAAAATATCAATTTCAGAAAATATAAGACATGTTAATAAAATGCCTTTATCATCATTTACTTTGTACATTTAATTTCAGCTATTTTTGTGAGTGATACAAAAATACTGTTTTTTTTTTTTTTTCACTTATTGATTCTACCTTCGCCTCAATTGTATCAAACGTAAAATAATTTTAACTTCTGTCCATTTTAATCAGGGTTGTAAAAAACCCAGCCCGGGCGAGTAGTTGGGTGGGTACCCGGGCAGCTACCTACTACAACACTTATAGTTGTAAAAAATCCGGGTTTTTTATTTAAAAAAAACCCAGCCCGGGTGGGTAGCTGGGCGGGTACTCGGGCAGCTGCCCACTACAACCCTGATTTTAATACAGTTTGGTTTCATTATACACTATATGGTCAAAGGTGACCGGTCACTTGCAATTTTAGACATTTTGTTAAACATTAGAAAAATTCATCAGGAATTAACCTGAAACTCCTGGTGTGTAAAAAATATAGTATAGGTGATATATTTCCGCAAAGATTTTTTTTCCCGAAACCCCATAGGGAACCGTCAACAAATTGAAAAAGAACGAATATCTTTTGGATAACCCTATAAAAACGAATGTAGCAAAAGTGTTCAATCTGGAGATTATGATTAAGTGATCTTAAATTTAGTAATAAACTGTGTTCATTTTTATGAGGATAGCATGTATACTCGTAGAGAAATTAATTTTTTTTATAAAAATAGTCCCAAATTTCGCCAAGTTTTTAGCTTATAATTTGCAGAATTCTTAATATAAAAAAAACGTTCTTTTCAAAAGATATGACAAACAAAACTGTACATAACACCCTGCAATCAGAATTTAAAAATATAAAAAATTGGATGAAAAATGAACATGTTTACTAAAAAATATTTCATTGCGCATGCGCGAATGCAATCAAAATATAATATTCATAATGTACTACCTATATACAGAGAGCAACTTTTGTGAAAGTCTCAAAATCATAGCTTGGAAATTCTTAAAATTATCGTCGATAGAATAAGCTCGAAATCCGTTGTTCCCAAAAAGAAGCAAAAAGATGAGGGTTTGTATCAAATATCTGTTGATTAGTGCCAAGATAGCATACACAATATTGCACGTTCTACTTACTATATTTGGATAAAACCCATCATCTTTTTGCTTCCTTTTGGGAACAACTGATTTCGAGCTTATTCTATCGACGATAATTTTCAGAAATTTCAAGCTATGATTTTGAGACTTTAACAAAAGGTGCTCTATATACTTAGCTAATACATGATGCACATTATATTTTGATTGTATTCGCGCATGCGCAGTGAAACATTTTTTAGTAAACCTGGTCATTTCTCATCAATTTTTATTATTTTTAAATTCTGATTACAGAGTATTGTGTATAATGTTGTTTGTCATATTTTCTGAAAAGAACATTTTTTTATATTAAGAACTCTGCAAATTGCAAGGTTCGCACACTCCTTGGAATTTCCAAGGACTCTGGCACCACTATTAATGATAAGAAAATTCACATTTAATTTTTAAAACACAGAATTCGCAAACACTGCCTTTATTCATAGATTTTGCAGTACTTCTCTGCAGTGAAATACTTTGAAAATACTGTTAAAATTTAGTGGTAAAACTGTGCGAACCCTGAAATTGTAAGAAAAAAAAAACTGCGCGAAATTTGGGACTGTTTTTATAAAAAAACTTAATTTCTCTACGAGTGTACTTGCTATCCTCATAAAAATGAACACAGTATAATAAAATAAGCCTCTTATTAATAATCTTGAATTTAAACGCTTTTGCTACATTAGTTTTTACAAGGTTCTCCAAAAGATATTCGTTATCGGTTCCCTATGGGGTTTCGGGAAAAAAAATCTTCGCAGAAATATATGACCTATACTATGTTTACACCCCTGCAATTTCAGGTTAATTCCTCATGTATTTTTCTAGATATTTAACAAAACGTCTAAAATCGTAAATGACCGGTCACCTTTGGCGATATATACAGTAGTTGGGTAGCATTTTAGTCAATTTAGAGAAATTTAAATCAAGCATTAAATTGCATATTCATGTAGTTTCTATGGAAAATACAGGTGATAATTGAATTTTGAAAATGTTCAAAGTGAGTTTCGAGTGGTCAAGTAAAATTTCTTTTTATCTAACTTAGGACTAGAAAAATATATACTCAAATTATTAATAAATACTCAAAATATATACTTAAACTGCAAGACAACTAGGTAATCCACAATAATATTTACATTGTTCCAATGTATTTATGTATTTATTTACGTGTTTATTCCTTTTTCTGTTTATTTTACAACGCAGTAAAATAAATATGAAAAAATTATTTATTTTGACTTTTTGGCAGAACATTCATATACATACGTAAAATAACAATGCTAAATAAATACAGTAAACATTTTCACAAATCTCACACACAAATGCAATAATGCGTATTATTTATTTTTAATATGTTTTAACGTAAACTATATCTGTTAGGTATAAAAAAAATGTCTAAATTGTGATGACCATATTTTTATAATATAGATATGCTGTCTTGCTCATTTACAGGGTTAATAAAGTTATTTCTATGTATTTAACCCTAGATCTACCGGGAATTTTATTCAAGTTTTAATAAAACGTTCTTCACCAGAATTTTTATTTAAAACTATTTAACTTATTTATTTACCTTATTTTTGTCTGGTTTATATACTTAGTTTATTTTAAAGAAATTTCTGGTTTGAATGAATATTTTGTATGTACCTGTCGGGTCCAATGGACCCGTCTGGTAGACGGAGGGTTAAATGTATGTCTATCATTTTTTGTTTAATTCTTCAAATCAATTTTATGAATTGACTGTATTATTTCCATTGAACCAAGCTATGATTTTTTTCTCTTATTGCATAAAATAAACAGATCTCTTATTAAATTAAATATATAATCGTTGTTTAACATCTGATATACGATTTAAAAAAATATATATATATATTACAATTCATCAGACGTACAACTAATAAACGGTCAAGTGCGAGTATTACTCGAGCTCAGAGGGTACCTTACAATAAATATATGAATTATTAAATGTATTATTAAAAAAATCTTTGCTAAAAGAATAATAAGACTTTGTAAAAAAACTATACAACGTAGGTTTGGTTATAGCTGTATATACTTGAAAAGTATGAATGGGTATACAATAAAAGTTCAAAGACATAAGACACATGAAGCCTAAATAATATCAAATACTGCGATTCTGCATAACTCTTTTTTTTTTTAATCTTATCCTAATATGTTTAGATGAACTTAATGAAGTACTGAGAATAAGAGTAGTTCTGACTTAAACCACTCGCGCTATGGCGTTGTTAGCTAATGTATGTCACTAGAAACCAGTGTTACCGCATCTGGCAGATTTTTTTTTTCTTTTTTAGAAATTTTAAATTTAAACCACAAAAATTTAATTGGTCATTTTGTTTTATTTTTTTTCTGAAAAGAGAGTCATCTCGTAAAGTAAAAATAAAAGTTAAAACTTTCTGATGGGAATTCGGAATGTCTAATTAAAAAATTAGCCATATATCATGACATATCCTGTGTACATCATTGTCGGAAATGACCATAATAGCTTGACGTACTACGCTACGTACGTCATAGAGCGCGAAAACTTACATTTTATTTGGCTTTTCAAAAAGGTAAATTCAGTGCAGTGATAATCTTTCCTTTTTACAGTGTAGCTAAAACAAAGCCCTGGTTCAAAATTTAAAATTCGTATTGTGCTAAGCGTGCTTTGAAAGGAGGTCACAAAGTTGAAACGCCGGCTAGGTCCATGCCGGGTTTTTCCAAAATCATTAATCATTAATATAACATAATGGTCATTAATAGGTTTTGAATTAACTTTTAAAGACACGTGAGGCCAGTTGAGAGATCCACTCAATGCAAACTAGTTTCGAATCTCATAGTATTTATGTGATTATAGTATTATAATTAAATTACTCTGTTTTTAACAACTTGACATTTATTGCTTTTATACTGCTACTGAGCATTGCATTACACAATTATATCATTAAAAGTTGTTATCTGGGCTTTAAAAGCCGATGACAGACAGAACACGCCGCCTCTGTCATTATCAGAGTTCGTACGGGTACCGTTATTTTCAAAACAAATTATCAGATTTTTTTTTTTTCGAAAAATAAACCTAGTTTGAACGGACGAAATTTCACGTTATTTCAGAAGAGATTTTTTCCATAAGAAAATACTGGTACCGAAGAATTTCTTAGTCTGGAAAGTCAAGCACCCGTACGAACCCTGATTATGTATGTCCAAATGGCCCGCGTCTTTAACCTTCCTATCCTGAATGGGTCTAATCGACCCATTTCTATAATTCATTTCATTCGATTCGAACCAGAAATAGTTTCGTAAAATAAGATATATAAAAGGCAACGAAAACTAATATAAATAAGTACATTAAATAGTTTTTAAAGAAAATTCTGGTGTGAAAAGTTTTTATTAAGGTTGAGTAAAATTTCAACAGGGTAGGAAGGTTAAAGGTTAGGCAGCCTAAGAGAGACTGCTCAGGGCCGGCTAGGCCTGCCCCTTAGAGCTTAACGTCTCTCCCGGTATGTTCCCCGACACGTTGGGGCTCGTTAGTGAGTACAGCCCTGTCCGGCCGTATGCAGACGGACAAACACAAAATGCTCAAGGGGCGACGCTCACCCGCTAAGGGCGTCTATGCACCACCGACCACAGAACCCAGAATTTATTTTTAAAAGAACAAAGTGTGATTACAAAAATTAGACGAATGCCTTCCCGCCAGGAAAACGCCTACTCGCGACAGAGGGCGGGAGTATGAGAACATTTAAAGTAAAAATAAAATAAAATAAATAATAATAATAATAATAATAAACATCACTGATCCTGGCCGCCGGGGTAGGAACCCCTCTCGCGACAAGGGGCGGCAGGAAGGGAAAAGAATGGAATGCGTGGCACAAGTAAGATGGCACGAGCAAATACTCAAGCTTCCATTGGAGATGTAATGATTTGCGTGGCACAAATAAGATGGCACGAGCAAATACTCAGCGTCCATTGGAGATGTAATGCTTTGTGTGGCACACGTAAGATGGCACGAGCAGATACTCAAGCGTCCATTGGAGATGTATCTCTTGATAGAATGGTCAAAAGCACGAGCAGAGGCTCTTGCGATCGTAGGAAACCACACATTGATGAGTAGAAGAATTTGCTGGAGCCTACAAAGAGGACTGGATTCTGGTGCTGTTTGAAGATTGATATGGTGGCAGTGAGACTGGATAAGCAGAACCAGGGCTTAAGTTAAGTTTGTTAAGTATGTAAGGAAATTGTGAATGTGTTTTAATTTGTTGAGTAGGAGGGTGCGGGAAAGGACGTTTTGGAGCCAGTTGACTGGCAGTATGTCTGGACGCCTCAAGTGCCAGCGTTGCGTGAGAGTACAACTGTAGTACGGGTGACTTATAGTGCCATCTTCACCGCAGACGCAAGTGGCAGTGGATCTTATTTTGAAGCGGTCCAGATATGCCATGAAAGGGCCATGTCCTGTTAAGAAGCTAGTGGTGTAGGGTGTTAAGTTATATAGTGTGAGAGAAACTTTAGGAATTAGCTTATATGTGTGCCTGCCCTTTTTTGAAGTATCCCAGTGCTCCTGCCATCGCGTCAGTATCCTTGCTCTAAGGACCTTTTTGACGTATGACTGGGGCACTGGGAGGTGTGTGTCTATTGTTTCTTTCTGTGTGGCCTTCTTCGCTAGGTTGTCTGCTAGTTCATTGCCAAAGATACCTTTGTGAGCCGAGACGTGACCTAGTGAGATACGATGTAGGAGATTCTTAAGTTTTAGTTTGATTTGCAGTACTAGAGGATGTTTTGTCCTGTGTGCCTGTATTGCCTGCAGGCCAGAGTGGCAGTCACTGTAGATGATAATACTATTGCTAGAGTGAGATTCCACCCACTCTAATGCGTTTAGTATTGCGAACAGCTCCGTTTGGAATACGGAGTTATTATCATCTAGCCTTGCAGACCACTGATGGACCACCACCGTGCCCTCCGTGGCGCAGAAGGCTGCGCCCACGCCAGTCTCTGTGCCTGAACCATCAGTGAAGAGTGTGGTGCTAAGGGCAGGTGTGTAGCTGTTGCGTGTTGTGTTTACTTGAAAATGTGAAGTCTCCTCAGCGGGGTGGAGCTGCCAGCTCCTGACTTTGTATTGCAATGTTGTGTTTGGAAAAAGAGAATCTATTACTGTGTCACGTTTTAGCTGTAGGATTGAGGATTTGGCGTGTTCGTATTCTAGTTGAAGTGTGATGGGTGGAATACCTGTAAGTATATGTAGTGCATCTGTGGAGATTGTGCGGTAGCCTCTTGAAATTTGTAGGAGAAAAGTGCGTTGTATTGATTTTAGTTTAGGTTGTGCTATGGATAATAAATTACCCCCCCCCCCAGATACAGGCCCCGTAAAGTATTATTCTTTCGATTATTGTTAGGTACCAGGTCTTCAGTGTTTTGTTGTCTACCCCTCCCAATTTAGAAGTTAGTCTTAATGAATTATTATGATATGCTGTCAATTTAAGTTTTAGGTCGTTAATGTGTGGGATCCAGTTAAGATTTGCGTCAATGGTTATACCTAGGAGTTTTATGAATTGTACGTGTCGAATGGAGACATTATTGATCCTCATCACTGGAGGGCGTTTTGGATCATATCTGTGTGGTTTGGTGAATACTAGTGCTTGAGACTTTTGTGGTGAGAGTGTGAGGTGCAGTAAATCCAGGAGCCGGCAGAAAATAGGAAGAGCTACGGCAAACTGTTCCTCCAGGTGACGTCTGTAACGACCGGAGAAAATGAAGCTGAAATCATCGGCGAAGGCAAATAGTTTAAATCCCAGCCGATTTAGTTCTGTTAGTAGCACATTTGCTACAAGCAACCAGAGGATTGGGCCAAGGCACGAGCCCTGGGGGCAACCCTTCTGTAATCGGTGGGTAGATGTGCCAGCACCCCAGTTAATCAGGACGCTCCTCTGTGAGAGGTAGGAGCCGATGAGACCAGCTATGTTCCCCGGACAGTTGATTGCTTGTAGTTGTAAGAGAATGTCTCGCCATTCTACGTTGTCGAATGCGCCTTGTATGTCTAGTGAAACGAGTGATGTTGCGTTGCCCTGGGCTATGCTTTCAGTACAGGCAGTCATTATGGCATGAAGTGCGAGCTCGCATGAGTGGCCCTCGCGGAACCCGAATTGTCTGGGGTGGAGAAGGTTGTTTGACTCCAAGAAGTGTGTCAACCGCATAACCAGAAGTTTTTCCAGAAGCTTTCCCAGAGTGGGAAGAAGGCAGATGGGTCTGTATGACTTGGGTTCGGAAGGAGACTTGCCTTGCTTCAGAAAGTAAACTACCTCTCCCTGCCTGAGTACTAAAGGAAAGTATCTCATGGTGAGGCAGAGGTTAGCCCAGCGCGTGAATATGTGTGGAAGTTGTTTGTGAGTGAGTTTTAGTATCCGAAAGTCAATTGAATCCGGCCCTGGGGCCTTCTTGTCATTCAATGTGTATAGTGCTGTTTTTACTTCTGCCTTTGTGAAGCGTTTGTCTTCGTGTGCTGTGAAAAGGATATCCTGGTTGTCTTGTTGGAGATAAGCCGAGGGGCCAAAGAGAGTGTGTGTCAGGAATTCCAGGTTATTTTGTCGCGAGGTTTCGTGAGTTGGTCTTTCTAGACGTATTTCATCCGGAGTGAAGAACTTGCCGATCAGAAATTTTTGAGTGATGCCGAGAGGGTTCTCATTGTTGCTGCAGAATTTCTTCCACGCCGCCCGTCTCGCCGCCAGAATCTCACGTTTGTAAACTGCTTTAAGTCTCGTACGACGTGCTGCAAGGGTCTTTACTTCAGGGGGGATAGGATTGAGCAGGCGCAATGCTTTAATCTTGCGTCTGAGGGCTGTCAGCTGGTTCCTCCGCTTTTTAAGATCCTTGTTCCAGAATGAGAAAGTGTGTGATTTTTGGACTGTTTTCAGTCGAAAGGAAGCCTTCGCCGCAGTCTGCATGGTTTCGATTAAATTAGATGTGAAAGAGTTGAGTGTGTCTTCGCTGTGCACCCCTTCGAGTTGTGCTGAAAGGGATGACTTATGACTTTTGATGACGTTGTTAAATTTGCGAAGGTTTCCGCGAGTTGTGTTGTAGCGTCTACATTGCGTGTAGAGTGGAGAGGTCATGTAAGAAAAGTGTATGTATTTATGGTCTGAGCCACTGTGTTTGTCTGATACGGACCATTGTGATATTCGTGGTAGGGTGAAGGAATTTGTAATTGTTAGGTCAGGCCAGCCTTCTGCTATGACTCTGTCTTCTGTATCTCGTCTTTCGAAAGTGGCTTCAGAGTTGTGCATGTTTGCAAGTGCCAAGTTATGGATAATTATGTGTCCTGACAGCAAGTCACCCCGGGCGTCTTCACGCGGACATCCCCAGAGGGATGAGTTCGCGTTGAAGTCGCCACCACAGATGAAAGCCTTCCTGTTTGTGATGGTGTGTTCCCATTCCGAGAGACAAAGGCCAAAGTTTGCCGAGGGGGCTGCGTAGCAGGATCCGACGACAATCTCGCCCTCCTTCGCCGTTATGGAGATGAAGACGCTATTGTCGCCGGTAAAGAGATGGGTACATACAAGACTCGAGCTCCTGACAACGATGTGGGCGGAGAGATTCCGAGAGGAAAACCTTCTCCAGTCCTTGCTGAAGATAGCGAGGTTTCCATCGGAGCAGTAAGCATCCTGCAGTAGAGCGATGTCAATCTCGTTCTCTTCCATGTGGTTGATTGTGCTTACACTGGCTGCTATGCAGTGATTGAGGTTTACTTGGAGAAAATTTAGACGGCCTAAAGGAAGGGGTGGGTGGGGAGAAGGTGCTGAGGATGACATTGTATTGTGTATGTTATAAAAAGTTTAAAACCCCCTACCTTGAAAGCCCAAGTTCTGCTGCTGGCTGAAGTAGTCCTCCTGGTAGTAAGGTGAGTAGAGGTTCGGAGGTGGAGCATGACTCGGAAAAGGAAAATAACCTCGATGTGCAGGAGGATGTTCGCCCAGGAGTCCCGGACCAGAGTGGGAGGATGGAGCCGCCGGGGGAGGTGCTTGGGGATTTCGAAAGGGAAGTTGGAAGAGATCGTTCAGTCTTTCCCGCATATCTCCGCTAATTACCGGCGATTTTTTTCGAAAATCATTATCAACAATGCTTTTATACTTCTGCTACGATAGGTTCTTCAAGCGCTCCTGAACACCTTTGCTGAATGCACGCAAATCGAAATTTCAGTATAACGGAAAAATGCGCTTTCAACAAAAACTATGTGACCTAGGGTAATTGCTATAATTTTCCTGCAAGGTTTAAATTAACGTCTACTACCTCTAATCTTTGTATAATTTTAGTTTTAGTAAATTCGGAAATAGATTGGGGGGGGGGGGACATATTTTTGCACTACATTTTCGACGACATCTCAGACAATATAATACCTAAAATTAAAAGAAATGTATTATTGAGCTCAGCGTTACGAAAGCTTTCACAAGATACTCCACACGGTATACAAAGAAAAGATTTTTTTTTCAAGTAACATAATTTGTCCCTCTACATTAATGAATCATGTGCACTTCCACCTGAATACACAGCATTGCTTTGATATTTTTTATACTTTCTTTTAACTGCTAATAATAATTAACTGTAAATATGATATATAGATTTTTGGTCATTTGCATGTTATTTTTTGCATCTATGAGAGGCTAAAATTTAGCTCGAAACGTTTGCTTTTTAATTGTAATAAATGTATTTATGTCATTTTTACTTGTATGTCTTATGAATTGTAATACATTCTTTTAGTTTTACTATTATTAAATTGCTGATTTTTATTTTTTAAGAAATTTTCTGGTATAAATGCGAGAGATATACTGCACAGCATATTACAACTCAGAAGTAAAAATCATAAATTAAATCATCTAAATTTTGATTAAATATAATTGTGAATAACAAACATTATTTCATCGAGAAATTAAAAAATTATAGCACATCAAAATTTTCGCTATACATGAAGTCTCTTGCGTTTCATAAGTGCGTATGTCAAATTAAATTAATTCAAAATCGGATATTTCTTCCGAATGTCTCTTGAACCATTGTGGAATTAGGAATACTTTCATAATCTGCATTTCAAGATTTCTAATATATGCAGTATTTCACTAACCTGCACTTTCAACATCTAAAATATCTTACATTCAAGTTTCATTTCCTTTGTCTTCAAATCTAATCGAATATTATCTCAGAATCGATGACGGAACGTGTAATAACTTTAAAGTTACTTTCGCAACTATTGCCAATTTGAAATCTAAGTTTTACGTAACATAAAGTTACTCTCTTGAGTTTAGAAATGTAGTATATTCTGCTTTATTGCAGTCTTAAATTTTAGTTTAAATGCTTTTGTACACGGATATTGTATAACGTGATTTTTATCTATATACCGAATTTTTTCATTTATGATCCAATTGTAAATAACATTAAACATCCCACACATATATAGAAGCTTCAAAGTAATTTATTTCACTTCATTCAAAATTTTCCGATTACATATGAGATGTAAACTAAGATTATTTATATTAGATGTAAATTTCAAACTGGGCGAAAAATGTCCGGACCAGGATTCGAACCCGGGACCTCCTGGCTGAAGCCGCCAGTGCTTTGCCATCTGAGCTATCCCAGACGATTCTGGTCGAACATTTTCACCCAGCTATAACCCAGCTATATACCCAGCTATATAAGATTATTTACTCAATAACTCTAAAAAATGCAATTATAACGATAACAGGTTTTATGAATTTAGGATTCTCAATATTTAGGATAATCAAAAATTTTTTAAATTTAATTTATAAAATTGTTTACTTCAGGTGGTTATAATTTGATTTGATATATTTAACCCTTAAATGTCGGGTGTTGCTTTTCGGAAACATACCCAATTTATGCTCTAAAATACGATTAAAATAATATTGAAGCTATAATGCCTAACGTTGCCAGTAAAATACATTCTCAAAATATTATTAAATCGATTTTCAACATGTAGATAGCAACACTTATGCTGTTTAAGAATAAAAATAGATTTATTTTTTCAATTGTTGCTACTTATTCTTTTTGTTTTGTTTGGAAGCTTGCTAATTACCCTATTTTGTTCAGCAGTGAGCAAGTGAAATTTATTTCTTATTATAATTCCTAAAATTTATGTGTGTTTAATATTATAGAATTTTATCAAGGAAAATTATTTTTTCAATTAAAGACCAGTATTGCCGATTAGTAACAAACTGTTGTTTAGCCGTAAACCATACTTAAAACAAAATATGATTTATTTAAGTATTTTTCCCATAATTTATTTTAAAAATGAAAGCCGAAAAACACTATTACAATAATTTTTGAAAAACCAGGCATTTAAGGGTTAATTATAAAACATTTGAAGATATAATTTCAATAATTCCACAAAATTAATCCTGCAATCTAAAGTATTTATGAAGGAATATCTAAGATTAATATTTTCCATAATCAATGCAAAAAATAAACTAAAACGCACATCGTTCCGCATAAAAAAATGTATACACTACTTTGAAATTAATATAAGTTCGTCATTTTCATATTAATTAAATTAACAAATATACATTATTTGAATTTCTGCATACTGTTTAATCTCATATCAAATTTATTAATTTTGTTTACAATTTTCTTTTGCAACATAGTTCGATACGACCTTGCTATGTCTATATTGGTGCAGTGAAATTCTGAGCAGAAATCACATATCAATTTAAACAGTCCAAGAATACAAGTAACGTATTCCATATTTCCTTTGTTTCTGTAGCATGTTCGCTATTTTCAATAACTACATAAGCATATTTTATTCCATTTTGAAATTTTTATTACAACTACATTCGTTATTTTCCATCATGCTTTTATCGTATTGGCCGAAAATCTTACTCAAGTTAAAAAAAAAAATATATATATATATATATATAATATAAGTTTTACATTAGAATTTTTATTTAAGAGTATTTAACTTAATTATTTAACTTTTGCTAGTTCCCTTCTAACATTAAATAAATTTTTTTTTAAATAGAAAAGCTCATTGAATGTGAGATTGGACGCTATGCTATTATTGAGGATCGCATTTAACAGTTAACTGAAAATTATTCTGTAACTGTTAAAGCTAGAATATTAACATCACATCCTCAAATGTACTAAATAAAGGAAGTGAAACATTGCAAACTTCATTTTCCACAACAATTTAGTAAAATTGCTGAAATTTATTGTTACAATAGATTTTGTTATGATGGGTGTAAGCACTCAATCAGTGTCAATCAATGTCAATCAGAAGTAGTTCGAGCAGTGGTGGCCCAGTTTGCAGAGCATGGAATCCGCAGCTATAGCCGATCGAAGCGTACTGCTAAGTATAATCCACCATGTACTCTAATGGCGCCTGATGCATGTAAAATCCGTAGTGGGTGCGAAGTCCTCCAAGTTACCTGTGAATTATACCTCAGGAGGTGGCTTGCCAGGTGAAGGTCTCGTCATCTGATCAAGATTCCAAATTACGAGATCAACATGAGTAGCAATTTGCAGATTCCAAACAACAAAATATAAATGTTAAGCAACCGACATAACACCGTTCACAACTAAGCAAAAGGCACTGCCGATACGTTCTAGGCGCTCGTTAGATTTATTGCCGCTACGCGTCGATTAGGCGGTTATCCACCAAGATACCAGGTATCAAACCCGTTGAGCTGGGGCTTCCCGGCAGGTAGGGGCCTGGTCATCGGTTAGAAAGAAACAAAAGTGTAACCACTCAAAGTCGATTTGGATAAAACATTAGTTTTCGGGGATTTTGAACCACTCAGATTGTAATGTGAAGGAAAATAGTGCGTGTTTCTATTTAAACGTTTTAATAATTATAATTTAATTAATAATTATTCATTTAAAAATAGTGTTTTAAAAACAGCGTAATCTTTACCCTTGGGTTTTACATAGAGTTACGTAAAAAAGTATTGAAATGGCTATATATCTGTTGATTAGTGCCAAGATAGCGTACACAATATTGCATGTATTATTATATTTGGATACAACCTCTCATCTTTTTGCTTCTTTTTGGGAACAACGGATTTCGAGCTCATTCTATCGACGATAATTTTCAGAATTTTCAAGCTATGAATTTGAGAATTTCACAAAAGTTGCTCAATATACTTAGCTAATACATTATGCATATTAGATTTTGATTGCATTCGCGCATGCGCAGTGAAACATTTTTTAGTAAACCTGCTTATTTTTTATTAATTTTTTATTATTTTTTAATTCTAATTACAGTGTACAGTGTACAATGCTGTTTGTCATATTTTCTGAAAAGAACTTCTTTTTATATTAAGAACTCTGAAAATTATAAGCAAAAAACTTGGCGAAATTTGGGACTGTTTTTATAAAAACCGTAATTTCTCTACTACTATACATGCTATCCTCATAAAAATGAACACAGTATATTACAATAAGACACTTATTAATAATCTCGAGTTTGAAAGCTTTTGCTACATTAGTTTTTACAGGGTTATCCAAAAGATATTCTTTCTTTTTCAATTTTTTCACTGTCCCCTATGGGGTTTTGAGAAAAAATCTTCTCAGAAATATATGACATATACTATACTGTTTACACACTTGCAGTTTCAGGTTGATTCCCAATGTTTTTTTGTAGATATTTAATAAAACGTCATAAATCGCAAGTGATCGGTCATCTTTGGCCACATAGTGTATATCACATGCATTTAAAAACAAATTCAGAGAACCTCAAAATGTTAAATTATCCCAATATTTTCATAATCCGGTTTTTATCATGTTTTAATACGTTTTTTGAAACTCATATGACGTTATATATTCAACTGCTGACGTCCATTATATTTCCAATAGGACGTAATATTGACTTTTTTTTAATTCCTCAAAATATTTATTTCATTTTCATTTTTCACGTAGAAATCTTGCAATAGAAAAGTTATCACGTAATATTCGCTTTTTTATGAATTCGTCAAATTATTTATTTCAATTTCATTTTTCACGTGGAAATCTTACAATAGAAAAGCAAATGTTGTGGTAAGAATTTTATTGTAGATTTTTAATTGTTAGCAACTGCTATAACAAAAAATGTTTAAATTTGATAGGAAATTGCTGTTAAATAGATGGTTTTTTATTAACAAATATTAACTATAAATTACTTCGATTCCGGTTTACTTTAGTTGTCTTGGCAGTGTTTTAATACACATGTACGTAACATTTCACAATTCTGGCTTCCAAACTGTGGATTTGTATAGAATTGCAGACAGAGAGACAAATTTTCATTTATATATATATTATATTATAAATTCTTTTTCAGAACAATATCGATATGCACTGAACTGCTAAAATCACCTCTTACATTTTGAAAAATATATACTACGTGTGAATGAAAAATTGTATAGTAACAGATTTAGAAAAAAAAAATTGCTAAATTTAGCATACAAACAAGTTTTAACTTACAAAAAATCATTTGAGAAAGAATCATAAAATATGTGTTACCGATTGTTTCTAAAACAATGTCCAGCAACTGAACATTTCGGAAAGCAGCCGGATTTAAAGAAAAGTAAATCACACTCGTAAACTGTATTTCGGTGATTTCTCCCAGATTACAGCAAAACCAATTTGCAAGATTTAGTAGACAAATGTTTTCGCTTTATAAACTACTTAGATTCACTGTATCATGCTATGTCTGTTTGTAGGAAGTTGCTATTCGGCGCGAATAGAAGAACTCGATAAAATAAATGTTTGGCATTAAGGTATCGATATTACATGCACAACTATTTCTATTGAAGCGGTTCTAATTCCCAACCTATATTTTATAATGTATAACTTCTAAAAATGTGCCATTTAATATAATTCGTTGTGGGAATTATTTACTTTAGTTAAAACACTTATTCCAATTTGTTTTTTTTCTTCAAAAGAAAAAAAAAACTCATAACTACAAATTTGTGCAAAGTTTTATTTCCTTCTAAATACTGTATCCGTATATTAAATTACGCTATATTTAATCTCAGAGTCTGACATTCAAACCTTCAGTTCGAGAATCGCGTATACTTGAAGTTGGCCATTTTCAGAAAAAAGGAAATTTTGATTTGGAAACAGGAGATTTTGTTTTTGTTTAAAATCCCCTATTTTGCGTGCTAATAAGCTGCCTGCATGCCCAGTATTGTTAGCAGCTCTGTAGTATGTATTTAAATTTTTTTATATAAAATTAAGGAGCTGTACCCCCTACCAGCTACGCTCGCCAACCCCCGTTCACACACCGCAAACTCTAAAAGCACGCTAATTTGATCGGCTTTAAAACAAATTTCAGAAAAATGAATAATAAAAAAAAAAAAAAAAAAAAAAAAATAATAATAATAATAATAATAATAATAATAATAATAATAATAATAATAAAAACAGTGGCGATCTCCCTGTTACAGGTTGTTTTCGTCTTTGATTAAATCAGATCGGTGAAACATATGAAAATAAGCTAATATAAAATCAATTAAGTAAACAGAGTCTTTGTCTCCCGGTATTTTTAAACAACGCTATAAGTAAGTTCTTTTAAATAAGACATTTTAAACGTATCGTTTTAAATCTGACGTATTTTTCACCAAAGTTTTCTTTCTCTTTTTAATATTCACGTGAAAATGCTTTTGTTGTTAGAAAGGAAGTATTATTTGTGCTGTCTTAGTATTCTCAGCAATAGTTTAAAACATTATCTCAAAATATGGAATAAATGTCTCGCGCAAATATATTTGTAAATTTAAACTGTTCGGCAATATTATAGTTTCGCAATTTTAAATATGACGTAATTTCCTCCATTCACGACTATGTATATTATGTGTATATTAGTATAATGTATATTAGTGATTTTTTTATTTTAAAATTTTCTTTCTCTTTTAAAATTCAGGTGTAAATATAGTTTTTATGACGTAATTATCAATGTTTTCCTGCTTTTAAGACATTTAATTTTCATTTGAAAGTTGTTTTCTGTTTATAATAGTCACATGTAAATAATTTTTTAATTTAAAGGAAACATTATTATTTGCGCTGTTTCAAAATTGGCAACAATTTAAAATAATACTCTTTTCTAAAAATTGTAAAAAATATATCTCGAAATGCTGAAAATCTGAATTCAAAATGGAAATAAATCCTCAAAAAATGAGCCATATTAAAAAAAAAATAAATTCAGTCTGCACACCGAGAACTTCTAATATATAAAATGATCTAAAAATGTTTAAATTTATATGTATAGTTTTTGCTACTATAAAACTTTTTTAATGGAACGATTTTGACCCAATTTAACATTAAATATCTCTTAAAACAATTATTCGATTTAAAATCTGTGTGGATCAGCGTATTTATCAAACATTTCTCCATAATATCATCGATTTTCATATTTTTGTATGAAGTAGTTTTCTTAATATTAACGAAGAAAGGCAGCCGGTCACCAAAAATTCATAAACAGCGGCAGTGACAGCGTTAGTTACTTTTATTTAGAATAATGAGATAATATCTGGCTTGAGTCAAACTATACTGATTTAGTACGGCGCAAAATGACCCCTTATTGAGGTTCTATTGATAATTTATTAATCTTATTCCTAGTGTGGTATAGTAATGTGGGATTTTGCAATTCGATAATTTAAAAAAAAAAATTCACGCTTTTTTTCTTCCCTTTTATCGTTTTCGAAGAAATGTTTCTTTAACGGTCTTTTTTTTGTTTAACCTTGCACATTTAGAGTATACAAAACAGTTGCTAATTAACGCAAAGTGAAGGCGGAAAAAAACTCAATTATTACTTTCCTTATTATGGTTTGACCTTAAATGAGTTAAATAAAACTTAGAAAATTAAGAAAAGTTTTAAATTTGGCATTTGTATGGTGTATATTGGAATTACTATCTTACCCCCCCCCCCCAAAAAAAAAAAAACATGGTAGAAACTATTATAATAATGACATCTTTAATGGTAAGGTCTAATTTAGAACTTATTATAGCGATTGAAGGTTTATTACATAGCTACCAACCTTTACACTTTATTATTACCTCTATTTTTTGAAAGAAATTTTTAAAAATCATATAAACCTAAAAATTAAACAAAGTTGTAGTTTAAGGTGTTTTTGTTTAGTTTAGGAATAGTGGTAGGAAAAAATCGTAAAAGTTGGCAGCTTTTTATTCAATTTCATGGGTCGATCGACATTTTAGAGCTTAAAAAAGAAAATAGCAATTTTTCAAAAATATATATTGCTCATATCATAGCATTCATAATTAAAATACACAGTTTAGAATTCTCCATTTTAAATGACAATAACAGAGAACAAAATATATTTCTTTCAAATCACGATAAGTTACATCTTTACAAGTATCAGTTAATCGAACTAAAACGTAAAGGAAAGTTCGTGGCTCCAAGTGAGCAAAGGTTATTAAAGCCCAAGTAATATAAAATCCACCATTTTTTTTAAAGTTTTGAAATAAAATTTAAAATATCGTTTGGTTACTCTATAAATTAAAAAAATATGTTGTAATAGAAATTCAATTTTTATATGAAGTAAAGAGTATGAATATTTAAAATAACAGTATAGAAGCCATGCTTTATGTAACAACCGGATAATTTTGCTTGATTTCTCAGGGAACGAGGAGAAAGTGCATGTCGCCAGGTCTTTATCTTTAGAAATAAAATATATGACGTCACGTGGAATATTGGTTAATGGGGAAAAAAGAACGAGTCATTTTTGGGGGGGGGAGGGGGGGGGAGTTGGAATTCCTATGACAACTTTTTGAAGAAAAATCAATCATTTATTGGTAAAGATTTTCATGTCAGGAAAGTGAGTGCACTGTTTTCTTTCTTTACATTTTCACGAAACTTTTGTTGTAAAACTAGACTTATGAAATCTGTCTACTCGGGCTCGGTTGATTTTTTAAAGCTATGCGATAGGCGAGGAGCGAATTATCTTATTCCTAATATATTCAAATGTTTAATATAATCCTAGAATTGTTAAATCAGTTTACCCAGACTCACGTAAATTTTCTAAAGGCATGCGATCAGTCAATAGAGAGACAATTCTATTCCTTACATACATAATAGAATGCTTTTTTACACCAGGAATTTCTAGAATTTTTATTTTTACTTTATTCTATCTTTACAAGAAGAAAGTATTGGATTCATGAAAATTTTCGAATTCCGGTTTTCGGCGGATTTACACGTTTTATGGATCAAAGATTCCAAAAAACATGTTTTTACAAAATGTCTGTCTGCGAGTCTGTGACTCTGTCTGTCTGTCTGTATGTATGTGACACAAATTTTGTGGGCGCTCTAGCTCAAGAACTAATGCACGAAATTTAATAAAAATTTATATTCAGTTAGTCCCTGATATAAACTGTTGCTGATTAGTTTTTGGTGTAAATCGCTCAACAGGTGGCGCTGCTATGTTGCATTTTCCCGATTTCCGCAATAGCTCTATCTCAAGAACTAATGCACGAATTTTCCTCAAACTTCATATTCAGGTGGACGTTGACATAAGCTAATGATAATTAGGTTCTGGTGTAAATAACCCAATAGGTGGCGCTGCTATGCTCCATTTTGCTGGTTTTACACGATTTCAGTGACAGTCATACCTCGAGAACTAATGCACAGAATTTCCTCTTTTTAGAATTCCCATGATGAGCACAGATTGCCATTTAATTTGCCACTGTGATAGCGAATTTTGAAGTATTAATAGGTATGAGATAGAAGAAAGTTTCGTGATGGCCACAACATATTAGTTTTTTTTTTATATGTTTTCAAAGAAGATTTTACGATTAAATGTTCTAATACAAATTATACAGAAAAATGGCGGGGAAAAGTTTGCCTATGTTCGACAGCACGATTCGCCGCTGCGATGAATTATTTCATTCCTTTTATTCTGAAATGCGAAAATGACAGTGTGTCTATTTATTCGCAGTAAACTTCAGTATAGTAGTAAATAACTTAGAAATTATTACATAAACTTAAGATGAGGTAGAGCAAGCTTTTAAGCAAAGATTAATTTTATTAAATTTTTATTCAGTATTTTGGGTTGTCAAATTCAAATCCTTTTGTATCCTTTTGCCTCTTTGTTTTCGATCATTTGGTCACTAGATAATCTTTTGCCTACAACATTCCAATATCATATGATATTTTGCCGATTAGTTAGTGATATCATACAGCAAAATTTGTAAGGTGCAAAAATAGTATTTAAAAGTAAGAAAGCTTGTTTAAATTCGAAGGATAAATATTGCTAATCGGCATTATTATTACAAATAAAATGCAAAAATATTTACACGTCGATTAAATAACCAATTAAAAAGTAAAAAAAAAAAAAAAATGTTTTTGTTTAAAGTTTAAAAATTGCTGTTAAAAACATTTGATATAAAAATTATTCTTAATTACAGTTAAATTTTTAATTGCAAATAATTTTCTAGTGTAAGAAGCAAACAAACAACAAAAAAAAAGTAAAAATTACGTTCTTACCTACACTGCAAATAGAAGCGTCTTAAATTTAGACACATATGTGACTGAAATAGAATTTTGGACACTTAGGTGTCTTAATCTGAAAATTAAGACACTATAGATGTCTTAATTTAAGATACATACGCGTCTTACTATGACCATGGTGTAAACGAACTGAGAATAATGTCTAAAATATCAGCAAACGTATTATTTTAAGACACTTCATTGCTTTAAACGTGTCTTAATTTAAGACATTTTGATTCTTCCGATGCAATAACCACCAGGGGGCACTGGGGCACTGCCAGTCGCGCATGCGTTTTAGATGTCTTCGTTCAAAGTTGGTATACGTTGTAATTCAAACGAAGTTTGTTTTTATCTACGCGTGTATTTTAATTCGTTTTTCGCGGAATGTGAAGTTCTGTGATTTAAATTCGTATTCACTTGGATTATTTATTTATTGAATACATACATCTGACGTGTGTGCTTGACATCAAATGTCTCTTAGAAGCTGTCGTCCATATAAGAGCAGGATAGACACAGAACAGAAGTAGACGACGCTTGAAGATTACGCCCGGAAATTCCACAAAGCGTGTGCAATGGACTTAGTGTTAATTCGTATTAATTTATATCAATAATATTGTGTTATTCATCTTCGTATTGTCGAAGCTAGCAAAAGAAAAGAAACTTTTGTCTGGCGGGTCCTATTTTGAGGATGAAACATTTCATTCTTTAAATATGGCTAGTCGGATATATTATGGGATTTCGTACTAAAATGATCCAAGCTTTTCTCCTTCACCGGGGTAGTTTTTGAAATTTCAAATCGAGGAATTTTTCTTACCTCTTGCAGCAACTGAAGTAAGTTTCTTTATAGTACTAAAATTAGTGTATTTTATGATTTTATTTATTGTACTAAACAAAATCCTGCATGAAATTTAATTAGTTTTGAATCTGTTCGCAAAAAACCCCACTAATTCTAGAAGTATATATTTTTTAACTTATGACGTTGTTTTTCATTACGAATTATATATTCAATGTCAGTTCTTAGTTTCAATGGATAATTCTTATCTCACAGTAAACGACGGCCACAAGGAAGTAAAGAAAAAAAAAACTTTGAAAGATGACCTAATGCTTTCTTACTTCCTGGCATAAAACAACAGATTAAAAAAAGATAAATAAAGTACATGAGACTCGTCTATTATATGAAGCTGCCTGTAAAAATATACGTATGTATTTGATTTACAATCAACTCTAATACCGATTTTTTGATTATTTTTAATAAAAAAGTAATTTGAAATTTATAATGGGAAAAAGTAAAAACCTATAACTAGATTTCGTATTTAAAATTGTGGTAACTTTATTTATATGCAGTTATACGAAAAATACAAAAATGACAGATGTTACTGTATATATTTAAGACGAAAGAAGTTTGGAAACCATAAGTTATTTTTTCCTCATGTTTTTAATATAGAATATGTACTTATTTGTTTTTATTGATAGTTGCATAGCTTTTGTGATTACCCTCTGGTCTACATAAAAACTTGCCCATGTGGAAATATAATTTTTTTAAAAACATAATTTTTAAATAAGTATTTTCATTTTTTTTTGGGGGGGGGTGGGAGAGGGGGGATTTTGCATGAAATTTTCGTAAAGCTGATATCTTAAAAATCTTGCACTGATTATAATGAAAGTTTTGAACTTTTAGAGTAGGACAAATTTAAAAACGCAAATATATTTAACAAAATACCAAAGTAATTTTTTCCCCAATGTTATTAAAGTAGAATATTTATATATTTATTTTCATTATTCATAGTTAAATGGCTGTTGTGATTATAAAGTGATGTATATGTAAAATTGCGTATGTGGCAATATATTTTTTAAAAATCTAATTTTTCATTTTTTTTTTTTTTTGTGTGTGTGGGGGGGGGGGGTGATTTTTGCAATTTTCGTACATCTGATATTTTAAATCTTTTTCCACATTCAACCGAGTATAATAAATATTTTGAACTTTTAGAGTAGGACAAGATTATAATATATATATATATATATATATATATATGTGTGTAACTTAAAAGCCCTTAATAGCGAACACTTCGGGACCGCGGAATTTGTCCGATAATTGGAGATGTCTTCTTTTATGAGGTAAAAATATACAAATATGTATGTCTGCTGATTAAAAAAGTATTCGTTAAATATAGGTGTTCGCTATTCGGGAATGTCCATTAACCTCCACAACGGATACTGCCGAATAACAGACATCTCAATTTAGACAACTATAATGCAGGGTTGTGTCATTTGCAAAAGTACTTCTTGATTAAAGGATGGGCAAACTGGGAAGTGCCCCGTCCCCCTACGACTGTAGTGCCCCCAAATTTGATGTGCAATATTTGTAAAGCTTATATTTTAAATCTGTTTCGAAATTGTACTGATTATAATCAATATTTTGAACTTTTAAAGTAAAATAAGGTTAAAAACAAAATAAATTAAAAAAATCTAATATTTAGATAAATATTTTTTGTTTTTTAATCTTGTTCTACTCCTGAAGTTCAAGATATTGATTATAATCAGTACAATGTCGTAAAAGATTTAAATTATCAGCGTAACGAAAATTGTATACCAAAACTGAGAACACCAAAAAAATCAGGCTGTATTGGGGGGGAAGGGGGGCAGGACCACAGCCAAATATTTTTCCAGGATTCAACGTGGTCAAACATGGCTACGTATGATGCTTACAAAAAAAAAGGGATGCGATTCAGACGTTTGAAGTGTCTGAAATTCAGACGCAAAAAGTGTCTGAAAAATTCAGACATTTTAAAATGTCTGAAAATTGAACACTCCATTTCAGACACTTAAGTGTCTGAATTTCAGACATTTTGATATACAGTGTATTATTAATACTATTCATGTATAAATATTTTTGCATCTTAGAAAGAAAAAATAATTGTAATTTAAATTGTAATTGTAATTATTTGTAATTTTTATTGTAAAATCATTTATCAGCAATGTTTAGATTTTAAACAAATTTCTTACATTTTAGTTAGTTATATCCGCGATAGGTAAATATTTTTGCATTTTATGGTGGAAAATATTGCCATTTAGCAAAATCTATCATTTAAATTAAAACGGACTTTCAAACATTTAAATTAATTATACAATATATGCATCTTTCAATAAAAATTATTCCCACTTAACATTGTTTCTCAACTGTAAAAGTCACATTCTTTAACACTTCTCATTTTATTATGGCTCATTTATAAAAAATATATTTTTTCAAGATCTAAATAATTATTTTAATGAATACTTTATTCAGTCATTTTTTTTTTTTTTTTTTACTTTTAAAAATGTCATAAAATTAGATTTTTCATTATCTGGAACAAAAAAATTATTTACTTAAGTGTAAGACAATTTAAATCATAACATTTAGCAAAGAAATCTCAAAAACTTTCTCACATTTTGTTATGTATCATTGCAACCAATCATCTTTCATTTTATTACAGTTCAAGAGTTGTATTTACTTAATTCCAAAATTTTTTTTTTAATAATCTTCTAAAGAAATTCCTTTATTTACTCGGAATTTTTAAATTCATAATTTAAAAAATACATTTAGAGGAAATATTTTGTAGTTTTTAATTTAACCCTTAAATGCCTGGTGTTGCTTTTCGGCAACCTACCCAATTTAGGCTCTAAAATACTATTAGAATAATATTGAAGCTATAATGCTAAATGTTGCCAATAAAATACATTCTGAAAATATTATTAAATCGATTTTTAACATGTAGATGGCAACACTTGTGCTGTTTAAAAATAAAGATAGATTTATTTTTTCGATTGTTGCTACTTGTTCTTTTTGTTTTGTTTGGGAGCTGTCGAAATACCCTATATTGAATTGCAGTGAGCAAGTAAAATTTATTTCTTATTATAGTTCCTAAAATTCTCGTGTGTTTAATATTATAGAATTTTATCAAGGGAAATTATTTTTTCAATTAAACACCAGTATTGCCGGTTAGTAACAAACTGTTTTTTTTTAGCCGTAAACTATACTTAAAACAAAATATGATTTTTTTAAGTATTTTCCCCATGATTTATTTTAAAAATGAAAGCCGAAAAACATTATTACAATGATTTTTGAAAAATCAGGCATTTAAGGGTTAAGATATTTTCTCGTAAATAAAATAATTCTTCTAAATAAAAAAATGCAAGTCTTATTATCAGCATTTAGCAAATACATTAGTTTAATTCATTTAATTTATTAATCAGTTTAAGTTATAATACTTATCAAAATATATTTTTAAGTATGACTATACGTAACTAAAAAAAAGAAAGAAAAAGAAGAGAAAATTAGAATTTTTTAAAAAGTTTTTAGATTTCGATTACAGTCTATTGTCCAATTATCGTGAAGAATCTGCAAACTTTAAACAGATTAAGGTTTATTGATTCGTGCATAAGGAATTTATTCTCACCAATAAACAATTCTTCGGAAGTATTTTTGACTTCTATTCCCTTCGTTTGTTCGCTTAAAAGTGGGGTCTGGTCTGTCCTTGAAACGTAAATAGAGGATATGAAGGGGATCGGAGATAAAGATCTTAAAAGATATTGGTGTGTTAAAGTCACGTGAAACATTTCACTAAGGGGAGTAGAGTTACCCTGTAAGCAAAATAATACGCTCCCAGTAAAATGATTCAATTTTGGTCGTCTAACAGGATCGGCCGATTTTATTTTTGCAGTATATGCCAATCAATTTCTTTCATACATCAATTCGATATTCTGCCGACATTAGCATTTGATCTATAACTAGAGGAATCGTCAGTTATTGTCGAGAAAACATCGCGTTAATCTCTCTATTTGATTGCCGTTCATTTGCCACCAATTCTTATAACAGGCCGAAATTAAGCCGATATCTCTTGCTGTTGGGGGCAGCAATGAATCAATTCACACCGCAAAATTTCCCAAGCAGCAAATAATCCCTGGCCGAGCTTCCGCCGAATGTCCTAATTTGACTATGTTTCGCCCGAACGATGTCACCCCCTGAGGTTGGCGGGAAAGGCTTTTTGTCCGCCCGGCAAAGCAGATAAGGAGCATCGCATCCCGATTATTACTGAATCAGTTTTGAAGCTTTTGCCTATTTGTTTTCGATCATTTGGTCACTAAGTAATCTTTTACCGACAACATTCCAATATCATATGATATTTTGCCGATTAGTTAGTGATATCATACAGTAAAATTTGTAAGATGCAAAAATAGTTTTTAAATTAACACAATTTGCATAACTACAGGCATACACACATTAAAATTTTATTAAAAACAATTAAAATATAATTAAAAAAATATATAAACGTTTCGGCTACTTTCATAGCCCTCATCAGTAAACGAGCAGAGCCACAAAACAGCAAGAGCCACAGCAAACGAAAAAACAGTTAAATTCAAAAAACAGTTTACTGTTTTAACTGTTTTTTCGTTTGCTGTGGCTCTTGCTGTTTTGTGACTCTGCTCGTTTACTGATGAGGGCTATGAAATAGCCGAAACGTTTATATATTTTTTTAATTATATTTAAATTTTTTTTAATAAAATTTTAATGTGTGTATGCCTGTAGTTATGCAAATTGTGTTAATTATTAAGTAATCCAGACGTAGTTATGTATGTAGTTTTAAATGGTATTTAAAAGTAAGAAAGCTCGTTTAAATTCAAAGGATAAGTATTGCTAATCGGCATTATTCTTACAAATAAAATGCAAAAATATTTACACGCCGATTACATAACCAATTAAAACGTTTTAATTTTTTTTTTTTTTGTTTAAAGCTTAAAAATTGCTGTTAAAGGCATTCGATATGAAAACTGTACTCAATTACAATTAAATTTTAAATTGCAATAATTTTCTAGTGTAAGAAGTAAACAAAATTATTTTTTTAAGGTAAAGATTACGTTCTTACCAATTCTTAATACTATTGATGTATAAATATTTTTGAATCTTAAAAAGAAAAATTAATTGTAATTTAAATTGTAATTGTTATTATTTGTAATTTTTATTGTAACATCTTCTAACAGCAATGTTTAGACTCAATATTAAATTCCTTACATTTTAATTAGTTACACCAGCGATAGGTAAATATTATTGTATTTTATAATGGAAAATATTGCCATTTAGCAAACTATTTTATTTGAATTAAAACGGACTTTCAGTCATTTAAATTAATTATACAATATATGCATCTTACAATGAAAATTATTCCCACTTAACATTTTTTTCCCAACCATAAAAATCACATTCTTTAACACTTCTAATTTTATTATGGTTATGCATATTTTTTTTTTTTCCAAAATCTAAATAATTATTTTAATAAATACTTTATTCTGCCTTTTTATTTTTTTTTATTTTTATTTTTTTTACTTTTAAAAATATTATAAAAATTAGATTTTTCATTATCTGGATCAAAAAAGATGATTTACTTCTCTGTAAGACAATTTAAATCATAACATTTAGAAAAACATCTCAAAAACTTTCTCAATTTTTTTATGTATCCTTATAATCGTCTTTCATTTTATTACAGTTCTAGAGTCGTATTTTCTTAATTCCAAATATTTTATATAATTAACTTCTAAAAAAAATACCTTTATTTACTCAGAATTTTTAAACTCATAATTAAAAAAATAGATTTAGAGCAAATAGTTTGTAGTTTTTAATTTAAGATATTTTCTCGTATTTATCTAAATAATAATAAAAAAACGGCAAGTCTTATTATCAACATTTAACAAATGTATCAATTTAATTCATTTAATTTATTAATCAGTTTAAGTTATAAAACTTATCAAAGTATATTTTTAAGCATGAATGACTATACATAACTAAAAAAAAAGGAAAAAGAGAAAATTAGAATTAGATTTAGATTTTGATTACAGTCTATTGTCCAAATATCGTGGAGAATCTGCACACTTTAAACAGATTAAGGTTTATTGATTTGTGCATAAGGAATTTATTCTCACCAAAAAACAATTCTTCGGAAATATTGTTGACTTCTATGCCCTTCGCTTGTTCGCTTAAAAGTGGGGTCTGGTTTGTCCTTGAAACGTGAATAGAGGATTTTGAGGGGATACTGATAAAGATCTCGAAAGATATTGGTGTGTTTATGTCACGTGAAACATTTCACTACGGGGGGGGGGGGGGGGTAGAGTTACCGCCGACGCTCTTTGTAAAATGATTCAATTTTGGTCGACTGACAAGATCGGCCGATTTTATATTTGCAGTATGTGCCAATCAATTTCCTTCATACATCAATTCGATATTCTGCCGACGTTAGCATTTGACCTATAACTAAAAGAATCGTCAGTTATAGCCGAGAAAACATCGCGTTAATCTCTCTATTTGACTACCGTTTATTTGCCGACAATTCTTATAACAGGCCGAATTTTAGCCGATATCTCTTGCTGTTGGGGTTTATTAGTATTTTTCATCTAACTTCAGGACAGAATTTCTGAGACTTTCGAAGGTACTAATTTCGAAGGTAATACTATAAAAATTTATTGTGGCAACCGCTCAACTGCTGCGCCACTGTTCCATCACTGCTAAATTATTACCACTGAACAAGCTTACATTTTGTAACAAGTAACAAGGTACTTTATAAATGTTAAAAGGTATTCGTAATTTTAAAAACGCTGCTTAAACAACCTTTCTGTTTCGAATTTTATGTTTTACATTTTTTTCCCTTCATGTCATATAAATGTATACTTATATAATATGCATTTTTCTTGAAGAATTTATGGATTGCGTTCAGATTAAAACTCGTATTCTTCAGTTGTATAAATTAATATTCTAACGGACAAAACTATTTAAATGGGTTATTACGGATAAGAAAAACTCGTATTTCTTTCATAATTAAATGAAATATTTCATAAATGTCAGCACTTTGGAAAACAATTACACTATAAAAATATTAACAAAGAATATAAGATGTTTATCTTATTTCATGTATATTTATATACTATCCAGGGTTTTAAAAGTGAATTTATTTATACGCAGTTTCATAATAAAACAATAATGTAAATATTTTTATAATCTTAAGATTTGAGACATTTTCTGCAACCTAGCGCTTTACACATGCTATATTTTTCTTTCTCCCCAAAACTACTGATTTCTTTAAAGTAAATTTCAGCAAATTTGTAATTATGGAAGATGATTTCCAAAATTCACAATTTTCACCATTAAAATATCCTCGTTTTATCATAAAATAAAAAGAAACATATATATTCAGTAAAAAATCCCAGTAGAAAACCATCTAATAAACCAAATCAACAATTGATCTATCACTGAAATGTCATCTTACTCTTTTCTGCGATTACGTTCAAAAGATAAACGTTAATTATCTTAAGGCAGTTGAGGAACAAACAAGTGATAAATCGATAGAATTAGACGCAATTACGAAACGAACAGAAATGATCAAAATACGTCAATCGAAATGCTGCCTTATTAACGACATTGTTGTTTGTTTATTCGCATGGTAGCAGAACAGTTTTCTAGTCTTGCACATAAATCGCATTAAAGAGTTTGATTTTAATTGAGGAATAAGTCTGAACATTTGAATGTTGTGTGAAGCATACATAAAAATATTATGGAATTGTAGAACATACATGGTTTAAGATGATGTACAGTCGTGGAAAAAAAAAAAAAAAAAAAAGTAAACACCCCCTGCTAACTCCTCGACAAATTATCGTAGATGAAAGTTACTGGTACCGAACGATTGGAAATAAAGTCTACATTTAAATGATGTATATAAAATTTGCTTAAGGGGCCATCTACATATTAAAACAAATCCAAACTTCATTTTTTTCAATGGCAATACCCAATTTTAACGAGACATTTCAAAACTTCGGTTCAAACTATGCCTAGACACGAAATTTCAAGACTTTTGTTGTATGATATGGTTTTGAATTATAAACATTCAAAATGTAGTGCTTGTAATGTTAAAATACATTTTCACATTTTTTTTTTATATCTCCTGAAATTATGCTCCTAATGTGCTAAAATTTTGTGTAGCAATAGTGCTAATATACCCAGACATAAATACGCTGAATTTGCCATTTTTATAATTTTATGATATGAATTATGAAATTAATATTCGACAAAATTATGAATTGCAACCTACAATTTTTCTGATGGATTTAGATTTATTAAGTCCTGCTTTATGGAAATTCAAAATTTCACATTTATCTTCCAAGTAGTTTTCAAATTATACTTTAAAAATGGCAATATGATGATTTAAGGGACCTTCTATGATAGAAGTGACTAGATATTTTGAAATTTCTTCTGTTCTCCTGTAATCTAGCAGGCTTCATTGACTGCTTGAGTGGCACTTAAGGTGCCTTGATCAAGAACGGGGATCTCTCGGTGAACAATCGAGTACCGAATTTCAATTTGGATACAGCCCTTAAAATACGCTCGTTTTAAAATAATTAATTTCTCGGAAACTTATGTTACGAATTGCACAATAATTTATTTTTGGGCTAATTGAAGGGTGTAGAGTTCATTTATGCTGTGAAAACTGGGTATAGCCATTGAAAAAAAAACGAAGTTTGGGTTCGTTTTAATATGTAGATGGCCCCCTAAGCAAATTTTATATACATCATTTAACAGTAGACTTTATTTCCAATCGTTCGGTACCAGTAACTTTCTTCTACGATAATTTGTTGAAGAGTTAGTAGGGGTGTTTACCTTTTTTTCCCACGACTGTACCTTTAAAATAGTCATTGCATTTTAATATCACATTTCAATGAAATATATTTTGTTTTTGTGTTTCATTCGATATTTTACCTAAATACATCGCATAATTGAATGTTACATTTGGATGAAAAAATGGAAATAAGGAGATGGAAGTATGGATAATAAAGAAATATAATTTAAAAAACTAGGGGGCTCTGCCCCCTACGAGCTTCGCTCGCCAACCCCCGTCCAGACTCTAAAAAAACGGTTAATTTGATAGGCTTAAAAATATTACGGAAGATTGCATTATAATTTAAAAAACAGTGGCGATATCCCTGTTAACGGACAACATTTATTTCTCTTTTAATGAAGGATTTTAAGGCCAAAAAAGGTGCTGTGAATTGCTGTTTTCATGTTTGATTAAATAAGATTCGTTAAACGTCTGAAAATTAGCTAATGTAAAATGAACCAAGTCAACAGAATCTTTGCTTCCAGGTATTTTTTATACAGCTATAAGAAAATGGTTTTTAAATCTGACGTAATTTTAACCAAACTTTTATTTCTGAAATATTCACCTGGAAATATTTCAATTGTTAGAATGGAAATAATATTATTTGCACTGTCTTGGCAACAGTAGTTAAAAAGATTATCTCGAAATATGAAATAAATTTCACTTGTACGTATATATATATATATATATATATATATATATATATATATTTAATTTAAACTGTTTGGCAATATTATTTGGCTATTTGAAATAGGACGCAATTCCACCCGTATTTACTGCTTTTAACACATGACAAATAATTAATTGTTTTATACATTTTTTTCTTATTAAATATTCACGTGTATAAACAATTTTTATGACGTAATTTTTATTTTTTATTCCTGCTTTTAACACGTAATCATTTAATTCTAATTTCATAGGGGAGGGGGGTTGTTTATAATAGTCACGTGTAAATAAATTTTCCTCCGTAAATTTTCCTCCCTTCTGAAATAACATTATTTCAGAAGGTTATGCAATTTGGGCAAATTTTTAAAATAATAACCTTTTCTAAAATCTCTCTATTCTAAAAAAAGTAACTACCGCTGTCACCCCCGCCGCCGCCACCGCCGGTTTTGAATTTTTTGTGACCGGAGGTCTTTCTTCGTTAATATTAAGAAAAACAATACATATCATACAAAAATATGAAAATTGGTAGTCTTACAGAAATATTTAATAAACACGCTGATGCAGACAGTTTTCAAATCGAAGAATTATTTTAAGAGATATTTAATACTAAAGTTGGACAAAATCGTTCCACTAAAAAAGTTTTATAGGAGCAAAAACTATACATCGGAATTTAATAATTTTTAGATCATTTTATACGTTATAATTTCCCGGTGTGCCGAATTAATTAATTATTTTTTAATTTGACTCATTTTTCGAGTTTTCATTTCTATTTTAAATTCAAATTTTCAGCATTTCGAGAGATATTTTTTACTTATTTCAGAAAATTGTACTAATTTAACCTGTTGCCAACTGTACGGAAACAATGTTTGCTTCAAATTAAAAATTTATTTACACGTGACTATTATAAACAGAAAAAAAAACTTTCAAATTAGAATTAAATAATTACGTATAAAAAGCAGGAACTTATTGAAAATTACTTCATCTATAATTACGCGTGAATTTTAACAGAGAAAGGATATTGTAAAATAATAAATTCATTAACATGCGTTAGAAGTCTTAAATAGGAGAAATTACATCACATTTACGTCACATTACACTTATTACGTAAAATGAACAAAAAATAATATTGCAAAGCAGTTTAAATTTAAAAATAGCGCGAGCCAATTACTTGATATTTTGAGATGAACTTTTCAACTATTTTTTTTTTTTTTTGGACAGCACAAATAATATTTCATTTCTAATAAAAGTATTTTCACGTGAATATTAAAAAGGGAAAGAAAAGTTTGGTGAAAATTACGTCAGATTAAAAACGATATATTTAAAATGTCTTATTTAAAAGGACTTTCTTTTCGCTTTGTTAAAAAAATACCGGGAGACAAAGACTCTGTTTACTTAATTCATTTTATATTAGATGATTTTGAAATGCCATTGTATCTTTTAACAGCAGCTGATTTTTCCGTAAAATTCCCCAATCAAAGAGAAATGAATAGAAACCCGTTTATAGGGAGATCGTCTTTGTTTTTTTTTTAATTATAATTCAATCTTCCAAAATCTTTTGAAAGCCGATCAAATTAGCTTGCTTTTAGAGACTGCAGTGTCTGAACGGGGGGTTGGCGAGCGTAGCTCGTAGGGGGCGAAGCCCCCTAGTTTGTAAAAAAATATCACTGGAAATGCTGAAAATTTGAATTTAAAATGAAAATAAATCCTCCAAAAATGAGTCAAATTAAACAAATAAATAAATTCTGCACACCGGGAACTTCTAATGCATAAAATGATTTAAAAATTATTAAGTTCCTATGTATAGTTTTTGCTCCTATAAAACTTTTTTTAATGGAACGATTTTGACCCTCTTTAGCATTAAATATCTCTTAAAATAATTCTTCGATTTCAAAACTATCTGTATCAGCGTGTTTATCAAAAATTTCTCTGTAATACCACCGATATTCGTATTTTTGTATTCAGTAATTTTTCTTAATATTAACGAAGAAAGACCCCAGGTCACAAAAAATTGAAAACTGGCGACGGCGGAGACGGCGGTGACAGCGTTAGTTCCTTTTTTTTTTTTTTTTTTTTTTTTTTTTTTTTTTTTTTTTTTTGTTTGTTTAGAATAGAGAGAAAATCTCGTTAGTAGCTATGCATTAAATATTACAAAACAACGGTGGCATACGTAATGGCAGCGAAAACAGATACACTTTTTGCAGTAATAGTAAAATCTTAAACGATGGGCGACCCCTTATAATAGAAACCTAATATATTACTTTTTAAAAATAAATAATATCTTATGAATGAAAATTTTCATCAAATAGATAATTATAGGCGGTCGTGGATAATGCAATGGATAATTATAGGCATCTTTGAATGCATTTTGAGGAACTGAACTAAATACAAAAGTGAAGGAACGTCTATACAGTTTAGACAATGTATGTATTTTAATTAAATATTATGCATTATATATACCAAAATATCCAATCCGGACTTCCGTGTATATATATTTTTTTAGATTGCATACTAAAATAACGAAACAATATTCGTATATGAAAAATATCATTTATGTCTTCAATAAAGTTTTGCAATTTATTAAAAACAGTATTTTCGTATTAGTTGCATGCCAATCGATTAAATAGTGAAACAATTTCTTAATCAGAGCTGCCCTTTTGTTTTTGTTTTTTTTATTATTATTTCATTGTATAAGCACTTAGTACCCACACATATCTGTTAAATTTGCATTTGATTTATTTACCTATTAACTGATAATATGTAAATTTCGATGTGGAATATTAGTCGTTAACAAATTCTATATTTTTTTAAGGGCTAATGGGTTAATCTTTTGTAATCGAGCTGCACGGGATAGATATATATTTGAAAGAAAACATACATCAAAATTATTTTGAAAAAAAAAATAAAAGGAGATACTGTTTTAAAACAAATTGCATTTAACCTTTTAACTCTTCTTGACCGTGCAAACATTTAAATTGTCTATAATTGGAAATAATTAAATTTACAAAAATGTG
Organism: Maratus speciosus; assembly: GCA_963932465.1. Taxonomy (NCBI): domain Eukaryota; kingdom Metazoa; phylum Arthropoda; class Arachnida; order Araneae; family Salticidae; genus Maratus; species Maratus speciosus. Next base: position 601,950,440 of record OZ010791.1, on the reverse strand, counting down.
AAATGGATACATGTATATGGATAGATATTTTGTTGATATTTACTATTCTAAAAGTTACGATATGACATTCCTTTATTTACCGTTATTAATCTAAATCATAATGGGTTATGATAAAAAAAAAGGTAATTGTTTGTTCATCAGGCATTTTTACCATCAACTTTTTATCCGTGAGTGGTTGTAAAATTATATATTTCAGTTTCAATTTTTCCTTAACAAATTCATTTATGTGTAGGAATATGAAATTTAATAAATTAATTTGACACAAATATATCAAGCTCAAAATAAGTTTAACTTCTGCTTAATTTAATGCAATTTGGATTCATTATAGTTGCAGTCAAATAGCGAATAGCATTGCAATCAATGCAGAGAAATCCAGGTCGAGGGTCAAAGTGCCTATTCATGTGGTTTCCATGGAAAGTACAAGTGATAATTGAATTCTCCAATCGTTTCTAGGTTACTGAAATTCCGTTATTATCTTTTACTCTTTTGTATCTAATAATAGTTCTAAGCGTAAAATTAATCATATATGATATTTCGCAATTGGTAAACAGAAAAGTTTAATATAGCATAGAAAACATCTAATTTGTTTAATTTGTCTTCTAAATAAAAAGTTCTATATTTTTTATTACAAATTCAACTAAACAAAAATGTTATGGGTGTAAAATTTTAGGTAATTCATATATGCTGCTAATTCATAAAAAAGTCCACTTACTGTTACAGCCATAAAATACAAACTTTTCTTTGGCAACGTTAATCGATTTTATTTTTTTACAAATAAAAAGTATTCACGGTCGGATATGCATTGTTATAATATTCAATAATTTAAAATTCATTTATCTACAAGATTTTATTTTCGTAAAGACGAATTAAAGCAACAAGATTTTAATTATATATTATTTGAGGGGTTCACAACCATAGTAGACCAAGTCCATTTTGAAAAAAATGAAATAGTCTATTTAGAAGGTGCGTAAAATGTGTTTTACCCTCTCCCACGGTCAACCAAACCTGTAAACAGACACCATATGTAAGAAATTATGTGAAAACAGACTTGTTTCACTGTGAGAGTAGTAAAAACAGATTTTATGTACGTTTTAAATGGACAACCCCATTTTTATTTATTTATTTATTTTTTTTTTTTTTTAATGGACATCTTCTACTATGGTTGTAAGCCCCTCAATTGATATACTAGGCTTTTTTAAGTAACCAAAAATAATATATATAGTCTGTCTCAAAAGTTTATGCACTCTTCAAATATGGTTTTAAATAATTGAAGAAGATAATATATGAAACCAATTTACAATAAATACTCGATATTTAATCAAAATCAAATAAAATAAACAGTTTTTGTTGGTTGAAATAAAAATTACATTTAATTTTTATTTAATTTACCCTTTTTTTTTTTTTTTTTTTTTTTTTTTTTTTTTTTTTTTTTTGGAAGAAACACTGTCTCAAAAGTTTAAGCACTTTATGCAATTTTTTTAGAAACATGGGATTGGATGGATTTAATAAGGCTGTATGACGTCATTTTCCAATTTTATAAAAATATAAAAATGAAAAAAATCATTTCCACTCGTTTTAAAAATGCCGAAGGGCAAAGAATTCACAAAAGGTGAGATTTTAAACGTTTTTAATTTGAAATCACAAAATAAAGCTGTTTCTTAAATTTCAAAAATTTTAAAATGATCAAAGCAATGTATCTATATCAAGTACTCTCTAGAAATGATAATTTCAACCAGAAACCAAGATGTGGACGACCACGTATGACGTTTGTTTAGACGGATAGAAGAATACGGCGATTCCTGTTTAGATAAAATATGCCCATATAGCAAATTAAAAATAATCTCTGTGTACAGGTGTTCAAAGATACTGTACATAGAGGTATTAAAGAATGTGATTACATCATACTAAAGAAAATGGCTTACAAACCATGTTTCAAACTGCAACACTAACAAGAAAGAATGAACTGGGCTAAAAAACATGTGTCTTGCGGGGACAAGTGGCTTACTATTTTATTCAGTGATGGTAAAAAATGGAACTTAGATGGCCCTGATGGGTGGAACATGTAATGGCATGATCTCTGAAAGGAACCAGAAGTTTTTTTCAACAGGTAGCAAGGCGGTAAGCCTGTTATGGTTTGGGGGTTATTCGGTTTCAACAGCCTGCCCTCTCTGGATTTTCTAAATGGAAGACAAAATTCCAAAAATATCAAGAGATGCTAAACCAACATTTCCTTCCATTCAGTGACATTTTAGGGGGCCTTGAATGCATCTTTGAATAAGTTAGTGCCTCAATGTACATATTACATACTACATATCCGTGGCTTTCTCAGACAATTTTTAAATTATTGACTCGCCAGCTTTAAGTCCTCGTATAAACCCGATTGACAATGTCTATGGCATTTTAACCCTTTATGTTTACAGCAATGGAGAACAATATGACTCTCTTGAAGAATTCAAAGGGGCCATAGAGAAAGCATGGTACTCTTTGCCACCAGAAACCCTATAAAAACTAATAATTTCGATATACGCACATTTATTTGAATTAATCCGATATCACGGAAGTATAATTAGTATGTAAAAGTTTTGTAAAAATGATAAATGTAGTTGTTTTTGCCATTTTGCATAAACTTTTGAGACAGTTTTGTTTTAAAAATTTTTAAATAAATATTTTTTACAAATATGTCATTTAAATTTTTCTACTTTTGATATCATTTATTTAAATGAAGTTGCGAAATACATATATAAAAAAATGCTATTTACTTTAACTTTTTATTATTCATTAAAAATCAACATTTTATGCTTGTGCTTAAACTTTTGACACAGACTATAATAAAGGTCTATACTGTTGTTGCTTTCCACAATAATATTAATGTCTGATAGCATGGTATATCAATTAACATTATCAATTAACATAAATTATAATACAGACATAACAAAAAGCAGATTTTTCTGCTAGTAAACTATCTAGAATACAAGATTTTATTTTCGTAAGGTCTTTCGTTATTGAAAGATCTTAGCGATATTAATTTAAGATTTAATATATAATAGTATGTGTAATTCTTACCATGTTACATGTTAAAAAATAAACATGTGAGTATAAACATTTTGAATGTCTTGCACACTGTCGGTTACAAGTCATATTTTATTAGAAACCCTTACACATTTTGAAAAAGTACACTAAAATATTCTTCATTTTGAATTTATACAAGGGAGTTTCTTCCTTGAATATAAGAGTAAGTTTGTCGATGTTTATAAATAAATAATTCAGCTTTGAAAAAAATATTCTGAAATGAGCATTTGCAATTCTTCATTTTAGCCTTTTTATAAGGGATTTTTTTTTCTTTTGAAAGTTTGTTAATCCATAAAAATAGATAATTCAGCTATGAATAAAAATATTCTGTAATGAACATTTGTAGGTTAAACTTAAGTTAAAGGCGACCCTAAATAACGTTTATCAATTTCATGAAAATCCGAGTATATTTTCGGGAGATAGAGCGTGGACAGACGGAGAGACAAACCGAATGCATAAACACTTTTCAACTTTGTTGGAAAGTGTTAAAAAAGATTATTACTATATATTTTCAAAATATTAATAGGAAACGATTGGCGCAATAATAACAGATTTGGAACAAATTTGCTAAAAACAAATATTGGCTATAATGAATTGTTTGAATATTACGAGGACAAATGATGTGGTATTTTTTAAGTCAATAATTTCAATTTTTCTACTCGCTAATAAGAAATATACAGGGTGTCCGGTCTCATCTGTGTCCAATGGCTTATTCCGAAACCGTTAGTCATAAACATATAATTCTAATTACAAAAATGTTTTAAATCAGGTAAAGAAATATTTTAAAAGCGATTTGGGTCAATAAAAATATTTCTTAAAAAATTACGAAATTTAAATTTTTATACTGTCCTCCGGTCTTATGAGTTATATTTAGTAAAATTTTCCTATTACACTGACAACTAAGACAAAAAAAAAAAAAAAAAAAAAAAGTCCTGTTCATATAACACTAAAATTGAGCGAGTTTTGAAACTTTAAAAATGCATGACTTATGCCACTTTTCAGCTCTGAAAACAAATGAGTTCGGCGTGGGTTTGAGGGGTCACATACCAAGTGCTTAAAGTATTCGAAGATCTTATTTCATGTGTATCTGCGCTTTGAAAAAAAATCGTACAAGTATTACGATTAAGTTAACATTTATTAAGTTTCAGATTGGCTAAAATAACATATGTTTTATTTTGTCAGGATGTGAGACTATTTCTTTTATGATTTTTTTAAACAAAAATTATATTATTTTTATAAGTTTTTATGTTACTTCAACGATCGTACGTATGTTTTTCCAGTTCAAAATTTGTACTCAAACTTTAACTCACTTTTAAATATCCGATCGAGATTACATTTTACATACTAGCGCAAATACGATAACAATCTAACATTATTATGATTTTCGGTGGTTACCATTTATACTTATTTTACAGGATAACACAAAAAATTTTGGATAGATTACCGCCAAGAAGTTTAAGAAAAAGTTTTAGATTAGATAATACGAGACAGCAATGGTTGGTTTTTTGTTTTTCTTTTAAATTTTATGTATTTTTTAGAACTGAATCCGAAAATTACATTAATTTTTAACCATTATGTCAGGATATTTCGCAAATCATAAATTGTCAAATTTAAATTAAATTAGCACTGAATCTGAAAATGACTTTCATTTTTAACCATCGCGTTAGAATTGTTTTGCAAATCGTAAATGTGTAAGTTAAAATATAGCGAAAATCACATACTATAAACATATGTAAAACTTTTTTGTTTTATTTTACTTTATTTTATTCAATAATTTATTCGATATTTTTGCTTATCCTGGGATTCTTACAGCTAAATAGCTGAGTGGTCCGATGAGATGAGGGAGGAGATTCGATTTTAAATTTGAACTTTTTAACATTGAACTTTGCGAAAAATCCTGATGTGATGGTTAAAAATGAAGGTCAATTTCAGATTCAACGGTACAGAATACATAATAATCAATTATCAAAAGCTAAAAAACATGACATAACCCAATTTTTCCAGACTAGTGTAATCTAATAATAGCATAAGTTAATGTAATAATAGCATCGTTAATTTAGCATAATTTTATTTAACAAAATTCTGCTTTTTCTTCTTCTTAAATGTTTATTACAAATTGTATATTTTGCATTAATATGTCAGAATGATTAAAGATTTCAAATTTATATTGCAATATTAATTTTACTCTCAACCATTTTTTAATATATCTGACGAAATTATGTTTCGACTAAATTTGTGAATGGCCCCCAATTTGCAGCAAAAAATATGCTCCAACTTTAAAAAGCTATTACTCGGTCAATTTTAATCGTAGAATAACGGGACTTTTTATGTATTACTTGTTAGTGTAAAAGGAAATTTTTACTAAATATAACTTATACGACCGGGCGACAGTATAAAAATTTAAATTTTGTAATTTTTTAAGAAATGTTTTTATTGACCCAAATCACTTTTAAAATATTTCTTTACCTGATTTTAAACATTTTTGTATTTGGAACTATATGTCTATGACTAACGGTTTAGGAATTAGCCATTGGAAACCTTTGAGACCGGACACCCTGTATATATATTCTATCCATCGTCATTTTCAAAAAGTTCTATAACAATATAAATTATACCCTAAAATCTTTTTAAGTTCATTTCAAGAAACTCATTCAAATACGATAAAAAGTAGAATTAAGAAAGTTTGTTACCAACCTTCCGACTTTTTTGATACCGATATTTTTACGCAGAAACACTTGGTTTTTACAATCACACAATTTCTGCAATTAACTAAAGCTAACATTTTTGTAAGAATTTACTGGTATTTAAAAAATCGGGAGGTTGGCAACAATTGAAGCATATCTGGAAAAAGTATACTTAAAACACAAAAAACGATTTCTTTCTTTCTGAAGTTTTATGATATGGCTTTTTGTAGAAAAGTAAAAAAAAAAAAAAGTTTCATCCTTTGTGGCTGTTTTTTTTTTTTTATTAGTTATTTCAATAGTTAAATAAAAATAATTTAAAATCATGAAAACATTTTCCATTTCAAAATAAAAGAAATTCTATTTAAAGCATAATTTTAACTCAGTTTACTCAGGCAATCACAGTTAATACATTATTTAAGCCATTTGTCATTAAACGGATTACAATATAAATGAAATTTAGCCGCAGAACAAACGCCAGATATATTGTGGAAATTAATTGACTTGCATTATTTTAACACTGTTAAATGTAACAATTTTTTTCTAGAATCATGTGTTTGTGTGAACGGGAATATTATTTTATGAATAAATCTATTGTAGTAAAAGGAAGTGTCTCTGTGTTTGATTGTCTGTGCGTGATATTTATGGAAATCTATGGCATCTATAGTATAAAGGACATACGTGTCTGCGCTAAACGCTGGCGCCATTTTGTTGGTGGCAACACCAAACAATTAAATTTAACTTTTACCGCAATTTTTTTAAACTTCTAAACATCGCACATTTTAAATTTTACACCGTCGAATAGGGAAAACGTGCACTTTCAAATGAATTTTTTTTTTTTTTTTACTTTTTCTCTATTTACTCAATTAGGATTTTTTTAAATATATGTCTATCGCATGCAGATGATTAAGTAATATGAATCCATTTGTACTTAAATTAATATAAATAGATCAGCATTTGTTTCCATCTTATATGACATAACGAAATTAGAACTTCATCAATCAAGAAATAAGACAATAAACTATAAATAAACACAAATTTAAGACATATGATCAAACTATGCACTTAAGCCACAAAAATGATATAAAAAAAATGGCTGATTTTAAATAGAGATTTAGCATTTCATCGCCCGTTAACTCTTGGCGCGATGCCAATAGAAAACGATCGCTTTTAATAAATTTCATTACTTTATTTAAAATAATTTATATTTTTTCATATAAATATGATTTTTCGTATTGTTATTGCGTATTCTAAAAAATATGACGCGTAAAAAAATTAATATATTTATTAATTAAATAAATGTTTTGCACCTATATTCTGTAAACAGGGAAACCATGGTATATCCCCTTGTATTAATAAAAGGAAGTGTCTATGTTGTCAGATTGTCTGTGAACGACAATGTCTGAGAGCGTTTTGGAAATCTATGGCTATATGTCTGCAAATGTAGTTACGGATAAACAAAAATATGTCAAAATGAACCTGTATCTGTAAATGACTGAATTCGTGCTATTTTATACCCAAAAGAATAATGCACGTATTTTCCCGAATTCGCAGCTGGCCGACGTTTTTGAACACATAATAAAGCAATAGAAATTCAATATTTTATCACATTATAGTAAATTTTCTGCGAAATTTTTAAAGCGATTTTTTAATTTATTAATTTATTCTAAAATATGCTCCTTTCACAGAGTACAAAGACATGTTTTTTTATGAATCGATTTTTTATATACCTTAGACATATAATATTTTGATTTATGCATGTATACGGACAAGACGACCCGGAATTGATGCAAAACAATCAAATACTATTATGCAATATATATTTATCATATTGTTTATGATACATGTGTACAAATTTATAAAAAGTTTAAGAAAATTTGAAATTATAACTACAACGAGAAAGTTTCAGCGAGGGTTTTTTTCCCGTAATGATTTCTTACGGATATCTTTCAACGCTAAGTCTTGTTTTGTGATAACTGGGTTAATTCAGTAGAACAGTGGATTTTCTTTGTGATCTTACCTTTAATCCTTTCGGTAGGTAATGTGTAATTAGAGATGTGTAACAGAGGTAATTTCCTCTTTATTAATAAAAAATTGGCTTTAATGTTATAGCTGCATTCAGAACAGTTTCTGTGGAACAGGTTCAGTATAAACTGAGAGAATGAAGAAAACTTGTATTAATACCTTTTTAAGTTTTGATTCGATTTTCATAAAATTTGAAATGGCTCAACACAATTCTGGAACGACTATATATATTAATTTTCAATCAACGTGGATGGGTAGTTGTTGCGCTATTATAATTGGACAGACCAGCCGAACACTATAGGAGCTATGTATAGGTGCTATGCTATGTACGTATTTATATAAATACAGACGCACCTAAAAAGAGGCTACATAATCAGTATTTTCTTATTGGAAATTCACTTCATTTAAACGCGCGATAATATAAGTTGAATTTTCCTGTAAGAAATGCTGGTAATAAACTTTTTTATTTTTCACTGCGTTTTTTCCTGGTCGGTAGCCACCCTGATTGAAATGTTTGACTGTTACCACTTTTTAAAAATTGTTATATTCAGGTTATTTATTCTCTAATGAATTTAAAGGCAAATATATTTATTTTAAAAAAAAGTCGCAGAAATCAAGATATTTTAATAAAAATTATACACCAGATGGCAACCCTGGGAACCTGTCACTTAATTTTAAAATAGCATGTTTAAAATTCACTCTTGTCAACATTAAGGGATTTTTTATTATTTCAAATTGAACTAGAAATTTGAGTCAATTAGAATATAAATAAATAACAACTTTGAAATATTAAATATTGTATTAATTTTTTTTTATGAATCAAATTATATTTTTTCGGCATGAAAAAAAATCCCGATAGTTAGTAGCTGTGAGTATGAAAAAATTATAACGATGGGATTATTTTCAAATCTATTTTTTTTATTTCAACAAAGGGGGTTTAAACTTTGTTTTATTAATGACTAGCTGGCACGTCGGACGTTGCCCGGTTCCATGTTAAAATTTCTAAATGAACTTTAAATTTGTATGATTTTTTATCTTTAACTCGATTTCGTCTGAAATACATATACACATTATGTGTGAAAATGGAGGAGAAGCTGATAATTATTAAGTTAGCTATGTAATTTTTTTCGTAATTTTTGGAAAATTTCTATGAGGTAGTAATGAACAAATTAAAATCTCTTCTACTGAAGTACGGGTCAAAAGCTTTAAAAAGGTATCTTACATGAAACAATTCACCGCCCCTCCCCCTCCCCCCAAGGACGGAATGCACACAAATATTCTGGGATCAAAAATAGATCACACGAGTCAGATTCCGGTGAAGAGTTTCACCTTTGGTGAAGATTTCAAATGAAGTAGAATCTAGTTGTAGCTTAATTGGGAGCTGAATTAGAAAACTGACCCCAGGGGGGGGGGGGATTTGAGTGAGGGGACTAGTAAGGTTCATAATATGAAAGAGTGGACCGAGGGTTTTCCGATGATATATCATATGAGTATTTAGCAGGTGTGCTGCGCATGCACTGCAGAATCTTGCAAAAAAACTCCAATCTTGAATCTTTTAGATCCACATTCCCCTACCAGGGGCAGGGCCTGATTACCAACGGGGCACACTTACACCAATAAATTTTAAAAGAAAAGTTCGCCTTATCTAAACGCCGTATTCATGTAAAATATCTGCCATGAATGAGGCAAATTTTTCTGTTTATTTTTAGTGGTAGGAATTTGCCCCGTGGATAATCAGGCTCTGACCAGGGGGCAAACACTAGTCTTTAAAAAACTATTTCAGAACGAAACTCCGTTAACCAGCCTACTCGCAGATATGTTAGTTAAAGGGGTGGCAGACTTAATCAAGAATTTAATATATTTGCCGAAATTACTATTCGAAAATAGTGGTAAGTACGCTTTTGAAATTTTTATATTAAATAAGTAATATTTATCACAAGACTCCGTCAAAAAGCCGCACCTAAAACGATAGAAAACGGCGCGGTTTTAAATATTTGTTCAACCCCCCCACCAAAAAAAATCCCCCCCCCCCGAAATTTGATGCCCCTTATTTTTAAAAATATTTTTTAAGCGATATAAGCAATCCGCAAGTTCTAAATAGATCGGTTTGTCAGTTTTCTTAAGTTTGACAAATTCGCCTTTCAACAAAGCATTTCTTTTCCCTTTTAAAAATTGAATTTTTTATAAAACAAAAACTTGCGGATCAATTTTTATAAAATTTAGATATTATTAAACAGCGTTTAAAGATGTGGCTAGATGCACTTTAAAATCTCTAAATGGTGTATTTAAAAAAAAAAAAAAAAATAAACGTTCCAAATAATCCTAGTATAAAAGTCATTTGAGGTTTCGTAAAACTGGCTTTTAAATTGAGAGTATGAAAGGAAACATCCAATTAATAAATTAATAAATTATATCTAAGATTGTTATTGAGCGACCGTGAAGAAATTTACATATCTGAAATCAACGAAAAATTCTGCATATGGATGCATAAAAATTAAATCAATAAATTCAATATTGAAAAAAATTTACACGTCGTCGATAAATGGCACTACCGGCCAGCGCCAGCTGTCTGCGTTTTTCAAACATAAATGGATTTTGAACGAATTTTTCAATTGTTTATAGGGGTATAGAAATATTTTTTAGAATTTCTGAATGGGGAATTTTTTCTGTGTTTGGCTGTGCAATTTTCGAGTTTTTAGGCCCGATAGCCTTTAAGATACGGCCCATTTTTTAGAAGGACCTGTACATTTATCGTCCTAGCAGCGCTGTAATTTTATTAATCCCTCCCCGCTCTCTTCCAGCTTTCGAAGAAGTTCTCTGCGGTTTGATAAAATCTATACTTTTGTTGAAATATTAGTACTTTCCGATTCTTTTAATTTGGGGATTTTAATTAATTTCTCAACTAATTATTAATAATTTTAAATTTTGAAACTGAGGTGCACCAGGAGAAGCTTTCAATTATCCTCACAAAAATTTTGAGCCTCGTGCGTGCGGTAAATTTTCCTAGCCATACCACACAGACACGCAGAAAGTGCGAAACTTTATTTTATTAGTATAGATTATATCGATTTATCTTTTTTACTTAATTTTTGTTATGTATTTGTAAATATTTAGCTATAGAAAGATAATTTTAGAAATTGTTTTCTCTCTAAACATTTTAAAAAGTAGTAAAAAGAAAAAAAAAAAAAAAAAAAAAAAAAAAAGAGCAAAAAAAAAAATTGTCGAACATTGAACTCTCATCATTTATTTTCATTTTTACTTACATCGTTGCACAGGTATGCAGTATAAAAGCTGTTACATTCACATGATGCGTTTTATTTATTTGTTATCTAAGCAATATGTATAATACAGTAATCAGATTTACACATTGTAAGAGATCCGTTTAAATATATATGATGGAAGATCTATTAAAATGCAACATTTAAAATAAATTTCAAATAAATCATAACGCCGTGTATTCTACTGTTATTAGTCCCAGGTATGCTATTTCTTTCTCACAGTTATTAAAGTAGCGTCTCCAAAAAATAACATTCCGTTGTATTAGCCAGCAGTAAAACAAAGCAAATGTATCATTGTACTGTTCTCTAATGCAATTCTACACTGTACTCTACTGCAATTTTTTAAACTTCTAAGCATCGTACATTTTTAATTTTTATATCGCCGTATTAGGGGAAAAAAAAGTACTTTTTTTCAATTTGTTTGAAAACTGCATTTCAATTTATTTTTGAGATATTAAGTTTTTTTGTAGTTTTTAGCGCCATTTATTTAATTTTGGCAACTCAAGTACTCTATTTCTGTAGAAAGTAAAGAAAAAATAGTTGGGAAACAGTAATTATATATTTTTGTTCCCATTTTCTCATAACTACTGAAAAAAATGTAATTATAATACGTGCTATTTTCTAAAAAATATATAAATGAATGATTTTTGATAAAACATGGAGCTATTATAAACTATATTTAAGTATCTATATTACAAACAAATGAAGGTATATAAATCATTAGATAACCGATTTTTTTCTTTTTTTTTGCGAGAATATTGACCGACGACAACTGTTTTTTTTTTTTTTTGTATATTATTCAGCATGAAGCTAACGAGAAAAGCAGGATACCGCGGTGCATTCCACGTATCTTTTTTACAGACCGCTGGAGTCACGTGATGCTCGAATGCACCATGGAAGGCATGCAAAAGAGTATCACGTCACTCCAGCGGTCTGTAAAAAAGACACGTGGGATGCACCGCGGTAGCCTGTCTTTCTCGTTAGCCTCGGGATTTTTAATATGACGTGGTACATGACAGACTCCAGCGCATATTTTATGAACCAACACTCTTTCAAGTTTTTCACATGTTTTTCGTCAGCCTCGTATTCAGCGATAGTGAAGTCATGTGTGTTTAAGCGAGGCTAACGAGAAAGATAGGCTACTGCGGTGGTTCCGATTCTTCTTTTTTGACAGACCGCTGGAGTCAAGTGATGCTCTTTTCGCACACCTTCATTGGTGCCTTCGAGCATCACGTGACTCTAGCGGTCTGTAAAAAAAGAAGAATCGGACCCACCGCTGTAGCCTGTCTTTTTCGTTAGCCTCGGTTTAAGACTGGATCGTAAATGAGGAATTCTTTAGAGGATGCAGACCTCCTTTTATATAAAATAAAAGCGTGTGTTTTAAGTCTTAAAACTGAAATATGTTTTGTATTATCTATATTTATATACATTTTTTTTTTCATAGGGAGCGATAATAAATTTTGAAAAAACAGAATTCCTGTTTTCTAGGCTGTTATTCCTTTTATCCACCCGATAAACAATCTATACACACTTACAATTTACAGTCCTTAAAATTAATGGCCCTGCAGTCTGGTTACAGGCATACTATAAATATAAGAGTCTTGCCTGAAAGAACATCTCCAACTCAAATTACACGGATTAATTTATACAAAAATTCACTGATTGTCTACATAGAAATCAACAACATATTATAAAAGTATCGGTTTGAAAAATATAAATTTATATCATTTGTCGAATAACACACATACTTAAATTATTGCTTTTAAGAACAAATATACAAAAGATAGGGTTTAGTAATGAGGTTTTTTTTTTTTTTTTTTTAGTTTAATAATAAAAATTGTCGTTTCATATCTGACTATTTAGTTTTATCGAAATTTTTTATTTCCAGAAAAAACTTGGACTTATATGGGGCATTCTCACAATCTTTTAACTTTTGGGAAAAAAAAAAATCTGACAAAATTAAACTTGCTAAAATAACATTTTAATCTGATAGACGAATGCCTTAATGATTCAAAATAAAGAAAAAATGGTCAGCAGCGAAACATTTTTTATTTAACTGAGGCTTAAGTTAAACTTGTGAGTTTAATTTTCCTTACCATTTTACCCCTATAACTTTTTATTTTCTTCTAAATTTTTACTTATAATAAATTTGCATAGTACCCACAGGACATTCAAATAAGAAATAATAACAATGTAGTACTTTTAATACAGAATTTTTGTATAACATTGTCTTAAAGGGGTGTTAAAGAAGGGGCGGTAAAGGAAAAAAAGGGGATGGTATTGGAAAAAAGGGACGAATTCGTAAAAAAAAGGGATGGTGAGGATGGAACGATAAGGAAAATTACCACCTATTTTTAGGAAAATCATGTTAAGACTAAGTGATAGCCGTAACGTTCATTGATTTTCAGAAACAGTTGTTAACATTGGATTAAATTAATTTTTTTTTTTATTTATCTCGAAAAGTGCAGGAATAAACCTTGGGGTCGGTGAGACTACCAATAAAGCCACGATGCTTGAAATTGATATTTAAATGCTGATTTAAATTCTACAGTAAATTTCCTAGACATTCTTTCTCTAGCATACTTCTGCGTGAGAAAAAACTTGAAAAAAATTCTGTGGCTGCATCTGAAATGATTTTCTGTATAATTTTAGAAGAGGGATGGTAAGGAATCTAAAACCCAGGGACAAAGTTTAAAAAATAATAACAACCCTAAAAATGTGTGCAGGTTAATTTTTAGCTACATATTTATATAAAACAATAGTTTCAGTTTCAGAAAAAATTACATCGAATTATTTTTATTGAAACAATTTTATCCAGACAGCTCCAAACTTAAAAATCAGCATCAGGGACACGGGACGGTATAGGAGTTTTCCAGGTGTTCGGACCCCCAACATCGTCCAAAACTTATTTATCTCGTTAATATTGTTGCGCAATCCTGCAACGGGATGTTCCCCAGTATATGAAATTAAAAAAAAAAAAAAAACGTAAAAAAGTGCATAAAAATAAAAATTATTATTCAGGGACATGAAAGTTAAAAGATTGTGAGAATGTCCCATATCGTTTGTTAAATAACATTTACATAATAAAATAAATACTTCTTTCAAACATAAACCATCCGGAACATTTAATTAGAAACAGTGGAATCAGTCAATATGTAAAATACATTTTCCATTTAAAACAAGTTGGAAATTGCTTGTCAAACGTGGAAAATGTGGTGCGTTCGTACTATAACTAGTTTTATAAATTTTTTTGCACCGCATATTGTACTGAGTGTATATTTGAGTGCATTTCACAGGTGCCTATCAATTTCATTCTGTTCGAAAGGCTGTAGCATCATTAAAATGCACTTGAAATAATTTTTTCCCATTGGCCGTAATGTAACGGAAAACTTTTGACTGGCCCTGTCATTAAACTATGCATCCGATTTTCATAAAATTTGAAATGACTCAACAAAATTTTGCAACAATTATATATTTAAAATTTCAGACCGTTCGGAAGGTTGTAATATCATTAAAATGCACTTGAAATAATGTTTCCCATTGGCCGTAATGTAACGGAAAAAATTGACTGTCCCTGTAATTAAACTATACATCCGATTTTCATAAAATGTGAAATGTCTCGACAAAATTATGCAACAATTATATATTTTAAATTTCAAACGATTCGGTTGGGTAGTTTTTGCGCTGTTACATGCGGACGGACAGACAGACGGACTGAACGACGACTATAGGTGATACGTATCTATATAATTACGAACGCACCTAAAAATGATATCTCCTTTTAAAGTAAATTATAACGAAAACAAAGTGATTCACTCTTTAGTGAAATAAACCCAATACCGTACAAGTCTATTTTTGTTCTTTTAGAATAACTTCGCTTTGTCTACACGTCGAGTAACACATATATACATACAAATATATATGTATATATATACAGGGTGTCCAGCGAATAAGACCCTGATTTCAAAATTAAATATCTCAAAAACAAAGATCAATAGAATTATGCGGTAAACGGTTTGTTTACTAGCTAAGCTGTAAAAATGTTGTACAGAAGTTTCAAAAATTAGTTGCAAAAACCATTAACAGATGGCGCTGTAATCGCAATACTTGTAAACAGCTTCGAAGTCGAGAGTCCTAGCGTCTCATTCCTAGAGGGCTCCCTATTGGGAAAGTCCATTTTTTCATTGGGGTGATGTGCAGAAATGGAGACATCTGGTCACCGAATTATTGCATCAGCTTTAATTTTAGAAAATTTCAATTAATAGAATTTTCAATAAAAAGTTTAGAAGTCATTATAAGAATTTTTTAAATATTTTATTAAATTCAATCTTTAATACCATATAACTATTTAAATCAAAATGCATATATTTAGAAAAATAATTTTGTACTTTTTATTTATTTTTTATATTTTTAAATCACGGCATAATATTTTGGTACTATTTTTTATACCTGAATTATTATAAATAAAAAAGTAATTTTTCGCTTTTGATTTATTTTTAAATCACGGCATAATACTTTGATTTTAGCACAACACATATATTTCTTTTCTTTGTAAACAAAGTTTTAGAGACATAAATTATGCGTTAAATTATTTCTTTTTTAAAAGGAATTGATGATAAGTCATATCATCAATGCCAAAGCAAAAGTATTTTGGATGCTGCATGCCTTTCGAACACTTTGGATCCTGTCGCTAGAAGCTGCATCATATTTCTGTGCTCAATGATAAAAAAATGAAAACCAGTTTTTAAAATTAAAATTACTTTTTTAACTTAATTAAGTTTTTAAAAATAGAAACTTTATATTTATCATTCAAACTATTCTCTACAATTAAAAAAAAATGATTTATGAATTGTGATTTGAAATATGATTTATTATATTATTGTAAATGCTCAATGATTTGTAAAAAAAGGGGTTTCTTTTAGCTTAATTAAATTTTAAAACCAGAGACTTTGGATTTTTTATTCAGACTTTTTTCACAGTTTAAAAAACATACCACAAAGATATTGGTATTCGAACCGAAGTAGCTTATAATAAAATTTGAAACAAATCTCAATTCTGCCAACACATGGCTCCGCTTCTGCACATTACCCAAATAAAATATTTTTTAAGTTCTTATATAATGATTGCTAAACTTTTTATTGAAAATTCTATTAATTGAAATTCTCTAAAATTGAAGCTGATGCAATAATTCTGTGACGAGATGCCTCCACTTTTGCACATCACCCCGAAGAAAAAGCGATCTTTCCTAATTTTCGTTCTTCCTTAGGAAGCCATATAGGAATCACACGTTAGGGCTCTCGACTTCAAAACACAATTTATAGGCATTGCGATTACAGCGCCATCTGTTAGCAGTTTTTGCAACTAATTTTTGAAACTTCTGTACAACATTTTTAGAGCTTAGCTAATAAAGCTACCGTTTACCGCATAATTCTATTGATCTTTGTTTTTGAGATATTTAATTTTGAAATCAGGGTCTTATTCGCTGGACACGCTGTATATATATATATATATATATATATATATACATTTTTTTTTCTTTCATGCTGAGAAGGTCAAAGGATTTTCAATTGAAAAAAATATAATCATTCAAACTAAAAAATGAATTTTTTTCCCCAGCAAAAGATTAATTTTCTCTGTGTAAAACATGTTTTTTGTTGTTGTTCGAAACCAAAAAAAAAAAAAAAAATCTATTTAACGTTGAAAGAGAAAAAAAAAATATTTTTTTTAAATGACGTCTAAAAACGTAACAAAGAACACATTTAAATGTAGTGTTAAAAATGCAAAGGATATTTTTTATAAATAGAAGAATACTTTTCTTTAAAATTCCTATTCCTCTTTTCAATTTTTTCCTAAAAACTGGTATGAGTTTGGTTGAATTCCATTCCTAAAATTAACTTTTTCAATTCAATTCAATTGCGTTGCAAGTTCATGTTTTTGCAAATAGATATTTTGCGATTTGTTTTTTGCAAAGCCACAAACAATTTTTATAAAAAGTTTTTTTTTAATATATTGTAAATCATTTTTTCTTGTAACTCGTTCAAAAAAATCTTTTATTATAGATACACAGACTTTTAATTGCTGGAATAAAATAAATATTTAAATTAATAAATAAAATATTGTCTTTTCTGAACGAAAACAATAAAAAAAATCAGTAAAAATAGATTCATATAGAAAAAAAAAATATCAGAATAGCGTTAAAAAAACTTTTTATGATATAACTTTTTTAATAGCACGCTTAGGTCATCGTTGCCTCAGCGACTATGTTAGTGACTAAATCGAACCCGGTTACGACGCCCACGGTTAATACGTGTATTTTTTTCTGATTCCATGGACAACGCCCATAAGGTTAACGCAAAGATGTTGCGTTTAACACGTTGAATGCCACGATACGAGTATACTCGTAGCTTTAATATTCGTGGCTTGAATATTACTTTCTCGCCATTCTTTAAAAAAAATTGCCTTTTTTATTGGCAGAAATTTCGCTGCATTAGTAAAGCGAAATTTACCTTTCAGAATTTGTGGTGGCAGACGACTTTCAAGAAGAAATTTGAAATTTCTTACTTTTTGCGGCAGTGAACGTGTTAATAATGGAGTTATGAATAAAGAGCAGGAGACATACAGTGTAGTTGACAGGCAGGTATGCGTGTTTTTCGCAAGTTAAGTGTGTTTAAATTATTTTTAATCCTCCTGCCAATGCCTTGTCCCGAGCTACGAGCAAAAATCGTTTGCATCCACACATTGCCGATTTTCCAGCTCTTTTAGTCAGTCACTTCGCATTCTACGAAGTCTTCGTGTACGGCTGAATGCGGGAAGTTTTTCTTCTGTTACTGATTATTTCCAACATCTTGCTTTATGCAAATTTTTTCGGCAAATGTGTGCTATGACGTAACGGTTTAACTGAATGTATATATTGTGTGGTCGTGGTATAAGAGGCGGCTCTGTTTTTTTTCTTTTTTCTTTTTCCTTTTTTTTTTTTTTTTTTTTTTTTTTTTTTTTTTAAGGATTATGTAAGTTTAAGCCGTTTAAGAGCATGTCTATCTCAGTTACTTTGTTTTTAAATGTTTAATGCCTTATGTTTTTCGACATCGAAGTAATGATGCCTGTTTTTGTGATTTTAAATAAAACTATAAAAAGTTCGACGTGTCTTCAGTATATAATTAACTGGTAATGACTGCCTACACTGCGTTTACTCTGCTCTGGCTTGAATTTAAGTTGTGTAAGCTCGATGAATTTTCAGTAGTGTCAACCAGTTGCGAGAGAAGTAACTGAGGAAGTTGTCACAAGATGGTGGTTGCCTTTTTAAAAAAAATCTGATATACAGTTTCTGATTACTGACGGTCAAACTTCCCACCAGTAAAATTTAATCGAAAATTTTGTCTTATTTAAGCGTCTTATTCATGGAAATATTTTCACCTGAATATGATAAAAATTTCTTTTGTGTTTACTGGTGTCAGTTTGCCTGGTAAAACAGTCAGTTTGTTTCACTGGTTGTCACTATAAGGCGAAAACGCAGAGACTGACTTTAGCCAAATTAAACTTCCACCAATAAAAATCAAAATCTGTTTCTGTCATTATTTATGACTGAAGTTTTGCAATTATAAGTTGTTTGAATAAGGAGAAAGATTCAACACAAATTTACTGGCGGAAGTTTCCACCGGCGATAATCAACCCCTGCGAAAACGGTTACAGTTGAAGCTCCACTATTTTAAGGTTATGTCAGTTCCTCTTTATTAATAGTTCCATGTGTTTAATACGCCAACTCTTGTTATGTAATCCCGTTTAATACGCTATAAATTTTTGGTCCTTTGAGAAAAAAATCATTCTTAAGACGCAAATTCGTTGATCAAGATGCGAATTCCATCTCTCTTCTCGAGTGTTGCCAATTTAGCTGATTTTTGTATTCAGATAAAAAAAAATACTGTTTCCTAATAGTATTATTTACTTTATTTAACAACAGATTAATTAAGACGGAAATTAGAAATCGGAAATAGTGGTAGGAATTTGAATAAAATAAAACCCCGCTAAATCAGCAAAAGTGCATTTCTTCTTACGTTATATCACTACTATGTTTTATAATGTATATTATAAACAACAAAAAATGAAACTCGTAAAGATTAAACAAATAGGACAGCGGTTGGATAATTCTTCTATGTGTTCTTTACTTTTTGCTTTGCTAACAATATTTTTTACGCAAAAATCAATAAGGATAGTTTTTTTTTATTTATTAGAAAGAAGGATAGATTATAATGGTACTCATTATTACAAGTACTAATTATGATTAATAAAATTGGGCTGTGCTGCAAAGAAGATTATTATTTTTACTTTCTTCTATCTTTAGAAGAAGAAAGTATTGGTTTCATGAAAATTTTCGAATTCTAGTTTTCGACGGATTTACACGTTTTATGGGTTAGAGATTCCAAAAAACATGTTTTTACAAAATGTCTGTCTGGGAGTCTGTGAGGCTGTCTGCCCGACTGTCTGTCTGTCTGTATGTGACACAAATTTTGTGGGCGATCTATCTCAAGAACTAATGCACGGAGTTTAATAAAAATTTATATTCAGGTAGTCCCTGATATAGATTGATGCTGATTAGTTTTTGGTGTAAATCGCCCTGCAGGTGGTGCTGCAATGTAGCATTTTGCAGGATTTCCGCAAAAGCTCTATCTCAAGAACTAATGCACAGATTTTTATAAAACTCCAGATTCCATTAGTCCTTGACATGAATGGATTCTGTTTACATTTTGGAGTAAATCGCCCTACAGGTGGCGCTGCTATACTGCATTTTGAAGGATTTACATTATTTTCGCAGTAGTTCTATCTCAAGAACTAATGCACACATTTTCATCAAACTTCAGATTTAGTTAGTCCTTCATATGAAATGATGCTGACTACGTGCTGGTGTAAATCGCCAAATAGGTGGCGCTGCTGTGCTGCTTTTTGAACTATTTCCTCACTAGCTCTATCTCAAGAACTAATGCACGAATTTTCATCAAACTTCAGATTTAAGTATAACTTGATTAATATTGCTGCTCATTACGTGTTGTGGGAAATCGCTCAACACGTGGCGCTTCTATGCTGCATTTGTCATGATTTGCGCAATACCTCGATCTCAAGAACTAATGCACGAATTTTCTTCAACTTCATATTCAGTTAGACGCTGACATAAGTTGGTGATAATTAGGTTCTGGTGTAAATAACCCAATAGGTGGAACTGCTAGGCTGCATTTTGCTGGATTTACACGATTTAAGGGACAGTCATACCTCGAGAACTAATACACGGAATTTCATATTTTTAGAATTCTCCTGATGAACACAGATTGCCATTTAATTTGGCACTGAGATAGTGAATTTTGAAGTATTGACATGTATGAGATAGAAGAAAGTTTTGTGATGGCCACAACATACTAGTTTCTTTCTATTAAATTATAAACAGAAGTTCTCCTGTACGTCCATTAAAAGTATTTCAAAAATATATATTCTAAAAACACACTCAAAATATATATTAAACATTTAATTGCTAAAAAGGACGTCAAATGTTAATAAAATACATTAAAAGATCTTAATATTTGGATTGAATTGTTAGATAATTTGAAAATAATATAGGGCAACGTGAAACTTGTTAAAATATTACAGACGTGATTTTTATTTATTATTTTTAAATTTCATTTGTAATAGTTTATTGTCATTTTCCATCGTAGTGTTTATTTGTTTTTCTGATGATGATTGAGTAATTTCAATCGAAACATGTCAAATTATTAAGATCTTTTAATTTATATTTTATTAACATTTGACGTCCTTTTTAGCAATTAAATGTTTAATATACATTTTGAGTGTGTTTTTAGAATATATATTTTTGAAATAGTTTCTTTCTGTTAAAAAAATAGTCTAGTAGGAAAATTATTTTTTTTTTCGCTGCAACGTATTAATCGACAACAAAACCATTATGGTATCCATATTTATTGTCTTTTATTATTCCAGTATGTCCTTATAGAAAGAATCAATGAATTGAGTACAATTTAATTTTTTATCTACAGATACGTAAAAGACACAATTTTCGATCGTAAACATATTAATAAAAGCTCTACAGTTCATTTAGAAGATTAAATGTGTAAATAAGCCTGTTCCTACAACACTATACAAATCACGTTTAATACGCGATCCCGCTTAATACGCGACTTTTGTCCAGTCCCTTCAAACGCGTCCTAACCGGGTTCGACTGTATAAATTATTTTTAGCTCAATGGCTATCAAAGCCTCAGAGCTAATGTGCCCACAGGTTCTGTATGTACGGTAACGCGATAACTCTTGATAGAAATATCCTATTTGCTTCAAATTTGGTATACCGGTTTATTCTGATAAGGCGCTTCCCTGATTAGATTTGAAAGTTCATGTGTTAAGTATCAAGGGTGGAAATGGGAAAGCTAAACCTCCTCCCTTAATTTATTTCTCGAGGGGCATTATTCTTGGAAATGATATACAATTAGTGTGAATAGCCTGTGAGCTCAATGCCATCAGTTTAGGAGGACACTTTTCTTTTAATTTTATTTGTACCACTTTTGGAAACATTATCTCCTCCGTACACTTATACTTTGATATTTGCAAGGGAAGTCTAGAAATATTTCTTGAAAAATGATAAGATCAATATTCTAAGTCTGACCTGTGAACAACTATTGAAAAAATGCATACTACTGCTTCTGAAAAAAATGAAAAATCGTATTGTATCATTTTAGATATCAATTTATCTTAATATGCAAAGCATTTGAAAACATTATCTTAACTTTTTTGTTTTAAACCTCATTTATAAATGGACACATTTCTCATGTTGCACTGTCTACTTTTGAAATCACTACATCCAACACACTACCACACAACCACTCACATAATCACAAACAGTTCCTTAAACTTAAATACCACAATTTTAAAATTATAATTTTCATCTTTTTTAATCCCAAAATTTCTGTTATTAAAAAAGGCGAATATTACTTTTCGGAAATTGCGGTACTCATACTTAAGAATTTATGTAAACCCTGCAATGTGCTCATCACATATATCTTTATAAGCTGAAAAAAGATAAATATATAAAGAAAATTGAATAATAGGAAATATCTCAAAATGTACGTTACATATATGAGGTAAATGCATATATAGGCAGCCATGTACCAGTTGGGACACTAATTATTTTAATTAAAAAACAAGCACAAAAGGCATTACTGAAAATCTGATTAACTAACATCCTTAAATGTTAACTTTCCATAAACTGGAATAATTGCTTTTTTTCCCTGGTGCATCTGTTTATTTTCTAGAGCATCTTCAAAAACAGATTTTTTGGCAAATTCTTAGAGATTTCATTAACAGGTAAGTTTTTATTTAAAATGTTGTTTCTTTAAAATTATGGTTTGTTTTAAATTAAAATACTGTTGATATACTCGATTACGTTATAAATCATTTGTTGATTAAGCCGAAATAATGCATCACAAATTTACTAGGCCCACTACTGGAACATAGAGGAAGGTAACATTTTCTTATTTTTCCTTAGTTCCGAAAAATATATTTTGAAATTTTGAAAGTTTGTTGTCATACATGAAGGTTAGGCCAAGACAAAAAAAAAATAGTTGCCTTATAGTTATTTCCATGAATATTTATCATTTTGAAAAAAAAAAAAAACTATAGCATTAAATTATAGAGACTAAGGAATGAATGTGCAAATTAATTTTCATAATAGAATAAAAAGCAAGAAACCTGTTTATAAAATTTTCAGTGCAAAATCATAATAATAAAGTACTTGTATGGTTTTTTAGTTCATAGGCTATCAAAGCCTGAGAGCTAATGTGCCCGCCGGTTCTGTATGTACGTATGAACGTATGTACGAACGTAACGCGATAACTCTTGATAGAAACATCCGATTTCCTTCAAATTTTTTTCTATGTTCATTCAGATAAGGCGCTTCCCTGTTTAGTTTTTGGTGTTCATTAGTTAAGGATAAAGGGGAAAAAGGGGAGCTACTCCACCCCCCTTAATTTAGACAAATGGGTTTTTCATGCAGAATTATTCGATTTGCTCCAAATTTGGTATACCTGTTTATTATGTTAAGGAGTTTCCCTGATTAGTTTTGGTGGTTCCTTGGTTAAGGATAAAGAGGGAAAAGGGGGGCTAGTCCACCCACCTTAATTTAGATAAGTGGGTTTTTTCATGCAGAATTATTCGATTTGCTGCAGTTTGGTATACCGGTTTATTATGTTAAGGAGCTTCCCTGATTAGATTTGGATGTTCATTAGTTAAGTATAAACGGCGGAAATGGGGTTAATACCCTGCATTTATTTTTTGAGGGGCATTATTATTTGAAATAAGAGTATAATATACAATTAGTGTGAATAGCCTGGTGAGCTCAATGCCATCAGTTTAACTGGGCACTTTTCTTTCTTTTATTAAATTCATGATAATATAGCTGGCACATGAAAAAATAAAAGAATTTTAACAATTTCCAATAATATTGAAAAAATTTAATTTCAATAACATTGGAAAATATAATTCTTACCAGATATTCACCAATATATCATATCTTCATGAAACATCTTCATTCATCAATCATACACGTGTTCTGTCTGTTTAAAGAATGTCACTACAAATCTACTTCGTCACTGAAACATACAAGGGTGAATGACTTGGCAAACGGTTGAAGGAAATAGTGACTGATGATGATCCGTAATTGAATCAATTTTGACAGGGGACTGGGAGAAGATAATCAATACATTTAACCTCGATTTATTTGCCATACTTTCTCTCAACTTCACACTTTTGATCCGGGGGAAAAGGAAAAGTGGATTTCGATATTCTCGTTAATTTCACTTGCATTTGCTCTGAAAATGAATTAAGATTATTGATTAAAAAGTTGTGATGCTACCGAAAATTGTCAAGTAAAATGCAGTAGTCCCTCGTTACACAGAACCTTATTAAGTCGATTACACTAGCCTGCAAAATTTGGATTGTGTCATGCTTTTTAGATTTTTATAATTGATTCTATATATTTTTTAACGCAGAATCTGAAAATGACCTTCATTTTTTACCATCACATCAGGTTTTTTTTTCTCAAATCGTAAATTTCAAAGTTAAAAAGTCAAAAAACAGTAAAAATCTGATATTATAAAATAGATATGATGGTTGTGTCTTTTAGATTTTGAGAATTGATTCGTATGTCTTTTGTAATGCTGAATCCGATAGTGACCTTTATTTTTTTACCATCACGTCAGGATTTTTTGCAAGTCGCAAATGTTTAAGTTTTTAAAAACTGAAATATTACAAAAATCTAATACAGTCGAACCCCGTTATAACGAACCTCAAGGGACCGAAGGTTTTGTTCGCTATATCCAGTGGTTCGCAATATCCGAACCGTCAAGAAAAATGTTAGAGTTCACAAAATGTATAACTCATTAATTGCTATGTGTATATTCAATAATGATGTATTAAAAAAAGGTAAAATCTATTAAATATAGCCATTAAAGAATTAAATTGACTAAATTCGATTACATTAAACTAACACAATACTAATTAAATTAACCAACAATGAAGACAAACATGAATAAATTAATTTTACCTTTAATTGTTGCTCACTGTTTTGATACAGAAATAATCGGTAATTTTCTACTGATGAGATGCCGATTTCAAAAACACATTATGAATTTCTTTGTCTAGTACATCAAATGACTCCAACACTCTTTCTTCCACTGTTTGTGTAGACAAAAACTTATTAATTACACGCAACGCTGCTGTAGCATCTGAGATTGTGGGGATTTCGTGATTTATGTGGTCCTCTTCATCACCATCATATGCAGAATCTTCGATTTCAGAATGATTTATTTTAACTTCTTCTCCAATCTCTTCATCAGTCGGATCTTCACATGTAATAACTTCATCAAACAATTGCATATCACAAACTGAGAAAACAGCTGTGATCAAGAATAAGGGAAAATAACTGACGGGTAGGCGGGATCACACCTGCAGAGTGACTTTCGTAAAAGCGAAATAATGCAGTTGCTTCTCCCTTTTTTTCAAAAAAAAAAAAAAAAAAAGACTTATCGCTGATTTGCCCCATGTTTCACTAGCTGGCATACATTTTCTTATGAAATTGGAGTCGAAGTCCTGTTCTCACAACTTTGGAAAAGTAAAAAAAAACAAAACATGGTCGACTGGACAAAAATGTTCGTTATAGCCGATTCTTAAAATTTCGGTGGTTCGTTATAAAAGGATAAATTAGCATTAAATAAAATAGGAAAACGACGGGACCAAACTTTTCGTTCGTTATATCCGGGAGTTCGTTATATACCGGGTTCGCTATAACGGGGTTCGACTGTACTATTAAATAAGACGTACAACTGTTTCTTTTATAATAATGCATTCATCTTTTTGTTTATACTGTGCATTTTTTCAGCTAAATGTGTAAAATATTGTATATTTAAAATCCTTACAATTTTACCCAATGTATGGAAGTAGTTTGAACCGCTCAACCCGTTTATACTTTTCTATTTTCAATGGGGTTCATCTAGGTGTTCTCTTTTATTTTTACAGTTCATAAGAATAGAAATTTGTCGCAGATGCATTTAAAACATTTGTCTTCTTTTGTTAAGGCTTTGACAAATTGTTTTGACAGATTATTGCTGTTTTTTTTTTTGTTGTTGTTTGCTTTTTAACTTTGAAATTTACGAGCTGCTAAAATTCCTTACGTGATGGTTAAAAATGAATGTCATTTTTGGATTCAGCGCTAAACAATACATAAAAATCAAATATTAAAAGTTAAAAAACACAAACATCGCTTCGATTTTATAGTATCAGATTTTCGCTATTTTTTTAACTTTTTATCTTTGAAATGTGCGATTTGCAAAAAATCCTGACGTGATGTTTAAAAATGAAGGTCATTTTCCTATTCAATGCTAAAAAATACGTAAAATCAATTATCAAAAGTTACGGCACAGATGTCATATACTATATTGGCGCGATTTTTTTCTTATTCCAATTTGGCGAAGACATCAACAGCATAAACAACAACATCCGGGTTACCATATCAAGTAAAATAACGACACTTTGGCGCCAGTTAAGTACCTGTTGCGTATATAACATTGGCGTCAGAAAAAAATCGCGCCAATATGACATCTGTGCCGTTATAATACACGACCATCGCAGGCTTGTGTTATTAGATTATTTTTTCCGTTCTATGAATGCAGTGATGGAACAGTGTAGCAGCAGAGAATCAATTGGCACCACTAAATTCTAATAGAATTCATCATCTTATTTCAGATCGGAATTTCTGAGATTTTTCAAGGCGAAGAATACTATTAAAATTTAGTAGTGAGAATCGCCCAAATGCTACGGCACTGTTCCATCAATGAAAGAATGTTATATAATAAACGGAGAATTGCAACGGTGAAAAATTGCAGACCTATGTATCGGCCGAATTAGTTCAGTGGTTAGAGCGACAACCTGGAATGCTGTGGTCCCGGGTTCGATTCCTGGCTCTCGCTAATTTTTCTCTCCAGTTGGGATTATTGTATTTATTGTATGTATGTCTGTTTAATATTTATATATACTGTTAACTGTTGAATGCAGGTGTTGTTTATGTGTGTTTTATTATATATTGTAGTGTGTGTGTGTTTTATGATGAACGGAATGTTTCAGTAGTTTTACGAATATTTTCTTAAAGATATTCCGTGTTTCCTTAGTGGTTTTTGAAAATTGCAATAGAAGCATAAAATAACAATTCACTGAGAAATATACAATGTTATCATGAAAGTAATAATATTTCATAAGTTTTTAGTGATCTCACTTAGATCGCATTATTAGATTATATCGCGTTTCTTTTTTCGTCCAAACATTTGCTACGTAACGAGGTTACTGCATATGAATATATTCTATAGCGCAGTTAATTCAGATGTCAGTAAAATACTTAAAATAGTTTAACCCCTTGAGGGGTGGCGCTTACGTTTAATCAAGATTTTACCGGAAACATTTAATTAGATATCATTTTTATAATTTTGGTAAAGAAAAAAAAGGGGGTTGTAAAATTGCTTTCTTTTACTTTGAAATATTTTTTTTCAAAGATTCTGGTGTCAATTCAACATTACAGGAACACAATCACATGCCCCTCAAAGGGTTAACAGTCTGTACACCTTACGCGCGAAAAGAGTTTACTTGTTTCGATTCTAAAAGCTTTTCCACGCAACTAAATTTAAACCGCAATATTCTTTATATTTAACGGCAGAGATATTTTGATTATATAAGCCAAATATTTTAGCAAAGTAAAACTGGTGTATAGTACCTAATTTTAGTTTATTGTGTCAAAAAAGGAACTTCTTAAGGGGTTAAACAATGATATATGATTTTATGAAGAACTTTTTACTAATTTTCATAACAAACTTTAATCAGATCGTTTTTAAGAGACTGAATTTAAAATTCTTGTTTTTAGATCGAATTTAAAATGAGATCCTTTAAAATTCATCCACGTTCATATAGAACATTATTTAATCGTAGAATTCTGAGACTACTACAATACAACTTTCTGTCTGTAAAAAGCCTGCGACATCTAATCTAAATAAAACTGAAAAATCCATAGATTTCGAGAATGAAAGAGAATCTATCGAATATACTTTATTTAATTCTAGTCTTCCTCAATATCACAGTTACGATTCAGATGAAAACGGAATATCGATTACGATTGCATTCGTTTGTTATTTTCTTTACTTTTCCAGAGTACACAGACAGAATCATTAGAGTGATTAAGGGGGTCCGGGGCTCAAAATTGTATTTTTTTAATTTTATTTTTAGAGATTTTGTTATGAAATTTTTTTCCGAAATATGTTTAATTGCATGTAAAAAAATCTGAATTTTTATTTTTAATATTAAAAAAATAAAAAAATAAATAAAATTTTAAATATATTTAATTTCTGATATAACCCTGGAAGTACTTGCACGATTTACAATATTTTTACACTTTTGTATACTGAAAATAAGTCATTTTAATTTGTCTTCAGGATTTCTTATAATGTTGATTATGAATTTTATAAAATAAATTTAAGTAAAAAAATGAAATTTTTTATGAGCGAGTTTTGCATTAATTAGCATATTTTCAAAATTATCTCTCAAAATTAAGTATCATGAAGACAATTTGTTGGAAATATAGGATAAAGTCTGTATTGAAAATTTCATACATATATCTTGCAAGGAACTTTAGATATGTTTTTTAAAAGCTGACAAATCTTGAAAAAATTCATTCTGAGATAAGTTAAAGTACTGGTCAGAGGGCAGCTAATGCATCGCTTTTGAAGGCAAAAGGTGTTATAACTCTGGATCTAATGAAGATAAAAGCATACGGTTTGCGGTATTTAACGCTAAAAAATCAGTATTTTTAAGTCAATAAAAAAAATGCATTTTTTTGAGAATTTTAGCCCCGGACCCCTTTAATATTATGTGATGCTATCAATAATAATTCTACAATATACATAAACATATAGCGCTTTTCTGTAAATGCTCGATTTTAGAAGACAATAAAATAGATTAAAATCTTTTTAAGCAAAGTATTTGTTTTAATTTTGATTTGAAATGTAGTTGATAATGATATTATCGTAAATTATATAAGAAAATCTTTATCTTGAATTGATACCCAAGATAAATCAAATACGTACTTTCTAATACAATTTGTTAATTAATAGTTGTCATGAAAGAAAAAAAGGAATCTATCGATTTTACCTACAATCATTTAGTTCTCTAGCAATTCCACACTTTTTATTCGGATATGGAAAGTAGATTACGAAAGTTTTCAATAATTATCCATTCCTTTTTTAAAGATAAAATAATTTTGCTGTTTAGTAATTTATGACTTTAAAAAGAATTTTAATAAAAATATTATTTTAATAATTAGTAAATAACTCCTTCTAAAAGGCACTAAAATAAAAATTAATGGGGTCCGGGACACAAAAATCTTAAAATTTTCAAAATTTTTTTATTGGGTTAAAAATTTCTCTGCGTTTTCTGCTTAAAATGATGTTTAAATCATGTTTCTATCTTAATTAGAACAGGAATGATTAATTTTTTCGTTTTGGTTTGTTTTTAAAACCTGCCTTTCAAGCTATGGTTGTCAAGGAAACGAGTTCTTGTGAAATTGCGTTTTTCTTCATGATAGGTTTTTTCACCATTTCTCATATTTAAATTCTTATAACTCGAGAAACGTTAAAGATACAGGGTTGAAACTCGGGACATATCTTTTTCAATTGATTTACTTTACTTTTGAGCCAGCATATTTAAAAAAATATATATATTTACTTTTGAAAATATGATTTTTTTTTTTTAAGTTGCACCACTTTTTTGTAATTTTTTCGTTAAATATTTTTAATTTTTTTAAAAATTAATATTTTTTAAAATGCTGGCTTTAAATTAAAATTTATATATTTCTGTTTATTTAAATGAAAAAAAATTGAAATTCTATGAATAATATTTCGAGTTATAACGATTTTGAATTACCCCACTTTTTTTTAACAAAATTAAAAATTTTAATTTCTTTTAAAAAATTATAAGAAGTTTTATCATGCGATTTTGTTTACAAATGATATGGTTAACCATCACAAAAAAATTCAAAATTTTAGCTCAATAAATAATTTTTTTTTGAAAATGTGTCCTGGAACCCCTTTAAAAGGGATAAAACGACAAATTATTCACTAACATGCCAGTTCTGAGTCAAGATTTTCATTATATGTATCATATATATAAAATGCTGATTTTTTTTTCCGGCAGCTCACAACTTGAGCTCTACTGAATCGATTTTTGTGAGACCTGGACTGTTAGTTAGATAACTTTTCAGGTAAGGTTTTAGTGTATTGAATATCGTCCTACGTTGTATAGTTACAGAATTATGGTGGATAGTTCTATAATCACTTAAACCTGATTATGAAAGACCAGCCTTAGATGGATTTTTATTGTAATCTTTTGTAGGTTTAATATAAATTCGATGTAACACTTCCTTTTAACCCTTTCAGGGGCAAAGCATTTTCAATGTTAAAGCGTTAAAATAATTGATTGACACCGGAATTTATAAACAAATTTATTTGTGAATAAGAAAGAGGCTATATTTGACATGCATATTAAGTGGAAAATATTTTATCAAAATTCTGGTGCCATCGTGGCGTTTGGGAATAAAAATTAAGTGGTTTCATAAACATACCACCGCCTCTGAAAGGGTTAAACATTTTCTGTAGTCGAAATTCGACGGATTTAACCTCGTATTTGATTTTAAAAAGTTCAAACCCTTAGATTCAATCCGTGATGCTCATTCCCACCATATTTGCAAAACAATTTCGTCTGATCCTTCATTAGATCACCTAATTTGTTCGTAAAATTTCCCAAGCCAACATATTAGAAAAAATTACTAAAAATTACTCATGATAATCAGAGCCTGTCCAATTTGTATAGGCGTGAAACAGAAAAATTATATCCTTTTCATGTCCACGATTAGAATATTTTTTTCTAGCTAAAATGGGAAAGAACTCTTTTATTTTCTTTTTTGTTTCATTTTAAGCAATGAGTAAGGAATTCATTAGTAAAAAAAAAGTTTCAAAAGATATATTTTTTAATTTAAATTATCCATTTTAATTCATCTTTTCTAACAATACAGTCTGTCCGGATAATTGTAGGCATAGATTTGAATTTAGTTTTTTAAGTAATAATATTTAAAATTACATTTTAAACTGGTTTTATGTAATCATAAAACCTAATTCATTAACTAGTTAGTCTCAAAACACTAAAATATTTATTTTTTATTATTATATTTTAAGATTAAATTTTGTCCTCTGAAATGGTAACCTCTGTTACTCTAACTTTTCTTACCAAAGAAATGACTTCCATTGTCCCCAACAGGGTGTAGGGGAGGTAGGGGAGGTTTGATACATAGGGAGCGTTGATACATTGACAATTTTTCTCAACAAATGACATTAACAGCCATTGTAACAGATATGAAGGCTTCATTTATTAGCAGAGGCCATCATTAGCTTGACTTAGCAGTGAAGAACTGACAACGTTTTTTTTTTTCTTTTAATTTTGAAGATTTTTGGAATGTCATTGTACATTTTTTTCAATACTGATTTTCTTTCATAACTCTTATTATTGTGAAGATAATATCTTGTAATTATATTTTATTTGTAAAGCACATTGTTAGGGTGAGTTTCACTAGAAAGCAGATTGGCATTTTGCAACTGCATTTCTAGAAAATGATTGAAAATCCAATAAGACATAATAGGGAGAAATGATACATTAGCGCTGGTGAGAAATTATACACTTGTATATTTGAAATTCAATAGTTTTTTTTTAAGTTGTAAACTAATATAGGACTGTAATATTCATCATTGTTTTACAACAGCGCTACTGAAATTGGTAAGTAAAAAAAAGAGACTATTCATAGACATTACGCAGGTTACATAGAAAAGCAGTGCGATGATAGGTGGTTAGTTTGCTTTGCTCGTCATGTAGAAGGAAAAAAAGTTTAAATGGCCTGAAAGGGAAGATGTTTCTATAATTGACGAAGGGCAAATTGAAAAGAACATTAAATCCACCCGACTTTACTTATAAAAATGATAGAGTTATTAGTTTTTCTTTTAACCATTTCAGGGGTGATGGTATGTTTATGAAATCACTTAATTTTAATTCCCAAACGCCACATTAGCACCAGCATTTTGGTAAAATATTTTCCATGTAATAAGAAAGTGAAATATAACCCTTTTCTTATTTCCAATTAAATTTGTTGGTAAATTCCGGTGACATTAATTTATTCAACACTTTAGTATTTAAAATGCTTTGCCCTGAAAGGGTTTACAAAAAATCTTAAATATGCTAAATGTATGTTAAATTGTTTGTAAATCAGCAATATTCTTTTTTTTTTTTTTTTTTTTTTTTTTTGCAGCATGATCTATAGGATTTTTTTTTCATTTATTTTTTTTTTAAAGTGTGTTCAAAGGATTATTTAAATAATGGTTTGTTTAATAATAAATTGTTTAAATATTTTTGTAAAAAATATTTCTGAAAAAAAATATGTCAATGTTATTTCTTTTTAAATTTTACTTAAATACTTCAAGTTTAATCATAAAAAATTGTATGACACATAAATTGAATTGTCTGCATTTTTTTTTTCAATTTACATAACAACGTATCAAACCTCCCTTGCTAGTGTATATTTTTTGTATGATTATTTTTTAAATTCACAACATTTTTAATAAATTCATAAAAGTTCACTTTATAAGAAAACACAAAAAATTTGTTTAAAAATAGCTTTCTAAGGGTTGTAAAAAATTAGTAAAAAAAAAGTGTATCATATTTCCCCTACTAGGACGCTTACTTGTAGGTAAAAATATTAGAAAAGATATGATGCAGCCATTTTGAATTTGTTCTGCACACATATGGCCAGTAGGCTGAAACATCTGAATTCCAGATTAGTGTGTTTTCTGTTTGTAACCTATGATATATATAAATTTTAAATTTAAATATTGTCATTTTAATTAAAGTTTTATTTTTATTTTATGAAATTAAGCTAATTTGATGTACATAAATGTAAGATTTACCTATTTTTTTTATAAAACTAATGAAAATACAATTTTTTTCTTTGTTAAATGTAACATCTGCTACCTGTAACTTCTGTTACTACATATTTGTAACAGATGTAGATAAATTAACAAAAATCTAGTTTAAAGTTTATATGCAAAATAAAAATTCATCAAAGTGCTTCAGTAGTGTCATAGTTTTTAGATTAATGTAATACACTTCTACCGTCTAATTTGTGTTGCTCAATGTAACTTCTGTTACAAAAATGTAACATTTGTTACTATATATAATTTCTGTTACTCGCATTTTTTTCTATATTTTTCTTACTGTATATGAATAACTTTCAAAAAATGTTCCCAAATCGTCAAAAGGCATCTGTTCTTTCACTGTTCTAAAACTATTTGACCACTTACGAATATATCTACTGCAGGGAATTGAAAATTTTGTCTAGAATGTTGAATACAAGTAACAGAGCTTACATATTGTTATATAAATTAATCCCTATTATTGTTTTCTTTTGAATATAAAACTACATATTCAAGTCTAGTACACTAACCATGATATAATATACTAGAAATAACATTTTGATAGGAATAAAAATATTGTAAATTGAGTGGATGTTGTCCAGCACAATATTCATCTTCAACCCTTTCAGGTGCAAGGTATTTCTATTAGTAAAATGCAGAAATGAATGAAAGACACCAGAACTTACAAGCAAATTTATTTTAAAATAAGCAACAGCTTTTGTTCACGTATTTAATAAAAAGACATTTTTCATTCCAATATTCTGGTGCCTATATGACATTTAGGAATTAAAATTAAGTTAGGGGTTAAGGCATTTTCAGGTGACTGTATTTTCATCCTAACTATGAATTTAGCTATGCTGGAAATGATTTTATATAGGTTGTATACATATAAACACAGAAAAAATTATATTTGGTGAAAACTGAATACTTAATATATATATATATTGGAAAAAGGATATAATTTTTTTTTTACCCATATGTGATCAAAAATGTCCAAACCCGAACATACGGAATTAAGCAATGTAGTATTCGTAGCCCGCCTATTTTGTTATTTTCAGTTAATATAACTGTAATAAAAATAATAAGTATTTATAAAGATAGTTACAGTTTTTTCAAATGACTATGCATTTTCCTTTTAAACATTGGTATATATTGAGGACCTTTAATTCCGTAATGGGAAAAATGTATATATTAGTCTGAAACAAAATTTTGTATTGTATTTAATATTTAATACAGTGTTTATGTGTAATCTTTCTCTTCCACTCATAATTGCTTTTGTTGATATTCTAAATTCTTCCACTTGGAGGGATATTACGGGCTGCTTCAGATTCTTTGTAGTAATAACAGTATCCTACGTCCATGAGTTTTGGATACTCCAAAGATAGTTTGCAATTTATGTCGTGAAGCAATGCAGGGGTTGTACTCTTAAGGGATATTTTCAGGTCAAATATTACTGTTTGTTTATATAAAAATCAATCTAGGTTAAACGCGCGAAATTTTGCCTCATGAGAAAATACTGGTACCGAAGAATTTCCTGGTCGTGAAATTTCAGGAAAAGTAAGACCACTGGCAATGGCGTTTTTTTTTCTGTACCGTTTACATAGTTTTAAATAACAAATGTAACATCTTTGAATTAACAATTAACCTGCTATTTTTCTGAATTATTGATTTCACCTATTCTCTTATAGGGGACTATACAGATGTACGGATCATCCAAATTTGGATGGTATTTGAATTCTATTAGGATAGCTCATGGATGTTTCGTTAGTAATTAATAACTAAAAGGTTTGATTTTTTTTCACCCATGATTTTTTTTAATGGATCGGAAAATACTTAAACGGAGTTCTTCGTCCAACTAACTTTCAAGTTCAAGAAACGACCGTAGCATCCCAAAACCAACCAATCAACTGGAACCAGAGCAATGTTTTCCATGATATTTGTGGCTTTTCATCTTATCATTTAACGTATAAGTACTTTGATAATCGATTTAAAATATTTTTAAATTTATCTAATTTATTTTGTTCCCACGAAGATACTTTGTCGCCAGAGCTGTGTTTCACAGCATAGTGGGTTTATCAAAGGTTGTACAGCCACCATAAATTCTCATGTTATTTTGACTTTATTGTTCACGATTAAAATGAACACTAGTATGCTGCGCAGTTGGGAGTGCTAGGAAATATATCCACTAAAATAAATATGTAACATTAGTTTAAAGGAGAAAATGATATCAGTATTCGTAAAAAAAAATTCACATTCAACAACTTGAAATTTTCTGAGACATTTTCAGACTCATTTTTAAAAGTAAAAACATGAAACTTCCTGACGTGGTTTTTAAAGGGATGTATAAGAGGCCGTGTGATTTCATTTTTCGCTCCATTAATTAGACTTTGATTTTTAAGCAATTATTTTCGCAGTATGACCTTTTTTTCATCCCCAGATATACCGCTTCGGAAAATTTGATTCAAAACGCCAAATTTGACAGCATTTTTGTTGCAATATTTTCTGCATTTTTCAAAAATTCGATAAGCACGGCACATTATGTATCTGCTAAATAAGAGAAATTGCCAGTTTGATGCGTTTGAGAGCAAAAATGAATATAAAAATAAATCAGAAAATAAGCAGTTATGATTGGAATGCACCCTTAATAACAACAATTAGCATGCGTGAAAGAATTTTCATTCATTAAAACACATACATTAATAATTTTCATTTGGACAACTTATAACAAATTAAATCATGTTACAGTAAATAAATACCGTATACAATCGTGTATAAGTCGAACAATTTTTGACAAAGTTTGGGAGTTGAAAATGGGCAGTCGACTTATACACGAGTTAGTAAATAAAAATTAAATTTAAAAAATCAAAAAACCCGACTGCGTAAAAAGCGAACTAATTAATTATTTCTTATCAATGTGAAACTATTTTTTTTATATTACATACTCATTTTTGTTTTGTTTACTTGTATTGTTGACTTTTAAGTTAGGTTTAATTGTTAGTTCCTATCTATAAACATTGTTATGATGAGGCCTATAGATTTCTATGATGGTTAGAGTTGCAATAAAGATAGAGATCCTACCTACACAACTTCCAGGTTGTGTAATATTTAAACGGAACTTCTGACTGTAAAATAGTCAATGAAACACCGTCTTCATTTTTAAAGACCTATCCAATGATATGCCACTCAATAGGGTGCGTAAATTTTTTTTGTCTCTACCGCCATTTTGTATTTTACGGCCGCCATTTTGAATTTATAAAAACAAAACCTATCCTATAACCATCGGACGAGTAAGACGAATTGATAGAGACCTTATTCATTAAAATCCATCCAGCCGTTGGGATTTTTCGAGGGTATAAAGAAATCCACATACCCAGATACGCGTGAAACACATAACCCTTCATTTCAATCGGGTAAAAAACAAAAACAATTCGCAGATAATTGGTGAATGGGCAAGTCTTCTAAGTAATCACACTTGGGTCTACGTTGGAGCGAGAGATAAAAGCGGACAATGGTCATTTCCCTGGGATTAACAAAAAAAAGCTTAACAATAATGTCCATTAACCCAGTGGTTAGGGGATTGAATTTTGAATTAATTAGGGGAAAGCTGGAAATTATTTTAATCCTTTCGTTTTAGGTCTAGAATGAATATTCTATGTTTTGCCTCTCGTACTAGGTGAGCGTTAGGAAATATATATAGATTTATAGTAAAAAAACACCTTTTTTTAAATACCATAACAATATCTCAAAACAGCTAACTCTTTCAAAAACATTGTCAATACAAATGTTGTAAAGCTTAAAATTTTGAGTAAAATGAGTGCCTGCATTTAATATTTTTGTTGAACATTAAGGTCACAATTCTACTTCAAAGTTTTAGACCCGTGGTCAGGGGGTCGAAATCAGAATTAATTAGGAGAACACTGGAAATTGTTTTAATCCCTTCAGTTTAGGTCTGGCTAATTCCATGGGTTTTGGTAGTGTAAGTCACATAGCGGATAACTGAAATCCTCGTTGGCCACCGTTATTTTCGAAAGGTTTTCTCGCCTTATTCAATGAATGAGATATCACCGATAAACTAAGTAACGTTTTCCGTTCTAAAATACTGGTATCCAAAAATCACAGCCTGTGACTTACACTACAAGTACGTATGGAATTAGCCGGTCTAAAATTAAAGCACTATGTTTTCTTCCTCGTACTTGGGTGAGTGTTAGAAAATATGTACATATTTATGTTCGAAAAACACGTTTTTTTTAATTACCTTAACAATATCTCAAAACAGCTAACTCTATAAAAAACATTGTTAATACAAATGTTGTAGAGCTTCAAATTCTCAATAAAATGAGTACCATCATTAATATTTTTGTTCAACATTAAGGTCGCAATTCTATTTCAAAATTTAGCCTTAATCGCTAATCAAAAGCTTGAAGCAGGAGAGACCAAGTTAACATAAAAGTATCTCAAAACAGCTAACTCTAACAAAAATATTGTCAACACAAATGTTGTAGAGCCTAAAATTTTGAATAAAAAGAGTACCCACGTTAATATTTTTGTTCAATATTAAGACCGCACTTTTGAGATATTTTTAAGTTAACTTGGTCTCTCCTGGCTTCAAGCTCTTGATTTGAAAATTTTTGAAATAGAATTGTGACGTTAATGTTGAACAAAAATATTAATGATGGTACTCATTTTATTCAAAATTTTAAACTCTACAACATTTGTAATGACAATTTTTTTAATACAGTTAGCTGTTATGAGATATCGTTAAGGTAATGAAAATAAAACGTGTTTTTCGAAAATAAATATGTACATATTTTCTAACATTCACCAAAGTGCGAGGAAGAAAACATAGCACTTTAATTTTAGACCTAAACTGAAGGGATTAAAACATTTTCTAGTTTTCTCCTAATAAATTTTGCGCCCCACCAGTGGCTGAGAGGTTCTGCTCTCGAAGCTGGTAGACGGGAGGTGCTGGGTTCGAACCCAATCGCGCCCGTCGGCCTAACCGTTTCGGAGTTTTCGTGGTTTTCTTCGAAGCCTTGGATTTTCATTGCGTAAATGCGGGTTAGGTTCCCTTAGAAAGACCCCCACGAAGGGCACTCCCCCTAGGGCCTATATCCCTCGAGTAGATAATCGGCCGTCAACAATCAACCCAACCCAACCCTAATAAATTTTGAGTTCAACCCCTTGACCACGGGTCTAAAACTTAAGTAGAATTAAAGCTTAGAATTAATCTCAGTAGAATTAAACTTAAGTAGAAACTAAAATAGAATTGTGACCTTAATGTTCAACAAAAATATTAAGTGTAGGTACTCATTTTACTCAAAATTTTAAGGTCTACATCGTTTGTGTTGACAATGTTTTTGAAAGAGTTAGCTGTTTTGAGATATTGTTATGGTATTTAATAAAACGTGTTTTTTTTACTATAAATCTGTACAAATTTTCTAACGCTCACCTACTACGAGGGGGAAAACTTAGCATATTCTTTCTAGACCTAAACTAAATGACTTGAAACAATTTCCAGCTTTCCCCGAATTAATTCCGAATTCAGCCTTTTTTTCCTCCCCTCCTACTTGGCTACCTGTAATTGTTCTGCACCCATTTTCTCTTGGGATAGATTTCCATTCAATATAGGGCATTCTTTTCAACATTTTAATCCCCTTTTTAAAAGGAGTTCAACTTGAGAATATTTCTTAGATATCTCTCCCAAAAGTCCCCCAATACAAAGAAGAACTATATTTTAGCAGTCTAAATAGAAGTTGCTTTACACTTGTAAATTAGTCTTGAATAGATTTTTGAAAGAATTTTTTCTTTTTAAGTATCAGTAAATTGATGTGAATAGATTTCAAAATAGTTTAAGCTTCTTTGGTTTTACATAACTATACAATTTTAAAACGATGAATTTAAAAGAAAAAATCTGATTAGATACGTCAAAAAAAAAACAAAAAAAAACTAATTTAATGAAAATGCATTAATTTTTTTATCCTTGATTACAATTCAATTTTCATCATACTATCAGAAATGTGGTTCAACTTATACACGAAAATTCAATTTTTTTCAAAATTTTGCTAAGAATTGGGGAGTTGACGTATACACAAGTCGACTTATAAACGAGTAGGGGAGGGAAGGGGAGATATGATACACTTTTTTTTTTTTTTTTTACTAATTTTTTACAACCCTTAGAAAGCTATTTTTAAACACATTTTTCGTGTTTTCTTATAAAGTCACCTTTTATTCATTTATTAAAAATATTGTGAATTTAAAAAATAATCATACAAAAAATATATCCTAATTTTTTTAAATGGTTACTACTGTATCAAATCTCCCCATTACTGGGGAGGATTGATACACTAGCAAGGGAGGTTTGATACGTTGTTATGTAAATTGAAGTAAAAAGAATGTAGACAATTCAATTTATTTGTCATACGATTTTGTATGATAAATCTTGAAGTATTTAAGTAAATTTTAAAAAGAAATGACATTGACATATTTTTGTTTCTGAAATGTTTTTTACAAAAATATTTAACCCCTTGAGGGGCAAGCAATTACGTTTGTGAAATGCTGAATTCGCACCGGAATCTTTGAAAAATTCTATTTCAAAATAAGTAAAAGCAATTTTACTGCTTTTTTCCACCAAAGTTAGAAAAGTAAAATTTAATAAAATTTTTCTGGTGTAAAACTTCATTAATCGTAGGTAGTATATAATATATACCGGTGCCCCTCAAGGGGTTAAACAATTGCTATTATTTAAACAATCCTATGAACACGCTTTTTTAGAAAATAAATGATGAAAAAAACCCCTACAGATCTTGCTGAAAAAAAAAAAAAAAAAAAAAAAAATGAAATGACCATTGCTGATTTGCAAACAATTTAACATACATTTAGCACATCTAAGATTTTTTTAACCCTTTCAGGGCAAAGCATTTTAAATGCTAAAGTGTTGAATAAATTAATGGCACCGGAATTTACCAACAAATTTAATTGGAAATAAGAGAAATGTTATATTTCACTTTCTTATTAAATGGAAATGGAAACCAAAGTGCTGGTGTCAATGTGGCGTTTGGGAATTAAAATTAAATGGTTTCATAAACATACCACCACCCCTGAAATGGTTAAAAGAAAAACTAATAACTCTATCATTTTGATAAGTAAAGTGGGTGGATTTAATGTTTTTTTTTCAATTTGCCCTTCAGTAATTATAGAAACATCTTCCCTTTCAGGCCATTTAAACTTTTTTCCTTCTACATAACGAGCAAAGCGAACTAACCATCTATCATCGCACTGCTTTTCTATGTAACCTACATAATGTCTATGAATAGTCTCTTTGTTTTTACTTACCAATTTCAGTAGCGCTGCTGTAAAACAATAATGAATATTACAGTCCTATATTAGTTTACAACTTAAAAAAAACTATTGAATCTCAAATATACAAGTGTATAATTTCTCGCCAGCGCTAATGTATCATTTCTCCCTATTATGCCTTATTGGATTTTCAATCATTTTCTAGAAATGCAGTTGCAAAATGCCAATCTGCTTTCTGGTGAAACTCACCCTAACAACGTGCTTTACAAATAAAAAATAATTACAAGATATTATCTTCACAATAATAAGAGTTATGAAAGAAAATCAGTATTTAAAAAAAAGTACAATGACATTCCAAAAATCTTCAAAATTAAAAAAAAAAAAAAACATTGTAAGTTCTTTACTGCTAAGTCAAGCTAATGATGACCTCTGCTAATAAAAGAAGCTTTCACATCTGTTACAATGGCTGTTAATGCCATTTGTTGAGAAAAAGTCCTTCCGGCCAGTGCCGGGAGGAAGAGGTAGCTTTCATAATCCTTATTTAAAAAAAGCCAAATTATATCATTCAAACACACGAAGCTCAATTTAGTGGAAACCGAATATAGGAGATTCAATACTAATTTTTATCAATATAATGAATGAGAATTTCGCGAAATTAGTCAGCTTTATCCAAGCTGATTTTCTTTAAAGTAACATATATTTGGCTGCCAAATTCGGCAATTTCTTAAAGTGCCTGTCATTTTAAGACAACATGGTGGATGAGGCTAAGCAGTGAACTTGGTCGAGACCTTAGTAATTGCTGTGCACATGCTCACTCACATCGGAATCGGTTAATATATAGGAGTGCTGTCGCGGCAAAAAATCAGATTTTTCAAAATGTCACCCACAATAGAAATTGAAACTGCTATATCTGAGCCATTTTTTAAGGTAAAGACAAACAAAAAATGCTCCCGAATCCTTATATCAAGGTCAAATACTTAAGAAAGAAACCTTTTTCAATTTCTATTTTTTTTGCACCCCACTTTAAATATATATATAGTTTTTAATTTAATGGTCGCCATTTTGAAACAAGATGGCTGATGAATCTGGCCAGCGAACTTGGTCGAGGTGTTGATGTATACTATCCACATGCCTTCTTACATCGAAATAGGCGAATACGTGTGTTATCGCGTGACAAATACAAGATTGTTTCAAAATGTTAGCCATGCTAGAAATTCAAAGTGCTATAAATCAACCATTTTTTAAGATATAAACAAAAGAACAAATTTTCAGAAACAAAAACTGCTCCGGAATCTTTGTAAAAGGCCAAACACATAAAAAAATCTTTTTCATTTTTCAATGGTTTAATACCTCCTTTTGAATTTTAAATTTAATTTTTTTTAAATGGCAACCCTTTTGAAACAAGATGGCGAATGAAGCTGGCCAACGAACTCGATCGAGACATTGGTATGTACTATGTACAGACCAAGTTACATCCAAATAGGTTCATAATTACGCCTGTTATCGCGTGACAAAAATCAGGTCGTTTTAAAATGTCAGCCACAAGAGAAATTCAAAATGCTATTACTCAGACATTTTTTTTATATATAGACGAAAGAAAAACTGTTCCGGAATCTTTGTAGTAAGGTCAAACACATACAAAAAAAAAATCTTTTTCACTTTCCAAATTTTTGGTATCTCATTTAAATTTTTTAATTTTTTAATTTTTTTAAATGGCCGCCATTTTGAAACAAGATGGCGGATGAAGCCGGCCAACGAACTCGGTCGAGACATTTGTATGTACTATGTACACACCAAGGTACATCCTAGTCGGTTCATAAATACGCCTGTTATTACGTGAGAAAAATCAGGACGTTTCAAAATGTCAGCCACGCTAGAAATTCAAAATGCTATAACTCAGCCATTTTTTAAGATATAGACGAAACAAAAACTGCTTTGAAATCTTTGTATAAAGGTCAAATTCATAAGAAAAAATATTTTTCCATTTTCAATTTTTTGGTACCACATTTCAAATTTTAAATTTTTAAACATTTTTTAAATGGCGGCCATTTTGAAACAAAATGGCGGATGAAGCTGGCCAACGAACTCGGTCGAGAGATTGGTATGTACTATGTACACACTGAATTACATCCAAATCGGTTCATAAATACGCCTTTTATCGCGTAACAAAATTCAGGACGTTTCAAAATGTCAGCCACGCTAGAAATTCAAAATGCTATAACTCAGCCATTTTTTAAGATATAGACGAAACAAAAACTGCTCCGAAATCTTTGTATAAGGGTCAAATACATAAGAAAAAAATATTTTTCCATTTTTAATTTTTTGGTACCACATTTCAAGTTTTAAAAGTTTTTAAAAATTTTAAATGGCCGCCATTTTGAAACAAAACGGCGGATGAAGCTAGCCAACGAACTCGGTCGAGAGATTGGTATGTACTATGTACACACTGAATTACATCCAAATCGGTTCATAAATACGTCTTTTATCGCGTGACAAAATGTCAGCCACGCTAGAAATACGAAATGCTATAACTCAGCCATTTTTTAAGATATAGACGAAACAAAAACTGCTCCGGAATCTTTGTATAAAGGTCAAATACATAAGAAAAAAATATTTTTCCATTTTTAATTTTTTGGCACCACATTTCAAGTTTTAAAAGTTTTTAAAAATTTTAAATGGCCGCCATTTTGAAACAAAACAGCGGATGAAGCTGGCCAACGAACTCGGTCGAGACATTGGTATGTACTATGTACACACCGAATTACATCTAAATCGGTTCATAAATACGCCTTTTATCGCGTGACAAAATTCAGGACGTTTCAAAATGTCAGCCACGCTAGAAATTCAAAATGCTTTAACTCAGCCATTTTTTAAGATATAGACGAAACAAAAACTGCTCCGGAATCTTTGTATAAGGGTCAAATACATAAGAAAAAAATATTTTTCCATTTTTAATTTTTTGGTACCACATTTCAAGTTTTAAAAGTTTTTAAAATTTTTAAATGGCCGCCATTTTGAAACAAAACGGCGGATGAAGCTGGCCAACGAACTCAGTCGAGAGATTGGTATGTACTATGTACACACTGAATTACATCCAAATCGGTTCATAAATACGCCTTTTATCGCGTGACAAAATTCAGGACGTTTCAAAATGTCAGCCACGGTAGAAATTCAAAATGCTATAACTCAGCCATTTTTTAAGATATAGACGAAACAAAAACTGCTTCCGGAATCTTTGTATAAAGGTCAAATACATAAGAAAAAAATATTTTTCCATTTTTAATTTTTTGGTACCAAATTTCAAGTTTAAAAATTTTTTTTTAATTTTAAATGGCCGCCATTTTGAAACAAGATGGCGGATGAAGCCGGCCAACGAACTCGGTCGAGATATTTGTATGTACTATGTACACACCAAGGTACATCCAAGTCGGTTCATAAATACGCCTGTTATTACGTGAGAAAAATCAGGACGTTTCAAAATGTCAGCCACGCTAGAAATTCAAAATGCTATAACTCAGCCATTTTTTAAGATATAGACGAAACAAAAACTGCTTTGAAATCTTTGTATAAAGGTCAAATTCATAAGAAAAAATATTTTTCCATTTTCAATTTTTTGGTACCACATTTCAAATTTTAAATTTTTAAAATTTTTTTAAATGGCGGCCATTTTGAAACAAAATGGTGGATGAAGCTGGCCAACGAACTCGGTCGAGAGATTGGTATGTACTATGTACACACTGAATTACATCCAAATCGGTTCATAAATACGCCTTTTATCGCGTGACAAAATTCAGGACGTTTCAAAATGTCAGCCACGCTAGAAATTCAAAATGCTATAACTCAGCCATTTTTTAAGATATAGACGAAACAAAAACTGCTCCGAAATCTTTGTATAAGGGTCAAATACATAAGAAAAAAATATTTTTCCATTTTTAATTTTTTGGTACCACATTTCAAGTTTTAAAAGTTTTTAAAAATTTTAAATGGCCGCCATTTTGAAACAAAACGGCGGATGAAGCTAGCCAACGAACTCGGTCGAGAGATTGGTATGTACTATGTACACACTGAATTACATCCAAATCGGTTCATAAATACGTCTTTTATCGCGTGACAAAATGTCAGCCACGCTAGAAATACGAAATGCTATAACTCAGCCATTTTTTAAGATATAGACGAAACAAAAACTGCTCCGGAATCTTTGTATAAAAGGTCAAATACATAAGAAAAAAATATTTTTCCATTTTTAATTTTTTGGCACCACAT
Organism: Maratus speciosus; assembly: GCA_963932465.1. NCBI lineage: Eukaryota > Metazoa > Arthropoda > Arachnida > Araneae > Salticidae > Maratus > Maratus speciosus. The sequence continues at coordinate 601,906,236 of OZ010791.1, read as the reverse complement.
TTCAAGTTTTAAAAGTTTTTAAAAATTTTAAATGGCCGCCATTTTGAAACAAAACAGCGGATGAAGCTGGCCAACGAACTCGGTCGAGACATTGGTATGTACTATGTACACACCGAATTACATCTAAATCGGTTCATAAATACGCCTTTTATCGCGTGACAAAATTCAGGACGTTTCAAAATGTCAGCCACGCTAGAAATTCAAAATGCTATAACTCAGCCATTTTTTAAGATATAGACGAAACAAAAACTGCTCCGGAATCTTTGTATAAGGGTCAAATACATAAGAAAAAAATATTTTTCCATTTTTAATTTTTTGGTACCACATTTCAAGTTTTAAAAGTTTTTAAAAATTTTAAATGGCCGCCATTTTGAAACAAAACGGCGGATGAAGCTGGCCAACGAACTCAGTCGAGAGATTGGTATGTACTATGTACACACTGAATTACATCCAAATCGGTTCATAAATACGCCTTTTATCGCGTGACAAAATTCAGGACGTTTCAAAATGTCAGCCACGGTAGAAATTCAAAATGCTATAACTCAGCCATTTTTTAAGATATAGACGAAACAAAAACTGCTTCCGGAATCTTTGTATAAAGGTCAAATACATAAGAAAAAAATATTTTTCCATTTTTAATTTTTTGGTACCACATTTCAAGTTTAAAAATTTTTTTTAAATTTTAAATGGCCGCCATTTTGAAACAAAACGGCGGATGAAGCTGGCCAACGAACTCGGTCGAGACATTGGTATGTACTATGTACACACCGAATTACATCGAAATCGGTTCATAATTACGGGAGTTACATATATATATATATATATATATATATCAATTTTGAACGGAGGATGGTTTCGGTGTCTGGGGGTCATGATCGATGAAAATATACCAAAATTTTTTGAAATCGCTTTCCTCCGAACGGCTGCAATAGGTAGCTTTTTTGTAAAGAAAGCTACCTAAAATTGTCAATGTATCAAACCTCCCCTACCTCCCCTATATACGGCAAATAAAATCGTATATTCGTTAATCCATATGAATATTAAATGAGCTTCTTGAAAAAGAAGGAAAATATTTAGAAAAAAAATAAGGAAAAGAATTTTAACATATGTCTCTTCACAAAATATTAGATAACTTTTTCTTATTCTCGTCAATACGACAGATAAATTGATTTTATCATTAAACGGAATGTTTATGGGTTACAAGATTTATGATTTATTTTAGAGACAGCACAAAATATTCTCAATATTTCTGAGGCGTCAGCTTGCGATATTGGGGCTTGTAGTCGTCAATTGAATAATGCAAAACCTATAGTGATTCATCAATCTATAAATATTTTCTATGGAGATAGTTGACTTATGGATATATATTTTAAGATCTGAAAAATGTTTAATGGAATCACATGCAGAATAAAAAGTTGTTTCAATAGATAACAAAGCCATTTTTCATGTCAAACTAGACAATACATATATTTTTTAAATATGAAGCTCTGCTTAAACTTAAAGTACACAATTTATGATGTTTTATATGTTGAGTTTTATTTTTAAATGTTTCTTTTTTTTTCAGAAATATTTATTGAATATCAAAGTATTTAAAATTTGGAAAAACAATATCTAATCAGTAAATAAAGTCGCTCAAAAAAATTAAAAATAACGTATCATACATTTTATTGTTGTGTATCCGCTATTTGCAAAACGGTATTAACCCATTAAGCATCACACCCGATATGCGTAGGCTGCTTTTTTTCAGATTGTTTGATTGTCACCAATTTTTTGAAGTAGAAATATTCACCTTATTGAATGGTAGATAAAATGCAATAAACGCTCTAAATACACGCTGTGCATAACGATGAAAGTTGAGATTTCCTTACTCTTCTACTAAACCTTTCTTTGTCTGTTTTTGTCCTTGTCATATTAAAAAAAAATTTCTTTTGCTAATTTATAGCATCTATATTTGCAAAATTTAACTGTATGGACTCTGTAAAGAGACCTTTTTTAGATGAGCAGGGGTCATGCTTGTCCGGAAACTTCAAGACCAGGAAATTCTTCAGTACCAGTATTTTCTTATTGGAAATCGTTTCTTAAATAAGGCGAAATGTCGCACATTTAAATTAGATTAGTTTTTATATAAAAAAAAAATCCGATATTTGTCCTGATAAATTACCTGAAGTATACGATTAACAGTAATTCTTTAAATAAAAGTGCTGTTCTCCATAGTATTTTGTTTTAAAGTTAAAAATGATCGGCAACGAATTATTGCGATTTTTTTTTTTTCGAATGAATTGAAATCATTAATCATGCAATAAGATAATTTCTACATTCCATAATTGCTTTTTTTTTTATGTGGCAAGGAATTATTTTCCCCGCAAGGTAGCTGCTTTATGGAGTGGCTTTCCAACTCATTTTATTTCTACTTATTACTAAATTTATTTAAGTAATTTTCAAACGAATAATTTGAACAGTTTTTAACTCACATTCTATCAAAGCCTGAGAGTTAATGTGCCCGCCGGTTCTGTATGTATGTTTGTACGAAACGCGATAACTCTTGACAGAAATATCCGATTTGCTTCAAATTTTTTTATAGGTTCATTTTGATAAGGCACTTCCCTGATTAGTTTTGGGGGTTCATTGGTTAAGTATAAAAGGGGTAAACGGCGCTAGTCCCCCCCCCCCCTTAATTTAGATAAATGGGTTTTTCATGCAGAATTATTCGATTTGATCCAAATTTGGTATACCGGTTTATTATGTTTAAGAGCTTTCTTGATTAGATTTGGAGGTTCATTAGTTAAGTATAAAGGGGGAAAGGGGGCTAGACCCCCTTAATTTAGATAAATGGGTTTTTCATGCAAAGTTATTCGATTTGCTCCAAATTTGGTATACCGGTTTATTATTATAAGGAGCTGCCTTGATTAAATTTGGAAGTTCATTGTTTAAGTGTAAAGGAGGTTGGTTGCTAGTCACTCCCCAATTCAGATAAATGAGTTTTTCGTGCAGAATTATTCGATTTACTTCAAATTTGATATACCAGTTTATTCCGATATGGCGCTTGCTTCATTAGATTTGGAGTTTCATTGGTTAAGCATAAAAGGGGAAAAGGGGGGCAAGCCCCCTCCCCTTAATTTAGATAAATGGATTTTCATGCAGAATTATCCAATTTAATTTAATTTATTTTTTCTCTGTTCATTCTGATAAGGAACTTTCCTGGTTAGGTTCATTAGTTAAGTATAAAGGAGGGTTACCCCTCGCCCTTAATCTAGCGAAATGGTTTTTTCGTGCAGAATTATCTGATTTGCTGAAAATTTGGTATACCGGTTTATTATGTTAACAAGCATCCCTGATTAGATTTGGAGATTCATTGGTTAAGTATAAAGGGGGGAAACGGGGGTTAATCTCCCTTCATTTATTTTTTGAGGGACATTGTTTTTTTAAATAAGAGTATAATATACAATTAGAGGGAATAGCCTGTGAGCTCAATGCCATAAGTTTAACTGGCCACTTTTCTTCTTATTATGTTATTTTATTTATAACGGAAATAGATCGAAACACCAATGGTGTATTTCTTTTATCTTTAAAATCCTGTTAAGAAAAATTTCTATCTCAGAATAAACTCATTAATGGTATATCTGTTTGATAAACAATAATTTTACATGTATTTCTCACATATTGCATTTGAATAATATTTATTAACCATTTGGAAAAATGGTTATTGTTCTCGTCAGGGTAGGAAATCAAAAGCATATCTGAAGGTTTTTATTGGTTTAATCCGCATTTTATTCGTTTTGTGATTGGTCTATACAGTAATATGTATTCCCTTTACTTTCAACAGAGATGGACAACAGAGTGTTGCCAGTATGACAAAAAAGTAAAAAAAAAACTAATAACTCAGACACAAATTAGATACAGCTTTCAAACAAATTACATTTAAAAGTACATTTTTTTCTCTATCCGACGGTGTAAAAAGTAATATTGTGGGATGTTTAGAAGTTTAAGAATGAAATTTCATTTAAAATTGGTAGTCAGATTTCTTGGAAATCTGACGATGGAAAAGCCTTTTCCCGAACAGCCAATGAAATACTTGGATAATACGTAAGTTTCAGGTGGATAATTACTAATGAAAATGAAAGAAAATGAATAACAATTTCTGCCAAAGAGTTAATTTTAATTTGTAAGATTTTCACGTGCAAAAGAAAAATGGAATAAGCAAAAAAAAAAAAAAAAAAAAAAAAAAGATAAATAGGACAGGAATGAATACATATAAATATTTCACACCAAATACGAGTTGCAGGCAATTCTTGTCGCTTGGAATTTTACGTGTAATAACACTATTAATGTTTAATTCAAGGCGTACGTAATGTATGATCAACCCCGTGCGATTTTTTATGTCTTAAATTTTAGTCTTTGAAAAAATCCTTTTACAAATGGTCGTTGTAATTTGTTAAATTTCTTTTTCTTTCTTTTTTTTTTTTTTTTTTTTTTTATATAAAAATGTTGTGGACTATTTGATTATCATATTTTACAATAACTGTATTTTTATAGAAAAAAAAAAAACAGAATACAAGCAAAACCCGTATAAAACCTGTGCTTTTGATATGAACTAATATAAAAATATTAAATATTATTAATTTATTATATTATCAAATTCAGTGTACAGAAGAACTGACTCCCATTTTTCGAAGAATATTTAATTTTGCATTTACGAATGTGCATGAAAACTCGAATCACAAATTAGGGTTTAGGCGTAGCTTACACCACGACAATTGAATATCTATGTTGAAAATTGATAGACCTCAAATATAAATCTGGCTGAACTTTAACTTCATTTGAAGGAAAAATAAGATAAATTTTGCACAGAACTATAAAGATACTTAAAGGGGGAAATGTCAACCCTCCTTCTCCCTTCTACAAAGATAAAATTACACTCCGGTCTTTCAAAAACGTGACAGTATTATCGAACAACCACCCTAGTTTTGAAAAATCACAGCAATAATTCAATTTTCCAGGAAATGATTTATTTACAGAAGTTGTCGGAGATAGATTCGAGTGGTACAAAAGCAAACAGATTGAGCGGTAAACGATCGATCAACATAGGAGCTCTCTCTTACTTATCCGCTTATTTATTGCACTTCACTATAAAATAAATTTTATGTTTTGCTTATTTCCTATGTTAAAATTAGCAGCTATCATTAAGTTTACAGTTCGAATCCACTGCTCGGAATTTTTACTGCTTAAATGTAATATTACTCAATCGTTATTAAAAACGTATGTTAAACTGAAGTCTTGCCTATGCAGGAATACTGATGAGAAATAGAATTTATGAAGACTTGTCAATAATGTAGAATAGTGATATCATTTTTCGAATAACCAAGTTTTGACATTCTACGAATTTTATTAGTCATGTAATTGCTTTATTCAGCTTTTATTTCTTTTAGCGGTACTTAGAATATCACTTTTGACCCTTAACTCTTAAATGCGCGATTTTTTATTTTGTTTCGAAAAAACTATATATGATTCTGTCAAAGGTTTATTGCAAAGGAAAGATAATGAAAAATGAGATACATTTTTCATATAATACGTCAATCTTTTCTTCTGTTGTACATCTGCAATACAAGTAAAAACTACTGTTGTGTGGCTGTTTTCTGCTAAAATATTGCAAATTAGTAAATATTTTAATCAGCATGTCTCCAAATACCTTATTTTATATAATTATTTATTTTATAGAACTTAACATTTAACCCTTTAATTCCCATAATGGAACATGTTCTAGAAATTACTTAGTTCAAAGAATTTGACTTTACACCATTAATTTTCTGGTGTGAATTAAGTATATACGAATAAAAATAAACTGTTAAATTGAAAACACTGTTGTTTGCAAAGCTGCGCTGCGCACTAAAGGGTTGAATGCATAGTAGTACAAATCTACATCACTTTTTATTTAATACCTTGCAACCAGCATATTTATATAGAAATATTAATGCAGTAAAAATTACAAAAATATAAACTTAAAAATCTGTCTTAAAATTTCTGGTGTGTAATATTTAACATAAGAGTAAAAAATATAATTCTAAAAAAAGTAATTCGTGCATTAAAGGGTTAAGTTTTACAAAATGAAAAATTATATAAAATAAGGTATTTAGATTTATACTTATTAAAATATTTTACTAATTTTGAATAGTTTAGTTTTTACTTGTATTGCAGATGTGCGAAATAAGAAAAGATTGAAAAATGTATCTCTGTTTTTTTTTTTTCATTATTTTTTCTGTGTAATAAACCTTTCAGAGAATCACATATAGTTTTTCGAAACAAAATAAAATATCATGCATTTAAGGGTTAAAGATTTATAACGTTTAACATGCTTCTCTTGTTCTTAAAGATTACTTATTTATGTAATGCATGTGTCAAATATTCTCCTATGAAAAAAAAAAAACTTTATTAACTAGAAAGAAAAACATAGTTTTAAATGGAAATTTTCACCAACAGGACATCTTAACAAAATTATGTAGTTTTTATCGTACGGAATTTGATTGCACTTGAGTAAATTTTAATATCATTGTTTTATAGACATTGAAAACTGTAAAAACTTTTCTTCATTTTAATTCGTTTCAAATCGCTATATATCCGAATAAAATATATCGTTTTCTCAACTTTTTTACGTCTTTAAAAATAGGCCTGATATTACATTACGCTAAATGCCAAAAAGAAAAAAAAATGATTTCTCAGTAAAATCGAAAAAGCATTTTTCTCTGAAAAAATAAAATGAAAGGAATTTCTAAATCACTATAACATATGCTACTTCTCAGGATATTCTATTAACTTACTTTATCTTTTTTGCTAATATATTCAGTGAATCGATGTTATTATTAAATACAATGTTAATATCTAAAATATCTATAATTTATGTTACAGATATATCTGAAAGTATTTTCAATATTTTCTACATAACAAGCTTAGAATGCATAGGAAAACATTGCCTGAACTTGTCTAATATAAAACATATAACAATTTTCCATATTTGAATAGTTTCACAGATTTTATTTTGTATTTTAGTGACACATTTTCAGAGTTTAAAAATAAGGATAACACACAAAGCATGCAGAATAAAACAAGTTTTCAACTCGTAGAAACTTTATGTATCTTTTGAATAAACGGAAATAGAGATATTTTAAAATGTTAAATGAATAAAAATATTGATATAACAACATGTATAATAATCACTTATAAACAGATTAAGTTAAATAATGTTATAAAAAGTGATAAGACATCTTTATTAAGATTGACGATCGTTACATCGCACAAACGGCGACATTTTCAAAATCATTTACGATAGAAAATATTTTCACATAATTTAAAAACAATAAACATAGTAAACAATGTCACGAGACATGACACATAATGAAAATCATTGAAAACATAAAATAAAATAAAAATTAAATTAGCTATTTGCGAGCGTGGATTAATTTTCACATAATTTAAAAACAATAACATGGTATACAATGTCACGAGACATCATGCACAATGAAAAACATTGCAAAACATAAAATAAAAATAAAATTAACTTGGCTATTTGCGAGCGTGGATTAATTTTTACTATAGTTACTAAAATTACATAACACCTCTTTCCAAAATTTTAGGTAAATCAAGGGACACTGAATCATTGCAAATATTCCCGTTGCGTAAAAATATCGCTATTGATTCCCGGATATGGATGGTAAATAAAATCTTGGTGGATAAATTAACTTGTTATTTTTAAAATCGATCTGTAAAGGTTCTTCGCTGCATAATCTGGCCAAAGCTGCAGTTCTTCTGTTGTTTTTTTATGTCTGCTATGTCGCTCACCCGCAATAAAAGTGACACATCTCGCAAAAATTCATTTTGCGTTTTATTCCACTAAAAGGTTTGTAATAGGTGCGTCTTGCTACACAAACAGTTTCATAAGTTTAGTTACACGAAAAATCCCGTTATTACGCTACATGCCCATGTGACCAAAGAAGTGAGGTGGATTATGTGGGGAGGTAAAATTATCCAACCGTCCAAATCACATCCTACGTTTTCTTTCTTAAGTATTTTACGCTTTTGTGCACTTTTTTATTCTTGTATGCATAGCTAAGTGCTATAATTTCATGTTGCAGTAAAATCATGCGCATTTTCTTTTGCCTCTCCTGTGAAATTTACTTCTGTCGAGATGTGTCGCTTTTCTTGTAGGTGAGCGATATGTTCTTTGATTCTATTTTTAGGTTTTCTACTTGTCATACCTGAATAAAACTGCTTTGTTCCACCTTCTTTGGTGAAAGGTATTTCGTATACTCCTGATAACTGGTTTGACTCAATTGGATCTATTTTCTTGCATGCTATATTTTTTAATTTCATGGAAGGGAGATTTCCACAGCTTTGTGTATCACTCCTCATTTTTACCCGACTGCCAAGAAGGGTTACGTGTTTCACGCATATCTGGGTATGTGGATTTCTTTATACTCTCGAAACATCCCTACGGCTGGATGGATTTTAATGAATGAGGTCTCTATCGATTTGTCTTAACCGTCCGATGGTTATAGGCTAGGGTTTGTTTTATAAATTCAAAATGACGGCCGTAAAATACAAAATGGCGGTAGAGAAAAAACATTTTTTACGCACCCTATTGAGTGGCATATCATTGGATAGGTCTTTCAAAATGAAGACGATGCTTCATTGACTATTTTATAGTCAGAAGCTCCATTTAAATATTATACAACCTGAAGTTGTGTAGGTAGGATCTCTAGCTTTACTGCAACTCTAACCATCATAGGCCTCATAAAAACAATGTTTATAGATAGGAACTAACAATTAAACGCAACTAAAAAGTTATCAATACAAATAAATAAAAAAAAAATAGGTAAGTAATATAAAAAATGGTTTCACAGATGAGAAATGATGGATTAGTTCGCTTTTTATGTAGTCGGGGTTTTTGATTTTTAAAATTTGATTTTTACTTGCTGCTTATTATTTTATACATTATTTCTCAGCGACATAGCATAGTCTTAAATGTGCATTTAATGTTATTTTTTAATGAAAATTTAGATTTTCAAATTATTTAAAATATAGTATTAAAAATACTGCTTTATGCTTCACCTCTATTTTTCATGCATTACATTTTACATTATATAAAGAATTTAAAAGTAACATAGCAATTTTGAATACGTTTTTAATATTTTCAGTGCTTTTTTTTTTTTTTTTTTTTTTTTTTTTAACTAGGATTTCCAAAGTATTATTGTTTTTTTTTTCCTTATTCCATAACTCTTTGTGCAACAAATTATAAATAAAAAAATGCCTCCTCAGAACTTCTTACTTTTATGTTACAAAAAAAGATTAAGAGATTTAAACAGTAATAAAATGAGATTAAAAACACGTCGTTAATTAGATTTAAAAAATAAATCTGCTCTTTTAAGAGCTGTTGGGTCATTATAATTTAAAATGTTTCATAAGTTCGAAAATAAAGAAACACTAAAACATTTCGTAACCTTTTCTAGCAACATTTCCTAAAATACATAAATATTCAATCTTTCATAAAATTGCAAAAAAAAAAAAAAAAAAAAAAAAGTTTTATCTTCGTTTAAATATTTCAAAAAGCATTGTAGACTAATTAACTTTTTGTAAGTACCCAACAATTACTGAGGCCGGCAAAGTATTTTTTTTTTCTGCACTATTTCACGTGTTTCTAATACTTCTCAATGTGCTAATAGACCAGTTTTTTCTTCTTTCACATTTTTTTTTTTTTTTTCACAAAGTGATGATGAATACTCAGGAAAATAACATGTAAAAGTAGTAGAGTAGAAAAAAAAATGAATATGTAAAATGTTTAATACTAAGCTGTGTGTTTAACTTTATTGCTCAAACGTCCTTCTTTTCTAAATTCAGCACACCTTGCGGTATATGTTTCGTATGCAGCAACTAATAGTTGTTAATAGCCATGTTTATTAGTGTTTGCTGTCTTAATGACTAAATTTAAAACGTGTTAATTTGAAATCACTATGTTTTTATGACTTCATTTGTAATTTATCAGTCATGCAGAAAATATCATTTTATGTCAACTTCGCACGTATTAGATATTAGACCCGAAATAAGGATGAACATAATCAATAATTAAGAAAAACCCTTTATGTAAAAAATATATATTCTAGGCGAATTTTTTTTTCTTTTATTCCTGCAAGACCGGGAGGCGTCTGCACAAAACATCACCTCACTGAGTTGGTTTCAAGAAATTCCAGGATTATACAGAACTCGATTAGCATATTAAAACCCAACTGGTCTGCCAAATCATATCTTGGTGGAAAACACCTGCAGATCCGATTTTAGTGATTGACTGGTAGGTTTACCATTGTGTTTTCGTGACCCAATCCTCCATGTTTTTATACCTTTGGGAGCAGGAAAACACAATGATAAGCGTACCGGTCAACCACTAAAATCGTGTCTGCAGGTTGTTTCCACCATGATATGATTTGGCAGACCAGTTGAATTTTAACATGCTAATCAGTTTTATCTAATCTTATAATTTCAGTAGCCAACTCGATGAGGTGATGGTCTGTGCAGTCGCATCCCGGTTTATAAGCTAAAAGTAAATATAGTAGTAATTTCTTCTTATTCCTGCGCTATTTAAAAGTACCACTTCAGAAAACACACTGAGAATAAAGTGAAATGACTTATATTAATTTTAACAAATAATAATATTTCTCAGAGATTAAAATAATAAATAAATACAAATTTTATTTTGGACCTTTCCGGCACAGAAAAATTCTGTTCATAAAATAATTGACTGACACCGGAAATTACAAACGAACTTAATTAAACGAAATTATAAACTATGTACTTTAGACTTCAATTATGAAAGAAAAATTTTATTAAAATATTCTTGGTGCCGTTGTAAATTTTGAATTAAAATTAGGTGGTGCTGGCGGGGGAACACTGTGCCGGAAAGGCTTAATGTTAATATTTTGTTGACTGGTCACGAGTATAGTCGTGTTTCGAAAGCGATACCTTGTTAGCTAAAGGCGTAACTGTATCTTTACTTCAGCCTAAGCCATTTTTCTTAAATAAAATATCAGAAGGCTTTTTTTTGAGAAATATTACTTCTTTATTCCAAATAGTTGGCCAGATTTTTGTCAGAATATAAGAAACTTCATATAAATACAAACATTTTCAAAATATTTATTGATAAATAAACTCGACAAACCCATCTAGGAAACCGATTTTCAAAAAATGCTATTGTCTTGAAACGGAGACTTCAAGGAAATTGCCTGTCTTACATGTGCTAAGATCTTTATATCACTTATTACACAACAAAATGTAAGGTTAAATGACGCAGGTAAGACAACATTTTTCCCCTTAGAATTCGTAATGCTATATTACGAGTATTCATATTTATTAGTGATTATGAAGCGCACAGTTGGTAATAAATGAAACAAATTCGCAAACAATCTACCCAGGCAACCGACTTTCAGAAAAGGCTTGGACGTACATTGCTTCGAAACACATATTTCAAAAGAAATTGCCTGTTAACAATGTGTTACGATATTTCACAGTGGAAATTTTATATCGCACATCACACAGCAAAATGTAACCTTAACCTTATAATGTCCATGGTAGCATTAATGCATAGATGCCAAGATCTCTTAATTATTCCGGACTCCAATCAAAGAAAAACATGTTAAACATGGTTGCGCACATGTAAGACACGCTTCCTCATATACATTTTGCGGTTTTAAACATGTTTGTTTTGGACCAAACTCCGGAATAATTTACAGATGTTGGCATCTACGTTTATACTACCATCAGTTTTCCCAATCTAGTGATTTTTTTTTTATTCAAAATGCTGAATTCACACCAGAAATTTAAAAGAGAAATTTTCAGTTTATTTAATAACAAACATTAGTAAAATAAGCTGAAATTTACTATTCAGAATTTGCAATGCTGTGAATCTACGATAGAGTGAAATGTTTAACAGTGATTCTCACTGGTATTTCAAAAAACTGGTGCCAATCAAGAAACCTGAATTTTAAAAAAGTCGCCCACCGTTTTCACATTGGATAGTTTGATATGTACCGACGATATTTGATAGACACATTTTATGTAAAACAATGAACCACGTTATGTAGGACGATTTACAGAAAAATATATTTGATCTACAGTTTCAAACAGTGATTTCACATATAGGTTTTAATGTACTTTCAGCGCTAAAAGTATAAGATTTTTGACATACCTTTGAATTAAACATTTTCCTCAACTAAATCCAGTAAATTATCTCGAGTTTTCCACCATAATATTGTTTCATCCATATTTACAGTAGAAATAAATAGTAGGAATTTTATTTTTTAACTGACAAAGAAAAAATTTCTGGTTTTGTAGTTATGGTTAGGATTTATTTTTTACGCATTTCTTTTCCCATTTCTCCTTATCTAATAAACCGCATTTTCATTAAAACATGTACTTCTATTATAACTACATTTTTCTTTTATTATTACTTTATAAAATAAGTTTTCGTGTAACTGTTATGTTTCGAAGAAAACTTCGATGGAAATGTTTCACTTCTTTATACGCTTACATTTATCTCGGAGTGAAAATATGGCACCATTCATTCGATACTTCGGCTAATAAAGGAATAAAAAAAATTCTCTCGTAGGAGTATTTTTTTTTGTTGTTTCTCAGATATTTAGTAACCGTATAGTAACAATAACACAAAATAAATAGTTTTTATTTATCCTGACAACATGTTAAAATTAAACGTAAAGAAATATATGAAAAAACTGTATTTCTAGATTCTGTCGTCTTTTAAAAAAAAACAAAAAATAACCAAAAAAAAAAAAACCTTTAAACGCCCAGGGTAGAATGCGTTCCAGAAAAAGCGTAATTCAGAAAATCGGAATTCATACCAGAAAAATCTAAATAGTAAATTTTAGTTATTTTAATAAGGAAATGTCTAAACAAATAAAAAATTTTCATTCTAAATTTCTGGTACTAATAGGGAATATGTGAATAAAAAAATCCACTGAATCGGAAACACTGATTGTAACATAAATGATACCATAGGTTGTCAAGGATTAATTTTTTGTGAAATCTGTAGCGAATAAGTGGATATAAAAATACTGACTAAATGGGATTTGATATTTCTTAATTAAAATGAGATTTCTTTTTAAAAAGTAGAGTTTATAACATTTTTGCTTTAAGAACATTCAAGTGATTTGCTGCAAAAAAACTGAACCACCTTGAAAACTGAAAAAAAAAATTAAAGCAAAAGATGTACTTTCGAGCTTAAAAATAAAGTGATGTGCACATAGAATGAATATGTAAAGTAGCGCACTTTCCACGGATGAACTTTATATATACACACATTTTTTTGTATAAAATAAGAATCTGTATAAAAAAAGTCAGATAAGTGGATATATATATATATATCATAGGAAATTTTAATTAAAAAACTGAAATAGATTCTACTGAATTTGGAATTACATCACATTCCAAAATATTTTGATGCAATATGACAATAAAAAAGAATAAAAATGTTTGATACAACATAAAGTAATAATGATTTTTTTTAAATATATATATATATATATATATATATATATATATATATATTATAATGAGAAAAATATTATTAAAATTAGCATTTAGATTAAGATTCAATAGTTAGATAAAAGGTTTGCTGAAAAAAAAAATATTTTCGCTGGATTTTGATTTTTCTTCTTACATGTGCGTCTATCGGAAGTGTTACATTTAAAAAATAATGATATACAGAGTGCTTTCAAAAAGTTCCAGGGCTAGTCGCACACAGACCACATAATGCAGAGATTATGCATAAGCAAACATTTGATATTAAGCTGGTACAATGCTTGGAACAAGTGTACTGGCCAATACACACCTACTGCAACGCTTCAACTCCAACACTATTGAGTTCTGATATCGCAGCCGCTTTAATGCAATCTATAGACACTTACTGCTGTCCTTTATCTTCAATGTCAACTTGGGAAATAAAAAGTACTCCGGGAGAACAGATCTGGTGAGTGCGGTATATGGTTGATGTACACAGTTTGCCTTCGCGCCAAAAATTGCTGCACAAGGAGGGACTTTGTGAACTGATACGTTGTCGTGCATGATGCATCAATTTACATTGTCAGCAAATCGAGCGTCACACGCCGCATTCTTTTCAAAAGCCGATGTAACACATCTTTGTGGAATGCACCAGTCACATTATATCCCAAGTAGCACAAAGATATCGGCCAATATCGAAATTAGATATTGGCCGATATCAAAATATAATATTGGGCAACATTAAATGACCCCCCCCCCCCTAAAAAGATATCCACGAATATTATTTTTTGATATTTGGCAATGTTGTCCAATATTTCCCAACATCTCTGAATATCAGTTTGTGACATTAAGCGATATCTTTTTCTGCCATTGCTGAATATCATTATTTGACAATGAATGATATATTTTTCCAATATCCAGAATAACATTTTTAAATATTAAATTATAACTTTTTAGACATTAACTTCTTTATTAAACACCTACAACTGCGATTTGCAAATGTGGTGAACGTATACTTCTCACTGAGCTAGAAGTTGATGCTCAAAGAAATTTTCAGTCTTATGAAAGATTAAAGTAGAAAAACCTACTAAAATTGTAATAATAAGAAACCTTAAATATAAAGTGGTGGGAGTAGATTTTTCTATTAGTGACGGAAAAAAATGTCTGACAAAATTATAATTTAATTATCTCATACTTTTTCAATCACAACCGACTTTTTTTTTTTTTTTTTTTTTTTTTTTTTTTTTTTTTTTTTTACATTCTTTTAACATTTATTTATTTAAATATCACTTTTTATAATTAAGTTTGTTAGAAATTTAAAAAGAAATTATGTTGAAAACTAATGACCTACTTTTGAAACTAAACTCGTATTCTTTCTATAATAAAAAATAAAATTATTTTAAAAGTCTGAAATTCGAGAGCATTTTAAAAAAAAATAAACATAGTATCCATTAAAAAATACATAAATTGGTCTCTTTTTTATTGAAAAACTTTATGTAATAAAAAAAAGCATCTTTCGTTTTTTATAAAACTAACAATTGTTATATTTTAACATCGTTATAGGCACTACATTATTATTTTAAATACAAATAATTCTAGAGCAATAATTACAGATTTCCTTATTAAGTTTTTATTAGCACTATCAATAGATTTTAATATGAAATGCTTTTCTTAAGAAATTTTTCTATTTTGCAATCTCTATAAATTTCTAAATAAATTGTACTACAGAAAATTTTCCATTCAAATCTCAACAGATTTCTATGTTTGGTTTTATTTTTTCAAATATATACATATATATATAAATAACTATAGATTTGTAAAGAAAATTTTTATATAACGCAAATTTCATGGCCAACGAAAACCAGGGCCGAAACTAGCCTTTTTGGCGCCCGGGGCAAACATGGATTTTGGTGCCAAATCTCAACAGATTTCTATGTTTGGTTTTATTTTTTCAAATATATACATATATATATAAATAACTATAGATTTGTAAAGAAAAATTTTATATAACGCAAATTTCATGGCCAACGAAAACCAGGGCCGAAACTAGCCTTTTTGGCGCCCGGGGCAAACATGGATTTTGGTGTCCCACCCCCCACCCCCCCACCCCTCCACCACAAAGTAAATTTACAAAAAAGAATTTTACTAAATATCTAACAGACAACCTATTTTTAAATTTAAAATATATAAAACTGAACTACGTAATCAGCTTTGTCAAACATTGATTCATTAAAATCTTTGAAAAGTTATTGAAAAGAATTGCATTTTAATCTTTTTAAACTTTTTTTTTTTTTTTTGCATAGTCTAAATGAGGTCGATATCTAAAAAAGAAAGGTTTTACTAAGAATTTTACTCTGTGCATTCCCCTTCCCGTTGTCCTGGGCAGTCAGCGCCCATGACAAGACGGAAAAAAAAAAAAAAAAAAAAAAAAAAAGGAAAGAAAGGAAGGTCAACACAGTTCAGCGGAAAAAAAACAAACAGCTTTCATGGAATTTTTTTATCTAGACTGAGGGGTCACTTCTCCTTTGGTAGTTACCCGTAGTGGACAGTAGCGTGTCCCACAATAGAGACTGACCTTGAAAAACGGTAATGATTCTCCCTCCGATTCTCCTCACAGGAAGTGATTTAAAAGATAGAAAGCAAACGCATAGGCATGATACTTTGAAATTTTGTATTGTAATAAATCTTTTTATCTATTTGTAAAGTTTAATGCATTTGGTTCAGTTTTCCTTTTAAATTTTCCAGCTGCGAGACATTTTTATACAAATTTCATAATATATATATATATATATATACATTCTTGTGTCAAACGTCAAACAAAATCTTCATTTTGGCGCCCCTTCACCTCCTGTTAAAGCGGCGCCTGGGGCACGTGCCCCCTCTGCCCCC
The DNA here is from genome assembly GCA_963932465.1 of Maratus speciosus. Taxonomy (NCBI): domain Eukaryota; kingdom Metazoa; phylum Arthropoda; class Arachnida; order Araneae; family Salticidae; genus Maratus; species Maratus speciosus. The sequence continues at coordinate 601,889,796 of OZ010791.1, read as the reverse complement.
CCCCCCCTAGTTTCGGCCCTGACGAAAACTATAAAAATGGGCGGTCCTTCAGAACTTTCCATTCACTTTCGTCAAAATTACAAACTTTGTCAGATATGCTAAATGTCGACAGATATCTTGAAATGTCTGAAAAATGACATTGTTTTTACGAATGTCGACAGATATCTCTAAATATTGGAATACTAATATCATTTTTACGACATTGGCCAATGTAAATAAAATATCAAAAATAAAGCATTAAAAATACAAGTTTTCTAAAAATAGTAAAATAGTTAAATTTTATTGTTTAGAATACTAGTTACGTATTATAAATTTCACATAAGTAATGCAAAAAATTCGTTTGGATGCTTTCTTTTAAAAACTAATTTTAAGTTACATCTGTGAATATCAGCAGATATTGTAAATTTGACGTCTGACATTCAGTGACTTTCGCGATATCGGCTAATATTGATCGGGACATTGGCCGATATCTGTGTGCTACCTGGGATGTTCAGATGTAATCAACAATTGCACATGCTGAACATTTTCTTCATTTCTACTGGAACATAGACGACATGATCTCTCATCGTCTTCGGTCGACTATTTTTCGACTTGAAACTTCGGAAACAGCTCAAATACTCTCGAAGGACTCTTAGCATCGTCACCATGCGCAGATTTAATCATTTCGTACGTTTCTGGAGTCGAGTTTCCCAATTTTGAACAAAATATAATGTTCGTTCGTTGTTCCAATTTTTTCGATGACAATGAAGCACACACACGCTTTACGGAAATGAAAGCTACCTAGCCGGAAGTTCTCAGAGATGAATGTAACCACATGATACGTATGGATGAAGGTCATTGATAGGTTATTCTTCCGGTTTCCTAGAGATAGCGCCATCTGTGTTTTTTAAGAGCGGGGTGCTGGAACTTTTTGAATGTATACTATTTCTGTTGCAAACATCTCTTTTTCTCAAATAAAGTGTATTGTACAACATGAATGGGGTGAATCGGATACGAATTTTTGCTTACGACTGACTCATATACCGAATTTAACTGATATATAATCTACAACGGTAAGAAACGCACTTTTATGTCCGGATTTAGAAGCCACTGCTCCGCTTTTTTTTTGTCTCATTTTCACACTTTTGACACCCGACCTGGAAACACTCGTTGTCACACCCATAGTTTGGCTTTATCTCACTATATTCATCTTGGTGAAATTTTTCTATATACCTTCCTAAAGTTTTTCGATCCATGCTATGTTCTTTTGCAACCGCATGAGCACTTACCTTATCATTAACAACTTTTAACACTGCTGTTTTCATTCTTTCTAGTCCTTTGTAGTCTTTTACACTGTTTCTAATTAGCTACTGTAGATAATATTTAAATGGAAAAAAGTTCCTATCAACTTTCTAATTTATATTTCATTAAATTTTCCTTGCATTGGATACTATTGCAATTTTTCACATTTTTCTTTAACTAGTTTTTATTCATTTTTTCCCGTCACCCCATTTAATGTAGTTTTACAGAATAAATTTGCATTTTTTTATGTATAATCATTAACCTTTCATTATGTACAGTGTATAATAAAAAGATGCCCAAAACCACTTAATTAACGCAATCGGGACTAGTGAGACGTATACGGGACGCACAAAGTGATCAGAATCCTTGATTATTCCCACCAGTTGATTTTTACTGTAATTTTTGCCTTATTAAATCGGGTCATTTTCTAGATTCAGTAATCCAAACTTTCTGTTTTCAAAAACCGGTTGCAAAAGATTAAAAATTCTGTAAAAAAAGCTCGTACCAAAGGGGTTAAGGGAGCCTTGACCATCTGATCAACCCTCCCTTACATTGACTGGGTCAAGCCTCCCCACATAGGCCTTTTCCAAAGAATAGCTCATTTTTATTTTAAGCCTAACTTACTGTGCAATCTATAAGACTGGAATGAAAGCCCAATATTTCAGCATTGCTTAAAACTTACTTACTTAAGTTTCAATGATATATTTTATCTGAAAAAAGCTTACAAAATATTTCTCAAAAAAAAAAAAAAACTTTCATGTTGAAAACGCCTCATAATTTATTTTTTTTTCACACCTATTTCGATTACCTGTATGAAACAATGACTGTTGTTTGAGCATTCCACTAGATTTTCTTGACACTTATTGGTAAAACTCTGAAATTCGTTTAAATAGAAAACATGAGGGTGTGTCAAGCCTCCACTACTCTCAGTCCTCCCTAGTCTCACCTACTACACATTGTGTAAAAAAATCGATACATGTTTCCAAAACAGAATTACTTTACCGACTACAGGTGGCAATTGCGAAATTTTTGTTTTCAAACGTTTCCAAAACGTTTAACCCCTTAACGCTCGAATTAAATTACGGTTTAAAAATTCAAATTGCTTATCGGCACCACTTTTCTGAAAAAGAAATATTCACCTTATTTAATTACAGGTAAAACGATACTAAAATGCAGCCAATTACACTATTTTGTAAAACTGGTGGGAATCAAACAATCTGAGTAAAATACACAGCCCGTGAATATGACGGGAGCGAGAATTAAGGGGTTAATTATACATAGTGTTATACGGTGGAGTTTTGTTACAGTATTCTGAAGGTATTTAAAATGTTTCATAATCCATGCTTGACAAATGATATTTCTTTCTTGTCAGTTTATGAGCTAAATAAAAAATATCAGGAAAATGTTATTAGACTTTCTTAGTATACAGTGATAGTTCTCGAATATAACAAGATGTATGTATATCTAACGTCAATCTTTTTCAATATCCACTACTAATACTAATTTGTAGTTACAAAAAATTATCAATTTTACGGTGTTAAAATGTCAGCAATGCTATATTTTAAATACTCTCATGAATAAAGTCATAATTTCAAAATTTTACGCTCTTCGCCTACAACTATGTTTGGGAAAAAATATGTCCCATTTAATCTTTAATTTTCGGCAATTAAATACGACAATTTTTTCTGTTTAACACGTTGACTGCCACGCTACGAGTATACTCGTAGCTTTAATATTCGTGGCTTTAATTTATTACTTTCTCGCCATTATTTAAAAAAAAATGCCTTATTTATTGGCAGAAATTTCGCTGTATTAGTAAAGCAAAATTTACCTTTCAGAATTTGTGGTGGCAAACAGCTTTCAAGAAGAAATTTGAAAATTCTTACTTTTTGCGGCAGTGAACGTGTTAAAAATAGCGATACGAAAAAGCGTAAAAGTTGATATCTACAATAATGTACTAGATATTGTTTTTATATTCGCAGTATCCTTTCTGAATTCTTTCAGAGATATGAAATCTATAGCTATCCACGAAACACTGTACATTTTTAGGACTCAAATGAGATTTTGGTTAAAAATCGATCTGCTTACAACTTTTCTATATAATAACATTTTATTATTTTTATAATTATATTTATAGTTATAGTTATTACTTTTTAAAATTAACAGCACTTTTATAACAAAAATATTATAAATTGATTTCTTTGTCAACCTTAGAACCTAGATATCAACCTTAAAACATTGGACTTAAGAGTAATGTGATAAACAGCATATTTTAAAATTTACGATAATTTTGATTTTAAATAATTTTTTTTTACATGGTTTGTGCTTAATATGAAAATTATTATAAAATCTGAGTGCTTATGAGATGTTTTTAGTTCCTTTATTGAAATATTCAAAGTAAATAAAAGCATAGGGGTAAATGCAAAATTTCTCCTTGAGTTAATCGTAAATATAACATGAACTTAAAAGGTGACATTAAAATAACATTAAGTATTAACGTTGGATGCATTTTTTGGTTATTTTGTTTCGAAAAAATTATATATGATTCTCTGAAAGGTTTATGACACATGAAAAATAACGAAAAAAATTAAAGATACATTTTTCGTATAATACGTCAACTTTTTCTTATGTTGCACAATCTGCAATGATAGTATAAACTAAAGTATTGAAAATTAGTAAATAATTTTATAAGTATGAATCTAAATACCTTATTTTATATAATCTTTATTTTGTGAAACCTTTTGTTTGCACCCATAAATGCATAAATTATTTTTTTAGAATTATATTTCTACTCTTATATTAAAACTTAGACACCAGAAATTTTAAGACAGATTTTTAATTTTATATTGTTCTACCTTTAACAGGATTAATATTTTTATATAAAGGTACTAATGTAATAATATAAATATACTGCTAAAAATTATGTAAAAAGTTATGTAGATATGCATCGCTATGCATTTAAGGGTTGAAAGACTTTAATAAAAGCATATTTTAGAGATTTGTATCTTTTAACATGTTTGTTATTTAACACTTTCATCGCGAGGGGCGCGACAACTCGTCTTCCAGGAATATTAGCTATCAATCATAGAAAATTAATTCATCCCGGAAAAGTCTGTCCTTTAATTACTAGACATTGATTCCGATATCTAATGTATAATAATTACCGGGCAGAATTTTCCGGTGCAAATTGATTTTCCCAAACGGACACGACATTTTATTATTTGTTTATGTCTGTAAGGACAAGCAAATCATTAGAGTGAGAAATGATATTGATTATTATTTTTCAAAGTAAAATAAACAAGTTTTAAATGGATTTGTGTTTTGTTTCAATTTTAGCGCTGCGAGGAGCGGCTCAGGCTCTTAGCGCAAAGGGTGGGACAAAGGCGCGCCATTGCCGCGATGAAAGTGTTAAATATCACCTTTTAAATAATCAGTAAACATATTAAGTTCATGTTAAGTGCGCAATATTTAAAGTAATTATAATTTTTTCAATTAGAAACCCAAAACATATTGATTATGTTTTACATTTCTGCTACTTACGCCTAAATTAACCCGTATAATATTGCGGCATATACCATACAAAGATTATAGGACGCATTACCTCTATTGAGTTTCAAATGTGTTTCAGGCTCCACAAAAGATACATACTTTATAACATCATTTCATAGTCAAATTTAACTTGGTCTTAACTTTCTCAGTAAATGAGAGACAGTATATTTTAACTCTAGAAATACCATGAGAGGTCATTTTGTTCCGTACCATATGCATATATTTTGGTTCGAAACAGAAATTTCGTCATAAATATTAACAAATCTATATTAACGTTAAATCTATATTAAAAAGGTCAAACATATCTGTGCTTAACACATACGTCATTTTGCGAATGGCAACATTTTGAAATTTGAAATAAAATTTTGGTTTTGCAATTTTCTTTACTGCAATTTTTTTAACTTCTAAACATCGCACATTTTAAATTATTACACCGTCGTATAATGAAAAAAATGATCTTTTAATGTAATTTTTTTTTTAAAGCTGTATCTCAATTTAATTTTAAGATATCAATTTTTCTGTAGTTTTTAATAATTTTTTTTGTAATCGTGACAACCTAAGTACTCTATTTCTGTTGAAAGTAAAGGGGGAAAAGGAAAATAGTAGATTGCTGTATCTTTTTGTTGTCATTTTCACATAAAAACTGAAAAAAAGTGACATTACAATGCGTGCTATGTCAAAAATATCGCCTGTTATAAAAATCGGTTAGTTTTGGCTTTATTTCGTTTCTATTTATCAATTAAATGAGTTTTAGTTTATTGAAATTTAACTTTACAAACGATACAACACTTTCTCTTTACAAAAATGTATTTTAAAGAATATTTGTGTGACTTATTTTCTCCGCATTTACTTAATTCGCATTAAAAATCTGAAAGAATGCAATCCGTGTGTACATATTCCGAATTTTGAAAAAATATAAATGAATGACTTCTGATAAAACACGGAGCTATTTTAACTATAAAAATACCGCCAGGGGTCATTTTGTTACATACCATATGCATATATTTTGGTTTGAAACAGAAATTTCGGCATAAAATATCTATATTAAAAAGGTCAAACATATCTGTGCGTAACGCATACGTCATTTTGCGAATGGCAACAGTTTGATATTTGAAATAAAATTTTGGTTTTGCAATTTTCTTTACTGCAAATTTTTAAACTTCTAAACATCGTACATTTTAAATTTTTACACCGTCGTATAAGAAAAAAAAAATCATATAAATCATTAGATACCAGAGATTGTTTTGCTGAGCTTCTTAAATGACGTTATTGCTTTCTGCTGAATTTGTGTATTATTCCATGATAATGATGTCAATTGCATACCGTTTTATAGATGTCGTTTAAGACTGGAGCGTAAAAATGGGATGTGTTAGCTGATGCAATTGACGTCATTTTATAAAAAAAGCGGGTATTTTAATTGTTAAAACTGAAATATATTTTGTAGAAGTGCGTTATTTTCACCCCAGCTGGTTTTAAATTCTTCACAGGTAATGCTTTATCTTTGAAAATAACGTAATCGAAATCACACACTGATAAAACGCAATGTTTTACAAACATTTAGACAGAGAAATGGGCGGTCCTTCAAAACTTTCCGTTCACTTTGGTCATGATTACTAACTTCGTCAGATATTCTAAATGTCGACAGATATCTTGAAACGTCTGAAAAATGATACTGTTTTTACGAACGTCGATAGATATCTCTGAATGTTGGAATACTAATATCATTTTTTACAACACTGGCCAATGTAAATAAAATATTAAAAATAAGGCATTAAAAAATCAAGTTTCTAAAAAAGGCAAAATTATTAAATTTTATGGTTAAGAATTCTATTTACGTATTACAATGTTATAAGTAATTAAAAAAATTCGTTTGGATGCTTTCTTTTAAAATCTAATTTTAAGTTACATCTGTGAATATCGGCAGATATTGTAAATTTGACGTCTGATATCCAGTGACTTTGGAGATATTGGCCAATATTGATCGGTACATTGGCCGATATCTGTATGCTACCTGTGTCTTACAGCCGTAGATTTCACTTGCCGATGAAGAAATATGGCACACCATACACGTCACAGCGCATGCGCTAAGTGTCAGTCCCACAGTGGGGTGCCATATTTCTACCACACAGCACCTTAATTACTCCAGTCACCCATTTAGAAACCAATTGGCACCCCAAGCACATTTCGAAGCCTCTTGGTGCCACTTGGTGCCGTGTTTTCAAACCAGTCTTTCAAAAGGCACCGAAAAATCACCTTCAGTTTTAACAGTGTAGGAATTAATGGCACAAAATCCCATTAGGGACATAATATTTCGAACGGAAAATTACGTTCTGCTTTTGAAAACACGCATTTTTCTCATAAAGTTTCCATATTTTTTCCTTCTGTATGTGTACTAAGTTTCGGACTCTAGGTGAAATACTTAAGTAAGTGAAAATGACGTAATATTTAAAAAAAAAAAACAATGATTTTCTTAGATAAAACTAAACTTTTTAACACAAATGCGTCAAAAAACATAAATTATGACAATTTTTACTCTCGAGTACTGAAGTTAGAATCTCGAGTTAAGAGTGCGACTGTTCACATGCAAAGATTTTGCTGACAATCGTGGCCACGTTTTGAGTTAAAATGATTTTAAATTGATCAAATTAAAATACCAATTTAAAAAAAAAAGGTTGGTTGTGGGTATTAGACGTTAACTTTTAAATTTATCTCTATCGCGTGGAGCTCGATTATGAAAAATGAATCCGCTTAACCGTAAATCACCATAAAGAGTTTATCATTTTCTTCATTATAATATTCCGTAAACAAAAATAAAACTTCCTCTGTGATTAAATAAATAAAATATATATAAATAAAACACAAGTAATTGAACTACACGCTTAAAGCTCTGAAATTATCAGAAAATAAAAGGATGCCGTAAGCAGCAAAATTTTGGGCTAATAACTCTTAGCATTCGGCTAATACGACAAAAATCGCTTTTGATAAATTTCAAAGTTTATTTGATTGTCAGAGTTGCCAAGTCTCCGGCTTTTTGGATACCAGTATTTTAATACAAAAAATGCTGTATTATTTAATTGGAACATTTAGGCGGTTTAAAAGAAGAACTTTTTCTCTAAAATTATAGTGGTGTGCAAAAAGCCGGAGACTTGGCAACTCTGGATTGTATAATTCATATTTTTCATATGAAATATGCTTTTTTATTTCTAGTGGACAATCTAAAAAATATATTGCATGTAAAAAAATATATATATATATTTATTTTCAATTAAAAAAATTGATTTTTACCTATATTCTGTAACCCGGGAAGTCCGGGTACGATCTCCCAGTGTTCATAAAAAACAATTTGTAAAAAAGAATTAAATAAGTAAGTTAAACAGTCTCAAAATTAATTTCTGGTGGGAAATATTTTTATAAAATTTGAGTAAAATTCTCGGACTTTCTAGTCTTAAGGAAAATTGTACTGGCATGTGACTACAAAGTATTTAACCCTTTCAGAGGCGAGTAATTGTGTTTCTATAATGTCGAATTCACACCGGAATCTTCTATAAATATTATTATAAAATAAGGAAAAGTAATTTTATTACTTTTTCCGCGAAAGTTAGAACAGTAAAATTTTATAAAATTTTTCAGGTGCAAATCTTTATTAATCGTAGGTGGGATATACCGCTCCTCAAAGGTTAAGTCGTTGATTTGCTTTTAATTAGTAAGGATAATGTGATAAATAGAAAGTAAATGTAAATTTCTGTGCATAGGGAAATCATCGTTAGTTAATAAAGTTATAGAATCAAGTAAAGTAAGAACACAATAAGTTTTTTTTCAATACTTTAATAGTACTTTGATCACAATGTAATCAGGGCTTAATTTGCGCCGGAGCCCACCGGAGCTCGGCTCCGGTACTTCTCTGTTTTAAGTAAATATTTAAATATTTGTCGGAATTCACCGAAGCTCATAAATACCAGGGCTCCGGAGCCCAGTGCAATAGCGATTCCGAAAATCCGAGGCCTAAAATACTATTTCCTTTCCTTCCGATCTCCAAGTGTCTGCATTCTTTCTATCAAAACGCTTACGTAGTGTATCGCTCACGTAGGGGATGGACAGGAAACGGCGCGTAAGATTTTCCGAACATATTTCTTATAAATGTTTTTACTTGTCGTTCATTCATTATCTACATATATGCATAGCTGCAAACAATTTTCGTTGTGTGTGTGTGTTAACACTATTTCCGAATCATATTCCTTACCTTACAAATTGCAGGATTCTGCGATTAATTAACATGAAATTTAGGCAAAGGTTTCTATTCGAAGGAGTGATGAGCTAAAAAGTGGAATAGTTGACAGTTAAGTATATGCAGGCAGATATATTTAAAATTCTTATTTTGCCAAAGAAAAAAAAAAAAAAGATGCTTTAAATTTTGAAAATAAGGCATGAAATATAAATATGCGGATCGGAATGATGGCGTGGCGTGGCGGGGGAGGCGCTACGGTTTTAGTACTGGAGAATATTAGGGCTCCGGTACTTCTTTTCTTAGAAATTAAGCCCTGAATGTAATACAACTTTTTAAAAGACATGTATAAGGATTTTAATGAAAATTTTAATTTTTCATTCCACTTTGAGTGAAAACGTCATCAAAATTTTCTTATTGCCGACTGAAATTAAATGTAAGAAAATAACGAGACAACTGAAGCGGATCGTATTTCTACGAGAAGACATTTTCTTAACGTAGCCAAGCTGAAATGCTTCCAGCTTTGAAACTTGATTATAACTTAACAGAATACTAAATTACAATTGTTTTAGTTTTTGTAAGAGTAACAATAAATATGACATAAATTTTCCGGTAGCAGTAAAAATATAAAATGCTTATGTTTAAATTATCAAAAATCAAATTATGAATGCAATTCAAATAATTTAATTATTCTTCCATATCTGCAAAGCCCCCACTGATCTTCAGTAAGATGTGCAGCAAAGCAGTGCTACTACACGAGGTGTCAGAACTACCTCTAAATTCGGGAGGCTAAATTTTAACCTACGGTTTTAATTCCATAAAACGTTAAGCACCACATCAGTCACCGGTGACTGGCACTCAACTTTCCGTTTAAAACGCGTCATTCACCAATGACTTGCGGTCTAAAATATGATATAAAACTAAAAGTATATTTAAAGTAATTACTGAAAATTAATTGAAAATTTACTTACCTTTTATTTATTACAGGATTATACTTTCTTCAAAATTACATAAAACATTGTAAATTTTTCAACCTCAGTGTCAGTCACCATGGCATTCAACACATTAAATTGCGGTTTAAAAATTCAAATTGCTTATTGGGGGCTTATTCCCCGCAGGCTACTTTTAATTATATTCAGATTTCTAGATTGACACCACTTTTTTAAAAATAGTAAAATTCGTATCAATTCACTTTATTGAATGACATATTAATTAACGCTAAAACGAGGGGAATTTTACCATTTCAGAAAAGTGGTGCCAATCAAGAAATCTGAATTAAAAAAAGTAACCTACTGGCAACACTATTTTCATATTGGATAAGTTGACATGGTACCAACGATATACACATGATAAAATATTTACAAATACACAATCATGGCAAAGAGCCTATGATATCAAATCTTAGAATTTGTTCACACAAAATTAAATTTCGCTTTTCTTCAATTTTATTAAGGCAAATTCAATTTTATCAAATCCAAAGGGGCAATTTCATGACCTAAGTTTTCATTCATTTTTGTTCGGAAACGCATGAAACTGGCAGGTGTTGTTATTTAGAAACCATGTAATCGAAAGATGTTTTCCGTTTTTTTGTAAACACAATAATCTTTCAGAAAATACTGTCATTGTCGGCGTTTTGAGCCAAATTTTCTGATGAAAGCAGTAAAACCAGAAAGCGAAGGGCGAAAAATAACTTGTCACGTGATCAAAAACACTTATAACTTGATAGGTAATTTATTTATCAAAAAATGGAAAAAATCATTTTCATTCCAAATCACCTTCATAGTCGAGTCTGTCAATTTTATAACTTTACATTTAAAAATGTCTACAACATTGTGTTAGAAAGCTTCGCCACTGTTTAGCAGTCAACTTCAGAGCAGCATTTAAAAAAACAAAAGTAGTTTAACTACTATGAAATGTAGTTCTTCACTATAACTATAATTTATTAAACAAAAACCTAATTTGCAGAACAAATTAAAAAAAACAAAATTTATTTCCTAAATTGTTTAAGCCCGAGAAGGGGCGGATATTAAGATATTTCATTCAATCCATCCTACATTTAATGTCAAATTTTTGTAACAAATAAGTTAAACCAATTGAACATTAAAAAATAAAAATGAAATTCATACAATATAATGCTTTAAACACCTATATACTTAGATTCCGTTCAAATGAAATCGAAATAAATCTTAGACTTTTTTGAAAGTTTTGTATTTTGCATGTACCTTATCATGTTATGTACAATCGTCATAAACATAATGCAAAATCTTCAGTACAAATATTTACAACTTAAAAATGGAAAAAGTCTAAGATTTATTTCGATTTCATTTGAACGGAATCTAAGTGTATAGGTGTTTAAAGCATTACATTGTATGAATTTCATTTTTATTTTTTAATGTTCAATTGGTTTAGCTTATTTGTTACAAAAATTTAACATTAAATGTAGAACGAATTGAATGAAATATCTTAATATCCGCCCCTTCTCGGACTTAAACAATTTAGGAAATAAATTTTGTTTTTTTAATTTGTTCTGCAAATTAGGTTTTTGTTTAATATGTCCAGGTTTTTAATAACCACTGCATTCAGACAAACACATTTCAAAATTAATGGAGGGTATCATCATCATCAGGCTTTGATTTGTGCGACATCGCATCACAATTTGTGATGCAATTTACCTATATATAATTCAAAATGTTTCACCAGTGCAGTAATGCAGGTTGTTGTAGTTTGGTCAAAAAATTACAATCGGAACTTAAAAAATCTGCTTGAAAATGTCATTTTTTTCCACTATGACGTCATATTCATCTTCTTTTTAATTCTAAAAAAAAAAAACTATTTCAGTTTCTTCAGTTTCATGTTTCACGTGAAAATCATTCAACTAAAAATAGGCAAGTTATTATTACGGCTTTTGAATTATTTACAACAATGAAGGAAAAATGTTAAATTTTATTAGAAAATGTCCCTTGATTCTCAATGAAAAAAGCGAAATTTGGAATTATTAAGAAAAATATTTGAATAATGTAAATAAAAATTAGCCCATGTTACCCTCTAGATTATAATCCACCTATACGCAAAGGCATTTTATGATCCGTTTTGATCCTGACGTCTGGCAAATGTTTTTACACTTTGAATTTATAATATTATTAGAATTAGCAAAGAATTAAAAATGAGTGGCATCAGGGACAAAAAGGTGGGAAGAAAAAATGAAAAAGTTATCATCTCCATAGGCTTTTCTATGTTAAATTAACATTGAGAAGTGACACTGGAAATAAATAAGTATTGCGCGGTAGCGCAATACTTAAATAAAATGATGTTAAATGTATGTTTAAAACACATTTCAATGGTTTTAAATAGCATATTTCATGTATTAAATTGTATGACATGAAGGATTTCGTTGGAATGTAAACGAGCAGTATTCATTTTATTCGATACAAACAAGGCTATTATTAATCAGCATTTCAATGGTGTAATATTATTGCAGATATTCCATTTTCAAACCAATATCGAGAAAAAAAAAATATGGGTCGAAACCTTATACTTATATTTCTAAAGTTACATTCTTTAACCCATTAATTCCCATGGTAGAATACGTTTTAGATGTTCCGTAATTCAGATTATCTGAATTGATACCAGTAATTTCAATGCTAAATTTTACTATATTTAACGGTGGAAAATCTGTTATGAAATAAAGCAAATATTGCTGGTTTAAATTTCTGGTGTGAATTTGGGGTATCTACATTAAAAAATCCATTAAATTAGAAACAGTGATGGTAGAGGCATTAGAGGATTAGAATAATTTGCAACAAGTTTAAAAATTCGTTAACGTGTTGTAAGATTTTTTCGAAACGATATAAGTAAATAAGCAAAATACAGTACATGGCTGAAATTTCATTAATGTATGCTGGGTTATACCAGATTGTAACATAGCTGCCAACTTGTACTGATTTTTTTCATCACTCAAATTTAATAATAAATTTTACCTAAAACAATCGCCGAAATCTAGCCATTTCTATCGATAAAACCAAACAAAAATATGTATTGAATTTCTGTGGTATCAAAAAACCGTACAAGTTGGCAGCTATGTTCTAATGAAAAAACTGTAAAATTAATCTTGATTTTTTTAAATAAAAAAATTAATGATACTTAATAGAAATTTATTGACTTTTCTCGGTACCTTTTGGTTTTGGGTATTTTGCAGTCCTTTTATATAAATTGGATAATTTTAGATTTTTATCTATAATTTCATTTATAACCATATCTGCTAACGTTTTATGTTTTAAATTATTTTTGTTCAGGCTGTGGCGTAAAAGGAACTTTTTAGCGGTATTGTACATAACTCTAAAAGCTTTTGATACAGACTAATAAAACAAAATAGCATTTAATGTAGTTCTGACAATGATATTAAATTTATTAATGGATAACACTGAATAAATGAAATTTAGTGATAAATGAATTAGTGATTTAGTGATTAATTAAAAATATTAGACATTAATTGTGATTTATCTCACGGTGGAAAGAAAAAAAAATATTTTGAGCATTAGAAATTTAACGTCTTCATACTTTCCTTAATAATACCACTTTATAGCTAACATTTCATTGTGGAACTATCAAAATAACTGTTGAATGATTATTACAAGTAATTCTTAATCAAAACTTTTAGTCAAATAAATTATACTTCCACAATCTGGCACTCTATTCCTAACGTCTGTAAATTTCCTGTACCATTCTTAATTCCTGGACATTTTTGGCAAAATTTACTGTTATATACTTTCCAACTTACCGATAAATTTTCGTAAAACTGTACCGATATCTCCTGCAGAATATAATAACCTTTCGAATTATAAAAATTATTTATTAAAATGTATTTTGTTTCATTGTGTTCCTGTAATATTTTTTTATTGCACTTTTTTCCGGTGAAAGAATTGCTTATTTGATCTAGGTCATGCTGAAAACATTCTATGGAAATTATCGGTAAGTTGGGAGCTAAGTAGTTTACATTAAAATAATTTTGCAACTAAATTTAACCCTGCCTACTGAAAATTATTGTTTCGAACATTTTGCTACCATTATTTCTATACTAAAATCTTCGTGATAGGTTACTATTACAAAAATTGTATAAATATACTACTGAGGTTATTTTTTGGTATTAGTGATAGTAAAAACTTAGTTTTGAAGCAGTAATAGCGAGAAGCCTTCACGAGACAAACTCGACAACTTAGGGCAATAGGTTAAAATAATAAACATAGCATGAGTTAATATTATATTCCGTCTTATAAACTGGATAATTTGATACAAAAATTCAGTATTGTAAATGGAATCGTTTTGGTTAAATGGAAGCATTTCAAGATTGTTCAAAGCAAATATTTATTATAGTCGTTTTGTAAAATTCTATAAAGAAACTTCCACGGATATTTGGTGAGAGATATCTTCATATAATTAGTAAAGCAGTTGTTAAACGTTTTAAAACCATTATATTACTATGGTACATTTTCAAAACATAAACATATTTTTTTTATATAATACTATAATATTTTATTTGCATTTATTTAGTGGCGTAGCGTCACGGGGGGGGGGGGGGGGGCTAGATCATTTCATCACCAGTGTTATTGTATTCTAAATTCTGCTTTGTTTAATCGTATAGTTTTCATTGATTAAATAAAGCCAAATTTTCTATATAATAGTGCTGGTGGTAAAATGATCCAACTCCACGCCCCCCCCTCATGAGACTACGCCACTACGTTTATTAACCCCTTAAGTATCACAGACGTATATATCCGTCGCGCATAGTCGATGCGTTAAGTGCCACTGACGTATATATACGTCAAACCAAAATATTGTCCTTTATACTGCGCTGTACCAGTAAAACCACGCCCAAGGCTTTGGAATTTAAAAAAAAAAAAGAAAAAAGAAAAAAGACTTTGAAGGTGTTTTTGAAAGACTGACCTATTTCAGAGGAGAAGGGGTAGAAGGAACTACCTTCATAAAGGCTATCGCACTGAGCTAGTGACGTGAAAATACAAGCGAATTTTTTTTCCATATTTGACAAGGCTCCGCCCTTTTTGTACAGCACTATTATTTTAGAGAAAATATTGTTTAGTTTGCCGTTCACTTTTCGCCTTTCTAACGCATTGCTATTTTGATATCACTACCTCAGTCTCATAGCTTTAGCTGTGCAGTTTCTCGAATTTTCTAGAATTTCGTAGGAGTATGTCCGATACTGATGATAGTGAGTTGGATGACGACTTTCTGTCATCTTCTGGGTCAGAGACGTCAGAATATGATATGTCAGATGAAGAGGATTCAGATAACGACTATTCTATGAAAGATGCCAGAAACAGGGTACGACTGGATATAAAAAATTTACCTATGCCACCTTCACGGTTTCCATTTTCGGGACAACCAGGGATAAATAAAAATGTAACAGATGTTACAAACCCACTTTTATTTTTTGAATTATTTTTTGATCAGAAGCTGGTGCTTCATATTGTTACAGAAACTAACCGTTTTGCTGACTAGTATAACAACCAGCATCCTGGAAAAGAGAAATAAAGGACGAAGTTGTGGCGTCCAACAACTTTAGAAGAAATATATGTTTTTTTAGGTTTACTTATTCTGCAAGGAATACTTGTAAAACCTCACGTTGCGCTTTACTGGTCCAAAAACAAATTGATCGAAACTCCATTTTTTGGGAAATTTATGAGCAGAAATCGCTTTCAACTTATCATGAAATTTCTGCACTTTTCTGATAACAGTACTTTTGTTAAAAATTCACATCCAAATCCAAAAGTAAGTAAAATATGGCCTGTTTTTTCTGACATGATGAAAAATATTCTAGTGTCTATACACCTGAAAGGGAACTGAGCATTGATGCGAGCTTGATGCTTTTCAAAGGCAGGCTATCATGGGTACAATACATACCAATGAAAAGAGCTCGCTTTGGAGTAAAACTCTTTGTACTTGCTGAAGCAGAGACAGGATATATACACAATATGTGTAACACAGGGCAGAGTACAATCTTTGATAAAAAGTATGAGAACTATGGAGTCGCAACAAAAGCAGTGATGACGCTTATTCAACCTTTTTTGGGAAAAGGTTATTGTGTAATTGCGGACAATTTTTATCTCTCACCAGAATTAGCAGACCTTCTTATCCAAAATTCAACTGACGTATATACAACTCTTCGTCCTAATCGACGTGATGTGCCGGAAAATTTCAACAAACTTACCTTGAAGAAAGGCGAAATAGCCGCTTTCCAAAGAGGCAAAATTACCGTATTGAGATGGCGTGACAAAAAAGATGTTTCGCTTCTTAGTTCTATCCATACAGCAAATTGCTCTGAAACTGAAAAAAAGTCATGAAGCCAGCTATTGTTATAGATTATAACTTGAAGATGGGTGGAGTTGATGGAGCGGATCAGGCATTAGTTTGTTATTCAACAACACGAAAAAGACAGAAGAGGTATTATTTAACAATATTTCGCCATTTATTAGATATGGCTATTTAGAATGCCTTCACATTACAAAAGAAACAACTCCGTAACGTTGATTTAGGTATTTTAGTTTCTTTTTATATTTTCGTGGAAGTACACAATGTTTATATTAAAAGCTTGTCTCTTATTTCCCCCATTACACCACATAACTACGTGCACCTGTTTGGAAAACTGTTGTACGGGGAATGAATCTCGTAAGTTTTTGTCGGCAGGTAAGAGATTACAATAACTACTAATTGTTTAATATTTTACTTATGACAGTAATTTTTGCTCGTGTTGCAGATGTGCAGTACAAGAAAAAGGTTGACGTTATACGAAAAACACATCTCTGAATTTATCATAATTTTTGCAGTGCAATAAACCTTCCGTTAAATCACATATTTTTTTTTTTTTTGAAGAAAAAAATCAAATAATGCATAAAGACATGACATAAAGAATCCGACTAAAATGAACGCAAGAAAAACTTTTTTCGTATAATGAAACGAATAGAACCAATATTGTTACCAACAAATTGTTGGTTCTAAAGCGTACTTATTTATCGGAAGAGAATCAATAAATCATATTCGAAAAATATGAATTATTTACCTAGATGAATTTTTACATAAAAAGTTTTTTTTTTTTTTCGGAAGTATGGTTTTGTTCACGTAAAACTCACTCCTGACTCTTTTGTTCGAGATATGTACAATAGTTTCCTATCGGTAGCTTAAGGGCACAGCTTTCAGTTATTAGTGAATCCACAAAAATTAAAAATTGAATGGAACATCTTCTATCTCTCATTGATTATTTACAGAGTTCGCACGCTCTTAAGCCACGCCCCATTTTGTAAGGCCACTAAGTTCTAACTGTGGCACTGGGGAGTGAATCTCGTAAGTTTTTCTCGGCACGCAAGGGGTTAAAAATAAATATTTGCTATAAAAAATTGTTTCAATACTCCTAAGATTAATTAATTCTGTGTCACTTTTTAGTCAATAATTTCTATGTTCTTTATATTCGCAATTATGAAAATAATGTTATCTATCCATTTTCATAAGCTACATAATAAACATTTATAACATAGATTGCGTAAAATTTTTCAAACCACTTTCTTGAAATTGTTTCTAATATAGAAAATGTAGGAATAACAATGTATATAGGAAAAAATATATATTTAATGCGAAATAGAGTTTCTTTCATAGCTAAGTTTCCATAATGTGCTATTTTTTTAAGTAAAACATTTCTCGTTCTTATTAGTTTATTTTCTTCCAGTTATAGTCAATATTTTAACCGCTTGAGACGCGCCGTTATATATTATATACCACCTACGATTAATAAAGTTTCACACCAAAAAAATTTTATTAAATTTTACTTTTCTAACTTTGGTGGGGAAAACCAGTGTTGCCAGATAGTCAAAAGTCAATTTCCCCAAAATTTCTGAAATTTTCCCCAAATCAGTGTTTTTTTCCGCAAAATTCCCCAACTCAGTTTTTACTCAAAAGGGGAATTTTTAAATTTTCAATTTACCACTGTAAAAAATATTTAAGTAATTTAAGCTCAAAAACTTTCCCCAAATCAAGCCTTTTTTTGGAAAAATTCCCCATTTACAAAAAACAAATTTTTAAAATGGGCTGAATGCATATTCTGTAGCTACATTAAAGAGAGTGAGATACATATTTTGCACTGACAAGTTATTTTACGTTTGTTTTTAAAAGTATCGTCTAATGATGTTAGACTATTGTTACATTAGCTCCATAGCTTTAGACAATCTCTTATCAGTTGGGATTTGAATGAATCCGAGATGGTACGCTGTTTTAATTTTTTTGTCATCCCTATACTGAAGCCATAATCGTAATGCAAAGTATTTTCGCTGTATCAATCGATGTGCTTTAGTATATAACAAGAGAAAAATATCTGCTTTCCACATATTTAAATTAATTTTTTTTAAGTATGGCGAAAAAAATTTTCATATAAGTGCTGCAGATTTAGTCACGTGCAGGTTTAAGCTGCTTAAGACTTTAGAGTATGATACATCCATAATACGTGTAAACTGTAATGTAGTAAACAACGAACACGACCACATTCAAGAGAATAACGATTGATATTTTCGATTTCTGGATGGTATTTTCGTTTTTCAAATCAAATTGAGTTCGAGACAAATCCAGTTTTTCTACAGGACTAGAATAAATCTTTGCGGAAAATAGTAAAAAAAAAAAAATCTCCAAGTTTTCCCCCAAAAGTTTTTGCAGTCCCCAAAAATTTCCCCACGAACTATTTGTCCCCAAAAATTCCCCTAGAGGTTCAAAATCCCCCAAAATGGGGACAAAGTCCCCAATCTGGCAACACTGGGGAAAACCCATAAAATTGCTTTTACTTATTTTGAAATAGAATTTTTTAAGGATTCTGGTGTGAGTTCAACATTACATGAACACAATCATTTGTCTCTCAAGGGGTTAAAGGATTTAAAATAATGAGCAATTAATCCATATAAGAATAAACGAAAAAGTGAATTCAATTCGAAACGTACTATTATCTCAATTTACCCAGGCAATCTAAGTTAGTGCATTTGGAAAAAACCATTTGTCACTAAACGAATTATAATACCAATTAAATTTATCCCCTGAACAAATATCATATGTTTTCCGAAAATAAAATGTCTTGCATTGATTTCATATGGTTGAATCTAATAAGTTTTTGATAAAATTATGTGTTTTTGTCGATGTGAATTTCAGTTTATGAATGAATCCAGATTAACAGAATAACATACTTTGGGTATGTCTGTCTGTGACAATGAATAGGAAAACCTATTGTACAATAAGGTCTGCAAATCGATCTAAATACATCTGGAACTACATTTTTGATTTTTGTAAAATTAGATTTTTGTCATTTCGCATTAGGCGCGTATTTTTTCTAATTTTCCAAATTTTTCGGCGATTTCGACCTCCTCAAATCAATCCAAGTTGATATTCCATTACAATAAACTTTCACCTCTTTTTAATTATGTTAATAGGAATTCCTACAGCAATATTTTACTCTTTCCTGCATTTTTTTTAAAAATTTCAATATATACTAAGATAGCATTAACATTTCAGCAAGTTTGATTTTTTATGTCATTATCTGCACGAGGGATACATGCCCAGTGGGGAGGGGGGTGCCCTTAGTGGGGGTCTTTCTAAGGGAACCTAACCCGTATTAACGCATGGAAATCCATGGCTCGAAGAAAACCACGAATACTCCGAACGATTAGGCCGACGGGCGCTATTGGTTTCGAACCCTGCACCTCCCGTCTACCAGCTTTGAGAGCAGAACCTCTCAGCCACTGGTGGGGCATGGACAACTTCGGAGGAACAACTTCATGTAAACTCTTCTTTTCTTGTAACTGTCGGCAACAATAGGTCCCATCGAAGTCCAAGATAAAGAAGTTTTACGTTTAATCTAGTTTGATTAAATTTGTGTAAACAGAATAGCAAGTATACTTGAATAGTCATCCTTTGGTCTTGGGACATTTAAATATTACCGTTTACGAAATGATTCCGTGTTCACAGAAAACCTGCCAAGAAGGAATCACAATTGGAAGTTCCATTTCAAATAGGTTTTAAACGATAGCAAGCATAAATATATAGCGTCTTGAATTGTTTTCCTTCGAAATAGGTCATCTGTACAGATATTATTGTAATACTTCAGAAGTGTATTATAGAGTGAGTACGTTTTAGCATTTTTAATGGATACTGTGAAAACAGAAAGTGTTTCTTACGAAAACTTGTCTAAACCGGGAGTTCATAGTCCATCTGAGAGACATACCTTTGAATTATACCTTCTAAGACGAACACCAGTCTAAAACGGAATTTTCATGGGGGTTTTGTGATTCCGTCTTAGTTGTTTTTACTGTTATATCCATAATTCAGCAAACTAGTTCTTCGTTCGGGGAGGGTCCGGACCCCCTGGACCGACCCCCATTGGCTACGCCACTGTTTCAAAGCAAGACTGTTGCAAATTTTCTGCAAACTAAAAATGTTATGTGGATACATGAGGACGTGAGTTTCAGAACTCGCCTTATCCAAGATTTTAAAAAATCGAATTTCCGCTATGAATCTATTCTATTGGTGAATCTGTATTGAAAAAATGCTACAATCTCAAAAAAATTAGTTTTATCATGTATTTATGGCACTGTAAAATCTTGGTTTACAATGAAAACGAAAGGACGTAGTCAAAGGTTTTTCCCGATTTCCTTAAATTTGATTTTCGGCATGTTTCGGTGTGTGTGTAGGTGTGTGTATATTACATTCTAAACTTTAAAAATTTTCAACAAAATGTATAAGAGAAAGAAAATGTCGTGGTCAAAAGAAACATTTGACCACGACAAGGAAATTGGAGTGAGTCATATCTCCACGTTGATCTGCGCACGATAAACTTTTATCAAAGCCATTATGTGTTAAGTCTGATAAAATGAATGGAGCTGAAAATAGCGCTTTTTCAATCCTTGCACAGGCGGTGGGTATATATTTCCCACTTAATTTTAATTCCAAAATACCCGGAATTTGTTTGCCGGTGAAGGGTATGGAGCGATTATGTTTTTGCATGCTGGATAAGGAAATCCATATACTAGAAAAATTACAAAGAAAATTGTGTAATATAAATTTCAATGCATGAATTAAAAAGTTAATGGCTAAAATATACATTGAGCATGCATTTGAAATTTCTAGTTTAATTTCCAGTAGAGCAGCTATCGAAAATCACAATTACCGATAGAGAAATTTTCAATAGAAAATTTATTATGATAGTAGCATAATTCAGTTTCCAAAAGTACTGTGTTTTAAATATCTAAATATTCCATCGAATTTTGTCTATTAAAATGAATGTAAAACAAAGCAAGAATAGAAATATACGCTTAATTTCGTTTTAACTTTGTAGTGAGAAACGTAAAATTAGCTTATGAACTTTTTATTACAAAGTAGTATAAAAAAATATGCATTAATAATAATAACATTTATCACACGTAAAAAATAAATATTGACAATAAATAAATAAATTCAGTATTCTCCTAACATCACATTTTTGAAAAAAAGAAAAGAAAGCTGGATTTTGATTTTTTAAATTATTCTAAGTGCAAAGATGAAATAAATTATTTGATTGACAGGTTTTGATGTCACTAATAATTATTCAAAATACAAGGCTCGTTGATCAAATAATTGATAAAGATGTAAAACAATTTGTATTAAATAATTAATTGAAATTAATTGTAAAAATAAATTAATTTAATGACGCAGAGAGAATGTAAATTTTAAAATTTCATGAAACTCAATGCCTAATTTTAAAAATCTGTGAATATTGCATATCATTGAAAAGCTTTAAGAAGATGTTACGTAATTTTTAAAACAATTTAGTTTTTTATAACATGAAAAAATACTATTTTGTAAAATACAAAAATACTTGCCCTAATAATATGTATGGGATTAATAATCATAGATGCCAACATCTCTTAATTATTCCGGAGTGCGATCAAAAATTTGCATGTCCGAACCGGAAAAATTATATAAGAAAATATGCCTTCTTTCTATGAGGTACATTTTTGATTTCAATTTGAAATTTTTGGTTAAATAAAATTTCCGGTTGAAATCGAGTTCATCTTGGATCAGACTCCGGAATAATTAAGAGATGTTGGCATCTATGTAATAATATATGAAAAATCTTTATTTAAAAAGAAATTATAAAATAAAATTGTAAAGACTCATAAATTTACGTGGAGTTTCATTTTCATAAGTGAATAAAAAAGCAAGAACAGTGGTGGAAAATTGGCGCAGAGGAGGAGCCTATTGACACCGCTAATTGTTAACTGTATTATTCACCTTAACCCGAGAGTAGTCGCGCCATTTTTTAGAACGTTAGTAGTCGCGCTCGGTCCATTTGCCGCCGTTACCAGCAGGCCGAAAACGAAGGGGAAACTTGCCGGTGTTATCAGATGATCGAAAACGGATAACGTAGGGTGAAAATATTGACTGAACTTTAAAAGATTACAGCAATTATTCATTTTACAACCTTTTACAGCAATTATTTATTTCGCTTAAGTGTATATTCAGTTGGCATCTAGATAAATGATTTTAATAACTCTTTCTTCGTTTTGCTTAAATACTTAAAAGTAAATAGTAAATGATTTGATTGAATTTCTGATGTTACTATGAATCAATAATTAGTAGGAAAACATTTACTAGTATGAATCTAAATTCATGATAGGGGTATTTTTATTTATTTATTTATTTATTTATTTATTTTATTTTTATTATTATTTTTTTTTTTTTTGGAAGGACAGAATCAGTCAGGTAGATTTTTTTTTATACTCCGGCACTCTATATCCATTTAATAAAATAAAATTAATAAATTTAGCATCAATATATTGCACTGACATTAAATTGATCAATTAAACTGAAAATAAAAATGGAACCTATGACATGCAACAGAAAATCAAATACAATTCACCAGCATATTGCGGACGATTAATTCATTTAAAACATATGAAAAACCATCAAATTTGATGCCATAAACAATTAAAGACAATATATATATATATAAACTTTCTGTACAATAATACCATTGAAAAATAAGGAAAATGACCAATAATTATGAAATCACAAATACCACATAAACCAAATATTATTAAAAATGTATAATTATATATATATATATATATATATAAAATAAAAAGGTAAAAAATACTTAACTTCGAAATTATAAATGTAAATGTTGTAACTACGTTTTCTTTATTTATTTTGTGGGCTGTCTGTGTGTGTATGAGGGGGGAGAGGAGGGGGGGGGGGGCTCTCGAGATTTTGTGATTAAATCCATTTTTCAAATGAAAATGCACGATTTGTAGTTTTTCTACTTATTTCAGGGTGGGAGCAGTGCCTTTGAATAAAAACTCTCGATACGAATTTCGCTCATATAAAGTAAATAATAAATAAGTTATTGAAATTATATATTTAATTTAAATATATTTGCAATTGTAAATTTAAATCCTAATATGGATAAATTATTTTAATTAATAGAATCACTGAAAGGTTCATCTTAATAGGGATGTATTTTACAGAAACTATTTAATTAAAATGAATATTCAATTGTACATTTCATAATAAGGTATTAATGTTATAATTTATTGTTTTATAATAACGTTCATTAAATTAATAAAAACAATAAGAAAATTTTCTCCGAAACTATAAATATGCAGAAATAATTTAATTTAAATGAATTTTCTCTCATATTCTGGAAAACATTATTCTGAAAAATAGTTTGAACAATTCATGAAGGACAACAAATTTAAATTTGTTAGATACTGTCCCCAAGCCTCTATTGGATTTCAATAATAATTTCTGCGGCTTTGTTTAAAAAAATATGTTTTTACTTACAGTATAAAAATTTAAAAATAGATAAATTTTTTAAAAATACTTAAAATATTTTTTTTAAAATCATAGTATAAACATTCACTGAATTATCCAAAAGAGATTTTTATTTGCGTAATTTCTAACCTACATTATAAAATTCTCATTATTTTTCTTATTGTACAAATAAATTATATGTATGTTCTTCGCAAATATACACACTACATTTCTGAGAAGATTGTTTTATCTTTCGAATTTGTTTTATTGTACAAAAACGATACTCTTCAGATTTTGGATATACGGCAATTTTTTTTACTGATTCCCACAAAATTCTCTTCTCTTTTTTTTTTTAATGGTTTTGCAGTGTTATTGCCTATTTTCTTTCATTTATATGTTCGGGTAATAAATGGAGAGCAAGTTCTTTCAAATAATGATGATGAATTTCCCTTTTTTTCCATATTTAAATAATTATCGATTTGAGAATTTATTCCCGCAATATTTGACAATGAAAAAAAAATGTAAGTGACCATCCATCATTTTTTTGTGCGAACTGACTACACAATTAATATAATAAAACAATTTTAAGTCACATTCTAAAAGTAAAAAAAGTACTCTTTGAACGAATAAAATAGCAGAAGGAAAAAAAAGACGAAATAACAACACACAGAGAGTCCGTACTTCCATGAAACCTTCCCCACAGATTTCGCGGAAATGGGAAAGGATGAACACGAGGGGGAAAAATTCAACTAACGTAAGTGGTCGCATCGCGGTCATTTAGACCGATTGAAACTTAAGAATGCGATAAAATGCTAAGAAATAGCAGGAATGACTTGCAATTTTACTACACAAGAGTGTGAACACTCAAGGTCAGCTACACGGAATTTGGCTATCGTAACTTTAACGGGAAATGAGTTACAGGAAGATAACGAATTTCGGGCGGGGAAAAGACCAACGCGCGACTATTAACGGGTTAATAAAAGCTCAGAAATTATGTCATTAAATAAGCCGCAAAATACTACTAAAATTTAGTGGTGTTGATAGGCTCCGCCTCTGCGCCAATTTTCCACTACTGCAAGAAATGTATTTCTGAAATTTTTAGCACAAAATATTTGTAATAATAAGAAAGTGTTTTTATAGTTTTAAAAAGCGAGTATAACGTATCTGTCACATAATAGTACATCATTTAACCCTTTCAGGGGCAAGGTACTTGTATTCGTAAAATGTTCAAATAATTTAGTGACACCAGTATGAACAAGAGATTTTATTTGTAAGCAAGTAAAAGTAAATTTTCGCATACTTAATAAAGATGACATTTTCATCATAAAATTCCGGTGCCAATGTGGCAATTAGGGATTAAAATTATGTGATGCCGTGACGACATCACCGTCCTTCAAGGGGTTAAAAAAAACATATTTTAATATTTTTCATCAAAATTGGAAATGCAAATTTCAATAATATTGCAAAATGTAATTCTTATCAGATTTACAATAAAATATATCTTTTTGAAACGTCTTCATTCATCACTCAAACGTGTTCTATCTCTTTAAAGTACGTCGCTACAAATCTACTTCTTCACAGAAATCTATAAGGTAGATGGTAAATGACTTGGCAAACTGAACGAAATAGTGAGTGATGATGATCTGTAAATGAAAAAAAATTGACAAGGGAGTGGTAGAAGATAATCGATACATTTAACCTCGATTTACTTATCATACTCTCTCCCAACTTCACACTTTTGATTCGGGTGGAAAGGAAAAATGGATTTCGATATTCTGGGCAATTTTGCTTATATTTGCTCTGAAAATGGAGTAAGTTTATTGATTGACATGTTGTGACGTTACCAAATATTTTCCAACAGAATATCCCTCGTTATATAGTGACTCGTTAAATCGGTTATTAGAATGTATTTTTCTTTCAATGAAAATAAATTATATTAAGTCTACCAGAAAGCTCTATCCAATAATCAGGGATGAGAGCGTTCCGACCCAAATGACCGATTGCTACCTCTAAATTTTAATACTATTTCTCGTGTTATTTATTGAGAGAATTTCTAAGATTTAATAAAGTAAAGAATGCTATTAAAATTTAGTGGTAGTAATCGGTCATTTGGGTCGGCACGCTCTCATCCCTGGATAATGTTTTTTCACGCCTACTTTTTTAAAAATTAAGATTTCTTCATTGGCACCACTTTTTTGGAATGGTAAAATTCCGATTGTTTTCACTTTTCAGGTTAAGGTGAAGGCAATGGGAATTTTACCGTTTTAAAAAAGTTGTGGCGATGAAGAAATCTGCCGTTTTAACCCTTCCCACTCCGTTGGATCCGCGGCGGAGACATTCTTAGTCTTTGCAAAATTTGTTTTTGGTACCAGTAAAGGAAAATAAAATTCACCTCATTTAATCAGAGCATTTTTGAAATTGTGTACTTGAAGGAAACTGCTTTTTAAAAAGTGGTGCCGATCGAATAAAATTTGTGTAAGAGACGCCGGAGCTTTAAGGGTTAAAAGGTAAGCGTGAAGTAACATTATCGAACAAAACTTTCCAGTACTTGATATATTAATTACAGCCGCTTCAGTAATTTCATCTTTGTTTCCCTGTATATACTGTATGGCCAAAGGTGACCGGTCACTTGCAATTTTAGACGTATTGTTAAATATACAGAAAAATACACGAGGAATTACCCTGAAACTGCAGGTGTGTAAACTAATATAGTATACGTCATATATTTCCGGGAAGATTTTTTCCCGAAACCCCATAGGGAACCGTCAACAAGTTGAAAAAGAACGAATATCTTTTGGATAACCCTGTAAAAACTAATATAGCAAAAGCGTTTAAACCCGGGATTATTAATAAGCGGCTGATTGTAATGTACTGTGTTCATTTGTATGATTATAGCATGTATACTAGTAGGGAAATTAAGGTCTTTATAAAAACAGTCCCAAATTTCGCCACTTTTGTGCTTATAATTTGCAGAGTTCTTAATATAAAAAAAGTTATTTTCAGAGAATATGACAAACAGCACTGAACACAACACTCTGCAATCAGAATTAAAGAATAATAAAAAATGAATGAAAAATGAGCAGGTTTACTAAAAAATGTTTCACTGCGCATGCGCTACTGCAATCAAAATATATTGTGCATAATGTATTAGCTAAGTATATAGAGCAACTTCTGTAAAAGTCTTAAAATCATAGCTTGAAAATTCTGAAAATTATAGTCAATAGAATAAGGTCAAAATCCGTTGTTCCCAAAAGAAAGCAAAAAGATGAGGGGTTGTATCCAAATATAATAGTACGTGCAATATTGTGTACGCTATTTTAGCACAAATTAACAGATATTTGATACAACGCCCCATCTTTTTGTTTCTTTTTGGGATCAACGGATTTCGAGCTTATTGTATCGACGATAATTTTCAGAATTTTCAAGCTATGATTTTGAGACTTTCATAAAAGTTGCTCTATATACTTAGCTAATACATTATGCATATCATATTTTCATTGCATTTGCGCATGCGAAGTGAAATATTTTTTAGTAAACCTGCTCATTTTTCCTCCAATTTTTATTATTTTTTAAATCTGATAGCAGGGTATTGTGTACAATGTAGTTTGTCATATTTTCAGGAAAGAACTTTTTTTTAAATTAAGAATTCTGCAAATTATAAGCAAAAAACTTGCGAAATTCGGCGCTGTTTTTTATAAAAATCTTAATTTCTCTACGAGTACACTATACATGCTATCCTCAGAAAAAATGAACACAGTATATTAAAATAAGCTTATTAATAATCTCGAGTTTGAATGCTTTTTCTACATTAGTTATTACAGGGTTATCCAAAAGTTATTCGTTCTTTTTCAATTTGTTGACGGTCCCCTATGGGTTTTTGGGAAAAAAAATCTTTGCGGAAATGTATGACCTACACTATACTATTTACACACCTGCAGTTTCAGGGTAATTCCTCATGTATTTTTCTAGATATTTAACAAAACGCCTAAAATCGCAAGTGACCGGTCACCTTTGTCCATATTTATTCAAAAATTCAATTATTAAATTAAATTAAATTCGTTTGTATAGCTGCAAAGCTGCGCACTAAAGGGTTAAGTTGCTTTTTTAACCTCTTAATCTTTAATCTCTATTAAATTTTAGTGGTAGCTATGGATTTGCCAAACCGTGGAGCTGTTGAGACATAAATCGTAGGTTAAGGGGTTAATTTGACCTCTTGGAAGTGGAAGATGCCGCTATGGCATCACATATTTTTAATCCCTAATTACCACATTGACACCCGAATTTTTGTTTATGAAAATTACACTTTAATTAAGTTCGCGAAAATGTACGTTTATCTGTTTACAAATAAATTTTCATGTAAATATTGGTGTCATTCAATTATTTCAATAGTTTACGAATAAAAGTACCTTACCCCTGAAAGGATTAAGCATCATTAATCGTTTGAGGACATGAGTTTCAAAACTCGCCTTATCCGAAATTTAAAAAATCGAGTTTTCTCTATCCCTCTATCCTATTGCGGAACCTGCATCGCAAAAAGCACTATAATCTGCAAAAAAACTAGTTTTATCGTGTTTTTCTGGCCTTGTAAGATCTTCGTTTACAACGAAACCAATGGACACAGTCGAACGTTTTTCGCGATTTCCCAACATTTGATTTTATGGATAAGGCGAGTTTTGAAACTCACTCCCTCATTTAAATTATAATAAGGTTTTCACGCTTTTTGCCAGATACAAAAGCAAGATAACAGATAATGCGAACAAAAAATCAGTTCACTTTATTGTCATTTTATGCTTCCTGATTATTATGGCTTTTGAAATTTTCAATCTGACTGTAAAGTAACCTTTCAGAGAAAAATATACAATATTTATATGCAAATAATGATATTTCATAAATTTGTAATGTTCAGTTAAGTAAAAGTTCAATTGAATAAAAATAATTTTAATATTATGATATGATTAGAAATGGACGTAATTTTGACTTCCACTTATTTACATTTGTATCAATAAAAAGAATCAAAATAAGATAAACAAGAGTATTTCAGTGGGAAAAGGGTGATCAGCAGTGGGCCGATTATCACATATAAACTTTAATAGTATTCTTCGCCTTATTTAATCACAGAATTTCTTAGATTTATTAATTCAAAGAATAAAATAAAAATTTAGTTTTGACAAACAGCTGCGCATCTTTTCCAACCTTGGTATTTAGTTTTAAGAATAATTTTGTAGCAAACTAGGGGGCCCTGCCCCCTACGAGCTACGCTCGTCAACCCCCGTTCAGTCACCGCAGACTCTAACAGCACGCTAATTTGATCGGCTTTAAAAAGATTTCGGAAGATTGAATTATAATTTGAATCTGACAATTATAATCTGACGTAATTTTCACCAAACTTCTCTTTCTCTTTTTAATATTCACGTAAAAATACTTTTGTTAGAAATGAAATATTATGATCATCTTAATATATCAAATACATGTCTCGCGCAATTTTTAAATTTAAACTGTTTTGCAATATTATTTTATGTTCATTTTACGTAATAAGTGTAATGTGATGTAAATTCTCCTATTTAAGACTTCTAACGCATGTTAATGAATTTATTATTTTACAATATTCTTTCTCTTTTTAAATTCACGTGTAAATATAGTTTTTATGACGGACGTAATTTTCAATGAGTTCCTGCTTTTTATATTTTTTGTTTATAATGGTCACGTGTAAAATAAATTTTTAATTGGAAGCAAGCATTATTGTTTGCGCTATTTAAACAGTTGACAACAGTTTAAATTAATACAATTTTCTAAAATATGTAAAAATATCTCTCAAAATGCTGAAAATTTGAATTTAAAATAGAAATAAAACCTCAAAAAATTATTCAAATTAAAAAACTAAACGCAATATGCACACCGGGAAATTCTGACGCATAAAATCATCTAAAAATGATTAAATTCCTATGTACAGTTTTTGCTCCTATAAAACTTTTTTAATGGAACGATTTTGTCCAACTTTGGCATTAAATGTCTCTTAAAATAATTCTTCGATTTGAAAACTGTTTGCATCAACGTGTTTATCAAACACTTCTCTATAATACTACTGATTTTCATATTTTTGTATGCAACAGTTTTTTTATTAATATTAACGAAGAAAGGCCATGCTTAAGCATTCAAATTGGATGCCGATCTGCCGGGAATACCTACGCAGATTTTCATTGGTCCATTTCCAAATCAAAACTTTTTTTATATATATAGAAGGTTTACATAAGAAAGCGTGATCTTAAAATACATCAATTTAAATTCACCCACACACATATTGTTGGGATAACACCGTCATATCACACGTGTGTTTAAAAGGAACGAAAGAGACACAAAAACACAACATGAAAATTGGACCACCATGGCATCTTTGAGATGCAGGGATGACAGGGATGACCGCCCCGGGAACCCAGCTTTCTACCCCCAGCTTAGATGTAAACGTTATCTATGAACAGTTTCTAAATAATTCAAAATTTAAAGAGATGAATATGCGCCAAAAGCGTTCTAAAAACTTTCTAAATTTGGATTTCTACGCAATCTCAGCAAATATCAATCCGATTTCAAATGTAATGGTTCCAAATTGATGGTAAGAGTCGGTGCTCCAACATATGCCATATTGTATGTTGTTTTCCCTTTCACCTGGGTGTTGTAGGAGCTCAAAACGTTATAAATTGCGTTTTTTGTAATACTAAGGTGTCTGACATTTTGAAAATTCGCATGATAATTACTTAAAATATGCAAATGCTTTCTAAGAACCGTCGAAAGAAAATTCCAAGTTTAACAAGATGAGGAGATCGCAAAACGTTTTATAACGTCTAAATTACGATTTTTATGTAATCTGATAAAATACCAAACTGATTTAAAAAATAATGGGTTGAAAATTGGTGATGATAGCACCTGCTCAAATGTAAGCTACATTTTATGTCGGTGCCACTATCACTAGAGGGTTTCACGAGCAAAAAGCTTTCTAAATCGCGATTTCTGTGATACCGAAGAGGCCAGAAACTTAAAATATGGCATAGTAGTTATTTATAAAATGTAAAGCCTACTAAGCAAAATCGAAAACAAATTCGAAATTAAAAAGGGGTGAAGCGAAGGGAAGGAGCGAACAATGTTCTAAAAAATTCTTGCATTACGATTTCTATGCAATCTCAAAAAACAATGAACTGATTTCAAAAGTAATGGTTGCGAATCAATGTTGACAGTTTCTGATTCTACACAAATATATTTTATGCCGGTGTCAGTACACCCTCGGACTGGCAGGAACAACGAATTTACTCAAAAAGCTTGAAAAACTTTCAAAATTATATGTTTTCTATGAAATTTTAGGAAATACTAAACCGATTTCAAAATCAATGTTGACAAATTAATGGCGACAGTCCCTGTTTCAGCATAGGCATTTAACCCTAGAACTACCGGAAATTTTACTCAAGTTTTATAAAAACATTCTACACCAGAATTTTTTACTTAAAACTATTTAATTTGTTTATTTAACTTATTATCGTCTGATTTATACATTTAGTTTGTTTTGAAGAAATTTCTGGTTTGAATAAATATTTTGAATGTACATGTCGGGTCCAATGGACCCGTCTGGTAGACGGAAGGTTAATGTTGCTGCCACTACCAACAGAGAGGTAGTAGACTGTTAGACATGAAACTTGAAATTTGACATGATGGTGAAACCTCTCGCTACTTAACCCCTTGGGGACGAGCGACACGTATACGTGCCGCATAAAGCGCTCAGAATCCTTATTTTTTCTCACCAGTAAAATTTTACTGTAAAATTTGCCTTATTTAATCAGCGCATTTTCTCGATTCAAGACGACACAAATTTCTGTTTTTAAAAAACGGTGACGAACGATTAAAAATCTCGTAAAAGGCTCCCGTCCCGAAGGGGTTAAGTAATTCTTCGCGATGAGCGTCTTTTACAGAATTTTTAATCGTTTATCAGCGGTTCTTTAAAGTAGATATTTTTGACTATGGTAATCCGGAAAAATATCCTGATTAACCCCTTGAGGGGCACCGGTATATATTATATACCACCTACGATTAATGAAGTTTTACACCAGAAAAATTTTATTAAATTTTTCTTTTCTAACTTTGGTGGAAAAATGACGTAAAATTGCCTTTACTTATTTTGAAATAGAATTTTTTAAAGATTCCGGTGGGAATTCAGCATTTCACAAACGTCATTACTTGCCCCTCAAGGGGTTAAATCAGACAAAATTTTCGCTAAAAAATAATTGGTGGGAATAACCAAATAGTATTAATTTGACAGGAAATGCATGCCCGAGCATATCTCGTGCTGCACAGCGAGAGTGTTAATTTTAAGACGTAAATGCGTACTAAGAAGATGATTTCTAAAAAATTCAAAATTTATATGAGAACTGAAATAAGCATAAAACCTTCAAAATACTTTTTAAATTATCATTTATTTAGAATTAGTTTTTGTTCTTCTTATTAATTTAAGTCACATTTCTGCCTAATGCAGTGAAATAATGACATTTATTCAAACTGTGGCTTAATTAGTAATTTTTTAACTATTACTAAAACTAAAATTTCTTCTAATAAATATTAGACATACAAATATCACTTGGTACATTTCAACTATTTCGCGAGCAAAGCCGCGGGGTTTGCTAGTAGAATATAAAAATAGTCGCCATTTGCTGATCCATTGTTATATACAATGCTACTTGAATACTTTTTCAAAAATTCGGATATTTGTAAAACACGATTTAAGTAAATAAAGTACAAGAACAAAAACAAAAACAATAAAAGAAACTAGGAAACAGAAATTCTCCTTTTTCAGAATTTACTGTCGCTTCCGATGAGAAAAAAATATGTATATAAATACAGATATTTAAGTTTTAAGACTTAAAACACGCGCTTTTATCTTATATAAAATGACGTCATCCGCATCCGCTGAAGAATTCCTCATTTACGATCCAGTCTTAAACAACATCTACAGTAAAATATGCATAGGGCGTGACTATCGCTGAATAATACACAAACCCAAAAAGAAGAGATTTTGTCATTCAAGAAACTGGACAAAAGAAATCGGATATTTCATGATTCATATGCCTTCATCTGTTTGTCATATTAATATAGGTACTTAAAATTTAATTTAGTTTATAATAGCTCCATTTTTTATCAGATGTCATTCATTTATATTTTTTCAAAATAGCGCATATTTTAATTACATTTTTTTTCTCAGTTTTTATGAGAAAAAGGCAACAAAAAGATATAATTGCTATTTTCCAACTATTTTCCCTTCACTCTCTACGGAAATAGAGTACTTGAGCAGTGTTGGAAAATTGGCGCAGAGGAGGAGCCTATTGACACCACTAAATTTTAGTAGTATTTTTCGACTTATCTAATGACAGAATTTCCGAGTTTTTATTGAGATGAAGAGTACTATAAAATGTTAGTGGTGTCAATAGGCTCCTCCTCTGCGCCAATTTTCCATCACTGATTGAGTTGCCAAAATGAAACAAATGGTGCTAAAACTACAAAAAAATTAAATAAAAATAAATGGAAATATATCTCAAAAATAAATGGAGATGCAGTTTTCAAACAAATTGCATTTAAAAGTACTTTTTTTTTCAATACGATGGTATAAAAATTGAAAATGTGCGATGCTTAGAAGTTAAAAAAATTGCAGTAGAGATTTTCCGTACAATGTTACAGCTGTTTTGTTTTACCGCTGGCTTACACAAGGTAACTTTTTTCTTTAGAGACGACACAATAATTGGTGGGAGAAAGAAATACCATTCCGGGGGCTGAAAAAAAATAAGTATCATAATTTCCCTTAAAAATTTTAGCAGTCGTCTTTACAAGAGAGATGAACATTCTCTGTTCTCTGAAACTGCCTGTTTTAAATCTAGTTTAATTTTTTTTATCCATGATGTGTGCAGAAGAGTACGAAAATTAACCAAAAACTATTTGGTATAAAATTCATCAGGTCATCTTCTCCTTTATCATGTTTTACTGTAATGAAATAGTTTGCTCATACTTCAATCGCTTTAGTTAATGGACATGAATTAATTAACTTATTTATCTACTTGCAAGAACAGCGGGAGATTCAATTTTGTGAAAGTGAATTGGGACAACAAAAGTGTATTAGAAATTGTAGAAATAATTTTTATTCCGAGTGAAATTAATGAACTGAGAAATAGCAATTATACTACACACAGAATTAGTTCCTTATTACCCGACTGCCAAAAAGGGTTATGTGTTTCACGCGTATCATGCGAATTTATTTATGCCCTCGAAACATCCCTACGGCTGTATGGATTTTAATGAATGAGGTCTCTATCGATTCGTCTTAACCGTCCGATGGTTATAGGCTAGGTTTTGTTTTTATAAATTCAAAAATGGCGGCCGTAAAATACAAAATGGCGGTAGAGAAGAAAAAATTACGCACCATATTGAGCGGCATATCATTGGATAGGTCTTTCAAAATGAAGATGATGTTTCATTGACTATTTTACAGTCAGAAGTTCTGTTTAAATATTGCACAACCTGGAAGTTGTGTAGATAGGATCTCTAGCTTTACTGCAACTCTAACCTTCATAGACGCCTCATCAGAACAGTGTTTATAGATATGAACTAACAATTAAACACAACTTAAAAGTCATCAATACAGGTAAATGAAAAAAAAAATAGGTAAGTAATATAAAAAAAAATAGTTTCACATTCATGAGAAATAATTAATTAGTTCGCTTTTTACGCAGTCGGGTTTTTTTATTTTTAAAATTTAATTTATAATAGTTTAATAACTGCCTAAAATAATATTGCTACTAATAATTTCTACTAAAACTAATACTGCCGGAAATTTTACACATTTTAAGCCAGAATTCTTTTTAAACTATTTTCTTATTCGATTAAATTATTTCCGCGGGTTATTTATTTAATGATTTTTGTTAAAACAATTTCTGGTTTAAAACAAAATATATGGCCGTAAAAATTCAGCACTACAAAGTAAAACGCAGTGGTTACATATACAGATGGTGTGGAAACAACCAAGAAAACTAGACGAGGCTGAGAAAAAAATGAATTGCATGTGTCTTGTTAAATTTAGTTTATTATGTAGAAAAAAAAAATACTTTTTGTATTACACAAATTTTGCGAAAAAAATATTAACCTTTAACCAGCATTGAAGGTGTTTCATTTTTGGACCACCTAATTTTAATTCCTAAACTTCACATTGGCACCAGAATATTGGAATGGAAATTTTCCTGTTATTAAGTATGTGAATAAAAGATTTTACTCATTTTTAAATAAATTTGTTTGTAAATTTTAGTGTCGTTCACTAATTTCGGCATTTTAAGAATAGAAGTACTTTGTCCCTGAAATGGTTAACGGTCGAATTACTCCTACCAGGCACAGGCATCTCTTACACGAATTTATTCAGTTTGCATCACTTTTTCTAAAGATGCAGTTCAACTTGCAAATTGATGTACAAGGAAATTTTCCTAACAAATGTACTTTTAAAATATAGTGTTGAAATAGAATGTAAGAATCGTGCATATAAAGCTTGGATGGTTATTTTCTGATACTCGACCACTAATGTTTAAATATACGAAAATTCAAAATAGTTTTAATTTAAACCCATAATTCAATGATTTATTACATACTAGCCATTTATTATTCACATGAGTGAATATCCATTTAGTAATATAACATTTCAAAACGAAAATCACAAAAAGCAGAATATTATAAAAGAGTATGTGAAATTTATTATATGTATGAAAGCACATTATAATAAACTTCTTAAATAAATTCGCAATATTTTTAGGACATATTTCATCGAAATCTTCTCGTATCGTTCTAGAAGGATATATTTTCGTGCCCGACAAAGGAAGGAAAAGCTTTAATGTAACAGGAATTAAGGAATTGATCTTTGAAATAGCCCGTTTTCCCCCAAGCAGTGTAAAAGATAACCGAAATGAGGTGAAATTAAGCGATGAGTAAGCAAGTTACTTATCGAGAGAAGGGGGAGTGAACGTTAATTACTCTAATCAAAGGAATGACTTCGATACATTATTTCACGGAACAGTTTCTACACTTCAATATATACATGTTATCACTAGAACAGTCCACAATTTTACTTAAGTTTTATAAAAAGTATTTCACACCAGAATTATTATTTAAAACTATTTAAATTAATTAAATATCATGTTTCACAAAATATAAAAAAAAAAAAAATTTGATCGAATCGGCTATTATCAATTTGGCAGTCATCAAAATTACCCCTAATGGCGGTCCTTGTGTTAAAAAAATCGTTGCCTGTGTGTTTTGATGTATTTTTGTTTTCAACGTAGTATTTTCAAACCTATCTGGTGAACATTTAAAAACTTCAAATAGATAATTTGACATGTTATTTTAACCCCTTAACGGTCGCATTACATTACGGTTTAAAAATTTAAATTGCTTATTGCAACCATTTTTTTTTTTAGAAAGAAATATTCACCTTGTTTAATGACAGGTAAAATGATACCATAATAAAGTCAATTGCACTATTTTTAAAACTGGTGGATACAAACAATCTGAATAAAAGACACAGCCCGTGAATATCACGGGAGCGAGAATTAAGGGGTTAAATAAGGTTACAATATGATAGCATTTAATTTAAAGTTCGTTTCAATCTATCTACCGGGTGTCCCAAAAAGGACTGACTGATTTTAAAATTCAATAACTTGCAAACGGTGACAGATATTAAAAAAATTCTTGCAGGAGGGTTAAGCATAAGGTCAAAAGTTTTATTACAGTGATTTTCAATTTTAGTTCGATTTACAAACAATAGATGGCGCTGTGAGCAATAGTCGCTAAATACAGGCTCGATTTTTGGTCCTTTATCTTGTTCCATGCAGAAAAAGGAGATGGAAATGTATTATCCGGGCCACGAAGTACCAAAAATCGAGCCTGTATTTAGCGACTATTGCTTACAGCGCCATCTATTGTTTGTAAATAGAACTAAAATTGAAAATCACTGTAATAAAACTTTTGACCTTATGCATAACCCTCCTGCAAGAATTTTTTTAATATCTGTCACCGTTTGCAAGTTATTGAATTTTAAAATCAGTCAGTCCTTTTTGGGACACCCGGTATATCTAT
Organism: Maratus speciosus; assembly: GCA_963932465.1. Taxonomy (NCBI): domain Eukaryota; kingdom Metazoa; phylum Arthropoda; class Arachnida; order Araneae; family Salticidae; genus Maratus; species Maratus speciosus. The sequence continues at coordinate 601,852,781 of OZ010791.1, read as the reverse complement.
ATAAATTTAATATCGAAAAATGTTATTACAAAAAACTGACTTATAAGCAGAATGTAAAAAGTATAAATAAAAAATATCGTAATAGAAATTAAAAAAAACCTTTAGATTTTAAACATTATAACCTATAAATATAACGTATCAGCAGATCCTTTACTATTTTTATGTTTAACAGCTTCTCTTATTATCCCGAGTTAATTAATTATTATACCGAGAAAACCCGGGCATGGCATAACTTGTCACTGCGATTTGTTACTCCGCCTGAAGCCTAAAAAGAAAGAAAACATTCGTATATAATATAATAAATTACATATAATTAAATTATATAAAATATTTGATTGGCAGTTTTCCATGCTTTTTGATATGAAAAGAAATGATGAAATAAAATGATGTGATTGCAAAAAATTGGATGATTTTTACCCGACTACCAAGAAGGGGTGTGTGTTTCCCGCGCATCTGGGTATGTGGATTTCTTTATACCCTCGAAACATACAAACGGCTGGATGGATGTTAATGAATGTAGTATCTATAGATTCGTCGCAATCGTCCGATGGTTATAGGCTAGGTTTTGGTTTTATAAATTCAAAATTGTGGCCGTAAATTACAAAATGGTGGTAGACACGAAAAAAAAAAATTACGCACCATATTGAGTGGCATATCATTGGATAGGCCTTTCAAGAAGACGATGTTTCATTGACTATTACAGGCCTCATCAAAACAGTGTTTATAAATAGGAACGAACAATTAAACACATCTTCAAAGCCAATAACACAAGTAAAAAAAAAAAAAAAAAAAAAAAAAAAGTAAGTAATATAAAAAATAGTTTCACATTGGTGAGAAATAATTAATTAGTTCGCTTTTTACGTAGTCGGGTTTCTTGAATTTTTAAATTTAATTTTTACTTGCTTGCAGTTTTCTTTCAAAAAAATTGAAAGGGACTCGGTTAATGAATAATTTAATTTACCTATTAAAGGTTATTTTTTTCTCTAAAACTGCCTTAGATATTTTCTGATTTAATATATTTCGTTGGAAGTGAGTAATGTTTCATTTTTAAACTTGCATGCTATCGTTTTTTTTTTCTTTATTCTGTTAAAAGCTACAAGGTATGTGTTGTTAATAATAAATTATAAAATCTTTAAACTGTTCTTTAAAAGTTATATGTGCTCATCTCAAAATTAAAAATACTTGTGAACAACTCAGTGGTGGAAAATTGGCGCAGAGGAGGAGCCTATTGACACCACTAATATTTTATGGTATTCTTCATCTTAACAAAAACTGTCATTAGATAAGACGAAAAATTCTACTAAAATTTAGTGGTGTCAATAGGCTCCTCCTCTGCGCCAATTTTCCACCACTGACAACTTTGTATCTTGTGCCATTAAGCGGTTAATTAGCCGGTAGTAATAACTGTTCCGTTAAAAAAAGGAAAAAGATGGAAATAATTAAATTTTCAAAGAAAATCACATGAAAAGTTTTAAAATTTAATATGTACCAGCGCAAAGTGATGTTTAAAGGGTAATTAAAATCTTTAGAAGCGTCACTGTGAACATGAGAAGTAATTATAATTGAAAATGCTGTTTACTTGTTACTTTTAAGATACTAAATAGTCAAATTAAGTAGCGGAGTTACATTTTCTTAAATATGAATTGATATCACTTAAGGGGGTCCGGGACCCATTTTCAAATAATTTTTATTTATCGAGCTAAAATTCTGACTTTATTTGTGATAGTTAACCATATCATTTGTAAACAGAATCACATGACAAAACTTCTCATATATTAAAAAAAAAAATTATTTTAAATTTATTAAAAAAGTGGGGTAAATGAAAATAGTTATAACTCGAAATATTATTAATAGAATTTAATTTTTTTTCATTTAAATAAACAGAAATATGTAAGTTTTAAATTCGATTCAAAAATTTTAATAATATTAATTAACAAAAATTTAAAAATATTTAACGAAAAAATAAAAAAAAATGGTGCAACTTAAAAAAAAAAAAAATCATATTTTCAAAAGTAAATATTTTTTCAAATATGCTGAATCAAAATTAAATTAAAACAATTGGAAAGGGCATGTTCCATGTTTGAACCATTTATCTTTAACGGTTCTTGACTTATAAGAATTTAAATACGAGAAATGTTAAAAAAAAACCCATCATGAAGAAAAAAGCATTTTTACAAGAAGTAGTTTCCATGACAGCCATTCCTTCAAAGCTAGATTCTGAAAACAAACCAAAACGAAAAAATTAATATTTTTTGTTCTAATTAAGGGGTCTGAGGACTCTTAAAATTGGAAAAAGTGAAAAAAAGAGACCATTTTCAACATTTAATATCTTAAAATGCATTTGATTTTAAGACACAATTTTAATTGGAATAAAATATATAAGTATGTCCTTTCATTTCATGTATTTAAAAAATTATAAGATGCAGAATTAGCATTTACAGGGGTCTCCAAACTGTTAGACATTTGACGAGCAAACAATTGGCATAACAGCTTACGCGCACGATTACAAAATAAGTTTTGCAACTAGAATGAAAAATTTGATGCCTACTTATACTTCAGATTATACTAATTACCCTGAACCTAAATAAATTTTTTTAAGCTTTTTTTTATATTTTTAATACAAAGTTGTATTTAGCTAATGCAAAATTAAGAAAATTTCAACATTATAATCACCTAAAAAAATATTATTTTGAACAATATAAAGGAAATTTTAGGTTCCGTTTATACAGACTCAAATGAAACATATGTTTTGAAAATTTCATGAAAAAATATTCATAAGTTTTTGAGATATCGTGCGCGTTATGCCCAAAAACGTCATTTGGAGAAAAACGGCTTCAAAGTTTCCGAAACAACACTTCAGCTATTGAACATGTATAAATGTAAAAGCCATAACTTCAGTTCTAATAGGGATTTCAAGGAAACAATTATATCAAAATGTTCAGAAAAGATAGGAGTTTAACATCTAAAAAAATTAAAATTTCGAAAATTTTAAAGCTTTAAGAGTCCTGAGACCCCTTAAGACTGAAACATAATTTAAAAGTCCTTTTAAGCAGGAAAAGACAAAGAAATTTATAATGAAATAAAATGTTTTTACAAAATTTGAAGATTTTTGTGTCCCGGATCCCCTTGAACGTTAATTTGCTATATGAAAGCTATTCGTTAGTAATTTTACTTTTATCTTATATTTTTACAATTCCTTTCTTTTTTTTTCATACATGCCAATCATACGACTTTTTCGAGTCAGGGACAACCAGTAATTTTATAATATTTCATAAACCAATACACATCACTTTTATTCATCAATATCTAATATTTTGCAAGTTCCATTTCTTTCTTAAAATTCGCTTCTTAAGTAGGACTTTGCGGTTTTTTTTAATATACTAAATAAATTATGTAACTACAAAACGTGTATTCTATTCTAAAAAGTATAATTATAAACAAAAAAAAAAATTCAATATAAACGAAATAATAGAGGAAATGCTAATAACATTTAAATTTGCATAAATGAATTAAACATTTATTACACGGGTCATGTACTCAGTCATCATTAAAAATACATTAAGATTTTTTTTTTCATTTTAGTAAATGCATCTCGTCTATCCGACTAATTTTCAAATAGAAATTTTTGTATTTAAATGAATGAGAATAAGAATAATATAAGCGCATGTAAATCGGTTAAATCAAAGTTTCGGATAAAAAGAATTTTTTTAATCTCTCTTTAAATGGCAAAATGTTTTAATAAATACACAAGCCTGCAAAATTTGAGTTGTGTCATATTGCTTAGCTTTTGATACTTGATTCTTACGTATTTTGGAGTGCTGAATTAGAAAATGGCCTTCGTTTTTTTACATCACGTCAAGAATTTTTGCAAAATTTTCACTTTTTAACTTTGAAATTTACGATTTGCGAAAAATTCTGACGTAATCAGAGCCTGATTATCCACGGGGCAAATTCCTACCACTAAAAATAAACAGTAAATTTTGCCTCATTCATGGCAGATATTTCACATGAATACGGCGTTTAAATAAGGCGAACTTTTCTTTAAAATTTTATTGGTGTAAGTGTGCCGCGTTAGTAATCAGGCCCAGGACGTAATGGTACTGCTAAAACGTACATAAAAATAAATTATCAAAATTTAGAAAACACAACCATCGCATCTATTTTATAGTATCGGAAGTTTGCTATTTTTTTACTTTGAAATTTACAATTTGCAAGAAACACAACCATTTCCTTTATCTTTCAGTATCAGATGTTCTTTATTTTTTTACTTTTTACCATTGAAATTTACGATTTGCGAAACATACTGACGTGATGGTTAAAAATGAAGGTATTTTCGAATTCAGCGCTAAAAAATACATAAAAATCAATTATAAAAAGTTAAACAACACAACCATCGCAGGCTTGTGATATTTAAAAATTTGATTACTCGATACTTTGATTTTACTAGCCTCTTAATATCCAAATACCAATGTATATGAATATAGCAAAATAGTTTTACAGACATGAAGTAGAAAATTCCATTTACATTTTCCGACAATCGCCAATATAACCAACAATGTAGCCCAACTTCACATCACGAAAAGTCTGTAAATAATCCGTATGAAAACCTATAACGAAGACCATATTTCACCAATAATGCTTCCACTCGTTTCGTTATCGTGGTTATAAATAGCTTATTTTAGCTTCGTTATAAGTGGGTTATACTTTGTTTTTACGTGTTTACTTTCATAGCGCAATTAAGTTTTTAGCATTCCTTCAATTAAAAAATTTACTGGATCTAAACCCCGTTAATTATAAAATTTTCAATCATAATGTTATTGTGTAGTGTTTTCACAAACCTTTTGTGAAAATTATTTCAACAAAAGAAAATAATTCTTTAATTGTATTTAAGGTCAATGCTTTACCGTTCTTTACTTATATCTTTTGACGTAAAAAACTGCATTTTCAGGAAAATATGTACAGAGCGATCCTAAAATCTCCAAGAAAAATAATTAATAATTTAAAACATACAGAGTTTATCACCGTTTTCACATAAATATACAAAACTACATGGAAAGTTGTGATAGCACAACAAATATTGCAATAATAGCTGCATTATTCTTGGACAGTTAGCTCTTCTGTGAAACTAAAACTACTGTCTTTCTCTGTTTAAATCATCATGTGATATGTATTAAAATAGATATCTTTTCCGAAGCTTTGCAGAGTATCGTACCACGTCTAACAGCTATTCGTACTAACGGCATCTGTCAATTTGTATATTTGTAATACCATATTTGCTATTAATCTTCTGTAAAATTTAGGTTTATTTTACAAAGTTACCAATTTAAACGATGAAATTTATTTGAGGTATCATTAATTATTTAATTCGTGTTTGTACGCGTAACATAATTGATTTTATTTCTTTAATATAAAATCCTGTTTGAAACACGTAAAACTTCAGTAAAATTAACCTAAATTTTACAGAAGATTAGTAAGAAGTTGGCAGGTATGCAACCCGAATTGCTTTTAGAACCGTGCTGTGCCACCGCACAAATCAACAAAACTGAAACGCCAACTGTTGGTGGCAAATGCAGTTTTAAGGTGACATTTCTTCTTTATTAAGACATCTTATGTTTTTCTGTACATTTCAGTGGAAACTGCATATTTTTGTTTTTTATAGTTTTCGAATCATTGAATTTTTATTATTTTCGTTTGTTTTTGACCTCCCTGTATACTACACTTATTATTACTTTTCTTTTATAACTAATTTTCCAATCACATCTTACGTTAAAAAAAAAAAAAAAAAAAAAAAAAAAAAAAAAAAACTACCAGAACGTATAGCTTATAAATAATACACATTTACTCATCCAGGATTACCACTTGGTCCTTTTTAGGTAGATTTCGTATGAAATACTACCTTTGCGATCGCTCCTATGTTGGAATTTCTGAAACATTTTTGCAGATCTGCACAGATCATGACCCCTAGAGCCCAAAACCACCCTCAGTAAAAAACCTTATATATCTATCTATCTTATAGATATCACTTTTTAATGGACACGATAACTTCCGCAATTCTGCACAAATCTCTTCCAAACTGATACATAAAATCAAGGGGCATAAAATATAGGTCAAGTTCGTTAATGGGCAAAATCGGACCAAGGGGATGGAAATAGGGAGGGGTTTTGTGGAAACCGAAAAAATCCCATAACTTCTTAATTTTTGTACATATCAGATCAGTTTAAAGTTTTTATTACTTCTAAAAATAGTGCCAAAAATTTATGTATCACAGATTTTGATAAAATTAAAAATGGGCTAAAGGGGCGCATAAAACAGGGTTTTAGGAAGAAAAAAAAATCATAACTTCGTAAATTCTCAAGATATCAAATCCAATTAAATTTATTATAAATCTTCTTAATATTATCTAAAACTTTTATATTGACAAGTTTTTGATAGGACCAATTCGTATCGCAAAAAAAATAAAGAAAGAAAGAAAACAAAAAAGGGGGGGGGGGCGGTTGAAGAAGGAAAAAATCCATAACTTCGTCAATTCACAAGATATAAAATCCATATGAATTTATTATATATCTTCTTAATATTATCTACAACTATTATATTGACAAGTTTTTTATAGGACCAATTCTTACAGCAAAAACAAATTAAAAATACATAGCCGTTGAAAAAAAAAAAATGATCGTATTACGGTTGTATTCAAATCAAAACTGCTTATTTTCTGACTCATTTTTAAATTTATTTTTGCTCTCAAATGCATCCAATTGGCAGGTTTTCTTATTCAGAAACTATACAATGTATCGTAATGGTCGGTTTTTTAATAAAGGCAGAATATATTTCAAAAAATGATGTCAAAGTTGACATTTTGAACCGAATTTCCCGAAGCGATTATGTTGGAAACGAAAAATATGGTCCTCCTGAGAAAATAATTGTTTATAAATCAAGTTTTAATTAATTGAACGAAAAATAGAAACACAGGTTATAAATCTCTTCAAAAATCAAGTCAGCAAGTTTCATATTTTTACTTTTAAAAATGAATCTGAAAACATGCCAGAAAATGTCGAGTTGTTGAGCATGGAAAAGTATTTTCTTGAATACCGCTCTAACATGATTCTGATAAAACCAGCTCTTATATAAAAATGAAATTAAAAACTTGTCAAAAGCGGCCAGATAAAATTGTTAAAATGGGTTTATCTCTAATTATGATTTAGCTTTTGTTGTTGAAATTAGTACTTAAATTCGAAATCTACCTGTGCCTGTAGGCCGAGCCGAGAGGGATTTTTTATATCACCTTTTTTCTAATAGATATGATCATTCTAAATATTTGTTTAAAATTTTTTATAGGGGAGAGTGGCTCATCTTGGGACACTTTTTTTTTTTTTTTTTTTTTTTTTTTTTTTTTTTTTTTACCATTTGGAAAAATAGTTATTGTTCTCGTCAGGATGGGAAATCAAAAGCATATCTGAAGGTTTTTATTGGTTTAATCCGCATTTTATTCGTTTTCTGATTGGTCTATACATTAATATGTATTTCCCTTTACTTTCAACAGAGATCTGTTGCCACTATGACAAAAAAGTAATAAAAACTATAAAAAAAAAAAAAATAGACTCAGAAACAAATTGGGCACAGATGTCATATTCGCCCCATATTGGCGAGATTTTTTTTCTGACGCCAATATCATATAGGCAACGGGTACTTAACTTGCGCCAAATTGTCGTTATTTTGCTTGATGTGGTAACCCGGATTATGTTGTTTATGCTGTTGATGTTTTCGCCAAATTGGCAACCGAAAAAAATCGCGCCAATATGGGGCGAATGTGACATCTGTGCCACAAATTGAGATACAGCTTTCAAACAAATTGCATTTTAAAGTAAATTTTTTTCTCTATACGACGGTGTAAAAAGTAATATTGTGGGATGTTTAGAAGTTTAAGAATGAAATTTCATTTAAAATGGGTCGTCAGATTTCTTGGAAATCTGACGATGGAAAAGCCTTTTCTCGAACAGTCAATGAAATGCTTGAATAATACCTAAGTTTTAGGTGGATAATACGTACGAGTCGCAGGCGATTTCCGTCGCTTGCAATTTTTACGTGTAATAACACTATTAATGTTTAATTCATGGCGTACGTAATGGATGATCAACTCCGTGCTATTTTTTGTGTCTTAAATTTTAGTCTTTGAAAAAATCATTTTCCAAATGGTCGTTGTAATTTGTTAAATTGCATTTTTTTTTTATCTGTTAATATATATATAAATATATATACACTGCTCAAAACAATTAAAGGATATTTGAAGTTTTATATAAAATAAAGATATAAACTAATTTTTTTTGCCAAAAATAGAAGAAGATAATCACAAATGCAAAATTTTCTGGATTTCAAACTGTGGAGTATGCAAATTTTGAGTTCGACGTCAAAAACGTCGCTTCAGCGGCAGCGAATGAAATTTGACTTTCAACTGGATAAAAGAGAATGAAGACAAGGATGATCGGCATTCAGTGATTGCTTTGTTTAGATGAGTACGATGTCTCAGCGAAATCATTTGACAGATTCAGAAGCTTTGAGAATTGTTGGTAGGTTAGAAGGGGGGCCAAACTCAAGCCGAAGTAGCGGAAACCATTGGAGTGTCACAAAGTGTCATTTCCAGGATCTGGAACCGTTTTTTGGAGAGTGGATGTGCAGGCCGAGGACCAGGGCAAGGTCGTAGACGGGCAACAACGCCCAATGAAGATCGGTATTTAGCGTTAACAGCTTGGAGACACCGAACCATGAACGCTACTCTTCTCCAACAACACCTTCGCTCGGCTACAGGCACCACGATTTCAACTCAGACTGTCCGAAACCGGCTCCATGCTGTAGGTCTGTATGCTCGCCGACCGATGGTATGTGTTAGATTAACATCAAGGCATCGTCGCGACCGCAGGGAGTGGGCAACCGAGCATGTCAACTGGAGGAGAAATGAATGGAGCAATATTCTGTTTTCTGACGAGTCCCGTTTTTCTGTGCATCCGGATAATAGGCGTATTTTCATCTGGAGGGACCGTGGCAGTAGGAATAATCCTGCGTTCGTGCACGAAAGTGTCAGATTTGGCGGTGGAGGAGTGTTGGTGTATGGTGGCATCTCCATTGACGGGCGCACTGACCTCTACATCATTCGAGATGGAGCTCTGACTGGTCGCCGATATAGGGATGATATCCTCAGACCTATTGTAGTCCCTTACGCTGCAGCAATCGGAGATAACTTCACTTTAATGGACGATAACTGCAGGCCACATCGTGCAAACCTGGTGGAGGATTTCCTTTTCGAGGAAGGAGTCGTTCGAATGGAATGGCCAGCGTGTTCTCCAGACATGAATCCAATCGAGCACGTTTGGGACGCTTTAGGAAGACGAGTTTCTGGCCGCCAACAACCCCGACAAACTCTCCAAGAACTGGAAAGAGCTCTTCTGGAAGAGTGGGGCAGAATACCCCAACTCGTCATTAATAGCCTCATTGAGTCCATGCCTCAAAGGTGTTCAACGTTGCTGGCCGCCCGTGGAAACCATACCCCCTACTGAAAATGATTTTCTTTGAAGAAAACACCTTTTCTTATTCTTTTTTTCTCATATGCACAAATTGTGTTTTTTTCCTTTAGTACACAAATGCGCAATAAAATGCATTTTTTTCTGCCAAACATGTGTAATTTATTCTCATATAACCTACTATGTTTGTCGGCCATGTATCAATCAGCTAAACAGTCTACCAGATACAAAATCCACCTAAAACTGCAATATCCTTTAATTGTTTTGAGCAGTATATATATATATATATATATATATATATATATATATATATATATATATATATATATATATATATATATATATATATATATTTAATTTTTATTTATTTATTTATTTATTTATTTTTATTTTTTATAAAGATCAATTTTCAAAACTTTACCTGGTATTCATTCATTTAACCTTTGCATATATTATTAAATAGCTTTTGATCTTATATCCATTATAGAAATTTTTTAAAACTACTTATTAAACTTGTGCTTTGTCCCAAGGTTTACCACCTGGTGGCGCACCTTGGGACAATTAAAAATAGATCTGAAAAGTTCAATAATTGAATTACAATATACATGGAATTGTTTGTTCAGGAAAAGAATGTGTTTAAACTGAAAAGAGCTGATAAAGTTTTATCAGCAGCTCTCTGAATATGGTCAGCAATGAATTGCTGCATTTTTTTGTATTCTAAATTCTATTCTTTTCCATTGATAAGCCTAATGACTTCTTAAAAGAAGAAATAATAATTATTAACAAATAAATGTTATGTAGATTAAATAAAAAAATGTTTTAAACACAACATATTTTTCTTAAAATATTTCGTATGAATTTAGCTAGGTATATCTTGTGTCCCAAGGTGCCCACTATGAAATTTTAGAATGTCATGCTGTTTAACTTAGCACTAGAACTATTATTAAAGATCAGTATATAGAGGAAGATTTAAATTTCATTATATTACCTTTTATTTTAAAATATTTTCAATCATATTCTGCTTTGCAACTTATCAAACATTGCATGAAAGTTACTAGACATGTTGGTAAAATGAAAATCTTAATAAATTCTTGCCTGCTTCAACAATGGAATCAAAACATGTCTGAAAGTTAGATTGCACTGCTATTTATCTGCATATGCAAGAGTTAAGAATTAATTTAAAATTTAGGGCAAAAAATAAATCTGTCCGGAGGTGTACCGTGTGCCAAGGTCAGCCACTCTCCCCTACATCTATCTACAGCTATTGTTTGTTGCAAGTTATGTAAAAGCCTAGCGTGGAAAATTTTCTTCTCACATACTGGCAAAAATGTCCAGTGGGATCACTGCTTATCATATACAGCAAAATGACACTATATTGAATATCCAGCAACCTTACAGCAATCCTTCGTAAAATGTGGGTGTGTTTCTCCAGGTTAAACACGTTTACAATCAGATTTTTTTTTTTTTTTTAGATTGATATCAAATAAACGAGTGGATGCCTGGCTAGATTTCTTCAGGTTAAACACGTTTAGATTCGGGAATTTTTTTTTTTTTTTCTTTAGATTGAAGAACATACGTTCCATTTAAAACCATGTTGCTAAGCTTTTTCGTTTTTTTTTTAATGTTAAGTGAATAATGCTTTTTCAAAAAATTTGGTGGCAATCAAACAATATGAAGTTTGAAAAAGTAGAGTGCTGTCATTACTGAAGAGAAGAACGAAATTAAATAAATAATTATACATTAAATAATATTTCTTGTCCAGTCATTTTTAACCTGGGCCAAATTAATCCACATTTTAACACATTCACGACGAGAAACGAGAATTCTTGTTTCCATTCAAAAAATATCAATGATTAAGGGCGTGACTTCTAGCATACAGAAAATGCATATATATATATATCATGTTGTCCATATTTTTTTAACCCTAGATCTACCGGGAATTTTATTCAAGTTTTAATAAAACGTTCTACACCAGAATTTTTATTTAAAACTATTTAACTTATTTATTTACCTTATTTTTGTCTGGTTTATATACTTAGTTTATTTTAAAGAAATTTCTGGTTTGAATGAATATTTTGTATGTACCTGTCGGGTCCAATGGACCCGTCTGGTAGACGGAGGGTTAAGATTGTAAGACATTTTATATTAAATTCGTACATTGAAAAATACCGATACATAAACGTGGGAAACCTATCTAGAACACCAATTCATAAAAGACTTTCAGAACAGAGAGGAGCTTCTACTGTTTTAAAATTCAGATCTGATAAAAATTTCCCGTCGGCAAAGTTTTAACCCCTTGAAGAACAGTGGGGTATATTACATCCCACCTATGATTAATGAAGGTTTGCACCGGAAAATTTTTATTAAATTTTAATCTTCTAACTTTGGTGGAATAAAAAGGAGGGAGGTAAAATTACTTATCCTTACTTTGCGATAATCTTCTTTGAAGATTCCGGTGGGAGTTCGACATTACAGAACCACAATTACTTGTACCTGAAAATATTGAAAGACGGTATAAATGAGTGTTGGTAAACATAATATTGGACAAATGAATCAATAAAAAAATGAACGAACATTTACAGTGCTTTTTTTTGCAGGAGGAATAGCTCCTATGAATTCATACACAGTTAGATGCATTATAAGATATCAAAATAATAATTTTCAGTTATTTCCGTCATATGTTAATTTAACTGTAAGGAAAAGTTACTTAACTTAAGGCGGGCCGGTGGTCAAAATTCTCAAATAAAAAGCATTCTTAATTTTTTTCTTGCCAATGAAATTCTACAAAGTTAAATAACTTACACAAAGCAAACGACATATTTCTGCGAAGATTACATCAGAGGATATAAAAAAAAAATTGTGAGCTAATATCATTTCTGGCCTGCCCTTAACTAAAATTTTATGTCAATTTATCTCTGAATGGATTTTTTTTTTAATTTGTCATATTTTAAAAAGATATATCTAAATTTCCTTACAAGTTTGAAATTTCGTATAGAGTTTTTATGTATTTTAGTATTTAACAGACTTTTTAACTTTGGGGAAGAACTAACTATCCTTTCCTTTCCTCACATTTAAAAAGGAACTAAAGTTCCTTTTTAAATATGAGATAAAATTAATCGCAGCCCCTCCCTCAAAGTTAAGAAATCTGTTAAGTACTAAAATTCATCCTGTCCGAGCAATCAGTAGAGCCGGAGTATACGTTAAACCTATCCAAAAAGATAGTAAATATTTTATTTATGTTGGTATGATGATGACAAAATTTCGTCATAGAATTAAAGAACATGAAGCAGATCTCAGATAGAATAGACCCCATACTGCATTATCAAGATTAGCTCAAACACAACACATAAAAGTAGATTTTAATAAATCGTAAATTATCAGTCGTACAAATAACTACTAGGAAGCCAACATAAGAGAATCAATTTAAATAATTGTTAATAAAGATATTGCTTGTAACGATGCATTATCATGCGATATCCATCGAGTATGAAGAGATTTGCTGCGTAATAGATTAAAGCTCGTGTTGTTCAAAATTTGAATAACATTATCTGGCATCTCAACTAACGTACAGGCTTTAAATTACAATGTTTACTCCTGGACAATTCTTGAATAAGCGCAAAGAATATAATAACAACATTTAAATCCTACTGATGACGGCCTTGTAATGGTTGAAAACGTTCTGGGTTTTTCTAATATATTTAAAGATATTTTAATTTTAATTTAAATATCTTTATATTATATGTATGTACCTGAAAGTAATTTTTGTGTAATTATTTGTGCTTTTATATCTATTTTAAATACTGGTATTTTATCTAAAAATGTAGGAACCTTGTATAAAGTGTCTTTTTATGGATAGGGCTAGTTTTCGGCTGCTGTTTATATATATATATATATATAGCTTAAGAACTAATGGAATTTCTCAAAATTCTTTGAATTTTGTTATATTTCTTCTATAAACGTAACCTTAATTATTTTTTCCTGTTTTTTTCCTTCGTTATATTTATTACATATTATTGTTATTATTTTTTTATTTTTTCTCATATTATTTTTAATTATTTTAAGGTTATTCATTTTTACTACTTAATGCTACCGTTAAACTTTTTTTTTTTTCAACGCCTCCATTATGTGTCACCATTATGCAAATCACTTACATGTCGCATCGATCTAAAGTTGCTCGCTTTTTATGAATAGGGCTAGTTTTCGGCGCTGCTGTTATTTTTTATTTATTTATTTATTTATTTATTTTTTTAATAGCTTAAGAACTAATGGAATTTCTCAAAATTCTTTCAATTTTGTTACATTTCTTCTATAAACGTAACCTTAATTATTTTTTCCTGTTATTTTCCTTCGTTATATTTATTACATATTATTGTTATTATTTTTTATTTTTTTCTCATACTATTTTTAATTAATTTAAGGTTATTCATTTTTACGTAGCTTAATGCTACCGTTAAACTTTTTTTTTCAACACCTCCATTATGTGTCACCATTATGCAAATCACTTACATGTCGCATCGATCTAAAGTTGATCGCTTTTTATTTTACCCTTTTCACTTACCCGTCTTACGTAGTATAGCTTGTATAATATAGTATAAAGTCTTGTAATAGTTTAAAAAATCGAAATAAAAAAAATTGACAGATTTGCACTTTTCAGACACTGGGGATTCCGTAAACTATATTTTTAGAAGAAAAATAGCCGTCCGTCTGTGTGTGTGCTTGTAAACGCCCTATCTACGGAACAAATTGAGATATTAGACTTGAAATTTGTTTTCTATTTAGTATGAAATTATGGAAAGAAGCCTCTTGAATTTCAGTAACCTCGATTATACGGAACTACTTTTTTCGTACTTTCGAAATATTTGTTCTCATAAAAGGTATATTAAAAATATTGGAATTGTTCATTTTGTTGTTCAGTTGTTTTGTGGATATATTATATCCCACCTAAGTTTGATAAAGATTCCCACCGTAATCATTTAAATTTTGTTTTCATAACTTTGGTGGAAGAATTTGTAAAATTGCTTTTCTTTATTTTTAAATAAAATTTTTCAAAGATTCCGGTATGAATTCAACATTACAGGAACATAATCACTTGCTCCTAAAGGGTTAAGGAGTGGATATAAAGGACAATAAAAAAGTCCTTCCGGCCAGTGCCGGGAGGAAGAGGTAGCTTTCATAATCCTTATTTAAAAAAAAGCCAACTTATATCATGCAAACACACGAAGCTCAATTTAGTGGAAACCGAATATAGGAGATTCAATACTAATTTTTATCAATATAATGAATGAGAATTTCGCGAAATTAGTCAGCTTTATCCAAGCTGCTTTTCTTTAAAGTAACTTATATTTGGCTGCCAAATTCGGCAATTTCTTAAAGTGCCTGTCATTTTAAGACAACATGGTGGATGAGGCTAAGCAGTGAACTTGGTCGAGACCTTAGTAATTGCTGTGCACATGCTCACTCACATCGGAATCGGTTAATATATATGAGTGCTGTCGCATGCAAAAAAATCAGATTTTTCAAAATGTCACCCACAATAGAAATTGAAACTGCTATATCTGAGCTATTTTTTAAGGTAAAGACAAACAAAAAATGCTCCTGAATCCTTATATCAAGATCAAATACTTAAGAAAGAAACCTTTTTCAATTTCTAATTTTTTTGCACCTCACTTTATATATATATATATACTTTTTTTTTATTTAATGGCCGCCATTTTGAAACAAGATGGCTGATGAATCTGGCCAGCGAACTTGGTCGAGGTGTTGATGTATACTATCCACATGCCTTCTTACATCGAAATAGGCGAATACGTGTGTTATCGCGTGACAAATACAAGATCGTTTCAAAATGTTAGCCATGCTAGAAATTCAAAGTGCTATAAATCAACCATTTTTTAAGATATCAACAAAAGAACAAAATTTCAGAAACAAAAACTGCTCCGGAATCTTTGTATCGAGGCCAAACACATAAAAAAAATCTTTTTCATTTTCCAATTTTTTAATACCTCATTTTGAATTTTAAATTTAATTTTTTTTAAATGGCAACCCTTTTGAAACAAGATGGCGAATGAAGCTGGCCAACGAACTCGGTCCAGACATTGGTATGCACTATGTACAGACCAAGTTACATCCAAATAGGTTCATAAATACGCCTGTTATCGCGTGACAAAAATCAGGTCGTTTTAAAATGTCAGCCACAAGAGAAATTCAAAATGCTATTACTCAGCCATTTTTTTTTTTTAGATATAGACGAAAGAAAAACTGTTCCAGAATCTTTGTATTAAGGTCAAACACATACAAAAAAAATCTTTTTCATTTGCCAATTTTTTGGTATCTCATTTAAATTTTTTTATTTTTTAATTTTTTTAAATGGCCGCCATTTTGAAACAAGATGGCGGATGAAGCTGGCCAACGAACTCGGTCGAGATATTTGTATGTACTATGTGTACACACCAAGGTACATCCAAGTCGGTTCATAAATACGCCTGTTATTACGTGAGAAAAATCAGGACGTTTCAAAATGTCAGCCACGCTAGAAATTCAAAATGCTATAACTCAGCCATTTCTTAAGATATAGACGAAACAAAAACTGCTCCCGAATCTTTTTATCAAGGTCAAACACATAAGAAGAAAATATTTTTTCAATTTTCAATTTTTGGTACCACATTTCAAATTTAATATTTTCTTAAAAATTTGAATGGCCGCCATTTTTAAACAAGATGGCGGGTGAAGCTGGCCAACGAACCCGGTCGAGACATTGTTATGTACTATGTATAAACGAAGTTACATCCAAATCGGTTCATAAATACGCCTTTTATCGCGTGACAAAATTCAGGACTTTTCAAAATGTCAGCCACGCTAGAAATTCAAAATGCTATAACTCAGCCATTTTTTAAGATATAGACGAAACAAAAACTGCTGCGAAATCTTTGTATAAAGGTCAAATAGATAAGAAAAAAATATTTTTCCATTTTTAATGTTTTGGTACCACATTTCATATTTTAAATTTAAAAAAAAAATTTAAATGGCCGCCATTTTGAAACAAAATGGCGGATGAAGCTGGCCAACGAACTCGGTTGAGAGATTGGTATGTACTA
This sequence comes from Maratus speciosus, assembly GCA_963932465.1. NCBI lineage: Eukaryota > Metazoa > Arthropoda > Arachnida > Araneae > Salticidae > Maratus > Maratus speciosus. Next base: position 601,836,178 of record OZ010791.1, on the reverse strand, counting down.
TGTACACACCGAATTACATCCAAATCGGTTCATAAATACGCCTTTTATCGCGTGACAAAATTCAGGACGTTTCAAAATGTCAGCCACGCTAGAAATTCAAAAAGCTATAACTCAGCCATTTTTTAAGATATAGACAAACAAAAACTGCTCCGGAATCTTTGTATAAAGGTCAAATACATAAGAAAAAAATATGTTTCCGTTTTTAATTTTTTGGTACCACATTTCAAGTTTTAAATTTTTTTAAAAATTTTAAATGGCCGCCATTTTGAAACAAAACGGCGGATGAAGCTGGCCAACGAACTCGGTCGAGACATTTGTATGTACTATGAACACACCGAATTACATCGAAATCGGTTCATAATTACGGGAGTTACAGTGTGACATAGATCAGATATATATATATATATATATATATATATATATATATATGTATATATATATATATCAATTTTGAACGGAGGGTGGTTTCGGGGTCTAGGGGTCATGATCGATGAAAATATACCAAAATTTTTTGAAATCGCTTTCCTCCGAACGGCTGCAATAGGTAGCTTTTTTGTAAAGAAAGCTACCTAAAAACAAATTTTGCAGAAAGAATGAAGTCGATCGGACAACTACTTGCCGAAATATTTGTAATCATGTTTTCTACACTCTTCGATTTTTCCTGACATTGTATTTCCTTCAAATTTCAATTCAAAAAACATATTTTAATTGGAAATGAGGTAAATTTCGACGCAGTAAACTGTTAGTTAATATGATTATAATTTTTGGAGTTATAAGGATGTTTCTTTTACTCAATTCAGTAATTGAGCATATAAAGTTTATGACGTCATCAAGCCACGATTTTAGCCCCTTAACTGTTTTATTTATTTATTTATTTTTTATTTATTTATTTATTTATTTTATTTTATTTATTTTTTATTTTTTTTGACACAATAAATTAAAATTAAGGACCCGGCACCACTTTTTTTAACTAAAATATTTGGCCTTGTGTAATCGAAAAAGATATGCCATTCAACAAATCATTACAGTTAAAATTAAGTGGTATCCAAAAGCTCTTAGTATCGAAGATAACAAACTGTGTATGCCCGAGCGACACTCGGGCAAAACAGTTAAGGGGACAGGGTAAGCTCTATCTCGACCATGTTAAAATATACACCAACTTTATGTACATTTATCTCAGAAATGGTGAAGGGTAGAGGTCTAGATTTTTTAGAGTAGTTTGAATAACATACTTTACGTATTTTAACAGGCCATTTTATTTCTAAGTGAAACTAAAAATTAATTATTAATTATTTATTGAAAGACATTTTTAAATTAGCATTTTTGGTAAGATTTCACAGCCTAAAATAAATAATTCCCAACAAATCATTAAATCCCTGTGTTAAAGCATGCACTATAACATAATATAAGTATTTAGAAAAATTTGAGTTCTTAAGTTTAATAGATATTGAAAAAAAGAAACACAAATCTTAAAAATCGAAGTTTTGAAAAAAAGTCAATAAAAGCTGTGAAGCAGTGTTGCCAGCGGACTACGTTTTTAATATTCTGATTTCTTGATTGGCACCACTTTTTTTAAATAGTAAAACTCGCCTTATTTAATAACAAATAACTAAGTTGAAAACAATGGGAATTTTACCACTTCAGAAAAGTGGTGCCAATCAAGAAACCTGAATTTAAAAAAAGTAGCCTACTGCTGTGAAGTGCTCTTAGAAAGAATGAAAAAATCCAACCCTATATATATATATATATATATAAACATGTATAATACATCGTTGAAAAAATAAAAGTTTAACCTATTTAATGATATAAAAAAAATAAAAATTGATTTTTTTTTTATGAATTTTGCTTACCCGGTCCCCTTAAGGGATTAAACAATCTATCTACCGAACAAATTGAGATAGAAGCTAGAAATTTGGTATGTACTTAGAATGTAATAGTGTGACCAAATCCTATTACATTTCAGTATTGAACATTTATTTTCATATTTTATACAGGGAGTCTACAAATTACTTGGGCAAAAAGGATGATTTATTGAATAAATTCGACAGGAAAAAAAATAAAGTACATTGTTGTTAGATAGAAAAATAGTTCAAGTTTACCATTATCACCATTATTTCGACGTACTTGTACAGCAGAATGAGTTTCATGAAACCAAAGACAGCATTTCGCTTTTTCAGCACCGTTGTACGGCTCCATTATCGTAATGCCGAACAAGAATGATTACCGCTCGCTAAGCAATATCGTCAGTTATGACACCTATCGCAAGCTATGAATAAACTTCGGCAAATATTACTACTGTTAATTTCATTTAATATTTCGGAAGTTCTTAACTTACTAAATTGCCCAACTAATTGGTAGACACCCTGTATTATGCATATCCATGATGGGTAAGAATTACGGTGAACCCCAACGACTAGTTTAATATCTACTCATTAATTATTAACATTATGGTTCGTGCCTACGCATTTGGCATCGGAATGAATCTACTTTCTTAAACTTTATTCTTGTTCTTAAAATTTATTCTTACTTTTTTCTCCAATTTCCCACTTAATGAAACCCTGGCTGCTGAATTTGCACGTCGCTTCCAATAATGACTTTTCATTTTACAGTTTTTTGAGACATCCGCTCTCTCGCTATTTCAATCCTTTCCGGTTTCTTGATTTTCCCGCGTGCTGGTTTGCCGTCTTTTTGCAATTCCATTGGTTGCTGAAGTTTGACGTCGAAGCCGTGATTGTAAATTCAGTGCTATAGCTTTTCTTTCTGTATGTTTTAAGCTATTATTTTAGTGAATTTATGTTATCAGTTTTAAATAATTTAATTTATATAAAGAAAAAAAAATGAATTGCTCTAGGGCCCTTTTATCCCCTTTAACCTCAGTTTACTTGGCTTATGAATTCCAATGTCTCCGATTTTCTTCACAAATTCCAGTCAAATTTCTAAACATCTACACATCAAGAACACTCGATTAATTACCATCGATAGTAGGTAAGATATTAAAACCTGCGTAGGTACTACTGAATAATCTGTATTGATTCCTTTGTTAAATTACGAAGTACATCAAGAAACCTACATCGTTTAGCAGCTCTAGTTTTTTACATGTTTTTAAATAAATTTATTTATAAATTCTGGTGTAATTAAATCATTTTAGTATTATACAAATAAAATTACTTTGGCCCTGAAAGGAATAAAAAAGACCGCTCCGATGCCTGCAGACAACCTGTAATTTAAAATTGTATTCTTCTAAAAGAAATGTCTTGGATAATAAAAAAAGTGGATATTTAAAATTATTCATTACTATTCAACTGGAAAAAAAATATTTCTGATTTATGCATTTTTCGTGATGTTTAAAATCTTAAACATAACTTATAAAATTTGAATAACGGGATTACAAATATTAATATCTGAATATTTATGTATTCAAACCTTTAGATCATAAAAGAAATACTTAATAAAGTATAATGTGGTACTGGAAACCATATTTTGTGAAAAGTACTAAAGAGGTACTGAGAAATGGCGTCTTGAACAGTATTCTTTCATCACAACAGAATTCTTTCGTAATTTCTTTTTAAAAAATTGTCGATGTAAAAGAATACTTTTCCATATCTCACAATACATCGTTTTTGTTAAAAACAAGCTCTAAACTTTCAAAAACAATCCATGTCATTCAAAGGAATAACACAAAATAGTTCCATAGAAAGTAACTAGCATGTATCGTTATATAGTTACATAAAGCTTGCAACGTTACATAATACTCTAACTTAATAGTATATCTTTACGACATAGAATATTTTCAAAAAGGATATCTCTTTTTTCACTGTCTAAAATACTTTGAACGCGGTTTTCGGATTTTTTTTATGCGATTGAATATTTTTCCTTTCTTATATACAAAATACAAATCCTTTATTTGTTGAAGATCGAATAGATATAATACAAATTAATTCTCAAACTTTCAAAATGTATTTATTCTGTTTTGGCTTTGTTTATTTTCTGCAAAATGCAGAGCCTGATTATCCACGGGGCAAATTCCTACCACTAAAAATAAACAGAAAATTTTGCCTCATTCATAGCAGATATTTTACATGAATACGGCGTTTAGATAAGAAGAACTTTTCTTTTAAAACTTATTGGTGTAAGTGTGCCCCGTTGGTAATCAGGCCCTGGCAAAATGCCTAACGAAAATTTCTGTAGATATTTGCTTTGTAATGCGAAAAATATGTTATAAAATTTATTGTAAAAAAAGTGATACACAAATGTAAATGAATAATAAAATTTTGAATAATGTTGAAAAATTATTAGCGATAATGATCGTTTAACTCCTTGCCTGTGGAATATATTTGAGAGAAACATGCCAAAAATGGATAAAAAAAAAAATTCCTCTTCAATTTTGTTCTGAACTGCAAAATTAGAAAAATCCGTCAAATGACGCGAAACTGCCGAACTTTTAGCGGGAAAGTATCGCCATCTATTGGGAAAGCGGTAACTTACATATATGCATTGGACGAACTGAGTTCGGGCTTCGCGAAATTGAAACACCGATTTTTCTCTTGCCCGAACTCAGATAGGTCATTCCAAAATTGGCGCATTCGCATTGCCCGAACTGGGTTCGGGATCACAGGCAGAGGTTTAAAAATATATGTAGATGTAGTGTCATAAAGCATGAATATCTGCTACGATCATTTAATTTCAATATTGTCTCTCACCGGTAACAATACTTTTAAAAATATGAAAATGATATTTTAAACTAAGAGTCACAAATTGCTTTTTATTGAATCCATTCCATAAACCTAATAATAATTATGAAAAATAAATTAATGTAAAATAAGACAAATGTTGATTCTGCATCAAAATGAAATATATTGGCATTTATTGTAGATTATAGTTTCAAAAGCATTTCCCATTTATAAAAAATGGCACAAAAACCAAATGCGCCAGCGCCATAGCGATATGTACCTCATATATGAATATTACTTTAATTATTTTTAAATCTAATAAAAAATGTCATTGTATTCCTATAGTTTTTAACTGTCATACCAGGAAGAAATTACAATGTACGATATAAAGTAATTGAAATCTTCTCAACTAAAATAAACTAACTGTTATAAATAAATATAGATATACGTATATTGGAAGCAATCTCTCAAGACATATAAAAATGGTTACAACGACTTAATGCATAAATTACCATAGAAAATAAAGTCGAAATAAAGTCGAATAGTAATTTCGTAAATCAACTTCTTGTAAAAATAAATAGGATTTTTTATTTATGGCTAACATATATGGGATTAATTTATCAAAGTCACTTAAATTACTCTATACCAGTTAAAAATTTCATCCCATGTAAAAGAAACTAAAATAAATAATCCAGAACTGTAAAAGAGATGTATTATTTAACATGTAGAAAAAGTAAACAGAAACTATTCATTTTATAATATTGTGTCACATTTTATTTAACTTCAAGTTTAACAAAATAATTTTAGTAAAAAAAGGACCAATGGAACAATTTATATGTATTCTGGCTTGCGTAGCTGCTGTGCCTGTACATCGAATGTAAAGGGGAATCGACTATGTGAGGTTTAGGGAGCCATGAAAAAATATTCTTTAAATGTGATTAAGAGCACATTATTTTGAAAATCAGACAAAGTCCGATAGTTGTATTTTTTGTTTTACTCGAATTTTTTTCTGTTGAAGTGGATCATATTTAATTAATAATGTGAAATTTTGAAGCTCTGAAAAAATTTCCTGTGTCCTGTAGAAAATGTCAAAGTTCAAGACCATGAATCCCATTTTTCATGAAAATTGAAATGCCAGTATGTTTGGATTGCTATATCTCTGGAAAGCAACAACATCCCAAAATTATTTTATCATAAACTGTTAGTATAACACTTAGTAAAATTTATTTAGTAAAATTTGCTTAGTAAAATTTACTTGGTTCCATGGGGCATTGCTAATTTTCATTGTTATGTTGCCACAAAATGCAATCAAAATGACGTTTTTGCCCGTTTTCTGCACTTATTATTTTAGTTAAGCAATAGTACGACAATTTTTTTTTTTACAGAATATGAAAGTTTACTATAAGGACAAGCTAAGTAATATATAACTTTACCGGGATATCGATGCTGTTAGCAGATATAATCTGTTAAATATTCAAAAGTTTCAAAATCTGCAACTTTTGTATTAGTCCTATCTCAAAACAGCATCACAGTTGAATAAAACAAAATATATCAGGTAATAGTTAAACATATGTACAAAAACATGGAAACGAAAAATAAGTTGGGTCTCATGCTGTCATAAGTGCAGAAACCTGACAAAAACGTCATTTTGATTGCATTTTGTTACAACATAACAATGAAAATTAACAATGCCCCATGTAACCAAGTAAATTTTACTAAGCATGTAGTGTTATACTAAAAGTTTATGACAAAAGAATTTCGTTGTTGCTTTCTAGAGATATAGCAATTAAACCATATTGACATTTCAAGTTTCATGAAAAAAGGGATTTATGATCTTGAACTTTGACATTTTCTACAGGAAACAGGAAATTTTTTAAGGGCTTCAAAATTGCACAATATTCATCACATATGGTCTACTTCAACATAAAAAAAAAAGGCAAGCCAATTAAAAAATACAACTATCAAAATATCACCTTTTTTGTCTGAATTTCAAAATAACGGCTCTTAATCCACGAAAATTATGGTATTAGGTCTACCGGAAAGTTCTGTCCGATAATGTTATTTTATGCCTACGTTTTTAAAATTCAAATTTCTTGATTGACACCACTTTTTTGAAATGGTAAAATTCCCATTGTTTTTACATTTCACATTAAGGTGTTAAAAATGGGAATCTTACCGTTAAAAAAAAAAAGTAGTGCCAATGAAGAAATCTGAATCTTATAAAGTAGGCGTGAAATAACATTATTGGGCAGAACTTTCCGGTAGACCTGTTAATAAACAGATTAAACATTTTTCTTAAACAACATTGAAATATTTATTTATTTTTAAAAAAAATTCTGGGATTAATTTTCAGAAAAAAAAAAAATCCGACAGTATTTAAGGTCTGCGGTTTCAGAAATAAGTAAGGGGTATTAGTTCATTCCTCCTACAGGCAGTGGAGTAGCCAGAGGGGGGGGGGGTCCAGATGCACTTGACACCATTTATTTTATAAAGCTTTCTTCCCCTCATCTAATCAGAGAATTTTCAACTGTTAATCAAGGCCAAAAGAACTTTACAATTTTAGTGGTGTGAAGTGCATCTAGCACCCCCCCCCCCCTCTCTGGCTACGCCACTGCCTACAGGATATATAAGCAATAAATAAATCAGATAAAAATTATTTTCTAAAATAAACGGCTTTTCTTTTATTATTAATTAATACATTTTGATTTGAAAAAAATATATTATTTTCCAATGAATCATCTTCTGCTTACATAAGCTGGCACATTGTAAAAATGTTACGTAATGATATAATGTATTTAATAAAATATACAGAATTTTTAGGGATAAATATTATTAAATTCAACTTTTCGTTACTGAAATATTTAAATTTTTATGAAATGGCATTTAAAACTCAGAGAATTACCATTTTTTAAATTGATATGTGTGTGTATTAGCTTTGTCAATACTCAAATTTCCTGATGTTACATACTTTCTCGGTTATCTTTCATAAAGAGAAAAGTTAACGAATTTACATTAACGTAGATATACAGCAGAATCTAAAAACCTTACGCATTCATATATGATAGCATGGGGAGAGGTCAGCACCGATTTATTTTTTTAAATGAAATTTTAAAAGGATTTACTTTTAAAGGAAATTGAATCACAGATTACAAAATAATGCATCATGAACATTTACTGCGAATATTTTTATATTGATTTCAGCGATTACTCTAAATATTTTTATTTTTGAATCGAAAGTTTTTAACTCTTTCAGGAACAAGTAACTGCGTTGCTATAATGTCACATTCACACAGGAATCTTCCAAAAATTTTATTGCAAAATAAGAAAAAGCAATTTTCCGAATTTTTTTCCACCAAACTTAGAAAAGTAAAATATAATAAAAATTTTCTGGAGCAAAACTACGTTAATCGTACGCTCCTCACGGGGTTAACCTTTTTAATGATAGTATTTTAAAATTAAATACGTGAAATTTTTTAAATTGCTAACTAAGCTTAAAACAACGGAGCGAAAAAGGTCTAAGCCAGGAATCGAACTCGTATCCTGGAAATAACACCCCGATCCGCTCCCAATAAGCTACGAGGACGATACCCAGCTTGAAATTTCTCTCTAAATATGGGTAAGGCTTCAACTGCAGCACAAGATTGAGAAGTCTTCATGAGTACACAACCCTGCGTCAAACATGAGACTGGCTTAACAGCTTATCAGAGACTGGCTGTTAAGCCAGTCTCTGATTCAGTGTGGCCTGCCAAATCATTAGTGCAAATTCTAATAGTCAGTCATTTAGAATGATGCGCTTTTCTATCTTGTGTATGTAGATTTGTTTTTTCTCTCTCTCTAAAGCTTCACATTACTTAACTAGTGTAGAATTTTTGTACAAAAAAGAATACATGCATTTTTGTTAATATTGTTTTGCTTGGCATAATAAAAATACTAGAATTGAATCGAATATTAGTAAATTTGGCAAATTACACTGCGTAATAAATTATATTCCAAGTTACAGTAAACTGATTACAAAACATATAGCTAAAATACAATCAGCATATAATTAATTTTCGGCATATTTAATTAATTTTCATATGATTTACGCTTAGTTAGCAATGTGAAAAATTTCACGTATTTAACCCCTTGAGAGGCGATTTTTCGATTATTCCGGTGATAATTAAATATTACAGAGCCATTATTGCTTGCCCCTCAAAGAGTTAATATTCAATAATTTCGGGAGTGATTTCACTGCTGAAAATTAATTATATACTTATAAGTGTTCACCTCTCTCGGGCTTTATTTCATCTCATGTTTGACGCAGGGAACAATGGAACAATGGAACAATGTGAGCAGCTCAATGGATTACCTAGTTGCGTTGCAACTTTACATCCAGTGGATAGGTGATTGTGTTTCAAGGGCATTAGGGAGCCTTAAAAAAATAATGTTTAGACGTGGCTGGTAGCCACAAAAGTTAAATTTACTTTTAAGAAAAAGAAAAGACTAACAAAAAATAACAAAGTACATAAGTACTAGTATAACATATGTGAAAAAGAAAAAAAACAAAGAAAAGAAAAAAAATAATTAAAAAAAGAAAGAAAATTCCATTAGTTCCAAAAAAAGAAGTAAAAGACGAAAAAGCTACCGGGGAGTGCCCCATAAAAAAAAGACTCTTTTCAGAGACCATACATTAGTTTAAAAATATATAATGCTAAAGAACTAGCAGAAAAACAATTTTTTTTTTTTTTTTTTAATACTATAGACAGGACAGAACAAACAGAAAGGTTAAGTATAGCAGAAAGTGAGGGAAACTCAGTTTTCATCGTTAAGCAAAAGCGAGTATTTAGGGCGTTTTCTGTTAGTGGGGTCGGATACCTCGTAGTCGGGTAGTTCCGCTATAATTTGGTTAGGGAGGTTGTATACAGATTTATAAAATTTTTTAGCAAGTTTATTAATGCGCTGTTTTAAGGAAGTGGTTTTCAAATCCCTGCGGATAGTGGTGTTACGAAGAAAATGGTGACCATTACGGATATAGCGTAAGTTTTTGTTATGAGCACCGTAAAGATACTCCATACTGGTTTTGCAAGCGAATCCCCAGATCGGACAAGCATAAGTTAAGACTGATCTAATACATGCATTATACAAGATTAGTTTATTATGAATAGAAAGAGTATTGCTTTTGAGAAGAGGAGATAGGGCCTGGGAGATACCAGCAACTTTGCCTCGGATATTATATAAAATATATATATAAAATGCTTTTTCCAGGTAAGTCTTCTATCAAGGGTAACCCCCAGATACTTGGTGTCATTAGTCCAAGGAATAGTAGTGTTATTGATAGTAATGCGATTGGGAAATGTTAGTTTTCTAGAGAAATAGACAGCAGCTGTTTTCTGCTCGTTGAGCTTAACACGCCACTGGTTACACCAGTTAAGGAATTTATCTATGTGTTTTTGGAGAATTTTGTATAATGTGAATGGGTGTTGTGCAGAGGCGTACATTGCCGTGTCTTTGACGCAGGGTTGTGTGCTCAGACTCCATATTTCTAATGAATTCGTTTATAAATTCTGGTGTCAATCCATTATTTCATCAGTTTTTAAACAGAATTACTCCTTGCCGGAAAGGGTTAAATGATAGACATTTCCTAATTACAATTAGTAAATATTCTTCTTTCTAAATTTTTGGTATGAAGTCGTTATATCACACGATAAGGGAAATCTGGTAACCATGCGATGAATGGAATTATTTATAAAAGAAAATAAAGCAAATTCCAAGAGTTAAATACGAAGTTTAGATCTCTGAATCTCAAATATCTCGAGTTTTTGCTTTCATTTGGAATTTAGGAGCCACCCCCCCCCCCCCCCTAAGAAACTGGCAGTATTTTAATTCTTTTAAAATGTCCTAATATATGGAAGCCATCTTATTCCTTGAGCTGTTGATTTTTCCTTTATTTCATTGAGCAATGCAGTGCTCAAAATTTTTAATCAATTATTTTCAATAGTGACAATTAAATGTACAAACATCTAACCAAATCATTTCTTTTCCCTCATATCCGTATTTTAACTTTACGGCAAATTTAGAATAATTAATTTGCAAATTTGTATGCATTTATTTTCCTTATAATTGTCAGTAAAATGTTCTATTATTTTACAAAGGACTGTTTTGTCACAATCAGAATTGTGTTGTCAAAGTTTGAACGCTTTTAAACACCTTTTAAATTTTTCATCGCTTATATATCACTTCTAAATATCGAATTATTTTAATTTTTATATCACCGAATTGGGAAAAAAGGAGCATTTGATATTTGTTCGAAAACTTTAGTTAAAATTAATGACTTGTGATAAATAATTTTCAAGTATTTTTGCTTTTAATTTATCTCAATAAGGAAAATAATAAGGGAAACTATTTGCATAGTTACCGGAATTGGCATTTGATTGTCAAAAGCAAATTACAAAAATAAATAAATAAATAAATAAAAATAAAATAAAAAAAAGATTAACGATTAACGATTGAACACTGCACTTTTGAGCTAAAATGAGATTTGTCAATGAAAAGATAGATTTTCATTTTATGTTAATCATAAATTTATTTTAAGCTGAATTAAATTGGTTAAAAGATACATTGCACCAGAATCTGATCAAAATTGTGTTTTAGTTTCACCTTTTGATTTCTGGATTTCAAAATGTACAATTATCGTCGGCTGTTTTTTTAATGATTAATGCATTACTATTAATTTGTTTATTACTTTAAATCGGACTAATTTAGAAACACGGCGATCATAATACAGTAGAGCGCCGATTATCCCAACAGGTAGGGACCGACCCTAGTTCGGATAAGCAAAAGTTCGGATAAATGGACAGACAATTTAAGGAATGTTTCTGACTGTACTAAAACCTTCACACGTTATCTAAGCTTAGGACTGGCAGTACCAATTAGTTCTGGCGTCTTTTTTTTTTTTTTTTTTTTTTTTTTTTAAAGAAAAAAAAATCTTTTTATCATTTTCTGAACTACATATATTGTAATTTAAGCAAAAAAGCTTTTGATTGTTGCTTGCTTCAACTAAGACATTCTTTTCAACACTGCCATATCTCTAATTCTTTTTAAATACGTTAGTCGAATAAGATCAACATTCTGCCGTTCCAGTCATTTCATAGCTGTTTCCAAACATTCAAAGGTTTCGTTATCTGATGGACCTGTGTTATTTTCAGAGCATTCGTTTTCATTTTCTTCAATTTTTTTTTCACCATAAATCTCATCCACAATCTTATCATTTAAATCCTCCCCTGATATCTAAGGTTACGTACTTCACTATTTAATCACTCATTTATTTTATTTTCTTCATAGCTTAGGCTTCTTCCCATCGTTTTACATTTCTCATTTTCTGATTCACTATCAGTTTTTTCTTTATTTAAAATTTTATTCCAATCCAATGAATAATCGGGAGTTCGATTTAAAAAAATTGGGAGAAATAGGCTGCTCAGATAACTGCGGAAGTTCGGTTAAAATAATTTTTTTGAGAGAAATAGGCTGTTCGGTTAATTGGAGTTCCGATAATCGGCGCTCTACTGTATGCACATTCCTTATTTTCATGTTTTTGCTATTATTTGTTTCTATAAAGAGAGAAAAGAGATGACAAGTGTATACGCAAATTTGAAAAAAATAATTTCATCTTAAAACCCTGAAGAGTTGTATTTGCATTAATATTTTGGCAACCCACTGTGAATAGATTTGTTTCTAAATAAAAGGAATGTCGAGAGTATTTCGAAGGTCGAGAACTCGTTTCAAATTAGAGCAATGCGAACATCTGCTCCAATGATTTTATATTGACTTTTGCGGTCGTTATGTATCCTGTGTTTGAAAAATGTAAGTAGTAGTTTAGTGATTACTAACATTTAAAAACATGTTTATTTCTTGAACTGATGCATTTTGTTCTTGGTGTCCTTGACCTATATGTTTGCTCCATTATTTTGGAATACTGATGATTATATAGATTATTATTATAAAAATAATTGTTTTATTTTATGCTTGCATGCAATCTAAACATAAAGTAGTCATGTAGGATGATTGATTTGTATGTGTTTTCTGGAAATATGACTGATTAGTACTATTAATAAGTGTATTTAAAAGATGTTTTTGTTGTTTTTTATGCAAAGTCGCGTATTAGTGATGTTTGAAAGTCGATGTGTAAATTCTACTTAAAAAACAAAACAAAACAGAAAAATAATTTATTAGAAAAATATTATACTTCATCCAACGAATTGATAATAACACTTGTAAATTTAGAAGGTGAAAAAAGTCCGGGCCAGGATTTGAAGCGTTACTTACCTATTCGCTGTCACGTTTTTCTTTTTCAAATAATTCTATACACTAAAAATAAAAGCAATATATGCAAAATTTAAAAACTAAATTAATTTTTTTGTTGCATTTTAACACTAGAACGCCCGAAAATTTTACTCAACTTTCATTAAAATATTTTACACCAGAATTTTTATTTAGAATTCTTTGACTGATTTATTTAACGTAAATATCCGTTTTTAAAATTTGACTTATTTTGCAAAAGAATTTCTGGTTCCAATTGACATTTAATCATATGGTCGGAGTCGAATCGACTCCTTCCGGGCGTTCTAGTGTTAAAATAGTTCTCAATCAAAAGTTCAAAATAGATTAGAAACCAGAATAATTTTATAAACAATTTAAAAAATAATATTTCAACAGCGTTATACCCCGCCCAATTTTATATCTTCTTAACCACTTAAGGGGCAAGCAATTACGTTTGTGAAATGCTGAATTCCCACCGGAATCTTTCAAAAATTCTATTTCAAAATAAGTAAAAGCAATTTTACGGCTTTTTTCCACCAAATTTAGAAAAGTAAAATTTAATAAAATTTTTCTGGTGTAAAACTTTATTAATCGTAGGTGGTATATAATATATACCGGTGCCCCTCAAGGGGTTAAACAAATATCCATATTTTAGTATTTCACATATTTTTGCAGCTATTTCGATTATTTATTATGGTATTTATTCGATTATTTACCATTTCTATTCGCTCTGTTATATGTCTCACCAACAAAATTTCACTTATATTTCATTCAACGAATTGATAATAACACTTGTAAATTTCCAAGGTGAGAAAATTCCAGGCCACGATTCGAATCAGGGATGTCTTGACTGAAGCTGCAAATACTCTACCTACTGAGCCAACCCGGACGAATCTGGAGGGCTAATTCACACAACTAACCTTTCACGATCGCAGCATTTGGTCTTATATCTTAATCAGCTCAGCAGAATAAAACAAAGGATATTTTTGGAACTGCAGTAAACACTGCATGTGTAATTACATTAGATTAATTTTTAACATAATTATTCAATTGTGTAATTGAATAATTAGCTAAAAATTAATCTAAAAGAATTGATAATACTCTAAAAAAAGGTAAAATTTATACGTACATTTCTTGTGCAAATGTAATATAGGAAATGCAATTTAATTTTACATCTCCATTGTTTCTAGCGTTTTTCATTGACAATTTCCAGGAAAAGAGTTTAATAAGTAAAGCATGTCTCTATTTTTCCATACATATTTACCTTCAGTTTTTTACTCAAAAATCGAATGATAGCGATTTTCAAATGCTGATAATAAATTTTTAATCTATATGTTTAACCTATCTGTTTAACCCCTCTAAGGGCGGTGATGCCGTCACGGCATCACATAATTCTAATCCCTATTTGCCGCATTGGCACCCGAATTTTTTAATGAATATTTCACTTTCATTAACCCCTTAACGCTCGAATTAAATTGCGGTTTAAAAATTCAAATTGCTTACTGGCACCACTTTTTTGAAAAAGAAATATTCACCTTATATAATGACAGGTGAAACGATACTAAAATAAAGTCAATTACATTATTTTATAAAACTGGTGGGAATCGAACAATCTAAGTAAAAGACACAGTCCGTGAATATGACGGGAGCGGGAACTAAGGGGTTAAGTACACGAAAATATACTTTTACTTGTTTACAAATAAGTTTTCTTGTAAATACTGGAGTCGATCAATTATTTCAACATTTTACGAATATATGTACCTTGCCCCTGAAAGGGTTAATAATTATTTAAATGTTTTTATGAACTTGCATTAAAATAAAATAAAATAATAATAATGTGATAATAAATATATTTCTGCCGCGATTGCATTTATTCTGGTGGAAATAACGATATATTCTTATTCGATACAAATAAAGTTTTTCTTTTCTGTTAGAGGACAAATCTCTTTTATACGGTGAAATGTTTTCTTAAACGGCTATTTTTTTTTTTTTTTTTTTTTTTTTTTTTTTTTTTTTACAAAACATTTAAATGTTATATAATATGGTGTTCCAATGCATTTGAGAATACTTAAAAAGGGTTTTATTTCCACGTAGTTAATATAACGGCATTAAATGGGTTAACTCCTTGGGGACGAGCGACACGCATACGTGCCGGAAATAGGCCTAAGGATCCTCGTTTATCCTCACCAGTAAAATTTTACTGTAAAATTTGCCTTATTTAATCCGAGCATTTTCTCGATTTAAATAGGCACAAACTTCTGTTTTTTAAAACCGATAGCAAAGTAATAAACATTTCGTAAAAGGCTCCCGTCGCGAAGGGGTTAAGTAATCCCAATTTATGTCGTGTTTAATATTTGGTCAAATTTAAACTTATAAATGCCAAGATATAGCTTTCACCAGATTCGTGTCTAATAGAGAATATCAGGGCCACGTGTTAGAATGTATACAACAAAAGCTTATCACCACTTTAATATATCGAGGACCAACGGAATATGACATATGGTGAAACTTCACCTCATAGCTGTCGAGAAATATCTTTTACAGAATCCATGCAGCATGGTAAGGACACCTGATGGGCGATATACACCAAACATAATCAGTAATTTCTGTTAAGGTTTAACTGAATATCGCCGAATTTGTTAATTTAAATAATGACAATCATTCCATTCGTTAAATGTGATAGCAAAAAGACGTAATAGTTGGCAGCTATGGAATCAAACTTCTACAGCCCAACATTTTCAAAGTGAAACTTTTGAAAATCTGTAACATAATATGTGGAGCCTACATTTGGATTCTTCAGTGACATACTTAACACATTGTTGACTGGCAATTTCCTATAAAATCTGTGTTTTGAAACATTGGAAACACCGTCTTTTCTGAAAGTCTATTTCCTAGATATATTTTCAAGATTATCTATTAATTAATATTTTGAAAATGTTTGGATTTTACATGAAGCTTGTGTAAATGCCTGTCCTAGGACGATCGGCAGAAGTCGGATCTTTAACTTAAAATTTGAAATAATTGATAAAAAATATTCATATACTATTATTCCGTAATCGAGCTATTTGGTTTAAAAATCATAAAAAGTCAGTAAATTAAAATATAGTTTTCAACCATTTTACATTTGAAAGTACACCCCCCCCCCCTCCCTATTAAACGGTGCAAAATTTAAAATTATGCGATGTTGAGAAGTAATTAAGTTAGAAAAATAAATAAATAAATAAAATGATTAATGAGGAATTAATGAATCATTAAATCAAACTGCAACAAACCTGAAACAAACAAACTAAAGACTATGTTCACATTAATACTCAGGAAATAGAAAACTTTTATATTAGATTGCGATGTGGTAAATCGCCAAATATTGTTCTCATTGACTTCATTCATAATGCATCAATTTCAGTTAAAATATAAACCTTTAACCCATCTCATTTAAAAACATAACTTTTATTTAAAATACATGTATTCAAAATACATGTATTGCATACAATTAAAATACATGCCTTTCACACATTTCCTTTAAAATATATAACAATAATAATAATAATAAATAACATACCATTTTATTCTTCAAAGCATTGTTTCTAAATCACACACGTGAAAAAATAACTACTATTGCAGAAAAAAAAACGTTATTGGCGAGATTTTCCACCAGATAACATAAAAAGTACCGAAAATACAGCTCAGTTTTCTAAGACTTTGCCTTTAAAATAAAAAGTATTTTCGTTGGTTCATAGGCAAATGACGTCAAAGGAATATTAATACTACAAGAGTTAAAATATTCAGTACGCGACAGTTTTTAAATTTTTATCAATGAATTTTCAAAAATGAATGACTCGCTATACATTGTTTACATTTGTAAAATTAATCAAAATTTCTGAAATCTCCATTTATTTATATCGGTAATCTGTTGTTGGTAGTTGATTATTTTTAATTTAGAATTTACATTATACTCGTGTAGTTTTTTAAAGTTTTAGAGAAAATGAAGAAGAATATATATGAACAACGTAGATTATTTCCATAATAGGCGAGCAATTGCCTTATTTACGATATCGGAATGATGACCGTGATTAATGAGGCAGTACAATCAGAATTATGAAAGACATACAGATACTTGCATTTTATATAAATAGATTTCGTATAGTCTAACAAAAGATGGCCAGTTCTTTGGTATACAAACGCATAGCTGCCAACTTTTACGCTTTTTGGCCACCACTAAAGTTTTAAGGAGATTTTCGCCTTGTTTAATCATGAGATTTCGACTATTGAATGAGATAATATTTTATATAAAATTTTAGTGGTATGAAAAAAGCGTAAAGGTCGGCAGCTATGCAAACGTAATCTTTTTAAAAACCTTGCTGATATTTTAATCAAGAAAAATGGCTTAGGCGGAGCTAACGATCCAGTGCAAATTTTTAGTCTACAACGTATCGTTTCAGAAATGCGATTATACTCGTAACCGGTCAACAAAGCACTGTCCCAAAGCGATATAAGTAAGCGTCCTATCTTAAATGGGAGAAATAACCGCAAGATTAAAAGCGAGGTCACATCAATCAAGGTCATGCGCCACGTAGCGGATGGAGTATAAACTACAGGTAGATACCTAACTGTTTTCTTACTCACACCACTAAAATTGTAAAGTTTTTTTCAACTTGATTAATAACTGAAGTGCTTTTCGCTAAGGCGAAGAAAACTGCGTGGTGTGAAGTGCATCTGGATGCCCTCTCGCTACGCCATTATTTTGTAATAAATGTGGCAAACAAAATTCATATCCATGAGTGACTAAAGATTTATAAAATACGCGCCACACTAAAAGCCCGCGTATGTGAATTATCACTCCGTCCACAAGGTGGCGCAACTGTGTTAATTTACGCCTGATTCCAGCATTAAGTTTGTTCGCGTACTTATAACGCTTTGCACTGTCCCCTGAATCCTAGGCCTGAGCGCTGATACAAAAATGGCGGCTGTCTTAGGTAGATTTTTGCTAACGTTTTTACTACAGTGCCTAGAATAGATAGTGTGTCGTTCATTAGTTACAGTTACCAACGCGTTTTCTTTTGGTCTTGAAAGGAAGGATGCCACAAGGTGGCGCGCATGTTATTACCGACTAGAATTTTCAAAGCTTTTAACCTGGTGACACTGAAGCATATCGTAAATAAACGCGAGTTTTTCACATAAAGTTTAAGATCCATATTTGTTTAAAAAACAAAATATCTAGAAAAAAACTATGAGAAAAAAAGAAAAAAACTGAGAGAAAAACTAACAAGAAATATCAGCAAAGGTATTGCTTTGTGGGCGTATATATTTGGATAAATAAAATAAATATAATTTAAATGCTGTTTTTTTTTCCCCATGCACAATGCCCATAAATTTATTTTGAAATATCAACATTTGTTTACACAACTTTGGATGTACAATCCGTTTGTAATTTATTTTGAATTGGGAATATTTGTAAATTTTAAACCTATGTTCTTTTGCATACATAATACAATAGGGAAAAGGGAAAAAAAAATGTTTATAATTTTTTCTTAAGAATTTTTTATATGTGATTCCTAGTGTGAGAAAGATTTATTTAACAAATGGGCTTTGTTTCGAAAATAACACTAAGTAAATATTGCTAATGGGAATTTATTTTTAAATATTCTTAGCATGTTTGCACAGTTTTGGAAGTAATGTACAGCTGCAGATTTTTGTAAATAAAGCTAAAGCAAATTTAACCTTTGAATTTGTTTTTGAAACTACAGTAGAGCACCGATTATCGGAACTCCAATTAACCGAACTTCCACTTATCCGAAAGGCCTATTTCTCTCAAAAACATTTTTAACCGAACTTCCAGTTATCCGAACAGCCTATTTCTCCCCAAAAATTTTTTAACCAAACTTCCAATTATCCGAACAGCCCACTTCTCTAAAAAACATTTTTTAACTGAACTTCCAGATAACCGAACACCCTATTTCTCACAAGAAAATTTTCAACTTAACTCCCAATTATCTATTGGCTTGGAATAAAATTTTAAATAAAGAAAAATATGATAGTGAATCAGAAGATGAGGAATGTAAAACAATAAGGGAGATGGGAAAAATCGTAAGCTATAAAGAAAATGAAATTAATGAGTGTTTAAATGATGAAGTACGTGACCCTGGATATTAGATTTTAAATGATGATGATATTGTGGATGTGATTCATGATGAAAAAGAAATTGAAGAAAATGAAAACGAATGCTCTGAAAATAATCCAGGTCCATCACATAACGAAACCTTTGAACGTTTGAAAACAGCTATGAAATGTCTCTAACGGCAGAAGAATGTTGATCCTATTCAACTAACATATTTAAGAAGAATTAGATATATGGCAGGATTGAAAAGAATGTCTTCTTTCAAGCAAGCAACAATCAAAAGCTTTTTTGCTTAAGTTATAATATCTGGACTTCAGAAAAATGATAAAAAGAGAAAAAAAATTAATGATAAAAATGTAAACAAAAAGAATTTTTTTAAAACAATTTTTAAACACGCCAGCACTAGCTAGTATTGCCAGTCCTAAGCTTAGATAACGTGTGAAGGTTTTAGCATAGTCAGAAACATCCCTTAAATTGTCTGTGCGTTTATCCGAACATTTGCTTATTTGAACTAGGGTTGGTCCCGACTTGTTCGGATAATCGGCGCTCTACTGTATTTACTCTTCGTTTTCAGATACTATAATAGAAAGAGGGAAAAGAATAAAACTTTTATAATTTTTTCTTAAGAATTTTAAAATGCGATTTCCAATGTGAGAAAGATTTATTTAACAAGTGGGCCTTTTTAAAAAAAATAACATTAAGTAAATATTGCTATTGGGAATTTATTTTTAAATATTAATTGCATGTTTGCACATTTTTGGAAGCAGTGATCAGTTGTTGATACTTGTAAATAAAGCTAAAGCGAATTTAACCTTTGAATTTATTTTTGAAATTATTTACTTTTCATACAGAATTCATAAAGAAAAAATGTTTATAATTTTTCTTAAGAATTTTAAATATTCATAGCATGTTTGCACAGTTTTGGAAATAGGGACAGTTGTATACGTTTAAAAGTAAAAGCAAACTTAAAGTGAAATTAATCTTTGAATTTATTTTTGAAATTATTTACTTTTCCTATATATAATACAAAAAGCATACAGAAACTAGTTGGATGTGACAGTCCCAAAACTTTCTTCTACCTCATACATGTTAATATTTCAAAATTCACTACCGCAGTGCCAAAATTAAATGACAATTTATACCCATCGTGAGGATTCTGAAATTCCGTGCATTAGTTCTTGAAGTAGGACTACTGCGCATATCGGGAAAAATGCAGCAAAAAAGCGCCACCTGTTGGGCAATTTACACCAAAACATAATCAGCAGTAATATTTAGCACGGCATACCTGAATCTGAAGTTTTATGAAAATTCATGCATTAGTTCTTGAGATAGAGTATTGCGGGAACCGGGAAAAATTCAGCATAGCAGCGCCACGTGTTGAGCGACTGACATTAAAACTTAAATAAAACCAATTCATGTCAAGGATTAACTGAATCTGAAGGTTGATGAAAATCAGCGCGTTAGTTCTTGAGATAGAGCTATTGCGGAAATCACGAAAAATTCAGCATAGCAGTACCACCTGTGGAGAGATTTACACCAAAAACTGATCAGCATCAATTTGTATCAGGGACTACCTGAATATAATTTTTTATTAAATTCCGTGCCCTAGTTCTTGAGATGAGCGCCTACAAAATTTGTGGCACATACAGACATAGAGTCAGACTCACAAACAGACTTTTGTAAATTCTAAAAACATGTTTTTTGGAATCTCTGACTCCTAAAACGTGTAAATCCATCAAAAACCGGAATTCAAAAATACTAACTAAATTTAGTTTTAACTAAGAACTTTAAAAATATGTTAACCTGTGTGAGTAAGATCCATTTAACAAAGGAGCCTTTGTTTTTAGTAAAAAAAATGCTAATTTGAATTTATTTTTAATATTTGTATGTTTGAACATTTTCGGAAATACTATCGATTTTTTTTTCTTTTTTAGAATGCGGGGAGTTTCCTTCTTTTAGTACAAAGAGGCAAAAAAAAAAAGTTTCATAATTTTTAATTACGAAGTTTTAATATATGATCGCCAGTGAGTGTGAAAAAGATACATTTAAAAAACATGTCTATGTTCTAAAATAACAATTTGTAAAAAATATATTCATTATTTAAATATTTCAGACTTGTTTACATGTAAATATCAATTCCTATAGTTGAAAGTTTTCTTATGTGATGGTAAAATAAGTATAGAAAAAGCACTAATTTACATCCGAATTATAATCTGCTTTCGGAAATTTCCAATCTGTACTACAGCGATCTACTGGAGGCTTACTTTCGCGTGCATTTTTTAAGCGTCGAACGGCACACTATATATTCTAGGCACTGTAGTTTCTACGGTCCCTAGCATTTGAAAATCAATAATTTTTTTAAGTTTTTCACTTTTATCTGTCTCATATGAAATATGTCAAAGAAAACGTTTGAAAAATATTGGTACCTAATTTCAGGGGACCGTGCTAACGCTTAAGAAAATCCGCCTGCGACAGCCGCCATTTTTGTGTCACCGCTCAGGCCTAGTATTTTTTAGTTTTAACAAGAGCTATTGTAGAACAGATACTTAAAGTTAATATTTTCAGCAAATAATGCAAAACAATTTACACCGGAAAAAATACTACGTAAAATATAAATTAAGTTTTTTTATACAAAGGTAATTCAGCGTTGTTGTCAGTATCTTTCTATTTGAATGATCCCGACATCTACGCTGTTTATAAAAGCTATAAGATCTTCTTCATTACGTATTACGCTAGGTGCATGAAAAAGCATGTTTGTCATTTAATTAGGATAGCTAACATCCCTAATTGCAGTGGTGGAAAATTGGCGCAGAGGAGGAGCCTGTTGATACCACTAAAATTTTATAGTATTCTTCACCTTAATAAAAACGCAGAAATTCTGTCATTAGATAAGACGGAAAATACCACTAAAATTTAGTGGTGTCAATAGGCTCCTCCTCTGCGCCAATTTTCCACCACTGTAATTGAGTTATCGTCAGGGCCAGAACCTTAATTTGGTCTGTATTACAGATTTTCACAATTTCTGGAAAGTAATGTAGAGTATGATCTACAGTTATCTGGATATTTGTTCTGTTCGCTTTTTAAGCTCATTAAATTACACTTGATACTGCAATAAGGTGAATTTGTAAACTTGAAATTTTTCAGTGACTTAATCGTTACAAAATAAACGCATTTTTTAGCTATTAAAGAATATTTGATAGTTCAGAACAGGTGTTTTCCCATTTGTAGTTTTAGTAATATTGTTATTACAATAATTTTAGCTGTGTTATAGTACCTACAAGTGGGTAGTGTTATTATCAGCATCAAAATGATACTTCAGAAATAGAGAATGGGGATAGATGATGGCAATAGTGCTCTAGCTATAGATATAGTATATAGCATTAGTGCCGCAGATATAGTGCCTGTCATTTTTCCATACGCATAATTTTAAATCTCATTTTTTCCCTTAATAGATCAGTACTTTGAAATGCTCTAGATAAAAAATACAGACGAAAAAATATGAATGAATAATGAAAATGCATTATCATAGCACAAGTTTTTTTCTTTGTAAAATATGTCGTTATTTCTAAAACAATATATTGGATAAATATATGATATTATGATGAATGTTGTAAAAACACAGATTTTTTTTTTATTTTTTTATTTTCACAGCTCAGATATTTTACACCAAATTTGACAACTTTTTAATCAGTATTCTTTATTATATGTGTTGTTTACATACAGTTAGCAAACTAAGATTAAAATGAGTTTTTAAGAATTTCTGATATTTCAGAGCTTTAGTTTTTGGAAAATAATTTATGGTATATTAGCAAAAAATCAAATGAGAAATTAATGATTATTTAAAATCTACGAAAAAAATAATTACTCTCTTGATTAAAATTAGTACAAAAATGCATTTTCTTAAAAAAAAAAAAAAAAAAAAAAAAAAAAAAAAAAAAAAATCTTTTTTTCACTGTTGAAATTAGGTCAAATCAGGATAATTTAATATTAACTTTGTTTATACATCTTAACCCTTCACTGCACCACGTGCCATATCTGGCACATACCTAAAAACTTTATAATTTTCATTTTGTGCCATGAATTTGGCTTATTGAATACTGTAACTGATCAAGGATAATCCAAATAACAGGATAACACTCTTTTTGTCCATCTCAGATGGCTGCTTTACAGTGATGGAACAGTGTAGCACCAGATAATTAATTGACACCGCTAAATTTTATTAGTATTCTTCGTCTTATTTCAGGATAGAATTTCCGAGACTTTTCCAGGTGAAAAATACTATTAAAATTTACTGGTGACAAAAGGGCAAATGCTGCGCCACTGTTCCATCACTGTTGCTTTATACAAAAAAAAAAATAATAAAAAAATAAATAGAATTTGTTCTTCGGAAACAAACAAAAATTCGATCAAGCTTTTAACACTAGAACCGCCGTAGTGGTCATTTTGACCGCTACCAAATAAAAATATTTCGATTTTCACCAAAAATTTCTTTCTAAAATAAGTTTAAAATGTACCACGGAGAAATAAGTTAAATAAATAAGTTAAGCAGTTTCAATTTAAATTTCCGGTGTGAAATATTTTTATAACACTTCAGTAAAATTTCCGGCGGTTCTAGTTTTAAGGTAAGATTTACTTTCATTATTTTTACTGAATACTTAAAATTATTATAATAAAAGTTGCAGAGTGTTAAGCAGATAAAATTAATCAATTTAAGTTAATTTAGTTGTAATATATATATATATACATATAGCAATACAATATTTTAAAACCCTAAATGTGTACATATGGCACACATCATAAAATATCCAATTTTAGCCGAAATTTTGAAATTTAATTTTTTTTTTTGCTATTTTCCCCATTATTAGACCGATATATGGATTTCAAGAAAAAAATTTCATATAAAAATAGAAAAATTCGTGCAATGAGGCGTTAAAAAGCGTCTTACTAAAGGCATAATTTGGTTATATTATATTAAATTAAAATTACTCCTATACAAGAATTACTTTCAAGTGCATATATATAATTTATAAGTAATTAAAATACATCAAAGTATCTTAAATACATTAGAAAAAACCCAGGACGTGTTCAATCTTCACAAGGCCGTCGACAGTCGGATTTAAATGTTATTATTTTTCTTTGCGCTTTTTCGAGAATTGTCTAGAAGAAATTTATTTCAATTTAAATGTTGCACGTCAGCTGAGATGCCAGATAAAGTTGTTCAAATGTTCAACAAAACGAGGTTTCATTTATTATGCAGCAAATTTCTCCATACTCATTTTGTTGAAAATTTGAATAACTTTATCTGGCATCTCACCTGACGTACAACTTTTAAATTGAAAGATGTATGGAGAAAGGGCATAGACGGATAAGCATTGGAAACATGCCTTTCAATCAAATTTCCCGATTTTTTTCCCAGATGTGGCTACATATCTGACAATATAGTTCCCCTATTATCACCCTATAAATATTGATATTTAATGAGATAAAAATGTTTTTTTCGATTAAAAAAAAAATATATCAATTTAACAAATTACAACGACCATTTGGAAAATGATTTTTTCTAAGACTAAATTTTAAGACATAAAAAATCGCACGGAGTTGATCATCCATTACGTACGCCATGGATTAAACGATAACATTCCTGGAACCATCGTGAACAAATTTTAAAAGAAATTTCAGTTTTACAATTTTAGGTACTGTAAATTTTTAAACTTCTACGGAGCATACATTACATGCGCCATGAATTAAACATTAATAGTGTTATTACACGTAAAAATTGCAAGATTTCCTGAAACTTACGTATTATCCAAGCATTTCATTGGCTATTCGGGAAAAGGCTTTTCTATCATCAGATTTCCAAAAAATCTCACCACCAATTTTAAATAAAATTTCATTCTTAAACTTCTAAACATCCGACAATATTACTTTTAATACCGTCGGATAGAGGAAAAAAAAATGTACTTTTAAATACAATTTGTTTGAAAGCTGTATCTCAATTTGTTTCTGATTTATTAATTTTTTTTTGTAGTTTTTATTACTTTTTTGTCATAGTGGCAACACTCTGTTGTCCATCGTTGTTGAAACCAAAGGGAAATACAGATTACTGTATATACCAATCAAATAACGAATAAATTGCGGATTAAACCAATGAAAACGTTCAGATATACTTTTCATTTCCTACCCTGACGAGAACAATAACCATTTTTCCAAATGGTTAAAAAAGAGATTTTCTCTAAAACCGCTTCGCGGAATTTCATGCCATTAACTGAGGAAGTACAGATACCAAATATGCATAACTGGTAATTTTTGTATAATTTTCTGTTTATAAAAACTGTGTGAATGAGCGAAATAAAAATTAAAAATAAATAAAAATCGTATCTTATTGTTATCCGAAAATAACCATTTTCTTGTAAAATATTCTCCATATGCGTCCGTATATTCTATATGAATGCTGGAAGTCTGCGTTGGGAACTACATATAAATATTTACAAAAATGTATAGTAAAATTATTGAAATTCATTTTAAGGCGTTATTTGGGGCGGAACTACTAAACTTCGACATCCGAAGAATTTTTGGAACAAAGTCAGCAGATAATATGTCAACTGATGTATTTTAGATGCCATTAAACATATAAGCCGTGTTTTTCAACTTCATGTTCATTTTGATATCGACAGCGTTGAAAATTTTGCTCATGTGTTCATTAAAATTTAAAATACAGCAATTCTATAACTGTTTATTCCAAAAATTCTTCGGGTGTGGACTTTGAGTAGCTCCGCCCAAAATAACGCCTTAAAATGAATTTCAATAATTTTAATATACATGTTTGTAAATATTTATATGTAGTACCCATTCAAACTTTCGGCATTTATATAGAATATACGGGCACATATGGGGAATTTTTTACAAGAACATGGTATTTTCGGATAACTATAAGATATGATTTTTATTTATTTATTTTTTTATTTTTATTTCGCTCTTTCACACAGTTTTAATAAAAAGAAAATTATTCAAAAATTACCAGTTATGCATTTTTGGTATCTATATATCCTCGACTAATGGCATGGAATTCCGTGCAGCAGTTTTTGAGAAAATCAGTTCTTTAAAAAATCGAAAAAACATTTATATCTCATTAAGTATCACTATTTAAAGGGTGATAATAGGGGAAATATTTTGTCAGATACGTAGCTACGTCTGAGAAAAAAATCAGGAAATTTGATAAACCCCTTGAGGGACACCGGTATATATTATATACCACCTACGATTAATGAAGTTTTACACCAGAAACATTTTATTAAATTTTACTTTTCTAACTTTGGTGGGAAAAAGTCGTAAAACTGCTTTTAACTATTTTGAAATAGAATTTTCAACGATTCCGGTGGGAATTCAGCATTTCACAAACGTAACTGCTTGCCCCTCAAGGGGTTAAAAGGCATGTTTCCAATGCTTATCCGGCTATGCCCTCTGCTGCATAATAAAAGAAAGCTCGTTTTGTTGAAATTTTGAATAACTTTATCTGGCATCTCACCTGAAGTACAACTTTTAAATTCAAATGAGTATGGAGAAATTTGCTGCATAATAAATGAAAGCTCGCTTTGTTGAAATTTTGAATAACTTTATCTGGCGTCTCACCTGCTGTACAACTTTTAAATTCAAATGAGTATGGAGAAATTTGCTGCATGATAAATGAAAGCTCGCTTTGTTGAAATTTTGAATAACTTTATCTGGCATCTCACCTGACGTACAACTTTTAAATTCAAATGAGATTGGAGAAATTTGCTGCATAATAAATGAAAGCTCGTTTTGTTGAAATTTTGAATAACTTTATCTGGCATCTAACCTGCCGTACAACTTTTAAATTCAAATGAGTATGGAGAAATTTGCTGCATAATAAATGAAAGCTCGCTTTGTTGAAATTTTGAATAACTTTATCTGGCATCTCACCTGACGTACAACTTTTAAATTCAAATGAGTATGGAGAAATTTGCTGCATAATAAATGAAAGCTCGCTTTGTTGAAATTTTGAATAACGTTATCTGGCATCTCACCTGACGTACAACTTTTAAATTGAAATAAATTTCTTCCAGACAATTCTCGAATAAGCGCAATGAAAATAATAACATTTAAATCCCATTGTCGACGGCTTTGTGAAGGTTGAGAATGTTCTGGATTTTTTTCTAATGTATTTTAAGATAGTTTGATGTATTTTAAATACTTATAAATTATATAAATGCACATGAAAGTAATTCTTGTACAGGTATTTGTACTATTTATTAGAATTTAATTATTTAACTCAAGATGAATTGAGCACTAGGATTTTAACTTCCATTTATTAAAATTATTCCTTAAAAAGACAATAAACATACGTAAAAAATTTAATAATGTACTACGGTGCTGGTTTTGATGTGTTATTACTAGAAAGTACATATAGCATCTTGATTTGAATTTTTTTAAACAATCATACAATTTTGTGATCTTTAATTAGCATTAACATGGTGCAGCTTTAATAAGTGATAATGAAGAAATACTAAAAAGCAGACTTTTAGAGTAATTTTTCCTTAATATACAGGGTAAGTCAAAATTAATATAGCGATTACAAACGGCTATAGCTATTTAATGGAAAATACTTTATCGATAATATTAACACAGAACGTAGACTGAACTTCAAAATTTTGTATACATACGTCATAGATGTTCTATGTGACTTCCCTTGGCCACACGAACAACATGCAGGTGGTAGTCCATTTCACGCCATACATTCAGAAGCATTTCTTCAGTCACCGACGCAAGCGCATTACAAATGTGTACTTTGAATTCTTCAATTGTTTTGGGCATGGAAGGCACGCTGCCTTTCACATAACCCCACAGAAAAAATAGGCCATTTTTACCGTCATAATTGGCCATTTTTACTAATGAGACGGCCGCAATTAACAGATTTCTTGTCGTTGCAAAGTTTCAAATCGCGCGTACGTAGGCTTCCACTTCACTGCACTTGCCTTACGTAAAGAAATTTTGAAGTTCCGCCTACATTATGTGTTAATCTTATTGATAAATTCTTTTCCATCAAATAGTTATAGCCGTTTGTAATCGCTATATTCATTTTGACCTACCCTGTATTTTTATGTTATATATATTCTCTCAACCCTTACCGGAGCGGAGTAATTCTGTTTATAAACTGATGAAATAATGGACTCTCACCGCAATTTATAAACGAATTTATTAGAAAATACGAACTTGCTTATTTTCATGTACATTATAATAGGAAAATTTTAGTTAAATATTCTTGGTGCCGTTTGTCAGTTTTGGAATTAAAATTAGGTGTCTTTTTTAAGGACATCGCGCGGGAAAGGGTTAATTAATATTAGATTAATAGCTAAAAGTTTTCTTTATTTGACTTTAAATTAATTTGATTATTTAAAATTTACTTATATTTAAAATTTTACAAATTCGAGGATGTACGATGCTGAACACAGTGCCCCCCCCCCCCAACACCGTGTTCGTTCAGAGCCCCCCTTCTTTAAATATATAATAATACGACTTAGAGGTTCATTAGAAAATACAGACAGGAGCGTGCGTATCACTCCCAATGTACCTTGCTTAAGGCAGTGCGCGACCCAACAGTAGGCTCTTATGGAAAGTGGTTCGTTTTAACAATATAAAATCATATTAATTTCGGGTGCAGTGGGACCTCCAGCACTAAATACCTTTCGCAGAAAATGTCTGAAATGAACAATCTAAATAAAATAAATAGATTAAACTACCTTCTATGTTCATTATGAGACTGTACAAATACTAAACTACATAAAATGAAGATAAGTGATTTTAATTGTACTAAAATGGTGCTAAAAGAATTTACATGGGATTTAAAAGGTTAAAACAATAGTAGAAATGAAAATGGTGTTAAAAATGTGTAATGATATGCTCTCATACAATATACCCCGGATTTGGTAGAACATAATAAAGTTGGCAGTTATGCGAATGCAGATGCACTTTGAAATAATTTTTATTAAATTTCAACAACTCATCAAACAAGAATACTGCCGTGCGTTATAAAAGAAACGGTTCAACTTTATCATTCTATTATTTTTAACAAATATACTGCATTTATTTTCTGACTTTAGCTACTAGAAGTAATTTTCATCGATTGTTGGTGAAAACAAACTATGATGAATGTTAATGGGTTTTTAATTATATCTGGTCTCTCTATCACGTTTTTTTTTATTATTTTATTATTGTTTTGTTTTGTTTTTCGGAAAATCAATTTGAAACATTATGCATAATATTAAATTCTTCTTTTTTATGTCATGATTTTTTTGTATTTCCATTATCATTACTATAGCCTGTTATCATTACCATAGATATTTTTTTATTTTATGTATTTGTATAGTTTCTTAACAGTTTAAATTTCAATTAAATCGAAGCTCCTATTTTATGAGAATATGATTAATATTTTGCCAAATTTTTGTCTGTTTTTTTTTTTTCTCAATTAGTAGTACATTATTTAAAATATTTAGATGATGTCTAAATTTTTCATGATTATACATTTAGTCAATTTATAAAAAATGATATTTAGGCCGAATTCACTATGTACGTATAAATAACAGTAATATCTTATTTACGTCCACTAATAACCATATCACAATAGTATATTCTAAATGGAAAAGACAAAACATATATTAAAATACTTATTTGCTTAAAAGACGTTATTAAAAACACATTAAAAGTATATTAAAAGCCTATATTGACATATTTCAACTCCTTCACTGAGTCACCATCAGAATGTATAACAGAAATTAAAAATACAATGCATATGAAAAATGGAAAAAATCATCGAATACAAACAAGTAAACATATAACACCCCCAACATTATCGATATCGTACGTGGTCCTTCTATGTCGCGATACCGCAAGTTGTCAAACCACTCAATCCATATTAGTCCAGGCAATAGAGACCGTATAGGGACTCTACCTAGCAAAATTAATGGTAGTACTGGAAATCGGCTTTCTAGATGTTTTTTGAGTCGCTGAATCCGAATTTGTAACTTCCCACCAAAATTTCCCCCGGCAACCTCCCAAATTTTGGTAACCCCCCCCCCCCAAAAAAAAAGGTTTTTATTAAAAAATTCCATTTTTTTAATATTTTAGGGGAAAAGTAGCTAGAAATTCAGAAAGTAGACAAAATTTGCAACAAATTAGATATATGACATTATGACTTAGGATGAAGGGGAAGGGGGGACCTGCCTCGGAACATGCGCCGCAGTGCTGCGTGGACTAAGTTGCGCAATTGCACTTAACCACTCACACGTTTACATTAGCCCTCCCATCTTCCGTTCGAACTTTCTCTATAAGGTTTACTTTAAGTTTTTTGGGTCGCTGAATCCGAAATTTTAACTTATCCCCAAAATTTCCCCCCGCTAGAACCCCCCCCCCCAAATATCTGTTTTTAACTTAAATTTCTTATTGTTTTAGTGTAAAAGCATTATAAAATTCAGAAACTAGACAAAATTTGCAACAAATAGGATATATGACATTATGACGTAGGATAAACGGGGAGAGAGGAGGCTGCCTCGGAACATTCCCGCGCGCTTTTCTCAAAAACCAAATTTTTTCAAAAAATCAATTTTTTGGTGGGTTGCCGGGTGAAATTTTGGTGGGAAGTTACAAATTCGGATTCAGCGACCCAAAAAACATCTAGAAAGCTGATTTCCAGTACTACCATTAATTTTGCCAGATAAAATCCCCTATTGCCTGGACTTCATCATTTAGTGCACGTGGCGCCGCAGTGCAGGTTCCGAGGCAGCCCTCACTCTCCCCATTCATCCTAATTCATAATGTCATATATCCTATTTGTTGCAAATTTTGTCTAGTTTCTGAATTTCGTAATGCTTTTCCCCTAAAACAATAAGAAATTTAAGTTAAAAACAACTATTTGGGGGGGGGGAATTTTGGGGGGTAAGTTAAAAATTCGGATTCAGCGACCAAAAAAAACTTAAAGTAAACCTTATAGAGAAAGTTCGGAGGGAAGATGGGAGGGCTAATGTAAACGTGTGAGTGGTTAAGTGGAATTGCGCAACTTTAGTTTACGCAGCACAGCTCGCATGTTCCGAGGCAGATCCCCCCTTCCCCTTCATCCTAAGTCATAATGTCATATATCTAATTTGTTGGAAATTTTGTCTACTTTCTGAATGTCTAGATACTTTTTCTCTAAAACAATTAAAAAAAATGATTTTTTTAATAAAAACTTTTTTGGGGGGCTTTTTACCAAAATTTGGGGAGGTTGCCGGGGGAAATTTTGGTGGGAAGCTACAAATTCGGATTCAGCAATCCAAAAAACATCTAGAAAGCCGATTTTTAGTACTACCATTAATTTTGTTATGTAAAATTCCATATTGCCTGGACTATATATTCTGGATACGAAAAGATAACGTATAGTTACAAACTCCTGAACCACTTAAATAAATCTCAATGGACTCTCTTATAAATAATTGTAAATAAAAATTAGACCTGTAGATTAGTCTACTCTCGTTAAGAAAAATTTTAATATTTTATATATATATGGGTAATACTTCTTTATCCCGGCTGAATCAAATAGAGAGCATGAATATACTTTTTAAAATATTTATCCCACTGTAGCACAAACTGGAGGAAGAGCTCAGGATGTGCATAATCAAGTGATGGGCAGAATGAAAGATTTTTTTTTTTTTTTCATTTGAATGAATTATTCGGGTATGCACAAAAGCATGGCTCCTGATTTTCATATTTTTTTTTTTTAAATGTTATACCAGAAATTTTGTAAATAAGAAGAAATTAAACATTTTCATTATAATTATATTAAAAGACTATATCTATGTAAATATCTGTATCCTTGTAAATATCTGGGGAACACTGATTAAAACGAATACGAAGGTGCCAACTGTTCCTTTACTTCTTTTTGTTAAACAAATTTTCTGGTGGTAAAAGATTAAAAAAGAATACGAAATTTGGCTTTTGCACATGCGTGAATAATTCATTCGAATAAAAGAATCAACTCATTTTGTCCAACATTAGCACGTACACTACCGTTTAGATAGTGCAAAATCCTCGAATTTGGATACGTACATTTTTCCACAGAAAAATTCGCTTTATCTTAACTAGAAAATTACAGAATTTAGCAATGAAAAATCTGCCAGAAAAAGTGGTGCTAAAGAAATATATGTGTAATTGATTCTCGCCATCAAAGAATGATGTCACCGTAGCCTTTCAACCGGGTTAAATTTATTAACCCTTCGCTGCGCAACCCGAGATTTCCTCGGAAAACATAAAAGTGGCAAAATTTGCGCAAACCGAGATGCATTTTTTCCGTTTAATTAGCTCTTCTTGATTATTCCCCCCTGTTATTTTTATTGTAAATTTTGCCTGACATTTTCCCGATTAAATTACAATATTACATATCGCACTTAACGCTGTAATGTATTGTGAAACGTAATAGGGTAAGCCTTAATATCATCAAATAAAAAAAACCAAAAAAACCCAGCAAGTTTCCTAATAATATACTAATGCCTTCCAAAGAGGTAAAATTGCTCTCTTGGCTATCTATAAGTCGTTTTATGTAATTATGACACATTTACTTGTAATTAACAGATTGATATGTGTATCCTCCGTTCACTTTGTGCCATGTGCTAATTTTCAACATTAATGCCTGTAGGTTCATTTATCCTCTTGTTGTGTTCAAATGTGCATCGTTCAGATAAACTGAGATTTTCTTTCAGTTTTTAAATAAGCGTGCACTCTTTATTTCATTAAGGTAATGTTGATTTCGAATTCGTGAGGAAGTTTATGTTTTTTAATTTTCAATTTGAAAATATCGTTCTGTAAGATAATTGATCTACGTGGTATTAGAAATTTAAAATTATACTTTAAAGGCATCTAGGAAAATATTTATAACTGAATCAAACTGAATTTAATATCACGCAAAGTAAATGCTTTATCAACATGACAAAATTTCCGCTTTTAGATAACATACATCTGGGTGACATCAATTATTTCGTCATAAAAGTTTGCAAAAATATTTCTAAATTTAAGTTCATAGAAAACTGATTTAATTTATTCTTCATCAACATTTTTTTACATATATTTTATTTTATAGTTTACACTGAATTTTCTTTCATTAAATATTATATATATAATTTCGTTTTATAAAACAGTGTTGCCAGATTGTTGATTGCCACCGCTTTTTTGAAATAGAAATATTTGGCTTATTTTAAAATAGATTAAAAATTCTGAAAAATAAGTCGAATTATACTATTTTAAAAAAGTGGTGATAGTCAAATAATCTGAATTAAAAATGTTCTCAATCTGGCAACACTGTTATGAAATAAAAATTGACACTATCTAACATTCTTTAGATCAGTTTTACGATTCAGCTAATCATGTACCACCCATACTATCCATTCTGAATTCAGAGTATTTGAGGACAATGTTCTACACATATGATACAGATATATACAATCACGGAGTTAATTACCTTGACAACCATCGGCTAAATCGTCTCGATCAAGAATTCAACATGATAAAGGAGGAGACGATCTATCGTCACATTTGTCACATTTCTTTTTTCAAAATTCCCCTCTGAAATTCTACCCTTGTTGCCAACTTCGGATCCCCCGCCCACCCTAGATTAAATGAAGAGAGAAATATTATGGTGTGCGGGCGTGTTACTAGGGGTAAAATATATTCCATTCTTTTAGAAATCTAGAAAGACTTTTACATTTATTTGTCTTTTTTTTTTTGTCTTCATTTTTTCTCTTAACCCTTTCCGGCGCGGTGTCCTTAAAAAAGGACACCTAATTTTAATTCCAAAACTGATAAACGGCACCAAGAATATTTAACTAAAATTTTCCTGTTATAACGTACATGAAAATAAGCAAGTTCGTATTTTGTAATAAATTCGTTTATAAATTGCGGTGTCAGTCCATTATTTCATCAGTTTATAAACAGAATTACTCCTCGCCGGTAAGGGTTAATCTTCGCAGTGCCGTGAACAAGGACCAGTTTGGCCTCCATTTACATTCCGAAATTCCGAATTCACACAGGTAATTGATAAATAAGAATCTTCACTTTAAGTAATCTCGAAATGTCTGTCACTAAATTAATCAGTAAATGCTCTTCGTATTTTCTGGTATGAATAAAATTTTCTGAAACAAAATGGAGGCCAAACTGACAACGTGGCCTCGAACTGATATATTCGTTTACTTAGTTGTAGGTTTCCCTGCAATAGATGCATTATTTAAATTAATTTTACTACAGGCACTAATAAACTTTTAATAAACTACAGGTATAGTATTTGACATTTTTGATAAGTAAACTGTCTGGCAGCAATTATTGTACAGTTCATATTCAAAATATTACAAGAATTACTTTTTTTACAGATTGAAAATATCGTTTTGTAATTTAATGTCTTTTAATGCAAATATGAAAACGATATATTTTTTAAGAGCTTATTGTTGATTAAACTTATTTATTATCCTAAAATTAATATCATTTTTGAAAAAAATTAATTGAAAAAAAAATGAAAAGTCAAAATATTAGAGTATTTATTCAAGTGGTTCAAAATATTACAATATTTCACATTAATTCTCCTTTAATTATCATCAATTCATAAATGGTGACATCATTGATTAAATTCAGACGATTTTATTTAAAGTCAGTATTCTTTTTGCAGATTGTTTGGTTTTCGTCTTAAAATGGGTCGTGTGAGTGATATTCCTGAATCTATTAAATTTCATATGGTTGATTTGTATCGGCACTGTAATAATCATGTTATATGGCGAATTATTTACATTGTTCGCTATCAAACGTTAGTAAAATACTAACACAATATTAAAAAAATGGCAAATTTCAAAATAATCACAGAAAACCAATAACATCTGCGAGAGATGACAGGAAACTGAAGAGTATAGTTAAGAAAAACCGTTATAAAAGTGTGTGATTCTTGCACTGAAAATGGAAAGAAGAAAGAGTTTAAGTTTCTACATTGACAACATTAAGATGTCTCCATAAATTAAAGTTTGAATCTCGTGTACCAAAAACAAAACCTCTCATGACTGCAAAACAAAGCGTATAAGATTGAATTGGTGTAAATCAAGACGTTTATGGAGCGAAAAAGATTGGAAAAATAAATTATTTAGTCATGAAAGTATGTTTTGTGTTCCATATGGTAATCAAGGTATTCGAATTTGGAGACTGAAGCAAGAAGCATTTGATAAAGAATGCCTTAAACGTTCCGTAAAATTTGCTGCTGTTGTCATGGTTTGGGGTTGCATGAATGCAGAAGGACCTGGAAAGTTTTGCATCGTCTACGAAAAGGTTAACACTCAGATATATCAAGAAATTTTGGAATATTACATGATTCCATCATTAGAAGATTTATTTGAAGATGATTTCATCTTTCAACAAGATTTAGAGTCACTGCATACTTAGGTGTCAACTAAGAATTGGTTCCGCCAACGCTATATAAGGTACTTCCTTGGCCACCAAACTCATCAGACCTTAATCCCATCGAAAACTTTTGGAGTATAATGAAGAAAAATCTCCAATAAAATCCTCCTTCAAGTAAAACTGAGTTAGCGACACGTATAAAGTCTATTTGGGGTAATATTGATAGAAATGTTTCTAAACACCTTGTATATAGTATGCAAGATCGATTGTGCGCTGTTGTGAAAGCAAAAGGGGATGCTACAAAATATTAACTACCATTTACTTAATATTCTTAAGGTAATAGTGTTGTGTAAAATAAAATAATCTAATATTTTGAACCAATTTAATTTTTTTATTCTGATATTTTGATGTGTTTCAAAAAGCTGTATACCTAATTTATTGTGTTGTATTTTATATTTTGTAAATGTTAACATCTTGTCTAAACATTCCAGATTTAATTTATAAGAAATTTAATCGCATTTACCTAGTGTAAAAAATAAATAAAAGATAAATATTTTTTTCTTATTACTTTATCTCAATTATTCTAATATTTTTAATATGAGTTGTATATCCCCAACAAAGTCGATATTTTTTTTTTACTTCATAGCGCCGGCAGAGTTCCCTATATTTTATCATTAATATATGTGGCGCATCTAAATTTTGGTGGTCTTTAAATTGAATATAAGGGAATTTGCGTTGATTTTTATTGGGAATTTCTTAATAAAATTTTGCAACATTACCTCTATTAAGAGCCAGATACAAACGATAATAAGTTTAAATTTTTTAATATTTTGGAATCATAAAAACTCTTTACATTGTCTCAAAAATTTCTGATAAAAAAGGTACATGCATTTAATTTTATTAGCGAATGTTTGTAATTATACATATATATAATATATATATATATATATATATATATATTATATATATAATTAATAAAAAAATTATTGCACAACTGGCGCTAATAGCAGCTCATATCAAATGCAACAAAAATATATTTCATTACTTTAAAATGTAAAAACACCATAACTCCGAAAAGAAGGTGTATATCTGCAATATTTAACTATAAAAAACTTTAAAAAAAGTAAAAGACAGGTAAAAAACAAAAACACAGGCAAAAAATAGTCTGTTCTTCTTCAGTGGGAGGACAGACAAAACCTAACTCCAACCCCGCTGCTAAAAATCTGCAGGTTTCTGAATACACGTCCAACCTGCACCCAATTAAAAAAAAAAAAACTATTATCATTTCAGTAACTGAATTCAAAAAAGCTAAAATAAACCAAAATTAAGTAAAAAATAAGTAAAAAATAATGTAAACAAAGCATAATTTAAAAAAAAAATCTTTAATAGAATAATCTTTTAGAAAATTACTTAAAAATTTACAATTTAAATATAAACAAATTACCATGTATGAATGCAGATGAACGTGCACCCTCCCAAACCTGCAAGATAAAATTTTTTTCAAAAACATGAAAAACAGCAATACCTGTATAATATTCCTCACCTGTTAACAACGAACTATTAATTTTTCTTCCGTATCCAATTTCAAAAACTAGAATTCCAAGTCTGCATGCTTCCTTCGATTCAAGCCATCAACCCACATCCGTTCTTTAAACAAGACTTTAGAATGTAGCTTTCATTTAGAATGTTCTGGAAGGATGCCATCACATGTTGCTCACGCCGCCAATCCACAATGTTGCCACTTACTTTTTAAAACTATCTTTAAATAATATTTCAAAAATTTTATAGGATAATTATTATTGTAAAAAAAATCCTTCTTTTTTGAGTTATGGTGTTTTTGCATTTTAAAGTAATGAAATATATATATATATATATATATATATATATATATATATATATATATATATATATATATATATATATATATATATATATATATATATGTATATATATATATATATACATATATTACTGGAATATTCTACAATACACAATGTCTATAAAATTATATTTAAAATTAATTATTCTTTAAGCTCATGCGTGATGAAAGAAAAAAAAACATTCATATTATTAAGGTCGAGATAAATTAATACTATTTGTCGATATTATGAAAATGTTCCGTATTTTACTTCACTTAATGAAATAATAAATAGTAGGTACTCGTATAATAAGAATAAACATTCATTTTTCGCATGTTCTTTGACAGTTTGATAAAAATTACAGATAATTTGCATTTCATTTAACACTTTTAAAGACAACGGATTCTTTTTCACACTATAAATTTTGACGCAAAGAAGTTATGCAAATTACTTTCTAAAATACATTACAGTTCCGATTATCGGAACTCCAATTGACCTAATTTCCAATTATCCAAAAAGCCTATTTCTCTCTCTCTCTCTCAAAAAAAAAAAAAAAAAAAAAAAAAAAAAAAAAAATGAATTTTCATTTATCCGAATAACATCCATTTATTATATCCTCTCAAAATTTTTTTTTATTGATGATGAGATTGTGGATGAGATTTAAGATGAAAAGAAATTGAAGAAATGAAAACGAATGCTTTGAAATTGACCCAGATCCATCACATAATGAAACCTTTGAATGTTTGGAAACAACTATGAAATGGCTCGAACGACAGAACTCTGATCCTATTCAACTAACGTATTTAAGAAGAATTCGAGATATGGCAGCATTGGAAAGAACGTTTTCGTTGAATGAAGCAACACCCTAATGCTTTTCTGCTTAAATTATAATCTCGGGAGTTGATAAAATGATAAAAAGAATATTTTAAATGATAAAAAAGAAACAAAAACAAACCAGTTTTTAGACACGCTAGCACTAACTGGTATTGCCAGTAATAATCCTGGATAAAGTGTGAATGTTTTAGTATAGTCAAGAACATCCCTTAACGCTTTCTGGCGCGGTGTCCTTAAAAAAGGACACCTAGTTTTAATTCCAAAACTGACAAATGGCACCAAGAATATTTAACTAAAATTTTCCTGTTATAACGTACATGAAAATAAGCAAGTTCGTATTTTCTAATAAATTCGTTTATAAATTACGGTGTCAGTCCATTATTTCATCAGTTTATAAACAGAATTACTCCGCGCCGGCAAGGGTTAAATTGTCTGTCCATTTATCCGAACTTTTGCTTATCCGAACTAGGCTCAGTCCCGACTTGTTCGGATAATAGGCGCTCTACTGTAGCAAGATTACTGAAGTGAGAAAATCAATAATGCCGTGGACACATGTATTAAAATTGTTTGAAGAGAACGGCAGCACCCGTCATTTTTTTTTCTTTCTTTCTTTCTTTCTTTTTTTTTTTTTTTTTTTTTTTTTTTTTTTTTACAATAAAACCTAGAAATGAAAACTGGAGATGACTTTGTGATTTACTTAAAGCTCAAAATATATTTTTTGTCACTTTGTTCTAATAAATTATTTATTCAATTTTAATTTAATTTAGCAAAACAGAAAATGCAAATTATCTTGTACTATACTTGCACGTAAGTCAAGAAAAACATGTACAGTCGTGGAAAAAAAAGTAAACACCCCCTACTAACTCTCAACAAATTATCGTAGAAGAAATTTACTGGTACCGAACGATTGGAAATCATGTCTACTTTTAAATGATGGATATAAAATTTCTTAGGAGGCCATCTACATAATAAAACGAACCATAACTTTTTTTTTCAATACCAGTACACCATTCTGACAGCATAAATGAACTCTACACCCCTCAATTAGCCTAAAAACAATTTTTTATGCAATTCGTACCGTAAGTTTCCGAGAAATTAGTTATTTTAAAACGAGCGTATTTTAAGGGCTGCATCCGAACTGAAGTTCGGTACTCGATTGTTAACCGAGAGCGCCCCCTTCTTGATCAAGGCACCTTAAGCACCACTCAAGCAGTTAATGAAACAGGTTAGATTAAAGAAGAAATTTCAAAATATCTATTCACTTCTACAATAGTCGGCCCCTTAAACCATCATTTTGCCGTTTTTTAAGCATAATTTGAAAACTACTTGGAAGAAAAATGTGAAATTTTGGATTTCCATAAAGCAGGACTTAATAAATCTAAATCCATCAAAAAAATTGTAGGTTGCAATTCATAATTTTTTCAAATATTGATTTCACAATTCATAATTCATATCATAAAATTATAAAAATTTCAAATTCAGTGTATTTATGTTTTGGTATATTAGAATTATTGTTACACAAAAAATTAGCACATTAGGAGCATAATTTCAGGAGATATAAATAAAAATATGAAAATGTAATTTAACATCAGAAGCACTAAATTTTGAATGTTTATAATTCAAAAACTTATCATTCAAATAATTTGAAACGTGGTGTCTAAGCAAAGTTTGAACCGAAGATTTGAAGTATCTCGTTAAAATTGGGTATTGCCATTGAAAAAAAAATGAAGTTTGGATTCATTTTAATATGTAGATGGCCCCCTAAGCAAATTTTATGTAATCATTTAAAAGTAAACTTTATTTCCAATCGTTCCGGTACCAGTACCTTTCGTTTACGATAATTTGTTGAGGAGTTAGTAGGGGGTGTTTACTTTTTTTTCCACGACTGTACTACAGTTACTGCTATTCATAAACACATATTATTTTAATGTTTTCTATAATTTTAATAAAACTACGTTATATTCTATAATAAATTCTAAAGAAAAGTAATTGTATATTAAAACACAGAACAAGAAATACAGACAGGATTTATTGATTTGTAAAGCCCATCATATTGATTATATTATTCTAGCATTAATCATGATGTTCATAACATATGGCACAAGATTAATGAATTCTCGTATTTTAGAAATTATATCGTTTATTTCCCATTTCAAAATGTCAAAATATACACCTGACAGTATTAATTCGTAGACAAATTTAGTTAGTTGTATCATTGAAATTTCATTAAAAAGCTATTTAAATTATTTAGCTGAAATTAGATTTGAAGGGGTGTAGTGGAAACATAATATAATATTTACATTTTAATGTTTAAAGGCGAGCCGTTGTAATTTTTATTTTAAAGACTTGAGAGTAAATGTGTGATTAATATATTATTATAACAAGGAAATATTCAATTTAAGTTTTTTGTTTCTTTAAAAAAGCCAAACTAAAAACAAGATTAAAAAAACAACAACAACTGCGCAATAGATACAAAATTTGTGCCACTAAAAATACATTTTAAATAGAGGAAAAGGTCCAAATACCGGCTACCACTTTTGTTTTCAATCTAGATCATACAATTTTCAAAATTAATAAAATAGCAAGTGACAGCAGGGTACCTTGACACGTTTTACACCTGTTTAGAGAAAAAAAATCAGTTTAAAAGGCGTTTTCTGTTTATAAAAAGCAAAATTCCGAAAGTCTTCAAATTTTGAGTTTTTAAAATAGGGTCTAAATACCGGCTACCTAAGTTTTTTTTTCAAAAGATCATACAAATAGAGCTACTGACAATTATTAAGCAATAAGAATATTATTTTAATAAATTGTATTGATTAATAACATTTCCTATGCACAGAAAAAATACGCAATTTTTAATAAATAAGTATTTTTGTCAAATTTCTAAAATTTTTTACGACTAACTTTCGCAGTCTTCTCCCCATTATGTTTCTAATTTTGTTTTTTAACGCCTAAAACAAACAAAAAAAAAAGCTTGCTGATTGAAATGAGAATTGTTTTATCCGAAAAAATCTAAAACATAATATGACTCTCTGCGTCGGCATAGTCCCTATCAGCTCACATATCGCATTCTTAACATTGAACCCAGAATCCCCTCCCCCATTCTTGCCCACAGAGAAAGCACCCATGCAGAAGACACAAATTTATCATCTTCCTCTGTTGGATATTTTCCTTTTTCACTTTTTTAACTCTCTCGTTGCGTAATTGTTTTATCAAAATAGCTTCAAAAATTGCGTATTTAATCCCTTCGCGACGAGCGTCTTTTAGGAATATTTGTTCTTTTGTCACCGGTTTTTCAAAACAAAAATTTTTGTCAAATTTAATCGGGTAAATGCTCTGATTAAAAAAGCAAAAATTACAATAAAAAATAACTGGTGAGAATAATCAAGGAGGGTTAATTAGACAGAAAAAATGCATCCCCGAGGAAATGTGTTGCGCAAATTTTGCTACTTTTACGTTGACCGAGGGTATCTCGGCTTGAGCAGCGAAAGGGTTAAAATGAAATTTCTGCCTCTTTCGCCTGGTTTACTCCGTCATTTTTTTCTTTCTCTTCACATTTATTACAGGCAATTTTGTAGTGTCCAAAAGCGCTTTTATGGTAAGTGATCCGGTAACCAGTGTCGGTCCTGGAGAATTACGGCCATGGTTGCTTTTTTCATATTACGAAATGGGGCAGGAACTATTTCTGAACATTTTAAATTAATTTATTAATTATGGAAGTATTTAAATTAATTTATTTTCCTCCCATTCAAGCAGAGCAACCGAGAGAGGTCCTAATACCAGCTAGCCGGTATTTAGACCACTCCAGGTAGACAGTATTCGGACCACTGCTATGTTTAAGTTAAAACCGGTATTACTCATTCATGTAATATAATACCAATAGTGTGCGCGTGGCAATTCAGAGGTAAATATGTCTAGAAAATAACTTAATCAACAATTCAAGCGATTATAGGATCAGTATATTTAAAAAAAAAAAAAAAAAAATAAGAAACACATATCTGAAAAACCTTTGATGTACCAGATTACGTAGATTTGACACTTTTGCATTTACTATTTGTAAATGACACAGACTTCAGCGACGTACTTTTCGTAACTTTCTTCTCTCAATTAAAGTTACAAACTCTGCCTATCACCGCTAGGATGCGCTGCGCTCAGTTCTCAGAACACCTAGTAGCCGGTATTTGGATCCTAGCCGGTATTTGGACCTTTTCCTCAATAATATCTATACTAATAAAGAAAATATGATTGCGTGTGTATCTGCGATGGCTAGGAAAATCTACCACACGTACAGTTCTGAAAATTCGGGTGAGTGGAATGCAAGGAAGTCATTGATGTACCCGAGGCTCAAATTTTTAATTTTAATATAATTAGAAAAAATATTAGATACAAATCACAAAAAAACTGTTAAGTTAAATTTACTTATATAAATGAATATAAATTAACTTAAAAAAAATGGCGCTCGCCGAATGTTCCGGATTCAACCCCTTAACGGTCGCATTAAATTACGGTTTAAAAAATCAAATTTGCTTATTGGCACCACTTTTTTGAAAAAAGACATATCACTTTATTTAATGACTGGTAAAAATGTCAATACCACGCAATACCACAATAAAGCCATAATACACTATTTTATAAAACTGGTAGGAATCAGATAATTTAAATAAAAGACACAGCCAGTGAATATCACGGAAGTGAGCATTAGGTGTAAAATAGCAATGAAGAATCGAACATCGGTAAACGGGCACATTTTTTATATTTTTGCATCTGTCGCAGGCAGCGTTGCCAGGTTCACTATTTATAATACAGAAAAACCAAAGACAGAAAAAATATATATGTACTTATTCTTTCAAACGGTGCAGTTTGTTAAAAATATATATCAATAATAATCCTTTCAAAAAAATTACTTTCAAAACGTCTTTTTACAATTATTTTTCTCTCGGTTTTCGAAGCTCGTAAAAGCTTTACTCTTAGAGCTTTAAAAAAAAAAAAAATCCCAGTTAACCCTTTCAGGGGCGGTGGTATGTTTATAAAACCACTTAATTTTATTTCCCAAACGCCACATTGGCACCAGAAATTTTGTAAAATATTTTACATTTAATATGTATGTGAAATATAGACCTTTTCTTTTTTCCAAATAAATTTGTTGGTAAATCCGTGCCATTCATTTATTTCAGCACTTTAGTATTGAAAATGCTTTGCCCCTGAAAGGGTTAAAGCGGGCGCTTTATTTTCTACGACGGTGTGATCCGT
Source organism: Maratus speciosus (assembly GCA_963932465.1). Taxonomy (NCBI): domain Eukaryota; kingdom Metazoa; phylum Arthropoda; class Arachnida; order Araneae; family Salticidae; genus Maratus; species Maratus speciosus. Next base: position 601,792,745 of record OZ010791.1, on the reverse strand, counting down.
TTTGAAAAACACGAATATTAACCGTAAAAAAAAATCGCGACTATCAGTCATTTCTCTAAGGCACTCTTTTTTGTAGATTAAAAGTTGCTAAATATCGGTATTTTAAACCCTTGAAGAGCAGTGGAATCTATTATATCCCACCTAATTTAAACAAGATTCGCACCAGAAACTTTTAACTAAATTTTATACTTTAAAGTTAGGAGCGAATAGTTTAAGTATTGCTTTTACTTATTTTAAAGTAAAATTTTTCAATTATTCCGGTGAGAATTCAATATTACAGAAACATTATTGCTAGCCCCTCAAAGTGTGAACACAATCTTTTTACACTTACTTTGTACCCTCTATTTAAATCAGATATACAAATCGAGAAACATTCGGAAGATTAAAAGCAATTAAAATCGGCAAAATTTTCTCTCAGAACGTGCATACAAGGCTTTGGCTCGTGTTTTAATAGCTAAATATGCATATTTTTCATGAACATCATACGCAAGCGTTTGAAAAGTTATAATAATAACTGAAAAAAATCCCTGCCGGCTCGGGCCTACAGGCGGAGGTAGACTTCGAAGTTAAGTACTAAATTCACCAACAAAACTTAAATCAAGATTAGAGATAAACCCAGTTCCTTCACTAAGAATGAGTTCTAAGGGAGATAAACATTTTGTGAAAATTTTAATATACACGAATACACACACGCATGTATATGGAATAGGTTTAAAAATGGCTAAAGCAAATTCAGAGAACCTCAAAATGTTAAAATATGTTAATATTTCTATACTCGGGTTTTTATCATGTTTTAATAAGTTTCTTCAAGCTCACTTGACGTTACCTATTCACCTGCTGAAGTCCATTATATTTCCAGTATGACGCAATATTTATTATTTTTTTTTTATTCGTCAAACTATTTATTTCATTTTGAGTTTTCATGCGGAAATATTGCTCTAGTAAACTTATGACGTAATATTCAATTTGTTTTCAATTCGTGAAACTGTTTATTTAATTTATTTTTTCACGTGAAATCTTGCAATAGAAAAGCAATTGTTGTGGTGAGAATTTTACTGCTTTTTTTTTTAATTGTTGGCAACTACTATAACGAAAAATATTTATTTTTTCCTGTCATTGTGGTATAAGAGCTGGTTTTATCAGAATCATGTTAAGACGGTATTCAAAATTTTTGAGCCCTCCCCATTTCCATTTCCTTGGGTCGATTTTGCCCATTTTCAATCCCCGCCGAGATATTAACCATCTTAAAGTTGTTGGCGAGTTTGAAGACGTTCCGTACATAATTGCGACTTTTATCGTGCAGACAAAATTTAGTACATACATACATATATATATATATATATAAACTTTTTAGGTGGGGGTGGTTTTGGTTTCCTGGGGTCATGTAATGAAAAGTTATGAAGGAATTTTTCAAAAGTCGCACCATGGTAACGACTGCAATAGGTAGTATTTCTTACGAAATCTACCTAAAATTCGGGCTTTAAGAACTATTTAAGTATTAATATTAAACGATCCGAATGAAAAAAAAAACTAAGTCAGAAAAAACACAGCCTCTCTTACAGTTAAATATTAAATTTTTTACGAATATTTTACAGAGCCTTCAAACCATTATATGTATAACTCATAATAATTTTAACTATCAAATATTCCGATGCGAAAAAAAGTATTCTTATCAGTGCTTTTATCACTAAATTTGAATATGTTCTCACGAATTTTTTGCACAAGCTGCTTTGAAAATATTATTACTCAGAAGAATTTCAAAGAATTAGGGCAATAGCAATTACTTTTTAAATCTAAATGAATTAATGTGGAAAAAAGTGTGGAGAAATCATTTTTCAGGTGCCGAAGACAGTGAGAATTCCAGCATTTAGTTCGTTAAAGATAACGTTCGTTTAAATATATAAATTCATTCAACGCTGATTTTATAGGTATTTTAGGTTCTTATCGTTGGGTGCACAAGACTTAATTTAATGTTTTAAAACATAAAATCAAAACAGACCGGAGCGTACGTAGCACGCGCGGGGTACGCTGCCGAAAGCAGTGGGCCCCTATGTTTGTTTGTATAGATATTTATATAAAAATCTATCTATATTATAAAGGACAAACATATCTGTGCGTAACGCATACGTCATTTTGCGAATGGCAACACTTTCAAATTTGAAATAAAATTTTGGCTTTGCAAATTTCTCTACTGCAAATTTTTAAACTTCTAAACATCGCACATTTTAAATTTTTACACCGTCGTATAAGGAAAAAAATGCACTTTTAAATGCAATTTGTTTGAAAGCTGTATCTCAATTTATTTTTGAGATATTGATTTTTTTGTAGTTTTTAGTACCATTTTTCTTATCGTGGCAACAAAAGCACCTCATTTCTATTGAAAGTCATTGAAAATAAATGGGAAATAGTCGGAAATAGTAGATACTGTATGTTTTTGTTGCAATTTTCTCATAAAACCTGAAAAATGTTGAAATTAAAATATGGGCTATGTCAAGAATATTGTCTATTATATATGATAATGACGTCATATGCACACTTTTCTATAGACGAAGTTTAAGACTGAATTGTAAAAGTGAATTGCTTTAGCGGATGCAAATGACGTTATTTTATAAAAAAGCATGTATTTTAATTCTTAAACCTGAATTATGTTTTGTAGAAGTGCGTCATTTTCACAGCCCAGCAGCTTTGAAATTCTTCACAGGTGAAAATATTTCCCTTTTGAAAATAATGTAATCGAAATCACACACTTATAAAACGCAATGTTTTACAAAAAATTAGAATGTCTTTATAAAAGAGAGGGGGCATGCAAATAATAGCGATTTATATTACAGAAACTGGTGATTCTCGCCTGGATGGCTTTGCTTTGCCGAGTTAGACAGGAAAACAAATAATTCGTGGTTTAAAATAATATCATGTTCCTGAAGTTTTTATCAAAGATTATCTCGAATAATAAAATTTTAAAGCTATTCCTTAGGACATTCTACTATAATTTTATCAAAATAACACAATTTGCTTAATTTAATTTTTCTTAATTTTATATAATCTATAAATTTAAAACACAAATGAGTGTTTTAGTCATCTGCCCTAATCTTTCTGCTGAACCAATTTTACTAATATTATTTTAAAAATTGAAAGCTCTTCCTTTGAAGATGTGATCGCACTATCTGTTTTTTTTTAAATATCCCCACTTTTATATTTTAATTTTAAAAGCATTTAATGAAATTTCTTCTATATTATAAAGGACAAACATATCTGTGCGTAACGCATACGTCATTTTGCGAATGACACAACTTTAAAATTTGAAATAAAATTTTGGTTTTTCAAATTTCTCTACTGCAAATTTTTAAACTTCTAAACATCGCACATTTTAAATTTTTACACCGTCGTATAAGGAAAAAAATGCACTTTTAAATGCAATTTGTTTGAAAGCTGTATCTCAATTTATTTTTGAGATATTAATTTTTTTGTAGTTTTTAATACCATTTTTCTTATCGTGGCAACAAATGTACCTCATTTCTATTGAAAGTCATTGAAAATAAATGGGAAATAGTCGGAAATAGTAGATACTGTATCTTTTCGTTGCCATTTTCTCATAAAACCTGAAAAAAAGTTGAAATTAATATATGGGCTATGTCAAGAATATTGTCTATTATTCCATGATAATAACGTCATATGCACACTTTTCTATAGACGAAGTTTAAGACTGAATTGTAAAAGTGAATTGCTTTAGCGGATGCAAATGACGTCATTTTATAAAAAAGCATGTATTTTAATTCTTAAACCTGAATTATGTTTTGTAGAAGTGCGTCATTTTCACAGCCCAGCAGATTTGAAATTCTTCACAGGTGAAAATATTTCACTTTTGAAAATAATGTAATCGAAATCACACACTTATAAAACGCAATGTTTTACAAAAAATTAGAATGTCTTTATAAAAGAGAGGTGGCATGCAAATAATAGCGATTTATATTACAGAAACTGGTGATTCTCGCATGGATGGATTTTCTTCGCCGAGTTAGACAGGCAAACAAATAATTCGTGGTTTAAAATAATATCGTGTTTCTGAAGTTTTTATCAAAGATTATTTCGAATAATAAAATTTTACCGCTATTCCTTAGAACATTCTACTATAATTTTATCAAAATAACACAATTTGCTTAATTTAATTTTTCTTAATTTTATATAATCTATAAATTTAAAACACAAATGAGTGTTTTAGTCATCTGCCTTAATCTTTCTGCTGAACCAATTTTACTAATATTATTTTAAAAATTGAAAGCTCTTCCTTTGAAGATGTGATCGCACTATCTGTTTTTTTTTTAAATATCCCCACTTTTATATTTTAATTTTAAAAGCATTTAATGAAATTTCTTCAAAATGATGAAAATTAGATAGCTTTCATTATTGCAGACAAGAGAGAAATAATGAGGTATTTTTAAATTTATTCATGCTATTTTCTGAAAAAATTTCAAAATTTTTGATAAAAATTGTTGTATAGGGTTTAGTGGCGCAAAATTCCATTAGGATCTGAATATTACATTAGAGGCATAATAACGGAAAATGACAAACTGCTTTTGTAAACACGCGTTTTTCCTCATAAATTTTCTATATTGTTTTTCCTTCTGCATGTGCACTGATACTAAGTTTCAGACACTAGGCGAAATGCTTATTTAATTATAATGAAGTCATATTTAAAAGAAAACGATGATTTTCTTCGATAAAACTAAACATTTTAACACAAATGTGTCTAAAAAACATAAATTACGGAAATTTTTACTCTCCGGAATTGGGATTAGAACATCATGTAAAGAGTGAGGCTGTTCACATAAAAGATGTTGCTGACAATCGTGACTTCAAGTTTTGAGTTAAAATAATTTAAAAATGATCAAACAAAGTACAATTTTTTAAAAAAATGATGAATATGGATATGAGAAGTGCGTATGCAAATTTTGAGAAGGTGAAAATTGCTGTTTTTATTCAGGAAATCCAAGCATAAGACCTTCAATTGCTAACCACATCCTAATAACTGATTTTCATTATATTTTACTGATTAAGTATCTAACAAACGTATCTATACGTAACGCTGACGTCATTTTGCGAATGGCAACACTTCACAATCAAATTTCGGTCTTGAATTTTTCGCTACTGCAATTATGTTCTGGCCATCGTACATTTTCAATTTTCGTCGCATAGGGGGAAAATTACTTTCAAATTCAATTTGTTTAAAAACTGTATTCATTGACTGATGCATTATATTTTCTAAAATACTTTTTAAGCATGATTTTCTTTAAGTTTATCTTATCACGTGTCGGTTTCAATACATAATAATAATAAACATTTTGCACATAAAGCAACAAACATTTTTCAGCATTGTTTCTGACTATTTTTGCATAACGAAATTAATACTTCCTTTATAAACAAATAAAAGAATAATATTAAAAAAACCATCAATCAAACATATTTGTGAAAGACATATTAACGAAATTAATACTTCATTTATAAACAAATAAAAGAATAATATTGAAAAAACACAAATCTAACATATTTGTAATCGTACAATTTACATTTTTAGATTACCAAATAGGATTTTTTTTAAAAAATGGAATTTGTTTGCAAAGTTCATCTCAGTTTACTGATTGTCTATGGTTTAAAAGACAATTTTAAAGCATGAAATATTTTTTAATTTATCTATATCGCGCGGAGCTCGATTACGGAAGATTAATCCGTTTACCCTTAAAACAAAATAAAGAGTTCATAATTTTCTTCCTGCTAATATCCTTAAAAAAACTTTCCTATGAATAAATAAATAAAATAATATAAATAAAACACAAATTTACCAGACATGTATAAGCTCTGAAATTATCAGAATATAAAAGGATCCCATAAGTAGCAAACTCTTGGCAAATAATTCTTAGCATGTGGCTAATAAGAAAATATAGCTTTTGATAAGTTTCAAAAATTTATTTGATTGTATAATTCGTATTTTCCGTATGAGAAATGGTTTTTTGATATAAGCGGTCAATCTAAAAAATTTATTGCATATAAAAAAATTATTAGTTTTAATTACAAAAAATGATTTCACCTATATTCTTTAACCTGGGAAGCCCTTGTACGATCCCCTAGTACTAATAAAAGAACAAATCGTTCTGTGTGTGTGTGTGTGTGTGTGTGTGTGCGTGTGTGTGTGTCTGCGATGGCTAGCAAAAACTACTGCACGTAGAAGTACAACAATTTATGTGTGAATAGTCCAAGACAGGTCCTGACGCACACGAAGATCAGAATTTTAATATTTTAAGGGACGGAGCCCCTGGGTCCTTTTAAGTTTTTATGCACGAAATTGTTAATAACATGCCTCTTTTGTATCCAATCTTATTCATTTTTGGGATGAATTCTCCATTTAGTTTCTACCCCATTTCTACATTTCAGTTAAGACTCTGGCACCTTTCGGGCTCGGTACAGGGCCCCTTGAAGTTTTAGTGTCTTAAATTGTTAAGAAATTGCTTCCTTTTATTCCGATGTTCATTTTTGGAACGCTTTTTCCATTTAGTTATTCTCACGTTTCTACATTCCAGTTAAGACTCTGGGCCCGTCTAGGGTTCCGTAGGGCCCGGTACAGGGCCCCTTGAATGTTTTGTGGGCCATGCATTTTGCACCCCCTCATTTGCTCACCTTCTCAGTGCGTAATTTTAAAGTTGAGTTTGGGACTCTTCTCCCTAGATCAACACCCACATATTTTTATTGGGACCCTAGAGCCCTTTATAAGCATTTCTCCAATTTTTTGCGCATTTCTTTAAAGTTATATTCTAATGATTAATTCATACCCTATGCTTAATCTTGACTAATTGAATATCTAAAACGCTATGTACTAATACGTTTTAATATATTTTCATGTTAGGGCCCTGTTCTCAACTATCAGTTGTCCCCCTCTGAGCCGCCTATTATAATAGCTTTTAAAAATAGTCCAATTCACTAGCTTTTTGTTCTAACAATTTCTAAAGTTCTGCAGCAACTACATGAACAACAACAAAAAAATTCTGATTTCAGCTACCACCAATTTTGAATATTAATCGTCTTCTTGGGCCCTTGTCGCAGCTTCTTTAAAAATGATCCGAATTGCTTGCAATTTTCTTTACATAGTTCTAGCGTCCTCTGATTACTTTAAAAACTACTACAAAATAACTTTATACAAAACTGCATGCCACTTATGCTCCTGACTTCTTGGGGCCCGGTATAGGGCCCCTTGAAGCTTTTGCACCATAACTCGTTAATAAATTGCCCTCTTAATCCGATCTTCATTTTTGGAACCATTTTTCCAATTAGTTATTCTCCCGTTTCTATATTCCGCTAAAACCCTGGGGCACCCTAAGTTCCCGTGCGGCCCGATCCGGGGTCTCTTAAACCTTTTGTGTGCCATGCATTTTTCAGTTGGCCCCATCTGGGACGCCTATTATAGCTCCCTTAAAAATAGTCCGATTCACTAGCTTTTTTTCTAACAACTTCTTAAGTTTTCCAGCTACTACATGAAAGAGAAAAAAAATCACACTTCAGCTAACCAATTTTGAATATTAATCGCCTTCTTGGGGCCTTTGTTGCAGCTTCTTTAAAAACGATCCGATTCTATTGCAATTTTCTTTAACATAATTTTAGCGTATCCCTGCTTCTTTAAAACCACTATAAATTTTTCTTATACCCAACTACATTCCAGTTAAGAACCACACTCCCAGGGCCTGGCCTTTCTTTATACCTCAGCTACCACTTATTCGAACATTAATCTCATTTTCAACATCAACTTATGGCTACTCACTACAGCCGTTAATTAAAAATCGCTTTACTTTAAAGGTAACTTTAGGCATGGGATTTCATCCGTTTCTTATACTATATTGTGCTAATGTTAAAAGAAATTCATAAAATTTATAAGGAGAGGGACCAACTTCCACCGCTTGAGGGCGCATTCTTTCCTCAGGTTCTAAGGGCCCAATTTCAATGGGATTTGGTTCATTCAACTTAGATTACAATTCAGCTACTTTCTGTATTACGAAATTTTATCTTAGACTTAGTGCAGTTACCAACATTTTCTAACATTAATGGTGCATTCTTTTTTTGGATTCTATGTGCTTGATTGCTAAGAGGTTTGGGTCGCTCAACTTGGTTGTCGCTTATCTACGGCAGGTGCGGGGCACTTCCGGCAAATGCTGCCATAGGTAGCGGGGACCCATGTTACAGTTCCGTTCGGAAAGAAGTTTGTTGGGAACACACTAGACTGCGGAAGGTAATGGGGCCTCCAAAATTAAGTTTATTTGAAAGAATTTCAAAAGATATAAAATCATGCAAACTTGAGTTTTGTTTAAGGTTATTATTTACAAACCCCGGGCAACGCTAGTATAAAATAAAAGAAATTTGATAGTGTACGCTGCCGTAGTTAGTAGTACCCAATTTGATCTCTTAGAAAGATTTCCGTTTAAAAATATAAAATCATTCAACATTGATTTTAGGTTTATTTAAGGTTATGTTCACGGGCAAAGCCGAGTCGGTCAGCTAGGTATAAAGTATAGAGCAAATAGAGAGAAATTTGTGTTGGTAAAATATAAATTTCAAATTTTTACTTTTATTTGAAAAAATGTTCTTAAACCCTTATACAAGATTTGGAGCGATTTATTGAAATGATTAAATGGAAAAGGATATAATAGAAAATTCAGCTTTGTGCTGCGTGAAAAAAATAAAAAAGTTATTGACATTGTAATTTTCATTCAAACTTTCCGACATAGCTTCGATAAGTCTGCCTTCTTACCGTTGCTCCTCTAATTCTTGTATATTCATTCGATAAGTTTATGTAAATATAAGTTTTATATAAGTAGATTCACAATAGGATTTTCGATATATAAAATGAAGTGCGTAGCATCTATATAAAAATTCGATAACAGAGACACAGAAAAAATTCCATTACATTGTAGCGTAATGAGGAAAATCTTTTTCGGTGATATTTAACCACTTGGGGACGAGCGGCACGCTCAGAATCCTTGTATTTCCTCACCAGTAAAATTTTGCTGTAAAATTTGCCTTATTTAATCAGTGCATTTTCTCGATTCAAGAAGACACAAATTTCTGTTTTTAAAAAAACGGTGACAAAAGATTAAAAAATTTCGTAAAAGGCTCCCGTCCCAATGGGGTTAATGATGTTACGATAACTGAAATATAATGACATTGACAGTGACGTGCTTTCTGCAGAGTATAGAGTAAGTAGCATATATAATTTGCTTACTGAGCCGCACAAGAAAATTTGATAATAATATGATCTACAGTAAAACCTCTCACTAACAGACACCTCGGGAGAGCGCAATTTTCGGAGGTATCTGTTATTGAGACGTAAAATGTACATACAGTAATCTCCCGACTATCCGGCCTAATATGGCGGAAGGGTAGGCCGGATAACAAAAAAGCCGGATAGACCGGAGTCCTATAAATATTTACTCACTTTCTGCCCCCCACCCCACCCCAATTATATTAAACACGCATGTTACACATTTTAAAATAAACTTTATATATACAGTACATACAGTTTCAAAATAAGCAAAACATTAACGTAATAAATGATTGCACAAATATGAAAAGTTATGCATAAGACAAAAGAGTCAAAACTTAGTTTTTAGTTTTTGAAAAAGTCCTTAATAGATGACTGCTTCTCCATGTTAGCCCCCTTCCCCGACGCAATGTCCCTCCATTTACGCAAGCAGATAATATCAGCTGGCGTCGCTTCCTCCAGCTAATTCGTAGTTTCTCCTCCATAGTCACTTCAACCTTTTTTCGTTTATCACCCATTTCGTTAAATTTCAATAAATAAACACGAAGCACACCAAAAGACTATACGAAAGTAACCAGGATAAGCTGAAAATAACGTCCGCACTTGTTAGCATCCGTTCCACAACTGATGAAACAGGTATCAAGACTTAACCCCCTCCCTTCATCTCTGTCTCTGTTACTGCATCCTGTAATCCCTTCTAGTTCCTTCCTGTCTTGAGTTAGCACTTTCCTAAGGCCAGGAAAGCCTGTCTCGGCCGCTTGCAACGTTCCTTTATTTATTTATTTTTTTACTAGGCCGGATAGTACGGAGGGCCGGATAGTCGAGAGCCGGATAGCCGGGAGTTTACTGTATATATATGCACTTGTTACGTCATTAAGTGGTTTTTAATTCGACATTTTATTTGTATCTTTATTAATGTTTCACTAAGTTATTTGTTCTTTCGTTATTTAAAATAAAATTTATGTCTATTTGTATAACTTGATGATTAGTTTAGCAATTTGTATAATCTGGCGAAATTGGTCGATGGGATAATCAAGTACTACCTTATTTAGTATAAGGCAATTTATAAGGTATATTTTTATTACATGGGCTTTGGCGAGATAGAGAAAATGGCCTTGGCGAGTGAAGTGAATTTTTCATGCATATTTACTGGCAACCTATTTACATTTCATATACATACAAGCATTTTTTTCCATATTTATGCAATTTATTTTACATAAAGAAGATCTATTTATCTATTTTTAAATACGAATAGAAATGATTTGTATATATATAATAATAATATAAATATATAAATAAAATGTTTATATACATTATATATATGTCTTACAAAGTACTGGCAAAAGTAATTGTAAAAATGGATGGTACTACTTGATTATCCCTTCGAGCAACAAACTGTCACCGAAATATAAGATACAATGCCAATAGTGAATGATCGTAAATGTCACATTCATTTGACATTAAACACCATACACGTGTTTGTTACGTCATCAAATGATTTTTAATTCGACATTTTATTTGTATTTTTATTAATGTTGTACCAACTTATTTTTCTTTCGTTATTTAAAATAAAAATTATGTCAATTTGTATAATTTGGTGAATGGTTTGGCAATTTGTATAATTTGGCAAAATTGGTCGACGGGATAATCAAGTAGTACCAAATGGATATACTTGTGAGTTACATTCTATCTGTTTCTTACCTTGGTCGATTTTAATCCAAAAAAGGCAAAAGAGTGACAAAAAAACGAGCAATGCTCTCAATAATGTTATTTTTTAAGTGTATGGGCACATTTGAAAGTAAATTTTTGTATTCAAATGTACATTATATTAAAAGTATTTAACATTATGATTGTTCAGTGAAATATTTGCATTTTAGCGTAAATGTCTGCTCCCCCCCCCCCTTTCCGTCTCACACATATGGTAAAATGCCTTTAATTCCAAACATTTAAATTATTTATCACCATGCATATTTTTCATCATCACTAAAAGAGTTGTTTGTTAATTGCCCAAATTTGGTCCAAGGCATAAGATAAGATAATATCGCGATGATGTTCGCATTGTTTTAAGCAATGCGGAAGGACATTCCAGGTGATGGTCTATATTGCTTTAAAATAGAAGGTTAAATTCACTCTTTCGTTTGACCCGAGCTTCGTTTCGAGCCCAGTAGCAGAAAGTTATGGTTGTGTCTGCGACAGCAATTTAGTGGGATGAAAATTGTCTGCGGGAGTAACGTGTTACATTTTCTTATGTACAAGCATTATGAGTGTTAAAATAAACAGCATTCTTACTGATTAATACCAGGGGTGATTCTCAGTAAAAAAAAAAAAAAAAAAAAAAAAAGAAAAGAAAAGAAAGAAAAAATTCTGAAATTCACAGCAAAAATTCCGAAAGGTTACAACAGAGGGGGGGGGGGGGGAGCGAAAATTCACCACCGGCACTAATTATGTGTTTTTCTTGCGCACTTTTGATGAAATTTGGGTTTTTTCACGATCTTCTGACGAAATATGCTGTTTTTTTGCGATCTTCTGACGAAATCTGCTGTTTTTTCGCGATCTTCTGACGAAATCTGCTGTTTTTTGCGATCTTATGAGGAAATTCCTCGTTTTTTTCGCGATCTTTTGACGAAATTTGCCGTTTTTTCGCGATCCTTTGACAAAAATGAGGTTTTTTTTCGCGATCCTTTACGAACTTCGTATTTTTCCTCGATTCTTTGCCGAACTTAGTGTTTTTTCTGCGATTCTGTGACAGAAATTTGTCTGTTTTCGGCAACTCAGGGACGAAATTCACGTTTTTCCCGTGATCTCTTGACGAAATTCGCGTTTTTACAGCGATCCTTTGGCAGAAATTTGCACTTTTTGCGATTTTTTGAAGAAATTCCGCAAATTTAATTCCGATCTTTTAACATAAATTTTCCTTTTTCCGCGATCCTTTGACAGTAATCTGCGTTTTTCGTGATCCTTTGACAGAAATTTGCGTTTTTTCGCGATCGTTTTATAGAAATTTGCGTTTTTTCGCGATCGTGTTACAAAAATTTGAGTTTTTTCGCGATTGTTTTACAAAATTTTGCGTTTTTTCGTGATCGTTTTACAAAAATTTGCGTTTTTTCGCGATCGTTTTACAGAAATTTGCCTTTTTTCCGCGATTGTCTGACTAAATTCGCGTTTTTTCCTCTATCCTTTGATGAAATTCAAGTTTCTTCCGCGATTTTGTGACAGAAATTTGCGTTTTTCTTGCGCCCCTGGAACGAAATCCACGTTTTTTCGGGATTTTTGGATAAAATTCAAGTTTGTACAGCAATCTTTTGGCAGAAATTTACGCTTTTCGAGATCTTCTGACGAAATTCCTCCTCCTTTCCGCAATCCTTTCACATAAATTTGCGTTTTTTCGCGATCGTTTGACTAAATTTGAGTTTTCCCCACAATCGTTTGTCTAAATTCGCGTTCTTTCCGCGATCCTTTTATTAAATTCGCATTCTTTTCTCAATCCTTTGACGAAATTCGTGTTTTTTCCGCGATCCTGTGACAGAGATTTCGATTTTTTCAACAACCCTGGGACGAGATTCATGTTTTTTTTTTCCGGTCTCTTTTGACGAAATTCGCGTTTTTATAGCAACCCTTTGGCTATAAATTACCGATTTTTTATGCGAACGATTGCCGAAATTGATATTTTTCTGAGACCATTTGTTGAATTCGCGATATTTTTTGTCAGAATTTTCGTACTTTTTTTTTTTTTTTTAAGGAAATACTTTTTTTTTTTCAAGTTGGCAAATTTATCTGCAAGGTCCAAAATAAATCTGCGACGCACGTCGCGCGTCTCGAACTTTCTGCTACCGGGTCTGCTAGTTATGTATAAAACTTAATTTTACTTCCAATTTTCCGATCAACAGCCAGAAATGTTTAGCAAGTTTTAATTTTATAAGGTACAAGAAGAAAATAATTTAATATACTTTGAAAAAAATTTCTTTGTAACTTCCGGTGACATTAATTCATTTCAAAATATTAGCAAAAGAAATACTTTGTCACATGAAAGAGTTAATCATAATACACAAAAACTTACTACGGGCTGAGCAGTTAATACTCCTTTACAATATCAATTTTTACATAATTTTTCCAAAAATTTCGTAATTAAATAATTCCAATATCACTTTTTGCAAATAGCAGTGTGTTAATAACCTTTTTGAAAATGTAGTTAGTACCACTGCCTTAGTACGACCATTTCTTCAGATGCAAGAAAATAATGAATGATACTGGCAAAAATTTTAAGTATATTTCGTGGTTTAATCCCTTAGTGGTCGCTTAATATTTGGAAAAACCATCAAAAAAGTGCCTATTTTTTTATTACAGAAATTGAATAATTATAAGGCTTCTAAATAAAATATGCAATTAGTTTTTTTTAAGGCGAAAAAAAAAAGATGTTATTGAAGAAATTCATATTTGTAGAAAAGCCATCATTCGAGAATTCTGTGTCTTAATGTTTGTTTTACACCATACAAATTAATGCGAATAAGACCTTTATTTTTCACATCTTAGATCTTTATTTATCATCATCACACAAATGTTTACAAATAATATTTGAAATAATATATATGCATTAAATTTTGATTATTAATAATTTTTTGAGTGTGATATATTTTGAAAAATGCAATACGAAGTCCAACATCACAATCAGTGGCAAAAATCAAACCCGTAAGATAATATTCAAAGACTTCACACGGAAATGACTTTTAAATTTTTCTGGTTTCGAAGTTTTTTTCCAGCAAATAAGTCTCCAGCCTGGAAATATGACGGGCACGAGAAATAACGAACGACACCTGTGCCCGTGATATTGACGGGAGCGAGAATTAACCCTTTGAGGGGCACCGTTTGCAGTCTGCAAACGGTTAATTTTAATGCCTAAATATCCAAATGGCACCAAAAATTTTTTAATACAATTTCGATCTTATAATAAGCGCGAAAAAGGGCGTTTGATTATTTTCAAATAAATTTGCTTGTTAATTGCGGTGTGAATTAATTATTTGAACATTTTTTGAGCAGAAATACCTTGCCCTTGAAAGGGTTAATTGGTTAATTTCATGTTAATGGAGTCCATTGTTTTAAATTTATGTATTCTTTCGGCGTTATAGAATGAGTGCATTCTTAAATAAAACATTGTAAATGTCATAAAAAATCAACATTTCTGTTTCAAAAATTTTATTATTTAAAAATATGCCTCATCTTTTTAACTCACATTTTATATATATAGCAGTTTTAGAAAAAAAAAGATCTAACAGGTAGCAAAACCAGTTAATTATTACGCTAATCACATGTCTCCTCATTGGACCGTTTTATGAATACCACCTTTTCCATACAAACATCTTCATTTTAAGATTTTTGCAGGCACTGAACTCTGACGTTATTACTATTGCAACCACGATTTTTCTTTCTGGGTTAATACTGGTATTCAAAACACGCACCATTTGGTAATCCTGAAAAATACATGCTTGAACCCATTTATGCCATACGGAAGCAATTTTCATTTAACCCTTTGATTACGGGGCAGGACTGGGGACTATTTTATATCTAATCATACCACAATTTGCAACATAGTTTCCCGTGGTAGATTTCTCTTGGAAATACATGTATTGTATAAGTGTGTGGTAGATATTATTTTATAAAAAGTATTATTAAGAACAGAATAAAAAAAGAATAGAGGGGTAGACGTGTGTTATCCCGACCCTTAGTCAAACGAACCCGAAATAAGTCGAACCGGAGAGAAATTATGCGAGGTTCCAAAATTGCAAAAAATCTTCAAACAGCTTCAATGGGCCGAAACTGGCCCAAAGAGCAAGAAATTCGTCGAATCAGAGGAAAATTAGGCCAGTTTGAGGCAATCTTTCGAAAGTTGTAATTAGCGGAAAAATTCTGAGCTCAAAAGGGTAAAAAAATCGAAAAACAAATGAAAAATTCCAAAGTCGAAACTATAAAAGATCAGCTTTTCTGCATTGTAAAGAATCTTGTTAATATACCGTGACGTATAACATTGGAGTCTGCCCGAAAATAAACAATAATTTGAATTTATTTTTCTCAATCTTTTACAGTAGCTGCTTCTAGCAATCCACTGTCTACATGATTACATCACCTGACCTAAAACGGATTATAGCATTATCAACTTAATTATATATTATAGAAATTACTTTTATAACTTTTCTGGTATACTGTTTTATATCGCTTACGGCAAGTAGTTTTAAAAACAGGTAAAGGAATATTAGTAGTTTAGAAATCAGGTTAGTTAAGAATATATTGGCAGTCAATAATAAAGAGGTAAAAATTGTTTATTTGTAGGAGGTAAGCTCTTGGACTACCGAACCGATTCCAAAAATAATGGTATCAAAATGATGGTGTTAGTCCAACTTATAACATAGGCTATATCGTATGTCCATGCCACTGGCCAAAAGGGGGTGCAGGAGCAAAAAACATTCTAAAAATGCGATTTTTGTGTTACTGAAGGCCTACAAACATAAAATTTGGAATGGTAGTCACTTATAAGATACTAATGATCTCTAATAGCCCAGTAAATTTAGGGTTTGATAGCTAAGTAATTCATAATGAGCTGAAAATTTCAGAATTTGCTCTTTATGACAAGTAAAAAAAACCCTTAAAAGTCTCAGAAGTTCTCATGTGTGCTTCTATCCAAAATGGCCGATCAAAGATGGCCGCTAAGACCTTTTTGCATCGTTCAATGTTTTTTTCCCATTTCTAAGTCATATATCAATATTTTTTTACTTCTGAAAAATTCTGTGACCTCTACTTACATCCTGTTTTAATGTATACATAGGGCCTGACTAAAGCAGGGGCCCACGGGGCATGTGCCCCGAGCCCCCGTGCCAGAAAATGCGTCAATTTTTTTTTTTTTTAAAAACCCGATAAAATTGCTAACCCCCCCCCCCCCTCTCTGTTGAGGTTTTTTAATGGTCTTGTAAAAAAAACCTTAAGGTGTAGGGGTCCCGCAAAGAGGTGCCTACCCAGGCTTCAGTCGATTAGTCGAGACCTGTACCTAGTTTTTATCAAAATAAAAGCTACGAATGAGTTGTAAATTCATTTATTTGTCGTCAAATTAATAGAATTTCATTGCCCTTAGCCTGTTTTGCCTCGTATTTAAGAACTATTTACAAGTCATCTGTATGTTTGTAATCCTATTCATGAGGATTATTTTAAAAATTTTGTTTTAAAAAATGACAGTTATTCCATTTTTCTATATAGAAATGTTTGTCAGAGGACTATGATGAAAAAAAAAGAAAGAAAGATAGAACAAGTTTAAATTATTTATTACAAAGCACAAAGATTTAAATCCAGAGTAAAAGTACAATAAAACATTATAGTAATGCTTGTAATAAATAAGCTAATAATCTTGTGGAAAATAAACTTAAAACAAAATTACAAGAATGCCACTCATTCAAAGTAGTAACCGTTATCGTCGTCTTCAAATCCATTAATAGAACGAACTGAATTTGTGCATGTTTCTCCTACTCAAGATGTACAAAGTCTAGAACAATGGAGAGCTGCCTTCTTGCACTGACATCTTTCATCACAGTCCCTTGCAACAGTTATTTTGCAATCACAAGAGATAAGCTACAGAAGATATTCGGGCGCTGCGGGAAGTGTTGAAGGTAATGTGTTTATTCTGCCTTCTTTCATGAACCATCCACATTCAGTAGGATCTAGGTTGTTTTCCAGCCACGGTTGGACTTGAAGATAAACCCGAAGTGAATGCTGCGAAGTTGATGCACTTGTTGGTGGGAGAACGGCCAGGTTAAATTTTGATGAGAGATTTTTGGATACTTCTTTATTGTAACAGATATATCGCAGCTCATCTAGGGAGTCAACTTTCTCTCCCCCAAAAAGGTTTTTCATGAATATCTCCCCAATTTCAATTACCTTTTGGGGTTTAAGTTGAGGACTGTTGAATAAGGAAGTCAAAGAAAGCAGCTCATGGTTTTTCTTTATCAATTTAAAAGCTGAGGATTTCCTCTTCCTAAAAATTGCTGATGTAGTATCACATCCAGTTGCTGCACGTAGGAAGAGAATGGAATCCTTCATTGGGGCAAGTGATTTTTTTAATTTTAAATATGTTATAACATTTTTGTTCGCGAGGTCATAGAAAGAAGAGTGGTTTTCCTGGGTTACCTCGTGAGATGAGATTAGTCAGCAGATATGTGTCAGTACCAACTACTGTGACTAATCTAGAATTGGTCTTACTTAAATTAATTGTTGTTGTACAGATTATTGCATCAGCATCAGCATCCGCCTGTGGGGCATTTATTCCTTCGGCCTGGAAGTAGCCCGTGATCATTCGAATAAGCCTAGCCTTGTTCTGGGAGTTACGTAAAAAAAAAACAGCTTGTTTGGTTGTGGCCGCCATGTTTTCGTCAAAAGCAATAGTTGCAGACATTTTCGACATCTATCTTCTTACCTCTCCACTTTTAATTGATAAGGGACAAGTGTACCCATCAAAAACAACTGCTTCACATGGAGAGAAGTGTTTCTGGACAAATCTAACATATTTGAGGCATATATCTCTGTAGGTTCCGGACTCATTCCAAACCAATGTATGCAAAAGAAATCCTCCATCTACAATAAACGAGCAAGTTGGTGGAGGTTCAACACAAGGCTCAGTTGTTTCAATGATAGCAGCTAAAGTTGATTTAACATTATTCCTCATTGAAACTTCATCAAAGAGGGAGGGAGGTTGACGAGCCAATTCGTATTTGAGGTAATCTAGTAGATTTTTATTTGACTTGAGTACAGCATCAATCCTGGTAAACAGCTGTAGAGGATTGAATATCACAGTTGAATTCCTTATTAGCAATGTGTTATTTGTTGCCGATATTGGTTTTAATTTCCCCAAATGAACATCCTATGATTTGTGTTATAAAAGTAAGTAAATTTTCACCAACTTTCTTCGCATTGTCACAGTTTGTTTTATCACCAGCAACCAATCCACTAGCTACATTCGTCAACAAATGTTTAGGACATTGATTATCGAAATGATTGTGAACCAGTAGCCGTTCGGATAGCTTATTCAAATCAGAATCATCTCTTGATTGTCTGGAAGGCCAAAATTCAACGCGTTGTTCTAAGCATACATAAGTATTTTCACAAAAATCTTCTAATACTTCCGATACTTTCATTTTCATTGGGCGAGAGGCAATCCATCTGGTCAAAGTAGAATCTTCCATTCCTCGGCCATGTGTTAAGCCTCCTGCTACTTTTATGGATTTCATGACACTCTGCTCTATTATCATGTCTAATGCAACTCCACTCCATGTCTTGTCTTTTCTGCGAATAGTAAAATAACAATCAACATTTTTTTTTTTAATTCATTGCTTTCCATTTTCTCCATCAATTTTTCCATTTGCTGAATATATAAATGGGCACATTTGGCATAAAAAATGTGGCCTGCTGCATGAAAGTAAGGCATCATGGATTTAATGCTATACAAATGTAATTCCCAGTTCCCAACTCGATCTGCTTGAATATAGAAAAGAATAAGTGTAATCTGTTCCATGTACTGTAACCACAGATTGCCAGTTCTAGAAAAGTCTCTGCTTTCTGCAGCTGTTTCAATAGAGTTTATTAACTGTTTAATGCAGTTGTTATCTTAAAGATCTTTAATATGGCTTCCATTTGTCACCATAAGTTCATGAATAACATCTCGGATTTTGCTTTTGGTATTGTCATCTAACTCGTGCAGAGAGTGTTGAAGAAGTTTCTCATACAGAGTTACGTATGTGAGAAATTGTGCTCTTAAGGCTCTCGAATAAGCATGTCACATTGATAATAACTTATGATATGATATATATTAACTTATTCTTACCTGTATTTTTTGTTGAAAAAATGCCTGTGTGTGAAAATGTAGGTGAAAACTCCAAAGGAAAAAAAGATTTTTATTTTTTTTTAAATAATTTTAGTTTAAATAAATCGTATTACCGTACATTTATAATTTCTTTATTTTATAAACTTAAGCACATATTCAAATTAGCATACTTGCTGACTGCATTGGTTTCCTTAGAAGCGAAAAATATTCACTTTTGACGTAAATATGCAGAAAAACATCCAACAAGGCGCAATTATTTGGCGACCACAGTTGATCCGCCATTTTGGATGGAAGCCGACATCGAATTTTTTGAGACTATTCAGGATCCATTCTGTACATATCCAGGAGCTAATCCTGAAAAGTTTAGCTCATTATGAATTTCTTAGCTATCGACCCCCTTTTTGGTCTAAATTTACTGGGCTATAAAGAAATTTCTTTTTAAAAAACGAAATTAAAAAGAAGTAAAAATGAGCGAAAAGCGTTCGAAAAAGCGTTCTAAATGGCGATTTTTACGCAATCTCAAGAAGTACCAAATCGATATCACAAATAATGTTGTCAAAATTATGGTGACAAGCTTTGCTCTAATATAGACTACATTTTATGTCGGTGCCACTTCCCCTAAAGGGGGTGCAGGAGCAAAAAAAAAAAACGTTCGAAATTGCGATTTTTGTGTTACAGAAGGGCCCAGATACATGGAATTTGGAATGTTAGTTACTTGTAAGATATAAATGATCTCTAAAAACATTTCTTAAAAAATTCGCAATTTAAAAGAGGTGAAAATGCGCGAAAAGAGTTCTATAAATTGTTCTAAATGGCGATTTCTACGCAATCTCAGAAAATACCCAACCTATTTCAAAAGTAATGGTTGGAAATTGATGATGACAGCCCTTGCTACGACATAGGCTGTATTTCATGTCGTTCACTAATACCTAGGGGTTGCGGAATCAAACAACTTTCTAAATTGCAATTTTTCTGTTACTGAAGGCCCTAGAATCTTGAAATTAGGCAGGTCAGTTATTTATAAAATACAAATGATCTCTAAGAACATTTCCTAAAAAACCGAAATTTAAAAGGGCTGAGAATGAGCGAAAAGCGTTCTAAAAATCTTACTAAATTGCGATTTCTACGCAATCTCAGGAAGTACCGAACCGATTTAAAAAATAATGGTGTGAAAACGATGATGACACCCCATGCTCCAATGTAGGATCTATTTCGTGTCGGCGTCACTATCACCTTGCAGTTGCATTTTAAAAAATGATCTAAATTGTTATTTTTTTGATACTGAAGGGACTAGCAACTTGAAATTTGGCATGGTAATTTTTTATGAGGTGTAAATACACTCTGTGAAGAGTTCCTTAAAAATTCGAATTTGAAAAGGGATGAAAATAAACGAAATGCGTTCTAAAAACGTTCTAAATAGCAATTTCTAAGCAATCTCAGGAAATATAAACTGATTTCAGAGGCAATGGTTTCAAATTGATGGTGACAGTCCCCGCTCCAACATAGCCTATATTTTACGTTGTTGTCACTACCACCCGGGAGTTACAGGGGCAAAAAATGTTCTAATTTGTGTTTTTGTGTTAATGAGGGGGGGGGGGGTCTAACATTTTAAATTTGGAATGGTAATTATTTAAAAGATTCAAAGGCTTTCTAAGAATTGTCGAAAGAAAATTCCAAGGATGAAGTGAACGAAAAGCGTTCTATAAGCGTTCTAAATTACGATTTTTATGCAGTCGTAAGAAATGCGACACCGATTTCGAAGATAATGGTTGCAAATTAATGGTGATAGAACTTGCTCAAACAAAAGCTATATTTTATGTCGGTGTCACAACCCCTAGAGATTTGCAGGAGCAAAAAACTTTCTAAATTGCGACTTCTGCGGTACTGAAGAGGCTAGAAACTTTAAGTTTAGCACAGTAGTTACTTATCAAATCTAAGTGTCCTCTAAGAACAGTCGGAAGTAAATTCGAAATTAAAAGGGGGTGAAGCAAAGGGAAGGAGTGAAAAGCAAGTGTCCAAAAGTGTCCTAAATTACCATTTCTATGGAATCTCAGGAAATAATAAATCGATTACAGAAGTTATTGGTTGCGAATCAAATGTGATAATTCCTGATCTTATACGGGCTATATTTTATGCCGGTGTCATTACCACCTGGTTGTCAGGAACAACAAGTATGTCTTTAAAAACATCTAAATTCCGTTTTCTATCGAATATTAGGAAATACTAACCGATTTCAAGGTTAATGTTGGCAAATTAATGGTGACAGTCTCTGTTTCAACATTTTTAGACACATTCTATTTCAACTCTTTTTCGGCATTTTATGTTGGTGCCACTAACACCAGAGAGGTGGTAGACTGTTAAATATGAAGCTCGGAATTTTACATGATGGTTAATTTTAGGATGAAAATGTGTTTTTAACAAAATTCAAAACTTCAAATGAATACTGAAATGTGAACTGAGCGTATTAAATGAGCATAAAAGTCTCAAAATACTTTATAAATTATCATTTAATTGGAATTAGTTTTAGTTCTTCTTATTAATTAAAATCTCATTTCTGTCTATTGCACTATTATAAGTAAGTTTAGTCAAACTGTGGCTTAATTTGTAATTTTTAAATTATTTCATTAAGTGTTCTTCTAATAAAAAAAAATCATGCAAATATCACTTGGGATATTTCAATACTTAAGCGAGCAAAGCCGCGGGGTTTGCTAGTAATACAGTAAAACCTCCATTATCCGAAATATTTGGGACTGACCCTCTTTCGAAAATAGAACTTTTCGGTTAATCGAGAATGCTTCAGTTTTAAGATTAAGGAGAATTATATGCAATATTTCTTATTATGGTAACAAGTGCTTAATAAAGATAAAGCAATAGCAATATAGAAACAAGAATAAATTATCTTAATTTCAATTTTGAAATTAAGTATCTTTTACATATATCGCAAGGGTTTGAAAAAATGTTTTGTGTATCCTTTGCTTTGAAGCTCTATAACAGTTTTTTAATATTTTTAGTTCAGCAGTATTACAGTTTTTCTGCTTTTTCAGTCATGTCAAACATTTTGCAAAACATTCAAAAGCATCAGAATTGTTAATTTGTTTGATATCTTCGTTCCACTCCACCGCTTACGGGAAATTAAATTCAAAGGAGCTCTAAAAAGGGGGATCGAAAATAGTTATATGTGCTCTTAGTTTGGAAAGGACCGCTTGCACACAAGAAATATGATAGTTAAAAAAAAAAAAAAAAAAAAAAAAAAAAAAAAAAAGCTTTATAAATAGATTTCGGTTAACCGAGAGGTTTGATTAAAAGAGTTTCGGATAAAAGAGGTTCTACTATATTGTAAAGAAGTAAAAATTTTTTGTTTGTGTGTTTGCTCGAGGTAATCTCTGGAGCAACCGAACCGATTTTAAAAGTATTGGTATCAAAATGATTGTGTTAGTCACACTTGGCACATAGGCTATATCTTATATCCCTGCCACTTACTCAAATAGGGTGCAGGATCAAAAAACGTTCTAAAAATGCGATTTTTGTGTTATTGAAGGGCCTAGAAACATGAAATTTGGAATGGTAGTTATTTATAAGATATAAATGATCTCTAAGAGCATTTCTTAAAACATTCGAAATTTAAAGGGTGGTGAAAATGAGCAAAAATAACTTAAAGAACGTTCTAAATGGTGATTTCAACGCAATCTCAGGAAGTAATGAACCGATTTAACAAATAAGGATGTCAAATTGATGGTGACAGCCCTTGCTCCAACAGAAGCTATATTTTATATCGGTGCCACTACTCCAAAGGGGGTGCAGGAGCAAAAAACTTTCTAAAAATGCGATTTTTGCGTTACTGAAGGGACTAGAAAAGTGAAATTTGGAATGGTAGTTACTTATAAGATATAAGTGATCTCTAAGAACATTTCTTAAAACATTCGAATTTTAAAGGATTTGAAAATGCGCAGAAAGCGGTCTAAAAAAAAGGTTCTAAATGGCGATTTCTACGCAATCTCAGGAAGTAACGAACCGATTTAATAAATAATGGTGGCAAAATGATGGTGACAGCCCTTGCCCCAATATAGGCTATATTTTCTGTCGATGCCCTCTAAGAACTGTCGAAAATAAATTTGAAATTTAAAGGAGGTAAAGAGAAGGGAAGGGGTGAAAAGCGTACTAAAAAAAGTCCTAAATTACGATTTCTATGCAATCCCAAGAAATAGTACACCGATTACACAAGTAATCGTTGCGAATCAATGGTGAAAGAGGTTATATTTTATGCCAGTGCCACTACCACATCGTGTTGGCAGGAGGAACAACAAATGTTCTAAAAAAAGCCTTTAAAAACTTTCTGAATTACCATTTCTATGGAATATTAAGAAATACCAAACCAATTTCAAAATTAATCTTAGCAAATTAATGGTGACAGTTTCTGTTTCAACATAGATATTTTATGTTAGTGCCACTGCCACCAGAGAGGGGGTACACCGATAGGCAAGAAGCTTGGAAATTGAGACGATGGTTAATTTTTATACATAAATGCGTACTAAGAACGGTTTATTCAAAACTTCAAATGAATACTGAAATGAGCGTATGAAATGAGCATAAAAGCTTCAAAATATTTTCTAAATTATCCTTTATTTAGTTTTAGTTCTTTTTATTAATTTAAGTCTCATTTCTGCCAAATCAGTGTAATAATGAGGTATAGTCAAGCTGTGTTTTAAATAGTAATTTTTGAATTATTCCTAAAAGTATAATTTCTTTACCACATTGGCGGCGGGTGTCGAAGGGTGTTCGACACTAGCACCCCTCTCCAAATGGCGGCCGTCGACGACCCTTCGACACCTGTTAATGCTGTTTCAATTCATTCTATATCTGTCTAGCCAACTGGTAACATCTATAAATTTTTCCTTAGCCTTCTTAACCCCTTCGCGACGGGAGCCTTTTACGAAATGTTTATTACTTTGCTACCGGTTTTAAAAAACAGAAGTTTGTGCCTATTCAAATCGGGTAAATGCTCGGATTAAATAAGGCAAATTTTACTGGTGAGGATAAACGAGGATCCTTAGGCCTAATTCCGGCGCGTATACGTGTCGCTCGTCCCCAAGGGGTTAACCCCTTCAGAGGTAAGCAATTACGTTTGTGAAATGCTACTTTCCCACCGGAATCTTGAAAAATTCTATTTCAAAATAAGTAAAAGCAATTTTACGGCTTTTTCCCACCAAAGTTAGAAAAGGAAAATTTAATATTTTTTTTTTCTAGTGTAAAACATTAAATCAATAGTAGGTGGTATATAATATATACCGGTGCCAATCAAGGGGCTAAAGAGTTTTGCTTGAGACCTGTGCTTCCCGCCACCGGATTTCTTCTAGGCAAAAATATAAAAATCGGCAAAATTTGTTATGGAACATTTATAGCATTGCATTAAGATTAAATTTCAACAAAAAAAACTTTCAGCCACGAGGAATGATTTCACCTCATACGGCTTGGCCGCCAACGTGTTAAATTAGACATATGAATATCATTTGGAGTATTTCAACTATTACCCGAGCAAAGCCGCGGGGTATAATATTAGTAATTATATTATAGTAATAATATTATAAAGAAGTAGAAAATGTTTATTTGTGTGTTTGTGCGAGGTAATCTCTGGAGCTACCGAACCGATTTCAAAAGTATTGGTATCAATTTGATTGTGTTAGTCCCACTTAGAACATATACTATATCATATGTCCATGCCACTAATCCAAAGAGATTGCAGGAGAAAAAAAGTTCTAAAAATGCGATTTTGTGTTATTGAAGGGCCTAGAAATATGAAATTTGGGATGGTAGTTACTTATAAGATATGAATTATCTTTAAGAACATTTTTTAAAACGTTCGAAGTTTAAAGGGGGTGAAAATGAGTAACAAGAAATTTAAAAACGTTCTAAATGGTGATTTCTACTCAATGTCAGGAAGTAACGAACCGATTTAAAAAATAATGGTGTCAAAATGATGGTGACAATCCTTGCTCCAACATAGGCTACATTTTTTGACGGTGCCACAAGCCCGAAGGGGTGTAGGAGCAAAAAACATCCTAAAACGCGATTTTTGTGTTACTGAAGCGCCTAGAAACATGAAATATAGAATGGTAGTTACTTATAAGATATAAATGATCTCTAAGAATATTTCTTAAAACATTCGAAATTTAAATGGGTGAAAAGGCGCAAAAAGCGTTCTAAAAAACGTTGTAAATGGCGATTTCTGCGTAATCTCAGGAAGTAACGAACCGATTTAAAAAATAACGGTGTCAAATTGATGGTGAAAGCCCTTGCTCCGATATTGGCTATATTTTGAGTCGGTGCTATTAACCCAAAGGCGGTGCAGGAGCAAAAAAGTCCTAAAAATGCGATTTTTGTGCTACTGAAGAGCCTAGAAACATGAAATTTGGAATGGTAGATATAATACGAAAATGATCTTTAAGAACGTTTCTTTAAAAAGTCGAAATTTACGAAGGGTGATAATGCGCGAAAAGCGTTCTAAAAACGTTCTAAATGGCGATTTTTACGCAAACTCAGAAAGTAGCAAACCGATTTGAAATGTAGTGGTTGGAAATTGATCATGACAGCCTTTGCTTCAACATAGGCTCTATTTCATGTTGGTGTCACTACCACCTGGAATTTGCAGGAGCAAAAACGTTCTAAATTGCGATTTCTGTGATACTGAAGAGGCTAGAATCTTTAAATACGACATGGTTGTTACTTATAACATATAAATGCCATCTAAGAACTGTCGAAAATAAATTCGAAATTTTAAAGAGCTGAAGAGTAGGGAAGTGGCGAAAAGCGTACTAAAAAAAGTCTTAAATTACGATTTCTATGAAATCTTAGGAAATAGTAAACCGATTACACAAGTAATCATTGCGAATCAATGGTGAAAGTCTCTGATTCCACAGAGGTTATATTTTATGCCAGTGCCACTACCACATCGGGTTGGCAGGAGGAGCAACAAATGTTCTAAAAAATCCTTTAAAAGCTTTCTGAATTACCATTTCTATGTAATATTAGGAAATACCAAACCGATTTCAAAATTAATTTTGCCAAATGAATGGTGACAGTTTGTGTTTCAACATAGGCATTTTATGTTAGTGCCACTGCCAACAGAAAGGTGGTAGACCGATAGACAAGAAGCTTGGAATTTGAGATGATGGTTATTTTTTAGATGTAAATGCGTACTAAGAACAGTTTATTCAAAACTTCAAATGTATACTAAAATGAGCGTATGAAATTAGCATAAAAGATTGAAAATATTTTCTAAATTATCATTTATTTACTTTTAGTTCTTTATATTAATATAACCCCTTCCGGACGGGAGCCTTTTACGAAATATTTAATCTTTTGTCACCGTTTTTTAAAAACAGAAATTTGTGTCTTCTTGAATCGAGAAAATGCGCTGATTAACCCCTTGAGGGGCGGTGGGATAAAATGTATCCCAACTAATTTAAACAAGATTCTCACCAGAAAAAATTAACTAAATTTTATATTTTTAACTTTGAGGTGAAATCGATGAAAAATTGCTTTTCCTTATTTAAAAATAAATTTTTTCGATTATTCCGGCGGGAATTTAATACTTAGAGATATTGTTGCTTGCCCCTCAAGGGGTTAAATAAGGCTAATTTTGCAGTAAAATTTTACTGGTGAGGAAAAACAAGGATTCTGAGCGCTTCATGCGGCACGTATACGTGCCGCTCGTCCCCAAGGGGTTAAGTCTCATTTCTGCCTAATGAAGTGTAAAAATGAGGTTTAGTTAAACTGTGTTTTAAATAGTAATTTTTGAATTATTCCTTAAAGTATAATCTAGACACACGGCAGTGTGTCAGCCAAGTTCACCTGACATAGCCGTGTGTTATTTACACGAACCATTTCAAGCTGTTTTCGTCAAATTTCAATGCTCTACTGCTGAAAATCTATGAGACCTACATACTTGTTATACGAAATGTGTAGTAAGGCCACCCTAATTACCTAAAATCCAAAATTTTATAAATAACGCATAATTAGTTTCCGAGATAATGACATTTGA
Organism: Maratus speciosus; assembly: GCA_963932465.1. Classification (NCBI taxonomy): domain Eukaryota; kingdom Metazoa; phylum Arthropoda; class Arachnida; order Araneae; family Salticidae; genus Maratus; species Maratus speciosus. The sequence goes on along the minus strand of OZ010791.1, from coordinate 601,765,556 downwards.
AAATGTCTGATAATCGATAATTTTACCACTGACTGACTGACTGACTGACTCACTCATCAAAAAGATCTCGTATACATACTGCAGCAACATACTTCAAATTTGGTGCGAAGTTCGTTTACACTATAAAACTGAGGAAAAAAATAAAAAAATTGTGAAAATCGATGAATTACCCACCTGGGGGTGCCCATTTTTACTTTAACATTACGTCTATTAGGCGAAATTTTAATTTGCCGTAGGAGGGGACGCTGTTCTGTCGCCAAATACCGCCAAGTTTCTCGCCAACATGGCGATATATCGCCAAATTTGGCGACCAAAATTAGTCGCCAAAAGTGACGCCACCTTGGCGATATTTCTAATATTTCGCCAAATTCCCATAGACTTCATTTGTAAACCTATCTACTTACTGGGGATTTATCTAGGTTTACTTGCTTACAGAAAATCAACAAATTGAGATATTCTGTCTGTCACAGAGCCTGTTCTCAGAAACTATACTCGTTGGAGACTTGAAATTTTGCATACTTATAGCTGAACACCACACATCATACGACAAATTATAAAATTTTGAAAAAGTCGTACATTTAACCCTTTGGACTCCCACATGTGTATTTTAAACAATTCTTTCTGTGTGAGCCTCTAACTAGGTTGGAGGCGTGAAATTTGGCATACTTATAGCTGAACACCTCACATCAAATGACAGTCTATAAAATTTTGAAAAAGTCGTACATTTAACCCTTTGCGCTCCCACATGTGTATTTTAAACAATTCTTTCTAAGTGAGCCCTAATTAGGTTGGAGGGGTGGAATTTTGCATTCTTATAGCTGAACACCTCACAACAAACGAGAAATCATAAAATTTTGAAAAAGCCGAGCATTTAACCCTTTGGGCTCCCCATGTGCATTTTAAACAATTGAGCGAACTTTTAAACATTTGAACTAAGTGAGCCTCTAATTAGGTTGGATACGTGAAATTTTGTATACTTATAGCTGAACACCTCACATTAAACGACAAATCATAAAATTTTCAAAAAGTCGTACATTTAACCCTTTGGGCTCCCACATGTGTATTTTAAACTATTCTTTCTAAGTGAGCCCCTATTTAGGTTGGAGGCGTTAAATTTTGCATACTTATAGCTGAACACCTCACATGAAATGACAAACCATAAAATTTTGAAAAAGTCGTACATTTAGCCCTTCGGGCTCTCACATGTGTATTTTAAACAATATTTTCTAAGTGAGCCCCTAATTAGGTTGGAGGCGTGAAAATTTGCATACTTATGGCTGAACACCATCATGCGACAAATCATAAAATTTTGAAAAAGTCGTACATTTAACCCTTTGGGCTTCCACATGCGTATTTTAAGCAATTCTTTCTAACTGAGCCCCTTATTTAACTGCAGACTTGAAATTTTGCATACTTTTAGCAGAACACTTGAGGCCAGGCGACAAATCATAAAATCTTGAAAAAGTCTTACGCTTAACCCTTTGAGCTACCACATATATGTATTTTAAGCAATTCTATCTAAGGGAGCCCCTAATTAAGTTGGAGACATGACTTTTTGCATACGTATAGTTGAATAACTCGGACCACACGACAAATCATAAAATTTTCAAAAAGTCTTATATTATTTACTCCTCCGGGCTCTAACTTGTGTATTTTAAGCAATTTTTCTAACCTCCACCCTTTTCACCCGGGGAGCACTTTTCTAACTTTTGTCGACACCCCTTTGACCATTCTTTCATATTATGCACCATAGCCTTACATATTTTAGTTCCACTTTTTACCACCAGGTGCGCCTACTTATCTCGGTGCTATGGGCTCAATCCCCTCGACTAATATATCCACGGATAGTATGTAAAACAGAGTTTCGTTCGGATAAAGGTTTGTTTAGAATAGAGTGCGCCCCTGTTTGCGAAATGTGGAACTAAGATTTTTCAAAAGGATAAATTGTTTTGAAAGGAATATTAAACGAAACCCTCTGTGCGATCTGCGATCACACTTACCCACTTGTTATTTTCAAAATCATCAGAGAAAAGGATATTTAGTTAATTAAATTTGAAAATCCAGGGAGGTGCAATATCCTTCCTCTGCACTGCCTCTTTGCCGGCACCCATGGATGAATGATACATAGTGTGGTATAAGCACATAACTTTATTTTTCACTTTCAGTACAAAAAAGCAGGCCCAGCTATAGGATGTTTAATTGGAAAATTTAATAGGAAAATTTAATATAGGAATTTAATAGGAATTGTTGTTTCAGAAACAATAAAAGTTTCGAATCAATACATTTCGTCTCAAAACATGCATTCAATGTAGTAGTATTAAAATATAGATTTCTGCCGCAAACTGACAGCTAAATAGTTTGTTGCAGGAAATTTAATTTATAATTGAATGTTGCTTGGTGAATAAAATAGTCACATGTAAACACATTAAAAAGCATTAAGTAAAGTGTCTAAATATATTGTAACTTTACAAAAAGTAATGATATCTAACAAAAACATAGCTGTGAAAAAAGGGAGCCAAGTTCTGTAAAGACAATGGCAAGAAAAGAAGTGATATCTAAGTGGGTGCCAAGTTCAAATAAAATTCACTCAAACTTACCTACTGAAGTATTATAGCATTTTTTAAATTGTTTAGAAATAAAAATTATTGATAGCATATTAATAATAAATCTAGAACTTGGCAAGTTTTTGATAAATGTTATGCCTATCAATTTCATGTCTTAATAAAATGGTGATGTTAATATTAATTTCAATGACATTACAAAAAACAATTAATATAAATATTATTATAATAAAATGACTCATGTTAAAGATTTGATAAACCAATAAATACACAGATACACTCCCGCTCGTCTTTGGCTATCACTCTAGCACCCACCTCCAGAAATCTCAATGCAAACAGACTAAGATGCCAGACAAAGAGACAGGTATACTTACGCTTGTTCTCTGTCAACACTCTAGAGACTGCACCCATTTAATCCTTTCAGGAGCAAATAACTTTTATTCGTGAAATGCTGAAATGATTGAATCACACCAGAATTTAAGAATAAATTTATTTCAAAATGGGTAAAAGCTTCTTTTCACGTATTTAATAAAATTAAACTTTTTAGTCCTGAATTCTAGTATCAATGTGGAATTTTGCAGTTAAATTAGATGGGATATATTTTATCCCACCGCCCTTCAAGGTGAAGGAGCTCACTCAAATTAAGGCTTCCAATCATGAAATAACAAGATTTGATATGATAATGCCATTATTAAAAATAAATGACTCGTAAGTAAAAACTTGCCAAGTTCTAGATTTATTATTAATACGCTATCAATAATTTTTATTTCTAAACAATTTAAAAAATGCTATAATACTTCAGTAGGTAAGTTTGAGTGAATTTTATTTGAACTTGGCACCCACTTAGATATCACTTCTTTTCTTGCCATTGTCTTTACAGAACTTGGCTCCCTTTTTTCACAGCTATGTTTTTGTTAGATTTATTTTACTAAAAGTTAGACATATGAATTTCACTTGGCATATTTCCACTGTTACGCGAGCAAAACCGCGGTGTTTGCTAGTATATTATATATCAATAATTTCTAATTGCCAAGTGCCTCATAGAGTTTGTTTTTAATTTGCTTTTTAAGGTACGTGAAGTAAAGAATTTCATTTATTTTAAAAGAAATTTGTTTGCAAATACTGGCGAGATTCAGTAAATTCAAAATTTATACAATGAAATTTTCCTTCCCTAAAAGGGTTAACTAGATATAAAGTGAATTATTAAGAACAAATAATGTTAAAAAAAAAAAAAAAAAAAAAAAAAAACCCAAAACATATGAGACGTAAATTTCCAACTGGGCGAAAATTGTCCGGATCAGGCTTTGAATCAGGGATATCTGGGCTGAAGCCGCCAATGCTCTACCATCAGAGTTATCCCGGACGAATCTGGCGGGTCTAATTCTCCCAGCTAACCTTATTGAATATAGCAGTTGGTCTGATATCTGAAACAGCTCAACAGAATAAGTCAAAGGTAATGGAACCTCAGAAAATGCTGGATATGTAATTACACTAGATTAAGTTTAACACAATTATCTTAATTCATAATTAAATCATATGATATGTAATTTTCTAACTGAGCGAAACATTTCCTGACCAGAATTCGAACCAGGAAACTCTTGGGTGAAGTCGCCAATGTTCTACCATCTGAGCTATCCCGGATGAATCTGGTGGATCTAATTCACCCAGCTAATCTTATTTATTTTAGTCTGATATCTGTTAAGAAATATCTGTTTCGAATCCAGGTCCGGGCATTTTTCACCCAATTGCAAATTTACATCTCATATGATTTATTTACCAACTAGAATAATTTAAAAAAAAATTAATCTAGTGTAAAAAACAAAATTTTACATTTATTACAAAATTACACACACACACACACACATATATATAATAAAGATGAAATCACAAATATATGGACAAATGGTAAAATTCTAAAGATGAACAAGATATGAGCATAGGAAACCAGTATGTAAAATAAGAAACTATGAACATAGGAAACCAGTATGTAACATATATACAGGGTGCATAGGAAAGTCCCTTTAACCTGAAAATACTTGCGAACGGAGAGAGCTAGAGCTATGCAAGTGAGGTAACGGTATAGTAAAGCGGCTACACCCGACCTAATATAAACGACAGCAGCGCTCCTCGTGGCGAAATTTGGAAGATAGCCATTGCAAATCGAAAAAGAAAAGAGATAGAGAAAAATTTCCAATTAGAAAGTTTTAGAGCATCAATTAATTAGTACGAAACGACATTTGGTTCACACGGATAAGATAAATCTTCGCCTGAATACCCAAAAATGTCCGAAATCGATGAGCGACGATTCTACTTTGCATATTCACATTTCGGAAATGTAGCAGTGCGCAATTGCAGATTGTGACGTTGTACTGTACTGTAATGTCTGTAAAAATTTAATTTCAAATACATTTAAAATTTTAGTTTGACCCTTTCATGGGCAGAATAATTCTGTTCGTAAAATGATGAAATAATTGACTGGTACCAGAATATTCAAACGAATTTCTTACAAAATAAAAACCCGCTGTTTTCCACTTTCATTGGAAAAGCAAAATTTTATTAAAATATTCTTAGTGCCATTTGTTAGTTTTGGAATTAAAATTAGATGGCTAGACGGTCTAGTCACCGCCTTTGAAATGTTTAAATCCATGTCGCCGTAATGGAGAGGCTTGCAATATACGTTCCATGCTGAAAAATGTGCATGCAGAATTACTCTCACGAATACAAACGTGCATCGTGAGCAATGGCGAACTTTTCGAACATACTGAATATTAAACTTTTTATTACTGTGAAACAGTTTGTCTTTTTTTTGTGATTTTATCAAAATGTATTGAGGAAAGTACGTATTTATGGAATAAATTGTGCGTATTTCTTCAGACGTTTGGCTATTCCATTCAAACGTTTCCACAAAATGGACTGCATCGATTTCGGACATTTTTGGGTATACAGGCGAAGATTTATCTTATCCATGTAAACCAAATGTCGTTTCGTACTACTTAAATGATGCTCAAAAACTTTCTAATTGGAAATTTTGCTCTATCTCTTTTCGTTTTCGATTTGCAATGGCTATTTTCCAAATTTCGCCACTAGGGGCGCTGCTGTCGTTTCCATTAAATCGGGCGTAGTCGCTTTACTATACCTTTACCTCACTTGCATAGCTGTAGATCTCTCTGTTCGCAAGTATTTTCCGGTTAAAGGGACTTTCCTATGCACCCTGTATATTAGTACTACCGGACATTCTGTCCGATTATGTTATTTCGCACTTTTTTTTTTTTTTTTTAATTCAGATTTCTTTATTGGCACCACTTTTTTGATACGGTAAAATTCCCACTGTTTTTACCTTAATGTGAAAAATGAAAACTATGGGAATTTTACCATTTCAAAAAAGTGGTGTCAATAACGAAATCTGAATTTTCAAAAAGTAGGCGTGAAATATCTTTATCTGACAGAATTTTCCGGTATATACATATATATATATATATATATATATATACAAGGTAATATACATTTTTAAAAAAAAATACTAGCTACTGAAGAGTTTAATTGTTTTTTAACACAATAATCTGATTGGTAAATAATTCAAAAGAGTAGTAATTTTTCATTCTGAGAGAAAATGTGACCAGGTTGGGGCACTTTTAGTTGATAATTTTTCACTGGATACGTTAACGAGTCGGCTTATGGAAAATAGAATTCCCGTGTTGATTTAATAAAACATTATTGATTTCTGGAGTTGCATCTAATTTATGGAAAGCTTATTTATAATATATTGTCATTTGCATTTTGAGATTGTATGGCAATTTATTATATAAAATGGTATTTAAAATACATATATAGTAAATTAGATAAACTTGAGAAGAGTACGGATCTTCTACTGTTTTAAAACCCAGATATAATACAGAATTGCCTTTCGTCTGAGGCAGGAGCAATTTGAGGCAGGAACAACAGAGCAATTTTCCACTAGTAAATTTTAATCCTTATCAAAGCTAGCATTTTATACATGAATTTATTCAATTCCTACTATTAGTTCACATTCTCCCTATATTTATTTATATATATATTTATTTATATATTTATATATCTTGTTCAAATTTTGAATCGTTAATAAAATACTCATTATTCATAGTATCAACTTGAAATAAATTTTTTTAAACTTGTACTGGATGACAATTGATGTTAATACAGTTTTTTCAAATATTAATTAATTAATTAAATTTTAATTAATTAATTTTAGTTTTGCATGGGAGACAAAATGGAGGCCATTGGTTATTGAAGATCAATGAAAGTATTTTCAATAAGGGGTTACCATAGTGGGGACCCTGTTCTGTCACCAAATACCGCCAACTTGGCGATATATCGCCAAATTTGGCGGCCAAAATGAGCCGCCAAAAGTGACGCCAACTTGGCGATATCTCTAATATTTCACCAAATTCCCATAGACTTCCATTGCAAACCTACTTGCTCATAGAAAATCAACAAATTGAGATATTTTAATGCAATAAAAACTAATATTAGCTTAAGGGATTATATTAAATTTTTCTTTGATGACCTAAGTAGGAATTGACTTTAAAAACAAAATTTTTATATTACTTGTTTTAATATTCTATTGGCACCACTATATTTGAAAGAAGAATTTTATAGCACATTTTTCTTTCAAATGTCGTTGAACCACAGCGAAAAGTGACCTCTCAAAAAAGTGGTGCCAACCAAATAAAGTAAAAAATAAATTGTAAGAGAAATTGGTCATGGTGGCTCATGGGAAGTGACAAGGACCGATAAGGGTTAAAAGAAATTTTCAGTTGAAACTTGGGAAATTTTCAGTAGAAAATCCGTAGTTAATAAAACCCTGCGTTTTGCCAATGTGTTAACACAAAGTATAGAGTAAAAAATAAAACCATTTTGACCATGTTTTCGTTTTGACCGCTGATCAAAAATTCTCTGAGAAAATTCTTCTGGCTTAAAAAAAAAAACAAATTTTAAAAGAGAAATTTCACAACTGAATATTTAAAAAGTATATGGTAACACCATATCATGTTATTTTCACGCGTTTCCTTAATCTTCTTGTCATAATCTATATGTGTTTAAGATTGTTACACATTATTTTAACTTTTGATATAAACAACAAACAGTGGCGGCTCGTCACTGACAGTATTTGGTGCATTAAACACATGGCTGCAAAATGTATTCTTCGTTTACCGTTACTTTTAAAAAGGCATCTTTGTCTTTTATATTGGCATAACTTTTTGTCATTAAAGAATTAAAGATTAGTAAAATATATATATATGGCGAGAAGAGAATAGATTTGTCAGTCCCAAAAAACGTCAATCACTGACAACAACCATTGTCATTTCTGTGATATCTAGGCACTTATTCACTCTAGAACCACCGGAAATTTTACCCAAGTGTTATGAAAATATTTTACACCAGAATATGTATTAAAAACTATCTAACTTATTTATTTAACTTATTTCTCCGTGGTATATATTTAACTTATTTTAGAAAGAAATTTATGGTTCGAATCGAAGTATTTTTATTCGGTACAGGTCAAAATGAACACTACGGCGGTTCTAGTATTAAAGGATTCATACGCATCAAGGGATTCAGTGGATTTTAGATGTTTTTGCACCAGAAATTTCGTAAAGTACTGGTCGCTATATCTGAAAATAGATATTTTTTTCAATATATAAGACAAATGTTACTTTACGAAAATTCTGCTAAAAAGGTCCTTGAAAGTGCTTGAAGCGTACGAATCCTGTATTATAATCTGTTTGCGAAATTATAAAATCCTTCCAGTTATCCTAGTGTTACTTTACACCCGACTGACAAGGAGGGTTATGTGTTTCACGCGTATCTGGGTATGTGGATTTCTGTATACCCTCGAAACATCTCAACGGCTGGATGGATTTTAATGAATGAGGTCTCTATCGATTCGTCTTAACCGTCCGATGGTTATAGGCAGAGTATTTTTTTTTATAAATTCAAAATGGCGGCCGTAAAATACAAAATTGGCGGTAGAGACGAAAATAAAAATTTATGCACCCTATTGAGTGGCATATCATTGGCTAGGTCTTTCAAAATGAAGACGAGGTTTCATTGACTATTTTACAGTCAGAAGCTCCGTTTAAATATTACACAACCTGGAAGTTGTGCAGGTAGGATCTCTAGCTTTATTGCAACTCTAACCTTCATTGACATCTATAGACCTCATTAAAACAATGTTTATAGACAGGAACAAACAATCAAACACAACTTAAAAGTCATCAATACAAGTAAATAAAAAAATAGATAACTATTATAAAAATAGTTCCACATTCATAAGAAATAATTAATTAGTTCACTTTTTACGCAGTCGTGTTTTTTTATTTTTTAAATTTAATTTTTACTTGTTTTGGTCCTATTCTTTATAAGTAAAATAGGTGACCGTAATGATCGCTAGCCAGGATTTAATCAACAATAAATTTAACCTAAAATAATTAACACTTTGTGTCCCAACGTATGAGATCCAATCGATATGGAAATTAATTTCTGCATGATCACCATCACCATCCCAAACAGGGTTTAAGGCTATAAGCCAGTTCGGGCCTCAATCCATCTCTTACAATTCAAGGCTGATTTGGTATGCTATCAGAATCCATCCTTTCCAAGGGGTCCTTCCATTTCCTTCTGTAATTTTCTATTTTATTCAATACTGGCATAACCTCATGTTCTCTTCTGATGTAATCATTCCTTATTTTTCCATTATAGAACATGCTTTCACACTCCTCATAAATTAATTTCTGCATGATCACCATCACCATCCCAAACAGGGTTTAAGGCTGTAAGCCAGTTCGGGCCTCAACCCATCTCTTACAATTCAAGGCTTATTTGGTACGCTATCAGAATCCATCCTTTCCAAGGGGTCCTTCTATTCCCTTCTCTAATTTTCTATTTTTTTGAATACTGGCATAACCTCATGTTCTCTCCTGATGTAATCATTCTTTATTTTTCCATTATAGAACATGCTTTCACACTCTTCAAAAATTAATTTCTGCATGATCACCATTACCATCCCAAACAGGGTTTAAGGCTATAAGCCAGTTCGGGCCTCAATCCATTTCTTACAATTCAAGGCTGATTTGGTACTCTATCAGAATCCATCCTTTCCATGGAGTCCTTCCATTTCCTTCTGTAATTTTCTATTTTATTCAATATTGACGTAACCTCAAGTTCTCTTCTGATGTAATCATGCTTTTTTTTTCATTATAGAACATCCTTTCACACTCCTCATAAATTAATTTCTGCATGAATTAATGTTAAATTAACGGAGTAATTAGGCCTTGAATATTAACCCATTAACCTCTAAAACTATTAAGTAGAAATTTTCAATTTTCTTGAAAATCGTTTGCCACCACAAATCCAGAAACTTGCCTTATTAAAATCGCAAAATTTCTGCGAATAAATAAGAAAATTTTTATGCCTAAAATAGTGGTACCAATGTAATTAATTTAAGCATGAGCAATTATTTTTACCGTTGCGTCAAAGAAACACCAGCGGATAATGGGTTAAGTAAGTAAAACACATAACGCGCAGAGCCTGATTATCCACGGGCAAATTCCTACCACTAAAAATAAACAGAAAATTTTGCCTCATTCATAGCAGATATTTTACATGAATACGGCGTTTAGATAAGACGAACTTTTCTTTTAAAATTTATTGGTGTAAGTGTGCCCCGTTGGTAATCAGGCCCTGATAACGCGATTTTAAAGAAAGAAAACCTAATTTAATTAAATATTTTAATTAAATAAAATTTTAATTTCAATTGAATATATGCAAAACCCCCATCACAATTTCATATAAACCATAGAATTAACATTATTAGATCTCATTAATCCATTTAGTTACACTGTTATTTTATTTAGATTTACTTCTTAATACCACATAAATTAATAATTTAAAAATGAACAATTCATTTTTTGTATCAAATATCCAGTCATTATTTTTTATAGCAACAATTAGGATATTACTAATCTTTTAAGCTTTCTTACTATTATTTATACTCCTTTAGTATTTTCTATAAACATGCAACATTTTAGTAATTAAAATAACCGTCGTGACAGCAAACTTGTATCCACACAGATACCATCATATAAAAAGAATTGTTACACAATTTCTTTTCGGAAAAGAACGTAAAACGTTGTCGCAGCATGTTGTGGGCTAGATTTAAGGATGAGATTTCCGCGTTTAGCACACCAGTATTTTATTAGAGAAAATCGTATTTCGAATACTCGGAACATTTTTGCGATTTAACCCTTGGTAACGAGCGACCGGTATACGTGCCGTGTAAGGTATTCGGAATTCGTGATTATTCTCACCAGTAAATTTTTATTGAAAATTTTGCCTTATTTGATCCGAGCATTTTCGCAATTCAATTAGGCAAAAATTTCTGTTTTGAAAAACCGGTGATAAAAGATTAAAAATTCTGTAAAAGACGCTCGTTCCGAAGGGGTTAACAGAGCAATATTCTCTCTATGAATGTACTCGTGTGCAAAAACGCGGAAATCTCATCCCTGGCTGGATTACAATTTCAAAAGTATCCATTCTGGTCTTCTTCGTCAGGATATTTATACACTCACTTTGACGTCACACTCTGTTAATATATTACGATCAAAGTTAAAATGAGATAATGTTGACTATATAACAAAACCATGACATAAAATCTTAATAAAATACTCTGGCTTATTAGCAAGTTAAAAATCGCTGTAAATCGTCGGATCCAAACTGCTATTAGCAAAGACTCAAATTGATGACACAACTACAATGCTCATTAGAACGTAATGTATACTTAACATAAAACCAATGCACTCCTAAAACATGTTAATAAAATTATTAAAGAAAAATCTAATTTGAAGAACAAATTAAAAAAACAAAATTTATTCCCTACTTTGTTTAAGCCCGAGAAGGGACAGATATTAAGATATTTCATTCAATTCGTTCTGCATTTAACGTTAAATTTTTGTAACAAATAAGTTAAACCAATTGAACATTAAAAAATAAAATGAAATTCATACAGCGTGATACTTTAAACACCCCAAGAACTTAGATTCCGTTCAAATGAACTGGAAATAAATCTTAGACTTTTTCCATTTTTAAGTTGTAAATATTTGTATTGCAGATTTTGTAATATGTTTATGGCGATTGTACATAAAATGATAAGATACATGCAAAATGGAAAGAATATGAAGAAATAATGTTAAAATTTATTGCAATGAAGAAATAATGTTAAATTTTATTGGAAAAATGTCCGTTGATTCTCAATGAAAAAAGCAAATTTGGAATTATTAAGAAAAATATTTGAATAATGTAAATAAAAATTAGCCCATGTTATTCTCTGGGTTTTAATTTACTCATATGCAAAGTCATTTTATGATGCGTTTTGAAACTGGCGTCAGGCAATCATTTTCACACTTTAAATGTATAATATTATTAGAATTTGAAAAGAATAAAAAATGAGTGGCATCAGGGACAAAAAGGTGGGAAGAAAAATGAAAAAAGTTGTGAGCTCCATAGGCTTTTCTATGTTAATTTAACATTGAGAATTGACACTGGAAATAAATAAGTATTGCGCTGCCGCACAATACTTAAATATAACTCTGTAAAATATATGTTGTTATATTTAACCATTTAATTCAAGGGTTTTAAGAAAATCCCCCCTCTGCTTTTATTGACGCTGTAGAACGAGTACGTAGATTGACGAAGTAAAGCAATTCTCTCCTTGGTGACTCGTTTCATCATCTATAACAGTGATTCTCAAACTATGGCACACGTACCAGTTCTGGTACATGAAGCTCTGTTTACTGGTAGGCGAAAGTGTGATACTGTACATGAAATGAAATAAAAATTACAGCATGTGAAATCAAAAAACAGCTCAAAACTGGACTGGTCAAAAGAATTGGAATATATATTTGGCTACGGAAGGTAACTGCTAAAATCAGATTTTCAAATGTTTTATTTGTTTTTTAATATGTTTGCTTAATTATCTTATTTACCTTATTTCCCTAAATAACGAAGTTTTGTTTATGATTTCAGGAAGTGTTGGAAAGTGTTTCATAATCTATGCTTAAAGCATGATTTTTCTTTCTTGTTAGTTTATGGTGTCAAAAAATGTAAGCAATTATGAGGTTAAATACAATTTGGTAAGCATTCTAGAAGGTAAAAAAGAACTAAAAATTATTATACAAAAATATTTTTTTTTATCCGCCATCTTTTTCTGTTATAATCGACAGAAAATAAAAACAAAAAGTTTTCGTGATATTTAACGGCTTCCCTGATTACCCCCGAGTTATCGCGGGTTCGTATATAGTGCAAAAGATTATTATCCCACTAAAACTCGGTTATACAGGGCTGCCACAGGAGACTATTTTTCTATTCTATTCGCACCACTATTTTTTTTTTTTAAATGTAGTTTATTTCTCTTGCAAATGTTGCCAAACAGCATGTCGAATATTTTTATTTTGAGAAAGTGGTGCGAGATAGAGTTAAAAAACAAGTACAGTACAAAGTCTAAAGTACAGAATCCTCGGGACTTTACCAAGTCCGGACTTCGGATTTTTTCTAACTTTGGGTCATCAAAAATATTGCTTTTCCCATAAAAAGAAAAAAGAAAACTCACTACTTAAAAAGACAAAATATGACGTTCATATATTAAAAATTGCCTATAACAGTTATCAATACTAAATTAAACAATCTTTCATTAAATAAATCGTAACAAAATAGAAAGTAAAACAAAAACATTTATTTAGGCTGTTCTCAAATCCAAAAGGGCAACTTTATGACATAAGTTTTAATTTATTTTTGTTCGGAGATGCATGAAACTAGCAGGTGTTGTTGTTCAGAAACTATGTAATCGAACTGTGTTTACCATTTTTTTTTGCAAACGCAACAAATCTTTCAGAAAATAGTGTCAAAGTGGGCGTTTTTAACCGAATTCCCGCGCGAAAGAAGAATAACCACTCAAGGAACGGTGAAAACTTCTTTGTCACGTGATCAAAATCGCTTATAACTCAATAGGTAATTTATTTATTAAAAAATAGAAAACACAGTTCTATTCCATATTGCTTCCATAGTCAGGCCTTCCAATTTTCCGTTAAAAAAATGAATTTGTAAATGTGTCAAAACGTTTCACGCTTGTTGAGCTGAGCAGTTGAGAACAGCCTTAATTAAGGGAGTTGACCATCCGGTCAACCCTCCCTCATATACAATTTAAGAAGAAATTGTAACTTTCTTAACTGTGGAACATTTTAATTAATGTGGGTTGCTTTATTAACTTAGGTATATCATTAAGAAGTTTTTCTTTTATTGTGTACATAGACATGATTTAAGATTCAGTGATAAAGCTTCTTTGCTCTAAACCTTTTTTTGTTTAAATAATTTTGTTTGTTCATTTATTTCTTGAATACTGCCGCTGGAAAGTCCGAACTTTGGACAATTCCGAACTTTGGGTTTCCGAAATTTAGACTTTGTACTGTAATTAAAAATAATGGAATAAAAAAAAATATGGTGATTTATTGCAGTTTTTTCTCCTTCAAAAACTCTGGTAAGGGAAGCTGTTAATTTTTATAGAAAAAAATAAATGTAAAGTTTTAAGTATAATAATGCAGTTATTTCGGATTAGTTTCATTTTTCTTGAAACATTGTGTAATCACGTACACAGCTATCCTATCAGCAAGATCTCTAAGTTACTTAAAAATGCATAAATATAATACAATTCCGAATATATTATAGTGAAATATATCTATTAAACAATTTTCCTTAAATTGCCAATTATTTCTTGTTAACTTGAAATGGCAATAAGTCCTTTCGTAGACAGAATTCAGTTCAGTGCCAAATTGTATCTTATGTCTAATATTATGGTGCAAATATTGTAACCAAGGCCTGAATAGTGTCGGGGTAAACTTTCACCAGTAAAAACGAATATATTTTATTGCCATTCATGACAAGAAATACTTTAATGCATAAGGCGGACGAGGGAAAAATCACGCAAATTAAACTCCCACCGCAAATATTAAACGTTATTTTCATCTTAACCCATATTAGCCTAGCGCTGCTTCAGGTTAACAGCATATGTATCAATACGTTCGTTGTTTGCACACCAGTAATTGTGAAGAAAAATATCAACTTCCTTCGAAGGTAAAAGCTCCGCGGTAAAATAAGATAAAAGTTTTTATTCTCAAAAGTGGTGTGAAATGAAATATTTCCATTTCAAGGGGGCTCAGGGGTTGATCGATACTGAAAAACATATAAACAGAGCTCTCGCTTCTAGTCCATATAAAAACAGAAGTATTAAATGTAACTAATTTAAACTTTCTGATATTTTTAAGGTATGGTTGTAGTCTTATAAAATGAAGTACTTCAATGTAATAAAATAAAAAAAATATTCCAAATTTATATAACACAATTTTTGAAAAAATATTTAGATGTCATAGCACCATCCGTAAGATATCTTAACGTTGAATTGATATCAGTACGTAATTTTTTGCTTTAAAATAATCCTGAAACTCTATAGAATGAATTAATGATATAACTATCACTCAAAGGAAACCTTATTTAAAAAAAACCCTCTCAAATTTGAAAATTTAAAACCCCCTAAAAAATACAATTTTTTTTCATCAAAAAAAAAAAAAACTCAAAATATTAAACTATCTAAAATATATTAATTCAATCTATAGATAATGATGTTATATGCATGCAAAAAAACTTTTAACCCATTCCATCAAATAGTTTTTTTATCTTACGGATAGTCGTCAAAAATCAAGTTTTGAGAAAACGTGACACTTTAACTCTAAACGTGTAATAAAATAAAAAAAAATATTCCAAATTTATATAACACAATTTTCGAAAAAATATTTAGATGTCATATCACCATCCGTAAGATATCTTAACGTTGAATTGACATAAGAACGGAATTTTTGCTTTAAAATGATTCTGAAACTCTATAGAATAAATTAATGTTATAACTATCACTCAAAGGAAACCTTAATTAAGTAAAAAAATCTCTCAATTTTGAAAAATCCCTAAAAAATACAACTTTTTTTTCATTAAAAATACTCAACTTATTAAACTATCTAAAATATATTAATTCATTCTATAGATAATGATGTTATATGCATGCAAAAATTTTTTTAAACCCATTCCATCAAATAGTTTTTTTTTCATCTTACGGATAGTCGTCAAAAGTCAAGTTTTGAGAAAACGTGACTTTAGGTTGTAATTACATGGGTGCTGCTTTGAAAGTGATTGTTACATAAATGCTTATAACTCCGTTAAAAATTCAAATATTTTTATGCGGTTTCTTGCAGTGTGTTGAGAATTTATTGAATAATCAAAATAGACACTAAAAAAATCGATTTTTAAAAAGTTTTCAAGCCCTGAAGTCCTCTTAAAGAGAAAAATTCTTCCAGATTTTATGGGTTAATTAACACTTGAACGCCCGGGAATTTTATTCAAGTTTCATAATAATATTTTACACCAGAAGTTTTATTTAAAATTATTTGACTGATTCATTTAACGTAAATCTGCATGTTTTAGATTTAACTTATTTTATGAAAGAATATCTGGTTCCAGTTCACATATAATCATCAGGGCCTGATTACCAACGGGGCATACTTACACCAATAAATTTTAAAAGAAAAGTTCGCCTTATCTAAACGCCGTATTCATGTAAAATATCTGCCATGAATGAGGCAAAATTTTCTGTTTATTTTTAGTGGTAGGAATTTGCCCAGTGGATAATCAGGCTCTGATAATCATATAGCCGGAGTTGGATCGACACATTCCGGGCGTTCTAGTGTTAAGGTATCTACCTGCAATAAAATGGCCGTTTTGTTGAAAATTTTCTAAACAAATGTTGTGGTTCTATTTATGGGATGAACCTTTCTAAATCAAATCTGTTTTAATTTTATTTCTACGATTACTGAAAGCGGAGTTGTTATCTTATCAATTTAATAAATAGCAAGTGTAGGAAATCCAGGAGAATTGTTATAAAAATATTTATATGCATGACTTTCTTACGTTTTTCACATAAAAGCACTTATAAACGTTAATCGACACTTCTAGATTCATTTTATAGTTAAAAAATAATATACCAGGTGAGCAAAAAGTCCGTATAAACTTTAAAAATTTATAAAAACCGAAAAAAATAACCGAAATGAAATACTATTTGCAGGATTAGCATCTATAGGTCATGGGAATATTTTAAAGACAGAAATAAAAAAAAAAAAACTCAAAAAACAGCCGACAGATGGCGCTGGTTCGTGTGATATCGGTGGAAATATGCAAATGAAACTGTTATAAGATATTGCGCTCTTAATCCAGAACTAGTTCCTTTTTGTGCCGTGTATTTGATCAAGGATGCTGAGTATGAAGGGTAAGAGCTTTGTTGGTGAAATTATTTTACGTGAACTACTTCTGGATTAGGAGTGCAAATTCTTATAGCCGTTTCATTTGCATATTTCCACCAAATTCGCACGAACCAGCGCCATCTGTCGACTGTTTTTTGAGTTATTTTTTATTTCTGTCTTAGAAAAATTCCCATGACCTATAGATGCTAATCCTGCAAACAGTTTTTCATTTCGGATATTTTTTCGGTTTTTATGAATTTTTAAAGATTATACGGACCGGTATATAAATCTTTAAATGCGATTTCTGGTAAAAAAGTTTTTTTTTTTTTTTTCGTTATTTCCATGTACGCCCATTAGACTTTTGAGTATGTTTTTTCAATTACTTTTTTTTTATTTTGTGTAAGAAACATATTTTCAGATTTCTTTGTATTTAACAAAGAAAGCAATTCTCCAGAGTTTAAATTTGAACATTTTTTTAAATAAATTTATTGATTTATCTAACCGACTTAAAAAATAAATATATTAGATAGATTTGTTTTTTATAGTATTTTTAGTTAACTGTTGAAAAAATATGTAATTTTAATTAAATTTCAATTAATTTTCAGCAGTGAAATTACGCTCGAAGTTATTGAATAATATAATACTGAATTATCATATTGCTAACGAAGCGTATAACCAACAATGTTAAAAATGTCCAAGCGGGGAATCAAACCCGGAACTCTTTGAATAGAGCTCCAAGTGATCTATCATTTAAGCTACGAGGAATATCCCACACAACCTTCCCACACATGTGGGAAATGCTAAGCTCGGCATCGTCCTCGTAGCTTAAATTGTAGAGCACTTAGAGCGCTATTCCAAGGGTTCCGGGTTCGATTCCCGGCTTGGACATTTTTCACATTGTTGGTTATACGCTTCATTAGCGATGTGATTATTCCCGTATTATATATGTGAAAAAATTCTCAAAATCTGACAATTTACTTAAAAAAAAAAACTTTCTCACCCCTTAACCGATGATCGAGCCAAATGTAATTTTTTCTTACCACTAAAATTGCACAGTAAATATAGTTTAATTTAATCGTCGAAATTCCATGATTAAACAAGGCGAAAATCTCTATTAAATTTTAGTGGTAGCTATGATTTGCCAAACCGTGGAGCTGTTGAGACGTAAATCGTAGGTTAAGGGGTTAATTGTGTTTCCGTCTTTGGTATATTAAAATTCCTTGACTGATTGACTTTTATAATTGCTTAGTACCTTTAAAATGTGAAAAGTCAGCGTGCTACAATGAAACGGATTTCTATCATGTACAACACTTTTTAGAATCTTAAAATATTTTTTTGAAAAATGGTACACAAATAAACAAATACAATTTTCCTTGTTCGAAAAAAGACCTATGGCTAATTTCATGGGTATTCGTAGTGTAAGTCACATAGATGACAACTACTATGCTCTCTGGCCACCGTTATTTTCAAAAAGTTTTCTTCGCTTTATTCAATTAATGAGATATTTCCGATAAAATAAGTCACATTTTCTGTTCTAAAATACTGGTAGTAAAACATTATAGCAATTTGCACCTGTGTGACTTACACTACAAGTACGCATGGAATTAGCCCTATACATCCAGGTACTACACAAGCAGATAAAATGATCCTCAGAAAATCTAATGACTGTGCCCTTTTTTCTTAAAAGAAAAAATTAAATCACAATATTAATAAAATTAAGTGCAGTATCCGAAACTACAAAGAAAAATATATATTTCTTATTATTAGTTCAAATTTTTGTTTACCAACAAGTGCTCACAAAGCAAAAGAATTTTACGATATTAGCATTTACTAATATTATTAACATGATATACATAAATGGCCTATATTTATGAAAGCCTTTTCTAAGGATACTAAAACACTGATAGTAAAAAACGAAAATGAATTAGAACATGCATACTACTTTGCTTATGTATGCTTATGATAAATTATTCAAAACAGTAGCCTTTGTTTCATTTCTGAATAATTAACAGTAATATATTGGGTATCATTTTTGGTTATCTTTGTTAATAATTTTTCATATGAATGCTTCACTTGAGTTAATGAAATCTCATGTGACGGAGATTCATTTTCTGTTCATATACCTTTGTAACGTACATAATATAGAAAATATTCAGGGCTAATTAATTATATTGATAAATGCGATGTACTACGCACGGTAAAAATCCATTTTCATATGAATTTATGTAGAAGATACAAGTGATGCTAGGAATTAATATATTTTCTTGTTTAAAAAATCACATTAGCTAATATTAAGAGAATCTATATATTGCTTTTATTTGTTCTGTATAAGAGAGACATCGATTATGTCTCTCCTATGTTATGCAAAGTTTCGTAAAATAAATGTTATAGTATTAACAATATCTTGATATTTTTATTGACAGTGGGATATATATATGCTTAATTGCCAATTTTCGACTTAACTTTCGTAAAATGTGGGCTAATTTAAAACAGGTTAAACATGTTTCGTACCAAATTATTTGTAGAAAATTCTATCAAACAAGTTCCATGTAGAAACAGAAAATTAAATAGCTAATGATAGATCAAAGATATTTTCCGGTTAGAAACCGGTTTAACCTGGTTTAAATTAACACCTTGGGTACGGGTTTATTTCAGAGCTGCCAATGGCGTTTTTTTTTTTTTTTTTTTTTTTTTTTTTACCATTTTTTCAAATGGTTATTGTCCTCAGTCAGGGTAGGAAATCAAAAACATATCTGAAGCCTTTTTATTAGTTGAATCTGCATTTTTATTCGTTTTCAGATTGGTCTATACAGTAATCTATGTTTTCCCCTTACTTTCAACAGAGATGGATACGTCTGTTGCCACTATGACAAAAAAGTAATAAAAACTTCAAAAAAATTAATAATTCAGAAACAAATTGAGATACAGCTTTCAAACAAATTGCATTTAAAAATACATTTTTTCTCTATATGACGGTGTAAAAAGTAATATTGCGGGATGTTCAGTGATGGAACAGTGTAGCAGCAGAGAATCAATTGACACCGCAAAATTTTATTAGTATTCTTCATTTTACATCAGGCCAGAATTTCTGAGATTTTTGAAGGCGAAGAAAACTATAACAATTTAGTGTTGACAGCCGCTCAATTGCTGCGCCACTGTTCCATCACTGGATGTTTAGAAGTTTAAGAATGAAATTTCATTTAAAATTGGTCCAGCAATATTAATGTTTAATCTATGGCGTACGTAATGTATGACCAGCTCCCTAGAAGTTAAAAAACTTACAGTACCGAAAAATGTAATCCATGGCGTGCGTAATGTATGAAATTTCATTTAAAATTGGTCAGGAATATTAATGTTTAATACATGGCGTACGTAATGTATGACTAGCTCCGTAAAATTTCTTTTAAAATTTGTTCATGTTGGGTCCAGGAATGTTAATGTTTAATTCATGGCGTACGTAATGCATGATCAACTCCGTGCGATTTTTTATGTCTTAAATTTTAGTCTTCGAAAAAAATCAATTTCCAAATGGTCGTTGTAATTTGTTAATTTGCCTTTTTTTTATTTATTTATTTATTTATTTTTTTTTTTTTTAACCAATTGGGAAAATGGTTATTGTCCTCTGTCAGGGTAGGAAATCAAAAATATATCTGAAGCTTTTTATTAGTTGAATCCGCATTTTATTCGTTTTCTGATTGGTCTATACAGTAATCTGTATTTTCCCTTTACTTTCAACAGAGATGGATACTTCTGTTGCCACTATGACAAAAAAAAATAATAATAATTTAGAAACAAATTGAGATACAGCTTTCAAACAAATTGCATTTAAAAGTACATTTTGTTCTCAGTACGATAGTGCAAAAAGTAATATTGTGTGATGTTTAGAAGTTTAAGAATGAAATTTCATTTAAAATTGGTCCAGGAATATTAATGTTTAATCCATGGCGTACGTAATGTATGACCAGCTCCCTAGAAGTTTAAAAATTTACAGTACCGGAAATTGTAAAACTGAAATTTCTTTTAAAATTTGTTCATGATGGGTCCAGGAATGTTAATGTGTAATTCATGGGGTACATAATGTATGATCAACTCCGTGCGATTTTTTTTTATGTCTTAAATTTTAGTCTTTGAAAAAATCATTTTCCAAATGGTCGTTGTACTTTGTTATTTATTTATTTATTTATTTATTTTAAATCTCGCAACACTTTCTCAAAGCAAAAAAAAAATTCATATACACTTTGGCAGTAATTTTTCTTTAAATAGTGGTATGTATAGAATATAAAAATAGGCGCCAGTGGCGAAAGGAATGACGAGTCTCAGTCGTCAAATGTACCCAAGCGGTTAAATCGGAAGTTGGGAGGTATGTATGTATGTGTATATATATATATATATATATCATTCAATTTCAATACTATATTAAAAAAAATATATTGCATTGATAACGGCTTACAGAAGTACACATAAAATACAACATATAATTTTTTTTCTTAATACTAAAAAATAACATCGAAGTAAAGCATGTTTAAGTTAAATAAATCTCAGTTTAAACACTTAAAATTTCAAAATGCTCGCTAATAGTTTTTATTATTTTTTGCGCTTGTAAATTAGAAAAAATGCTTTGGTACTGAAATATAATGTTTTTGTAATTTACACTAAATAATAATAACTGAAGTGTTACAATATGGATAGAACAAAAGGGTCTGCAATTATTATAGAACCGCTATTATGTACGCGATGTATTTAGGTGGTACGGATGTTAAAAACTAGTTGAAATTAAGTATAAATGTCGAAGTCAATAAGTTACGCAAGTATGAAAATTGTGGTATGCAGCCCGATTATGTCACATTATCCGAGATACGATTAGATGATAATAATGGCAGATTTTCTAATCTTCCGTAATGGAATCTACTGCCAAGGTTAGGATGAAACAAACATATTAGAAGCGTAATAGAAGCGTAAAAATACAAAGTTAAAAGCACCAAAAATTTTAAATTTTAAGCATACCGGTTTCGGTAGCATATTGCATACCTTCCTCAGTGCTAAGGATGGCGGAAATTCGCTCACATATATAGGACAGATGGGGATTCGAGTTAAAGGTTTAATGACCAATAGAAACACAGGGGATTGCAGGTAACAGCCAATAGGAAAATAGATGGGAAATGGAATCGAAGTAGTGAGCGGAAAAAATTAAGAAACAAAAGTTTTTTCCAACAATCTGATACAAAGCATTTCCAACAATCTGACAATGGAGGAATAGCGAATTTACAATAAACAACATTTTTTAAATTTTTATAAATATGAAATGCTTTAAGAAAGTTAAGTTCGTGTATAGCAGTAGGTTTAGAGATTATTTTAACCGAATTGAAGTCAAAAGTATGATTCATCTCCCAGCAGCAGCAGTTTTGCAGTAGAGGATTTACAAATTTCTTGTTTTTAAAAACATATATTAGCAACAATAATTTTAAATGTAAATGTGGATATCATTAATCTATTTAGACAAAAAAATTCCATTGTACCAAATTGTATTAGCTACAATATCTCAATAGGCAGTGGACCCAGTTACGGAATATTACTTAATAGGATTAAAAATCCACGCTTTTTCTAACACGATGCAACTGATAAGCAGACGGAAATGAAGCATAAATGCCTAAATAGTAGGAGATCTGTTGAACATTTTTGAGTAGGTATTTGAGGCACCCTGAAAATTTGTGCAACACTTCTTTGGTAATGCCTGAATACAAAATCGAATGTCTGGCTGAAGGATCGTGGATCAAAATCTGTGCCAGACACGTGTCTGGCACAGTTTTTGGGCGGACTAAAGTGTCTGTCATTTTAAAAATATTTTTTTCTAAGCATAAATATTATTCTGCCTCAATCTCAGCGTGCCTCAAATACCTTTTTTGGGTAGTCAAAAAATGGCACTTGACACGTGTCTGGCACAGTTTTTGGGCCGACTAAAGTGTATGTCGTTTTCAAAATATTTTTTTCTAAGTATAAATATTATTCTGTCTCAATCTCAGCGTGCCTCAAATGTCTTTTTATTGGGTAGTCAAAAAATGGCACTTGACATGTGTCTGGCACAGTTTTTGGGCCACGATCCTTCAGCCAGACATTCGATTTTGTATTCAGCCATTACAAAAGAAGTGTTGCACAAATTTTCAAAGTGCCTCAAGTACCTTCCCAAAAATGTTTAACAGCTCTTGGACTAAAAAGAATTAAGCGGTATTTGTCAAAAAGGACCACATACATAACAACAAAAGGAGTATGAAGTGCTACCATGATTGCAAAGAGTTATTGATTTCTTTATTAGAATCTTCAGATTTGGCAAAATATTGAGTAAGTAAATTAAATTCAGAATAAAAGTAACATAGTGCAATGCTTAGCATATATTTATGGGAGACCAAACTGGTCGTGAGAGGCGGATAGTTCTTTAGTTTATCTACTGACAGTATTTATAAGTACCACTCACTTTAAACTTTCATCCCGTAGTGAATATTACTAATATTCTAATGGTACTTTCAAAAACATTCTTTTAACTCCACTTTATCCGTAAATATGACAGCAGTAGTTCTAGGTTTGTTATTTTAGCGAGGAATGAGTGTATCTGTGAAACAGTCGATGTGTTTTGAGTCAACATTTTGTACAGATTGCCACGCTTTTCTTTTTATTGCTGCAAACGCAGTAAATGATATAAGATATGCGTTGGGTTTCTTTTTATGTGTTCGTTTCTCTTAGAATACAATTTGACTAGCTATTTTAGGTGAACGGTGTATATATTTGATTTGACAGTTGAATTACTCGGTGGTATTTCTAAGTACCGTCAGTACAGCGGATGTTGCAGAAAACTTCTTGTTTATTTTCGTCTGTGTAGTTATCCATCGTTTTCATCTGGTTTAAAATGTAATTATTAAAATGTAGTGTAGTAATAATTTTCGAAGTATTTGTTTCCTGTTTCATTATTATTTTTCAAAGAAAATCGAAAAAGTTATGGCACTGGCTCTTTTTTGCTGTTCTAGAAATGGCATATGTAAATTCATGTTGTATATGTGGAGATGCGAGAGAACATGTTGTCACAGGAATATAGACGTCGCATAACTAACAAGATCGAAACCTAAAAAAAAAAAAATAGTTTTTTAACCCTTTCAGAGACAAAGCATTTTCAATACTAAACTGTTGAAATAAATGATTGGTGCCCGAATTTTCCAAAAGATTTATTTATAAATATGAAAAAGGCTATATTTCACATACTTATCAAATCGAAAATATTTTACCACAATTCTGGTGTCACTTGAAATACCTTGTGGGTTTTCTGTTATGATGTTCAAGTCATACTGTACTGACAGTACTTTAAAGTACCACTTTAATGAATTACCTCTAATTAATTAAATTTCTCACGGGTGAGTGTTTTTTTTTTATGTTTATCCTTTAATTTTCATTGTAGTAACTGAAAAAAAATTACATAAAAAAAATTGCAGTAGATCATAATGCAGTAGATAAAGGGTTAATAAATATGAGGAGAGGAGATTCAAAACTCTTAGAGCTTATCTAGAAAAAATAGAATTTTGGGAAATCGCGAAAATCTTGTAACTGCGTCCATTGGTTTTCATTGTAAACCGAGATTTTACATTACAATACCAGAAATACAGGATAAAACTACTTTTTTAGCAGATTGTTGTGTTTTTTTTTTGTGTGCAGATTTATCAATAAGATAGATAGATATAGAAAACACGATTTTTCAAATTTTGGATAAGGCGAGTTTTGAAACTCACGTCCCCATGTGAATTGAAAACTACTAAAAATTCATGAAGCATGTGTATATAAATGATAAAAAAACTTTAATATGAATCTTAAATATTAATAACAACGAACAAAAGCATATTGAAATAATTATCAACTCCAAAACAAGAAAATTAACTACCTCAGTTGGTGGACAAGCCTCATTGTCTTCAGTATGTGCAAAGACTGAATAACTCCACCCCCCAATTTAAAAAGTAGAATTTCCAGTAGGTCTCAAAATGTGTGCCACCCAACAGGGTTGCCAGTTTGGCCTCCATTTTTATTTTGAATTTCCCAGTCCACACCGGAAATTTTGAAAGAAGATTTTTACTCTCTGTAATGACGAAAGAATCTGTCATTAAATAAAACAAGAAATACTTTTTTTAAATTTCTGGTATGGCTTTTCTAAATAAAAAAGAAGGCCAAACTGATAACCCTAATAGACAATTCAATATCTAAATAAAATTTCATTGATATCTGATAAAAAATATCAATGAATTTATATGAATCTCCTAAGAGAATCTCATCATATAAATATTACCATAGTTACATTGACGTAGATTTTGGTGGAGGTGAGAGACTCCCTTCAATAAGTTCAAGTAATAAAGAGCCGTCAGAAGACGATAAAGAACGGGTTTAATTAGTAGGAAGAATAATTTATACAAGCACTTTAGTTTAAATGTTAAATTACAAGCGAGTTACTTTTAAAATACAAACTTTGTATAAGACATTTTATTTCAAAACTCATAATTTTCATCAAGGGTCCTCAGGCATCTTAAACATCTCGCTGAGCAACCCGAGATTTTCTCGGTGATGCATTTTTCGTCTAATTAACTCTCCTCGATTATTCCCACCAGTTATTTTTTTATCGTAAATTTTGCCTTATTTAATAAGAACATTTTCCTATTTAAATTATATAAAAATTTTTATTTTGAAATACCGGTGACAAAAGAATAAATATTCTTAAAAGACTCTCGTCGTGAAGCTACACTGGTTATCAAAAATTAAGGAAAAGTCACAAAATGCTAATTTTCAAATACGCGAA
Organism: Maratus speciosus; assembly: GCA_963932465.1. Lineage (NCBI taxonomy): Eukaryota > Metazoa > Arthropoda > Arachnida > Araneae > Salticidae > Maratus > Maratus speciosus. The sequence goes on along the minus strand of OZ010791.1, from coordinate 601,739,805 downwards.
CACTCAAAAGGAAATAATATAATTCGAGTAATTACTATCTCTACACAACAGCTAGCCCATATAAGATCTCATTCATGTCACACATGGTCACAAGTGTCACAGTCACTACGGTGAAGCAAAAAAATAGGAAATTCCATACATCTCATTATGAGTCTCAAATGATCACTATATGTGACTCCACTGAGAAGTCAATGTGACTGCTGCTTTCTGACGAGTCACCAGGTGATTTTACAATGTAGTTAAATTTTGACTCTCATCTGACTGTCATTTTGAGACTCAATTTCATAGTCATCATGAACGTTGCATTATGATAAATCACCAAATAATATCATATTATAGTCACATGGAGACTTTTCCCAAAAGAGCATGAAAGAACCCAAAAGAGGTGACTTCACAGTAGTCTCTCTGTCACCTGAAAGTCATCATGTGACTTTAATGTGACATTATTTGGTAACTTGTCACAATGCAGAGTTCACGATGACTTTGAAATTGAGTCTATAAATGACAGTCACATGATAGTCACATTGTAAAGTCACATGATGACTAGTCGCAAAGCAGCAGTCACAGTGACGTCTCAGTGGAGTCACATATAGGGATCATTTGAGACTCATAATGAGATGTATGGAATTTCAAATTTTTTTGCTTCACCGTAGTGACTGTGACACTTGTGACCATGTGTGACATGAATGAGATGTTATATGGACTAGCTGTGTTGTAGAGATAGTAATTACTCGAATAATATTATTTCCTTTTGAGTTTTCGCGTATTTGAAAATTAGCATTTTGTGACTTTTCCTTAATTTTTGATAACCAGTGTATTTTGATAAAACAATTACGCAGCAAAAGGATTAAAGCTTTAAAATTTTCGAAATTTTAATTTTTTAGATATTAAACTCCTATCTTTTCTGAACATTTTGATATAACTGTTTTATTGAAATTCCCATTAGAACAGAAGAACTTTTAGAATCATACCCGCACAATAGATGAAGCAGTGTTTCAGAAACTATAAAATCATTTTTCTCCAAATGATGTTTTTGGGCGTAACAGGAACGACATCTCAAAAACTTCTGAATATTTTTTCATGAAATTTTCAAAACATATGTTTCATGTTAGTCTGTATAAACGAAACCTATTTATTTATTTATTTATTTTTTTATTTTTTTATTTTTGTTAAAAAAAAATTTTTTTTGCTTCATTATTCTGTTGAAATTTTCTAAATTTTTCATTAGCTAAGTACAAAATTGTATTAAATATATAAAATGCTTTAAATACAAATTTATTTAGATTCAGGGTAATTATTACAATCTGAAGTATAAGTAGGTACCAAAATTTTCATTCTAGTTGCAACCCTTATTTTGTAATCGTGCGCGTAAGCTGTTATGCCGATTTTCTGCTCGTCAAATGTCTGACAGTTTGGAGCTCCCTGTAAATGCTAATTCTGCATATTTAAATTTTTTTTATACATGAAATGAAAAACATACTTATATCTTTCATCCCAATTAAAAATGTGTCTTTAAGATATTAAATGTTGAAAATAGTCTTTTTTTATTTTTTTCCAATTTTAAGAGTCTTAAGATCCCTTAATGCTTTTTTTATTATCGGAAATATGTTGAGGTTTCTCCAGACAAAAGAAAGCTTTTCGGAATCGCGTGTAACTTCAAAGAGATTTTATAATACTTTCGTAAACCTTGTGAAAATTATGAACCAGAATGGGAATTTTTTACAGTGTAGTTGGGACAATGTAGATTAAATCAAATGTGAAGAACAATAAAGATCTGTCACAAGATGTAATATAATAAATAAAAAAAGAAAAAAAGATACTCTGTCTGTTCATGAAAGTCATGCTAAAGCATTAACGCATCAGGATTCATAAAGGAGATCATATAAATTAATCAGGGCTGCATTGACCAGGGCCCAGACCTCATTGTGTTCTGGGAAATGCTAAGTTTGGGTTACAAGATTGTACGTTTTTCTCGTAAGTTGTACGTTTTTTAGTGCTTTTTAAGCCAATCGTACGGTGTACGTTTAAATGTGTCAGGTACGACGATTTCTTCCGTTTTCCTATCCCATCTTTCTTTTGATAGTTAAAAAAAAGTTCTTTTTTCAGTTTGCTTCAAATTTTCCTCTTTTGTTGAAAAAAAGTTATATACATGCACATCAAATGTAGAAACGGATTGTTTTTGCTCAGAAATACAAAAATCTTGGGAGAGTTGTGTAATATTAACCGCGCATTCGCTGTAGCATTAGACCAACTGAACTTACCTTATATGATTATAAGTATCTACATTATAAAATTTTTAATTTAGTATATTTGCACTTTAAGTTTTAACATTTTGTTTGATTTATTATCTCCCTTTATGCTTATATACAAACATTTATTTTTGTAGGATGTCCATTACTGAAATTTTCATGATCATCATTAATTTGTAGGATGTTGTGGTTTATTTTTGTTCTTCCAATTCAATTAATTTTACATTCATAATTGGATATATAACTGAAAAATTAGTTAAACAATGTTAGTAGAATAATGTAATACAAAAACAGTTGGAGAATAATGATTAAATCGATTAACTGATACACTGACAAAAATGAAGTACTTAAAAATGAGTAAATCGATGTACTCATATCAAATTGAGTATTTTTGAATCAAAAATGAACCTATGCTTTCTCAATTTTGAAACATCACATGTTATCAAACCAAAATAAAACGATAATTTTGTACCCTGTAATGGTTTATTTCATTTATGGCGACATAAATAATGTTTATTAATGTAAATGTTGAATTATGCACAGCATTTTAAAATAATTTAAATGTGCTTGCAAATAATGCCTTTGTCATAAAAATATTCGATTTAGGTATCTTGTTAATAATTTTGCGATTTTTCTTAATAAATAATCAACTAAGCGTTTCTGGGTAATAACTTTCAACGGGAAATAAATGTCAGTACATTTTTTACTTTAATTTTTAGGTTTAGGGGGCAGTACATAACGATTCATATTTGAATACAACCATGGAATCAAAAATGAGTACGCGTGTTCCTCAATTTTGAGTACATTTGGATCGGAGCTATTGTGAGTATGTGACGTATTTAAAATTGAGCACTTTTTACTCAATTTTGATTACCCATTTTTTTCAGTGTAACATCTTTTTAAACAAATTTGTTACCGAAAACATTACTGGCACATTTAATGTAGTTCAGTATGGAATGAAAAAGGATGATAGCATGATAAAACAAAACCTAACTAGTGTCAACCTAAATCTTCCGTTTTTTTCTGGGATAAATCTGGCAACCCTAGCTAATAACCTGTCGCGAAATTCTGTTTTTAAGATCAGGTAACGTCTTGGATTATCATGACTAACCAAATATTTCAAATTCTCTCAAAGTCAAAAGACACATGGATGGAGGTCTAGAGATCTGGGAGGAAACAGATTACGAAAATGGCGGCTGATGATACGTTCTTCTGAGAAGATATTCTTAAGGACGTCCTTAACACAGGGACTAATGTGTGTAGGAGCTCCATCTTGCATAAAAAGTGTACGTGAAAGGCACTGGCGTGCTTGCAGATCCGGGGAAAATTTATTTTCTAACAAGGATGCATATCGCTGCCCGGTGATCGAGCCTGTTACTGAACCTCTAGCATTTAATTCCCCGAAGAAATATAGGCTGAGATTAATCGATGTAGAAAACCCACACCCCACCGTCTCTTTTGGTGAGTGCAACGGAACCTGTAAGATTGGACGTGGGTTTTCTGCTTTCCAAATACGGCAGTTATGAGTAGTCACTGAACCGTCCAAATGAAAATGCGTTTCGTCTGCCCAGAGGAAGTTCCAGGGCCATTCTGAATCAAACTCAAAGCGAGCAAGAAACTGAAGTGAGAACCGGTGTAGAGTCTCGAAATCATATGGAAGCAACTCCTGCAAAAGTTGAAGTTTGTACGGACAATACTGTAGGATAATCCACCTGAACTTTTGGACAGCTGAACGAGGGATGTCCAATGCTTCTGCAACCAGAGTTGCAGGAGGACTACTTTTTTAACCCCTTGAGTGGCGGTGGGATATATTTTATCCCATCTAATTTAAACAAGATTTGCACCAGAAACGTTTAACAAAATTTTATATTCTTAACTTTGTGGGGGGGGGGGGTGTGAAAAATTGCTTTTCCTTATTTTAAAATAAATTTTTTCGATTATTCCGGTGAGAATTAGATATTAGACAATAGACATTATTTCTATAATTCAATTAGAGAGTATTGCTTGTCCTTCAAAGGGTTAATTGAGGTTTCTTGATTGGCACCACTCTTTTGAAATGCTGAAATTCTCCTTATTTTATGACAAATTAATTAACGCGTAAAGAAGGGAATTTTATCATTTAAAAAAGTGGTGCCATTCAAGAAATCTGAATTAAAGAAAAGTAGCCCACTGGCAACACTGTCTCCATATGACGTACAATGGTACTTGCCTGTACCCTGGATCCTTTATTCTCTTCCACCTGAAGCGCAATCCTCTCTATTGCTTCTGAGGGAATAGGTTTTCTTCCTATTCAAGACGAAAATTCAACGATCTGTTTCTTCAAATTTGGCTACTGTTTATCTAAGATTTTTAACAGTCAATGGAATAACATTTTGTTTGATTTATTATCTCCCTTTATGCTTATATACAAACATTTAATTTTGTAGGATGTCCATTACTGAAATTTTCATGATCATCATTAATTTGTAGGATGTTGTGGTTTATATTTGTTCTTCCAATTCAATTAATTTTACATTCATAATTGGATATATAACTGAAAAATTAGTTAAACAATGTTAGTAGAATAATGTAATACAAAAACAGTTGGAGAATAATGATTAAATCGATTAACTGATACACTGACAAAAATGAAGTACTTAAAAATGAGTAAATCGATGTACTCATATCGAATTGAGTATTTTTGGATCAAAAATGAACCTATGCTTTCTCAATTTTGAAACATCACATGTTATCAAACCAAAATAAAACGATAATTTTGTACCCTGTAATGGTTTATTTCATTTATGGCGACATAAATGATGTTTATTAATGTAAATGTTGAATTATGCACAGCATTTTAAAATAATTTAAATGTGCTTGCAAATAATGCCTTTGTCATAAAAATATTCGATTTAGGTATCTTGTTAATAATTTTGCGATTTTTCTTAATAAATAATCAACTAAGCGTTTCTGGGTAATAACTTTCAACGGGAAATAAATGTCAGTACATTTTTTACTTTAATTTTTAGGTTTAGGGGGCAGTACATAACGATTCATATTTGAATACAACCATGGAATCAAAAATGAGTACGCGTGTTCCTCAATTTTGAGTACATTTGGATCGGAGCTATTGTGAGTATGTGACGTATTTAAAATTGAGCACTTTTTACTCAATTTTGATTACCCATTTTTTTCAGTGTAACATCTTTTTAAACAAATTTGTTACCGAAAACATTACTGGCACATTTAATGTAGTTCAGTATGGAATGAAAAAGGATGATAGCATGATAAAAAAGTCCTTCCGGCCAGTGCCGGGAGGAAGAGGTAGCTTTCAAATACCTTATTTTAAAAAAGCCAACTTATATTATTCAAACACACGAAGCTCAATTTAGTGGAAACCGAATATAGGAGATTCAATACTAATTTTTATCAATACTAAATCATTATGAATGAGAATTTCACGAAATTAGTCAGCTTTATCCAAGCTGCTTTTATTTAAAGTAACTTATATTTGGCTGAGATGTTGATGTATACTATCCACATGCTTTCTCACATGGAAATAGGCGAATACGTGTGTTATCGCGTGACAAATACAAGATAGTTTCAAAATGTTAGCCATACTAGAAATTCAAAGTGCTATAATTCAACCATTTTTTAAGATATAAACAAAAGAACAAATTTTCAGAAACAAAATCTGCTCCGGAATCTTTGTATCAAGGCCAAACACATAAAAAAATCTTTTTCATTTTCCAATTTTTTAATACCTTATTTTAAATTTTAAATTTAATTTTTTTTAAATGGCCGCCATTTTGAAACAAGATGGCGGATGAAGCTGGCCAACGAACTCGGTCGTGATATTTGTATGTACTATGTGCACACCAAAGTACATCCAAATCGGTTCATAAATACGCCTGTTATCACGTGACAAATATCAGCACGTTTCAAAATGTCAGCCACGCTAGAAATTCAAAATGCTATAACTCAGCCATTTTTTGAGATATAGACGAAACAAAAACTGCTCCCGAATCTTTGTATCGAGATGAAATACATAAGAAAAAAATTAATTTTCAATTTTCAATTTTTGGGTACCACATTTCAAATTTAAATTTTTCTTAAAAATTCAAATGGCTGCCATTTTTAAACAAGATAGCGGAAGAAGCTGGCCAACGAACTCGGTCGAGACATTGGTATGTACTATGTACAAACGAAGTTACATCCAAATCGGTTCATAAATACGCCTTTTATCGCGTGACAAAATTCAGGACGTTTCAAAATGTCAGCCAAGCTAGAAATTCAAAATGCTATAACTCAGGCATTTTTTAAGATATAGACGAAACAAAAACTGCTCCGAAATCTTTATATAAAGGTCAAATACATAAGAAACAAATATTTTTCCATTTTCAATTCTTTGGTACCACATTTCAAATTTAAAATTTTTAAGAAAATTTTAAATGGCCGCCATTTTGAAAAAAAATGGCGGATGAAGCTGGCCAACGAACTCGGTCGAGACATTAGTATGTACTATGTACATACCGAATTACATCCAAATCGGTTCATAAATTCGAGAGTTACAGTATGACAAATGTCAGATATATATATATATATATGGATATATATATATATATATATATATATATATATATATATATCAACTTTTGAACGGAGGGTGGTTTCGGGGTCTGGGGGTCATGATCGATGAAAATATACCAAAATTTTTTGAAATCGCTTTCCTCCGAACGGCTGCAATAGGTAGCTTTTTGTAATGAAAGCTACCTAACAAAACCTAACTAGTGTCAACCTAAATCTTCCGTTTTTTTCTGAGATAAATCTGGCAACCCTAGCTAATAACATGTCGTGAAATTCTGTTTTTAAGATCAGGTAACGTCTTGGATTATCATGACTAACCAAATATTTCAAATTCTCTCAAAGTCAAAAGACACATGGATGGAGGTCTAGAGATCTGGGAGGAAACAGATTACGAAAATGGCGGCTGATGATACGTTCTTCTGAGAAGATATTCTTAAGGACGTCCTTAACACAGGGACTAATGTGTGTAGGAGCTCCATCTTGCATAAAAAGTGTACGTGAAAGGCACTGGCGTGCTTGCAGATCCGGGGAAAATTTATTTTCTAACAAGGATGCATATCGCTGCCCGGTGATCGAGCCTGTTACTGAACCTCTAGCATTTAATTCCCCGAAGAAATATAGGCTGAGATTAATCGATGTAGAAAACCCACACCCCACCGTCTCTTTTGGTGAGTGCAACGGAACCTGTAAGATTGGACGTGGGTTTTCTGCTTTCCAAATACGGCAGTTATGAGTAGTCACTGAACCGTCCAAATGAAAATGCGTTTCGTCTGCCCAGAGGAAGTTCCAGGGCCATTCTGAATCAAACTCAAAGCGAGCAAGAAACTGAAGTGAGAACCGGTGTAGAGTCTCGAAATCATATGGAAGCAACTCCTGCAAAAGTTGAAGTTTGTACGGACAATACTGTAGGATAATCCACCTGAACTTTTGGACAGCTGAACGAGGGATGTCCAATGCTTCTGCAACCAGAGTTGCAGGAGGACTACTTTTTTAACCCCTTGAGTGGCGGTGGGATATATTTTATCCCATCTAATTTAAACAAGATTTGCACCAGAAACGTTTAACAAAATTTTATATTCTTAACTTTGTGGGGGGGGGGGGGGTGTGAAAAATTGCTTTTCCTTATTTTAAAATAAATTTTTTCGATTATTCCGGTGAGAATTAGATATTAGACAATAGACATTATTTCTATAATTCAATTAGAGAGTATTGCTTGTCCTTCAAAGGGTTAATTGAGGTTTCTTGATTGGCACCACTCTTTTGAAATGCTGAAATTCTCCTTATTTTATGACAAATTAATTAACGCGTAAAGAAGGGAATTTTATCATTTAAAAAAGTGGTGCCATTCAAGAAATCTGAATTAAAGAAAAGTAGCCCACTGGCAACACTGTCTCCATATGACGTACAATGGTACTTGCCTGTACCCTGGATCCTTTATTCTCTTCCACCTGAAGCGCAATCCTCTCTATTGCTTCTGAGGGAATAGGTTTTCTTCCTATTCAAGACGAAAATTCAACGATCTGTTTCTTCAAATTTGGCTACTGTTTATCTAAGATTTTTAACAGTCAATGGAATAACATTTTGTTTGATTTATTATCTCCCTTTATGCTTATATACAAACATTTAATTTTGTAGGATGTCCATTACTGAAATTTTCATGATCATCATTAATTTGTAGGATGTTGTGGTTTATATTTGTTCTTCCAATTCAATTAATTTTACATTCATAATTGGATATATAACTGAAAAATTAGTTAAACAATGTTAGTAGAATAATGTAATACAAAATCAGTTGGAGAATAATGATTAAATCGATTAACTGATACACTGAAAAAAATGAAGTACTTAAAAATGAGTAAATCGATGTACTCATATCGAATTGAGTATTTTTGGATCAAAAATGAACCCATGCTTTCTCAATTTTGAAACATCACATGTTATCAAATCCAAATAAAACGATAATTTTGTACCCTGTAACGGTTTATTTCATTTATGGCGACATAAATGATGTTTATTAATGTAAATGTTGAATTATGCACAGCATTTTAAAATAATTTAAATGTGCTTGCAAATAATGCTCTTGTCATAAAAATATTCGATTTAGGTATCTTGTGAATAATTTTGCGATTTTTCTTAATAAATAATCAACTAAGCGTTTCTTGGTAATAACTTTCAACGGGAAATAAACGTCAGTACATTTTTTACTTTCATTTTTAGGTTTAGGGGGCAGTACATAACGATTCATATTTGAACACAACCATGGAATCAAAAATGAGTACGCGTGTTTCTCAATTTTGAGTACATTTGGATCGGAGCTATTGTAAGTATATGACGTATTTAAAATTGAGTACTTTTTACTCAATTTTGATTACCCATTTTTTTCAGTGTAACATCTTTTTAAACAAATTTGTTACCGAAAACATTACTGGCACATTTAATATAGTTCAGTATGGAATGAAAAAGGATGATAGCATGATAAAACAAAACCTAACTAGTGTCAACCTAAATCTTCCGTTTTTTTCTGAGATAAATCTGGCAACCCTAGCTAATAACATGTCGTGAAATTCTGTTTTTAAGATCAGGTAACGTGTTGGATTATCATGACTAACCAAATATTTCAAATTCTCCCAAAGCCAAAAGTCACATGGATGGAGGGCTGGAGATCTGGGAGGAAATAGATTACGAAAATGGCGGGTGATGATACGTTCTTCTGTGAAGAGATTCTTAAGGGCGTCCTTAACACGGTGACTAATGTGTGTAGGAGCTCCATCTTGCATAAAAAGTGTACGCGAAAGGCACTGACGTGGTTGCAGATCCCTGGAAAATTTATTTTCTAACAAGGATGCATATCGCTGCCCGGTGATCGAGCATGTTACTGAACCTATAGCATTTAATTCCCCTAAGAAATATGGGGCGAGATGAATCGATGCAGAAAACCCACACCACACCGTCTCTTTTGGTGAGTGCAACGGAACCTTTAAGATTGGACGTGAGTTTTCTGCTTTCCAAATACGGCAGTTATGAGTAGTCACTGAACCGTCCAAATGAAAATGCGTTTCGTCTGCCCAGAGGAAGTTCCAAGGCCATTCTGAATCAAACTCAAAGCGAGCAAGAAACTGAAGTGAGAACCGGTGTAGAGTCTCGAAATCATATGGAAGCAACTCCTGCAAAATTTGAAGTTTGTACGGATAATACTGTAGGATAATCCACCTGAACTTTTGGACAGCTGAACGAGGGATGTCCAATGCTTCTGCCACCAGAATTGCAGGAGGGCTACTTTTTTAACCCCTTGAGTGGCGGTGGGATATATTTTATCCCATCTAATTTAAACAAGATTCGCACCAGAAACTTTTAACTAAATTTTATATTATTACCTTTGGGGGGGGGGGGGGTGAAAAATTGCTTTTCCTTATTTTAAAATAATTTTTTTCGATTATTCCGGTGAGAATTCGATATTAGACAATAGACATTATTGCTATAATTCAATAGATTATTGCTTGTCCTTTAAAGGGTTAATTGAGATTTCTTGATTGGCACCACTCTTTTGAAATGGTGAAATTCTCCTTATTTTATGACAAATTAATTCACGCATAAACAAGAGAATTTTATCACTTAAAAAAGTGGTGCCATCAAGAAATCTGAATTAAAGAAAAGTAGCCCACTGGCAACACTGTCGGCCATATGACGTACAATGGTACATGCCTGTACCCTGGATCCTTTATTCTCTTCCACCTGAAGCGCAATCCTCTCTATTGCTTCTGAGGGAATAGGTTTTCTTCCTATTCAAGACGAAAATTCAACGATCTGTTTCTTCAAATTTGGCTACTGTTTATCTAAGATTTTTAACAGTCAATGGAATAACATTTTGTTTGATTTATTATCTCCCTTTATGCTTATATACAAACATTTATTTTTGTAGGATGTCCATTACTGAAATTTTCATGATCATCATTAATTTGTAGGATGTTGTGGTTTATTTTTGTTCTTCCAATTAAATTAATTTTACATTCATAATTGGATATATAACTGAAAAATTAGTTAAACAATGTTAGTAGAATAATGTAATACAAAATCAGTTGGAAAATAATGATTAAATCGATTAACTGATACACTGAAAAAAATGAAGTACTTAAAAATGAGTAAATCGATGTACTCATATCGAATTGAGTATTTTTGGATCAAAAATGAACCCATGCTTTCTCAATTTTGAAACATCACATGTTATCAAATCCAAATAAAACGATAATTTTGAACCCTGTAATGGTTTATTTCATTTATGGCGACATAAATAATGTTTATTAATGTAAATGTTGAATTTTTGATGAAGATTTGTAAATGAAGATTTTTAACAGTCAATGGACCTTTCCGCATCCCATTATAAGTCCGAAATTTCCGTAGAGCAACGAATGCGAAGAGCGATTTTGGATTTTTTGATTAGTTTTCTTCATTTAATTTTTTATGCGAATTTTAGTGTTTTCTTATGTTTCGAGGCGATTTTTCTACATTAGTGAAAATAATAAGGTTTCACTGTTTTAACTCAATATAGTAATTTCCGTCCTCTTTTCAATAAAGTTTTTCCCGAATTCGTACAGCGATTTGCGAATTTTTTAATCCCAGTTTTAATGTTTATTTGATATTGGTAAAAGTAACTTAGCTTCAAACTTTTAGTCTAATGTACTTAATTTTATCTGCTACGATTTTTGAGCTTTAGTGATCTTTATGCCTTTTTCAATGCGATTTTTCGAGATTCTTTGCGTTCAGCGTAGATTTTTTTTTTACCCTTGCGATTTTTTAATATTTAGCAATTTTTAATGTAGTTTTCAATGCAATTTTTAGCTTTTTTCAAGCTTTATGGCGATTTTCCCATTCGAGAATAAAATTTGGTTTTAAACTTCTACCCTAATATAGTAAATTTTGCCATTTACGTTTTTGAATTTTAACTACACTTAATGCTATTTTAATTCGATTTCCAATGCCGATTTTTTGTCTTTCGTGAAATATTTCCGATTACAATGTTTTACCTCATTAGACTAAATTTTGACACCTACGATTTTTTAATATGTAGTGATTTTTAATGCATTTTTCAATGCGATTTTTAGCGGGGGTTTTTTTCGTGTTCTACGGCGATTTTTTCATATTCGGAAATAAATTTTAATCTCAAACTTTTAGCCTAATGTATATAGTAATTTACGACATTTACGAATTTGAAGTTAAGGGTTTTTTAATGTGATTTTATAGCGTTTTTTTACTGAGATTTTTAGCGATTTTTCAAGATTTTTATGTGCGGCGTCGATTTTTTATCATTTACGAAACATTGCCAATTACATTATTTAACCCATTAGAATAAATATTGACTTCTGCGATTATTTAATATTTAGCGATTTTTAATACACTTTAAAATGCGATTTTTAGCATTTTTTTCGATCCCCAAAGTGATTATTTGACATTCGAAAAAGGAATTTCGTTTCAAATTTTTCGTCTAATATAGTAAATTTACCAACTTCGATTTATGAATTTTAGCGATTTTTAAGGTGATTTTAATGCGATTTTTAGCTTCTTGTCAAGGTTGTTTACGTGCTCTGCCTATTATTTATCATTCACGAAAGATTTCCGATTAAAATGTTTTAACTATCCGAGTAAATTCTGACATTTGCGATTTTATAATATATAGGAAATTTTAATACATTTTTCAATGCGATTTTCAATGCATTTTTCAATGCGATTATTATTTTTTTTTCATTGATTATCAATTGACTCATTGAAAGTCAAAGATTTGTAAATAAAAGAATATATTACTAAGGTATAAATATTTATAAGATTATTGTTCTTAGAAATTATTTATTTACTAGCAAACCTGCCCGGAGTTGCCCTGCTCCATCAAAAAATATCCTGAATTACGAAAAAGCTCCAAAAACAAAATAAAAAATGGCGAAAACTTTAAAGTCGCTGCAACAATTTCAAATAAACTTAACCGAAAAGAGAAAAGAAAAATTAGCATATTGCGCTAGAAGATTGAAACTGGACTCGCTTTGGTTAGTTAGATTTATGTTACAGAAGATTGAATGATATTATCACTAATAAATGCGGCTATTCTTCTGTAATCGGGTAGCCATGTCGTTCCCTTTGAATGAGGCGTTTTCCGGTTACTATGGCGTCATCCATACCGTTAGAAGTTCAAATTTTAAAATTATAATACCAATTTGATACCTGTGGATCATTACGGATAATTGGTGTTAATTTCACCGCAAATTATTCCATATTTTAGTAGAAATAGCTGTGAAACATAAGCAATCGTTTAATCAGTCGTTTCATTGAAAAGTGGTGCCAATCAAGAAATCTGAATTAAAAAAATTAGCCCACTGGCAACTCTATTTTCATATTGGACAGTTTGACATGGTAACAACGACATACAATACAGTCATTCAGGGTAACTTTGAACTATGGGGTGTAACTTTGCACCACCTCCTAATTTTCAATATTTTTCACCCCAAAAGACTAAATAAGCACCAGAACTGTGTTCCGCTGGCAAAGTTCTAAACTGGGATTTCTACTATTTATTTTAGAAAATAAATTAGCAACATTATACGCAATTAAAAGCATCATCTAACTATTTTTGTGAAGTACTGTTTTCAAGGTAATTTTGAATGCTGTTTTGAAGTTCTTGTAATACAATTAAATTTTTATAGTAATTAACAATATACTCATTTATCAGACATATTATTGTCTAAATGTTGTAAATGTGATAATATTTTGTGATTATTTATTTATTAATAGTTAATAAGATGTAAAATAAGAAGGCACTAACATTTTACCACATTTTCGGGGTAACTTTGAGCCGGCTCAAAGTTATACTGATGCTTATAATTTACTAATTATTGGCGCTAGTGTCAAAATTTTCCCATATTTGCACGTATATTTTATATAAATGCTGAAAATGAACATTAGATATAACATGTAAATATTTTCACAAATATGTGTAAAATACATACACTTCATTTAAAGGTTTTTTCGGGGCGGAGCTACTCAAATTTGACATTTCATACATTCGATATTTTTTATTCATGTTTGAATAATAATAACACTAGTATGTTTTACTGTAACTATGGATATATTATTGAGATAAAAATTGAAAATTGTTTACCACTGCATTTTTTTTTATATGAACAAAAAACAGCTTTTTTTTAAATTTCTAAATGTTCATGGTTCTCTTCTTCCACTTTTCTTATGCTTGATATTTGTTGTAATATCATAAATTATACAAATCTTGTGATGTTTGTAAATGTAAATTCGGAGTCTTTACATATCTGAAAACATTTTTTGGGGTTCAAAGTTTTCCTAACTATAATATATTTTTTTTTATAATAAATTATTTTAGATAATATTTATGAATTGGTGCAAAGTTACTCTAAATGGCTGGGTAACTTTGAACCAGGATAAAAATTCATTTTTTATAGCTTTTATCATTATTATTCCTTAATTGTTGCTAGACATACAATAATTTAGGATCATTTCTTCTCTTTTATGCCCCTAGTTGCAACAATAGTCTTAAAATAAGAATGTGGCATATGAAAATAGAGAAAATGCGGATCAAAGTTACCCTGAATGACTGTAATGGAAGTGATTTTTTATCACAATATTTTGTATAGTTCAGGCGTTATAACATATTTCTTAAAACAAGGAGAGAGAAAAGCCACGGCTGAAGTCGTTTTTCCAATAAATAAATAAATAAAGTTAAATATTCAATCTCATTGCTGAAGATCGAAATTGCCACGCTGCTAAACGAAATTCTTTAACATAACAACATCAATTTAAGAATGAAATCATATTTTAGTATAAAACAAAACCATACAAAACTTAATAACATGGAAGTTTTACCATTTTTTCTTCTTAAATAATTTTTTAATGAATCTTACAGCATAAGTTTATAAAACTTTAATATACAATTATTATAATAATAATTTTAATATAAAAATAATATATGTATATGTCACAATTTTATGTAACACAGATGTGTCTTCTTTACTTTGGAGAGAATTCAGTTATTTAATTACTTTTCTAATGCAACGAGCATAGTAAATTATGTAAGTTTCAAACTTTCCTAATAAAACTCATAATTGAATTTCTTATAATCTTCTACTTTTGCTGAAGTATCTCTTGCAAAATTATTTGGTGAATTCGTAGAAGTTAATTAAATTTTATGTCAGATTTAATCACTGTGAAGGAAAATTAAACTTCGTTAAATTTATTTTTTAGATATTTTCATATTTTATTTCATATAAATCTAAAAATATTTTAATACTTATTACAGGGTTCATACGGGTACCGTTATTTTCAACCCCAGTTATCAGTATTTTTTTAAAGAAAAATGAATCCAGTTTAAACGCGCGAAATTTCGCCTTATTTAAGGAGAAATTTTCTAAAAGAAAATACTGGTAACGAAGAATTTCTTAGTCTAGAAATTCAAGGACCCATACGAACCCTGTATTATAAGTTAACTTTTGTGAAAAATGTTTTCTTCTTCTTCTTATATATATATACAGGGTGTTCCGTTAAAGGGGTCCAATATTAATAGGGGTAATAGAGGAGATCACATGGAGCATAAATCAGTATATAAAGCCTGGTCGGATCTCAATAGTTTTCAAGTTTCAGCAAATAGAATGAAAATTCGGAAAATTGTAAAAGAACCCTCATTGCTAAACTATCGATAATGCTACATAAAAACGAAGCACATATTTAGAAAGAGCAGAAAAAAACCTACAAAATGACATCAATTGTATTAAAATAGCAATATTTATTGACGAGTTACAAGCCCTGAAACAGTGAAAAAAGTACGAAATCCAATATACATCAAAATAGTTAATCGTTAATTCCAAAAAGACAACTCTAGCTACAACAAGGAAAATGTAGTAAAATTTGGTCCATTCCGAAAACTTTCGAAAAAGCTTACAATGAATCATATCGGTTTAATTGTGTGAGAGAAATTAATCAGTTTGTTAGTTACAACTCCGCTTTCTTTGACACTAGCAAAGGTTAAACTCCGCCCATCACGATTTGAAACACCGCCTTTTTAATTACTCTCAACTATACATTTTCGATCATGCTTCTTCTGAGATGCAACATTTTTAATTATTCAAGAGTTGAATGAACCAAAATAACTTTACAATAATAGTCTACATTTTAAAGTGGTCTTTTATTGATATAAAGCTTAAGTTAAATTCTTTAAAATTAAACTGGTGGTGAAAATTCGGAAATAATTAAAAATATTGCGATTTGTAACTATGCAAGAAGTTTCAGTACATGTTTTACATGGACAATTATTGTATGTATATGTGCATCATAATTTATGATAGGAAATAATAATAACAAATAGCATAATAATTTTATTAATTATAAATTTAAAAAAGACACTAAATTTTAAATTAATTCATACAAACTTTGTAATTTACAAAGTGTGCCAAAAAGTGTTGAAAATAAAAGAAAAATGACAAATAAAGAATTACATTCCACGTACTTTATGACATATGTGAAGCATAGTCTTCTGGCCTGCGCTGCACAGTTCAATGTCGGAAGGCAGACGAACGGACATTATTATAATAGGTGTTCGGAGTTGCGCCCATTAACAGAATCGCACAGCCGACAGCGACGTCGTAAAGATTGGCGAACACGCCGAAAAACTCCGACGGAGTTGGGAATGTCTCCTGCAGCGACAACGATTCGCGCTAGTAAATCCTCCGGTGTATCCACAGGCGTTTCATACACCAGCGATTTAAGGTGTCCCCAAACAAAAAAGTCTAACGGATTGAGGTCTGGAGAGCGTGCAGGCCAAGCAACAGGTCCACTACGTCCAATCCATTTCCCAGGATATGTTGAATTGAGGTGATTGCGAACACCTATGAAAAAATGTGCCGGTGCGCCATCGTGCATAAACCACATATTGTGGCGCAATGTTGCTGGCACATTTTGCAGTAACTGCGGTAAGATATCCCGTAGGAAAACCAAGTACGTACTGCCATTGAGTACATCTGGGAGTAAATATGGTCCTATGAGATAATCGCCGAGGACACCTGCCCATATGTTCACACTGAACTTTTGTTGTGCGTTCGACGGGAAAACAGTGTGCGGATTTGTATATGACCATGTGTGCATATTGTGCGTGTTTACCACGCCTTCTCTCGTAAATGTTGCTTCATCAGTAAATAAAATATTTTCCAGAAATTGTGGATTATTTTCTGTTACATTAAGCAACCAGCGTACGAATTCTGTCCGCTGAGCACAATCTGTTACTGATAACAGTTGTACCCGCTGCACATGAAAGGGGTGCATGTTTTCTGCACGCAGAACACGCCACACACTTTGGTGAGAAACACCGACTTCAGACGCAGCAGCTCGTGTACTCGTGGAGGGGTTATCTTTAAAAATATTCAGTACATGTTCTTCCATTGCAGGTGTTCGTACATGTCGAGGTTTCCCTGCATCAATGCTTGCTGTATTAAACGATCCAGTCTCCCGTAATCGTCTACCGATTTTTATGAAGAGTTTCGAACTTGGGCAACGTCTCCTTGGAAATTGCTCACGGTACATGCGCTGTGCTAGACATGCATTTCCATGAGCTTGCCCGTACATCAGATGCATGTCCGCATATTCTTCGTTAGAGTATTCCGGCATAATTATTATACATCAACTTTCTACAATCCCACTTACAACAGCCTCCCTTTAACATAACTCCCACTGATGACTGCTTTTTTATTACACTTTTCTTCCTATACACATAGAAAATTTGCATAAAAAGTACTTCTTCTTCATCATCCTGAAAGTTCATGGAGGAAACGCAGCAGTCACGGAGTTTGCTTTAAGACAAGGCGAGAGCTGCACAATATGTCATTCACTTGACCAGACTGAATAATGAAAGGGTATTGATAGAGGTTGATCAGAAATGTATAATTGAAAGATATTAAAACGGGGTGTTTACAATCGTCATGGGCGGAGTTTCGCCCTTTCCGAGCGTGCAACAGTACAGAGTTGTAACTAGGGAACTGCTTGATTTCTCCCATACAATTAAACTGATATGGTTTAGTGTCAGCTTCTTCGAAAGCTTTCGGAATGGACCAAATTTTATAACATTTTCCTTGATGTAGGTAGAGTTGCATTTTTGGAATTAACGATTAACTATTTTGCTAAATATTTGATTTTGTATTTTTTCACTGTTTCAGAGATTGTAACTCGCCATTAATTCTCAATATTCTAAAACAACTTATGTCATTTCGTAGGATTTTTTCTGCTCTTTCTAAATATGTGCTTCGTTTTTATGTAGCATTATCAATAGTTTAGCAATGAGGGTTTTTTTACAAATTTCCGATTTTTCATTCTATTTGCTGTAACTTGAAAATTATTGAGATCCGGCCAGGCATTATATACTGATTTATGCTCCGTGTGATCTCCTCTATTACCCCTATTAATATTGGACCCCTTTAACGGAACACCCTGTATATATATATATATATATATATATATGTTACCGTGAAAGACCGGAATTTGGATAATGTCGATTTTCACCGGTGAATGTCAACATTCACTTAGTCGCTTGGTGTATGTCCGAAATATTTGTTAAGTATGCTTATTGCTGACTTACACTGGCAAATGTCGACATTCACCGTGCACTAATGGTGAATGTTGAATAAGTCGGGAATATGCATTTACTTCTCCGTGTTTCAGGCTCAGTCATTAATTTTTTAATCATAAAAACGTTTTAATCATCTGTAATCCAAAGGTGTGCTTCACGCATATTCACAGTACCTACTCGGTCCAGGTTCGACACTGGTAATTCTCAGTATATTTATCTGGTATTAAATTTTGGATATTTTGAAACACTTAGTTTTGCTATTATCTCAACGTAATGATGATAACTCCCTAATTCTGTAACATTATAAATGTAAAAGTGTGAAAATGTTTTAATGAATTCAGCGTCAAAACAGATAATGCCTTTATATGCATTATATTCATTAGTATGCAATATATTAATTTTTTTCCAATGTTTAAAATTTCACTTATGTTAATAAAATTTACAGATATTTATTTCTTTGTAATACATAAAATAAAAGTTACAAGCAAACTGCAAAATATTTACTTTAGAATTGTAAATATTTTTTATTTTTAATATTTTAATTAGTGAAATTGCAAAGTATACATTTTCAATATTACAAAATATGTGCAAAAAAATAAAATATTTCCAACATAAAGTAAATACTTTCGCAATATTGTCATTATGTTGAGATAGTTATAATTTAAAGTTTTGGCATTTCATTACAAATATTTGTAATGTAAATCCCATATTTTACAAGTATTGGTACTATTACGGAAATCATTCTCATTAATACTTTCAAGTATTAATGATAGCAATCTGCGTTTAGAACTAAATGTATTTTTGTATTCAAAATATATATAAGAAAATTTAAAACTAATTTTCACTTTATTTAATGGCAGAATGTAATCAGTTAAATATGGTGAATTTTCTGTTTAAAAAGACCGGTAGAGATTTCGAATTCATAATTCCTCTAAATTAGCAACACTGTTAGCGATGAATTCAAATATTATCTCAGCATGACTAACATAACTAATACCGTTTTTCAGGATGATTGTGTTTTGGGTTTTTTTTTTTTTTTGTCACTGCTTCCAAATAGTGGGCGTCGCATATTTTAATCTCGTAACTTATAAGGCGAATATAGTATTAGAAAGAAAACGTGGTTATAAAAAATCCAGAACCGCACTATCCAGCAATCCAGAATCACTAGTGAATTTTGGCTTCTGATGCATTTTTAGCAAGCTTAACACGTTGAGTGCCACGGTGACAGACACTGAGGCTGAAAAAGTTACAATGTTTTAAGTAATTTTTAAAAAAGTATAATCCTGTAATGAATAAAAGGTAAGTAAATTTTAAATAAATTTTCAGTAATTGCTAAAAACAATATATATATATATTTAACCCTAGAACTACCGAAAATTTTACTCAAGTTTTATAAAAACATTCTACACCAGAATTTTTACTTAAAACTATTTAATTTGTTTATTTAACTTATTATTGTCTGATTTATAAATTTAGTTTGTTTTGAAGAAATTTCTGGTTTGAATAAATATTTTGAATGTACATGTCGGGTCCATTGGACCCTTCTGGTAGACAGAGGGTTAATTCAATTCCTACTATTAGCTCACACTCTCCCTATATTTATTTATTTATACTAGGGGGCTCGGCCCCCTACGAGCTACGCTCGCCAACCCCCGTCCAGACACCGCAGACTCTAAATGCACGCTAATGTGATCGGCTTTAAAAAGATTTCGAAAGATTGAATTATAATTTAAAAAACAGTGACGATCTCCCTATAAACGGATTTCTATTCATTTCTCTTTGATTGGGGAAATTTTAACGCCAAATCCGCTGCGGTACTACTTGATTATCCCGTCGACTAATTTCCCCAAATTATATAAATCGCCAAACCACTCGCCAAATTACACAAATTGACATAATTTTTATTTTAAATAACGAAAGAACAAATAAATTAGTACAACATTAATAAAAATACAAATAAAACGTCGAAATAAAAATAACTTGTTGACGTAGACACGTGTAACAACATTTCAAAATAAGCTAATATAAAAGGAAATAAGTAAACAGAATCTTTGTCTCCCGGTATTTTTTAACAAAGCGAAAAGAAAGTTCTTTTAAATGAGACATTTTAAATTAATCGTTTTTAATCTGACGTAATTTTGACCAAACTATTCTTTCTCTTTTTAATATTCACGTGAAAATACTTGTGTTAGAAATAAAATATTATTTGCGCTTTCCTAAGAAAACAAGTAATATAAAAATCTTGTTTTTAAAGTCAATTCCTACTTAGGCCATCAAAGAAAAATTTAATATAATCCCTTAAGCTAATATAAGTTTTTGTTGCATTAAAATATCTCAATTTGTTGATTTTCTGTAAACAAGTAGGTTTACAATGGAACTCTATGGGAATTTGGCGAAATATTAGAGCTATCGCCAAGTTGGTATCACTTTTGGCGACTCATTTTGGCCGCCAAATTTGGCGATATATCGCCAAGTTGGCGAGAAACTTGGCGGTATTTGGCGACAGAACAGGGTCTCCCCTATGGTAACCCCTTATTGTAAATACTTTCATTGAACTTCAATAACCAATGAACGCCATTTTGTTTCCCATGCAAAACTAAATTTAATTAATTAATATTTAATTAATTAATTAACATTTGAAAAAACTGTATTAACATCAATTGTCATCCAGTACAAGTTTAAAAAAATTTATTTCAACTTGATAGGATGAATAATGAGTATTTTATTAACGATTGAAAATTTGAACAAGATAAATATATAAATATATAAATATATAAATAAATAAATATAGCGAGAGTGTGAGCTAATAGTAGGAATTGAAAGAGTTGAAAAGTATCCTCTCAAAATATCAAACAAATGTCTAGCGCAATTTGTAAATTTAAACCGTTTTGCAATATTATTTTGTGTTCATTTTATGTAATAACTGTAATGTGACGTAAATATGACGTAATTTCTCCTATTTAAGACTTCTAACGCATGTTAATAAATTTATTATTTTACAAATTCCTTTCTCTCTTAAAATTCACGTGTAATTATAGTTTTCATGACGTAATTTTTTATAAGTTCCTGCTTTTTGTACATAATTATTTAATTCTAATTCCAAATGTTTTTTTCTGTTTATAATAGTCACGTGTAAATAAATTTTTAATTTATTACACGTATATTTTTTTTTTTTTGTAAGCAAACATTATTGTTTCCGCTGTTTATACAGTTGGCAACAGTTTAAATTAATATCACTTTCTAAAATCTGTAAAAAATATCTCTCGAAATACTGAAAATTTGAATTTAAAATAGATATAAAACCTCGAAAAATGAGTCAAATTAAAAAAATAAATCAATTCTGCACACCGGGAAATTATAACGTATAAAATGAACTAAAAATTATTAAATTCCGATGTATAGTTTTTGCTACTATAAAACTTTTTTAGTGGAACGATTTTGTCCAACTTTAGCATTAAATATCTCTTAAAATAATTCTTCGATTTGAAAACTGTTTGCATCAGCGTATTTATCAAACATTTCTGTATAACACTACCGATTTTCATATTTTTGTATGCATTATTTTTCTTAATATTAACGAAGAAAGACCTCCGGTCACAAAAAATTCAAAACCGGCGGCGGCGGCGGCGGCGGCGGCGGTGACAGCGGTAGTTACTTTTTTTTAGAATAGAGAGATATTTATATATTTATCTTGTTCAAATTTTCAATCGTTAAATACTCATTATTCATCCTATCAAGTTGAAATACATTTTTTAAAACTTGTACTGGATGACAATTGATGTTAATACAGTTTTTTTCAAATATTAATTAATTAATTAATTTTTAATTAATTAATTTTCGTTTTGCATGGGAAACAAAATGGCGGCCATTGGTTATTGAAGGTCAATGAAAGTTAAAGTTAATCTTACACTAAGTGCAAAATTACTTAACCCTTTCAGGGGCAAAGTATTTCTGCTCAAAAAGTATTCAAATAATTAATTCACACCGCAATTTAAGAACAAATTTATTTGAAAATAATCAACAGCACTTTTTCACGTATATTATGAGATCGAAATTGTAGTAAAAATTTACTGGTGCCATTTGGCATTTTCGGCAGTAAAATTGACCGTTTGCAGACTGCAAACGGCGTCCCTGAAAGGGTTAAAAGATGACACAGTATTTAAAATGTTAAATTATTTTAATACCTTAGTATACTTTCAACTATAAAACATAGTCTTCTTCGGAGGAATATAAGAAATGCCTATGTACTCGAGATAAATATCTTCAGTTTTCACTGGAATTACATAGGCATGACTTCACGTAAACTTAAAGTTCGTATTAAAGAACATTTGAGAGATTTAAAGTATAACTGACCTACCACAGCCCTGTCAAGACTTAACCAAAAGCAGAATATATAAGTTAATTTCGAAAGCGCAAAAATTATATATCCTTCAAAGAATTATCATGATTTAATTATCCGCGAATCAATAGAAATTATTACTAAAGGAAATACAGTTTGTAATGACGTTTTATCCTACAATATACCCAGAATTTGGCTCAGTTTGCTTAAAGAAAGAAAAAACAAGTAATCTTCCACTTCCCTATACCCATGTTTTATTTTATTTTATTTTCCCAGTGTTTCCGGATCTATAAATTAACTTCCACTTTCACTTCTTTCGTCACCATCTACGTGGATTTTGAAAATTAGGCGTTCAATCAATAACTGTTGTATTTCTTATATTCCTCCGAAGAAGACTATGTTTTATAGTTGAAAGTATACTAAGGTATTAAAATAATTTAACCCTTTGGGGACGAGCGACACGTATACGTGCCGCATGAAGAGCTCAGAATCCTTGTTTTTTCTCACCAGTAAAATTTTACTGTAAAATTTGCCTTATTTAATCAGCGCATTTTCTCGATTCAAGAAGACACAAATTTCTGTTTTTAAAAAACGGTGACAAAAGATTAAAAATTTCGTAAAAGGTTCCCGTCCCGAAGGGGTTAACATTTTAAATACTGTGTCATCTTTTAAGTAATTTTGCACTTAGTGTAAGTTTAACTTTAACTTTTAAAGATGAATTAAGCATTTCTATTTATTTATTTACTGGTCAATGAAAGTATTTTCATTAAGGGGTTACCATAGCGGGGACCCTGTTCTGTCGCCACATACCGCCAAAGTTGTCGCCAACTTGGCGATATATCGCCAAATTTGGCGGCCAAAATGAGTCGCCAAAAGTGACGCCAACATGGCGATATCTCTAATATTTCGCCAAATTCCCATAGAGTTCCATTGTAAACCTACTTGCTTATAGAAAATCAACAAATTGCGATATTTTAATGCAACAAAAACTAATATTAGCTTAAGGGATTATGTTACATTCTTCTTTGATGGCCTAAGTAGGAATTGACTTTAAAAACAAAATTTTTATATTACTTGTTTTATATCATATTTTAGACCAGTCATGTGAATGACGCGTTCTAAACGGAAAGTTCAATGTCACTCACCGGTGACTGACGTGGCGCTTAACGTGTTAATAATGCTGTGCCTATTATTACTTTAATGTCAAATCAATTTACATTTTTTTAGGTGTGCTCGTAATTATATAAATGCTTAGCACCTGTAGTCGTCGACTGGTCCGTCCGTCTGTCTAACCCGCATATACCAGCACATAAATTACCCTACCGACTGGTTTGAAATTTAATCGTTGCAGAATTTTGTCGAGTCATTTAAAATTTTATGAAAATCGAATAAAAACTTAAAAAGATATTAATAAAAGTTTCCTTCATTCTATTAAATCCTATTATACGTAATTAGTTCAATGATATCCCATGGTAGATAATGTCTCTAGATTGCCATGTTGATTACGTCCTATTTTAAATGGGGTCATATTATTTCCGAAATACCAAATTTAATATATATATAATCGTAATAAATTTTGTATTCATGCATTTTTGCATAAGAGTGCAATAGCTATTGCATCAAGATCTGAATATTTATAAAACTAGTTATAATACGAACGCACCTCATTTTCCACGTTGGACGTACAATTTCCGACTTGTTTTTCTTTGAAATGCCGCAATATTACAAACGCAAGAGAATATTCTATGGACTTTACCCATGTGACGTCAAAGTAGGTATATAAAAGGAAAACACCAATAAGCGTGCAGAATTTTTATACGTTGTTTCCCCTTCGTTCAATAAACAATCATTTTCGGAGGCTATATACCTACAAAGGCGTGGCTTTCGCCATTCCTGGGTAAAGTCCATTGCTAAATTTGGTTGAAAGTAGGTTTTATTTTTATAACTTTTATTTTATGTATTATAAACAAATGAAATATTTAAATTTTATCAACCTAATGGAAAATTTAAACATTGGAAAAAAATTAATATAATGGATAATGGATACAAAAAAAAAATTGTTATCCGTTTTGATTCTGACTTCAACCAAATATATTCACACCTATGTTATTAGGATTATGATGCTTTTATTAATACCGGAAGAGAATAGCTAAACTGTAAGTGTTTTAATGTATTCAACATTTCATACCAGAAAAATATACTGAGAAATACCAGTGTCAAATTTGAACCGAGTAGGTATTGTGAATATGCGTGCTGAACTTACTTTTAGCAGAAAACACTTAGCAGAAAGCATTTTACGGTGCTGTTCTTGAAAAAAAATAAAAACAATTTTTCTCTCGTTTACTCTGAATTTAATGTATTTAATATTTCAAAAAAAAAAAAAAAAAAATAATAATAATTACGACTCGCTGCAGTATCCATTCCAGCGTTGCCAGATTGGGGACTTTTTTGTCCCCAGATAGTTGATTGTTACCGCTTTTTTGAAATAGAAATATTCGGCCTATGTAAAAAAAATATATATATTAAAAATTCTGAAAAATAAGGCGAATTATAATATTTAAAATAAACAGCTTCAACAACCATGTGTTTTATAGTAATAAAAAGACTAGAGAACAGGAATTCTGCTTTTTCAGAATTTATTGTCGCCCCGGCATTTCCATTACTTCATTTTCTTCTGGTGGACTGGTGGCTTCTATTATTATGAAACAGCCATTATAAATGAAGCGTTAAAAAAAAAAAAAAAAAAAAAAAATGGCCATTTTTTTTTCCGTTCTGACCAGAAAATCAGTGTGCTAACTTTTTACGGCAGCTCTTTCATCTTCACCTAACGCTTCATTTACAACGACTGTTTCATAATAATAGAAGCCACCAGTCCATCAGAAGAAAATAACTCGGTTAAGCGTGACTCGGATAATCGGGACTCTACTGCAAAACATATTTCAGGTTTAAGACTTAAAGCACACGCTTTTATTTTATGTAAAATGACGTCATTTGCATTAATATAGAAACTTAAAATTAAATATAGTTTATAATAGCTCCCTGTTTTATCATAAATCCTTGATTTATATTTTTCTCAAAGTAGCACGTATTTTAATTAATTTCTTTTCAATTTAATTTTTTTAATTAATTTTTTTTTCCATTTTATGAGAAAATGGCAACAAAAAGATATAATTGCTATTTTTCAGCAATTTTTTCTTTACTTTCTACAGAAATGGCGTACTTGAGTTGACAAAATGAAACAAATGTCGCTGAAAACTACAAAAAAATTAATATTTCAAAAACAAATAAAGATGCAGTTTTCAAACAAATTGCATTAAAAAGTACTTTTTTTTTCCCAATACGATGGTATAAAAACTGAAAACGTGCGATGTTTAGAAATTTAAATAAAATGCTGTAGAGCATTTAATTTCACAATGATACGTCTACTTTGTTTATTGCTAGCGTCTGTAAGCTAACGTTATTTTTAGGACACAAAATAAGCTGGGAGAAAGAAATAGCATACCGTACCGGGGCTAAAAAGTGGTGACAGTTAAATAATCTGAATTAAAAAAGTCCACAATCTGGCAACAGTGATCCATTCAATATAAATTAGTATATTGAGTAAAAAAAATAAAATTTGAGAAAATGTTGCGCGCACCCTCAAACTTTGCATAAAACTGACAAAGCTGACTGACTCGCAGTAAGACAAAAAATCTGGCGACAGACTGTAGCCTCTCTGTTAAAAACCACTTCTCTTTTCGACCTCCACCAGAGCATATCTGTGTTTGTCGACATTCACCGGTGATGGTCCGAACATACAAGAATATAATCAAATATTCGGTCTTTCACCGACGCTTTTGGTATATGATGACATTCACCGGAGAAAGTCGACATTCTCCAGTTTCGGCCTTTCACAGTAACATATATATATAAACCTAGTTTCTTTTTCCTTTTGAATACCAGTATTTCTGTAAAGAAAATTTCATAAGATGTAATATTCGAATACAGGCAGCGAAATTTTCTTTACAAAGATACTGTTATACAAAAGAAAAAAAATGTAAACTCCCGCGCGATCCCTGTATTAGTTTCAAAGATTAGTAAACTATTGGGTCGATCGAAAAGTCGTGTCGTGTTGGGAAAGTCAATTCGTACCGAAAAATTCTATCATTGAAATATTAGACATTGATTCGGATATCTAATGTCGAATAATTACCGTTCAGAATTTTCCGGTACGAATTGATTTTCCCAACACGACACGACTTTCCGGTCGACAAAATATATAAATTTATTATTAATAGATTTATTTCTAATGTTTTGTATTTTTCATGAATAATTTTATTATTATGGTACATTCGTGTATTGGAAATTATAGCGATTTAGTAAAGCACAGTGTAATAGTTTTAATAATTGACTATATTTTTTTCTTTTAGAAGTCAATCTCTTCTAGATAATTATTTCATAATTATTTATTCGATTAATGTGAAATTTGCAATAGTGACCCCTGACTAAAATAATGAATTAAAAATGAACTAGTAAGTATGCTGATGCGGAGTCTCAGGTCCGCTCTGCAAGTCATTGTCTTTTAATCTCAGTTTTCATAGTATTCAATATCCTACAATCCGCAATTTCTTTTTTCAAGAACATAAATATTTATGCGCATATAAAATTCTTTTAAGGTATCGGAAATTAGAAGCGTTAAAGACGTTAAAATGTTAAAAACGGCTTTATGGAATGATATTAAAAAATTCTAATGGCCTGCTTATTCTGGTAATTTTTTTTTTGATGAAAAAGTACATTTATTAAGGGGTCATGCCCCCTGAAAACTCCTATAGTCCATTGAAAATTAAATTAGCACTTTCCTATTGATTGTGCTAAAGGTTATAGTATAACTTGGATTTCGATTTACGCTGCGATTTTATAAGGATAAGCAACAATTCCGACAAGGATTTTATGTTATCTAATATCCAAATACTATTTACTTACCTGACAACCACGAATAACACACTTCTAATGATTTAAAATTTTATAAAGCATCACTTTCTTTATTTTAAGATCAGTTTATTACAAGGTATTTATATGCCTTTAACCCGTTCGGGACCGACGGCTTTTACACAAATATTATTTTGTTGGCACCACCTTTTTTTTTTTTAAAGTTACCTTTATAAAAATAATCAGGATGATACTTTAACTGAAAAGTGGGCTGCTGCAGGAAATACCAATTTTCAAAAGATTCAGGTGGTGCAGAATAAAACCCTTCGTGGTATTACTCAATGTTGCCAGTGGGCTACTTTTTTTAAATTCAGATTTCTTGATTGGCACCGCTTTTTTGAAACTGTAAAATTCCCTTTGTTTTCGCCTTAATTAATATGTCATTAAATAAAGCGCATTTTACCATTTCAAAAAAGTGGTGCCAATCAATATTCTGATTTTTAAAAAAAGTAGCCCTTCTGGCAACACTGGTATTACTCATGTTCCATGGTTTCGTAGAAGTACTGTTATTCATCATGAACTAAAAATCCCTCCTATTCGTTCGGTCATTAAAAACCAAGCCAATATGTTCTTTTATAATATTCACAACATCACTAATCCTGCTATTCAAAATTTAAGTACCTATGATGCGAAAGTACGTTGGCGTAGACAAAGGGCAACACTCTATCTCCCGAAAAACATTGACACAGGATAATTCCCTAGTTTTATTTTCTTTGATAGGGCTTTGCCTTCATGAACGCTTATATCTTTTTGTAAATTTTGTATATATTCTTGTAAATATTCCTTTCTTATCGTATTAACTTTTTTATTACATTTATTCATTCATTCTCTTATTGTAACCTTTCATGTATTTAAAGTGTATGGCGCCTGTAAAGGCCTTTGGTTTGTACATATTCTGCCAGCTTTTCCCTTTTCGCGTTTCTGGTGATCTGTGTACCAGGCTTTGGCTATGACATTAAATTGCTCCACATTTCATTGCTCTATTAGAGGTATGGAGAGTCTCCAGGCACTCTGTTCCAGTTTCTCGTCGATGTCAAGTACTCTAATTTAACCCTTTCAGGGGTAAGGCATTTCTGCTCTAAAAATGTTCAAATATTTAATTGACACCGCAATTTAAGAACAAATGTATTTGAAAATAATCAAAAGCATTTTTTCACGTACAGTATGAGATCGAAAGTGTACTAAAAAATTTCTGGTATCATTTGTTAATTTCGGCATTAAAATTAACCGTTTGCAGACTGCAAACGGCGCCCCTCAAGGGGTTAAGGAAGCAATTATTGCTTTTTTATTTTACTGATGCTTAACTCCTTGAGGGGCAAGCAATTACGTTTGTGTAGTGCTGAATTCCCACCGGAAAAGTGGAAAAAATTTATTTTGAAATAAGGATAAGCAATTTTACGTCTTTTCCCCACCAAAGTTAGAAAAGTAAAATTTCATTAATTTTTTCTGGTGTAAATCTTCATTAATCGTAGGTGGGACAAAATATATCCCACCGCCCCTGAAGGAGTTAAAACAAATTATGTATGCTCTTTTTGAAGGTGCATACATCCACCAATGGTCCCGAATCAGTTAAACGTACTTTTTCACATTTAGCATGTTACAACTTTAAATACATTCTAATCAGCAAGATAGCAATAAAAGATTATAAGTTGAAACTGGTGTGGAACAATAACAACTAAAAGGTTATTCTTAAAACACCCTCAAAATTTTTTAAATGCGCTAGACTTTTCGAATGATCTTGGTCTTTTTTCATCAGACACAAGAAAGACGTGCTTCTACTATGAAAGCAGCAGCAAGACTGAAATGAAAGATAAGGGAAGGAAACAAGCTGAAGAAACAGTCAATAGGAAAGAGAAGACACTGTCTCCTGCTTTCCTACTGGCTGTTGATTTAAGAAAAATCTTTTATTTCTTAGATAGCAATAGCAGAGAGTAAGAGATTAATGTACTCTATAGCAATAAGTAATATTATTTGGCAGCATATCGAAAGCACCGAAAAATAGGTGTATTTGGAGATTTTTAAACCTACTGCGTAATCATTCATTATCGTGTCCGCTGCTAATTGATTAAATCGCAAAAGGTGTGTTAAAATGTATTTTCATGATAATTGTATCCACATTCAATTTAAATCCTTGTGGTACTAATGTCGTTAATATTTGACGAAAAGCTGTGTCACACAGATTACGAAAGATTAACTAACTTTTTATTTCCCGCATCCAGACTTCTTGCTTAATGTTTCGTGATTGGGATTGTTTGATTGATTTTTTTTATTATTATTATAGGCTTGTGGAATGCATTTGCTAAGAAACTGATAAAAGAAAAAAATATATATATATCATGGTAAATTAAGTAAATTGATAAAATAAAACGTTTTATATTATTGGAACACATGTTTGAAATTCACCAAACGTTATACACCAAATTTAAACAATCAAATATATCGATACAAGTTCAAAATAAAAGGAATAATGGCTTTTACTGGGAAATGTTAGCATCCATGATTCTAAATTTAAATCCGTTTATCAAATACGCCATTTTCTTAGAACAAAATGAAATTAAAAATTCGTCTGAATTGCAGTAGAAAAGCATTATGACGCAAAAGAAAATGTTCTATATTTTCTGAACGAATAAACCAAATATAAAAAAAAACTATACAACTAAATCTGGGTACATCTCCAACAAGTCTACTTGATTGCAAGCTAATCAGATGATTTTTTCGACGGTTATCACGGAACAGACAGACTAACAGAAACCAATTGTTTTGTTGTTGTTGTTTCTCCGCAGTAAGCCTTTACTGACGCTCTGGCAGTCAGATTTTGTTTACCTTATTAATATAAAACAAATTTGGACTATGGAATGGTCTATTCATAATTCAGAAAACACTTGTCAAATATGTTCTTTATTATATTCATATTATTTTCCTTATTCATACTTATACCTAATTAATAAATCTTCATTATATAAATTTTCAAAAAAATATCTAAATTAGTATTAAACTTTACACATTTATATAGTGGATCATTATAGTTTTCAAAACTACATAAAGCCTTATCTATACTTAGTGATATTTCAAATATCATCCTGAAATGTATCCTAATTTGAATATTTGAATATTATCATTTGCAGAAATTCAAATCAAAGATTAGATGCATAAAGTCACATTTTTCAATATGACTGCTGAAATGAAATTTTTAGATATTTATCCCAAGAGATAGAGAATAATTTAACTAGAAATTTATGTTTGTCATGGTTTCCTTTTAAAACCTTTTATGACTGAGATACTTAAATGTTCAGTTTTCGACATTTAAAGTTTTCTTATAAGAATACGACAGTAAAATATATAATATTTTCTTTTAATTTATTATAAAAATGACTGAATATTGGAAGATAATATCAGAGAAAGAATATATTTAGGCATTTCGAGATAAATTTCTGTTTGTGTGTATGCGTTGCATCTTCATTGGTTAATTAAAGTGCATTATAGGAAATAAGATAATGTTTAGATTTCATATGCAATTTTCTACTATTGTTTATATGAGAAAATTCAATCCGATGAAATATTTTTATATCATTATCATAAAAATATTCTCGTAAGATACGTGGGTAGTTCAATAATTATTGTCCCTAATGTATATAAAATAATTGTACTGCATTGCGATGGTTGATATGGAATATCAAAGCCTAATCTGTTGCTCAATTTCAGAACCGTAGCTGCTATATTAACATGGTTTTAGAGGGAGGGGTGAAGTTTTAAAGACCTATTTTTGGGGCAGTTTTTAAGAATGTGGGTGAGGGTGAAATGCTGGTTCGGAGCTTATGAGGCTACATTTGGACAGTGGATGAGATGTGCCTACACCACTACTATCCCGAATCCAGAGGACAGTAGTTGCGTCTCATCCACTCTCACAAATCTATCCCCATAAGCTAAAAATCAGTCTTTCACCCCCACTCCTCCCCTTTCAATCCTCCCTCAAAACTATGTCAATATAGCAGCTACGGTTCTGAAATTGAGCATATAGGCATCTAAGACATTAGCCTTCGATATTCCACAACAACGATCGCAGCACAAATATTTTATATACACTAGGGACAATAATTATTGAACCACCCTCGTATATTGTACGTAAAATAGATTTCCATGCATAATCTGTACTACTAATAACTGTCAAGCATATGTAGGTAAGTATGTATGTGTGTATTATTTTGTTAGTATGCACATGTGTATGCAAAGAACAAAACTAAGTAAAGTTTGAAGATGTGAGAAGTTTTAAAATTTTGCTTATATTTTAGGAAAACGAATTCCACTATCCCTTTTTTTAATTAGAAATTGTAGATGTGTTAATTTAATATTTTGTAAAAAAAAAAAAAAAAAAAAAAAAAAAAAAAAAAAAAAAACGGGTCGGAATTTAGGTAAAAACAGATTTTATTCAACAATTAAAATTAAACTATCTTATATTTCTATTACCACATCTTAAAATTCAAACTGAATAAGAACTAAAAAAAATAATGTATGGACAATGTTTAAACATCTGGCATTTTGGATTCAGTTATTTAATTTGCGTGCTAATTTATGGTAAATGTAGAAACGTGTACTGTTTAAATTTTTTTTTGTAAATTATTGTTATTATTATTATTATTTTAAAGAGTGATATCAAATTTCGCGTATAATATACCTACTTTTTGATTTAATGAATTCTATATTCGGTTTAATGAGGGTTTTTTTTGTCCCAGAAAGATAAATTTCTTTTTTAGATATTTTCTCAGAATTGTTTTATATATTAAATTTGATTAGATTTTTTTCACTTTACACATATTGTAACATATATGCAAAAATAATGTTTATACACCCAATTTACGCATATACATAGGTGCCAACCTCAAACTAATCTTTCATAATACGTGCGTTAATTTGACCCTGGTTTAATACGTTTCGAACCAGAAATTTCTTGGAGAAATGAAT
The DNA here is from genome assembly GCA_963932465.1 of Maratus speciosus. Classification (NCBI taxonomy): domain Eukaryota; kingdom Metazoa; phylum Arthropoda; class Arachnida; order Araneae; family Salticidae; genus Maratus; species Maratus speciosus. Next base: position 601,707,104 of record OZ010791.1, on the reverse strand, counting down.
TTAAATATATTCCACGTAGAAACCTTGAATTAAATTAATAAAGATTCAAGAAATAAATTTTCTGATTCGAAAGTGGATTCATCTGATTCGATTCCCTCGGTCAAATTGATCCAGATATTACGGAAGATTAGTGGAAGGTTGGCAGCTATGCATATATCGTAATAAGCCGGTCATCATAATGGAATGCCACCTAACAGGTCGAGAGTTTGACTCCGAGTTCCGCGTTAGACTGACCACACGACCGGAAATTATACTGTATAGAAACACAGGACCCACGGCCAAGAACACAGGCAGAGCCTGATTATCCACTGGGCAAATTCCTACCACTAAAAATAAACAGAAAATTTTGCCTCATACATAGCAGATATTTTACATGAATACAGCGTTTAGATAAGACGAACTTTTCTTTTAAAATTTATTGGTGTAAGTGTGCCCCGTTGGTAATCAGGCCCTGAACACAGGGTTAAGCACTATAGACGCTGATCCTTAAGGAGACCGCGGACTTTTATTTGAGCAAAAATCGACCCAAAAATCGAAAATTATATTTGTGCATATTATTACTCTCCAGTTTGTTCTGAACCATTTGCGAAATACCGTATGCAGATGAATTATTTTTCGAAAAGTTTCAAGCTTTTGAATTTTGTACACAAACAATTTTTTGGCCCTCTAATATATTTTAATCTGTTTTTCTCAAAACTGATTTTTCAACTTTTTTAGATATTTGAAATGTTCCATGCGTCTTAATTTTTTATCAAAATTCATGAAATTGGTAAGGAAGAATCCTGATATTGCTTAGAAAGAAACTACGCATGTATTTTTAAAACGACCTCATTAACCCCTTGGTGACGAGCGGCACGTATACGTGCCGCATGAAGCGCTCAGAATCCTTGTTTTCCCTCACCAGTAAAATTTTACTGTAAAATTTGCCTTATTTAATCAGCGCATTTTCTCGATTCAAGAAGACACAAATTTCTGTTTTTAAAAAACGGTGACAAAAGATTAAAAATTTCGTAAAAGGCTCCCGTCGCGAAGGGGTTAAGATAATTAAATTTAATTTTTAACTTATTAACGCTTTGTTGCTCATCGCTCCATTACATGGAGCACCCAACTTGATTTCCAAAGGCCACAATGGCACCAGAATTTCGATACAAGTATTTTATGTTTATTATAGATGTGAAATAAAGCTTTTACTTATTTGCAAATAAAGTTGTTCGTAAATGCTGGTATTAATCATTCCTGTAATCATTTTAGCAATTGAAATGCTTTGCCCTTAAGAGGGTAAAAAGAAATGATTTTGATGAAAATCGAGATGGAATTCAGAAAAAAAAATCTCTAAAAAATTAATTATTCAAGGTATTAAAAAATCAACGCTCAGATTTATTTGTAATAGAGTTTTAAGAGATTAAAATTCAAAATCAAGAAAATATTTCAAAATTTAAAACAAATGGAGCATTTTAAAATTTGGTTTTAAAATTTTAGTTTTTTTTATATATCTTAAAATTATAGCAAGATTGGAATTTTTTAGAAGGTTTTCTATATACTTATGGTGAAATGTATAGCTCCACAAAATTTCAAATCTCTGTGATAAAAATTAAAAAAAAAAAAAAAAAAAAAAAAAATTAACGACAGGTTTGGTTTATTGTCTCAGCCCGAGCTGAATAAACATTCAGTCAAAATCCCGTAAAAGTTTTAGAAAAAAAGTTTTAGCTTCATAAATTAAAACGTGCATTTCTTTTGATCATAGGTTTTTTTTTTTCTAGTATCAATATTCCATCTTTGTGGAATTAGGATACAAGATTTTATTTATTTTTTATTTCTACTCAAAATTGTTTTTAGTTATTTTATATTACTTTCTTCTTTCGTTTTTGATTGCAAATTTATGTTTTCTTTATCTCAAACATAAAATCATTCAGCATTACATAAATATATTTTAGTTATTTATACAAAGCTTGTCTAGTAAATTTTCTTTCAATCAAATGATATAAATACTTATCCTCGCCATATTTATGTTCGTGTAGATATTGGAATGCAATAAATATATTTTTAAAAGTAAATTCATGCTGTTTATTTTAACGTCACCGTTCGCATAAATAAAAAAAAGCCTACCTATTTATGGAATATATTTTCAATCAGATAGATTAAATTACATTTTCATATGTATATCAATCTCTAAGGGAGGGGAGGGGGGGGGGCGATTTCGATTCAAAATTGAAATCTTACTTTTAGTCCATAAATATTTTATGTCAGCAGTATTTAAATATTTGAAATTTAAAATATTCATAGAGTAATGTTCTTATTTATAAGGAAATTATGTTTCACAGTCAGAAAATATCATATCCATAAATAAAAATATATTTACATATTTCATAAAATATTTGGAAATGTGAAATTTTAAAGCTTAGTTTTGTTTTCTAATGTTTAAGTTAGCTGGAGTGAGGTAATATTTACAGTTCAATATATACGTTTCTATTATTATGTTAAATTAAATATTATGTTTCCGAATAGTAATCCTCGCTTTGTTGAATGAAAAAGTTGTGTCAATAAATAAGGCATAGTTTACGATCCATAAATAGTCATGACCAAAATTCCTGAGCAATGAATCGAGGAAACTCCATATAACCATTGTTTCCGCATCCATCAGTAATTTTTATAGTTATATTTGGTTTATATGATGGTTGGGGTTAGTAAACCAGAATGATTCAAGCGAACCAGAAAATTGCGATTCAAAATTTTCTGGTTTGAATTCAATATTTCCAAATAAAATATCCACTAAATGCGGCTTAAGGTTTAAAAAGTCAAACAAGTCCCTGAATCGGACAAGAACGACGTACGGCGCCAGCGTATCAAAAAATCAGTTATGTGATTAAATAAAACTTAAAATTATCTTGTAAAAATTGTTTTTTAAAATTTATCCAGCACTTTTCTAGTTCGTTCCTAGTCTTTTTTTGCTATATAAAACCTTTTTATATATTAATTTTTTGTTCAATATTTTTTTTCCATATTTCTTACTGACAGTTAGTTTCATTTTATTTGTATTAAAACAAATAAAATGTCATTTGGAAAGACTTAGATTTTAGATACATTAAATCATATTTTTTAATATGAGTAGTGAGATAAAAAAAAATTAATTATATTTGTCCTGAGAAATATAAAATAACATGACTGGAAATTTAAATGTGTCACGGTATCCTTTTAAATCTATTAAGGTGGAAAAACTTGAAGTTCCAATTTCTGAAATATGAAATTATCTTAGAAGGATATGAAAATGTAGAAAAACTTTTAATTGCTTTGAAGTTAATCACAGAATGTTTAAATATTGGAAGATTTAGTTAACCCCTTAACAGTCGCATTAAATTACGGTTTAAAAATTCTCAATTTGCTTATTGGCACCGGTTTTTTGAAAAAGAAATGTCCCCTTTATTTAATGACATGTAAAATGATACCATAATAAAGCCAATTACACTATTCTATAAAATTGGAGAGAATAAAACAAATCTGAATAATCTGAATAAAAGGCACAACCCGTGAATATCACGGGAGCGAGAATTAACCCCTTAATCTGCAATGACGGGCATAGCCCGCGTACGATGATCGAGTCAAATGTAAATTCTTCTTACCACTAAAATTTCACAGTAAATATAGTTTAATTTAATCGTCAAAATTTCATGATTAAACAAGGCTAAAATCTCTATTAAATTTTAGTGGTAGCTGTGGATTTGCTAAACCGTGGAGCTGTTGAGACGTAAATCGTAGGTTAAGGGGTTAAGGCAAAGCGATAAAAGTAAGCGTCCTATCATAAATGGGAGAAGTAACCGCAAGATTAAAAGCGAGGTCACATCAATCAAGATCACGCGCCACGTAGCGGATGGAGTGTGAACTACAGGTAGATACCTAACTGTTTTCTTACTCACACCACTAAAATTGTAAAGTTTTTTTCATCTTCATTAATAACTAAACTGTTTTGAGATGGCGAAGGAAACTTCGTGATGTCAAGTGCATCCGGAAGCCCCCCTCGGTACGTCATTATTTTACAATAAATGTGGCAAACAAAGTTCATTTCCGTGAGTGGCTACAGATTTAGAAAATATACGCCGCACTGAAATCCCGCTTATGTGGATTATCTCTCCGTCCACAAGATGGCGCAACTGTGTTAATTTACGCCCGATTCCAGCATTAAGTTTGCACGCTTACTTATATTGCTTTGGGTTAAGGGGTTAGAAGAATATATTTAGATTGCATTACCCTTTTTAAATTTGTGATTTCGAATCTATATACTGCATCAACAATTAATTTAATTAAGCAAGTGGGAGTAAGATGATTTTAGGTTTTAATCCTTTACCACGTGCCATATCCAACACATACCTAAAAACATTTAATTTTCATTATGTGCCATGAATTTTGACAATATGATCGCTGTCCCTAATCAGGAACCATCCAAAGAATAGAATAACACTTATTTTGTCCATATCAGATAGCTGCAATGGACAAAAAAATTAGAATTTGTACTTCGGAAACAAAAGAAATTTCGATCAAGTTATTAAGGTAAGATTTACTTTCACTATTTTTACTGGATATTTAAAAATATTAATATAAAAAAGTTGCAGAGTGTTAAGCAGATAAAATTAATTATTGTAAGCTCATTTGGTTGCAAAATATAGCAATACAATATTTAAAAACCCTAGTAGTGTACATATGACAGACACCATAAAACATAAAATGTTAGCTGAAAATTTCAAATTTATTTTTTCCCGTTATTAGACAAATACATAGATTTTAAGTATTTTTTTTTCATAAAAATAGAAAAAATCGTGCAGTGAAGGATTAATAATTCACATTTTCGACTATTATTACGCTATGAATTAAAATTGTGGTAAGCTTATTTAAAGAATAATATATAACTCTTAAAAATTCTATACCCCAAGTATAACTGACTGTTGGCCAATGGTTGGAAGTGTGTGAAAATTGTTGTGAAATGGTTGGGAAATAGTAGGTACATACACCCCTTTAAAGTGGCGTTTCCAAGGTGGGGGTCCAAATCAGTGTTACCAGTTTAGCATCCAATTTTAATCCAAAATTTCAAATTCACACCTGAATTTTCTAAAGAAGAATTTTAACTTTTTGGGATCATTGAAGAGGTGCTGAACAGGTGAGCAGCATTGAAGGGTTTCCTAGCGTATATCAGCTTAACACCCGGTCTAGGAAAATATCTTATGTTTTGTGAGCCATTGGGCTAAGTTAAACTGTAGTTTAGAACTACTTAACAGAAAAAAATAAGAAATTTAAAGAGAAGATAATTAGTTAAGTATAAAAAGGGAATAAAGTTAAATTTTAAGTTAAGAGTTAAGATGAGTAAAAAAATTAAAAATATCTTAAAGAATATTATAAAATGGTCTAGCTGTAGTTATAAAACTACTATAAAGAAGGATTAAAAAGTGAAAATAGTTGGCCCTGCTCAGAGTTACTCTCGCCAAGCTTGGGCAGGAAAAGCTGTAAGGAGGTAGCAATAAAGGCACTAATCAGGGCCATACACCTTCCCCCTATTTATATATCAATAGGAGAAATATATATATATATATATATTAAAGATATAAAAAGGTTTTAAATATAGAAAAAGACAATAGCAATCTTAGAGTGGTGTACCCAGAGATTACTGGGTGTCAATAATTATAGAGAACCTGGGGATGGGGCGTTTAGTGTGGTGGGACTCGAAGGCATCGTAACCTGGTAGCTCCGCTACAATTTCATTGGGAAGATAATAGATTTTGCTGTAGAAATCCTTAGCTAAATCATCGATGCGCTTACGCAAGGGGTGGTTTTGAAATCAAAGCGATATAAGTAAGCGTCCTATCTTAAATGGGAGAGGTAACCGCAAGATTAAAGGCGAGGCCACATCAATCAAGGTCGCACGTAACGGATGGGTTTAAACTACAGGAATATGCCTAACTGTGCTTTTCCTCCACACCACTAAAATTGTAAAGATTTTTCACCTTGATTAATAGCTGAAATGGTTTTGACAAGCCGAAGCAAACTTCGTGGTGTCAGGTGCATCTGAGCGCTGCTCTCGCTACGCTATTATTCTGCAATTAATGTGGTAAACAAAATTCAGTTACATGAGTGACTAAAGATTTATAAAATATTCGCAGATGGTAGATATTCTGTCACATATGACGTCACACTAAAAGCCCGCGTATGTGGATCATCGTCCCGTCCACAAGATGGCGCAACTGTGTTAATTTACGCCCGATTCCGAATAATTAAGTTTGTACGCTTACTTATATCACTTTGTTTGAAATTCCTACGGACAGTTGTATTGCGTGAGCATAGGTGCCAAGTTGCCACTAATTCTCCGTAATATGTGGGTTAATTTAACCCTGGTTTAATACATTTCGAACCAGAATTTTTTTCAGAGATGAAATTAAATAAATTCCACGTAGAAAACTGGAATTAACCCTCTGTCTACCAGAAGGGTCCAATGGACCCGACATGTACATTCAAAATATTTATTCAAACCAGAAATTTCTTCAAAACAAACTAAATTTATAAATCAGACAATAATAAGTTAAATAAACAAATTAAATAGTTTTAAGTAAAAATTCTGGTGTAGAATGTTTTTATAAAACTTGAGTAAAATTTTCGGTAGTTCTAGGGTTAAATAAATAGAGATTCATAAAATAATTTTTCTGGTTTGAAACGTTGTTAAACTGGGTTAAATTAATCCACGCATTACGGAAGATTAGTGCGAACTTGGCACTTCTGCGTGAGTAACGAGAAGCATTTCGTACTGTGAGTAGGTGTCTGTCAGGCAGTCGACTTCAGTTATCCATTGAAGTTTTGGCATCGCTAAATGTCTCTTATTAAACATAGCATAAAATACTATTCTTTATTTCTGGTATGAACTCTAAATTACTGAATAAAAATGGAGGCCAAACTGGCAACCCTGGTACAAATGCTCTAGATACCAAAAATTTTGTAAAGTTCTCTTTGCCTTATCTAATCGGAGAATTATGAAGGAGAAGAAAACTTCAGAATATTAGTGGTATCCAGGGTATTTGGACTTCCTCCCTGGCAAGGCCTCTGCCCCTCTAATTTGGAGCTTAAGGGCAGCTAGAAGGCAAATTCGAGAAAAAAAGTCTTTTTTTTATTTTAATATTTTGATTCCTTCTTTTCACTCCTTTCGAAGTGTATAATACTTTTGTTTCTACGACAAAGAGAACTTAAATTGTTTTAAGTAATTCACCTTGTTTACATCATACATAAACATTACATACATAAACTTTAAACTCAATAATATCATTTTTTTTTTTTTTTACCTTCGACGTATCTTATTAGAGAAACTACTACATATTACTATTTGTTTTCAATCCTGAATATTTTACACATATACCTCTTCAAATTAAGTGAACTTTTGTTACAAACATACGTACAAAAAATTTATAAAAATGTTTTTCATTGGAAAAGCGCAAGTTTTTTGTTATTTAAAAGTTTTTTTTATTCCATATTTAAAAAAATAAAATAAATAAAGAATATATGTTTATAAAGTTGACTGCACTTTATTAGGAATTAATTATATTATGCGTATAAAAATTTCAAGTGAATATCTTTTATTATAATTTTTGAGAAAAGGTAAATTAATTTAACATGGTACATTAATTTAACATTTGAACTTGCCTTAACTAGGAGGGATTCTGAACCAATAACTGTTGGAAGCCTTTTGACCTTTGTTGGGAAATGATTTGTTTGCTACTGTTACGGCAAAAGAACATTTCATAGTGTGGGTAAACGGGCAAACGTGGGAAAATAATTAGCTTTCAATTAGCCAACGCTATACTGTACTACCATATTGTACTATATGGTATCAGCCATATTGTACTACATGGGAAAGTTTTTAAAAATTGCGTATTTGCTAGAGACAGTATTTTTATCATAATGAAAATTTTAGATTAAAATATATCTAACAATAATTATTATACGTAATATTTTGTCTGCTCGATACTCTAGGTGGCTAAGGTATGCACAAATATTACAACATTCCCTTAAAAATCTTCAGAAAACAGAAAACTCAACAGAAAAAGTTATTTACATGTTAAGATGTATCAGAAATTTTATAGATATATTTGAATTTCAAATTTTTGTTATTTCAAATTTTTAGGAAAATACGAAAATACAGTGCGACTTTTACACTCTCTGAAGTTATTCCCAGAAAGTTTGAATTTTGGAAAATATTAGGTTTAACGCAAAGCGATATAAGTAAGCGTCCTATCTTAAATGGGTGAGGTAACCGCAAGATTAAAGGCGAGGTCACATCAATCAAGGTCGCACGCCATGTAGCGCACGGAATTAAACTACAGGAAGGTGCCTAACTGTTCTTACTTCACACCACTAAAATTGTAAAGTTTTTTTCAGCTTGATTAATTGCTGAAATGTCTCTGACAAGACGAAGAAAACTTCGTGGTGTCAAGTGCATCTGGACGCCACTCTCGCTACGCCATTATTTTGCAATAAATGTGGTAAACAAATTTCAGTTCCATGAGTGAGATTTAGGAAATATGCGCAGATGGTAGATATCCTGTCATATATGGCGTCACACTAAAAGCCCGCGTATGTGGATTATCACCCCGTCCACAAGATGGCGCAACTGTGTTAATTTACGCCTGATTCCAGTATTAAGTTTGTACGCTTACTTATATCGCTTTAGTCTAACGGAAAGTTCTGTCCGATAATGTACGCATACTATTTTTAAAATGAGATTTCTTCGTTGGCACAGCTTTTTTTGAAATGCTAAAATGTGAAATGGAAATTTTACCATTTCAAAAAAGTGGTAGCAATGAAGAAATCTGTATTTTGAAAAAGTAGGCGTGAAATAACATTATACGAGGGAACTTTCCGGTAGACTCAATATTTTTAAAGAAAAATACATTTAGTCATTCCGACGTAGCATGTTACAGGCAGAAATACTTAAGAGCATAAGGGTTTAATTTGGTACAAGCAGAAACAGCTTTAAAGATCTTTCCAGTTTAGCACAATTTCACGACTTGTCTGAAAATGAAGTGACTTGTAAAATTGTGAAGCCATTAGAAGAAAAGTTAGATACGCAGTTAGATAACGGCTTTAGGGAATGGAGTATAGGACAGGGACGTCGAACGCTAGACAATAGTGCCAAAATTGGCACGTGATAGAATATTTTCGGCAGGGCGTTGATTGAGATCCTTAAACAATCAGGAATGAAGTTAAACACGCGAATTTATACAAATTGGGCTTTTCTTTTTTTCTTTTTGTTAATTGGAAAGCAACTAATTGAAATTCTAAACTAGTTCAATGTGGGCTCAATGAGTTATCAACTTAACCCCTTAACCTACGATTTAGTCTCAACAGCTCCACGGTTTGGCAAATCCATAGCTACCACTAAAATTTAACAGAGATTTTTGCTTTGTATAATTATGGAATTTCGACGATTAAATTAAACTATATTTACTATTAAATTTTAGTGGTAAGGAAAAATTTACATTTGGCTCGATCATCGTACGCGGTCTATGCCCGTCATTGTAGGTTAAGGGGTTAAATGAAGATTTGAAGAATATCAGAAAGAAAAATATTAAGCATTATAAGTAAAATTGCTAATGATGAAATTATAACGGAGCGGAGTTGATTGAGATCCTTGAATAAAATAGAAAGAAGTTAAACAAAATACCCGAATTTATACAAGCTGGGCTTTTCTTTTCTTTTTTTTACTGGAAAGCAGCTAATTCAATTTCTAAACTATTTCAACACGTGCTCAGTAAGTTGTCAAACTAAGAGAAGGTTTAGGATCAAAAAGAAAAATACCAAATCAGACATTATAAGTAAAATTGCCAATGATGAAACTATAGCAACTCGGTATAAAAATTGCAAATTTCACAATTGTTCCCTCTATATATTCCTGCAGCTCATTATATTCGGAAATGAATGATACGAAAAATTTACCGCTTGCCAGATGACTCGAATTCAGCTTGCATCACGGTAAAAGAACTAGGTTGAACACCATATTAATATATTAATATTTGGCATAACCGAAATCACATTCACCATTTTATGACTTTATAAAATATGTTAATCCAATTATTACACGTATGTTACCCCATATTTTCAAATCCCAATAAACAGAAAACCAGAGATTTTGATTAAATAATTTTGATCCACTAAATTATTTATGGTGCTTGGTACGTTACGGTCACGTAAAATCTTTTTTGAAAAAAAAAATGGACACGCGGATTTAAAAATGTTCGCCGATCCTTTTCAAAAAGTGGTGCCAGTGAAGAAATCCGAATGTTTAAAAAGTTAGCGTGAAATACATTGTCCCGTTGGGAATGAGCGACACGTATACGTGCCGCATGAACCGCTCAGAATCCTTGTTTTTCCTCACGAATAAAATTTTACTGTAAAATTTTCCTTATTTAATCAGCGCATTTTCTCGATTCAAGAAGACACAATTTTTTTTTTTTTTTTTTTTAAACGGTGACAAAGGATTAAAAATTTCGTAAAAGGCTTCCGTCCCGAAGGGGTTAAAGGACAGAACTTGATATATTTAAGACCAGTAGACCTAATATTTTTAAAGGAAAATATATTTAGTCGTCCCCAGGTACCATATTTTAGAGGCAGAAATACTTACCAGCATAAGGGTTTAATTATGGACAAGCAAAAACAGCTTTAAAGGTCTTTGCAGCTTAGGACAATTTCACGTCTCGTCTGAAAATGAAGTGATTTGCCAAATTGTGAAGCCATTAGAAGAAATTAAGTGGGTAGGATACCTTTAAATCTACAAAATTTTCGAATTTTTTTTAAATATATATTTTGATTCCGTAATCATTTCTGAACAACATGCAAAAAACCGCATTAAAAAATTCCCTTTAGTTTACTAATTATGGCAGTTTTATTAAGACTATATATTAAAACTACATAGGATAATTAAACTTTGTGTTGCGTTTATTCAAAATGATGAATTTTGATTCTGCGCGCAGTGTCACTAAAAAACTATGCATGGCAATCAAAAGAAATTTTCAAAAGATAGTTATTTCTGTATTATCTACGACTTAAAACCAGAAAAATGTAATATTTTATTTTTTTTCTGTTTTTTTACTTTGAAAATATTTTTTTAAAAGTGAAAATTTTTAATTTTATGCTAATTTTTTAATTTAGTCAATATTTTTTTTCAAATATTCTGGTTTTAGTATAAAGGTAACACTATTACGTATTTATTTTCACAAAAATTTCCTCTTTATATGTATATTTTCAGATTTTATCATGCGCGCAAGATTTGTTTCTCTTATTATCATATATATTTAAACTTATCATTTCAATATTTATTTATGAATTTACAAGTATATATATATTTTTAAATATAAACTTAAATATGAGCTTTAGATTTAAATGAAGTGTGATTTTTATCTTTCACTTATTACACAAGTTTTGAAGCTTGGAACATGGTTTTATTTCTTACTTTTTCCTCGTGTTCAAGGGTATCTTATCCCCTTAAGATTAAATTTCAAAAATCAAAACACCCGACAGCGTAAAAAGCGAACAAATTAATTATTTCTTATCAATGTGAAACTATTTTTTATATTACTTACCTATTTTTTTTCTATTTACTTGTATTGATGACTTGTAAGTTGTGTTTAATTGTTGTTCCTATCTATAAACACTGTGTTGATGAGGCTTACAGCTGGTTAAAGTTGCAGTAAAACTAGAGATCCTACCTAGACAACTTCCAGGTAGTGTAATATTTAAACGAAGCTCCTGACTGTAAAATAGTCAATGAAACATCGTCTTCATTTTGAAAGATCTATCCAATGATATGCCACTCAATATGATGCGTAAAAAAAATCGCCTCTACCGCCAATATGTATTTTACGACCACGATTTTGAATTAAAAAAAACAAAACCTAGCCTATAACCATCGGAAGGTTAAGACGAATCGATAGAGACTTCATTCATTAAAATCCATCCAGCCATTGGTATGTTTCGAGGGTATAAAGAAATCCACATACCCAGATACGCGTGAAACACATAACCCTTCTTGGCAGTCGGATAAAATAGGAGATTAAACTGAGAACCTTGCAAAGAACTGATACAGTGATTACTGAACTTTATTGTAACGCAAAACAAGCTAAACATTGAATTTTTTAGCGATTCACATAACACAGGTATATAGAATCATTTGTATATTCTATCGTAAAGAAAAACGAATGTTGAGAAATATCATTCACTTAGTAATATTTAATGCTAACGTGAAAGTGAGTTATCAAAACCTTGTACTATCTAAAGAAAATATATTTATGAATGATTGCTTTAGAAAAGGAGTTTAAAAGTAAATGATATTTAGATCATGTTTATTTACCAACGAGAGTCTTTGGAAGGAAACATATTTTAAATTCTATTCCCAGACCGCTCATTGCTGAAAGATTATTAACCCCTTGAGGGGCGGTGTGATATATTTTGTCCCACCTCCGATTAATGAAGATTTACACCGGGAAAATTTTATGAAATTTTACTTCTCTAACTTTGGTGGAAAAAAGTCGGAAAATTGCGTTTCGTTATTTTGAAATTTTTTTTTCTAAATTTCCGGTGGGAATTCAGCATTACACAAACGCAATTGCTTGCCACTCAAGGGGTTAAAACGTTCTCTTTTCACAAAGTTATTTTCTAGTATATTTTAACGATATTCTGCTTTAATGTTCCAATGTATATTTTTAATTAAATAATTGTATGAGATAAAATTAATTATACAATTTTGAATATCTGACCAATTGTTCCCTTGCTACTATAGTGTGTCTCGATCCATAGTTTGGTAACCTGTGAACTAAAATATTTGTGTTCAAATAAAATTTTACTTGTAAATACATGCACAAATGTATCGCTTTGCAAATGTAAATAAATCGTGCATTGTAAAATTTGTAAAATGTAAAAATATTTTTTATTTCAAAAACTGAGAAAATAGCCCTTTAGTTAGCACGGTCTTTATTTATTTTTTGTGTGCATTATGTTTTTTATTAGTTTATAAGAGCAAAATAATGTACTTCTGTATCTTAAATATAATATAAAGGGTACACAACCATGGCTGACCAATTCAGTTTTAAAAAACAATGAGATAGTCCTTTAACCCTTTAAGGGGCAAGCAATAATGTTTCTGTAATATTGAATTCTCACCGGAATAATCGAAAATTTTTAATTTAAATAATAAAAAGCGATTTTTCAACGTTTTGCCTCCAAAGTAAACTAGTATGTTGTGGCCATCACAAAACTTTCTTCTATCTCATACATGTCAATAGTTCAAAATTCACTATCTCAGTGCCAAATTAAATGGCAATCTGTGTTCATCGTGAGAATTCTAAAAATATGAAATGCCGTGCATTAGTTCTCGAGGTATGACTGTCGCTGAAATCGTGTAAATCCAGCAAAATGCAGCATAGCAGCGCCACTTTTTGGGTTATTTACACCAGAACCTAATTATCATCAACTTATGTCAACGTCTAACTGAATATGAAGTTTGAGGAAAATTCGTGTATTAGTTCTTGAGATAGAGGTATTGCGCAAATCATGACAAATGCAGCATAGAAGCGCCACCTGTTGAGCGATTTGCAACAACACATAATCAGCAGCAATATTAATCAAATTATACTTAAATCTGAAGTTTGATGAAAATTCGTTCATTAGTTCTTGAGATAGAGCTATTGAGGAAATAGTTCAAAATGCAACACAGCAGTGCCACCTATTGGGAGATTTACACCAACACGTAAACAGCATCCATTAATGTGAAGGACTAACGGAATGTGAAGTTTTATAAAAATCCCTGCATTAGTTCTTGAGATACAGCTTTTGCGTAAATCCTGCAAAATTCTACATTGCAGCGCCACCTGCAGGGCGATTTACACCAAAAACAAATCAGCACAAATCTATATCAAGGACTACCTGAATATAGTTTTTTTTTATTAAATTTCGTGCATTAGTTCTTGAGATAGAGCGGCCACAAAATTTGTGTCACATACAGACAGACAGACGGACGGACAGACAGACAGAGAGACAGACATTTTCTAAAAATATGTCTTTTGCAATCTCTGACCCATAAAACGTGTAAATCCGTGGAAAATTGGAATTCGAAAATTTTTATGAAACCAATACTTTCCTTTTGTAAAGACAGAAGGAAGTAAAAATGTAAAATTTACTTTAAAGTTTCTGGTGAGAATCTTGTTTAAATTAGGTTTGATATAATATATCCCACCGCCCCTCAAAGGGTTAAGAAGGTGCAGAAAATTTGTTTTATCTACTCCGACAGTGAACCAAGTCTGTATTGACATACTTTCTCAAATATGGCATCAGTTTACAGACTTCGTTCACTGTGGAAATGAATAAAAAAGATTTTATGCACCTTCTAAATAGACATTTTTTTAAGGGGTCTCAGGACTCTTAAAATTTAAAATTTGAAAAAGAAAGATCATTTTGAACATTTAATATCTCAAGATGTATATGACTTAAAAACGCAGTTTTTATTGTGATGAAATATATAAGTATGTTCTTTCATTTCATGTATTTAAAAAATTGCAAGATGCAGAATCAGTTTTTATAGTGCGCTCCAAACTGTCAGACATTTGTCGAGCAGAAAATTGGTATAACAGCTTACGCGCAGGATTACAAAATAAATTCCGCAACTAGAATAAAATTTTTCGTGCCCAATTATACTTCAAACTGTAGTAATTACACTGAATCTAAATAAATTTGTGTTTAAAGCATTTTTATATTTTTAGTACAAAGTTGTATTTAGATAATACAAAATCTTGTAAATTTCAACAGTATAATAACCTAAAATATATATATATTTTTAATAATAAAAATGAAATTTTAGGTTCCGTTTATATAGACTAACATGAAATATATGTTCTGAAAATTTCATGATAAAATATCCAGAAGGTTCTATGATATCGTGCACGTTCTGCCCAAAAATGTCATTTGGAGAAAAATGACTTCAAACTTTCGGAAACGCCGCTTCAAATATGGAGAGGGTATAACTCTAAAAGTCATAATTTCTGTTCTAATAGGAATTTCAAGGAAATAATTACATAAAAATGTTTAGAAAAGATGGGAGTTTAACATCTTAAAGAATTAAAATTTCGAAGATTTTGAAGCTTTAAGAGTCCTGAGACCACTTAAATGGACTTGGTCAACCGTGGTTGTGAGGCTCTCATATAACATTTACAAAGTCCTATATATGCATAATCATTTATATACTGATTGCATAATTCTTCTCCATTCTATCCAATGTGTAAATATTAATTCATTTTATATTTAAATTAAAGATTTCCATTTCAAATATTATTACATTACCGTTTGCTGAAATTCAAATAACTGTTTTACATACATTAAGCCATATATTTCAGTCCGATTCATGAAACGACAATTTTACAAGTATACCTATCCCTAAAGGTAGAACTGACGTGATTGGTAATTTAAATCTCACATACTTTACTTCTTAAATAGTTCATGGCTGAAAGATTTAAATTTCCAATTTTCGAGATTTCAGATATTCTCAGAGGAATATGAAAGTATAGAAATATTTTTATTTGAACTAAAATATTTCCTGATGTTTGAATATTAGAATAAATCATACTGATTAGGAAAAGAATACATTTATACTTTTCAGAATATATTAAAGACTTTGAAGATTCAAATCATAGGTATATTTTCGTTTGAAATTTTAATTAAGTTATCCGGAATAACATTCACTGAATGTTTTCATTTCTTAGTAAAAATAGAACTGTACATTTTATAGTAAAGTGTAAGATGAAAACTGTACTTTCTATGAAATGGAAACATTCAGTAAATAATTTCCGTTCTAGGGTGATTAAGAGATGTATGTTGTCATCGCCCAAGAATAGGAATAAAACAAATAATTTCAAATTTGCTGAATCAACGCTTCACTGAATGTTTTCATTTCTTAGTAAAAATAGAACTGTACATTTTATAGTAAAGTGTAAGATGAAAACTGTACTTTCTATGAAATGGAAACATTCAGTAAATAATTTCCGTTCTAGGGTGATTAAGAGATGTATGTTGTCATCGCCCAAGAATAGGAATAAAACAAATAATTTCAAATTTGCTGAATCAACGCTTCACTGAATGTTTTCATTTCTTAGTAAAAATAGAACTGTACATTTTATAGTAAAGTGTAAGATGAAAACTGTACTTTCTATAAGATGGAAACATTCAGTCAATAATTTCCGTTCTCGGGTGATTAAGAGATGTATGTTGTCATCGCCCAAGAATAGGAATAAAACAAATATTTCTTTTCAGGGGAAATGAATGAAGTTATTTGGGTTTTTCTTTTATTTTTTTTTCCACTTCCCATATATTATGAGTTTCATAACAAATCCCAATGAAAACATATTTTTTACACTTTACTGAATGTTTTCATTTCTTATCAAAGTCATGATATGTAACAAGCACAGAGATCTGTTTAGGAAAAATTGGGTTCTTTAAAGGACCCCTCACAAAACTTTTCATTTCAAAACAGGACCCCTCACAACATTTTTCATGTCAAAACTGGACCCTTCACAACATTTTTAATGTCAAAACTGGACCCTGCACAATTTTTTTCAAATCAAAGCAGGACCCTTCACAAAATTGTCATAAAAGTAGGCTTTTTACAAACTTTTTCACTTGAAAACTAAACTTTTCACATATTTGCTGAATCAACGCTTCACTGAATGTTTTCTTTTCATTTCTTAGGAAAAGTATAAGATGTATGTTTTGATTTTAAGATTTGTTATTGAACTCTGTTTCATTTAAGGAGGTCCGGGACATACCTATTTTAAAATAATTTTTATTTATTGAGTTACTATTTTGAAATTTTCTGTGATGCTTAACCGTAACATGATAAAACTTATTAATCGGTATAACTCGAAATGTTATATGTAGAATTTAAACTTTTTTTCAATTAAATAAACAAAAATATAAGTTTTAATTTTGGTTCTGCATTTTAAAAATTGTTATTGAACTCAGTTTGCTTCATATACAAATATTCAATGTTTTGATTTATTATTGTTGACAATATTGTGCAATGACAACGTACATTTTATACCTGACTGCATGCCCATTCTTGGACGATTATTCTGAAACTCCAAATTTGTCTAATCGCCCCAAGAATCGAATGTTTTTTTAAAACATTCAGTAAATAATTTCTGTTCTTGGGCGATTAAGAGTTCATTCATGTGTGATTCTTATGAAACTCCATGTCACAAAATGCGCATCATAACTATTTTACGCACTCAGAATTTTCCATTTTCAGTTCTTTTCCTTTTGTTAATCTTTTCTCTCCACTTTCCCACTGATAAGAAATCGTAATGAAAACATATCTTGCACTTTACTGAATGTTTTCATAGTGCCAGGTTCAGTAGCAGAAAATTCAAGATGGGAGACAGGCGTCACAGATTTTCTTATCTCTTTTGCAGATTATTTTTCCATCAAACCTTTTATTATTTCGGTTTACAATTATGTTTAGATCTTTATTACTTAATACAAAACTTAGATTATTATCTATAAAAATTAATAAAATGCTTAAAGACATTGCAGGTAAGTGGTGGTTTGATTAATTAATGCTTCAATTGTAAAATATTTTACCAGCAGATTATTTTCTGCCACTGAAGTATCTGTCATAGACACTTGGAGAATTTTCTGCAACTGTGGTGCCAGGCATAGCAGTTTAAAGTTTAGGCGTAATTCAGTGAAGAGAAATTATGATTTTTTTGTTGTTGTTGTTCTGTCGCCATTTGTCAATGTTCCCGACATTTCTCAGCGACAGATTGGAAAAATTCAGCGTGTGATTCTGCACTCTTTTGTCAAAATTTGCTATACATTTTCGCGATCTTTTGATGAAATTTGCAATTTATTCCCTCGACTGTGTATCGAATTTTGTGTTTTATTTTTATAGTGATTGTTTTTACAAGATTTTTCATGAAATTCGCAGTAATTCTTTTGCGACCATTAGCCAAAGATTAGACAAACTTTGCTATGCGTTTCTGCCATCTTTTGATGAAATGTACAATATTTTTCTTAGTTTGCTGAAATTCGCGTTTTTTTTCAGCAATCGTTTCACAAAATGCACGACCCCCCCCCCCCCCCAAAAAAAAAAAAAAAATCGTTTCACGAAATTTGCAGTTTTTTTTTCACGATTTTTTTTAAACGATCAGTGACAAAATTTGCTTTTCTTTTCCGTGGCCATTTGTCGAACTTTCCTATATTTCTCAGCGACATATTGTCAAAATTTGTAATCTGCATTCTTCAAACAAACTTTGCTATGCGTTTCTGCGATCTTTTGATGAAATTTGCAATATTTTTCTTCGTTTACTGAAATTCACGCTTTTTTTTTCAGTGATCGTTTCACAAAATGCACGATCCCCCCTCACCTCCCCCCTTAAATCGTTTCATGAAATTTGTGGGGTTTTTTGGGCGATCAGTGACAAAATTTGTGTTTTTCTTTTCCGCGGCCATTTGGCAAAATTCGTAATGTGCACTCTTTAGACAAACTTTGCTATGCGTTTCTGTGATCTTTTGATGGAATTTGCAATATTTTTCTTCGATTGTTTACTGAAATTCGCGGGATTTTTTTCAGCAATCGTTTGACGAAATTCGCGTTTTTTTCACGATTTTTTTTAAACGATCAGTGACAGAATTTGTTTTCCTTTTCCGTGGCCATTTGCCGAAATTTTCGATATTTCTCAGCGACATATTGGCAAACTTTGTAATCTGCACTCTTTAGACAAACTTTGCTATGCGTTTCTGCGATCTTTTGATGAAATTTGCAATATTTTTCTTCGTTTACTGAAATTCACATTTTTTTTTCAGCGACCGTTTCCAAAATGCACGATTCCCCAGCCCCTCCCCAAATCGTTTCATGAAATTTGCATTTTTTTTTTCAACGATCAGTGACAAAATTTGTGTTTTTGTTTTCCGCGGCCATTTGTCGAAGTTCCCGATATTTCTCAGCGACAGCTTGGCAAAATTCAGTGTGCGCTTCGGCACTCTTTTGTCAAAATTTGCTATACATTTCCGCGATTTTTTGATGAAATTTGCAATATTTTTCTTCGATTGTTTACTGAAATTCGAGGGCTTTTTGCAGCGATCGTTTCACAAAATGCGTGATTTTTTACCAAGATTGTTTGGCGAAATTTGCTTTTTTTTTTTCAATTATCTGTGACGAATTTGATTTTTTTTTTCTGCGACTATTTGTCGAAGTTCCCGATATTCCTGAATGACAGATTGGCAAAATTCAACGTGTGCTTCTGCGATCTTTTGATGAAATTTGCAATTTTTTTCTTCGATTGTTTCACAAAATTCATGATTATTTTTCCAAGATCGTTGGATGAAATTCTTTTTTTTTCTATTGATCATTTCCAAATTTTTTTCAACGATCTATGACAAAATTTGTGATTTTTTTTTTTTAATTTGTGACAATTTATCGCATGTTATGTGTTCACCGTTCATGGGTGTCTAAAAATGTAGTCAACAATTTTAACAGGAAGATAGATTATAAATAACGAATTCTCAAAATTTTCGCTTTAAATTATGCCTAAACTTTACACTGCACTTTCAATGTGAAAACATTCAATAAAGTATAAGATATGTTTTCATTAGGATGAGAAAATATTAACAAAAGAATAAGAACTGAGTGAAAAATACTTGAGTTCATGAAATACTTAATATGGTGTGCATTTTGTGATATATTAGGAGTTTTATAAGAATCGCATGTGAATGGACTCTTAATCGCTCAAGAACGGAAATTATTTACTTCATAAAAAGTTCAAGAATCACGTTCCATGCTTGGGCGACTATGCATATGTAAATTGCCATTAACACGAAGAACGAATAGAATTGAAATTAACTTACGTGAATGATAACACTTTAAAATTTTAAAGAAGGTGGGAGAGTTGAATTTCGAGTTTGGAAGGCGGGTGACGATAACTGTCCTTACAACTGTAGCGTTTTCTTCGATGAGTATCCTTTATATGTTGTTTTCTGACAGAGGTCGTTTTAAAGCTTTTGGCCTGTACATTACTAAGCACTCACTCCTCTCCTCTTAACTAATTTTTTCATCAGTAGAGGGTGTTTTAAAATTTTAATTTGTTCATGACTATGGCATACAATTTTACAAAAATTTATGAATAAAATTTGCATAACATCTCAACAATTTGCAACTGCTTCTCCCCCATTTTCACACTGTGAGTGGGTACGTATTTCAGACAAAATCGAGTTACATATAAAATCATATAAATTAAAGGTTTCTTTATAAATATTACCACGGACCCGGGCAACGCCGGGCGGGTCAGCTAGTCTTTATATAAAGAGTCTGGCGTTTTTGAAATGAAGTTTAGAAGGAATCAATAAAATTCATTTTATGTCCAACCCTTATTAAAAATACTATTTTGTGTTTTCTTTGTTTCTTTCATATATCTTCAATAGAAAAAACTGTTGTAATCGAAAATTTTTTTGGCTTCCGACTTTCGATGGATTTACACATTTTAAGTGTGGGAGTTCCCCCAAAACAGGCTTATACAAAATTTATGCCTGTCCGTCTGTGTGTCCTTTTTGTATAATCGAAAAGTGTAAAGTTGTGATTGAATTGAACCAAATTTTTCCTGTATGTTTTTGGTTATGGCCAGTAGGCCCTCCTTCAATTTGGAAATATTCCGCCAGAAGAGGCACTTTAATAGCGATTTTTGTGTCATTTTCATTATTGAACCATCGAAAAGTGTCTGAAGTTATGCAGAGAATTGAACCAGATTTCATATTTTTGTTTTTGTCTATGGCAATCAGGTCCATCTTGAATTTCAAAATACGTATTCTACCGGAAGGGGGCACTGTAATAGTGATTTTTGTATAAGAATTATCTGGATTTTCGTAGATCTAGTGTACATCGGTGTTCCGTGCAGCGACGGGAACTTCTCATCCCTCTATACCGGGTTTTCTCAAACAGCTGGTGTTTAAGGGGTGTCAGGACTCTTAAAATTGGAAAAAATGAAAAAAAAAGACCATATTCAACATTTAATATCTTAAAATGTATTTGATTTTAAGACACAATTTTAATTGGAATAAAATATATAAGTATGTTCTTTCATTTCGTGCATTTGAAAAATTATAAGATGCAGAATTAGCATTTACAGGGGGCTCCAAACTGCTAGACATTTTTCGAGCAAAAAATCGGCATAACAGCTTACGCGCACGATTACAAAATAAGGGTTGCAACTAGAATGAAAATTTTGGTACCTACTTATACTTCAGATTGCAATAATTACCCTGAACCTAAATAAATTTGTACTTAAAGCTTTTTTATATTTTTAATACAAAGTTGTATTTAGCTAATGCAAAATTAAGAAAATTTCAACAGTATAATCACCTAAAAAATATTATTCTGAACAATAAAAAGGAAATTTTAGGTTCAGTTTATACAGACTAACATGAAACATGTTTTGAAAATTTCATGAAAAAATATTCATAAGTTTTTGAGATATCGTGCGCGTTATGCCCAAAAACGTCATTTGGAGAAAAATGGCTTCAAAGTTTCCGAAACGACGCTTAAGCTATTGAACGTGTATAAATGTAAAAGCCATAACTTCAGTCCTAATAGGAATTTCAAGGAAACAATTATATCAAAATGTTCAGAAAAGATGGGAGTTTAACATCTAAAAAAATTAAAATTTCGAAAATTTTAAAGCTTTAAGAGTCCTGAGACCCCTTAACAAAATAACGGAAAGCTATTGATTTTAATAAATATCAAGATCAAGATTAACTCGCTTTTACTCCGATTAATTGACTAAAGCAGAAATTTAAGATGAAAATCCGAGTTCGAATAGTATTGAAATAATAATATTAAAGTATTAACACTTTGCACTCGAAAGACTTTAAACTCGAATTTACGGGACAGCACTAGTGGTGAGTGAGAGTCACTTCTCAAGTGCAAAGGGTTAACATTTGTAACTACTTTTTAAGTATTAAGATGTATGAGATAGAAGAAAGTTTTGGAATTGACACATCCAACTAGTTTCTTTTTACCCGACTGTCAAGAAAGGTGATGTGTTTCACGCATATCTGGGTATGTGGATTTCTTTATACCCTCGAAACATCCCAACGGCTGGATGGATTTTAATAGTAGGAGAGCTGTTGAACATTTTTGAGTAGGTATTTGAGGCACCCTGAAAATTTGTGCAACACTTCTTTTGTAATGCCTGAATACAAAATCGAATGTCTGGCGGAAGGATCGTGGCCCAAAGCCTGTGCCAGGCACGTGTCAAGAGCCATTTTTTGACACTACCCAAAAAAAGTATTTGAGGCACGCTGAGATTGAAACAGAATAATATTTATACTTAGAAAAAAATATTTTGAAAATGACAAACACTTTAGTCGGCCCAAAAACTGTGCCAGACACGTGTCAAGTGCCATTTTTTGACTACCCAAAAAAGGTATTTGAGGCACGCTGAGATTGAGGCACAATAATATTTATGCTTAGAAAAAAATATTTTGAAAATGACAGACACTTTAGTCGGCACAAAAACTGTGCCAGACACGTGTCAAGTGCCATTTTTTGTCTGGCACAGGTTTAAGCCACGATCCTTCAGCCACACATTCGATTTTGTATTCAGGCATTACAAAAGAAGTGTTGCGCAAATTTTCAGGGTGCCTCAAATACCTTCCCTAAAATGTTTAACAGCTCTTGGACTATAACCCATTAAAGAATGACGTTGCGTTTTCGCAACATTATATTTGTGATTTATTTAATTTTTTTGCTACCAGTAAAAGAGAAAAGTAAAATTTGCCTTATTTAATTAACACATTTCAGTGATTCATAAAGTAAAAGTAAATGTTTAACAAAAAAGGGTGTGAATTGAACAAAATTCCTGTAAAACGTGGTGGTCCTTAATGGGTTAATGAATGACGCCTCTATCGATTCGTCTTAACCGTCCGATGGTTATAGGCTAGGTCTTGCATTTATAAATTCAAAATAGCGCCGTAAAATACAAGATAGTGGTAGAGACGAAGAAAAAAAATTACGCACTATATCGAGTGGCATATCATTGGATAGGTCTTTCAAAATGAAGAAGATGTTTCATTGACTATTTTACAGTCAGAAGTTCCGTTTAAATATTACACACCCTGGAAGTTGTGTAGGTAGGATCTCTAGTTTTACTACAACGCTAACCTTCATAGATATCTATAGGCCTTATCAAAACAGTGTTTATAAACAGTGTTTATAGAACTAACAATTAAATACAACTTAAAAGGCACCAATACAAGTAAATAAAAAAATAGCTTAGTAATATAAAAAAATAGTTTCACATTGGTGAGAAATAATTAATTACTTTGCTTGTAATTTTGAATTTTATTAATTTACATTAACAAAACAATATAATGTTTGAGTTTGAACATCTCATTTCCATCACAGAAAGAAAAAACATACATTAGTGGTATTTACAGAGATTAAGCAAATAATTAATCGTTTTCATTTTATTTAACATTTTAATTTGTAAATGCATAATATCCGTCTTTTAAAAAGCACAAATTGATGCATGAAAACAAAATTCCAAAATTAATATTTATTGGTTATAGATTACAACGAACATTTATATATAATGCTGACGTCATATTTAGAATGGCAAAACTTGACACCATTGAATTTTGCTTTTACTGGTTTTTTTTTTTTTTTAAGTTCTAAGCATCTCATAATTTCAGTTTTTATACAGAAGAAATGTACTTTCAAATACAGTTTTTTTTTAAACTGTAAAAAGTAATGATAACAGTTAAAAAATAACTGTAACTCAATGTTCAAAATATTAAGACTGATGAATTTTAATAGTTTGATGTTCTTTAATATGCTTATTCCTCTAACTCTCCAATCAAAATTATTATCCCTATTTACGTGGATGATCTCATAATTCTTACAAAATGTGAACAATGTTATGAAAAGACAATACCCAATTTTGACCATATAATGTAAATCTTCAGTTCAAATTATGCCTAGAAACGAAATTTCAAGTCATTTGGATAATAAATGTTTTAATTATAAACATTCAAAGTTTAGATCTTCAAATGTTAAATAGCATTTTCATATTAATATCTCCTGAAATTGTAATCCTTATGTGATAAATATTTTGTGTGGTTATAATACTAAAAATCCCAAGCATAAATAACATTGAATTTGTAATTAAAAAAATTATAATAAGAATTACAAAACCAACATTCGAAAAAGATATGAATTGCAGCCTACAATTTTTTTGATACTTTTATATTTACTAGGGGGCTCTGCCCCCTACAAGTTAAGCTCGTCAACCCCGTTCAGACACCGCAGACTTTAACAGCACGATAATTTAATCGGCTTTAAAAAGATTTCGGAAGATTGAATTATAATTTGAATCTGAGAATTATAATCTGACGTAATTTTCACCAAACTTTTCTTTTTCTTTTTAATATTCACGTAAAAATACTTTTGTTAGAAATGAAATATTATGATCATCTTACAATATCAAATAAATGTCTAGAGCAATTTTTAAATTAAAACTGTTTTGCAATATTATTTTTTGTTCATTTTATATAATAAGTGTAATCTGACGTCAATGTGACGTAAATTCTCCTATTTAAGACTTATAATGCATGTTTATGAATTTATTATTTTATAATATTCTGTCTCTTTTAAAATTCACGTGTAATTATAATTTTTATGACTTAATTTTCAATGATTTCCTGCTTTTTATATTTTCTGTTTATAATAGTCACGTGTAAAATAAATTTTTAATTTGAAGTAAACATTATTGTTTGCGCTGTTTATACAACTGGCAACAGTTTAAATTAACAACATTTTCTAAAATTTGTAAAAAATATCTCTCGAAATGCTGAAAATTTGAATTTAAAATTAAAATAAAACCTCAAAAAAAAAAAAGAGTCAAATAAGAAAAATAAATACAATCTGCACACCGGGAACTTATAACGCATAATATGATCTAAAAATGATTAAATTCTCATGCATAGTTTTTGCTCCAATAAAACTTTTTTAATGGAACGATTTTGTCCAACATTAGCATTAAATATCTCTTAAAATAATTCTTCGATTTGAAAACTGTCTGCATCAGCGTGTTTATCAAACATTTCTCTACAATACCACTGATTTTCATATTTTTGTAAGCAGCAGTTTTTTTAATATTAACGATGAAATGCCATGCTTAAGCATTCAAATTGGATGTGTATCTACCCGGAATATCTACGCAGATTTTCATTGGTCCATTTCCAAATCAAAACTTTTTTATATATATAGAAGGATTATATCATGCTCAATGCGGATTCTCAATTTCACTTTTTTAATTCCAAGCAGTTTCCGATTATGCTTTAAAAGGTCAGAATGATAGTTTAAGATAGGGTTACACAATCTGTGGTTCGCGGACCAAAAGTGCCCCGAGGTCGGTTGACGTGTGGCCCGTGAATTTCCCCAATTTACAGCTGGAAAAACTCTTTTGCTCCATAAGTCCCAGGGAAAAAATCGTAAATTTCATAAATTTATCGCGGGAAAAGATTGCAAATTTATTCAGTCAGTTAAAATTTGCGAATTTCTTTAATGAGCCAGCCGATACCACAGATATCAAGTTAGGGAATTCCAAAGATGCGAATTTCATCAGTCGCTAGTCGGAAAATTTCTTGAATTTCTTCGATCGGGCACGGATCAATCGCGAATTTCGTTGATCATTCATGGAGCAAAAGCCAGTTTCACCTATCGGGCACAAAAAATCGAAAATTTCGTCGATCAAGCTCGGAAAAAACCCGAGTTTCCTCGATCCGGCAAGGAAAAATCGTAAGTTTGTCGATCAGGTGCGGACAAAAGCAAATTTCGTTGATTAGGCACGGAAAAATCGCGAAATTTGCCGATGGAAAGCGGAAAAATTGCAAATTTTGTTGAACAGCTGCGGGAAAATGGCGAGTTTTGTCAGTTTATCGTGAAGAGAAATCACGAATTTAGTCATTTTGCCACAGGGTAAAATTGCAAATATCGTCACTCAATTAAGAATGCCGCATTTCGTTGATCGGACGCGAAAAAATCGCGAATATTGTCGATCAGATATGTTGAAATTTAAAATCACAAATTTTGTTGATCGTCAGCGGAAAATTGCGAGTTTCGTCGATCGAACACGGGAAAATCGCAAATTTCTTTGATCAGGCACGAAAAAATCGCGAATTTTTTCAACCAGGAGCGGAAAAATCGCAAATTTAGTTGATCGGGCCCGGAAAAATCGGGAATTTTGTTGATGAGGCGTGGAAAAATTCCAAAATATCGTTCTTCGACTACGAAAAAATCGGAAGTTTCGTCAATTTATCGTCAGAGAAAATCGCGAATTTCGTCAACCTGCTGCGGCGAAAAATTGTAAATTTGGCAGTCAGTTAAGAATCGCGAATTTAGTTGCTCGGAAGCAAAAAAATCTTTAATTTTGAGGATCAAGTGCAGAAAAATCTCAAATTTCGTGGATTGTCAAAGAAAAATCGTGAGTTTCGTCAGTTTTTCGCGAGCAAAAATCGCGAATTTCGTCAATTCGCCACGAGAAATGATTTCAAATTTTGTCAGTTAAGAATCTCGGAAGAATTGATCGGTCGAAGAAAAATTGCAAATTTCTTTGATTGGGTGCGAAATAATCGCGACGTTCGTTGATCGGTAGCGAAAAATTCGGGAATTTTGTCGATCTGGCGCTAAAAATATCAAATTATGTTGATCGGCTGCGCAACAATCGCGAGTTTCGTCAATTCATTGCGAAAATAATCGCGAATTTCGTCAATCAGTCGTTGTAAAAAGTCACGAATTTCGACAATTGATGGCAAAAATTACATATTTTGTCATTTGGTTGCAAAAAGTTTCGGAAAATAATTGTTAATTTCTTCAAAAGTTCACGATTTTCGTAAATCTCTCATGGAAAAAAATTTCGTGCAATAGAAATCCATTGGCCGCAGGAAAAAATCGCAAATTTCGTTGATCGTGCACTGAAAAGAAATCGCGACTTTCTTCAATCTATCGCCTGAAAAAAAATCGCGAATTACATCAATGTATATCACAGAAAAAAATCAAGAAATAATATATGCTTCTTATCCTCCTCCTCCTCCTCCCCCGTTTCATCAATTAGTTCCCTTTTTTTTCAGCATTACACACTCCCATGCCTATGTTTGTTTTTTAGCAGGTCTTTGCTTTTATAAAGCAAAATTGATTCCCCTCAATAAAATCAAGGAATACTTCCTCTACTTGAAAATAATCTTTACTTAATAGATGTGTTATCTATACAAGTATAAACTGTTGATACCCTCATAGCATGCATGGTCACGGTGACGTCGCTGTGACGTCACTGCAAGTCACTGTGGTCACGTCACATATGTGACCGAAATGCCACCACTCAGTGATGTCACATTGCGACTGAAATGTGAACTTCTTAGAAAACTTTAAAAACTTACGAAAATTGTTCAAAACATGTTACTTTTTGTAAAATTATATTTTTCTGGCAATTAAAAAAAATTGTGACGTCACTGTTATGTCACTCGTCACGTCACATATGTGACAAAAAAAAACAGCATATTGTAAGTCACAGTGTGACAAAAAATATGAACTTCAAAAATCTTTGAAAATGAAGAGAAATATTTTAAACAGCCACGAGTTACAGCGGCATAAGGAATGAAAATATATTAGTGGATAGCAAATGGTAAATTCCGTCACTAAAGGGGAGGGGGGGCATAATAAATAAAGTGCACGATACAAGCATTAATAAACTAAATTTTTAGGCTATATTTTATCAATTTGATATCTAAGACAGTGAATGTATACTTTTTCATGATTTCAATTTTATCTAGCATTTGGATAATATATTTACAATTACGAATATTAAATTTATACACTTTACATATTTAGTTTGCTGGGAGGAAATTTCTCTCTTTCTTTCTTTTTTTACCGACCAGAATTATTCGAAACACTTCTGTGGTTTCAAACTAAAAATTTTCTATTACAGTTAAATCTGCACCTTTTAATGAGCATGCAGAAAGAGTCTTCAGTGTTTAGTCATCTATGCATTTCTTGCTTTAGAATATTTTTATAATTTGTATTCAAGTCATAAATTCTACTTCTTTCAGACTTTTAAAATAAGCATTAATAAAGCATAAGCGTAAAATAGCATTTTCCGAAAAAAAAAGGAAATATACAAAATTTGTGCAAAACAAACTTTACTTTAAAAAAATATAAAAAAGGGGGGGGGTGTTGTCGTTATTACACTAAATTTATTTTTACACCTTTTAAAAATTTAAACAATGTTTTATCTAATAAACTCTAATTATGAATATTATTATTATAATTATTTAGAAAAAAGGAACTTTACAATACATTTTAACTTGAATTATTTGGTACGGATAAAAAAAAAAAGATTAAATACATTGCACATTTCTTCAAATACAAAATTTTAATGAATGATACTTTCAGAAAAATTCTGCGCGTTCAAATTCCATATTTCTTGCATACAAAAACAAACAATCTGTAACAAACCATCTGCTCGAAAATCGTCTGCCCACAGAAAAATAAATATGAGAATACGCGGGAAATAGTTCACTTGTTTTAGAACAACACGTCTACAACACTTTAAGATAAGGAAATGACCATTTTAGGATACACGGATATTAATGGAACGTGCATGTAAGTTTTATTTAATTTAAATATTTTATTCCTGGTTGTATATTATGAGTTAAATAGTTATATTTGTAAGAGACTGATCTTTAACTGTCAGAAGCGATATTTTCCAATTTGATAACTGTAAAGAAAAATATTTTAATCTGCCATCGCTTGAAAAAAAAAAAAAAACTGCGCAGAGACATTCATGCCTACATTCATACTGGAATTAATATAAACATTAATTTACTCTTACTTGAGATTGAAAATGTATGGAACGACAATGATTTGGAATTATTTTATCAGCTTCTTACTATTTTTTGATTACTAACATTTATAGTTATTATTATTTTGGGGTTAAATATGATGTTCGATTATCATGAGATTACGAAACTGTTTCAGATTAGAAATTAACATTATACTGGGAAAATGTATTTTTAATATATTACAGTAGTGAAACATTTGAAAGAATTTTCTTTTAGTGCTAATAATATTTTAAATTATCTTTTAAAATCCTAAATCTTCAAACCAATGTTTTCAGATTTAACATTTGCCAAAATTATAAAATAATAGGAATTCCTTATACCATATGGAAATATTTTTGAGATATTGTTAAATCTAATAATGCATTTAATTTATCTATTGTAGTTTGCTGTTGTTTAACAGTACAATTATAAATACTAATTATTTTTTTTGTGTTTTTCAAATTGGTATATTTATTTTTTTAAATTGTATGTCAGCATTTTTTTTTGTTTGTGATTTTAATCAAACATTTAATTATAGACATTCTGAATCGGTTATTGAATTTTCTTCTATTGTAAATTAATTTTCTACGTGTATGATTCGGGTAATTATTGGCACTAAAAAGTAAAATATGATATTTAAGCATTGAAATAAAGTATTTTTCATGCCTGATAGGAAGTTATAGATTAAACTGCTTTAGTATATATTTTTTAAAAGTTCATATAATACAGGATACATAATGTAGGACACAAGTTGAAAAGTGCTTATGGCTTCGGTTTGTCTCTCCGTCTGTCCGTCTAGCAGTCTGTGTGCACTCTAACTCTCGAAAATATACTCGGATTGCCCTGAAATTTTTGGATGGTATTGACGTTTACCATCGCACGGTACCTATTTGTAATGAAGTTTGTAGCATGCTTTGTTCATTTACAGGGACAGCCAAAAGTTTTCCGTTACATTACGGCCTATGGGAAAAAGTCGTTTCAAATGATTTTTTATGATTTTACGCACGCTTTTAAACAGAATAAAATTTATATGCATTTATGAAGTGCAGTAAAATATGCATTCTGTTGACTATGTGATGCAAAGAATAGTTATTGTTCATTTACAGAACTAAAAAAGGAATTCAAATACATAATGGTATAGAGGTGGAGGTAATTGTTTGCGGCATACGTTAATTGCCGAAACGTCAGTGAAGGCTTACTGAGGAGACACGAAAAGTTTTGGTTTCTGTTAGTCTGTCTGTCTGTTAGTCTGTCTGTCTGTTCCGCGATAACTGCCGCAAAAAGCATCCGATCGGCTTGAAATTCACTGGGCATGTTGATGAAGTACCCGGACTTAGCTGTATAGTTTTTGGTTAAATTTGGTTCATTCGTTCGGGAAATATGGAACATTTTATTTTGCTCTATAATGCTTTTCAATGACAAGTCAGACCATTTTCAGATTTTCATTTGTTGAAAGAAATGGCTCATATGAAAAATGGATTTAAATGGTAAATTTTTGATGCTGAAATTTTTAAATAACATTATTAAATTATTCCAATAAATTATGTCAATATATTTGCGAGGTTCTTTTAATTAGGTTTATAATATTGGGGGGAATTTTATGCATGTTTTGCAATAATATAAAGGATTTTGTTTTATCAATTTGACATAATGCATATTTCATTTTTTTTCCTTTTCTTTCTCTGTTGCCTAGCAACATATTTGGTCCTAATAATATTAGTAATTAGTATAATTGGGTGTATAATGCTTGAGTAAAGCCATCGTCAAAACAGATGAATTAATGCATTTGTATCTTTGCATATAGAAGGATTTTAGCCCAGAAATAAAAATAAGCAATATTTCTTTTATTTTATTTATTTTATTGAAATATTTTGCTTAAAAATACAAAAGTTCATTATTTTCATAGAGAATAACGTAACCTTTTCCCATAACATTTACCAATATTTCTTTAATTGTTGCCAAGAAAGTCAAAACCCGGAATAATATTTTCTTTTAAACAATTTTCAATTGAAATGTTTTGTCGTGAAACAGGAAAATGAAAAATAAAATTAAGAATAGAAAAATTAATATGGCGGCATATTAGAAATAAAAAGAAAACTCTCGAGTATTTCTTAATATAACAAGATGAAAAGTTTTGAGTAAGTACGCATAGCAGGTGAATTAGACGTAATTTATCGAAAACAAAGATGCTGGAATAAAAAGATCTTGGGTAAAATAAAATTAACTATTATTCGCGGAGGAAAGAGATAGATGGAGATGCAGTATGCCGTAAAAACAGTTTGCAATACCATGTGCGTTATCGCTCAGATTTTAATGCCCTCATTCGGCCCAAACAAAACAAGCACGTGGAAATCTTTGACTTCATCCGTTTTTTTTTTTTTTTTTTTTTTTTTAAGCACGTCGTTGTGTTGTGCCGAATGTAGCTGATTTTAGGGTTACATTTTTGGCATCACTTCAAGATTTATTGTCTGTGTACGGTTAACATGAATATTTTATTTAAAATTTAAATTTTATTAATTCATAAAAAAACTTATGCTTATCCTTATAAATCACAGCGTAAAAAAAATCTAAGATATACTATAACCATCCGCACAATCAATAAAAAATTACGAATGTAAATTTAAATAGACTACGGGGGGTTCAGGGGGGCTCTGCCCCCCTGAAGAAATGCAATTTTTGATTTAAAAAGTTACCAGAATAAGTAGCTCATCAGAATTTCAGAACATCAATGTACAACCACTTGTTTAACACTTTTTATTTCTGAAACTTTACGAAGTATTTTGTATGCTCATAAATATTTATGTAATTTGAAAACTTTAAAAAGCGATTTGTAGGAAGTTGAATATTATGCAATGAGTGTTAAAAAATAATGACTTGCAAAGATGACGTTGAGGCTCTGATCTGCAGATTTACTAGTTATGTTAATCTATTCCATATATAATGAAATTGATGTATGTCGCTGAGGTTTACATACTATAAATTATTTCATGTATAATACGACTAATACGTATATAGCATTTACAGAGACACACAAAATCTTTCAGATACCATATTGTATCCGAAATACTGTTCATTAGCGATGATTGCTGGAAATATATTTTTAATTATGATATGCACTTTTATGATTCACTATATTTATGCATAGTGTATGATGTATATAAATGCTATAATTCCTATACAAAGCTACACAAAAGTATTCGTAAGGATTACTGGGTATGGGCGCAAATTGCTTAAAGGTGGTTTTTAAATGAGTTATGTTTTTTTCGCTGAACTGCATTTAATTTACCAAGAAATATTTGTAGAATATAGATAAAATGATATACAGGGTCACGTAAAGAATTGAATACATGGCCGTCTATATATTATAATTTCTGGAAATGTGATTTCAGCAGTTTTAAGAGTGTCTTAGTTTGAATTAAATTTTAACTAAATAGTGGCGTGTAATAAAGATTTTAGGTTAACTACAGGGTTGTACAAAAGTATTCAAGTATGTTTCCATACATTAGTATAAATTGCTGAAAATGAATTTCAACCTGTTAGGCGTTTTCTTGCTAAACTAATTTTTCCCATTATATAGTATATATACACTTTAAAAAATGGGTACTCAAAATTCAGTAAAAAGTACTCAATTTTAAATGCGTCACATCCACAAAATAGCTCCGATCCAAATGTACTCAAAGTTGAGAAACACATGTACTCATTTTTTATTCCATGGCTGTGATCAAATATGAATCGTTATGTACTGCCCCCCCCCCCCCAAAAAAAAAAAAAAAAAAAAACCTAAAATGTAAAGTAAAAATGTACTGACATTTTTTTCCCGTTCAAAGTTCTTAACAAGAAATGTTTAATTGATTATTTATCAAGAAAAATAGCAAACTTCTTAACAAGATACTCAAATCGAATATTTTTATGACAAGAGCATTATTTCCAAGCAATTATTTTTAAAATGCTGTGCATAATTTAATATTTACATTAATAAACATCATTTATGCCGCCATAAATGAAATGAACCATTACAGGGTACAAAACTATTCGTTTGTTTGGGTTTGATAACATGTGATGCTTTAAAATAGAGAAAGCATAGGTTCATTTTCAGTGGTGTAGTCGTAATAAAAGCAGAGGGCATACGTTCTAAGCAGAGAGTATATGCTCAAGGCAGAGGGTATACCCTACAGTGTATCTACTATAACTTTTTTGAGAAACAGAGGGTATACGGTGTTCCTTAAAAAAATCCAGAGGTTATACGGCGTATACCACCGTATACCCTCCACTGCATCCCTGTTCATTTTTGATAAAAAAATATTCAATTCAATATGAGTACGTCGGTTTGCTCATTTTTGAGTACTTCATTTTTTTCAGTGTATCAACCTACAGATCAAATAAGGGCTGTTCAAAAGAATTGAAAAACATATTTGGCTATGGACGGTAACTGCTGAAATCAGTTTTTCAAATGTTTTATGCGTTTTCAAAAATGTTTACTTAGTTATCTTATTTACGTCATTTCCCTAAATTTCGATGTCTTGTTAAAGCATTCAGAAAGTGTTGGAAAGTATATTTTAATCTATGCTTAACGCATGATTTTTCTTACTCGTTTTTTTTTTCTATTTCCCAGATCAGTCTTTTCCTATAAAACATACCAAATCTATTTAGCTCATATTCACAAAGTACAATATACACGGGAATAAAAAAATTAAATAAATATCGCTTATCATGCCGCTCTATAAATAATAGTTGTATTAATATCCGTTAGTTTCCATGTTCGTATTTAATAAAGCAATGACAAATCAGTACAAATTAAAAAACTTACACATTCTAAATATCAAGCATAGAACTTAATAAAAAAATATGTCAGTTGATAAGCATTGTTTTTTAAGTGGAAAAATGTAAAATGTTTTAGAAGAATAGGACTCCAAAGTAGCGATATTTTGCTAAAAAGTACGGTAAAAAGATAAGATTTTATATTTACAGCAAAATTTTATTTTAAAATTCATCGCTGTATTAATACTTAGAAATTTTTCCAGAGAGAATCATTCGCCTTATATACAATATTTCAAATGAAAATCAAATGTCAAATTAATTGCTTAAAAGGCGCAAAGGCCAACATTGTGAAAAAGATTCCATGCCGGGACTCGAACCCGGGTCATCAGTGTAGCACACTGACATTCTACCGACTAAACCACATGGAACGACGCCCAGCCTGTAAAATTTCTCACTATTACATGTTCGCAAGGCTACAAACGCAGCATAAGATGGAATATTTATCGTGAGCCACCGACATGGGGTAAACACGAAACTTAATTAAATCCAGCATCGATTGAAACTATATTAATAATTGGAAATTTTTCCAGGGAGAAACATTCGCCCTGCATACAACATTTCAAATTAAAATTGCCTTTTAAGCAATTATTTTGAAATTTGACTTCCATTTGAAATATTGTATGCAAGGCGAATGGTTCTCTCTGGAAAAATTTACAAGTATTAATATAATTTCAATCAATGCTGGATTTAATTAAGTTTCGTGTTTGCATCATGTGGGTGGTTCACGCTAAATATTCCATCTTTTGCTGCGTTTGTAGCCTTGCCAACATGTAATAGTGAGAAATTTTCCAGCCTGGGTATCGTTCCATGTGATTTAGTCGGTAGAATGTCAGTGTGCTCTACTGATGGCCCGGGTTCGAGTCCCAGCATGGAATCTTTTTCACTATTTGCGTCTTTTAAGCAATTAATTTGAAATTTGATTTTCATTTGAAATCACAGTGTTTATGACAAGTTCGTCACAAATGACACATATTTCACAAATTGGTCACAATGTGACTCCAAAGCATTGTCGCTTTCGTCACAGGTTCGTCACAAAGTTAATGCCAAAATAGTCACAAATGACACACTTTTCACAAATTTGTCACACCGTGACTTCACAGAGTGGTCACAATGTGACGTCACAAACGTCCTCTAAAACGGCCATAACGACCTCGCATTGTAGTCACTGTGACGTCACATCGACGGTCACAAAATCACAGTGTGACTTCACAACGACGTCGCCGTGACGTCACCATGCCTTACGGGTATATCCTTGCCAACTGAACTGGATATGTTGACTGGATAGGGGAACCTAGAGAGGTAAAACTGCCCCCTCTGAAACAATGTTTTTTATCTGATTATGGACAACAGCGTTCCACAAGGCGGGGTAACTGGTGGATCAAAACTGCAATGCCTCCCTACGAATGCTCTCTCCCCGCTTGCTTTTTCCGAGTTTCGTTTTGAGTTTCGAATGGCTAACTTTTGGCGAATTTTTAACACAGCAATCTTGGAGGGAGACATTGCTGCTTGCGTTTAAAACGACGTGCTTTTTTCTAGTCTTCACATCGTTGCGGTAGCTTCTCTAAAATTTTATCAGTTATTATGTATTAAATCGGATCAGAAAGTATTTCGTATAAGAAAATGGATAATTCTATTTCATGTACTGTATGTAATCGACCCAAATAAATCTCTCTTTTTTTTTTTAAATCACGATTTTTATCAACCCTGGGAATGTATTAGGATAAAATTTTCAGGGGCATTTAGATGATTAAAAAATGAAACTTCTTTTTAATACAAAAAGTGTTATACACTTTAAATTATAATCTCTTGCTAATACAAAAAAAAAAAAGTTAAAGACACGAAATGCGTCAATTTGGTTTAAAGAAAACAGCTTTTATTTAAAGATAACTAGATTATTGATAAATAGGGAGTAAAAAAGTCATGATTTAAAAAATAAACTAAAAAGTAAATAGTTTTTTTGTTATTAAAATCAGATTTGTTAAATTTAACTCGGATTTTTATGATTTTTTTTTTTTCCTCAGCGTTAACATACTGAATAGATACCAAGAGTTTTAGGTTTCCAAAACAATTAAACATTTAATTGCTAACATAATCTATGTTTTTACACTTTAAATAATAAAATTTAATTATTAGTTAGTAATTACAGAAATTATAAAAATTGCAAATTAGTAGTTTCATTAGTTAATAGCATACAATAATGTTAAACACATTAATAACTATAATAAATACAATGTAACAAGAATGTAATACAATGTATTAAGTACAATATAACAATGTAAAACTATATTAAATACTAGTGATATTTACATTTATTAGAATGATCAGTAACTGAATTTAATATTAAAATGTTATCACTACTTAAAATTAATAATTATTAGACAGTTACTAATTAGGAACATAATATACATTTTATGCTTTAATTACTAAAATGATAATTAAAAATTTAGTATTCATTCTAGAAGGAAAAAGGGGCAGGATGCTAGTTCCAAGAAAATGGCACTATTTCATGAGGAAATATATTAATAATGTGTTTAGTAACGATAAGAAAAAAAACATAATTTTTTAATATGATAAATAAAGTGTCATTAAATTGTAATAATTTTATAAATTACAAGTTAAAAAATACAATTAAATAACAATATTTTTTTAATAACATCCTGTTTTTTCTCAAGAAATAAAGATATCTATCATTTTTGTAAGGACTTGGTCACACAGATTAAGAAATACTGCGGTATGGGGAAGTTTTTTACAAAAAATCTCTGGCTACAACTACATGTGAATTTCACTATTTTTTTTAAAGGCAGGGAGCATTTCAGATGCGTCTTTAAAAAATGGCATAGAAGAAACAGTAATTGCAGAATTAAATAAAAACTGCAAATAAGTAATATCATTAATAGCACAAGTAACAAAACTAACAAATATTATTGGCAGCTCGTTTTGCATTTGTAGGACTGTTAATCGCTTAAATCTTAACTTATACCATGTGTGTGCATGCTAACCAAAAAAATTGTTACACCCATTCATACACACATACAGGGTAAATATAAGACTAGCCAGTTATATCTGAAATCCTCAAAATATTAAATAACAGCACTACAGTTTGGTGCAGTTCCAAATTTAGAACAAAAAAAAAAAAAAAAAAAAAAAAAAAAAAAAAACTTTATTCAACCTGTACTGGAGAAACTCTTGCTGTGCTTAGCATTTTTATACCAATTAGTTCTTTTTCTCTTATACATTATTTTACTATAGCTGTTGAGCAAATATCATTCTTTCATTCTTCTTTAACTCCAATATTTGCTATAAATTTATTACTGCAAAAATAGAATGGGAAAATAAGATACTGGCTATTTGTTCTTTTACTTTGCAGAAATTTATTATACTTGCTACTCTTTTTTATATAAAAGAATGAATAATTTGATTACTTAAAGGAAATTATGACATTACAAATTAGATTAGATTTAAATATCATTTTTAAATGAAATGCTTTTTATTCCTTTACAAACTTACTGTACTTATTTTTTTTTTACAAGACTCAGGAATTGAGCTTAGAAACAATTATTTAAAGCTTTTTCCTTTTTTTTTTTTATTTATAAGGCAAAATACCTATAGAAACTTTCCAAATTATATTAGGTAATCTTAGATTTTAATACTTTTATGTCAGTTTAAACATTTAGAAAATTTGTGATTATAATCAACGATTTTAAAAAAAAATCAGTTGATTAAAGTCACGATTTAATCGCTGATTTAAATCAACTAATTAAAATCATTGACACACTATTGAGAAATCTAAAATTTTTATGCATGTAGGAATGAAAAAAATCTTTTTTTTTCTTTTTCTGCTTTATTGTAATATTCTTCCTTCTTGCAACACAAAACTTTTAAATATTGATATGCTAAGAAATTTATTCCCTTGTATAATGATGACAATTTATCAGATAAGAATATCTAAAAATTTTATGGATATCGGGAAAAATATTTCATGAATGTGTCAAAGCACTCAGCATATTGCAGAAGACTTGAAAGAATATTACAAGAAAAAATATTATAAAAGTTTTAATAGACAAGCATATATATTTTTTAAAGTGTTCTACATTTCTTGTTAAATTTCTGATGGATAATTTCAGCTGATTTTAATAGTATATCATTTATCTTTCACAATATAAATAGATAAGTTACCAATTGAAAAAAAAAAAAAAAAATTGTTAAAACTTTTTCCATTGAATTTTTATATTTCTCTCTCTCTCTCTCTCTCTCTCTATATATATATATATGGATAAATTTAATTCAAATCTTCATTTTTCCACACTAATCATTTTAATTTCATTCTCTTTTCCAAAGTAAACACCATTCTTTTTTAACGGATTCTTTCCATATGCTACTCAGCATGTGGGAATAGTTGGCATTTCAAAAAGTATTTGGCGATTATTTTTGTGCTACACTGCCAATCCTGGTTACCATCTCAGGAAGGGGTGAGCATGCGCAGTAAATCTCCGTAGGGAGGCATTGCAGTTTCGATCCGCTCGTGGCGAGGTGGCCTACCATGCGGCTTTAGCTCCACTAGCCCCGCCCTAGATTATGGACAACAGATCTCCTCCCCTCCCACCTCCCCGAAATATAATTTTCTCTGTGTTACTGATGTAGCCCTCGACAACCCAGACATTTTTGTAAGCGGCCGTTCATTTAAAAAGGTTGTGCACCCCTAGTTTAAGGGGTCGTCTATCATGTGAACAAAAGCATAATTTGAAAGAAATACATTTATATTACACACTTTATTGACATTTGAGTATTTTATTGACATTTTAACATTCATGCTGGGATTAGTCGATACCTATTAAGCGATTAAAGTAAGAGAACATAGGGAATGGAAGGGACATAGTCATTCTGTAGTATTTCAACTATCGAGTACCGACCTTCAATTTGGATACAGCCCTTAAATATGCTTATTTTTAAATAATTAATTTCTCTGAAACTATTCATACGATTTTAATGAAAATTTGTATTTAGGATAATTGGAGGATGTAGAATCTATTTATGGTGTCAAACTTAGATATTGCTACGAAAAAAAAAAAAAAAAGGGTTCGTTTTGATATGAAGATGGCCTCGTAAGCAAAATTTATATACATCATTTAACAGTAAACTTTATTTCCAAACGTTTGGTACAAGTGAATTTCTTTTACAATAATTTTTTGCAGAGTTAGTAGGGGGCGTTTTCCTTTTTTTTTTTTTTTTTTTTTTTTTTTTTTTTTTTTACAACTGTACGTCTCTCGATAACAATGTGAAGATTACTCAATATATTTGTCCCAAAAACTGAAGACGAAAAATCTGAACTGATTTATGTTCCCAGGGGTCAATAATAGTATCGTGTTTAATTTATGCTGGTTGTCTGGCTAAGCCAGTACCAATTGTTAAAGGTTGACAATTGAAAATCAACTTGAAAAGTAAAACATGCATTCATGGAATGCGATGGATGGTTGGTTGGATAAGTTCAGAGTTAATTCAAGCTTGACTTGAAAAACTAATCTGAAAGGGTTTAAAGTTGCAATGTTTTAATTAAACTTAATGGCGCTTCACTCCAACCTAAAGGAAATTTCAGTTACAAGAGTCCAATAAAATCTTGCGTATAGTAGATCTGAGACATTGCTTTGTGTTTTCTTAAAAAAATATATATCCAGTGGCAATAACTAGGTTACTGGGAAGTTTTACTTCCATGAACTTGTGTTGTGACAATCGATCAAAACAAAATGACTGGAGATTCAAAGTTCATTCGAACATTCATATTTATTGAAGTTTTAATAATCCAATATGTATGTTAGGCATTGTGGTAGGACTAATCCACGAGAGAGACTAAATTCAAAATATATCGGCACCACTGCAGCTGAATGGAAAGGAAACATAAAAAAACTATACAACGACATTTTTAAAAACGGTTAACACATCACCTTTTCTCATAGTCATCTTCATTGTCAGTGAGTGTCCATCATGCACAGCGACCCCCAAACGTATATTCTGAAGATATCAGGGAGTGGAAACACATCTCCTCATGCTGCAAGAATCCGCTTCCTTTTTGCTCCAACCTTTTTGCCCTATCACAAGCGAAACCCGCTGATTATAAGCACGGCAAGGGTTGCCAACACGAAAAGGCAAACCGCCACAACGCGTGACAAGGAATTAATGAAAAACCATGGAGAATGCGGGAAACGCTAAACTCCGCGGGCTAATACGCCAAACGTGGCAGACAGACAACGCGAAGTGAAAGTCAAAGTAGGCAAAACGGGAGATCGCAAGTATTGCGAAAGGAACGACTCACCTGGGCGATAACTGGTAAGACCAAGGGGATTGGTGGACAAAAGGTATGCCTAGCTTGAGTTCAAACGAACTCAAGGCGAAAAACTGAATAATGGGGGAAAACCAAGGGTATCAAGGTCGTGATTACGACAAATAAGATCTTTTATGTATTTATCAGCCAACAATATCTATGCAGAACTCATGCACCCTAAGTCAATTCCAGGCTAATCTGACCAAACCTGAGTGCATAGCTTCAAGAAAGAGTTCTAAGATACCTCAAAAGTACTAAAAAGTAGTGATATTTAAACGTGATGATTACTTTTTATTGCATTTTTTATGCTGACAGGGCTTCAAGTGTAAACGATAGAAAGCCTTACACTGGTTAAATATTGAAATATCCCGGTGGGCGTTATCTTGGCAATCGAGAATGCAGTGAACTTTTTCTTTATCCACAACTCAAGTAGAATACACGGCTTTATCAGAAGCTGACCGAAAGACTCTGAACTTTAAATCACTTTCAGGTATAAGGTATTTGAACCGCATATTTCTCTGTGGTCTGAGGGTATTCGGTACTTTTCATGATTAAAAAAATGTACTTGGAAGATATGTATTTTAATATTTATTTTATTATAAATTTCGAAATTTTTTATTCATAAGGAAGGAACTGTTTAAATGTACTGAAAATTAAAATTTAATGAAAAATTACTGGAAAAAAGTTGTTTAATATATTTTTTAAAAAGGTCTGCATAAGAAAACATTTTTTAACAAAAAATTTTAGACAGACTTGAATAAAAATTTACCCAAATGTTGTACAAATATCTGAAAATACGTTTTATTTGTATATAAACATTCTTTAATAGAAATTGCTTTTGCGTGGTACATTTTAAAGCACGGATTTACACCACGAGGTTCACAATAAATTAGAGTGAAGTTTTGATTCTAGGTATTTTCATACTCTTAATTCTGTTAGGTGCTGCCATCTATATTCTCTTCTCAAAATAAAAGGTTCGTAGACAATATCTGAAAAGACGCGAACGTATATAGTCGGTACTTTTATAGCTCAAAGTGTTAAAAGTTGACCCCGAGAGACTCTCATGCTTAGTTCGCTCCACCAAAAATGGCAACCCGAGTGACACTCGGGCGTAGATCTTGAAATGTTAAGCTGCTCTAAAATAAACTTTCCCCTCAGACAGTGAAGTTCCCTACTATAATAATTTTTAAAACTGAGTCCGTTAAGAGATTAGTACGAAATTTAGTCTACTATTATAGAACAAAGCGCACTGATGTTTGTTATCACTTTGTGCATAGCTGCCAACATCTTACGCTTTTTCAGACCACAAAAATTTTATAGAAAATTTTACCTTTTTAAATTGCCATAATCTGCCGACTAAATGAGGCAAAAATTTTGATTAAATTTTTCTGGTCTGAAAAAGCGGAAGAGTTGGCAGCTATGCTTTGTACGAGAAATATATGATAGTGATGAAACATACGTTAAATACTTACAAACAAAATTTATCGCAGTAGACATTTTAAATAATCCACAAAACACTTATAAATTTAAGAAATGTTATGAATTGAGTTATGATATAAATTTAGAAAAAAAATATGTGATATTTTGTGTATAGTGTTTTATTAGGAAAATATGTTGTTAAGGAAAAGGATGCTGTAAGGGAAAAATTGTAGGAATACTACATTCATTTTTTCATTTCATGCAGTGCACGAATTCGTACAGTGACGACATTACTAGATTGTTCTCCGACCGAAAATATCTTGTATCATCAGAAATATCAGCATATGTTGAGGAAATGCAGACATATGTTGATAACATGCCAGCGCTAAATCTTATTAACCCCTTAACGCTCGAATTAAATTACGGTTGAATAATTCAAATTGCTTATTGGCACCACTTTTATGAAAAGAAATATTCACCTTATTAAATTATAGCCAATTTCACTATATTATAAAACTGGTGGGAATCAAACAATTTGAGTAAAAGACACAGCCCGAGAATATCTCGGGAGCAAGAATTAGACCTTTCGTCTACCAGACGGGTCCATTGGACCCGACATGTACATTCAAAATATTTATTCAAACCAGAAATTTCTTCAAAACAAACTAAATGTATAAATCAGACAATAATAAGTTAAATAAAC
This sequence comes from Maratus speciosus, assembly GCA_963932465.1. Taxonomy (NCBI): domain Eukaryota; kingdom Metazoa; phylum Arthropoda; class Arachnida; order Araneae; family Salticidae; genus Maratus; species Maratus speciosus. The sequence goes on along the minus strand of OZ010791.1, from coordinate 601,664,919 downwards.
AAATTAAATAGTTTTAAGTAAAAATTCTGGTGTAGAATGTTTTTATAAAACTTGAGTAAAATTTCCGGTAGTTCTAGGGTTAAGGGGTTAAAAGAAAAGTGTCGGATGTGCCAATTCCAAAACTTTCTTCTATGTTATACAAGGTAATTCTTTAAAATTCGCTAGCAGAGTGCCAAAATTAAATGGCAATCTGTGCCCATTGTGAGGAGTCTAAAGATATGAAATTCCGTGCACAAGTTTTTGAGATATGTCGCTATAATCGTATAAATCATGCAAAATGTAGCGTAGCAGTGCCATCTGTTGGTGGTTTACACAAAACCTAATCAACAACAACTTATTTCAACATCTCACGGAACCTTTGAAGTTTGATGAAAATCCGTGGATAAGTTTTAGAGAAAGAGCTATTGCAAAAAATCGTGAAAACTCCAGCATAGCAGCGCCATCTATTGGGCAACTGACACGAAAACCAATTCAGCAACAACTTGTGTCAACGTCTAACTAAATCTGAAATTAGGTGAATATTCGTGCATCAATTCTTGTGATTGAGCTAGTGCGAAAATCGTCAAAAATGCAACCTAGCAGCGCAACCCGTCGGCGAGTTACACCAAAACATATTCAGCATAAATATTTATCATGGTATACCTGCCTCAGAAGTTTGATAAAAATTCGTACAATAGTTCTTGAGATAGAGCTATTGCAAAAATCGTAAGAAAGGCAACATAGAAGCGCCACTTATTAAGCGATTCACACCAAAATATAATCAACATCGACTCATATCAAGGACTAACTGAATATAATGTTTTATTAAAATCCGTGCATTAGTTCTTGGGATAGAGCTACTGCGGAAATCGTGAAAAACGCAGCTTTACAGCGCCACCTGTTAGCCAAACTAATACCTGTTAGCTAAACTAATAACTATAACTATACAACCAAAACTAATCAGCTCCAGTTCTTATCAAGGTCGAACTAAATCGAATGTTTTGTGAAATTCCGTTCATCAGTTCCTGAGATTCAGCGCCCACAAAATTTTTTTCACATTGAGACACACACACTCACAGATAGACATTTTGGAACAACCATCAAATCATGTTTAGGATCTTCTAAAACTTATAAATCCATAGAAAACCGGAAATCGAAATTTTTCACGAATCAAATATTTTCTTCTTGTAAAGATAGAAGAAAGTAAAAAACTAAATCTGGATCTTTGCGATCCTCTAAGAAACAGGGCCACAGTGTCAAACCCTGCTTTTATCACCATTGGCCATGAGGTGCTATACAGTATATGTCGCTTTCAAGAGGTCATTCTAACACGGCATCTTCAGGGTTTAAATCCCAAATAAGCTTGGTGCTCATTTTATCGACGAAGAAGATATGAAAGTTTGAGTGAAACTTGCCCTACACGGAATAGAACTCTGGACCTGTAGCGTGGTAGACTGAAGATCTTGCCACTGTTCTTCTGCGCTCGTAACAATATGTAAATATTCAATCGAAATTACACTCCTTTCTCCAAAAAATCATGTTTCTCCTCCCACCCTACCCTGCAAAGTTCAAAATCTTTAAAATTAGTTTTTTAAGAATTCTGCCCTATTTCTTATTTTGTAGCAAGATGATTTACCTGGTTTACCTAAAATCTCATCTGCATAAACTCATATAAGGCTCATTTACCTAAAATCTCTAACCTCTCTGAAATTTTTGTTCCCCCCTCCCCCAATTTCTAAGTAATTGGAAGGGAAGCAAAATGTTTCCTTTTTTTTGCAGTTTGGCTGTTCTCACCCCTGAACCTCATGTAAATTTTATGTTTAAATAGAGCGAAAAAAATATATTACCGTACATGGTTTTTAATTTTTATATATTTTTATCACTTTTTATTGATGCTTTAGTTCTTCTTGAAAAACCTCCAGAACGAGCTTTTTTCAAGGAAAAAACAAGTACCACAATCTAAGTATTTCATCTAAATCTACTCGATGACATTCAATAATTACTAACTCCTTTGCTTAATGCCAGTTAATAAAAGATGACAATTTGTGGAAAACCCCTTATGATTCAGCCGCTTTTAGAGAACAACTAAAAATCAGTTCACTCAATCACCGATTCCTAAAGTTTCACGGTATTTGACTGGCTTTTTTTAATGCGTTGCTCCATACAGTTGACAATTAAATTATTAAAATGAAAATACTATCGTGCGCGCATGCGCAGAAAAAAATTTCATTCAACTGCTCATATTTCATGAAATGTTTGATATATTTACATTCCATTTGCACTATATTATTTCTACTGTAGTTTGTCAAAGTTTCTGAAATAGGCGTTAAATTTGGTAGAAAACCCTCATGTTGTAAACAAAAAAGAAAAAAAAAAATGCAAGAATTTCTTCAACTTTTCAATAATATCGATGCATTTCCATGAATATATGCGCTATTCTTACACAAATGAAGACACATATTGTACAATAACCACCTAATCGTAAGCTGTAGCGATAGATCATTTCATACATTATATTTTACAGGGTGATCCAAAAATATTATTATTTATCTTTGATTTTTTGTTGGCTTTCTAATTGCCCTTCTGGTCAAATCGCCGTTGATAAATATGAAGTCAAACATATTCTTCATAATCCCGAAGTTCCAGAAAAATCCGACAAGTATATCTATTCATATAAAATCCAAATCTCTGTGTGTCCATCACAATTCCGGTTGGACCACCTCATTCATCGCGGCCATGTTAGAATCCCTATGGAGAAATCGGTATGAGCTTCAACAATGAGTAATTGTTGAAAAATACTAATAGCAGCCACAATATGTTACCACAATAGAGCCAAATTTTGGCCAACTTGGTAATATATCGCAAATTTGGCGACAAAAATAAGTTGCCATATATGACGCCAACATGGCGATAGCTGGCTAATTTGGCGAAATTCCCAATGAAACTCACTAATATTTGGAAATTTTTCCTGAGAGAAACATTCGCCTTGAATACAATATTTCAAATGAAAATCAAATTTCAAATTATTTTTGCTTAAAAATGAGTTACAAAAAGGAGTTACTCTCTTTTATTTATTTATTATTATTATTATTTTCTACACTGCAAAAAATGTTTACAATACAGACGCGAGTCTGACTCATTAATGTACATCGTAGCAAAACAAAATATATTATGAATATGACAAGAAAATCTGCTAGAAAGAGTTAAGAACGATTACGTTAAGTGACAACAAATGTATGCAATTTTCGAAATCGCGCAATTCTGCAGATCTTTAAAAGAAAGTATCAAAATTATTTCAATAAAAAATTAAAAAACTGCGAATTCATTATCTTCAAAAAAAAATTTATTTACAGCCATCTGATTCGACGGCTGTACCACTTGAACTAGACGTGATATACAAATAAACGCCGAAGAAAAACATAATAAAGTATGCTTACAAATTACCGTAGAATAATTCCGGTTTAGATATATATTTTTAAAAACTGAATAACTTTAAACTTTCCAAGAAGTTGGCTGCATTTCCTTGTCTTTCGGTTATAAGCATAAAATAAAAAGAATGTTCATGTTCAAGTATTTCAATGGCTGGGCCAAGTTCGAAAAATTAATATACTTGAAATTGATAATTGGATAAAAAAAATAAAAATTTCCCAATCTGAAAAGAACTCTAAGAATTCGTAAAGCATTTTAACAATTCATAAACAGCGTTTATTGTAGAAAAAAACGCAGCACGGCAAGGGTGCGGAGTGGTAAAAAACAACATTATGATACATAAAAACATATATCAGGGTCGGATAACCTTTTCCCGTACGCGCGCCAATAATTCACAGACGATATCTATCAACAATGCAAACTGCCAAACATATAAAAAAACATTTTGGAAGCGTATGATGTTTATAAGAAACACTGGTTATAAAATCAGTTGCTTCCATGCATTAATAATTCATAATTAAAAATATTAAAAATAAAACTGCGATTTTTCTGTATATTGGAATAAGCCATTAAATAAATTAATTTTTAATTCGTAAATATGATTAATTTATACGGTATATATTGTAATAAAGGGGAAAAATACGAGTTTTTATTTCATTAATTTTTAACTTAGGTATTATTAATGCAACATCCCGGTTATAATTTTCCAAATTGAATTAATATACAATGACTGTATTGATGAGGTTTTTGCTGTCGTGCGTTCAATGGAAGGAAAATGATATCCAGTTAATATTTTGTTATTTTTACAAATATACGTAGCTAAATGGAATCCTTTCGCCATTTTGCTGCAGTGATTGTCAAAAGAAATTCATTTGAAAATTACAGTTTTTTTTATTCATAAAGAAAAGAAAAATACATGTCGAAAACGCTGCATAGCATCACAGGAAAATAAAATTATTATGATGTGTTAATTCATGCAAAAATTAATTGCATTATTTATGGTAGTCTGCCCGTATGGAACAAAATTTTATTTCTTATAACAGAAATAAAAAAATGAATTTTATGTCTATAACAATTACCATACTTAAATTTTTCCCATGCCAGAAAAATTAGCTTACGTGCCAACTCTGGCACGCGTGCCATAGGTTCGCCAATCCTGACATATATTGAAGAAAAACAGCATAAATAAACTGAAAATTGAGTTTGTTAAAAAAATTCCTCTAAAAAATGTTGCAAACGCACTTACAATATTCCAAAAACATACTTAACTCTCCCAAAGCGATATAAGTAAGCGTCCTATCTTAACCCCTTGAGGGGCAAGCAAAAATGACTCTAAATATTGAATTCTCACCGGAATAATAGAAAAGTTTTATTTTTAAATAACGAAAGGCAATTTTTCAACGATTATCCTCCAAAGTTAAAAATGTAAAATTTGGTAAAAATTTCCTGGTGAAAATCTTGTTTAAAGTAGGTGGGATAAATTTTATCCCACCGCCCCTCAAGGGGTTAAATGGTAGAAGTAACCGCAAGATTAAGAGCGAGGTCACATCAATCAAGGTCATGCGCCACGTAGCGGATGGAGTGTGAACTACAGGTAGATACCTAACTGTTTTTTTACTCACAGAACTAAAATTGTAAAGTTTTTTTCACCTTGATTAATAACTGGAGTGTTCCTGATAAGGTGATTAAAACCTCGTGGTGTCAAGTGCATCTGGATTCCTCTCTCGCTACGCCATTTTCTTGCAATAAATGTGGCAAACAAAATTCGTTTCCATGAGTGACTAAAGATTTAGAAGATACGCACCACACTAAAAACCCGCGTATGTGAATTATCACTCCGTCCACAAGGTGGCGCAACTGTGTTAATTTACGCCTGATTCCAGCATTAAGTTTGTTCGCTTACTTATAACGCTTTGAACTCTCCCCTCAAACAAAAAACCCTCTGAAAAGTCCAATACTCGACCCAAGGTTGCCAGTTTGGCCTCCAATGTTATCCGAAATTTCAAATTTGCACAGGAAATTTCGAAAGAGGAATTTCTGTTTATGTGATTGCAATATGTCCCTCCTTAAATAAAGTATCAAATACTATTCTCTTTTTTTTCTGGTATGATCTCGAAATTACTGAATAGAAATGGAGGCCAAACTGACAACCCTGAGACCTGTTACAGGACTTTACTTTTAATCATTTTTATTAAATTCAAGAATAATTATAAATTAAAACCAATGAAAAAAAGAAAAACAACCCTTGGGAAAAACGCCATATCTGACCCGATACGATTACTTACACGATATTTACGATATTTTCCCATGATCGTTTGACAAAATCGCGCTTTTTTTCAGCTCTCATTTAATCAAATTCGCATTTTTATTTATTTATTTTTCTTTTGAGTTCTATTGACGAAATTTATTCGTTTTGTGCGATCGAAAAATTCAACAAAAATCGACAAAATTCACAATATTGTTTAGTGACCAACTGATAAATTAATTATTTATTTCCGTGATTTTTTTTAACGACGTTTTCCTTTGATCTTTATAGAAATTTCTGATAAAAACCGATTGACATTTTTTTTTTTTTGAGCTATCATTTGACGAAATTCGCATTTTTTGCGCAAACGACTATTGAATTTTGCTATTTTTTTCAGCGGCCAATTGAAAAAAATCGCCATTTGTTTATGAGATTTTAGACGAAATCCACGATATTTTTCCTCCATCGTTTGTTGAACTTCACGAATTGATTTTGCAAAATTACGCAAAGGAAATAAAATCGCTACATTCCTCGGAAATTAAAACAATTCGCAGAAGAATCATATTCCCGCGAAAGAATTAAAAGGAAAAAATGCACACAGCATTTTTTATTATGCAAATTTTTTTTTCATTTTTTTTGCGCGATTCACACAATTGCAAATCCTGTCCCTCAATGACTCGCCCACTCCGTTCAACAAAAGGAAAACTCTCTTAAAATAGCTACCCTGCATATGAGAATGGAATTCGTGGTGTAAATATTCACATAAATTCGATTCTATCATGGTAAATAGTCAGTAAGAGGGTTTTATATTAATAAAAAATCAGGATTTTTTTCATGTGAAGAATTTTCGTACTGATAACCGATTTTTTTACATTTTCGGAATTGAGTACCTTAACGATCGCATTAAATTACGGTTTACAAATTCAAATTGCTTATTGGCACCACTATTTTTGAAAAAAGAAAAACTCACCGTATTTAATGACAGGTAAAATAATACCATAGTAAAACCAATTACAATATTTTATAAAACGTGTGGGAATCAAACACAAAGGAATAAAATGAATAAAAGATACAGTCCGTGAATATCACGGGAGCGAGAAATAACCATCTCGCTGCGCAACGCGAGATTTCCTCAGGCAATGTACAAGTAGCAAAATTTGTAAACCCGAGATTTCCTCGGGGATGCATTTTTTTCTGTCTAATTAACCCTCCTTGATTATTCCTAACAGTTATTTTTTATTGTAAAATTTGCCTTATTTATTCGGAGCATTTTCCCGATTAAATTAGACAAAATTTTTTGTTTTGAAAAACCGGTGACAAAAGAATAATAATTCTTAAAAGACGCTCGTCGCGAAGGGTTAAATGCGTAATTCCTGAAGCTATTTGGATAAAACAATTACGCAGCAAGAGGGTTAACCCCTTGGGGACGAGCGACACGTATACGTGCCGGAAATAGGCCTAAGGATCCTCGTTTATCCTCACCAGTAAAATTTTACTGTAAAATTAGCCTTATTTAATCCGAGCATTTTCCCGATTTGAATAGGCACAAACTTCTGTTTTTTAAAACCGGTAGCAAAGTAATAAACATTTCGTAAAAGGCTCCCGTCGCGAAGGGGTTAAGGGATTAAATTCCAATTTCGGAACAGACTTACCCCTTGTTCTTGAAAAATCGCCGCTGCGCTGCCAGAAAATCAACAGAGAATTATATATATATATATATATATATATATATATATATATATATATATATATATATATAGCACGGTGCAGTTAAAAAGTAGCATGGCACGCATGAAAAATAACACAGCGCTTATAAAAAATAGTGCGGCACATACAAAAATAGCATGGTGCCGTGCCGCGTTAATAGTGCCTAGTACTACGCGTTACTGCGCCTAGTAATGTGCCTAGTTTAATCTTTTTAAATTAAGTTTTTTAAATTTCAAAACCACACAGTCTCTGGCTTTTCATACCGGTATTATTTTAGAGAAATTATTGTACTTTTAAATCACAGAATGCTTCAATTGAATAAAGCAATATTTTCTGTACTAAAGTACTGTTACCCAAAAAGCCAAATACTTGGCAGCTCTGTAACCATAAAAAGGAGATTGAGTGAAAATATTCTTGCAGAAATTAATTTATTAACCCTCCCTCGGCACGGCCCTTCCGTGATTTCCGCGGGATAGCAAGTTAACCAAATTTATTCGCTTGGCACCACTTTTTTTTTTTCTTTAATAAACACTTTTACTTGGACTTACAATGAAAGGCCGAATTTTGGTAATAACAGATTTTGATTATTTTAATATATGTTGTAGGGTAGAGAACCCTTAGTCTGTGGATTAATAGATTTCATAACACTCCTTAGATCTTGAGAAACAGGGGGGGGGGGGGGGAGGGTCGTCAAATATTATAACACATATTAAATACTTTGTAAGGACTATGTTGATCGTAGCTCAATTAGTACGGCACTCCCTTGTTGTTCCGTGGGCTCAGGTGCGATACCGGATCGCGCTACATTTGTTTTTCTCATTATTTGTTTTATAAATAAATTTGTATTAAAATTTAATAATCTCATTGTCAATTAAAAATTACAATATTGTATATGAATTATAATTTTAACCTATTTTTTTTTAATTTGTTAACAAATATTTGTATAAAACATCTTAAAACTTATTTTTTTAATCACTTTTAAACTACATTTCATATATTCTTTATCGATGCAAAGATATTGAACAATTGTGTTAATTTGTGATTAAAAAAACAAACATCATTTATGTATTGCCTTAACAAGATAAGCCAATACGATGATAATATTAATCTGTTTCTAAAGTAAGAAGCATAATTATATTAAAAATTAGCATAAGAATTAAATTACAATATATTTCTTGCATTTTAACGATTTTTAAATTTGTAATACGTAATGAATTATGCACTTTGAATTATTGTGCTTTCCTATTTATCTTCTTTCTGCATTTATTGTTATTTTGTTTGAATATGTTTTATTTTATCCTCACTAGAGGGAGCCACAACAGATTTTGTAACGATTTTGGATTTTTTATTATTCATTAATATATCAATTTTTTTTAATCCCTTTAAATGATGAGAAATAATGTTTTAAAAATCAAAAATACTAAATTTAAATTTAAATATGTTAACATTAAAATCAATGTACGACATTAAAAATTTTAATTGAGATTATTAAATTTTAATTACAGTTATAAAACAAAACATGAGAGAAACAAATGTAGCGGTTCCCGGTATTGATCCCGATCCCACGGAACAACGAGCAACCGCCCGCCTTGCAAACTGGGCTTCTACTAGCGTAGTCCCCTCTTTAAAAAGTAAGTATTTTGTTGTGTTGTAATATTAGGCACCCCCCCCCCTTGTTACTCAAGAACTAAGGATACGGTTTGTCGCATAAAATCCATTGAACCTGAGAATAAGGGGTCTCTACCCTACATCATATATTATGGTAATCGAAGTCTGTGATTACCAAACTTGTTGTAATATTACGCAACCCCCCCCCCCCCACCCTTGTTTCTTAAGAACTAAGGATACGGTTTGTTGTATAAAATCCATTGAACCTGAGAATAAGGGGTCTCTACCCTACAGCATATATTGTGATAATCGAAATCTGTGATTACCGAACTTGTTGTAATATTACGCAACCCCACCCTTGTTTCTTAAGAACTAAGGATACGGTTTGTTGTATAAAATCCATTGAACCTGAGAATAAGGGGTCTCTACCCTACAGCATATAATAAGATAATCGAAATCTGTGATTACCAAACTTAGCAGTCTCCTCGTTATACAACATGTGGAAGAGAAATTTACTAAAACTTTTACTTTTAAAATATAGTGATGCGACGGAAGTCGCGGGAGTTGTACGCGGAGGGTTACATCAGGAATTTTTTTATTACGTTTATTTAGTTCCAAACATCACCGATAGATATCGCTGACCTGTCTGAAGCTGTTAGAGCACTGAAAAAAAGTACATAAAAAGTTCGATCAACGTTTACTAAGATTTTAATATTAATTATTTTAATTATCTATTGAAATAGAAATACAAATGATATACGTTTTGTAATTGGAAAGATATTTACTGCAGTATTCTAATTAGACACAGTGCAATGACATCTCTTGGCGATATTTTGATATAATAGAAGAGCTACAACAAACAAGTTCCCAACCTCACCGATAACACACACCTTTTGAAGAATACCGTATACTGCTTCTCCTTAACCATTTACTTGTTATTCAAGTTTTAAAAAGATTTAGTTCATTTTAGAATACATTATATAGCTTATATTAACAAAGTGTTTAAAATTTTCAAGAAGGAACTTACGAGTAGAACGTACTTAGACAATATTGACATCAATGTGATGTGTCGAAATTCGGAAAATACCGTTAAACAAAAGGCAGCGTTCTTTGCAAATTTCTGTATTGCATTTCAATGTATTTAGGTATATTTTTCTTTTTGTTAATAGGACATCTGAAATGGACGACTAATGTTATAACCTCTCACGTTTCAATTTTGGTCGCTGTGTCACTTGGATACTTTTACCTTTGGGACAAACCATTTTTTTTTTTCGAAATTTAAAAGGTTCCCAGAATGATGCTGCAATCAAAATAGATAAACCTGTAAGATATAAAGTTAGACATCGATATCTTATGCCTAGATATCCTATGCAAAAGAATAATTTAAAAATATAGAAACACCATCAGAACATTTGTAAGAAACGCCTACACTGGTGTATCATTAGGTTTCGAATATGGTAGCGTGACTAGTGTAAGATCTTAAAACAAGATTTATTTATGAAAGCTTAACCGAAGCCGGAGAAGTGTCTTTGGGATTTGGTATAGTTTGCCATTGCTGCCCACATTAACTTGATTTATCTAGCATCAATTTATTTTATCCTAGACTTCCAAGAACATCGTGCACAAAAATTCCAAAATTGTAACAAGGAACTTGGGAAAAATCAACATCGACTTAGGCGAACTCCACTTTGCGGTTCTACTGAGAAGCCAAAGTGACCAATTTTTGAGACATATGCGCCTTATCATGCCACGATGCTATTAATTGATGTAAATTGCTCAGTATTAAGTTTATTTTCCCGGGAATATCCACTAAAATGGTAATATAATTTACTTCCCAGAAAGAGTGTATGAAACAAACTTTTTTCTGATACTATCAGAAAATAGCAACATTTGAACAGCTGAAAATAATTTATTGTCGAAATTATTTTTTTCAGTAATTAAAGAAGAAAAACTAGTTAGCAATTGTATTCCTAGTTTGACTTATTTAAAACTCAGAGAATAAAAGTATATATTTTTATTGGTAATTAATGAAATTTGCAACTGTAATAAAGAAATTCAGCATTATATACACACACACACACATATACACTGGTGGACAAAACTTAAGGACCACTGTTATTTTTAACGATTACAGTTAGAAATAGTTCCGCAGCAGCACGTGTAACTTTGCATGAAAGCAGAATGTACTCTGTTTTGTGAAACTTATGCAAATTTTGTACTTCAGCTTTTGTCGATCATGTGACAACAGAGATAAGAGAATTTAGGCAATCGGTGGGTGCTGTGAGTTGTCATTAGATGTAAAAATTGAAGGAGATGGAGTAAAGCTTGAACATTGAAATTTTGAACATGTCTTCGAGGCATCATTTAGATGATATTACTCGTGGTAGAATAATCGGAAAGTTGGAAGAAGGACGCAAAATGAGAGATGTCGCCCGTCAATTTAACATCTCGCACATAATTGTTTCTAGACTATGGGCGGCATTCCAAAAGAGTGGAATATGTACTAGGCATACACGAGGAGGTCCTCCTAGCAGTACGACGTACCAAGAATATTGCTATATTGTTGTTTCGGCAAATAGAAACCGACGAAGCACAGCTGGTGAATTAGCAAATCAACTTTGTGCTGCCACAGGAATTAAAATATCGCGGAAAACTGTTGCAAGACGTTTGAAAAAGGGTGGACTATACGCCCAAAGACCTGCTATGTGCGTCCCACTCTCGAGACGACAACGTAGCGCACGTTTACAGTGGTGCCATATGCATCGGAATTGGACTGATGACGACTGGTCTACAGTGCTCTTCTCAGATGAGAGTAAATTCAGTATATCGTCTGATTGTAGATGTAAAGTATTATGGCGCAAGGTTGGTAGCGCTTACTGTCGCGAAAATATTCTAGAAAGACATATGCGACTTCAAGTAGGGGAGATGGGGATGAATGGGACATTTTCACAAAAATATTTTTTTTAATTTTTTTATTTAAGTTATTATCAATATTATGTATCACATTTCATACATTAGGTATTTGACAACATATATGAACAATATTTATTCTAGATTATGATTTATTCAGAAAAATATTATGAAATCAAAAAAAAAAAAAAAAGTTCCTTCCTGACCCAATCATCCCCAAAGCAGGGATGAATGGGACACTAATAGGGATGTATGGGACACAAAGATTTTCCTCCCTGTATTCAATTTTACCAAATTAAAATTTATAATTATAACCTTATATGTAATTATATTTGTAATACATGATTTTACAGCACGATTCGATATGTTTTTTTTTTCAATAACTTCTTTTATTGCAGTTTTAACTTTTAACGCAGACATTGGCCAAGCAATCTGTTCTTTTTTCCCACTTATGAGGCATTTTAGATTTGAAATGAAAGTGGAAAATGTCTTTTAAATATGGCATAGCTAATAATTTTGAATCATAACTTATTAATTAATATTAATTAAATGTATGTTAGAAACATTCAGAACGGAAATTATTGGGTCGATCGGAAAGTCGTGTAGTGTTGGGAAAATCAATTCGTACCGGAAAATTCTGCCCGGTAATTATTAGTCATTAGATATCGGAATCAATGTCTAATAATTAAATGATAGAATTTTTCCGGTACGAATTGATTTTTCCAACACGACACGACTTTTCGATCGACCCAATATGTTAGGGGCGGCGATTTATTTGTACAACATTTCAAAATTCAATATAATTTCCCCCATTTGATCCAAAAACATGTACTATTTTTAACAATTTTATCTATTTTGATTAAGTTTTAGTACCAATTTTTTGATAATCCATTAATAATTATTAAAATACAATAAATAACACTTAGAAATTTTAAACAATAACAACTCATATAATACTGTTTAATACTATTAATTAACGTAAATTGTTAATTTATCAACCTATATAATACTATTAAATAAATAAAATTTTCAACATCTCTAAGGATGAATGAGACTGTCTCATTCATCCACATTCGAAATGTCCCAATCATCCCCATGATGCTTATATTCCCTTCTCAGCCATTTTGCCTCAAAAATTATTTTGTCACAATGGTTACTATTCATTCATTTTAATTATCGATATTGAACATTAAAATAAATAACTACTACATAGCTTAATTTTTAGGGTTCCATACTTAAAAAAAACGGAAAAAGTAAAAACGGAACCATTATAAGATCACTCCTGTGTCTGTCTGTCACAGCCCTTTTACTCGTAAATTATGCAACGTGGAAAGTTCAAATTGGGTGAAGTAATAAAGACTATTGACCCACATATTTACAGATTAATAATTATTCATAAATATATTTATGAAAAATGTACATGGACTAATTAAGTTACTTTAAGAAAAAATTATTTCTTTGTATATCGTGTGGGGTATCGTGTGAAAGCTTTCGTAACGCTGAAATCAAAAATATATTTAATTTAATTTTAGGTATTATATTTTCAAAGTTATGGGGGAAAATGTAGTGCGAAAATATGTCCCCCCCCATCTAATACCGAATCTATTGAAACTAAAATTATGAAAAAAGTAGACATTAATTTAAACCCTGCAGGAAAAATTATAGCGATTACCCTAAGTCACATAGTGTTTGAGAAAATCGCATTTTTCCGTTACACTCAAATTTCGATTTACGGGCTTCAGCAAAAGTGTTGAGCAGAGATATAGCTATGGTAGCAGAAGTATAAAAGCATTGTTGATCAAAAATTTCGGAAAAAATCGTCGGTAATTAGCCGAGATACAAACCCTTAAAAACAAGGACGGTTTGGACATAATGACAGGGACTGCGTACTTTATGCTCCATCGGCTTTTAAAGCCTAGATAACAAATTTTAAGGATATATTTATGTCATGCAATGACCAGTAGCAGTATAAAAGCAATAAACGTCAAATTGTTAAAAACAGACTAATTTAATGAGAATGAATCAAATAATATGGGATTTGCGAAGAGTTTCCATTGAGTGGCTTTCTCAATACACCTACTATGTCTTTAAAGGTTAACTAAAAACCTATATGGAATAACAAATATACAGAATAGCTATATTTTCTATTATTTAGGTTCCATATATCTTTGAACTTTCATGGTATATCCATTTATACTTTTCTAGTATGCAAGGTGCAAAGGAAAGTCCTTTTAACCTGAAAATACTTGTGAACGGAGAGAGCTACAGCTATGCAAGTGAGTTAACGGTATAGTAAAGCCACTACGACCTATTTAATGAAAACGACAGCAGTGCCCCCTAGTGGTGAAATTTGGAAGATAGCCACTGCAAATCGAAAACGAAAAGAGATAGGGCAAAATTTCCAGTTAGAAACTTTTAGAGCATCAATTAATTAATAGAATACGATATTTCGTTTACATGGATAAGATAAATCTTCGTCTGTTTACCTAAAAATGTCCGAAATCTATGCACTTCATTTTGTGTAAACATTTGAATGGAATAGTCAGAAGTATGAAGAAATACGCACAATTTATGCTATAAATACGTACTTATCCCAATACATTTTGATAACATCACACACACAAAAAAAGACAAACTGTCTCACAGTGATAAAAAGTTAATATTCTGTATATTCGAAACGTTTGCCATTGCTCACGATACAAGTTTTTATTCGTGGGAGTAATTCTGCATGCACATTTCTCAGCATGGAACGTCTATTTCAAGCCTCTTCAATACAACGACATAGATTTAACCCTTTCAAGGGCGGTGGCTAGACGGTCTAGCCATCTAATTTTAATTCCAAAACTGTCAAATGGCACCAAGAACATTTTAATAATATTTTACTTCTGTAATGAAAATGCAAATTATAGGGGTTTTATTTTCTGAGAAATTCGTTTAAATATTCTGGTGTCAGTCAATTATTTCATCAGTTTACGAACAGAAATCTTCTGGCCCTGAAAGGGTTATTCTAAAATTTTAAATGCATTGGAAATTAAATCTTTACAGACATTACAGCACAGTACAAAGTGACAATGTGCAATTCTGCACTGCTACAATTCCGGAATGTGAATAGGCAAAGTAGAATCGTCGCTCATCGATTTCGGACATATTTGAGTATGCAGGCGACGATTCATCTTATCCGTGTGCACCAAATGTCGTTTCGTTCTAATTAATTGATGCTCTAAAACTTTCTAATTGGAAAATTTGCTCTGTTTTCGCTTTCGATTTGCAATGGCTATCTTCCAAATTTCGCCACTAGGGGTGCGGCTGTCGTTTGCATTATGTCGGGCGTAGTCGCTTTACTGTACCGTTACCTCACTTGTATAGCTGTAGCTCTCTCCGTCTGCAAGTATTTTCAGGTTGATGGGAATTTCCTTTGCACCCTGTATACTATACAGCTATACACATCCCTACGTTGTATAGTTTTTTCAAAGTCTTAGTTTTCTTTTAGTAAAGATATTTTTTTAATAATACACTTACTAATTCATGTAATATTGTTCGGAACCCTCTGTGCGCGAGTAATACTCGCACTTGACTGTTTATTTATATAGTATACGATATTTCACATCTTCAAATGTAAAAAAAAAAAAAAAAAAAACTTACTTTTAAGCAGAAATTTCAGAAACTTTGAAGGAAAATGAAAACAGCAATGTAGTCCTACTTTTAGTTCTGAAGCACACTGTGGTAGAACCTGTTATGGGGATAGGAAGCAATTTAAAATAAATGTTTATTGCCTGAAATATTGAGAATGTCCCATCCATTCCTTGTCCCATTCATCCCCTAGCTCCAATATCATGGTTTGGGCACGCATCATGTTCAATGGGTGCACGTATCTGTATGTGCTTCACCTATAGAAACATCCGATTTACTTCAACAGTTTTTTTTAGGTTCATTCTGATAAAGCGCTTCCCTGATTAGTTTTGGAGGTTCATTGGTTAATGATAAAGGGGGAAAAGTAGGTCTAGTCCCCCACTTGTTTTAGATAAATGGGTTTTTCATGCAGAATTATTCGATTTGCTCCAAATTTGGTATACCGGTTTATTATGTTAAGGAGCTGAATTGATTAGATTTGGAGATTCATTAGTTAAGTATAAACAGGGGAATGGGGGCTGCCCCTCCCCTTAATTTAGATAAATGGTTTTTTCATGCAGTGTTATTCGATTTGCTCCAAATTTGGTATACCAGTTTATTATGTTAAGGAGCTTCACTAATTAGTTTTGGGAATTCATTGGTTAAGGATAAAGGGGGAAATGGGGGCTATCCATCCCCTTAATATAGATAAGTGGGTTTTTCATACAGAATTATTCGATTTGCCCCAAATTTGGTATACCAGTTTATTATGTTAAGGAGCTACCTTCATTAGATTTGGAGGTTCATTAGTTAAGTAAAAAAGAAGGAAACGTGGGGGCTAGTCCCCTACCCTAAATTTATATAAATGAGTTTTTAATGTAGAGTTTTTCGATTTGCTCCAAATTTGATATACCGTTTTATTATGTTAAGAAGCTGCCTTGATTTGATTTGGAGGTTTATTTGTTAAGTATAAAGGGGGGAAAGGGGGGCAAGTCCCCTCCCCTTAATTTAGATAAATGGGTTTACATGCAGAATTATCCAGTTTACTTTAATTTCTTTTCTAGGTTCATTCTGATAAGGAGCTTTCCTGATTAGATTTGAAGGTTCATTGTCTAAGCATAAAGGGAGGAAAGGGGGAGTTAGACCCCCCTTAATTTTGCGATATGTTTTTTTAATGCAGAATTATCTGATTTCATTCAGATTTGGTATACCGGTTTATTATGTTAAGGAGATTCCCTGATTACATTTGGAGGCTCATTGGTTAAGTATAAAGGGAGGAAACGGGGGCTAATCCCCTTGATTTATTTTTTGAGGTGCATTATCCTTTGAAATAAGAGTATAATATATAATTAGTGTGAATAGCCTGTGAGCTCAATGCCATCAGTTTAACTGGGCACTTTTCTTTTTAGCTCACCGGCTATCAAAGCCTGAGAGCTAATGTGCCCGCTGGTTCTGTATGTATGAATGTACGTACGTATGTATGTACTGTAATGTAGGGGACGATGGTATACTTTAATAATGAACACACTTGATAAATGAAGAGGCCATCGTGTGGGTTTCTTGATTTAATAGACATTCACAAACATAAATTTACGTACACAAACAAATATCATAATTAGGAAACACTTTCTTTTTTAACTACATCACTCTAACGTCGAGTCACCTTCACAACCAAAACAACACACTCCGCGCTCACTCCCACTTCTCTTCAGAATTCGAAAAATGCAGAACAATCTTTTTATCAACAGATGACTGCCGCCATCTATCGATGGAAAAATGTTAGTTTCTGTCAGTGAGTTATAATTGAGTTATTTCTTTACAGTACACAACACGATAACTCTTGATAGAAACATCCGATTTGCTTCAATTTTCTTTTCTAGGTTAATTCTGATAAGGCGCTTCCCTGATTAGTTTTGGGGGTTCATTGGTTAAGTATAAAGGGGGAAAAGGGGTGGGGGTAATCCCCTCCTTAATTTAGATAAATGTGTTTATGCAGAATTATTCGATTTTCTCCAAATTTGGTATACCGGTTTATTATATTAAGAAGATGCCTTGATTAAATTTGGAGGTTTATTGTTAAGTATAAAAGGGGGGGGCAATCGGCTACCCCCTTAATTTAGATAAATGGTTTTTTTTTCATGCAGAATTATTCGATTTGCTTCAAATTTGATATACCGGTTTATTCCGATATGATGGTTTCTTCATTATATTTGGAGGTTCATTGATTAAGTATAAAAGGGGGAAAGGAGGTTAGACCCCCGTCATTTATTTTTTGAGGTACATTATTCTTTGAAATATGAGTATAATATACAATTAGTGTGAACAAACAGCCTGTGAGCTCAATACCATCAGTTTAACTGGGAACTTTTCGTTTTATTTATTTTGTTTCTGGAAGCCAAATAAATGCATTTCTAAAAATTACATTACGTTCATTGCAAAATTGTCAAAAATAAATACTAAGAAAATTATTTTATTTTAATTTCATGAAATTTTAATAATTAAGTTATGTTTATTATAGAAATTGTTTTAAAAAATAGTTAAAGAACAAAAATTAGTTTTATTTTCATGCAGTTTCAATTTTCAAATTATGTTTATTCGAAAAATATCTTTTCAATTTAATTGCATCGAGCTTTAATAATTAAATTACGTTTACCATTTACGTTCTTCATTTAAAACCAAAAAAATAATAAAAATTTAATAAATAAATTCGCTTTAAAAAGTTATAATATTAAAGTATAATTACAGCTGTAAATCTTAGAGTTAAGTAAATTTAAAAATGAATGTTCATTTTTGTCTTAACGCTTTTCTTTCTTTTCTTTTTTTTTTTTTCAGTTTTTTTTTTTCTTTAGTGAATGAAATATTAAGTTAACTCACATTTAGTAATAAATGATAAACATCTCAGATTTAAATCATGAAAAAATGCTGCAAAAGGACTTACAAATAGAATTAAGAAATAGTGAAATAAATATATATTGGCTAATCAAAATCTCTTTATTAAATTTCCCACACTAAATAACAAGCGATTATTATAAAACCATGTAAATAAATGGGAAAAAATATATATGGATTTCTAATAAGATTCTGAATTCTCTTTTATTTTACTACTAGACACTGGAGATAAACTACTCACTGAAAAATAATGAAATGGATATATTTCATATTTTATTAACGCAGAAGAAAAAAACATTACTTTCAAACAAAAACTAAAATGATACAAATGCGAGAGATTATGAACATTTTTCCAAAACTCTCAAAACAAAACTTGCTTTTTTAAGTCAATGCGTGGAGATATCTAAGAAAAGAATTTAGATAACACATAAAGAAAAAAAAATATTTTCCCGCAACTACATCATATATAGGCATCCACCAATTATTTCATGGATGTCTATGTATGATGTATAGAGTTTTATGCATACCATGTAGGAAACTGTTTAATTCAGATAAAAAACGCTTAACCTACCCGCTTCTGAAGTACCACATGTGATATTCTGAACCGAAGAATACAGAAACTACCTGTATTTTTTATTTATTTATTTATTTTTTATTTTTTTATTTATTTATTTTTTTTTTTTTACATTCGTACTTTACTTCTATATAGCTGAATGTTTTTGGCTTTGAATAAAAATGAATAAATCCACTGATGCCCATTTCTTCATAAAATAAGTGTTATTATCATCTGAGATTGCAAAATGATTTCCAGACAGTGTGTCCAAGAAAGTAAGAAATTTTCATAATTAATTAACTTAAACTCTTTACAATAGAAGATTTTCAGGATTTGCAGATCATTCAATTAATTAAAGGCCTTCAATTTTTTACTGCGCAATTTAGGTCATCAATAATTCTGTACCTTGGAACAAAAAGAGCCGATGTCCAAAATTGGGAAATTTGAGTTAAATGCACGAATGAATTCAGGATGTCATGTAAAGTAATTGTTAAAAGGGCCAAAGTCCTCCCAATCTATACTAATCTATACTAATCTATCTGTACTAATACTAATCTATCTATACTCATCTATACTCATCATCTATACTCCTATTATAAAGAGGAAAAAATTGTTTATTTGTCGGAGGTAAGCTTTGGAACTACCGAACCGATCCCAAAAGTAATGGTATCAAAATGATGGTGTTAGTCCAACTTAGAACATAGGCTATATCTTATGTCCGTGCCACTACCCCAAAGGGGGTGTAGGAGCAAAAAAAGTTCTAAAAATGCGATTTTAGCGTTACTGAAGCGCCTAGAAATATGAAATTTTGAATATTAGTTACTTATAAGATGTAAATGATGTCTAAGAACAGTTCTTAAACAATTCGAAATTTAAAAGGGTTAAAAATGCACAAAAAGCGTTCTAAAAAACGTTCTAAATGATAGTTTCTACACAATCTCAGGAAATACCAAAACGATTTAAAAAATATTGGTTTCATAATGATGGTGACAATGCTTGCTCCAAGATAGGCTATGTTTTACGTCGGTGTCACTACCCCAAAGTGGGTACAGGAGCAAAAAACGTTCTAAAATGCGATTTTAGCGTTACTGAAGGGCCTAGAAATATGAAATTTTGAATATTAGTTACTTATAAGATATAAATGATGTCTAAGAACAGTTCTTAAACAATTCGAAATTTAAAAGGGGTGAAAACGCACAAAAAGCGTTCTAAAAAAAAACGTTCTAAATGGTAGTTTCTATACAATCTCAGGAAATACCAAACCGATTTAAAAAATATTGGTGTCAAAATGATGGTGACAACGCTTGCTCCAAGATAGGCTATGTTTTATGTCGGTGTCACTACCCCAAAGGGGGTGCAGGAGCAAAAAACGTTCTAAAAATGCGATTTATGTGTTACTGAAGAGCCTAGAAATATGAAACTTGAAATATTAGCTACTTATTAGATATAAAGGATTTCTAGGAACAGTTCTGAAACAAGTCGAAATTTGAAAGGGGTGAAAATGCGCGAAAATCGTTCTAAAAAGCGTTCTAAATGGTGGTTTCAACACAATCTCAGGAAATACCAAACCGATTTAAAAAATAATGGTGTCAAAATAAGGGTGTCAAAATGACGGTGACAACCCTTGCTCCGACATAGGCTATGTTTTATGTCGGTGCCACTACCCGAAAGTGGGTGCAGGAGCAAAAAATGTTCTAAAAATGCGATTTTTGCGTTACCGAAGGGCCTAGAAATATGAAATTTGAAATATTAGCTACTTATTAGATATAAAGGATTTCTAAGAACAGTTCTGAAACAATTCGAAATTTAAAAGGGGTGAAAATGCGCGAAAAGCGTTCTAAAAACGTTCTAATGGTGGTTTCTACACAATCTCAGGAAATACCAAACCGATCTAAAAAATAATGGCGTAAAATGATGGTGACAACCCTTGCTCCAACATAGGCGATGTTTTATGTCGGTGCCACTACCCCAAAGGGGGTGCATGAGAAAACCGTTCTAAATTGCGGCTTTTGCGTTACGGAAGGGCCTAGAATCGTGAAATTTGGAATGGTAGTTAGTTATAAGATATCAATGATCTCTAAGGACATTTCCTAAAAAAAATCGAAATTTAAAAGGGGGTCAAAATGCGCAAAATCGTTATAAAAAACTTTCTAAATTGCGATTTCTATGTAATCTCAGGAAGTAATTTCAAATATAATGGTGTAAAATGATGGTGACAGATCTTGCTCCAAGATAGGCTATATTTTATATCTGTTTCCACTACCCCAGAGGAGATCCAGGAGCAAAATGCGCGAAAAGCGTTCTAAAAACGTCCTAAATGCCTATTTGTCGGCAATATCTCAGGAAGAATTAATCTGATTTCAAACGTAATGGTAGGAAATTGATGCTGACAGCCTCTGCTCTAACATAGATGCTATTTTATGTCGGTATCACTATCACCAAGAAGTTGCAGCAGCAAAAAAGCGTTCTAAATTTCGATTTTTGTGATCGGTAGGGGCTAGCAACTTAAAATTAGGCAAGGTACATATTTATTAGATATAAATGATCTTAAAGAACAGTTTCAAAAAAATTGGAAATTTAAAAAAGGGTGAAAATGCGCGAAAAGCGTCCAAAAAATGTTCTAAATTGCGACTTCTACTCAATCTAAGGAAATACCAAAGCTATTTCAAAAGTAATGGTTGCAAATCTATGGTGACAGTCCCTGCTATAACATAGGTTATATTTTATGTTGCTGTCACTACCATCTGAGGGTTGCAAAATCAAAACATGTTCTAAATTGCGTTTTTTTGCACAACTGAGGGGTCTAACACTTTGAAGTATGGCATGGTATTTACTTACAAGATGCAACTGCTTTCTAAAAACAGTCGAAAGAAAATTCTAAATTTAAAAAAGTGAAGTGAGTGAAAAGCGTTATAAATTACAATTGTTAAGCAAACTTAAGATTTACCAAACCGATAAAAAAAATAATGATGACAAATTTTGGTGATAGAACCTCCTCAAACATAAGCTATATTTTATGTCTGTTCCACTACCACCAGACGGTTGCAGGAGCTAAAAACCTTCTAAATTTCGATTTCTGTGATACTGAAAATGCTAGAAACTTTAAATATGACATGGTAGTTACTTATAAAATATAAATGCCCTCGAAGGAACGTCGAAAATAAATTCGAATTAAAAAGGGGTGAAGCGAAGGGGAGGTGCGAAAAGCATTCTAAAAAAGTCCTAAATTACGATTCTATGCAATTTCAGGGAATATAAACCGATTATAAAAGTAATATTTGCGAATCAATGGTAACAGTCTCTGATCCTACACAGGCTATATTTTATGCCTGTGATTCTACCACTTGGGGTTCTAAAAAACAAACGTTCTAAAAAAGGGCTTTAAAAGCTTTTTAAATTACGTTTCTGTGGAATATTAGGAAATAACAAACCGATTTCAAAATTAATGTTGGCAAATTAATGGTGACAGTTCCTGTTTCAACATAGCCCTTTATATTGAGAGAGGTGGTAGGACTTGGAATTTGACATGATGGTTAATTTTAAGATGTAAGAAGATGGTTTCTAAAAAATTCAAATCTTCAGATGAATACTGAAATGAGTGTATGAAATGAGCGTAAAAGTCTCAAAATATTTTCTAAAATATCATTTATTTAGTTTTAATTCATTTTATTAATTTAAGTCTCATTTCTGCCATTGCAGTGTAATAATGATGTTTAATCAAACTGTTTTAAATAGTAATTTTTGA
Organism: Maratus speciosus; assembly: GCA_963932465.1. NCBI lineage: Eukaryota > Metazoa > Arthropoda > Arachnida > Araneae > Salticidae > Maratus > Maratus speciosus. The sequence continues at coordinate 601,642,245 of OZ010791.1, read as the reverse complement.
ATTATTCCTAAAAGTAATAAGTACCTTTTAATAGAAAAACTTTTAATAAAATGAAATATTACCTTTTAATAAAATAAAAATTTAGTTGGTACCTTTTAATAAAAATTAGACAGATAAATATCACTTGGCATGTTTCAAATATTACGCGAGCAAAGCCGCGGTGTTTGCTAGTCATATTATAAAGAGGTAAAAATTGTTTATTTGTAGGAGGTAAGCTCTGGAACTACCGAACCGATTCCAAAAGTAATGGTATCAAAAGGAGGGTGTTAGTCCAACTTAGAACATAGGCTATATTTTATGTCGGTGCCACTACCCCAAAGGGAGTGCAGGAGCAAAAAACGTTCTAAAAACGCGATTTTTGCGTTACTGAAGGGCCTAGAAATATGAAATTTGAAATATTAGTTACTTATAAGATATAAATGATGTCTAAGAACAGTTCTTAAACAATTCGAAATTTAAAAGGGGTGAAAATGCACAAAAAACGTTCTAAAAAACGTTCTAAATGGTAGTTTCTGCATAATCTCAGGAAATACCAAACCGATTTAAAAAATATTGGTGTCAAAATGATGGTGACAACGCTTGCTCCAAGATAGGCTATGTTTTGTGTCGGTGCCACTACCTCAAAGGAGGTGCAGGATCAAAAAACGTTCTAAAAATGCAATTTATGTGTTACTGAAGGGCCTAGAAATATGAAATTTGAAATATTAGCTACTTATTAGGTATAAAGGATTTCTAAGAACAGTTCTTAAACGATTCGAAATTTAAAAGGGGTGAAAATGCGCGAAAAGCGTTCTAAAAAACGTTCTAAATGGTGGTTTCTACACAATCTCAGGAAATACCAAACTGATTTAAAAAATAATGGTGTCAAAATGACGGTGACAACTCTTGCTCCAACATAGGCTATGTTTTATGTCGGTGACACTAGCCCAAAGTGGGTGCAGGGGAAAAACGTTCTAAATTGCGGTTTTTGCGTTACGGAAGGGCCTAGAATCGTGAAATTTGGAATGGTAGTTAGTTATAAGGTATCAATGATCTCTAAGGGCATTTCCTAAAAAAATCGAAATTTAAAAGGGAGTCAAAATGCGCAAAAAGCGTTGTAAAAAACGTTCTAAATTGCGATTTCTATGCAATCTTAGGAAGTACTGAACCGATTTCAAATATAATGGTGTAAAAATTATGCTGACAGATCTCACTCCAAGTTAGGCTATATTTTATATCTGTTTCCACTACCCCAGAGGAGATGCAGGAGCAAAATGCTCGAAAAGCGTTCTAAAAGCCGATTTGTCAGCGATATCTCAGGAAGAATCAAACTGATTTCAAAACACATGGTAGGAAATTGATGCTGACAGACTCTGCTCTAACATAGACGCTATTTTATGTCGGTATCACTATCACCTAGACGTTGCAGGAGCAAAAAAGGGTTCTAAATTTCGATTTTTGTCATCGGTACGGGCTAGCAACTTAAAATTAGGCAAGATACATATTTATTAGATATAAATGATCTTTAAGAACAGTTTCAAAAAAATTAGAAATTTAAAAAGGGGTGAAAATGCGCGAAAAGCGTTCTAAAAACGTTCTAAATTGCGATTTATACTCAATCTCAGGAAACAAAAAAGCTATTTCAAAAGTAATGGTTTCAAATCAATGGTGATAGTCCCTGCTATATCATAGGTTATATTTTATGTTGCTGTCACTACCATCTGAGGTTTGCAAAAGCAAAACATGTTCTAATTTGCGTTTTTTGCACAACTGAGGGTCTGACACTTTGAAAGTATGGAATGGTATTTACTTACAAGATGCAACTGCTTTCTAAGAACAGTCGAAAGAAAATTCCAAATTTAAAAAATGAAGTAAGCGCAAAGCGTTATAAATTACAATTTTTATGCAATCTTATCAAATACTAAACCGATTAAAAAAATAATGATGACAAATTGTTGGTGTTGGAACCTGCTCAAACATAAGCTATATTGTATATCTGTGCCACTACCACCAGAGGGTTGCAGGAGCTAAAAACTTTCTAAACTGCGATTTCTGTGATACGGAAAAGGCTAGAAACTTTAAATATGGCATGGTAGTTACTTATAAATTATAAATGCCCTCGAAGGACTGTCGAAAATAAATTCGAATTAAAAGGGGGTGAAGCGAAAGGGAGGTGTGAAAAGCATTCTAAAAATGTCCTAAATTACGATATCTATGCAATTTCAGGGAATATAAACCGATTATAAAAGTAATAGTTGCGAATCAATGGTAACAGTCTCTGATCCTGTTCAGGCCGATGATTCTACCATCTGGGGTTTACAGGAACAACAAACGTTCTATAAAAGGCCGTTAAAATCTTTCTAAATTACGTTTCTGTGGAATATTAAAAATAACAAACCAATTTCAAAATTAATGTTTGCAAATTAATGGTGATAGTTCCTAAATGCAACATAGCTCTTTCTGTTGAGAGAGATGGTAGGACTTGGAATTTGACATGATAGTTAATTTTAAGGTGTAAGAAGATCGTTTCTAAAAAATTCAAAACTTCAAATGAATACTGAAATGAGCGTATTAAATGAGCATAAATGTTTCAAAATATTTTCTAAATTATCATTTATTTAGTTTTATTAATTTATGTCTCCTTTCTGCCTAATGCAGTGTAATAATGGTGTTTATTCAAACTGTGTTTTAAATAATAATTTTTGAATTATTCTTAAAAGTAATAAGTAAAAATTTAGTTAGTACCTTTTAATAAAAATTAGACATATAAATATAACTTGGCATATTTCAAATATTACGCGAGCAAAGCCGCGTGGTTTGCTAGTCATATTATAAAGAGGTAAAAATTGTTTATTTGTAGGAGGTAAGCTCTGGAGCTACCGAACCGATTTCAAAAGCAATGGTATCAAAATGATGGTGTTAGTCCAACTTAGAACATAAGCTACATTTTATGTCGGTGCCACGACCCCAAAGGGGGTGTGAGAGCAAAAAACGTTCTAAAAATGCAATTTCTCGTTACTGAAGGGTCTAGAAAGATGAAATTTGGAATATTAGTTACTTATAAGATATACATTATGTTTCAGAACAGTTCTTAAACAATTCGAAATTTAAAAGGGGTGAAAATGCGCGGAAAGCGTTCTAAAAAACGTTCTAAATGGTACTTTCTACATAATCTCAGGAAATACCAAACCGATTTAAAAGTATTGGCATCAAAATGATGGTGATAACGCTTGCTCTAAGATAGGCTGTATTTTATGTCGGTGCCACTACCACAAAGGGGGTGCAGGAGCAAAAAACGCTCTAAAAATGCGATTTGTGTGTTACTGAAGGGCCTAGAAATATGAAATTTAAAATATTAGCTACTTATTAGATGTAAAGGATTTCTAAGAACAATTCTTAAACAATTCGAAATTTAAAAGGGGTGAAAATGCACGAAAAGCGTTCTAAAAAACGTTCTAAATGGTGGTTTCTACTCAATCTCCAAATTGGAGCTAGCAACTTAAAATTAGGGAAGATAATATTTATTAGATATAAATGATCTTTAAGAATAGTTTCGAAAAAATTAGAAATTTAAAAAAGGTTGAAAATGCGCGAAAAGCGTTCTAAAAATGTTCTAAATTGCGATTTCTACTCAATCTCAGGAAATACCAAAGCTATTTCAAAAGTAATGGTTGCAAATCAATGGTGAGAGTCCCTGCCATAACAAAGGTTATATTTTATGTTTCTGTCGCTACCATCTGAGGGTTGCAAAAGCAAAACATGTTCTAATTTGCGTTTTTTGCACAACTGAGGGGTATAACACTTTGAAGTATGGCATGGAATTACTTACAAGATGCAACTGCTTCTCAGAACAGTTGAAAGAAAATTCCAAATTTAAAAAGATGAAGTGAGCAAAAAGCGTTATAAATTACAATTTTTATTCAATCTTATCAAATACCAAACCGATTAAAAAAATAATGATGACAAATTGTTGGTGATAGAACCTGCTCAAACATAAGACATATTTTATATCTGTGCCACTACCACCAGGGAGTTGCAGGAGCTAAAAACTTTCTAAATTGCGATTTCTGTGATACTGAAAATGCTAGAAACTTTAAATATGGAACGGTAGTTACTTATAAAATTTAAATGCCCTCGAAGGACTGTCGGAAATAAATTCGAATTAAAAAGTGGTGAAGCGAAGGGGAGGTGCGAAAAGCATTCTATAAAAGTCCTAAATATCGATTTCTATGCAATTTAGGACTATAAATATTAAATTATTATAAATTATAAAAGTATTATAAAAGATTATAAAAGTAATAGTCGTGAATCAATGGTAGGAGTCTCTTGTCCTACACAGGCTGTATTTCATGCCAATGATTCTACCACCTGGGGTTCCCAGAAACAACAAACGTTCTAAAAAAGGCCTTCAAAAGCTTTCTAAATTACGTTTCTGTGGAATATTAGGAAATAACAAACCGATTTCAAAATTAATGATGGCAAATTAGTGGTGAAATTTCCCATTTCAACATAGCCCTTTATGTTGAGAGAGGTGGTAGGGCTTGGAATTTGACGTGATAGTTAATTTTAAGATGTAAGAAGATGGCTTCTAAAAAATTCAAAACTTCAAATGAATACTGAAATGAGCGTATTATTTGAGCATAAAAGTTTCAAAATATTTTCTAAATTACCATTTATTTAGTTTTATTTCGTTTTATTAATTTAAGTCTCATTTCTGCCTAATGCAGTGTAATAATGATGTTTAATCAAACTGTGTTTTAAATAGTAATTTTTGAATTATTCCTGAATGTAATAAGTACCTTTTAATAAAATAAAATATTACCTTTTAATAAAATAAAAAATTAGTTAGTACCTTTTAATAAAAATTAGATGTATAAATATCACTTGGCATATTTCAAATATTATGCGAGCAAAGCCGCGGGGGTGGCTAGTCTATACTCCTATTATAAAGAGGAAAAATTGTTTATTTGTAGGAGGTAAGCTCTGGAACTACCGAACCGATTCCAAAAGTAATGGTATCAAAATGATGGTGTTAGTCCAACTTAGAACATAGGCTATATTTTATGTCGGTGCCACTACCCCAAAGGGGGTGTAGGAACAAAAAGCGTTCTAAAAATGCGATTTTAGCGTTACTGAAGGGCCTAGAAATATGAAATTTTGAATATTAGTTACTTATAAGATATAAATGATGTCTAAGAACAGTTCTTAAACAATTCGAAAATTAAAAGGGGTGAAAATGCACAAAAAGCGTTCTAAAAAACGTTCCAAATGGTAGTTTCTACACAATCTCAAGAAATACCAAACCGATTTAAAAAATATTGGTGTCAAAATGATGGTGACAACGCTTGCTCCAACATAGGCGATGTTTTATGTCGGTGCCACTACCCCAAAGGGGGTGTAGGAGCAAAAAACGTTCTAAAAATGCGATTTTAGCGTTACTTAAGGGATAGAAATATGAAATTTTGAATATTAGTTACTTATAAGATATAAATGATGTCTAAGAACAGTTCTTAAACAATTCGAAATTTAAAAGGGGTGAAAATGCACAAAAAGCGTTCTAAAAAACGTTCCAAATGGTAGTTTCTACACAATCTCAAGAAATACCAAACCGATTTAAAAGTATTGGCGTCAAAATGATGGTGACAACGCTTGCTCTAAGATAGGCTATATTTTATGTCGGTGCCACTACCACAAAGGGGGTGCAGGAGCAAAAAACGCTCTAAAAATGCGATCTATGTGTTACTGAAGGGCCTAGAAATATGAAATTTAAAATATTCGCTACTTATTAGATGTAAAGGATTTCTAAGAACAATTCTTAAACAATTCGAAATTTAAAAGGGGTGAAAATGCACGAAAAGTTTTCTAAAAAACGTTCTAAATGGTGGTTTCTACTCAATCTCAAAAAATACCAAACCGATTAAAAAAAATAATGGTGTCAAAATGACGGTGACAACCCTTGCTCCAACATAGGCTATGGTTTATGTCGGTGCCACTACCCCAAAGGGGGTGCGGGAGAAAAACGTTCTAAATTGTGGTTCTTGCGTTACGGAAGGGCCTAGAATCGTGAAATTTGGAATGGTAGTTAGTGATAAGATATCAATGATCTCTAAGGACATTTCCTAAAAAATCGAAATTTAAAAGGGGGTCAAAATGCGTAAAAAGTGTTGTAAAAAACTTTCTAAATTGCGATTTCTATGCAATCTCAGGAAGCACTGAACCGATTTCAAATATAATGGTGTAAAAAGGATAGAGACAGATCTTTCTCCAAGATAGGCTATATTTTATATATGTTTCTACTACCCCAGATGAGATGCAGGAGCAAAATGCGCGAAAAGCGTTCTAATAACGTTCTAAATGCCGATTTGTCAGCAATATCTCAGGAAGAATCAAACTGATTACAAAAGTAATGGTAGGAAATTGATGCTGACAGCACCTGCTCTAACATAGACGCTATTTTATGTCGGTATCACTATCACCAAGACGTTGCAGGAGCAAAAAAGCGTTCTAGATTTCTATATTTGTGATCGGTAGGGGCTAGCAACTTAAAATTAGGCAAGGTACATATTTATTAGATATAAATGATCTTTAAGAACAGTTTTGAAAAAATTGGAAATTTAAAAAGGGGTGAAAATGCGCAAAAAGCGTTGTAAAAAACTTTCTAAATTGCGATTTCTATGCAATCTCAGTAAGTACTGAACCGATTACAAATATAATGGTGTAAAAAGGACGGTGACAGATCTTGCTCCAAGATAGGCTATATTTTATATCTGTTTCCACTAACCCAGAGGAGATGCAGTAGCAAAATGCGCGAAAAGCGTTCTAAAAACGTTCTAAATGCCGTTTTGTCGGCAATATCTCAGGAAGAATGAATCTGATTTCAAACGTAATGTTAGGAAATTGATGCTGACAGCCCCTGCTCTAACATAGACGCTAATGTATGTCGGTATCACTAGCACTAAGACGATGCAGGAGCAAAAAAGCGTTCTAAATTTCGATTTTTGTAATCGGTAGGGGCTAGAACTTAAACTTAGGCAAGGTACATATTTATTAGATAAAAATGATCTTTAAGAACAGTTTCGAAAACAATTGGAAATTTAAACAGGGGTGAAAATGCGCGAAAAACGTCCTAAAAACGTTCTAAATTGCGATTTCTACTCAATCTAAGGAAATACCAAAGCTATTTCAAAAGTAATGGCTGCAAATCAATGGTGACAGTCCCTGTTATAACATATTTTATATTTTATGTTGTTGTCACTACCATCTGAGGGTTGCAAAAGCAAAACATGTTCTAATTTGAGTTTTTTGCACAACTGAGGGGTCTAACACTTTGAAGTATGGCATGGCATTTACTTACAAGATGCAACTGCTTTCTAAGAACAGTCGAAAGAAAATTCCAAATTTAAAAAAATGAAGTGAGTGAAAAGCGTTATAAATTACAATTTTTAAGCAAACTTATAAATTACCAAACCGATTAAAAAAATAATGATGACAAATTTTGGTGATAGAACCTGCTCAAACATAAGCTATATTTTATGTCTGTTCCACTATCACCAGAGGGTTGTAGGAGCTAAAAACTTTCTAAATTGCGAATTCTGTGATATTGAAAAGTCTAGAAACTTTAAATATGACATGGTAGTTACTTATAAAATATAAATGCCCTCGAAGGAACGCCGAAAATAAATTCGAATTAAAAAGGGGTGAAGCGAAGGGGAGGGGCGAAAAGCATTCTAAAAAAGTTCTAAATTACGATTCTATGCAATTTCAGGGAATATAAACCGATTATAAATGTAATAGTTGCGAATCAATGGTAGCAATCTCTGATCCTACACAGGCTATATTTTATGCCGGTGATTCTACCAATGGAGTTATGAATAAAAAGGAGGAGACATATAGTGTATTGTCTACCAGCTGCGAGTGAAGTAACTGAGGAGGTTGTCACAATATGGCGGCTGCTTTTTTAAAATCGGTTCTTCAGTTTCTGACTACCGATAGGTCAAGCATCCCACCAGTAAAATTGAATAGAAGATTTCGTCTTGAAGAAGAGTCTTATTCATGGAATTTTTTTTTCAAAAATGTCATAAAAATTTCTATTTGTTTTTACCGGTGTCAGTATGCCTTATAAAACTGTCAGTTTGTATACATGGTTGTCACAATATGGCGGAAACTCAGGGCCTAACTACCACCAAAGAAAACTCCTACCAGTAAAAATGAAAATTTGTTTCTATCAGTATTTATGACTGAAATTTTGTAAAAATAAGGCGTTTAAATAATTTTAAAATATCTATATAAACCTACTGGTGGGAGCTTCCACCGTTGATTAACAACCCCTTTGATAGCGGTTACAGTTGAAGCTTCACTATTTTAAGGATATGTCAGTTCCTCTTTATTAATAGTTCCATGATTCTACCACCTGGAGTTCACAGGAACAACAAACGTTCTAAAAAATGGCTCTAAAAGCTTTTTAAATTGCGTTTCTGTGGAATATTAGGAAATAACAAACCTATTTCAAAATTAATGTTGGCAAATTAATGGTGACACTTCCTGTTTCAACATAGCCCTTTATGTTGAGAGAGGTGGTTGGACGTGGAATTTGACATGATGGTTAATTTTAAGATGTAAGAAGATGATTTCTAAAAAATTCAAAACTTCAAATGAATACTGAAATGAGCGTATTAATTGAGCATAAAAGTTTCCAAAATATTTTCTAAATTATCATTTATTTATTTTTATTTCATTTTATTAATTTAAGTCTCATTTCTGCCTAATGCAGTGTAATAATGATGTTTAATCAAACTGTGTTTTAAATAGTAATTTTTGAATTATTCCTAAAAGTAATAAGTACCTTTTAATAAAATAAAATATTACCTTTTAATAAAATAAAAATTTAGTTAGTACCTTTTAATAAAAATTAGACATATAAATATCACTTGACACATTTCAAATATTACGCGAGCAAAGCCGCGGGGTTTGCTAGTATTTTTACTATTATAAAGAGGTAAAAATTGTTTATTTGTAGGTGGTAAGCTCTGGAACTACCGAACCGATTCCAAAAGTAATGGTATCAAAATGATGGTATTAGTCCAACTTAGAACATAGGCTATATCTTGTGTCCGTGCCACAGGCCAAAAGGAGGTGCAGGTGCAAAAAACGTTCTAAAAATGCGATTTATGTGTTACTGAAGGGACTAGAAACATGAAATTTGGAATGGTAGTTACTTATAAGATACTAATGATCTCTAAGGACATTTCTTTAAAAAATCGAAATTAAAAAGGGGTGAAAATGCGCGAAAAGCGTTAAAGAAAACGTTCTAAACTGCGATTTTTACGCAATTTCAGGAAGTACCAAACCGATTTCAAAAATAAAGGTGTCAAAATGATGGTTACAACCCTTGAACCAACATAGGCTACATTTTATGTCGGTGCCTCTACCCCTAAAGGGGGTGCAGGAGCAAGAAAACGTTCGAAATTGCGATTTTTGTATTACTGAAGGGTCCAGATACATGAAATTTTGCATGGTAGTTACTTATTAGATATAAATGATCTCTAAGAACATTTCTTTAAAAATTCGAAATTTAAAAGGGGTGAAAATGCGCAAAAAGCGATCTAAAAAATGTTCTAAAGGTGATTTTTACGCAATCTCAAGAAGTACCAAAGCGATTTCAAAAATAATGGTGTCAAAATGATGGTGACAACCCTTGCTCCAACATAGGCTCAATTGCATGTCGGTGTCAGTACCATCTAGGGGTTGCAGAAGCAAAAAACTTTCTAAATTGAAATTTTTGTGTTACTGAAGGGCCTAGAATCCTGAAATTAAGCATGGCAGTTATTTATAAGATGTAAATGATCTCTAAGAACATTACTTAAAAAATCAAAATTTAAAAGGGGTGAAAATGAGTGAAAAGCATTCTAAAAACTTTCTAAATTGCGATTTCTACGCAATCTCAAGAAGTACTGAACCGATTTAAAAAATAATGGTGTGAAAACGATGGTGACAGCCCTCGCTCCAACATAGGCTGTATTTCATCTCGGTGCCACTACCCCAAAGGTGGTGAAGGAGCAAAAACCGATCTAAATTGCGTTTTTTGTAATACTGCGAGGTCTAGCAACTTGAAACTAGGCATGGTAGTTACTTATACGATATAAAGGATCTCTAAGAACATTTCTTAAACAATTCGTAATTTGAAAGGGGTGAAAATGGACGAAAAACTTTCTAAAAAACGTTCTAAATTGCGATTTCTAAGCAATCTAAGAAAAGAAATACCCAGCCGATTTCAAAAGCAATGGTTGGAAATTGTTGATGATAGCCCTTGCTCCAATCTATTTCATGTCGGCGTCATTACCACCTTGCGGTTGCATTTTAAAAAATGTTCTAAATTGTGATTTTTGTGATTAATTTTGGTTAAAAATAAAAAAAAGAATCAAAACTTCAAATGAATACTGAAATGTGAACTGAGTGTGTTAAATGAGCATAAAAGTCTCAAAATACTTTCTAAATTATCATTTAATTGGAATTAGGTGTAGTTCTTCTTATTAATTAAAATCTCATTTCTGTCTATTGCACTTTTATAATGAAGTTTAGTCAAGCTGTGGCTTAATTTGTAATTTTTGAATTACTTCACAAAGTGTTCTTCTAATAAAAAATATTCATGCAACTATCACTTGGCATGTTTCAACTATTACGCGAGCAAAGCCGCGGGATTTGCTAGTATTAGATAATTGAAAACAAAATATTTTGTAGATGCCAATGTCACTTACTGCTAATGTAATGCGTCAAACTTAAATTGGCTTTTCTGCCATTTGCGATAAATGGACATTGGCCCTTTTTGTTCCAAGGTACAGAATTAAATCGATATTTTAAGGTGTTAGAAATTTCAGATTCGCATTTGTGATCCTAAATTACCAGCCCCCTAATATATGAATTTCAGAAAAGGGTTTCTTCTGCCATCTATGGTGTCTTTTTGTTTGTGCAAAATTAATGAATGTGTATTCGCAGAGTTATTTTACCATCGGATCTGAAGAGGTTAAAATAAATAAAGACTCTTTTCTGCAATTATCATTATGAGAAAGTAATGTATCCATATCATTTTGTGACCTTATATATGAATTTACATTATACTTACATGAGAATTTATAGTAAAATTTAATTTCTTTTTTAAAACAAGCAATATTTTTACAAATGTATTTTCAGAAAATCTCGTTCATAGAAGATAATTAATTGTGAATGAAAAGAATTGTTTCGACTATCCCTGTATATATTCTATACAATTTATATTCGCCCTATAAAATACTAAGATTTAAGCGTGAAAGCGCTTTACAAAACGCACAATGTACGTCTTGCATTTATTGCTCATAGACAATTATATATCTTTTTGTGTCTGGCCCTGTAAAAGAAATGTTACATGTCCTGATTTTCTACCGGAAAATGTTATAATGCATTTAAATAATATATATCATTTTCAGAAAGAGCACTACAAACAATCATTATACTGAGACTATTACGCAATCGAATACTTCTGTGTGTCTCTATTAAATATGTAATAAAAGCCTCGCATATATTTCCAATAGGAAACCATTTGTAGTATGTATCAATATTGTATATCAAATTGGTAATGCTTTAAAAAGTATAGCTCCATTAAAATATATGTATAAAAAATTTTACCCATATATCATAAAGTTTTTGAAATAGTTTGAGCGATACTATGGACGAACTAGTAAGCCCCGGGACGAGCGCCTTTCACAGAATTTTTAGTCTTTTATCACTGGTATTTCAAAACAAACATTTTTGCGTAATTGAATCGGGAAAATGATAATAAAACAAATAAATAAAGCAAAATTTACAATAAAAATGCACTGGTGAGAATAATCATGAATTCTGAGCACCTTACGCGACAGGTTTACCAGCCGCTCTTTCCCAAGGGGTTAATGATATATACTTCGTTTTCAATCGGGCACAAGCCATGTTGAACTTAAATAACATGTATAAATTTTGCATAATTCGAAGAATTTTTACTAGAGTTAGAACGCGGAAACACAGATAGACTGATACACGAATCGAAATCATAAACATTTTTAAACTATGTGGAAAAGTGTTAACAATGTATGTAAATTAGGCTAATTTTTGACCGATTGGACCGATTTACATGAATCTATTTTTAACACTTTCCAAAAAAGTTGAAATGGGTTTATTAATTCGGTTTGTCTGTCTGTCCGTCCGTGCTCTAACTCGCGTAAGTATAATCCGATTGCCATGAAATTGAGAGATGTCGTTGGGTATCACTATGGCATGTGTGGTATTGCAGATGAAGTGCATAGCATTTACATTTCATTTACAGAGACACTCAAAATAATTCCGTTACGTTACGGCCTACGGAAAAAAACCGCTTGCGGTGTATTTAATAATATTACGGTATTTTAAACATACTGACATTTATGTATTTACCTGGTGAACTACATGGTGCTTATGGGAGAATATGGTGTACATAGAATATGTCGTTCATTTACAGGGACACTCATAAGAATTTGGCTACAGAAGAAACTAAACTATTGAAGCCTATGAACAATAATTGCCTGAATGGCGTTTTCAATTGTGGTACGCGTTTTTAATTTTAACTATTGAAGCCTACGAGCAATAACTACTGGAAGTGCGCTTTCAGTTGTGGTATGCGTTTGTAAATTTAATTATTTTTTAAATATTATTAGGTGTAGATAAATTCTACAGATCATATACAGTGTTGCACAAAATTTCTCCAGTACATTTCCGTTTATTCACGGAAATTGCTGTATGGAAATTTTCAACTGTGGTATTCGTTTCAATTAACTAATTTTCAGCATACTATGTGGTATATATACAAATCCATAGATCATATAAAGGATTGAAAAAAAAAGAGTATTTTTCCGACTATTGATTGTAATAGCATAGGTTCCGACCTCAAACTAATCTTCCGTAATACTTGCGTTAATTTGACCCTGGTTTAATACGTTTCGAACCAAAAATTTTTTAAAAAAATAAAATTAAGTACGTTCCGTGCAGAAACCTTGAATTAAATAATTAAAGATTCATGAAATACATTTTCTGGTTAGAAAATTGTTAACCTGGGTCAAATTAATCCAGATATTACGGAAGGTTAGTGGAAGGTTGGCAGCTATGTAATAGCAGAAATTGAGTTTCCATTGCGTTATGAGATTTTCAAATTGTTTATTTGTACATCCTATTTCCCATTAATAAACTGTAAACTTTTGTTACTCTATTTTGAATGTGTTGGAAAGTGTTAAATAATCTATGTTGGTCGCAGGATTTTTCGTTCTTGTTTAAAGATATTTTGACCTGTCTAAATGTAATTTTGAATCTCTCTTTATTTCTTCTGTGATTTACTTTTTGAAGATTGCTTAAAAGTTTTATACAAAATAAAAACAGTTTTATATATGAAATTTCAGTGTCTCTCAATTATATTAACAAGTTAATTATAATTTTTTACGATACGAAGGGGTCATAATCTTATCGTGTTTTTTATACGTTAACATCTGTATCTAAATGTGAAGTATAAAAAACTACGATGATAAGTGCTTTACGTACAAAAAAAAAAAAAAATAAATAAATTTATATAATGGAACTACACAAACGTTTCTTAAATTAATATGCACCTGATCTTATGCAAAATATTTAAATAATTTGCAAGAAAACTCAATTTCAAATTTAGTGAATACAGAAACTACATTACATTAAAACTGTCAAAATATCTTAGAAAAACAAACGTTATCCCATCAGTGCAAAAATGAGCTTATCTATGCACCTGCTTTCCTGAATTATCTTTAGAAGAAAAAATATGTTAAACGACAAAGATTTTCCCTGCAAGCATCTTTTCTCGTTCAAATGATATTCTTTGATTCAGTTCGAAAAAGTTATTTTGATGTGAATTTTTGTAAATAAATAGATTTTATTATTATCTCGAGACTTCTGATGGTTTTCTTTTTCACGACATATAACATCAGCGTTCAAGGAGATATATTAACTTATTTTTTCTGTTTAACAGTAATTCTTCAAATTACATTTTCAGAACTCATTCACATTTTCAGAATATCTATATATGTATTACATATTTAAATTTCGCAATAAAATTTTGAAAAAAATATTACTTTAAAATATTGCGTTTCAAAGTTAAAACAAGACGACGCCTGATTTTTGTGCCTATATCATATAGTTAGAATTAAAGATGCCAACATCTCTTAATAATTCCGGAGTCTGATCAAAGACATACAAATTTTGAACCAGAAATTTTATTTAATGAAGAATTTTTAAATGAAACCTAAAATCTACCTTACATTAAGTAGACACATTTTCTTATATGTACTTTCTGGTTTTAAATATATATCTCTTGGATCTCAGAGTTCGTAAAATCTAACAAGTGTTGGCATCCATACTTATAATGTAAGATCAATAGGAATTTATTTTGCTAAATATTTATAACTATCTCCAATTCTACTGCGGCTATGATTTCTGCATAAATTCTTATTACTAGATTCTGTGTCACCCATAAATCTCCCACTGCAATGCAAAATACAAACATTGATTGACCGAAATGAGGCCGGCGAACTACTTTTTTAAAATTCAGATTTCTTGATTGGCACTTATTTTTTTTTTTTTTTTTGAAATAGTAAAATCCCCTTAATTTCCCATTAATTATTATTATAAATACGGTGAATTTTAAAATTTCCAAAAAATGTGAGCCAATCAAGAAATCTGAATTTTAAAAAAGTAGCCCACTGGAGGGAGACACTGCCAATATGTCCTCAGGCATTTATAGCAGATGACAAATGAAAGTTGCACTTTAATATTGCAAAGTATCCAAAAAAAAAATATATATTCAAAAGTAATGAGTTTATACATATGGGTACATATGAAATATTAAATTGGATACTTTTTCTTATTTGTTGAGTATTTTCAAATTATTATATCTATTTGCTTTAAAAACATCAAAGGTATAAGGAAGTTGATCTAATGTGAATATATATAATATTTGAAAAAAACATATGGAAGCTAAATTCTACAAAAATCAGAATTTGGATATGTTCGAAAATATTTATATTAAGAAATTATTGGCTAAAAGGAAAAGCTTTCCAAGTCAATTAAAATTAATAAATTTTTATTATTTAGCATTGTTTCAAATGAGAAGCTTGAATTTTATATAAAAAAATAATGATTTGTCGCATAATCAGACAAAAACAAAAAACAAAAAATAAACATTGTGGAAGCCTGATGAAATTTATAATGTGACCATCACCAAAATGATTCTTTGCAACAAAGAAGAATTACAAAAATCTGAACACTCGTTCAAACATCAGAAGCGGATATATACATTAAAATATCATACTTACAAATTTCCTAATCTACTTTCTTGTTGGTTAAAAATACATGAAAAATTACACATAAAGAGCAAATATTTAAAAATGTTAATCTATTTACTCACCATGTTTAATGGTGGTGGATAAATTTAAATTTAAATATTTTTACATAAAATCACCTCTGGCTAACGTTCTGAATACGAAGAGCCCGTGAAGGGGATCTACCTTCACATATTAATGTTGATAGTTTACTTTCCCCGCTTTAAAATTATGTCTTATCTAAATTCTTAACTTTAATTATCTGTCTACATTTGGATTAAATTTATTGTGTAACGGTCTTTTCCTTTCATAAAATTTAGCAGTCAATTTTCATTCTCTTTAATCTTTTAACCGCCGCGCACTGCATTAAAAAGAAACGAATACCCTTTTTCCGCCTAACAACGGCCTTCAGATTTCATTCTAGTGCCTTATTTTTGATTCTATGCAGAAATTAGTCAGACACTGTACTTTTACATTGTAGCCAGCCGATGAACCAATAATTATGAAGAACATTTCTGGTTCAGGTGGTTATTTTTGAGGATATCCCAGAAACATCAGAAGGCTGCAAATCAAATGTTAATTATTTGAATAAATGGCAGGAGGCTGTTGAATTAAGTGAAATCAGTGGTAGAATATTTGAAGGTCTTTATTGCGCATCGGAATTCTTTCTAACACAGCCGAGATTATTCGGCTAGTGCCGATGCTGGAGAGGAGAGCATAGTTTTTACATTTTTATGTTGTCAGTACAACAGTCAAGAGAAAAGTGATGAAATTTTTTTTTGACATTTTCTCCAAATGATCGAGTATAGGCAGGACTATATATACATTTTCGCCAAGTACCAATGTGCTATATGGCAGGCGCGGATCCACGGGGGGGGGGGGCGATCGGGGCGATCGCCCCGATCAATTGTTCGCAGGTCAGAGGATCGCAAAAGAAACGCGAATTTCGTCAAAGGATCGCGCAAAAACGCCAATTTCGTTAAAGGATCTTGAAAAAATGCGAATTTCGTCAAAGAAGCTCGGAAAAGGCAAATTTCGTCAAAAAATCGCGCATTTCGTCAAAAGACCACAAAAAACGCGAATTTCGTCAAAGGATCGCCGAAAAAAACGCGAATCTCGCCAAAGAATTGTTGAAAAAACGCTAATTTCGCCAAAGAATCGCTGAAAAATCGCGAATTTTGTCAAAGGGCCGCAGAAAAAACGCACAATTAGCACCGGGAAGAGATTCCTCTAGGTGCACATTCACGGGGGGGGGGGGGGTCAATCGGGACAAAGAAAAGAAGAACAAATTTACAAAGTTGGTTTTTAAGAAATCAACTCACCATACGCATTTTAGCTTTTAACTGACTAGGATTAGAACATAATCCTTTTGTGTTCATTCATCAAATAGCCCTTGAAATTTACCAATGTGGGTGGCAATAACAGTACATTTTTTACACATTAGTGGTTTTCTTCAGAAAACATTAAGATGTTTGAAAGGACCTTTCTTTTTCTTGTTTCTTTCTTTCTTTGAATTGCTATGAATCCCATTCTTTTCTCAAACAATAAAGCACTCCTAAAAATTATAGTTATACAGAAATTTGAATTGCAGCTTCTTTGAAAGAACGAAAAAGAGTCAGCACTTTAAAGGGATGCCGCATAACGTTGTCAATTTATGTTGTAGAGATTCAACAAAAGGTGCACAAAGTGGCATCGTCCCCCACCTCAACCCATAGCGTCAAAAATTATGGGGCCATATGCCTTTTGATAGGACATAATCCTATTTTGTTCACTAATTGCCGAAACGTAAGTAAGGTTTAGCACTGACACCCGAAAAGGGTTTGTTTTTCGTTTGCTTGTCTGTCTGTTCCGCGAGAACTGTTGTTAAGAGAGTTCTATTTATATCTTGGGAGGGGCGACCACCCCTATCAATCTCCCCCCCCCGTGGCCCCGTGGATGCGCGCCTGAGGGAATCTCCTCCTGGTGGTAATTGTGCGTTTTTTCCGCGGTCCTTTGAAGAAATTCGCGTTTTTTTTCGCGATTCTTTGACGAAATTCGCATTTTGTCCGAGATCTGTTGACAAAATTCTCATTTTATGTGCGATTCTTTCGCAAAGTTAGAGTTTTTGTGCGATTCTTTCGCGAAATTAGATTTTTTCCGCAATTGTTTGGCGAAATTAGCGTTTTTTCTGCGATCCTTCACGAAATTTGCATTTTTTCCTGCGATCCTTTGACAAAATTCCCGTTTTCAGCTATTCTTTGACAAAATTCCCGTTTTCAGCTATTCTTTGACGAAATTCGCGTTTTTTCTTCGATCCTTTGACGAAATTCGCTTTTTTCTGCGATCCTTTGACGAAATTCGCGTTTTTTCTGCGACCCTTTGACGAAATTCGTGTTTCTTTCTGCGATCCTTTGACGAAATTCGCGTTTTTTTGTGATCTTTTGACTAAATTCGCGTTTTTTTCTGCTATCCATTGACGAAATTCGCGTTTTTTCCGTGGTCCTTTGACGAAATGCCCTATTTTTGACAAAATTCCCGTTTTTTTCTGTGCATCCTTGAAGAAATTCGCGTTTTTTGCGCAATCTTTTGAAGAAATTCGCGTTTTTTGCGCAATCTTTTGAAGAAATTAACGCTTTTTGCGCGATTTTTGGACCTGCGAACGATTGACGAAATCGATTTTTTCGACGACCATTTGTCGAAATTCGCGATAATCGGTGGATTTATATTTTTTGATCCAGGGGGGGTGGGGGGGGGGAGGTCGATCGGGGCGATCACTCCCTTCCTTGGATCCGCGCGTGTGAAGAGGTATACACACCACTTAAGTGACACATTTTGACTTTTAAGGATGTTAAGGCCTCTTCAGATATCTGAAGGGGATTCTTTTTCAGAGATTATTCTCTTTCAGAAATCTGATATTAAAAAATGGACGCGATGGTTATGTTTTTCAGCTTTCGATAATTGGTTCTTATGTATTTTTTAGTGCTGAATCCAAAAATGTCTTTCATTTTTTACCATACCATCACGTCAGGAGTTTTCACAAATCGCAAATTTTTAAAAAGTCGAAATACTGCGAAAATCTGCTACTATAAAATTGATGTAACTTTTTTTCCAAATAATTTATTCATTTTTTTGCTTATACTATGGATTTTTACAGTTAAACATGTAAAATACTGTGTATTTAAAATTCTTATAATTTTATTCCATGCGTGGAAGTTTCTTTGAACCGCTTATGCTCTGCTTCGCGCTTTTCTTTTAATCTTCTCTATGGGGTTCATCTCGGTATCCTCTTTTATTTTGGCGGTTGATAAGATTGGGAAATTTGTCGCAGACGTATTTAAAACATTTACTTTCTTTTGTTAAGTCTTTGCAAATTGTTTTCAGAGATTTTGGCTATTTTTAAGTTTGAAATTTACGATTTGCGAAAATCGTGACGTGGTGGTTAAAAATGAAGGTCATTTTCGGATTCAGTGCTAAAAAATACATCAAAATCAATTATCAAAAGTTAAAAAACACAATCATCGCAGGCTTGTGTTATTAACGTTGTTCACTATAACTAAAAGAACAAAAAATAAATAATTACCATAGAACAAGAGTAAAAAGAAAAATAAAAAAAAGAAGACATTTAACACTTTGCTGTCCGCACAATTCGCAAATATATATTCGCTTGGCTCCGGCAGCGCTAATTCGGATCAATTGACTAGTCGCCGGCCGTTCTTGACATTATTGGGAGATTATAAATTGTTAAGTTTTACTAATCTCATCGTTAGTTCTCATAAGTTCTCAACCCTGTTCCCCTACTTTCATGAAATTTCGAAGATATACATATGTAAATAAATACAAATTTTGTTTCTTTTATATATTTGTTTATTTGCATTTTCTTTGGTACTTAGTATTTCTCTTTCGTATGGTACGCAGCAAAACAGTCTCCAAGATGTAAGGCAAGAACAGGCGATCATCAATTGACCATTCTAGGCGTGGACAAACGCTGGGCCAAAACTAGTCCAGCAACTCAGAATCAGAAATGTCTCCGAGCTTTTCTTCGGTCGTTACAATGCTATGCACACGACACCACTGTGCTGTCGCCGGCCGTTGGCAGCTAATTTGCGCACGACACCACTGTGGTGTCACCGGCCGTTGACCGCTAGTTTGCGCACGTCACCACTGTGGTGTCGCCGGGCGGCATAGTGTTAATAAATAAATTCTGTTATAACGTTTTTAATTTTACGACCTAATAAGTAACAATAAACCCTATTTTGAGGAGAGGGCAGGATTATATAATAAGAGTGTTGGATAACCAAGTGTTTCGGTTAATCGATGTCGGATAATCGAGAGTCTGTAATATTTTCAAATCGCATTAATTATAACATATTCATTTAATAATTAACTGCAAGGAATGATTTGAACAACAGAAATTATGACTATGTTGATTGTATGTCAGTCGGTATCGCCCCCCCCCCCCCCCAAACGATTCTCTGGATCCGCCCCTGCTATATGGTGAGAATAAATTGAGTGGAGACACGTATTCAGATTCCGTTAATTATAACTCAATAAGAGGTGTCAAAAAGGTAATATGAATTATTTACTGCCAAATGATACGTGGAGAATTTATGGCGCAGAAACCAGAAAGGAACATTCTACAGGAGGCTGCCAAAAGTCTCATGGGACTGAATCCCGAAAATGAACGTTAATAGAATAAAATAAATTAAGGACAGAGTACCTATAATGAAATGAATTATATATTGCATCTGGATTAACGGCCGGCTACAATGTAGAAGTACAGTGTCTGACTAAATAAAAAATAAGGCACAAGATTGAAATCTGAAAAACGTTGTTAGCCGGAAAAGGTTATTATTTCTTTTCTATTTAATGCAGTGCGCAGCGGTTTAAAGATTAAAGAGAATGAGAATGACTGCTAAATTTTATGAAAGGAAAAGACCGTTACACAATAAATTGAATCCAAATGCAGACAGATAATTAAAGTTAAAAATTTAGGAAAGCCATAATTTTAAAGTGGGAAAAGTAAACTATTAATATTGATACGTGAAGGTAGATACGTTCACAGAGCGGTTATCGAGGAAATGATTTACTTCGAATAAACATTTCAATGGATGCTAATCTCTAATACGAAACCATACAACTCTTTTATCGACATTGATTAAACATATTGCCATATTTCTGCTGACTAATATATAGTAGCAATGTTTTCAAAAACTTGCTTTATATCTACACTTACCTAAAATTTTAGAAAGTGTGACTTCACCATATAAGCATTCTGACCAGATCACAGACATAACATTAAATGTATATATAGAGACGTTAGTTTCAAAACTCGCTTTATCCAAAATTTAAAAAAATCGTTCTCTAACAATATATTCCATTGGTAAACATGCACCGATAAAACACAACATTCTGAAAAAAAAGAAAAAATCATGTATTTCAGTAATTGTAAAGTCTTGGTTTACAATGAATAGTCCAGGTAACAGGGAATTTTACCTGGCAAAATTAACGGTAGTACTGGAAATCGACTTTCTAGATGTTTTTTGGGTCGCTGAATTTGTAACTTCCCACCAAAATTTCCCTCGGCACCCCCCCAAATTTTGGTAAAAAGCCCCATAAAAAAATGTTTTTATTGTTTTAGAGAAAAAGTATCTAGAAATTCAGAAAGTAGAAAAAATTTCCAACAAATTAGATATATGACATTATGACTTAGGATGAAGGGGAAGGGGGAATCTGCCTCGGAACATGCGCGCGGTGCTGCGTAAACTAAGTTGCGCAATTACACTTAAAAACTCACACGTTTACATTAGCCCTCCCATCTTCCCTCCGAACTTTCTCTATAAGGTTTACTTTAAGATTTTTGGGTCGCTGAATCCGGATTTTTAACTTTCCCCCAAAAATTTCCCCCCCGAACACCCCCCCCCCAAAAAAAAATAGTTGTTTTTAACTTAAATTTATTATTGTTTTAGGGGAAAAGCATTACGAAATTCAGAAACTAGACAAAATTTGCAACAAATAGGATATATGACATTATGAATTAGGATGAACGGGGAGGGTGAGGGCTGCCTCTGAACATGCACTGCGGCGCTACGTGCACTAAATTATGAAGTTCAGGCAATAGGGGATTTTATCTGGCAAAATTAATACTAGTTCTGAATTTCGACTCACTTTATGTTTTTGGGGTCGCTGAATCCGAATTTGTAACTTCCCACCAAAATTTCACCCGGCAATTCCCCCAAAAATTGTTTTTTTGAAAAAATTTGATTTTTGTGAAAAGCGCGCGGGGAATGTTCTGAGGCAGTCCCCTCTCTCCCCCTTTATCCTACGTCATAATGTCATATATCCTACTTGTTGCAAATTTTGTCTAGTTTCTGAATTTCGTAATGCTTTTCCCCTAAAACAATAAGAAATTTAAGTTTAAAACAACTATTTGGGGGGAGGGGTTCGGGGGGATTTTGGGGGTAAGTTAAAAATTCGGATTCAGCGACCCAAAAACTTAACGTAAACCTTATAGAGAAAGTTCGGAGGGAAGATGTGAGGGCTAATGTAAACGTGTGAGTGGTTAAGTGGAATTGCGCAACTTAGTCCACGCAGCACTGCGGCGCATGTTCCCAGGCAGATCCTCCCCCTTCCCCTTCATCCTAAGTCATAATGTCATGTATCTAATTTGTTGCAAATTTTGTCTACTTTCTGAATTTCTAGCTACTTTTCCCCTAAAATAATAAAAAAATGGAATTTTTTAATAAAAACCTTTTTGGGGGGCTTTTTACCAAAATTTGGGGGGGGGGTGCCGGGGGAAATTTTGGTGGGAATTTACAAATTCGGATTCAGCGACCCCAAAAACATCTGGAAAGCCGATTTTCAGTACTACCGTTAATTTTGCTAGGTAGAGTCCCTATACGGTCTCTATTGCCTGGGCTAGAAGGACAATGGACTTAGCCAGAGGATTTTCGCGATTTCCCGAATTTTGATTTTCTGGATAAGGCGAGTTTTGAAACTCACGCCCTCATGTATAATATAATATAAATTGAATAATATATATATATATATATATATATATATATATATGTATATATATACAGAGTTAGAGAGAGAGAGACAGAGATATAGATAGATATATAGACAGATTTAGATAAGCATTTTGTGTAAAAACTGACCAGAATTTATCATTCACGTCCGTAAAGATAGCACGAATATTTTCTTTTTCTGTAAGCCGGTACCACTGTACCGAGTAATAAAGCCGATTTAGAGTTCCTTTAGTGACTTAGTGTGTTTACAGAAGCTGTTTTTTTAGTCATTACTTTCGAGTGTTCTGCAATGATTTACAATAAAAAAATTAGTGAAACAAAGACTTTTTTAAATTTTGTGTTTAAAATTAATTTTTTTGTGAAAATCTTAAAAATCCCCGAAATTTCGTGTAAGTTCTGCACCATGATAATACAACATCGGACAAAGTTATCTCTGAGCAAAAATTTTGGGCTAAAAATGCGAAGAGTGCCATCGATTAAGCATCATACTCTCTTTATATGGCCCCGTGTGACTTTTTTCCTGTTCCTGCAGTTAAATTTACGACTTTGGGGAAGGCTTTTTGAGTCAATTGAAGGCATACAAGAAAATTCGCTGTAAATCAATCAGCCTTCTAAAAATGTTTAGAGAATTGGGTCAAACTCGGTATAGTTGTATTGGATCTTCTTTGAGGGAGACGTATAAAAATATTTTGATATTCAATTAACTCTTTTTGTGTTTTATTTAAGAATTCCGGGCATTTTTTTACACATAATGTGTATGTATACATACAGAGAGAGATTGTTTGATAGATAGATAGATATCATGAAATGCAAATTTATATACATCATATGAAAACAATCTTAATAAACCTTAGTACTATGTGCACATCAAATATCTTTCTGAATACATTTCTTGTATATTAACAAACATAATTTTTTTTTTAAGTATTGCATATCAATATAAAAAAATACTAAAATGTTTAAATATTCAGCTCAATTACTTTGCGCATATTCATAAAATTGGATATTTTACTTAGATGAGTATAATTGAAAATTATATCAATTTATTTTGTAAACAACATTAAATGTCATCTATTGTTGTATCTCAACGATCGAAATAAAACAGGTAAATTTGTTTATTATCTGTTTTGAATATTCGCATGACAGAAACATCTCTTTTAAAACACATAATAAAGCGTAAGCTTTTTCAAAACTGTAAAACTTCTTTTAAAGAATAGATTTTTGCATCACAGAATATACATACGATATTATTTATTTGAATATGCGATACAATTGAAAGATAGTATAGAACTATTTGTTTGCACTTCAAAGCATATTTTAGCAAGTATTTTTACAATGCTTAAATATTCGTTTTATTTACGTAACATAGTTATACTGAAAAAACAAATACTAAATATTCAGTGGGTAGTAGGAAATATTGCTGATTATGTGTTTCTGAGTGAAAATTAAATTATTTTTGAAAGAACTATTTTATAAAAATGTGTCTAAGTCCAACGCAAACGCAAATGAAAATAAAATAATTTAAATGTACGACTTATTTAAAGTATTGATACAAATAACACGAATTAAAAATAAGCTATAATATAAATAAAATATTTGTTTTACAATTCTTTTATTATTTAACCCTAGATCTACCGGGAATTTTATTCAAGTTTTAATAAAACGTTCTACACCAGAATTTTTATTTAAAACTATTTAACTTATTTATTTACCTTATTTTTGTCTGGTTTATATACTTAGTTTATTTTAAAGAAATTTCTGGTTTGAATGAATATTTTGTATGTACCTGTCGGGTCCAATGGACCCGTCTGGTAGACGGAGGGTTAATAAATGAAATTACACTTTTCAAAAAATAAACAGGATTATTTCTAAACGAGAAATATTACACGTGTATATATGTTCCGAAGAAAAAATGGACATTTCAACTACTATATAAATTGTTTATTTGTCTAGAAATAAACATTAAAAATAAATTTTCATTTGCCGTATATGCATAACATTTAATTTTTCTAAACATTTCATGGGAGAAAAAGAATTGTGTTGAGAAATGTTGCAAATGAATATTAAAAATAATTTTTTTTAGCTGAATTATTTCGCGCATATTAACTCTTTCAAGTGCGGTGGCCACACGGCGTCACCACTAAATATTACTTCCAAACTTCCAAACGGCACCAAGTATATTTAAATAAAATTTTGTTTTAATAATGAACGTTTAGAAGAATAAGTTTTTATTTGCTAAGAAATTCGTTTGTAAATACTGGTGTCAATCAATCATTTCAACATTTTACGAACAGAATTACTGTTGTCAATACAAGTACATAGATTATTCAGAAGAGTATAACCACAATTAATGGCATGTCACAACTTTAGTTATCATCTATAGTTACGATTCAGCAATAAAAAATGTAGCTGTAAAAATTGTTTATAAAAATGTTTTAAATTCTTCTTTTGCTAAAACGAACTCTTTTAAAATACAGAATAAATACTTTGTTACTCCAAAAGCCTCCATTTTCAAAGAGAAATTTTAAGCTGGCGAAATATACAGCCATATGTTTGTTATATTTTCTATTTTAATATGAAATACATTTGACAGAAAGAAATTCGCGCTTCAAAGCACACTTTAGCAGTTGTAATGGAAAAATAATCGTTTTATTTATGAAACAAAGTTATAAAACTTTTACAGAAACGCATATAGAGAGCAACTAAAAATATTGCCTCTAATATTTTTATGAATTGGACCACTAATTAGATGAAGTAGACAACTATTAATGACAGGAAAATTTCTATTTATTTTTTTAAATACAGAATTCTTAACGACCACGTTTATTCACAGAATTTTCAATATTTTTCGCCAGTTAAAAAGGGCGAAAAAAACCTGCCAATGAAAATTTGTGGTAGAACTGTGCGAACCCTGTCAATTTAATATCAGTAGTTTTGCACCGAAAACTCAGCAGTTAAATAATGTTAAAAAAAAGTTTCTGAAAAACAATATTGCCAGAACAATATTTATATAAAACAACGCATTTGCTATTTCTTCACTAAGAGTTAAAATCGTTTTCTTATGCTAAATTGGAGTATTCAAAGACATCATAAAATCTACATATCTTAAGGGACTTTGACAGTTTTCAGAAATCGATTTTTTATTTAATTGATTATATTAAAAATTGATTCTCAAGGAACATTTAAAAAGAACTTGAGTACGTCGTACGTACTTGAGTACCTATTGAGTACGTCGTCGAAAACAGCGAACGGCTTAAACTACATTTTCTTTAGTTAAAAATACATTTATCCATTTAAACGTTTTTTTTAAGTATACATATTATGATCATCTGTTTTGATTGAAAGCTAAAAAAATATATAGAAAGATGACTGAAAAGGAAGCTGAAAAAATAAAAATATAGAAAAATCTTTATATGCGAGGGTGGTTCAATAATTATTGTCCCTATTGTATTTAAAATATTTGTACTGCGATGGTTATTTGTGGAATATCTAAGCCTAATGTCTTAGATGCCTATATGCTCAATTTCAGAACCGTAGATGCTATACTATAGTAAAAGGGGGGAAGTGGGAGTGAAAGGCTGATTTTTAGCTTATGGGGCTAGATTTGTGACAGTGGATAGGCGTAACTACTGTCGTTTGACTCGGGATCATAGTGATGTAGCCACATCTCATCCACTGTCGAAATGCAGCCCCATAAGCTCCGAACCATAATTTCACCTTCATCCCCCTTATTAAATACTCCTCCCAAAATAGGTCTTTTAAATTTCACCCCTCCCTCCAAAACTATGTTAATATAGTAACTACGTTTCTCAAATTGAACATATAGGCGTTTAAGAGATTAGGCTTCGATATTCCACATCGACCATCGCAGTACAAATATTTTATATACGTTAGAGACAATAATTATTGAACCACCCTTGAAGATATGGATAAAGCTCTATTGAACAATAACTTAAACATTTGCAAAAAAGGGGATAAATAAAACAGCAGTATTATCTTTTCTGCCGTATAACAGTAAACAAGCAAATTGTATACGAAATTATTAGTATTCCTTCATTGTCAAAAAAAAAGCCGCCCTATTTCGGTGTTGAGGGCATCGTCGCATGAATACCAAGAAAACTATCAATGTACTTTTAGATCATACATAATTTTACAGATTATTTTTTAATGAAAGCTTAAAAATATGTCAATTTTTGTGGGAAATGCACTAATTCATTTATAGACTGTTTACTATATACAAAAAATATTTTTTGATAAAAAAGCTTTACATTTATTTCAGAATATCCGAGAAAAAAGTTATTTTCACAAACTATAAAAACTGTTTATAAAACACACTAATGTATGGAAAATATTTTAAAAGTAATTTATTCATGAAATGTATACATTTTCCTCAGTAAAAGGCTATAGTTCAAAATAACCTAACACAGGGGTGTCCAACTGTGGCCCGCCGGATACCACTAAAATTTTACAGAAATAGTCGGCAAGTTGAATCGCAGCACTTCTACGATTAGATAAGGCAAATATAACTGTAAAATTTTAGTGGTATCCTGCGAGCCACAGTTGGACACCCCTGACCTAGCATACTACTTACTTAATCCTATATAAATTTACCATATTTTAAAGAACCGTATTTAATATATGTATATATATATATGATTTTAAAAGAAATTTTAGGCTATATCTTTTACATGAAAGCAGATGAATTATTTTTATTTATTAATTAAAACATTTTCGAATAAATTATAACCACACAATAAATCCTTAGATTTTTGGAAAAAAATTAAGAATTTTAATTCTTTTCTGTGTTAATTTTTTTCAATAGTTCATAAATCGAGTCAAAGTTTTATTTGGCAAGAAAGGATGCATTAAACATATTAAAACACTTTTCTTCAAATTATAAATAGAATTAGAGTCTGCTTGTACATCTGCTCGTATGAGTATCTATAATTAAAAACGCATATCTGCCTAAATATCAAATACTCAAGCGGATATATTTTTTCAGGGATGAGATTTCCGCGTTTTTGCACACCAGTATATTCTTAGAGAAAATGTTGCTTTCTTAAATCGCGAAAATGTTTCGATTAAATGAAATATAATTTTCTCTAACAAAATACTGGTGTGCAAAAGCGCGGAAATCTCATCTCTGATTTTTTACATAAATGAAAAAAAAACATATTAATTATAGAAAACAGTTTCTTCTATAAATATTTAAAACATGTACGTAATATACATAATACACACACATATATATGGTAATTCTAGGATAGATGGCCATAGTTTTTAAAGATTGAAATAAAAATTCTTAGAATGCAATTACAAGAAATGTTGATGCATATTAAACTGCTTATAAATATACTCTTAATATTTTATGCAAATAATAATTAAATATTTTAAACAAAAAATGTTAAACAACATTGAAATTTAAATGGCAGATGGTCATCTCTCCTTAAAGCCGGGGAGAGATGACCATCCAACATAAGAAAGAAAAAGTTAATTTAAATAGCAAAAAAATTACACAATCCATATAGTTAATCATGAAAAATATATAGCAATTTGTAAAGATGCAGTTATATGATGGAAAATGAGTGAAGAAAACTCGAAAAAACAAAATTTGAAGTATAATTTCAATGCTTCACTTTTCGTAAAATCTTACCACATTTTTGGCAAAGGTCTTGATAATTTGTACACGTTTCATGGAACCACTTCAGGTACCTTATGCATTGTATCCAGATTTTCTTTTTGGGTGTGATATTATATTGTTTTACACAACCAACACAGTGATCCTAATCTAATTCTATTTACTCAGAATCTGTAGAATATGATAATTTAAATGTATTTTGTTTTCTTCGCTACTGGAATTGTCGTGTTATTTTTTTCTCGCGTTAATTGAAGATTTATTACGTTAATTTTGTTTATTTATGAACTTTATCTGTTTTTGTTATGAAAGTTTCCGACGTTTTTCAGTATTTTCTGAAACAAATAAATCGTTAGGTCTTATTATATTATTATTATTATTAAAATATTTATATTAGTTAAAATTTAAATAATTATATCAATTAATACATTTATAAACGTAAACGTTATATATTTATTTTAAATTTAATTATATTTAGTTAAAATCATCACTAAGTATAATTTTAAATACTGATTAAAGGTGGCCATCTCTCCTCAATTTATTGTGGCCATCTTACCTGAAATTGAAGGACTGAAGGTCGCCCAATTTAAAGCGTCAATAGCCATTGTACCTCTTTGTTTTAGCCTTAGAAGTAAAGATTAGATTATATACGTGCCTTAAAAGTCTATATAGTGAAAGATGTATATGTCGTAGGCTAATTGAGAAATACGGCTCTTTGCAAAGAGCCGGGCTAATTGGAGAATCCATCTCCATTTTTCCAATTAGCCTGATATTTTTCAGGCTTATTGCAAAGATCCTAGAAAGCGTTAGGCTAATTGAAAAATGACCACTTATTATCCGATCAGGGTGATATTTTTAGCTCACAGGCTATCAAAGCCTGACAGCTTATGTGCCCGCCGATTCTGTATGTACGTGTGTACGTACGTACGTACGTATGTACCTAACGCGAAAACTCTTGATAGAAATATCCGATTTGCTTCAAAATTTTTTTTCTAGGTTCATTCTGATAACGTGCTTCTCTGCTTATTTTTGGGGGTTCATTGGTTAAGAATAAAGGGGGGAAAGGGGAGCTAGTCCCCCCTTTAATTAATATAAATGGGTTTTTCATGCAGAAATATTCGATTTGCTCCAAATTTGGTATACCGGTTTATTGTGTTAAGGAACTTCCCTGATTAGATTTGGAAGCTCATTATTTAAGTATAAAGGTGGGAAAGGGGAGCTACCCCCCTTAATTTAGATAAATCGGTTTTTCATGATGAATTATTCGATTTGCTCCAAATTTGGTATACCAGTTTATTAAGTTAAGGAGCTGCCTTGATTAGATTTGGAGGTTCATTAGTTACATATAAAGGAAGGAAAGGGGGCTATCCCCCCCCCCGTAATTTAGATAAATGGGTTTTTCATGCAGAAATATGCGATTTGATATAAATTTGGTACACCGGTTAATTATGTTAAGCAGCTTCCCTGATTACATTTGGAAGATCATTATTATGTATAAAAGGGGGGGGGCAATTGCCCCTCCCCTTAATTTAGATAAATGCGATTTTCATGTAGAATTATTCGATTAGCTCAAATTTGGTATACTGGTTTATTATGTTAAGGAGATGGCTTGATTAGATTTGGAGGTTCATTAGTTAAGTATAAAGGGAGGAAATGGGGGGCTAGCCCTCCCCTTAATTTATGTAATTGGGTTTTTAATGCAAAATTATTCGATTTGCTCCAAATTTGGTATACCGGTTTATTATGTTAAGGAGCTTTCCTGATTAGATTTGGAGGTTCATTAGTTAAGTATAAAGGGAGGAAAGGGTGAGCTAGACCCCTTCCTCCCTTAATTTAGATAAATTGGTTTTTCATGCAGGGTTATTCGATTTGCTCCAAATTTCGTATACCGTTTTATTATGTTAAGAATCTTCCCTGATTAGATTTGGAAGCTCATTATTTAAGTATAAAGGGGGAAAAGTGGGGCTACCCCCCTTAAATTAGATAAATGGGTTTTTCATGCAGAGTTATTCGATTTGCTCCAAATTTCGTATACCGGTTTATTATGTTAAGGAGCTGCCTTGATTAGATTTGGAGATTTATTGGTTAAGTATAAAGGAGGGACAGGGGCTAGTGTCCCCTTAATTTAGATAAATGGGTTTTTCATACAGAATTATTCAATTTGCTTCAAATTTGATATACCAGTTTATTACGATATGGCTTCCTTCATTTGATTTGGAGGTTCATTGGTTAAGTATAAAAGGGGGGAAAGGGGGGCAATTGCCCCTCCCCTTAATTTAGATCAATGGGTTTTCATGCAGAATTATCTGATTTAGTTTAATTTTTTTTTCAACCGGATCCGAATTTATAGGTTCCATTTGAAATCAACCCGAAAACCGACCACAACCAGGTTTCGGATTGAGTTCAATTAGAATTTTCAGGTTCGGATCGGGTTGCCGGTGACGGAGATTATTTTGTCTGGCTTGCATCGGGTTATAGTTCTTTTTAATATTTTTGTCGGTTAAGATTTGGTTCGGGACGGGTTCAAGGATGACTTCGAATGGAATTTTTAGGTTCTGGTAGCGTTGCGTGTCTACGGAAACTAATTTGTCTTGTTCGGATCCGGTTATGGATCTTTGGCATATTTTTGTCGATTATAAGATTTGGTTCGCGATTTCGGGTTTTTTCAAATGGAATTCTCAGGTTCGGGTCAGGTTGCATGTAGACTGAAATTATTTTGTCTTGCTCGGATCGGGGTACGGTCTGCTGTAATTTACATTTCGGGTTTTGGTAGGGTTATGAGTTAATAAACCTAATAAAAAGAAAATTGCCCAGTTAAACTGATGGCATTGAGCTCACAGGCTATTCACACTAATTGTATTTTATACTCTTATTTCAAAGAATAATGCCTCTCGAAAAATAAATGAAGGTATGAGACCCCGTTGCCCCCCTTTCTACTTATCCAAAGAACCTCCAAATCTAATCAGGGAAGCTACTTAACATAATAAACTGGTATACTAAATTTGAAGCAAATCAGATAATTCTGCATAAAAAACCATTTCACTAAATTAAGGGGGGGGGGGTATTAGCTCCCCCATTTCTCCCTTTATGCTGAACCAATGAACTTTCAAATCTAATCAGAAAAGCTCCTTATTAGAATGAACCTAGAAAAAAAATTAAACTAAATTAGATAATTCTGCATGAAAATACATTTATCTAAATTAAGGGGAGGGGCAATTGCACCCCTTTCCCCCCTTTTATACTTAACCATTGAACCTCCAAATGAAATGAAGGAAGCCATATCGTAATAAACTGGTATATCAAATTTGAAGCAAATTGAATAATTCTGTATGAAAAACCCATTTATCTAAATTAAGGGGACACTAGCCCCTGTCCCTCCTTTATACTTAACCAATAAATCTCCAAATCTAATCAAGGCAGCTCCTTAACATAATAAACCGGTATACGAAATTTGGAGCTCGAATAACTCTGCATGAAAAACCCATTTATCTAAATTAAGGGGGGTAGCCCCCCTTTCCCCCCTTTATACTTAAATAATGAGCTTCGAAATCTAATCAGGGAAGCTTCTTAACATAATAAAACGGTATACCAAATTTGGAGCAAATCGAACAATTTTGCATTAAAAACCCAATTACCTAAATTAAGGGGAGAGGCAATTGCCCCCCTTTCCCCCCTTTATACATAATAATGATCTTCTAAATGTAATCAGGGAAGCTGCTTAACGTAATTAACCGGTGTACCAAATTTATAGCAAATCGCATATTTCTGCATGAAAAACCCATTTATCTAAATTACGGGGGGGATAGCCCCCCTTTCCTCCCTTTATATGTAACTAATGAACCTCCAAATCTAATCAAGGCAGCTCTTTAACTTAATAAACCGGTATACCAAATTTGGAGCAAATCGAATAATTCATCATGAAAAACCGATTTATCTAAATTAAGGGGGGTAGCTCCCCTTTCCCACCTTTATACTTAAATAATGAGCTTCCAAATCTAATCAGGGAAGCTCCTTAACACAATAAACCGGTATACCAAATTTGGAGCAAATCGAATATTTCTGCATGAAAAACCCATTTATATTAATTAAGGGGGGACTAGCCCCCCTTTTCCCCCTTTATCCTTAACCAATGATCCCCCAAAAAATAATCAGGGAAGCACCTTATCAGAATGAACCTAGAAAAAAATTTTGAAGCAAATCGGATATTTCTATCAAGAGTTATCGCGTTACGTACATACGTACGTACGTACGTACACACGTACATACAGAATCGTCTGGCACATAAGCTCTCAGGCTTTGATAGCCTGTGAGCGAAAAATATCACCCTGATCGGATAATAAGTGGTCATTTTTCAATTAGCCTAACGCTTTCTAGGATCTTTGCAATAAGCCTGAAAAATATCAGTCTAATTGGAAAAAGGGAGATGGATTCTCCAATTAGCCCGGCTCTTTGCAAAGAGCCTAGGCTGTTTGCAAAGAGCCGGATTTCTCAATTAGCCTACGACATATATAACGTACGTACTACAAAACATTCAGATACCTAAGTCAAAAAAAAAATATTCTACCACCTATGTAATTTACATTAAAATTACACTTACTTTTTATATTAGAAAAACACAACTGCACGTCGCAATAAATAAACTCGTTGAACTATTTCATACCAACAATGTTTATATTGCAATCTATGATCAAGTTTTGGAGTTATTTAGACTGGCAATCTCTCCTCTATGGCCATCTTTCTTAGAGTTACCCTATATAAGCATTAGTATTCTTTTAATCATTTGAACACTTTTAATTATAAAAATTTAATAGCACCTATATTAATTCAAAGCTACAAAGGAAAATGCAGAAAAACCCTTATATAATGTATGGATAAAGATTAAACGACCAATAAATTTCTGAAAAGAAAATAAAACACATGGTAGAAATAAGTCCGCATTATTATGTTTTCTGTCAAATAAGTAATCAAATTGCAAAACAGACCAGAAAATGCCTTCAATGGAAAAAAAAGCGTTTTCATTATATTATTGAAAGATACATCTTATGAATGGGTGTCTACTTTTTATCTTTTGAAAAAAAATCTCTGAAGCATATAGCAGGACTTTGTTCAGTATTTTCTTTAAAAAATTAGGAAGCAGAAGAAAACCTTCAAAGTTTTATTTAAAAAGGTTAAAAAAGTGTGTAAATGCAGTTTTTCAGATAAAGAAAAAAGAAAATAAAGGACTCTCCAAATCTAAGGAAAGTTGATAAAAAGAAAAATCGATAAGCGACGACTGTATTTTCTTGAACTGTACTTCTCAAAGACATGTATGGAGATAGAATGATTTTTTTTTTTTTTTTTTTTTTTTTTTGGGACGAAATGATAAGTTTATCTGTCTAACATTTAAGCAAAATTTTTTTCAAAACAACTATTTGCATTTCTAAAGCAAAAAGCATTATAATATTCAAGGCTCCGAAAGTTTTAAAGTGAGGTACTATTATATCAAATTTAATGCATTTTTCTTACCGCTAAGTAAGGTAAATGCGCCAATAGTTAGCCACTTAAGGATATTTATCTAACTATTATTAAACTGGGAATGAGTTCCCAAAGATATGCATATATATTTTGGCATAGTCCTAACCTTCATATAGCAGAATAAACGTCCAAAGTTTAAAAATATATTCTTCGGAAAAAATGAAAAATAAAATAAAAATAAATAATACTGGGTCGCATGATTTATCCTTTTTTGGTGCGTTCGTAATTATATAAATACGTAGCACCTATAGTCGTCGTTCAGTCCGTCTGTCTGTCCGTCTGTCAGTCCGTCTGTCCGTCCGTCTGTCTGTACGTCCGTCCGCATATAATAGAGCAAAAACTACCCAACCGAATGGTCTGAAATTTTAAATATATGATTGTTGTAAAATTTTGTCGAGCCATTTCAAATTTTATGAAAATCGAATGTATAGTTAAATTACAGGGACAGTCAAAAGTTTTTCTTTACATTACGGCCAATGGGAAAAATTATTGCACGTGCATTTTAATAATGTTAAAGCTTTCCGAATGGTCTCAAATTTTAAACATATAATTATTGCGATATTTTGTCGAGACATTTCAAATTTTATGATAATCGGATGTATAGTTTAATTACAGGGACAGTCAAAAGTTTTTCTTTACATTAAAGCCAATGGGAAAAATTATTGCAAGTGCATTTTAATGATGTTACAGACTATGCACTTATGAATTGCAAATAAATACACATTCAGTACAATATGGGGTGCAAAAAATAATTATAAAACTAGTTATAGTACGAACGCACCTCATTTGCCACGTTTGACGAGCAATTTCCAACTTGTTTTAAACTGTAAGGGGTAAATAGAAAAAATATTTGCATATTATATTACCTGAAGTAAATATATCTTTAAAAAGTTGTAAGACTAGAGAACATGAAATTTG
The DNA here is from genome assembly GCA_963932465.1 of Maratus speciosus. Classification (NCBI taxonomy): domain Eukaryota; kingdom Metazoa; phylum Arthropoda; class Arachnida; order Araneae; family Salticidae; genus Maratus; species Maratus speciosus. The sequence continues at coordinate 601,607,818 of OZ010791.1, read as the reverse complement.
CTTTTTCAGAATTTAGTGTCGCCCCCGACATTTCCATTATTTCATTTTCTTTTGATGGACTGATGGCTTCTATTATTATGAAACAACCATTATAAATGAAGTGTTAGGTGAAGATGAAAGAGCAGCCGTAAAAAGTTAGACCTCTGATTTTCTGGTCAGAATGGGAAAGAAAATAGCCATTTTTTTTTTATTTATTTTTTTTTTTTTATTTATTTATTTATTTTTTTTTTTTTTTTGCAAAAAATGAAACCGAAAAGACTGAATTGTTTTTATCACTCAATTTTCGAATATTCAAGTGTGATCCACCTGTAGTGCACTGCACGCCGTCTATAGCGTAGCCGAGTGTAACACACCCGTAGTACACGCCTTCTATGGAACAATAGATTGTGACCCACCGGTGATGCATGCCGACCGATGCGACAGTCTAGCGTGACCCACGGGTGATGCACGCCTCCTGATGGGACAGTCAAGCGTGACCCACCGGTGATGCACGCCGGCGTGAACGTGTTAAGCAACATTTCACGAATGAACGGATTATAGGACGAAACTTACCCACTTCTTGGCTACCCCCGTCACCAGACCTCAACCCTTGTGATTTTTAGCTGTGGCGTTATCTGAAAAGCACTGTTTATGGTGATAATCTAAATAATTTGGCGGAATTGAAAAATGCGATACACCGACATGGCCGTAACATTCCTCTTGATATGCTAAGAGCTAATGTTGAGAATGCAGTAATACGATTTCACCTGATTTCGGAAAATGGTGGACGTCACATTGAACATGTTTTGTAACACGTTTCAGAAACGATTAAAGACATTTTAAACCGATGTCTTCATGTCTTATTTCTTTAACAATATTGAATACAGCGCCATACCCCCCTGGTGGTAAGAATTAGAACTTTTTTTGCCTCGAAATAAATTCCCATGACCTCCTTTAAAATATTGCCAAGTTTGATAACGTTTGGTCCAGTAGTTTTCCTTTTATGACCATTTGAAAGTGGAACTTTAATTATAATTACCCTGCATATCTAGTATTACCTACTAAAGTATTACCTCTAAAAATCCTGTTTGTGTATTCTATACTCCTTTACATTTAAAATTACAAAAAATGCTCGATTTGTCTATAGTTTTCGACTTTTTAAAAATGATAATTCCCCTTAAATGTCTCTCAACAAATATCTATATCATGATATTATAATCCTAATTATTTTTATATTATCATTTTAACTAATATAATCGTAATCTATTACTTTTACGATAGCTAATTTTTTGACCTATTTTGGCAAGAAAGTCATAATTTAAAACTCAAAACTATTATTTAGTAGTTAAAGCAGTCTAAAGTCTGTTTCCTGAAGTTTTTAAAAATTTAAAGACAATACCGCCATGTTTTCTTTATTTTAAGTACTACTCTTTCTGAGCTGTAAAATTTACTTTATTTATTGACAGAAATGTTGTGACTATTAAAGACAAAAAATATTATTTGAAAATAGTATTACTTCAAATATAATAGAAGGAAATGTTTTATAAGAATCTTTTAAGATTATTTTTTAAGAAAAAAAAATGCTACAAATTTACACTAAGAAATTCATATTAGTTTAATCATTTATTTCTTCATTAAGTAATAGTTTATTTAATTTTATAGTTAATAAGATTTAAAGTATTATTTATAAAACTAGGGGGTTCTGCCCCCTACGAGCTACGCTCGCCAAACCCCGTTCAGACACCGAAAATTCTAAAAGCAAGCTAATTTGATCGGCTTTAAAAAATAATTCGAAAGACTGAATTATAATTTAAAAAAAAATGCAATTTAACAAATTACAACGACCATTTGGAAAATGATTTTTTTTTAAGACTAAAATTTAAGACACAAAAAATAGCATGGAGTTGATCATACATTACGTATGCCATGAATTAAACTTTAATAGTGTTATTACACGTAAAAATTGCAAGCGACGGAAATCGCCTGCGACTCGTACGTATTATCCACCTGAAACTTATGTATTATCCATGCATTTCACTGGCTGGGCGGGAAAAGGTTTTTCCATTCATTTGTCGTCGGATTTCTTGGAAATCGGACTATCTTGGAAATATCTTGGAACCATTTTTCCAAATGGTTAATAAAAAAACAGTGGCGATCTTCCTGTTAACGGGTTATTTTCGTCCTTGATTAAATCAGATCAGTAAAACATTTCAAAAAAAGATAATATAAAATTAACTTAGTAAACAGAGTCTTTGTCTTCCGGTATTTTTTAAGAACGCTATTAAAATGTTCTTCTAAATGAGACATTTTAAATATATCGTTTCAAATATGACGCAATGTTCACTAAGCTTACATTTTCATTTTAATATTCAGGTTAAAATACTTTTGTTGTTAGAAAGAGAATATTATTTGCGCTTTCTTAGAATTCACAACAATAGTTTAAAAGATTATCTCAAAATATGAAATAAATATCTCGCGCAAATATATTTTTAAATTTAAACTGTTTGGCAATCTTGTTGTCTGGCCATATTAAATATGATGTAATTTCCTCCATTTATGAATTTAACGCATATTAATGACTTTATTATTTTACAATTTTCTTTCTCTTTTAAAATTCACCTGTAAATATAGTTTTTATGATGTAATTTTCAATATTTTCCTGCTTTTAATACATAATCATTTAATTCTAATTTGATTTTTTTTTCGTTTATAATACTCACGTGAAAACATTTTTTTTTTTTTTAATTTGAAGGAAATATTATTCTATTCGCTGTTTTAAAAATTGGCAAGAATTTAAAATAATACCCTTTTCTAAAAGATGTAAAAAATATGTCTCAAAATGCTGAAAATTTGAATTTAAAATGGAAGTAAATTCTCAAAAAATGAGTAAAAAAAAAATAAATAAATGCTGTCTGCATACCGAGAACTTCAAATGTATAAAATGATCTAAAAATGATCAAATTATCATGTATAGGTTTTGCTCCTATAAAACTTTTTTAAATGGAACGATTTTGACCAACTTTAACATTAAATATCTCTTAAAATAATACTTCGATTTGAAAACTGTCTGCATCAGCGTATTTATCAAACATTTCTCTATATTACCACCGATTTTCATATTTTTGTGTGCGATATTTTTTCTAAAAAATAGCGAAGAAACACCTTCCGTCACAAAAAATTCAAAACCGGCGGCGGTGATAGCATTATTTACTTTTTTTTTTAGGTAGATTTCGTATGAAATATTACCTATTATATTCTCCCCTATGTTGGAATTTCTGAAACATTTTTGCAGATCTACACCGATCATGACCCCTAGAACCCAAAACTACTCTCAGTAAAAGACTTTATCTATCTATCTATCTATATATATATATATATATATATATATAAGGGGAGGTAGGGGACATCACAAGGATTCAGATTTGCATATCAACCCAGGGTCGGAAAAACTTTCCTGGCGCGGTAGTGACTACACAAAACACAAGAAATACAGAATACGATTAAGAGGAGAAAACATGTTTATTATGCTTAGTACATCAAAAAACTAAGAAGAAATAACATTAAAGGGACAACGATCGTCATCAAAGTAGGTGTTCGAAATTACGACCCCGGGCCGTGATGCATGGAAGCGCATCTCCAGCGTATGGAAGATCTAATGCTTTCGAAAATACTGGGAGTGCCCCGGACTTCCCCAGCAGCTGCCACGATGCGTGCAACAAGTTCCTCAACACTTTCCAGCATTATCCCGGCATTTTTGCAGTACTAAGAATAATAAACATGTTTTCTCTCCCTGTTCGTGTCCTTTCTTTCTTGTGTTTTGTGTCGTCACTACCGCGACAGGAAAGAGTTTGCGACCCTGGGTTGCTATGCAAATCTGAATCCTCTTGATGTCCCCTAACTCCCCTTCAAGTTTGTCCCATTACTTCGGAGACACCTTGTATGTATCACTTTCTTCTGGACACGATAACTTCCACAATTCCGCACAAATCTCTTCCAAACTGATACATAAAATTAAGGGGCATATATCTCGGTCAAGTTCGTTAATGGGCAAAATCGGAAAAGGGGGATGGAAATAGAGAGGAGGTTTCTGAAAATTGAAAAAACCCATAACTTGTTAATATTTGCACATATCAAATCAGTTTAAAGCTTTTATTACTTCTAAAAATAGGGCAAAAAATTTATGTATCACAGATTTTTGATAAATTTAACTCTTTAAGACCTAAGCCGGCCCATAACGGCCCTGCCAGTTAACGCCTAGCTCGGCCGTTCTGAGCCGTATACAGAGAATTTAGGGGTGGAAGGAATAGAAAAAGACGAGTTTCACCCCGTACGTAGGGATGTGTCTCTATTGCCGCCGTCTGCTTTGTTCGGATAACAGTGATTGAATATTCAGATGTGGTTTATATTTACCTATATTAGCAGTTAAAAGGATTCCACTGAGGGGCATTTTTTCTTTTTCGAAACCTTTTTACTTCAAGAGCATGATGTTGTTACTTCTGAAAATTGTTATTTTTCAGCGTTTAATTATTTAATTACATTTAATTCAAAATGAATAAAAGTAAGGAAAAGGGGAAAGACAATAAGAAATAGTTGTAATATTATTTGGATCATAAGATTTAGAAAATGGAGATAATGGAGGTTAAAGAAGCAAAATAGAAATTGTACATTTTATTACAGTAAAAGTCCCCCCCCCCCCCCCGATATGCAAATTCCCGCCAAGAGAAAAATGTCTAAATTCAAAACTGGTGACCAATCTTTTACTATCAAGTACGCCGTTAAATTAAGGACGGCCCTCAAAAAAAAAAAAAAAAAAAAAAAAAAAAGTTAAAGCTGTTTTCAATTCCAAAAGGGCAACTTCCAGACATAAGTTTTAATTTATTTTTGTTCGAAAATCCATTAAACTAGCCGGTGTTGTTGTTCAGAAACTTTGTCATAGAGCTGTTTTTTCCATTTTTTTTTCAAACGCAATAGATCTTTCAGAAAATACTGTCAAAGTGGACATTTTGAACTGAATTTCCGCTCGAAAGTAGAAAAATCCCTCAAGAGCGGGCGAAAAACAGGTTTGTCACGTGATCGAAATGACTTATAACTCAATGGGTAATTGATTGATCAAAAAATGAAAATAAAAACAGTTCAATTCCAAATCGCTTTCATGGCCAGGTTTTTCAATTTTACATCTCTCCGTTAAAAAATGAATTTGTAAATGTGTCAGAACGTTTTGTGCTTGTTGAGCAGAGCAGTTAAGAACAGCCTTAAGGCATTACACTTGCAAGCGATTAATTACAACTGAACGGATTCTCAGTGAAAAAGATTTTTTCATTTATCAATGAATTAATTATATCTTTATTTCTGAGCAATTATTGTCTCAGGACGATTATTCTCACTTCTGTCGCGTTGAAAAATTCGTTTAAAATGACAATTTTAAAAGCATTTTGCTTTTATATACATAAAAATGTTTGATTATTTTTTTGCTTAAAATACTCATAAATAAAATTATTATTATTATTATTATTATTATTATTATTATTTTATTATGTTAAATGTTTGTGTCTCAAATTAGATAATACCTCTAATCTTTAAAAAGAGATAAGATTTTTTTTTTTTTTATTTGACAAATGATTTAGCGATTAGTTTTGATGTAAAAGAATTACAGCAATATAGAAGCTGATGCTGCATTTATGTATTATATTTCTCATCAAATTAATGTTTAATTTGCAGATTTTTTTTTCTAAAATTGTACCTGTCTACTTTTTGAAACATGTTTGTATTTCTGAATATGGGGAATTCGTTTAATCAGAGTATGCTAGTTCTGATGCTAGCAAAACAAATATTGTGTCCTTTTTTTTTTTTTTTTTTTTCTGTAACAGCAAGCGTCTTTCATAAAATGGTGTCAAATTTGGCGTTTTAAGCCGCTTTTTAAGATATCAAAATCTGCGAAAGGTCTACGCTGAAGAGCATTCTGTCGTATTTTATGGAAGAAACGCCGCCCGCACTCCTCAAAATTGGTCTCAGAAAGCTTTAAAATATCGTAATCGTGGCACCTGGGGCAACGCTACTTTTGTCGACAGTGTCTCATTGGCGTAACTTTAATCAATGTGTTCTAAACAGTATAAGGTGCCTCATTTTTAATAACTTAAGATTCTAAAATTTTATTTAAATCAGGTTTTAAATACTTTTATCTAATTTTTTAAATTAAGGTGACGTCAATTGGAATTAAATTCATCATGAGCGCGAGACGCGGACCTCTCTCCTTTAGGCGCTCCACATTTTTATAATTCGCCGGCGCAATCTAGCACTCTTTTTAGGACGCTTTATTACGTGGCATTCACTTTAATCCTTTTTTAGTTTCTATTCGCAGCCGTCAAATTCTGAGTGGAAGAGTTGTACATTTTCTTTGTCCACCTGTATGATTTGGTATCATCATCCAAAATGTCAAAGTTTTCATTATCGGCAACGTCAAAAAGTTTCGCGTTATTGAGCAAGGAACTTATCCCAATTTTACGAGCACGGGAAAAAATCGTAAATGCCGCACATGGTGTAAACGCCGCACTTAACAAAAAAATTAACTTTCAAACTTGTAAACGCAGCGTCGTTTCTTCCATAAAATACGGTAATATAACTGATTATATTTATTTTTATCAAGAACCTTTATTAAAATGTGAAAAACACTTTTCGATTCCAATTCACTCCAATATTTATACTTGCAGTTTTCATGCTTTTATGTATAAAAATGATTTCGCATACACTGTAAAAAAAATCTGTAAAGTTACTAAAGATTTTCTAGGAAACTGGGATTCCTAGAACTTTTATGTAACGGCAACAACAAAAATTCCTGTAGCAGCGTCTGTTACAGGAATTTTTGATGTTGCCGCTACATAAAATGTCTAGGAATCCGAGTTTCCTAGAAAAACTTTTTACGGAATGTTTTTTTTTTTTTTTTTTTTTTTTTTTTTTTTTTTTTTTTTTACAGTGTATGTGTCAGTGGGGAAACACACACACATGTATATATTTTTAGAGCAGATTTAAGATAAATTGGAAATATAGTAAAAGCATTTGAAAACAGAAACAATATTTTTCGTTTTAAAGAAGTTTATTTTTAGGAAGTTATAACTTTAAGATATACCTTCAGGCTATTCTTCAATTCTTTTTCATTTACAACATGATTCCGTTATATACAAATTCCGTTTAACGAAACTTTACTGTAGCATGGCGATGAGATGACCAACCAATTCTTTAGCGTGATCCGAACTGACACTTACTGGAGTAGATACCAATCGTTCTCCACTAACAAATTGATTACAGAATGGGTATTATTGAAATTCATAATGGGTCTGGATTATAAATTTCAGTTTAATGTTGGTAATGTATGTCAAATGAGAGAAAATCACAAATATTTCACATAAAATCTGAGTTCTTCGAGTTATCTTTTCATTTATCAGATACTAAGTCTTGATAACTAAAAATTTTGCAATTTATTGTTATCATTTATTTTTATATTAAAAATATTTATAATATATAGTTATAAATGTTCCAATTTATTATTATATTCTTTCGATTACCCAATATAAAAAACGCTCTAAAAACGCAACCGTTTAGAGACGACGAATAGTTTTAGTTTAAACGAAGTTCGAATTTAGTGAGTACCTTCCCTTGGATCTAGACTGGTAGACGTTAGGTGCGGGAATCGAATCCAATTGCGCCCGTCGGCCTAATCGTTCGGTGTTTTAGTGGTTTTCTTCGAACCTTGGATTTTGAAGCGTAAATACGGGTTAGGTTCTCTTAGAAAGACCTCCAAGGAGGGCACTCTCCCCCGGGCCTATATCCCTCGAGCAGATAATCGGCCGTCATAAATCAAACCCAACCCCTAGAACCTAGAATATTTTTCCGTTTAAGACACAATTCCGCTAAAGACATATTTCATTTTAACAAGTTTTCGTGCATTATTGATTAACAAAATCATTTCACGTAATTTTTAAAACAACATTGTGTTCTGAATTTATTCTGCTGCTAAAACACATTAAAAAATTTTTGACATATTATAATCAACTAGCTGGCCCGCCCCGCGTTACCCGGGCCTTAATAATATTCTTAAATGAATCTGAAATTTTTATCGCAGGTGCATACAGAGGGGAGTGGGAGTGGAGACTGCAAATTACCAGGGCCTGACTCTTGTTCAGTTCGAAAGTTGTGTAAATTCACAGGTTAAGTTTTTCCATTTATATATGTCTCATGCGCTTTTTATTCCAAATTAATTGATGAATTCAATTAAAATTTAATTATATTTTCAATAATTTAATTTTTTATTTAAAATCTTTAGATGAAAAAACAATTACAAATACAACATAAACTGTAATAATTGAAAAAGAAATAATAAAATTGTAAGCAAATATTACTATATAGAATGTTTTAAAAAGTACCATCCAGCAAATTTATTTTCTAATAGAGTAAAGCCTGTTTCTAATGGAATCCTGCAATAAACAAAAAAAAAGTTACAGCTTCCCTCTCTCCCCAAAAATGTTATTATGCTTTGTTCAATTTAAATAACCTGCATAAAACGGAATTTATCACTGGTCGTTTGCGTCTAAGCAGGTTTTATTGTATCTTACTTCTGGTGGGCCCATAATAATATTCTTAAATGAACCTGAAATTCGAATCGCAGATCCGTACAGAAGGAAGTAAACAAAATCACTTGACGTCATGACAACATTTTTAAACTTCTTGCTGCTGATTAATTCGCATTCCCAATATAGTGCTTTGCAGAAATTGCACGTTTTACTCAAAGTTCCGCAGTTGTGCCCCCCGGAACGTTTAAATCAATAGTTTGGATTTTAGAAGCAACGCGTGCACTCTGCGGTTATTAAGCCTATTTTAGCGATCGCTTATGCCCTGTGTTTAACATTATTCCCGATTCAATCTATTTCAATTTTCTGTTCTTAATTCGGCTTCTTCTTCACTTTCAAGTATTCACCAAGATCTTTTACGGGCATTTCAAATGATATTTTGAAGCTCTATAATTGCAGCGAAAGAGGGAAACATCATGGAGCTCTTTCCTCTACGGCGAAATTTAAATAAACCCGATCGCCCTAAATCCTGCCAAAGGACTTTTCGCAATAACCAATGAGATGCGTTTCTCGGCCGTTTCTTGCCATTAGACAATAACAAATAATCGCAATTTCTGTGCCACGTACGTTAGCGTAATATATATACAGATTTGTTATTTATGATAAATATTTTATTTTTTTGGAGAAAAAAAAAACTTCAATATTTCTACTCTTAACCCCTTGGGGACAGGCGACCGATATACGTGCCACGTAAGGTGCTCAGTATCCGTGATTATTATCAGCAATAAATATTTATTGTAAATTTTGCCTTATTTAATCCGAAAATTTTCCCGATTCAATTAGGCAAAAATTTCTGTTTTGAAAAACCGGTGATGAGAGATTAAACATTCTGTAAAAGACGCTCGTCTCGAAGGGGTTAAATTAAGAATGTACAGTTTACATCTGGATGGAATTTTCAAATTTTTGTAAGATGCTTTTATACTTTCCCTTTGTAAAAAGTATTTTTAATAATTCTTATAATTTGTAAAGGGACCTTTCCGATAAAACATATAGAGTGCGGATGGTCTATAAATACTGTTTCTTAGAAGTGAAAAAGAATAAAAGAAAAAAAAATTGGAATTAACAACTGAAAAAAAGTTAAAGCGATTACTTTTTCAAAGAGTTGTAACTTCAGGAGTTTCTGAAAACAAAGAACGTGGTAATGTGCCTTCTATGTGGTGGGGAATAAACATATACATCAAGATGACATTTCTATCACGCCTCCCCATTTAAGAGTGTAAGAAAACTCAAAAGCGGGGAATGGACGAGTCGATTTTTCCAAATTCTCCCGTTCAAGGATTAGGCTTTAAGAGTAATAGAATTTTCAGCTTTCTCGGTGTTAAAGAGTTAAAAATGGGCTCAAGGGCCGCAAAAAATAGGATTTTTGGAAGACAAAAATTCATAACTTCGTCAATTCTCGAGATATCAAACCCAATTAATTTTATTATAAATCTCCTTAATATTATCTACAACTTTTATATTCACAAGTTTTTGATAGGACAAATTCATACCAAAAAGAAAATAAAAACGAAAAGAAAAAATCCCTGCTGGCTCGTTCCTACAGGCGGAGGTAGATTTCGATGTTAAGTACTAAATTCTCCAACAAAACTTAAATCAAGATTAGAGATAAAACCCAGTTTCTTCACAAAGAGCGAGCTGTAGGGAGCTAAACTTTTTGTGAAAATTGTAATATACACGAATACACACACACATATATATGGAATAGGTTTAAAAAATGGCTACAAAAAATTCAGAGAATCATAAAGTGTTAAAATATGTTAATATTTCCATAGTCGGGTTTTTATCATGTTTTAATACGTTTCTTCAAACTTACATGGCGTTACATATTCACCTGCTGAGGTCCATTATATTTCCAATATGACGCAATATACATATTTTTTTAATTCGTCAAACTATTTATTTTGAATTTTCATGCTGAAATCTTGCTCTAGGAAACTTATGACGTAATATTCAATTTGTTTTCAATTTGTCAAACTATTTAATTTTACACGTGAAAATTTTGCAAAAGAAAAGTAATTGTTGTGGTGAGAATTTTATTATTTGTTTTTTTTTAAATTGTTGGCAACTGCTATAACGAAAAACTTTTATTTTTTTCCTGCCATTGTTGTGTAAGAGCTAGTTTTATCAGAATCATGTTAAGACAGTATTCAAAATTTTGAACCCTCCCCATTTCCACCCTCTTGGGCCGATTTCGCCCATTTTCAATCCCCGCCGAGATATTAGCCATCTCAAAGTTGTTGGCGAGTTTGAAGATGATTCGTGCATAATTGCGACTTTTATCGTGCGGACAAAATTTAGTACATACATACATACATATATATATATATATATATATATATATATATAAACCTTTTAGGTGGGGGTGGTTTTGGGTTCCTGGGGTCCTATAATGAAAAGTTATGAAGGAATTTTTCAAAAGTCGCACCATGGTAACGACTGCAATAGGTAGTATTTCTTACGAAATCTACCTAAAAAGGGGGGGGGGGGTGGGGTTAAGTAGAAAAAATCCATAACTCCGTCAATTCACAAGATATAAAATCCCCTTGAATTTATCACACATCTTCTTAATATTGTCCATAACCTTTATACAGACAAGTTTTTGATAGGACCAATTCTTACAGAAAAACAAATCAAAAATAGATAGCGGTTGAAGAAAACAATAATCTTATTAAGGGTGTATTTAAATCCAAATTGCTTATTTTCTTACTCATTTTTAAATTCCTTTTTGCTCTCAAACGCATCCAATTGATAGATTCTCTTATTCAGAAACTATACAATGTAATGATCGATTTTTTGATAGAGGCACAATATGTTTCAAAAAATGATGTCAAAGTGGACATTGTGAACAGAATTTCCCGAATCGATTGTGTTAGAAACCAAAAATATTGTCTTACTGAGAAAATAATTGTTTATAAATCAAGTTTTAATTAATTGAACGGAAAATAAAAGACCTCTTCAAAATCACGTCAGCAAGTTTCATATTTTTTCTATTAAAAATGAATCTGAAAATGTGCTAGAAAATTTCGAAAATTTCATACATTAACATGATTCTGATAAAACCAGCTATTATATAAAAATGAAATAAAACCTCTGGAATGAAAAAAAATCTGGCCGCTTTTGACGAGTACTCGTCAAAAGCGGCCAGATAAAATTGTTAAAGTTGGTTTGTCTCTAATCGTGATTTAGTTTTTGTTGATGAAATTAGTACACATAACTTCGAAATCTACCTCCGCCTGTAGGCCGGGCCGGCTGGGATTTTTTAGAATAGAGAGATAGCTCTTCTTTCCCTGATTATTAAGGCAAAAAAACCATATATTAATTAAAATTTATTTCAAAACGGAATAGATACTTTTCAAAATATAGCTTCAATTAAAATTTGTAAAGTGATTTACATCGTAATTTGCACAATTTATGACTAAATTTATTGTTGAGAACAGCTTTTGAATATTCATTGCAATTTACCATTATCGTGCTTTATTACACGTTTAATTAACACGTGGTTTTATGATAAACATTAAACTTATGTAATTGGTTTTCTGAATATATTATAATCATAATATATCAAAAGAGGCTATTTCATTTTCCTGTTGGCATATTATTTTATACTCTTTATGCAAACTTTAGACTACTCTTTATTAAAACATGATTTTGCAGGGTACGTACGCATCTATGGATTTGTGGACTATTAGCTCTTTCAGTAACAGAAATTTCGTGAAGTACTGGTCACTATATCTGAAAATTAGTTTTCCCTCCATTAAATAAGGCAAATATTACTATATGAAAATTCTGGTAAAAGGTCCTTGAAAGTACTTGAAGCGTACGAACGCTGCATTTAGGATTTATCGAATTTACATTAAATAGTTCATAATAATATACAAATATATTTTTAAATGAATTTAATAATAATAAATCCCGAATTATAATTTATTTTAATAAATAAATGCTTGACGTTTTAGAATAAAACAGGATATGAAATTTTAAAATTCCCTGCTGGACAATAGTACATTATAAACTAACAATATTTATATTTAATTTTAATCTTAATTAAAACAATCATGGATAATGCCATTTGCTACGAATCACGGTCACCAATAATTCCCTATGGAAAGATTTGCCTTATTAATCCGCAGAAATTTTAGAATAAATAAGGCGAAGATTGTCATTAGAAATAAGTGGTTGTCAAAAATAGTATAATTTGATAGATAAGAAAATTTCGATAATGAAACAATGCTTTGCAGTTCAATATTTTGAAGAGATGTCACGAAATGTTAATATCTTAAAGATAAGTATTTTCTTATTAACTTTTTTTCTGTCTGTTCTTTTATGAATCATATTGAATTTTGTGATAGTTTTTCTAATTTTTTATTTTAGTTTATTAGAAAAAAAAGGTAAAATTAGTTTAATTATAACTAAATCGAAATTAGAAGTTTTATGTTTTTGTCCTGATGTTTAGCAAAGCCTTTTTGTTCAGTTTTTCAGGATGAAATAAACGAAAATGAAAAAGCGAACAAAATTTTCTTATGTTTAATTCGGCTTCAAATCGGGGTTGCCAATTTGGTCTGCTTTTTTATTAAGAAATTCCGAATTCACGCGGGAAATTCTGAAAGAGAAAGTTTTATTCTAAATAAACTGCGAAATACATGTCATTACAAAAAGCAAAAATTGCTATTCTGAATTTCTGGTATGAATTCGGAATTTCTGAGTAAAAAAGGGAGGCCAGACTGACATCTCTGCCGCAGATTGTAGTTAAAATTGTTATTCTGAATTTCTGGTATGAATTCGGAATTTCTGAATAAAAAAGGAGGCCAAACTGATATCCCTGCCTCGGATGGTAGTTAAAATCTGATTTTTAGGGTTCCGCTCTTGAAGAGCAAAAACGGAACCATTATAAGATCACTCCTGTGTCTGTCTGTCACAGCCATTTTACTCGTAAACTATGGGACGTGGAAAGTTCAAAGTGGGGGAAGTAATAAAGACTATTGACCCACATAATTTAGATTATTAAACATTCAAAAATATATTTAGGAGAATTGTAGAGGGGCTAATTAAGTTACTTTAAAAAAATATATATTTCTTTGTATATCGTGTAAAAGATTCCGTTACGCCGAACTCAAAAATACATTTCTTTTAATTTTAGTTATTATAATTTCAGAGATATCATCGAAAATATACTACAAAAATATGTACATCTCCCTCTATTGCGGAATCTACTGAAACTAAAATTATGAAAAACTTAGAGGTAGCAGACGTTAATTTAAACCTCCAGGAAAACTATAGCGATAACCCTAGGTTACATACTTTTAGTGAAAATCGCGTTTTTCCGATGCACACATAACTATCGTAGCAAAAATATAAAAGCATTATTGATAATCATTTTTTAAAAAATCGTCGGTAATTAGCCGATATATAATCCCTTAAAAACACGGACGGTTTGGACATGCATAACGACAGAGGCAGCATACTCTACGTACCACCGGCTTTTAAAGCCTAGATAAAAACTTTTAATGAGTTTTACAAAGTCCTATTATTCTTTAAGCAACGATTATTTTATATAATATAGTTAATAATTCGTATATTTTTTGTATGGAACCCTATGAGCGCGAGTAATAATCGCACTTGACCCTTTATTGTAAATTAAATTGAATGTCTTTAAAAGTCGCACATTTGCATGGACAAAGTTATGAACCATTTCAAATAAAAACTATTGTTTCAAAATAGCGATCACCATTTTGTGAATCATTTTATTTCTTTTTTTCTGTAACTGTAAAAAAATACTTATGATATTTACTGTATAGAAAATCAGTAACAAATACATACTAGGTAGGAAAAAAGAATTAAAAATTTCGGTGGTAAGCATTAAAAAATTGTTTTTAAAAATAAATATAAACTAAGATTTTTGTACAGTTGGGTTTAGTTAGAGACAATTGTCGTAGTTAATAAAAAATATCGCAAAATAAGTTAAATTTCTATAATTTTAATTCAAAAACAATCTAAGAAATCTTTTGTATTTTTGAAGAACTAAAAATTGTCAGTAGATACCCAGCAAAGAGGAAATTGCTGGCCAGCAGCAAGATAGGAGCTGGTAACGATGGAGAACTGCTGGATGATGGTCTACCACTGCATGACCGCTGCTGGACAGCTTCAGTCAACTTTGCTGTTCGAAATCATCAAATAAAATTCTGGTGGGCATCCATTTTATCTCATGCGCTGCCCCACCACTACATAGCAGTGCACGAACTTTTTCAGTATTAGTGCTGGTAACCCTTACGCTAGGTGGCGCTGCGAATATCGAAGACATTGAGTATTTGAACACAAATCTGAAATAAATATCTTAACACAATTTAAGCTGTGAAGCTAATTTTTTCTTTGAAACTGTAAAAGATATAGCACCACTGCCACCAACAAAATAAATAAGTAAATGAATAAATAAATTTTTTATAACGATGTGCTTTGTTTTCTCCTTAAATCTGGTTTTACTAGGTTACAAAGGATTTCGGTTTTCATAGTTTACGCACTTCAGAATCAATATTTTAAAAAAAGCGTATAAAATACATAGGATTTCTATACAATAGAATAATTTTATACCAGTTTAATTATTGAGAACGTAAGTCACAATAGAAACAAACTTGAAATAGTGTAATGAGAGCTTGAAAGCTATGAGCAGTCGTAGCGTAAGCTGAAAGCACCATCGAGCGCGGTTAGTACTTGGGAGGGTGACCGCATGGAAACCGCTGAAAGTTCAAATATTTTTATAGACATTTCTATTATAGACACTTCTACGGATATTTCTATAGCTCTTGGTGAAACAAGCTTATAGAAAAAAGATCCATAATTATATAATACTTTGTTTTTTTATAGAATTCTATAAGAAATTTTTGTAAGGGAAAGTGCTCAGCCAGCAAAGGAATAGCAGTGGGATAGGTGATAACACTACAGGAAAAGTGCCGGATTGAAGTAACGTGATGGCATACCAATGCTGGCCTACTGTTGGCCATCACTGATGGGCCAGCTGCATTCGGCTTGGACCCTTTTCGACAGGTTTAAGTAATGGCACCCTTGCACTTTACCGCTGATGGCACTGCTGGCTGCCATCTTTTTTTCCAGCTGATGGCCCACTGTTTCTTTCTTTGCTGGGTATTCTAAAAGTTGAATTTATTAACGTTTCATAAAACGGGGGAAGTGTTATATTTAACTACGGTATCTATAATTCAAAAAATTTTTCACAAATTTATGTTATTATTTTACATTATTTGAAAAAGTAAAGTTTTAAAAATTTTAAGGATCGATATAAGTTTTGTTTAATTGCAATATAGTTTTCGTCATACATTTTATAATCATTAGTGGAAGTAATGCGCCATTCAAATCGTATTTCTTACTGTGAATCTTAGCTGTGATTTCACAAATTAATGATAAAATCTTTAAAAATTTTAAATGATAAATGGAAATCGTTAGTTAAAACTGCGAATTTTCTTTTGCGTAATTATAATATTTTCAAAGAATTTTAAAGAAATCATTACTTATTTAGACTTTGATTTTTGTTAAGATTATTTAGAAAAATAAAGAATCCCGTGAATAATTTTGGTAAAAAGTATCGTTTGTCATATAAACAGATCAGCTTCATTTTGTCTCAATATTATAATTTAATGAGACATATTGGTTATTTTGTTCACGTTTGTGTTTCACAGCATTCCCTCTTCTCTTCCATTCCAATGGCTACCGATATAGCCAAGTTTTCGCATCAGCAGATTGAGTATAAACAAGAAATAAAAATCATGCGTCAAGGAATAAATCAGGAAATGTGTAGATTCATAATTTCCTCAGTCAAATAAAAATCAGCTACTATTTAAGATGCTAAATAAAAGAAATGTAGCGAGAACTACTCTAATTAGACCCTTTTAACACCTTAAGGGGTCTCAGGACTCTTAAAGCTTTAAAATTTTCGAAATTTAAATTTTTTTTTGGATTTTAAACTCCTATCTTTTCTGAAAATTTTGATATAATTGTTTCATTGAAATCCCATTTAGAACTGAAGTTATGGCTTTTACATTTATACACGTTCTATAGCTGAAGCTTCGTTTCGGAAACTTTAAAGCCATTTTTCTCTAAATGACGTTTATGGGCATAACGCGCACGATATCTCAAAAACTTATGAATATTTTCTCATGAAATTTTCAAAATATATGTTTTATGTTAGTCTGTATAAACTGAACCTAAAATTTCCTTTTTATTGTTCAAAACAGTATTTTTTTAGGTGATTATACTGTTGAAATTTTCTTAATTTTGCATTAGCTAAATACAACTTTGTATTAAAAATATAAAAAAAGCTGTGAATACAAATTTATTTAGGTTCAGGGTAATTATTACAATCTGAAGCATAATTAGGCACCAAAATTTTCATTCTAGTTGCAATACTTATTTTGTAATCGTGCGCGTAAGCTGTTATGTAAATTTTTTGCTCGTCAAATGCCTAACAGTTTGGAGCCCCCTGTAAATGCTAATTCTGCATCTTATATATATTTTAAATACATTAAATGAAAGAACATACTTATATATTTCATTCCAATTAAAATTGTGTCTTAAAATAAAATACATTTTAAGATATTAAATGTTGAAAATGGTCTTTTTTTTCCCTTTTTTCCAATTTTAAGAGTCCTGAGACCAGTTAATTCTCGCTCTCGTCAATATCACGGGCTGAGGTGTCGTTCGTTATTTCTCGTGCCCGTGATATTTCCGGGCTGGAGATTTAATTGCCGGAAAAAACCTCGAAACCAGAAAAATTTAAAAGTCATTTTCGTCTGAAATCTTTGAATATTACCGTTTGGGTTTGGTTTTTGCCGCTGATTGTGATGTGAGACTGTGTATTGCATATTTCAAAATATATCACACTCAAAAAAATTATTAATAATAAAAATTTAATATATATATATATATTGTTCCAAATATTATTTGTTAAAATTTGTGTGATTATGATAAATAAGGATCTATGATGTGAAAAATAAAGGTCTTGTTTCCATTAATTTGTATGGTGTAAAACAAATATTAAGACACAGAATTCTCGCATGATGGCTTTTCTACAAATGTGAATTCGTTCTATAACATCCCCTTTTTTCTCCTTAAAAAAACTAATTACATAATTTATGTAGAAGCCTTATAATTATACAATTTCTGTAATAAAAAAATAGTTACTTTTTTTATGTTTTTTCCAAATATTAAGCGACCGTTAATGGGTTAAAGACGTGAAATGTCATGCATATGTGTTATCTTGCAAAAGTAAAACTCATTTAAAAGCTAAGTTAATAGCAAATATAGCTAAGTTGGTATAAGTATAAAAGCTAAGTTTTGTAGCAATCCCTCTGTATCTCTAGCTTTTGGTGGATGTGAGTCATCCAGAACAAAGAGAAACAAAGTAAAAGTTCAGAAGGAATCGTTCAGAAGAAATTCAGTTCGGTTGGCCAAGGTTTACCGAGTGTATGAATTTTGACACACTTGAAAAATAAATGGCAAATCGGAAAGCAGTTCGCATTCTAAAGTTTTGACTATGTATTTTTTTATTATTTATATAAGTTTTTAGTTATTAAAAGTTTAGTTACTTTATTTAAAAGGTTCATATATTAAAATCTTTTGTTTTCCTTTTAATGTAATATGGCATGTGCAACAGTTTCATTTTGCGGATAATGCTCCATGACAAACCGAATTACATCCAATTTTCGTACATTATTTTCATCGAATATATAAAACCGCGTTTTAAGGGTGTATTCAAAAAAGTATTTTTCCACCCTCAACAGCTCGAAATTTTCTGAGACATTTTCAGACACATTTTTAAAAGTAAAAAGATGAAACTTGCTGGAGTGATTTCTGAAGACATGTTTAACATGCCGTGTGATTTCATTTTCAGCTCAATTAATTAGAATTTGATTTTTAAACAATTATTTTCTCAGTATGACCATTTTTTCATTCCCAGCTTATTGCTTATATATATATATATATATATATATATATATATATTTATATATTTATATATATGTATATATAACGGTTTGAAAGGTGTAAAAGAAAATCAGTTTACTTTACCAAACAGCTCTTATATGCACACAAACAATATAGATTTTAGCTAAAACTATATATAAATCACTTCTTTATGGACACTAATAACTAACTTCCATAATTCTGCACATTTTTCTGCTAAACTGATACACAAAATACAGTGGCAAAAAATCTCGACCAAGTTCGTTCAACGGTGAAATCAGACCAACGTGGTGACAATAGAGAGGGGTTTTGTGAAAACCGAAAAAAACTCAAATCTTCTTAATTATAATACATATCAAATCAGTTTAAATTTATTATTACTTCTAGAAAAAGGGCCAAAAGTTAATGTATGACAGATTTTTTATACAATTAAAAATGGGCTCAAGGGACGAACAAATAGTAAAAACTCATCAAAAGCGGTCGATAAAATTGTTAAATTAGGGTTATGTCTAATTTTTATTCAGTTTTTGTTGTTGAAATTGTATTTAACTTCGAAATCTACCTGTGCCTGTTGGCCGAGCTGGCAGGGATTTTTACTTACCCGTCATACATAGTATAGGGTAAGTCTTGTAATCGTTTTAAAAATCGAAAATTTTTTTTGACGGATTTACCTGTTTCATACACTGGAGATTCCGAAAAACATATTGTTAGAAAAAAAAATTGCCGTCCGTCTGTGTGCGTGTCTGTAAATGCTCTACCTCTCGAACAAATTGAGATAGAAACTTGAAATTTGGGGTGTACCTAGGAAGTAATAATGGGAAGAAGCCTAATAAATATCAGTAACCTCGATTATCCGGAATTATTTTTTTCCGACTCTCGAAATATTCGTTCTGATAAAAAATATAGAAATATTTTCGTAATCGTTTGTTTGAAGGGGTGTATATGAAGGACAATGAAAAACCATAAATTTTACATAAAGAAGGAAGTCAATTGGATAATTAGTTGCCGAGATATTTGTAATCCTATTTTTCACACTCTTCGATTTTTCATGACCCTGTATTTCATTCAAATTTCAATTGAAAGATATATTTTAATTGGAATGAGACACTTAATCCGACGCAGTAAACTGTTAGTTACTATGATTAAAATTTTTGGAGTTATAAGGATGTTTCTTTTACGCAATTTGGTACTACCCGATTATCCCGTTGATCAAAAAATTATCGCCAAATTATAAGATTAAATGCCAATAATGGCTTAAAGTAAATGTCACATTCACTTGACATTAAACACGTTACACGTGTTTGTTGCCGCATCAAGTGATTTTAAATTCGACATTTTATTTGTATTTTTATTAATCTTTTACTAATTTATTGTTCTTTCGTTATTTAAAATAAAAAATACGTCAATCTATATATCTGTTCATGTCTGTATGTATCCAATCTGTATATATGCAACTTGGCGATATATCGCCAAATTTAGCGGCCAAAATTAGTCGCCAAAAGTGACGCCAACTTGGCGATATCTTTAATATTTCGCCAAATTCCCATAGACTTCCATTTTAAACCAATAGGATTTACTTGCTTACAGAAAATCAACAGATTGAGATATTTTAATGCAACAAAAAATAATATGAACTTAAGGGATTATATTAATTATATTTAAGGGGTCCAAGTAAATTAAATTATCAATAAAAGTAACATGATACAATGCTTAACATGCTTTCCCAAACATAAATTTTAAGGGAAACCAAACTGGTAGCCAAGGAAGACTAGTTTGTATAATTTTGCGAGTAGTTTGGCGATTTATATAATTTATCGAAATTGGTCGATGAAATAGTCGAGTAGTACCCCCAATTCAGTAATAAAGCATTACTATGTGTTAAAAATATTTAAATATACGTTTAAATTTTATTTTGGAATTGCAATGAATTTTATAAATAGTTTACACATGTTTTATTTTCATATTTTATGCTATGCATATCCATGATGGGTAAGTATTACGGTGGACCCAAAGACTAGTTTTAATTGTAATTATCAATACTGTAAAAATACTTTTTTAACACTCCGAATTTCTAGATTTGAATATATTTTTTCTGCGACAAATAATAATAATAAAAAAATGCAATTTAACAAATTACAACGACCATTTGGAAAATGATTTTTTCAAAGACTAAAATTTAAGACATAAAAAAAAGCACGGAGTTGATCACACATTACGTACGCCATGAATTAAACATTAATAGTGTTATTACACGTAAAAATTGCAAGCGACGGAAATCGCCTGCGACTCGTAAGTATTATCCACCTGAAACTTATGTATTGTCCATGCATTTCATTGGCTGTTCGGGAAAAGGCTTTTCCATCGTCAGATTTCCAAGAAATCTGACAACGCATTTTAAATGAAATTTCATTCTTAAGCTTCTAAACATCCCACAATATTACTTTTTACACCGTCGTATAGAGAAAAAAAATGTACTTTTAAATGCAATTTGTTTGAAAGCTGTATCTCAATTTGTTTCTGAGTTATTCATTTTTTTTGTAGTTTTTATTACTTTTTTGTCATAGTGGCAACAGATCTCTGTTGAAAGTAAAGGGAATACAGATTACTGTATAGACCAATCAGAAGACGAATAAAATGCGGATTAAACCAATTAAAACCTTCAGATATGCTTTTAATTTCTCATCCTGACGAGAACAATAACCATTTTTCCAAATGGTTAATAAAAAGTCCTTCCGGCCAGTGCCGGGAGGAAGATGTAGCTGTCATATTCCTTATTTTAAAAAAGCCAACTTATATCATTCAAACACACGAAGCTTAATTTACTGGAAACCGAATATAGGAGATTCAATACTAATTTTTATCAATATAATGAATGAGAATTTCGCGAAATTAGTCAGCTTTATCCAAGCTGCTTTTCTTTAAAGTAACTTATATTTGGCTGCCAAATTCGGAGATTTCTTAAAGTGCCTGCCATTTTAAGACAACATGGTGGATGAGGCTAACCATTGAACTTGGTCGAGACCTTAGTAATTGCTGTGCACATGCTCACTCACATCGGAATCGGTTGATATATACGAGTGCTGTCGCATGCAAAAAATTAGATTTTTCAAAATGTCACCCACAATAGAAATTGAAACTGCTATATCTGAGCCATTTTTATACCAAGAACCCTTATACGAAGGTCAAATACTTAGGGAAGAAACCTTTTTCAATTTCAAATTTTTTTGCACCTCGCTTTAAATATATATATATTTTTTAATTTAATAGCCGCCATTTTGAAACAAAATGGCTGATGAATCTGGCCAGCGAACTTGGTCGAGGTATTGATGTATACTATCCACATGCCTTCTTACATCGAAATAGGCGAATACGTGTGCTATCGCGTGAAAAATACAAGATCGTTTCAAAATGTTAGCCATGCTAGAAATTCAAAGTGCTATAATTCAACCATTTTTTAAGAGATAAACAAAAGAACAAATTTTCAGAAACAAAAACTGCTCCGGAATCTTTTTATCAAGGCCAAACACATAAAAAAAATCTTTTTCTTTTTCCAATTTTTTAATACCTCGTTTTAAATTTTAAAATTAATTTTTTTTTAAATGGCAACCCTTTTGAAACCAGATGGCGAATGAAGCTATCCAACGAACTCGGTCGAGACATTGGTATGTACTGTGTACAGACCAAGTTACATCCAAATCGGTTCATAAATACGCCTGTTATCGCGTGACAAAAATCAGGTCATTTTAAAATGTCAGCCACAATAAAAATTCAAAATGCTATTACTCAGCCATTTTTTTAGATATAGACGAAACAAAAACTGTTCCGGAATCTTTGTATTAAGGTCAAACACATGCGAAAAAAATCTTTTTCATTTTCCAATTTTTTTAGTATCTCATTTTAATTTTTAAATTTTTAAAAAATTTTTAAATGACCGCCATTTTGAAACAAGATGGCGGATGAAGCTGGCCAACGAACTCTGTCGAGATATTTGTATGTACTATGTACACACCAAGGTACATCCAAATCAGTTCATAAATACGCCTGTTATTACGTGACAAATATGAGGACCTTTCAAAATGTCAGCAACGCTAGAAATTCAAAATGCTATAACTCAGCCATTTCGTAAGATATAGACGAAACAAAAACTGCTCCCGAATCTTTTTATCAAGGTCAAACACAAAAGAAGAAAATATTTTTTCAATTTTCAATTTTTTGGTACCACATTTCAAATTTAAATTTTTCTTAAAAATTTAAATGACCGCCATTTTTAAACAAAATGGCGGATGAAGCTGGCCAACGAACCCGGTCGAGACATTGGTATGTACTATGTATAAACGAAGTTACATCCAAATCGGTTCATAAATACGCCTGTTATCGCGTGACAAAATTCAGGACGTTTCAAAATGTGAGCTACGCTAGAAATTCAAAATGCTGCAACTCAGCCATTTTTTAAGATATAGACGAAACAAAAACTGCTTCGAAATCTTTGTATAAAGGTCAAATACATAAGAAAAAAATATTGTTCCATTTTCAATTTTTTGGTACCACATTTCAAATTTCAAATTTTTTAAAAAACTTTAAATGGCCGCAATTTTGAAACAAAATGGCGGATGAAGCTGGCTAACGAACTCGGTCGAGACATTGGTATGTACTATGTACACACCAAATTACATCGAAATCGGTTCATAAATACGCCTTTTATCGCGTAACAAAATTCAGGACGTTTCAAAATGTCATCCACGCTAGAAATTTAAAATGCTATAACTCAGCCATTTTTTAAGATATAGACGAAACAAAAACTGCTTCGGAATCTTTGTATAAAGGTCAAATACATAAGAAAAAAATATTTTTCCATTTTTAATTTTTTGGTACCACATTTGAAATTTTATTTTTTTTTAATTTTAAATGGCCGCCATTTTGAAACAAAACGGCGGACGAATCTGGCCAACGAACTCGTTCGAGACATTGATATGTACTATGTACACACTGAATTACATCGAAATCGGTTCATAATTATGAGAGTTACAGTGTGACATAGGTCAGGTATATATATATTTATATATATATATATATATATCAATTTTGAACGGAGGGTGGTTTCGGGGTCTGGGGGTCATGATCGATGAAAATATACCAAATTTTTTTTGAAATCGCTTTCCTCCGAACGGCTGCAATAGGTAGCTTTTTGTAATGAAAGCTACCTAAAAAGTAAATCCGAAGGTGATTGGTAAAAAAAACAAACAAACAAAAAAAACCTCGTAATCTTCTATTTTTTCGTTTTTTAACTTAATAAAATAAATACATTGCTTTTTATTTATTTTCTTTCAAAATATTGATAACTAAATGCTCTGAAATTAATTTTAGAATATAACAAAAAACCATATGTACAACAGCAGTCATTAATGAATAATTATACCACAACTGATGTTGATTAACGGGAAAATGTCATGGTAGTTCACGTTAATTGTTTCGCAATAATTAACTAAGTTTGGGTGAAGTTTGAGGAAAACCATTAGTTTATGAATTTTCCAATCAGCTAATAATATAATTTTACTAATGTCCTGACTCAAAATGATTAAATAAAATATGCACAAAATTATTCTTAATTAAGAAAAATTCATAGCTAAGTTCGCTCTAACCCTCTCGCTGCGTACCCTCTCGCTGCGCTTATTAAAATAGCTTCAAAATAATTAAATAACTTCTTTTGCACCAGTTTTTCTAAACAAAATTTTTTGTTTAATTTAATCGGGGAAATGCTCCGATTATATAAGGCAAAATTTACAAAAAAATAAAATAAAATAAAATGAATAAATAAATAAATAAATAAAATAAAAATAAATGTTGGGTTGGTTGGTTGGTTATATTTATGACGGCCAATTATCTGCACGAGGGATATAGGCCCAGGGGCGGAGTGCCCTTCGTGGGGGTCTTTCTAAGGGAACCTAACCCGTATTAACGCTTGGAAATCCAAGGTTAGAAGAAAACCACGAAAACTCCGAACGATTAGGCCGACATGCGCGATTGGGATCGAACCCAGCACCTCCCGTCTACCAGCTTCGAGAGCAGAACCTCTCAGCCACTGGTGGGGCAATAACTGTTGGGAATAATCAAGGAGAATTAATTAGACGGAAAAATGCATGCCCGAGAAAATCTTGGTTTGCGCAGCGGGAGGGTTAAAAGGATGTTTTTAACCCCTTGAGGGGGGGGGGGTTATATTATATCCCACCTAATTTTAATCAAGATGTGCACCAGAAACTTTTAATTCAATTTCACATTTATAACTTTGGTGGGAAAATGTTGTAAAATTGCTAAAAAAAAAAAAAAAAAAAAAAAAAAAAAAAAATTCGACGTGAATCCAACATTACAGAAACACAATTATTTACCCCTGAAAGGCTTAAACAACCCTTTATTAACCCATTAACCGCTGACGTTGCGTTCACGCAACAGTCAAAATAATTGCTCATGCAATGAATTAATTACATTTGCACCACTATTTTAGAATTTAAAAAAATGTCTTATTTATCGGCAGGAATTTTGATATTTTAGTAAAGTGAAATTTACCTTACTGAATTTGTGGTGGGAAACTACTTTCAACAAGAAATTTGAAAATTTCTATCGTAATAGTTTTGGCGGTTAATGGGTTAACAAAAAGAATAACAGGTTTATAAATGAAGGATTTCTTCTTTAATAAATCTCTGAGTGTTTATTAATAATTAAAAATGAGATGCATTAAGTTAATTAATTTTTAATTAGGGCTGATGAACGGAAAATTATAATATAATCTTATGGGTTTATGAAATAAAATTTTACTGACATCTTAACGCTATAGTTCTTTTATGGGGCTAAAATTATACAATTGTAATACCGTTTCTGAATAAATATTGCTATTACTAAATAAAATAAATATGCCACGATAGCAATATTTGGAATTCTTGATCCGTAAACGCTGTATGCAAATCAAATTTTGTGGGGTTTTTTTTTTAAATCTGCTTTTCAGTGCAGTGTGCAAATGATAGTGAATCATATGTGTTACATTTTGGTAAGATGTTAAAATTTATTGTGTTACTGAAAAGTGGCAAAGTTTTAGACCAATTTCCCCCCATAATATCTCTTCTTCCTTCGATTTCATACTTGTTTGTCTCATATTCTCTCTTATTTGTCTCTTATTTGTCACCACTGAATTCCGTGTTTTGGAATTATGCTATGAGTTTCCCGTTTTCAGAATAAATTACACCGTAAATGCCCTTATAATAGGCCATGATCTAGCAGTGAGTCACTAACGCATTTTTAAAAAAGTAACTAGAAATCTACTTTAAAAAAAAAAAACGAATATTTCGGCAAATTCTCACCGTTTTCTTTAAGAAATAAATTTTTATTCAAACACGTAACATGCTACGAATTTTAGTCGAGATATATGAAAATATTTCACACCAGAATTTTAATTTAAACTATTTAACTTTTCCATTTAACGTATTTCTGCGTGAAATTTCGTCAGTACCATTAGTGTTTCCTGCAAGCAACTTTTTAAAATTCGGATTTGTTGATTGGTATCACTTTTCTGAAATGGGAAAGTTCTGCTTGTTTTCGCCTTAATTAATACATCATTAAATAAGGCTAATTTTACTATTTCAAAAAAATGGTGCCAATAATGAAATCTGAATGTGAAAAAAAGTAGAACACCGCGTACCATGTCAAATTATCCAATATGAAAACAGTGTTGCCAGTGTGACAGCGTTTCTGTCCCATACCTATCATTTTTTATTCAAAATTAATTTAAAACATAACTTTCTTACTTTTAGATCATATTAGCCTCCCCCCCCCCTCTTTCCTATAATGAAATAGGTGATTAAATTCATTTCTCAAAAACATCCAGATTTTATTAATGCGTTTTCTTTCTATCTCTAAAAACATCTTTATTTCACGCCGCTCAAAGATTCATTTTTTTTTCTTTCTTTTTTCCCTTATCTGTCTGTTCCACTGCAGCTGCTAGTAACAATATCTTTTCATTTAATTTCATGCAGAAAAAAGCTTCCTTATCACTGCTAAGATGGAACCGTTGAAAATCTTTTAACAACGAATGTGAAAGGAATGTATTTTATGCGAGAGACTGCATCTTTCCCTTTCATCGGTCTGCAGTATGTAATTTTAAGTAACACTTGTTTAAGCGAATGCCAGTCTGTAATATAAACACCTCCCAGATGTTTCTGCAGTCTCTCACATCGAAATGAGATGCGGTTTTTAAAATCACGTTGCATGGAGGTTAAATCTTTTTGTCAGTTGGTTTTACCATATGCCTTTCTTCGCATTTCGCGATTGTATTTTGCGGGCATTTTTAACGTAATCATTTCGCTTAGATAATGATTCCCAGGATTTGTGGACTGGCAACCATTTTCCATGACGCGTTTCATTGTTCTCATCGGGGTTGTTGGATTTTTGGGATAATCATTTGCCTCGCGAATAAAACCTTTGTCCACTTTTCGTTCAGGGTGCCAATGTTTGAATTTGGCGAAGTGTAGCGACGAGTGTGATATGATTCTTGTGAAATCACTCACTCAACTTTTGATCTCGAAAGAAAAAGGATGTAAGACCTTCACGGTCTGTGGGTCACGCCCAGGCGTACCTTGTAAAATATTTACTCTCTCTCTCACTCTTAATTAATTATGAGAAAGATCTCTTTTGTAACTTTAAATTTAAAATGTTGAATACATTTTCATAGTTCCTGTAATATGGTTGGAGTTTTTGCACTTAAGTAAACGAACCCCACTGAATCCTCTTCACAGCCAGTGGGCTACTTTTTTTTTAATCAGACTTCTTGATTATCAGCACTCTTTCGTAATATTAAAATTCGCCTTATTTAACTTTATTTGATTACTTATTAATTAAGGCGAAAACAAGGGGAATTTTGCCATTTTAGGAAAGTGGTGCCAATCAAGAAATCTGAATTAAAAAATAGTAGCCCATTGGCAACATTGTTTTCACATTGGATAGTTTGGCATGGTACCGACGATATCTATACTAATAAAAAAAAAATTGTGTCTGAAAGCGATGGCTACCAAACTCTACCTACGAGGCACGTACGAGGTTAAACTTTCTTGTGAAGCGAGCTGAAAATGCCTCCGGGTGCACCCGAGGCTCCGAACTTTAAAATTCCTGTAATTAGTTGAATTATTAATTAAAAATTGCAACTCACTCTCAATAAAAACTTATCTCTGTTTTTGCTAGAGGGGAAAAGCTATGACGCACGCACAGAAGTTTCATTGATGCATCCGTTGAAAATGAAGAACGAAAAGAAGAAATTTCGTGGGTATTTTGTCATTATTTATTAACTTCCATCGCCGAAACCGCTTAGTAAAGTTAAAAACGGAAGACATATGGGAACGTCCACGGCAGAAGAAAATGTTTTCTGAAAAATTATTTTAAACGGAAATATAAGTGTGGTACATGAATTTAAAGCTAAAGAGCTGCTGTATAGGAATTTGTAAGTTTTAATTTCCTAAGAAAAAGTCTACAGCGAAACTGGGCAGGAAACTAACAGTATTAAAATTTATTTACAGGTAAGCATTAAAATCCACTTATTGAGTTGTATGATTTTTTTTTTTTTTTTTTTTTTTTTTTTACTTCTGTTCATTAATTGAAATTATTATACATTGAATATAACAAATTATTATTACATCCGACAGATCTACATAATTAAAACGTTTTAGCTAATGTATTAACTGCAGTTTTAACTTTATATTAGTTAATAATTAAATGTCACAAGAGTAACAGAAAACATATTAAAGTTTCAATTATTTTAAAACTACTTAAACTTTTTATCCAAAACTTCTGATTCACTGATTTCGAGGTATAAGACAGATTTTACATTAAATATTTTGTTTATGCTATGCATGGAATAGGCTCTGGGGTTTGTGTCACATAAGTAACAAACGTCTGTGTCACAAGAGTAACACATAACACTTTTGTCCATAGTTTGACATAAAACTGCGCTACAACCAAAACAAACAGAATGCTTAAAATTTAGTTGTTTTATCCGTTATTAAACCAGTTCTTGAAATAATTTAACCATAATTAAGTTTATTTTGCAAATTTTAAGGAAAATAAATTATCTTTATTACGGTTTTTTTAATGGATGGATTTATTTTTATGCATTTTTGTTATTACTTAAGATTATAAAACAATCATGACAAGTAATTAAATATAGATTCTATTATTTCTATAAATATAGAAAATAACTCAACTCCTGCCATTTTTGTGTGCTTTCTTTTGGTTTCAAGCACATGGTCTTTCATCAGATATTGTATAGGCTTTGTAAAGCTCTGCTTACTAAATTCTGCTGTATGACCTACAGAGATTCTTATAGTAACTCTTGTGGAAAGGATTCTGGTAGTATATTTTAAAGGAAATATTTTAATATTGCTTCTTATACACGACATTGTTTTAAAGAGCAGTAAAAATTCTGCTAAGAGCCAAAAATTGTAGAGAAAAAAATAATAATGAAATTGAATATGTTGATGTGAGAAAGAAACAAAACAGAATATATTATGATAAAGTGAAGAAACGTCTTAAAGCCAGCAAAAGCTTCACCAAGAGAATGGAAATATTAACATCTTAACCCTAGATCTACCGGGAATTTTATTCAAGTTTTAATAAAACGTTCTACACCAGAATTTTTATTTAAAACTATTTAACTTATTTATTTACCTTATTTTTGTCTGGTTTATATACTTAGTTTATTTTAAAGAAATTTCTGGTTTGAATGAATATTTTGTATGTACCTGTCGGGTCCAATGGACCCGTCTGGTAGACGGAGGGTTAACCTACGATTTACGTCTCAACAGCTCACGGTTTATCAAATCCATAGCTACCACTAAAATTTAATAGAGATTTTCGGCTTGTTTAATCATGGAATTTCGACGGTTAAATTAAATTATATTTACTGTGAAATTTTAGTGGTATGAAGAATTTACATTTGGCTCGATCATCGTACGCGGGCCCAAAGCGATATAAGTAAGCGTGCAAACTTCATACTGGAATCGGGCGAAAATTAACACAGTTGCGCCATCTTGTGGACGGAGTGATAATTCACATACGCGGGTTTTAGTATGGCGCGTATTTTCTAAATCTTTAGTCACTCGTGGAAACGGGTTTTGTTTGCCACATTTATTGCAAAATAATGGCGTAGCGATAGGGGAATCCACATGCACTTGACACCGTGACGTTTTCTTCGCCTTAACAGGGACACTTCAGTTATTAATCAAGGCGAAAAAAACTTTACAATTTTAGTGGTGTGAGTAGGAAAACAGTTAGGTATCTACCTGTAGTTCACACTCCATCCGCTACGCGACGCATGACCTTGATTGATGTGACCTCGCTTTTAATTTTGCGGTTACTTCTCCCATTTAAGATAGGACGCTTACTTATATCGCTTTGGCTATGCCCGTCATTGTAGGTTAAGGGGTTAAGAAAAGGAAAAAGTAATGAACTTGCTAACCTCAGATTCTGTAACGAAAAAAAATCTAACTTAACATTTTTGGAGATTTTTATGTCGATGAAGATTTAAAAAGAGGTCATTCTTCAGCTAAATCTACATTAGTTGGGCGTGAAAAAGGTAACATAATTTCATCAATCCTAGGGGACATTTACCAAGAGAATACGTTTTTCGTTTAAATAAGCTTTCCTAAATTGAAAAATTGGAGATTCCTTTGCAGCTTTAACACTAGAACCGCCGGAAATTTTACTTCAGTGTTATAAAAATATTTTACACCGGAAATTTTAATTGAAACTACTTAACTTATTTATTTAACTTATTTCTCTGTGGTACATTTTAAATTTATATTAGAAAGAAATTACTGGTGATAATCGAAATATTTTTATTTGGTAGCAGTCAAAATGACCGCTACGGCGGTTCTAGTGTTAAAGCCCATAAAAGAATAGAAAATTATTCATCAGAATATCTGCATTTGTCGTTGTGACGAAAACATTCAAGCAATTTATAATGCGGTGACTGGTGTATTTCCTGTATTAAACATTCCTGTGAAGGATTTAATGACTTTGTCGGCTGTCTAATTTGGGAAGATAACACTAAAAAATTATTTGAAACGGAAGTCCATAATACATAACTTTTTATAAGTTATTGTAAATAGCAAAACGTTCATAAACGTTTTACTATTGACAAAACGTTTATTAACCTTTTGTCAATACTGCTACTTTCTCAAAACGTTGATAAACGTTTTGAAAAAGCAGCAGTTGAAGAAACCACTTCTCATTGTTTACAAAATTTTCGAAAGCAACTAAATCCATTTCTGTGGCAAAGATTCATTCAAACTTGTACACAGCATTATTTTAATAATGCCAAAAAAAAAAAAAAAACATTTCTTAAAGAATCATTATGTCAGTGGATTTTCAGAAAACTGCACATTTTTATGCCAAGACGAAATTTTGGTACGAAATACTGCATTACCGGTCAAATCCACAAGCGAGTGTATGTATTCACAGTCATTATTTAGTATGATCCCAATAAAGTAAAATCTTATGCTATTATTTCAGACAATGTAATTCATAATCAATTTTTTGTAAATGCTCTCGTATGTAAAATTTCAACATAGCATCTTTAAGAGAATTATATTTTCCTAAAGTGCGTCTGTTTTGATTTTTATATAATGGTTGTCGTTGTGCTTTCCAATTTAAACAAAAATATAACTATGCAAATACGCCTGCAATGAATCAGACTTCTTTTTCAATTAACTTAATTGGGCGTATTTTTTTTTTTCAAGTACGCCTATTATAGATGCTGTAAATTTATTTTGCGCTGTTGTATAATGATATATGTGGAGTGAAGTGCGTGCTTAATAAGCAATTCTACCGAATACTGCTTATTTTATCAAAATTGTTCATGGAAAAAAGTAAGCATACTCCATATATCAGATGAAGAAACGCTCAGATCAGAATGAAAACGATCAGATGACGCTTTTACCTACTGTGTCTAATGAAGAATTTGCCTTGCAATCTTGTGTTTTCTTTTGTATAACTTAACTGAAATTACGATTTTTGATTTTTAACCATTTGGAAAAATGGTTATTGTACTCGTCAGGGTAGGAAATCAAAAGCATATCTGAAGGTTTTTATTGGTTTAATCCGCATTTTATTCGTTTTCTGATTGTTCTATACAGTAATATGTATTTCCCTTTACTTTCAACAGAGATGGACAACAGAGTGTTGCCACTATGACAAAAAAGTAATAAAAACTACAAAAAAAAATTAATAACTCCGAAACAAATTGAGATACAGCTTTCAAACAAATTGCGTTTAAAAGTACTTTTTTTCTCTATACGACGATATAAAAAGTAATATTGTGGGATGTGTAGAAGTTTAAGAAATAAATTTCATTTAAAATGGGTCGTCAGATTTCTTGGAAATCTGACGATGGAAAAGCCTTTTTCCGAACAGCCCATGAAATGCTTGGATAATACGTAAGTTTCAGGTGGATAATACGTACGTGTCGCAGGCGATTTCTATCGCTTGCAATTTTTACGTGTAATAATACTATTAATGTTTAATTCATGGCGTACGTAATTTATGATCAACCCTGTGCTATTTTTTATGTCTTAAATTTTAGTCTTTGAAAAAATAATTTTCCAAATGGTCGTTGTAATTTGTTAAATTGCATTTTTTTTTTTTTTTTTTTTTTTTAAGTAAAAATTGGTTTATTGCAGTGTTCCATACTGCACTTACGATTCACTAAAAAGATTTCAGAGATTTCTTTTCATGAATTTCCTTCAAATTTAGAGTACAAACTTTTGAAAAAAAAAAAAAAAAAGACTTGTTGATTCTTTAAAATAATGAAACATGAAAAAAAAAATATATATTATTTATTTATTATTAGTTTTTTGTTTCCCCGTATTTCATGACCGTAACTTACAATATTTAAATTTAATAAAAATTGTTTACATTGTACACGTATCTATATTTTTCTAAATTAGGAATCGTGTAAAGATCCATTTTTGTTTTTTAAAAAAAGAAAGGATAAAAACTCGATATGATTTCATTGCCGGATATTGGTGAAAAGGCTTGTTTATTTTTTTATGTTATAAAACATGGATATATATATATATATTTATCGTACACGTTTATATGATAACTGTCCAGAATTGGAATACATAATTTTATCATGTGATTTTGTAATTTTTCTATATGCTTGTATAGTTAAGTTTAGCCCATATAAAGGTTAAATTTATTGAAAATTCTTTGCAATGTACATATATCTACATATTTTTCATTAATTAAGAATCGTGCGAAAATAATGAATGTTCTGACAAAAATATTTCCTTATGAGTTGGTAGTCGGATACTGGGAAACTTGCTTATTTTCTTAATATTGTGTAAATATTTTTTATTATAGTTTATATAATATAACTGCCTAAAATTCAAACATTTGATTTTATAATTTCTCCTGATTTTTTTTTTTTCTAAAAATGATAGAAATTTGTAATTATTATTATTTCTTCTATTTCCCTGTACATTTCATTTTCAGTACCTCTAATGTTTAATATTATCCGAAGTTTTCCACAATCATCTTTATATGCCTATATTTTACATCTGAAGTCTGGTGCAAAAAATAATTTAATGGTTTAAGAAATTATCTTGATTTGAGAATAATTTGGTTTTCTAAAAAAGTTTTGGTTAATTTTCTTAATCTTTTGAAACTAGTAAATAATATTTTTAAAAATTTTAATTTGCAATTTAATTTAATTTAAATTAATTAAAATACACAAATGCAGAAATTTACTTATAATATTTGTTTTCCGTGTTATAGTAGCGTATTATTTAATACATTTTTAGTTGCTTATATTTAATGCATTGTATTTATTTATTTTATATCCAAATCCTTCAGTTTTCCTGTTTACAGTGTAAAAAACGCCGATGCAAAATATACTATATTAGCTATACCTTTTATAACGCATATACAGAGACGTTTTTCATATTTTCAAGTATGAAAGTAACACTTAATAAGCATTATTTACAGTAGAGAAAATAAGTAGGTATTCGCGCCTTCTGGCGGTGAGTGTAGTCTTTAACGATTCCGAAACTAAGGGATCTTGTGAATGCCGCATAAGGCAGGCGATTAAGTTTGGTCGTGGATATACAAAAATCGTTACATTTATTTTTAGCACACTTTATTGATTCAAATGAAGAGAAGTCAATAAAATATCACTTTATACATAAAATAACTTTATATCAAATGACACTTTAAAGAAATATTTACTATTTAAATGTATTTTATAAATCTTTTTGTTACGTAATGCATTCAACAGTAAAAATATCTTCTTGTACTTGCCCCGCACACAGGAGGAGGGGGGCAGATAGAAATTCTTATCAACAAAACAAGTGGACAAAATTCTTTCTCTTATATTTATTAGTAAACACAAGTTTCATTTTAAATGTACTTCGCATATGTTTTCTCGAACAGCGGGCGTATATGCATACACATATGAAGAAGAGCAGGAATGTCAAACTTTGGGCTGTTCTATATTTTGGAATTAAATAATTTTATAATAATTTAGTGATTTTAATAATAACTTTGTATTTTCATAAAAATATATAAGACTAAAAAAAATAGCATACTATTTTGATGTAAAGACCATGTTAGAAATAAAAAGAGAAAATTTTGGTTGGATCAAAAATTATATCGATGTCAAAAGCCAACCATCCTCCCTCTAGAGATATCTTACGATATTATGTACCAGAGTCCCCCCTCCTCCCCAGTGTTGCCAGTTTGGGGACTTTTTTAATTCAAAATATTTGACTGTCACCACTTTTTTTTAAAATAGTATAATTCGCCTTATTTTTCAGAATTTTTAATCTTTTTTTTTTTTTTTTTTTTTTTTTTAAATAGGCCGAATATTTATGTTTCAAAAAAGCGGTGACAATCAACAATCTGGAAACAAAAAAATCCCCAGTCTGGCAACACTGCTCCTCCCACCTAAAATGGTAACGTTATACATACAACGTTATACATACACAGGCCCTAATAAACAAATTAAGTTATTGTCAACCACTATATTTATATAAAAATATTATTGCTGTAAAATTAACAATTGTATGCTAGCAAATAAAGTTAAAATTCTATCTTAAAATTTCTGGTGTAACATCATTAATATAGGAATAAAAAACACAATTCTAAAACAATAATTCATGCATTTAAAGGTTAAAAGAAGAAAGTAACATGAGAAAAAAATCATTGTCTTTCTATTATACACCATTTACGAACGTTGTATGGATTACAACGAACTTTGAATAAATACCAAATTTTAGATAATGCTTTAGATAATTTTAATAAATACCAACTGATATATACATTTTATAATTAACCAACTTATTACACCCCCAGAAAATACAACTTTTGCAGTCAAGTCCTTTTAGACTTTTATTTAAAATAAATTATTTTACTACTATAGAAGTCAACTAATATTTATATTTTGTTATTAAACAGTGGTTTTTAAAGTAATTTCTATCCAAATGATAGTTTTTATTCTATTTATGGATCGTACTTATATTTAATTCCACAACATGTTATAGTTTGCCCACTTTATAAAGATATAGAACTTTATGAGTAAGGAAATATGGTAAAAAATATATAAATAACTGAGAAAAATATATAAATATGCACTGTAAAAATTTCTGTAAAAACTATGCATACACCATAAACATTTAAAATGAAATTAAATGTAAGTGTATAGGTTTCAATGTATCGGTCAAAATACCTGATATATTCAGAAATCCTTTAGATAAAAACCAGTCACAATACCTTGAAAACGAGGCATTTCCCAGAACTATAGAAATGTTTCATAAGTAAAAGGAGTCATTTTCGTCCTATAAACGTCTGAACAGACTTTTCTGTTTCTATTTTCTTTTATTCTCTTTCAGATGCATTTTAAATACATGAATAGTTCTTTCAGAAGAAAAAAGGGTTCTTTTTTGTCTATAAGCATCTGAAAAGACATTTCAATTATGTTTCAGAAGTCCGTTCCTTATAGAATAGTCTTGGAATAGTTAGAGTTTTCACGAATGATTATACTAACATTTATTTGAATAACGTATTGGAATTTGGCCAACCCAAAATATTTAAAAAAAAAAAGAAGAGATTTTTGTCATTAGGTTAAAAAAGTAAAAAAAAAAAAGAAGAAGAACCGTGAGAAGTTTTAAATACGGCTAGATTTTATTGAAGAATATATGTGCCAATCTGTTCAACAATTTTCTTCCATATCCCCGGAAGACATGTAATGTCTTATTTTCAATACGTTAATGATTTGCTGGCAAAATTCTTTTCGACGTGATTTTTTATGTCATTCAAAGAACCAATATTTTCTTGGCGAAAGAAATAAACAAATAGAAGTCGGATGGAGCGATGCACGGAGAGTAGGGAGGGTGGAACAGAACGTTGGAACAGAATACCTCAATCGAACGAAAGAAGTTTACTTTTGACAATCAATGATACGTGTGTCCTGGTTTTGCCATGGTAAAAGACAACACAACGACTCTTTGCAAATTAGGGGCGAATCCTGGATATTTCTACCTCCAGTTCGTGCAGTTGCGAACAGTATTTTTCTTTGTTGATGGTCTGGTTTGGTGTAAGTAGCTCGTAGTAGATAACACCCTTCCAATCTCAACAAATAGACAGCAAAACTTTCTTCGGGTAAATATGTTCAATAGTCTTCCTCGGTGCCCAGTCTTTTCAAAAAAGGCTATTTTTCGCAGATTTCAGTCTAGAATGTTTTATTCCGTCAGATCGTGGGGATTATTTTTAATTTCATTTCGTATCACTTTTTTATAAAAAAAAAAAAAAAAAAAACATTTTATAGGATATTTTTTTCGCAGATGCTGTCATACTTTTAAGTATTTTAACTTAATATTAACTTGTTTAACCTATTTATTTCATTATATTTCTTGGCTTAACCATAATTTTCTTTCATAACTCCCTATTCCTCACCTAGTCGAATCACCGTTACATTGGATGTACACTTGCATGGCAACTAATCAATCTAGAACACACATAAATTGTTCCGTTCCATTGTCAAATCAAAATGTATAAGTAAAACACTTTTGTTTTCATAAAGTGATGCGAAATGAATTTAAAATATCACGCGAAATTTTTCGGACAACCTAACATTTCACAAATATACTCTGTAAAAAAGCACAAAAGGATTTCTTCAGACCAGAAATGCTTAAGAAGTTTGATTGGAATTATGTATTGACAATATCATTTGTAATTTTTTCATGTATTCAGAAACTATTTAAAGGACAAGGAATCAAAAATTCTCGGAAACAATTCACTTAAGGGGATTATGAAGCGTCTCAGAAGTAAATGAGACCCTTTCTGTACATGAATGTCAATTTTTGTTTTACATTTTCCGAAAGATTTTTATTTTAAAGATTTCCAAAGGTGAGAGATAAAGATGATAAGGTAAATGTTTCTAAAACTGTGAACAACTGTGCTTTTTCTTCTAAGTTCGGAGACATTTCTTTGATGTTTTTATTGTCGAAGCTCCAAAATAGTCCTGTGTGTGTAAGTGTATATAAAACAGGGATTCAACCATTGCGCCACAAATGACTGATTGCTACGACTAAATTGTTATTGTGTTCCTCACCTTACTTAATGACAGAATTTCTAAGATTTAATAAACCGAAGAATAATATTAAAATTTAGTGGTTAAAATCAGCCATTTATGGCGCAGCGCTTGCATCCCTCATAAAATTATCATTTCTATGCTCATAAAAGTTTTAAAACTTTGCGCCAAACTATACGAAGCGGAATATTTTTTAAAAATTTTATATGTACATATTTATATGCACAAATTTCTGTAAAACAATTTAAGAATTTTTATACAGGGAGAGAGAGGATTTAGAACAGAAAGGATGAGATGAATTTTGTAAATAATTAATTTCTAAATTAATCATTTTAAACAGTTAAGACCAAAAATAGCATCGTAACATTTTTACAAAGTACAAAGATTTAATTAATTAATATATTTTTGTCGGAGCACAGCTCCGGATTCCCTGCAAAAATTACATTTAAATTAACTAGGACTTCCCTCAGAGGGATTAGTCTGAGCGATATTACTGAGAACATAGATTTAATAATAACATGTGGAAGCAAAGAAAATGAGATGTTATTTTTAATTGTCCATATACTGCGATAAACTGAAATGATGAAAATAAACGAATCGTAGAATTACAAAATCTTATATATAAATTCGTATACGCTGTTTAAAAAAATGGGAAATCAAACCATTCAAGACAGCCATGCATGGATATAAAATTGAAAGTACGCAATATATTAAAAGTAAAATAGAAAATGAAACACTAAATTACTTATATCGGAATTTTAACTGTATTAAATGATGTCAAGAGCATAATCAGACGCTCCGCACCAATTTGAGTAACTTTAAATGACAAATATATGATGCTTAAAAAGAATGGACTATACTTTATATAGCGTGTGCTCCCCCGGAATAGTTAATATTGTACAATATCTGTTTTCCACGGATGCAATGAGGTTGTCGATAACATTTAAGGAATTCTCTCCTCAAAATCTAATATAGTATCAAAGTACCGAATACATCAACAGTGGCATGCAATGCTTCGTTAGAGTATGTTTTAGATATGCTCGATCGGATTTAAATGATGAGTGTATGCTGGCCACTACATACGCTGTATTGTTTTGTTTTCAAACATATTCTGCACAAGAGTTGAGCTGTATTTAGCATGTATTAAATTAAAGAAATCGGCAATGATTAAAACATAAAGTATGACACAAGATCTGAATATATCGCCTGCATAACTTTTGAGCTGTCAAAGTGTCATTTGAAGTAATTTACGAATCCATACATATTTATTCAGGAAATCATGCAAGCTAACATACGCCAATATGAACCCGATTATAAAATTTCACCAGAATAAGTTAATATATAAAAAAGCTACTAATGATAATTGAGAATATGACCTTATGATAAAATGTCTAGAAAAATGAATCGGATAAAAAATTCATATCACATTTAAAACGGCACTTCCCTCTGTTAGTGGCCTTGGCGAGAGAGAGAAAAGCCTAGAGAAGGAACACTTTAACAAGTAATTTCGGGCAACCAACTCACTGTTTCATACAGTTCTTTATTCAATATTTACGCAATTTATTTAATGCTAGGTGGGTATCTATCAGTTTTGTTGCATTTAAATCGCATGTTTTGCGGAGGAAATGCAGCATTATGAAATATTTAAAGTTGCTGTACCTAATAATTCCAAATTAATGGTAATTAAGATCGCTTTCCGTTAATTTCATCTTTTTAAATTTTAATTTTTTTTAGAAACCATTCATAGAGACAATTGTATATTTTAAAACCAACCCGAAGCAAAGTTTCAAGATTTTGGGCTCAGAAGTAACACAGAAATAGAAAGTTTTTTTGTTTTTGCACTGTTTTATATAGCAACATTTTTAGAAATTGTTCTATTGCGAGAATTTACGTCATGATAAATACAGCCATATCAATTTTCATGTTTATATTCCTAACAATTCTATGTACTTCGTTACTTAGATCATCTTTAGATCTTTTTCCGCTTTGTTTAGTCTTTCTATTTTTTAGAATTCGTTCTACAACGAGCATTTACATCTTATTAATTACTACCATGCCAAAGTTCTAGTTTCTAACCCCAACAGTATCCCAAAAATTTCATTATTCCAAATAAATCATAGTTTAGAACCTTTCTAGAAATTTTTACGTTTATCCGTCAAATTGAACTTTTTAGAGAGCGTTCATTACGCGTATTTACATCTTAAAAGTAACTACCGCACCAAATTTAAAGTTTCTAAACCATTCAATATCACAGAAATCGCAATTTTAGAACTTTTTTGCTCCTGCAGCGATGTAGGTTCTTGCACTGACATAAAATAGTCTTTTTTCGGAGCAGAGATGGCCACCAACATTTTTTTAAGTTGGCTATGTAGTTTCAGAGATAACACCTCACAAGCATTAATAATACAAGCATTAATAATAATAATACAAGCATTAATAATATTATATACTTTATAATATTATAACGTTTTATAATATTAGCATTAGATGTACAGATACAAAAGCCATCTATTACAAACTAAAGTGCCGGCGTTGCCCAGAATTTGAAGGATGTTTGTTCTGAAAAATCAATTTCAAAATTTAACATACAACACAAAACAAACATTAAAAAAAGCAGTCGAAATGTTGTATGAATGAATCATATGAAAACGCTATATAAAAATGTATAAATGCATATAACAGACGCAAAAGAATACAGCTATAAATGAACTTATTTCAATTTATAATTTCAGCAATAATGTTAAAATAGGCCAATATTTCCCTAATCGGGTTTTTACCATACTTCAATACATTTTTCACACTCATATGAAGTTATACTATATCCACCACGTCCTTTATATTTCCAATGTGACGTAATATTTTACTCTTTCACGTGGAAACCTTGAAATAGAATAGTTATGAAGTTATATTCACTTTCATTTAAATTCGTCAAACCATTTATTTCATTTTCATATTTCACGTGAATATCTTGCAATAGAAAAGTTATGACGTAATATTCAGCTTTTTAAAAAATTCGTCAAACTATTTATTTCATTTTCATTTTTCACGTGGAAATCTTGCAGTAGAAAATTAATTGTTGTAGTAATAATTTTATTGTGTATTTTAATTGTTGGCAACCGCTATAACGAAAAATGTTTAAATTTGATAAGAAATTGCTGTTAAATTGGTGTTTTTTTATTAATTAAAAATTAACTATAAATTATTTCGATTCCGGTCCGATTATTTCGACTTTAGTTGCCTCGGCCATGTTTTAATACACATGTACGTATCTTTTCACAATTTTGGCTTCCAAATTGTGGATTTTTATAGAATTACAAACAGACAGATAGACAAGTTTTCATTTTTATATATCTCTCTATTCTAAAAAAAGTAACTAACGCTGTCACCGCCGCCGCCGCCGGTGTTCAATTTTTTGTGACCGCAGGTCTTTCTTCGTTAATATTAAGAAAACTATTGCATACAAAAATATGAAAATCGGTGGTATTATAGCGAAATGTTTGATCAACACGCTAATGCATACAGTTTTCAAATCGAAGAATTATTTTAAGAGATATTTAATGCTAAAGTTGGAGAAAATCGTTCCATTAAAAAAATTTTATAGGAGCAAAAGCTATACATGTGAATTTAATCATTTTTGATCATTTTATTCAATAGAAAATCCCGGTGTGCAGATTTCATTAATTTTTTTTTAATTTGACTCATTTTTTGAGGTTTTATTTCTATTTTAAATTCAAATATTCAGCATCTTGACTGATATTTTTTACATATTTTAGAAAATGGTATTAATTTAAACTGTTGCCAACTGTATAAACTGCGCAAACAATAATGTTTGCTTCAAAAAAAATTATTTACACGTTACTATTATAAACAGAAAAAACCCTTCAAATTAGAATTAAATAATTATGTATAAAAAGCAGCACTTATTGGAAATTACGCCATTAAAACTATATTTACATGTGAATTTTGAAAGAGAAAGGATATTGTAAAATAAATTCATTAACATGCGTTAGAAGTCTGAAATAGAAGAAATTGCGTCACATTACACTTATTATGCAAAATGAACAAAAAATAGTATTGCAAAACAGTTTAAATTTTAAAATTGCGCGAGACAAAATATTAGAGGTTAAATATTAGATTTTTTCAAAATTTTATTATTTGTTGTTTGATGTGAGGTTTTCAGCTATAAGTATGCAAATTTTCATGTCTCGAACTTAATTAGGGGCTGAGTTAGAAAAATTGCTTAAAATACACAAGTTACAGCCCAGAGGGTTAAATATTAGACTTTTTCAAAATTTTATTATTTGCTGTTTGATGTGAGGTGTTCAGCTATAAGTATGCAAAATTTCATGTCTCGAACTTAATTAGGGGCTGAGTTAGAAAAATTGCTTAAAATACACAAGTTAGAGCCCAGAGGGTTAAATATGACTTTTTCAAAATTTTATGATTTATCGTGTTATCGCAAGTGTTCAGCTATAAGTATGCAAACTTTCATGTCTCCAACTTAATTAGCGGCTGAGTTAGAAAAATTGCTTAAAATACAAGAGCCCAGAGGGTTAAATATTAGACCTTTTTACAAAATTTTATTATTTGTCGTTTGATGTGAGGATTTCAGCTATAGGTACGCAAAATTTCATGTCTCCAAATTAATTGGGGGCTGAGTTAGAAAAATTGTTTAAAATACATAAGTTAGAGCCCAGAGGGTTAAATATTGGACTTTTTCAAAATTTTATTGTTTGTCGTTTGATGTGAGGTGTTCAGCTATAAGTATGCAAAATGTCATGTCTCCAACTTAATTAGGGGCTGAGTTAGAAAAAATGCTTAAAATACAGAAGTTAGAGACCGGAGGGTTAAATATGACTTTTTCAAAATTTTATGATTTATCGTGTTATTGCAAGTGTTCAGCTATAAGTATGCAAACTTTCATGTCTCCAAAATTAGGGGCTGAGTTAGAAAAATTGCTTTAAATACACAAGTTAGACCCCAGAGGGTTAAATATTAAACCTTTTTCAAAATTTTATTATTTGTCTTTGATGTGAGATGTTCAGCTATAAGTATGCAAAATTTCATGTCTCCAACTTAATTAGGGGCTGAGTTAGAAAAATTGCTTTAAATACACAAGTTAGAGCCCAGAGGGTTAAATATTAAAACTTTTTTCAAAATTTTATTATTTGTCTTTGATGTGAGATGTTCAGCTATAAGTATGCAAAATTTCATGTCTCCAACTTAATTATATTAGGGGCTGAGTTAGAAACATTGCTTAAAATACACAAGTTAGAGCTCAGAGGGTTAAATATTAGACTTTTTCAAAATTTTATTATTTGCCGTTTGATGTGTGGTGTTCAGCTATAAGTATGCAAATTTTCAAGTCTCCGACATATATAGTTTCTGAGAACGGGCTCTGTGACAGACGGACAGACAGACAGACAAAGGAGTGAGACAGGTAGGGCTTTGTTAGATGAACGAAACTCTAAAAACATGCTGCGGATGACTGTAACAACATCCTAAAATTACATTACCATCAGCGATCTACCAATCACGAATTTAGTTTATATTCGTTTCATATATTCACATTTTTTTGTGTGGCCCTGTAAAATAACTATCAATATTATATACAGTAAAACCTCTGAATAGCGGACACCCCGAGAATGCAGAATTTGTCCTCTATTTAGAGGTGACCGCTACTGAGAGTAAAACATGTACAGTTATTTAAGAGTTGGTAATCGAAAAAATGTCCGCTAAATAGAGGTATCCGCTAATCGCGTGTGTCCGCTATGGAGGTTTTATCATTAAAACCTCTAAATAGCGAACACCTCGCGAGGGCAGAATTTGTCCTTTATTTGGAGGTGTCCGCTACTGAGAGTAAAAAAATGTACAGTTATTTAAGGGTTGTTAATCGAAAAAATGCCCACTAAATAGAGGCGTCCACTAATCGGGTGTGTCCGTTATGGAGGTTTTATTGCATAATAATATCATCCTTTACAAGAAAATTGCATGCTGTATGATAGACAGACAGACATCCAGAGAAAGATAACCTCCCGGAGCAATAAACACTCATGTCTTTTGTTTTAATCATCCACAATTGTATGTCATACAGCAGGCCAGATTTTATACAACAGGCTAAAAACGGTCACCGTGGTACGGAGTACTGTATTATTATTTGTTTGCCCACCAAAACTGGTTGCCAAGGTTTGTTGCAAGGTTTGTGATCACGTGGTTGAAACTGATCTATTCAATAATAATGCGTGCGTATTTTTTATTTTTTATTTTTTGCTCCATGTGTTCAAACCTGTTGTCTACGAAAACATCAACCGGTGAAAGTGACGCACACCAAATTTCTGTGACGTATGCAGATAAATTGCGCTTTTTTATCAGTTTTTTCTATATAATTTTTAAACGGTTTGGAACTTATTTTTCATAGTAGGTGCATTCAGTAGGCGACCCTCATAGGTACATTCTGGTGCAATCAGAAACAAAATCCGACAAATATTTTTTGAGTTATGCTTGACGAAAGGTTTTTATTAGGCTTTTTTTTTTAGTAGGACATGGCGTTAATATCCATCGTAGTAGTAATGTGTCCGGACAGTAATATTTCGCTGAGTATTAGACTTCGCTTCGCTCAGACAATTAAATTATTGTTAACACGAAAGCGTCCAAAATATTTGTCGTATCGACACAAAAAATTAAATGGACGTTGGTAGAGCCAAAATCTCGGTGCGTATTGAAAATCATAAATATTCGTCATCCCTAACGGCATGAAATGTCTGCTCAAAATTTTCCCATAGAAATAACATTGCGGGTTTAAATCTATATATTTGAAAGATAAGGCTTTTTTTTAGACATCTACCTTGAGCTTTTTTCTGAACCAATTTTAATAATTCTTTTTTTTAAATGAAAGCTGTTTCTTTGTAGATTTGCGGCACTAGCTATTTTTTTTTAAATATTCCCATTTTTTATTTAAATTTAAAATTTAAAAATTGTCTATGAATTTGTTTCAAAATGGAAGAAATTGGATTATTTCCATTGTTGTAAAGAAAGGAAAATTAATGTTTGC
The DNA here is from genome assembly GCA_963932465.1 of Maratus speciosus. Taxonomy (NCBI): domain Eukaryota; kingdom Metazoa; phylum Arthropoda; class Arachnida; order Araneae; family Salticidae; genus Maratus; species Maratus speciosus. The sequence goes on along the minus strand of OZ010791.1, from coordinate 601,563,579 downwards.
TTATCTTTATTGATGCCATTTTCTCATAAAATTCAAAATAAACTTTCTGAAAAAACTGAACAGAAAATTACGTCATGCTTTAAAAAATGCTCATGTTTTCCGCAAAAAGCTGTTATAATTCAGTGGACCCTATTCTTTCTTTCGGTTCGAGACTATAAAAATGCAGACGATTACAGAAAATTTCATTTACACTTGAAAGAATATAAATAGTTGCATTTTTTTCCAGCTAATAATCCTTTAATAAATGAAACCTATTCTTTCTTTTGGTTCGAGGCTACAAAAATCGCCATTTTACCTTATGTTACGTCACAGGAATACTGTCCATTCTTTTTCAATCATTGAGTTTGAGGTGCTTGGTGAAATGTTTCAGTGAGGCAAAGTGACATCATATTTAAATGAAAATCATCATTGTCTCGGATAAAAAGAAATATTTTACTACGAACGACTCTAAAAGATATAAATTTCTGGAATTTTTTAGCCGATACCCAGATTAGAATCACAAGTCAAGAGTGCGAATGTTCACATTCAAAGTCGTAGTTAGCAAACTTGATTTCAAGTTTGGAAATATGTGTATTAATAACTTATTGCGTACTGCGATATTTTTGAAATGGTGAATGTAAATTTGAGAGATGCGTGTATAAATTTTGAGACAATGAAAATGACGTTAAGTTTAGGTTTCACGCGAAAAATAATTCTATGATTGGTTCATGGAAAAATCATTTTTGCTGATTTTCAATCGGTAATTTCAAACATAAGAGTCTCAGTGGGTAGTTCCATCATAATTACTTATCTTGGTTAGGTATACTAATACATTTTAATTTAATACGTTGAACAGTCGAAGTTTATGGAGTTAGTATTTTGGTTGCTTTAAATAATAAAAAAAAATATTTGTTGAGAGTAAGTATTAACTAATGTATGAGTTCCTTTTTAAACAATTTCTTTCGTGTAAATACGACGGGTTTCATCTCGTTATTAAATAAAACATTAGCTCCATTGTTGTAAATTATGCATTTTAACCTCATCCGAATCGTTATGGCATCGTCAATATTTGTGACCTGAGATATAGATTGACTTTCAGAAGTTTTACTTTCGACGTCCGTAACGACCACTTTTTCTTTTTTTTTGTGCGAACCTTTTATTCTCCATTACCTACCAAATCGATGCAATTCATTTTGAATTTTAAATTAAGAGAAATGAAAAGAAATCGAATACGAAGAATACGATTTTTGGGTCTTAGCCGCATGGTAACGGATTTCGTATTAGCCGCATGGCTACGAGTAATAAATCAAATAAATCGAGAAAAATATAACAGGGTTTTATACGGATCAGGGTATTTTCCAGGAGAGTTTCCAGTATTTTTTTTATTTTTTAGAAAAATAAAACTAGGCTAAACTGGTGAAATTTCGCATTCTCATTAGGAGAGATTTTCTGTAAGAAAATAGCGGTGCAAAAGAATTTTCCTGGTCGTAAAATTTCAGGAGTCGTACGAACCCTGATATAATGTCATGTATGTATTACTTATATGTATGTATGTTTATATTCAGACGTATGCATGTTTGTATTGGGAAATTACCGCAGTAGGGTTTGTAGACAATTTCATAATTTAGCGAGCGTTGTTTGATGCGCAAATTTAACCATTTGGTGGCGGTCCCAATTACAGAAGGTTACTCATTTTTTTTATTCGCTGTAAGTGAATGTGCTGCTACTGAAATGCACGTGGACATTATCCGTAACCTTCCATAACGGTGCAATTCATTTTGAATTTTAAATTAAGAGAAATGAAAAGAAATCGAATACGGAGAATACGATTTCGTTTATTAGCAGCACGGTAACGATTTCAGTATTAGCCGCATGGCTACAAATGATAATCAAAGAAATCGAGGAAAATATAATCTCGTGTATGTATTACTTATATGTATGTATTCTTATGTATGAATGGTTGTATTAAAACGTATATATGTTTGTATTGGGAAATTTTCGTAATCTGGTTTGTAGACGATTTCATAATTTAGTGAGCGTTGTTTGATGCGCAAATTTAACTATTTGTTAGCGGTCCCAATTTCAGAAGGTTATTCATTTTTCTTTTTAATTCACCGTAAGTGAATGTGCTGCAACTGAAATGCAAGTGAACATATTCCGTAACCTACCAAATCGATGCGATTCACTTTGAATGTTAAATTAAGAGAAATAAAAAAAAATCGAATACGGAGAATACGATTTTGGATGTTAGTTGCATGATAACAGATTCAGTATTAACCGCATGGCAACGAATGATAATAAAAGAAGTCGAGAAAAATATAATGTTATGTATGTATTACTTATATGTATGTATTCTTATGTATGTTTTTATTCAGGGGTATGTATGTTTGTATTAGGAAATTTCCGTAATCGGGTTGGTAGAAAATTTCATAATTTAGTGATCGCTGTTTTATGCGCAAATATAACCATTTGGTAGTGGTCTCAATTACAGAAGTCTCTCTTTTTTTTTTTTTTAATTCACCGTAAGTGAATTTGTTGCAACTGAAATGCGAGTGAACATTCTGAAGTGAATGAGATAAGCATTTTTGGCCTAGATGTACACTTGAAAACAGAAATATGTAGATAACAAAATAAAAAAGTCCTAAAAGCGTAAAGAAAAGGTAGCTTACTTATTTCTTGATTTTAAGATTTTAGCTAATTTTACGGTAAAACACTAAGCTAAAATGTGAAGAACCCGCTTAGAGAAGAATCATCAGTGCTGAATTTCAGTGGAAATTTCGCCAAATTTTGCAGCTACAGCCAAATTCGCTGCGTTTTTATCAACATATTTTTGGTCGCCAAATTTGTCGAAATTTCGCGAAATGTTTCCAAGCTTGGCGAAACATTTGACTTTAATGTATATGACTATATAGTTTTATGCTTATAATCGGAAAATGGATACAACAATGAAAGATAATTCGTAAGAAATCAACTTCACTAAAAGTCATAAATCATTCCGTGATTTTTTTTAACCTGTTGCCTAGATGTAGTGTACATTTTAAGAAATGTACATACTTTTATATGTGTAACATTATACACAAAAGTTTCGAAAATGCCGGTTAAAAGAAAGCAATTGAGATGAAAACAGTTATTCAGCGTAATTCTATATGAAAAAGTCACATAAAAATAACCCAGCTGCCTACGAGTAATTGCGCGAATAACGATATAACAATAACTCAGATGAACAAAAGTACCAAGTTTGATAGAGGAGTATAGCAGATTACCGTGTGTGCGTGTTATATACGTGTTACAAACCTTTCCCTTATACCATATTAAATATGTCTGGGCTATGCTAGACATGCAAGTCTTTGAAGGGGCTTTGAAGTTTTCTGCTGTTAGCTCGATGGATCCAGTTCCAATTTTTGATTGTCTCAAAGATCGGAGCTACATTAAACAAATCAAAATCGCTCAACACATCCCCGTTGGTTATTCTTTCTCTTTACCGTAGAATCTCTTATTCAATGAATTCTCTTTACTTTTAACATTTCTGAATTATTTTAAAGAACAACACATCACGCTGCATGAAAATTTCTATAATTCTGACATCAGATTTACAGATGAGCAGCAGAAAATACTTTAATTATGCACATAACAGTTTTCGTCATTGTAAACAAAAGTTACAAATTTCCCTATGTCAATTTTTATTATTGGAAAAGCAAGAGCTGGAAAAAGTAGGATAATCAAAGAAATTAGTAAAACAATCATAGAGCAGTTAGGATCAGAAGCTGTAATTCTTTTGGCACTAACAGGTACTGCTGCGCTTAATGTCGAAGGAAAGTTAATTCACTCAGTGCTTAAAAAACCACCGTGTTTTAAATAGCTCGCTGATTTAAAAAGTCAGGCAGAAAGAAATCTACAGCTCAGCATGGACACAGTATTATTTATCTTTATTGACGAATTTTCAATTGTTGTCTTATAGCTGAACTTGAACAAAGATGTCGCAAAGGCACTTTGTTTAAATCCTTGGAGGTATCGGGTAGTTACATCGCTTAAAAGACATCCTTCTATATAAGAGACATTCTATAAAAGACATTTTGGCTTTTCGCAGACAAAAAATGCTTAGAGCTTTTCAAAATTGCTTCATATTAACAAACTCATTCAGACAAAATGACGATCAGCAAAGACAGTATCGAAAAACTCTATATTCGCTTTGCGTGTGTCAAGTTTCAGACTACACTCATCCCTTATGCAACGGTGGAAAGCTACACTGCTTCCGGCTCAACTTGAATGATTTCAAGATGGTACATGTCTTTTTTTCAAAAACAAGCAAGCGAAAGAATATAATCAAGAAGTACTTCTTAAACCAAAGTGGTCAATGACAAGAATGCTAGCAGACCACAATAATTAAAAGTAAGATGTAGTGAAGATGATCATGTGTTTGGGCTCCAGGCTGGACGTTTTTCAGCAGTTGGATACAGAGTTATGTTACATACCAATATCTGGATGGAGTGGGGTTTGATAAGTAGTGTACTAAGTACAGTAAAAGATACTGTCTATGGCCCAAAATTTCATCCCCCAGGCTTGCTACAGGCTATAATGGTTCATTTTCTTGATTATCATGCCACAAATTAGCATTTAAGCATTACCTGAGGCAGCTGATGACTAAATTAAACACTAGAAAATGAGTATTCAACGGGTGTTATTTCAAATTTAATTTTGTACAGTAATCATGAAAATTAAACATTTTTTCTAATTTTTAAAATGTTATGTGTTAAGTTTATACGACTCCATCCTCTGACATTTCGGCCTGACGGATACTAGTAGTATTATTAATATATTTTGTTTTTTTACCAATATCGATTGCTTAGAAGCACTGAAACTTTAATCTAATTAGTCTAGAACAATAGGCATGTAAAAAAATGAATATTAAAACAAATAAATATTTGTATTAAAATTATAAACATTCTATACAGATAAACAGGGAAATTATTTAATAAGCTCCTCAAGATTTTACCTTATTTCCATTTTTGAAATTAACTCGAAGGAAAAAACACTTTTATAAGATAATGTAAAAAACCATTTTTCATTCAGTGAAATTTTTAATTTTATTTTCTAATAAAGTATCTTAACACTAGAACGCCCGGAAGGAGTCCATTCGACTCCGACAATATGATTAAATGTCAATTCAAGCCAGAAATTCTTTCACAAAATAAGTTAAATTTTAAAAAAGCGGATTTACTTTAAATAAATCAGTCAAGTAATTTTAAATAAAAATTCTGGTGTAAAATATTTTTATGAAACTTGAGTAAAATTTACGGGCGTTCTAGTGCTAAATAACTGAATTTTATTTAATCATATTTCTTGAAACTATAAAGTACTAAGCGAATATTATTTGCATATTTTAGTATAATAAAGTTTCGTATATAATAAAGAAAAAAGATACATTAAATGAAAATCAAATTTATCATTTGTATTATTTAGTGACTAAAGTAAAACGATATATTAAATGACAATCAAATTTATCTTTTAGAAAAAAAAATATTAACGTTAAAACTTTGCTGTTGAATTAATTTTCATCAAAAAGATAAAAACGAGATCCGTTACTATTCTTAAATCATAACTCGAATTGATGTAAATGTCTATTTTATGTAGTATAATAAAACATTTTGTGCATTTTTTGATGTATTAACATTAAAATAGTACAAGGAATTATGCAATATATCTTTATAAAATCAAAACTTAATACAAAACAAATATACAGTTGAAAAAGCTACTTATAAAATGACAGGGAACTCTTATTATCCCACCATGGTTACAGAACAGCATGTCTTGTATGCAGAACTCATCTGAAAATCTTTTTAATTGTAAGTTAATAGATATTTTACTTTTAATATAGCGTACACAAGAATAAAACAAAAGAAACATGATTGTTGTAAATCAGTCCCGGGCGTAGTGTGTAAACCCCTTAACCTACGATTTAACCTACGGTTTGGCAAATCCAAAGCTACCACTAAAATTTAATAGAGATTTTTGCCTTGTTTAATCATGCAATTTCGACGATTAAATTAAACTATATTTATTGTGAAATTTTAGTGGTAGGAATAATTTACAATTTCGCTCGATCATCGTATGCGGGCTATGCCCGTTATTGTAAGTTAAGGGGTTAAGAGAGTTGGAGAGATTCATAAATATTCTAACAGTTAATTGCGCCCTACTTTGCATATGAAGTGTTCAGTTTTGTTTCAGCTCTTTTCGGCTTTTTGTATTTGAATGATTTTTTTGATTGGTGGGGAGGGGTAAGTCTTTGCTATCCGGTAACTTCCACTTCCACATTTTTGCTTATCGCAGTTATGTATAAGGTAAGAATAAGGTAAGAGAAAATTACAGTTCCTATTCAGTCCTTAACACTAGAACTACGGTGACGGGTCATTTTGACCGGTATCAAATGAATAGATTTCGATTTGAACAAGAAAGCTCTTTATAAAATAAATTATATTTATGCTGCAGGAACAGGTGATTGCTTTGATGGGATATCCAATAGCAGTGCTACTCAACTCCCGGTAGATGAGTTATTATTATCACATCACAGAGTATGTGATAAGCAATAACTCATCTACAAAGACGTACAAAAATAATTTAAGTAATTTAGTTAAAAAGTATTAATAAAAATTCTGATTTGATACATTTTTCTAAAACTTGAGTAAAAATCCCCACCGTTCTAGTGCTAAGAAAATAACAACAGAGTTAGCTACAGAGAAAATATTTTAACACTGTAAAATTTATAAATAAAAAAGAAAGTCCTGATGACATAAAATTACGGTTACTTGAACCCACTTCTGGGCAGTGTCTAAGTAAACAACTAACACATTTTATTAATATAATTACTAAAAGGAATTTTGTTAAAAAATATAGACCCCGATGGGATGAAAGGGTGAGTGAACCTTGCGCAGCCAGGGAGTCAAACTCTCGACCTGCAGTGTGGCAGTCTGACGTACTAGGCCACTGGGTTTCAATTTTCGCTGATTTTTTTTACAGAAAATTATAATGCGAAAATTTCACAACAACGACATTGTACTTAAAACCCTCCGATCGTCTTCAGGGCTTTCCTGCGTTTTAATAAATATGCTTATAAAAATAATCTTAATTAAAATTTTCTTTCCCTGTTTGTTTCTAAAATACACTTCATGCACACTTTATTTGATTGACATCTGAAAATACAATTCTGTTGAAAATATTTTTGTCAGATTAAAGTTGTTTTGGGGAAAAGGAAAAATACGTCCAAACCACTCAGACGGTTAAAAAAATATATCAAATCAAGTGAGACTTTTGAATTGGATTTCAGTCTGTTAAGAAATAGATCTCGACGTTTCGTTTCATTATTATATTGAGCGCATAATGCGATTACACAACATTTTAGTAAATAGTCGTGTAATTTTTTTTATCACTATATCCGGAAGAGTTTTGTTCTACCTATTCCTTTGTGATACTAAGATCTATAGATCTTATAGGATAACTATATAGCTGACTAACTATAAGTATAACTATAGTTATCCTTCGGCATGTCGTTCGAGGGCAAAAGATAAGTGGTTGTGGATAAATTTAGTAAAAAAGAACTTTTTACTTGAAATGAGAGAATGGCGTCAATAAAAATTTAGCAATCCAAACTATTTCTTCTCTCAGCAACAATGGAAGTAACCCGATTGCTATCATTCTGAAGAAATTTTCTTTAAAACATTAAAAAGTACAATACAAAATGTGAAATGTGTAATAAATGTTCCAGAGCGTGCTCATTTACAGATTCGTAACTTTCATTTTTAAAAGTAATTATTAAAAATGGTTGAGTAGAAAGTGCAGGACTGATAACGAAAAATACGGCTTGTGTTTTAAATATATAGAGTTTCGATACAGCGTTCTTACAAAGAGCTTTACGACATTATGCTGCATATAGCATGTGGAAGTTTACATTTCATGCAGAAATTTATAGCTTTATAGGCCATTCAAAATTTTTGAACGCATAAAGCACGGATTCTTCAGAAATTTTAATTTGATCAATAGAAACAGGACATCATAAGTGTCGAAAATTATTAAATTTAAATGAAATTAGAAATTCTTTTTAAAATTGCTTTCGTTTAAACCGTCAAAAAGATTTTAAATATAATGCTCAGAAAAATGCATTGTACCTGTGATCTCAACTACAATGCAGGAATACAAGTAAGTACAAAAGTCTGAGACACAAATTCCATTTTCAAGTAAGAAAACATTTAAATCTTTTTATTATTACCTTTTACGAATAGATAGATTAAAATTTAAATTGATTATTCACTGTCCATATATTTGATTTATTTAAATTTATGTGCAGAACTTTTTCGATTAATGTTAGATTTACGGAAATAACTTCGGTTTTGCTATTTCTTTCAAAAGAACAACGAATAGTAACATCCTAAAATTATTTACATGACAAAGAATGACCCTGTTTAGAAAATCAGCTTCAATGATAAATTACATTCTGTTGATTATGATAAATATTAAAAGCGGATAAATTTAACGTCAATAAATTTAAAGTAATTAAGAAAGTTTTCTTAGAAGTTTGATAAAATCCATACGCCTTCATATAATACGATGAGCTTTGTTTTAATATTCTAAAATTATAAAATATCACTATAACTAGTCAAAAAAGTTAAAAATTATGATTTTTTGTAAGAATAATAACTTTTAAGGTAAATAAAAATTAAAAGCAACTTGACATGTGTGAAATTCTTTTAAGAATTATTATCAACATACCTCTTGAAGAAAATATATAAGGTTGGATATATCATGTCTGAATATAATTCGTTTGGAAAGCAGGATCGTTAGGCGAATTCTTTGTAACCAAAATATTATTTTATGACAAATTAAAACGTATTGGGGTTCTATTATGTTAGTGCAGAGATACTGGTTTGACCTCTCTATTTACTCATAAATTCGGAATTCGTACCGGTAATTCCGAAAAAAGAACTTTTACCATATGTAATCGCGGAAACATTTATCATTACATAAAGCAAAAAATACTATACTGAATTTCAGGTGCGAAATCGGAATTCCATACTAAACTAGTATGTTGTGGCCATCACAAAACTTTCTTCTATCTCATACATGTCAATACTTCAAAATTCACTATCTCAATGCCAAATTAAATGGCAATCTGTGTTCATCATGAGAATTCTAAAAATATGAAATTCCGTGCATTAGTTCTCGAGGTATGACCGTCACTGAAATCGTATAAATCCAGCAAAATGCAGCATAGCAGCGCCACCTATTGGGTTATTTACACCAGAACCTAATAATCACCAACTTATGTCAACGTCTAACTGAATATGAAGTTTGAGGAAAATTCGTTCATTAGTTCTTGAGATAGATGTATTGCGCAAATCATGACAAATGCAGCATAGAAGCGCCACCTGTTGAGCGATTTGCAACAACACATAATCAGCAGCAATATTAATCAAGTTATACTTAAATCTGAAGTTTCATGAAAATTCGTGCATTAGTTCTTGAGGTAGAGCTATTGAGGAAATAGTTTAAAATGCAGCACAGCAGCACCACCTATTGGGCGATTTACACGAACACGTAGTCAGCATCATTTCATATGAAGTACTAACTAAATCCGAAGTTTGATGAAAATGTGAGCTATTGAGGTAATAGTTTAAAATGCAGCACAGCAGCACCACCTATTGGGCGATTTACACGAACACGTAGTCAGCATCATTTCATATGAAGTACTAACTAAATCCGAAGTTTGATGAAAATGTGTGCATTAGTTCTTGAGATAGAGCTACTGCGAAAATAGTGTAAATCCTGCAAATTGCAGCATAGCAGCGCCACCTGTTGGGCAATTTACACCAAAACGTAAACATCATCCATTCATGTCAAGGACTAACGGAATCTGAAGTTTTATAAAAATCCGTGCATTAGTTCTTGAGATGGTGCTTTTGCAAAAATTCTGCAAAATGCTACATAGCAGCGCCACCTGCAGGGCGATTTACACCAAAAACTAATCAGCACCAATCAATATCAGGGACTACCTGCATATAAATTTTTATTAAATTTCGTGCATTAGTTCTTGAGATAGAGCGCCGACAAAATTTGTGTCACATACAGACAGACAGACGGACATACAGACAGACAGACACACAGACTCACAGACAGACATTTCGCAAAAACATGTTTTTCTGGAATCTCTGACCCATAAAACGTGTAAATTCGTCGAAAACTGGAATTCGAAAATTTTCATGAAACCAATACTTTCTTCTTGTAAAGATAGAAGAAAGTAAAAATAATGCCAAACTGGCAATCATGTGTTAGAGTTCGTATTCAATAAACATTCGTTACCCAACTACATACTAGACATGTTGTAAAACATAGAAAAAACAACTTCCTAACATCTCTGGTATTTTTAACCATTTTGTCACTGTATTTTTCTGGGCATTAATCTAATTTTGGAGTAAGTGGTGTGAAATCCGTTAATTTTGGTTATATATATATATATATATATATAAGCAAATTTGTGGGAGAAGAAGCTAATATATTTTTGTTAGATGTTGACTTTGATTGCCAGCATTAAGATTTTCTTAGAACAAAGAAAAATAATAGCAACTCAAATACTTTGAATGAGTAACATCGTCATTAGATACAAATATTCCGCGTTTTTAAATAATTATTGAAATATTTCCTGATTTTTTTTAAATTAAATTCTTTTAATAAAATTTGTGGTTTATATTTTATTTGAAAAACAATAATAATAACTAGATGTTGGGAGCTCCTTATTTTTGAATTTTTGCTGCATTGATAGTAATTTCTAAAGCTATCATTATTCAAACATCGTATGCTAATTAGGTTATTATGAAATTTCTTATACCATATTGATTAACTAAACCATTTAAATCAAACCTAAATCTAACTGATTACAGGGAATAAATAGTTTAAAAGGCTGTTACGTCTTGAAATTTAACAACACACATGTAATAAAAAGGCCTACTTTGTCTGTGTACTTATCCGTTATAAAAGCATAATTAGAGAATCCCGGGAAATTGAATTGAGAATTAGAGATGTTTGTAATGAAGGAGTTTCTAACAATATACATAAGTTACAGTTAAATATTTTTAAACAACAATTAACTCAGGGTTAAAGAAACCTCACACTGTTACATAGCTGCCAACTTGAACGGATTTTTCTCACCACTAAAATTTAATAGTAAATTTCACCTAAAACTATTGCCAAAAACCTAACGATTTCGATCGGTGGAACAAGAAAAAAATATCTATTAAATTTTAGCGGCAACAATAAACCGTAAAAGTTGGCAGCTAAGGAGATATTTGCATTAATTTTATGGTTTCTTCATATATTTCTCTCTTGAAAATGGATAGTTAAATTAGACCTGTACAGATGGCGCTACGATGGCGGCGGCTTGAACTTAGTATGTTATTTTTTTATTTTTATAATCTATAAATATTTGTATCTTTTGATACTGAAGTATAAACCTGACATTGGCCACAAAAAAGTTGGAACTTGTCGGTTATAAGACTTAGAAATTTTATTTTTAATGTTTTGAAAGTTTTTTACTTCTGTGCATTATATACGTCTTTAAGTAAACCTTGTTATCATGCAGGGTGTTTCATAAGATGATCAAAACTTTAAGAGGTGATAGTACACATCCAAACAAAGAACTTTCATAAAAAAAATGCTTGGTCGGAAATAAAACGCAAAGAGGCTGACGCATTTTGAAACTTTGTCCATACGAACGTTAAAACTCCATTCCTCTTGCGAGCTATTGGGGGAAGAACGGCACTATTAGCATGCAAATGTGATAGGAGGAAGAACAAGAAAGCGTATTTAAAATTTCGCCTTAATTAATACATAAAATCAACTGATCCGAGTGTGCAACTGTCAATCGTAGTTGAAACATATCAGAAGATGTTGCCCTTCACTAATAGTAAAAAGGCTGATACACATTTTATGAGACAACATCAACTGCAGCGCCCTCTTTCAAGTATGCGTTTTTATGAAAGTTGTTTGTTTGGATGTCTACTGTCACCTCTTAAAGTTTTGCCCGTCTTTTATGGAACTCCCTGTATGTGTGTTGATTAGAGGGACCTAATTCCATTTTTTTCATTTTTGATATGTATTATTATAACTATCATATAATAATGTATCTCTATGGAGTATTTCTAATATCATTTTCTTCTCAAGTTCTATTTTAATATCCATTACTGGAAATGAGTGTGAATCTCTTTAGTTAAACTCGTACATGTGTAAAATTTTGAAGAAAGAAAGAACGTTTGCATCTAATTACACTAAGAGCTTAAGAAAGTATTTACCATCGCTATTCTTAAACATTTTCTTAATTTTACAGATTGATGGATTCTCTTTTATGTAGAAATGATTTTTATTGAACTTGAATATTATTTCCCAAATGAATGATACTTTACTTATCAAATAAATTGTAAAACGATATGAGAATCCCAAGAGGGTTTCGGAAGTTTAATTTGTTAATGGATTTCTATGATTATTTAAAATTTTCTAGAAAACAATTGCGTCTAAAGAGATGCAACATGGTATTACTGGGCTACAGCTGGCAACAGTTATTTAATTATACAATTTTCTCAGGCTAAAAACATTCAAATACACTGTAACAATATGTGCAAGAGAAATATACTACAAATTAAAAAATATATATAGTAGAACGAATAGAATACAAACATAGTTTTCGATGGCCAATCTGCATTAGTATTGCGACCAATTGTTATTAGACATAATAATATCAAATAATACAGTGTGGCCTAAGTGTGACATCTAAGCTTTAGAATTAAGCCATTTCTTAATTTCTATAAATGTAATGAAAAAATATTTGCTCCAAAATTTCAAAGTAGTTTGTAAATTGTGCAAGATAAAAAAAAAAAATTAAAACTGCGAAGCTTCAACCTATAAAAGATTCGTGAGGCAGGTCCTACCTCTGATTCTTTTACTATGGATCCAGAATTGCGATATAGGATATGTCCCAGACATGTGTCAGTCTGACGTGGAATCTCCAGTGTTCGACCAAACAAGATTGGTACTCATTCCCCACAGACCTGAAGGAATTAGAGTTTGAATTAAGTTTGCCCAAATCGAAACTCGAACATCGCACATGTAGCGTATCAGCGCAATGCCCTGACTACTAAACTACCGGCTTCGATTTTTGTATGGAATAGCTTTAAAAATGCTTAAAATAGTCAACACATAGCATTTCTCTTCTATGTCTTGTATGAAATCTTAAGCTGTTTTCATAACGTCAGGAAAATCTCTCCTTTTTCGTTTTAAAATATCTACACAATGCAAAGACTGAAAATTAGAAGATGTTTAATACAAGTAAAGACATCAGATTGGTTGTTTTACAAGTTTTTTGTTTCAGCTTTATCTATTGGCTAAAATGGACCATTTTTCAATTAATTTATGTAAAATTAAAGAATTAATTTAAAAATCTTTTTAACATCTTCATAGTTTTTAATAGTTATTAACAGTTTCATTCTTTATATTTAGTATCGTTATAAATTCCTAAATTTTAAATTGATCGAGATTTCGTTTTTCCTCTGCATTGAACATTTATATGAAACTGGGGTAAATTTCAAATTTTACCATATAACGTTTCTAAGAGTTAATAAAATATATTTTTATTTTAAAGCAACATTTCTATTATTGACTGAAAAAAATATTGTTTCTAAATGTATGAAAAATTTAAAGAATTATTTTCAAAATATATGTATTTTAGCTAAGTGTTACTTTGAGCTTTATACGAGGGTTACTCTGAAATTATTGAGATACGCGCAGAGGAGAATTTACAAAATAAAAATAACGGTTTAATTTTAAAATACAAAGTATTTTAACACAGCAGACCATTTTTTACTGACTTACTTCAACTTGTTTAGCGTAGAATAAATTTTAAACAGAAGAGAAAATGGAGTTGACGCGAGAACATTTTCGTGCTATGATTTTCTACGATTTTAAAGCAGGATTAAATCGAGAAGAATGCATTCAACGGTTGAAATTAGCATTTGGTGATGAATCTCTAGCTCGTGCTACTGTATTCAGATGGTTTAAAGAATTTAGCAGAGGTCGCAATTTCCTTCAGGATGAAGAAGACACAGGAAGGCCGCCGTCGGCAGTAATCCCGGATAATGTGTCTGCCATACGAAAAATGTTAATGGATGATAATCGCTGCATCTATCAAATGATACAGAAGGAACTTAACATTGGATCCGCAGCCATACACAAAATTATTCATGAAGAATTGCATATGAAAAAATTAGTTTGCCGTTGGGTTCCCCATAATCTAACTGAGCACCATAAAGAGGAGCGTGTCAGAATCAGTAAAGAAACTCTTAAATTGCTAAATGATGGTGGCCACTGCATCATTTCTAAAATTGTAACTGGTGATGAAACGTACATACCGTTTTTTAACGTTCCAACACGTCAATAAAGCAAAGAATGGGTCTTTGAAGATGATCCCACGCCGACAATGGTGAAAAGACAACGCGCGCTGAAAAAAGTGATGTATGCCGTTTTCTTCAGAAGTACGGGAATGGTCAAAGCCATGAAGTTGGAAGGACAGATGACAGTAACAGCAAACTAGTATACCACTAAATGTCTTCCAGAAATTCTACAAGAAGTGAATGTTAGGGGACTAATGTTTCACCATGACAATGCATCTTCACACACAGCCGGATTAACAGTTGAGTTTCTTAAACAAAAACGAATTAAAGTGATAGAATATCCGCCGTATTCACCTGATCTAGCTATGTGTGACTTTTGGTTATTCTTTAATCCAAAAAAGAACTTACGTGGACGTCGTTTTCATTCAGAAGAAGAGATTGATGCGGCTATAAATGCATTTTTTTCATCTATTCCAAGAAATGAATGGCTTGAGGCATTTAATCTGTCGAAAATTCGTCTACAAAAGTGCATTGATGCTGGAGGAGACTACTTTGAACACACCTAAAATTTTGTAAGTATAACTTTAAAAACCTTGTTGTATCTCAAAAATTTCAGAGTGACCCTCGTATATGTTTTTACATTCACAAGTGTGCATAAGCACCCTTTTATATCTGTTCATACATGTAGCCTCTACCATATTAACCCCTTGATGGGAGGTGGGATATATTTTATCTCACCTAAGTTTAATTGAGATTTGCACCAGAAACTTTTAACCAAGTTTTGCTTTCATAACTTTGAGGGAAAATAGTTGAAAAATTGCTTTTTCGTAACTAAAAATGAAATTTTTCAAATTTTCCGGTGGCAGTTCAGCATTTCACAAACGCAATTGCTTGCCTCTCAAAGGTTAACTGCCTGTTTTTCAGTGAAACGTTTGTATGTTTCAGTTTATAATATTTCTGTAAATGTTTAAGAAATTTACACTTTTTAATAATATACTTATTTTAATTGCTAAAATGTGTAAGATTAAAACTTTAAAAACAGTAAAAATTATTTTATTGGACTGTTTGCATGTTTCGGCTGTAACCGAGTCATTTTCAAAGCAAATAAATGAGGATATTCTAAAATTGCACGCTCTATGATGAAATTATTACTGATGTAATTGTTTCTGATTATTATATCATTGATCGTGCAATTTTTAAATATACTTATTTATTTGTTTTGAAAATGGCTCGGATAGAGCCGAAACATGTAAACAGTCCAATTAAACAATGTATTAAAGTTTTTATATTAAACATTTTAGCAATGAAATGAACTATGTAATAATTCTATTGAAACTTAAAAAAAATGATTTATTTTTTATTTCAATTTGATATTTTTATTAGAAAATACTGTCTTGATTGAGTACCAGTTTGGGAAAGAATCGCCGGCATTAAAGTGAAAATACAGGGCAGCTGCTGAGGTCAATTTTATATTCCATTTGTCTCACTATTTCCAAAAATTAATTTCCGTGTCATCTTTTTCTGGGACATGTTGAAAAATTATACGGCGACGATTTCTGTTTGAATAAACTGATACATTAAAAAACAGTTGGCAGTCGAATTTATCACTATATCTCTGCTGCGTGTTTTGTTATGAAGGAAGGAGGGAGGGCGGGGAATAGATGTAAGCTAGGTATATGAACTAGGTATATAAGCTAGGTACGCGATATTTATGAAAGGTATGACCAAAGCAATATAAGTAAGCGTCCTATCTTAAATGGGAGAAGTAACCGCAAGATTAAAAGCGAGGTCAGATCAATCAAGGTCATGCGCCACGTAGCGGATGGAGTATGAACTATAGGTAGATACCTATCTGTTTTCTTACTCACACCACTAAAAGTTTTTTTCACCTTGATTAATAACTGACGTGCTTGTTATAAGGTGAAGAAAACTTCATGGTGTCAAGTGCATCTGAATGCCATTCTCGCTACGCCGTTATTTTGCAATAAATGCGGCAAACAAAATTCGTTTCCATAAGTGACTAAAGATTTAGAAAATACGCGCCACACACAGAGTCCGCGTATGTGAATTATCACTCCGTCCACAAGGTGGCGCAGCTATGTTAATTTACGCCTGATTCCAGCATTAAGTTTGCTCGCTTACTTATAACGCTTTGGGCTGGTACAATGATTACTAGTAACATCCATAGGGTTGTTTTATTTTTGTGGTCTTCAAAGATGATTTTTCTAGCCACAACGATGGTCGGTTTTCACCTTTTAAATTAACACTAAAAAGACAGGAAATTTTACTCAAGTTTTATAAAAATATTTTACACCAGAATTTTTATTTAAATCTGTTTAACATAATTATAATACATTTTCCTTTTTTTTTGTGCCCTTTAACGTCTTGGGGACAAGCGACCGGTACACGTGCCGCGGAAGGTGCTCAGAATCCGTGATTATTCTCACCAGTAAATTTTTATTGTAAAGTTTGCCTTATTTTATCTAAGCATTTTCCCGATTCAATGATGCAAAAATTTCTGCTTTGAAAAATCGGTCATAAAAGATTAAAAATTCTGTAAAAGGCGCTCGTCCCCGGAGGGTTAAACTTATTTTACAAAGAAATTTCTGGTTCGAACCGAAATATATTCATATGGTAGGGGTCAAAATGAACCCTCACGGTGTTTTTAGTGTTAAGATTGTTATGTAAAGTACAATCGTGGAAAAAAAAAAAAGTAAACACTCCCTACTAACTCCTCAACAAATTATCGTAGAAGAAAGTTGCTAGTACCGAACGATTGGAAATAAAGTCTACTTTTAAATGATGTATATAAAATTTGCTTAGGGGGCTCTCTACATATTAAAATGAACCACAACTTTTATTTTTTCCAATAGCAGTACACAATTCTGACAGCATAAATGAATCTTACACCCATCAATAAGCCTAAAAACAAACTTTTATGCAATCCGTACGATAAATTTCTGAGAAATTAATTATTTTAAAACCAGCGTGTTTTAAGGGCTGTATCCAAATTGGCGTTCGGTGCTCGATTGTTGACCCAGAGAGCCTTCTTCTTGATCAAGGCATATTAAGTGCTACTCAAGCAGTTATTGAAGATGACTAGATTACATGATAGCAGAAGAAATTTCAAAACATCTAGTCACTTCTGTCATAAATGGTCCCTTAAACCATCATTTTGCCGTTTTTTAAGCTTAATTTGAAAACTACTTGGAAGAAAAATGTGAAATTTTAAATTTCCATAAAACAGGACAATAAATCTAAATCCATCAAAAAAATTGTAGGTTGCAATTCACAATTTTTTCGAATATTAATTTCATGTTTCATAATTCATATCTTAATATTATAAAAATTGCAAATTCAACGTATTTATGTTTGGGTATATTAGTATTATTGTTACACAAAAAATTAGCACATTAGGAGTATAATTTCAGGAGATATAAATAAAAATATGAAAATGTAATTTAACATTAGAAGCACTAAATTTTGAATGTTTATAATTCAAAAACTTATCATTCAAATGACTTGAAATTGGGTGTCTAAGCATAGTTTGAACCGAAAATTCGAAACATCTTGTTAAAATTGGGTATTCCCATTGAAAAAAAAAAAAATGAAGTTTGGATTCGTTTTAATATGTAGATGGCCCCCTAAGCAAATTTTATATACATCATTTAAAAGTAGACTTTATTTCCAGACATAACAATTTTTGTGTAAATTGTGTGAGTTTACGGCAACAGTGATAGGAATTGCCTTTTCTCAATATTTCACAAGCTATCGAACGATAGCTTATTTCTTGAACAAAGATGCCAACATTAACTTTTAACACATATAATTTAAACTTTAAAATAAAAAATACATAATTGTTTAAGAATTTCCGGTAATGAAACTTGAGGATTTCTTTTTTTTTTTTTTTTTTTTCGACGACAACATAGATGGGGAGTTTTGCACAATTTTGTAAATTTCGTATTTTATATATAAATTGCATATAATATATTCCTTTTACTATGTTGAAAATATTTACATAAATGTTATCGAACTGATATTTTTTTACGCACGTAGTGCAGAAACAAACAAAAAAAGTTTCACAAAAAATTCTGGTTTCACAATTTTTAAGAAAATCTCGTCATTATATATAAAGTATTTAAATGTAACTGGGTTTTATTAAAAATTTTATTAGAAATTTAGCATGTTTTCAGTCGCATCGATTTGTTAATTTGATGGATCTTTTCTTTAACATGCCGTGATCGATGACAATTTTGTAACCTTGTGGATTTGTTTATAAGTATGGAGTTAATGTATGTGTTTTTAATGTTTAATTATGAGTATTTTTATTAGCATGATAATTTTTGTATTCTTGCATAAACACAAAATTTAAAGTTTTTTTTTTTATTATTATTTAACCAACAAGGTATAATTTAAAATACAAATTAAGTCAAGAATTATTTCCCGTTTATGTTTGAATTCTAGTTTAAGAATAAACATATGGAGTATATTAAGCTTGAACATAGCCTAACGCTTTGCGGTCTAGCGTCGAGAATTAGCCGCGGAAGCTTTACATACACGATTCTCTTTTTATATTCTATTCACACCACGAAATATAAAAAGTAATTTTTTAGTATTCTTGCGCACGTTGTCAGATCACAATTAAAAATGTTTCTTATTTTGGTGTCAGTTGAATAAATTTGTGTGACAGTGTTGAACTAAGAATGAATAGTATATGCAATAACTGTATTAAATTTGCTAAATTAAATATTATGACTGCTATTAGTTATCTTTTTTTTTTCTTTTCGCTAGTCTCAATATGTTTTGATATATTAAGCATCTAAAATATTTATTAAACTTTCTCTGATTAATAGCTAGAGACAAAGAAACAAACTTATGGACAAATTTTGTGCATTGTTAGAATTTGTTGGCATATAGGATCATATCAGTAGCAGTGTTGATTTTCACTATAATTATTTTAGTTAATCAGTAGCCTTAAAGAGCTGTTGATACAACGCGGTATGACAATAGGATTTTTAAGCTTATTCGTTTTTCTGTGATATTTCTAAAGATATGAGATTATATGATATAATTTGAGTTTTGTGATACAAAATATATACTAATAATTGAAAGTTTCTCTAAGTGTGTCTCTCTGTGTGTGTCTGTTCGAGATGGCTAGAGAAATATACCTAAATTGGATAGTCCAAGTGAGATACTGATGCAACTGAGGTCCAGATTTTTTATTTTTTAAGACCCGGGGTCACTCGGCCATTTAAAGTTTTTATTAAGTTTTTTGTTTGTTAGTAACTTGCCCCCTTTTTATCCGATCTTCCTTGTTTTGGAGGCCCTTTCTGCAGTTAGTTATCCCGCCTCTCTACATTCCAGTTAAGACCTTTGAACCCTACAGCCCGCTGAGGGCCCCTTGATATTTTTGTGCCCTAAATTGTTTATAAATTTCCCCCTTTTAATCCGATTATAGTTTTGGTGAATCTTTTCCCATTTAGATGTTCCCGCTTTTCTACATTCGAGTTAAGACCCTAGCCCCCTGGGGACCGGTCCAGAGCCCCTTGAGCTTTTAGTGCACCATACGTTTTTCAATCCCTAATTGTGTCAATGCATAATTTTGAAGTTGAGTCTTGGACTCCTCTCCTGGGGGTCAAAATCCTGATATTTTTATTGGGGGTCCTTGGGTCCTTTTTTAAAGCATTTCCTGCATTTTTCTCACATTTCTTTAAAATTTTATTGCAATGATTAATCGATACTGTATATTTGATTTCGACAAACTGAAGATCTAAAGAACTAAGTACTAGGACCTTTTAACACGTTTTCATATTCTATGAAGTTTTCATATTTCATATCATCTAATTTCTCTCTTCAGAGTTGCTTTAATGTAACTTTGAAACAGTTTTTAAACTTTTCAAAAATTTTGAATATTTTTCAAATTTGCTTTCATTGAATATATTTTAAATTAGTCGGTTTTAATTTGTTAATAGTGGATTTTTGTATATTACTGAAGTAAATTTTCTTGAAAGCATTTAATTATGTTTTATGCTATTTTTTTTTAACTTTGAAGATAACAAACAATTATTTTACATTACACATAAAATTTTTTCGTGCGCATAATTCAGATTTTATCAACAAAAATAACAATTTAGAATTATTTCACAGCATCCTCTCATATTAATGTTAATTGAATTTTTTAATACTGAGTTTAGTTTTACGTCACAAATTATGAAATAAAATTTCATCGAAAGAGACAAGAGTAATTACAACAAGCAATACGTTGTTAAGGAATTTCCTATTAACTTAAGGCTTTTTTTCAAATGAAAAGAGTTATTTTATGATACGTATCTGTTATCATTTTTATTCGGAAGTGAATGAAATTGACAGATGTTTTTATTCAGAAATTATGTAATCCAATGGTGTTTTCCATTTTTTTGTAAAGGAAAAGATATTTTTTGAAAGTACTGTCAAAGTTAATGTCTTCAGTCAAAATTCCGGACGCAACAGCAACGGAAAGGAGAAAAACGTGTTGTTACATAACGACAATCACTTGTAACTCGATCGATAATTTATTTATAAAAAAATAGAAAAACTCATTTGATTCCAAATTGCTTCAATAGTCAAGCCTGCAAAATTTATGCCTTTATGTTTAATATTAAGAGAGACAATATGTCAGAAAGCTTTGCGTTGTTCATGGAATCTGAGATCAGATTTTATATGATTATGTAAAGATTAATTTCTATTTTAAGGTATCTTTACTTTTAGAAATGCAGCTGTAGGATGCTGTAGCTAAAAAAGAACTATGAAAATAACAAGTTCTTAATCTGAAATAAATGTTTACTTTAATGAAATTGATTTAAAAAAATGTTCCTAAATATTATAATATAAAAAAAACTAAGTAAATTGCTTATTTAAATATTTAATAAAATATACATCAACTGATATACAAATAATTAATTTGAAAAAAGAATATAGATAGGGTAAATGTCCCTAATATCGCACCATTTACTTATATCGCACCCCTCATGATCTCGTAAATTCAGCGCTGTCGCTTGCCCAAAATTGGTTTAATTAATGTCTATAGGGAAGGCGCCAGTCGTATAAGCGCCTTGGTAAAATACGCAGTTTTGTTTAGTCTTTATTATTTTTTTAAAAGTTTTGTGCTCACTTAATTTTTTTGTCAACTTCATCTTGCAGTGAAAAATCATTTTAAAAGTAAGTGCTGGTCTTAATTATTGTAACGTAAACACAAGCACATGAACATGTAGTTTAACTAGACATAGCTGTAAGGCTGTTTCTATTCGTTGTTTCACCGGTAGAGTCGGCCGCCGCATTGCAATGTGTCGTTCTTCCTAATATCGCCCCTCTACCGTAGTCCAAATATCGTACTGTGCGATATTACACAAACTAATTTATTTAAGGTTCTAAATGTCAACTTTTTTATATATGAAAGAATTTCAAAGGCTTTATTTCTGAATGCATTTCCCCTTTGAATAGAAACACTTTCAAAGACCATGAATTTGCAATGGTTGACTCTGTTGACACTTCTTACTAACACGAATATCTCAGAAACTCTGTCTGTCCCTCACTGACAAGTTGTCCAGCCGAAACAAATCAAATTAAACAGGAACAACTTGAGCCTCAGCCTGTATCCAATGGTCTCGATCCGCCTGCAGACAAGAGTGGCAAGTTTAATCGAAAACAGTTCTGCTGTCTATACTTCTAGTCATCATCAAATGCTAGAAAAGTCTTTCCGTTGGCCCTTTGCCACATCTGAATGGGAAAAATGTTCAAGTTATCAAAAGAGCACGTTCAAGTTGCTCAGCAACGGTTCTGACAAGTACTCCATATAAAGTAAAACTTGGTGAAGATCTTGCTAAAAAGAAATGGAGTAAAGGTGAAAAAAAATATTTTATCCCCAAAAATACAAAAAAATAATCATACATATGAAGCTATTATAATGGAGAAAAAAAAGTCATGAAACTTCAACCCTCATTGGAGACGTCCTAAGAATCAGAAAAAAGATCCTGATCAACCATTGACAGAGTACGCTGACGACGATTACAGCGAAAATATTGGGAATGTCCTTTCTGTAATCAGCTTTTCCTGGGATGAGAGCGCTCCGACCCAAATGAGCGATTGCTACCATTAAAGTTTTATAATATTCTTTACCTTATTAAATCTCAGAAATTCTGTCATTAAATAAGGTTAGAAATACTATTTAGTGGTAGTAATCGGTCATTTGGGTCGTAGAGCTCTCATCCCTGGCTTTTCTCAACTGACATACGTGAAGGAAAATGGAGCATTTGTATTAAATGTCGCATTTGGTGTCACGAACAATGTCTGTAGCTACTGATTACAAAACCTACATTTGCGATTTCTGTTTAAACAACTAATATCCATTCATATATACAAATGATATTTTATAGCCTGAGTTCTTTGTAAAATATCACAATCTGGAAAAAATGAGTGATTTATTAAATACATAGCTGCCAACTCTTCCGCTTTTTCAGACCACAAAAATTTAATAGAAATTTTTGCCTTATTTAATCGGCAGATAACGGAGATTTAGAAAGATAAAATTTACTATAAAATTTTTGTGGTCTGAAAAAGCGTAAGATGTTGGCAGCTATGTAAATACAATAACAGTATAGAATGATCCTTTACATTTATTTGCCTTCCATATTCCAGTTTTATGGCTACTCCAAAACAGTATTCCAAAAATTGAACGGGGTGATATTTGGAATACACATAGTGCGATATTAGAAAATCTTTTTTAAGTCCTAAATGTATCTTTTTTGATTTTATATATTTTATTTTATAATTATTTGAACCATTTTATCATGAAGAATTTGGTATGAAGGATCAATAATGCACCTACGAAAATCACATGAAAATTATTAGTTAGATTGATAAATACCAAAAATATATATAATTTCAAAAAGGTTGCGATATTACGAACATTACCCCTATTAATGTATTAGTTCTAAATAGATTCTCTCACTTGTATCAATCTCTGGATTTTTTTTTTTTATATATATAGAATCAAATACTCAACAGAAACCCAGTCATGTTTATATATATGCATAGGTGCCAACCTCAAACTAATAAATTAAAGATGTTTTTAAAATCTTTTTGCAAGAAAACAAGAAGTACTCTTCACTTGTATTGTATTTATTAAATTTTTGTCTTTTTTATTAATTTACAAATGTAAAGGCAATATATGTTTGGTCTACACTACGTTTATATAGACCAGGTGTGGCCAACTGTGGCACACCGCATACCACTAATTTTTTAAATAAATGGCCGACTTAAATAATCGCTTAGATTCGATGATTAGATAAGGCAATGATTACTATAAAATATTAGTGGCGTCTAGCGTGCCACAGTTGGCCTCCCCTGATATAGACAGTTCAGCAAAAATTACAATTTTTTACATTTAAATGGTAGTACGAATTTGCATTTATGTATCGAGAAAAATTTATATTTTTTATATGGTCGCTGGAAATGAAGTGATGCTTATTTTGTTACAGTTCTAAAAAACTGAATGTATAATTAAGTAACAGAAAATTGCTGTATTAAGAACATTGAAAAAACAGATAATCTTCTGATATTCATATACAAGAAAATAAGAGGAATAAATCTAAAGAGATTTAAGTACTCTGCTAGTTATTTTTAATGCATTTTCAGAGGAAAAACTAGAAAACAGGAATCCTGCTTTTTTAGAATTTAGTGTCGCCCCCGATGAAAAAAAACATATGTATATATAAATAGTACAAGACATATTTCAATTTTAAGACTTAAAGCACAAACTTTTATTTTATGTAAAATGACGTCATTCGCATCCGCTTAAGAATCCCACATTTACGATCCACTCTTAAACATCTACAGTAAAGCATGCATAGGGTGTCACTATCGCAAAATAATACACGGACGCAGCAAAAAGATACCGTCATTAAAGAAACCGGACAAAAAGGGCTATCTAATGATTCATAGGCCTTCATTTGTTTGTAACATTAATGTAGACGACTTTAGCCGTGACGTCAGTCATGACGTTTTCGTTGGAAACTGACTCCAAACAAACGGTTGCTATGTTGTCTTTTCTATTTTGTTCGTGTGTTGCAGCTATATCTTATATCTATATCTCACATCTAAGTGTTTTAATACTTGATATGTACTGGTAACATTTTCCACGATTTATATTTTAAAAGAAATGACGCATAGCAACCGTTTGTTTGGAGTCAGTTTCCAACCAAAACGTCATGACTGACGTCACACTGAAAGTGTCTACAGATACTTAAAATTAAATATAGTTTATAATAGCTCCATGTTTTATTATTCGTAGAAATTATTGTTTATATTTTCTTCAAAATAGCACGTATTTTAATTACATTTTCTTTCGGTTGTTATGGGAAAATGGCAACAAAAAGATATAATTGCTATTTTTCAACTATTTTCCCTTTACGTTCTATATAAATGGAGTACTTGAGTTGCCAAAATTAAACAAATGGTGCTAAAAACTACAAAAAAATTAATATTTCAAAAATAAATGGAGATATAGTTTTTAAACAAATTGCATTTAAAAGTACTGTTTTTCCCCAATACGACGGCATAAACATTGAAAATGTGCGATCCTTAAAAATTAAAAAAATTGCTATAGAGCATTTAATTGTACAATGATACATCTGCTTTGCTTATTGCTAGCTTCTGTAAGGTAACGCTATTTTTTGGAGGCAAAATAAGCTAGGAGAAAGAAATAGCATACCGTTCGGGGGGCTAAAAACAAATAATAATAATAATAAATAAATTAATAAATAATTTAAAAAATGCTTTTTCCTGATCCTTTCTTTGTGTGTATAGAAATTCCCGCATCTCTCTTTTAGAATTATTCCATAGACTGTATTCGTTTTAAAATATCTTTAAAGGGGAAATTTTATTTTTTGCGTTTAGTGTTGAAAACGTATCACCGGTAAGTGTCAAGTGCTCTTTGTTTATCGCAAAATATGTTCTTTTAGAACTTTTTGAAGCATATATATGTAAACATTTTAGACATAAAGACTTTAAAAAAGCTTTCAGCTATTGGATTATGATTTTTTTTTTTTTAACTTCAGATTTATTTCCCTAACAGACTGTTTTTATTCGGGTTAATTTTAAGATACAATTTATTTTATAAAGTTATTCAAAGTTGTTAAAATTTGAATTTTTAAAAAAAAATTATATTTTAATGTGTTAACTACTATTTAACAGAGCTTTTAATTTTGCA
Source organism: Maratus speciosus (assembly GCA_963932465.1). Classification (NCBI taxonomy): domain Eukaryota; kingdom Metazoa; phylum Arthropoda; class Arachnida; order Araneae; family Salticidae; genus Maratus; species Maratus speciosus. The sequence goes on along the minus strand of OZ010791.1, from coordinate 601,537,932 downwards.
CTGTATAGTCTATACTGTGGTGAATATGCATAGAAAAAAATTAATTATTGTCTTAGGGTTTGATCCAATTAAATATTACCTGTCTGGATTCTTGGCTTTGCGTCTTGTTATCTCTGCATAATTGAGCACACAGACATTCAAACAAAGAAGCACAGAAATTACACAGAATTATTTAAAATTGTGAAATAATATTACAGTATTGTGATAGTATTTTTTTTAAAACAACTATTACTGAGTAATCATCCGAATCTAATTATTTTAAACATATGTGTATAGATATTTTCAAAATCCTGTAATATACTACATATATATCTAACTATAATAAAGAATGCATTGGATTTATCATACACGAACGTAAAAAAAAAAAAAAAAAAAAAAATCTAAGTTAAACATCAAACGGAATACTGTTATGAAGAAATGTAAATTGAGGAAATAATTGGGAACACTATGAACTAATTTATGAAACATAGTCTAATTTTCAAGATCAAATTACCATGCATTCCATAAAACATGTATGATTTCATACTTGCACAAGGTATAAAAAACAAAAAATGGAAAATATTTGTGCTAACATAAATGATTAAACCAGAAATTATGTATTACAATATAAATAAATATAATGAGCAATTTATGTAAATATGAAAATATGTGCATAACACGATATATAAAAACATGATCTGCAAGACGACGCTTTGTTACTAAATGAATTTTAGAAATTGTAACAATTACCGAGTCAAGTAAGTAAAGAATCATGGGAATTTATTGTTAGTTTAAATATATATATATACACTGCTCAAAACAATTAAAGGATATTGCAGTTTTAGGTGGATTTTGAATCTGGTAAACTGTTTTGCTGATTGATACATGGTCGACAGACATAGTAGGTTATATGAGAATAAATTACACATGTTTGGCAGAAAAAAATGCATTTTATTGCGCATTTGTGTACTAAAGGAAAAAAACACAATTTGTGCATATGAGAAAAAAAGAATAAGAAAAAGTGTTTTCTTCAAAGGAAATCATTTTCAGTAGGGGGTATGGTTTCCACGGGCGGCCAACAACGTTGAACACCTTTGAGGCATGGACTCAATGAGGCTATTAATGACGAGTTGGGGTATTCTGCCCCACTCTTCCAGAAGAGCTCTTTCCAGTTCTTGGAGAATTTGTGGGGGTTGTTGGCGGCCAGAAACTCGTCTTCCTAGAGCGTCCCAAACGTGTTCGATTGGATTCATGTCTGGAGAACACGCTGGCCATTCCATTCAAACGATTCCTTCCTCGAAAAGGAAATCCTCCACCAGGTTTGCACGATGTGGCCTGCAGTTATCGTCCATTAAAATGAAGTTATCTCCGATTGCTGCAGCGTAAGGGACTACAATAGGTCTGAGGATCTCATCCCTATATCGGTGACCAGTCAGAGCTCCATCTCCAATGATGTAGAGGTCAGTGCGCCCGTCAATGGAGATGCCACCATACACCAACACTCCTCCACCGCCAAATCTGACAATTTCGTGCACGAATGCAGGATTATTCCTACTGCCACGGTCCCTCCAGATGAAAATACGCCTATTATCCGGATGCACAGAAAAACGGGACTCGTCAGAAAACAGAATATTGCTCCATTCATTTCTCCTCCAGTTGACATGCTCGGTTGCCCACTCCCTGCGGTCGCGACGATGCCTTGATGTTAATCTAACACATACCATCGGTCGGCGAGCATACAGACCTACAGCATGGAGCCGGTTTCGGACAGTCTGAGTCGAAATCGTGGTACCTGTAGCCGAGCGAAGGTGTTGTTGGAGAAGAGTAGCGTTCATGGTTCGTTGTCTCCGAGCTGTTAACGCTAAATACCGATCTTCATTGGGCGTTGTTGCCCGTCTACGACCTTGCCCTGGTCTTCGGCCTGCACATCCACTCTCCAAAAAACGGTTCCAGATCCTGGAAATGACACTTTGTGACACTCCAGTGGCTTGCGCTACTTCGGCTTGAGTTTGGCCCCCTTCTAACCTACCAACAATTCTCAAAGCTTCTGAATCTGTCAAATGACTTCGCTGAGACATCGTACTCATCGAAACAAAGCAATCACTGAATGCCGATCATCCTTGTCTTCATTCTCTTTTATCTAGTTGAAAGTCAAATTTCATTCGCTGCCGCTGAAGCGACGTTTTTGACGTCGAACTCAAAATTTGCATACTCCACAATTTGAAAACCAGAAAAATTTGCATTTGTGATTCTCTTCTTCTATTTTCGGCAAAAAAAATTTCGTTTATATCTTTATTTTATATAAAAGTTCAAATATCCTTTAATTGTTTTGAGCAGTGTATATATATATATATATATATATACACATACATTTGTTGAAACAAATAACTACGTATATTTAAACACAAACCCTTTTTAGTTAATCATTGAGCTATATTTTTATATTAACGAAAACAACATAATATTTACTACATAAAACTATTAAAATGGAATATTTGTAAAGTCTTTCTTCTGAACAATAAATACCAAGAATTCTCTTTCTATAAAACCATTATTGCATTTATCGTTAACATAAAGTGAGTCATATTTTATACAAGATGTAACTAACTAATATTGATAAATGTATTACAATCAAATTGCACACCCAGACATTACCAATATTTCGAAGGAAATAAGCGAATTTGCATTAAGCTTGTTGAACTAAAATATGTAAAGTTACTTACACTATATTTCGCACGACATATATCTCATTGCTGACAAATTCCCAGCTTTTGAAAATTCTATTCATTTGCCTTTATCACACACTATTGGATGGTTGTGGTTTTATGACAAACGCAAAATTTATTCAACTGCCTTTCGAATACAGTTACATTTAATAAACCTCAGAAAATTACGGAATAATTTCTAATGAAAAATTTGCATTTTCTCAGTTATTTCTGAAGTTATTTTTGTCTGAAATGTGTACAGACATTTTCTACAACACTCTTTATTATAGCCTCTACGATATTACAAAAACGAAAAGAGCGTGTTTAGTTTAGTTTCGGAAAATCGTGTCAATGCCAAAATATCACAAATATACAGGGTGATTAAAGAAAGTATTCAAAATGACATGGCAAATCAGGCACAACAAGGAAAACAAGTTGGAAATTGCTCGTCAAACGTGGCAAATGAGGTGCGTTCGTACTATAACTAGTTTTATAATTATTTTTTGCACCCCATATTGTACTGAATGTATAATATTTTGCACTTCATAAAGTGCATAGTCTGATACATCAATAAAATGCACTTCCAATAATTTTTTCGGAATAATTTGACTGTTCCTGTAATTAAACTATACATCCGATTTTCCTAAAATTTGAAATAGCTCAACAAAATTTTGCAACAATTATATCTTTAAAATTTCAGACCATTCGGAAGGCTGTAATATCATTAAAATGCACTTGCAATAATTTTTCCCATTGGCCGTAATGTAAAGAAAAACTTTTGACTGACCCTGTAATTAAACTATACATCCGATTTTCCTAAAATTTGAAATGGCTCGACAAAATTTTGCAACAATTATAGCTTTAAAATTTCAGATCATTCGGAAGGCTCTAATACCATTAAAATCCACTTGCAATAATTTTTCCCATTGGCCGTAATGTAAAGAAAAACTTTTGACTGTCCCTGTAATTAAACTATACATCCGATTTTCATAAAATTTGAAATGGCTCGACAAAATTTTGCAACAATCATATATTTGAAATTTCAGACCATTCGGTTTGGTAGTTTTTGCTCTGTTACATGCGGACAGACGGACGGACAGACGGACAGACGGACGGACAGACGGACGGACAGACGGACGGACAGACGGACGGACTGAACGACGACTATAGGTGCTACGTATTTATATAATTACGAACGCACCTAAAAATCACAAGGAACATAGGGTTTCTATTTAACTAACATTTCAGCAAAAAACTAACTCAAATAGGCATTTTCTTGTGTGTTCGTTTATAACTTCTGCGATTAAAGTATTAAATAAAAAATTTCTAATATGAAATACTGCTGCGCATACTACCTGGCAATTCCATCGGTTTATATTTATGTAACTTATGCACGTGTTTCAATTTTTGATTTAATTTTAAGAGGCTGCATTATCTTATTCAAATCCCGAATGTCGCCCTTACACGCTGGCTGTTCAGAGTTATTATCCTATTAAATCACTATATATAATTTCATGAACATTTCGGGACAAAATATTTGTAAAAAGTACGAAAACATTACAAAGTTTAGAAATATGTATTTGACATTTGAAGTCCACCGAAGTGGAGATTGCTTTGGGGCCTTTAGCTACAGTGGCTATCGCCTCGAATGATTCTTATTATACATAGAAACAACAATTTTTATTTCCATTACATATATTTATATTACTACAAAGGGACATTCACAATTACATCCATGTCTTACCCAGGGACTCGAGAAATACGTATTATTGTAGTTTGTTTTAATAAAAACAAACATTAAAGTTAGAGTTATTGTTCTATATATCGCTATGTACTATATAGTACTATGTACTATACAGGGTGCATAGGAAAGTCCCTTTAACCGGAAAATACTTGCGAACAGAGAGATCTACAGCTATGCAAGTGAGGTAAAGGTATAGTAAAGCGACTACGCCCGATTTAATGGAAACGACAGCAGCGCCCCTAGTGGCGAAATTTGGAAAATAGCCATTGCAAATCGAAAACGAAAAGAGATAGAGCAAAATTTCCAATTAGAAAGTTTTTGAGCATCATTTAAGTAGTACGAAACGACATTTGGTTTACATGGATAAGATAAATCTTCGCCTGTATACCCAAAAATGTCCGAAATCGATGCAGTCCATTTTGTGGAAACGTTTGAATGGAATAGCCAAACGTCTGAAGAAATACGCACAATTTATTCCATAAATACGTACTTTCCTCAATACATTTTGATAAAATCACAAAAAAAAGACAAACTGTTTCACAGTAATAAAAAGTTTAATATTCAGTATGTTCGAAAAGTTCGCCATTGCTCACGATGCACGTTTGTATTCGTGAGAGTAATTCTGCATGCACATTTTTCAGCATGGAACGTATATTGCAAGCCTCTCCATTACGGCGACATGGATTTAAACATTTCAAAGGCGGTGACTAGACCGTCTAGCCATCTAATTTTAATTCCAAAACTAACAAATGGCACTAAGAATATTTTAATAAAATTTTGCTTTTCCAATGAAAGTGGAAAACAGCGGGTTTTTATTTTGTAAGAAATTCGTTTGAATATTCTGGTACCAGTCAATTATTTCATCATTTTACGAACAGAATTATTCTGCCCATGAAAGGGTCAAACTAAAATTTTAAATGTATTTGAAATTAAATTTTTACAGACATTACAGTACAGTACAACGTCACAATCTGCAATTGCGCACTGCTACATTTCCGAAATGTGAATATGCAAAGTAGAATCGTCGCTCATCGATTTCGGACATTTTTGGGTATTCAGGCGAAGATTTATCTTATCCGTGTGAACCAAATGTCGTTTCGTACTAATTAATTGATGCTCTAAAACTTTCTAATTGGAAATTTTTCTCTATCTCTTTTCTTTTTCGATTTGCAATGGCTATCTTCCAAATTTCGCCACGAGGAGCGCTGCTGTCGTTTATATTAGGTCGGGTGTAGCCGCTTTACTATACCGTTACCTCACTTGCATAGCTCTAGCTCTCTCCGTTCGCAAGTATTTTCAGGTTAAAGGGACTTTCCTATGCACCCTGTATATATCTTGTACTATATATCGCAAATTAAAATTTTACGTTCGTGCAGCTTCTTTTATGATTCTATTTTAGTGATACTTAAAGGATCTAGCTGCATATCTATTTATAAAAACATATTTATCATTGCTATTTATATTGATTTAAGAAAAATATTCTATGGATTTAAACATAACAGAAACAGCTTCAAACTCTGTAGTTAAATAAAATAAAGTATATTTTGATACTATCCATAAAAGACTGAAAAAAATTACTGCAAACTATATTTTGATTCTATTAAATTCACTTTAAAGAGTCGTTAGCATAAATTCGTTGAATGGTCTTTCAAGCTGTTGCCAAAAGAAAATAGCAAAAGTTTACATTAAACTTTTTTTGCATTCGAAAAATACCTGATATCCTTTTTAAATGATATATGAGAACAAAAAAATTTAAATTTAAAAATCCTTGTCTTATATTTCTAATAATTTCTGGTTTTTTTTTTTTTAATGGAAATTAACAATAATTTTATCTCACATAATAGGTAACACATAACAGAAACTTATGTGTTTTTCACCTGTGAAATGCTATTTGCATTACATTTTATATTATTATAAGGCTAAAATCAATATGTTATCCTTTAACCCTTTGCGCTCTGGCGCTGTTAGCGGATGTATGTCAATAACCAAAGGTTTTGCCATATCTGGCAGATTTTTTCTTTAGAAATTTTGAATTAACATCACAAAAATGTAATTGGTAATTTTCTTTTACTTTATTTATGGAAAATCAGCCATCTTCCATAGCGAAAATAAAAGTTAAAACTTTCTGGTGTGAATTCGAAAACTCTAATTTAAAAAACAGCCAGATATCAAGACGCATGCTGCGTACGTCACAGTGCGCAAGAGCACCGACCCCTCAATACTAGGCCTGAGCGTTGACACAAAAATGGCAGCTCTCGAAGACGGATTTTTTTCAGCGTGTGTATGTTTCCCTTAAATTTTGGCACGAATAATTTTTAAAAGTTTTTTCCGCTTTATTTTCTGAGATTAAATAAGTAAAATAAATCTTATATGAAATACTGGTGTCAAAATTTAAGGGACCATTCATGCAATGCAAATTCTGTACTCTTTTACATCCAATATTTTAAATATTCAGTACCAATATATTTCCAAAATAAACATATATCTAATAAGAATTTAATTTTGTTTTACCAGTCGTAGTATTCGTTTCACATGTTTTCTTGAGAAATAAAATTGGTCTCCATTTATTATAGCCATGTTGTTAAAATATTAAACAGGTTCTGTTTGTTTATGTAAAGCATGAAAAAAATTGGTAAATAAATAAACAAAGATTACTACTTAATATGAAGGCCGTTCTGAATTCCAAAGAGGCAAATTTATGACACAGGCTTTGTTTCATTTTTGTTCGAAAACGCACGAAATTCACAGGTGTTGTTATTCAGAAACTATGTAATCGCAAGACGTTTTCTATTTTTTGGTAAACGTAGAAGATCTTTCACAAAAGACCGTCAAAGTTGCCGCTATGAATTGATTTTCCCGCGAAAGGAGAAAAAACAGCTAAAGAGAAAGGGAAAACTGGCTGTCACGTGACACAAAATCTGTTGTAACTCGATAAATAATTTAAAAAAAGAAAACTCATTTCGCTTCAATAGTCAGCCCTGCCTGTGTTGTGCCTTTACGTTTAAAAAAAAAGTTACTAAATCATAGATGTCACCATCTCTTAATTTTTCCGGAGTCTCATCCAAGACTAACATGTTTCCAACTGGAAATTTTATTTAAAAAAGCGATTTTAAAATGAAATCTACTGAACAGGTACTGAACAGGTAATCAGCATTGAGGGGTTTCCTAGCTGTTATCAGCTTAACACCCAGACTAGGAAATTAGAATGTCTTATGTTTTAAAGAGCCATTGGGATAAAGTTAAACTGTAGCAATGCTACTATAAGAGAAAAAGAAGTTAACAAGAGAAAAATAAGTAATTTAAGAAAAATAGGAATAAAATTAAATTTAAGTAAAGTCTTAAGAAGAAAGAAAGTTAACAATAAATCTTAAAAAATACATGAGTCTTAAAGTAAGTAAAGTCAAACTGTAGTTGTAAAACTACTATAAGGAATTTAGAAAGTTAAAGTTAGTACTGTTCAGTGAAACACTCACCAAGCAAGGGCAAGAAAAGCTAGGGTGGCAAGACCACAACATCCAACCAAAAAAGGGACAATTCAGGGCCATACATTTTATTTTTTAAGTTTTTCAATTTTTATGTTCTCTATGTATATAGAGAGTTTTTTTTTTTTTTTTTTTTTTTTTTTTTTTTTTTTTTTTTAAGAAAAGTATGTAAAAAGGAAAGAAAAAAGAGAAGGCAAAAATAGCGTGGAGAACTCAGATGTTACTGAGTGTCCATAATTATGGAAAACCTGGGCCGTTTCCGATGGTGGGGTTCAAAAGCGTCATAATCTAAACTACAATTTCATTAGAGAGGTCAAAATATTTTTCATAAAATTTTTTGGCTAAGTCGTTTATGCGCTTACGTAAGGTAGTAGTTTTTAGGTCTCTTCGGACCGTGGAGTTGCGAAGGTAACGAGATGCGTTACGGACAGTACGCAGGTTGGAATTGTGCAAGCGACTAAGGTTGTCCATAGTGGTCTTACAAGTGAAGCCCCAGACCGGACTGGCATAGATTATGATGGGAAGGACGCATGAGTTATAGAGGATTAATTTATTGTGAACGGACAAGATTTTACTGTTAAGGAGAGGTTTTATAGAGTTAAAGGCTCCAGCGACTTTACCTCTGATGGAGAAAGTGTGCTTTTTCCATGTTAAGCGGCGGTCCAGAATGACCCCAAGATACTTAGCTTGGTCTGACCAAGGGATAACAGTGTTGTCAATAATGATTCTGTTAGGGAAAATTATTTTGCGAGAGAAATATACTGCAGTAGTTTTAGTTTCATTTATGGCAACGCACCAAAGCATACACCAGTTCATGAAGTCATCAACATGAGTCTGTAGGTACCTGTATAGAGTATACGGGTGGTGTGCCGAAGCGTAAATACAGGTGTCGTCCGCATAAAGAGCGAGGTGAGTGTGCAAGGAGCGTGGGATATCGTTAAAGAAAATGTTAAATAAAAATGGGCCCCACACGCTCCCCTGAAGGATGCCCGCTAGGATAAGGAGAATAATAGAAAGAATGTTGTTTATGCGGACTTGAAAAGAGCGGTCGCAAAGGTACGAATATATTAAATGTATAAGTCTGGGATGAAAACCGAGCTGAATTAATTTGTAAATGAGGCCCATATGCCAGACCTTGTCAAATGCCTTTGCGACATCAAGAAAGATGGCAGCTGCGGGAATTTTTGCATTGAGTTTCTCACTGAGAAACTCAACAACCCTAAGAAGCTGGTGTTGTGTTGAGTGTTTTGGGCGAAAGCCGAACTGCTCGGGCATGAGAATGTTGTGCTGTTGAGTGAACTCCTGCAACTGGGCACGAATGACACGTTCCACCACTTTACTGATAGAAGGTAGCAAGGAGATAGGTCTGTAATTAGTGTTAAGACAGGTTAGTTCCAGGTTAGTAGGTCTGTAAGACAGGTTAGTTCCAGGTTTTGGAATAGGAGAGATTATAGAAAGTTTCCAGGGTTTAGGGAAGTAGTTATGTTTTAAGATAGCATTAGTGAGGTCAGTGATATAGATTATGCAATTAGGAGGAAGGTTTCTAAGAGCAGAGTTAGTAATTTATCGTATCCTGGGGTTTTACGCTTTTTGAGTTTTTTGATAATATTGTGGATAACAATAGGTTGAATTTTAGGGGGAGGATCTTGAGGGGGGTTAGCCAGAAAGTTCCGAACTGTCTCGTTAACATGATCAAGGTGAGCTTTGTTTGCAAGGGTAGGATTAGGAGAAAATTGGGTGGCATAAGAATTAGCAAGCATGTTAGCTTTTTCTTGGTCAGTATAAGCGGTAACATTATTAGATGTGAGGGGGGGATGGAAGTGTAATGTTTATTCAGTTTGCGTTTAAGAATCCAAAGAGAGTTGTCCTCGTATGATAAAGTTTTGAGAAAGTTGTTCCAACTTTTCTGGTTTTCTTTATAAAGACTATTTTTGATTTTATTGTTTAACCTATTGAGAAGAGGTTTAATGGAGAGGTCTCTTGAACTTTGAAATTGTCGCCGGAGCCGATTACGCTATTTGATAAGGTTGTAAATATAACGGGGTGGGACAAAGGCAAAATTATTTTTGAAGGTGTTAAATGTAGAAAAATTTTGAGCATTAGTGATATGAGAGTTTAGATGTTCAACAGCCGCATCAATGTCATCGGTATTATTAATATCAGGGAAGGTGATGTCCTGAGAGTTAAGGTAATTAGTAAATTTATTCCAGTCAATAGCCACGGAAGGGGGGGGGAGAAAGAGGATTAATAATATCTATTTTAAAGCAGACAGGCAGGTGATCAGAGGAGAGATCATTAATAACTGTAGAGTAGATAGGGTAAGGAAGATTTTTGGAAAGAGCAAGATCAATGATATAGTCCCGGGCACCAGGCAATTTGGAAATGTGCGTTGGCCTGGGTGGTGCATGAAGATTTAATTTTAAGTTTTGGACTAAGTTGTGAAGAGAGGTACCCCGCCGAGAATTGCCATGGCAATTCCAGCGTCTGCTTTTGGCATTGTAATCGCCTACGAAAAAGCAGTGGTGATGTTGTGAAAAAAGCTGTGTAAGACTATTAACAGGTAAGTTACCAGTGGGTGGAGCATAAATAGAAGCTAATTTAATATTGATATGAGGAAGTTTAAGATTGATACTGGTATACTCAAGATCATTAAAGGTGTGGTTGTGCGATTGGTAGTGTGGAAGATGGTTCTTGATGTAAATAGCGGTACCTCCTCTGTGCGTACCATCCGCACGAGGTGTATGGAATAGCCTGTACCCAGGGATGTTAATGTTGAAGGTGGGGTTGAAAGTCTCTTGTGGGAAAATAACATCAATTTGGGGATGTACGTGCATAAAGAGTTTAAGTTCGTTAAATTTATTCTGCAAGGAGTTACAGTTCCAGGAAAGAAAAATTAGTGAGGAAAAGGTAGAAGAGGAATTACTCATCATTAAATGTGTTAAATTCCGTGGCTAAAGTTTCTATAGCACTCATAAGGATGAGTATTTTTTCTATTGGACCTTGTATATTTTTAGTTTGGTTAGCAATATTTTTGAAACATTGGATGAATTTGTTAAATTTTAGGATTTCTTTCATCTCCTTGAAGGTCTTGAATATTTCTTTTAAGTCATTAGCATAATTAGAACTACTGGGTTGTTCTGGTGTTGCTTTTTGAGTGTCATTTGGCTTATTTGGTGTAGTGTTTTCGGGGTTAGGGTCTTGGTAGGGAGAAGGGAGCGGAGCCGGTGCTTCAGTAGGTTTTTCTTCTGGTTTTTTGGCCTCTGGCTTACGGACATAATTATATGTTGATAAGAGTTCCGCCATTGCGTTTGGAATGATTTTAGGGTTTTCTTTTCGGACGGTTTAATGAAATCTAATAAGTACCATGCTGAAATAAGAAACTTTTTTTATAAACACTTTCCGGTTTTAAACTTGTTTATATTGGATCAGACTCCAGAATAATTAAGAGATGAGGCATCTATGAGTAAATGTGTCAGAAAGTTTCAGGCTTGTCGAAGAGCGCACATTAAACGGCCTTAAATAATTTTATACCCATGAAAAATATTTATATGAAAATTAAAAAAAACTTCTACTATTTTTTTAATACCTAAATATCTGAAAATAGGTTGCTTCTATAATTCATAAAGAAAATACCGTATTTTTTTTCTATAGCATGAACAGTTTAAAGCAGCGGATAGCATAGTGGACGGTACTACCTATTAGTAAGCATTAGAAAGATTTAGGGTGCGAGGGTTGTTGGATATTACTGGTCCAAACCATAAGGAAGAACGTTGGAAACATTTATTGCCAATTCCTTTTTACTTTATTCTTCCTAAAGAAGAATGTATTACGAATGAGATTTTTTTCGACTTCCGGCTTTCGACAGATTTACGCGTATCAGGGGCCAGATATACCGAAAAACTGATTATAGAAAATGTCTGTCTGTCCGTCCGTGTATCCGTGTGTGTGTTTGTCCGCTTTGTATCATTGAAAAGTTACGCGTAGAATTGAACCAATTTTTTGTGTATGTTTTTGGTAAGGGCCAGCAGGTCCTCCTTGAATTTGAAATTATTCCGCCGGAAGGGGAATAATTAATAATAGCGACTTTTGTGTCATTTTAATTATTGTACTATCGAAAAGCGTTTAGAGTTATGTATCGAATTGAACCAAACTGCATGTATATATTTTTGGTTATTGCAAGCATGTCCTCCTTCAATTTGGAAATCGGATTCGGCGGAATAGTGCGCTGTAATAGCAAATTTTCTCGATTTTCCTAGTTCTGTTGTACATCGGCTGTTCATGTAGAGACATGCAATTCGCATCCATCTAATAAGGCAATTCTCAAGCAGCTGATAAATAAAAATAATTATGCAGAAATTCTGGTAGGATTAGTCTTTATTCTATGACTAGGGTTGAGATCGCAGCACAACGGAAATTCCTATCACCTATTTACAATATTCGTAAGTAAATTCCTATTAATAAATCATAAACGCATGTCTGAATCTGTAGTTAATTATAACATAACACATGTCTGTACTAACCAGTACGCAATGACATTTTATACCCCTCAGCAAAAATGCATTCTCTGATGAAGTCATGTGTAGCAATATTATGATGCATAAAGAGCACCGAGTTTTAGCCACTGGTATGCTATTTCTTTTTCCCCCCTATTAATGTGCCGTCTCCAAAAAATAACGTTACGTTGTATAAGCCAGCCGTAAAACAAAGCAGATGTATAATTGTATGATTAAATACGGATAATCTCTACTGAAATTTTTTTTAACTTTTAAGCATCGCACATTTTCAACATTCCTGTTTTCTAGTATTGTACCTTCTGACGGAGTCATTTAACATTACTATAAATAGAGTGAAACGTGTTTAAATAATTCAAACAGATTATACATCTTACGCGAAATTGCAAAATTAAGGTAATTTCGTGCCTATCTTTACATATTTCCCAATAAAATAATGCAGCTTGTATTTAGCATGTATATTGCAGGAGCTTAATTTTAGCTTAATACGCGGCGCATGTACTACGTTTATCTCTTTAAAATATGTCAAGTATTTTACCACAAAGAATTGAAGAATGATGCGACTATGAATGGTAATTGGTGAATCGTATTTTTGAAATATGTTATGCTTTTTCAAAAACGATTACTAAGGTATTTTATTTACATTATTAAAGATCGAATACTGTTAACATATTCTGTAAGTATTGGGAAGTGTTTCACAATCTATGCTTCACGAATAATTTATATTTTTTGTTTATATTTTAAATTGCTTATTTCTTTTAACCATTTGGAAAAAATGGTTATTGTTCTCGTCAGGATGGGAAATCAAAAGCATATCTGAAGGTTTTTATTGGTTTAATCCGCATTTTATTCGTTTTCTGATTAGTCTATATAGTAATATGTATTTCCCTTTACTTTAAACAGAGATCTGTTGCCACTATGACAAAAAAGTAATAAAAACTACAAAAAAAATTAATTACTAAGAAACAAATTAAGATACAGCTTTCATTTGCAATGCATCTTTGCAACTGCAACGATACAGCATGCATTTAAAAGTACATTTTTTCCTCTATACGACGGTGTAAAAAGCAATATTGTGGGATATTTAGAAGTTTAAGAATGAAATTTAATTTAAAATGGGTTGTCAGATTTCTTGGAGATCTGACGATGGAAAAGCCTTTTCCCGAACAGCCAATGAAATGCTTGGATAATGCATAAGTTTCCGGTGATAATACGTACGAGTCACAGGCGATTTTTGTCTCTTGGAATTTTTACGTATCATAACAATATTAATGTTTAATTTATGGCGTACGTAATGTATGACCAACTCCGTGCGATTTCTTATGTCTTAAATTTTAGTCTTCGATAAAATCATTTTCCAAATGGTCGTTGTAATTTGATAAATTGCCTTTTTTTTTTTTGTTTTTTTGGTGGTGTGTGTGGGGTGCTAGTTCATCCAAATGCATTCTTTTACTAGATTATTTTTTATTTGTGTTTTTCACTATGCAGGATTATAGCGCTACTCACATTAATGTGTAATTGTTTTTTTAGGTAGATTTCGTAAGAAATACTACCTATTACATCTTCCCCTCTGTTGGAAATTCTGAAAAATGTCTGCAGATCTACTCCGATCATGACCCCTAGAACTCAAAACAAAACCGGCTCAAATCTTTATATATATATATATCACTTTTTATGGACATGATAACTTCCATAATTCTGCTCAAATCTTTTCCTAACTGATACATAACATCAAGTGGCAGAGCATGTCAGCCAAATTCGTTAATAATCAAAATCGGACGAAGAGGGTGGAAATGGCAAGTGGATTTGTGAAAACAGAAAAAAAATGCCTAACTTTTTAATTATGAAACATATCGAATCAGTTTAAAATTATTATTACTTCTGGGAACAAGGCCAAACATTAATGTATGATGGATGTATAATATCATTATAAATAGTCTCTAGGTGCGAAAAAAATAGGTATTTAAGAAGGAAAAAATTAATAACTTCGTCATTTCACAAGAAATAAAAACGGCTTACATTTAATAGAAATCTTCTTAATTAAAAAAAAAAGTAAGAGTTTTAGAAGGAAAAAAAATCACATCTCCATTAATCCACCACTAAGGCGATAAAACGTATCATTGGCTTAATAAAAATTTTTGACAACCCTCAGAGATACTCTATATAGAGTTGCATTATTAAACGCGCGCACATCTCAATAAAACGTACGTCAGAATTTAAACTGTAATGTGTGGTACATTTAATGAAAATATTACCACATGGTTTAAATTGTTAATATAAATGATCTTAATATTATCTATAACTTTTGTAGTAACAAGTTTTTATTAGGATGAATTATTATAGCAAACAATTTCGGTGGGGATTTATAAACACATAAAACAACCATAACTTCTTATTTATGAAACATATCGAATGCGTTTCAAGCTGCTATTACTTCTCAGAAAAGGACCAAAAATTATTTAAGTTCTATCTCTAATCTCTATTTAGTTTTACTTTGTGAAATTAGCACTTAATTTCGAAATCTACCCGTTCCAGTAGGCCGAGCCGGCATGGATCTTTTTTAATTACGATAGTTATTGCCTATATATATATATATATATACATAAGCAGAAATAATGTCTTGCAATAAAATATGTTTTTAAGATATCATTCTTTAACTTTAACTTACATAAAATGTGTAATATAGGGTGTCCACTCTCAGCGGAGTCCACTGGCTAATTCCTATACCGTTAGTCATAGACATATAGTTCCAATTACAAAAAATGTTTTAAATGAGGTAAAAAAAAATATTTTAAAAGCGATTTGAGTCAATAAAAACACATCTTAAAAAGTTAGAAAATTTAATTTTTTGTATGGTCCCCCGGTCCTATAAGTTATATTTAGTAAAATTTCCTACTACAGTGATAAGTACGACAAAAAAGTCCCTTTCATATAACACTAAAATTGACCGAGTTATGAAACTTTAAAAATGCATGACTTATAAAACTTTTATACATCTGAACACAAATGAGTTCGGCCATGCATTGAGGGGTCATATACCAAGTGCTTAAAGTATTCGAAGAACTTAT
The DNA here is from genome assembly GCA_963932465.1 of Maratus speciosus. Taxonomy (NCBI): domain Eukaryota; kingdom Metazoa; phylum Arthropoda; class Arachnida; order Araneae; family Salticidae; genus Maratus; species Maratus speciosus. Next base: position 601,522,443 of record OZ010791.1, on the reverse strand, counting down.
TTAATGTGTATCTACGCTTTGAAAAAAATCGTACAAATATTGTGATTAATTTTTATTAAGTTTCAGATTGGCTAAAATAACTGTATTTTAACATATGTTTCATTTTGTAAGGATTTGAGACTGTTTCTTTTGATGATTTATTTTAACAAAAATTATATTATTTTTATAAGTTTTTATTTAACTTCAACGATCGTATGTGTGTTTAAAAGTACAAAATTTGTACTTGTTATTTCATTTTCAAATATCCGATCGAAATTAAATTTTGCATACTGACGTAAATCCCATAATAATGTAATATTATTATGATTTTCGGTGGTTACCAGTTATAATTACAGCATAACACAAAAAATTTCGGATAGATTACCGCCTAGAAGTTTAAGAGAAAGTTTAAGATTAGATAACACAAGATTGCGATGGTTTTTTTTGTTAAGTTTCATGTATCTTTTACTACTGAATACGAAAATTACCTTAATTTTTAACGATCATGTCATGAGTTGTCGCAAATCATAAATTGTCAAAGTTGAAAAATAATAAAAATCGGATGCTATAAAATACAGGAGATGGCTGTGTTTTTTAACTTTTTATAATTGATTTTTATGTACATTTTAGCACTGAATCTGAATGTGATCTTCATTTTTAACCATCACGCTAGAATTTTTTTGCAAATCATAAATGTCAAAGTTAAAATATAGCGAAATTCTGATACTATAAAATAGATGAAAAACTTTTTTAATTATTTTTTTTATTTAATTCATTAATTTATTCAATTTCTTGGCTTATACTGGGATTCATACAGCTAAACAGCTGAGGGCTTCGATGAGGCGGGGGGAGAGGTTCAATTTTAGCTTTAAACTTTGAAATTTACAATTTTCGAAAATTCGTGACACGGTGGTTAAAAAAATGAAGGTCATTTTTGGGATTCAGCGGCAAAAAATTCATTAAAATTAATTATCAAAAGTTAAAAATACAACAATCACATCTATTTTATAGTATCAAATTTTCGCTTTTTTTTAAACTTTACAATTTACGATTTGCAAAAAGTCTTTACTTGATGGTAAAGAATGAAGGTCAATTTCGGATTCAGCAGCACAGAATACATAAGAATCAATTGTCAAAAGCTAAAAAAAACATGACATAAACCAACTTTTGCAGGCTAGTGTAATCTAATAACATTTTAAAATATGTATCATTTTGGAAAGAATGGAGGCTGTTAATTTTCATCATTTTATTTAACAAAAATTCTGTTTTTTATTTATTCTTGTACATTTATTACAAATTGTATATTTTGCATTAATATGTCAGAATGATTAAAGATTTCAAATTTATATTGTAATGTTGATTTTACTCTCAACCATTTCTTCATTATTGCTGACGAAATTACATTTCATCTAAATTTGTGAATGACCCCTAATTTGCAACAAAAATATGCTCCAACTTTAAACAGCTATTACTCGGTCAATTTCAATCGTAGAATAACAGAACCTTTTTTGTCTTACTTCTCAGTGTAACTGAAAAATTTTACAAAATAACTTATAGAACAGGGGGACCATATAAAAATTTTAATTTCATCATTTTTTAAGAAATGTTCTTATTGTTCCAAATCGCATTTAATATACACCTTTACCTCATTCAAAGCACTTTTGTAATTTGGACTATATGTCTATGTCGAACGGTTTAGGAATTACCCATTGTACACCGTTGAGAGCGGACACCCTGTATAACAGTTATATTTATATTATACTTTACAAAAGTGTGTTAAGACTGGATAAGTTCATTGCGATTATCAAATTAAAATAGGATGAATCAAAACGCTGTATAAAAGTTCTCAATAATAGGTAACTGTTTTAAATTCCAAAACAATAAATTGTCTTATATTGGGACTTCAAGAGGCAGCTGTTTGATTTATTTCCGGAAACTTTTGTAAGATTGTGAAAGATAAAGAATTCAAAGTTCGATCTGTAATTGTGTTTCTTACAGTCAATGCTCAACAAGAAGCAAAGGACAGAATTTATTTCTATTAGATCGATTAATGACGGTACGATGGCTTAATGGAAGAAACTCTAGAGACTCTTTCTTTAACTTTCCTTTTTCTTGGAAGATATGCTTCAATTTCGAAGAAAAAGACAAAGAAGATATTTTATTGTCTCTTTGTCCCCACCCATTAGATACCAGGTTTAATTTCTTTATCGTAATATACTTCCCCAATGATAATTATGTTACAGAAAGTTTTTCTTTCAGTTTGATTTAGAAGACGAAATTTTTATTTTTTTAGTAACTTTTCTAGCAAAAAGGCGTATTAACTCCTGATGTATAGCATTATCAATCTGATTGAGACAGCTGGAGAATAAAAATATTATCTGGAAAACGAAAATTTTAAGTTAATATAAAATATCAAAAATACAATTTATATACATTGAATTTTGTTTAAAGCTGTTTAACAAATTAACGGAATAACATTCTTTAAAAAAGATTTCAAGTTTAGAACATAATTTTTAATGAGAAGATAAAAAGGAAAATAAAATATAAACATATTTTTTAATGAGAAGATTAAAGGAAAAAAATTGAACATAATTTTTTATAAGAAGATAGAAGGGGAAAAAATTAACATAATTTTTAATTAGAAGATAAAATAAAATAAAAAAATAGAACATAACAGGGTTTGTACGGGTACCGTTATTTTCAAGGCCAAATATCAGTATTTTTTTACAGAAAAATAAATCTAGTTTAAACACGTGAAATTTCGCCTTATTTAAGAAGAGATTTTCTATAAAAAAAAAAATATACTGGTACCGTAGAATTTCTTAGTTTAAAAATTCAAGGACCCGTACGAACCCTGCATAAATTTTTAATGAGAAGATAAAAAGAAAAAAATCTAATATAATTTTTAATAAAAAGATCAGAAGAAAAAACAAAAACTCAACAGTTTACAAGTGTCAATGTCTTCATTTGAATTTTTATACGAAAATAAGATTAAATAAATGTTAAATAATAAAAGTGTAGTCAAATAATAAATCTTAACTGATTTTAAAACATCGTTGGCAAATAATAAATCTTAACTGATTTTAAAACGTCGCTGGCAAATAATAAATCTTAACTGATTTTAAAACATCTCTAGCCAAATATATATATATATATATATACATATATAAGATTTTTTTAAACGCATTCAACAGTGTTGTGAAGTTGTATAATTAAATAAAACATTCGAATATAATTTAACACCCTTTTCTAGATAACTGATAATCTCCGAACGATATAGATAGTATATAAATATATGACAACCAGAAAGCGCAATTTGCAGTGGTTCCCAACGGGGGGCGTACGCCCCACATGGGGGTAATATGACATTTCAAGGGGGCAATTTGAGATTTCTTATTAACAAAATTTCTGCCATTTTTTTTTTTCTAATGAAAGAAGTGCCGTCGTCTAAAAATAGAAATAATAGATGAAAAAAATTTAAAAATTAATTTTCAAAACATCCTATTTAAAAGTTTAAAATACACGGACGCCGGTTTAATTGTGTGATTGTTTTTTAGATATTTTGACACCTTTTATATATGAAAATATCCGTTCAATTTTTCTGGTTGTAATATTATTTTAGCCAAACACACCTTTTTTTGCACTTTTTTTTAAAAAAAAACTTTTACATCTATTCATACTGCAATATACCGCACGAAGGAACTTAGGGTATGGAACTCTATGGTACAGAATTTCATACTTCGCGTATGAAAGGCTATTTGGACATGTTTAACCTAAACAATGTTTTGAATGATCTAAATGAGGTACTACTTTTATGAAATTAATAAATCACCGTGCGCATCACAGAAGGAAATGGATAGAAAGTAAACTTCGCATGGCTCTTCTTTAGACCATATACAAAATATACAGTCGGACCTCGTTATCTCGACACCCGGTTTTCACGTCAGTTTTACAAAGTTCCGATTTTCTATATATGATTTCAATTTAAATAAACTCCGGATTTTACGTCGTTGAATAATTTTCAACTCCGGATATCCCGACAGTTTAGGAAAATTGCCCATTTTTTACAATCCATCTTATAACCACGGGAATAGTAAGAATTGTTTTAGCAAGTGACTAAATTACCAATTGAGATGAGAAATTTTACTTCAATCCTCTATCTGAATAAATAAACCCACACTCTATGAATGACCCACTTAAGCTCCAGATAGACGTTTCAGTCTACTCGCGGTCTTTTTGTTCTGGTCAGGTGGTGCTTTCTTGTGGTTATACGGCGTTTTTAATCCGACTAAAACAGAAGTATTGCATTGCATTGAAACGATCTGAAATTATCTAACATCCATTTCTAAAACACCGAATATTGATTACAATTCTTTGTATAACACTGAAAACAGAATTTTAGGAAGCACATCTGGGATAAGCAAACCTTAATTCATCAATATTTCATGTAACTATAAAAAAAAGTCATCATATATCTGATTTTTATTATTTTCAATTTTGTTTTTGTTTTTATTCCGTTTAATAATTTTTTACTGCTTAAAACTGTAAGAACCGTTATGAATTTAAAATTGTCTTAAATTAATTAAAAATACAGCTTTTTATAAACATATTTTTCTTCAACTCTGGTTACCGCGACACTCCGCTTATGACGACACTTTTTTCTGGTCATTAGAATGTCGGGATAAAGAGGTTCGACTGTATAAACATATTTCGTGACATATGGATTTTAAAATTTAAAATCGGAGAAAACATGATAGCCAAATAATAATAATGGGAAAAAGAAAGCCCGCTATCCAAGAAGCATGTTATGCGGGAAAGAAAAATAGTTACTTAAAATGGATAAAAGCTCGAATCAGGAAATGTTACTTGTGAATTATGTTATCCATACAGACTCGGTAATAAACAAATATCACTTGTTCTTATTGAAGTACTAAAATCAATTATAAAATGTATCAATTCTATCAGATGTAATACAAAATGTGAGAGAGTTTTCAAGAAATTTTATGAAGATAAAAATGTAGACTAATTATCACTTTTAAATTTGAGGCAAGTTGCCAAAATAAATCAAACTTTTGCAGGTGTAAAGACGAAGATCCATGACCTCATTGATTCACAGAACACCGCCCCCTGAACACTAGGCCTGAGCACTCACACAAAAATGACACAAAAATGGCGGCTGCCGAAGGCGGATTTTTTTTAGCGTAGATACTGTCCCTTAAATGTAGACACCAGTATTTTATAAAAGATTTCACTATCTTGTTTATTCTCAGAAAAATGAAGGGGAAAAAACTTCAAAAAATTATTGGTAGGAATATTTAAGGGACCGTACACACACTGAAAAAAATCCGCCTTCGGCAGCCGCCATTTTTGGTCCAGCACTCAGGCCTAGTATTCAGGGGGCGGTGCATAGAATTATGTTAAAAACATAGTTGTAATAAAAAAAATATGATTTTGATAAATTAAAGAATGAATGTTATTTTCAGACTCTTCCGAAAATAGAAGTTTATTTTTTATATAAGATTTATATGGAATAGAAGGGAAGGGGGGGGGGGGCATCATGATTTTAGATATGCTTAGGTGGGGCGTGGACAAAAAAAGTTGGGAACCACTGGTCTAGAGAAAATAAGCCGCAAAGTTTACGCTGCAGTTTATAATCGGATACATTTCCTTCTTTGTCCAGCGGCTCAGTAGCATGGTTGTCCGCATACTGAATTTTAGATTTTTTACTTGAGTAAAAATCCTGCTCGTACTTCCTTTTCCGGAAGAAAATTTTGATCAATTATTTTCGAACCGCAATTGAACAAAATAGTATAATAATTGAATTTTACGAAAAATATAAATTAAATTTATGTTTTGTAGCACATGAGTGCTTTTTTAAGTACGAAATTTTGCATGTTTAAATATATAATGAAAAGCAAAAATATAAAAATAAAATTAAGTAAATAAATAAAAATAGTCATATTTAAAATGTCTATAGACCAGAATCTTTTGTTGTTGTTGTCGATATTTAAAATTATTTACATTTATTTCAATGAATATCTACTATTTTTAACAGAGAAATAAATTAAAATAAGTGAACGAATTTATTATTTTCATTTTTTTTCCTCATGCAAATACTTAAAATATTTCATGGTTTATTAAAAATATGCTTTTATAATTTTAATAGGATTTTTTAAAATCTGGTATTCTTAATTTTTATTTAGAATAAATGTTTACGTAGTAACTTTTTTCGGAATTCAATTTTTTTTCTTGTTGAATATTTTTATATAATGCAATTTATATATATAAATACAATTTTAACTGTGAAACTTTGCATATTTATATATTTAATGAAAAGTAAAGGTACGACAAATAGTCAATTGGAACATCTATAGACCAAAAAATTAAACTAATTTTTAAATTGATTTACTGTTATTTTCATAAATAAGCTTCTATTTTTCACAGTGAAATAAATGTATTGTTTTTTAACAACTAGCTTTTTAACTTTTGAATTTTTTAAATTATGGATTTTTATGAACATAGTTGGAATAACTGTCTATGTGCTTAAAAATCAGTTCTAAAAATATATTGAATTGCTTAAAATAGTTATTACGTAGGCAATAATTACAAAAAAAAAAAAACATATTAAGAATTTTAAAATGTGTATTAAAAATATCATCAAATATTCAAAATACTTTCATAATGAAACAAAATTAAAATGATATAATCATTTACAGATTTATATTACGTGTTTTAATCTATTTCTCTGTGAAAAATAGTAGATTATTCATTGAAAAATCTGAAAATAATTTTAAATAACAACGAAAAAATTCTGATCTACAGATATAAATATATATACATTTCCTTTACATTATATATTTAAATACGTAAAATTTCGCAGTTAAAAAAGTAATTATATTCTACAAAACATACATCTAATTTATATTTTTCGAAAACTTCCGTTATTATACATATTTTCTCAATTGCGGTTTGAAAATGTTTGATGAAAATTTTCGTTCCGAAAAGTATATCCGAGCTGGATTCGAACTCACGTAGAAAAATCTCAAATCAAGCATGCGGACAACCATGTTACTGCGCTGCTTGCCAAAGAAGGAAATTTATCCGATTATAGACTATAGCATAAACTTTGGGACTTATTTTTTAAGACCTCCTGGAGGTTGCGATTTATGACTGTCACATATTCATATACTAACTATACTCTATCGATAAACAAATGTCCATCGCATTCGGTGGCCCCAACTTACGGACCTTACCTTGTGAGTTTCTTCTATATTTCTATTTCATTTTTGCTATCCTAACTACTAATATGTTCCTTATTGTTAAGTAATCGCTTTTTCAGTACAGTTATACATTTTTTTGCTTCTTTTTCATGATGTGTTAGACATCTACTCATCTACAGCGCGCGGATTTCCTTCGCAAACGGGTAGCCCTTTGAACTTTTACTGTTCACCTGTTTATCTCAATGTTTACAAGAACCGATTGCAAGAAAAGTTCTAGTGGCTACTTAAGTTAGGAATACATTTCTTTAAATGCTAAATTTTGAATTACTAACCGTTAAAAAAAATCGAAAACATCTTTTCTAGATATGTACCGTAAATTTCGACTAACTTAATTTTTTTTAAAATTGTGAACACATTGCATAGTAATCGTAACACAATCTAGAACACGAACATAAAACTATATTTGAATCTAGATTAAACTAAATATTATCCGTTAAAAAAACGAAACAATATATTCTAAATATCTAAAATAAATTTTAGCTCTCATAAAACACTGATATGTGCCCGCAGGTTCTGTATGTACGTATGGAAGTACGTAACGCGATAACTCTAGATAGAAATTTCCGATTTGCTTCAAATTTTGTAAATAGGTTCATTCTGATAAGGCGCTTCCCTGATTAGATTTGGAGGTTCATTGGTTAAATATAAAGGGGGGAGGAGGCTAATCCCTCCTTAATTTAGATAAATGTGTATTTCATGCAGAATTATCGGATGTGCTTCAAATTTGGTATACCGGTTTATTCTGGGAAGGCGCTTTCCTGATTTGTTTTGGGGGTTCATTGGTTAATTATAAAGGGGGAAGGAAACGGGGGCTAGTCCTCCCCCTTAATTTAGATAAATGGGTTTTTTATGCAGAATTATCCGATTTACTTCAAATTTGATATACCGCTTTATCCTGATAAGGCGCTTTCCTGATTATTTACCGATCTACTCAAAAAGAGTGAGTTCTATTTCATAAAAAGTACTTCCGGCCAGTGCCGGGAGGAAGAGGTAGCTTTGATATTCCTTATTTTAAAAAAGCCAACTTATATCATTCAAACACACGAAGCTCAATTTAGTGGAAACCGAATATAGGAGATTCAATACTAATTTTTATCAATGTAATGAATGAGAATTTCGCAAAATTAGTCAGCTTTATCCAAGCTGCTTGTCTTTAAAGTAACTTATATTTGGCTGCCAAATTCGACGATTTCTTGAAGTGCTTGCCATTTTAAGACAACATGGTGGATGAAGCTAACCAGTGAACTTGGTCGAGACCTTAGTAATTGCTGTGTACATGCTCACTCACATCGGAATCGGTTGATATATACGAGTGCTGTCGCATGCAAAAATTCGGATTTTTCAAAATGTCACCCACAATAGAAATTGAAACTGCTATATCTGAGTCATTTTTTAAGGTAAAGACAAACAAAAAATGTTCCTGAATCCTTATATCAAGGTCAAATACTTAAGAAAGAAACCTTTTTCAATTTCTAATTTTTTTTGCACCTCACTTTAAATATATATATATATTTTAATTTAATGGCCACCATTTTGAAACAAGATGGCTGATGAATCTGTCCAGCGAACTTGGTCGAGGTATTGATGTATATTATCCACATGCCTTCTTTCATCGAAATAGGCGAATACGTGTGTTATCGCGTGACAAATACAAGATCGTTTCAAAATGTTAGCCATGCTAGAAATTCAAAGTGCTATAATTCAAACATTTTTTAAGATATAAACAAAAGAACAAATTTTCAGAAACAAAAACTGCTCCGGAATCTTTGTATCAAGGCCAAACACATAAAAAAAATCTTTTTCATTTTCCATTTTTTTAATAACTCATTTTAAATTTTAAATTTAATTTATTTTTAAATGGCAACCCTTTTGAAACAAGATGGCGAATGAAGCTGGCCAACAAACTCGGTCGAGACATTGAGTATGTACTATGTACAGACCAAGTTACATCCAAATCGGTTCATAAATACGCCTGTTATCGCGTGACAAAAATCGGGTCGTTTTAAAATGTCAGCCACAACAGAAATTCAAAATGCTATTATTCAGACATTTTTTTAGATATAGACGAAAAAAAAATCGTTCCGGAATCTTTGTATTAAGGTCAAACACATACGAAAAAAATCTTTTTCATTTTCCAATTTTTTGGTATCACATTTTAATTTTTTTTTAAATTTTTTAAATGGCCGCCATTTTGAAACAAGATGGCGAATGAAGCTGGCCAACGAACTCGGTCGAGATATTTGTATGTACTATGTATACACAAAGGTACATCCAAATCGGTTCATAAATACACCTGTTATTACGTGACAAAAATCAGGACGTTTCAAAATGTCAGCCACGCTAGAAATTCAAAATGCTATAACTCAGCCATTTCTTAAGATATAGACGAAACAAAAACTGCTCCGGAATCTTTGTATAAAGGTCAAATACATAAGAAAAAAATATTTTTTTCAATTTTCAATTTTTTGGTACCACATTTCAAATTTAAATTTTTCTTAAAAATTTAAATGGCCGCCATTTTTAAAAAAGATGGCGGATGAAGCTGGCCAACAAACCCGGTCGAGACATTGGTGTGTACTATGTATAAACAAAGTTACATCCAAATCGGTTCATAAATACGCCTTTTATCGCGTGATAAAGTTCAGGACGTTTCTAAATGTCAGCCCCGCTAGAAATTGAAAATGCTATAACTCAGCCATTTTTTAAGATATAGTCGAAACAAAAACTGCTCCGGAATCTTTGTATAAAGGTCAAATACATAAGAAAAAAATATTTTTCCATTTTCAATTTTTTGGTACCACATTTCAAATTTAAAATTTTTAAAAACATTTTAAATGGCCGCCATTTTGAAACAAAATGGCGGATGAAGATGGCCAACGAACTCGGTCGAGACATTGGTATGTACTATGTACGCACCGAATTACATCGAAATCGGTTCATAAATACGCCTTTTATCGCGTGACAAAATTCAGGACGTTTCAAAATGCCAGCCACACTAGAAATTCAAAATGCTATAACTCAGCCATTTTTTAAGATATGGACGAAACAAAAAACTGCTCCAGAATTTTTGTATAAAGGTCAAATACATAAGAAAAAAATATTTTTCCATATTTAATTTTTTGGTACCACATTTCAAATTTAAAATTTGTTTAAAAATTTTAAATGGCCGCCATTTTGAATCAAAACGGCGGATGGAGCTGGCCAACGAACTCGGTCGAGACATTGGTATGTACTATGTACACACCGAATTACATCGAAATCGGTTCATAATTACGAGAGTTAGAGGTGACATAGGTCAGATATATATATACATATATATATCTGACCTATAAGAACGGGTGTGTATTGATGAATTGAAACGAAAGAAAGTTGCAGACCTGGAAATCTGGTTTTTGACAATGGCTTTGGAAGAAAAATTATTTGTTTATTGTTAACGGGTGAGAAACATTGTACAGGTATTACTGTTTTTCATGTTTTGAGAAATTTTATTTTGCGGATTTGGGGGCCGCACGTTTATTCTGCATTCATGCATGTTAAGTTAATTTCTTTTGTTTTTAATTTCTTTTGTTTTTAATTTCTTTTGTTTTTATTTTAATGGCAATTTTTTAAGTATTTCTCTAAAAAACTTTTTATTAAAGCTTTTTTGTTTTTGTATGATAATTTTTGTATTGTTAACATTATATTTGTTAGTTTTAATTTGAGTTATTTTAGTTTTTTATGGAATTTGGTTAATAAAATGACAATAGTTTTTCAATATTGAATGAGGGGTGAGCGTGAGTTCAGAAACCTGCAAATTTTAAAAGTAGGGGTGGAGTTAGTTTTTTTGTCTGTCCTCCCACTGATGAAGAACAGACTGTTTTTGTTTTTTTACCTGTCTTTCTTGTTCTTTTATGTATTTTATAGTTAAAAAATTTCTGCAGATATACAGCTTCCTTTTGGAGTTATGGTGTTTAGACATTTTGAAATGATATATATATATATATATATATATATATATATATATATATATTGAACGGAGGATGGTTTCGGGGTCTGGAGGTCATGATTGATGAAAATATACCAAAATTATTTGAAATCGCTTTCGTCCGAATTGCTGCAATAGGTAGCTTTTTGTAATGAAAGCTACCTAATAATAGGCATAAATAAGATTATAATATACAATTAGTGATGGATAGCCTGCAAACGCAATGCCACTGGCAGGGATCCCTCTGGCCCGTTCTCTGAAAAGTAGTATTATTTCAGGGAAAAAATTATGGTAGGTTTATGCCACAATTTCAAGAAAAACACCGTTTAAAATGTGTTTCTACGAAATTTATAAAGAATATTTTTCTTTAAAAAAAATGTGGTGTTCAAAAAGTGGACCGAGTGGGAGCCCTGCACTAGTTTAACTGGGCACTTTTCTTTTTATTATTCAGATTCTTTGATTGCTAGAGTGTAATTAACCTTATCTTCGACTTATTTAATAGGTCATTAAAAAGACAAATATTTCAATTTCAAAAAGGGGTAGTTATCAAGAAATCTGAATTAAAAAAAAAAGTATCGAACTAGCAACATTGATGAAATAAAAATACGTATCTTTTGACAAATGTTTGCAAAATAAAGCACTTTTTTATATCCTCAAATATCTAAAATAATTTTAAAAATTCATTCCGTTACCTTTTAAAGAAGTTGGTGGGTTAAGCATTTTAATTTAAAGGAGAATGGTAAATATAACAATAATATGAATAAAAAAGAAAAATACAATTTACTAGCTATCATATAAATGTATAAAAAAACACCTTTCAAAAAACCTAAAAAACTCCGAAACACTAATAAAACATGAATTATTTTCAAAAAAATCCCGTTACTTTTTGATACGCTTTTAGAAAAAACAAAATGTTTGTAGTAAAAGACCTATGCGTGGCGTACTTTGAAAACCTGTTTATCAAATATAAAAAAACATTTTTATAAACATTAAGTGAAAAAATATTCTACATAACATCAGAATGTAATATAGAGAAACGGAACAAAAAAAAAAACAAATGCATATATTTATCTAAAAGTGCACAAGAGGCAAAAGCTATATTTTATTGAACTTTTTAAAGAGTTGCAGAAGATATTAAATTCAAAACGCACATGAAACTGTATCTTAGCGAGTAGAAATGTCCAGAATCCTTCTCTTTTAGATCGATTGATAACAATACGGTAGCTTAAGGTGGTTGATGAGTCAGATTAAACTTATTCTTTTTAACGAGGTGAAATCAACCAATGAGAACAACTTCTATTATGATAAAGAATAACCGCAATTGCAGCGTTGCCAGTGAGCTACTTTTTTAAAATTCAGAATTTTTCATTGGCACTTGTACTTTTTTTGAAATTGTATAATCCGCATTATTTTCGCCTTATTTAATCTGTCATTAAATAAGACGATTTTTATTATTTCCTAAAACTGGTTACAATCAAGATATCTAAATTGAAAAAAGTAGCCCACTGGCAACATTGCGTCATTGAGGTTTTTTTTTTTAGAAGAAATTTGTGATTTACAATTAATGTTTAGAATAAAATATTACATTTACATAGCTGGCACCTTTAATGCTTTTTTTCCCCCACTACTGTATTTGATCATAAAAATTTGCTTTATTTAATCCTATGTTTTCGAGGATGAAAAAAGACAAATTCTTTGTTAAAAAAGTGGTAGGAAAAAAGCAATTTGGCAGCTATGCATTTATTCGAAAATTCGTAACATTAGACAGCTTCATTAGATGAAGAATTAACCCTAGATCTACCGGGAATTTTATTCAAGTTTTAATAAAACGTTTTACACCAGAATTTTTATTTAAAACTATTTAACTTATTTATTTACCTTATTTTTGTCTGGTTTATATACTTAGTTTATTTTAAAGAAATTTCTGGTTTGATTGAATATTTTGTATGTACCTGTCGGGTCCAATGGACCCGTCTGATAGACGGAGGGTTAAATTAAGTTTCATTTAAAAATATAATTTTAAATAAGCTTTTAGTAAACATTGAATTTTAAAAATTAAAAATCTATACGAGGGCTGTCCAACTTGAAACCTGTGAAATATAAGAAAATCCTTACAAAATAATTTCTGCAATTAATATCCGAATAAAGAAAACAGTGCTTTCTGATATGCCGCGTGCTATGGGTTAACAATTTAATGAAACAGTATCTTTTGATAACACGTTTCAAGTTTACAATACAGTTTAAGAACAAAAAAATTACACAATAAAATAATCAATTTCTCTGGCTACCTGAAAATGTACAGGACTCAGTAGCAAATTTGTTTTAGGAATTTTTAAAGAGTTCTAGAAAGGAATGAATTCTTAAACACAATTGTAAATATATATCCGATTGCGAAACAAAAACTAAAGTTCTGAATGTATCTCCTTTAGATGGATGAATGACGGTACAAACAGTTAATGGAAGAAAATTTCACTGCTCTTTTATTAACTTTTTTTTATCAAACTCTTCAGTTTGGTCTGCGGAAGAAAAGACAGGCAATATTTAAAAATATTTTTGTATCCACCCATTTGCAGATGAAGTTTTGTTTTTTATTGAAATTAACTTCTTCAGTGTGAACTTAATTATCTTAGAGAATGCTTTCGGAGACTTTGATTTATCGAAGAAAATTCTAATTATTCCTTGGAGTATAAAAGATCCCATTTATTTGAAATGTATGGCATTACTTATAAGATGTTAGTATTTGAAAAGTGACAATTTAATGAAAAACGCTTTCAAAATCACTTCGTATTTCTTATTACGCAATATATCTAGTGGTGAAATCTTAAAAAAACAAAATCAGAACATAATTATGATTAAGAATGCTTTCGTAAATTTTTATTTAGGGATGAAAATTCTATATATTGGTCTGAGTAAACGATGTTATTTATTCGAAATGTATGATATTATTTAAGTGAATTTGGAATACAAAATTTGGCAATTTAAGGGCACTTGGAAGTCAAACTCGTGGAAAAAGTGTTTACTTATTTATTTATTTATTTTTATTTTTTTTAATCCTTTATTTCCTCCCTTTCGTGTGGAATACTACTTTTGTTTCTATGACAACAAGAAGTTACAGCTTTTTATGTAATTCAGTTTGTTTACATCATATATAAACATTACATATGTAAATTTTAATTTAAATTTTCAAAATGTTGCTTTTTGAACTTCGAAATTCCTTTTTATAAAAACTACTAGATGTTATTGTTTGCAATCCTGTCAGAATATTTCACACATATCCCTGATCAATCTGAAGTGAACTTTTTTTACAAACATTTGTACAAAAATTTTATTAAAAAGTTTTTCTTTGGAAAAATTCAAGTTTTTTGTTATTTAAAAGTGGTGTTTATTTCAGATTTAAAAAAAAAGAACTAAAGAATATATGTTAATAAAGTTGACTTCACTTTATTAGGAATTATATATATTATGTATATACAAAATTTCAGTTGACTAGCTTTTGCTGTGACTCAGAAAACGCACGTTAATTTAACATGATATTTATAGCTACTTCTAGCTGCCTTTAACCCTTTAGTGCGCAGCTTAGCATATATGCAAACAACAGTGTTTTGAATTCATTAGATTTTTTTATTCGCATATACCTAATTCACACCAGAAAATAAAAATAGCAATATTTGGTTTAATTAATAACAGACAATCTGTAAGCGAAATTAACCGTTGAAACTTTCAGGTGCAAAGTCAGATTCTCTGAACTACCTAGTTTATGAAACGTACTCTATCATGGGAATTAAATGGTTAAAGGTTAAGTTTTATAAAATAAACAATTATATAAAATAAGGTGTTTGGGGACATGCTTATTAAAATTTTTAGTATTTTGCAATAATTTAGCGTAAAACAGCTACGCGACAGTAGTTTTACTTGTATTACAGATGTGCAACAGAAGAAAAGATTGATATATTGTATGAAAATTGAATGTCTGATTTTTTTTCATTATTTTTCCTGCGTAATAAACTTTCAGAGTATCATATATAATTTTTTCGAAACAAAATAACAAATTGCGCATTTAAGGGTTAATCTCGAATGTTTAGAATAGAGTTCATATTTATTTTTATACAGATTATATCTAGCTGCAATTTTAAGAAATGTGAAAATTAAACGCAAGCTTTTGAAATTAAAGTAAAAAAAAAAAAAATCTTTAGATTCAGACTGATTACTGAAATCGATTAAGGGTACTAGTAAAAGTTCAATTTCCCCTTCTCATAACGTATAGAAAAAGTTGATTAAAGAAACTCTTCTTTTCAAAAAAGTATTTTGCTGCATTTAGGGGAAACAAAAGCTGATGCCTAGTAACATATTACCCGTTCATTTCCTAATCAGCTCCAGTACTTACGGATAACAAGAAATATGATTTTTTTCTCTTTCATGTGCTTGCCATCTGTATTTGTATTTGTTTTGGAATTAAATTTAAAAAATCAAAAACCCAACTGCAGCGAACTAATTAATTATTTCTCATCATTGTGGAACTATTTTTTATATTACCTACCTATTTTTTTATTTACTTGTATTGATGACTTTTAAGTTGTCTTTAATTGTTAGTTCCTATCTATAAACACTGTTTTGATGAGGCCTGTAGATGTCTATGAAGGTTATTGTTGCAGTAAAGCTATATCCTATCTACACAACTTCCAGGTTGTGTAATATTTAAAACTCTCTTGTTTTGTAACTGTCTTGTTTTTGTCTTGTTTCTTGTTGTGTAATATTTAAAAGGTTGTGTAATATTTAAATTTAATATTCACTCTAAAATAATCAATGAAACAACGTCTTCATTTTGAAAGACCTATCCAATGATATGCCACTCAATATGGCGCGTAAATATTTTTTTTTAGTTCCTATCTATAAATATTGTTTTGATGCTGCCTATAGATGTCTACGAAGGTTAGAGTTGCAGTAAAGCTAGAGATCCTACCTACACAACTTCCAAGTTGTGTAATAATTAAACAGAGCTTCTGACTGTAAAATAGTCAATGAAACATCGTCTTCATTTTGAACGACCTATCCAATGATATTCCACTCAATATGGTGCGTAAAAACATTTTTCGCCTCTACCGCCATTTTGTATATTATGAACGCCATTTTTGAATTTATAAAAACAAAATCTAGCCTGTAACCTTCGGACGGTACAGATGAATCGGTAGAGCCCCCATTCATTAAAATCCATCCAGCCGTTGGGATGTTTCGAGGGTATAAAGAAATCCACATTCCCAAATACGCGTGAAACACATAACCCTTCTTGGCAGTCGGGTAAAAATGCAATAATGATTGCTTAATATTTTAAACAAATTTTTGTTACAGATCCAAAAAGTTCTCCTGTAGTTTACTTCCAGACTATCAGAAATTATTTGTCAGTATAGTATAATTTTTTTACTATTTAATTTTGAATTACATTTGTTCTATTACTATATACCGAGTAAAACATTGGCTGTTACTGCAATTCTAATTCATGTAGAAAAGTGTAGTTATATTTTTAGCCCTAAGAAAAATATTTTAAATTACAAGGACCCCATCATTATAAAAAGGTCACCTATGCATTAAAATTGAAAACAAGTTCACAACATTCACTAGCAATACCATAAATGCATTATATATTTAAGTTCGACATGACTGGAAACACAATTTATTTTTATCATTTGTGGATGCTCTATTTCTGAAATTTTAATTAACGATTAATGAGTCAATCATTTGAAAGAGTAAAGTCAATTCCTCAGATATAACACAAACAATAATTTATGAGACACTTGATTAATTTTAACAGGAATATTCTAATTAGTAAACAAACCACGTGATTTTTAATTTTCCAACATGGTGAAAAAGTCTATATGACAGGATACGAAACATTGGAGTTCCATTAGCTCCGATTTATTCTGTTGAGCTGATTCAGATAACGTAATCAACAAGGTTATCTGAATCAGCTCAACAGAATAAATCACAAGTAATGGAACTCCAAGAAACGTTTCATACATAATTGCACTTGATTAACCCCTTCGCGACGGGAGCCTTTTACGAAATGTTTATTACTTTGCTACCGGTTTTAAAAAACAGAAGTTTGTGCCTATTCAAATCGGGAAAATGCTCGGATTAAATAAGGCAAATTTTACAGTAAAATTTTACTGGTGAGGATAAACGAGGATCCTTAGGCCTATTTCCGGCACGTATACGTGTCGCTCGTCCCCAAGGGGTTAACGTTGTATCAAACATTTTTGGAGTTCCATTACCTGCGATTTATCCTATTGAGCAACTTCAGATAGCGTAATCAACAAGATTATCTGAATCACCTCAACATAATAACTCGAAGGTAATGGAACTTCAAGAAAACGTTTCATACGTAATTACACTTGATTAACGATGTATCAAACATTTTTGGAGTTCCATTACCTGCGATTTATTCTGTTGAGCTGATTCAGATATCGTAATCAACGAGGTTTCTTTGTGAATTGAGTGCCCGCCAAATTTGTCCAAAATAGCTCAGTTGGTAGAGACTTGGCAGCTTCAGCCAAAAGTTCCCTGGTTCGAAACCTGGCCTGGACACTTTTTTATCAAGTTGGAAAATTACAATTCAATAGTTTATGTATTTATTACATTTTGCTTTATAAGATACTTTGTTCATTATTCCCCACTTCTATAAACCCTTCGGGACGTGCGCATTTTACAGAATTTTTAATCTTTTATCACCGATTTTTTAAAACAGAAATTATTCGCTAATTGAATCGGAAAAATGCCCCGATTACATAAGGGGAAAATTACAATAAAAAATAACTGGTGGTTAATTACCAAGGACTAGCTGACCCTCTCGGAGTTGTCCTGCCCCATAATAATATTCTTAAATGAATCTGAAACTTTTTTCGTAGATAAGGTGGGGAAAGAAACGGTGCAAATTACCAGGGGCCGACTTTTTTCAGTTCCAAAGTTGTGTAAAGTCACGGGTTAAGTTTTTAATTTTCATATGCCTCATACTTTAGCAATAACAAATGAGATGCGTTTCTCGGGCGTTGCCATTAAACTAATACAAATAATCGCGATTCCTGTGCCACGCACGTTAGCGTAATATATATATATATAAACTCTGAGAACTTTATGCATCACGTATAGGTGACGCTCTTCCCGAAAGGTTTAATATTTAACCCTTTCCGGCACAGTGTGCACAGTTCGGGGTACCTAATTTTAATTCCGAACGGCACCAAGAATATTTTAGTAAAATTTTGTTTTTAGAATAAACATGAACAGTGACCAGCAGAGCAGTTCAAGTGGACACCCAGTTGCAGTGCTACTCCACGCCCTGTGTATGACTGTGTATGACTATGCGTATAGCACATCCTAGAGGAGCCATGAAATTTAAGTCCAACCGTAGTACATTAAGTACTACTATATAAGAAAGAAAAAATAAAAAAGAGTAAAAGAAAAGATGCTGAAAATTTATGAAAGGGTAATCCAAGGATTACAGTAAAAAGAAATATAGTAAAAAAATTGATTTAAAGATAAAATAACAAAAAAAGTAAAAAATAGTTTAAAAATAGAAGATGTTTACATTGTTCATAGAAAACCGCACAAAGCAAAGCTAGGAAAAATTTACCAATTTCCTTCAACAAAAAAGGCTGTTTTCAGCGCGATATATTTAATATATAATAAAGTTACAGTTAGAATAGCAGTTTTACCGAGGTAAAGCGCTAATTAGAATATAATATATATATATATATATATATATATATACATATTTTAATTTTACTAAGAAAGAAAAGACAAAGTATATTAAAGAAGAAGCGAAGAGCGCGACTACTCTTCTAAAACAGTAGTATATCGGGGTCTCTTACGTTTAGTAGGACTGAGGGTATCATAATCTTGCATGATATGGTTTGGGACTTTATAAATTTGACTGTGAAATTTCTATGGTTAACGAGAGAAAAACAATGAACATGAAAGTAACATGTTTTAAATATCTAAAAAAGTCGATTCTAAATTCCGGTGTCAGTCAATCATTTCATCATTTTACAATAAAAATTGTATGTGCCGGAAAGGGTTAAAGGTAAAATACAGATTTTACACTTTAAGTGCTTTTAACTTTCTAAATATCGTCGGACTCGGTTAAGACGCTCACCGTTAATACACGATCCCACCTACTGCGCGATTTTTTTTTCGATTCCTTCATCATATGACTAATGCAAAAATATCACATTTAATACGCGAATAGTTATTACGCGATCCCGCTTAATACGCGATAGATTTTCTGTCATTTGAGGTTTAAAAAAAAAAAAAAAATCACACTTAAGATGCGCATTCTTTCTCTCTTCTCCAGCCTTAACAATTAAGCAGATATTTTTATTGAGATAAGAAAACCTGTTTCCGAAAAGTAATATTTATTTTATTTAATAAATTATTAATGAAGACAAACATTACTAATAGAAAATAGTGGTTACATATTTGAAAGAAACCTATCTAATTTAACAAAACTACAATTATTTTTTGATAACGCAATAACGTCTTAACCCTCTCGCTGCGCAGCACGAGGCTATGCTCGGGCATGTATTTTCCCGTCAAATTAATACTATTTGGTTGTTCCCACCAGTTCTTTTTTAGAGAAAACTTTGTCTGATTTAATCAGGACATTTTCCCCGATTTCCATAGTCAAAAATTTCTGCATTAAAGAACCAGTGATAAACGATTAAAAATTCTGTAAAAGACGCTCGTCGCGAAGAATTACTTACGCAGCGAGAGGGTTAACAACATTTGACGTTCACTTCATGTGTGTTTTTAATAATTTTTTTTAGTACGGATGAAGAGACAGATAGACAAATTCAGGATGCTCAGGTACGTCATAAAAATACCATGATTAAAGATGATATGTCTGTTGTTAGTGAGATTTTAAATGTACATAATATCACTAGTATGTTTTATAATGCCAACCAAAAAATAAATAAATAAATAAATAAACAAGTGCGACTGCGATTGTATAATTCTTTTATGTTTCCTTTGCTGTTTGCTATGCTAACGATATGTTTTACACAACTATTAATAAGCATACTTTTTTCTTATGTTATTCGGACGTTCGGAAAGTCGTGTCCGTTTGGGAAAATCACTTCGTACCTGCAAATTCTACCCTTTAATTTTTAGACATTGATTCCGATATTTAATGTCTAATAATTACTGGGCAAAACTTTCCGGTACGAATTGATTTTTCCAAACAGACACGGCTTTCCAAACGACCCAATAAAAAGAAGGACAGATGATAATGTACTCATTATCAAAGATAATAAATATGATTTAAACAACTGGATTGAGCTTCAAAGATTTTATATTTTATCTTTGTGTTAAAAATCTAGAATGATTTTTTTGTTTTTTAGTTATAACGTATTATTTGATAATAAAGCTATGTTTGAATCCATATTTATTTTTTGTTATTATTCTGAGCGGTGCTATAAAAATAAACAATAAATTAAAGTTGAATTCAATTTAATTTTAATCTAAATATACGTAAAATACATAATGTTTGACCGTAAACATATAAATGAAAGCTGTAAAGTTTGTTTAGACAATTAGATGTATAAATAAGCCCAGTTCCCGCAACTTTGTACAAATCAAGTTTAACATGCGAACCCGTTTAATATACCTCTTTTGTCTACTTCCTTGAAACGCGTCTTAACCGGCTTCGACTGCAATTGCATAAGATGATGAATAAAAAAAGATAATTGATGGTTTTGGAATATTCATTGTATCTTTCAGAATAGATATAATATCTTACTGTTTTTGTCACTTTCAGCATCCGATGTTAATCAGACAACTGACTCTTGAACAAACATATTGATAAAATGCTCTCTAGGACAAAATTATTATCCAATTATATTTATATTAGTTTTTTTGTAATTTTTCTGGTAAGAATAAATAAATACATTAAGAAGAACAGGTTATGGTGGAAAGTTCAAATTCCTTAAAATTGTATTTTTAAAATATGTTCGATATCGTATAATTTCCAAATTTAAATAAGCATAGCATGTCATTTTTAAATCAGTTTCGTAAGTTCTATTACTGCAAAATAATTTATTCAAAATTAAATCAATAAATATATACAAAAAAAAAAAAGAAAAAAAAAGAAAAGATTATTTAGACGTAACTCGAACAATAATTTATGCATTTCATTACTTTTTCTTTTATGTAAAGCATTATAAGAACACACATTTATCGCATATGTATATTTTTGATGAAAATTATTTTGAAATACTAATAGTAAACCAAAAAAAATGCGATTATTAAAAATTCATCAATAAAACAAATACTTTATTAATAACCATTTCAATCCGCATGAGTGATACATTAAGACTATTAATTGTCAGTGATGACCATTAATAACTAACAATGAATGATGTCAATATATATTAAAAGGTAAATTTCAAGCTCAGAAGAAAGCACACGAAAATGAATTAATTATTAGAAAAATGAAATAAAAGATACATTTTGATGGTAATGAATGATCTGATATTCAATTTCTTTCTCGAATTGTATCATTGCAAACTTATTACATTACTACTGCTTATTATTTTTTTTTAGTAAAGGCAATGTTTATATAAAAAATAAATTTGACATTAACTTCAGTTTAAAATGATTTTCATAGAAATTTGTTCTGAATGAATCATGTACCTAATCACAGGAAAATTATTAACAGAGGACGATGAATGTCAAGATATCCACTTTTCCTTTAAGGATTGTTTTAAGACTGAAGAAAAGTATTACATCTACTATAAATACGTCGTTTGCATAACTAATAAAATTGATTATTGTTTTTATCAAAATTTATAGTGAATCAATGAATCAACTTGAAGTAAATGAAAATTTATATCTGAAGTACAGTAGACAAAGGAAATTATAATTAGGTGTCTTCCCCTTTCATAAACAGCTCAGACTCAGCACACAGCATGCAGGCTGCAAATTGAGGGTCTTAGGCCTTTGTTCGTGGGTTCGAAAAAAGGTGCGTCTATCTCGTGCGGTAAACGTGCATGGTTTTCATAGTTTTCTTTGTTCGTGAACGATAATTTGGGTAACTTTCAAAAAGCATCCCTGAAAGCATTCCACTTATAGCAACATTTGCCAAACATTGCCGAGGTTAAACAAAGTTCATACCTCCGTTTCATAAACAAGTATAAAGTAAAACATCATTTCGTAAGAAAGGGGATAATATAAAAGGCGACAAATATTAACCCGTGCACGAACAAAGCACTTGCATCCCTGAAGTGTTAAAATGAATGAATGACGCCAGAATTTAGAAATTCTGGTGCCATTGCGGCATGTGAGAATTAAAATTAATTGGTTTCATAAACGTACCTCTGAATGGCACAAGATGGTACAATATGGCAGCAAATTTTCTTTCGCAAGGCATTTCTATGAACTTTTTATAATATAGTTTCTTTAAACAGGCTTTAAAATTCTTAAAAAATTATATAAATAATTTATTTACATTACTTTTTTTCGTTCATGTTCCGTGTTCTGTATTTTGACTATATGAATGCACTTAATAGTAACAAGAAATTATATATAATGGAGCAAAAAAAAAAAAAAAGTAATAATTCCGAAGTATCTTTCCTTTACTTTAACAGCTGCAAATAGGTCAATCATTGACTAAAACAGAGAACAAATTAAAGCGAATTCATATTTAGATATTTTACTGTTTAGTGAATTTATATTATGATAAAATTTAATGTGCTGGGCAGTTCCGGAAAAGAGCAGTTTACAGCCCATACATACATATACAGGGTGTCCGAAAAGTCTGTAAACGGTCGAATAACTCGAGAAATACATATCAGATTGAAAAACGAAAATATACGTGTTAAATATTTTTTAAAAGCTACTCAGTTATACCAAATTTGACCCCCGCAACCGACCGCCCGGGGGTCAGAGAGGGTCCAACTTTGAAATCTTGAATGATAAACCCCATTTTTTATTGCAAATTCGGATTCTACGGACAAAAATACGTAACTTTTGTAATTAACATTTTTTTTCGGATCCTCGCTGATCACGGCGTAATCGAGCAAATAAAACAGATACATATTTTGGTTTTCCAAACCAAGTTTTGCCATCTCGAAATCTGATTGGCCAGAACTTTTAATGTCAAAGTTGCCGTCTTTTGCGGAAATAGTGTTTCTCGAAAACCATTAGTGGAGATTGTTTTCATGGTGCTTTATATGCTTTTTTTTTCAATAAAAATTAATAGAAATATAATAAATTAGTTTTCTATTTGCATTTCTTTTTATCCAGTCGATCATTTTTAAGTAATAAACTGCGTATTTTGATATTTTAAAGAGTAAATATGCACCTCCCTCCCAAACAGAGAAAGGATAGTCTTCATTATTTGTGGGCGGGGTGTGTTTATATTATGTGTTTCGATGTCTTCTGCTGTTAAAAGAAATCACTTAATTCGAGGCCGGATGGGAATGCATGAGTTTTTTTAATTATTACCATAGAATAACATATAGGACAAAAAACAAACAAACATATAAAATCTTTTTGTGCTGGCTGAGCAAAGGATGGGAAGTAGAGTAGGGGGGGGGGGGGTAAGATTATAGGTTTTGATGATTGATTTGTTACTGAAACTACTGACTAGCGATTAGGGCTAGAAAACATTAAAATATCTAATAAAGATAATACTTTTTTGGAAATTAATTTTTTTTTTTACATTTTAACATTTTTTTTTCATAACTTATAAATTTATTATTGTGTTGTTCGGAAAGTCGTGTCCGTTTGGAGAAAAGCACTTCGTACCGGTAAATTCTGCTCGGAAATTAATAGACATTAGCTATCGGAATCAATCTCTAATAACTAAATGATAGAATTTTTCTGTACGAATTGATTTTTCCAAAAGATCCAATAATTTTAAACAATCGAAAAATTTTGATATTTTAAACATTTGAATTTGAAATATAATTTAACTCTTTAACCCTTTCGTGGTCACGCACGCGTATCCGCGGTCGCACTTTGGTACTTGTAAGTGGTCGTGAACGCATATAGGCGGTCAGACTTTTGTACTTGTAGATGTTCACAAGCCCGTATAGGCGGTCAAAATATTCTACTTGTAGATGGTTATGAACGCGTTTGCGCGTTTGTGCTTCCCCCCACTTCTCGAGACTGGGAGTTAAAGAAGGCGTTTATCAATCACCCCCTCTTTCCAAGCACACAATAGGCGTTAGGCAGACTATTTGTCAACTGGATTACCGTATTTTAAGTCGAATGCCTTAGGGGATTTCGTTTTCTGTTAATGCTTAAGAATGGCATTGTATTTCGAACCATATACTAGGCAATTTTATAGAATATCATCGTTTACTTATTTTACTTTATTATTTCTGTCCATAAGATTCTAATTCATTACTAAAATAATTATTATTTTATATCATTTGCCATATAATATTTATTTATTTTGCATGTTCATTATTTATTATGTAATATTTATTTATTTTGCTCTTTTAATGAATATACACGTTCTTTTCTTTCCTTTTTACTTCCAAATGTATGTCATTTTTTTCATTTAACAATAATACTAAATAACTAAACTGTTTTTTTTTCTTTACTTACAGCACTTTTGTTGTGTAATAATAATAAAAATCTCAAATATCCAATTTAACATTACACTTCAAAAATAATATTTTTATTTATTATTGTTGCGCAAATTTTATTCAAATTCTAGCATAATTTAAAACTAGCACCGTGAAACCTGCCTATAATGACGCTGAATGGGCCAGAAAAAGCATCGATGTAGATAGGTTTTAAATTTCATTATAGGTAGATTGGTAAACGGAAAAAAGGTGACCGGAAAAAACGGTACCGGAAAAAACGTGACAAGGAGAAAAGGTGACCGGAAAAAACGTGACAAGGAAAAAAGGTGACCGGAAAAAACGTGACAAGGAAGTGTTAAATATTGAATTTGGAAACAATGAACCTGGGAAAAAAATTAAAGCAAATCGGATGTTTCTGTCAAGAGTTATCGCGTTACGTACATACAGACGTAAGTGCATACATACATACATACAGAACCTGCGTGCACATTAATCCTTGGGCTTTGATAGCCTGCGAGCAAAAAGCAGGATAATGAAAAAATTCCTCTAAAGAAAATGCCTCCTCTCTTCGTCTTTATTTTGTTCCCTTTACAGGCTGTGTATGCAATTTTTTCCCTCCCCCTCCGCCTTATAAAACATCTTTACTCATATATAAACTATCAATAGCGAATTGAAAGAATAAATAAATTGTATTTCCTTAATACCCCCCCCCCCCCTCCGTGGATAGCACTAACTTGTCTTTTGTAGAAGTCATAATAAACTTCTCTTAATGAAATGTTAAAATTGTATTTTCTTGGACCAAATCTTAGAGTTGTCAAACTCACCCATTAACTCTGCCCCCCCCCCCCCTACGCTGTAAGAAACTGACAGTGGAAAAACTTTACTTTAGTTTTTAGCATTTATTTATCGACAAGTTCAATATTTAACACTTCCTTGTCACGTTTTTTCCGGTCACCTTTTTTTCCTTGTCACGTTTTTTCCGGTCTCGTTTTTTCCTTATCCCGTTTTTTCCGCTCTTGTTTTTTCTGTCACGTTTTTTCCGGTCACCTTTTTTCCTAGATTCAATATTATTCCTAAGGAAGAATTTTTTAAAGATAGCGTGCTTGCATTTCAGTATTTTTAAACGATTTTCTTTGATTTGAGTAGCTGAGGTCGATCTGTACAAAGGACTTTTTTACTCCTTCTATTTTATTTGCAAGGTTTTTTAATGGGGATACTTTTACTTTCGAAACCGGTTCCGAAAGTAAATGTATCCTAAATAAATTAAAAAAAAACTTTAAACAAAATCGAAAAAGAAAAAAACGGTCTTTCTATAGATCGATCTTAGGTAGCCAATGCAAAAGATTCGTTTAAAAAAAAATGGAAATAAAAACGAGGTATCTTAAAAAAATTCTTCCACCAAATAAACATTAGCGAGCGGGTGCTTTCGCGTGAGTGAAGTAGCCTATTAATTGTTAGAAGTAGATCAAAAACTCCACGCAATTAAACATCATAGACGGCTTTATTAAGTGCAATTGCTCGCAGTAATCTGCAATGCTTTTTTAATATTTTAGAGCAAAAGTAAAGTAATTTTATTTTTCAATTTGAAACTTTTCCTTTATCATATGAGATAAAGTTAATGATAATTCTACCGTGAAGGCTGTATTTCAAAATCTCTACAAACGTATCATATTTTTTTTTTCCCTGTTCTTATCTCGATTTTCCTTTTGTTTATATGGCAGTTTACATACAAAGAGATTTGCCATGAAAGAATTATTTCAATCAATAAAATGATGTTTACACAGTACTTCTCAGGTTGGGAGATATAACCTATCATCTCACCAATATGATTAAGCAAAGTAAACAATAATAATCATTTTAAGATAGGTAATGCATTCATATGCATTAAAGACAGATAATCTTAACAAAAGTTACTCTTCCTTGTTTTTACTTGCATTAAAAAATAAATAAAGGTGTATTTTTACACATATTTATATGTGTGGTTTTCATTATATTCGACCTACTTATATTTTTGAATAACTGGATACTTGATTTTTTTTAAAAGTTGAGGGGAGGGGGGGGGGGGAGAATCCAAAAACCATTCTTATGTTTATATCACTGGCTGTGTCCGCTTGGAAAATTAAAAACATTGTGTATTATTTGTGCTTTCTTTATATAACGAGTCCCAATATAGCGACTCTTACATTAAAACTGCCATATTAAAAAGCCCTAAATCTTATTTATTCTCACAGTTGTGTTTCACAGAGAAGAACCAGAGGTGTAGCCAGAAAAATGCTTATGAGACTACACTTCCCTGAACGATATCTACAATTATCATTATTTTTTACCTAATCATTCTACTAAATACAACAGAGTTGACCAAATATTCCAGTGTAATTAATTTCAATGATACTTTAAAAGTTTCTATGAGTTTTCTTTGAAGTAAGGTTTGAAAGAGAGTAAATATCTCCCATTGTTATCTAATCCAAACTCTTGCAACCCATGAATGACATCGAAATACTACCTGTAAGTGACGCTTTGAGCTTTGAGAAAACTATGATTGACAGCCCCACCCCTTCCCTTGTAAAGATGATTTCTAAAGAAAACAGTTCACAGGAACAGTAAAATTCCAAATAGTGGTAGCTTGCTACATATTTTTTTCATTGTCGCTTATTTAATAAAAGGATTATGAAATGTTTATGTTTTAAACTAGTTCTTTTAAAATTAGTATTAATCAATAATTATTAAATCATGAATATTGCACAATGTAACATAAAAGATTGTTGATATAAAAATAAAGTAGGGCATCATTAAAAAAAAAAATCTTTTCTGACATCACAGCAGAAATCTTAGAATAACTCTCCCCCCCCCCCCCTCCCCAACGGAAAATAAAAACTGATAGCCGAAGAGTTATCTTTATTGTAGCCTAAGAATTATTATTAAAGTTATGGTTATTTTTAATAATAAAAACTTTGTTGCACATTTTCTGTATGTTATCAAATTCTGCCCCATTCCGCAAGCGTGTTTATAGAAGAATTTAGTAATTTAGTTATTCTACCTAAATACTTTTAAATAATCACTTTCAATGGTCTACTTTAAAAAAAATCAAATTCGTGATACTTGATATGCGCATGTTACCTCCGATATCGTAAAATCAAGAAAATTTTTCTCCGATTAAGTCACACACTAATGACAATTTGTAATTCTAAATTATGAGGAATTTATTTATTTTACATTTTCCAACATAGTTGAAAAGGATTTATGACTTCAGTTTGTCTGTCAGTGCTCTATCTTGCGCAAATATAATTCGATTTTCCTGAAATTTTGTGTGTTATTGACATTTACTATCGCACGATCACCATTGAAAATGAAATATGTAGCATGTACGGTTCCCTTACAGGGGCATTCAAAAGTATGCCGTTAAATTACGACCAATGGGAAAAAATCGTTTCAAGTGCAGCACTAAAACATGCTTTCTGTAGAATATGAAATGCAAAGAATTTATTATTCATTTCCAGAGTCGCACAAAAGAATTCCGTTACATAATGATCTACGCGGGAAAATCGTTTGCAGTATATTTTAATGTAGATACTCTATTTCAAATGAATTTAGGTAAAAAGGTCAACGGTGAAAAGGTCTTAGCAAAAAAAATCAGTGGTAAAAATAATAATTATTATATATACTTAGATGAACCTAAAATTCAGATCTATTAGTTATTAAAGTTACATATATTTTCAGTTATAGAAAACTAATTCTAAAGTCCGCATATCTATTATTGATATCAAAAAAGTATATTATACATAGCGTTACACTTAAAGGACACTAACAAATAGGTGCTGTGTATTGAAAAAATATATTCTGCTGGAGACGCCGGCTGTTCATTAGTAAGCCCCTAGAAAGGGCGGGGTGGTAAACAGAAAATACAATCTATAGATTCTCTCAATTTAGTACATGGATAGCTTATGTATAAGGCTATTAACTTTTATATATTTATGGGAACTTTGACCAAAGACAGCCTTTTGGTGAAGAGAAAGGGGGAGGAGATGGAATTAAAAGAAACAAATTTTTACATACATTTAAAGGGGTCAAAACATAAACAAAAGTACTTTTTTCAAAAGTGAAGGTTTTTCATTATCTTGATTTTTATAATGTAAGAGGGGGGCAGAGTTAAGAGCGGGGTGTACGTGTGTGTGTGTGTGTGTGTATGGAGGGGGGTAACAATAAGTGGGAGTCAAAATTTTGAAGTTTCAACAAAGAAAACAAAATTTAAGGAATGCACAGCAGAAATGAAAATATTTTCTCGAAAATAATTTAAATAATACTTAGGATCTAAATTTATTGAGTATGGCGTAGAGTCCTGCATCGGGTCGGGAAACCTTTCTTTTTTTGTCGGGGTTTGGATTAACTTCTACAATTTTGCTGCAAATCGGGTTGATATCCATTGTTTCGGGTTAGGTTTTGTCTCTTGCGGGTCCGGTTCGGCTTGACCCGATTTTTCAAAGAATTTCTAAAATATTTTTTCTGTTGAAAAATCTGCATACAATAACAGTTTTTAAAGAAATGGAAAAATTGAATACACAAGGAAAATTGTAAAATCTAAATAATTTAGAAACTAGTTTTATTAACCCATTAAAGACGGAATTTTTTTTCTTTTATAAATACAAAATTTGCATTTCGCACCACTTTTTTGCAAAAGAAAAATTTATATCATTTTATAGCAGAATTTCTGTCATTAAACAAAATGAAAATTTTTGTTATAAATTACTGGTATTCAAACAGCAAAAAGGTTGACAGCTATGCTGTGATCATATGGTAACGCTAGTCCTTAATGGGTTAAGCTTGTCTTAATACAATTTAACAGACATATTACAAAAATGGGATCTGTAGGTCGAAGGGAAAATTTATGATAGTCATAGACCGTTTATTCAGAGCTATATTTCAATTTACATTTGTGAATATACGATCTTTAGCTGTGTATCGACCTATCTTTAACTACATTGTCAAAGGACTATTTCATCTTATTCCTCTATCTAAGATAAGCAAACGATATTACGTCGTTCAAGCCATTAAATAAAACTGTCATACAAAATTTCCCACAATTGGACTATTATCGTTCTTCCTCTTAATCATTTGATTTTCCTCTAATTTTTTACGCGCACGCAAAAAAAAAAAAAAAAAAAAAAAAAAAAAAAACTGGAAAGTAAAAACTTTTTTTTTCTTCACCATTTGAAAAATTAAGAAAGATATAATGAAAGTAATGTTTTATTAAATTTTGAACTCGAGTGTGAAAACCAAATTTCAAAATAAGACAGTTTTCTTTATAGATATTAAAATTATTTTAATTCCAGCAATCCACCCTTTACTAAAAAATATTTTAAATATTCACAAAAGTGCCCTTTTTCAACCGCCCTTTTTTAGTTCACTGTTCTTCGGTTGTCTTGGAATTCCTCTGTTAATGATCAGTAAACACTACGCGCATTATTATTACTATTAATTTTTATGGGAAACAGACTGCAGTGCACATTAGCAATGTGTATCAATTATTGCGGTTGGAATAATATACTACTATAAAAAAAGTACTACAAGCAGATATCGATCTAGACCGTAATTCGAATTATTTTATACATCCATGTAAACCAACAATAAAGGCCACACTCACTATTTCCAATAGTGAACAGGCCTCCATATCATATATCGATTTCATGACAATGCAAGTAATATTTACAAAGGTCAGATGGAAAAGTAGTACTAGACTTTTTCCGCGATGGCACACCAAGCTCACAATTAGCCTAAAATATTCAAGTGTAACTATATATTGTTTAAAAAGATACCAATGAACAGTACACGTATAGAATTATTCAAAAATATCAATAGAATGGATGCAATTAAAGCAGTAGATATGATTAAGTGTAAGTATATGTCTTTAAAAACAGGGAAGAATCATTATCTAAAAGATTCTTACAATAATGCAAATGAAAGCATTATCTTTTTAAATTTATTGTTATTATTATTATTATTACTTTACTTTGTACAATCATGTTTGTTAAATGACAAATTAAATCATGGCAATCTATTTTTTTATAAATATATCTCATATAGACTAATACTATATGATCAGAATTAATGCTAATACTATATGATAAGTATGATTAAAACAATCATAATGAAATGAATGTATTGAAACTGGAAAAAAAAAGAAGTTAAACTAGATTTTGATGATTGAACTTTTCATTTCGTTACCATGAGAATTAAACTAAGAAAACATTTATTTTAATGCATTAAACTACACTAATACTGTATAATGCACATTTATTTTAACGTATTTAAATATCCATTTTTAATTATAGATTACTTAGAGATCACAAATATATTTTACAATTAATGTTGATTTCTTTCCTGCTCATGCTGACTGATAATTGTTACATCATATAAATCCAACTTATTGCAATTGCTTCAAGGCCTATGACACTAAATTTGGGGTGCTCTGGGCGAATGCCCCGTACAAAAACTGCATAATCTTCCAAATTGATTTCTTTTTTTGTGACACATTCCTGAATTCAGTTTTGTTCATAAACACATGGAATTGGCAGGTACTCTTATTCAGAAACTATAAAGTCGAACAATTTTTTTCAATTTTCGATTAACATAGGAAGGAAGTCTTTTAGAAAATGCTGTTAAAGTTGGCGTTTTGAAAAAAAAATTCTGCACACGGAAGCCCGATAAAGGTTACAATGGGAAAACGCTTGTATTTCTCATGTAATTTATTTGTCGAAAAGTGAAAAAAAGAAAAAGTGAAAGAAAAAAAAACATTTGCTCTCAAATCATTTACATAGTCATACCTGCATTTGTCAAGCTTTTACACTTATATATTAATTCGTTAATGTGTCAAAGTTTTTATTGTTAAACGAGCAATTTTTTTTCATCTAAATAATATTTACAAAAGTTAGCGGTAGGGCAGGCGGAAGAGCATTAATTAACCACCATATACAGGGCAGGGTCCGACTTAGGCTATGGGGGGAAAGGTAAGAATCATTCTGCCCCCCTCTATCTATCTATCTATAGATTTTTTTGTGAATAATGTGGAAGTAGCTAGTAATAAACTTCATACTATTGTATTATATGCATAAGTTTTATATCCGGTACTGCTTACATCTGTATACAGAGTGTCATAAAAAGATAATCAAAACTTTAAGAAAAAAATACTTGTAGGAAAATAGTAGAAAAAAAAATGATAGATTGTTTGATACGAGTATTTCTTTGCAAACATTTACTTTGCTTATCTACGTACGTTATAAGATGTCTAAAAGAAAACGTCCCAAATTGGTTATAAGTATTGGTTTTAACTTGCCACGTTAAGAGAAAAACGTTAATAAAGAATTGCTTTTGAAAACTATAGAATACTAAATTGTCATAATAAAATATTAATCATTAGTTTTCTAATGATATTTGCGTAGGTGGAGAGGTTACTGAAAGCGGAGGGGGGAAGGGGACCGCACTTCCTTCTTAAAAGTTCGAAAATGTATGAATTTTGGTCACTTTTATTTAATTTTAAACATTTGACACCATTTAAATAAAAATCCTGACTACTCTCATGGGAGTCCCCTAAAAAGGGGGACCCGGGGAAGCTTCCCCGCATGCACCTACATAAGTCGGGCCCTGACAATATATATGTAATATACATATATATATATATGTATTTAATGGACCACCATAACCAATAATTTTATATATTAAACTTTATTTTCAAAGATCTTTGTAAAACATTTTTATTTATGCAATGTATTGCCTAAATTGTGTTTCCTTGCGCTAAATACTGAATTTTTTACTCATACTTTGTTACCCCCCGATCCCTTTAACTCTGCCCTCTCCTACATTGTAAAGATCAAGATGATAAAATTTCCGTTTGTTAGTCAACATGTTTATTTCAACCCCTTTAACCCTCCGTCTACCAGACGGGTCCATTGGACCCGACAGGTACATACAAAATATTCATTCAAACCAGAAATTTCTTTAAAATAAACTAAGTATATAAACCAGACAAAAATAAGGTAAATAAATAAGTTAAATAGTTTTAAATAAAAATTCTGGTGTAGAACGTTTTATTAAAACTTGAATAAAATTCCCGGTAGATCTAGGGTTAAAATATCTGTATGTAAAGTTTTTTTATGTTCCCCCACTCTCTTCCTTCTCACCCCAAAGACTATCCTTGGTCAAAGATTCCATAAATATATAAAACTCGCTGTTCTTATACATAAGCTATCAAAGTAGCGCGTTGAAAGAACAGATACACCTGCTTTACTTGAAACGCAGAAAAAAAAATATAAGTATTACTGACTATGGAAGTTGCTTAGAGAATAGTTTTAATTGTGTGATGCATTTTCTCGCTGAACTATATTTGTATGCCAATAGAAGTTTGTGGAACATAAAAAAATTTATACAGGGATACGCAAACCAACAAGATACATGGCCGTTTGGGTGCGTAATTGATTATTTTTTTTAAATTATTATAGAAGGTAATTGATAAAACTGGATTTCTAAATGTGTTATATGTTTACCATACTGTTTACTCACATATCTTCCTGCCACATATCTTGCGCCTTATTTACCGGTAAAATTTCAGTACAGTTTTATAGATAGATAAATGTGTTGGAAAGTATTTCACAATCTATTCTTGAAATCTATTCTCACAATCTATTCTTCGTTCTTATTTTTATGAGCTTTTATTTTTTATGCTGGAGAAAGTTTTCAAAGTTTCCATACATACAAATACGCAGAGATAATAATTACTACTATTTGTTTATTAATATTATTTGTTTAAAAATTAAATGAAAAAAATAAAAATATCTTGAGAAGGAAAATTAAAACTGGTTTCATCCAAATCCTAAAACTTAAAAAAAGGATAAATCTTAAAAAGTGATAAAAAGTGTCATTTGATTTTTTTTTAACTCTTTCCAGTATAGTTGAAAAGCGTTTATAAATTCGGTTTGTCTGTCTTTCCTTCTGTCCGTGCTCTAATTCACATAAATTTAGTCCAATTGCCATAAAATTGATATATGTTATTTTTGTTTAATTTGGCATGTTCATTATTGAAAATGAAATGTGTAGCATGTAAGATTCGTTTACAGGGACACGCAAAAGAATGCCGTCACATTACGGTGAATTAGAAAAATCGTGTATGGTGTAGTTTAATGATATTGCACTATTTTAAACATATTGGAATTTTTATATTTCACTAAGGAGTTGTACACTACAAGGCGATTACTGTAGAATATGATGTGCATAGAATTTATATTTCATTTTCAGGGACACACAAAAAAATTTGGCCTATGACCAATAATTGCTATAAGTTCGTTATCAGTTGCGGTATACGTTTTTAAATTTGACTGTTGTTATTATTATTTTTTTTTATATTATGTGGTGTTTATAAATTCAATAGGTCATATACTGGGAATCACTATCGCAAGTACAATTCCGTTTATTGACAGAAATTGCTGAATGGGAATTTTCCTGCGGAACTAAATTTTTGCATACATACATACAAAGTTATAGAGCATATACAGGGCTGCACAAAAAATAGATATTTTTCCAACTAACTGACAGCAATTGCAGAAATTGGGTTTTCAAATGCGTTATGTGTTTTCTAATTTATTTATTTAGACACCACCTTTCTCCGTAATAAGCTGTAAAGTTTTGTTTCAATATTCTGAATGTATTGGAAAGTGTTTCATAATTTATGCTAGACACATGATTTTTAGCTCATGTTTCTTATTACAAATATTCTTTTTCAATTTCTCCAAAGAATTTTTGAAAAAATACGGAGTCTTACTGTACTAAATATAAGAAAAAATACATGAATGCATTTCGAAATTATTAAAAATAGTGCTTAGTTTCCATCTGGTCTAAGAATGTTCAACTTGTGTCCCGCGGAGTTGCGAACTTATTGTTGTAAAGTTTAAATCCTTTTTATCTCTTTATGGCCGATGGACGCTGGAAGTTTTATGGGAGATAAAGTGAGGGGGGGGGGGGGGAGGTATTACTCTTCACAGATATTTGAAATGGATTGTATTTTTCTCATTTTCAATAGGAGAATATATTAGGTACCTAAAATAATTCCTGTTATTGGAAAATTTTAAATGTAATTATTTTTCCTAGGTGGTGAGAAGGAGAAAAATGACACCCGAAAAAAAAAGGGCACTTTTATTACAATGGAACTTACAAAAAGCACATTTATTTTGTATATTACTATGCAGACTCTCCATTGACCTATTTATACATAGTAATACCTGTACTAAGCGGAATCTTGCCTTAAAAAAATCCAAAGTTCTTTGGAAAATTTCTAATTCAAAATTATTATATTGCCCCTTATCATTTCGTTTTAAAGGGTTTCATTGTTAAAATTAAAACTTGCATTTAATCAGTAATACAGTCGTTCCCGTTTAAACGATTATTTTTGGTTCCAGAAATAATATTCGATTAAGCGGGGTTTTTGATTAAACGGGGAATCATAACTGTAATATGCGTAATAAAAAGGGAAAATACCCAACTACGGTATGTTTAATTAACAAAATAATAAATAGTTAATAGAATAACATAAACTAAAATAAATACGAATGCTAATACAGTCAAACCTCGTTAACATGAACACGCTTAACGTGAATTACTTTTAACATGAATTGTTTTCACAGTCCCCTATAAAAACGAATACACAAATTTGATACTGATAACGTGAATTACTGTTAACATGAACAAAATTTTGATTCCATTTGAGGTTCATGTTAACGAGGTTCGACTGTATAAAGTAAATACTTATTAATTTAACGTCAGTATATTCATTTATATGGTTTACATCACACTTAATGCAGCTCGTTTGAGTTTGGTCAAAACTTTGCTACTTCTAATTTATGTTACTTATACTGCCTTTAAAAAATCGTTTAAAGTTGTTTGTTTAAGTGAAATTTTAAAGGAGTAAATATAGAATTATTTTTCGAATGAGTGCAATATATCTCAACGACCATCTCGAGTCTCGAAGTGACGACGCATTGCCATTAAAGCCTGATTAACAGCAAGAAGCGATGGTGGTGAGATCAAGGTGGGGAAATCATTTGACCGGTCCATTATATACCTGCCGACCAAAATCATTGCAGGAAGAACTGAAAATTTGTTTTCAGCGTAAAGGAACCGGAAATGACAAAAGGTGGAAGGAAATTCTAGCTAAAACGGGCTTTCTGCGCCTATTTTCAAACATCGGTCACACAGTTCTTATTCGATTAAGCGGGGAGGTTCGTAAAAGTTATTTGGTTTAAGCGGGGGAAAATAACATACAACCAATAGGAATAAATTCGGTTCCGGAGAATTCTATTCGAATAAGCGGGGTATTCGATTATCCGTGACCCGATTAAGTGGGGAGGACTATTATACATATGCACAAGTATTACACCTATAATTCGTTAATGATGCAATACTATGATCAATAATTAATTACAGTAAAACCTGTAAAAATGAAATCCATGTATAACATAATCCTGCCTTAAACGGAGAATTTTATATTCCCAAATACAAAATATTACACAATTACACCTAGTAAAACCTGTCTAAAACAGAATTTGTTTTCGTACCTAGTGATCTCGTATTAACCGGTTTTATTGTAATATACAGTGGTACTGTGCAGTGTTACTGATTAATTAATTCTGTAAAACTTAAATAATATATCTTTACTATCTCTAAACATGATTTAAGTATAAGAAATAGTGTACTTTATAAAAAAGAAACGCCTTAACATGTTTGGTTTTACTGTACTAAAACAATTGCCTGCCGAGACGAAAGGAAAGGTTGAAATAATTACTGCCACTTTGATTACATCCATAAATGTTTTTCTTTTAATGTTCTATATTTATCAGTAAAATAATAGGAATTAATAAAAATTCAAATTTGTTATCTGGAAGCTAAATTATAAGATCCAAAAATCCGCCTGTTTTTTTTTTTTTTTTTTTTTTTTTTTTTTTTTTTTTTTTTTTTAATGTATGGCTGGAAAAAAGGTTGTCAGTTTGTATCGAAATAAATCATAGACTTTTTGAAATGTTTTCTGTTTTTTACATGTGCCTTATCATTTTGTACACACTCATCATAAGCATAATTAAAAATCTGCACTACAAATATTTGCAACTTAAAAATGAAAAAAAGGCTAAAATTTATATAGATTTCTTTTTAACGGAACCTACATTTTTAATGGGTTTTATGTATCATATTGTTTTTATTATTATTATTATTATTATTATTATTATTATTATTGTTTAATTGGTTTAACTTAGTTGTCACAAAAATTTAACATTGAACGTAGTACTAACTGAATGAAATATATTAATAAATGCCCCTTCTCGGACTTAAAAAAAAAGTAGGAAATAAACTGATCTGGTTTTAATTTGCTCTGCCAATTATGTAATAAATTATATTTTTTTGTCACATTTGTTATTTTATTGTGATAATAAATAAACAATTTTCTCCATTATCCTTCGGTTAGGAAAATTGAAACGTCGTCTACACTGGCAAATAATAGTTGCACCTTAACCCTTTCGTGACCGCATCGCGTAAACAAATTTTATTTGGAATGCACCGTGTTTTTTAAACTGTCCCCTTTACTTGTGAAATACCAAAAAATCCTTTAATTAAAAAAATCAAATATTATTATTCATTTATTAATGGTGCCCAAAACAAATTCCACATGCACCCTTTCACGATGCATATATGCATCACAAATCTCGACAGATAAAACACTAGAACGGCGGGAAATTTTGCTCAAGTTTTATAAAAAATATTTCACATCAGAATTTTTATTTAGGACTATTTAACTTATTTATTTAAGTTATTTTTGTGCAGCATGTATTAATCTTATATTATAAAAAAAATTCTGATTCGAATCGAAATGTATTCATTCGGCAAGGGTCAAAATGACCCCTCACCGCCGTTCTAGTGTTAAAGAGTTAAATAAATTTTTTAATTTAAATATCAAAATTTTTCTATTGTTTAAATTTATAAAAAAAAAATGTTAAATTGAAAAAATATATTAATTTATAAAAAATTATTACATTTATAAGAATTATTGATATTTTTTGCCATACTTGTTATTTTCTGGTTGCAGTAAATAATGAATGATCTTAATCTCCAAACCCACCACCATTTGAAATTTACACTACTTCCCCATTCTTTGCTCCACCCGCACACAAAAAAATTATATGTACTTTTTTTTTGTTGTCCTATATGTTACTCTATAGTAGGGATGCACAACCTGTGGCCCGCGAACCATGTAAGTGTGTTCCAAGTTATAAAGTGACGAACTGAAAAAAATGCAATTTTTATCCATGTGGTCCAAGGAAAGAATCGGGAAAATTTCATCAATTTGCCGCGAGAAAAACTGATCATTTCGTCAGACAGTTAAGAATCACGAATTTCGATCATCGGGCGCGGAAAAAATCACAAATGTCTTTGATCGGGCACGAAAAAATCGCAAATTTTTTCAATAAGGCGCGGAAAATTGCGAGTTTTGTCGATCGGGCTCAGAACAATCGCGAATTTCGTTGATCGGGCACGGAAAAAATCGCGAATTTTGTCGATAAGGCGCGGAAAAATCCCGAATTTCGTTGATCGGCGACGAAAAAATGGCGAATTTTGTCCATAAAGCGAGGAAGAATCCCAAATTTTGTTGATGAACAAGTTCCCTTGTTCGTTTTCGGACACGTGTATGCTTAGCTGATGACGAGCTGTTATGTTTTTAGCTCGAAACGCGTCCTGTGTTTTGTTTTAATTTTATGGTGATTTTTTACAAAGTTTTATTATTTTAACTGCTTAGTACTTTTATTCACAAAATAGGTTAAATAATTGAAAAACATTTTGAAATTTTAATTAAAATGAAAAATGATTTAAATAAGAGTCTTATAAAAGTACGACTGTGAGAGAAAATCTCATGCAGCGAGTTCTCCAGGGTTAAAACTGTACACCCGCATCAGGCCCCTGAATTAGATGATATAAAAAAAAGAAAGAAAGAAAAAGAAAAATAAACTGCAGAAGCCATCAAAACGCAGAGTATCTGCACACCCCGCCCCCAAATAATGAAGATTATCCTTTTTCTGTTCGGGAGGGAAGGTTTATATTTGCACGTTAAAGAATCAAAATACGCATGGCTATTATTTAGAAATGATTGACTGGATAAATAATTATGCAAATTTAATATATTTCTATTAATTTTTATGGAAAAAGTATATAAAGCGTCATCGAAAGAACCACCACTGATGGTTTTCGAGAAAAACAATTCCAGCAAAAAACAACTACTTTGACGACAAAAGTTCCAGCCAATCAGATTTCGAGATGGCAAAACCATGTTGGGGGAAACCAAAATATGTATCTGTCGAATATGCTCGATTACACCGTGATCAACGACGATCCGAAAATAATGTTAAATACAAAAGTTACGTGTTTTTGTCCGTAGAATCTGAATCTGCAAGAAAAAATGTGGGTTATCATTCAAGATTTCAAAGTTGGAGCCTTCTGACCCCCAGGGTGTCGGTTGCGGGGGTCAAATTTGGTATTTCTGATTAGCTTTTTAAAAAATTATTTAACATGTATACATTCGTTTTTCAATCTGCTTTGTATTCCTCGAGTTATTCGTCCATTTTCAGACTTTTCGGACACCCTGTATATATAGGTCAATATAAAATGGGATATCAAAGTTTAGCTAGATGGAGTGACGCTAGATCTTCTTCGTGCGATGCGGTTCAAATTCGTCTATTTTCCATTCATGATCACTAACATATTCCATCTTGTGCTGCGTTTGTAGCCCTGCCAACATATAATAGTGAGAAATTTTCCAGGCTGTGTATCGTTCCATGTCGTTCAGTCGGCAGAACGTCAGTGTGCTATACTGATGGCCCGGGTTCGAGTCCCGGAATGGAATCTTTTTCACTATGTTGACCCTTGCGCCTTTTAAGCAATTACTTTGAAATTTGATTTTCATTTGAATCAAATAGCTCTATCTCGATATTTACTGCATCGAAATAATTAGTGAGATAGTTTCTTAAGGGGACCGTGAACCTTTATTTGAACAAAAATCGACATTTCTTTTTGTGTGTATTTTCTCCAATTTGTATTACGTCATTCGTGGATAACCACACGCAAGTGCGATTGTTTTACGCAAGCGTGTTACAAGCGTTTTAATTTTGTTCACAAACTTTTTTTGGCGTTTTAATATAATAAAAATACCTTTTCTCAATACTGATGGTTCAGATTTTTTTTTTAAATGCTTCTTTGTTACTTAATTTTTGATCAAAATTCAGGAAACTCATAAGGAAGAATCCTGATATTGCTTAAAAAGAATCTGTGTCTGAATTTTAAAATTCGACTTCTTTAACCCATTGAGGGGCACAGGTATATATTATATACCACCTACGATTAATAAAGTTTTACACCAGATAAGAAAAATTTTATGAAATTTTACTTTTCTAACTTTGGTGGAAAAAAGCCGTAAAATTGCTTTTACTTATTTTGAACTAGAATTTTTCAAAGATTCCGGTGGGAATTCAGCATTTCACAAACGTAATTACTTGCCCCTTAAGGGGTTAAGACAATTAAATTTCATTTTTAACTTATTACAAGGCACAATTTTGATAAAAATCTATATGGAATTCAGAAAAATAACTCTAAAAAAATTACTATTTAAGGGATTAAAAAACGATACACATATTTATTTGTAATAGAGTTTTATGTGATTAAAATCCAAAATCGAGTAAATATCTAAAAAATTAAGACGCAAGGAGCATTTTAAAATTTCGTACTAAAATTTTAAGTTTTTTAAAAGATTCTAAATTTATGATAAGCTGTTCCATATACTTATAGTGAAATGTATATTTTTAAAAAATTTCAAATCTCTGTTATGAAAATTAAAAGAAATTTTTTTAAACGTCTACCTTATTTTTGATCTCTTAATGGCTAATTCTTTTCGCTACAATGTGATTATTAAATTAATTATCATACGTAACGTACAATTCATATATTAATGAAAAAAATAAGGCATTATTTTGGCATTATTATAAGGCATATTTTGCGAAAATTTCAGAATTCTTCCAATATCTCATAATAATAATAAATCGGATATATATATATATATATATATTATATATCTCCGATATAAAAAACGATATATATATATATCTTTTTTACATTTATGGACTGGATAATGTATGACAGACGACAGACATTAGGAATAAAGACACATACTGAATAAAAAGAAACGAAACTAGAATCGTACGTATAGAAACTTAATTAGCACGTTGCTTTTGTGAATCGCATATTAACTAGTGAGAGATATTTTTCTCTTGGTTAATGTTCTTTAGTTAAAATATTGACGCTAATTAAAATAATTTCAGTAACACGCAACTGATTAAGCAAAAAAGCAATCAGATATATTAATGATATTTGTTCAGAGCTTCGGATTGTTCTTACAAACATACATAGTTAAGTCAAAATAACATTACTCTAAGAAATCTACTTAATCTTTATTCACTAATGATGGAAACCTCTATGGACATTACAATAAGAGAGTTATACTTTTACTTCGTATAATGAATAAAACAAATATTTGAAGTATGGTTCGCAGTTGTAATGAAAATAATAAATTAATTTATTAACTTAGATACAAAATGTTATAAAACAAGAATGAAAAATCATGCGTACAGCATAGATTTTGAAACACTTTCCAGAAGAAAGAGTTTTTTCCTGGTCTCGATTTTCCAGGACCCTTAGAAACCCTGCAATTTCACTTCTTATAATAAGAAAATATACAGGGTGCAATATGTTATCTGTCGCCGACCTTTAATTTCTCAACCGTTGGCCGTAGACATATAGTTCCAATTACAAAAACGTTTCAAATGAGCTAAATATTCATGTTGTGGCATTATTTAAAGTAAAAAATCAATTTTATAAAAATTACGAAATCTAACTTTTTATACGGTCTCCCAGTCCCTATAGTTATATTTAGTAAACATTTACACATATCATAACAGATATAACACAAAAAGTGTGACATCTGTACTGCAAAAATTGGCACAGTTATTAAATTTCAAAGTTTGAGATTTCTGCACATGATTTTGTCTTTCATTGAGGGATCAGTTAAAAGATGAATTAAAGTAATTCGAAATCAAAGTCAGTGTGCAATGTCCTTTTTAAGGCGAAACCACCTTTAGCCGGCATCGCCAAATCGGGGAAACATCAGAGAGTGTTAATGCATCTAAAAATTTGAGTTAACTTTTATCGGTCTAACAACATTCAAACATGAAAGTAGGTAGAATCTACAACCGGAAAATAAAACATACTAACTAAGGACTAGATAAATGGAAGCGGATTTGCACCCTGATTTTGATTTCGAATTACTTTAATTCATCTTTTAACTGATCCCTCAATCAAAGATAAAAACATGTGCAAAAATCTAAAATTTTGAAATTTAATAACTGTGTCAATTTTCGTAGAACATATGTCAAACTTTTTGTGTTATATCTGTTATGATATGTGTAAACTTTTACTAAATATAACTATAGGGACTGGGGGACCATATAAAAAGTTAGATTTCGTAATTTTTATAAAATTGTTTTTTTTTTTTTTTTTTTTTTTTTTTTTTTTTTTTTTTTTTACTTTAAATAATGCCACAACATAAATATTTATCTCACTTGAAACATTTTTGTAATTGGAACTATATGTCTACGACGAACGGTTGAGAAATTAAAGGTCGGCGATAGATAACATATTCCACCCTCTATAAAGACCAATGATTTAACTCTTCACTGCTTCTCTTTTTAAGGGCATATAAGAAAGCAATTAAATAAATACCATATATATAATTTTTGAAAAAAAAAATTAGACAGGGAAAGTTAGAATTCAAATGTATCACAGTTAATCATTCCCTTTATCAGTTTTATAGTCCATTTTTAAGTACTGATAAACTTAACAAATAATGAAATATTAGTTTAGAATAAATGCAGTATTTATAAAACATGTATAGTACATATAGCAAGAAGCATATCATTCATAAGGCAATAATTATTTAAAAATGATAAAGAAAAAAGTAATGCGTATATAAAATTAAATTAATAAATTAAAAGTTTATTGAGCTGTTTGTAGATATATTAATTTTCTAGAAATGCATATTTTCTGCCTGAATTATGTTAGCAACATAAAAACAGTGCTGAATATTAATAAAATATACATATATATAAATTAGAAATGAATGCACGTAAACTCAATAAGAATATTAATTAACAGAAACGTAATAATTTATTACATATTGTTTTGATTGCTTGTATTTTAGTTACAGTATGAACACTACTTAGAGGGTCTCAGGATTCTTAAAGTTGGGGGAAAAAAGAAAAAAAAAAGACAATTTTCGATATTTAACATCTTTAAATGCATATGATTTTAAAACACAATTTTTACTCGGGATGAAAGATATAGGTATGTTCTTTACTTTCATATATTTAGAAAATAGCAAGATGCAGAATTAGCATTTATAGGGAGCTCCAAATTGTCAGACATTTGATGAGCAGAAAATTGCTATAACAGCTTACGCGCACGATTACAAAATAAATTTTGAAACTAAAATGAAAATTCTGTCGTCTACTTATATTTCAGACTACAATAATTACCCTGAATCTAAAAAAATGTATAAAAAGCATTTTTATATTTTTAATACAAACTTGCATTTAGCTAATACAAAATTTTGAAAATTTCAACAGTATAATTATCTAAAAAATATATTTTTTTCAACAATAAAAAGGAAATTTTTTAAGTCGTATTTTTGGAAGCTTGGTACACTAGAACTGCTGATTTAGCAATTAATGAGGCTGTATCTCTACCAATTGAATATTCAGTTTTGTTTTAACTATAATTTTCAACTTAATGTAATGTTTTTTCTCTTTGTTGTACTTCAACATCTTAGTATGACTTTTTCGTTGAGAATTAGCTGATGAGGGATTCGAAATTAATACGAAACGTCCTTTTAAATTGTTTTTTTAGTGCTTTTATCTTTTTAATTTAGTGTAATGTAATGTCTGTCATTTTGAAAAAAATCTTTTTTCACTAGTACTTTTTTACTAAAAGCGTTCAAAGTTATGTAACACTGAAAATTAATAAATACAAAATGCTTGATACATCCACACTAAGCATTCCAATAAACTTTTATTCCTAAAGTACCCTTTATTTATACATAAATAAAGGTGATGAAGAGCAGTTGACTTCCGATACATTGGTTGCAATCACCGGTCTCTTCGGAAAGTTATTAATCTTCTAGCCTTTCTTCTACTCCATCTGATTAATGTACCCGAAATTTAAGACACCATTAACTTTGGCGTAAGGGATAAAGAGCTAATAATTGTGAGTGGGATTGAGTAGTAACAAAAGTGTAGAACACTTCTATATTTTCTTTATATCTTCACGAATACTTCTAGAACGTTTATTATGCTGTACAACAATGACATTGCCTTTGAAGTGAAAATATGAAATTCTGTAAGAAATTAACACACTGAACCGGAATATAACTA
Source organism: Maratus speciosus (assembly GCA_963932465.1). Lineage (NCBI taxonomy): Eukaryota > Metazoa > Arthropoda > Arachnida > Araneae > Salticidae > Maratus > Maratus speciosus. Next base: position 601,478,087 of record OZ010791.1, on the reverse strand, counting down.
TGAAATACATTCATTGCCTCTTGTTTTGGAAATGCAGATGCGCAAATTTAAAATTTCCCCCAAATTTAGTTATTTTTAAAATATTACTTAAAAATTCTGGAAAACGTAACACATACATTTTTTGCATATATCGATTTCTAGACGTACCAAATGCGTGAATCTAAAATTACAACTCCAAATGTTCCATATGCATATATCCAAAATACTTCACCAAATAATTTCCTGATAGCTATCTAAGAATAAAATTCATTGAAGAATCCAAATGTGGTGTCAAATTAAAAATGTAAACACAGGTTACAGAAAATGCTTTTTAAAATATTGCTTTTATCTCAAAATTCAACCTTGCAGTTCCCTCTCTCGTCAAGACGCTTATAACAAAGAAGTACCCAAGAATCTATCCTTACACTTACATGAAAAATATTAATAATAACCAATATTGGTAATTCAGGACACACAACTACGCCAATATTGCATTCATCATTAATACGTCCATTGAAGTGTCTTATTTGTTAAATATAGGTTTTGTAACGAAAAGCCACTGCAGAATTATTGACATTGCAGTTAAAAAAGTCCTTCAGGCCAGTGCCGGGAGGAAGAGGTAGCTTTCAAATACCTTATTTTTAAAAAGCCAACTTATATTATTCAAACACACGAAGCTCAATTTAGTGGAAACCGAATATAGGAGATTCAATACTAATTTTTATCAATACCAAATCATTATGAATGAGAATTTCACGAAATTAGTCAGCTTTATCCAAGCTGCTTTTATTTAAAGTAACTTATATTTGGCTCAGATGTTGATGTATACTATCCACATGCTTTCTCACATGGAAATAGGCGAATACGTGTGTTATCGCGTGACAAATACAAGATCGTTTCAAAATGTTAGCCATACTAGAAATTCAAAGTGCTATAATTCAACCATTTTTTAAGATATAATCAAAAGAACAAATTTTCAGAAACAAAATCTGATCCGGAATTTTTGTATCAAGGCCAAACACATAAAAAAAAATCTTTTTCATTTTCCAATTTTTTAATACCTCATTTTAAATTTTAAATTTAATTTTTTTAATGGCAATCCTTTTGAAACAAGATGGCGAATGAAGCTGGCCAACGAACTCGGTCGAGACATTGGTATGTACTATGTACAGACCAAGTAACATCCAAATCGGTTCATAAATACGCTTGTTATCGCGTGACAAAAATCAGGTCGTTTTAAAATGTCAGCCACAATAGAAATCCAAACGCTATAACTCAGCCATTTTTTTAGATATAGACGAAACAAAAACTGTTCCGGGATCTTTGTATTAAGGTCAAACACATACAAAAAAATCTTTTTCATTTTCCAATATTTTGGTATCTCATTTTAAATTTTAAATTTTTATTTTTTTTAAATGGTCGCCATTTTGAAACAAGATGGCGGATGAAGCTGGCCAACGAACTCGGTCGAGATATTTGTATGTACTATGTACACACCAAAGTACATCCAAATCGGTTCATAAATACGCCTGTTATCACGTGACAAATATCAGGACGTTTCAAAATGTCACCACGCTAGAAATTCAAAATGCTATAACTCAGCCATTTTTAGAGATATAGACGAAACAAAAACTGCTCCCGAATCTTTGTATCAAGGTCAAATACATAAGAAAAAAATATTTTTTCAATTTTCAATTTTTTGGTACCACATTTCAAATTTAAAATTTTCTTAAAAATTTAAATGGCTGCCATTTTTAAACAAGATGGCGGATGAAGCTGGCCAACGAACTCGGTCGAGACATTGGTATGTACTATATACAAACGAAGTTACATCCAAATCGGTTCATAAATACGCCTTTTATCGCGTGACAAAATTCAGGACGTTTCAAAATGTCAGCCACGCTAGAAATTCAAAATGCTATAACTCAGCCATTTTTTATGATATAGACGAAACAAAAACTGCTCCGGAATCTTTGTATAAAGGTAAAATACATAAGAAAAAAATATTTTTCCATTTTCAATTCTTTGGTACCACATTTCAAATTTAAAATTTTTAAGAAAATTTTAAATGGCAGCCATTTTGAAATAAAATGGCGGATGAAGCTGGCCAACGAACTGGCTCGAGACATTGGTATGTACTATGTACATACCGAATTACATCCAAATCGGTTCATAAATTCGAGAGTTACAGTATGACAAAGGTCAGATATATATATATATATATATATATATATGGATATATATATATATATATATATATATATATATATATATATATATATATATATGGATATATATATATATATATATATATATATATATATATATATATATATAAACTTTTGAACGGAGGTTGGTTTCGGGGTCTGGGGGTCATGATCGATGAAAATATACCAAAATTTTTTGAAATCGCTTTCCTCCGAACGGCTGCAATAGGTAGCTTTTTGTAATGAAAGCTACCTAATAACAGCAACGGAGCGTGACAAAACACGAAAGAAGAATTGTTTTTACTTTAGAAATTCTAACAATTGAATGTCAAACTATATATTTCCAATATTAGTGCAATAGTAAACAAGAAAAGAAAAGAAACCTCAATGTTCGGCGACATTTATTGCAAATAACTAGTATAAACAATATCGGCCTAGTAGTGGTTTTCTAGTAAAAGCAGTTGCACGCATGTAACACTTAAAGTTAATAAGTACAAAATGATTGTTGCATTCTAACTAATTATTGCAATAAATTCTTACTCCTAATGTACCCTTTTTCTATACATACGTAAAGATGATGGAGAACAATTGATATCCGATACTTTGGTTGCAGTCATCGGTTTCTTGGCAAGTTTATTAATCTTATAGCCTTTATTCTACTCCATCCGTTTACTTTACCGAAAAATTAAGTCACCATTAACTTTGGCATGAGGGATAAACTGCTAATAATTGTGAGTGGGATTGGGTAGACATAGAAGTGAAGTACATTCATATATTTTCTTTATATCTCCACAAATACTTCTGGAACGCCTATTACACTGTTCAACAATGAAATTGGCTTTGAAGTGAATCTGTGCTATTTCCTATGAAATTAAAACATTGAACATCAATATAACTATGAAAAACATTCATTGGCTCTTGTTTTGGAAATAAAGATGTGTAATTTTGTAATTTTTTTCAAATTTATGTATATTTACATTAATACTTAAAAACGTGTAGAAAGCGACACATTTATTTTTTCTTACATAAATCGATTTCTAGAAGTACCAAATGTTTGAATCTAAAATTACAACTCAATCCATTAAGCAGTTTTAAAGTTATGTTTAAAATACTACCCCCATTGAAGTTTGCTTTGGAACAATATTCAAAAGGCATTTAACGTTAGTAGTTCCGGATGTTACATATGCATATATCCAAAATATTTCACCAAATGATTTCCTGATAGATATCTAAAAATACAATTTATTGAAGAATCCAAATATGGTGTCAATTTTAAAACGTAAATGAACAGGTTAAAGAAAATGCATTTGAAAATATTGTTTTTATCACCAAATTCGACCTTGCAATTTCCTCTCTCATGTCGAGATGCTTATAAAAAAGAAGTACCCAAAAATCTATCCTTACAGTTACATGAAAAAAAAAAACATTAATAATAGCCAATGTTGCAAATTCAGGTCACAACATTGCGCCAAAATTGCATTCATCATTAATTTGTCCATTGTAGTGTCGTAGTTCTTAAATATTTGTTTTCTAACAAAAAATCACTATTACATAATCATTGACATTTGAATTCCAATAATTGCAATATAGCCTGAAAAAAAACAGAATAATCGTTTTTACTTTAGAAATACAGTCGATGAAATGCCAAATATCTTTTCAATATTAGGGCAATACTAAAAAAAAGAAGAAGATGAACCTCGATGTTCGGCGAAATTTTTTGCAAATAACAAGGAAAAAAATATTAATCTAGTAATGATTTCTACTAAGAGCGCTCAAATGTATATAACTCTAAAAATCTATACATACCAAATTCTTGATGCACGCAAACTAAATATTCCAATCAATTCTTATTCCTAAAGTACCCTTTCTTATACATAAATAAAAGTGATAAAGAACAATTGATTTCCAATACATTGGTTGCAGTCATCGATTTCTTGGCAATGTTATATTAATCTTCTAGCCTTTATCCTACTCTATCCGATTAATGTACCGAAATTTAAGTCACCATTAACTTTGGAAAAAGGGATAAATTGCTAATAATTGTGAGTGGGATTGGGTAGAAATAAAAGTGAAGTACACTCATATATTTTCTTTATATCTCCACGAATAATTCTAGAACGCCTATTACACTGTTCTACAATGAGATTGCCTTTGAAGTGAAACTATGCTATTCTGTATGAAATAAAAACACTGAACAAGAATATCACTATGAAAAACATTAATTGGTACTTGTTTTGGAAATAAAGATGTGGAAATTTGTAATTTTTTCCAAATTTATGAATATTTAAATTAATATTTAAAAACGTGTAGGAAACGTAACATACATTTTATCTTACATAAATCGATTTCTAGAAGTACCAAATGTGTGAATCTAAAATTACAACTCAATCCATTAAGTAGTTTTAAAGTTACGTTTAAAAAACTACCCGCATTGAAGTTTGTTTTGGAACAATATTCAAAAGGAATTTAACATTAGGAGTTCCAAATGTTATATATATACATATATCCAAAATACTTCACCAAATGGTTTCCTGATAGATATCTAAAAATGAACTTTATTGAAGAATCCAAATATGGTGTCAGTTTTAAAAAGTAGATGAACAGGTTAAAGAACATGCATTTGAAAATATTGTTTTTCTCACCAAATTCAACCTTGCAGTTTCCTCTCTGGCGTCAAGACACATATAACAAAGAAGTACCCAAAAATCTATCCTTAAACTTACGCAAAAAAAAAACATTAATAATATCCAATATTGGCAATTCAGGACAAAACATTGCACTAATATTGCATTCATCATTAATAAGTCCATTGAAATGTCTTATTTGTTAAATATTGGTTTTGTAACGAAGAGCCACCCTTGCAGAATTATTGACATTAACAACGAAGCATAACAAAAACATGACAGAAGAATTGTTTTTATTTTAGAAATGCTTCCAATTAAATGCCAAATTATATCTTTCCAATATTGGTGCAAAACTTTAAAAAAAAAAAAAAAAAAAAAAACTCTAATGCTTGGCAACATTCATTGCAAATAACTAGTACAAACAACATTGGTACGGTATTGGTTTTATAGTAAAAGCGGTGAAAGGTATCTAATACTTAAAATGAATAAATGCAAAATGGTTGCTTCACTAACTAACTATTGTAATAAATTCTTAGTCCTAAAGTACCCTTTGTTCATCTATACTCCTATTATAAAGAGGAAAAAATTGTTTATTTGTAGGAGGTAAGCTCTGGAAGTACCGAACCGATTCCAAAAGTAATGGTATCAAAATGGTGGTGTTAGTCCAACTTAGAACATAGGCTATATCTTATATCGGTGCCACTACCCCAAAGGGGGTGTAGGAGCAAAAAACGTTCTAAAAATGCGATTTTAGCGTTACTGAAGGGCCTAGAAATATGAAATTTTGAATATGAGTTACTTATTAGATGTAAATGATGTCTAAGAACAGTTCTTAAACAATTCGAAATTTAAAAGGGGTGAAAATGCACAAAAAGCGTTCTAAAAAACGTTCTAAATGGTAGTTTCTACACAATCTCAGGAAATACCAAACCGATTTAAAAAATAAAGGTGTCAAAATGACGGTGATAACCCTTGCTCCAACATAGGATATGTTTTATGTCAGTGCCACTACCCGAAAGGGGGTGCAGGAGCAAAAAACGTTCTAAAAATGCGATTTTTGCGTTACCGAAGGGCCTAGAAATATGAGATTTGAAATATTAGCTACTTATTAGATTTAAAGGATTTCTAAGAACAGTTCTTAAACAATTCGAAATTTAAAAGGGGTGAAAATGCGCGAAAAGCGTTCTAAAAAACGTTCTAATGGTGGTTGCTACACAATCTCAGGAAATACCAAACCGATCTAAAAAATAATGGCATCAGAATGATGGTGACAACCCTTGCTCAAAGATAGGCGATGTTTTATGTCGGTGGCACTACCCCAAAGGGGGTGCAGGAGAAAAACGTTCTAAATTGCGGCTTTTGCGTTACGGAAGGGCCTAGAATCGTTAAATTTGGAATGGTAGTTAGTTATAAGATATCAATGATCTCTAAGGACATTTCCTAAAAAAATCGAATTTTAAAAGAGGGTCAAAATGCGCAAAAAGCTTTGTCAAAAACTTTCTAAATTGCGATTTCTATGCAATCTCAGGAAGTACTGAACCGATTTCAAATATAATAGTGTAAAAATGATGTTGACAGATCTTGCTCCAAGAGAAGGCTATATTTTATATCTGTTTCCACTACCCCAGAGGAGATGCAAGAGCAAAATGCGCAAAAAGCGTTCTAAAAACGTTCTAAATGCCGATTTGTGGGCAATATCTCAGGAAGAATGAATCTGATTTCAAACGTAATGGAAGGAAATTGATGCTGACAGCTCCTGCTCTAAAATAGACGCTATTTTATGTCGGTATTACTATCACCAAGACGTTGCAGGAGCAAAAAAGCGTTCTAAATTTCGATTTTTGTGATCGGTAGGGGCTAGCAACTTAAAATTAGGCAAGGTACATATTTATTAGATATAATTGATCTTTAAGAATAGTTTCGAAAAAATTGGAAATTTAAACAGGGGTGAAAATGCGCGAAAAGCGTCCTAAAAACGTTCTAAATTGCGATTTCTACTCAATCTAAGGAAACACCAAAGGTATTTCATAAGTAATGGTTGCAAATCAATGGCGACAATCCCTGTTATAACATAGGTTATATTTTATGTTGCTGTCACTACCATCTGAGGGTTGAAAAAGCAAAACATGTTCTAATTTGCGTTTTTTGCACAACTGAAGGGTCTAACACTTTGAAGTATGGCATGGTATTTACTTACAAGATGCAACTGCTTTCTAAGAACAGTCGAAAGAAAATTCCAAATTTAAAAAAATGAAGTGAGTGAAAAGCGTTATAAATTACAAATTTTAAGCAAACTTATAAATTACCAAACTGATTAAAAAAATAATGATGACAGATTTTGATGATAGAACCTGCTCAAACATAAGCTATATTTTATGTCTGTTCCACTACCACCAGATTGTTGCAGGAGCTAAAAACTTTCTAAATTGCGATTTCTGTGATACGGAAAAGGCTAGAAACTTTAAATATGGAATGGTAGTTACTTCTAAAATATAAATGCCCTCGAAGGAACGTCGAAAATAAATGCGAATTAAAAAAGGGTGTTGCGAAGCGGAGGTGCGAAAAGCATTCGAAAAAATTTCTAAATTACGATTCTACGCAATTTCAGGGAATATAAACCGATTATAAAAGTAATAGTTGCGAATCAATGGTAACAGTCTCTGATCCTACACAGGCTATATTTTATGCCGGCGATTCTACCACCTGGGGTTCACAGGAATAACAAACGTTCTAAAAAAGGCCTTTAAAAGCTTTTAGGTAGATTTCGTAAGAAATACTACCTATTGCAGTCGTTACCATGGTGCGACTTTTGAAAAATTCCTTCATAACTTTTCATTATAGGACCCCAGGAACCCAAAACCACCTCCACCTAAAAAGTTTATATATATATATATATATATATATGTATATGTATGTACTAAATTTTGTCCGCACGATAAAAGTCGCAATTATGCTCGGATCGTCTTCAAACTCGCCAACAACTTCGAGATGACTAATATCTCGGCGAGGATTGAAAATGGGCAAAATCGGCCCAAGGGAATGGAACTGGGGAGGGTTCAAAATTTTGAATACCGTCTTAACATGATTCTGATAAAACCAGCTCTTACACAACAATGGCAGGAAAAAAATAAATATTTTTCGTTATAGCAGTTGCCAACAATTAAAAAAAAAAAGCAATAAAATTAATTCTCACCACAACAATTGCTTTTCTATTGCAAGATCTTCACGTGTAAAAATAAATTAAATAAACAGTTTAACGAATTGAAAACAAATTGAATATTACGCCATAAGTTTTTTCGAGCAAGATTTCCGCATGAAAACTCAAAATGAAATAAATAGTTTGACGAATTAAAAACAAAAGAAACAAACAAAAAAATATTGTGTCATATTGGAAATAAAATGGACTTCAGCAGGTGAATATGTAACATCATGGGAGTTTGAAGAAACGTATTAAAACATGATAAAAACCCGACTATGGAAATATTAACTTATTTTAACATTTTGAGGTTCTCTGAATTTGCTTTAGCTATTTTTTAAACCTATTCCATATACATGCTGTGTGTATTCGTGTATATTAGAATTTTCACAAAATATTTAGCTCCCTAGAGCTCATTCTTAGTGAAGGAACTGGGTTTATCTCTAATCTTGATTTAAGTTTTGTTGGTGAATTTAGTACTTAACTTCGAAATCTACCTCCGCCTGTAGGCCCGAGCCGGCAGGGATTTTTTAAATTACGTTTCTGTGGAATATTAGGAAATAACAAACCGATTTCAAAATTAATGTTGGCAAATTAATCGCGACAGTTCCTATTTCAACGTAGCCCTTTATGTTGAGAGAGGTGGTAGGACTTGGAATTTGACATGATGGTTAATTTTAAGATGTAAGAAGATGGTTTCAAAAAATTCAAAACTTCAAATGAATACTGAAATGAGCGTATTAATTGAGCATAAAAGTTTCAAAATATTTTCTAAATTATCATTTATTTAGTTTTATTTCATTTTATTAATTTAAGTCTCATTTCTGCCTAATGCAGTGTAATAAGGATGTTTAATCAAACTGTGTTTTAAATAGTAATTTTTGAATTATTCCTAAAAGTAATAAGTACCTTTTAATAAAATAAAAATTTAGTTAGTACCTTTTAATAAAAATTAGACATATAAATATCACTTGGCATATTTCAAATATTACGCGAGCAAAGCCGCGGGGTTTGCTAGTACATAAATAAAGGTGATGGAGAACAACTGATTACCAATACATTGGTTGCAGTCATCGGTTTCTTGACAAGGTTATTAATATTCTAGCGTTTATTCTACTCCATCTGATTAATGTACCGAAATTTAAGTCACCATTAACTTTGGCATAAGGGATAAATTGCTAATAATTGAAGAGCTAAGTGGAAGAACATGTTAAGTAACAAAAATTACATTTCAAGAAATTTGAGGTGAAAGTTTTAACTGTAAATTTTATGATTTATTTTCTGTTTGATACCATGTGTTCAAAATATTAACTGGTATGGTACTAAACTCTCTCAGGAAAACTTATTCATGTTTAATTTTCAAATATTAAAAATTATTAATATTATTGACATTATTAAATATTAAAATATTAAATATTAATGAATAATCTCTTAAATCTTCAAGACTAAATAGAATCTTAGTATTTTACCTTCACCATGTGATAAGATACCTCAAAACGCTTTCATCCAAAAGATAAAAAAAAAAAAAAAAAAAAAAAAAAAAGAAAATGTAGCATAACATGTACATCCACTCAGCTCTTGAATTGTGAGTGGGATTGGGTAGAAATAAAAGTGAAGTACACTTATATATTTTCTTTATATCTCCACGAATACTTCTAGAATGCCTATTACACTGTTCAACAATGAAATTGCCTTTGAAGTGAATCTATGCTTTTTTGTATGTAATTAACACACTACACAAGAATATCACTATGAAAAACATTCGTTCGCTCTTGTTTCGGAAATACAGATGTGCAATTATGTAATTTTTCCCAAATTTATGTATATTTAAATGAATATTTAAAAACGTAACATATATTTTTTCTTACATAAATCGATTTCTAGAGGTAACCAATGTGTGAATCTAAAATTACAACTCAATCCATTAAGTAGTTTTAAATTTATGTTTAACCCCTTGGGTACGAGCGGCACGTATACGTGCCGCATGAAGCGCTCAGAATCCTTGTTCTCCCTCACCAGTAAAATTTTACTGTAAAATTTGCCTAATCAGCGCATTTTCTCGATTCATGAAGATACAAATTTCTGTTTTTAAAAAACGGTGACAAAAGATTAAAAATTTCGTAAAAGGCTCCCGCCGCGAAGGGGTTAAAAAACTACCCGCATTGAAGTTTGTTTTGGAACATTATTCAAAAGGCTTTCAACATTAGGAGTTCCAAATATTACATATGCATATATCCAAAATACTTTACCAAATGATTTCCTAATAGTTATCTAAAAGTAAAATTTATTGAAGAATCCAAATATGGTGTCAGTTAAACGTAAATGAACAGGTTAAAGGAAATGCATTTGAAAATATTGTTTTTCTCACCAAATTCAACGTTGCAGTTTCCTCTCTGAGCATCGAGATGCTTATAACAAACGAGTACCCAAAAATCTATCCTTACACTTACATGAAAAAAAAAAAACATTAATAATAACCAATATTCGAAATTCAGACTACAACATTGCGCCAATATTGCATTCATCATTAATTCGTCCAATGAAGTGGCGTACTTGTTAAATATTGGTTTTCCAATGAAAAGACACTATTACATAATTTTTGACATTTCAGTTCAAATAACCACAATGGAGCGTGACAAAAACAAGACAGAATAATTGTTTTTACTTTAGAAATACTGTCAATGAAATGCCAAATTGTATCTTTTCAATATCAGTGCAATACCAAAAAAAAAAAAAAAAAAAAAAAAAAAAGAAGAAGATGAACCTCAATGTTCGATGACATTTTTTGCAAATAACTAGTACAAACAATATTAATCCAGTAATGGTTTTCTACTAAGAGCGGTCAAAGGTATGTAATACTTCAAATTAACAAATACTAAATGTTTGATGAACACAAACTAAATATTTCAATAAATTTGTATTCCTAAAGTACCCTTTCTTAGACATAAATAAAGGTGATGAAGAACAATTGATTTACGATACATTGGTTGCACTCATCCGTTTCATGGCAAGGTTATATTAATCTTCTAGCCTTTATTCTACTCCATTCGATTAATGTACCGAAATTTAAGTCACCATTAACTTTGGCGAAAGGGATAAATTGCTAATAATTGTGAGTGGGATTGGATAGAAATAAAAGTGAAGTACACTCATATATTTTCTTTATATGTTCACGAATGCTTCTAGAACGCCTATTACACTGTACAACAATGAAATTGCCTTTCAAGTGAAAATATGCAATTCTGTATGAAATTAACACACTGAATTGGAACATCACTATGAAAAACATTCATCGGCTCATGTTTTGGGAATACAGATGTGGAAAGTTAAAATTTTACCAAATTTATATATTTTTAAATTAATATTTTAAAAGTATAGGAAACTTAACATGTAAACTTTTTACATAAATCGATTTCTGGAAGTGCCAAATTAACGAATCGAAAATTACAACTCATTGCATTAAATAGTTTTAAAGTTATGTTTAAAAAACTACCCAAATTGAAGTTTGTTTTGAAACAATCTTCAAAAGGCATTTAAAACGTTGCCTGTCACGCTACGAGTATGCTCGTAGCTTTAATATCCGTGGCTTTAGTTTATTACTTTCTCACCATTATTTTAAAATAAAAAAAATTGCTTAATTTATTGGCAGAAAGTTTGCTGTATTAGAAAAGCGAAATTTACCTTTCAAAGTTTGCAGTGGCAAAAGTCTTTCAAGAAGAAATTTGAAAATTCTTACATTTTGCGGCAGTGAACGTGTTAACGTTAGGAGCTCCAAATGTTACACATGCATATATCCAAAATACTTCACTATATGCTTTTCTGATAGATATCTAAAAATAAAATTTATTGAAGAATCCAAATATGGTATCAATTTTAAAACGCAAATGAACAGGTTAAAGGAAATGCATTTGAAAATATTGTTTTTCTCACCAAATTCAACCTTGCCTTTTTCCTCTCTCACGTCGAGATGCTTATAACAAAGAAGAACCCAAAAATCTATCCTTACACTCACATGAAAGCCCAAATTATTGTACTTTCCACAAAACACGATTTCATCCTTGCATGAGCCATAATAAGTTAAAAAGCAAAATACGTTTTTGTATTTATATAATACATTTTTTCTAAATATTTTATTCTTTAATTTTAACACAGAAAAAGCGATTATGTAAATAAAAAGATTTAAGTAGAGGATTTATATTTACATACTATTTCTTTTTATTATTATTTACTTACTGTATAAGAATATTTCAACATTGTTAAAAGAAAAAACGTATTTCAGAGTGTGAACAAAAGTTCGCTAACACATTAGACGAAATAATATATCTTGTAGCTAAATATTTTATGTCAAGAAATATTTCCAAAATTTTTAAAATGTTTGGAATAAGAATATATTCTAAGACGATATACTCTAAAATTCTCTTTATTTTGTTTTATTTTGAACATCAACAGAAATTGCAACAAAGTTTCAAACATAAACTATTTCAATTTTCGCTATTGATACTTTTCGGAAACTCTGTATGCTTTTCGAACTTACGTTGTAATACAAATAGCATATTGAATAGAATTTACATTTGTATAACAGTTTACAGTATTACTAAAAATAAATATACGTAGATAAACAAACAAAAAATAATCTTTCTCGCAAATTTTGTGATAATAGGACTATTTAACTGCCGTCATAGAATAAATAAATAAACAGCATTCCTATTTGCCGATGTACTGAAATAAACAAGTTTTAAAACACTAAAGTGGGAAAATAATGAAAATTAATATAATAATAACTATATATTATTATTGCATTATTTATTTACAAAGGGCACAGTGGATGAACTAACATGTGCAGATAAGCCCGCAGGTTAATTTTTATTCTTATAATTATTATTTATTTCACTATTTTGTACAGTTTCGTAAAGCAAAAAAATAAATAATAATAATAATAATAATTTATACCACAGAAAAAAATATTTCCAAAAACATTTCATGTCCGTATGTCACTATACCTTAATTGCTTTTCCTATAAAATGTCTGGTTTAATTTGATTTTTAAAAAATGTAGAAGGTTGACAGTTATGCTTCTGAGCATGCCCGACTAATTCATTCAAAAAGTTTTCATCTGTATCTGAAAGAAAACATATCTGGCTTTTGCAGGTGTTCGAGTTATTTCTGGGATTATTACTCATTTGTAGGTAAAAAATTTCACTACCACTGCATTTTAATAATATTTTGATCTACATATTTTCAGGGATTATTTCTTTGGTGAAAAGCGTTCGTTTTTGTTGTATCCGATGGATTTCCTGTTTTAAGCAGACTATGTTTGGTATGGCACATTCACTTGCTTCTGTTAGAAATGAGCTAATCATAATTAAATTATTGCGAGCATATTTTGAACAGTATACCATTTCTCACAGGTCTCACTGTTTTTTATTTGGGTTGTTCCTTGGTTTGTAACAATTTATGTAACATATAATAGAAAAATTTGCACCAATCGTGTAGTGCAGTAAATTGACTTTTAAAGGTTTGGAACTTTAAATAAATTATTAATGCAAATTTCTGATTTTTTATTTTATTTTATTTTATTTTATTTTGCATTTTTGAATAACATTTCAACAATTAAAATAATTATTTACAATTTTCAGACCTTGGTAAAAAAATACATAAACTATAAATTTTTCTTCAGATTATGTAAATGTTTTTAACAATATATTGGAAGTACAAATTATTTCGGTCCGGGTGTTTTTGTGTTCCAATATGCATTTATTTCAAGACCAAATGAATGAAAACATTGATCAAAGTATTGTCCATCGCTGGCTAATACTTTTGCCACCTCTCAGGCAATTTTCGAATTCCATTTCGGAAAAATATCTCGCAAAAAGTGAACCCATGACATGCTGTATAGTGCTGCGTACATCAGAATAACCAGTAATCGGAAGGAGCATTGTCCGAAGAATACGGCGCATACGGTAAAACATCCCACTTGAGTGTTTCCAAATATTTTTTTTAAGGCTTTTCCGAAAAATCGCCTTTCAACGACTATCGGTTTCAGTACAAAAGGCACCCCAGTTTTCTTGCTTTTTAATCATTTCCATGGATCTCAATCGTACATAACCGGCTTGATGACTCACTCGAGCGAGGCTTGTCTATAACGCTGAAAACACCATTCTTGAAACGTCGAAACCATTCCAAACACGTTTTATCAGCTGGAGCAGCGTCACCATAAACTTCTACAAGCATTCCATGGGCGTCAGCTGTACTTTTCTTCCTATAAAAGCAGAAAAGTAAAACCTCCCTTCAAATGCTGCTTAGCTAATAAAAATTTGACATATTCACCACAGTAAAAAGGTTTTTGTATGAAACTCAAAGCGATGTAAACTGAATATTACTGGCAAATATATAACCTCTCAGAAACCACAGAATTTGGTTGTCACTTTAAAACATTCAGAACAGTCGGCGCAATCTGTTGATAACGGACCAAACTAATTTGTAAATTCAATAAAAAAAAGGGATTTTTGAATAAAAAAATCTAGCAGTGTATTAATTTGATGATCGCAAACCTTATGATTTAGGTTTCTGCAGGTTTATTATCCATTATTTTTTATTAACAAAATATTTTTAAATAAGCAATCTTACTACAAATTATAAGATACCACGAATTTGGAAAATTTCTGAAATTAAATGTGTTTTTCTTTTAGTTGAATTAGAATTTCTCTTTTAATTTTTCTTTACATTTTAAGTTAGTTATTGCATACAAGTTTTGAAATAATAATTTTTGTCTTCCGTACTTTGAACGATTCACTTTCTTTAGAATGTTATTAACAAAATTTGTTTAATAATTTTTGACTTTGATTAATAAACAGGACTCTTCTTTCCTATGTATTTTACATTAAAGTATAGCCAGCCACAAGTTGTATAAAATGTATAGAAATGTATACATTTTTATGTTAGAAGTTATAGTTAAAAAATAAAAAAAATTTTGTATATAAAATGAAAAAAAAAATCAATATTAAAAAAAAAAAATTCATTATTCAATATTCTTATTTGTTAGCGGATAACAGCGCTATTAAAATTAAGATTTTACAATACTGTAGGAAAGCATTTCCTTTAATAGCTTTCCCTGCGTGCCTACTGTTTACAGAGCCACCAATCGCTCACGTAGCTGCTGATCAAAGCGCCTTCCTATGTTTGATTTTCTTTCCCCATGAACTAGTCAGCGCATGCGTATTAGACAGAAACTTGTGATCGAGAGACGCTCATTGTGAGCGGGGCAGAAACTACAACTGCACTGAGGTCAGTCTGTCGAACGCAGAGAACGATGATGTGTGTTTGTTTTAAGACGGCGACAAACAACGTAAAGATTGTAATGATGTTTATAATTCGTGCATATAATTACTGTAAATATTTTATGTAAATAGTTTCACTATAATCTACCTTAAAATTTAATGGTGTCAGGCTCCAATTTTTAAAATGGTATTCAGTGTTGTTTAATGTGTTTTACAAGTCGGAGTTCCCACAAATGGTGATCAGAACCGGGGTGAGAACTTTATGCCCACAAAGACAAAGTTTTGGTTTTAATAATTCAAGTGTTGATGTCCTGTTGGTTGACTCCGCCCACAAAATCCCTTATGCAAAATAATGCTGCAATAGATTATAAGTGAAATAGTTCAAGTGGAGAAGTGTATGTATGTAGCCAAGCTGGATATCTTTCTATGAAGTGAGTTTATTTTTTCTTATTCAATATGTCAAAGTTATTCGATTTCAAGGAATTAGAACTTTCGTTTAAAGCTGAAAAATCCTTAAGTATTAAGAACTTACATAAATTAATTTTTGGAGAGTTCGGTGATCGGAATAATAAACGTAGAATTCGAAACTTCACTGGCTTTACTTTTGAAAATGATTCGGATGAATATAACTCAAAATTGCAAGAAATTAAAGATAGTTTTTCCGTTAATGATTTGATTACTATTTGCAATGTTTTATGTATAAATAATTCTGGAGCTCTCGATGAAATTGCTGCCAGAATAATTTCTTCGTTATGTGATTTTAATGTATTGAAATCTAATTTAATTCCTGATGAAGGTGCTCTTAGCGATGATGAGAGCGAAGATGAATCGAATAAAATTAATGATATTTTGAGTGTTTCTGAAAATAATTTGAGAAATGATTCTGGTAGTTCTAGTTGTGAAAATAATGAAAATCAGAAAATTCTAATTCCTGATTATGTTCTTAAACCATCCATTTCCATTAACGATATTGAAAATATGGTTTCTGAATTTGATGGTAGTCAATTTCAAAATGTTGAAAAATGGCTTGCCGGTTTTGAAGATACTGTTTCTTTATTTAATGTTAGTGATTTGCACAAATTGATTTTGGCTAAACGACGTATGATAGGTAAAGGCTAATTCCATGAAAATTTGTCATGTCTGTCACACAGCTGAAAATCGCTATGCTTGTTTTCCACTGTTATTTTCGAAAAGTTTGCTTCGCGTTATTCAACTGATGAGATATCTTCAATAAAATAAGTAACATTTTTCCGTTCTAAAATACTGGTAGCCAACAAGCATAGTGATTTTCAGCTGTGTGACAGACATGACAAGTTTGCATGGAATTAGCCTAAAGCTAAATTGTTTATAGAAAGTGAAACAAAAACAAATTCGTGGTCTAAAATGAAAGCGTTACTTATTTCTGAATTTGGTAAAAGATGCAATTCAGCAGAATTACATGAATTGCTATCTAAAATAAAATTAACCTTCCGTCTACCAGACGGGTCCATTGGACCCGACATGTACATTCAAAATGTTTATTCAAACCAGAAATTTCTTCAAAACAAACTAAATGTATAAATCAGACAATAATAAGTTAAATAAACAAATGAAATAGTTTTAAGTAAAAATTCTGGTGTAGAATGTTTTTATAAAACTTGAGTAAAATTTCCGGTAGTTCTAGGGTTAAACAAAACGAATCGTTGGACGAATATTTTTTAAACATGAAACAGTTATGTTCAAAAGGCAACATAGAAGATTCTGCACCCATTCAGTATGTAATCTATACTTCTATACTCCTATTATAAAGAGGAAAAAATTGTTTATTTGTAGGAGGTAAGCTCTGGAACTACCGAACCGATTCCAAAAGTAATGGTATCAAAATGATGGTGTTAGTCTAACTTAGAACATAGGCTATATCTTATGTCGTTGCCACTACCCCAAAGAGGGTGTAGGACCAAAAAACGTTCTAAAAATGCGATTTTAGCGTTACTGAAGGGCCTAGAAATATGAAATTTTGAATATTAGTTACTTATAAGATATAAATGATGTCTAAGAACAGTTCTTAAACAATTCGAAATTTAATCGAAATACAATCTCAGGAAATACCAAACCGATTTAAAAAATATTGGTGTCAAAATGATGCTGACAACGCTTGCTCCAAGATAGGCTATGTTTTATGTCGGTGCCACTACCCCAAAGGGGGTGTAGGAGCAAAAAACGTTCTAAAAATGCGATTTACGTGTTACTGAAGGCCCTAGAAATATAAAATTTGAAATATTAGCTACTTATTAGATATAAAGGATTTCTAAGAACAGTTCTTAAACAATTCGAAATTTGAAAGGGGTGAAAATGCGCGAAAATCGTTCTAAAAAACGTTCTAAATGGTGGTTTATACACAGTCTCAGGAAATACTAAACCGATCTAAAAAATAATGGCGTCAAAATGATGGTGACAACCCTTGCTCCAACATAGGTGATGTTTTATGTCGGTGCCACTACCCCAAAGGGGGTGCAGGAGAAAAACGTTCTAAATTGCGGCTTTTGCGTTAGAGAAGGGCCTAGAATCGTGAAATTTGAAATATTAGCTACTTATTAGATATAAAAGATTTCTAAGAACAGTTCTTAAACAATTCGAAATTTGAAAGGGGTGAAAATGCGCGAAAATCGTTCTAAAAAACGTTCTAAATGGTGGTTTATACACAATCTCAGGAAATACCAAACCGATTTAAAAAATAATGGTGTCAAAATAAGGGTTTCAAAATGACGGTGACAACCCTTGCTCCAACATAGGCTATGTTTTATATCGGTGCCACTACCCGAAAGGGGGTGCAGGAGCAAAAAACGTTCTAAAAATGCGATTTTTGCGTTACCGAAGGGCCTTGAAATATGAAATTTGAAATATTAGCTACTTATTAGATATAAAGGATTTCTAAGAACAGTTCTAAAACAATGCGAAATTTAAAAGGGGTGAAAATGCGCGAAAAGCGTTCTAAAAAACATTCTAATGGTGGTTTCTACACAATCTCAGAAAATACCAAACCGATCTAAAAAATAATGGCGTCAAAATGATGGTGGCAACCCTTGCTCCAACATAGGCGATGTTTTGTGTCGGTGCCACTACCCCAAAGGGGGTGCAGGAGAAAAACGTTCTAAATTGCGGCTTTTGCGTTAGAGAAGGGCCTAGAATCGTGAAATTTGGAATGGTAGTTAGTTATAAGATATCAATGAACTCCAAGGACATTTCCTAAAAAAATCGAAATTTAAAAGGGGGTCAAAATGCGCAAAAAGCGTTGTAAAAAACTTCCTAAATTGCGATTTCTATGCAATCTCAGGAAGTACTGAACCGATTTCAAATATAATGGTGTAAAAATGATGGTGAGTGATCTTGCTCCAAGATAGGCTACATTTTATATCTGTTTCCACTACCCCAGAGCAGAAGCAGGAGCAAAATGAGCTAAAAACGTTCTAAAAACGTTCTAAATGCCGATTTGTCGGCAATATCTCAGGAAGAATGAATCTGATTTCAAACATAATGGTAGGACATTTATGCTGACAACACGCTAACATAGACAACTGCTCTAACATAGACGCTATTTTATGTCGGTATCACTATCACCAAGACGTTGCAGGAGCAAAAAAGCGTTCTAAATTTCGATTTTACTGATCGGTAGGGGCTAGCAACTTAAAGTTAGCAAGGTACATATTTATTAGATATAAATTATCTTTAAGAACTGTTTCGAAAAAATTGGAAATTTAAAAAGGGGTGAAAATGCGCGAAAAGCGTCCTAAAAACGTTCTAAATTGCGATTTCTACTCAATCTAAGGAAATACCAAAGCTATTTCAAAAGTAATGGTTGCAAATCAATGGTGACAGTCCCTGTTATAACATAGGTTATATTTTATGTTGCTGTCACTACCATCTGAGGGTTTCAAAAGCAAAACATGTTCTAATTTGCGTTTTTTGCACAACTGAGGGGTCTAACACTTTGAAGTATGGCATGGCATTTACTTACAAGATGCAACTGCTTTCTAAGAACAGTCGAAAGAAAATTCCAAATTTTAAAAAATGAAGTGAGTGAAAAGCGTTATAAATTACAATTTTTGAGCAAACTTATAAATTACCAAACCGATTAAAAAATAATGATAACAAATTTTGGTGATAGAACCTGTTCAAACATAAGCTATATTTTATGTCTGTTCCACTACCACCAGAGGGTTGCAGGAGCTAAAAACTTTCTAAATTGCGATTTCTGTGATACTGAAAAGGCTAGAAACTTTAAATATGACATGGTAGTTACTTATAAAATATAAATGACCTCCAATTTAACGTCGAAAATAAATTCGAATTAAAAAGGGGTGAAGCGAAGGGGAGGTGCGAAAAGCATTCTAAAAAAGTTCTAAATTACGATTCTATGCAACTTCAGGGAATATAAACCGATTATAAAAGTAATAGTTGCGAATCAATGGTAACAGTCTCTGATCCTACACAGGCTATACTTTATGCCGGTGATTCTACCACCTGAGGTTCACAGGAACAACAAACGTTCTAAAAAAGGGCTTTAAAAGCTTTTTAAATTACGTTTCTGTGGGATATTAGGAAATAACAAACCGATTTCAAAATTAATGCTGGCAAATTAATGCTAACAATTCCTGTTTCAACATAGCCCTTTATGTTAAGGGAGGTGGTAGGACTTGGAATTTGACATGATGGTTAATTTTAAGATGTAAGAAGATGGTTTCTAAAAAATTCAAAACTTCAAATGAATACTGAAATGAGCGTATTAATTGAGCGTAAAAGTTTCAAAATATTTTCTAAATTATCATTTATTTATTTTTATTTCATTTTATTAATTTAAGTCTCATTTCTGCCTAATGCAGTGTAATAAGGATGTTTAATCAAACTGTTTTTTAAATAGTAATTTTTGAATTATTCCTAAAAGTAATAAGTACCTTTTAATAAAATAAAATATTACCTTTTAATAAAATAAAAATTTAGTTAGTACTTTTAATAAAAAATAGACATATAAATATCACTTGGCATATTTAAAATATTACGCGAGCAAAGCCGCGGGGTTTGCTAGTTAATGGAATAAACGATCCTGTTTTAAAAAAATCCTTTTTGTATGGTTGCCGAAATATTGTTGAATTTAAAGAGAAGCTTAAAATTTATGATAAATTGCGTGTCGATTATGATAATAAACCTGATGTTGATGTTAGGCCTAAGATGAAAGCAGAAGTTGAACTTAAAAATAAATCTAGACCCAATAAACCTGAGATACGTTGCTATAATTGTGGCGATAGATTCCATAAAAGTAATCAGTGTAGAAATAAAGATAAAGGTCCCCTCTGCTTTTCTTGTAATTTATATGGCCACAAATCATTCGAATGGGGTAAAACCAAAGATTCAAAGTTGCCTAATGATTCTCAAGTAAATGTTCTAACTTGTTCTCAGAATTTGGTTTTTAAAGATGTAAAGTTGCATTCATTAAATTTAATTTCATTAATCGATACAGGAAGCGAAAGATCTATTCTAAAGAAAAGTAATTTTAATAAAATTAAAAGTTATGTAAACTTAGAACCAAAAGATATGCTTTTAAGTGGATTAGGTAAAAAGTCATTCAGACCAATCGGTCACTTTGAGGCCGAAATCGAAATTGATGATTCTAAATTTCAAACATCTATTTTTGTGATTGATGACAAATCTATTGAATTTGATTTAATTATTGGTACTGATGTAATACAACAAGGCTTCTTAATTGTTTCTGGTAATGATGTTAAGCTAAATAAGAGTCAGAATAATTCTTTAGTTAATGTTATTAATTCAAGTGAAGTAACTGTAAATTCTAAATTTTACCCTTATTCTTCCACATTGCACAATAGCAACCCACAAATTCCAAACCAAAACAAATATTTACCTGTTCCTCAATTGTCCTATTCTAGTTCAGAAATTAAAGAATTACGTCTAGAAAATGAAAATTTAACTCCCCAAGTTAAAGAAGTTGAAAGAAAATATAAAATGTTATAATTAGATGTTATTGATTTAAAAGAAGCATTTTTGTCAGAAAAAAACTAAGTCGAAAATTGCAATAACATCGTTAGAAGATAAATTAGAACAAGAAGTTGCAGAAAGACAGACCGTTAGTAAATTGTATAGAAAATTAGAGAGCCATTTTCAAGATATATAATCCCAATTAGATGAAGAAAGTAAACGTTCAGAACAATACCGATTACGGTTAATAAAAGTAAATAATTATTCGAAACATCTTGAAAAACAGTTAGAAGAATCAGAAGATGAGTGTTCTAGAATTAAATGTCCAAAAGAAGAATCCAGATAAAATTGAATAACTCCCAGGAAGATTTCGAAAATTTACGACAAGAAATGACTAAATTAAAGAAGCAAATTAAGATGAATAACAATGCTAAGAACCTTAAAAATGATCCAGATTTTCCTAATTTCAGCGATAAAGAAAATATGATGTATTCTTCAAGAAATGAAAATAACCAGAAATCTGATGTAATAAATGAAGAAAATTTTAGAAAAGAAAATATTAAGAAAATGTCTAAAGCGAAGTTGAAGAGTAATGCTTCTAAGAAAATTAAGAATATTCCTAATTCGTCAGATGAATTTGAAGATGAAATTGAAATTAATAATTACGAAGTTAAGAAACCTAAGCAGAAGTTTACTAATAAGAAACGTGATTATAGAAGATCCTTTGTCGAAGAAAATACAAGTAAATTTGACTTAAATTCCGAAGATGACACTAATGATTCCGAACATGACACTTTCACCGATTATGACACTACCCCGACTATGACACACCACCGGACTGACTTTAAACGATTTTGACAAAATTAATCCCGAAGGAACGAAAAAAAAGACGAAAAGACGTAAGGTAAAAGAAGACGAAAAGATGTAAGGTAAAAGAAGACTACAGACGTGAGAAATAGGAAGGAGAATAGGAATACGAATCAGGCGATAAGACGTAAGAAGAAAGAACGACGAAGAAACGTAAAACGGAATAGGAAGATTTTTTTTCAAGAAATAATATAAATTTTGATGAGGGATTTTAATAATGGTGACTTTTTTCCAAAATAGAACTTCGGATGCTGCTGTTTTTTCTTTGTCTTTTCAGGTGCTCCTGCTGCTCCTTCCTATGGTCCACTCTGTCGATCGAGGTCGATCAAGCTGTCAGGATCGCCGATTTGTAGGAAAGCTTTCCCTTTAATAGCTTGCCCTGCGTGCCTACTGTTTACAGCGCCACCAACCGCTCACTTAGCTACTGATCAAAGCGCCTTCCTCTGTTTGATTTTCTTCTCCCATGAACTAATCAGCGCATGCGTATTAGAGAGACACTTGTGATCGAGAGACGCTCATTGTGAGCGGTGAAGAAACTAGAACTAATCTGAGGTCAGTCTGTCGAACGCAGAGAACGATGATGTGTGTTTGTTTTAAGATGGCGACGAACAACGTAAAGATTGTAATGATGTTTATAATTCGTGCATATAATTACTGTAAATATTTTATCTAAATAGTTTCAATATAATCTACCTTAAAATTTAATGGTGTCAGGCTCCAATTTTTAAAATGGTATTCAGTGTTGTTTAATGTGTATTACAAGCGGGAGTTCCCACAATACTATTGTAAGAAGATTTAAGCTGAGTACAGCACATTTGTTTTAAGATTGTGATCGCTGCAATGGTATCCCCCCCCCCACATACACACACCACCACCATTGCTACCATTTCCGCAAAAGATGAAGAGTGTCTCCTTTTTCTTACAAATTGTTTAAAGCGCAATAAAATCAATAATAGGTTACTAAATTTAAGCACTTTTTCTAATGAATAATTAATTAAAATTTCCACTTTGTGTAAATCGCTTTTTTTAATCAACAGTCCATTTATCCAGACATATTTTCGAACGCATCTTGTAGCCAATTCATCATTTATATTATTTTTCATGACAATATCTCATTTTCTATGCACATATAAACGCACACCATGAATGAAATATTTTTTTTTATGATTTTTGGTAACTTTTTTTTAAATAGCACTTTCATATTTCATTAAAATTCTTTGCTTAACTTAATATTGCATTTATTTAAAAATTAGTGAAAAAACGCACCCCAATTCGCACACGAGTTTGCTGGTATTTACTACTAATTGATGAGAGCGCTCCAATCCAAATGGCTGATTTTCACCAATAAATTTTAATAGTATTCTTTGCTTTATTAAATTTCAGAAGTTCTGTCATTAAATAGGTGAAAAATATTGATAAAATTTAGAGGTAGCAATCGGTCATTTTGGTCGCAGCGCTCTCATCCCTGACTACTACAATAAAAAATATAATGTGAAATAATAAAAACGATGACAGTTTTACTAAAAAAAAATAAAATGTAACATATCTGCACATTTTAATTACTCGCTAGAGTGCTTAGATAAAGAAATAAATTAAAACTTTTAGTTTTCTAGAATTGTTTATTAAAAAAAATTAAATCGGTAACTTTGGATCGGTAACTTTATAGTCCTTAGATAATTTTTTTGTAACCATTTTCGATACTTTTTTATGTATTTAGTTATTTGTTAATTATTCTCTTCCAGTGTGCTTTTGTATAAAATATTTATATTTAGTAAAATAAAAGCCCAAACTCATTTGTCTTGCATTCTTTTATTATTATTATTATTATTTACTCTTATAATGGTTATATTATAATGGTTACTGGGTAGGATTACAAATTGCTTAAAGGTGATTTTTAAATGAGGTAGGCATTCTTACGCTGAACTGCATCTAGTTTACTAAGAAATGTTCGTAGAACATACATAAAATAATATGCAGGGTCACGCAAATAATAGGATACGTGGCCGTCTATAAATGATAATTTATGGAAATGTGATTCCGGTATTTTTAAGAGTGTTTTACTTTTAATTAAACTTTAGCCAAATAGTGGCGTGTAATAAAGGTACTAGGTTAGCTACAGGGCTGTACAAAACTATACAAGTATGTTTCCATCTATTAGTATAAATTGCTGAAAGAGAAATTTCAACCTGTTATGTCTTTTCTTGCTAAACTAAATTTCCCCATTATATAGTATATATGGGGCATTCTCACAATCATTTGACTTTCATGTACCTGAATAACAATTTTTATTCTAATACACTTTTTTGTGTTTTTTATATTATATACTGGGGAACATCCCATTGCATGATTGCACAACAATATTAACGAGGGAAATAAGTTTTGGATGATGTTGGGGGTCCAAACACCTGGAAAACACCTATACCGCCCCGTGTCCCTGATGCTGATTTTTAAGTTTGGCGCTGTCTGGATAAAATTGTTTCAATAAAAATAATTCGACGTAATTTTTTTCTGAAACTGGAACTATTTTTTTGTATAAATATGTAGCTAAAAATTAACCTGCACACATTTTTAGGGTTGTTATTATTTTTTAAACTCTGTCACTGGGTTTTAGATTCTTTACCATCCCTCTTCTAAAACTAACTTAAGTTAACTCTAAGTTAACTTAAACCTCAGTTAAATAAATAAATTTTCGTTACTGACCATTTTTTCTTTATTTTGAATCATTAAGGCATTCGTCTATCATATTAAAATGTTATTTTAGGAAGTTTAATTTTGTCAGATTTTTTCCCCCAAAAGTCAAAAGATTGTGAGAATACCCCCATATATCAGATCAAATACAGAGCTGTTCAAAAGAATAGGAATACATATTTGCTATGGACGGTAACTGCTGAAATCAGTTTTTCAAATGTTTTATGTGTTTTCTAAAATGTTTACTTAGTTCTCTTATATACCTTATTTCCTTAAATAACGACGATTTGTTAAAGCATTCAGGAGGTGTTGGAAAGTGTTTCATAATCTATGCTTAACGCATGATTTTTCTAACTTATTTACTGTATCGTGTGGGGTATCGTACAAAAGCTCTCGTGATGGCGAACTCAAAAATACATTTCTTTTAATTTTAGGTAATATATTTTCAGATATATCGTCGCATAATGCATACAGAAATATGAAAATCGGTAGTATTATACAGAAATGTTTGATAAACACGCTGATGCAGACAGTTTTCAAATCGAAGAATTATTTTAAGAGATATTTAATGCTAAATTTGGACAAAATCGTTCCACTAAAAAAGTTTTATAGAAGCAAAAACTATACATCGGAACTTAATAATTTTTAGATTTTTTTATACGTGGTAATTTCCCGGTGTGCAGAATTCATTTATTTTTTTAACTTGACTCATTTTTCGAGGTTTTATTTCTATTTTAAATTCAAATTTTCAGCATTTCGAGAGATATTTTTACTTATTTTAGAAAATTGTACTAATTTAACCTGTTGCCAAATGTATAAACAACGGAAACAATAATGTTTGCTTCAAATTAAAAATTTATTTACACGTGACTATTATAAATAGAAAAGATACTTTCAAATTAAAATTAAATAATTGCGTATAAAAAGCAGGAATTTATTGAAAATTACGTCATAAAAAGTATACACGTGAATTTTAAAAGAGAAAGGATATTGTAAAATAATAAATTCATTAACATGCGTTAGAAGTCTTAAATAGGAGAAATTACGTCATATTTACATCACATTACAGTTATTACATAAAATGAACACAAAATAATATTGCAAAACAGTTTAAATTTAGAAATTGTGCTAGACATTTATTTGATATTTTGAAACTATACATCGGAATTTAATAATTTTTAGATCTTTTTATACGTGGTAATTTCCCGGTGTGCAGAATTCATTTATTTTTTTAACTTGACTCATTTTTCGAGGTTTTATTTCTATTTTAAATTCAAATTTTCAGCATTTCAAGAGATATTTTTACTTATTTTAGAAAATTGTACTAATTTAACCTGTTGCCAAATGTATAAACAACGGAAACAATAATGTTTGCTTCAAATTAAAAATTTATTTACACGTGACTATTATAAATAGAAAAGATACTTTCAAATTAAAATTAAATAATTGCGTATAAAAAGCAGGAATTTATTGAAAATTACGTCATAAAAAGTATACACGTGAATTTTAAAAGAGAGAGGATATTGTAAAATAATAAATTCATTAACATGCGTTAGAAGTCTTAAATAGGAGAAATTACGTCATATTTACATCACATTACAGTTATTACATAAAATGAACACAAAATAATATTGCAAAACACTTTAAATTTAGAAATTGTGCTAGACATTTATTTGATATTTTGAGAGGATCTTTTGAACTACTTTTGTTAGGAAAGCTCAAATAATATTTCATTTCTAACAAAAGTATTTTCACGTAAATATTTAAAAGAGAAAGAATAGCTTGGTCAAAATTACGTCAGATTAAAAACGATTAATTTAAAATGTCTCATTTAAAAGAACTTTCTTTTCGCTTTGTTAATAAATACCAGGAGACAAAGACTCTGTTTACTTAATTCCTTTTATATTAGCTTATTTTGAAATGTTCTTACACGTGTCTACGTCATCAAGTTATTTGGATTTGGACGTTTTATTTGTATTTTTATTAATGTTGTACTAATTTATGTGTTCTTTCGTTATTTAAAATAAAAATTGTCAATTTGTATAATTTGGCGAAAATGGTCGACTGGATAATCAAGTAGTACCGCAGCGGATCTGGCATTAAAATTCCCCAATCAAAGAGAAATGAATAGAAATCCGTTTATAGGGAGATCGCCACTGTTTTTTAAATTATAATTCAATCTTTCGAAATCTTTTTAAAGCCGATAAAAATTAGCGTGCATTTAGAGTCTGCGGTGTCTGGACGGGTGTTGGCGAGCTTAGCTCGTAGAGGGCCGAGCCCCCTAGTACTTTATGATATTACAACAAATATCAGGCATAAGAAAAGTGGAAGAAGAGAACCATGAACATTTAGAAATTAAAAAAAACCTGTTTATTGTTCATATAAAACATAAAAATGCAGTGAAAAACAATTTTCAATGTTTTAACTTTATAATATATCCATAGTTACAGTAATACATACTAGTAATACTAGTATTATTCAAACAAGAATAAAAAACGTCGAAAGTATGAAATGTCAAATTTGAGTAGCTCCGCCCCTAATCACGCCTCTAAATGAATTTTATGTATTTTACACATATTTGTAAAAATATTTACATGTCATATCTAATGCACACTTTCGGCATTTATATAAAATATACGTGCAAATATGGGAAATTTTCGACAGTAGCCGACTCAAAGTTACCCTGAAAATGTGGTAAAATGTTAGTGCCTTCTAATTTTACATTTTATTAACTATTAATAAATAAATAATCACAAAATATTAGCACATATTTACAGCATTTAGATAATAATATGTCTGATAAATGAGTATATTGTTACTTACTATGAAAATTTAATTGGATTACAACAACTTCAAAACAGCATTCAAAATTAACTTGAAAACAGTACTTCAGAAAAATAGTTAGATAATGAAATTAATTGCACAAAATGTTGCTAATTTATTTTCTAAAATAAAGAGTAGAAATCTCAGTTTAGAACCTTGCCAACAGAGCACAGTTCTGGAGTTTATTTAGCCTTTTAGAGTCAAAAATATTGAAAAATTGGAGGTGGTGCAAAGTTACACCCCGTGGTTCAAAGTTACCCTGATTGACTGTATTTGCTTTTGTTAAATTTTTTCCATTTCTAAATGAAAAATGCTGTAAGGTTGGTAAATGTGGGGAAGCGGCCTGGTGATAAAAGTAGAAATAGATAGACTTTAGACTTTATAGAGATTTTATTTTTCTACAATATGTTTTTTTTTTTTTTTCTAAATGCATTATGTTTTTTAAGCACAATTTAGCAAACAAAAAATATTCTGCACGGAACTCACATAGAGTCATTAACATTCGGTAAGTTTAAGAGTTATCTATCTTCTTTCTTTCTATCTAACCGATGACCAGGCCCCTACCTGCCGGGTTGCCCCAGCTTAACGGGTTTAGTACCTGATATCGGGGTGGGTGACCACCTAATCGCCGCGAAGCTGCAATAAACCTGACATGACTGCCTCGATCGTCATCCTATCTGCAGCGCCTACTGCTCGTTTGTGTATACTTTGTTTTGCCGGTTACTTAACGTTATATCCTGTCGTTTGGCACTTGCACATTGCTACTCAAGTTGTTCTCATAATTTAGAACCTTGATCAAATGACGAGACCTTCACCTGGCAAGGCACATCCAGAGGTATAATTCACAGGTAACTTGGAGGACTGCACCCACGACGGATTTTACATGCACCAGGCGCCATTACCGTACATGACGGAATTTTAGCCGGCAGATTGCCTGGGTCGTGCGACCAACTGTAACGAGTATAATGCATTACCAGCTTGTCCACCACTGCCCGATCTAATTGGGATAGCTTGGAATTTTTGAAGTCTAATTGTTGATGCATACTTGTCAAATAAAAATGATTATTATTTTTTAATTATTCTTTCTTTTTTTGTATGGGGAGGGGGGAGGGGTAGAGAAAACAAAGAATGGGGCTCCGCAGATAGACAAATTGCACCAGCTGTTAATTTTTTGAACCGAATGGTTAGGCAAACTTAACGTCGCAAGGGACATAAGAATACGCCTTTCTACCGTACCCCACCGGGTAAAAACTGGCTCCCTGGGCTTTGACATTGGAGCGGGTCCGGTAGCTCCTGCAGAAAGCGCATATATAAAAAGAGGCGTTGTCAAAAAAAAGATAAAAAAATAATACATAAAATAAAAAAAAATTATAATTATAAATAACAATAAAAAGATGTAACATTATTTACCACCCCCCCCCCCTTTTTTTTTCTTTTTTTTGTGCGCATGAAGAGGATCCATATGCTGCCACGAAATACGTATCATAATGATAATTCAACGTGAGCATTTTTTTTCTTTTTTAAATATTTATAACCTGAAACAGACAGATTGTTAGTATGGGGTGGGGTGTTCCGCTGAAAATCGATGTGTGTGGGTTTTTTTTTTTCTTTTTTCCCACTGTGATATTATGTCTATGTTTTCAATTAACCATCTGGCCACTGATTTACCCTTGTTCTGTACGTGCTTGTTGTTTTCTAGTTGGCTGTGCCAAAGTTGCTCGTTATTTGTTGTTATATGAACCAGATGGTGTTGTTTTATTAGCCGGCAGGATGTAAGATAGTGTTTAGGGGTTCCAATTTCTCCACATGCGCAGTTTGGTGTGTTTTTGCTTTTAAATCTGTGTAGGTAGTCAGGGAATGCTCCATTACCCGTGTAAATTTGATTTAATAGTTTGCAGCCCACTAGTCTGCTTGTGTTAACTGTTGGGAAGTATTCATATGTTGTCCTGCCATTGTCCCTGTAATCACACTCGAACAGCCATTGTTTTATTATAAGCTCTTTGATTGTTCTTTTTAAGTTAGATATTGGTCTTACTAAGTTAAATGGTATATTATTCGACTGATTTTGTGCTGCTTGTTTTGCTAATTTGTCGGCATCTTCGTTGCCTTGTATGCCTACGTGCGCCTTTACCCAGCTTATTTTGAGCTTTTTATCTGATTTTTTTTATTGTTTCGTGTATTGAATCTCGGACTGGAATACGAGAATTTTTCTATTTTCTCTATGAATGGTAAAACAAGCCACTTTTCACTTGCAGAGATTAAAAAATTGTAAAATTGTTTCTTGCGCTTTCACGCTTTGTCGCTAAATAATAATAAAAAAACACAACATCAATGTTTAATAGCCTGTGATCAAGTGACATTTTTTGCTTAAAGAATTCGTAAAAGCTGATCACTAAATATATAATTGATCTTACTTAATGAATCAAAAAAAAAAAAAAAAAAAACAGCCGCCAGCTCTAGGAATAGCAGTTCATGCAGTCTCGGGAATCTTATCATCCTACAGTCAAAGACAAAAATGCCAATCGGATTAGGGAAGATCACCAACAGTCGAAGTAATACGCTCCAGTCTTCCACCATCGGGTTGCTTTTCCTTTGACTCCGGGAACTTGCGCCCTCTCCCAGGCAACATCGACCACTATCGTAACATCTCATGGTTAATTCAGTTATTGATTAATTAAGATCAATTACACATTTCAAATTGTGGTAAACATCCGATTGTGTAAAAATCTTAATTAAAAATCTCGCTGGCTCCTCGAATATGAGAGACATTTCATTAGAAATATCTATTATTTAAAATTTTGAAACTTGAGATAAATTCGTATAATTTTATTTTTAGAATCAGTCCAGTGGAAGAAAATAAATAAAACTTCTGTACTAAGAAATTGGGAAAGAATTTTATGAAAAAAAAGTAGATGTTTTGGAATCTGGAACTTAGTGTTCGGGGTCAAAATTCTCTGGACACCACCCTCATAACATGCATGGTCACAGTGACATCGCTGTAACGTCACTGTGAGTCACTGTTGTCACGTCACATCTGTGACCGAAATGCCACCACTCAGTGATGTCACATTGTGACTGAGATGTGAACTTCTTAGAAAACTGTAAAAAATTACAAAAATTCTTCAAAACATGTTGTTACTGTAAAATTTTATTTTTCTGGCAATAAAAAAGAATTGTTATGTCACTGCATGTAACGTAGGTCACGTCACACTCACAAAAAAATCCCCCCATATTGTAAGTCACACTGTGAGAAAAATATGAACTTCAAAAATCTTTGAAAATGAAGAGAAATGTTTAAAAAGGCCCGAGTTACAGCGGCATAAGGAATGAAAATATATTAGTGGATAGCAAATAGTAAATTCAGGCACGAAAAGATGGTGGAAGGGGGGAGGGGGCATGCACGGTACAAGTATCAACAAACTAGATTTTCATGCAATATTTTATCAATTTGATATCTAAGAGAGTGAAAGTATACTTTTTTCCTGATTTCAATTTTATCTAGTATTGCAATTTAATATAATAATCCTTCTCTTATTCTTATTATTATAAAAGTGTTTCGTGGTAAATGGTACGTGCTGGAGCAATTTGGATAACATATTTAGAATTAGGAATATTAAATATATACACTTTACATATTTAGTTTGCAGGAAGGAAAATTTTTAATTTATTTTTACCGACCACTGGTATTCGAAACACTTTTGTGGCTTCAAACTAAAAAATTTCTATTATAGTTAAGTCTGCAGCTTTTAATGAGCACGTAGAAAAAATCTTCAGAGTTTAGTCATACATACATTTCTTGCTTTATAATTTGCATTCAAGTCATATTTTTTCCTTTTAATGTACAGTCGTGGAAAAAAAAAAGTAAACACCCCCTACTAACTTGTCAACAAATCATCATAGAAGAAAGTTACTGGTACCGAAATATTGGAAATAAAGTCTACTTTTAAATGATGTATATAAAATTTTCTTAGAGGGTCATCTACATATTAAAACGAATCCTAACTTCATTTTTTTTCAATGGCAATACCCAATTTTAACGAGATATTTCAAATCTTCGGTTCAAACTATGCCTAGACACCAAATTTCAAGACATTTGAATGATAAGTTTTTGAATTATAAACATTCAAAATTTAGTGCTTCTAATGTTAAATTATATTTTCATATTTTTATTTATATCTCCCGAAATTATGCTCCTAATGTGCTAATTTTTTTTGTGGTAATAATACTAATATACCCAAACATAAATAAGCTGAATTTGTAATTTTTATAATTTTATGATATGAATTATGAATTATGAAATTAATATTCGAAAAAATTATGAATTGCAACCTACAATTTTTTTGATGGATTTAGATTTATTAAGCCCTGCTTTATGGAAATTCAAAAATTTCACATTTTTCTTCCAAGTAGTTTTCAAATTATGCTTAAAAAACGGCAAAATGATGGTTTAAGGGGCCGTCTATGATGGAAGTGAGTAGACATTTTGAAATTTATTCTGCCGTACTGTAATCTAACACGCTTCATTGGCTCCTTGAGTGGTGCTTAAGGTGCCTTGATCAAGGAAGCGGCTCTCTCGGTTAACAATCTAGTACGGAACTTCAATTTGGATACAGCCCTTAACCCCTTGAGGGGCAAGCAGTTACGTTTGTGAAATGCTGAATTCCCATCGGAATCTTTGCAAAATTCTATTTCAAAATAAGTAAAAGCAATTTTACGGCTTTTTTCCACCAAAGTTAGAAAAGTAAAATTTAATAAATTTTTTCTGGTGTAAAACGTCATTAATCGTAGGTGGTATATAATATATACTGGTGCCCCTCAAGGGGTTAAAATACGCTCGTTTTAAAATAATTAATTTCTCGGAAACTTATGGTACGAATTGCATAAAAATTCGTTTTTAGGCTAATTGAAGGGTGTGGAGTTCATTTATGCTGTCAGAATTGGGTACTGCTATTGAAAAAACAAAGTTATGGTTCGTTTTAATATGTAGGTGGCCCCCTAAGCAAATTTTATATACATCATTTAAAAGTAGACTTTTTTCCAATCGTTCGGTACCAGTAACTTTCTTCTACGATAATTTGTTGAGGAGTTAGTAGGGGGTGTTTACTTTTTTTTTTCCACGACTGTACCTATTTTAAGTAACTATTTTTTAAAAAAATTCTACTTCTTTCAGACTTTTAAAATAAAATTAGCATTTTCCGAATTAAAAAAAAATACAAAATTTATGCAAAACCTATGATATAATTTATTATTCGTATTTCAAATTTGTGATTTAGAGATATGACTCTAAAAAAAAGTTATTTTACGAATTGTTTCATTCTAAAGGAAATTAACATGAAAAGAATGACGATTGACAAAGAAAATTTTTTTTATCCTCGATATTCATTTATATCTTATTATTTTTTAGGAAGATATTTTGTATTTATTATGTGTGAAACAATCTTTACTTAGAAAAAGGGAGGGGGGGGGGGGGTAAAACAGATAAAAAGAAAAGGTAAAATACATTGTAAAATTCTTCAAATACAAAAATTTAAATACAGACAGTCTCATAAAATGATTGCACATGTAAGTTCCAAATCTGTTTATATAAAAGAAAATAAACTAACACCTGCCCAACATCGTCTGCCACGATACCGCAAGGTAAACAGAGAACTTTTTGTTCTAACAAATGCGGTAAGTTACTAGTCTAAAATGTAAGCTTTTGCGTGTGCTTTTTTTAATGGAAGAAGAAGACGTCGCCATTATCGGATACACACGGATATTAATAATTAATTTATGGAGCTTAAAAAGTAGGTCTTATTTAATTTAAATTGTTTATTCCTGTTTTGTATATTTGCTGAGATGAGTTAAATAGTTTTATATTATACCTATAGAAAGAGACTGATCTGGGATTGTTTTTCAGATTAGAAATTAACATTATACTGAATGGGAAATGTCGTTTTACATACTATAGTAGTGAAACTTTTGAAAGACTTTTTTTCATTGCTAATAATATTTTAAATTATTATTTAAAATCCTAAATCTTCATATCAATGTTTTCAGATTTAACATTTGCCAAAATTATAAAATAATAGGAATTCCTTGTAACATATGGAGAGATTTTTGAGAAATTGCTAAATCTAATAATACATTTAATTCATCTATTGTACTTTGTTGTTGTTTAATAGTACAATTATAAATACTAATTATTTAATGTTTTTCAAATTGGTATATTTATTTTTTTTTTAAATTGTATGTAAGCACGTTTTTACTGTTCGTGATTTTAATTAAACATTTAATTGTAGACATTCAGAATCAGTTATTAAATTTTCTTCGATTGTAAACTCATTTTCTACGTTTTCGATACACATTCGATACTTCGCATTAAAAAATAAAATATGACATTTAAGCATTGAAATAAAGTGTTTTTTATGCCTGATAACAAGTTTATAAATTAAACTGCTTTATTATACTTTTTAAAATTTGATATTTATAATATTTATAAAAAATATTTATAATTTATGATATTTATAAAAGTTGATATTGTACTGTTCATTAGCGATAATTGCTGGAAATGCATTTTTAACCCTTGGGGACGAGCGACACGTATACGTGCCGGAAATAGGCCTAACGATCCTCGTTTATCCTCACCAGTAAAATTTTACTGTAAAATTTGCCTTATTTAATCCGAGCATTTTCCCGATTTGAATAGGAAAAAAATTCTTTTTTTTAAAACCGGTAGCAAAGTAATAAACATTTCGTAAAAGGCTCCCGTCGCGAAGGGGTTAATTATAATATGCGCTTTTATGATTCTCTATATTTATGCATAGTATATGGTGTACATAAAAGCTATAATTTATATACAGGGCTACACAAAAGTATAAGTAAGTGTTAATGGGTATGAGCGCAAATTGCTTAAAGGTGTTTTTTAGATGAGTTATGGATTTTTATGTTGAACTGCATTTAATTTACTAAGAAATGTTTGTAGAATATGGATAAAATGATACACAGTGTCACGCAAGGAAATGGGTATATGGCCGTCTGTAAATTATAATTTCTGGAAATGTGATTTCAGCAGTTTTAAGAGTGTTTTAATTTGAATTAAATTTTAACTAAATAGTGGCGTGTAATAAAGATTCTAGGTAAACTACAGGGTTGTACAAAAGTATTCAAGTATGTTTTCATATATTAGTATAAATTGCTGAATGAGAATTTCAACCTGTTATGCGTTTTCTTGCTGAACTAAATTTTCACATTATATACTAGTATATATCAACCTACAGATTAAATACAGGGCTATTCAAAAGAATTGGAAAACATATTTGGCTATGGACGGTAACTGCTGGAATCAGTTTTTCAAATGTTTTATGCGTTTTCTAAAATATTTACTTAGTTATCTTATTTACGCTATTTCCTTAAATTACGATGTCTAGTTAAAGCATTCAGTAAGCGTTGGAAAGTGCTTTATAATCTATGCTTAACGCATGATTTTTCTTACTTGTTTTTTCTATTTCCCAGATCAGTCATTTCCTATAAATCATACCAAATCTATTTAGCTCATATTAACAAAATACAATGTACACGGGAATAAAAAAATTAAATAAATATGGCTTATCTTATTCTTCTTTAAATAGGAAATATATTAATATCCGTTAGACTCCATGTTCGTATTTAATAAAATAATAACAAATCACAACACATAAAACTTACACATTCTTAATATAAAGCTTGAACTCAAGATCAACCTTAGAACTTAACCCCTTGGGGACGAGCGACACATATACGTGCCGCATGAAACGCTCAGAATCTTTGTTTTTCCTCACCAGTAAAATTTTACTGTAAAATTTGCCTTATTTAATCAGCGCATTTTCTCGATTCAAGAAGACACAAATTTCTGTTTTTAAAAAACGGTGACAAAAGATTCAAAATTTCGAAAAGGGCTCCCGTCCCGAAGGGGTTAATAAAAAAGGATGCCAGTTGATAAGCATTGTTTTTTTTCAGTGTAAAAATTAAAAGTATTTTAGAAGAATAAGACTCCAAAATAGCTATACTTTGCTAAAAAGTACGGTAAAAAGATAATATTGTATATTTCAAACAAAACTTTATTTTAAAATTCATCACAGTGTTTATAACAAGAATCATCACGGTATTGATGCTTGGAAATTTTTCCAGAGAGAAACATTCGCCTTGCAAACAATATTTCAAATGGAAATCAAATTTCAAATTGATTCCTTAAAAGGCGCAAAAGCCAACATAGTGAAAAAAATTCCATAACGGTACTTGAATCCGGGCCATCAGTATAGCGCACTGACATTCTACCGACTAAACCACATGGAACGAGACCCAGCCTGGAGAATGTCTTACTATTACATGTTGGCAAGGCTACAAACTCAGCACAAGATGGAATATTTATCATGAGCCACCGACATGGGGCAAACACGAAACTTAATTAAATCCAGCAGCGATTCAAACTATATAAATACTTGGAAATTTTTCCAGAGAGAAACATTCGCCTTGCATATTTCAAATGAAAATCAAATTTCAAATTAAAATTGCATTTTAAGCAATTAATTTGAAATTTGATATTCATTTGAAATATTGTATGCAAGGCGAATGGTTCTCTGTGGAAAAATTTCCAAGTAGTTATATACTTTGAATCGATGCTGGATTTAATTAAGTTTCGTGTTTGCCCGATGTTTGTGGCTCACGATAAATATTCCATCTTGTGCTGCGTTTGTAGCCTTGCGAACATGTACTAGTAAGAATTTTTCCAGGGTGGGTCTCGTTCCATGTGGTTTAGTCGGCAGAATGTCAGTGCGCTACACTGATGGCCCGGATTCGAGTCCCGGCTTGGATTTTTTTTTTCTCTATGTTGGCCTTTGCCCTTTTAAGCAATTAATTTGAAATTTGATTTTCATTTGAAATCATCACATTGTTTATGACAAGTTCGTCACAAATGACACATATTTCACAAATTAGTCACAGTGTGACGTCAAAGCATTGTCGATGTCGTCACAGGTTCGTCACAAAGTTAATGCCAGTGCAAACGCAAATGCCATCCGGTATTTTATATGTTTATTCAGAAACTCTAAATTTTGGATTTGTAATTGTAATGATAAAAAATGTGTTTTATGAATTCAGTAAAATTTTGAAACTTGAGATATCTATGAACTAAAGTGTTTAAAACCAAAATGGTTTAATGGTTGGAAGAAATCAAACTGATTTCAAGGTAATTGTGTTTTGTATTTAAAAAATATAGTGTTTAAAACCAAACTGGTTTAATGGTTGGAAGAAATCAAACTGATTTTAAAGTAATTGTGTTTTGTACTAGGAAAAATATAATGTTTAAAACCAAACTGGTTTAATAGCTGGATGAAATCAAACTGATTTTGAGTTAATTGTGTTCATATTGTGTAAAGGTATAGAATTGCTAATACCAAACTGGTGAATTTATTAATTGATTTGAATTTGTGTAAAAAGTGGTTTAAGGGGTTTGTGATTTCAGAAATTGAAGTATCGTCTTGAAGTTTTGTTGAACTGCTGTATATTTCTTTTTAAAAAGAATTGGTATATTTATGATTGAACTGATGTGTTTTAAATATTTAAAGTTAATTATTTGCTTTAAAAAATGTATTTATGCATTAATTTGGTAAATTTTATTATTCTGAGTAAATGAATGTTGATAGTGTACTGAATTAACTTCGGTTAGTTAGTTGATTGTCCGTTGCTCAGAGGGAGTGTTTGCATTACGCATTAGAGTGCAGAAACAGAACTGTCTCAGGACTCTTAAAATTGGAAACAATGAAAAAAAGGATCATTTTAAACATTTACTATCTTAAAATGTATATGATTTAAAAACACAATTTTGATTGAGATTAAAGATATAAGTATATTCTTTTATTTTATGTATCTCAAAAATTGTAAGATGCAGAATTAGCATTTACAGGGGGCTCCAAACTGCCAGATATTTAACGAGCAAAAAATTGGTATAACAGCTTACGCGCACGATCATAAAATAAATATTGCAACTTGAATGAAAATTTCGGTGCCTACTTATACATCAGATTATAATAATTGCTCTGAAACTAAATAAATTTGTATTTAAAGAATTATTATATTTTTAATGTAAAGTTGTATTTAACTAATGCAAAATTTAGAAACTTTCAACAATATAATCACCTAAAAAAATATTTAATTGAACAATAAAAAAAAAAATTTAGGTTCAGTTTATACAGACTAACATGCCACATGTGTTTTGAAATTTACCTGGAAAAATAATGAGAAGTTTTTGAGATATCGTGCGCGTTATGCTCAAAAACGTCATTTGGAGAAAACGGATTTCAAAGTTTCGGAAACACTGCTTCAGCAATTGAGCAGGTATAATTCTAAAAGCCATAACCTCTGTTCTAATGCGAATTTCAAGGAAACAATAATATCAAAATGTTTGGAAAAGGCAGGAGTTTAACATATAAAAATATTAAAATTTCGAAAATTTTAAAGCTTTAAGAGTCCTGAGCCCCTTTAAGATGGCGTTTTTTGGAAAAGGCCGAAAAGAGGACCTGGAAGTTGTAGCAGTGGAATTGGGGGAGGAAATGAACAATGATATGCGAATCATTGATTTACGTGAACTAATAATGAAAAGTGTTAATTATGATGAAGAGTTTGTAAAAGAAATGCTTTTAGCAGTTGTAAATGAAAGAATTAAGCGGGAAGTGGTGGAGGAGCGAGAGAGGGCGGAGAATGTGAAGTCGGCTGAAAGAGAGTTTTAATTAGAAAAACACAGATTGGAGTTACAATTAACGGAGAGAAAGAGCCCTGACGATTCGGTTAAATCTAGTATGGGTTTTGAATCGAGAGTGGAGATTGAGAAATTGATGCCTGAATTTGACGTGAAGGAAGAGGATATCAGTTTGTTCTTGGAACTTTTTGAGCGACAAGCAAAGGTTCTTAAGATTCCCCCCGAAAAGTGGGTTACTCAATTAATTAGTATCTTACCGTCTGAAATTTCACAATTGATAGCTCATGAACCGGTTGAAAATGATAGAGAATATCAATATGTTAAGACAGTATTACTGAAGCGGTTTAAATTGAGTCCAGAAAAGTTTCGTCAGAACTTTGTAAAAACTCAAAAAGCAACCGATAGTACTTGGCATGATTTTTACTATGAGATAAAAAAATTATTTGGAGGGTTGGTTGAATGGATTGAATATAGAGACTTATGATCAATTAAAAGACTTAATGATTGTTGATCAAATAAAAAAAAGGGCACCGCCTGAGTTTAAGGATAGATTTTTGGATCACTGGACAACTATAATTTCGCCAGTTGATCTTGTGACTAGGATTGAAGAGTTTGAAGATGTAAGAAGGTGTGTTCGTAACAAAGATTCGATGTGTTATGAGAATCGAAGTGGGAAAAAAAACATGGCATTCAAAACCGTGGAAAGGAAATAAACAGAGAAATGAACGTGTGCAAGATGTAGAAGATAAGGAAAACTATTTTAATGGTCGGAAGCCTGAACCCAATTTTGTTAGAAGACAGTTCAGTTGTTTTGAATGCGGGGATTAAACTCATCTTAGGTCTCAGTGGCCTAGACTTAAAAATAAAATTGAAACAGGAACTGTAAATCATGTTCGAAATAGAGCTGATGATGAATTATTTGCACCGTATACGAGTTCTGGAATGATAAATGGGATTCGTATTCCAATTTTAAGAGACACTGGAGCAACAGTCGATATTGTGTGTCAAAGGTATGTTTCGCCTAAAAGTATGACACGAAAATATGTGTGGGTGCAGCAATTGTTGAACCACCGAATGACACGTTTCCCTATGGCCGAAGTTGAAATTGATTGTGAATTGGTTCATGTTAAAACTAAGGCATCAGCTATCAGAAATGGTCTGGATCCGGGGAGATATACAGGGTGTTTCTAAACTCATGGTACAAACTTTAAGGGTATGTAGCGCACACAGTAACAATCATTTATTACATAGGAATGTATGGAACCAAGTGACGCATTAAGGTAAAAACACCAGGGGCCTTTCTGTGCAACAGCTCTTGTACTTGATTCGGGCCTTTCACTCACAAAATTCAAAACATTTCTTACAGGCATGCACTGCGTACAGCTCTTTTCTCGCAGTTTCCTGCCTGGTGACGTGGAAAGAACCTGTTTCAGAAATCTGACGGTGTAAGCGCTGAAACATTCTATGAGCAGGCATTTTTCTGCGAGGAACCTGCTCCTGATACATTCGTAAGACAGCTCTGGCGTTGCCATTTGCATGACCATACATGAAATGCATGTCGGCTTCGGCATATGTAAAGTTTCCCATGACGAACGATAGCACAATTAAAAATGGCGATTTCTTCTACTTGAATGCATGGTATTGAACGGCGACCAGTCACTTACTGCCCTCTACCGCCAGTGGAATCAACCAAAAACTCCATTTCTATTTCAAAAAATTTCTATTTCTATTTTCAATTCAATAAATTTCAATTTCTTACCAAAAATTTTCAAAGAAGAATTTTATTGTTAAGTAATTTTGAAATGTCAAGAAAAGGATAGCATAAAAATTTTCTGGTATGAATGAGAAATTCTGAAAATTAAAAAAGGGGCCTAATTGCCCCCCTGGTGTTTTTACATCAATGCGTCACTTGGTCCCATACATTCCTATACAATAAATTATTGTTATTGCGTGCTCTACCTACCCTTAAAGCTTGTACCATGAGTTTAGAAGCACCCTGTAATCTTGGAAATAGAACTGCTGCATTGCTGAAAGAGAACTTTCAGTTTTTAGGTGATAGTGGAAAGAAAAGAAGAACTGTGAATGCAATAGTGACAATAGCACCGTGGCGAAAAACACTTGCTGAAAAGAGAGATTTAGTTATTTTGGAAGAGAAGAAATTAGAATTTTCGAAAGAGACAGAGGTTGATGGAGAAGTTGAAAAAGGCCTTCCGTATGTAAAAGTTAAACTTGTGGAAGAAAAACTATTGATTAAAGAGGATGTCAAAGAGATGGAGGGGGAAGAGAATTTGTCTACAGTTCTTGATTATAGGGATGAAATTTTGTTGGACTTGGTGTTTTGTCTGTTTAAAGAAGATTTTGAGAGCGAACAGATAAAATCAAGTATCGGTGATGTTGATAAGGTAAAGGAAGAGGAGTTAGTGAATGGTCAAGAAGAGATATCGGAATTGACTGCAAAATTGAAAGAGGTGAGAGATGACTGTTCTGATGTAAATTGTAAACTTTTGCCGAAGATTTTGGAAACTGAAACTATTTTGGATTTGATGAAAGTGGTTTCGAATAGATTTGCTGAGGAGCAACAGAAGAGTAAAGGATTGGTTCCATTGTTTACATTGGCCAGAAAGACTGAAACAGAATTCAAAGAATTTGGAATGGTTAAGGAAATAGAGTTGGAAAAAACTTGTGATGTTTACCACAGAGTTGGAAACCCTAAAGACAAGAAAAAAGCTCCATTGGCTTTGGTATCCATGGTATCTAAAAAAATTAGCGGGATAAATGTAGATGCTTGCGGGACTTTACCGGTCACATCAAATGGAAATAAGTATTTGATTACACCTATGTGTATGGCATCTAGCTACCCAGATGCAGTGCCAGTGGTGAATGCTGAATCGACGTCTATATTTGATGTAATATTGCAGATATTCAGTCGAATGATGTTTCCAAGGGAAATACAGACTGAATAGGAACTCTCATTAATGAGTAACTTGACTGTAGACTTTTTCCAGAGATTTGGAATTAAAACTGTGTTGAACTTGTCTACTTGTAGACCGAAAAGGCTGGCTGTACAATGCAGGAGACCGAGCAAGAGTGTTAAAAGATTATCAGAAATAGCAGATGTTGTTAATTTCGAGAGGAAAAGGAAGAAATGAAATTGAGAAAAAAAAAGAATGAAGAATCATAAGAAAAGAAGAAAATTTCAAAATGCAGACACTCTGAGCTGGCACCCATACCCATAGCCATACTTATACATTGAGTGCTATTTATTAAGTTCTATACATTAAAGTGGTATTATGAAAGTAAGAAAAAAAAGTATATATATTATGTTTCTTTATTGTCAGTATTAGGAAAATATAGAAGTAATTTTGAACTATTAAGTTATGATTTAATGTTTAATATTTGTAATTGTATGATTATGTATTGAAGTGTTTTGTCAGTAAAAAAAAATGCTAAACAATTTTGCTTTGTATCACGTTAAGTTTACGTAAAACAAAAGAAAAAAAAATTGTTGATTGTATTGATATTTTAAGAAAAATTATTTTGTTTATAATTTTGTCTGAAGTTATAGGAAATTTTGTGTATATTGAATTGTGGTAAATTAGAGTAATCTTTATATAGTGTAATTTAAGTATTTGTATTATTACTGGCATGTTGTGAATTGCTATATATATATTTTTTTTGTTTCAAAATTGCTAGCAACTTTAAAATTTAAAGAATCTTGTTTAGGGTTGCACATGGCTGTGATGGATTGGGAAAGGGCGAAGAGACATGTTTGTGACAAAATTACCAAGTTGTTCCCGAACATTTTGGAAAGGCAAAATATGGTGTTCAGTGGAACTTGTCGCAACTGTTTTCCTGTCCATGACCCCGTTTGGACATGTCCTAAATTTGGAGGGGGGGATTAGTCTAACGACCAAAGAACCCCGAAGCTTATTTTGTCTAGTAAGTTGCGAACTAGCTTTTGTCCAGCGGTTGTCCCTGAATCGCAGCCTAGATTCAGATCTTGTCCACGGATCGCCGCCTAGGTTTCGGAGACTGATCAGCCGTGCTCTCGTGTCAGAGAGAAATTTTTTTCGATATGCGGAAAGAGAGCTGAAGATGGTAGGTGGCAGGTCAAGTGAAATGAAGAGAGCTAATCTGTTGAGAGATGAAGATTTTTTGAGGAAAGTTGTATAGAGGAAAGCTGTAATAGTATAAAGAGGAAAGTTGACGGAATGTATACGAACTGATTTGTGGAAGGAGAAGATTTTTTTTTGCAGCTAGAGAGAGAGAGTGTGGACATGTTGGTTTTATTGACTGTGTTTAAAGTGATAGATTTTTAGAGATGTGCTGTAAAGTAGTACTTTTTTTTAAAGAGTGACGGTATGTTTTTTTAGTGGTTGAAGAGATTTTATTTTGAAATGTGAACTGTTAAATAAAGTTAATAATCGATGTTAAATCATCGTTTATTTAGTGCTACCAAGGAACCAGACGAAACCATTACAATACCAAAAATGCAACTGGTAATTTTTGTATAATTTTCTGTTTATAAAAACTGTGTGAAATAGCGAAATAAAAATCTAAAAAAATAAAAATCATATTTTATGTTTATCCGAAAATTATCATTTTCTTGTAAGATATTCCCCATATGTGCCTGTATATTCTATGTAAATGCCGAAAGTTTGCGCTACATATAAATATTTACAAAAATGTATATTAAAATTATTGAAATTCATTTTAAGGCGTTATTTTGGGCGGAGCTACTGAATTTCCACACCCGAAGAATTTTTGGAATAAACAGTTACAGAATTGCTGTATTTTAAATTTTAATGAACACATGAGCAACATTCTCAACACTGTCGATATCAAAATGAACATGATGCTGAAAAACATGGCTTATATGTTTAATGGAATCTAAAATACATTAGTTGGCATATTGTCTGATGACTTTGTTCCAAAAATTCTTCGGATGTCGAAGCTAAGTACCTCCGCCCCAAATAACGCCTTAAAATGAATTTCAATAATTTCAATATGTATTTTTGTAAATATTTATGTGTAGTACCCAACGTAAACTTTCGGCATTTATATCGAATATGCGGGCACATATGGAGAATTTTTTATAAGAAAATGGAAATTTTC
This sequence comes from Maratus speciosus, assembly GCA_963932465.1. NCBI lineage: Eukaryota > Metazoa > Arthropoda > Arachnida > Araneae > Salticidae > Maratus > Maratus speciosus. Next base: position 601,434,628 of record OZ010791.1, on the reverse strand, counting down.
GGATAATCATAAGATATGATTTTTATTTTTTTGAATTTTTATTTCGCTATTTCACACAGTTTTTATAAACAGAAAATTATACAAAAATTACCAGTTATGCATCTTTGGTATCTAAATATCCTCAGTTAATGGCATGAAATTCCGCTCTGCAGTTTTTGAGAAAATCCGTTTTTTAAAAAATCGAAAAAACATTTTTATCTCATTAAATATCAATATTTATAGAGTGATAATAGGGGGAATATATTATCAGATACGTAGCCACACCTGGAAAAAAAATCAGGAAATTTGATTGAAAGTCGTGTTTCCAATGCTTATGCGGCTATGCCCTTTTTATCTCAAACAAAAGACAAAAGTATTATATCATTTAAAGTTAAAGTATGTTTTTTATATTTGTTTTATGATCAAAATGAACCAGATGTGATAAAGATTTTTTATTTCAGTTAAGAAAAAAACTGTCAAAATTGCTTTGAGACATACATATGACTTTTTATTATTAAATTAAAGAAGCAAAATAAAATCAACTGGCACGCAGCTTTGCCAGCAAATATCGCGATTAATTCAAGCTGAGATTTCAGTAATGGGGTAAGACATATATTTGCACAAACTTGTAATCCGTCAAGGGTTCTTTCCTACAATTTTTGAGTACTTTTGAACCTGTGTTCCATGATGTTTTTACGATGGTAAATACAGATATTAAATTTCTAATCTCGAATTATATCAGTAATTATAGGAACAGAAAGAGTAACAGGGATAAAAGTGCTTTTATTTTATTCTTTCTCGGGGTACTGTACCTGAACAGGAAAAAAACAAAACTCTTACACTATCGCTTTATTGTCTGTCTTTCAAGAAAGAAAATTTTTGTTTTCCTCGTAAATGGAAAGTCCCTAGTCTCATTAGTGTGTGAAAGTTTTGAGTTGCTAACTAAATGTAAAAAAAAAGTTGTGTCCTTGAAACAACGTTTAAGGAAATCCTGATTATTGAAAATTCACGTAAAAAAGCAACATAAAATTAAAAATTAAGGATTTTCGTATTTTTATTTTTCATGTGTTATAAGACAATTTTTTCGTGTCGAATGTCAAAGTTATAACTCAAACAGACGTTCCTTAAGAATATATCCTTAGTTTACATATAACAGTGAAACCAAAAGGATACTTACCGTGGACCTAGAATCTAGAATTTGGCACAAAAGTCTTCAAATACATGTCGAGCAAAAAAATCTCAAAATGATTAATTTATAATTCCAAGTTTGTTTCAGGTGCCAAAGTCGTGATTTTAAATAATCGGGACTAACAGCAAATTTCTATATATTATTTCACTTATAACTCATAAAAGTTGTAAACGAATCACTGTGAAACTATATGCGAAAATAATATGCAGATAAGTTTATACACTTCATGTCAGTATGATTTTCACGTGTAACACGTTCATGCCGGCTACGATATTCATGTTTTTCGCTGTGAGACGGCGCTCGAAATTATATTTCACTTCATCTGGCGGCGCGGTACTGTCACGTATTCAGACACTGAATGTAATGACCCGACCTTTTCATATTTATTCAATTGAACTCGAATATAACGAGCAGAGTTGATTGTGAACGTCTGAAAGTTCGTAAGGAGTAAAAAAATTACTCAGAGACATGATTTTATTGACTACATAAGTACGAAATTAATAGAAAATGTCTTACAATATAAAGAAATATGGACAACATGATATAAATGCATTTCTGTAAGGTAGAAGCCACGCCCTGAGTCAATGATATTTTTTGAATGAAAAGGGTAATTTCCGTTTCCCGTCGTAAATGCATTAAGTTTATAATAATGAACTGTTTTTACTACTGAATTTTTAAATATTCAATTGTGGCACACCTGTAGTACTCGCTATCTATAGCATAGTCGAGTGTGACTCACATATAGTACACGCCTTCTATGGAACAGTCGAGTGTGACTCACCGGTGATGCACGTCGCCTGATGGGACAGTCGAGCGTGGCCCACCGCTGATGCACGCCAGAGTGACGTGTTAACCCCTTGAGGGAGCAAACAATTGCGTTTGTGTAATGCTGAATTCTCACCGGAAATTTAGAAACATTTTATTTCTATATAAGGAAGCGCAATTTTACGTCTTTTTTCCACCGAAGTTAGAAAACTAAAATTTCATAAAATTTTTCTGGTGCAAATCTTCATTAATCGTAGGCGGGATAAAATATATCCCACCGCCACTCAAGGGGTTAAGCAAAAGCAGAAAAAACTACCAATTGCGGAAATAACTGCTGTGTGCTGTTGGACATAAACTGTTCACTTTAAAGGAAGAAAGCAAGAAGTAATGGCATAAAAGACATTGATTTTTCACTAATTTCATTATGTAAATAGTCATGTATCATGAAAGTGGATCGTTTACGAATTATGGAGGAAAACTTTTATATTCCGTTTACTATTTCTCCATAACTCAAAGTCCAGCGAAAATTCAAAGTGGAAAAGCTGTAATTCGATTCAGCATCCTCAAAAACATAGAAGAATGTTAAAACTACTCCAAAATTAGTAAGTTAGATTTGACTAATGATTAGACTTTCCGGGAAATCGGTATATGTTAATTTTAACGAAGGACTTCGGTAACTTGTTTTTCTATTTAACTCGTTCAGGAGCAAGGTACATTTATTTGTAAAATGTTGAAATAATTAAATGACACCAGCATTTACAAGAATTATTTGTAAACAAGTAAAAGTATATTTTCGCGTATTTAATAAAAGTGAAAATTTCATTCAAAAATTCGGGTGCCAAAACCGTAATTAGGGATGAAAATTAAGGGATGCCATAACTGCATGACCGCCCTTCAAGGGATTAAGCTGTTCTATCTTCGTTATGAGTACAATCGAGACCAGGGCTCCCAAATGGTCCGCCAACTGAATAACAATAATTCTTAAGAGAAAATTTTTACAGGAAGTTTTGTACAACATGTCCGCGAAAATTAACCTCCGATGCTGGTTTCTTCAAAATTTGCACGAAAAATTTAAAATGAAAAATTTTCTAAGAAAACATTGGTATTAAAAAAGAATCCATTTGGGAACCCTGCGAGAAGAATAATAATGCATTGTTAGTTTATTTTTGCGTATTTTGCCGTTTTTGTTCAGAATTTTGATGTTCTTCGTTTTGCACTAATGAGAAATACTAATTGCTCTTACACCAAGTGAAGTGAGTGGAAGCACAGTCGTGGAAAAAAGTAAACACCCCCTACTAACTCCTCAACAAATTGACTTAGAAGAAAGTTACTGGTACCGAACGATTGGAAATAAAGTCTACTTTTAAATGGTGTATATAAAATTTGCTTAGGGGGGGGGGGGGCATCTACCTATTAAAACGAACGCAAACGGCATTTTTTTCAATGGCAATACCCAATTTTAACACGATATTTCAAATCTTTCGTTCAAATATGCTTAGACACCAAATTCCAAGTCATTTGAATGATATGTTTTTAAATTATAAACATTCAAAATTTAGTGCTTCTAATGTTAAATTACATATTCATATTTTTATTAATGTCTTCTGAAATGATAGTCCTAATATGCTAAATTTTTGTGTAGCAATAATACTAAAATGCCCAAACATAAATACTTTAAATTTGCAATTTTTATAATTTTATGATATGAATTTAATTAAATTAATATTCGAAAAAATTATGAATTTAAACATACAATTTTTTTGATTGATTTACATTTATTAAGTCCTGTTTTATGGAAATCAAAATTTCACATTTTTATTCCAAGTAGTTTTCAAATTATGCTTAAAAAACAGCAAAATGATGGTTTAAGGGGCCGTCTATGAAAGAAGGGTGTAGATATTTTGAAATTTGTCATGCTATCCTGTAATCCATCAAATGATGTTCCAGCAAATCTTCAATGACTGCTTGAGTGGTGCTTAAGCTGCCTTGGTCAGGAATCGAGTTTCTCTCTCGGTCAACAATCGAGTACGGAACTTCAATTTTGATACAGCCCCTAAAATTCGCTCCTTTTAAAATAATTAATTTCTCGGAAACTTATCGTACGAATTGCATAAAAATTTGTTTTTAGGCTAACTGAAGTGTGTAGAGTTGATTTATGCTGTCAGAATTGTGTACTGCTATTGACAAAAACAAAGTTATGGTTTGTTTTAATATGTAGAATATGTAGATGGCCCCCTAAGCAAATTTTATATACATCTATTAAATGTAGACTTTATAACCAATCGTGTGGTACCAGTAACTTTCTTCTATGATTTTTTTTGGCAGAGTTAGTAAGGGATGTTTACTTTTTTTTTTTCCACGACTGTACATATACACCTACATGTGAGTGAAAGTACATATAATTCTTCAATAAATCGGATATTGATTATGTTAACAGTACATGGAAAGGCATTTGCAATATATATGTCGTTTCTCCACTTTTACCGATGATAAATGCCATTCATAATTGAACCTTTTGTCTCTTACGTAATGCTAATGGCAACCAAGATCGCAGTTATAGCACTTTGGCTAAGTGGGGTCAAGGTCACAAGATTAACAGCTCTCTTTCACCCTGAATTAATAAATGTAACAAAGGTTGTGAATAGCTTTCATTCATCGTTACATTTATTTATGTATGATACAATATGTATGTGATAACAATTAATATTAATTGTCTGATATTATTATTTTAGGTTTTACAATAATAATTATTACTATGTTATATTTATTGGCATCAAAATTTTAGTTTGTGATGTTAAATCTCTTTATCTTAAATAGTATTATGTTTGAAAGACTTTTCCATTGTGAATACTAACTTTTTATTTTGATTTTTTTGGTAGAAATATTTCTATGTTGTTAATCGTAAAATTTCATTTACGCGAAATTCCAAACGAACAAATTTATTTTAAAATTAACAACAAAAAAATGTTTTTAGTCACGTGCACTATAAAAGCAACTATTTTTTTCAAAAATTCCGGTACCAGTCCGGCAATTTGGAATTAAGTGGGCAGTATATTCCATCCGCACCAACGTGGAATTATTTTTTTTTTTTTTTTTTTTTTACCACTTAATTTCAATCAAGATTCGTACCAAGTATTTTCAACAGAACATTAATTTTATACTTAAAGGGGGGACACATAAAAAAAGACTAAACAAGTGATATTTTGATGGGATACCCAGTACCAGTACTACACCACTCCCTGTATATGAGTAAATGCTTTTCACATCATAGAGAAGCCATGAATATAAGTCTAGACATAGCACTAATGTGCCAAAGCGATATAAGTAAGCGTCCTATCTTAAATGGGAGAAGTAACCGCAAGATTAAAAGCGAGGTCTGATCAATCAAGGTCATGCGCCACGTAGCGGATGGAGTGTGAACTACTGGTAGATACCTAACTATTTTATTACTGGCACCACAAAAATTGTAAAGTTTTTTTCACCTTGATTAATAACTGAAGTGCCTCTGATAGGACGAAGAAAACTTCGTGGTATTAAATGCGTCTGGATGCGTTCGCTACACCATTGTTTTGCAATAAATGTGCAAACTAAATTCATTTCCATGAGTGACTGAAGATTTAGAAAATACGCGCCCCACTAAAAGCCCGCTTATGTGAATTATCCCTCCGTCCACAAGGTGGCGCAACTGTCTTAATTTACGCCTGATTCCAGAGCATTAAGTTTGTTCGCTTACTTATAACGCTTTGCTAATGTGCTAAAATATCTAAAAAATAAATACAAATAAGATAAAGCCTAAACATATTTGACAGGGTAATCGGAGAGAAAAAAAAGAGAGCTCGATAACGTTAAATTCCTTATTAAAAAATATTTTTTATATATTTTTTTGGTGTGAATTTAATATTAAAAAAAAAACAAACAAATACTTCCAAACAAAGGATAAATATGGAACATCTATCGATCAATATGGAAATTTTCAGTTTTAACATACATTTGACATTATGTATGAAAAAGTAGATTTTTACTCAAATGATATCAGTATATATATATATATACATATATATTTTTTTTAAAGTGCAGATTTATTTAGTCATTTGTATGTTGAATAAATACAAACAGTTTATTGAGCAGATCAGAAACATTACATATCACAATGGAAAATGAAATTATTTCACCAAAGTACACTAATACATCAATCCCTTTTAAAAACTATTGTTTTCATTATTCTGTAGTTTCTAAAATTTGTATCAGACATAAATACAAAAGCAAAATAAGATGAGGGCGGCACTGTTGTAAACAAATGAAACAATGCATTTGAATGCGTGTATAGCCGTATTAATTTTGATTTCATTTCATGATGGTTATTTTTTGACAAAAATGTAAATAGTTGTGTTTGAAATACATCTTCATATTGTTAAGTAACTGTTATTATTCTAGATGTAAAGCGTGATAAGCGTGTAAATAATTGCCCTCCCTTTTGAAATTTAAGTTGTAAAAATACATACAATTCTTTATGAATGTCATCAAGTTGATATAAAATATTGAACTTACAATAAAGTACTACATAATTTTTATTTATACTATTGTTTTTTAAAAAATAAATTATTCTCTACTATTTATTTTAATTGATATTCTCAAAAGGCCTTGTTTAATTTTGGATGGATTTCAACCAATTTTTAAAACCTTGATTTTGACTAATGATTTGAAATATGTTACATAATAAAATACAACACAAATAATTTGAAATATATTACATCATAAAATATAACACTTGAAATATTACATCATAACATTTTTTTATATATATACGAATTTTATTAAACCTCTATTACATAATAAAATAATATAGTTTTGGTTTATTTCATTTGCTGTTAAAAAAAAAAAAATAATTACAAAATTTTTATCTTTTCATCACTATACTCTGAAATATGCAATATTTACTAATCTAGGTGTTAATATATTTTTTTAAATCCTAGATTGTCTTTTCCAACTATTTATTTTGCAGAGTGATCAACTTATAGGTTATTTATCGTCAAAACAATTTCGTAAAATATACTAATATAGCTTCAGTAGTTTTTGTGAAAATTCAACAAGAAATAAGAAAATAATTAAGTTTCTTCTAGAAGCGGTCAAATATACTGAGTGGTAGTTTCTAGTGTTGTTTACATTACCAGGAAATTGAATTATTTTTGTTTATAATTCGACCTTTTTCGTATTTTTTTTTTTTTTTATATAATTTCAACTACAGTTGTTCTTTTCTATAAAATGGGTGTTTTCCTTTTTTGTTACTAATATTGTATATATTTAACAAATATAAACATACATACAATTTTGTTTTTCATGGTAATATATAGTAATATACACAACAGTGCTAAGAATAAGTAGGCTATTGTAATGTGTTTTATATGTTACAAGGGGGGGGGGGGAGGGGTATATATATATTTTTTAGTGCATTATGCAGTATACAAAATTGATTCACGTGCAAAAATTGTTCATGATTTTTTCCCGTTGTTTTATACATTAAAAATTACTATTAAATTAAGCAAAACAATCTGAAACAATCAAAAGTTGGATATTGCAGTCGAAAGCACTGTTATTTAATATAAACGTTTTAATACTTAAATGCCTAAAGTATGAGAAAAAATATTAATAGTCTTAAGGTTTAAGAAAAACAATTTAACCACCATAAAATAAATGAACATTACAAGTTTATTTCCAACAATAAAATAGGCACATAAAAAAAGCCTAAAAGATACACTTAATCCCACAACAGAGACAAATCTTAGTGAATGAACAGGTGTTCATTAATTGGAGTTTTAACATTTGCCTAAACAGTTAAGAAACACTCCTTATTCTCAGATTCAATTTATTCTACAATGGTTAAAACAATTAGGAATATAGCTATAATACATACAATTAATGTATATTTACTGAAATATGTACATAATGCAAATAAAAACAATTAATCCTTATGACACTTATGAAATAACATCGCACTTACCTTATTATTTCAGCACAGAAACCATGTGTTACTCAGACATGAAAAATCACGAGCCGTTAATTCCCAAATTGGCTCAGCCGAGCTCAGCAATCTAATTGGCTAAATCTGATATTTATATAGTAGAAAATTATATTTATTTTCTTGTGAAGTACTGTAATGTAAAATAGAATGCAATTATAATGACTTAAATTGATTTATTTTGTTAAATTTGATCAAAATCACAGTAAAGTAAACCAAAATATTAATATTAACGAACAATCAGATTGCTGAGTTCGGCTGAGCCAATTTGGGAATTAACGGCTTGTTGAAAAATCCAACACGTTCTCATATTAAAATCATGTGACTTCAGTAACCAATCAGGAATGAAATAGCTCCCTGTTGAATAGAATTAAGGCAATATTGTAGCCAATATACTGAGGAATTTTTTAAACCTTTTTCTATCAAAATATTACTAAGCGTTCATTTAGTGGGGCTGTTCACTTACTGGTCGGACTACCCTACAAAGAGTTGAAGTTTGAATGCTAATGTTAAATTCACAAGACGAGCTTTAATTTATATCTTCCCAAACAATTATCCGACTTTTTTTTTCGGTCGGATATATTCAATTAACCCAAATACATTCTAGGCATTTTGTTTTACTTTAAAGATCAATTTTAATTATGAAATTTATTAAAAAACTAAGAATTATGGTTTATAGCAGTTTGTACATAAATAAAATAGAAACACCCGCACAGCAAATTTTTAACAATTCTTTTGAGTTATTTTACCGGAGAAAATTACTGCAATGCAGAGCGATTATACTCTGAGCGTGTTCAGTACGTGTTAATTTTGTTAGCGCACCCTAGCGCCTTCTTGCGGCCGGTGTGCTAAATAGAAATGACCTACAAGCAAAGCGTTATAAGTAAGCGAACAAACTTAATGCTGGAATTAGGCGTAAATTAACACATTTGCGCCACCTTGTGGACGAACTGATAATTCACATACGCGGACTTTGGTGTGGCGCGTATTTTCTAAATCTTTAGTCACTCATGGAAATGCAATTTGTTGCCACATGTATAGCAAAATAATGGCGTAGCGAGAGTGGCATCTAGATGCACTCGACATCGCGAAGTTTTCTCCGCTTTATCAAAGGCACATCTGTTATTAATCAAGGTAACAAAAACTTTACAATTTTAGTGGTGTGAGCAAGAAAAGAGTTAGATAATTCCTGTATTTCACACTCCATCCGCTACGTGGCGCATGACCTTGATTGATGTGACCTCGCTTTTAATCTTGCGGTTATTTCTCCCATTTAAGATAGGACGCTTACTTATAACGCTTTGCCTACAAGCGTACATTATGTAAATTTTTTTGTTCGGATGCATGAGATCCACTCCCTTCTCCCAACACGAGTTAACAATAAAAAAACGCTGAGGGAAACACAATGGCTACACGTTAATCTTACATTACATACTCCATCACACTGATTTAGCTCAACGTTAGTTTTTGATTATAATTCCATGACTTATCTATGCAATTCAAATGATTTTTGGATTAATATTTCAAAATTTCCCCTTTTAACTTTTCTGGTGTCAACTTTTCATTTTACTGTATGCAAAAAGTATACTAGGCGTTAGAGGGCGCTATTGTCAACTTGCGAAATGTCTTCCATTGAACTGATAAGGCTTATTATTTAATGGTTTTGCTGTAATGAATGCAAATAAAAATTGTGGTTATAAATACTGTTTATTAAAACAAAACAGAAAATTTCTTTAACCCATTAACGACGAGCTTCCTTTACACTTCTTTTAGTTCTCCGACACTAGTTTTTGCCACTTTGTAATTTGAATTTATTTAGTCGCTTAAAATCTGAGATTAAATAATATGAAAATTTCCAAACTGAAGTACTGGTAATCAAATTTAAAAATTTTGTTCGTTTTACCTGGAAAGTTTTCTTGCCAACCGTCTTTAACCCTCCGTCTACCAGACGGGTCCATTGGACCCGACAGGTACATACAAAATATTCATTCAAACCAGAAATTTCTTTAAAATAAACTAAGTATATAAACCAGACAAAAATAAGGTAAATAAATAAGTTAAATAGTTTTAAATAAAAATTCTGGTGTAGAACGTTTTATTAAAACTTGAATAAAATTCCCGGTAGATCTAGGGTTAATGAGGCAATACTGGTGCTAGACTCATTGAAAATTCAAAAGTGTATGTTTGGTTCTAACTAATTGAACACGGAAGACGTAAAAATAGGATTTTGTGGATTGGGGGAAGGAATTATTATTAGCGCTGGTACTTTTATAATAAAAAAATGAGTAATCACAGCTAATCCTTTGCTTTGTTTCGTTGAGATCATGCTTTAATTTATAATGACATCGATGGTAACGAAAGAGATAGGCTACCGCGGTGCATTCCACGTATCGTATTTTACAGGCCGCGAGAGGGATGTGATACTCTATTTGTACATCTTCATTGGTGCATTCGAGCATCACGTGACTCTAGCGGTCTGTAAAAAAAGATACGCGTAAAACACCGCGGTAGACTTTCTTTTTCGTTAGCCTCGTAATGACATTTGTAAACGTAAATTTCGTGCTCATTTTTGAAAAATGGCACGCGTTCTACATGTTAAATCTCCTTGCAAACCAGGGTTGCCAGTTTGGCCTCCATCTTTAGTCAGATATTCCGGATTCAAACCAGAAAATGAGAACAGTATTTTCAGATTTTTGTAATGACAGACTTTTTTTTTATTATATAAAGTGAAAAATTCTTCTTTAGTTAATTCCGGTCTGAAATCGAAATTTTGGAATAAAAATGGGAGCCAAACTGGCTGCCCTGTTGCAATCCAATAACCAAAGGTCAACCCGAATGCACTTAAAACAAATTAAATAATTCACCATTTATTTGCACCTGTGCAATATCCCGTAACTGCCAGACGAAAATAAAGTTTCACAAATAAATTAATTAATTTGTAAAGAAACAAAGAATTTAACAGATATGTAATTAAACTGCGTACTTAAAGACGTAAGTAAATGGTTGGTTGGTTGATTTTTGACGGCCGATTATCTACTCTAGGGATATAGGCCCGAGGGGGGAGTGCCCTTCGTGGGGGTCTTTCTAAGGGAACCTAACCCGTATTTATGCATGGAAATCCACGGTTCGAAGAAAACCACGAAAACTCCGAACGATTAGGCCGACGGGCGCGATTGGGTTCGAACAGAGCACCTCCCGTCTACCAGCTTCGAGAGCAGAACCTCTCGGCCACTGGTGAGGCCGGAAGTAAATGGAATCCCAAAGGCTGTATAAATAGTGAAAAGTTTTGCGATTGACCACTGATATGCGGTTATGCGAAAGAACCAAAAATGGTTTTTCGGAGTAGTTGTTAAACAATATAAGAAAATATACTACATGTAAAAGATCTATTAGAGTTTTCTATTAGAAACGATTTCCTTCTATGCTATGCACATGGCGCGCTAATCGGATATCATTAACTGTGTCAGTAAGGGAAGAATTGCACTTCTTTATGCTCTTGTTTTTAAACTCAACACCGTTTTCGAAAGTAAAGATGGAATTTCGTAATGTATTTTTAAACCATTTCTTGATATACCAGAATTATATAAAAGTTTGTCCACTCTTGTGTTTTTAACCCTTTGCACTCCGTTGACGCCACTGCGGCGACATCATTTTTCTATGCAAAATTTTTTTACTGCACCAGTAATAAAGGAAAATAAAATTGGCCTTATTTAATCAGAGCATTTTTGAAATTGTGTACAAGAAGAAAACTGATTTTAAAAAACTGCTGCCGACCGAATAAAATTTGAGCAAGAAACGCCGCAGTCCAAAGGGTTAAAGCAGTAAAACATTTCAATATATATATTTTAATTTAAATATAAACAAATGCATTAATTTTAAGTCCTTGTTCCGCTAGCAATCCACAGGCGATAAATCAGGAAATATTCTCTGTAACATGTTCAATTCTATTGAGTTCCAAAAGTAAACAGTTGGTTTAATAATTCGCCGTTTAAACGACATTCAAAATATGCCATATGACTGCCATAAACTGCAACAGTGATACGTTTTAAAGACTAAAATGCCGTAAATACATTATAAATAAAAATGAAATCAGTAGTATATTTTTAACCCTTTATCAACTGACAGTACTTATAAGTACCACTTACCTTAAACTTTCAGACCTTAGTAAATATTACTAATATGCTAATGGTATTTTTCAAAAACACTATTTTAACTCCACTTTATCCGATACATGGTAGGTTTGTTATTTTAGCGACGAAGGAGGCTATCTTTGAAACAGGCCATGTGTTTTGTGCCGACATTTTGTACAGATTGTCACGCTCGTCTTTTTATTGCTGCAAACACAGTAAAGGACATAAGATAAGTGTTGGATATTTTTATTTGTTCATTATGACCTTAGAATACAATTTGACTAGCTATTTTAGGTGAACGGTGTATGTATTTGATTTAACAGTTGAATTACTCGGTGCTATTTATAAGTAAACCGTCGGTACACTGTGTGTTTGAGAAAAAAATCTTGTTTACTTTTAGTCTGCGTAATTATCCATCGTTTTCACCTTTTTTAAATGTAATTACTAAAATGTAGTATAGTAATGATTTTTCTAGTATTTCTTTTCTGTTTCATTATTATTTTTAATAGAAAATCGAAAACGTTGTGGCACCAGCTCTATTTTGCTATCCTAGAAATGGCATATGTAAATTCATATATTGCATATGTGGAGATACGAGAGAACATGTTGTTCCTGGAATATAGACGTTGCATAACTAAAAGACTGCTAACAAGATCTAAACCTAAAAAAAAAAGTTTTATTAACCCTTTAATGTTTTTTTAACCGTTTTACTGCTAAAGTGTTGAAATAAATGACTGGCACCGGAATTCGCCAAAAAATTTATTTGTAAATATGAGAAAAGGCTATATTTCACATACTTATTAAATCATAAATATCTACCACAATTCTGGTGCCATTTGAAATACCTTGTGGGTTTTCTGTCACGATATTTTAGTCATAGTGTACTGACGGTACTTTAAATTACCACTCTAATTAATTACCTCAAAGGAATTATATTTCTCATGGTTGAGTATATTTTTTATGTTTATCCTTTAATTTTCATTGTTGTAACAAAAAAAAAAAAAAAAAATGCATGAAAAAAATTGCAGTAGATCATAATGCAGTAGATAAAGGGTTAAAAATTCGCTTTAATCAATTAATAGTTTAATATTAATCATTTTACGATTATACGTCGATAAGTCAATTTAGAAATCCTAAAAAAGATAGTTTAAATAATTTTTCATATTTTCTTTCCAGTTGCCCTATGTTATAACAGAAACAGAGCAAAAATGACAATCTTTCAATAAATTCACTTGCTTTCATTTTCTTCTAAGAGTAAAAAGAACAGTGAATCGAGTTCGCCGCTCGCGCTAATTTAATTTACTGTGACGGAAATTTTTGGTAAAGTTATGAATTGCTATCAAAAAACTTTCTATGATTTTCAAGATGAACATTGAATGTTTATCAAAGAGTGTTTTTAAGAAACTATTTTTACCTTTATACTTATTTGTAATTCATAAATTGGGACAGAAAAGACTAATATTTATACTTGAGAACCGTCCAGAACAGTACAGAAGCATCATGGAAAATATCATTAGTTTAATCTAGATACATATTTCTTTCATAAAAGGGGGAGAGGATTGTACTTTGTGTCAATATATTAAAAAGAGAGAAACAATGTTTACAAAACACAAATGTAGGTAATTTTAAAACCATACAGCTGTTTCGAAACAGCTGTATGCTTTTAAAATTACCAACATTTCTGTTTGTTGTTTCTCTCTTTTTAACATATTTCTTTCTTTCAGTATTAGAAATAAACACATCCGTCATTTAACATTAAGACTAAACATCAACTAAACTGTTTCAAAACGATTTTCAAAAATTTAAATAAAATCTCGATGACGCATTCTTTGTAATGCATATCATCAGATTAAATCAATAGAAGCTTTTCAGTGAAGAATAAATCTGATAAATGCATTGATTTCTCTGGAATAAATGTAACCCAAACTCGCATCGCATAATTTCTTCCAATCTCGCTTACCGAAAGACCTTTCATTGCTTAATCAAAAGACTGGTTTCGAAAATTTAAATAAAGAATCGAAGGTATCGGGAAAAAAGCACAAGCTCTAAATAAGAGGTTTTGAAATTTATTTAAAATATAATGTATTTCAGCTAACAAGGAATAAATGTAAAGCCGGTTAATTGTAAATAAATTTCCAAGCTCTAAGTATTATTTATTTCATTGAAAAGTATCAATTAGTTCCAATTTGTGTTTAATTCATTTACATATTTCTTTCTTTCAGTATTTGAAATGACCACATCATTCATTTAACTTTAAGACTAAACATCGAATAAATTGTTTCAAACTGATCTACAAAAAATTAAATAAAAACTCGATGATAAATTCTATTGAAAGGCATATCATTAAATTGAATTCTGAATCAATAGATGTTTTTCAGCGAACAATAAATCTGATAAATGCCTTGCCTTATCTGGAATAAATGTAAATCAAACTCGCATCGCATACTTTCTTTTAATGCCGTTTGCTGAAAGGGATTTTATTGCTTAAACAAAAGGCTGATTTTGAAAATTTTAATATAGATTTGAAGGTATTGGGTAAAAAGCACACGCTCAAAATAAGAGGTTTTGCTTTCTATTTAACCCTTTGAGGGGCAAACAATAATGTCTTAGTAGTAATGAATTCTTACCGGAATAATCGAAAACGTTATTCTTAACTAAGGAAAAGCAATTTTCCAACACTTTACCCCCAAAAGTTAAAAATATAAAATTTAGTTAAAAGTTTCTGGTGCGAATATTGTTTAAAATAGGTGGAATATAATATATCCTACCACCCCTCAAGGGGTTAAAATATAATGTATTTAAGCTAGTAAGGAATAAATCTAAAGTCGGTTCAGTGTATATAAATTTGCAATCTGTAAGTATTATATATTTATTTATTTATATTGTTATTAAATTTTGAAATATTAAAAATCGTTCGTTATATATTTTTTGGCATTATTCACGGCACATTTGCTGCTTATGTTATGTTAAGTTTATGAAATTCATATGAAATTCTTCATTTCAATACGTAAATTAATTCAGATACATATCTATTTAAAAATAAGAGTTCATTAAAACATGTGTTTGTTTTAGTAACATAAATACAAATTTTTGTAATTTTGCTTCGATTGCTCATGACTAACCCTTTGCAGTCGAGTGTCGGCAAATAGCCTTCGAAATTTTATATACAGGATTCTATTTTTATATTGTATTTGCACCACTATATTTTAAAGGTACAGTTTTTAGTAAATTTCTCTGTCACAATTTCTTTTAAAAATTGTCTATCTTCATAGCTTTAACTCTCTCTTTCTCGTGGCTACCAGCCGCGTTTAAACGCTCTTTTTTCTATGGCTCCCATTGCATTGTAACACGATATATTCTTACCCTGGATGTAAAGTTGCCAAGCAACTAGGGAATCCACACACCTGCTTTATTGTTCCATTGTTCCAATTTGGTATGCTTAGCTTATTTTATGAAAGAAATTCTGGTTCGTATAGAATGAAACAAATAATAGAAAATAGTCGATTATAACCCTTTAAGGGTAGGATGTCACGTCTAGTTATGCCGTGCAATATTTTTAATAAAAATTACTTGTGCGCGTGTCTAATCGCTCATAAATATTCTCTTACAAACAATTTGTTCCTTCATTAGAGATCATATGGTATTTGGCTATAGTTTATACTTTATTATCATAAATGAACACTACTCATGAATATGAACAGCCACACTACATAGAACATAAAGCCACAGAAATATACCGTTTATTAAACATCACATAAGCATAATCTAAATATCACTCATCCCTATTGGTGTTCATTTCTATATACCTTCGGCTGACTTGACGTGGGTAAACTCCATTAAGTGAGTGTCATTCATTCACTGTGAAAGTAATTGTCGACATATTAAGTACAATAACTAGCTGCATTTAACCCCTTAACGGTCGCATTAAATTACAGTTCAAAAATTCAAATTACTTATTCGCACTACTTTTTTGAAAAAGAAATAGTCACCTTATTTAATGACAGGTAAAATGATACTATAATAAATCCAATAACACTATTTTATAAAACTGGTGGGAATGAAACAATTTGCATAAAAGACACAGCCCGTGAATATCACGGGAGCGAGAATTAAGGGGTTAAATAAATTTAAATATATGTAAATGAGATATTTTGGAAATATTGTGTATAATATATGATTCTTTGTGAATAAATAATGCTTTATCAGTGAATCCTGGCATAGAGAAAACGTTCGGGAACCTCATAGTGGCGTATTATTATCGACATTTAATGACATACATGTTGAGAAGACTATTATTAACCCCTTAATTCTCGCGCCCGTGTCTTTCACGGGCAGAGTAGGATACTCTTTTTTTTTATTCCGATTGTTTGATTGCCACCAGATTTTTAAAATAGTGCAATTGAATTTATTCTCGCATCATTTTATCCACTATTAACCCCTTAACGCTCGAATTAAATTACGGTTTAAAAATTCAAATTGCTTATTGGCACCACTTTTATGAAAAAGAAATACTCACCTTATTTAATAATGATGACAGGTAAAACAATACTAAAATACAGCCAATTTTACTATTTTATAAAACTGGTGGGAATCAAACAATCTGAGTAAAAGATATAGCCCGAAAATATGACGGGAGCGAGAATTAAGGGGTTAAATAAGAAGAATATTTCTACTTCGAAAAGGGATGGCAAACAAACAATTTGAATTTAAAAAAAAAGGTAGCCTGCATTTATCGAGCGCGACACTTAAGGGGTTAATATACGTTTTTAATTTTCACAATAAAATGTATAATGTCATGATCATAAATATATTTGGTAGAATATATTACTTCAACATAAAAAGCATATGTTTATATAGAATCATCAATATATATATTCGTGTACGAATGTGTTTATATATTAATGCGTAAAACTGTAGCATTTTTATGTTTCTGAAAGTAAAACATTTGATTGCATTTGAATTCTTTTGAAGACTTTGGGAATATATCTCCGGTCAAGAGAAAGTAAACGCTAAGAAAGGATTTTTTTAAAAGCAGAAACACCTGAGTCTAACTTGAAAGATAATACCAGAGGAATCATTGAAGAAATAGGGCCTATTTACCATTTAGAAACCTATAATTCTCCCTTTTATCCCAGTAAATGTTTAGTAACTCCAAGAATATATTTATTTTTTATTCAACATACAAACTTTAATTTTAGTTCTTGTTTCCTAAAAAATGAGATATTTAAATAATCGCGTCCTCGTAATCGAGCTATTTATGTAATAAATTAATAATTAACAGTTTAATTACATGGAATTGTATCCAAGATGTATTCAACAAATAAATGTCAGTATTTTTCTTATGTAATACAACTTTGAGATAAGGTAATATACTTCAAATTGTAACCTCTATTTTTTAGAGCTTTCATCTTTTACAAAACATTGAAAAAAAAACAAAACAAAGTTACATGAATAATGAAAGACTAATGAAATACGCTTAATTTGCATTTCTTTTGGGACAGTGATATCTTATGGGCCTTGTCACAATGAAAAATTTATTTGAATTATTGAATATAATTTTATTGTATAAAGACAAAGTATATATGCAAAAAATAGTACGCGAGTTATTAAAAATTGATATAGTAAAATCTCCAAAACAAACGCTCCGAAATAGCAGACACTTCTGTTTAGTGACACACCTTTTTCATTCCACAACACATACATATCAGTATTTTTTTAGCTACGGAAATCAGGCACCTCCGAACAACGGACAAACTCACGGTCCGTTTCAGGCAAAAAGATTTTGCAGCACTACACTACACTGTATCTGAAATACATCATAATGAAAAGGCGATCGGCACTTAGACCTTTTTTGCATAAACATACAAAACTGAAATAATACAAATCTGGCGAAATATAATTTGGAAAGTAATGTAATAAAGTTGAATTCAGAAAGTGAGATCCAAAAAAAAAAAAATAAAGTCTTGACACTGCGTCAGCAAATTAAGATGTTTCACATGTTCGGACAAAGTCTTTACTTTTCGGTACACCTCCGAACAGCGGGCAAACTTACGGTCCGTTTCAGGCAAAAAGATGTTGCAGCACTGCACTACACTGTACCTAAAATACAATTAGACTTTGTTTAGATAAACAGACGAATTGAAATAACACAAATCTGGCGAATTATAATTTTGAATAGTGTAATAATGTTGGATTCAGAAAGTTAGATCCAATAAAAATAATATAAAGTCTTGACGTCGCGTCAAAAAATTGAAATATTTTCACTTGTTCGGGCAAAGTCTATTTTTCGGTACAAATCACTGGCATCAACGTACCTGATTTTTTACGAAGCTTGATTTGAATGCAACAATTTTTCTCGAAATTGCTTAAGAGCCATTATTTTGAAAATCAGACAAGTGTGATAGTTGTATTTTTTGTTTTGCTTGATTTTTCTTTTTAATGTTGAAGTAGACCACATTTAATGAATAATGTGCAATTTTGAAGCCCTGAAAAAATTTTCCCTTCCCTGTAGAAAATATCAAAGTTCAAGTTTGTGACCGTCATTTTTCATGAAAAGTGAAATGCGAGTATGTTTGCAGTGCTAAAACTTGGGAAAGCAACGACATCCCAAAATTCTTTTGTAATGAAATATTAGTATAACACTACCTGCTTAGTAGACTGTATTCGTTTCCACGGGGCATTGTTATTTTACATTGCTATGTTGCCTCAAATTGCAATGAAAATGACGTTTTTGTTCGTTTTCCGCACGTATTTTCTTATTTAAGCAATAGTACCCCAAACTTTTTCTTATAGAATATCAAAGTGAACTACTAGGACAAGCTAAATAATATAAAACTTTACCGGATTAATGCTGCTGTTAGCAGGAATAGTCTGTTAAATATTAAAAAATTTCAAAATAGGCAGCATTTCAATTAGTCTTTTCTCAAAACAGCATCACGGTTCAATAAAACAAAATATATCACGTAGTAGTTGGAAGTATGTACAAACACATGGAAAGGAAAAAAAAGTGGGTTCTTGTCATATTTTTATAAAAAAAAAATGTCAAAAGTCATAAAAAAGACTGTCATTTATTATACTTTTCCCCTATCAGAAAATGAAACATCCCGTTTCTCTTTCCGCTAGCTATGTTTTTTTCCCTATGAGAAAATGAAATATCCCTTTTTCTTTCCTCTTCCTTGTTCTAAATGAAAAAAAGGGAAATTTAAACGGGATATTTTGACTGTGAATTTTTGTAAATTTTGTTATTTTTTTTTTAATATGACGAGGCCCCACTTTTTTTCCCATGTGTTTGTACATACTTCCAACTACTACGTGATATATTTTGTTTTATTGAACCGTGAAGCTGTTTTGAGAAAAGGCTAATTGAAATGCTGCCTATTTTGAAATTTTTGAATATTTAACAGATTATTCCTGCTAACAGCAGTAATATTCCAGTAAAGTTATATTATTTAGCTTGTCCTAGTAGTACACTTTGATATTCTATAAGACAAAGTTTGGGGTACTATTGCTTAAATAAGAAAATACGTGCGGAAAACGGACAAAAACGTCATTTTCATTGCATTTTGAGGCAACATAACAATGTAAAATAACAATGCCCCATGGAAACGAATACAGTCTACTAAGCAGGTAGTGTTATACTAATATTTCATCACAAAAGAATTTTGGGATGTCGTTGCTTTCCCAAGCTTTAGCACTGCAAACATACTCGCATTTCACTTTTCATGAAAAATGACGGTCACAACCTTGAACTTTGACATTTTCTACAGGGAAGGGAAAATTTTTTCAGGGCTTCAAAATTGCACATTATTCATTAAATGTGATCTACTTCAACATAAAAAAAAAAATCAAGCAAAACAAAAAATACAACTATCACACTTGTCTGATTTTCAAAATAATGGCTCTTAATAAGCTTCCAGTTCCTGAATTCACTAATTTAGCGTTATGACTGTCATTTCCGGGCTAACGATCAGACAAATGGTTTGATAATGCTTGCAAAGTCTTCATTTTTCAGTACAAGTCACTGGCATCAACGTACCTGATTTTTACGAAGCTTGATTTTAATGCAACAATTTTCCTCGAAGTTGCTTAATATGCTTCCAGTTCCTGAATTCACTCATTTAGCGTTATGACTGTCATTTTAACGATCAGACAATGTTTTGCTGCGGCGTTCCATCGTATTTTCAGATTTTCCACTCAAAATGTGCATAAAGACGGCGGTTTTAATGGATTAATGTCGCAGTTAAAGAGTGTTAAATGTTTGACCTAATTTATGGAGGTAATGTAGAATGAAGTGATCGACAGATTTAATAATATAAAATTAAATATGAATTAACCAATATCAAATAATTCCAAGAAAGTAATGCTTAGCGTGTTTCTATTTTAACTACTTAAACTTCTTTTCATACGTTAGTTTAATTTTATATTGCAAAAAATTACCAATTGATATGGTTAACGCATGACTCGCAAAAAGGGTAGATGTAACAGAGTCGAAATAAATATAATTAATTCGAACCAGGCATTTCCTCTTAAAGCAAATAATATGCATGGGACTGTCGTTAATGTATTTCCGTTTACAACGTACCTCCAGTTAACGAGGAAAATTTTCTTTCTCCCATTATTATTTATTTGCAATTAATTAATGTTAACGACATCGCTAAATGTGCATTACTCATCCAATAAAGCGGGTCACATTTTTCACGAATTGGTCAGGCAGATTCTAAACTAGTTTTGTACATTATTTCTTCCAAACAACTTTTATGTAATTTTGGTTATTCACAGATCAGGAAAATGTTATTGATACAGAGGAATAAAAGAAATATTCCATTGTCAAAAATATAACAGGTAAATTTGCTAACGGCTTTTTTATTTCTAGTATAAATAAAAATGTGAAGTAACAAATTAAATTTTCTGGTGGGTCGAAAAACTGGAAAGTGGCGTCGTAAAAATTTTATTTGCTCAACTATGGCAAAGAAATGTAAGGATTGCTTTAATTTAAGTAAAATTATGAAAGTACAGCTAATTTCTTAGCCTATTTTGTTTGACCTTATTGATTTATTCTTTTGTATTATTCCCTTAACTCCTTGAAGGGCGGACAACATTAACAAACAAACAAAGCGGTGAAAACATATGTTATTTTAGCCAATCTGAAACTTAATAAAAGTTAACTTAATCGTAATACTTGTACGATTTTTTTCAAAGCGCAGATACACACGAAATAAGATCTTCGAATGCTTTAAGCACTTGGTATGTGACCCCCTCAAAGCCAAGCCAAACTCATTTGTTTTCAGAGCATAAAAGGGGCACAAGTCATGCATTTTTAAAGTTTCATAACTCGCTCAATTTTAGTGTTCTATGAATGGCACTTTTTTTGTCTTACTTGTCAGTGTAAAAGGAAAATTTTACTAAACATACCTTATAAGATCGAGGGACCCTATAAAAATTTAAATTTCGTATTTTTTTAAGAAATGTTTTTATTGACCCAAATCGATTTTAAAATATTTTTTTACTTGATTTAAAACATTTTTGCAATTGGAAATATATGTCTATGGCTAACGGTTTAGGAATTAGCCATTGGACACCGTTGAGACCGGACACCCTGTATACCGGAATAGCAGTGCGGCATGAGCCCATTTTGCATGGTGCAGACGTCGGCAATCACGGTTACCTGCCATCGCTAAGGGGAATCGCGTAACCATACACACAGTACTCTATACAAACCCTACACTTAATTTTGACTTCGAAATCATGCATGCATTTAGTAATTAGAGTATGAAAAGTGTTTAAACATAACGTGTTTAAAAGCTTGGACAGTGAAATCACACTTGCGTCAAATTAAGGATTGTGCTTCTAGAAGTAATCATCGAAATGGGATTCACGCTATACACTGATTAAAATAATCTCATTGCGCACCTATACTGTGTGTGTGGCGACCATCCATCAATAATTACAAGAAATACAAGGGTGCGACATCTATCCCGTATGCGGCGACTCTCCCGGAGTTACCCTATAGTACATCGACAGTCAAAAGTTTTCCGTTACATCACGGCCAATGGGAAAAAATTATTGTAAGCGCATTTTAATGATTTCACAGACTTTCGAGCAGAATGAAATTGATATGCACTTACGAAGTGCACTAAAATATACATTCAGTACAATATGGGGTGCAAAAATATATATAAAACTAGTTATAGTACGAACGCATCTAATTTGCCACGTTTGACGAGCAGTTTCCAAATTGTTAGATAAGTTTTTAACTTTATATGCAATAATTATTTTACCGACATTAAAAACGATAAGATTTGAGCACTAAGAGCATATTTTAACAAAAATTTTAAAATATACTAAAAAATAAATCATAATATATATATATATATGTTTTTTTTTTTTTTTTTTTTTTTTTTTTTACAGAATATTTTATTTACCACTACGTTTATTTTAAAGATTTATAGATCAGATTTTCTCAAAAAAAAAAGTGACATTAGTTTGTCTCTGACGTCGTCGAAAAGAGAGAATGACTTTTTCCAAGTCTAATAAATCTTTTAAGCTATTTTGGGAATAATAATTTTGATGGACTTAATTCGTTAATGCATTTAAAGCGGCACTAGCTTTTAAAAAAAATTACAATAGCAGGAACACCGCTCACATCTACATTATTGATATCCTCAAGGATTTTTTCAGCAGTTCTCAGTTTGGACAAAAGAAGTTTTTCATTACATTTTACATAATCTTTAAAATTAATACCTTTGTTTATAAGCATTTCATCCCAGTCTTCGTAAATAAGGATTCCCATACTCTATAAAATCCGATTCATTCGTTGAACAAACAGTTTGATCTTGTGAAAAACCACATTTTCTA
This sequence comes from Maratus speciosus, assembly GCA_963932465.1. Classification (NCBI taxonomy): domain Eukaryota; kingdom Metazoa; phylum Arthropoda; class Arachnida; order Araneae; family Salticidae; genus Maratus; species Maratus speciosus. The sequence continues at coordinate 601,411,695 of OZ010791.1, read as the reverse complement.
AACATATTCATCGTCTGCAATGTCACATTTTACCACGCAAATGCCGTATGATGCATAGCATCTAAAATGGAAATTAGCTTCCCTTTTTTTTCGATAAAAATAAAACACGAATCAAACTCCGTATGTAGTTTATTTTGAAATTCTTTATAATTCATAAATCTAATGGCTGTAACTAGTTGTAGAATTTCCTGGATAAAAATGAACTTTAATTTGTTCCAGAAATGGTAGATATTTTACATCTGGATGTAACGGACATTGATCAATTAGAAATAAAACCTTACTTTGTTATTTTAGAAATTTATCATACATCTCTTTTGAAAAATCAATGAAAATCTATGATGTCATCCATTCTTGTTTTTTTTTTTTTTTTTTTTTTTTTTTTGAAATTGTGTAGCTGCATGGCAATTTTTTATATTCTTAAAACATCGAGGTTTCCTAGATTTTTTCATAACTAAAGTTTCTATTTTTTCTGAATCATCAGTATTTGTGCAAAAAAGAATAGTTTATCTTTCTTTACTTTTTTGCCCCCATGACATGGATCTCCTTTGTATGATAATGTCTTATATGGCATCAGTTTGAAAAGAAAGTTCCATTTCATCACAGTTAAAATGTCATTAGGTTTAGAATCCTTAATTAACACAGGTAGATTTTGCAAACATTGCCTAATATCATTATCATCAACATATGCGCTGTCTCCTGTGATGCGGCGATGCGAAAGTCCGTGTTTTTTATTCAGTTTCTCGAGGCACCTCCAAGACGCTGAAATTTCACAATCCCGTATTTCTCATCAAGAGTGCGAGCCTTTTCTTTAAAAAATCCATCGGTAAATTTGAAGCACTCATTTCGTTAAACCACGTGATTAAAGCTTGTTCCAGTTTTTCAAAGCTGCCACATGGTACCCTGGATCTCTTTGAATTAACATCTTTTGATTCATTAATAATGAAATTTTTATTTTTCAAGATTACTTTTAGTGTCGAATCTAGCAGATTGAAGCGAGCAGTTATTGCTTTCGTTGATTGTAGTACATTTTTCTCATATCCTTTAATGATTTCAACTTTGAATTTTAAACTTAAAGCTTTACGGTTTGACATTTTTCAGTTTAGGTATCGACATGCAGCAAATTGATAAAATAACAGGCAAATGAATGACCTTTCACGCGTCTAGTACGGAAGCTTGTAGCGATCTGCCTTTCTGTTCGAGGAAATACATCCAATGAGCGAGAGTCACGTTGTGACGTACGCATTTTTCCCAGTTCGCTCTGCGGTCTGTACTCGAATCAGTTTTTTGTCGCGAAAGTTTTTGTCCCAAGTTTCTAGCTTGGGATGTGTTTCCGATATGTTCAGGCTTTGTATATTTTCGTAGTGACGTTCACGAACTACCATTTTCGATTTGTTAAGTTTGAAATAAATGTCTATTTTTTTTAACAGCCTCATTTCTAAAGGCCGATGCATTCCTAAAAGCTGTTATATTTTCCCTGGAAAATGCAGTTTGCAATAACCGTGATTTCTAATTCAATATTATACACTGACGTGATCTTCTGGTGGTCATTTGGCTTTTGTTAATCGTTTTTAATAAATGCAGGCACAGGGGAATTCCACACAACCACCCTCCCGTTATGGCTTTCATCTTTAACACTAGAAAGACGGCTAGCGGTCATTTTGACCGCTATTAATGTAATGTATTTAGGTTCAAACCAGAAATTTTTTTATAAAACTTGTTTGAAAGGTACAAGGGGGAAAAACTAGTTAAATAAATAAGGAAATAATTTAAAATAAAAATTCCGGTAGGAAATATTTTTATAAATTTGAGTAAAATTCCCCGTCTTTCTAGTGTTAAAAGCACACGAATGTGGATAATAAACGTCATTCATTATTGATAAAAACTTTAACAATAGTGAAATGATAAAGGTAAGAAAACGTGAATGGTTTGTGTGTTAAAGATTATAAAAATGAATTTTTGAGTGAGAAATGTAAAATCATCCGAACCGTTTAATGCTCCGGATAATGAGAGAAACAGCCGTATAACTGAGAGAACTTTAACATTATTCACCATAAAGCATAGACGGGACCAAAAGAATTCTTCGTATAACCGAGTGAAGTGTTATAACTGAGAGTCGTATAAGTGAGAGGTCACTGTAATAATGTTACTTTATTTGTAATTGAAATACAGTAGAACCTCGATTATCCGAAGTAATTGGGACCGACCATCTTTCGGAAAACCGAAAGTTTCGGATAATTGAGAATGCTTCAACTTTAAGATTATTAAGGCGAAATATATGCAAAATTTGTTATTATGGCAACAAGTGCTTAACAAAAATAAAGCAATAGCAAAATAGAAACAAGAATAAATTACCTGAATTTTTATTTTGAAATGAAGTACCATTTACTTATATCACAAGGGTTTGAAAAAATGTTTTGTTAGTCGCAGTTTCAATTGCCTTTGCTTTGCTTTGCAATGAGTTTCTTTAAATTATTAGTTCTCCAGTATCACAGTCTTTCTGCTGCTTCAGCCATGCCAAACTTTTTTCAAAACACTCAAAATGCTTCAGAATTGCTAATTTGTTCGTTTTCTTCGTTCCACTCTACAGCTAACGGGAGCTCAAGTTAAATTTCAAAGAACTCTCAGAAAGAGGATCGAAAAAATTTATATGTACTCGTAGTTCGGAAAGGACCGCCTGCACACAAGAAATATAACAGTTAAAAAAATAAAAAAAAAAACCTTTAAAAATGGATTTCGGTTAACCGAGAGTTTCGGTTAAAAGAGTTTCGGATAAAAGAGGTTCTACTGTAGTTAAAATTATTAAAAGTAAAGTATTTGTGAAAGAATTCTTTACTTTTAAAACATATAATAAAAAAAGTTCAAGTATTACGCATTAGTGGCCAGCTTGCACCACGTACACGTGATGAAATATATGAACGTGATGAAATATATGTGATCAAATATACAGACGTGATGAAATATATAAACAAAATTGCTAGCTGCGTTATTTTCGCGCCATATGGTTCCCAATGTGACGTCACATGAATATTGTCCATAAGAAAATACTTTTAAATGTATTGGTTTAATATATGACATAATGTTTACCATTAAATACGTTTCGTATAAGTAATTAAGTTATTTTAAAAGTTTTTTCCTCTTTTAAGATTTACGTGTAATTATGTTATTCAATTTAAAAGTGTTTGGGAAAATTATTATTTGAGCTTTTTAAATATGAACAAATTTTCATCTTTAGAAGTTTTCACACGTAATATTTTAATTATTTTTGACATTTTATATATGACGATATTTAATATTTTGGCATTTTAAATACGACATAATTTTCACCATAAATTATGTTTCGCATGTAATAATTTAATGTTTTTTTAAGATTTTCTTATTTTTTTATATTCTCGTGTTTCCAATGTTTACAATATACAATGTTTAGGACGTAATTTCATTCCCTATTTCCTGCTTTTAACACGTGAACCTTTAATTATTATTTTAAACTTTCATTTATATTTTTAATAGTCACGTATAAATACATTTTTTTTTTATTGGAGAAGAAATATAATTATTTATGCTGTGTTATAAATTGTCATCAATATAAAAAAAATGCCCTTTTCTAAATATGAAAAAATATCTGTTAAAATAATGAAAATTTAAATACAATATTGACAAAAAATAAAATAAATGAATAAATAAACCCTCAAAGAACTGATCAAATTAAAAAATAAAGACAGTCTGCACACCACAAGTTTATGAGGTATATCTGTAGTAAAAAATAATTCAATTCATATGTATATTTTTTGTTCGTATAAAACTTTTTTAAAGGAGCTGCGAATTAATAGTTCTTATTATAACTATTCAATTTAAAAACTGTCTGCCGCAGCGTGTTTATCAAACACTTTTCTGCAATACCACCAATTTTCATGTTTTTGTATACAGTAGTTTTTTACCATATTAACGAAGAAAAAAACTCCGGTCACAAAAAAATTCATAAAATATATACACTGTAAAAAAAAAAATAAAATAAAATAAAATAAACAGGTTGATTTTTAATCATACATGTTTTTTTTTTAACAATTTTAAAATATTAAAAAACGTATTTATTCTTTATCCACAGTTTAATTGCATTTTAATGTCAAATACCTGTGTACGAAATTTTTATGTATACGAAAGAACGCTGCATACAATAAATTTTTAGATAATCGCACTATTAAAAAACGAATTTACTGTTTGGCCACAATATATTGTATTATAACGCCTACACTGTATGCGAATTTCCTTGAGATACGCAGAATATCTGTATACCTGAAATTTCTGTATGTGTAATGGCGGATGTTATTTTTCGATGTTGTGGTTCTTCGCGCCATTTTGTAAAATGTGCTGTGATTTAAGTCTTAATCTATTAATCATCGTACTTATAACTACAAACTGATGGAATTATCGTGTACATTAATATCTTTCGCACATTTGAAGGTATGTTTTTTGAAGTTATCACCATTAATTAGTTAGTTATGACAATTTTAAAAAGTACTGTTTGGGCATTCCACGACTTGTATTCTCCATAGAGAATACATGGCAAAAAAACAGTATAGTTGTTATACTTTGAAAGATATTAAAACTCCATATTAACAAAAAAAAACTAATGCTTAATTCAATTACTTTGAACTTTCTACTTTTGTTACGTACCTGTTTTATATACTTATGACATATATAAGTGCTTTAAATATTTTTTTCAAAAAGTATTGTTTTTGCACTTTCAATTTAACCCGATCGCCCTCTATGATAACATGGGGAATGGTGAATTGCTTACAATTTTACTTAAATCTTTAAAGATATTAATCTTCTATTTTTATGACATACTTTTATGATATTCTAATGATATAATTCTTCATCTTTGCTCCGCCATACTCCTTGTTGTCCTAGGATGATTTTTAATATTTTTAAAAAATAGTTAAAAAACTGTTCTTTTTGTTCTGTCAGGCTTGAAATTTCCCGATGAAATACATTATGAGTGACCCTTTTTCATAAATTCTTTAAAAATACAAATTATTATTTTAACTCTTAGTGCCTTATACCTAGGGATTGCAATCCCGGATCCCGCTTTATTTTTAATCCCGAAAATCCCGGGATGTATACTGGGAAATCCCGGGATTTCGGTTAAAATAGTTAAAAAACTGTTCTTTTTGTTCTGTCAGTTTTGAAAATTCCCAATGAAATACATTATGAGCGACCTTTTTTCATAAATTCTTTAAAAATACAAATTATTATTTTAACTCTTAGTGCCTTGTACCTAGGGATTACAATCCCGGATCCCGCTTTATTTTTAATCCCGAAAATCCCAGGATGTATACTGGGAAATCCCGGGATTTTCGGAATTGTGTCTTTTTTTTAATGGAACAATATTCAGCTGAAATTAAAAAAAATATTTATAGACTTTCGCTTTTGGAAAAAAATCAATTGATTTTTATGAAAATTATATATCATTGAAAAAGAATACATATCTCAACTATTTTTTACATGTATTTCTAACCGACAGATGTAACCGCACAGCTATTAGTCACGAAAAATGAAATCATTTGTTTATTTCTATTTCGCTGAGTGTGTAGTCGATCTTTCACTTCGAAAGCCATTTTCAAATTAGAATTTATTGATAAGCGTCGCAGTTGTGTATCATAGTCATTATTATGTGCTAACTTTTTCTTTTTTTCGCTCGCTTATATTAATTTGCTTTAAAGATGTCTAATGATATGAAAAGGATTTTGTAGCTCTAGGAAAGATAATGATACATCTTCAGTATGGTACTACTATTTAACGACAAAAGATTGAATAAGTGTTAAATTCAAAAGATAAAAATGTAGTGCAGTGTTTAAAACATTATGTAGGTCGACTAAGGGGTTGTATACATATTTCTCTACGAAAGATGGTACTAAAGTTCAGAAAGAACTTAATACAATCTCTCTTTCTTTCTCAAGTCAAGATTGGATAGAAGGTACGTTGCTTTCTAAAAAACGGAAAATAGAAATCATATTTTCCAAGAAAACCGATTAGTTAAGAAACAGTGAAGTATTCAAAATAATCTTTTTTTTTTTTTTCTCGTGGTATGTAATAACTTTTTATATTACGCAAAGTTTTCGAATTTTAACAGCTATCTCTATTTAGAAATTTAAAGTATAAATCTATGTAATTTTTTTATTGTTGTATGTGTGTGTGTGTTAAGTTCTTTTATTTCAAGAAAGAAAAAAAAAGCTTCATGTTAGGGAAAATCTTGTATTTGCGATATTCTAGAATTGTAATCTTTAATTACGTGGTTTTGAGAATAATTCAATATTAGTTAGAGATATTAATTATTTTTTAATATTGTAAATATTAAGCCATTCAAAAACTTGTTTAACAGGAAGTAAAAGAAATTATCTAGAAGGTGGAACATAGACATTTTTATGTGTTTTTGTTACATTATCAAACATCAGCGGCATTTTCATTTTAATTTTCAATTGTAGTAATTTATCCTATACTTTTTATTATTAATTAAAGTCTTAAATTTTTAACTTGGTATATTTTCATATGTAAGTTAGACTGTATTTTTGCTTTAATTATCTTTTCTATAAGATTATGATATTTAGCTATTCTAAAAATTGGTGATATTAGAGAAATTCTAATTTTCGTAATCCCGGGATTGAATCTAAGCAATCCCGCAATCACAGAATTGGAAATTAGTCTCGGGATTCTAATCCCTACTTATATCTTTTGGAAGTTTAGATTCTATATTTTGCTCCGGTAAAAATTTTCTATTTTTATGACAATTGCTAGTATTTTTAATTACCCGATTGCCAAGAAGGGTTATGTGTTTCACGCGTATCTGGGTATGTGGATTTCTTTATACTCTCGAAACATCCCAACGGCTGGATGGATTTTAATGAATGACGTCTCTATGGATTCGTTTTAACCGTCCGATGGTTATAGGGTAGGTTCTGTTTTTATAAATTCCAAATGGCGACCGCAAAATACAAAAGGGTGGTAGAGACGAAAAAAAATTACGCACCCTATTGAGTGGCATATCATAGGATAGGTCTTTGAAAATGAAGACGATGTTTCATTGACTATTTTACCGTCAAAAGCTCCGTTTAAATATTGCACAACCTGCAAGTTGTGTAGGTAGGATCTCTAGCTTTACTGCAACTCTAACCTTCGCAGACATCTATAGGCCTCATCAAAACAGTCTTTATAGATAGGAATTAACAATTAAACACAACTTAAAAGTCATCAACACAAGTAAATAAAAAAATAGGCAAGTAATATAAAAAATAGTTTCACATTAATGAGAAATAATGAATTAGTTCGCTTTTTACACAGTCGGGTTTTTTGATTTTTTAAATTTAATGTTTACTTGTTTAAGTGTACTTTTTACAATTTTTTAATTTTGAAAGAAGGATTGCTAGATTGATTAAATTAAGTGCTTTAATATCTATAAATTAATAGTGTAGAATGGATTTTCGATGATCGGAAACACAAAAAGCATTAAATGTAGATTTTTATAATGGATTGAGTTGTTTTTTAAGGGAAATTTCTTCTGATTTTTCAAACTTAAACATATAACTGATGTTTATGATACGAATTATGGGTAACTATGCATTCTGGAATGCCCTTAGATGTCGCATAGTATCAGATACTGATAAAAATATAACCTAATAGCATTTTAGAGCAGGGCACTATGTGTAACTGTGGGTAGAAGATAATTGGATATATTTTATTACCAGAAATTTTTAATGATAACTATTTTAACATCTATTTTAACTCTTTTGGGAATGTTTGATGTCAGGCGTCATTTAAATTTTAACCCTCTGTGTGTCAATTCTTTAAAAGTACAAGTTTTACTATGTTGTAATTGTCATGCAAATGATATAGCTTCAAACTTTGTGCATACCAGAGTTTTGAAATACCATTTATTAAATATCATCTAATTAACCCTTTAATAGGCTTTGTAGATTAATTAACCCCCATAAATGTTTTATTTACATTTTTAAAACTATTTTTCTCCCTGTACCAGTTATTTCAAATAATAATTTTCTAAAGTCAGCATTTTTAACTTGAAAATTGCTCAGAAAGGGCTGATCAGAGTATGTGTGATGTTTTGAGAGATGGGCCATCGATGGAGTTGTCCATTTTGCCATAGCTATATCGAGGAGGGAGTGGGGGTGCAAAATTAAAACTTTATCTCAGTGGGTCATGTGACATATCGTATATAGGTCTTGACATAGGCTCCCATTCTCCATTTTGCAATCTAAAATATGCTTCATTTTTTTGCCTCCAGGGGCATTTTTAAGGTTTTTTTTTTTTTTTCATTCTTCCTTCTAATACCATCGTGTAATATCTCGAATGAAAGGTCTTGATCAGGATTCTTTGCTCCTATACTTTACTTTCAAATAACTTTCATTTCTTGCCTGTAGAGGGTGCTTTTAACTCATTTTTTATCATATACCTTGAAACATATCCATTGTTATGTCAAGAACTGTACCATATATTTTTAAATTCTACCCTAAATTTGGCTTAAATTTACGCCCATAGGGTGCGCTTTTCAGCTTTATAGCCATTTTTTGTATTTTTTACATATTAACTTTATGAAGTTATTGCATTAAATCAGTTCCTGACAGAGAACTCATGAAGGTTGTCTTTGCTTCACCCCCCCCCCCCCCCCCATCTTCCCCCCATATCTTTTCACTCTCTAGTAAGAGAATTATTGTTACAGCATCACTTTTTCTAATAAACAAGTGCAGCAAGGAATACAGACTACAGGAAGTAAGTACTATAAATTTACTTAATGATTTTTTCTTTTTTCATTGTATCTTTTGGGCTCTGGCATCAATTTAACCCTGCGAAGCTGGTCATACTTTCCTTTACAGGTCTATACTTCGGTTATGGTGAAACTTTTCTGTTATGGAACTGAACATGCTCTAATACTGTGTAGAAGTACAGTTTTTGCAGTTGTTCAATCAAATTAGGAAGTCGATTTTATTGTAAATACATAATAATTTATCATAGTAACTATTTTTAATGTCATCTTACTTTTCTTTTCTTTGAGTGAAGGTGTGTGAGGCAGCAGGATATCCATCAGTTCTGTCCTGTATGGTAGACATTCTTCACTTGTATTAGACTGATTTATCAATGAGTGTAACACTTATATTAATTGAGACGTAGGCTTAGAAAAATCAATATTTTTTCAATACAAACTTTTATTTTTCCTGGTTAAGGGAGTCCGGGACACAAAAACCTTCACATTGTCTAAAAATATTTTATTGCAGCAAAACATTCTCTGCTTTTTTTTTTTTTTTTTTTTTTGCTTAAAATTACGCTTAAAGCATGTTTATATCCTTATTAGAAGATAACATATTAACTTTTAGCTCACAGGCTATCAAAGCCTGAGAGCTTATGTGCCCGCCGATTCTGTATGTACGTACGTACGTATGTACGTAACGCGATAACTCTTGATAGAAATATCCGATTTGCTTCAAATTATTTTTCTAGATTCATTCTGATAAGGCGCTTCCCTGATTAGATTTTGGAGTTCATTAGTTAAGGATAAATGGGGGAAAAGAGGGGGTAGTTCCCCCCCTTAATTTAGATAAATGGGTTTTTCATGCAGAAATATTCGATTTGCTCCAAATTTGGTATACCAGTTTATTATGTTGAGGAGCTTCCCTGTTAGATTTGGAAGCTCATTACTTAAATATAAAGGTGGGAAAGGGGGGGGGCGACGCGCCCTTAATTTAGATAAATGGGTTTTTCGTGCAGAAATATCCGATTTGCTTCAATTTTTTTTTCTAGGTTCATTTTTATAAGGCGCTTCCCTGATTAGTTTTTGGAGTCCATTGGTTAAGGATAAAGGCGGAAAAAGGGGCCTAATCACCCTTAATTTCCTAAACCATTAATTAATCTTGAAAGTTGATGGCAAAAGTAATATACATGGCAATGCAAAGTAAAATATTATTTTTATAGGGTTTCAATTGTACATTATGTCGTCTTTTTTTGTTATAAATATTAGTCTGGCGGGGGGGGGGGGGGGGGGTTTACCAGGACATGCGCAGGCAGACTAAAATATTCTTAAAATACTTTTTTTTGCCTCGGCACCAATTTCATCTCGTAACTCGATGACGTGATAGTGACGCCAAAATGACGAATTGGCGCCCGCTGCTGCTGATATCGTACCAAGAAATGACAAGACAGGCCAGTCATTCTTTAATCTACTCCTAATAGTCTTGCCCGACACCACGATTTCATCTCGTAACTCGATGACGTAGTCATTTGTGTCGCCGCTGCCCGCTCTATTATTTTTACTGGTTACACAACTGTCTATACAGAAATTAAATGTATAGTGAATTTACTTTCGGTTGTACTCAGTTATACTTGGATCACACAATTTTGAAGTGAGAAAATAATAAATATTAGGCAAGAAAAGAAAATTTGTGTCAAAACAGCATAAAGCTTTGAAATTATAGTAAATAACAGCTACAAAAGTAGTACTGCACATACAGTAGTACTTCTAATATTAGTGCTTGTACCGTACTACAAGTTACAGAAATAACCAGTACTATACAGATGTTTCATTCTAATTGTTACTAATAGTTCTGGCCTCGATGCTTTTAAATATAATCTGAAGAAAAATTTAACAAGTAAATATTAATTCTGGGGTAGCCATTTGAAATCAGATTTCATTCATTAAATAAAATCTCAGATATTAACTAAATTTTCTAGCACTAAAAAGAATAAATAAATAAAAGCAAAAAATTGCTAAGTATGGATCACGTTCCATATCGCTTATAACAAATTTTGCTTACAGTACATCATAATTTGAAAAAAAAATGAAATATTTTTCTCAATTCATAAATTAGTTGGGAAATATATAATTTTAAACATTTTAGTTAAGTTTAACAAGTTGGAAATTGCTCGTCAAACGCGGCAAATGAGGTGCGTTCGTACTATAACTAGTTTTATAAATATTTCTTGCACCGTATATTGTACTGAATGTATATTTCAGTGCACTTCATAAGTGCCTATCAATTTCATTCTGATCGAAAGGCTGTAACATCATTAAAATGCACTTGCAATATTTTTTTTTTCCATTGGCCGTCATGTAACGGAAAACTTTTGACTGTCCCTGTAACTAAACTATGCATGCGATTTTCATAAAATTTCAAATGTCTCGACAAAATTGTGCAACAATTATGTATTTAAAATTACAGACCATTCGGAAGGCTGTAACATCATTAAAATGCACTTGTAATAATTTATTTCCATTGGCCGTAATGTAACGGGAAACTTTTGACTGTCCCTGTAATTAAACTATACATCCGATTTTCATAAAATTTGAAATGGCTCGACAAAATTTTGCAACAATTATATATTTAAATTTTCAGACCATTCGGGAGGCTGTAACATCATTAAAACGTACTTGCAATATCTTTTTCCCATTGGCCGTAATGTAACGGAAAACTTTTGACTGCCCCTGTAATTAAACTATACATCCGATTTTCCTAAAATTTCAAATGGCTCGACCAAAATTTTGAAATAATTTATATATTTAAAATTTCAGACCATTCGGAAGGCTGTAACATCATTAAAATGCATTTGCAATAATTTTTCCCATTGGCCGTAATGTAAAGAAAAATTTTGACTGTCCCTGTAATTAAACTATGCATCCGATTTTCATAAAATTTGAAATGGCTCGACAAAATTTTGCAACAATCGTACATTAAAAATTTTAGACCATCTGGCTGGGTAGTTTTTGCTCTGTTACATGCGGACAGACAGACAGACGGACGGACTGAACGACGACTATAGGTGCTACGTATTTATATAATTACGAACGCACCTAAAAAGGGATTTAATTATTAATCCTGTCACATATATTGCCAATACTGATAAATATTTAATGAGTTTGGAATTATTCTTTTATAAAGATATGAAGCTGTAGAAATAAAATCTCAAATTATGATGTACTGTAAAGCAAAATTTGTAATAAGCGATATTGAATGTGGTCCATACTTTCCAAATTCTTGCTTTTTTTATATATATACTAGAAAATTTACTTAATCTGATATTTTATTTAATGAATGAAATCCGATTTCAAATGACTTACCTCAGAATTAATATTTAATTATTAAGTTTTTGTTAGTTACAATTGGAATGAAACACCTGTTTAGTACTGGTTAAATTTAATCCAGTGTCTGTCCGCAGACTTTTCTTGTACTTACGGAAAAATTCTGGAAGCAAAAGTTGCCAGAAAACATCTGTATCTACAGATGTTTCTTGTACAACGAAAAAAATTTTGTGTGTACAGATGTTTCTAGTGCAAACAAAAAACTTCTGTATGTACTCAAGTTTTCTGTATCTACAGAAAAATTCTGGCAGCAAAACTTGCCAGAATGTTTCTGTATGTACCAGACATTTCTGTATATACAGAAAAAAATTATATGTACAGATATTTGTAGTACATACTGAACTTTTCTTTTGCTGCCAGACATTTTCTGTTATTTTACTAGATTAATTTTACAGTGTAATGTGAACATTAAAATTTTCACAATCTTACTTAAAAGGCGACTAATCTCTCTATTCTAAAAAAAAGTAACTACCGCTGTCGCCGCCGCCACCGGTTTTGAATTTTTTGTGACCGGAGGTCTTTCTTCGTTAATATTAAGAAAAATAATGCATACAAAAATATGAAAATCGGTAGTATTATACAAAATATTTGATAAATACGCGGATGCAGACAGTTTTTAAATAGAAGAATTATTTTAAGAGATATTTAATGCTAAAGTTGGACAAAATCGTTTCCCTAAAAAAGTTTTATAGGAGCAAAATCTAGTCACGGGAATTTAATCATTTTTTCATCATTTTATACGTTTGAAGTTCCCAGTGTGTAGACTGTATTTCTTTTTTTAATATGACTCATTTTTTGAGGTTTTATTTCTATTTTCAATTCAAATTTTCAGCATTTCGAGAGATATTTTTTACATATTTTAGAAAATTATATTCATTTAAACTGTTACCAACTGTATAAACAGCGCAAACGATAATGTTTGCTTCAGATTAATATATATATATATATATATATATATATACGTCTAAATAAATTAAAAATTTATTTACACGTGACTATTATAAACACAAAAAAACATTTGGAATTAGAATTAAATAATTATGTACATAAAGCAGGAACTTATTAAAAATTACGTCATAAAAACTGTATTTACACATGAATTTTAAGTGAGAAAGGAAATTGTAAAATAATAAATTCATTAACATGCGTTAGAAATCTTAAATAAGAGAAATTACGTCATATTTTCGTCACATTACAGTTATTACATAAAATGAACACAAAAGTATATTGCAAAACAGTTTAAATTTAGAAATTGCGCTAAACATTTATTTGATAATTTGAGAGGATACTTTTCAACTATTTTGGTTAGGGAAGCGCAAATAATATTTCAGTTCTAACAAAAGTATTTTCACGTGAATATTAAAAAGAGAAAGAATAGTTTGGTCAAAATTACGTCAGATTTTAAACAATTAATTTAAAATGTCTTATTTAAAAGAACTTTCTTTTCGCTTTGTTAAAAAATACCTTGAGACAAAGACTCTGTTTACTTAATTCCTCTTATATTAGCTTATTTTGAAATGCTTAACTTATTTTACCTAATCAAAGACGATAACAGCGATTGTATCTTTGGTACTACTTAGTTATCCCGTCGGCCAAAAATCTATCATTCGCCAAACTGTAAGATTAAATGCCAATAACGGTTAATCGTAACTATCACACTAACTTGACTTTAAGCAAGTTACACGTGTCTACGTCATCAAGTTATTTTTATTTCGACGTTTTATTTGTAGTTTTATTAATGTTGCACTAATTTATTTGTTCTTTCGTTATTTAACCCCTTAACGCTCGAATTAAATTGCGGTTAAAAAATTCAAATTGCTTATTGACACCACTTTTTTGAAAAAGAAATATTCACCTTATTTAATGACAGGTTTAACTATACTAAAATAAAGCTAATTACACTATTTTATAAAACTGGTGGGAATCGGACAATCTGAGTAAAAGACACAGCCCAGAATATGACGAGAGCGAAAATTAAGGGGTTAAAATAAAAATTATGTCAATTTGTATAATTTGGTGAGTAGGTTGGCGATTTATATAATTTGGCGAAATAGGACGACGGGATAACCAAGTAGTACCGCAGCGGATTTGGCCTTAAAACTCCCCAATCAAAGAGAAATGAATAGAATTCCGTTTATAGGGAGATCGCCACTGTTTTTTAAATTGTAATTCAGTCTTCCGAAATCTTTTTAAAGCCGTTCAAATTAGCGTACTTTTAGAGTCTGCGGTGTCTGAACGGTGGTTGACGAGCGTAGCTCGTAGAGGGCAGAGCCCCCTAGTGTAATGAAAAAGATGTTACAAGTTTAAAATATACATTTTATTTAAAACTTCTTAGTACTTTCAAACCTTCCAGGTTCATCATCAGAGAATATCTTGAAAACTAAATGTTGTTTATTTATACAAATACGTCACTCTGTTTTGAAAATGAGAGAGCTAACAATTACTAGAGTTGAAAGCAGAAGTAGCAGTAGCAGTTTCATGGATTGAATTTAATTAGAGGAAAATATATATTATTATTAATTTCAGTTTCATTTATTTTATGACATCACTTTTTTTCTCATTCGTCACTTTCCATGGGTAGAAGAAAATATCAAACTTCTGTAATTTAAATTTTATTACGCCACTTTGCTCAGGTTTTCGGGATTTATTTTAAGGATATTGCACCACAAACTGGGGATATTGTACGATAGGGCGTCGTTACAAATTTGATTGCTTTTATACAGGATTTCTATTGATTCTCTTATAGTGGATACTTAATAATTGGATGTTGGGAATATGATTTTTGCCTGATCAAAATCTATTGCGATATTCTGATTGAAATGTAAACGAGAGATAGCTGTGGATTGACGACAAAATGTTATGTCTGCTTTATGTTCTTTTATTCTTTCTTTGAGTTTTCTTTTGGTCATTCCGATGCACTCCATTAATCTATTGCTGTCAGTTCTAAAAGGAATGGTATATACACCAGCTAATTCATCTTTTGGTGTTGGATCTATTTTCGTACAAATTAACTCTTTTACTTTTCTTTGTAGACAGGCTATTAAATTTATGTTGTGTTTCAGTAGAGCATATCTTAATTTTTCGTGCAGACCAGGGAAATAGTTAAACTTTTTGTACATCATTTCTTTATGGTTTTCTTTTTTGATATTGTCATGAAAACTGAATTCATAGATAAGTTTATTGATGAGGATTGCTGAAAAGCCGTATACCTCAGCGATATCTCTAATGGTATTAAGCCCCTTTTCTAAATATTTTTCTGAACATACTTTAAAAGCTCGTCTAATTTAAAATTTTAAGGTGCAATTTTATATAAAAGTGGTGATAAAGTATTATATGGGATCGTATTATTTGATCTGATCGATTTTCTATATACATTTCTGTCAATGTTGAGGTTTTCGTTGTTTTTAATTAAATTAACGTCGAGAAAAGTTAAACTTCCATCTTTCTCAATTTCAAGAGTGAATTGTATATTTTCATCAAATTCATTTATTTTATCCAGAAAAAGGTGTAATTCATTCAAACTATGTTCCCAAATAATAAAAATATCGTCTACGTCGTTTAAATAAAATGTATATTTTAAACGTGTAACATCTTTTTCATTACATTAGTCGCCTTTTAAGTAAGGTTGTGAATTTTTTAATGTTCACATTATATATTTCATGTTGAATCAAGGTGAAAAATTGCGTTTCGTCTTATGATATTATTTACAAAAAAAATTCATTTACGGCAGCGGTGACAGCGTTAGTTACTTATTTTTAGAATAGAGAGATATTTTTCAAAATCTTAAGTCTTAAGGGATATATTAAAACTTTATTTATGTGCTGAAACAGATGGTACATTACTTTCATTTCTCATATTTGTATGATATACATTTTGCAAGTACAGTAATGCCCCGATTATCCGCGAAGCGATTTTTTCTTTCTTTCTTTCTTTTTTTTTTTTTTATTCAAGCCAACAGCAAGGAAAATACAATAAGCCCTACTAATGAATATAAACAGAAAAAGTCATGTATTCGAAAGTACTAGAAGAATATTTCTAGATTCGGTTGCCATGTTTAAAATATCAGGTATAAAGTCTTGATGTCTTTTCTTGATTTTATTAACGAAACGTAAACACAGCAATTAAAATATTTAACAATTAAATAAGACTATTATGACAAATTCCAGAGGAGCATATCAATAATAGCTTCATTTTTGAGATAGAAAAGGTATTTCCAAAGCAAGAAGCAAAAACATGTGACTGATTAAAAGAAAAAAAAAAAAAAAAAAAAAAAAAAGGTATAACTCGACACATTTTGTCCAGTATGTATGGGATTGTTTCTTGTTTACTGTTCTTTATTTTAGTGATTTAGACGTAAAGCAAAGGTTTCTGCTGTACTGTGCATATATATGTATTTTTAACGTTTTATTATGGTTTTTGTATACTAAACGTAGATTTTATGTTGAATTTTCTTTTTTTCGTGCTTGCACCTCATTTTCAGTCTTTTTCGGTTATCCGCGATTTTTGTTATCCGCGGTGCTCTTGCCACCCAATTCCGCGGATAATCGGAGCTGTACTGTACATTATAAAAATAAAAATTATAAAAATATAACGTTACAAAATGGAAGATAATTGTTTACATTGGTGACGTAATTTATGTATTCATTGCCATATTTTATTTTAAAAAGGAATACATCATTGAATTAATTCTACTAATTATAATACGATAATTTAGTAGCAATATAATTTTAAAAAATAATAAATTTAGAAGATGCTATTATTGCATTTTAATTTATATTTCTCTTTAATTATTAACTAGCTGTTTAACCCGTTCTATGCACGGGAGTTCATGAATTTAATTCCAAAACCAAAATTAAAAATAACCATTCGATTTAGTAAAATATTTTTCTACTGCTGTGCCTTTTATTTAATGAGCAGACAATAAAACGATATTTTTGGAATAAGGGAATAAATAGAATAAAAAGTTTTGTTGATGTTTGTGATAAAATGTGTTTCTTTATTTAAAAAAAAATATATAATAATTAAGCGCAGTTAAATAATCTATAATAAGTTGCATGTGAGGTAGAAGAATTATCTTAATACCCGCATGAGCTTCTTCGAATTGCAGCGTGGCGTACGTAATATGAATAGCTCTAATTATTTGCATGTGAGGTAAAAGAATTATAATCGTAATACCCGCTGCAGCTTTTTAGTAGCTTTTATTCCAGCGTGGCATACGTAATATCCAATGCGTCTTGGAAGCCCCACCAGTGGCTGAGAGGTTCTGCTCTCGAAGCTGGTAGACGGGTGGTGCTGGGTTCGAACCCAATCGCGCCCGTCGGCCTAATCGTTCGGAGTTTTCGTGGTTTTCTTCGAACCTTGGATTTCCAAGCGTTAATACGGGTTAGGTTCCCTTAGAAAGACCCCCACGAAGGGCACTCCCCCCTCAGCCTATATCCCCCGTGCTGATAATTGGCCGTCATAAAAACAACAACAACAACCAATGCGTCTTGGAATATAAAGGTAATTGTTGTGGTAAGAATTTTATTTTTAATTGTTGGCAGCTGCTATAACGAAAAATGTTTAAAATTAATAGGAAATTGTTGTTAAATTGGTGGTTATTTATTAATTAAAAATTAACTGTAAATTATTTCGATTCCGGATTGCTTTTGTTGCCTTGGCCGTACTTTACTACACATGTATGTAATATTTCACAATTCTGGCATCCAAACTGTGGATTTGTACAGCATTACAGACAGACAAATTTTCATTTTTATTTATTAGTTAAATGTAATTAAAAGAGAAATTTTAAATATTTCATTAAACTTTATTAAATTTTATTAAACTTTAATAAATTAATCCTGCTAATTAGATTATTTTTATGTTAATAAGTTATAACCCAAGAATATTTTTAATGCCATATTATTCTGTATTATTATTTCATTTTAATATATCTTTAATATTCACTATTAAAGTATAGATTTTAATATTTTAATGGATTTTAGTTATTAAATATATATAAATGTTTAGCGATAATACATATTAAAATTTAGTTTCATTTACAAAATTCGACTAAAAATATACATTAACTCATAAGAAATTGATAGAAGATAGAAGCAAAGTTCTTTAAAAAGTACAAACAAGAAGAACACAATCCATGTACAGGTTCTCGTAGCGGTAGTACAAACAGAGTACAGAGGCGTGAAAATTATTAGAATAGCTGTGAAATTTACATTAAAATCTAGTTATATTAAAAAAATAATACATTATTTAAAAAAATATTGATAGATTTAATATTTAGTGTGCATCCCCTTGCTTTTTATTAAAGATTCGATATGTCTTGGCAGACTTTGTATGAATTTTTGTTTTTGGTATTTAATTTGTATTTCGTTATCATGATGCCAAAGGGCATAGCCGGATAAGCATTGGAAACATGCCTTTCAATCAAATTTCTTGATTTTTTCCCCAGATGTGGCTACATATCTGGCAGTATATTTCCCCTATTATCATCCCATAAAAATTGATATTTAATGACATAAAAAGGTTTTCTCGAATTTTTAAAAAACGGATTTTCTCAAAAACTGCTGCACGGAATTTCATGCCATTAGTTGAGGATATATAGGTACCAAAGATGCTTTACTGGTAATTTTTGTATAATTTTCTGTTTATAAAAACTGTGTGAAATAGTGAAATAAAAATTTAAAAAAATAAAAATCATATCTTGTGGTTATCCGAAAATTACCATTTTCTTGTAAAAAATTCCCCATATGTGCTCGTATATTCTATATAAATGCCGAAAGTTTGCGTTGGGTACTACATATAAATATTTACAAAAATGTATATTAAAATTGTTGAAATTCATTTTAAGGCGTTATTTGGGGCGGGGCTACTCAACTTCCACACCCAAAGAATTTTTGGAATAAACAATTACAGAATTGCTGCATAATTTTAATGAACACATGAGCAACATTCTCAACGTTGTCGATATCAAAATGAACATGAAGTTGATAAACGTGTCTTATATGCTTAATGGAATCTAAAATACATCAGTTGACATATTATCTGCTGACTTTGTTCCAAAAATTCTTCCATGTCGAAGTTAAGTAGCTCCTCACCAAATAACACCTTAAAATTAATTTCAATAATTTTAATATACATTTTTGTAAATATTTATATGAAGTACCCAACGCAAACATTCGGCATTTATATAGAATATACGGGCACATATAGAGAATTTTTTACAAGAAAATGGCAATTTTCAGATAACCACAAGATATGATTTTTATTTTTTTAATTTTTATTTAGCTATTTCACAAAGTTTTTATAAACAGAAAATTATACAAAAAATACCAGTTTTTCATATTTGGTATCCATATATCCTCAGTTAATAGCATGAAATTCCGCACAGCAGTTCTTGAGGAAATCCGTTTTTTTTTTTTTTTTTTTTTTTAAATTGAAAAAACATTTTTATCTCATTAAATATCAATATTTATAGGGTGATAATTGGGGAAATATATTGTCAGATATATAGTCACATATGGGAATAAAATCAGGAAATTTGATTTAAAGGCATGTTTCAAATGCTTATCCGGCTATGCCGTTTGTATGCATCTTTCTGTCAGACCATACTTATTTGTGATTTTACATTTCTTTAAATTTAATTATGGAAAACATTTACATGGACTGGAAACTGTCCCGATATGAACCCCATACAGAATCTTTAGGCCATTGTAAAGAAAAAATTAAGGAAATGCGACAGCACAAACAACAATGGTGTGATAGAAAGACTCATCCAAATTTGGCACCATCACAACGAAATACAAATTAATTGCAAAATCTAATACAAAGTATGCAAAGACGTATCGAATCTTTAATTAAAAAAGGGGGATGTACACTAAATATTAAATGTATCAATATTTTTTAAATACTGTATTATTTTTCAATATAACAAGATTTTATTGTAAATTTCACAATTATTCTAATAATTTTCACACCTCTGATTATATAAAGGGACCCTTTGTAAGCATCACCCACTGAATAGTAGGCCTGAGTGCTGACACAAAAATGGTGACTGTCGTAGCCGGATGTTTATAAGTGTTTGTATTTTTCCAGGAAGTTAGACACCAGTATTTTCTAAACGTTTTTTCGATTGATTTAACCTCATAATAGTAAGGCGGAGAAACTTAAAAAAAATATTGGTATTTAAATTCAAGGTGCGTACAAGCGCGGAAAACAATCCGCCAACGATAGCCACCATTTAGTATGAGCGCGTAGGCCTATTATTCAGGGAGCTGTATTTCTGACGAAAAATTTATTGAAAAAACAGAAAAATGGCACAGTTCATGGTGTAACAGCGTAAAAACGGGAACTACAATTGTAGCCAGCAGTATGTGCAAATTAGTTGGGATGGACGGATACTTAAACGTGCACAAACCCACCAAACACATACCTTTCGACACACGATCGAACCGCAGCCGGCAGTGTCGCTTAAGTGTCGGCTTCGGCACAGTGGTTTCGGTGAAGTTTCGGCAGCATATCAGCAACTGAAACTAATGAATCTGCTTTTTCGACTGCCGGTTACCGTAATTGGTCCCCTGATGGTTACATATCGGCAAGCGACTTATACCGGCAAGTGACGCTGGACCGATATGTGATTTCTGATAGTAGTACTATTAGATGAATACCAACATCGGTCCGAATTCGGAATTTTTAGTCTTAGCCGACATTTTTTCTTTTACTTAATTTTGTGTGAGTTTGAGTTTTGATAAAGAGTTATATATTTCATATAAAATTCTAACAGTGATAAACATAAAAATTGTCAAAAACAGGCTATATTTATTTATTTAAAAAAATGTTTTAAATTCATTTTTAAAAGGATTTACAATTTTTTGAATCATCAAAAGATTTCTTTTAAATCGCTTCTTAAAATTATTATTCATTATAAATTTAATCGTAGAAAGAAAAAAAAATGCTTTATAAGTTAATTCAAATTATTTTCCAATTATATATTCATTTTTAAAAATAATAGCTAAGTTTCTTATTTTATTTAAAAATCAAATTATTAAAAAGCTTTTAAAATTATTTTACAAGCTATAAAAATATCAAAAAATCTACACATCTTTTTAGCATTAAAATTTAAAAGAAAGATTCAGAAATTTCCCCCTTCTAAAAAATCATTTACCAAACGAAAAAAAATAATAATATTTCTATTTTATTTTAAGATTAAAAAATGCTCATAAGTAAAAGAATTAATATTGCTACATTGTCATTAAAAATATATTCGACTTTAAATCATCAAATGACAGATAATGAATTCTTATTCTAATTAAAATTTTAATTAAAGTGATTAATTTCCAACTTATTATTTATTAAAATATGTTTTTCCATGTTAAAAAAATATGTTTTATAAATTAACGCAACGCATGTAATTAAATTTTAATTACTAATAAGAAAATTTTATTAACTGAACAAAATCTCTAAAAATAATTAATTTCATTAAATATTTAATAATTTTTAAATTTATAAAAAAAACCAATTCGTTTGCTTTAACTAATTCGCTAAAATATTTATTTCATTCATTTAAATACTAAATTAACTTTTAAATAAATGCGGATAAGACAATTACAAAAAAACAACAACTTTAAAACACTTCAAAATTCCAATTTTCCAATCTGCTATTTATCCATAACAACAAGCCATCACTTAAAGAAATGTCTTCCCCGTATTACCCCTATAAGAATCCTCACCGCAGCAAGGCTCAGTGGCTGAGTGGTTAAGGCGTTTACCTTCTGTCTCTGGCGTCGTGAGATCGAAACCAATCCCTTCTAACGCCGAAATACGTTCCCTTGAAATATTGACAAAGATACATGTCAAAATGGCTAATAGCTGGCGCCATCAAAATACATTCATTTTTTTCAATTTATGCTGCTGTCAGGCTGTAGCCGGCATTCGTATGGCTAGCTTGCAGCATAGAATTCTGCCGGCAGTCTCGCCGATCTTGCCGGCACTGGTCCGACCAAGTGCCAGCCCAACGGACCGACTATCGCCCGGGGGACCACAAAAGTATTGCAACCGATATCGGAACCTGATATCGTGCCGTTACCGCCAGAATCGGCAAGCGGCAGTCGCCCGATTGCTTCCTGACAGTTCTGTGTTTGTTGGGAAAGTAACCATTAAATGATTTAACCCTTTAGAAAGCAATGGTGGTTAAACTTACCTACGGAATGAAGAGGAAACTATTATAGCAAGGAGCTATAAAGGGTTACGTAAGGGTAGTTATTTATGTTTGGACATTGCATGACATCTTTTATGATACAACTGTTTTTTTTTAATAAGATGTTAAGATTCTTATTTTAAAGTAGATTATTATTATTATTACTATTGCAGTTATTTTATTTTAGTACATTCCTATTTGAAAACAATATCATATACAAATATAAAATATGTACTAGTATAATATGCAAGTTTCCTTATATTTTATTGATTGTAAAATGAATTTGCTAAATGCATTGAAAAATGAAAAATACCTGTATTAATATGATTTAGAAGCCTTATCAATTTTGATAAAACAAGAAAAAATGACTAAAATTAGAAAAGCTATTCAGTTTTAACTAATTACACAAACTTTTAAAACTATTACTTTATCGCGACTTTTTACGATTTTTTGAAATTCATTTTTATAAACTGCCGATATGGAAAATTATGAACTGCTATCAAATATGTTTTTTCTGATTCAAAATAGGATTTCTAATATGTGTTCACAATCATAACCCACAGATATAAAGTTTTAGTTTAAGAGAAGAAGTCTTTTAATTCATGTATTATCAGTTTTCGCTAAAATGTAATCACTTTTACTTCATAAATGACTTTAGAGCTTATCAAAAACTGTACTTTAGTAACATAAAATATTTAATTCTTATTCGAAATTACAAATTAAAGAAAACAATTTTTCATTTAGATATTTCCGCATTTTAAAAAATTATTTTTCTTTACTTACCATAAAGGGTATAACTCATTGAGTCATATACAGTACCAGTGTTGCCAGATGGGTAACATTTTTAAAATTCAAATTCTTGATTGGCACCACTTTTTTGAAATGGTAAAATGCGCCTTATTTAATAACATATTAATCAATGCGAAAACAAAGGTAATTTTACCGTTTCCAAAAAGTGGTGGCAGTCAAGAAATGTGAATTAAAAAAAAGTATCCCACTGGCAACACTGTACAGTACTGGAAAATTTATTATGATAACAGGGAAATGTACACATAAATCAGCCTAGAAGTTAGTTTAATGTATTTCATTTAATATGGGTTGAATATATATGAGGACCCCAGAAGCCAAGGGATCCAAATGGCAAAATTTAGATTTCGAGTAAATTGAGTTCAAAGTTAAACATCAATCGTAATTTAGAGACTTGGAATATGAAACTGTTGCTTATTTCTAAGTGGACTTTGAACTCTTATTCCAATAAATGTAAAAAAGTGGAGTATTATATATATATATATATATATAATTAAGCGATATTGATCATCATTCGGCGCTTGTACACATTGGCTTCTAAGCGATAGACAAGACATGAAAAATTATGAAATAAAAAAATAATTTTACGAAAAATTTAAGAACAATGTTGAAACAAATGAATGAAAAGACAAAATTTTGTTTTAATATAAGTTTTAAAAAAGGAAGATCATGAAATTAAAAAAAAAAAAATTGATGAAAATTTTAAGAACAATGTTTATACAAATGAATGAGAGGAAAAAATTTTTGTTCTAATATAAGTTTTAAATTTTTATTATAAGTTTTGAAGCACTAAAATCTTATAATTTTTTAACTGTTAAAATGCGTTTATTTAACGTATAAGAAAGTAAATTCTAAAAGGAAAAAAAAATGACGCAAAACAGTTTGAAAATATGGAACAATATTCTTCAAGTGATAACAGGGGAACAACACTATCTCATTACATTATGTATCAATGTACATGTATCAATACATTATCTCATCTTCATCAGTTTCATAAGCACGATTAGGCTCATCAGCCTGATCTTCAGAAGCGTGCAGGGCGTCAGTGTGTCCTGGTGCCACTTTGTGAGGAAGATCTCGGTAGAAAACGTGACACACTGATGACACAAACTGCAATAGTTCAATGAGATTTTTAAACTTAAGGTACTTTAGTTCCGGTTTTTCTTGTGCTGTGGGAAGCTCAGGCAAAACGCTAGGGCATCTTCTGGTACGGCTGGACTTCACCTTTAGCTCGTGGAAAGGTTCTAATTCACCACCAGAAGTTTCTTTGTAGAATAATGTGAAGTTTTTTTTTTCTCAAAATGCAGCAACTGCATATTTCGGATATCTTTCACTGACTTTATAAAGAATGGTGTAAGTGACTCGATTAATAAAATCTTCATATTTTAGCACTCCTACAGTGAAGTTTTTGCTGGAATCATTCACACGTTCAGCCCAGTGCTCTGGAACCTACCGATCCCTTTTACTCTCCTTCTTACTGATTTCTATGAACCCAAAGTCTTGGTCACATTCATGGTATGAGTGTCCTGAAATCAAAAAGCGACCATCGACTATTTCTATGTGTGTATTTTGTATGATGTACAGCCATAACTTCGCAATCAAGTGGCTTTTATTTTGTCCCCCACAATAGCTTCTAAAAGCTGTAATATGCCTGACTTGAGAGGGAAGAGTCTTTATGAACTTCAACAGACAGGATGCGATCTATTTGTAACGAAGAAAAGCTTGGCCTTCATGCCCCACGTACATGTGAGCAGTTTCGCTTTCAAGGTTATGAATGTTCAAGTTGTACGTCCAAAGTTGTCGTAGGTAATAAGCCTTTGATTTGGTTACATGTGGAGTTGGCGTGATTTTTTTACAAGTCAAAGCATATCGCGACCTTTGAATCATCCTTTAAATTGTGAAATGCGTATTTGGCTAATCTGGCAGTTTTTGCTTTGCGAAGATGTAGTTCCTTTTGAGTTTCTGCTTGTTGTTTCTTATCTGCGTTTATTTGATCTGTTTTCAATTGTAGCTTGTTACACATAACACATGTATCAGCCCCCGGTCGGTTAAAACTAAGACTATAATGGGTGTTAAAAATGTATCTATAGGAACTTTTCTTGATCAGCTCTATGCGTTTTTCTTCAAGGCAAAAGTGAACATAGAGTTTGTACATCTCCTTTAAATTGAGTTCTGGATTCAGGCATTTAAGGTTGAGGGGGGGGGGGGGTCTTTTCTCTAGTATAATGCCTTATGTATCGTGGAAACGTTTTTAAGTGTTCTTTGATGACATCACTACTGTCTTGTGGAATTTTATTCGACGGTTCTTTTCTACGTCTTTCATCGCGAATGGTAAGCCAGAAACTGTTTCTTCCTTTTAGGTTACTATGTTTCGCAACCGCTTGTTAGAAACATCTTCGTCTTTTTGTGCCAATCGCCGTTTAAGTATGATCAAATTCGTGTGGGATTTTAAAAGTGATGAACTGGCCTTGTATTTCGTTGGTCGCGGTTCAGCTATGTGGACGTCAACGGATACAAGTGTACTTATACCGCTTGGACTCGAAGCGTTTTACGGTTTCGAAAAAGAGGTTAAGTAATTGACTCCTAGAACGCAGCGCATAATTACATAATCACTTATACCTCTTTACTTACAAACAGATAGACTTATTTTCAGGTAGCCTGTGCACTTAACTCAATATTTTTAATTTTGTCACTCATACCCCTTGGCTTCTGGGGTCCTCATATGCATTACTTACAATGAGCATAGTTATAGATGTCCACTCATCGCTTTTAGTACTTCGTATGTCCACCTTTAGCAGATGTGACTGCCTTTATACGTCTTGACATCCCTTGGATATACTTCTAAATCAGTCGTTCCATTTCATCACCATGATTCCATACACGCATTAATCGCTCAATTAGATGAACCTTATTTGTTGCTGCAATTTTATTGACTATGGTCTTCGAGTCAAGAAAATTGCAGCAACAAACGTGGTTCAAATAATTGAGCTATTAAATCGGGCACGGTAATATAGAGATGAAATGGAACGACTGACTCAGAAGAAGGGGTGCCAAGTCATATAAAGGCAGTCATATCTGCTAAAGGTGGACATACGAAGTACTAAAAACCAATAGTCGACATCTATAACTATGTTCATTTTAAGTAATGCATATGTATTCACCCAATATTAAATGTAATCCAATAAAGTGACTTCTAGGCTGATTTATGAGTACATTTTCCTTTTATCGTAATAATGTGGCCAGTACTGTAGCAATAAATAAGCCTTTGTACATGCCTACTAACTTACCTAGCATTTCAGTAAAACTGTACCAATATATTTTCTAGCAAATTAACCCACTCATTTAATATGAAGTTTTTGTAATATACATTTTTAAAGTATGGGTTATTAACCCTTTGCGGTCGAGTATCGGCACATATCCGCTCAAGCTTTATAAATGTGATACTGTTTTTATATTCTACTTGCACCATTATATTTAAAAATTCCAATAAATTTATTTTTTTTATTAAATTTCTCTTGAACATGTTATCAAAGCACAAAGAAAAATGTTTCTAAAAAAAGTGGTGCCATCTATACATTTAAAACACTAAGCGTTTTCTTTCGACAGTCCGTGAGAAGAAACTACTGCATCAAATTACACCAATCTTTATTAAAATGAAAGATATTTGGCCACAGATTTGTTATGACCCATCCGTTTGTTCAAATATTTTATTAATTAGCCGTAATTTTAAATTAAAATTCTACAGTTGCGCATGCGCAGCATATAAGTACAAGTCTGCCTGTGGAGTGACACGCTGCACATGCGCAAAGATGCTCGCTCAGTTGAACGATCACATCACAGGCAGAAGTTATTTTATGCTCGTCTGCTATTCGATCTTACTGTAAACTAGGTTTTCTTTTTTCTTTTTCTTTTTTTTTTTTTTTACAAAGTTAATATATTATTTGGCTAATTCAGCATTATTAGCAATTCAAAACTTTACTGTGTCGATATTAAGAGTTATATACGGTTTATTTCGGAAATGCCATATTGTTTTGGTCATATTACATACAGAAGATAAACACAGTGGTTTGAGGCTAAAAGTTATATCCGTCTTATGAATTGCCAATAGTTACACACGAAGGTTGGGAAACTAGCATGTTAAGTCATAGCTGCTTCTTAAAGTAAGGTATCAAATATTAGAACGCAAAACTATTTCTGTAAGATCAAATCTCATATCCGAGACAATTGCGTATGCGTCAACTGTTTTTTGAACCTCTTCAATTTAGAAGGAACGACAATGAGTTCTTGCTGACGTAGTATGTTAACGCAACAGTCTAAAACTTAGAATTTTTGTAGCGGGCGCCGGCCGGTTCGAATCCAAGCCTGGCAAAATGTGTAATATTTTTGTTATTTTTGTCGATAATTCATTTCTGTAATGACATACTTTATTAGGAGGAGAAGTTTTAGGATTTTAATTTTATTATTATTATTATTTGAATGCTTTATAGTTAAATAAAATTTAACACTCAATAATAATTTGAAAAAATAATGATTTTATATTTAAAATATATAAGCTAAAATGTTTTACATGTAATTATCAATTAAATAAATTGAGCTGATCTACAATTTTCGTTATATTTTCTGACCATTATCAAGAATATATATGTGCGTGTGTCAGAAAGAAAAGTTTGTCATTCTTTTCCGTAAAAAATGAAACGGAAAGAAAGAAAAATATTCGTATAAGTGCTATAAAAGAAATTACCTTGATATCCAGGTTCAATATTTAAAAAATGTATAAAAATGTAAAATAAAATTCAAGTAATAAAAAATATATATTATAAATCGTTACCTGCATCAAGTTTCAAATTTAGGTTTTTAGATAATGAGACAGATAAAAATAAAATTCATTGCAGCTTTTAATCGCCGTGTTGTTAAAAAATAAAATAAAATAAAATAAAATAAATAAATAAATAAATGAAAATAAATATTGTCATTTAAAAAGAGGCCATAGTAAATAATAATAAATTCTCTACCCGGCATTTTTAGGTAAATTTCTGATAAAAAGCAAGCATAATTGGTCGAAAATTATAAACTTAAAATTCTTTCACTTCATTGAATAGGTTAGACTGACAAGCACCCTCTAACACCTTAAAGAAATAGGAATCGCTTATGCAATATAGAAATTCGTCACGCAATTCGTCATTCTATAATTAATTTAAAAGCAACTAATTAAAAATTCAAGAATTTTTCTGATGAAACATTCAAGTTATTTACCATCAAATCTTGACGGGCACTATCTAGACCGAATAAATTCGTATAAGAGATGCCTGTACCTGGGAGGAGTACTTTGACCACAAAGGGTTAAACTGCGGTGTTTTCTTCTTGTGTATTGACCATGTATTTTGCTTGCTTGAATTGGAAAATTCTGTGAATTTTACTGGGACCATTGAAATTTCACT
Organism: Maratus speciosus; assembly: GCA_963932465.1. Classification (NCBI taxonomy): domain Eukaryota; kingdom Metazoa; phylum Arthropoda; class Arachnida; order Araneae; family Salticidae; genus Maratus; species Maratus speciosus. Next base: position 601,383,122 of record OZ010791.1, on the reverse strand, counting down.
TATTATGTTATTTCTATTCATATTGTTCGTAACAATTGGATATTATGAAAAACTTTGGAAAGGCGGTAATTAACTACAGCTACATTTTCCTGTAGATTTACCACTTAATTTACACTTGAGAAAATTTGAATCGGCGGTTGTTGAAAACAACTAAGTCGTAGTTTTTAAATTCCCCAAGTCATGAACACAGCGTCTTTCAATATATGCATAACTAGTTACCTGACTGAGTTCCTTTCTTCACTAAACGGTCAATACACCTGGATAAATCGCTCAAATGCGAGTATTACTCCCGCACAGACAGTTCTGTACCATAAATACAGGGAAACCTTCCTGTGCGACCACCTCCCTGAACGATCATTATTTCATGGAACGAAATTTATTCCCGTAGGCTCAATACTAATTTTACCTCCATTCAGAGACCATCCCAGTTGAACTCCCTCCATGAGCGACCCATTTATTTGAAGAAAATGAAACATATTCCGTATTTTTCTGGCCGCTTGAAAAAGGTTTTATTAGAACAATAATTCCGTAGAGCGCATTATACAACAAACTTTTTTAATTAAGTTTAGATTTTTTTCCGGTAACTTTTAAGTGTTTAAACCTCTTTGTGCCTTTTTAGGCAATGAATTTAACTCTGATGACAAATTAAAAATGAAGTTTAATAAACTACCCTGCCCTGTTCTGGCAGGAAACTCTAAAAAAATCGATAAATTAATGAAATCGACATTATTTGTTCCCATTCGAAAAAAAAAAAAATAATAAAAATATAAAAAATGTATTTATTTACTGATTTTCGAAAGGACTTGGAAATAAAAGTTATAAAAGATAAAACCATAAAATCAAAGCAAACGTCAATGTATTGATTATTTAAACTCTAAAGGAATTAACTTGTGTAATTAACCTTTGTTTTGATACTTAAATTTTTATATTTTTTCCTAATGTGAAAAATAAATTTTAGTAACATTAATTGTTACCTTTTTTCAATATTTAAAATCTAGATTTAAACATGACCTCCATTAAGAGAACACCTCTCAGAGCGACCAATTTTTATTGGAATGGAACGTGGTCCCTTTAGGGAGGTTTTACTGTACATTAATTAATAACTGTAATATTACAAAAAATCGTTTCTAAAAGAATAATAAGACTTCGTAAAAAACTATAAAATGAGGTTGGCTATATGTATAGATGGATAAACCTTGAAATTTCAGAGACATCTGAAACCTAAATAGTATACCGTCCGGGTCTTTAAAGATTAATATCTCGAATAATTACCGACAATATTTTTTGAAGAAAGTCAATATCAACAATCCTTTTATACTTCCTCAACTATAGGTTGCTCGAGAGCCACTCAATTCGTTTGTTGAGCACCCATAAACTGAAATTGGCGTGTAACGGAAAAATGCGACTTTCTCAAAACCTGTGTGAGCTAGGGTAATCACTATAGATTGTGTCGCTGGTATTTGCACTTTCCGAAGAGAAATACTCTTATTCGGATATTAAAATTATATCATATTATAGATGTTAAAGGAATGTACCAGGAAGAAGTTTTATTTAAAACACTGGTAGCAAAAAGCGAAAAGTTTAGGAACACTGCGAGCCCTGCTAAAACTCACTTATCTTCGAAATGAAGATGTAATATGGTAGTTCAATAAAAAGGCTATGAGATGGATAATATTAGAAAAATAAAATTCTTATCATTGTTTACATAAATATGTTTTAAAACTCCTTACAAAATTATTGCTTTAAGGTGAACATCCTCTGTTCACTTACTATTTTTCATGTATTCTTTCATATTTTGTTTTATGGCGTTTCATAGAACCGTGCAATTTTAGAATATTCTTATTTATTTGTTTTGAAAATGACTCGGGTGGAGTCGAAATATGTAAAAAGTTGAATAAACCTATTTTTACTGTTTTTAAAGATTTAGTTTACGCCTTTTAGCAATTAAAATTCGTATATTATTACAAGGTGCAAATTTGAAAATAATTGTTTTAATATTTCGCCGGTGAATATTTTAAATATATTTGTTTAATGGGGAATATGCGAATGCCTGAATATCTATATATTTATTAATTTTGACTGAACTTATATTTAGAAGTGAAATGTTCCTTGATTTATTCTGTTTCATAATTTTTCCCATTCATTTATTATGTTAACTATTATAGGATGAATGTAATGGAAATCTGGTACACATAAAACATTTTAGATAACAATACATTTTTTTACAATATATTTTAACATAAAGTAAATTTAACTTGAGATCATTTCTCATTACTTTGTCTGGTACTGTGCTGTTTTTTAAAACAAATATTCTAATTTAAACTAGACAAAAATAATAATGTCATAGAAATACGAATAAAATTATTTCGTATTAAAGGAATAAATTTTATTAATAAAAAATAATTGTTTTGAGATTTCGTCCATAAATATTTAATCTGAATTTTGTGAATGGACAAATGACAACTTGTAGACTTTTATAACTTTATTTGATTTTGTATTTTAAAAGATTTTTTTTCTTTTTTACATTATCTCTACTGGATTTTTTATATCAATTTTTATAGGTTAAATCTACTTCAAACTTTTCAGAGAACAATGGCAACCTTCAATGTCTCATTTGATTTGATATTAATGTAAATGGAACTTGTATCTTATTCATTGTTAGAGAAAGTGTTTACTGTTAGAGCAAATTTTATGCATTAGCAATAGAAAGATGAAATAAAATATTTAGTTTTAAAAGGAATTGAATGAAAATTCTGACTTAGAAGCAATTTTTTAATTATTTATTCCATGAATACCTAAAATATATTGCGAAAAAAAATAAATCCTAGACTTTTATAGGTTGTACTAGAAAATTTTGAAGTATTAACTTGTATGAGATAGGAGAAAGTTTTGGGATTGGCATACCCGACTAGTGTTTGTGTGTAGAGATGAGTTTTTCTTCATTTATTGTATTTTATACCTTTTTTTTTTAATTTTTTCGTTCTGTTAACTTTTATAGGAGGAATGTAATTGAAATCAGAAACTCTTGAATCTTCTCCAAAACCAATAAATTTGTTCAGTGAATCGCTTAATTCTAAATAAATCTAACTTACACACATATAAAATTCCTTTGCTTTTTGTTATTTATTGGTGGTTTTATTACATTAAACAATGAGTTTGTTGTCGAAAAACGAAGTAAAAAGTTTAGAATTTGAAGAAATAAAATACTACTGATTCGGAAGTAATTGTTTTAAGATTTCATTCGTGAATGTTTTAAACTTTTGCTTCGAAGAAAACGAAATATCGACTCCTTTACTTTTATAGCTTGATTTTTTATTATTTTGCATTTAGAAGTTAAATCTTTTTTTAATTTATTGTAATTTACATTTTGTTTCTTTTGATGTCTCCTATTAACTTTAGAATGAATGGAATCTCAAGCATCTCAAGCAGTTGAAACTTAAAAGAAACAAAAACAATGCTTTCGTTCAATGACTCGTATGACTCGAAATAAATCTAAATTGAATTCGAATCTTCTTCCTTTGCCTGGTGTTGTTTATCGGGACAAAATTTATACATTAAACAAAAGATTTGTTTTCAAAAGACGAAGTACAATATTTAAAATTTTAAGAAAATGTAAACTATTGACTTGGAAGTAATTGTTTTAAGATTTCGTTCATAAATATTCAAATTTTATTTTGTCAAAAGGGTTATTTTCTAAATTTTAAACTTTAGTTTTTTTTTAATTTTGTATATAGAACATAGTTTTATCTTGGTTTTTTGATACCACATTTTATTCGATTTTGCTTACAGATATAAATCTCCAAATTGCATTTGAAATCTCAAAAAGATTATAATTTTTAAGGAACAAAACCCGGCTTCGGTGACTCTTTAAACTTTATGTTATCTCTAATAACTTAATTTAAAATTCATAAGAACTACAACTGTAGCTATCATAGCAATTAACGGCACTGGATCGGATTCACGTGATTTAACTTTGTAGCGCTGGCAAGGAATGCATTTACTTACAACTTTTCGGACAGTTTTGCTACCTCTTTGAATCCAATAGTTTTCTCTCAAAATACTTAGAAGAATGTGAGTTCCAGCATGACAATTCACTACATGGAAATGTTCTATTAGTCTAACCGTGAAAATACAGTCATCAGGTAAAAGAATTGGCGACAAGAAATATGGTGTATCAATGCGTTCTGTAATTCTTGTCTTTACTCTAATTATATCGTCTTCATCTTTAAAACAGACTAGGTTAGGTATTGAATCTACATCTGGAAAAAACTCACTTTGTACCATTGAAATTAAAGTTTTTTCAGCATTTTCTAATTCCTCAACTGATAATTTACCATTTTTCCTTGCACTGTATCTCGATTTCACATTATTTATGAATCTTAATACCCAAGCAACTAGTCTAATAATAGATTCAAATTTTGAAAATTTCCTAGCGTACCAAGGAATATTTTTGACTGTTATATTTACATTACACAATTTCACTTTTCTCCTTTCACTACTAATCTCAGGAGTTTCACTATCAAGAGTCTCAGTCCTGGGCCATTTTTCCCTTTCTTCCATGAGCCATTTAGGCTCTTCCCACCATCGAGATTCTAGCAATTGCTGGGGAGAACACCCACGCGAAATCAAATCCGCAGGATTCATTTTTCCTGGCACAAGGCGAAATTCGCTATTGGGGAAAAGACCTTTTATTTCTTTCACCCTGTTCGAAACAAAAACGGACCATTCACCGTATTCACTTATCCAGTACAACGCAACCATGGAATCACTCCAAAAAATTGTTTTCATGTTCTGGACACAAAGTGCTTGCTGTACTGAATGTGCCAATCTAGCTCCGATGTTACACGCGATTAATTCTAATCTGGGAATTGACGCTTGCTTTATCGGAGCAACTCTAGATTTTGCTCTAATTAATTCAATTTTTACAGCTTCCGGGGTTATAGTTCGAAAAAAGACGCAAGCTGCATATGCCTCTTTACATGCATCCACGAAAACATGCATTTCGGTAGACTCATTTATTTCAACATATCGCGGAATTTGAACGTCCTCTAATACATTTATTTCGCTGAACCATTTTTTAAAAGGTCTTTGAATTTCCTCTGGTAATGGAGAATCCCAACCTAGACCCAATTTCCAGGTTTGTTGTAATATAATTTTGGGTGGCAATGTTGCCGGGCACAATATTCCAATCGGATCAAACATTTTCTGCATAGAGCTCAAAATTAATCTTTTAGTGAAATTTTCATTGTTATTTAATTTATCAAAAGTTAAATCACGTGAGTCCGATCCAGTGCCGTTAATTGCTATGATAGCTACAGTTGTAGTTCTTATGAATTTTAAATTAAGTTATTAGAGATAACGTTTGGCGCGAAAACGTGGGGTCGACATAGAAATTATGGATATAAAAGCGTTGAAACTAGAAAGAAAAAATCTGCGAATAAGTTTTACTTCGTGCACGAATAAAGTTACAGAAGAATTATTGAAACTAGAGATTGATCTTAAAAGTCTGTCTGTGTTACAGAAACAATTAGAGGATAAATTTGGAAGGTTAGAGGAATGTCAGAAAAATATAAGTAGCATACTGTTGAAAGAAGATTCCGAGAAGGAGTGTGAGGAAGATTTTCAAGCAGCCGAAGAATATCGGGATAAATACCTTGAGTTGAAGACTGGAGTAGAAGAAAAAATTATTTCTTTGCAGACGCCCGTTTTTGAAAATCGGAATGAATCTCTCGAGAAGAGAAGTTTTAAATTGCCGAAGATTGAATTGAAAAAATTTAATGGTGATGTTAAGGACTATTTGTCTTTCTGGTCCCAATTTCAGAAGATACATGAAGATAAATGTATTTCGGACGCTGATAAATTTCAATATTTAATTCAAGCGGTCGTTCCGAATTCAAAAGCAGCCAGAGTGGTGGAGAGCTTTCCAGCTACAGCTGCTAATTATCATCAAGCAATAAACCAAATCAAAGAAAGATTTGGTAGAGAAGATCTGCTCGTACAAGTCTATATACGGGACTTATTAACTATGGTCATGAAAAATGCCGTCGCTGGCCGAGTTAAAACAGATTTGCCAAAATTGTATGATGAATTAGAGGGAAAGTTGCGATCTCTGGAAAGTTTAGGGCGTACGCAAGAAAAATATGGCGATTTCCTGATCCCGTTAGTAGAATCGATCCTCCCTGAAGAAATCTTGATGTCATGGGAAAGAAAACGAAATGCCGAAGATGCGATGCATGAAGAACGTTCACTGAAAAATTTAATGTCTTTTCTAAAGCACGAAGTGCAAAGCGAAGAGATGGTTGCTTTAGCGCGAAGTGGTTTTGGTGCTAATACTACTAATAAAAGATATGACCGGGATAATAAAACTTCCCTCCTGCCACTGCCTTTAGATCGCATTAAAGATTCTAAAGTTTTTGAAATTGTAGGCGTTGATTTAGCTGGACCTTTATTTATTAAAAATGCGGATAAAGCCTGGATAGTGCTCTATACTTGTGCAGTCTATCGAGCTGTTCATTTAGAGCTTGTCTCCTCTTTGTCAACTGATGCAGTTTTGCTGTCTTTGCGACGTTTCATCGCAAGAAGAGGCAGACCTAGAATAATCTATTCTGATAATGGCACCAATTTCAAAGGTGCCAATAATGATCTGTCAAAGATTGATTGGGAAAAATTGACTCGTTTCTCCGACCTGAAACGAATCATTTGGAAATGCAATCCTCCCTCAGCCGCCTGGTGGGGTGGCTGGTGGGAAAGGCTGATCCGTGTGATCAAAGAGCTTCTCCGACGAACACTTGGCGAAGCTGTCGTGACTTTTGAGGAACTGCAAACAATTTTGTGTGATTGTGAAAATATTATAAATTCTCGGCCTCTCACATATCAATCCGAAAATCCAGAGGATTTAGTTCCATTAACACCGAACATGTTTTTAGTGCAAAACTCTAGTTCTAGTGTCACGGACATTGATGAAGTTGACGCAACACAGTTTCGCAAAAGGCTGCGATACAGAATTAAGCTCATGGAACAATTGAGAATGCGCTTTCGAACTGAATATCTCGGTCAACTTATTCAAAGGCGTCGTGAAATCGCCCAGTTACCCGACTTGAAGCTGGGTGAACTTGTGCTCATTGGGGACGATGTACAAAAACGTCTCAATTGGCCGCTAGCAAAGATTGTAGACCTAATTCCTGGAAAGGATGGCAAAATTAGAACAGTCAAATTGAAAACTGAACATGGTGTTGTTATCAGACCCATACAACGAGTTTTTCCATTAGAATTACCTCTTACTAATTTTTATCCTTCTCCTTTTCAGCTAGAAAGCAGTAATCAAGGTGCTTTGACGGGGACAGATTCTTCAGACTTGTTGACAGAGTCTGAGCCAACTACTTATAGAACCAGGTTCGGTCGTATGATCAAAATGCCCCAGAGATTTGGAAAATAGAATTTAGTTTTGAGTAGCTAGTCAGCAACTCAAAAGGGGGGAGAGTGTTATCGATAAATATAATTTAGATATCATAAATTAATCAAAAATGAAGTAAAGGACTTTTTCCATTCAATCAGCGAGATTTATTGCTATCATAATCCTTTTGTAAATTGCTAAGTAATATTTATTGATGTTCTAATAATTTTGTAAATCATTAAGTGTTGTTTATTGCTTTATATGTTTATCTTATGTTACGCAGCTGTGCCCAATGACGTCAGATACTCTTTCTGACGAAAGTGTAAACGGGAAATAATGTTTAGTATGCATTAAAGTTTTGATCATGTAACTTCTTTTCGTAATCTTTGAATCTGAGTTATTTTGTCGCTTAGAAGTGCCGTTAATTGCTATGATAACTACAGTTGTAGTTCTTATGAATTTTAAGTTAAGTTATTAGAGATAACACTTTATACTTTAAATAATACAGTTTTCGTGGAAAGACAAAGAAATAAGTTTGGTATTCAAGGAAATAAAATACTGCTGTCTCGGGAATAGTTGTTTTACGATTTGGTCTATAAGTGTTTAAAATTTAATGCACAAATAAAAATGTCAATTATTGGACTTTTATAATTTTTCTAATTTGATTTTGTGCTTAAAAAGGAAGGTTTTCTTGATTTGTTCTGTTCACAATTACTATTGCCACGTGTAAATTGGGGCTCCAAATGCTCTGAACACCAGTATTTTAAAATAATTTTGTTTGCCTTATCTAATAGCAGAATTATCTTTTAATTAAAGATGGCGAAATAAACTGTAAGAAATTAGTAGTGACCAGAGCATTCGGAGCCTTGATTTACGCAAGACACCTGGCAACACAATCCACAACTATTCTGTTAATTTTTTTAATCAATTCTTAATGACTAAATTTAATTGAAATCTGAAACTTTTTAAAGATTTCTTCAATAACTGACGTGACTCGAAATAAATCCAACTTAAACTGGTATCGTCGTAGAAACCCAACAAAGTTTCTCGCCAAGCAAAAGAAACAGCAAACATAAATGAAAGGTATTTCCGCCGATTGTTGCCAAACGATTTTACAAAATTGTTTTAGTACTCTTGTCTAATTTATATTTTCCGGACTGACCAAAACGGGATTTTGCCATCTCTATAGCTCGCATTCTATTTAACATAGAAACCAAAATAGAAAATGCAATTTTAAAAGTGCTGTTTTTTGCACTTTTCAAATTCTTGTTCATCCCAAATCTGTTTACGATGCTACAAGGATGTATAATCATCGGGTTTTTATGCGGTTTGCTGCATTTCAATTGTTTCTATGAACGGTTTAAACCTTTCAAGCTCCATGCAAAAAAAAAAAAAAAAAAAAAAAAAAAAAAATATTTTTTGATTTATACCAGATTAAAGTAATTTATTCCTATACTTAACGTAGAACAAAGAAATATTAAATGGCCTAACTCTTGTCAAATTGTCGTATAGACATAATATTAAGATATGTTACTGCAGCCAACCCAAGTTAGCTTCCTATTATAAAAGAGAATTGTAGCATTTAGTGTTCGCTTACAGGGTCACTCAAAAGATCTTTTGATAGGGCTGTAGAAAATTTATGATTTCTAAATAAAAAAAATATTTTCAGTATAAAGTTATTCAAATTATAAATGAACAATATTTTTTATATTGTGTAAATATTTTTATTGTGTTGCTAAAATTTACATCTTTATTATTTATGCTGATCAGAATGCTTATCCACTTAATTTCCGCTCCTGTGGCTTTCACGGGCAGTATAGGATACTTTTTTTTGATTCAGATTGTTTGATTCTCAACAACTTTTTTTAAACACTGTACTTGGCTTTATTCTCGAATCCGTTTATCTCCTTTTAAATAAGATGAATATTTCTATTTCAAAAAAGTGGTAGGAGTCTGAATAAAAAAAAGTAGTCTACACTTATCGGGCGCGAAGCTTAAGGAGTTAAGCATGCTTTCATTTCATTTTATATGTAGTTTAATTGTTTTCTATTTTTTATGTGTATAATTGAATAACATCAAGTTTGTATTACTAAAATAACAATATCAAATATTATACTTATCCTATACCATCTCTTCAGGCATTATAATCATAGTAGCTCTCTCAGTATAGACATTTTTCACTATCCGTTACATAAAATTTCAGTTATATAAAAATACATGACAGAATTACTTTTCTATTTAAAAAAATTTATTAAAATAAATTTTTTATAAGACATATTTCGTTATTTTTCATTAAAACTCCAAGACATATTTCGTATTTCTCTTAAAAACATACATTTTAACAGGTTTAAAGCATACTATATAACAAGCATATTATGTGCAATGCATCGTCTATACATTCCAGCTCTTTTCCAAAAATAGCGCTTTCACCCATCTCCGGAGGCGTCCTCAGTTTGAAATGATGTTGTTTTGCAGCTCGCATGAGATTTTGCAGCTTCCTTTCTTTTTCCCTCTTCTTTCTTCCGTTTATCCCTTTCCTCCAACATTCTCCGCCAACGAGTGTCCATAGCTGAATGTGCACTGTCGTTGCATATATTTTTCTTTTCTAGGCTGATTTCTATGACTGCCCTCTTTAATGTGTTATGGAGGTTTTCGTAATTAGCTTTTTTTTGTAATTTTATTGACTGTGGTTTGAAGAGGTTTTTTATATTTGCTCTTAAAAGGGCTGTTGCTTGGCTGTTGTATTTTAGATCGCGAATATGTTCTTTATATCTTTCATTAATTTTAATCTTAGTCATCCCTATGCATGTTATTTCTTTATTTTTGATATTCGAAGCTTTAATTTTATAGACCCTCTCTGTCTGTAATTCTTCGTACTTTCCGGCTTCGTTTCTTATAATTTTAAATAGGTAGGGGTTGGGCGTGATCGGAACTTGTTTTCCAAGTTTATTTATTAAAGCTATGAATATCGAAAATACAGAAATAACATACATAGGGGTGACTAAGAGGAAAATTAAGGAAAGATATAACGGACATACTCGCGATCTAAAATACAATTGCCAAGCTGTAAAATCTCATGCGAGCTGCTAAACAACATAATTTTAAACAGAGAACGCCTCCGGAGAGGGGTGAGAATGTTATTTTTGGAAAGGAGCTGGAAAGTATAGACAATGCATTACACATAATATGCTTGTTATATAGCATACTTTAAACCTGTTAGAATGTGAGTTTTTAAGAAAAATACGAAATATGTCTTAAAGTTTTCAATGAAAAATAACGAAATATGTCTTATAGAAATTTATTTTAATGTAAAGGTATACAAACAAGATAAAAAAAAAAAATTAAATAGAAAAATAATTGTGTCATGGTTTTTTATATAACTGAAATTTTATGTAACATATAGTGAATAATGTGATAGCTACTATGATTATACTGCTGAAGAGATGGCATTGTACAAGTATAATACGGGCATTAAAAAAGACAGTGATTTGTGTCAAGAAAAATTAATTAAATATCAAATATTAATTCTACAGAGTAAGTAAATAATTTCTAAATTCATATTTCTAATAAATATTTTTAAGCATACAACTATAACATTATAATATTACAATGATAACATCGAACCATTTCTATCTATTTAAAATCCGTTTACATCCACTTACATTTAAAATTTTCATCTTAAAAGCATTTTTAAAAAATATTTATAACTTTATCTGCAGTTGCAATGAATACAATTCGTAAATATTTAAACGACGAATAGATGGAGTATTATACTTATAGTTAATTTTAAAATTACGAGATTTTTACAGCAATGTAAACGATTCTAAACTTGCTGCTTTAACTAAGCTGAAAAAAAAAAATAGCTTTGTTCCCATTAAATATTCCATTCGAAGTGTTTCGTTTCTCTTATTTTAAATGTGGATTCGTAAATTAAAACAGTGACTGCGGCTTGTCGTCTGTATGTATAGAAATAAGTAAAAAAAATCACAAATGTTAGACACCACATACAAGGAGTTCTATGAATGAATTAAAAGGATGAATGCATTTAGATTTGGAGAAAAACATTAATTAAGTCTGGGACAATGGAACAAATTCACCTATCCTTTATAAAATTTAAAAGAAGAATTTCAAACTTTCATAGTGGTAGAAAACTTTTATTGGTACAACAAATTTGAATTAGCGTCAACAATTGTTACATTAAATTTTAATTAGACTTGAAACTACAATTAAAGTATGAAAGAGATAAGATGAGAGAATATGCACACTCAACTACTTAAAAAAATATCTGCATTTGTAAAAGTAATCTTTACAAGTAATAATAGACTGTATTGAGTATAATACGTCCTACAATATAAAAGCTAAATTTGAAAAATAAGAATTTGAAAAGACATTTAAAAACTTTTTTTAAACATTAATTTTAGCATAGTTGAAAGTAATAAGAATATTTTGAGTCACGAGATAATAAAAATAACAACAATTTCCTTGTATTTTATTTCAAATATGTTTTCTAGCCTTCAAACAATATTTGAATTTAACCCTCTCCGGGGCAAAGCAATTCCATTGCTAAAGTGTTGGCATTAATCAGTGACACCGGAATTTCTAAACAAATTTATTTGTAAATACGAAAAATGCTGTACTTCGCATATGTAATGAACCGAAATTTTTTTACCAAAATTCTGGTGCCATTGTGGCATTTGGGAATTAAAATTAAGTGGTTTTATAAAAATACCACAGCCCCTCAAGGGGTTAAGTCGATTTCTTGGAATTAGAAATGCTTATTTTCGTTCGACGATCAACCTTGGAATGATAATGTTTGACTAAAAATGCCAAGCAGTTGATTAATGCTTTTCGTATTAAAGATCTTTTCCTTTTTTTTTTTTTTTTTTTTCGTGCGTACTTCGACATATTTAAAATGTATTTTGAAATGCGTGCGTTCTCATTTTTACATGCTTTCTATTAACATACAATTCTGTTTCTATGTGGCAGTCAAATCTCTCAACTCCTTTTTCACCCACTTCCTGTTGACATAGAGCTTTGAAATTTGGAATATATATGTATTCCTAGCGGCAATGCAGGAATTATACATTGCTTGTTTTTTAAATTTATCCTAAGGAGGGGGGGGGGGGGGGCATGGTGGCAAATTTTAAATAAAAAAAATCATCATATCTCATAAACCAATGGAAATAAAATCTCCGAACTTGATATTCCTAACTAAAAGGAGTAAACATGTGTTTCACAGAGGTGAGAGCGCTCCAACCCTAATGGCTGATTTTCACCACTAAATTTCAATAGTATTCTTTCTTTTATTAAATCTCAGAAGTTCTCTCATTAAATATGGCGAGAAATACTGATAAAAGTTAGTGGTAGCAATCGGTCATTTTGGTCGGAGCGCTCTCATCACTGGTTTCAGAAGTCTTCAAAATTTGATCCCAAAGGGATTCCTGCCGCGAAGCGTCCTCCGTATTCGAAAGACATCGCAAAAATAGGACTTATATTTAATAGTTACTCAATTATAGTTTGATTTCCTATGGAGAAATCAGTATCAGCTTCAACAATGAGTATTTGTTGAAAAGTAGTATAGGGAAGGTTACCAGATAGCGGGAAATTATTGCCAAATTCAGTATTGCATTAAAAAACATACATTTTGTTTCTACATTTTAGTGAATTTTAACGAAAGCATGTTTTTAAAAAATACATTTATAATGCTTCGCTTTTATATCAGTTCTGTTCTACATAGCTTAGACGAATATGTGCATAATAAATGATATAGGAATGCCAATATAATGAAACAGATGCAGATACATATGGATTATATTTATTAACCAGACGATGTGGTTTGTTAAATTATGAAGCGTACAATTTTTATTTCTTAAATTAATCGGATATTCTATTCCTTAATTGTAAATGGACATTTTTTAATTAATATCTTTTCAAATCTACTTGATGCAAGGTTTATCAACGAGTTTACTTTCAAAAAAGTTCTCGTATGTTTACTCACATTTGATCTACAAAAGCATTCGTTTATGATAGAATTGTATTAGAACGATTTAATTCAAGTCTTACTTTTTATTTTGTTACCGTTTAACGTTGTATTTCAGATGATAACGGTATTGAACTCAAATAGCATTATCCACAAAACCAAACACACAACCTTCATTATTATCTACGGTTTATGCATCTATTTTATATAAAATCCAAGTCTCTGTGTGTCCCTCACTATTCCGGTAGGACCGCCTCATTGAAATGAGTAATTGTTGAAAGTATTAATGCAGGGTTACCACAGTAGCGCCAAATGTTAGCCAACCTGGCGATAGCTGACTAATTTGGTGAAATTCCCATTTAAAACCATTAATCTTTCATAATGAGGTCACCGAAATTTAATTTAAACTCCACTCTTTTAAGATATTTTTTCGAAATCTATGGGTGAGAATTTAAAGTACATATTTACATCTTACTCCCGATGCTACCAATAAAATAACCGCCAATAAACAACGGTGTACTGTGTGAGCCCCTAACTGCGCGATTTTAATGTGATTTAGGTACTTTTCCAGCATAGGTGCCTTGGCGAAAAAGGAAATTTGGTAACATATTTTCCGGGAACCTATTCACTGTTTCATTTTATATACACACGCATTTTTTTCGATATTTATACGATTTATTTAACATAAAAAAGCCGTTTCTCTAATTTTACACAGAAACAGGATGTAATTTGTACATAAATACATCAATAATATACATATAAAACAAACAAAAACGCTCATCAAATTTGTTTTCATAGCTGTTTATATGATTTGACAACAAATCTCGATATTTTTCCATTATACGGACACCATGCCAAAATGTATGCTAATGCGCCAATTATTTCAAAATGCTAAAAGATATTTGTAATTTTATGCCAGCAGTTTAATATGAGTTTTATTTTATTGCTTTATTTTATAGCAGTTATTTGTTCACTTATTTTAAGTATATATTTGTGATTTCATGAAATAGTTCGTAAAAGTCTGGAATTTTCAAATGTTATATTTTTTAAAAGCTCATTTTAGTATCGACAACGGTTTTTGTTTTATTTTTCAAATGCTTCAATCCACGATTTTGCGCCAACTATTACGCTTGGCGACAATGGTGTCCCAAATTACACCAAGCTTTTTTTTTAAAATGCCAAAGCCCCTACAGTGGAAAAGTATCAAACTCTCTATTATTTTGCGCTATACGTGTTATAGTGTGTACTATATGCAGGGGAGTGGAGCGAAGAGTTTAAACATTAAATATCAAAGTTTCGGCACAGATGTCATATACGCGCCCCATATTGGCGCGATTTTTTTCTGACGCCAATGTCATATACACAACGGGTACTTAACTGGCGCCAAAGTGTCGTAATTTTGCTTGATATGTTATCCGGATGTTGCTGTTTATGCTGTTGATGTTTTCGCCAAATTGGCGTAGGAAAAAAATCGCGCCAATATATGATAACGTATATAGCAACTGTGCCAAAGTTTCTATAAAGCAGTAAAAGACTAAAAAATTAAGAGTAAAATAAATGCAAAAGAAGACTAAAGAAGAAAGAAAAATCATGCGTTAAGCATAGAATATGAAACACTTTCCAACACATCCTAAATGCTTTAACACAACTTCGTTATTTAGGGAAATAAGGTAAATAAGATAACGTTACTTCTTAGATATCCCGTCGATCAATTTTGCCAAATTATATAAATCGCCAAATCAATAGTAAAACATTAATAAAAATACAAATAAAACTTCGAATTAATGGTTTTATTGGCCATTATTGGCATTTAATTAATTAATTAATGGCAACCATTATTGGCAATTAATCTTACAATTTGGCGACAGTAATTTGGTCAACGGGATAACTAAGAAGTACCAAGATAACTAAGTAAACATTTTAGAAGACGCATAAAAAAAATTAAAAATTGATTTCAGCAGTTACCGTCCATAGCCATTAGTACCGTTATTACATGCCACTTTTTAGCTAAAATTTAATTTAAACTACTCTTAAAACTACTGAAATCACATTTCCAGATATTATCCTCCATATACGGTTATGTATCCTATTCTTTGCGTGACCATGTATATCATTTTATCTATATTCTACAAACATTTCTTAGGACACTAAATGCAGTTCAGCGTAAAAATGCATAACTCCTTTAAAAACCACCTTTAAGCAATTTACTCTCATACTCAGTAACCCTTACGAATTCTTTTGTATAGCCCTGCATACGAACTGTAGCATTTATACACACAGTATAGTATGCATAAATGTAGTGAAACATAAAAGCGCATATCATAATTAAAAATGCATTTCTAGCAATCATTGCTTATGTACAATACTTCGGAGAAAAGTTTCTTGGCGAGAAAGAAGTTTGCCAACGTATTTTCTGGCAACCTATTTACTGCTTCATACTCACAAGCAATTTTTTCCATATGTATACAATTTGGCACTGATGTCATATTGGCGCGATTTTTTTCCGACGCCAATTTTGCGAAAACATCAGCAGCATAAACAACATTCGGGTTACCATTACAAGCAATATAACGACACTTTGGCGCCAATTAAGTACCCGGTGCATATATGACATCTGCGTCAAAAAAATCGCGCCAATATGGGCGTATATGACATCTGTGTCGACAATTTAATATAAAAAAAGCTATTTACCCATTTTTATAAAGAAACAGAAGTAATTTTTGCACAGATGTCATATACGCATGGGGGTTGGCGTGATTTTTCTACGACGCCAATTTGGCAGAAATCTCGCTTTCGAATACCAGTTACTTATATATTTTTCAGGAACAGATGTCATATTCGCCCCATATTGGCGCGATTTTTTTCGGTTGCCAATTTGGCGAAAACATCAACAGCATAAACAACATAATCCGGGTTACCACATCAAGCCCTTTGGCGCAAGTTAAGTACCCGTTGCCTATATGATATTGGCGACAGAAAAAAATCGCGCCAATATGGGGCGAATATGACATCTGTACCATTTTTCAATTATTTGCTATCATTTTGAAAAGGAAATAACTATAAATAAATAAAAGTTTGAATAATAACTATAGAACAAAGCAGTTTATATAATTAAAAAACAGAAAATAAAAGTAAATAAACAGTTTGTTAATAAATAAAAAACAATAGCCGGGTTACCATAGCAGGCAAAATAACACCATTTTGGCGCCAGTTAGGTATTCCGGTTCATATCTGAAATCTGTGCCGTAATTTGTATATAAAAAATTTATATATATTTAGAAACGATTTTTTTATGCATATAAGTGCATATATAAACAAAGATAGAAGTTCATTAGATTTGTTTTCATAGCTGTTTATATATTTTCGCAAATATCTCATTTTCTGATGCCCGAATCGCGCCAAGCTTTTTTTAAAAATGCGCTATAATGGAAAAGTACTTAAATAAATAATTTACAGAAATAACAAATTATACAAACTAAAACTTTTTATTTCGAGATCAAAGCATTATTTTTAATTTCGATTAAAAATACATATATCCTTGGATAACCCCAATTGAAATTAGTTTCACAGCTTAATATCTCATTCCATAAACCTAAACAAACACAAGTGATTCATTCATCGTGAAAGGCCAAAAATATTAAATCATTGAGGTAATCATTCACAAAGTAAGTTCTCCAACAATCAATGGGCAATATTCTAATGACGTCATAAAAGGTAAAATGGTGGCGGTATCATTTGTTTATGGTTTGTAATCACAAAGATTTAATTTTGCAATGTCTCTTAGTTACATTATTTTATTGTCATATTTATGAGCTCAGAACAAAAGACTATTTTTTCATTATTTAGTTATTAAAGACGGAAAAAAATCATAAATGCATGATTTGAAAATTTTAAATAATTTTCTTTCTTAATACTAAAAAATAACATCGGGAAGTAACAGCGGGTTTAAGTTAAATAAGTTTAACTGTTTAATTATGTTGTAATATTCAAAATAACTGTATTTATTAGATTTCAGTACTCAACATCAGGGCCCGATTAAACATTGAAGTTAGAGGAATTACAATGTCATTTCAGGACCTTTCTTTTGGAGAAGCTTTTCTAAATTCATATATACATGGAAAATCATCAGTGTTAGAAATATTATTCCTAGGACTGACATAACATGAGAACGGCCTGCAATTTTACACAAGTTTTTGAAAGCTACTTTATAACAGAAATTTTACTAAAAACTGGTTACTTTTTTGTTATAGCGGCCCACACTATTAGGATTAGGACAAGTTGCAGTTAATTTCGCTAACGTCGTAACCAAGATCGTGAAGCACACACATATAATACTATATAATACCATTTAATGAAATCGTATACGATAATTTAATAGTTTTTAACCTTACTTCAAGTTTGTTATTTATTTATTTTTAAGTCTCAACAATCTAAATTGTCCAATATATGAATTTAAAAAAAATGTAAACAAAGATTGAATAGACATGACCGCAAAAAGCCTCAAATCTGCATAACACTTGGAACCAAACTGTGCAGATTAGTGGTCTTCTATACTGTACCCAGTTTTTTATAAATGTGTTTCGTTCTTAAAATGTGTTATTTTCATCTATCACTGCGGAAGAAGCGAGAAAACTCATATTCTTGCACATGAGTTGTATATATCTTTATATCTAAATTTCCGTCATTTTTGACGGGCTACCTTTCTAGTTTGTTATAATATTTACTTAGTATAACCTAAAAAGCATCAGACTATGCTTATTGTGATTTCTCTGATCAATGATGTCTACAAGAGTAATGACATAATATTGCAATCCTCCACCTATTATCAAAAATTAGAAACAAGTATTAAATATTCCCATATATATTATTTCTCATACCAACATCCATTTCCACGCACATTCCAAACTCACAAGGATGAATGAAGTGTTATCTGAAGGGTTTTTGGACGTGCTACGGACGTAGTAAACTTGTATTTAGTTAAAATCCTTTGTTTGATTAAAAAATTCAGGAACAAAGTATCTGAACCACCTGCAGTTGACTTTGTGCATGATAACAATTTTAAATACACCAAAAATCAATGTTGGATGATTTAATGTAGTAAATAGAAATCATCCTAAACGACCCTAAAGTTTGGTGCACCACCGCCTTCGGTAGCGTACATACTCGATTATATATATATATATTTTTTAATTTTTAAATGCAAATCTATACAAACTTAGATTTAAAAGCCCTATTGCTGTTGGTAGAGTACGCCGGAAGTGCTACGGTCTACATTGGTCTGTTTTGATATTATATTTTTAAACTGTGCGAAATTTCAGTGCTATTGTAAAATAATAAGTGCATTTTTATATAAAAACTAGATGGTACCCGTCAAGATTTGACGGTAAATAACTTGAATGTTTCACTAGAAAAATTCTTGAATTTTTAATGAATTGCTTTTAAATTAATTATTGAAATGGTGACAAATTTCTATATTGCATAAGCGATTCCTATTTCTTTAAAGCGATAGAGGGTACAGTCAGCCAAACCTATTCAATGAAGTCACACAAATTTTAACTTTATAATTTACAACCAATTATGTTTCTTTTTTCCAGAAATTTAACTAAAAATAGTGAGTAGAGCATTTATTTTTATTTACTATGGTCTCATTTTTTCGAAAAAAAATAACAGTATTTATTTTTGTTTATTTATTACGATTTTTTTAGCTACATGACCATTAACCCCTTCGGGACGGGAGCCTTTTACGAAATTTTTAATCATTTGTCACCGTTTTTCAAAAACTGAAATTTGTGTCTTCTTGAATCGGCATAATGCGCTGATTAAATAAGGCAAATTTTACAGTAAAATTTTACTGGTGAGGAAAAACAAGGATTCTGAGCGCTTCATGCGGCACGTACACGTGTCGCTCATACCCAAGGGGTTAAAAGCTGCCATGAATTTTATTTTTATCAGTCTCATTATCTAAAAGTCCAAATTTGAAACTTGGTGCAGCATTTAATTTTTATTACTTGAATTTAATTTTACATTTTTATACTTTTTTTAAATATTAAACAATGGATATCAAGGTAAATTTTTTAATAGTTCTTATATGAATATATTTCTTTCTTTAAGTTTTCTTTTTTTAAGGAAAAGAAAGGCAAACTTTTCTTTCTGACACACACACATATATTCTTCATAATGGTCACAAGATATAACAAAAATTGTAGATCAGCTCAATTTATTTAATTGATAATTACATTAAAATATTTTAGCTTAAATATTTTAAATATAAAATTGCTATTATTATTATTATTTTAAATATTGTTCACCGTTAAATTTTATTTAATTATAAAGCATTTAAATAATAATAATAATAAAATAAAAATCATATAGCTTCTCCTCCTAATAAAATATGTCATTATTGAAATAACTTTTCGCGAAAAACATTATAGAAATCATTTTGCCGGGCGTTGGGTCCGAACCTGCTATCCACTTCAAAATATCGGCGCTTTAAACTGCTGCTTTAGACCGCTCAGCCACCGAGAACTCGTTCTCAATCCCTCTAAACTGAACAGGGTTGCTGCATGTACAGATGTCCCGAAATGGGTCTACTTAAAGTTTTACCTTTGCGTTTTAATATATATGATGATTT
Organism: Maratus speciosus; assembly: GCA_963932465.1. NCBI lineage: Eukaryota > Metazoa > Arthropoda > Arachnida > Araneae > Salticidae > Maratus > Maratus speciosus. The sequence continues at coordinate 601,363,118 of OZ010791.1, read as the reverse complement.
TATAGTTTTTGAAGGTATTAAAAAACTGAACAAGGACATATGTTATACAACGTAGATTAAATAAGGCAGTTGTTCGACTTATAATACGACATCGGAATGCTTAAGTCTAATATGGCCGAAATAAAATGGTTGATTTTAACGAAAGATTAACAAGATCCGGATGAGTTCACTCCGGAAGAGTTATACACTTTGCGAAATTATATATATAATGTGCATAACATTAATGTTATAGGAAAATGCACGGAAATAACGAAATTCGCAAAGAATTTCGATTTTTTTTTTTTTTTTTTTTTAATGGTTAATATTCGTAGTTTATAAACCGAATGCTTCGTTGCAAAGAAAAAATAACTTTATTTTCTCCCGAGGCGATGCGTAACTTTGAAGTATTACGAAAAAAGGACGAGGAAGATCGTCGTGTACATTAGAAGTTTAAAAATATCCAGTCTGTATTGTCCAAACTCTTAGAAATTTTTATCAGTTAAAAATAGAATGTTTAAGTAGAATGCGTAAAAATATGTGTTAAAATGTTGATATTTAGGGGTAAAAGGGTTTGTAAAAAGGCATTTTTAAGTTTTGGCTCCGCTAATACTAAAAAAAAAAAATAATAATAATAATTTACAATGTCCGAACTTTTTGAATATTTATAAGTAAAAAAATAACGTTTTTGAAATCCGTGTAAAAAAATCGTGAAAAATATTGATGTCTAGTTGTGAAGAAACTGTGTTTTCTGCTCGTTTATTTCTTCGTTCTGTTTTCGCACCGGTTCCTTTAACACTAAAATAAGTAATTCTTATCAAATATAACAATATAATGTTTCACAATATAAAGTTTACAATATAAGGTTATAATATATAACAATATAAGCTTTCGGTTATGAGCCACGCACGTGTTCGCGATCTGATCGAAAATTTAGCACGTTTTAATTTTTTTAAATACTCGTGCGAATGTTTCAACATTTTTTATTGGAGATTTTAATACAGTATACTAAGAACATGCAGAAAGATTGTGTCGAAATACAGACGTTTAATCGGTATTAGCTTAGAAAAATAAGGTGTCTTCGGTTAACGCTAAATGACATGTAGTCACGAATTTTCTCTAAAAGGTTGAAATTGGTGTTTTTCAAAGCGAATGACTCCGAATTAGAGAAGAAAGTCTCCGCTTTAAGTGGTTATTTTTTGTTAAAATATCTCTGAAACAGATCCGATGAGAACTTCTGCGCAAGGCAGAAAAAGAAAACTCGAAATCAAACTTTTTTCAATTTGTTTATTTAAGGGTTAATAGTATTAGTAATTTTTCAGACCGATTGGGATGTTTTAAACGCAAAAGTATGGATTTTAGGAATATGTCTTCCGTTTTTTTCGTATTTCCAACGGTTCGATCGACGGAAAGCGCGTTTAAAAAACTGTTAACAAAAACCGATCCCCATTTTTCGATCTTCAGCTTACCGGCTTCCGAAAGCTCGGAACTCAGCATACGCATGTGAGTTTGCCGATTTGCAACAAAGTAGTGCATTTCGATCCCTTAATTCACGCTCCCGTGATATTCACGGATTGTGTCTTTAATTCAGATTGTTTCATTCCCAACAGTATTATAAAATAGTGTAATTGGCTTTATTATGGTATCAATTTATCTGTCATTAAATAAGGTGAATATTTCTTTTTCAAAAAAGTGGTGCCAATAAGCAATTTAAATTTTTAAACCGTAATTCCATGCGACCGTTAAGGGGTTAATATCTGAGCTTCTTATCGAAAGTAGTCGAATGTGCGTAACCCAAAAATTTCTTCTCTCTCATACATGCACTCGACATTAAACCTCGTACAAGGCTGCCAATGGCGACTATTCTATAATCTGTTCGCATCACTAAAAAAAAAAAAAAAAAAAAAAAAAAAAAAAAATACATTTTGTAATATCTTTCTCTTGCAAATATTGTCAAAGCGTATGTAAAAGATTTTTGCTTTGTAAAAGTGGTGCGAAATAGAATTAAAAAAGAATTGCCTGTGGCAGCCCTGGTAGTCGAATTCAAAAATTAAACCTAGATTGGAGATTTGAGTGATTCAATATTATTTTTCTCATCCTCTCTGGATAGTCCAATTTTATATCATCTTTTCACACATCCGTGGCTCCGTGACATCGAGGATGAATCATAAATTGAAAAAATCATAAATTTTGTAATGATTAGTACTCTGAAGGGTTATATATACATACGCAATTAAGTTTTTTATATCATGTTGGAAAAGTAATTTTTTTTTAGCATTATAAAATACAGGGAAAACAACATTACAATTTTGCCCTTTTGCTCTGCAGTCAGGGGGTAAATGATGATAATAAAAGTTCAGAAAATACATTTATGATTAGAAAACAAGACTTATAAACGACTCAAAAATATATGGTCTCATTTGAAGTCGAACTCAGTTTTTACGTCATATCTTTATAATAACAAAGATATTTTAGCGAAACTTTTCGAAGGGTATTTTTACTTTACATGGAATCTGGTGAAACAAAAAAGTTCAAAATGCAAAGCAATGAGTGTGTTTGTAATTGTATAGCTAGTTGCATTTTAGATTATACACTGTGTTATTTGAACATTATTTGAAAGTGATTTTATCATACAGGGATAAATGAAATTAACTAGTTGAAGGTCAGACTAGTAGAAATATTATTCATAGGTGGCGTTATGTGTCATAACTGACGCTGTCGCTTAGCGACCGGAGTGTTATTCAGTGGCGACCTCCATCACAAAATCTTTCATCGGTGATTTCGGTGTATGCGGTTTTTTGAAGGATCAAGTGTGCAAGCCGTCACTTCCTGCATCCATTCCTGAACTAAAATCCTAAACTACAATTAATTTGATCGATGGAAACATGCTCACAAATCTGTGGCAAGAAATGATTTAGCAATGGGGGATTTCCAGAGTCACGAACGGAAGTCACATCGAACATCTGTGATAATGGTAAACTTGATCTATTTTTCTATCTTACACCGGTATGTACTTTAATTTTTTTCCTGTCAATTCCATTGAATAAATCATTCTTTTTGCCCAACTAATTTGTCGACATCTGTATTTCACAGAGAGAAAATGACAAAAGTGTTTAAGAAAAAATAAGACATTTTAATCGATAAGAATGCTATCTTATAAAAATACCAAAATTGGATAAAAAAAATGCTTCATTTTCAAAAAAAAATTCATTCCACTCGACACCAAATCAGCAGAAAAAATTTCAGTGGGTAAATTGCTTTGACAGATTAAATGACGAAAATAAGAACTCTCAATTCTAATCGGAAATATACAATGTTTTAATGTAATTGTATCTAAATCAAGTAATTTTCGTTCAATCTATATTGTAGGGTGATATTGTAGGCCAGTAGTTGGTGAAATAAAGTCAGTGCTATGGGGTTTTTAACCATTTGGTAAAATAGTTATTGTCCTCGGTCAGGGTAGGAAATCAAACACATATCTGACGTGTTTTATTAGTTGAATCCCGCATTTTATTCGTTTTCTGAGTGGTCTGTATTTTCCCTTTACTTTCAACAGAGATGGATACTTCTGTTGCCACTGTGACAAAAAAGTAATAAAAACTACAAAAATTTAATAACTCAGAAACAAGTTGAGATACAGCTTTCAAACAAATTGCATTTAAAAGTACATTTTTTTCTCTATACGACGGTGTAAAAAGTAATATTGTGGGATGTTTAGAAGTTTAAAAATGAAATTTTATTTAATATTGGTCCAGAAATATTAATGTTTAATCCATGGCGTACGTAATGTAGGATCAACTCCGTACGATTTTTTATGTCTTAAATTTTAGTCTTTGAAAAAATAATTTTCCAAATGGTCGTTGTAATTTGTTAAATTGCATTTTTCCCCCTTCCTTTTAAGTTTTAGAAGTAAACTAATATGACTTCTACAACCTTTAATGAATGTCCTATAATGGACAAAAATGAAATCTGCTGAAATTAGCAATAAAATTATAAAAAAAATAGATTTTTTAATTGTCCTTTTCCCAGTAGTTGATCTGTCGAAGAAATCAATCGAAAATGTAAAAATTATTCTTTTACCCTTTGAGGGGCAAGTGATCGCGTTTCGGTAATGTCGAATTCGTACCGGAATCTTTAAAATATTTTATTGCAAAATAAGGAAAAGCAGTTGTACTGCCTTTTTCCCACCACAGTTAGAAAAGTAAAATTTAATAATTTTTTTCTGTGGCAAAACTTCATTAATCGTAGGTGGGATATAATATATCCCACCACCCCTCAAGGGGTTAAAATATCATCCTGGGGTTCTGATTAACAATAATTCATATAAAACTATTATTTGATATAAGCAAGATGAAAGTAGATTATTTTAACTTACAGTAATTGTCTATCAAAAAGTAAAATTTTGCACTTTCTAATAAAAATATTTCATGAAATGGCTTCTCTTACATCAGGCAGCTGGCAACAATGTGGCAACGGGTGCTCTAACATTCAAACAAAAATATCATGTCTAATGCCACGTGTAAAACTCACTTCCGACTGAAATGGCGCAATATTTCAGAAAAATTATTAACTATTCGCGGGGTCACCCTACATTTCATAATTACTCCGAGAAATTTTCGAAATGTTATGTTATAAATGTTTACAATAGTTAAAAATTATATTTCAGTTTATACATCATTGACATATACGGTTTGAACTCAGCTTGCAAATGCCTTAAGGGAAATGCAATCCTTGGAACTGCCATGGATTATCATAGTGCAATTAAAAGGTTTTGAACCCGTTGATCTAAAGTTTGCATTTGAGTATTTACAGCACTTTTTTGACATATTATTAAATGTTTTAAAGAAAAGATATGATTTAATATAGAAATAATACTGTTCTTGTGCTTTGATTTGTTTGTTTTTTTTAATAAGAAAAATTTTTAAACTCTACATTCCTTAAATGTTTTAACTTCTTGTAAAACGTATTTTTTGCATGCTTTATTTTCACGTGGTTTTTATAGTTGTAAGGATCAACATTCCAAAAAGTTAGTTTATGTTAGTGAATAAATTATCAGCCGCAACAAAAGTAGCACATCTCGCAAAATTTAATTTAAGCTTTATTCGACTAATAGACCTGTCAAAGGTTCGTCTTGCTACAGAAAAAGTTTCATAAGTGCGGTTATACGAAAAATCGCTTTATTACGCTATCTATCCATTCGTGACCACAGACATGGAGTGGATTGAATGGAGGGGTGAAATTACTCAACACTTCAAACCTCATATACCTCTTCATTCCTAAGGGTTTTATGCTTTTATGCCCAGTTTTATTCCTGCGTGCCGAGTTAAGTGCTATAATTTCCCATTACAGTAACGTCATAGGAATTTTCTTTTGTCTGTCCTGCGAAATTTACTTTTGCCGAAATGTGCACTTTTCTTGTGGGTGTGCGATATGTAAAAATACAGTAAAAATGACTAATTACATAACATTGTTATTTTAAAACAAATAAAAATATTTATATTACCGTAAAATCCATTTCTAATTTTATGAAATGGATTAATGATGTTTCAAATGATGTTCCTTAATGATGTTTCAAAGGATAGCAAGTCAAACGAAAACTATATGTTAAATGTTCAGCGTTTTGATCATATGGAAGAAAATCAAACTGGGAAGAAATAAAATTAAAATTGTAACTCTGAATAATTTAAAAAGGAAATGGGTGCAGTAAAAAGCCCTTTTCACATATTTATAGCCACCATATCTTTACGTTAATCCGTCAAAATATACTAGGGATGTTTAAATATACTGGGTGTATAAGTACAGCGGTTACAAACTTTCAGGACAGATAGAGTACACCTAGACGACGAGTAATCACATAGAAATGCATGGTTGGAAACGGTTTCCTGGCGCGGTAGTGACGACACAAAACACAAGAAAGGAAGGACATAAACAGGGTGAGAAAACATGTTTATTATTCTTAGAGCTGCAAAAATGCCGGGACAATGAGGGAAAGTGCTGGGGAACTTGTTGCACGTGACGTGGCAGCTGCTGGGATAATCCGGGACGTGCCCTCTATTTTCGAGAACATTAGATCTTCCATGCGCCGGAAATGCGATTCCATGCATCATGCCTCGGCGTCGTAATTTCGAACACCATCTTTGATGATGATCGCTGTCTCTATTTTTGTTCTTATTTCTTAGTTCTTTGCTGTACTAAGAATAATAAACATGTTTTCTCACCCTGTTCATGTCCTTTCTTTCTTGTGTGTTGTGTCGCCACTACCGCATCAGGTAAGCATTTCCGACCATGCATTGCTATGTGATTTCCAATCGTCTACGTGTACTCTATCTGTCCTAAAATTTTGTAACCGCTGTACTGATACATTCAGTATTTGAAGCGAAAATTTGAAAATTTTATATTTTGTCATTTTCACAGTATAAAGTTCCCTAATTAATTTTATATAAATAAATATTTCCTCTTTCTATGGCCCCACTTTCTCTTTATAAAATAAATAAAAATATTCTTTTCTTACAAATGTTAGTTCAGTTCCTTTATTACCCGTTTCAGAAGAGTGTCTTAAAGTCGAACAAAACAAATTTCTACCAAGAACAACAATTCTTTTCTGTATTTGTGTGTACTTTTACAACGCCCTCTAATCTCTTGGGATAAGTAGTAGATAAAATGAGCCATAAAGTTTTTGTACAAACACTGATACCTTGAGTAAGTCCTTTCTTTTCAGCTAAATAATTTTTTCTTTGTGTTAAAGACTTTTTTAATCATATAATAAAATTATTTTAAATTAAAAGTTCCCATAAAATATATAATGTCAACTTTAAAAAGTTTTTATTTTATTCGTCTTATGATTTTATCAAAAGTGCCCTTTTCATCCACATAGCATTATAATAAAGGAAATAAGAAATGCTACTCCAAAAGTTTGAATAAGTCTTTTCTATATTGTTCATTATCGTGTTAATGTTTTGAAAACATTTATGTCCAGTGTTATTATGAATATTATACACAACATTACTAGAACGATAGAAATATATTTGGAATATTGCTAGTAGACTGCAATAAATGCTCCATTACTTGGATCAAATTACAAGTATTTTCAAACCTATTTTAATAGCTTTCGTGATTTTTATATTTATCTGCCGCATCGAAAAACATTTAAATATATCATTTATACTGACGATCAATATTGGATAGTATTGCAGTACTTATTTTTTAGAAATTCCTGTTAAAAGATGCATATTCATAATAATATCTATATTTGCTTAAGTAATTCCAATGGACTTTATACACATTACCTGGTGTCGTGACTAAATTTCGTCAGCAGCATTCAAAAGTTTTTACATTTGAATATTATCATAGCTCTCTATGGAGTGTTACTGTTATGAATGCTTATTTGTTAAAAATACTCCGAAAAAATTTATTTCTGTAGCAGTAGATACTCAATACATCTACCCTATATATATAAAATCCTAATGAATCGAATTGAAACGAATTTATGTAACGATTCTATGAAACGACTGATTAAACAACTGATTACGTTTCACGGCGATTTCTCCTAAAATATGGAATACTTTGCGATGAAATTAACACCAAAAGTCCGTATTGATCCACAGATCTCAAAACTGGTAAGGTCCGTCTGCATAAATCAGACACGATTCCCCGTAGTTTTCTCGCATTTAGAGTATATTTGGGATTTTATTATATAAATGTATATTTTATTAAGCAACAAATTACTGAATACTGTACCTTTAGTTAAAAACTAACTTGTTTTGTAGAAATTTAATAATTATCTGGAGTATAAAACCACAATATAGGATTGTCGCATTTAGGTCATTTTTGTCGCATTTATGGCAGCTAAAACGTAAATGCGACGTTCATAGTCCTAAATGTGATAATTCATTTTATATATGACAATTCATCTGAAAAAGTTCATTTAACGATTAACTGCTGTGACAGAAAATTGCTACATTACAACGGTGAGCGGTCTGCGAAACCATTCAATTGAATGATGAATAAAATGCGCGATTAATTCATAAAATACTGTTTTTACACTAAACTGTTTGTACAGTACTATTTCGAATAAAATTTTGATTTTTCAAACATTTCAAACTAGGCTCCAAATGAAGCAAAATTTCGCTGTATCGATAATTAAACTGGAAATTAAAAGTTAAACTGTGAAAATTTTAAAAAAGCAGCTCTAACAGCAGTTAAGGGTTAACTGTAATTATTTTTTGATTTAATTAACCCTTAACTGTTGTGGCAAGAATTGTTGCAAAACTAGTGTCAGCAGTCCCCGAGACCACTTGATTAAAAGATGAATGAAAGTCTCTATTAACTCACAGGATAACTCACAGGGTAACTCTATTAACTCACAGGGGTTTTTGTACTAAAATTTAAGTACAGGGCTATTATAATTAAACTTTTCAATATTATTCTTGAAATATTTATAACGGCGCAGCACCGTGCTGTGTGTCAATTTTATACTGTTAATATGCAAAAGTTATTTGAATGCTGCATATAATGCCTAATATAAATAACCCTCAAATAAATAAATGCGTTGCTAATATAAAAAGCTCTCATCCCTCTTTGCCAAAGAGCTATGACCATAACTACAATTAAATGATTATCGTAGAAAACATCGTTTAAAATTCGCGAAATTCGGGCGTCAATATTAACCCATAATTTATACACCAGTGCGATTTGGATTTTCGTAACTTCAACTCCGCATAATTTTGCTGGCAGCCTGGTGATAATGAAATATAACTACATGATCCATAAACGAAATTTAATAAGGAATCCAAATGAAATATTTGATTTTATCAAAATTCTTACTTTTTGAATGAAAAATGCGCATTAATTAAAGACGCCGTAGTGTGGAGCTTACGAGTTAACCTATAACTGATGTTACCGGTCTCTCAGACCGCGGCTTTTTGCAATTTTTTAGTTTAACTTGCAATTTTCAGTTTAACTACAAACACTACCGAAATTTTGTTCCGTTTGAAACTTTAGTACTATCACCAGAGACTTTTGAATAGGTGATATTCAATTATAACAGTCCTGTGCAAAAAGTTTAGCACAAAAACACCATCCTATGAGTTAATCGTGCCTTTTATTCATCTTTCGATGTAGTGGTCTCACAGACCGCTTCACACTAGTTATGTGACAATTTCTGTGACATCAGTTAAAGGTTAAAAAACTATTTAAAAGATATTTATAATATTGTTAACTAGACTATTTATTGCATATAACTTTATTATAAAATGTCACATGACAAATATATCAACCTTAGAAATAGATAAAATCGTACAATATTTCTTATAATTCTAATTAAGCCAAAGAGAAGCTCTGTGCCTGATATTCTGTTGCACTCCCCCCCCCCCTCCCCTTCTCGTCTTCATTTTTCCTGCACTTTCTCAAAAAAATTAACATTTTCTGTACTTAAAAATACGTATATGAAAACCAATATTCATTTAGATAAACATGGTTTTATTTATTTTTTATCTATTACTAATTTAAAAGTAGAAAATGTCGATTATAACGAATAAAAGGTAAAAACAGAATTAAAATATCAGATTTTATAAAAGTGCTAACAAAAATTATGACTCCTAAACCAGGGATTAACTCAGTTGCGTCAAGTTTTAATCGGAGACAGCATTTAAGCTACCGAATAGTATAATATTGGTAAAACTAACTTTCTTAACCGCATTAAAATAAACATAAATTGTTTTCAATCTACACAAGATTTTCCAGAATTTTCATTATGTAAAATTATTGCAAATTCCTTAATCATATGTCCATATTATGTTAATGGAATAGACAATGCGTTTCTTACACATTTTTTTTAATTAAAAATTTTAAAGGGGCGTATTTTTCATTTTTGATCGTCTTAAACACATATTTAAACAGCTGGTTAAAGAAAAACGTTAATGGAGGATTATGCTGGCTCAGCACAGCTTAATTAAACATAAAATTTGATTTAAATATCATTTTAACATAATATATACAAAATCCCATACAAACTTCTACGTTAATCTTCTAAACGTTTCGCCGCATTTACAACAATATGTATGTCGCTATTAGGCACAGGCTAAAAAGAAGCTTTCCTAAATGCGTAGTCAACTTCAAATTCTAAACCGGAAACTGGTCGCCTTTTCTTAGTTTAACTGGTCAGGCATCTGAAACAGACAACGTAGCTCTTGTCGTTTCTATGCTTATTTGATCTTCAAAGTTAAAAAATAAAAACCGTGAGGCACTTTCAGGAATTTTTGTCGCATTTATGAAACATGGGGGCGATGTAAAATGAACGATGTGTATTTGATTGGAAATTTCTTTAAAAAACCCGTTTTACATGCAAGAAAATGTTTCGGGTTTTGTTTATGAAGTTCGTATGCTTCCTTATATAGCATTTATTTACGATTCTTGCATTAAGATTTTGCGTAAACAAACATTGTCGCATTTAGGGATTATCACATTTAGGCGGACTGACCTTATTAGAATTTTAAAATTAGAATTAGTTTTCGAAATATTATTTTTTTTAAATTTTAAATACTTTTTTCTAATGATTACAACTCAAATTTCAATAATAACAGATATTTTTTTTTTCATATTTTAGAAAAGGTTTATTTTAAATTAATTTGGCGACGAGTTTGGCCTCCCTTTAATGTATGCTCAGACATGCATCATGTTACTTTTATTCAGAATTCAATTTGTATTTCATTATCATTTTATTTAATACAAAACTTTCATTTAAAATTGAAACCTTTAAAATAAATGGCTTTTACTACATTCTTTTTTTTTTTTTTTTTTTTTTTTTTTTTAACGAAACGAGAAAAGAAAAATATTAGACACAGATGTCATATACGCAATGGGTACCTAATTGGCAGTGGCGTAGCCAGGATTTCGTTTCTGGGGGGGGTCCAAAATTTTTCCTTCAGGTACTATATATATATATATATATATAGTAAAACCTGTCAAGATAAAATCGTAAATATTGCTGGAAAATTCCGTTTTACACAGGTTTTTGTATTATTAGGTGTATTTGTATAGTATTCTTTTCCGTAGCACGGAAGATTTCTGTTTAAGGCAGAATTCCGTTATAGGCAGGTTCCATTTTTACAAGTTTTGTGTATTTATATAAATATACTTATTTATGTCATATGAATAGAATAAAACTTGTTAAAATAGTAATTGTCTATAACAGGATCCTGTCTTTAACGGAAGCGTTACATGGTATTAATATGAATTGCGATACAATTAAATTTGCTGAAAACCTGTCTGAAAGGGGATTTTGGGATTTTCATTGTTCTTTAGTGAAACATAGTGAAACCTGTGAAAGTGGAATCTTTCTTTAACGCAATCCTGTCTCAAACGGAAGAGTTTCAGAATCCCTGCGAAACGAACAATAGATCTTATTGAGGTTGTGTATCTTAGAAGCATAATTAATTACACTTCTTTCTATGGAAACCTGTCTAAAATGGAACTTTTTACCAGTCCCTTTGAATCTCGTCTTGACTGTGTATGTATAATAGAAGTATTTCGAGTAACTTTAAGAATTTATGTATAACCTTATTTAATTTCTTAATTAAAAAAAAAAGCATGGATAAAAAATGTAAGGTCAATCTCTATAACTGCAACTAATAATACATTGAAGTTACATTAATATTTACTAATGAAAAAGATTCACTATGATGAAAAAAGCTGAGAGCATGCTGAAGAGTTAAACTTAATTAACCCATTCGCTGTCATCCACGAGTATACTCGTGGCTTTAATTTATTAATTACTTTGTCACCACTATTTTAGAATTTAAAAAAATGCCTCATTTATTGGCAGAAACTTCGCTGTATTAGTAAAGCGAATTTACCTTTCTGAATTTGTGGTAGCAAACGACTTTTAACAAAAAAATAGAAAATTATTACTTTATAGTTTTGGCAGCGAATGGTTAAATCAAGTTTCATATTACACTAGTATATACCCCCGTCAAAAATGACAGGATATTGACTAAATAATCCATTTTTCAAATAGTTCAACGACAAAACATTCAAATTAAATATTAAACAAAATAATCCATGTGTGAAATTTTCTGTAAAAAAAAAGTGTTATCAATGAGTTTTTAAAGAACTTGACACATCACATTGCTAATCATTATGTTACATAAACAAAATCAAATCGAGATTCGGAAGTGGTTTAACGATTGCACAAAACATCAATTTTGTTAGTTTTAAATTATTGTCTAGGTTAATAGTATGATAGTATAGTATAGACGCACAACTTGTGGTCCACGAATGAATTTCTTAAATTTATAACTGGAAAAAATTGCAATTTTTGTCATGAATGGCAGAAAAAAATCATGAATTTTGACATTTTGTCTCGTGAAAAAATTGCAAGTTTCGTCACAGCGAGTTAAAAATCACGAATTCTGTGAATCGACCAGCCAATACCATAGATATCCACATAGGAAATTCCCAAGCTGAGAATTTTGTCAGTCACAATTTAAAAAATATTGCAAATATCGTCAATTGGGCCAGGAGAAATCTCGAGTTTCATTGATCGAGCCCGGAGAAGTCACAATCTCCAATTGCACGCAGAAAAAACCGTGAATTTCGCCAATTGTGCGCTTGAGAAAACACAAATTTCGTTGATCAGGCACATGAAATTCTCAAGATTTGTTGATTGGGTGTAGAAAAATCTCAAATGTTGTCGAATGGGTGATGAAAAACTGCCTTCCCTTTGAAATCATGTTTTTCATTTGGTTATAGGCCACAGATTCCTCCCCCCCACACAAAAAAAAGAGAATTTTCTCTGTGTTATTGATGTGGCCTTCAACAACCCAGACATTTTCATACATGGACCTTCTCATAAAAAGGTTGTGCGCCCCTAGTATGATAGAGTATATATTTTAGCATTTCTTGAAGAACAATATTTTCCAGTATAATAAAAAGCAAATATAAAGCAGAAAGATACATAAAAAGTGACAGAAAATTGTATGTTTATGAATATTAACTACTCAATTCAAAGTAAGAAAGCAGTTCATCAAAAATGACAGAAAAAAGACATTTTTCTTATAAAGAAAGATTAAAAAAAATATACACATTTTACATAATACTATATAAGTTAGAGGAAGAAGAATTTGCCTTTTAGTGTAAAGTTCAACATCAATGTTAAACAAATTCAAAATGATAGCACATAAAATAAGATAGCAAATTGTACACTTATGAATATAATGTGGTTTTTACCAAAAATAACATGACAAACATATTGCGAAGTTGAATACTTCAAGAATCCAGTATATAACTCCCCATAAATGACACAACAAAATGGCAGCAATGCCAGTAGTATGAAGCAGAATTATTTCAGCCTGAGAATATTAGTTTCTTAATTCACAGTAGGAAAAAATTGTCAAAAATCACAAAATTGTACAACAATGAATGTGGACTTAACATAATTAGTGTTGACCACAGAAGTAAAATTTTCTGTGCTTGCAGCAAATTAAAATTTACTACGATTTAACAATGCTAGACTAAGCCTACTTTCATAAGAAATAACAATATGCCATAAAATAAGCAAAATTTCCATTTATAAAGAAAATATAATAAAATTATGCAACAAATATCATAAATCTAGAGACTTAAAGTAAATTTCAGCTATTTTTTAAGCTCAACATTTCTTTTTAAGCTGATGGATTAACAGGGTTGGCACGGTTTAAACCAATTGATTTTTTATAGAGGCATACGAAGTACTCGTTAAATGGCGAAATTTTGGCTGAGTACTGAGCCAATACCGAGTAGTTGTAAGAATTTCATTTTTTAAGCATATGAATTTAAAACTGATCTGTAAAAAGTTATTCGAATATCAATGTATAATATATGCAATAATTCATAAATTACAGAAATTACATGCAATTAAAGCACTTATTCCATTAGTAGTACAATAGATAAAGTTTTCTAAAAAATATATATATTTTGTAAACACTCTACTATCAGACAAAGTTTATATTTTACACAATACAGGTTAGAAAAAAAAAGAATTTACCTTTTAGTGTACAGTTCAGCAGCAATATTAAACAAAATCAAAATTCTAACACATCAAATAACACAGCAAATTGTATGCTTATAATGTAGTTTTTCGCAAAAATAATAAGAAACATATTGTGAAGTTGCTTCAAGAATATAATATATAATCCCCCATTCAAAAAGACATACAAAATGGCAGCAATACCAGTAGAAGCATAAAGCAAAATCATTTCACCTTGAGAATATAGCTTCGAGAGGGAGCCCTTCAAATACAACAGAAAATTAGATGCAATTAAAACACTTTTTTCATTAATAATACAACAGATACTAACACCATAGAGTTATTTAGTCATGTGAATTATTGGGGTAAATATTTTTTCTAGAAAAGAATCTCTGGAAAAACTATATTTTTTGTGAACACCCTATTATCTGACAAAAGTTGCCCTTGCAGATTTGTATTACGGATGGATACTTTTATTTTACTTTGTTCTTTGCATCGTGATAGTCCAACATAAAGTTGACCATGCGAAAAGACTGGCTCCTCTAAATGTAGACCAACACTGTTGAATGTTTGTCCCTGCGATTTATTGATAGTCATTGCAAAAGCAATAATAATAGAAAACTGCCTCCGGATACGTTTAAATGGAAGATTTGTATCACTTGGTGTAAGGTCAATTCTTGGTATAAAGAGTCTATCATTTTTATTAGCACCAGTTAAGATTTCACAATCCAGGAAATGTCGATATAGGCCTCGAATAATTAACCTGGTGCCATTGCACAAACCATTTTTAGGATTCATGTTCCTAAGAAGCATCACAATAGCACCAACTTTTAATATTAATTTATGGGGAGGCATTCCAGAGGGAGTTTGTTAATTCAAAAATTCCTGCGAAAAGTTTGTCTCACCTTTAGGATCAAGTGGTTAAGTTTAAAACAGCAATTTCCATGTTTAATTTCTTGCCATTGAATTAAGAATTTGTGCTGTAATAGATATTGGATAATGATTTCACATAAGTGTCAATTGCATGAGACATTCATGCGATCCGCCGCACTCCCCATGCGAGCTTTTGAGATAACCCAGATAGCATGAACATTAGCAGCAAGTTTATTTTTTCTGATATTATCTTGCCGTGACAAATTCGAATTGAGAAATTCGCAGCAAATCTCCCGCAAGGTATACCATCACCCCCTTGCATGAGTAGTTTGTTGTGAAACTGATGCAAGACTGTTTTTAATTCACGAAAGTGACGAAAGCAAAAAATCCCTCTGTTGAGAGAATAGACAATCAGCACATACACAGAAATTGCAGAAATTTTATTCGGTTGGCACCGCTTTTTCTAAGCGCTATACTTATTAAATACCAAAAAATGCTCGAAATGAAAAGTACAAATATTACCTAAACTTGTTTGTGGTGATAAAACAGATGCATGCACCTTCTGACGGCGCTTTCGCATCACTAGACTTGATCAGGTCTATGGACCCCTTCGAAGGGGTTAAACTTATAGTGTGACATGGAAAGATTACTACTTTGCAGTAAGTCTGCAGCATTTTTTATTACTTGTTTGCCGTTAGTTTGCAATGAATTTGATACAGTATGAATTTAACTTGCACGACAAGTTAGCTGCAAGTTCAAATTGTGGTGACTTCGGAGTTTGGGTTATCTTGTTATGACCTTTCAGTCTTGTCATGCTATGCTTACTGCAACTTTGCAGGTTTTCAAAGCAAAACTGTTGCAAATTTTCTGCAAACTAAAAATGCTATGTGGGAAGTTTTTAACTTTAAGAAAAATATCTTGTATTTTCAGCTACAGAAACTAGTAATGTAAGAAGCGCACACATCAAATATAGTTCATGCTGGAAAAAGCAGTTTTGTTACAATTGTCTTATTCAGCCATAATTCTTTTGGGGTTTCCATGATTCATGTCTCGCCACTTTTGATACCATATTCGATCTAATAGTTGCTTCCGATATCTGGTCGTCTTTAAGGAAGTTAAATTTTTGTAAGAAGTTTATTTGTGATGGATTAGCACTATTTTGGAAGTATTAGAATGTGTAAAAAATGGTTCATGGTGGTTTCTTTTTTTGTACTTCCCAGCCAATTTATTTTAGATGGTTCAAAAAAGTTTTAGAACATTCTCCAAGTTCAGCAGTAAGCTTCGGACGGGTCGGATTTATGCAGCTCTGAAAGGGATACTTAGGAGTTCCGTGGAAGGGGGTAGCGCCCTTCTAGACCATTAATAATCATAAAATACCGAATCTCCCGATTGCACCCTTAAACAACTTGACAGGAGAGTCAAGAATCTCAACTCTGTATATTTCAGCATTCACAGTTGCACTGGTAAAAATGTGTCGGTCACTGCGGCCATTCAAAATGATGTCCGTCTACACCACAATTCCACGACCTTGTATCGATACCTTTCACGGATGCTTGCAGCCTTATTGCATGTGATTTTCTCCCTCCATATGGTAACACATCTGTGGTAACTCTCTCAACAAAATCGGGATTCATCGGTAAAGAGAACTCGGCTCCAGTCCGTGGTACTCCAATGACGATGATCTCTGCACCACTTTAACCGGGCGCATTTCGCTACTGGAGTTAGCAGAACACAAATTATAGGTTTCCTTGCATGCAACCTGTCACTCATAGTAAACCAGGATAGTCGAGTTCTTGTTGCTGCAGCAAACTCCCTGCAATCTGAACTGACGTCATTTGCCTATTTCTTTTAGCAATCGTTGGCAAATTACAGTCCTGAGAGCCTATTGTTGTGCGTTTTCTACCTTGACCTGGTTGTCTGTGGACATTATACCAGTGTCTTTAAACCGTTTATAGATTCTTGACATGACGCTTTTGGCTATTTATAAGTCTCTACAGACCCCTAAGAGTGTCTGTCCTGCTTCCATTCTCCCTATCGCACGCAATTTCTCAAAATCGGTCAAATGTCTTCTGGACGACATATTCTACCTATTTGAAGCAAAGTTTTACCTAATTTCGCGTACATTTCTTAAAATTAGACTTCAAATTACCCACGTGCGCTCCTTTTCACACGTGAACCGAAAGAACGGGCTGAGGCTGAAAAATTTGCATATATTTCTGTAGCGAATGTTAATCCCATTGGACTACGTGATAACGTTGACATTGAGTTACTTTTCTGGAAGTTCCCTTAATAGAATTAACATAAAGCACCTTTTTAGGTTGTTCCTTTATTTTTTCTCGCCAGTGTATTTTGAAAGTGGTAACAAAAAACCGGTCCAAAAATATAGTTACTTTTATTAATTGCAGGCAGTAGATTTAAAGTAATTGTTAATATTGTTCGTTATAATGTGAACAAAGATAAGGGTCACGAAACTCAAGCAATGTACCGTTATTGCGTTCGTATAAACTCGTTCTTTCTCATAAGGGTCGACAACAGAACCCCATCGAAGTCCAAGATAAAGAAGTTTTACGTTTAATCTAGTTACAGTAAATTTGTGTAAACGGAATAGCAGGTATACTTGTTTAGTTATCCTTCCGTCTCGGGACATTAAAATGTTTTTTTATGAGAGGATTCCGTGTTTTCAGAAAACCTGCCAAGAAGGATTCACAATTGGAACAAATTTCATTTCAGATAGGTTTCAAACGTTAGCAAGCACAAATATATAGTGTTGTTTTCGTCGAATCTTGAATTGTTTTCATTTGAGATAGGTCATCTTCACACATTTTCCTGTAATAGATTTATGCTCTTCAGAGGTGGTGTTATAGCAGTGGTTTCCAACCTGCGGTAGCGTACCCCTGGGGGTACGTGGCGGGTCTGCTGGGGTATGTGAAAATAATATCGGTAATGGAAGTCACAAAAATGTTAGGAATATCAATGTAATTTGCATCGATTTATTATATGGTTGTGATAAGAAGATTACTAATGGAAAAAAGCATGTTTACGTTATCTCCTTGAGTGGAGGGGGGGGGAGGGGGGCGTGTTTATGAGAAATGGGGGTACTCCGAAATGAAAAACCTAAGAAAGGAGTACGTGAAAGAAAAAGTTTGGGATATGAGATCGTTTTAGCAGTTTTAAGGGATACTGTGAAAACGGAAAGTGTTTATCACGGAAACCTGTCTAAAACGGAAAAGTTCTTAGTCCCGAAAAAAGACATACCTTTGAATTATACCTTCTAAGACGAACACCTCTCTAAAGCGGATTTTTTTATAGATCCTTTGTGATTCTGTCTTAGCAGTTTTTACTGTTGTATTTGTATCCATGATTCAGTAAACCAAGTCACCTTTGGGGGGGGGTCCGGACCCCCTGGACCCCCCACCTTGGCTACGCCACTGCTAATTGGCGACAGAATGGCGTTATTTTGCCTGACATGATAACCCGGCTATTGTTGCTTATTTATTAATAAATGTTTATTTGAATTTATTTTCCTTTTATTTACAAAAAATGTTATAAATTGTTTTGTTCTATAGTTACTAATTAATTTTTTTTATTTATTGTTATTTCATTTTAAAAATAACAGAAAATAATTTAAAAATACATATGTAACAGGTATTTGAAAACGAGGTTTTCGCCAAATTGTAGTAAAAAAAAAAAAAAAAAATCACGCCAAACCCGGTGCGTATGTGACAATGCAACAAATCATGAGATTTAATTTCCACTTCAAAGCAACGTTTTAATTTATTACTTCTCCCGTCAACCAATTTCGCCAAATTATATAAATAGCCAAATTATACAAATTGACATTTTTTTTTTTTTCAAATAACAAAAGAACAAATAAATTAGTATAACATTAATAAAAATACAAATAAAACGTCGAAATAAAAATCACTTGATGGCGTGAACATGTGTAACTTCCTTAAAGTCAAGTGAATGTGACATTTACGATCAACCATTATTGGCATTTAATCTTACAGTTTGGCGACAGATTTTTGGTCGATGGGATAACCAAGTAGCACCGTTTTAATTTACCACTCGAAAAATAAAAAAATGCTAACTGGCGAGTTAAAAAAAAAAAGCTATTGGCGAGATTTTTCACCCGACTAACATAAAAGTACCAGGAATTATTTGTGATCATGACAACTTTTATGTAGTTTTATTCGAAAAAATAATTTTGATTCTTTAATCAAAATGGAAACATTTCTTATGAAAAGCGAAGGAATCAGCCCGTTGTTTATGGCAGTTACCTGACTTGGACTATTATAATATAAACGAAATAATGGGGATAGAATAATATTCGACGACTTATCACACCTGTGGCTGGCTAACATTAGAGTACCAAAATGGCCGCCTGGAATATAAAAAGCGAAGGGATCCGCCTGGATCTGTTGATGATAGTCACACAACTTAGGCTATTATTATACAGATTGTTTTCAATTTTAAAAACAGCGCAAAGAATAATATTTCTTAACGATTAAAAATTTATTTTCACGTGACTATTAAAAACAGAAAAAAAAATTAAAATTACTATTAAATGAGTACGTGTTAAAGGCAGGAAAATATTGAAAATTATGTCCTGAAAATTGTATTTACACGTGAATATTAAAAGGTAAAAAAAAAAAAAAAAAAAAAAAAAAAAAAAAAAAAAAAAAAAAAAAACTTTAAAATAATAAATACATTAATATGCGTTTAACCTTTTCACGGACAAGGCACTTCTATTCGTAAAATCTTGAAATCAGTGAATGGCACCAGAATTTACAAACAAATTTCGAAATACAAAAATGCTTTTGTTCACTTACTTAATAAAAGGGAAATTTTCATCCCAATATTCTGATGCTAATGTGGCATTTAAGTATTAAAATTAAGTGGTCCAAAAATGAACCACCGCCCTTGAAGGGGTTAAAGCAGCAAATTTTGGTAATTGTGTTATGTCAATCGTTTTCTAACGTTGTTAAAAAATACCGAGAGACAAAGACTCTGTTCACTTAATTCATTTTATTTTAGCTTCTTTTCAAATGTTTAACTGATCTTCTTTAACCAAACACGAAAACAACCATTGGATGTCTTAACAGCAAAAGATTCTACCTTAAATTTTTGGAATCAAAGGGAATTGAATGGAAACCCGTTTACAGGGAGATCGTAGTATAGTATCGATTTTTCAGTATAATTCAATCTTCTCTAATCTTTTTAAAACCGATCAGATTAGCGTGCTTTTAGATTTTACAGTGTCTGAACGGGGGTTGGCGAGCGTAGCTTGCAGGGGGCAGAGCCCCATAGTAGTAATATAGATTCAAAATGTCTTTCTATATCGGAGAATATTTGCTAAATTTCGAGAATTCCGATTTAACTTTATTCACGCAACTTAGATCGAGGCTAAAATTCGTTTTCTGTCGGTATTTACGATTATGCGTACTGCGATTCTGGCGGATACCGCCAACTCTGACAACTTCTGTGACGCCAACTTTTGTGCACGAAGTCCATTTTGCGCTTTATTTCTGTTATAATATACAATATTCTATCAAATTTCATGAAATTTAGGAATAGTCTGAATAAGTAAAGGCGAAACATTGTAATCAAGACTAATCTTAAACATTAATTGCTGTGACAAAAATTGTCGCGTAACTACTGTGACCTCCGTGCGGTCCTGTGCGGTCTCCGAGACAGCTGAATCGCAGGATGAATAAAGAGCTCGATTTAACTCATAGGATACTGTTTCCGTACTAAACTTTACGTACAGAACTATTATAATTAAAATTCACCTATTCATCAGTCTCTAGCAATAGTACCATGGCTCCGAATGAAACAAAATTTCACTAGTATCTATAATTTAACTGAAAATTATAAGTTAAACAAAAATTGACAAAAGTAGCGGTCTGTCAGACCGCTAACAGCAGTTAAGGGTTAATATATTAAATATTTTATGAGCTAAGAACATTTATGGAAAATAAATTTAATTTACAAATTCCATTTAAATTTCTTTCAAATTATTTGTAATTTTTTTAATGAAATTTACACATAACGTAACAAAGTATAATTCACACAATATTCCGAAATCTAGCACATTAAATATTTGATAAAAAATCAGCATTTATAGAAGAAAAAAAATCATATGCGCCTTCGCGAAATAAGGCAAGTTCCCCGGTTCATAATTTAATAACAAATTTTATAGCGCAACCAGGGCTTAAGTTGCCGGAGCCCAGCTCCGGTACTTCTTTGCTTTTAGTAAATATTGGAAATTAGTTGTAATTCACCGGAATCGTAGATACAGGGCTCCGGAGCACAGTGCAATAGCGCTTCCGATATAAGCCAAAATTACCCTTTTCTTTACTTCTCATCTCCAACGTTTTGCGTTCTTTTTATCAAAACACTTATATGTGACGTAATGTGTCGCACACGTAGGACATGGCGATGAATTTTTATATCAGTTTTTGGGCTTAAACGTGCTCAAGCTCAATCTGTCTTACATTCAAAATTTTATTTATTCATACGTAGAAAAAAAAAAAAAAACTTTTCCTCCTTCAAAATTAAGTATTATATTCTATTTCAAATCATTTTAATATTATTTTGATCAGAATGAAAGGAAAACATAAATCGAGTTTTTCTATTCTAGTGATATTGGCAAATATATGGTATTGATGGCAACGACGTGTTGAAAACGGCAACCACACAAGAGACTGACAACTTTACTTTCAGTTCGATTTTCTTTTGTGACTGTAGGATCATTTTTAATTAGCTGGTTTAATTTATTTTTTATTTAGATGCCAAACCTGAGAAATATATTTCCTGTTTTTTGCTAATGAGCATCAACTTGAGGTTTTGTTTGTTTGAGTTTTTTTGTCTTCCACTGTTACGTACGAGTATAAAAATCACGTTAGTGATTTTCCTATTTATTTTGTATCATGAACGCTGCCCATGCGAAGGCTCTGCTCTGCACATTTCCGAGTCACTTTCATCTGTAAATGAATATATATGCCATGTATTGTTATTCTGATAGAAAGCAATTGATCAGTGTTTACCCTCTTTCTATAAAAGTCTCGAATCTTTCCGATAACGGTGTCAATTTTTTTAGTTTAATCCGATTTTCAGGGACTCACCAGAAAAGATTGTTATGCGGAAGGAATCGATTATAGTTTAAGATATGCACCTTTATAAGGAAATTGAAAATCATTGTTCTTCAGCACATAAATATTAATTTATGTAAATTTCATTCATTTTTCATATAAAAAATACATAACCGCGAACTATCCCTTTTTTGTGTTTACTCTATTTCCGAATCATAATCCTTACCATATTTAACCGCAGAATTCTACAATTAATTAACATTAAAATTAGACAAAGATTTATGTTCAGAAGGAGTAATAACTAAGAAATGGAATGATTGACAGCTAAGTATATGTTGAATGACATATTTAAAATTTTTATTTTGCTGAAGAAAAAAGAAAGATTTAAATTTTGCAAATAATGTATCAAATATAAATATGCAGATTGGAGTGACAGGAGGGGTGGGGACGGTACGTTTGTTAGTACCGGTCAGAATATCAGATCTCGGATACTTTGTTTGTTAGAAATTAAGCCCTGAGAGCAACGTATATAAAATATCTATCTAAATGTCCAGAAAATTCAGAACGATATCGGAGATAGACACACATGGAGTGCCTGTGCCAGCCCTGTATTTAGTGCACTCTTTTATTCATCTTAACTTGTTATACATATATGAAGATGGAATTTTATATTTCACTTTTTACCCACTTCTTGATGTGGTAGATTTATAGAACTGGTTTGCATTCTGTGTATCCATTGGCAATATAATATATTTTTTATATTTTCACAAATTAATTATCAAATAATTGATTAATTTTAAATAAATTGTGATTTTACATTGAGAAATTAATTTATAGATCATGAATATATAGTTTAAATAACGTTTTTTTATAATTCCTTTTGTCATGTCTTTAAAATAATTTAAGCAAAAAGTAATTTTCTTTTAATCTGTTACCACATAACTTAATCATAAATGCAATAATACAACGTCGTACATTTCAGGAAATTTTTCAAGACAAATGTCAGTAAATTTTTATAGAATAATAAATCTAGGTTCAACGCTCCAAATCTACCCTTATTTATGAAGAGATTTTCTATAAGAACATACTGGTACCGAAGAATTCTATGTTCTGAAAATTTCAGGACCGGTACGACCCCTGCGTAACATTTGTTAGATATAAAAGGCTTTTGAGAGTTACCTATAACGATCAATGAAAAGTAAATTATTTTTAAAACACATTCAGTAGTTCGACATTTCTTCAAAAGCAAAAATGAAGGTGCTGAGTTTTCCATAATCGGGGTGCACGTAAAATTCCCGTATAGTAGCAAAATTTTTGATACAATATTGCAATCTTGAAATTAGGCTACATTTTAAAGGTAAACATCACATGCCTTTGGAAAAATGTTTCTTGTTTTTGTTGTCGTTGTTTTTTACTTTTTACTTTTATATTTATTTTCAAATCTTCTTCACTCTTATAAAATAATGTTTCAAAATGATTTATAAATGCAATTCTTTCAGACTCGATGAAAACCAACAAAAACATGCGATGGTGAGTAATTAATTTTGAAGGCAAAACGTCGATTCCTACGGAAATTCGTATTGCTTTGGCATTAGTTAATTACTTTTTACGGAAATTTAATACCATATATCTTTTTTAATTAAATGAAGCGAGGCATTAATTCTAGAGAGCAAGCTCTATACAGAAGTTGTTTATTATTTTCATGTCATTTATACGACGTTATCGTAAACATTGTTTCTAAAATGTTATACGTGCTTCAGGATTTTAATTAATTTTTGGATGATTTATATTCTAATAAATGATGTAGTGCACAAATTAAATGTTGTTATATAATGTAAAATAAAATATTTTGTTTTTGTATGCAGACATCTAGTTAAAGAAAATATAATATTATTCAAATACATGCAATATTGTTTCAAAATCCAGATAGTGCGATTTCAGTGTGTGTATATTACGGAGACATCTTATTCGCTCATAACGTAACTGATAAAGGAATAAAATATTTTTTGAGATTATATCTGAAACATTCATAAAAGTATATTATCATTAAAATATATTTTATTATATTTCATTACTAACTGCTTCTTTTATAGCCTAAAATTTAAAGCTTAATTTTTTGCTGAGTAAATATACTGAAACAGTTAATACAAATAAATAAATAAATAACAATCCTAGCTGAATAACGTAGTAGATTAAATGAAAGACTATAAATCTATGGAAATTGAAAGAAATATATATTTATGATTTTATTTATTTATCTTTATAAATTCGTATTACTGAGCAATAGGAACCTTACTAGTAGCTTTTGAATATATTATTAGTCATGACAATAATCTTATAGATAAAGAAATTTAATCTAGCTTTGCATGTTACTTTTACTAAATTTATCATATAGTACGTCCCAAAAGTTTATAGACAACGGGATTTTTTTTATTTTGCAAATTTTACAATTGAAAAAGAGCAGTAACATATTCAAAACAATTTATAATTACAAATAATATAAAGACAATAATAATACTATATAAAAGTAATTTTACACAATCATAGACATTGGGGAAAAAAATTAAATTTAAATTTTAGAGTTCCAAATTTTATGGACAGCTCAATTTTTTTCGTTTAATGTTCACATTTTTAAGTCATTTTATTCTTAATCACTTCAAAAGCTCAATTAGGCACAATCAAATCAAGAGTTTGAAGAAATTCTGGATTTAAAGAAAAACAACTTCGTTCAGTTTGCTGCTTCAGATCTTGAACCGTTGCAAATTGACGCCCGTTAGCATATACGTCACTAGCTTATTTCACCAGAAGTTCGGTATTGGGTTCAGGTCAAAATCTATCTCAGGTCTTATGGCTGAGCAGTCCATAACAGTTGGTTTTGTCTAAACTACTGTATTGAAGAGTTGGACACGTAAATGGAGCAATTGTTTATATATCCACCTTTCCCAACCTAGCAACTTTCCAAATGAGAGTAATTGCACTTCAAGCATTTTCAGGTACACTTCGGAACATTGACGACTTTAAAAAAAAAGTAATATCGGTTGTTCTATTTTAAGAAAATACATATCAATTTCATTATGTTTGAAATAGCACAACAACATTAAAATACATAGAAAATATTTTCCCCCATTCATCATAACGAAATGAAAATGTTTTGCGCGTCCCTATAAACAAACTATAAATGCTAAATACTCTACACTATATAGGAAACATGTTGCTGTCGGAGATGCATGCCAATTTCAAAATGTGTGAAATATCGTAACATCATCAAAATGCGCCGCAAACGATGTTTTACACTTAACCATAACGTAACGGGATTCTTTCGTGTGTAAGCGAACTATAAATCTACATACTTCATTTTTAATAGGAATCATTCTACAGTAAACTTCAATAACATACAGAGTGCCCAGAAAGTCTCTTTAATATTTCAAGCTTTTATTACAACCACAAATGAATATATAAATGTAGAGCTTGTGCATACATTATGGCCGATGATCTGCATGTGAAGTATATACTAAAGCGAGGAAGAATGCCGTATGTAGGGGTGTTTCTATGAGATCCTAATCCCATTTACACAAACGCAAACTGTGCAAGTTTTCAAAAAATCCAAGGAAATCGCGGAACTATTCAGCCGACGGGCGCGACATGGGTTTGAACCCAGCATCTCACCTCTACTAAATTTGAGAGTAGAAAGCCTCTGTATGGGATATACTTCTGTAAAAAGTAGTACAGTATTAGGAATACATATTGAAGGATTTTTTGGATCGATTAATAAATTTCTATATAATTCTATATTTCTGTTTCTTGCACTAAAAACGTCAAAGTTATAATATTCGACGTTCTCTTCTGATACTCTTTTCCTCACACTCGTTGCTTTAGGGAATACTCAGACTGTCTCGCTGAATTTTTTATCCGTTTAATGAACTGATGGACGTGGGTCCGGAATCAGGCTTAGTATTGGATAAAGCAAGGTGTGGAGAAAAACGCCAGAGGAAAATGAAGACAATTATCGCCTTGACCTGCTTTGTCCTTGGTCTGCTTTCAATTATGTCCATATAGACATTTATTTATTGAAGCAAAAATCTGGTACACCCTTAATATTTTACTACATTCCATACATGTATCTGTTTATTTGTGTTAGTAATAAACACAAGAAATTATAAAGAGAATTTGGGAGCTCCTGCATATCAATGACATGACAAGGTCAATGACATGAAAATATTTACGAGAGTTAAAGACTGGGTAGACGGCTATAAAACAGCCAAATTATAAGCACTATAGAACTATGTAGGAAAGTGATATAAATGAAAACTTAGAGCAAAGCGGGATACAAAGTAACCATCCTATCTTAAACGAGACAGATAACCGCAACATAAAAGACGAGGTCACATCAATCAAGGTCATACGCCACGTAGCGGACGGGGTTGAACTACAGGAAGATGCCTATCTGTTTTCGTCTTTTTGATAATATAATAAGGGCAGATTCATTTGACACCACTAAAATTGTAAAGTTTTTTTTTGCATCGATTAATAGCTGAAAACTGTTTGATTAGATAATACTAATAAAACTTTGTAAAATTCGAGGTGCCAAGTGCATCTGGACTGGGCATTTTAGTTTTGGGATAAAAGGCAGTAATGTTTTCGTGGCATTAATTACTTTTCTCCCGAAACTAAAATGATACTGTGACTATTTTTTATGCATAATTTTATCAAAACAAACTGTAAATAATTATTTTGCAATAAACCTGGTAAACAAGATTCATGTTCCATGAATGAGTAAAGATTTATAAAATGTGGGCGGATTAGATATTCTTTCATAAAGGGTGCAAAGGAAAGTGCCTTTAACCAGAAAATACTTGCGAAAGGAGAGAGCTACAACTATGCAAGGAGGTAACGTTATAGTAAAGTGAGTACGCCCGATTTAATGCAAACGACAGCAGTGCCCCTAGTGGCGAAATTTGGAACACAGCCATTGCAAATCGAAAACGAAAAGAGATAGAGCAAAATTTCCAAGTAGAAAGTTTTAGAGCATCAAATAATTAGTACGAAACGACATTTGGTGTACATCGATAAGATAAATCTTCCCCTGTATACCTAAAAATATCCGAAATCGCTGCAACCCATTTTGTATAAACATTTGAATGGAATAGCCAGAAGTATGAAGAAATACGCAAAATTTATTGTATAAATACGTACTTATCTCAATACATTTTGATAACATCACACAAAAAAAAACAAAAAAGACAAACTGTCTCACAGTGATAAAAAGTTAACTTTCAGTATGTTCGAAAAGTTCGCCATTGCTCACGATACATGCTTGTATTCGTTAGAGTAATTATGCATGCACATTTCTCAGCATGGAACGTCTATTACAAGCCTCTTTAATACGACGACATAGACTTAACCCTTACAAGCGCGGTGGCTAGACAGTCTAGCCACATAATTGTAATTCCAAAACTGACAAGTGGCACCAAGAATATTTTAATAAAATTTTGTTTTTGTAATAAAAGTGCAAATTAGCGAGTTTTATTTTGTATGAAATTCGTTTTAATATTCTGGTGTCAGTCAATTATTTCATCAGTTTACAAACAGAATTCTTGTGCCCCTGAAAGGGTTAACCTAAATTTTAACTGACATTACAGCACTGTACAACGTCAAAATCTGCAATTGTGCACTACTGCATTTCTGGAATGTGAATATGCAAAGTAGAATCATCGCTCATTGATTTCGGACATTTTGGGGTAAACGAGCGTCGATTTATCTTATCCGTGTGAACCAAAAATTGTTTCGTATAAATTAATTGATGCTCTAAAACATTCTAACTGGAAATTTTGCTCTATCTCTTTTCTTTTTCGATTTGCAATGGTTATCTTCCAAATTTTGCCTCTAAGGGGCGCTGCTGTCGTTTGCATTAGGTCGGGCGTAGTCGATATACTGTTCCGTTATCTCACTTCCATAGCTGTAGCTCTCTCCGTTCACAAGTATTTTCTGGTTAAAGGGGCTTTCCTTTGCACCATGTATATGACGCCACATAAACAGCTCGCATAGTTGCATTATCAACGGCGTCCGCAAGATGGCGCAGCTGTGTCAATTTACGCCAGATTCCCACAGTAAGTTTGTACGCTTGACATGTACGCAGTTTTGACCTTAACGCACTTTTACCGCTTATATTATAATAACTAAGTTCTATTAAAAAATTCTGGTATTGATTAAAAATAAATTGCATAAATAATGTATCGCCACTCTTTAGCCCTTTCAGGGGCGCAGTTTGCAGTCTGCAAACGGGCAATTTTACTGCCGAAAATGCCAAATGGCACCAGTAAATTTTTACTACAATTTCGATCTTATAACATACGTGAAAAAGTGCTTTTGATTATTTTTAAATAAATTTGTTCTTAAATTGCGGTGCGAATTAATTATTTGAATACTTTTTGAGCAGAAATACTTTGCCCCTGAAAGGGTTAAAATTTTAAATAAATTGTAAAACATACTAAAAATTTTATAATGATGCCATGTGATTTTAATTCAAACTCTATATCAATGTTAAATTGAATATCAAAGAAATGAAAACTGAATTAAAACAAAGGCGATGAATATATTACACGATAAAATCCTGTTATTTGATTGCATTTAGGAATTTACTCGCAAACGAAAACTAGACGAATTCATAACGCAAAATTGTACTTTAATCATTGCGAATAAAAAACGGTGGTTTTAAATGAATGAAATGCTAAAGCATTAACGAAAAATTACCAAAATCTATTTATAACAAAGTAAAATGTTGTATTAAGGTATAAACATCAAAGGAATATTCCCAAACGCTATGCAGTTATGAAAAAAAAATTGTCGCCTTGTAAATTTACCGTCGAAACAAAATAAATTAGATTTTCATCATTAACGCATAAATAATAGCAGCTTTGAAACAGGAAGAAAAATTGTGAAAGTGCATTTTCAGTAAAAGTGGAAAATAAAAGTGCCTGGAAGAAGAAAATGCAATAATGCCGACAAAATATAATTATTCTTCATCAAAATATAATTTAAGAAACTAAAAATATTTTTTCTACATTTCTGTAACAGTTGCCTAAAGCTTTAAATATAAGAGGAAAACTTCTACATATTATTTACGAAATACTGAAGTAGAACACATTAATGCAACTCAAACAGTTTGTAAATAGGCTACAGAATTAAAAAAAAATATTTTTTCTAATTATAAAGAGCTGTTTTGTATTAGCTCATCAACAAGAAAATTATAAATACTAAATCATTAAAAATGGATATGTTTTTCGGTGCATTTATATTTTTGATTAAATCACATATTTAAATAGGTTGAGAAAAAAATTTCAATTTGTTTTGCGACTATCGTGCAAAAATGTGTTTTTTCCCCCAATCATTTAAGTTGTATACAATGCATGCTCTGCACATTATACTATCATTCGTTGAGAGTATATCTCTATTCCAAATGAATATAAATGTATTTCTTTTCTTTTTTGAAAAACATACTTTCATTAAAATTCACAAAAATATAGAAAATATATACTTTTTAAATGCACTAAAAAGTAGAAAAGTCTTGAAAAAAAACTTTAAAAGCACGAAGTTTAAATTAAATTGCGGTGAGCTCGATTATGGAAGATTAATGGATATAAAAGGGAATTTTGTTGGCTTCACATATGGCAACTTATTTCTGTCGCTATATTTGGCGATATTTCGCCACGTTAAATAAACTTTGGCGCTATTGTGGTAACCCTGTAATTAGTACTTTTCAAAAAATATTGTTGAAGCTGAATGCTGATTTCTTCATAGGAAATCAAACAAAAGCATTCAGTAAATTTGGCCCTCGTTGCCCCCCCCCCCCACACACACTTAGGGATCGAATTTAAAAAAATCAATTTCCAATTAATACAGGGATTCTCATGAATACATACATATTCCAAATTTTAAAGCAGTGTGACGTGGGTGAAAAATGAGTTACAAGAATTTATTGCCACACAAAAAGATAATTGTAAGTTAACCCATTAATGCCGAGTTTCATTTACACATTTTTAATATCTTGGTACAAGTTGTCACCAGTTTTACCATATTGTAAATTTTAACTTATTTAATCTTTCAAAGTTTGAGATTAAGTAATAAGAAAATTTCCTTACTAAAATACTGGTTTTCCTATTTAAAATTTTCGTATTTCTTAAATGGCAGATTTTTGTACCAACCGGCGTTAATGGGTTAAAAGAAAGCATGTAAAAAAGTAACTAACGCTGCCAAAGAGATTTTCTGTGACCGATGAGGATTTCTAGGCTAATATTTAAAAAAATATATTGCATGTAACAACGTGCAAATTGGTACCTTTTTAGAGACATGTTTGACAAATGGGATAATTATTTTAAGTGTTATTTAATGTTAAATCCTGTCAAAATAATTCCGTAGAAAATGTTTTATAGGAACAAAAAAGTATGAATAGCTGTTTAGAAATCTTTTATACAGATCTTAAAAATCTGTTTTTTTTTTTTTTTTATCTTCAACACTGTGGAGAGCAGGGTGCATTTTTTTTCTTAATTTGACTAATTTTTTAAGTTTTTTTTTTAAATTTGTTATTCAAATTATTTTTATTTAAATTGAAATTTATTTCATATTTTACAAAATATATTGGTTTAAATTGTTGTGAAACTGTAAAACAGAGCAAAGAATAACATTTAATTTCAGTTAAAAAATGTATTTCCACGTGATTATTAAAAACAGAATTAAAACTTAAAAATGGATTAAATGATCAAGCGCTGAAGCTAGAAATGGGGCAAACTACGCCATAAAAAATATCTCTACATGTGCATATTAAAAAAGAAAGGAAACCTTAAAATAATTAAATTATTGCACATGAAATACATATTCTCGTGTAAATTACATCATATATTTAAATAATACATTTAAAACCTGTGTTCTACAGAAACAGATTTTTAAAACTGAAATTCGGTAATAATGGATGTTGCATGCTTATAAAGCATGCAACACCTTTTTCAGGTACTTTAAATTGGCTTTTAATTTTTTTAATTTAAAAAGATAAAATCACCTTTTCAAAAACATATAAACTCATAAAAACTTCCTTTTACTTAAACCCTTAAGGGTCGCATTAAATTACGTTTTAAAAATTCAAATTTCTTGTTCACCACTTTTTTGAAAAATAAATATTCAACTTCAGCTGAAACCGCTTTCGCATGGGTTGTTTACCGCCGTTGGAAAATTACACCAGTAAATTTATGTATAAACTTTCTCTTTATTTAACCGCCTTATTATCGCAAAATTTCAGTCATAAATAATGGCAGAAACATATTTTCATTTTTACTGGTGGAAGTTTACTTTGGCGGAAGTCAGGTCCTACGTTTTCGTCATATTGTGACAATCAGTGAAACAAACTGACAGTTATACCAGGCAAACTGACACCATTAAAAGCAAATAGAAACTTTTATTATATTTGTGAGAAAGTATTTCCATTAATAATATGCTTAACCCCTTAACGCTCAAATTAAATTACGGTTGAATAATTCAAATTGCTTATTGGCACTACTTTTATGAAAAAGAAATATTCACCTTATTTAATGACAGGTAAAACGGTACTAAAATATAGCCAATTTCACTATTTTATAAAACTGGTGGGAATCAAACAATTTGAGTAAAAGACACAGCCCGAGAATATCTCGGGAGCGAGAATTAAGGGGTTAATGACAGGCAAAATGATACCATAATAAAGCAAATTACACTATTTTATAAAACTGGAGAGAATCAAACAATCTGAATAAAAGACACAGACCGTGAATATCACGGCAGCGAGAATTAAGAGGCTAAGTAAGTTGTCACACAAAATACACATATAAACAAATAAAAAACTTAACATGTTTCAGTTTCATTAGAGATAAAAACCATTATCCAGAATTCATCATCGGTCAAGAAGTACGAGAACGGACAATGAAATAAATACAACATACAAAACACATATCCGCTCCTATTGTCAAACATGTAAAAAAAAAAAATAATAATAAAGATAATGATTTAAGATAGTTTACGTACGTGGCTCCCCCTATTCAAGTTTTCTTTAACCCCTTAATTCTCGCTCCTGTCATATTCACGGGCTGTGTCTTTTACTCAGATTTTTTGATTCCCACCAGTTTTATAAAATAGTGAAATTGGCCATAATTTAGTATCGATTTACCTGTCATTAAATAAGGTGAATATTTCCTTTTCATAAAAGTGGTGCCAATCAGCAATACTTCATAGGATCATTTCTATAGTATGATTACCGAGTTCGCTCACCGAACTTCGCAGAAAACCCGCAGGTGCTAAATATAGCATATGTTCTGGGTCAAGTGATCAGCCTTTTCAAAACTCTTAAGGTGCAAACAGTCGCATCATTCTACAATTAACAGTATCGGCGATTTTTTGTGGTCACGCGGTGTTTTTTATCTTTAATGGCTTTAAAAGGAAAATGACAGACGTCCTGCAATAGTCTATCCTTGAGATTGATCTAATCTTCTTATCTCCCGACATATTGTTGAACGTCCTCGTCCTTTTGTGAATAAACCACAGAAGTATAGAAAAGAAAGCTTTTCCTGGAAAAGTGTTGAAGGAAGGCAAAACAAGCATTTAAAACCATCCTAAGTGTTCAACTCCGAAAAGCACGCTTAGCATTATTTTATTGACCACAAAAAAATAAACGGATTATTGAAGTCTGAAGGTGAACCTCGAATGCACTAACCACTGAGATAACTGATGTGATGCTTACGTACACTTAAGGGGGTCCGGGGCTAAAAATTCCAAAAAAAAATGCGATTTTTTTTATTGGCTTAAAAACAATACAGAGTTTTTAACGTTAAATACCGCAAACCGCATGCTTTTATGTTCATTAGATCCAGAGATACACTATACGGCCAAAGGTGACCGGTCAATTACAATTTTAGACGTTTTTTTAAATATCTAGAAAAATAAATTAAGAATTAACTTGAAACTGCAGGTGTGTAAACAGTATAGTATAAGTCATGTACTTCCGCGAAGATTTTTTCCCGAAATCCCATAGGGGATCGTCAACAAATTGAAAAAGAACGAATATCTTTTGCATAACCCTGTAAAAACTAATGTAGCAAATGCGTTCAAACTCGAGATTGTTAATAAGTGGCTTATTGTAATATACTGTGTTCATTTTTAAGAGGATAGCATGTATACTGGTAGAGAAATCAAGGTTTTTATAAAAAACTAGTTGCGTAGCAACCCGTTGTGTTGCTTTTGAATTGCATGAGACAATCGATCTTTTTGGAAAAATGAAATCTTAACTTTATTGTAAATTTAGAAAGCCATTGCAATATTAATTTTATTAAATACAATTTTTCAAATAATAAGTTATATTTACAATTTAAGTCAAAACTTTCCCAATAAAAATGCACATATTCTATAACTTTATTTGCCTAGAGCTTTTCGCTCTTCCAAGATTTTGCTTCGAATTTCGGAGTTCGTAGAAATGATTTCATTTGGGTCAACTTATACAAAAATGAATTTGTTTGGACGAATTTATTCAGAAGCATTTTATATTTATGAATTAAAATAAATATTTAAAGAATTATTTTTTTTTTCCTCGCTAAAACTTTTCTCTTTTTTTCTCGCTTTTTCGCATTTTTAATGTCCGCTTCTGAAATATTTTATCAGCCATCTTAAGGCAATGGTTGAAAATCTACTTTACGACTTTAAATTAAATGTAAATAACTTACGTTGTTTTTTTTTCTTTTGACGTCAACAGAATTTATCTCAGTGTTCCAGTCGAGAGTCGAATTTGTGTTTCTAAAATAAATGGATTCCGGAAGCTTGAATATGTGTGAGTTCGTATTTCGTGAAATTTTCTGGAAAACTACAATCATTTTTTCACTATTTATTCAAATATACGTTATTTTCAATTTAAATATGATTTCAAACAGTGATACCTAATAATCCTTGTCATTTTACCTTTTCTCTCTTTTATCCACAAAAATGGAGCAATTTTAGTTTCCATCATTACAGAAATGTCATCAATAACGTAAAAATTTATATCTCGAAAACTAAACAAAAATTAAAATTCTACGACCACGTTTAACATCCTCGGACCACTGGATGCGGATAACTGGCGTTAATTTGATCACGCAACATTCCATATTCTAGGAGGAACAACTGTGAAATACAAATGGGCAGTCACTTTTTAATATAATTGATGATGTTTTAATTTCGCTATAAAAAATTAGTCAGGGTCAAATGCTGAATTATTTATATTCTTTTAAGTGCAAATGGCTTATTACGTAATGGAGCCTGTACGCAATGGATATAGATTAAAAAACATTATTCTTGAAAATTATTTAAAAAGACATAATAAATAAATCAATTAAGATAAAGTTTTCAAGAAAATTGCATTTGAAAGTAGATTTTTTTCCTTATATAACGGGTGCAAAAATTGAAGATGCTCGATGTTTAGAAATTCTAAAAATTGCAGTAGCAAAGATTGCAAATCCGACATTTAATCATCAAGCCTTGCAATTGTCAAAATGACGTCAGTCGTACGCACGGACATATTTTCCCTTTATAATATAGATAGATTTTCAAACGTGAAGTTCCGTTTGTCAGCTAAAACTTTGCATGTGAAAATGTATTCTTTTGGCTTGAGGGTCTAATTTCAGTAGCGCGAAGTACAAATTCCAGAAACTGATGTCTTTTAGATGTATTCGTGTAAAAATATATAGTTTTATCAAAGAAAAAGATTGTTTTCTTTTAAATATGGCACTTACTGAAGCATTACGCCAAGTGTATCAAATTCGGTATCAGCCGAATGAAAATATATTGTAACATTAGCTTTATGAGCGAAAATGTTTTTTAAATAGTGACGTCACTTTCTGTTCAGACTTAAAATAAAGTTATTTTTAATTGTAATGAGTAAATGGCATCAATAAGGATAAATAAACCCCAATATTTCTTTTTTTCTGCAACAGTGGAAATAATACGATTGCTACCATTTTGATGAAATTTCAAAAAATCTTTTCAAATTAAATAAAAAATATAAAAGTGAAAATATTTAGAAAAATAGCTAGTGCGAGGACATCTACAAATGAACAGCTTTCATTTAAAAAAAGAATTATTAGCAAAATTGGTACAGTAGAAAGTTCAAGGAAGATGTCTAAAAAAGCTATCTTGTGTTTTCAATATATAGATTATTTTTTCTCTTTTACTTTAACAGTTGCCTAGCAACTCTATTTCATACAAATTACATTTAAAAGCACATATTTTTCCCAATTCGGCTCTAAAAATTTAAATTGTTCGACTACATATATGTTAAATTCGTGTTTTTTTATATATTAATCTTTTATTCATTTATTGATGAAGCTTTAATTTCGTTGTAGAAAATTAGCGGAAGAGAAATTCTGAACTTTTTTTTATGTGCAAATTGTTTATTAATATTTCGCAATGGAGCCGGCACGGCAAAATCATTTAATTGATAAATAACAACGAAATAAAGCCAAAACGCACTGGGTTTTATAA
The DNA here is from genome assembly GCA_963932465.1 of Maratus speciosus. Lineage (NCBI taxonomy): Eukaryota > Metazoa > Arthropoda > Arachnida > Araneae > Salticidae > Maratus > Maratus speciosus. Next base: position 601,327,649 of record OZ010791.1, on the reverse strand, counting down.
CAGACGATATTCTTGACATAGCACGGATTTTAATTTCATTTTTTTTCGGTTTTTATTAGAAAATGACAACAAAAAGATACAGCAATCTACTATTTTCAGTTTTTCCCCCTTTAGTTTCAACATAAATGAGTACTTCAGCTGCCACGATTACAAAAAAAAGTAATAAAAACTACAAAAAAATTAATATCTTAAAATTAAAATGAGATACAGCTTTCAAACAAATTGCATTTAAAAGAGCATTTTTTTCGTTATACGGCGGTGTAAAAATTTAAAATGTGCGATGTTTAGAAGTATAAAAATTTGCAGTAGAGAAAATTACAAAACCAAAATTTTATTTCAAATTTCAAAGTGTTGCCATTCGCAAAATGACGTATGCGTTACGCACAGATATGTTTGTCCTTTATAATATAGACAGTCCAAAATTTATCAAAGTTTTTTGCATATAATTTGCAGAGTTATTAATATAAACAAAAGTTATTTTCAGAAAAGATGACATACAACATTGTACACAATACCTTGCAATCAGAATGAAAAAATAATAAAAAATGTATAAAAAATGAGTAGGTTTACTAAATAATGATTCACTGTGCATGCTCAAACGTAATCAAAATATAATTTGCATAATGTGTTAGCTAAATGTATAGAGCAACTTTTATGATAGTCTCAAAAACATAGTTTGAAAAGTCTGACAATATTCGTTTATAGAATAAGCTCAAAATCCGTTGTTCCTAAAAGGAAGAAAAATATGAAGGGCTGTATCCAAATACAGTGGTACGTGCAATATTGTGTATGCTGTATTGGCACTAATCAATGGATATATGGATACAACCCCTGATCTTTTTGCTTCGTTTTGGGAACAACGGATTTTGAGCTTATTCTATAAACGATTATTATCAGACTTTTCAAACTATGTTTTTGAGACTTTTACAAAAGATGCTCTATACATTTAGCTAACACATTATGCACATTATATTTAGATTGCATTCGCGCATGCGCAGTGCAACATTTTTTAGTAAACCTGCTCATTTTTCATCCAATTTCTATTATTTTTTAATTCTGATTGCATAGTATTTTGTACAATATTTTTCGTCATATTTTCTGAAAAGAACTTCTTTTTATATTAAGAACTCTGCAAATTACAGTAGAACCTCTTTTATCCGAAACTCTTTTAACCGAAACTCTCGGTTAACCGAAATCCATTTTTAAATTTTTTTTCTTTTTTTTTTTTACTATCATATTCCTCGTGTGCAAGCGGTTCTTTCCGAACTACAAGTACAGATAAATATTCTGGATCCCCTTTCTATAATTTCTTTGAATTTAACCTGAGCTGCCTTACGAAATTTTTGATAGAGTAAAAATTTTCATTTTTTATCATGTGTACAAAAAATCCCCGCATTAATTTAAGTATAGAATAAATAAGTAACAAAATAAGCTCAAGACATTGGTATTGCATTGGTTAGTGTTATGAAAAGAAATGCTTCCAATATATATATATATATATATATGTGTGTGTGTGTGTGTGTGTAGAAAGCAGCAGAAAGACTGTGATACTGGTGTACCAATAGTATTATAAAACATCGTGATTCATCTACAAAGCAAAGGCAATCGAAACTGCAACAAACAAAACTTTGTTTCAAGCCCTTGTGACATACGTAAAAGATACTTAATTTGAAAATTAAAATTCAGGCAGTTTATTCTTTTTTTCTATTTTGCTATTGATTTATTTACATTAATCACTTGTTACCACAATAAGAAACAGAGCATAGATTTACCTTTAATCTTAAGTTTGAATCATTCTCGATTATCCGATAATTTCGATTTTCCGAAAGATGATCGGTCCCAATTACTTCGGATGATCTAGGTTCTACTGTATATGAAAAAAACTTGGCGAAATTTGGGACTGTTTTTATAAAAACCTTAGGGTTATCCAAAATATATTCGTTCTTCTTCAATTAGTAGACGGTCCCGTATGGAGTTTCGGGAAGAAATCTTCGCGGAAATATATGACCTATACTGTTTACACACCTGCAGTTTCATGTTAATTCCTCATGTACTTTTCTAGATATTTAACAAAACGTCTAAAATCACAAGTGACCGGTCACCTTTGACCATATAGTGTATAACACCTTCTGCCTTGAGAAGCGATGGGTCAGCTGCCCTCAGTAGAAGGAAAATGGGGGTTCTATTTCACCAGGCGTCATGCGTTGAGGTGGAGGGCGTGGCCAAAGATGAGTGACAGGTGGGCGGAGTCGAGTGATTGACAGGTTAGGGGAGATAAGAAAGTGATGGACAGGTGGGCAGAGTCGAGACAGACAGGCGCCCGCGCGTCATGCTATAGTAGAGGGGTTAAAACAAAGAAGCGATAATGAAAAGTGTACTGTAAGAGAGGGGTTAGAACAAAGGATAATGTTCATGAATCAATAAAAGTATAATGAATTAATAAAAGTCTACTGTAAGAAGAGTGTTAATGAAGGAAAGTCTGTTGTAAGAGGAAGGTAGAACAAAGAAAAGATAATGATGAGGTCATTAGAAAAGATCGCATGCAATTAAAAAATACTTACCACGGAGCAGCGTCGAGACACGTCCTACCTGTATGACATCCACCGGGCTAATGAACGAAGAAGCGTGCAACAACCGGCTTCATCAAGATAAGGAGCTTGCTTCTGATTGGACGAGAGACGAGCCTAGGGGGCAGCACAATCGTTTCCGGCGACACCAGCGCCCTCTCTCGAGAGGATGATTCACTTACCTGCGATGTCGTCATCCTATTTGAATAGATTAAAAGAAGTGTTTTCTAAGAGTTGAATCATTCTTCATTATGCCTTTGAGCGAGGAAGTCATTAGTGTCGTCTGTTTGTATAGTATAGTGTGTGTTATTTTTTCATTAATTTATATTTTAACTGGAAGTGATAAGTTTGCATTTGATTTTATTTTAAAATTAAATGATACAGGAAATTTATCTTTTTCTACCTAAGCATGTTTTCTAAGACTTCACATTCTTGTTGTCATGGAGGAATCATACAAGAACCCAGCTGCAGTAGGAAGTTTTGGCGGTGTCGATGCACTGTATCGTGCTGTTCAAGGCAAAGTATCCAAGAAAACCATTACAGTACCGGACCTCAAATCCGGAATCCTAAAATCCGGACGACCCAAAATCCGGAATGGAAAAAAGAAACTGAAATTCCGCGATGATCTCGAATAAATATTTCGTAAAAACGTCCATAGATGGCGCTACGCGCGCACGTAACACAGTGCCGAGCCAAACTAGACTCGGCAATTTTATTTTATTGCAATGTTTTTCATTCATTCATTAGTTTTAATCCAAATTTCTAACAGAATTATCGTAGTTAGTGTGTGCACACATTTTGAATTTATTTTAAAAAGAAACCCTTTTCTTCATTTATATAGAAAATGTAAAAAGAATAAATAAATAACCACAAGAAAGAATTATTTTTAAAGAGGTTCATAGAATATATTTATAATATTTATATGTAGAAATATTTTACAATGCCCCCCCCCCCCCCCACTTTTAATATGTTCAACAAATTTCATTTTTCGGAAAAATTCTGTTTGTAAGCACCGTACTAAAAAATTCTTTTCTTTAAGGGTGTATTCGAAAAAATATTTTTTCCACCCTCAACAGCTCGAAATTTTCTGAGACATTTTCAGACTCATTTTTAAAAGTAAAAACATGAAACTTGCTGGGGTGATTTTTGAAGAGTTGTATAAGGTGCCGTGTGATTTCATTTTTCGCTCAATTAATTAGAATTTGTATTTTAAGCAATTATTTTCTCACTATGACCATCTTTTTCATCCCCAGATCTCTCGCTTCTTGAAATTTCGGTTCAAAACGCCGATTTTGACAGCATTTTTTACAATATTTTCTGCATTTATCAAAAAATCGAGAAGCACGGCACATTATGTAGTATCTAGATAAGAGAATTTCTTAGTTTGATGCGTTTGAGAGCAAAAATGAATTTAAAAATGAATCAGAAAATAAGCAGTTTGGATCGGAATACACCCTTAACTCAAAGAGAAAAAAAAAAATCTACCCAAAGTTCCTTTCTCCATAACAAAACAAGCTGTCCATCGAAAGCTTGATCTCATTCTGATAATGTTGACTTTCCACTTCACGCAGTTAAATAAACATGTTGAATAAGCAAAACAAACAGCGGATAGATATGTCGTTTTTCTTTACTTTCTTTTCATCTAGTGTTTTTTTTAAGAGGTACACTAGCTTTCTAATAACTTATCATAATTTAATAAAAATTTGTTACACAAGCTAATTCACTATTATTGTAACTTGCTGAAAATTTGAAAGAAATTCGTCAATTAGCAACGGAGATAATTATTTTTAAGGAAAGAAACCGTGTCGCTGGGAGCTCGTTACTATGGTTTCAGAGCAAACTTAGGGACAAATGGCGGTTAATAAAGAGCCTAATTCGGCTCTCGCAAACAACGATGTATTTTCATTTTTAAAAATGTTTTTATGTTCCTAATAATGTGATGTACAGGATTAAAAAAAATTCTTATCCTTATTTTAAATTATTTTTTTTTAAATTTATGTTTATGTTTGTTTACTTATACCCCATACGGCAATCCGCGATATAGATTCCTGGGCCTAACTCGCGAGCAACAACGCATTTTCATTTTTTAAAAAATGCTTTAATATTTCTAAGAATATGCAGTAATAGTATTTTTTTTAACTTATTTTTATTTTGAATTACTTTTTGTAATTTGTATTTTTGGCTTTATTTACACTAAGCCTAACATGGCAATTCGCGGTATAGATTGCTCCGTGGCATGTAAAATTTTGCCAAGGGCATGTACTGTATCTGTTTATTTATTTTGGTTGAGGACCTAAAATCCGGAAAATTCCGAAATTCGGAACGGGCGCGGTCCCGACCAGTCCGGATTTGAGGTCCGGTACTGTAATTAGTCATTGCTAATAAAACTTTTTGAGAGAATCACCTGACTTGTGTTAGGAGCAGACGGTGGAGGAGGGTTCCACTCTGTCTACTTACCTGAGGGGATGAACCAGAATGTTATGTACCCTTCTCTCATTGGTTAAGAAGATCACATGACTTATGTAAAGAGCAGGAGGTGGGCGCCATTGTGTCTGCATTCTTGCATTCCTTCACGCCTTCTGTCAATCAACTGACGCCATCAAGACGGTACATGTTTCGACAAGGTTACTTCTTGCAGGTGGTGGACATCATTGTGTCTGCATTCTTGCATTCCATCACGCCTCCTGTCAATCAACTGGCGCCATCGTGACAGTGCATGCTTCGATATGTTCGCTTTCACAGGTGAAGGGTGTTACACTCTGTTTAGATATTGCTATAGGATGTCGTCATACTATTTTAAAAGTAGGTGATGAGTTGAGTTTTTTTTATTACTGAATGTAATGGAACTTTTATTTTTTAACTGTCTAATCAACGAAAAAAAAACTTTTTTTCATTATTAAATTGGAAATATTGTTTAACCCTAGAACTACCGGAAATTTTACTCAAGTTTTATAAAAACATTCTACACCAGAATTTTTACTTAAAACTATTTAATTTGTTTATTTAACTTATTATTGTCTGATTTATACATTTAGTTTGTTTTGAAGAAATTTCTGGTTTGAATAAATATTTTGAATGTACATGTCGGGTCCATTGGACCCTTCTGGTAGACAGAGGGTTAAAACTGTTACTATCACTGTTTTTTAACCTTTTTCAGCTACCGTTTTTAATTATTCATTCAGTTTGCTTCGGACTTTCGTTGGGTGTGGACCTGCTACCGTTGTGGATGCTTGAAAATTGTGTTTAACGGAAATATGTATAAAAGACCTATTCAGGAAGATATGACTTCATCAATTAAGTATCAACGTTTGGAAAATCCTGATGAACATTCAGTTTTTCGTTTTAACGAGTCTAATTTTGCTAACAAAGACTTAACCAGTTAAAAACAAAAGATGGATTCTTCAACTCCTATGTTTATTAGTTTTGGTGAGGATACGACATCATTCCCTGATTCCTGCTATGAACCGACTTCTACACAAGAATATTTGAATTCTTTTCTTCAAACTTTAGAACCTTCGAGAAACTCGACGTTGGAAGATTCTACTCTTCAAAACCGTATCCAAAACATTTTCACAGGTAGCGAGAATCATATGCCTGTGGATAATAATAAAAGTGGAAACTCGAGAAATTTGACTGTGTTTCATAAAGAACTTAGTGAAAACATCTATTTAAGTTTAAAGTTGAATAATCGACAATATTTAGTACATATTCGTGAATTTAAACATGATATGTTCACCGACGAAGGAATTGCATCTAAAAATGGTGTTTATATGGATATTCAAAGCTGGTATGAATTTCAATATAAAATAATTGCATTTAATATGAGATATAAAAGCGCATCATTTGTTGCGAATAACATGATTCTCGTGTTGAATCAAAATTCTATGATGCGTATTAAAAGTTTGAAGAATTATTTTCAAATTTACTTGAATGAACATCAACTCGGAAAATTAAAAGAAAATATCTTCAACTTGAATAATGCACTTTTGAAACATATGTATTCAAAACAAATACCCTTTCTTTTAAAACAGAAATGTAATGTGAGAAAACTCTCTGTGGAAAAGGAATTGGTTCTTCAATCAAAACTTAAAACATGTATCGAGAACAATATGTTAACAATTATTAACCGATTGTATGAATGTATGGGATGTGTTTTGCGACAAGCAAGTCAAAGTCTACACTCCTGTTTTGCATTTAATAACAGAGAAAAATTTAACCAATTAGGTGAAGCTTTGTTAATGCTTATCGATTTTGATTTTATAATTTCTACTTTTTTAAACGAAGTGGAATGTGTTAGTGAAAAGTTTTTTAATAATATTCATGTGGAAATTATATTTACTGAACTGTTTAACCCTAGAACTACCGGAAATTTTACTCAAGTTTTATAAAAACATTCTACACCAGAATTTTTACTTAAAACTATTTAATTTGTTTATTTAACTTATTATTGTCTGATTTATACATTTAGTTTGTTTTGAAGAAATTTCTGGTTTGAATAAATATTTTGAATGTACATGTCGGGTCCAATGGACCCGTCTGGTAGACGGAAGGTTAAACATGATTAGACTATACTGCACAGAAAATGAAATAAAACTTTCTTACCAAAAGAGTTGTCTTTTTTTTTCTTTTTACATGTAAGTGTTGCTATATTGCTTTTAACAGTGAAACATCTACTATCTGATATACAACTACCGTTCACTTAAGTGGTTGAGATGTCGTACAATAAGCAAGAATTTCCTTATCGAAGGAAATATCTGTACGAGATCTACCCTACATGCATGTTACTTTAGCAAGGCAATCTTTTCAATCTATAAGGAGATCTTTATCTTACGGTTGCAGACACCCTCCTCTGTAGACTGATAACAAAAGGATGCATTGTCCATTTCATGTCTAAAGGCTAACGAAATCTTAGTGCAATTTTTTAAAGAATGATATTTCCTATTATTGACCGAAAGCAACAGGTTTTTTGTTTTAAGAAAGATTGTTAATTCACTGTTTTCAAAAATTAAAATCAGAAAAAGAATTCCCCATTTTTTTCTTTTAAGTTTTTAAAGAGATGTGTTTTTTTTTTCTTTGAATTAGTATTTAAAGGTTTCTTTTTTTTTTGCTGAACCTGAAATCAACTTTTAACTACAATATTTTAATGATTGACGAAGTAAAGTTTTATTTTCTAGAAAAGTGGTATAAACTTAATATTTTTTTATTAATTACTAACGAAGGAATATATTTTATTTAGGTAATATAAAATTTAGGTTAAAGCTGTGAATTTTCTTAAGAAGATTAAACTTATCTACTCGTTTTGGAGAAAGTATTTGTAATGCGCGAGCTACTGTATTCTTTTCAATTAGAATGAACAAGATCTTACGATAGTTTGAATATTAAACCAAAAAAGATTAATAGCAATTTAGTTTAACAAATACCAATGAAGACAACTATATAAACATAAACTCAGTTTACAAATAAGTTTTAATGTCAGAACTAATTGGACACTTTGTTTTCCTAATCATAGATGTTAAAAAAACTTTCTTAGGAAAGTTTTTTACTTTGATTCGAACTGAAGATAAAATACTTACTAGGATATTTTTTCCATATCTCGTGTCAAAATTTTATTTAACTGAAAAAATAATTTATGTTGCATTGTTTTAACAATTTTTCTAATCAAAGAACGTGCATTAATTTCAACTGATAATAAAGGGTTTATTACCTATTAGCAAAAAAAAAAAAATTGGTAGTCACACTTACATTTAAGTTATTGAAAACATATGATGAACATCTCTGCTGTTGAAAGGATGAAAACTAACATATATACATAGGAATCGACTGATTTATGTTGCACTGGTTGTGATGTATATAATAGATGTGATTATATATTGAAAATGATATATACGATGGTTGTGATGTATCCAAAGTAGATGTCTTTAAACTAAATTATCAAACATATCAGTGAGGATTGCTACGTGACAAAAATCGCCTTTAACAGTGAATTTTGAGTCAGTTTTAATTTAGAAAAAAGTAAATGGTTAACTTTAATGACATATTTTTAGTTTTGTTGGTAGAAATAATATGTTAAACAAATCACACTGTTTGAAAATATATTTTTTCGAGTTTATTTTCAACAATTGTTTTTTTAAATGAAATCACATATAAAACTAAGGAAAGCTAAACTTGTGAAACACAAGTTGAATATCGAGAATGACAGAAGATGTTTTGAATTAAGTAATGTAGAATGTGCAAACTTTTGAATTCATTCATTCACAGTAACAGAAAGTGTGAAATTTTAAGTTCAGTTTAATAAAGCAAATAATTAAATTGAAAGATACATTTAAAAAGGATTGTTAAAAGTTTGTTAAAACTTTTTTTGTTTTAAGAAATACTAGACAAACATTACACTTAAAAGACAAAATAATTATACATACCTTTTGTTGATTGAAGCAAGCAGACTCATTGAAAATAGCAAGAAGCTGAAAAGTCGACGGGAACTTTAGCTAACCAGACACCGTAAAAGGTTCGATAAGATACCGCAGAGCACTAAGCTAAATGTACGGTAAACGGGAGCTAAGGAACATACGACCTTCGTCGACGAAATCCAAGACACGACTGACGTGCGCGGGGTGTAACACCTGCAGATGAAGGTCACTGATTAGAGATCAAGGTCACTGATAACAGATCACGTGACCGCTAACAACCAATCAGTAGCGAGCTTGCAGGTGTGACGTCATCGACTGTGCTGTCTGCCACCATCGCAAACGAGGATGATGAAATCGTATGGCAATACCTGTAGACAACCTGACGCCAGATGATTGACAGGGGGCGTGGTGGAATTTTAGGAATGCAGACAGAGTGGCGCCTACCTTCTGCATCATAGTATTTTAGGGAAAATATATATTACGTTGATGTAAAAGACATTATTTTTTAAACTAACTGTTAATATTTTTGAAATAACATACTTTTCTCACACAAGCGAAAAAAGAATGTTTCAGAATATGTCTCTGATCATGATTAAACATAACTTTAAGCATAGTTAACCATCTCAGAGTATGATTAAACAAATTCGAACATAACTTTGGGCATGTTTAAACAATCCGAACTATATTTGAAGATATCCGAACATGTTCATTCATAACTTTGACAGTTTTTTAATCTTTCAGAATTTAAAAAAACATATTTAAAACTATTTTATTTTAAAAATTTTTGTAAAAATTTTAATTTATAATTTCTTTTTAAGGTTTTAACTTTTTTTTTTCTTAAAAATTTTTAACGTTTTTTTTGTTAAAAATTTGTTAAACTTTTTTTTGTTAAAACTTTTTTAACTTTTTAACTTTTTTGTTAAAACTTTTTTTAACTTTTTTGTTAAAACTTTTTTAACTTTTTTTTTGTTAAAACTTTTTTAACTTTTTTTTGTTAAAACTTTTTTTAACTTTTTTTTTGTTAAAATGTTTGATAATCTTTTTCTGTTTAAAAAAATAGATTTAAAAAACTATTTAAGTAAAATATTTATCGGAGAAAAATTTTTACTTAGATTTTTAAATCTAATTTTTTTAAACAGAAAAAGATTATCTAAGCATGACTAATCATGCTTAGATCATGCTAAAACATGACTAAATTCGTCGGAACAATAAACTTGTTCAACAATTTGTTAAGTGAATATTTCTAATTGTGATAATTTAAGTAGTGTGTTATTCGATAAAGTTAAACTTGATATTCGAAAAAGTGATGAAAGACACTTGTTATTTTAAACAAAATGTATTTTTTTATTATTTTTTATACATAAAAATATTACTAACAAAAAAACTTAAAATTAAAATGGTGTTACTTACTGTGAAGCATCTGCCCAGGACATCAACTGAAGGGGAAATGGTTGATGACAAAGCACAAAACAAGTGATGACGTCGTACTTGAAGACAACACGAGCGCCCTCTACCATCTAATACTTGTATGTGATTGGATGCGAAGATCACCTGACATGTGAAAGGAGTAGGCGGTGGAGGAGGGCGCCATTGTGTGTGCATTCCTTGCATTCCCCCGCCCACCTGTCAATCAACTGGCGCCAGCAAGACGGTACATGCTACGACATGATCGTTTCTTGCAGGCGGAGGGCGTCATTTCGTCTACTGGTATTGCCACAGGATGTCGCCATACCTGAAAGCTTGCTTCTGATTGGTTGTTAGCGGTCACGTGATCTGTTATCAGTGACCTTGATCTCTAATCAGTGACCTTCATCTACAGGTGTTAGACCCCGCGAACGTCAGTCGAGGCTTGGATCTGGTGGAGGTAGGTCACATGTTTCACACCTCCCGTTTACCGTACATTTGGCTTAGTGCTATGCGGTACCTTATCGAACCTTTTACGGCATAAGATTGAGTAAAGCTGCCGTCGAATTTTAAGCTTCTTGCTACTTTTCAATGAGTCTGCTTGTTCGAATCATCAAAAGCTTAGGGAAACTTCTTTCCAAAAGGTATGTAAATTTTTTTGTCTAATATAGTGTTTAATACAACAACAGTTTTAACAAACTTATAACGATCCTTTCAAAATGTGTCTTTCAATTTAGTAATTTGCTTTATTTTTCTTCATTTAACCTAACTATAAATTTCAAAGTTCGCGTTTTCTGCATACTATGAATTCACGATTTCATTCAAAACATGTTCTGACATCAAATGTATTATTATACTCTAAGTAGTATATATTATACTCTAAGAGTATTATCATACTCTATTATTTCCAAAAATTTGTTAAACTCATTCGGCAGTTTCTAACAAAGTGTTTTAAAAAAACTTATAACAATTCTTCCAAATTTAGTTAATCAGTTGCTTTTTAAAAGTTGGAACTGGTTTGTGATTTCCAAATTCATGAGTTTGTCTTTCTTAATGAATTTTGTTCGGTAGCTCGTACTTTCTTCAGGATATAATTAGCCATGATCAAAGTTATGTTCGAACATGTTTAACCATGCTCGGATATGCTTAAAGATAGTTCGAGTATATTTAATCATGCTCAAAGTTAGTTGGGATATATTTAACAATGTTCGGATATGCTCAAAGTTTGTTCAAACATGTTTAACCATGTTTGGGTAGGTTCAAATATTGTCAGGATATATGTTTAACCGTGTCCAAAGTCATGTTCGAACATGTTTAATCATATTCTGAGATGGTTAACTATGCTTAAAGTTATGTTTAACCATGGTCAGAGACATGTACTGAAACATTCCTTTCACTTGCATGAGAAAAGTATGTTATTTCAAAAATATTAACAGTTTAAGAAAAATAATGTTTTTTGCATGAACGTAAATTTAAGGGTAGTATCTTAAATATATAAATGTTTAAGTAAAAGCATACATCCACGTCTACGTGTCTCTAAATATATGAAAGTTAAATGTTTATGTATGGGTTCTTGTGTAAAATATATATATATATATATATATATATATGTGTGTGTATATATGATGTATGTATATATATATATATATGTATGTATAAAATTTATTAGTTTTAAAAATTACAGAAAGTTTACAAAGATGATAAATGTTTTACAAAATTTTAACAAAAAAGTTTTACAAAAAATATATAAAAAGTTTTAACAAAAGTAAAAAAGAAGTTTTAACAAAATTTTAAAAAAAGGTTTAACAGAAGTTTTTTTTAACAAAGGAAAAAAGTTTACGAAAAAAGTTTTAAGAAAAAAAAAGTTTTAAGAAAAAAAGTTTTATAAAAAAGTTTTACAAAAAAAGTTTTAACAAAAATAAAAAAAAGTTTTAACAAAAATAAAAAAAAAGTTTGTAAAAAAAAAATTAACAAAAGTAAAAAAAAAAGTTTTAACAAAATTTAAAAAAAATGTTTAACAACAAAAAGTTAAAAAGTTAAAAAAAAAGTTTTAACAAAAAAAAAGTTTAAAAAAAGTTTTAACGAATAAGTTAAAAAAAGTTTTAACAAAAAAGTTAAAAAGTTAAAAAAGTTTTAACAAAAAAAAGTTTAAAAAATTTTTAACAAAAAAAAGTTAAAACCTTAAAAAGAAATTATAAATTAAAATTTTTACAAAAATTTTTAAAATAAAATAGTTTTAATTATGTTTTTTTAAATTCTGAAAGATTAAAAAACTGTCAAAGTTATGAATGAACATGTTCGGATATCTTCAAATATAGTTCGGATTGTTTAAACATGCCCAAAGTTATGTTCGAATTTGTTTAATCATACTCTTAGATGGTTAACTATGCTTAAAGTTATGTTTAATCATGATCAGAGACATGTTCTGAAACATTCATTTTTCGCTTGTGTGAGAAAAGTATGTTATTTCAAAAATATTAACAGTTAGTTTAAAAATAATGTCTTTTACATCAACGTAATATATATTTTCCCTAAAATACTATGATGCAGAAGGTAGGCGCCACTCTGTCTGCATTCCTAAAATTCCACCACGCCCCCTGTCAATCATCTGGCGTCAGGTTGTCTACAGGTATTGCCATACGATTTCATCATCCTCGTTTGCGATAGGGGCAGACAGCACAGTCGATGACGTCACACCTGCAAGCTTGCTTCTGATTGGTTGTTAGCGGTCACGTGATCTTGATCTCTAATCAGTGACATTCATCTGCAGGTGTTAGACCCCGCGCACGTCAGTCGTGTCTTGGATTTCGTCAATGAAGGTCGTATGTTCCTTAGCTCCCGTTTACCGTACATTTAGCTTAGTGCTCTGCGGTATCTTATCGAACCTTTTACGGTGTCTGGTTAGCTAAAGTTCCCGTCGACTTTTCAGCTTCTTGCTATTTTCAATGAGTCTGCTTGCTTCAATCAACAAAAGGTATGTAAAATTATTTTGTCTTTTAAGTGTAATGTTTGTCTAGTATTTCTTAAAACAAAAAAAGTTTTAACAAACTTTTAAGAATCCTTTTTAAATGTATCTTTCAATTTAATTATTTGCTTTATTAAACTGAACTTAAAATTTCACACTTTCTGTTACTGTGAATGAATGAATTCAAAAGTTTGCACATTCTACATTACTTAATTCAAAACATGTTCTGTCATTCTCGATATTCAACTTGTGTTTCACAAGTTTAGCTTTCCTTAGTTTTATATGTGATTTCATTTAAAAAAAACAATTGTTGAAAATAAACTCGAAAAAATATATTTTCAAACAGTGTGATTTGTTTAACATATTATTTCTAACAACAAAACTAAAAATATGTCATTAAAGTTAACCATTTACTTTTTTCTAAATTAAAACTGACTCAAAATTCACTGTTAAAGGCGATTTTTGTCACGTAGCAATCCTCACTGATATGTTTGATAACTTAGTTTAAAGACATCTACTTTGGATACATCACAACCATCGTATATATCATTTTCAATATATAATCACATCTATTATATACATCACAACCAGTGCAACATAAATCAGTCGATTCCTATGTATGTATGTTAGTTTTCATCCTTTCAACAGCAGAGATGTTCATCATATGTTTTCAATAACTTAAATGTAAGTGTGACTACTAATTTTTTTTTTTTTTTGCTAATAGGTAATAAACCTTTTATTATCAGTTGAAATTAATGCACGTTCTTTGATTAGAAAAATTGTTAAAACAATGCAACATAAATTATTTTTTCAGTTAAATAAAATTTTGACACGAGATATGGAAAAAATATCCTAAATTAGTAAAGTATTTTATCTTCAGTTCGAATCAAAGTAAAAAACTTTCCTAAGAAAGTTTTTTTAACATCTATGATTAGGAAAACAAAGAGTCCAATTAGTTCTGACATTAAAACTTATTTGTAAACTGAGTTTATGTTTCATATAGTTGTCTTCATTGGTATTTGTTAAACTAAATTGCTATTAATCTTTTTTGGTTTAATATTGAAACTATCGTATTATCTTGTTCATTCTAATTGAAAAGAATACAGTAGCTCGCGCATTACAAATACTTTCTCCAAAACGAGTAGATAAGTTTAATCTTCTTAAGAAAATTCACAGCTTTAACCTAAATTTTATATTACCTAAATAAAATATATTCCTTTGTTAGTAATTAATAAAAAAAATATTAAGTTAAAAATATAAAAATTAATAAAAAAATATTAAGTTTATACCACTTTTCTAGAAAATAAAACTTTACTTCGTCAATCATTAAAGTATTGTAGTTAAAAGTTGATTTCAGATTCAGCAAGAAAAAAAACCTTTAAATACTAATTCAAAGGAAAAACACATCTCTTTAAAAACTTAAAAGAAAAAAAAATGGGGAATTCTTTTTCTGATTTTAATTTTTGTAAACAGTGAATTAACAATCTTTCTTAAAACAAAAAACCTATTGCTTTCGGTCAATAATAGGAAATATCATTCTTTAAAAAATTGCACTAAGATTTCGTTAGCCTTTAGACATGAAATGGACAATGCATCATTTTGTTATCAGTCTACAGAGGAGGGTGTCTGCAACCGTAAGATAAAGATCTCCTTATAGATTGAAAAGATTGCCTTGCTAAAGAAACATGCATGTAGGGTAGATCTCGTACAGATATTTCCTTCGATAAGGAAATTCTTGCTTATTGTACGACATCTCAACCACTTAAGTGAACGGTAGTTGTATATCAGATAGTAGATGTTTCACTGTTAAAAGCAATATAGCAACACTTACATGTAAAAAGAAAAAAAAGACAACTCTTTTGGTAAGATAGTTTTATTTCATTTTCTGTGCAGTATAGTCTAATCATGTTTAAACAGTTCAGTAAATATAGTTTCCACATGAATATTATTCAAAAACTTTTCACTAACACATTCCACTTCGTTTAAAAACGTAGAAATTATAAAATCAAAATCGATAAGCATTAACAAAGCTTCACCTAATTGGTTAAATTTTTCTCTGTTATTAAATGCAAAACAGGAGTGTAGACTTTGACTTGCTTGTCGCAAAACATATCCCATACATTCTTACAATCGGTTAATAATTGTTAACATATTGTTCTCGATACATGTTTTAAGTTTTGATTGAAGAACCAATTCCTTTTCCACAGAGAGTTTTCTCACACTACATTTCTGTTTTAAAAGAAAGGGTATTTGTTTTGAATACATATGTTTCAAAAGTGCATTATTCAAGTTGAAGATATTTTCTTTTAATTTTCCGAGTTGATGTTCATTCAAGTAAATTTGAAAATAATTCTTCAAACTTTTAATACGCATCATAGAATTTTGATTCAACACGAGAATCATGTTATTCGCAACAAATGATGCGCTTTTATATCTCATATTAAATGCAATTATTTTATATTGAAATTCATACCAGCTTTGAATATCCATATAAACACCATTTTTAGATGCAATTTCTTCGTCGGTGAACATATCATGTTTAAATTCACGAATATGTACTAAATATTGTCGATTATTCAACTTTAAACTTAAATAGATGTTTTCACTAAGTTCTTTATGAAACACAGTCAAATTTCTCGAGTTTCCACTTTTATTATTATCCACAGGCATATAATTCTCGCTACCTGTGAAAATGTTTTGGATAGGGTTTTGAAGAGTAGAATCTTCCAACGTCGAGTTTCTCGAAGGTTCTAAAGTTTGAAGAAAAGAATTCAAATATTCTTGTGCAGAAGTCGGTTCATAGCAGGAATCAGGGAATGATGTCGTATCTTCACCAAAACTAATTAACATAGGAGTTGAAGAATCCATCTTTTGTTTTTCAGTGGTTAAGTCTTTGTTAGCAAAATTAGACTCGTTAAAACGAAAAACTGAATGTTCATCAGGATTTTCCAAACGTTGATACTTAATTGATGAAGTCATATCTTCCTGAATAGGTCTTTTATACATATTACCGTTAAACACAATTTTCAAACATGCACAACGATAACAGGTCCACACCCAACGAAATTCCGAAGCAAACTGAATGAATAATTAAAAACGGTAGCTGAAAAAGGTTAAAGAACAGTGATAGTTACAGTTTTAAACAATATTTCCAATTTAATAATGAAAAAAAGTTTTTTTTTCGTTGATTAGACAGTTAAAAAATAAAAGTTCCATTACATTCAGTAATAAAAAAAATCAACTCATCACCTACTTTTAAAATAGTATGACGACATCCTATAGCAATATCTACACTGAGTGTAACACCCTTCACCTGTGAAAGCGAACATATCGAAGCATGCACTGTCACGATGGCGCCAGTTGATTGACAGGAGGCGTGATGGAATGCAAGAATGCAGACAAAATGGCGTCCACCACCTGCAAGAAGTAACCCTGTCGAAACATGTACCGTTTCGATGGCGTCAGTTGATTGACAGAAGGCGTGAAGGAATGCAAGAATGCAGACACAATGGCGCCCACCTCCTGCTCTTTACATAAGTCATGTGATCTTCTTAACCAATGAGAGAAGGGTACATAACATTCTGGTTCATCCCCTCAGGTAAGTAGACAGAGTGGAACCCTCCTCCACCGTCTGCTCCTAACACAAGTCAGGTGATTCTCTCAAAAAGTTTTATTAGCAATGACTAATTAATGGTTTTCTTGGATACTTTGCCTTGAACAGCACGATACAGTGCATCCACACCGCCAAAACTTCCTACTGCAGCTGGGTTCTTGTATGATTCCTCCATGACAACAAGAATGTGAAGTCTTAGAAAACATGCTTAGGTAGAAAAAGATAAATTTCCTGTATCATTTAATTTTAAAATAAAATCAAATGCAAACTTATCACTTCCAGTTAAAATATAAATTAATGAAAAAATAACACACACTATACTATACAAACAGACGACACTAATGACTTCCTCGCTCAAAGGCATAATGAAGAATGATTCAACTCTTAGAAAACACTTCTTTTAATCTATTCAAATAGGATGACGACATCGCAGGTAAGTGAATCATCCTCTCGAGAGAGGGCGCTGGTGTCGCCGGAAACGATTGTGCTGCCCCCTAGGCTCGTCTCTCGTCCAATCAGAAGCGAGCTCCTTATCTTGATGAAGCCGGTTGTTGCACGCTTCTTCGTTCATTAGCCCGGTGGATGTCATACAGGTAGGACGTGTCTCGACGGTGCTCCGTGGTAAGTATTTTTTAATTGCATGCGATCTTTTCTAATGACCTCATCATTATCTTTTCTTTGTTCTACCTTCCTCTTACAACAGACTTTCCTTCATTAACTCTCTTCTTACAGTAGACTTTTATTAATTCATTATACTTTTATTGATTCATGAACATTATCCTTTGTTCTAACCCCTCTCTTACAGTACACTTTTCATTATCGCTTCTTTGTTTTAACCCCTCTACTATAGCATGATGCCGGGCGCCTGTCTGTCTCGACTCCGCCCACCTGTCCATCACTTTCTTATCTCCCCTAACCTGTCAATCACTCGACTCCGCCCACCTGTCACTCATCTTTGGCCACGCCCTCCACCTCAACGCATGACGCCTGGTGAAATAGAAACCCCATTTTCCTTCTACTGCCCTCTGACGAGAACTTTAACTTCATTTATCTCAGAATGAATTTTTTCACGATTTGTCAACTTTAAAAGAATATATCTAAAGTTCCTTGCAAGATCTATGTATGAAATTTTCAACAGAGATTTTATGCTATATTTCCAAAAAAATGTCTTCAGGATTTTCAATTTTCAGCGATAATTCTGAAAATATGCTAATTAATGCAAAACTCACTCATAAAAAACCTTCATTTTTTACTCTATTTTTTTTATAAAATTCATAATCAATATTTTAAGAAATCCCGAAGGAAAATTAAAATGACCCATTTTCTGTACACAAAAGTGTAAAAATTTTGTAAATCGAGTGAGTACTTCCAGATTTATATCAAAAATTATATATGTTTAAAATTTTAAGATTATTTAAAAAAAAATATTTAAAAATTTTCAGATTTTTTTACCTGCCATATTCTTATTATATTAAAAGATATTTCAGAAAAAATATTTCATACCAAAATCTCCATAAAATAAAAAATAGAATTTTGAGCCCCGTACCTCCTTAATTTTTTATTCGATAAAAACTAAATACAAATAACTGACAAATGTTTGAATAAGTAAGTATCAAAAAATATTTCCATACTTACTATTACAAAAGTTGAATAAAAATGTACGAATTTGAAAAAAAATATCTAAATCCTGCAGATATATTCTCAGCAAAATTGTTAGAGTTAGTTTAGTGGAAGCATAATTAAGAAATATTTTACAAGTCTTTAGAGATTTTTGAAGCATAACAAATCTTACATAATATCTCAATAAACAGAAATTATATGTCAGAGGAAAATATTTTTGTACAAGATAATTATTAAATAAATTTTAAAGCTCTTGATTAAAAGTAGACGTTTCAAAATACAAACACACAAAATAAATAAATAAATAAATAAATATATTCTATGTTAAATCGAATTGTCAATTTTTTTTACCCATTATAAAAATTATTTTTCTTTACAGGATTGTATCTGCATTACTTTTAAAAATACTGCGGCATTAATTCTTTTCTTTCTTATAGGATATATCAGCATAAGCTAATATTTTACAAAATTTTAATGTAGAAATACACAAAACATTGCCCTATACTTCGTGTCCTTTAATGAACAAAATTATGAGAAAATGAGTATTATTAATGAAATTGATAAAAAAGAAATAATAATAAAGCCTTCAAATGACAGCTTACTTTCCACGTAAATACAACGGAATTTGCGGCGTCATTTCAGAATTTTGTATAGTGTAAACTTTAAGCAAAAGTTTTCATTAAATGGGGAGGGGATTTACATTGCTTCTGTTTCATACAGGTGACGAGCAATGATGACAGTTGACATGAGATGGCAGTTTTTAAGTTAAAATTAATAATAACAAAATTGTTTTCCCCCTATAATTAAATTTTAAATAATTATCCGAAAATTTGTGATAAATATTGTTTTGTCTGTTTAATATTTCTTAGAAAAATATTTTATGAAATGTTTATACAGTGGTAATTTACTCCTATATATAAATTATAACAATTTCATTAAATTATTCAAATTAGTTTGTCATATTAATATCATTCGATGTATAAATTCCGTTGTATGCAGAAATAAATAAAGGTACAGTCGTGGAAAGTAAACACCCCCCTATTAACTCTTCAACAAATTATCGTAGACGGATGTTACTGTTACCGAACGATTGGAAATAAAGTCTACTTTTAAATGATGTATATAAAATTTGCTTAGGGGACCATCTACATATTAAAACGAACCCAAACTTTATTTTTTGTTTCAATAGAAATAACCAATTTTAACGAGATATTTCAAATCTTCGGTTCAAACTATGCCTAGACACCAAATTTCAAGTCATTTGAATGATAAGTTTTTGAATTAAAAACATTCAAAATTTAGTGCTTCTAATGCTAAATTACATTTTCATATTTTTATTTATATCTCCTGAAATTATGCTCCTAATGTGCTAATTTTTTGTGTAGTAATAATACTAATGTGCCCAAACTTAAATACGCTGAATTTGCAATTTTTATAATTTTATGATATGAATTATGAAATTAATATTCGAAAAAATTATTAATTGCAACCTACAATTTTTTTTTTGATGGATTTAGATTTATTAAGTCCTGCTGTATGAAAATCCAAAATATTACATTTGTCTTCAAAATAATTTTCCAATTATGCTTTAAAAACGGCAAAATGATAGTTTAAGGGGCCGTCTATCATATAAGTGAGTAGATATTTCAAAATTTCTTCTGCAGTCTGTTATCTAACAGGCTTCATTCACTACTTGAGTGGTGCTTAAGTTGCCTTGATCAAGAATGGTGCTCTCTCCGGTTAACAATCGAGAACCGAACTTCAATTTGGATACAGCCCTTAAAATACGCTCGTTTTATAATAATTAATTTCTCGGAAACTTATGGTACGAATTGCATAAAAATTTGTTTTTAGGCTAATTGAAGGGTGTAGAGTTCATTTATGCTGTCAAAATTGTGTATTGCTATTGAAAAAAAAAAACAAAGTTATGGTTCGTTTTAATATGTAGATGCCCCCCTAAGCAAATTTTGTATACATTATTTAGAAGTAGACTTTATTTCCAATCGTTCGGTAACAGTAATTTTCTTCTACGATAATTTGTTAAGGACTTAGTAGGGGGTATTTACATTTTTTTCCACGACTGTACCTTTTCTTTCACAAAACTTTCGTATATATATATATATATATATATTTTATTTCTCATGTAAATGTTGTCAAAGCACGTGTAAAAGAATTTGGTTTTCAAAAAATGGGGCGAAACAGAATTTAAAAATAGCATTCCTGAGCATCCCCTGATCTGCGGGAAATTTTAGATATATCATAATATCTTCCTTACAAAATTCCCGATGGAGGAAATTAACAAAATACACAAGATCAACTTTAAAGTACACCATTTTAATTAAAAGGTGGCGAAAATAATAAAATATATGTTACACGTTAAAAATATACATTTTATTAAAAATCTTCTTTGTACTTTCGTCTCGCATTTCCCGTGGAGATCATTTCCATCATCAGAGAATATTTTTGTAATTAATTGCTGTTCATTCAAACAAATACGTCACTTCGTTTCAAATGGAGAACCAATAATTATTAGGGTAGTTGCAAGTAGAAGTAGCAGCCCTTGCATTGAACTGAAGTAGATCTTAAATACTGTACAATCTAAGTTAACCGTAGTGTTTAAGTTGACTTTAGTAATTATTGGCTCTTCCATTTTAAACGAAGTGACATATTTGTAAGAATGAACAGCAATTAATTATAAAAATATTCTCTGATGATGTCTGCGGGAAATGCAGGACGAAAGTACTAAGAAGTTTTTTAATTAAATATATATTTTTAACTTGTAACATTCTTTTTATTATTTACGTCGCCTTTTATGTAAAACGATGAGCTTCTTAACCCCTTAACGGTCGCATTAAATTACGGTTTGAAAATTCAAATTGTTTATTTGCACCACTTTTTTGAGAAAGAAGTATTCACCTTATTTAATGACAGGTAAAATGATACTATAATAAAGCCAATTACACTATTTTATAAAACTGGTGGGAATCAAACAATCTGAATAAAAGATACAGCCCGTTAATATCATGGGAGCGAGAATTAAGCGGTTAAAGTTCATATAGAGTATTTTGTGATTTAATCAAGGTGAAAAATTGATTAAATATTGTCTTATGATTTTATTTGGAAAGAATTAAATTCCCAATTTCTTCTCTAGATGTTACACTAGGAATAATAAACTGGAAATTCTATCTATACATGTTAAATTATTTCTTCGAATATTTAAGAATCTTACAATATTTTATCTGAAGTAGGTAAAGATTAAAATATTAGTACATTAGCGAAAATTTGCATTCTGTTATTTTTTCGTGAAATAATTTAAATAAAAGGAAAATTTTAATCCATTAAAATGAATCGTTAGAATTATTACACATTCAAACTTTTTCATATATGTCTGAAAATAACAGTTTCCATTTAAAAAAATCGAAAATTTTAGGATAAACAAATCCCCCGCCCCTGGATGTAATATACAAATAAGCATTTGAGAATTTTTTTTTCTTGTACTACTTATTGTAACTTTTTATCATTATAAAATAGCCTTATAATGTTCATTTAATTCCACGAAAGACTGGAATCATATATTTGAATAAAATGTTTACCACTTTTGTGCAACCATTTATCATATGTAAATATGTGGGATAAGACTCCACCACAGAGGTAATGCACAAGTTGAAGACAGTTAACTCACATTTATTTGGACATAAAATGTGAACAAAACATAGAATAAGAATTACGCTTATAATCATCGTCACTGAACTGTTACAAAAAGTATGCTGCATTTCACTTCACAAATATTACAATTACAATTATCACGCCGTTTTATGTTCCTCTTATATTAAAGCAGGTTTTTTCTTATCTACGTGCGCGATGCTAGCGCCGGATATATTCACTCGGAAATCTCGTGTAGCTTACAAAGATATCACACAAATATAACATTTTCTTCGCTAATATAATAAATAAAATCATATAATGTCGTAGATATAATAACTAAAATCACCTTTTTCATTACGTATTCTTACACGTAAGTAAAAAAAGCGAAAGAATCAAGATACGTTTTTGTTGAGTAATATTTTTTGGTAGTTTTTGGTTAGGCGGGCACCAGTGTTATATCTACCCTATATATATATAATCCTTATGAAACGGAAGTATGAATCGACTGATTAAACTACTGATTATGTTTCACGGCGATTTCTCCTAAAACATGGAATACTTTGCGATGAAATTAACACCAAAAATCAATATTGAATCGCACATTTCAAAACTGGCATTAGAATTTTAAAATTCGAATTAGTTTTAGAAATATTAATTTTTTTCTAATTTTAAATACTTTTTCCTAATGATGACAACTCAAATTTTAATCATAACAAATATTTTTTTTTTTATATTTTAGAAAAGGTTATTTTAAATTAATTTGGCGACGAGTTTGGCCTCCCTTAAATCTATGCTGAGAAATGCATCATGTTACTTTTATTCAGAATTAAATTTGTATTTCATTATCATTTTATTTAATACAAAACTTTCATTTAAAATTGAAACCTTTAAAATAAATATCTTTTACTTCATTCTTTTTTTTTTAAACGAAACGAAAAGAAAAATATTAGGCACAGATGTCATATGCGCAACGGGGTACCTAATTGGCGCCAAAATGACGTTATTTTGCCTGACATGGTAACCCGGCTATTGTTGCTTATTTATTAATAAATGTTTATTTGAATTTATTTCCTTTTTATTTACAAAAAATGTTATAAATTGTTTTGTTCTATAGTTATTAATTAATTTTTTTTTTATTTATTGTTATTTCATTTTAAAAATAACAGAAATTTAATTTAAAAATACATATGTAACAGGTGTTTGAAAATGAGGTTTTCGCCAAATTGTCGTAAAAAAATCACGCCAAACCCGGTGCGTATGTGAAATGCAACAAATCATGAGATTTAATTTCCACTTCAAAGCAACGTTTTAATGTTATTACTTCTCCCGTCGAGCAATTTCGCCAAATAATACAAATTGACATTTTTTTTTTTTTTTAAATAACAAAAGAACAAGTGAATTAGTATAACATTAATAAAAATACAAATAAAACGTCGAAATATAAATCACTTGATGGCGTGAACATGTATTGTTTTTCCCTTAAACAATTGTTGTTTCCTTAAAGTCAAGTGAATGTGACATTTACGATCAACCATTATTGGCATTTAATCTTAAAGTTTGGCGACAGATTTTTGGTCGATGGGATAACCAAGTATCACAGTTTTAATTTATCATTCGAAAAATAAGAAAATGCTAACTGGCGAGTTAAAAAAAAAAAAAAAAAAGCTATTGGCGAGATTTTCACCAGGCTAACATAAAAGTACCAGGAATTATTTGCGATCATGGCAACTTTTATGTAGTTTTATTCGAAAAAATTATTTTGATACTTTAATCAAAATGGAAACATTTCTTATGAAAAGCAAAGGAATCAGCCCGTTGTTTATGGCAGTTACATGACTTGGACTATTATAATATAAACGAAATAATGGCGATAGAATAATATTCGGCGACTTATCACACCTGTGGCTGGCTAATATTAAAGTACCAAAATGGCCGATGTTGATGATAGTCACATGACTTAGGCTATTATTAGAGAGATTGTTTTCAATTCTAAAGATAGCGCAAAGAATAATATTCCCTAACGAATAAAAAATTATTTTCAAGTGACTATTAAAAACTGGAAAAAAAAAACTTTAAAATTACTATTAAATGTGTGCGTGTTAAAAGCAGGAAAATATTGAAAATTGTATTTACACGTGAATATTAAAAGGGAAAGGAAACTTTAAAATAATAAATACATTAATATGCGTTTAACCCTTTCACGGACAAGGCATATCTATTCGCAAAATCTTGAAATCAGTGAATGGCACCAGATTTTACAAACAAATTTCGATATACAAAAATGCTTTTGTTCACTTGCTTGATCACTCTACCAGGGAGCCAACCAAATAATGGCAAAGGCCCTGAATCCCTGGCAGAAAAACGTCCTCCACCATCTAACTCAACCCCAGCCGCCGAAACAGACCCGGAAACAGCGACAAATAATAAATCTAAAAAGTCACAAAAATATGGCACACTCTGCCTAGAAAATAAAATACAAAAATTAAAGTCATGTACAAGTTTTAACATATGACTGTAACCCTAGTTACTATAAAATAAAAATAAAGCCAAAACCAAAACTAAGACTGAGTGAAATTGAAAAACAAAATTTTAAGTTATTTTCAGTTACAAATGACTGTATAAAAGTACAATTTACACTAATAATCAAGACAAGATAAAACATTAAGCCAATAACACATTTTAGGTCAATTCAAGTTACAAAAGACCATCAGACCCTGAAAGTCCAGAAACAACTCAAAATTGCGTGAAGGCAGAAAGATTAGCAAAGCACTATGTGGCTAACAGTCTGGCAAAAGTCCACCAAAAATTCTTTAATTGCACCAAAATAATCAAAATTTGTACTTTATGAATGAATACAATTTATTCAGTTCATTATAAATAACAGTCAGTTTATAATAATTCGATCTCAGCAAGAGAACATTTTGCAAATTCCAAGACAGAGTTCTATTTCGCACAAAGTTAAAGAACAGAGGCATCAGAGGACACTTGCCGAAAATAAAATGCTTAACGTCACCGACGTTACCGCAATCACACTTATCTGTTGGTCGCTTGCCAATCTTAAATAAATACACTGGAAAAGCACCATGCGAAGAAATGAAATAGGCTACTACCCTTGAATAACACAAATAAGAAACGTCCGGTGAACGCAAGATGAGGAAGGTATCCCTACCCTTTTCACTAATTTTCCAATCATTAGTCCACCTCGTGATAATGTTACTCTTATAAAAACGTTTGACGAAGGAAACAGGCATTGGAATATCCAACCTCTCATCAAACTCATCATCCAGAATAACAGACTTTGCCAGATAGTCAGCCCTTTCGTTACCAGCAAGGCCAATATGAGATTTAATCCAACCCATAAAAATAATTTTACCACTCAACTGTCTCAAGTTAGAATATATGTTATACAAAATCTTATCAGTTGGAAATAAGTTCTGCAAGGCTTGTATTGAAGAAAAACTATCAGTGTAGATGTGGAATTCTCTGAAATCAGCCCTGCAACACCAGTCGATTGCCTTGTCAATAGCTGATAATTCAGCCTGATAAACAGTATTATAAGCGTAAAGTTTAAAACGGTTTTCTAAAATGATCTTTCCATCATTATAAACAACAAAAGCGGAACCAACTGTGTTGTTCATCTTGGAGCCGCCTGTGTAAATTACAGGGTGGTTAAAAATAGGTACTACAGAAGTGACTGACTTTACAAACTGTATATGATGAGTTGACACAAAATAAGGATAATCAAATGTATGTAAATGTGGCATAATATTTTCCTTAGTTACACAAATATCCTTTATCCATACTAGATCTTCATGATGCACCGTGTTATAGTGACCAGACATCTGTTCCAACTCCAGCTCCAGGGGAGGTATAAGGAGGAGGATTTGTTCACTTGCTTAATAAAAGGGAAATTTTCATCCTAATATTCTGGTGCTAATGTGGCATTTCAGAATTAAAATTAAGTGGTCCAAAAATGAACCACCGCCCTTGAAGGGGTTAAAGCAGCAAATTATAGTAATTGTAGTAAATTGTATTATGTGAATCGTTTTATAACGCATTTAAAAAATACCAAGAGACAAAGACTCTGTTACTTAATTCATTTTATTTTAGCTTCGCTTCAAATGTTTAACTGATCTTCTTTAACCAAAACAAATTCTTTAACCAAAAACAACAATTGGATGTCTTAGCAGCAACTGATTCTACCTTAATTTTTTGTAATCAAAGGGAATTGAGTGGAAACCGGTTTACAGGGAGATCGCTACAAGTTTTTTCAATATAATTCAATCTTCTCTAATCTTTTTAAAACCGATCAGATTAGAGTGCTTTTAGATTCTGAAGTGTCTGAACGCGGGTTGGCGAGCGTAGCTTGCAGGGGGCAGAGCCCCCTAGTATACATATATATATATATTCATATATATATACACATATATGCAGAGCCTGATTATCCACGGGGCAAATTCCTACCACTAAAAATAAACAGAAAATTTTGCCTCATTCATGGCAGATATTTTACATGAATACGGCGTTTAGATGAGGCGAACTTTTCTTTTAAAATTTATTGGTGTAAGTGTGCCCCGTTGGTAATCAGGCCCTGCATATATGTACATGTGTATATGCACACACACACACACACATATATATATATATACATATATAAGTATATATATATGTACAAATATATGTATATATATGTATATATGTATGGATATATAACACTGGCGCCCGGCTAACCGAAAAGTACCCATTTTTCCCTAATACCTGCGACTCCTGTTTTTCTTATTCAAATTTGTTTGACCAAATCATTTTTACTAGATTTAACTTATATTAGATATTTCTCTTTTATTAGTACTTGGTAATATTTTTATATTTTTTGACATTCAAGGAAAAGTTTGAAAAAAAAATCTTGCTTGTTTGATACTTTTATTTATCAGATGTAAAAGTTTATATAACCTTTATTTCCACGACTTGGGCGATAGTGAAATGAAAGGATTCTTCTCCTAAAAAAAAAAAAAAAAAAAAAAAAAAAAACTCTTATGCTTTGGTGTTTATTCTGCCGAACATATGCGAATAAAAATATTAATTTTGTTAATCCTATCCTAAACAAAAGATTTTTTTCAAGTATTTATCGGTAAATATTGCAATTCATACTTTTATTTTTTTCGTCAACATTTCAGTTTATGTTAGATGAATCATATTAAGTAAAAGAAAAAAAATCGTATTTTATCAGATCTTATTTACATGATAGTGTGCTTAAGATGATTAAGAATTTTTAAATTACTTTCTTGTATATTTCACCCGTCATAGAAAATACAGTGACTTGGGATTTTTTTCTCCCAGAACATCTGCAAAGAAAAAGTAATAAATAATAAAAAAATAATATTAAATAAATAGGAATTTTTTTATTCCCATCATATACTTAGTGAAGCTTTTTTAAAATATTTATCTGCAAATATTGCAATATGTAATTCTACGTATATAATTTAAATTCATTTTTCAATTAATTTTCAACAGTGAAATTACGTTCGAAATTATTGAATATTTAATACGTGATTTATCACATTGCTAACTAAGAGCAGAACCAACAGAGTGAAAATTTTCCAAGCCGGGAATCGAACCGGGAACCCTTGGAATAGCGCTCCAAGTGCTCTACCAATTAAGCTACCAGGACGATACCCAGCTCAGTATCTCTCAACATATGTGACCCATCATATGTGGTATTTAATTTAGACTATTTACAACAAATCGAGCATCAAAATGAAGGTAAATTGACATAGTTTTACTTACAAATATTCAATATGTGCACCTTTAGTTATAAGACACACGTCCAACCTAAAGTCCAATTCTTCCCATACGTCGCGTCGGTTAACAAGCTCAAAGTAATGGAAGCAATAGCCTCTTCAATTCTCTATCTCCACTCTGGCAGATCATTAGGTAGCGGCGGAACGTAGATACGATTTTTCACGAATCCCCAAAGGAAAGAAACGCATGGCTCTAACGCTTTTTAGGTGCGTTCGTAATTATATAAATACGTAGCACCTATAGTCGTCCCTCGGTCCGTCCGTCTGTCTGTCTGTCTGTCCGTCCGCATATAACAGAGCAAAAACTACTCAACCGAATGTTCTGAAATTTTAAATATATAATTGTTGCAAAATTTTGTCATTTCAAATTTTATGAAAATTGGATGTATAGTTTAATTACAAAGACAGTCAAAAGTTTTCCGTTACTTTACGGCTAATGGAAAAAAATTATTTCAAGTGTATTTTAATGAAGTTGCAGTCTTTCGAACATAATGAAATTGATATGCACTTATGAAGTGCACTAAAATATACATTCAGTACAATATGCGGTGCAAAAATTATTTATAAAACTAGTTATAGTACGAACGCACCTCATTTGCCACGTTTGTCGTGCAATTTCAAACTTCTTTAATCTTGAGCCCAGCAATAACGCATTACCCTCAGGAGTCGACATTCTGCGTGTCTGGCAAGTCAATAATAAAGCAGTACTCGCGCATGCGTTTATCTAAAACTGTTTGAGTGACACTTTATTTGCGACCTTAAACCAACACTCTACAATGTTTACGGTTGATACTAACACAATTTATATCTGGGACATTCTTTACGGACACGCTGTATAATATTCTTAAAACCTTTCTCTGACCTGTGCGATTTTTAGATGTAAATGGAAACTATTAATTATAACTCTAGCAATTTCAGACTATAATTTTGGCGATGTTATTCAAAATTAGGACACAGAAAATTTATTCCAGCAGAAACTATTTAATGAAAGTTTATTCTACAGGGAAATAATTAACTATTAGGCAGATAAATCTGTGTAATAAAATGTATAAATTTAGATTCACAATGAAACATGTTTCTGCGAGATATTCTTTCTTGTACTTTTGTTCTGGTAGTATATATTTCAGACATTTTTCATTTAAGTAATAACATTTATGAATCAGTGCAAGCAAAACGTTTCCTTTTAACATTAATGTGAAGAAATATTAGCTGGAAATTAAAGTTGCTGCATTTTACAGATTAGAAAGCATGAAATGCCGCCTTGTTCTCTGTTGTTTATAATCATTAATATTAGTTATTTTCAGAAATATTATTATTTAAAAGTTATTTAATAAGGAAAGGTTTCAACATTAATTGTAACGCATGAAAAAAAAAAATAATGTATGCACTTATGCATGTAATTGTCTTTAGTATAAACTGGATTTTAAGAATCCATATTTTTCTTTTGCTTCTTTTTCTTTGTTTAGAATTAAAAAGAGATTACAAAGATTAAACTTCCACCAATACAATTGTTAAATTCTTTATATATAATATTTATACATATTTTGTATACATAAGATTATTTTGCTGTTATTTTCATCCAAATACCGACAGTAAATGTATACATTATTTCAAAACTATCTATACTTATTGCAAAAATTTTAATAACATGATATGCTGAAAATCTGTAATAGATAACCTTCATTTTCACCAGAATATCTCGTACCCTTACGACAGAAAAAAAGAAGATGTATAATGTAACAGGTATGACAGGGATGACCGCCCCGGGAACCCACCTTTCGCTTCAGAGTATAAATGCAATCCCGGGGGAGGAGACTCAAATCCACTGCATATTTTAAGATACATTAACAATGAGTAGTCTTTACAATATTTTTAAAACAGTTAATAATATACAGAAAAATAGTTCAGTTTGCTGTTTTTGACTCTGAAACTCACAAGAAGTATCATCAGTACATACATCGACAGCAATTGCACTATGTTGTATACATGCATAAACGATTACAAGACATATTTTTTTTAATATTAGAGCTGACATGGAACTATTTATAAAAAGTAATTGACATATCCTTAAAATAGTGAAGCTTCAGTTGAAACCACTTTCGCATGGGTTGTTTGCCGCCGTTGGAAAATTACACCAGTAAATTTATGTATAAACTTTCTTTTTATTTAAGCGCCTTTTTAGCGCAAAATTTCAGTCATAAATAATGGCAGAAACATATTTTCATCTTTACTGGTGGAAGTTTACTTTGGCGGAAGTCAGGTCCTGCGTTTTCGTCATATTGTGACAATCAGTGAAACAAACTGACAGTTATACCAGGCAAACTGACACCATTGAAATCAAATAGAAACTTTTATTATATTTGTAAGAAAGTA
Organism: Maratus speciosus; assembly: GCA_963932465.1. NCBI lineage: Eukaryota > Metazoa > Arthropoda > Arachnida > Araneae > Salticidae > Maratus > Maratus speciosus. The sequence goes on along the minus strand of OZ010791.1, from coordinate 601,297,257 downwards.
TTTCCATTAATAATATGCTTAAATAAGACGAAAATTTGTATACAATTTTACAGGTGAGAAGTTTGCTCCGGCGATAATGAGAAGGGATGCGGTGTCGGTGGGAAAAATGGACGACTCCGACTCCGGCTCCGGGAATTTTAAAAGATCCAACTCCGGCTCTTTCGCTTAAAAATGGGCCGACTCCGACAACGCACACCTGCTTGTAAAAGGGACGACTCCGACTCTTTCGCTTAAAAATGGGCCCGACGCGGACTCCGACTCCACGAATCTGACTCCGCAGCCCTGGTAATGAGAAACTGTAGATCAGATTTGACAAAAGCAGCCGCCATCTTGTAATAACCTCCTCAGGTTCTTCACTCGCAACTGGTAGACAGTACATTATATGACTCCCCCTCTTTATTCATAACTGGGTCATTTTCAATAAATGCATACAAATCAGAAAAACATTTAAAAAAATTACGTTTAAATTTCACATTAAAAATTAAATAAGTGATAATGTATAAGTTAAATGTGTCTGTAAATATAATTAATTAAACACTTTTGGTATAATTTTTATACACTATTTTTCTCCAGTTACCAGTAGCATGGTAACAGACTTGACTGGTAACAGACTTGACATTAACAGCAAAATATCTTTCAAAACCTACATGCTAATTATTAACACTAAGAAACAAAACAAAATCTTTTATATCTTAACTAGATAATAATATTCAAGGAAAAGAAAGTACTAAACATATATTTTTAACATAAAAAATTAGGTAACAGACTTGACATTGAATAAAAATACTCACCTTTATAAAAAATTCTTTACTCCACTACACTGTTGTTTTTCAACTGCAAAAGAAAATGGCTACAAGTAAATATTTAACTGGTATAAGTGTATTTATTGCAAATGTGCTGCCATCTCTTGGTGAAATTGTCAACCTTTATTTCATGAAATTGTACTATTGTAGCTTGGTAACAGACTTGACAAGATATGAGGGACAAAATGTTTTGTAGATTTTCTTAATTTTTTTTTTTCTTTTGCTGGAATAATGTTAGAAATTTAAAATAATGATGATTTATCTCATTAAATGTCCCAATTACTTTCCTTTTAAAGTGAAAAATGAAGTGAAAAAATATTACAGAATTATAAAATACAGAAGAGGGACAGCTATTTTTTTCTTCTACTAGATGCAAAAATCTGCATCTTTAGGGAAAAAATATGAAAGTGATTATTTTTATGTTTTAGAAATATGTTGTGTAGTGTAATTAAATAAATATAATATTTATAGTCAATTTTAAATAATATATTATGAGTACAATTTTTTTTTTTTTACTGTGGGACAGCATATGTATGCATATTTTGAAAATGACCCAACTCCATTATGTAACATCATAATCTCTATTATTTTACGATTTATACTCGCATTTAGAATTTTTATATTCACAGAGCTGCCAAGTCTCCGGAATTTTTGGATACCAGTATTTTAATACAGAGCGTGTTGTTTTCTTTTAATTGGAACAATTAGGCGATTTAAAAGAAAAACATTTTCTCTAAAATAATATCGGTGTGCAATAAGCCGGATACTTGACAAATTTGTATTCGACTGCAAATCTTAACACGTTGAATGCCACACCAGTCACCGGTGACTGAGACTCGACTTTCAGTTTATGCCTTGTCAGTCATCGGTGACTGACAGTTATAGATTGCGTAACGGAATATAATTTCGTGGCCCAAACGGAAAGACACAAAAAATAGACTTAGGATTCAACGTGTTAACTTACAATCCTACATCGGTGAATGCTACTACATTATCCAGCTAAAGCAGAGAAATTTGAAAAATGATTGATTTTAATCGCGATAAAATAATGGGTCAAGGCTTCCCACATATGGGAGGGTTGACCCAGTATATTGTAGGCTTGACCCACTTTATTTTATATTGAAATATTTGTCAAGAGAAATAAAATCAGTTTAAAAAAATAACTATATGCTACGTACTTTAATTAATATAAAAAATATTTTTGAAAATATGATGCTTGAACAAACTCGTTTGGACGCAATCGCAAGTCTGACGATAAAAATTTTGTTTACAACAGGATTTTGTCTGAGCAGGTACAATTGTACAGCAGGGAAAATGAAATTTTAACATTTAAGACAGTATTCCGTTAGAGACAGGTTCCGTTTTCATAGGGTTTGAAGTATTATTAAGAACCACTGTCCCGCTTTTTTTTGTCTACTTGTTCTACTATTTGTGACTCTCGACCTGACAACTCTAGTTGTCACAGTTTAGCTTCATCTCACTGTATCCATCCGGATAAAATTTGCCGACATACCTTCCTAAAGTTTTTCGATTAGTGCTATGTTCTTTTGCAGCAGCATGAGCCCTTAACTCATCATTAACATATTTTGACTCTTTCAGTGGCAAAGTACTTTCAGTACTAAAATGTTGACATAAATTACTAGTGCCGGAATTTAGGATCCAATTTATTTGGAAATAAGAAAAAGGGTATATTTCACATACACATTAAATGGAAAAGATTTAGCAAAATTCTGGTGTCATCGTGGCGTTTGGGAAATAAAATTAAGTGGTTCATAAAAATAACACTGTCCCTGAAAAGGTTAAGACCGTTGCTTTCATACTTTCTAGTCCTTTCTAGTTTTTTTCACTGTTTCTATTTACCCATTGTAAGTAATATTTGAATGGGAAAAAGTTCCTATCAACTTTCCTATTTTTATTTCATTAAACTTTTTCTCGCAGTGGATACAATAGCAATTTTTAACATCTTTCTTTAATCAGTTTGAAACCTTTTCTTTTCCATCACCCATTTTACTGTAGCTTTTCTGAATAAATTTATATTCCTTTTTATATATAAACATTAACTTTTCATTATGCACAGTGATAATAAAAAGATTTCCAAAAACATTTAATTAAGGGAACCTTGAACACCTGGTCAACCCTCCCTCACATTGACTGGGTCAAGCTTACCCACATAGCCGTTTTCTAAAGAATAGCACATTGTTATGTTAAGCCTAACTTACCGTACAATCTTTATGCCTGGAAAGAAACCTCGATATTTATGCATTATTTAAAACTTACTCACTTAAATTTCTATGATATATTTTATCGGAAAAATGCTTACAAAGTATTTTTAAAAAACTCAACTTTTTGGTTAAAAAGGCCTGACAATTGATTTTTTCGACACCTATTTCGGTTATCTGTATGAAACAAAGACTGTTGTTCGAGCATTCTAGTAGCTTTGGTTGCACCTATTAATAAAACTCTAAAATTCTACTAAATATGAAATCTGATGGGTGAGTGAAGCCTCTCTTGTGGCCATCACTTCCTAGTCTCCCTTATTAAAAAAAAATAAATAAATAGAAATATTTATTTATTGTTTAAGAATGAAAAACTAATTTTCCAATAACAGCGGCTGTCTCCTCATTTTCACATGTTTATTCAGTCCTCAGATGCTTTATGTTATGCTGAAATGCTACTCTATCAGCAAAGACCTCCATTATTATAAATTGGTTGGACTTGGATTTTTCCTAAGGCACTTCAATGAGAATATCCTCCAAACGCCAAATTTATATTGTAGATGACAAACGTGCCCGTGCGTAACGCTGACGTCATTTTGCGAATGGCAACGCTTGACGATGAAATTTCGGTTTTGTAATTTTTGCTACTGCAGTTTTTTAAATTTCTAAACATCGCACATTTTCAATTTTCAAACCCTTATATAGGAAAGAAATCTAGTTTCAAATTCAATTTGTTTGAAAACTGTATCTTAATTGACTGATTTTTTATGACTTTTTAATTAATTCAAGAAAATTTCAAGAAATACAAACTTATTTTCAAATGTACAACTTTCAGAAATTGGTTACGGGTGCTTTTTACTGAACGATGTGTATTTTACTGAGAAATTTGTTTAACGAAAACGTTGAGAAATGTTATGCATTTTTTCCCCTGAAGTTCGGATGTCTCATTATATTGCATTTATTTACCATTCTTGCATTAAGTACAAGAACATTGTACTATTTAGGGGACGTCATATTTAGGCACAATGAGCTTATTTATTGGAAGTTATAAAAACTATTATAATATCATTTCCATCTTGCCAACAGAGTTTGGTATAAAAATTGACTTAAACATTTTATTATTCTAATGTCATGTAATGAAAGCATCTTCCGAGTGGCTAAACATTTGCAATTTGTTTTAGTTGATGTAACTCCTAAATATTTTTTTTAAAATTAAAGCAAAAGATGAGAGAGTGTAAATGTGAATATTTAGGAATTAACAAACTTTTTGAAATTTTCAATTTCCTTGATGCACGTGTTAAACTTTTAAAATATTTTCACCAATCACAAATTTACACAAACGTCAAAGAAAAGGGGTTTCTGTAACAAAATATAATGTATTTGCTAAGGATCCTCCTAATGTATATGCATAGTAGACTAATATTTTATTAAGAAAACATTTAAAGATATTTCTAATTTCATCTGATAATTAGATGAAAATATTGCGTCCTTTTATATTATATTAATATACCTGAAATTACATTCAGAATGAAAACAATCTCTAATAGACCGTGAGCCAACAGCACAGATACATGGTTCGTACAGTAACAGTTATTTCTCCAAGAAAACTACCAGTATCTTTTTAAAGAGTAAGAAATCTAGATTAAACGCGCAAAATTTCGCCTTCTTTTAAGAAGAGATTGTCTATAAGATAATACTTGTGCAAAAAAAAATTCTGGTCTGCAAAATTCAAGGAGGCGTAAGAACCAGGAGACAACCACCTCATCAAGTTGAAGGCTGGAATACCAGAATTAGCTAAAACTCGATTCTCATATTAAAACGCAATCGGTCTGCCAAGTCATATCTTGGTGGAAAACACCTAAAAACCCGATTTTACCGGTTGACTCGTAGTTTTACCATTGTGTTTTCTTGCTCCCAGTCAGCCATTTTTTCATGCCTTTGGGTGGAGTAAAACGCATTGGTAAACCTAAGATCGCTAAGACCGCTAAAATCGGGTTTTTATGTGTTTTCTACCAAGATATGACTTGACAGACCGTTTGCGTTTTAATATGGGAATAGAATTTTAGCTAATTCTGGAATTTCAGCCTCCAACTCGATGAGGTGGTTGTCTGTGCTGCCGGCTTCCGGTCTATAAAGTATAACTTTATTTTCACATAATTTATTTGTATAAAAATATCAAAATTTGCTTAGACCAGAGCTGCCAAGTCTCCGGCTTTTTGGACACCAGTATTTTAATATAGAAAATGTCCCTTTATTTAACGATAACATTTAGATGATTTAAAAGGATAACATTTTCTTTAAAATAATAGTGGTGTGCAAAAAGCCGGAGACTTGGCAACTCTGTTAGACAATTTTTGTATAGTATATGAAAGTCTGTTTCAGTCAAATAAAATTCGATTGTGACACATAAATCGCATTCTAAATATAAGTATAATCTTCAAATTGCTTCTTTATTTTCAAAAATGATTTAGCATCATAGATTTGATGTGACTATCATTCCTAAAGGAATCCGCGTTCTAGATTACTTCCTTTGATGGAATGTTCTAATACCCATTAATCATAATATTTATGTGCTGAATAGATTCATCTTTCATTCACAAAACTTTTCAGTAGATTCGAAATTCCTTTCAGTAATTGAGTTGTGAACACTTCGTAATAAATTTCCCTGTGGAATTCGGCAGGAGTTTCGGATACATTATATGATATTGATACAGATGAAATATACTAACGACTGAAGAGATTAATGTACTAATTACGTATATCTTGTAATGACATTTTTAAAAGCTAGAAAAGTTTCCTATACGTAAAAATTAGTTAATTTACTCTCATTTTTTATTTAAATGTTTCTAATAACGCATAAAAGCTGCATGTAACAAATTGAAATGTTACTAACGGTTTCAGATAAATCTTCAAAATGCATTAAAGACGTGTCTGTGAAATCATTTCTACTCAATACGAGTATTATCCGAATTCCTTATTTTATGCGAAAATATAACAACTTTACATTTTTCACAATCGCCTTTACTAATATGGCATAACATATTTGCTAGCGGCAAAATATTTTTAACAGTGTCAAAATTTATTTGATATGAGTTTGTAAAATATGCTTCTCCTGAATGCTTCTTTAACCCATTCGTGCCTGGTGTCCTAATTTTCGGACGCTTTCTTTTAAAAAATTCCATTTCGAATGGAATTGTGATATACTTTTAAAACTTGTAAAATATATTTTTAGTATTTGTTTTGAATATTTATTCATAAATGGCAGCGCTTTTTTAAGATTAAAAAAATGAAATAAATGTTTGTTGTAGCACAAAGTTGGGTTTTCTTGAAATAAAATGGCCTGTAGGAAAAGGTAAGATTTTTCTTTTATTTTTTATTAATTATTTTATAAGTGGTATTATTTATAAGAATAAATATTATTTTAGAATACGTATTTTTGCATTTTATTTTCAGATTTCTACAATTTTGTTCGAATTTGAACCTTTATATACTGTCCTGTTCTTGTGACGCTAGGCACAAAAGGGTATGAGTTTTCTCCGTTACTGTTCATTAAATGTATGTTTTATGCCATTTATTTCGTTACAAAAGAGTTACATATTATTCGGATGATTATTAGGCTATAAATATTTCCTTGTTATTACTATAAGGGAGGTAGGGGCTGTGCTCGACTCAAGAACAAGATACACACTCCTCACCACCCTTAGCTATTGGCTTAGTAAAAAATTATATCATACCGTTACGTTTTGTACTAGTTTATTATTTGACATCCTGAGGTTACTAATATTTACTAATACATATCCCATACATACTCGAGTATAAGTGGAGGAATTTCTGACAATTTTCTGCAAGAAAATTGGTGGTCGACTTATATGCGAGTAAAGTACAAATGAAAAAAAAAAGTTTGAATGCCACAAAATTTTGGCTTTTTATGCGTTTGATTATAAAAGTAGTATATAAAATATACAAATTATAATAATTTATTATTAAACATTTTTCAATGATTTGTTTTTGTTTACTTAATACTTTCTCGCATTAGTAAGGGTAAACTTTGGTTTATTTTTTTGCAAAATTGAAATAAAAATTTAGGGGGTCGACTTACGCGAGTTTTTGATTTTTTTCAGAATTTGCATTTGAATGTTAGGGGGTCGACTAATATGAGAGTATATGCGGCACATATAATTTATTAGTAATTCTTGATTATTATAAATCTACCCTATATACATAAAATCCTAATGAAACGAATTTATGAAACGAATATATGAAACGGCTGAAATGTAACGATTCTTTGAATCGACTGATTAAACAACTGATTATGTTTCACGGCGATTTCTCCTAAAATATGGAATACTTTGTGATGAAATTAACACCAAAAATCAATATTGATCCGCAGATTTCAAAACTGGTATTAGAATTTTTTAATTCGAATTAGTTTTCGAAATATTAATTTTTTTCTAATTTTATATACATATTTTTAATGATGGCAACTCAAATTTTAATCAAATAGATATTTTTTAGTTCAGATTTTAGAAAAGGTTACTATTTTAAACTAATTTGGCGAGAAGTTTGGCCTCCCTTAAATGTATGTTAAGAAATGTATCATGTTACTTTTATTCATAATTCAATTTGTATTTCATTATCATTTTATTTAATACAAACAGAAACATTTAAAATAAATGGCTTTCCCTTCTTTATTTTTTTTTTAAACCGAATGAAAAGAAAAATGTTAGGCACATATGTCATATACGCACAAGGGCCACCTAATTGGCGCCAAAATGGCATTATTTTGGTTGACATGGTAACCCGGCTATTGTTGTTTATTCAATAATAAGCTTTTATTTACTTTATTTTCTTTTTTTTTTAATTACATAAATTGTTTTGTTCTATAGTTAATTACTTTTTTTTGGTTATTTTCCTTTAAAAATAAAAAATAATAGAAAATAATTAAAAAATACGGTACTACTTAGTTATTCCATCGACCCATTTCACCAAATTATATAAATCGCCAAACCACTCGCCAAGTTATACAAATTGACATAATTCTTATTTTAAATAACGAAAGAACAAAGAAAATAGTATAACATTAACAAATATACAAATAAAACGTCGAAATAAAAATCACTTGATGACGTAAAGACGAGTAACTTGCTTAAAGTCAAGTGAATGTGACATTTGAGAATTTGCATAGGGGATCGTCTTTTATGCAAGTATATACGGTAAAAATAATCTATTAGTGATTCTTGATTATTATAAATTTTTACTATGCGTTTGTCTAAGAGTGGGAAGGTGCTTTTGTGTCGATTGTTCTTCAGCCAAGCCCAGTCCCCATAGTAATAACAAATAAATTGTTATAGCCAAATAATAACCTGAATGCTTCATAGACATTTTGTAACAAAATAAATGGCATAAAACTTATATTTAATGTACAGTATCGGAGAAAATACGGCAAAAACAATTATTATTGAATTTATAATTAAAAAATATTTGCATATTAGTAATCAACAAATACTTATATAGTATATATATGTATATATATACATTAATTTCCTTTCTTTTTTTTGGGGGGGGGGTATAGATGGTAGCACTAAACATTTTTGCTAATAACATAATTACAGTCGACGCTCGTTTTTACGAACTCGTGGGGAACACCCAAATAGTTCGTAAAATAGAAAGTTCGTAAAATAGAAAAACACCAAAAATAATATGAACACGTAATTTATTTATGTCTATTTTTATCAAACTGACCCCTCTTCATAGATGAAGCAGTATTTCAAGATTATTTATTATTTAATAAATTTATACCTGTATTTTTAAATATACAAGAAATAAATGCAAATTTATGCACTAAAAGTAATTTTAGTACACATACGTTACTATGCTTTGAAAATATTACATATGAAAACACAAACTGTACTAGCACTTAGTAAATAAAAATACATAGATGAAAACATAGATAAAAATTAGGAATGGAAATAATCCCGTATCTTTTTTTTTTTTTTAATCACATTTTGAAAAATATATGTTTCCAATTTATCAAGGGAAACCTTTACGTTTACCTTTCACAGTTGTTGTTCCCTTCAAAAAAGTTCCTTAGTCCTGACAACCACTACTGGAAATTGTTGCTATACCCAGTGGTGTAGTCGTAAAAAAACCAGAGGGTATACGTTCTAAGCAGAGGGTATACGCTCAAGGCAGAGGGTATACTCTAGTGTATATGTACTATAGCTTTCTTGAGAAACAGAGGGTATACGGTGTTCCTTAAAAAAATCCAGAGGGTATACGGCGTATACCTCCGTATACCCTCCACTACATCCCTGGCTATACCCCCCCCCTCCCTCCAAAATTGATTGGGGAAAACAGCCACATTCTTGGAATGCACCTGATGTCTCATTGTATCTGTATAGAGTTTAACTGACATTTGCGCTGCATTCCGATACTTAAAAAAAAAAAAAAAAAAAAAAAAAAAGAATTCAGAAGTACGAAAACTGAGTTCGCAAAAAAGAGATTTTCCTAATCTGTAGTTCGTAAATGGGAGCGAAAAATTACATTGCTTCTATGGGAACGTATTCGGGACCACTCTATAGTTCGTAAAATCGCAAGTGTTCGTGAAAAAGAGGTTCGTAAAAACGAGAGTCTACTGTACAATATAATTTTCTTTTTTGACACCAGTTAGCAGCAATGTTCTGGTTTTAAGCAAGTGCTGCCCACATGTTTATCAGTCCTAAATCTGTTTGCATCCTCACAATGCTTTAATATAGTGTTTCAACTTTCTAAAGTTTTTGATCCTAGTGTGTAATTGGGGTATTGTGCTCTAATAAGTTTTAATATCCCGTGTGAGGTGTATCTTTTTTTAGATCTCTTGGTTTTTTATCATTTATTTTCTTTTATGATGCGCTATTAGATGCTAAATTTTGCCACTTTAGGCTTCAATTTTTGATTTTTTTTTCGAACCTGGCTTTCGCTAGAGTGTCTTTTACTCGGGACGTGCCTGGGAACCTACGAACCTAGCTTCCTCAAAAGAGTCGGAATAAGTGGAAGAACAAAGTGCTGTGGACGAAAGAGGCCGCTAGCAAAGCGATATAAATAAGCGTCCAATCTTAAATGGGAGAAGTAACCGTAAGATTACAAGTGAGGTCACATCAATCAAGGTCACGTGCCACGTAGCGGATGGAGTGTGAACTACAGGTAAATACCTAACTGTTTTCTTACTCACACCACTAAAATTGTAAATTTTTTTTTCACGTTGATTAATAAATGAAATGGCTCTGACAAGGCGAAGAAAACTTCGTGGTGTAAGTGCATTTGGATGCTCCTCTCGCTATGCCATTATATTGCATTAAATGTGGCAAACAAAGTTCACTTCCATGAGTGGCTAAAGATTTAGAAAATATGCGCCACACTAAAAGCCCGCGTATGTGGATTATCACTGCGTCCACAGGATGGCGCAACTGTGTTAATTTACGTCCGATTCCAACATTAAGTTTGCACGCTTACTTATATCGCTTTGGGCCGCTAGCCGCGGCGGTTGGCCCTCCCCGCCACCCCCAACCGATACTAATAATGGGCTAGAGGCAGCAGGAGTCGTTTAGTAGCTTCATCACCGCAAGTCATTCCTTACCGCTTTTCGGTGTCTTTAATTTGTGCAATTTTCCTTTTAAATTTCTCCGGTTTCAATTTTTGATTTTTTTTTCCAACCTGGCTTTCGCTAGAGTGTCTTTTACTGGGGACGTGGCTGGGAACTTACGAACCTAGCTTCCGGTAAAGAGTCGGAATAAGTAAAAGAATAAAGGGCTGCGGACGAAAAGAGGACCGACAAAATTAAATGAAATAACGATCTTCACTATGAATTAACCAACAAGCACCTCCGATGATTATGTGGGTTATTCATAGTTTCTTATTTTACATACTTGTTTCCTATGTTCATATCTTGTCCATCTTTAGAATTTTACCATTTGTTCATATATTTTGTGATTCCATCTTTATTATATATATATTAGTAACCTCAGGATATCAAATACTAATTTAGTACAAAACATAAAGGTATGTTCTAAATTTTTAGTATGCCAATTGCTAAGGATGCGGGATGAAGGGGGTCTTGTTCGTGAGCCGAGTGCAGCAGCCCCCCCCCCCCCCCATAGTAATAATAAAGAAATTTCTATAGTCAAGTAATAACCCGAATGATATATAACCTATTTATAACAAAATAAATGTCATTAAACATAGATTTAATGCATATACAGTAACGGAGAAAACCCCTACCCTTTCATGCCTAGCGTCCCAAAATTCGGACGTTTAGATTTTTATAAGGTAAATTATTTTTTCAAAGATAATTATTTTTTAATTTTTACTTTCTTCTGTCTTTACAAGAAGAAAGTATTGGATTCATGAAAATTTTCGACTTTCAGTTTTCGACGGATTTACACGTTTTAGGGGTCAGAGATTCCAAAAATCATGTTTTTACAAAATGTCTGTCTGTGACTCTGTGAGTCTGTCTGTCTGTGTGTATGTGACACAAATTTTGTGGGCGCTCTATCTCAAGAACTAATGCACGGAATTTAATAAAAATTTATATTAAGTTAGTCCCTAATACAAATTGATGCTGATTTGTTTTTGGTGTAAATCGCTCAACAGGTGGCGCTGCTATGCTGCATTTCCCGCGATTTCTGCACTAGCTCTATCTCAAGAACTAAAGCACGGATTTTCATCAAACTTCAGATTTAGTTAATCCTTGATATGAATTGGTGCTGGTAACGTTTTGGTGCAAATCGTCCAACAGATGGCGCTGCTATGCTGCATTTTGCAGCATTTACACGATTTTCGTAATAGCTCTATCTCAAGAAATAATGCACGGATTTTCATCAAACTTCAGATTCTGTTAGTGCTTGACATGAGTTGACGTTTTGCACCTTGTGGTGTAAATCGCTCAACAGGTGGCGCTGCTATGCTGCATCTTTTGTGATTTCCGCGATAGCTCTATCTCAAGAACTTATGCTCGGGTTTTCAACAAACTTCAGATTCAGGTATACCTGGATATGAATTAGTTATGTTTATGTTTTGCTGTAAATCGTTCAACAGGTGGCGCTGCTATGCAGCGTTTTTCCCGACTTCCACAATAGCTCAATTTCCAGAACTAATGCACGGATTTTCATCAAATTTCAGATTAAGTTAGTTCTTGACATGAATTGATGCTTTGTACCTTTTGGTGTAAATCGCTCAACAGGTGGCGCTGCTGTGCTGCATTTTTTGTGATTTCCACAGTAGCTTTAGCTCCAGAACAAATACACGGATTTTCATCCAACTTCAGATTCCGGTATACGAATTAGTACTGTTTGTGTTTTGGCGATTCCGGTATATGAATTAGTACTGTTTGTGTTTTGGTGCAAATCGCTCAACAGGTGGCACTGCCATGCTACATTTTTCAAAATTTCTCCTACAGCTCTATTTCAATAACTAATGCACGAATTTTCATCAAATTTCAAATTCAGGTATACTTTTATGTGAATAAATTGATGTAATTTATTTTACTATTTAAATGATTTAATTGACGTGATTTATATAGAAGAAAGTTTTGTGATGGCCACAACATACTAGTTTACATTCGTTTTACACCATTTGCTATAATTAAGCACAATATTGTGTTAAGAAAAAAATTAGGCACTAAGTGGTTAAATATTAGTTTTATGCAAAAAAATAAAAACCTTACATTTGGCAGAGCTGACTTTCTCAAATGGCAAAGACAAATGGCAAAATGTACTTAATATTATTACTTGTGTATATTACTGGTGTGTATTGTGTATAATTTTCCTTCCATGGACATTAACATAATTGGTAACTGAATTTGCGTTTATGAAAATTGTTTAAATTGTCATTATTTGTGGTAAGTTGTTTAACCTTCCAACCCTGTTGAAATTTTACTCAACCTTGATAAAAACATTCCATCCCCGAATTTTTATTTAAAATTATTTAAGATATCTATTTAATTTAGATGTTAGGATTTTTATTTATTTTACTTTCATAAAGAAATTTCTGGTCCGTATTGAATGAAACGAATTATAAAAATGGGTCGATTAGATCCATTCAAGGTAGGAATGTTAAGTTGCTATTATTGATTTTAGTAGGGTAGATAAATATTGGGTCGTTCGGAAAGTCGTGTCCTTTTGGGAAAATAAATTCGTACCGGAAAATTCTGCCCGGTAACTATTAGACATTAGATATCGGAATCAATGTCTGATAATTAAATCATAGAATTTTCCGGTACGTATTGATTTCCCAAACGGACACGACTTTCCGGACTACCCAATACATAAATTTCATTGAAACGATGTAATTGTAGTATATACCTTAGTGGAAATATGCGCACAGTGTAAACAATCTAGAAGAAAATCGTAGTACAGCCGAAACGTTTACGAAATCCTACGTAAATAATTCTGAAAGACCTTACCCATGAAGAAACTTTTTCTCGTTTCCACCTGAAAAAAATAACTGTCGCAAATCTTAGGAAACAAAAAAGTTGCGAATTTTAGAGAGATATTTCTGAAATAAAAGACACGCTAGCTATCCGTAAATTTCGAACTGGTAGCTACGAGTTAAATTTGGTTTTCTGGTAAAACTCTTTTTATATTAGGGAACGTTTCTTTAATTTTCAGAAAAACAGCGTTATAAAGAGAATAAAGAAAAACAGATACTAAGCATGAAAATATCACAAATACAGAGGGTTCTCATACATTTTTGTAATGTTTTAAACTTGTAAAAATTAAAACCTATATGGAGTAAGTGATACTGAGTGAAAGACTTGACGTACAGTTCCCCCATCGTCGTCGCCATATTGAATTAATTTAATCTAATGTAGCCAAAGGTGTGTCTTATAATGCATTAGACTTATTTAAACAGTGTCGCCCGTTCGCTACTTTTATTTTATACACATTTCTCGCTTGCCACCAATTTTTTTTTGAAAGAGTAAAATTAACTTTGTGTAATGACGAATTAATTAATGTGAAAACAAGGGGAATTTTACTACTACAAAAAGATGGTGACGAATAAGCAATCCATATTAAAAGAAAGTAGCCCAATGACAACACTGTATTTTATCACCTGTGTATTCCACAAACATATTTTTTAATTTAATTAGGAAAACAAATTAACACATATTTTTTAAGTTCACAAAAAATAATTATTGATTTATGTAGGTATAAAATCCCTTAGTGTTGGCATAAATTTAATAAATCAGTTTTGACATTTCGGACACTCCTGGTATATCTTTATTTATTACCATTATTGGACTGGAATAAGTGAAGACAGTTCAGTAACTAAGGAAACACAAGCAGTTAACTGCTGTGGACTCCTTTAACCATAGAAACCTTGTTACTAGAGTATGTTGTCACTTAATGAATGTTTCTCTCTAAGCAATCTATGAGACTAAATTTTAAGTGCACTTTCCGTTATTAAAGAAAAGGGTTATTAAAACCAAACATAATTGTTTTAAACATACTTCACGATAATAAATATAGTTTTCTTTTTAATTTTTTTCAAATTATTACGAGGTTAATTACAATCCTCTTTAGATAAATAATTATTACAATGAAATGATTAATTTCCTTATTAAATAACATTATTATGTTAAATGTAAACCAACATATTATTATTACTGTACATAGTAGTTAAAATATATATAAAAACGCAATAGAATTAATTTGTATATTAAAATACTATCTAAAGTTAGATAAGCACGGTTAGCAAAATTAATTTCAGCTCTGAAAATAAAATTTCACAAAGAATCAGCTGAATCAAAAAGATTCAAACTGGAAAAATACAGCTAAAGTTTAAAATAAAATAAATGTGTTAAATAAGTAACCACATTAAAACTACGACTTTTATCACTTTTTTTATTTATTATTTTTGACTAGTTAAAAATATTTCATATACATATCTCAATACAACATAGCGCGTTATTTAAAAAAATATTAAATTGAGTATTTTTCTATAACAAATTGTAGACCTATCTTCAGATGTGATTTAAAAATTATAAACATTTTTGGTTTTACTTTTCTTCTGGGATGCTTTAAAAATCAAATTTATAAATATAAATCAAGTTAAAACTAACAATATATGAGGAGCTCATAAAAATAGTAGATCAAGTCCATTTTGAAAAAAAATGGAGTTGTCTATTTAGAAGGTACAAAAAATCTGTTTTATCCACTACCACAGTGAGCCAAGTGTGTAAACAGATGCCATATATGAGAAGGTACGTCAAAACAGACTTGCTTCACTCTGAGAGTAGATAAAACAGATTTCATGCACCTTCTAAATGGACTATCTCTCTCTCTCTTTTTTTTTTTTTTTTCAAAATGCACGTGGTCTACTATGGTTGTGAACCCCTCATATATATTTTGCAGGGCTCACACTGGTCCATTTTTTTTAAACCAGTATTATTTTAGAGAAACATTCATGGTAGATTTTAGCAGCAAACGCGATAAAATCTCATTCTGATGTAACTTTCAAGGGAAATTGTTAGGGGGAATTTTAGATGGAAAAAAGTGGTGTTCAAAAAATATAAAATAAAATAAAATAAATAAATAATTAATTAAAATAAAAACATACCGAGAGGGAATTTGGAAATTTCTTTCATAAAAAAGGCGAGAAACAGACTGTGGAAATGTTTTTACTAAACCACATGTACTCAGTAAATTTCTACGAAAATTTTATCCAATAATTTAAAAGAAATAAATACATCATAAATTTAGAATAATTTTTTATTCAATTGGCAACACGATCGAAACTGCCCGAAGACATAGTAACACGTTGAGTGGCACCATATATTTTAAAATATAATATTTTATAATATAAAATATTATATTATAAAATATTATATTATATATATAATATTTTATAATATTTTTATAATATTTTATAATGTTAATATTTTATAATATAAAATTTTATAAGGTGTAGTTGGCAAAGTAATTCCGTATTTAAATTTTGAAATGGTCGACTTTATTTTGATAGAAAATAAATAAATGTTTGTTTTCTCGTACATTCTAAAAGGAAATTTTGTTAAAAAATAATTAGTGGCATTTCTCAGTTTGGAATTAAAATAAAGTTTTTGTGCTGTTAAAACGGCGCCCTTGAAAGGTTAAATAATATGTTTAGGGATACTTACTAAATGCGTAAAATGTGTTTGTGAAATATACGTTTTGTGTACCTTTATAGAGCGGTACTTCCGGCGGTATACTATCACTTGAATAAAATAATATTATCTAAGTTCCATGTATAAAAATATAATAATTAAAATGATGTGTAGTGTAGCATTATAGTTTGCGACTGAGAAATACCCTGACGAAAGTAAAGTGTCCAAAGTTGGCGGTACACATGGCACTCTACGTGTTAAATTTCTTACGATGATCCTATTTCCTCTTCTTTTTTTCTGAAGAAAGCATAGTTTTTTTGTAAAAACGTTTATTAATTATCGAATAAAATCACAAGTCTTTTAATTTTATTGGAATCATAATTTTATTTTTATACAGGTGCTCATAGTTTTGTTCCAAATAAAACTCCACCTTATTTCTTTATGCAACTTTACTGGTTTATTCAAAATGGATTGTAACTGTAATTTGATTGTAAGAATCGATGATATTTTCTTGCTGATGGTTGAAACTTAGTACTTGCAGCTAAATGGAGTATAGATTTTATATATGAAATTTATATTTTGTACACGTGTTTGTATACATATCAAAATACGAAATTTTATTTTTATATAGACGCCATTTCGTATACATTTGGGGAAAATGTTATAAATTAGCGCACAAATGATTGTATTTCAAGAATGTAAAATTTATTTAGAAACTAGTATATAACCCCGCCAAAAATGGCGGTATGTGAACTAACGATATTCAAATCAACGTTTAGAAGTTTAGATCATGAAGATAGAACACGGAGGAGAACAATGAAGATGGGCTTTCAATCATAGGATTTGTACCCAAAAATAACACTCGGTTCGCGGCGCTGATCCTCCCAGTTTAAGCATCACGTGATTTGGGTGTAGTTTCAAGTTTTGATTATAGATGGCACCATCAAATGCCATTAAATATTTTATTAATTTCTTTCTCAGTTTCAAAATTTTCTATATGATTAATAAATATGAATGAAAATAAGAAAAACTGCTCATTGACAAAGGTATAGGGCCTTTTTTTAAAATTTGAAGTACAAAGTAAAAAACAAACTTCTATTAAAATATCTACATTTTTCGCTAACATTTAATCATGATGATTGCACGTTAGAAAAATATTTTTCTGACTGAAAAAAAAAAAAAAAAACGATGCATCATTTTATGATTTTTGCATTTTGTTAATCATTTTATTATCCTTTGAAATATAATGCTTTAAAAATATTATCATTTGATTTCTTATGAAAACAACAAAGATATTATGTAAACTACAATTTAAAATACAGGAAATTGAACTGAAAAATACCTCCTTTGAGAAAATTACAATTACATCCCAAATTTTAACTATTAAAGCATAAAAATTGCATTGCATTTGTAACCAATACATATAATATGCATATGTTATAGGAAAAAATACAATTCTATAAGACTTGTTTAAAAGTATATTTGCAAATTTATATTACCGAATAGAACACTATATTTATACATTATTCTTTAACCCTTTATCTACTGACGGTACTTATAAGTACCACTCACTTTAAACTTTTATACCATAGTGAAGATTACTAATATTCTAATGGTACTTTGCAAAAAACTTTCTGTTAACTCCACTTTATCCATATACATGACAACAGTAGTTCTAGATTTGTTATTTTAGAGAGGAATGAGGCTATCTTTGAAGCAGTCGATGCGTTTTGTGCCGACATTTCGTACAGATTGCCACGCTCGTCTTTTCATTGCTACAAACACAGTAAAGGATACAAGATAACTGTTGGATTTTTTTTATGTGTTCATTAGGATCTTAGAATACAATTTGACTAGCTATTTTAGGTGGACGGTGTATGTATTTGATTTAACAGAGGAATTACTCGGTGGTATTTATAAGTACCGTCAGTACACTGGGTGTTGGAGAAATTCTTCTTGCTTACTTTTCGTCTGTGTAGTTATCCATCATGTTCATCTGCTTTAAAATGTAATTACTAAAATGTAGTGTAGTAATGATTTCTCTGGTATTTCTTTTCTGTTTCAATGATATTTTTTATAGGAAATCGAAAAAGTTGTAGCACCGGCTCATTTTTGCTATGCTAGAAATGGCATACGTAAATTCATATATTGCATATGTGGAGATGCGAGAAAACATGTTGTCCCTGGAATATTGACGTCGCATAACTAAAGGACTGCTAACAAGATCGAAACCTAAAGAAAAAAGTTTTTTTTAAACCCTTTCAGGAGCTAAGCATTTTCAATTCTAAAGTGTTGAAATAAATAATTGGCACCGGGATTTGCCAAACGCTTTATTTGTAAATAAGAAAAAGCCTATATTTCACATACTTATTAAATCGAAAATATTTTCTGGTGTCAGTTGAAATACCTTGTAGGTTTTCTGTTACGATATTTTAGTCATAGTGTACTGACGGTACTTTAAAGTACCACTTTAATTAATTACCTCTAAATAATTAAATTTCTTACGGGTGAGTATTTTTTTAATGTTTATCCTTTAATTTTCATTGTAGTAACTGAGAAAAAAGTATTACATGAAAAAAGTTGCAGTAGATCATAATGCCGTAGATAAAGGGTTAACCGATATTAATTTTGTGACTTCCAAATTATTTTACTACTCAGAAACTAATTTTGAATTATTCTGTAGCGCGCTAAACAGAAAAATTTTAATGATTTTAATCTACATCATTTCTCAAAGTAAATTGCATAATAAGTAAAGTGAATTGGAAAAGCAATGTAAAATTGCAACTATTAACTACATTAATGCGATTTTCTTTCCTCAAGAAACTTTCTATATTAAAACGGTATTATATATGTCCTTATATTTTAATTACAATAAGAATTGATAAGAATTATTCATTTTATTTTTAATGCAAAGCTGATAACATGCATAAAAAAGTATGATTTCAACAGAAAGCTCCTTTGTTTATATTAAATCCTGAGAGATGGCGCCAAAACACCATAGAGCAACAAAACGTTATCCAGTAAAAAATATTTCACAAAAATACACAAATTGAACTTATAATCATCCAGCTCCATGTCTTCCCTCGACTTTTGCCATACTGATTATAAACGTAAGCAAAAGTGAAAAATGCATTTTAAAACATTTGAAAGCTTTAATATGCTTTTACAAATATTTAAAAGCAAAATCAGATATTAACCGTATTTTTTTAATGAACCGCTCAAAGAGTCGTTCATTTCTTTCTAGAGTTGGAGTTTCGTGTTTCTGAATGGCAACGGTTGTTTCTATCGGTAATCTGCTGTTGTAGTTCGTTATTTTTAATTTTTAATTTATAACTTAAAACTTTATAGTTTTTGAAGGTTTCAGAGAAAATGAAGAAGAAAAGATGTGATACAACGTAGAATAAATAAAGCAATTGTTCGACTTATAATAAAAAAAATCTGAATGCTTAAGCCTAACATAGCCGCGATGTTTGTTTGTTTTTATCTCGAGGATGAGCGCGACCCGAATTCGTTAAAATGTGTTTTATTATAAGAAAGATTCTTGAATTACTACCGGAAATGTGGAGAGAGGATTTTGTACTTTACATAATCACCGATCGTCTGTCATTAAGTAAAGGAAAAATTACTACTGAGAATATTAGGTACGATTCGAAAATTCGGAATGAAGGACAAATTTATGAAATCTCCGCATATATGCAAAAACTTCTGAATAATACACCTGCGCACTGATAGGAAAATTGCGGTTATCGTAGGCGGATGTTTTTCATCGTTTGTACGGCTATCTTAGTTTTAACAATATTTTCCAAAAGTAATCGTCATTTTATTGAACCGTGAAATATGTTTATAAAATTTAAGTAAAAGTCATTGTATATTTATTGTTAACACTCATATTACGATTTATCTCGAAAATATTAGAAACATTGAAAAGATTTCATTCGGACATTATTTAATTTATTTTTCTGAAACACTTAGATAAATAAAAGTTTCCTTCATTTTGTTTTTTCTTTCTTTCTTCCTTTTTTTTTTTCATCAAAATTTAGACTTTAGATATAAGGTGAACATTATTCCAGTAATGGGCATTTTTAAATTTAAACTAGAAAAGCGGGCTTTTAAATTTGCGCAGGAGTTTCGCGCACCTGTTTGGGTTGCTAATATAACTTTCTAATGTTAACGTCTCTAACATGGAAATAAAAAGGAATTTACATATACTCAAAAGGGTGATCTTCATGAGTAACCGGTTCCGGAGGACCTGAATACTACCGGAGAATATATCCATCGGTAAGTTTGAATAGACATTAAAATCCGTGCTGTCAAATCAGGGAATCTGATTAAGACAGGGGAAAACTTCCACCAGTATATTTGAGTAAAAATGTTTGCCTTATTTATACAGAATTATTATATTACACAGTTTATTTATTTATAACATTTTAATGCAGAATTTAATACACAAAAAATCATATTCCTTTTTACTGGTTAAAGACTGGAACTGCGTTAAACAGGAATGATAAGATGTAAACAAGCAACAGCAAATGGATATAAGTAAGCGTGCAAACTTAATGTGGGAATCGGGCGTAAATTAACACAGTTGCGCCATCTTGTGGGCGGAGTGATAATACACATACGCGTGCTTTTAGTGTGACGTCATATTTGACAGAATGATGGAAATGAATTTAGTTTACCACATTTATTGCAAATAATGGTGTAGCGAGAAGGACGTTCAAACGCGTTTGATGCCACGAAGTTTAATCCGCCTTGCCAGATCTATTTCTGCCATTAATCAAGGTGAAAAAACTTCACAATTTTAGCGGTGTGATGTAAGAAAACAGTTAGGCATCTTCCTGTTGTTTTAGCCCGTCCGCTACGTGGGTGCGTCCTTGATTGATGTGACCTCGCCTTTAATCTTGCGGTTACCTCTCCCATTTAAGATAGGACGCTTACTTAAGTAACATCCGCCATCTTGTGACAACATTCTCTGTTACTTCACTCGCAACCGATAAACACTACACTAACTCTCTCAATCATACTTCCATTGTCTATAATTACAATAATTTCAAACCTTCAGTTCCGATGTAAGGTGATTAAAAAAAAAAAAAAAAAAAAAAAAAAAAAAAATCTTTAACTCAAAAAATGTCTGCCTGCGTCTAAGAAGTATACACTTAAAAACTATCATTCTTTTGCGAATTAAACTTACCGGGACATGACATTTTGGATTTTATGAAATTTCAAAGTTTTTTTTTCAGTGAATTCTTAAAAACGTGTTTTTACACCAGGGATGAGAGCGTTCCGACACAAATGACCGATTACTACCACTAAACTTTAATAGTATTTCTCGTATTATCTAATGACAGCCTTTCTGAGATTTCGTAAAGCAAAGAATATTTTTTTAATTTACTGGTAGTAATCGGTCATTTGGGTCGGAACGCTCTCATCCCTGTTTTACACATTAATGAGAAATTATGTGCACTTAATTGCATTTTCAATACTTGTTGCAATTATCGCTTATCTTGATGTTTTCGTTCTGCGCAAGAAAATGTTTTTATTTTCTTTTGAACATAAGATAAAAAAAATAATAAAAGTTTTTGAAAACCTGAATTTGACTATGTATATATTTACGTTTGTTTTGAAGACGTTAGTTTTTAAATTTATTTCACGAAAATGAACTACTTTCAGTTCATTCATCTCTTAACAAATAAAATGAAGGTAAACCTACTTAAATACTATAAATATTGGTAATATATTTTTTCTGCGTTTTTTATTTTTTGTTTTAAATCAAAAACGAATATTGACTGAAAACAATCAATATATTAAATTTTAATTAAAAAATCACATTAAATTAGCGATTCATCAATACTGTTAGATATAAACTCATGCTAACAAATATATTTTAGTATCGATGATAATCTGTTTTATCAACTCGAAAACAAAATACACTTCGCTGAATTAAGATTCTTACAATAAATATCAGGGACTGATAAAAAATTGCTTGTTCGTGCCTTCTGATCCAAGCATCTGGAAAAAGAATAGAAATACCCTTAGCTTTCCTATTTACCACATCAACGAACTCAAAGGGATCTTGAAATATCTAGAACTTAGCGAGTAAAAAATAAAATTATTGGCAGATAAGTTCAGCTTGAAAGAAGATTTGTGTATGGATTTTCAGTCTCATGGAAGAATTTCTATATATATATATATATTTTAAGTACATTTATATCATCTGCATTTCCCATAGTAAAAAAGCTCATTCTTTTTATAAATCAATAATTTATTAACTTGATAAATATGTGTTATGAGTGTAAAAATTACCTATAATATTATGGCGTTTGTTATCCATACTTTTTTGAAATCGGAGTCACTATTATAAATTCACAAATATTCATTTCAAAATTATAAGTAATTGTAGCGACGCGTGAGCAAATCTTAATAGGCTGTTGGTGGCAGTGTTGTCTATTTACAGGGTTCGTACGGGTACCGTTATTTTCAAGGCCATGTATCAGTATTTTTTTATAGAAAAATAAATCTAGTTTAAACGAACGAAGTTTCGCCTTATTTAAGGAGAGATCTTTCCGTAAGAAAATTCTGGTACAGAAAAATTTCTTAGTCTAGAAATTCTAGGACCCGTACGAACCCTGATTTAGCTTGTTTTTTATTCAAAATTTAAACGCGCATGCCAACTTTCTGCTTTTTTTTCAGAGTATCGAAAAATGTTTGAAGTTTATATTTTAATGAAAAAATGGTGAAATGGAACTGAGACTCAAATACCTTTAAAAAATCGATTTTTCGAATTGTGACTTAGAAAATAGAGCAGATTCTGCTGATTATAAATAAATACTTCCTCCGTCCCAAATTAGTTGCGACATTTAGGTCGAAAATTTAGATCCAAATTAGTTACATTTCAAGTGTGTGGAATCATAAATAACTTTCGTTGCAGTTTAGTAGATCGAGAGCATTTTGTAATGACATTTCCACCAGTATACCGTAAAGATCTTTTTCTTTCTAAAGAATTAACGATTCATTAGCTATAAGGTAGTTTTATGAGATTACTGGTGGAAGAATCCTTGCAAAATGGAGCGTCGCTTAAGAGCATGCGAACCCGGGATATTTTAACTAATTTGGTACTTATTTAAGGAGAGACGGAGGGAATGCTTGGTTAAGTAAATATTGTTGATTGATAGCATAGCACCCTGAAATCTCTGAAAAATGTTCATAGAAAATCATAAAATCATCAGTATCAATAATCAGTACAAAAGTAATTAAATGTAACAACTAATTTGGGACAGAGGGAGTATAATTGATGCACATTTTAACTCTCTATCACAGATTATTACCAGCTTAAAAATGAAAACAAACATTTAAAGACAACTTAAGGGGCAATTTTTTTTTTTTTTTTTTTTTTTTTGCATTTTTCTGAAAATGTGTTTTTTTTTTTTTTTTTTTTTTTTTTTTTTTTTTTTCCCATTAAATTGTACACTTTGTACGAAATCTGTTGCAAGAATATCTCTTTAATTTTAAAATGTGATAGAGTAAGTATTATTGCATCTTGTGAACCTATTTTTTTATTTTTAAACATTAGGTTATTTTTGTAAGTGGGTGATATGTATGGCAAAAATATGCAGATTTCGGATAAGTGAAATTTATCAATATTTTGTAATTTTTTGCGAATATGCAATAAAGATTGAAATAGGTTCAGTTTATAAAACAAAGTACTTTTTTGATAATCACACAGGAATTAATGGTAAGATTTTCATTATTATTTTTTTAAATGTATAAATTGAATGAATCAAAACTTTCATGTGGAAAACATATGTTTGTTTACATTGTTATTTTAAATTTATTTATAAACCCAAGCAGTATTTTTTTTATTTTAAAATATTTATAAAGTTGTGATTAAATTGGATAAAAAAAATCATAATGATTCATGCCTATTTGAACGAAATATAGGCTTTAAAAGAATAGCTTAAATTTCTAACTTCTTAGTTATCGCAGGCGTCTTAGTCTCCTTAAACAGAGCAGACACTAGCAACTATTTTTATATTCTAATTCGGACCACTATATTAAAAGAATAAACATTATAGAATATTTCCCTTACAGAAATTATCGAAGTATATGCGTTTTTTTTTTTTTTTTTTTTTTTTTTTTTTAATATGTCTAAGGAACAATCTTACTCAACAGTCAACCGAATAATGCAACGATTTGATAATGATCATGCAATAACATGGCAAGCTGAAACATGGTTTTTTGAACCTGTTTAAACGAGCACATGCGTCTCTTTGAATATAGAGGAGATCATTATGAATATTCAATTGTAGTTTAGAGCGAATAAATTCGTTTCCAGAATTTGCATTTTTTTTTTTTTTAAGTTTCACTAAAGCTTTCTTGAAGCAGTCTCTATCTGCTTTGGGACGTTTAAAAAATAGATTTTCCTTAATATTTAGGAAACATATACTAATTTTATTCCTTTAGTGAATATCCACATTGAATTAAGAATAATGATTCAAATCTTTTTACAATAAAACTTTATGAAATAAAGTTTTTGCGGAAGTTGGGGTACAGCGTCTATAAGTATATAGTGTGAAAATAAACAAGTGAAACTGTATCCAAAAAAAAAAAAAAAAAAAAAAAAAAATCACCAGTTTGCGCCGGATCGAGTCTATTGCTACGAATGAACAAAAATACAGTCTGTATTTAGATAATTGTGATGCAATTTAAACTGCGAGCAACTTTTTTTCGAAAGATATAAATAGTTTTGACGAAAAGCATAAGTATTAAGATGAACGTTGTAATACACGATAAATTAGGAATGAACGAAAATTCAGTTATAAGTACGAGACGTCCGATTTGAAGGCTTTTTAGATGCGTTCGTAATTATATAGATACGTTGCACCTATAATCGTCATTCAGTCCGTCTGTCTGTCCGTCCTCATATAACAGAGCAAAAACTACCCAACCGAATGGACTGAAATTTTAAATATATAATTGTTGCAAAATTTTGTCAAGTCATTTCAAATTTTATGAAAATCGGATGTATAATTCATTTACAGGGAGAATCAAAAGTTTTCCGTCACATTACGGCCAATGGGAAAAAATTATTTCAAGTGCATTTTAATGGTGTTACAGCATTTCGAACAGAATGAAATTGATAGGCAGTTATGAAGTGCACTAAAATATACATTCAGTACAATACGCGGTGCAAAAAATATTTATAAAACTAGTTATAGTATGAATGCACCTCATTTGCCCCGTTTGACGTGCAATTTCCAACTTTTTTTTAATTTAGAAAATCTGAATTCACATCAGAAAATTTCCAGTATTAAACTTTTTTAATTTTATGAGTGAAATACACTCTTAAAACTTTCTAGTGAAAATTCGGCTTGTTCGGCATTACGATAATGAGACCTACAACGGCGCTGAAAAAGCGGAATGCTGTCTTTGTTTTTATGAGACTCATTCTGCTGTGCAAGCACGACGTAATTTTGATCGCGATGGTAAACTTAAACTATTTTCCTATCTTACAACAATATGTACTTTAATTTTTATCTGTAAATTCCATTCAGTAAATCATTCTTTTTGCCCAACTACTTTGTAGGCACCCTGTATATTTGTATTCAGAATGAATGCAAAATAGTGAAACTTTTATAGAAGAAGTTTGCAATTTTTTTTATATCTATCTTGTAAATTTAGAATAAGATTTATATTTAACTTCAGTCATTTTTTACAATCTTTCTTTAGGAAAGTTGTGCTTCCTTCGACAACTGCATTTTTTTCCTTTAATAAAAACGTTTTAATAAAATGCTTTGGTAAATATTTACCAATTTATTTCAGATCAGTGGCTTTCCGTCGAAACAAACATTTTCAACGTTTGTAAAGCAATACATGTCTTATTTAATGACAGTAATGGGTGATTAACCCCGAAGAACGCGCGCATACCCAGGCTATGAATGGTTTTTACTTTGTTAGCAATAAACACAAATAATAATCGTTACCTTATTTAAAGATTTATTTTTAACTTCTGCAATTTTAAAAAAAAACTTTCTTTAGGAAAGTTGTGTTTTCTTCGACAAATGCATTTTTTTACTTTAATAAAAACGTTTTAATAAAATGCTTTGGTAAATATTTACCAATTTATTTCAGATCAGTGACTTTCCGTCGAAACAAACATTTTTAACGTTCGTAAAGCAATACATGTCTTATTTAATGACTTTAATGGGTTAACCCCGAAGAACGCGCGCATACCCAGGGTATAAATGGTTTTTACTTTGCTACCAATAAATACAAATAATAATCATTACCTTTTTTAGTCGGAGACAATTATTTACATTTTGCGATAAAATAAATTAAAGATTACTTTAAAAAAAATAGTGGTGACAATTGTAAAATCCCTGCCGGCTCGGGCCTACAGGCGGAGGTAGATTTCGAAGTTAAGTACTAAATTCACCAACAAAACTTAAATCAAGATTAAAGATAAACCCAGCTCCTTCGCTAAGAATGAGCTCTAGGGAGCTAAACATTTTGTGAAAATTCTAATATACACACACGCATGTATATGGAATAGGTTTAAAAATGGCTAAATCAAATTCAGAGAACCTCAAAGTGTTAAAATATGTTAAAATCTCCATACTCGGGTTTTTATCATGTTTTAATACGTTTCTTCAAACTCAATGACGTTACATATTCACCTGCTGTGGTCCATTATATTTTCAATATGACGCAATATTTTGTTGTTTTTTTTAATTCGTCAAACTATTTATTTCATTTTGAATTTTCATGCAGAAATCTTGCTCTAGAAAACTTATGACGTAATATTCAATTTGTTTTCAATTCGTCAAACTATTTATTTCATTTTGAATTTTCATGCAGAAATCTTGCTCTAGAAACTTATGACGTAATATTCAATTTGTTTTCAATTCGTTAAACTGTTTATCTAATTTAATTTTTCACGTGAAAACACTGCATTAGAAAAGCAATTGTTGTGGTGAGAATTTTATTGATTTTTTTTAATTGTTGGCAACAGCTATAACGAAAAATATTTATTTTTTCCTGCCATTGTTGTGTAAAAGCTGGTTTTATCAGAATCATGTTAAGACGGTATTCAAAATTTTAAACCTTCCCCATTCCCATTCCCTTGGACCGATTTTGCTCATTTTCAATCCCCGCCGATAAATTAGCTATCTTAAAGTTGTTGGCGAGTTTGAAGACGTTCCGTGCATAATTGCGACTTTTATCGTGCGGACAAAATTTAGTACATACATACATATATAGATATATAATATATATATGTATATATATATATATATAAACTTTTTAGGTGGGGGTGGTTTTGGGTTCCTGGGGTCATGTAATGAAAAGTTATGAAGGAATTTTTCAAAAGTCGCACCATGGTAACGACTGCAATAGGTAGTATTTCTTACAAAATCTACCTAAAAACCGTACGCATTCTGGGTCTATCAGGCTCGGCGCGTATCCCCCCGGGTTAAAGAAGATTACTATTTAAAAACAGTCGAATTAATTTTTTTTTTAATTTTCGAATCTTGATTTTGGAACCTATATCAGATATTTAGAATGTGAAAGCAGTACGGTACAGCCCAGATTATCCGCGGAATTGGGTGGTAAGGGCACAGCGGATAACAAAAATCGCGGATAACAGGGAAAAGACTGAAAACGGGTGTAAGCATGAAAAAAAAAAAAGAAAATTCAACATAAAACTGTGTTTTAGTTTACAAAAAAAATAATAAAACGTTTAAAATACATATGCGCAGTACATCAGAAACCCTTGCTTTACATCTAAATCACTAAAATAAACAACAGTAAACAAGGAACAATGCCATACATACGGTACAAAAAGAGCTCAGTTACACTTTTTTTTAAAAATCTGTCACTTGTTTTTGATTCTTGCTTTGGAAACAATTTTCCTTTATTCTAAATTGTAAACTATTGTTTTTCTTTTAGTATAGAGTAATTTTTATCTTGAAAATGAAGTTATTCTTGATATGCTCTCCTGGAATTTATCATAATAGTCTTATTTAATTGTTATATATTTTAATTGCTATGTTTATGTTTGGTTAATAAAATCAAGACAAGACATCAAGACTTTATATCTGATATTTCAAACATGGCAACCGAATCTAGAAATATTCTTCTGGTACTTACGGATACATGAATTTTTCTGTTTATATTTATTAGTAGGGCTTATTATATTTTCCTTGCTCTTGGCTTGAATTAAAAATTTCGCTTCGCGGATAAACCGCACCGCGGATAATCGAGGCTTTACTGTATAATGTTATTTGCCAGTTATGTTTAGCTATACATTCAAGAAATAATTTTCGAGACATATAAGTTAATAAAACTATTTCTTAACTTTCAATATATTCCACTCTCATTATCACGAATACCGTAGAAGCATAATAAACTTGGAAAGAAAGTTACAGTCTTAATGAAGCCGAAATAAAGGACTTGACAGGGCATTGAAAGGTTATTTCCACGGATGCGGAGTTGAAAGATAATTTATCATTAGGTGAAATCAAGCGATGAATAAGAGACGAGTGTTGTATGGGATTGCTCAAGTAAAAAGAAATGAAACAGTGGATAAAACCACTTCAAATGCTATATGTTTAGAAACATAATTTTATAAATAATTTCTTGGAAATTTAAAAATAACACTAGCAAATAATTTTTAACTTTTTTTCTGCATCTGACTAATGGGTGCATTTAATTAATTTTAGGGGGCTGAATTCATTTGAATAATCAAATTTTCTCAATCAGATCACATTTATTAGATACGGGCAGTTATGTAAAGACAGATGTGAAATATTTGACTAAAATTGACCGTTAGAAATTCAAATAAAATATAATATTCATCAGTAAAAATGCTTTCTTGATTACTTTATACAATGAACTAATACGAGCACGAAACTGTTCCACAAAATCTCAAAATGTTAATATTATCCATAAAAATACCCATAGCCAGATAAAGTTAAAAAAATGCTATAAAAAGGGATAGAAAATCTTTATTAAGATTGACGATCGTTTCGTTGCACAAACGGAAACATTTTCAAAATCATTCAACGATAGAAAATATTTTCACATAATTTAAAAACAATAAACATAGTAAACAATGTCACGCGACATGATGCATAATGAAAAACATTGTAAACATAAAATTAATTTAAAATATTAGATTAGCTATTGGTGAGCGTGGATTAACTTTATCTGTTTATAAGTGATTATTATACATGTGTTTATACCCATAGCCAGTCAATCCATTATCCCTCATAATGTTCAAGCACCTTTTCATACAAAGTTTCTGCATTTAGGTATTCTATTCCTAGAGCTTCCACAGTTCGTACACCCGAGCAATTAAATAACGAAATAAATAAAATACATGATATTGAATGAAACAATGGATACAAAGAAAGTACCATAGAAAAATTAATTAAGAGCTTGAAGAATAAAAAGAAAAGAAATTTCAATCCACAAAATTCCATATTATCCACTTTACAATATTTTCCTGGTTTCTTCAAACGTTTGAAATATAAACTCAATGAATTAATACCTCCTTAGTCGCAGAACCTTCCATGAAATTACAAAAATATAGTATGCAAGAAAACAGATCCAATTGCGTCAAACCAGTTATCAGGAGTATACGAAATACCTTTCACCAAAGAAGATGGAACAAAGCAATTATATATAGGTATAACAAGCAGAAAATTTAAAACTAGAATCAAAGAACATTTAGCAGACATCAAATACAACAGAAGAACCACAACTTTGGCCAGATTATGCTGCGAAGAATTTTTACAGATCGATTTTAAAAATAGCAAGCAAATTTATTCATCAAGATTTTATTTACCATCCATAATCCGGGAATTAATAGAGATATTTTTACGCAACGAGAATATTTGCCGTGATTCAATGTCCCTTGATTTACCTAAAATTTGGAAAGAGATGCTATGTAATTTTAGTAACAATATTAAAAATTAATCCACGTTCGCAAATACCCAAGTTAATTTTATTTTTATTTTATGCTTTGCAATTTTTTCATTATGCATGATGTCGCGTGACATTATTTACCATGTTATTGTTTTTTAAATTATGTGAAAATTAATCCACACTCGCTAATAGCTAATTTAATGTTAATTCAATTCCTACTGTTAGTTCACACTTTCCCTATACTTATTTATTTATATATCTTGTTCAAATTTTCAATCGTTAATAAAATACTTATTATTCATCCTATCAAGTTGAAATAATTTTTTTAAACCTTATACTGGATGACAATTGATGCTAATACAGATATTTCAAATAATTAATTCATTAATTAAATTTTAATTAATTAATTTTAATTTAATATGGGAGACAAAATGGTGGCCATTGATTATTGAACAGTATTTAATGCATCTTCATATCTATAAGGGGGTTACCATGGGGGGAAGGGGGAACCCTGTTCTGTCGCCAAATACCGACAAGTTTGTCGCCAACTTGGCGATATCTCTAATATTTTGCCAAATTCCCATAGACTTCCATTGTAAACCTACTTGCTTATAGAAAATCAACAAATTGAGATATTTTAATGCAACTAAAACTAATATTAGCTTAAGGGATTATATTAAATTTTTCTTTGATGACCTAAGTAGGAATTGACTTTTTATTGCTTTTTGAAAATTTTTGAAAATTTTTGAAAATTTTTATGTTACTTGTTTTATTTTATGTTTGCAATGCTTATATTATGCCTCATTTCTCGTGACATTGTTTACTATTTTTATTGTTTTTAAATTATGCGAAAATATTTTCTATCGTGCATGATTTTGAAAATGTCACCGTTTGTGCGATAAAACGATCGTCAATCTTAATAAAGATATTTTATCACTTTTTATAGCATTATTTAACTTAACCTGTTTATAAGTGATTATTATACATGTTGTTAAGTTAATATTAATAACATTATTTTTCAAATTAGCATGATATGGTTTTCTTGATGACAGTGACGGATGTTTCGATAGTTACTTTTACAGCAGAATGAAACCAAGCAAAGCTTTTAACATACATAGCTATTCATTTCATTATTATTTGACCACACATGATTATACGTAAATTATTATTTACATTTAACCACGTATTTTACCATGTTTGAAAAAATTAGATTTGAAAATTTTAAAACCTTTACGTGCTAGAAGATTTCTGATAGGGTCAGATTCGAATTGTACATATACTAGTCGGATGTGGCAGTCCCAAAACTTTCTTCTATCTCATATATGTTAATACTTCCTGAAAAATTCATTAAAGCAGATTTATACCAAAATCTATTCAGCAACAACTTATGTCAACTTCTAATTGAATTTGAAGTTTGAGGAAAATCCGTGCATTAGTTTTTGAGATACAGCTATTGCGGAAATCATGAAAAGTTCTGCACATCAGTGGCACCTGTAGGGCAATTTACACCAAAAAGTTATCAGGATCAATTTTTATCAGGGACTATCTGAATCTAAAGTTTGATAAAAATGCATGCATTAGTTCTTGAGTTACAGCTATTGCGGAAATCGTGAAAAATGCAGCATAGTAGTGCAACCTGTTGGGCGATTTTCACCAAAAACTAAACAACACTAATTTATATCAGGGACTAACTGAATCTGAAGTTTGATGAAAATTCGTGCATTAGTTCCTGAGATAGATCTATTGCGATAATCATGAATAACGCAGCATAACAGCGCCACCTATTAAGCGATTTACATCAAAAAGTTCTCAGCACCAAAGTATATCAAGGACTAACGGAATCTGAAGTTTTCTGAAAATCCTTGCTTTAGTTCTTGAGCTATAACTTTTCGGAAATAGTGAAAAATGCATCATAGCAGCGACACCTGTTGGTCGATTTAAACCAAAAACTAATCAGCACCAGATTATATCTGGGACTAAGTGGTTCTTAAGTTTTATTAAATTCCGATCATTAGTTCTTGAGATAGACTCACAGACAGACATTTTGTAAAAACATATTTTTCGGGTTCTCTAAACCGTAAAACGTGTAAATCTATCGAAAACCGGAAATCGAAAATTTTTATGAATCTAATACTTTCTTCTTATAAAGGTAGAAGAAAGAAAAAATACATAAAAATATGTTTATTACAAAATAGGTACAAAAGAGCTGTTGATTAGTGTAATGTGCAATAACAGGTAATTATATTCTTAACTATTTTAAGGGTGGCAGTATATTATATAGACCTTATAGACTTAATTGCAAAATAAAAATTGGCACACAGATTATTTAAATACGTTTTTATTTTTTTAAGGTACATGAAATAAATATAGCTATTTTCAAATAAATTCTTTCATAAATTCTGGTGAAAAACCATGATTTCAACAGTTAACTAACGGAATTTATTTACTACTGAATGGTTTACAGCATATTATGTTTATAGAATTAGTAATTTTTGAAATTGGTGGCCTCAAGGTTTGTATGGGAACATACTTTTGAATACCATGGCTTCTGAAAAGTCATTTTCGACTTATTTAATTGGAAGATTCTCCCGTTAAGTAGAGCGGAAAATACTTTTTAAAATTTCTAAGCACCTGGGAGTTGAGTATGGGTAAGCATAGAACGAAAAATTATCTGCAGTACAAAAACTTATTGTCATAAAGAATCAAATCGTTAAAAAAGATTCAAGAATAAAGAAAAAGGAACTTGGGACATAAAAATAATTCTAAATATGTAACGAAATTAAAAATTTTAATTATTCAACCTTTTTTTTTTTTTTTGCTACTAAGTTATTTTGCTACTAAGAATACTTTAACATGTGCATCACCGGAGGGTCACGCTCGATTGTCCCATCAATCGGCGTGCATCACAGGTGGGCCACGCTTGACATCAGACGGCGTGTATCACTGGTGGGTCACACTCGACTGGTCCATAGAAGGCGTGTACTACGTGGTAGGCGTAGAAGGTGGGTCACACTCGACTATGCTATAAACGGCGTGCACTACAGCTAGGTCACACTTGGATATTCAAAAATTCAATAATAAAAACAATTCGTTATTATAAACTTACTGCATTCACGACGGGGAACGAAAATTCTCGTTTACCTTCAAAAAATATCATTGACTAAGGGCGTGGCTTCTACTTTACAGAAATTCATTTATATCATGTTTCTATAGATTGTAAGCTATTTTATATTATATTCGTACAAATTTAGCCAATAAAATCATGTCTTAAAGTAATTTGCTTACTCCTTACGAACTTTCAGACATTCACAATCAGCTCTGCTTGTTATATTCGAGTTGAATTCAATAAAAATTAGAGATGCGTGTCATTACGTACAGTGTCGGAAATAAGCGAAAGTATCGCGCCGCCAGATGAAGGGAAATATTAATTCGAGCGCCGTCTCACGGCGAAAAGCATGAATATCGGCGCCGGCGTGAAAGTGTTAATGTCATTTATCTAAAATTTATAAAAATGCGCTTTTTATGTTGCGCTCAAGAATTATCTTAAACCAATTAATTCTTTTAAATGCAATCTTCTCGTGTTTTAGGATCACATATATGTTTTAAGACTGATCAGCATGTGTATATTTTTGAAAAATTTATATTTCAGAAATAATGTTTTGATTATTGTATTTTGTTTTTCGCAGTTTACCTATTCATATTTTTTGTAGATGAATCAATAAACATTATTAGATTCAATCATAATATATAAGTATAATCTATAATGTCTAAAAATATTAAATAATCCCAGACATGTCTTGAACACAATCTGAAAAATGGGAGTTTAGACGTTAACCCTCTCGCTGCGTAATTGTTTTATTAAAATAGCTTCAAAATAATTAGAATAGCTTCTTTTGTCACCGGTTTTTGAAAACAAAAATTTTTGGCTAATTTAATCGGAAAATTGCTGCAATCAAATAATGAAAAATTTACAAAAAAAAAAAAAAAAAAACTGGTGGGAATAAACAAAGAGGATTATTTAGGCGGGAAAATGCATGCCCGAGAAAATCTCGGGTTGCGCAGTGAGAGGGTTAAATACACTGATAACCGAAGCGACTTACTAAAACTTGTACTCGTAAATTTTAATTATCATTAGAGGTAAATTATCTTCTAATATTTACCGAAATCACCAGTTGCTATAGAAATAATTTATATTTACATTCTACTATGAAGTATTCAAAATGCATTTCTTCAGTTTATTGATACAAACTTCACATTTGATTAAATTCGTGATTTAGAATTAATATTACATTATATCTAATTAAATGAAAATTCGCCGTTGATCATTTATGAAATACATTTGTTCGAAATTACAATGACTTCTGATTTCATATAACTTATTTCAAAACTACTAAATTAATCATATTTTAATGCATATTCTTTGCATTTGTTTCTAATAATATTAATTAAAATGATAAATCAACACTTCACATATCTTTTATAATTTACAGTTTCAGGGTAGTTTTGAGAATGACAATTACGAACATTGAAGTTGAAAATTACGAACTTGGAGAGAAAAATGAATTTTTAATTTAATAATGTCAGTAGAAGTGTTAATTAATTATGCACGTAAAATTATGGTATTTCCTAAAACCTACATGTAAGTTGAATATTATATTCTTATAAGTTTGAAAAAATTAAACTGTTGTAATTTTATATGTATACCGATATGTATAATATTATATTTAGCCGACACTAAATTACGAAAATTAAAAGATAATTACCTATTTTAAAAACAAGAGTCGTATTGAAAATACTTCACAAGCGATAATCCACTGACCAGTCTACATTTTTATGCATGATAACGCAATAATTATTAAAATGCACTTAGAAAATGGAGCCAGTAACACTAATCTATTTAAAAAATAAGTTTAGGAGTAGAAAGCTAAATATCCGAATTATATGCTTGTGTCGACGCTGAATCTCAGGATGAATTTCAGAAATTTCTGGAAACGGATAAAATCTTCAAATTGGCGAAGTTAATTGATATATGGAATAATAGAAAAAAAAAATTCATTAAACTTGTATAATCCGAAGAAACACAGGTCTGCGATTTCATTTCACTTAATGAAATCAGAAAATTTACCTCGAATTAACGTACGCAACCATTACCAATGGAATAAGTTGTACTGGTAGAGTGTGTGATTTCACGCAGGTTCTATAGGGTTGGGGTTGACTCTTTGGTAGCATTGTTCCTTGGTGAATTACGCATTATTGTTTGGTCCCACGTGAATGAATCTTTGATTTTTCCATTCCTACTATTAGTTCACACTCTCCCTATATATATACCTTGTTCAAATTTTCAATCGTTAATAAAATACTTATTACTCATCCAATCAAGTTCAAATGCATTTTTTAAACTTGTAGTGGGTGACACTTGATTTTTTTCAACTATTAATTAATTAAATTAAATTAATTAATTTTAGTTTTATATATGAGACAAAATGGCGGCCATTGGTTATTGAACAGCATTTAATGCATTTCCATACTTATAAGGTGGGTTACCATAGGAGGGACCCTGTTCTGTCGCCAAATACCGCCAATTTTATTGCCAACTTGGCGATATATTTCCAAATTTGGCGACCAAAATGAGTCGCCAAAAGTGACGCCAACTTGGCGATATCTCTAATATTTCACCAAATTCCTATAGACTTCCATTGTAAACCAATAGGGTTTACTTGCTTATAGAAAATCAACAAATTCAGATATATTAACGCAACAAAAACTAATATTAGCTTAAGGGATTATATTAAATTTTTCTTTGATGAGCTAAGTAGGAATTGACTTCAATTTATTTTTTTTATATTACTTGTTATGATAGCAGATTGTTTCTTTTAACCCCTTAATTCTCGCTCCCGAGATATTCTCGGGCTGTGTCTTTTACTCAAATTGTTTGATTCCCACCAGTTTTATAAATAGTGAAATTGGCTAATATTAGTACCGTTTTACCTGTCATTAAATAAGGTGAATATTTCTTTTTCATAAAAGTGGTGCCAATAAGCAATTTGAATTATTCAACCGTAATTTAATTCGAGCGTTAAGGGGTTAAGGAACCTAAAGGTTATGCCCAAAATGGCATAATAGTGATATTTCAAGTTGCTTATTTAGAACACGTGGCCTAACAGAACATTTTGAATTACGTTCTCTTTTTCCGCGTTAAAAATAAATTTGAGAACACCCATTGACCTATCTTTTCCAAAAGTAGTGTAATACAATATAATTAAAGTTTAAAGTTTTGTTTAAGAGCATCATATAAAAAAGCAAAAATACATGCAACATACCTGTTTCCGATAACAAAAATTTAAGTTCTGATCATATAAATTGCTGAATATATAATACGTGAATTATCACATTGCTAACGAAGCGTAGAACCAACAATCTGAAAAATGTCCAAGCCGGGAATCAAACCAAGAATCCTTGGAATATGCCAATATTCCACGAATTATATATTCAGTAATTTCGAGCGTAATTTCACTGCTGTTAATTAATTGAAAAATTAATTAAAATTATATATGTGTTCACCGATGATGGGTTTGTTTCTGTACCCCAACATCGGTGAACTCATATATAGTTTTAATTAATTTTTCAATTAATTAACAGCAGTGAAATTACGCTCGAATTTACTGAATATACGAGGGCAATTCGGAAAGTAACCTCCGTTTATGAATTTAAAAAAAAAAAAAAAACTAATGAAAGGAAACATGTTTTATTACTTACGTATGAAAGACACGTTCTTCAGCTATTTCTCAATATAATTGCCGTATTAATTAAAACAATTATCATAACGGTAAATCAGCTTTGAAATTCCATCGTCACAGACTTCTACCGCCGGCTTATTCAACTGCGATTATTTTTAAATTCAACTCGCACCACTCTTTCAATCCAAAGAAGTTTAACATATTTTTCTATATAATTTGCTAATAAATATACTACATTTTTTTTTAATAGTGCGTCAATAAAATATTACGAGAGCAATTCGGAAACTAATTTTCCTTTTATTGTATAAATGAAAAACACGCCTACTTTCAACAATTGTTTATTTACATTTCAAAGGATCAGCTGTCTTCTATTTTTCAACATAGTCACCATGTACGTTCAAGCACTTGTCATACCATTTTACCAACTTACCAATCCCTTCTGAATAAAACTCAGCTGTCTGCAAATTCAGCCAACTAGTCACAGCGGTTTGAAGATCCACATCGTCAGCGAAGTGCCACTTCTTCATTTCCTTGAACAGATGAAAATCTGAAGGAGCCAAGTCGGGGCTGTAGGGGAATGATTAAACACGTCCCATTCGAATTGGCGCAAAAGATTTTGTGTTCTCTGAGCACTGTGAGGGCGAGCGTTATCGTGCAAGATCACAATTCCAGATGTCAGCAGGCCGCGACATTTGTTCTGGATGGCACTTTTCAGTTTCTTCAAAGTGTTACAGTAAACTTCAAAATTTATTGTCTTACCACGTTTCATGAATTTGATCAGCAAGATACCATGAGCATTCCAAAACACGGTTAACATAATCTTCCTCGATGTCAAAGTTTGACGGGCTTTCCTCAGCCGGTTTGGAGAACCGGTATGACCCCATGCCATTGACTGTTGCTTTGTTTCAGCATTTTCATACGCAATCCAAGTCTCGTCACCAGTCACTATTCTATTCAAAAACTTCTCCCCTTCCGTGTTGTACCGGGAAAGAAAGTCTAAGGCAGCGCCCATTCGAATAATTTTTGGGTCTCAGTGAAAATCTTTGGTACCCATCGAGCACAGAACTTCCGATAGCCTAATTTTTCGGTGACAATTTCGTACAAAACAGTCCCAGAAATGTTCAGAAATTCATGGGAAAGTTCCGAGATGGTGAATCGACGGATCTGAAATATTTGTCTTCAATTTGTTCGACGAGATTATCACTCACTACAGACGGCCTCGCACTCCTTGATTCATCATGGATACTTGTTCTTCTCCTTTGAAAAACGTGACCCATTGACGCACTAAACCTTCACTCATAATGTTTGGGCTATATATGGCACACAGTTCACGATGAATGTCCGCTGCTGACAGTTTTTTCGCCCAAAAGAAATCTTATTACTCCTCGTACCTCGCATTTGGCAGGATTTTCAATAGCAGCGCACATTTTGTGACGTTATAACGAGGAAACGCGCGGTAGTTCGACACTCTCCCTAAGATTGCTGAAATTTTACGGAATTACAGATTGCTTGATTTAGCAATGGTTGCGCTCCGCCCACTACTAATAGTGCCACGCCTCGACGGAAGTTAATTTTCGAAATGTCCTTTTATTACAAATTTAAAAAAAAAATAGTGGTGTGGATAGAATAGAACGGACAGCCCTGTTGTATAGGCCGGCGGCAGAAGTCTGTGACGATGGAATTTCAAAGTTGATTTACAGCTATGATTATTGTTTTAAATAATACTTCGATTATGCTGAGAAGTAGCTGAAGAATGTGCCTTTCAAACGTGAGTAATAAAAAACGTATCATTTCATTAGTTTTTTTTTTTTTTTTTTTTTTTTTTTTTTTTTTTTTTTTTTTAATTCATAAACGGAGGTTTCTTTCCGAATTGCCCTCATATGATACGTGGAATATTGGAATGTTCCAAGGGTTCCTGGTTCGAATGCTCGGCTTGGACCTTTTTCACATTGTTGGTTCTACGCTTCGTTAGCAATGTGATAATTCACTATTATATATTCAGTAATTTCGAGCGTAATTTAACGGCTGTTAATTAATTGAAAAATTAATTCAAATTATGTATGTGTTTACCGATGATGGGTTTCTTTCTGGCTCATGTTCCGCCGCAGGATTGTGTGCTCATGAAGATTATTCCATCTTGTGCTGCAGTTGCAGCCTTACCAACATATGTGGGAAATGCTAAGCTGGGCATTGTGCCCGTAGCATAAATGGTAGAGCACTTGGAGCGCTAGGCCAAGAGTTCCAGGTTCGATTCCAGGCTTGGACATTTTTCACATTGCTGGTTCTACACTTTGTTAGCAATGTGATAATTCACGTATTATATATTCAGTAATTTTGAGTGTAATTTCACTGCTGTTAATTAATTGAAAAATTAATTAAAATTACACATATAAATTGCTTCATGAAGTTCAAAGTCACACGTCATACGACACCAAACGCACGAGACAAATTAACCGACTACTGCTTTTGAAATGGGAATATTTTTTTTCCCTTAAGTGTATTGTGAAAATTATGTCCACTCCGTAATCAATATTATCCTTTAGATCCCATTCCTTTCATTCTTTTCAAGAGTGGAATATGAATTTTAAATTTCTCTTGTCAAAATAATTTTTCTATAAACTTTCAGAGTTGAGTGTATCAGGAACATTCGGAATGTACCGGCTTATATACAAAACCCTAGCCTAAAGTTTGAAAAATGGTATTGCCTGTTATATTGCTTTGTTATCATTGATTTATGTCAATTATATTGATTTATTATTGTCAATCATATTGATTAATCTGATTTATAATTTTATTTATTCGTTTGTTCCCTGAAAGCACTACAATAAACTCGACACGAATTAAATGAGAAATTTCAAAATCATCTAATTTTCTCTGAATTATAATTCCATAATTAGAGCGGAACATATATAAAACATATTGCATTATGAACACATTTTGTTTAAAATGTTCAAGCATAAAAAACTCTCCTTAAATTGCATGATTTATTTAGATAAAAAATATCCTTTATTTAAAAGTTTTTACATCATATAATCCATAGACATGTTTGGAAAATACCAGAAGTTGCATGGCAACCATTGTTTAAAAGAGGCATTTTATAGCTTCTTTTATATAAAAAAAAGAAAAAAAACTTTTAAACCGTATATTTAAAACGCAATTCAAATAACTGCACAAAAGCAAAACTCTTTGCAATATTGAACAAGGAATTATTTTACGAGCCTAAAATAGAAAGATATTACACTACCATTAAAAGCAAGAGGTGTTTAGTATAAGCTGTAAAGGAAATAATACTTCAGGGTGTATCTTAAATGTAAGGAGAGCGCTGTAAAAATGCAATAATTCGATATCGAAATGTGGTATTTTTCAGAAAACAAGTATTGAATCGCTTTCGTAGCGGAAAAAAAAAAGTCTAAACTTATAGTAAGAATTTTATTACAAATGTATAAAATTTATATCTTTAGACGTTGTTCAATGCTTTTTTACGTATAAAAAAATTAATTTTAGATAAAATGCAATAATTTTTTATTAACGTTTGCCTAATACGCAGCAAGCGCGAAACTGAATAGATATTTTTTCAAGCTGTTGCTTAAAAGAAAAATATAGTTGTTTTAAAATACTTTTTGAAACTCAGCGCACAAACGATATTCAATTCCAAATATATGTGTGTATTATTACTGTTTATTTAAAAGTCAAGTAAACGTTTAACCAGAAATATTACTTAATAATAAAAGAAAGTTGAGTACCATACAGAAACAACACACATTTTATTAAATACGTTTTGGGGTTATGCGAATAATAATAAAAAAAAACACAAAAGAATTTTACGAATAAAATTTTTTTCGAATGATTAAAACATTAAACCTTATTTACAAGCCTTAGATTTTCTTTGCTTAGTATAATCTGACATTTGTTTTTGTATTATGCTTTTAAAAATCTAAAATTTTATTTTGCTTTAATTAGTTTTATGCTAAAGACAATAATTTTTATAATGCAGAATGCTCAGCTTACTTTTTAGTGTTTTTTATTTATTTACAGAAGACATAACGTTCAGAGAAATAACTAATTTATTCTTTCTCTGGGTCTATTTGGGGATAAAATAATGTAAGGGTTCTTTTTTTTTTTTTTTTTTTTTTGACTGACTGACTGTAGAAGTCACATAATTTGACCATCTTATTTCTTATAGGCTTTTACATAATATGAAAAAGACCATGCACAAAGTGTAAGAAAATGTGAACGAGGTGGCTTAAGTATTGATAAGAACTATGTACGACATCGATCAAATTGTTATTGAGCACAATCCTGAAATAAAGCAAGTTTTCACGCTATGACCGTTGGATGATCTTTATTTGTATTGCCGGAACGGCCCGGATTTTTTTAAAGTCAAATCAACATAATTTAAACCAGAAAACCTATACAACATTTTCTGTCACCATGGAGTTATTAATTAAGTTTGATTATTAATAACTCTTTTATAAGCCGAATGACACGTCGCTGTGTGTCTTGTATATCTGTAAGAAATCACCGTACTTTATATTAATGCAATTAAAATTCCAGAAAGAAAGTTTGGCAAAGTACCAATTTTTTGTTATGTTTTCATTGTAAATTTTTATGTAATTTATTATTTGTAATAAGTTAATAGAAAATACCCTATTTCGTTAATTTTTGTCTATTTTGAACTATATGTATGCATTGGTTAAATACTTTTAGGCTTAATCACCTTTTGTCAAAATATGCAATACTATTGGACATCTGTGTATTTATATACGATGTGTAACATGAAATACACAAAGCATCTATTTAATCCCTTGAGAGGTGGTGGGAAGTATTTTATCATACCTAATTTTAATCAAGATTTGCACCAGAAACTTTTAATGAAAAATTTCTTTTATAATTTTGGTGAAAAAAAGTTAAATGTTTGCTTTTCCTTATTTGGAAACAATATTTTGCGAATATTCCGGTTTGAGGTCAACATAACAGAAACGCAATTGCTTGTCCCTGAAAGGGTTAATAGGGATATTAGATGAGCAATGAGGTGGACACCATTTCCAAATAACCATCTAGAATCGCAACCAGGCTTGAAAGGAAAAAATATCAAAATTTTATTTGCAATACCACTATTTTCATATAGTCAGTCTTATTAGGGTGATTTAATCCCGTAACCGTGTAGCCCGAACAGGATTCGGGGAAGAACACTTAACTTGCTTCGTTATCAAAAACATTTTGATACCACTAATTTGTAACTGTAAATTTATCTTTATTGATCGTTAGACATTTTTCGATTAAGTAAGGTAAATATTTTAGTATGGAAAAAGTGGTGTCCATCCCCTTTTTAATTTTTTTGTAAGAAAACAAATGTCACTGTTAAGGGGTTAATGCGCTATCTTTTAAATGAAATAAGAACGAAATTTCCCTTCGAAAAACAGCGTTATTAAAAATAAAAATTTAGTTTTTTTTTTTTTTTTTTTCTGACAACTCTGATGGCATGTTAAATGTTTCATTGCGGTTTATGAAAATTTTCGACGGTCAGAATCATCAGTTACCACTTTCCTATAAGACTTGGCTTTCGAGATCCCTTTTAGTTGGCTCTTGGTGAATCATAAATTCTTAGTATATCGTGGTCTCATACGATCTCTGTCATATCTTAAAGACAGAATAGCGCCATTTATCACATTATGTCACATAAGCTGCAATCAACTATTGAACATGCTATGTTACGATTCCTGAATAAACTGTGTATTTCATGTTTTGCATTCCATACAAAAATATTACACTCTTTCTATGAATCGTTATTGAAAGTAACTTTATTTATGCTTTGAATATAATGTTTACTTTTTTTTTTATTGTGTAAAAGTGTGGATTATAGATGTATGTATTGTATTCATATTGTAGAAGGGGACATGATTTTTATGCTTCCTACAATTACGTTAGATATTATATAATCCTTCTTAAAACGTATAGCACAGCATATGACAAACATTGAAAAGGTATTGGCCTGAACTAAGAAGTCTATATATATGAATTAGAGTGTGGTTTAGGGTAAAATATGTGTTGTAATTGTTATGGAACTCAGGCCTATCCGTCTTTTTTATAATTCGGTAAGCATTTCGGACAAATTAGGACGGATAGCCGGTTGTCTACAGTATTATTTAATTGTTGAATGCTTGCTAATTTATTTTCTTAAGGTAATAAGTATTCGTTTTAGGGATCGAAGGCTCATACAGCTTGAAATTTTTATACCTAGACGAAACATATGTTACAATGCTTCAAGTTATAGTGTGATGATATTGGATCACAATTTAAACAATTCATAAAGAAATGTAATGTATTTTTAATAAACATTCTGAAAGTATCAGTTGACTAAGTATAAAACGTCCGATTACAAAAGTGACAGATTAAAAAAGGGGCAAACTTCCACCAGTAAATTGAAATAGAAAGTTTTATCATATATAAGCGCCCTATTCATGAAAATTTATTATAATGAATATGGGAAATTTTCTATATTTTTACTAGTGAAAGTTTGCCCTGTTGTTTACCTGGGCCTCTTTTAATCAGACATTTCGTACTTAATGACCTACTATCTGAGGAACACAGTGATGTTTAAAATTTTTGTGTTAGAAACTGATTCATTTATATTAATAATTAATTAAAATATAATGTATAAAAATCATAAAATATATATTAATTAAATTATATAAAAAATTATATTATTAAAATAATCTTTATTGTGCTACTTTACATAAACATAACAAAAAAATTAAAAGCAACTGTTACATAAATATGAAAGAATTTATTTTAAAGTTATTTAAAATTAAGAACTCATAAATTTAAACCATCTGCATAGCATTAAATCTAATCTGCAAATGTTATAATAATAGGTGTCAGTTCTTAAATTTTACATTACAATTGACTTTTTTAATGTGATATTCAATGCTTCTTACCATTGCAATATGGCCTCAAATAAATTTTAAGTGTTCTAAATTTTATTTTATTCATGAATAATATATAAGGCACAATTCCTGTTCATATACTTGCACACTTGCCAACTTCCAACTAAACCTACGTAAAATAT
Source organism: Maratus speciosus (assembly GCA_963932465.1). Taxonomy (NCBI): domain Eukaryota; kingdom Metazoa; phylum Arthropoda; class Arachnida; order Araneae; family Salticidae; genus Maratus; species Maratus speciosus. The sequence goes on along the minus strand of OZ010791.1, from coordinate 601,253,389 downwards.
GAATTGAGCCTGGTTGAGGACGTTTCTAACCAGAAAATTTATTTGATGTATCATCAAATATTTAATTTCATGTTTCTATGTGAAATCTATTGGAATCTATCTCAAAAAAAAAAAAAAAAAAAAAAAAAACAATTCTGGTTCGAAACGTGTTTAAACCGGGACAATTTAACTCACATTTTCCGGGAGTTCAATAGGAAATTGGCAAGTATGTACATTTATTAACCCCTAGAAACTATTTTAAAATGTACAGCAATTACTGGAGTAATTTAGTAGAAAATTTAACACTTAAAGAACCGGAAATTTTCCTCAAGTTTTATAAACAAAAGGAAACACCAGAATTTTTACTTAAAGCTTTTTTACTTATTTCTGTGTGATGTATATATTTAGCTAGAAATTTCTGGTTCAAATCGAAATGTATATATTTCGTAGCAGTCGATTTGACTGCTACGGCGCTACTAGTGTTATTTGTAGAGTAGTATATACCGGGTGGTTCAGAAGTTCCAGGAGTTTTGAAATGTTAATAATTAGAAAACTATGAACAATAGATAGGTGCGGTTTCCACATATATGCTCAGAAACGTGTGGGATTTTTGTTTATAATTAAATTAAAAAAATACTTAAAATGTTTAGCAACAGATGGCGCTGCTGTACAACATCGAAAGTATCTGTACCATGTGTTATATTAGCAGATGAGTTCATATCTTTCCTAAGACATTGCTCAGATTTCGCTTTAAGGGTCATTTATGGTAAAACACCTTTTTCTAAGCTTAAAGAAACTGCATTTAACCCTCTGTCTACCAGAAGGGTCCAATGGACCCGACATGTACATTCAAAATATTTATTCAAACCAGAAATTTCTTCAAAACAAACTAAATTTATAAATCAGACAATAATAAGTTAAATAAACAAATTAAATAGTTTTAAGTAAAAATTCTGGTGTAGAATGTTTTTATAAAACTTGAGTAAAATTTTCGGTAGTTCTAGGGTTAAAAGGCATGTTGATACAAAATTTGATGTGTAACTGCCATGTTTAGTCATGCTTTCTTTGTGTGACAAAGTTTTGTTAGTTAAGCTGTTTTGCAAAAAGTATTAATCGGTAAATTTAGCTTTGCTTTCTAATCGTAGAATTCGTGGAGTTTAAACTCGAAAAGGAATGATGATCGTTACAAATCTGAAGGCTATGATAAAAACTTTGAGGAAACGGGCCCATTGGAATATCGTAAAAGAAGCAGGCGACCCCAAACATCTGTTACAGTCGTAAACGAGGTAGAACACAATGCCAATACTCAATCCGCTTTATCATACCATAGCAAAACTATATTATTAATTTCATTGCCATCTCTTGGCAAAAAGTGTAGCTAATATAACATATTATTTTCATTAAAAAACAAATCCCACATGTTTCTAAGCCTTTCTGTGACAACCGCATCTTTCTATTGTATATAGTTTACTATTATTAACATTTCAAAACTTTCGGAACTTGTGGATCACCCGGTATACATTTAAAAATGAAATAAATAAAAAAATCAGAGGACATTCAATTTGAAAATGAGAAATATTTTCAACATATCCAAAATTTAAACATTCGCAACATTTTCTGAGACAATGAGTTAAAATTATATAATACATCTAAGCAATTAATCTAATCAATCTAATTAATTAATAAGTAACTCGAATAATTTTAACTTTCTTTCTAAGCAATTTATCCATTAGTAAATTTGTAATACTAAAAAAAAAAAAAAAAAAAAAATACACATTAGCTAAATGCAGCAAATTGAATGAACATATTAATTTCTGGAGTCTTTTCTTCAAGTTTATATTACTTAATTACAACATCAAATAGTATATTTATTTCTTAATGATACAATTTCTAAAAAAATATAGCCATTTTATTAGTAATATCTCGCGAAAATATGACAGTGTATACAAAATTTATTGAATTAATATAGTCCTAATAAATTGACTTTGGTTATTTAAAAAGAAAAATTTATCGTCAGATACTACACTTTGTAAAATTTTTCTGTTTTGCCCAGCATAAAAGTAGAATTATTTTGAATGAATAATAAATTACGAACTAGTAATGTGATTTTCTTTGCAAAAGCTTTTGTGAAAATATTTAAGAAATTGTTATATTTTAAAGATCATTAAGCGAAAGGACTAATTTTAAAAATATGAATTTTTTTTTTCTTCGTGAATATTTTAGAAACTACATCTGATCTCAAAAGTCAAAATATAAATAAAAATTCAATAATTCAAAATTCATAGACATTACCACGATGTTGTTTCACAGAAAATTGCTGAAAATTTACTGAAGTTTTTTTAACGCTCCGTCTACCAGACGGGTCCATTGGACCCGACAGGTACATACAAAATATTCATTCAAACCAGAAATTTCTTTAAAATAAACTAAGTATATAAACCAGACAAAATTATGGTAAATAAATAAGTTAAATAGTTTTAAATAAAAATTCTGGTGTAGAACGTTTTATTAAAACTTGAATAAAATTCCCGGTAGATCTAGGGTTAAACAAATATTTTTAATTTAAAATAACATAAAATTAAACAATAAAATACATATAAGAGCACAAATAATTGTACAAAAATTACTTTCAAGTGCATACATATTATATAAAGATATTTAAAACACAAATTAAAAATATCTTAAAATACATTAGAAAAACCCAGAACATTTTCAACCATTACAAGACCGTCATCAGTAGGATTTAAACGTTGTTTATTTGTGCTTATTGGGTGTCTAGAAGAAATCATCGTAATTTAAAGGTTGTACGTCAGATGAGATGTCAGAAAAAGTTATTCAAATTTTCAACCAAACGAGCTTTCATCTATTAGGCAAAAAATCTCTCCATACTCCATTTGCTGCATAATAGATGAAAGCTCGTTTTGATGAAAATTTTGAATAACTTTATCTGGCATCTCATCTGACGTACAACCTTTAAATTTCAATGTTTTCTTCTGGACAATTCTCGAATAAGCACAAAGAAAATAATAACAATATTTAAATCCTACTGATGGTGGTCATGTAATGGCTGAAGACATTCTGGATTTTTCTAATGTATTTTAAGATATTTTTAATTTCTATTTTAAATATCTTTATATTATATGTATGCACCTGGAAATACTTTTTGTACAACTATTTGTGCCTTTATATGTATTTTAATTATTTAACTCAATGTGAATATAGCACAAGAATTTTAACTTTAATTTATTCAAATATTTTATTACAAGAATAATTACGTTTGTTCCCAGCAATACTGTGTAGAGTGGCACATCCTAGACCATAACGAAGCTACTTTTGCAAATATTCATTTCGACATATGTCATTCGAGAACAAAACCCTTATATATTAAGCCTTCGCAGATGAATGAAATAAAGTAGAGAGTTAGCCCTTTGAAGGGGTCGATTGAACAAAACTGCAGTGTGATGCCCAGATATGGTAAAATACTATTCTTGTTAGACCAGTGTTAAAATCTAGAAAAAGAAATAATCCAGTTCACTTATTTAAATAATTTAATTTCCTTTTAATTTTCTATTAACACTTAATATTAATCTTAATACGAAAATAAAACGTTGCTTCAATCATAAAAAATTGTAAGGAATGTTACTGGTTTCTAGTGTTGCCAGATTGGGGACTTTTTTAATTCAGATTATTTGACTTCCACCACATTTTAAAATTAGTATAATTCGGAATATTTTTTAGAATTTTTAATAGACTGAATGTATCTATTTCAAAAAAGCTGTGACAGTCAACAATCTGGCAACACTGCTGGTTTCACTGAACACACATCTGATTCTACGATTGGCCACAGAAGAACAAAGTTGCGCGACTATGCGGTAACAAATTGCACACGAAGTACGCATGCTCTAAGTATAACCGCTTTGTTAGAAATTATGTCTGTACGAAAGTAATAAGCTACCCTGCAGAGATTCGCAAAACTTTTTCTGGTATAGATCTTATCAAACTACGGCTTAACCCTTAATTGCATAGTGATGTAAATTTCCATCACCTTTTTATTTAATTTTTAATACATAAATTAAGTTCTCAACCACTATATTTATATAGAAATATTAATCCTCTAAAAATTACAAAAATATGTTACTAAATAAAGTTAAAAATCTATCTTAAGATTTCTGGTGTCTAATCCTTAATATTAAAATAAAAAACACAATTCTAAAAGAATAATTCATGCAATTAAGGGTTAACACTAGAACCGCCATAGCGGTCATTTTGACCGTTAAAAAATATAAATATATTGATTCGAACCAGATTTTTTTTCTAAAATAATTTAAATATGCTCCACAGAGAAATAAATCGTATAATTAAGTTAAATAGTTTTAAATAGAAATTCTGGTGTAAAATAGTTTTATAGAACTTGAGCAAAATTTCCGGCAGTTCTAGTGTTAAACTGTAACTGAATCAGTACACTGCTAATTCCTACAAGTGTCGCAATTCTATCAATATGCTTTGGTGAAACCGTCGTATGCTACTGTACATACCAATGTGTGCTGTCCAACCTGGGACGGCGGAATACAAGAAATTTCGTACGTAAATCTCTCCTTTATTTTTTCGGAGATATTCGGAGTTTAAATAATGATCTCTGTAAAAATTTTGTGGTGTTTCGCAGGCGCTTCCCTATTGGACAGCCCTGATACATATTTTGAACTAGTGATTTTTGTATCTGTGTATGTGTGATTTTCAGATAAAACTGTATTATATATGATGGAATAATTAGGTTATATACACGCTGGAAGCGTTAGAACTAAAAATTGCTTTTTGAAAAATATTTGCATCTTTGTCTCTTGCAGTGTGCTAATATACAGCATTACTAATATACAGTTATGTGGAAATATAGGTTTTATGACTTTCTAAAATACCGACATCTTGACATTATTTTATTTTATTTTATTGTTGCTTTTCTTTCTCATCCTACATACATGTTCAAACCAGTAAAACCATTATGATATTAAATTAAAGAGTAAACGATAATAATTATAGCATATGCGGAAAACAGGAAACCCATGAACAAATGCAAAATACATATTCTGTAATAAGGAATATTTTAGAAGTAATGTTAAAATGAAACATTCACAAAAATTTCGAAAAAGCACAATGCAAATTAAATAGTGCCTTTCATTAAGTCTGATTATTTTATATGTACGAGAAAGTGCGGCAAAACGAGGTAGGGCGAGGTTAAAATGGGTATCTCCGGTTTTTCTTCATAACTGCTGCTATATTCTGTTTACCCCTGTACTGGTTCTCTCGCAATTTCAACGAAATATCCTCTAGCTATTACAGGAATTAATTGTTATTGCTTGATATTTTAATAAAAACCAGGGTAATAAGTTTGGATATTTTTTATATTTCGGGTGGTGATTATGAACTACTACCAATGTATCTTTAATTTTAAGTTAAATTTATAAAATGTTTTAGCTAAACCTGAATTTTTCGTGAGCATCATTTATTCAGTACAACACCAAAACTCCCAGTTAGTGCTTTCAGAAATAAATTTCAAGTTTCTACAAAACCATTTTTACTCAACATGTATCTTTTCAAAGTAGAATACGTCTATATGAAGAATGTTAGAACCTTCTTCACTGCACTTTACATTTAATAGTGATTTGATTCAATAAAAACACAATTAAGAATCCGTTTTTGCCGTGCATTAAGTTATTTCAGATGTTTTTGTTTTTCCTGTGTAATTTATAACCGTCGTCTGAAGAAACAAAAAAATACGACGTCGAAAAGAAGAAATCGAATTAGCAGAATCGTATCCCTGTAAATTGAATTACCACATTGATTTTCTACTATATATTAATTATTAAATCGGGGATTTTTTTAGTTCATGTAATTTAGTTACAACTTGAACACCTAATAAATTAATCTTATACAAATAGAATTGTTTAAAGTAAAATATTCTCTTATTAAGTATATCTTAGTAAAGCGTGATATTATTAAAACCTAAATTTATTCAATTAATATTGCCCGAATAAATTGGATGCAGTTCTCGAGAGGTTTAGTACATAATACGTTTTACTGAGGATAAAATAAAGAGCTGTGTTGGACAAGACAGTAATTATCAAACTGCTATTTTACTTCGAGAATATTATTTTAAAAGCGTACAAATCTATACTAATACATATTATGAAGAGGCAACGTATGTGTGTCTTTTTATTTGTAGCGGGTAATCTCAGGAACTACAAAACCGATTTCAAAACTAATCGTGGCAAATTGATGATGACAGTCCCTATTCCAACATAGGTTATATTTTATGTCGGAGCCACTATCCCCAAGGTGCTGCAGGAGCAAAAAACATTCTAAAAATATAATTATTTTGATACTGAAGGAGCTAAAAATTCGAATTTTTTCATGGTAATTAATTATAAGATATAAATGCTCTCTAAGACCAGTTTCTGAAAAATTCGAAATTGTAAAGGGGTGAGAATGTGCGAAAAGCGTTCTAAAAACGTTCGAAATTATGATTTCTATGCAATCTCAGCAAATACAAGACCGATTTCAAAAGTAATTGTTGCAAATTGATGCTGACAGGGCATGGAATTTATCTCGATGACGATTTTTGACTTTCTAAAATAAATTTATTCCTGATGCTTGAATATGGGAAAATAAATTTGTGGGGACGCTTATATCTACCCCCTGTATATCTGCCCCCATACGTCATTTTGACGTCACAGATAGAAGGGGGCACATATCCAGTACTGCAGAATTTCACTGTCGTCGAAGGTTGTATATCCGACCCCTGTATATATGTCCCCATAGCAGATGGGGGCAGATATCCAATAGAGAGCATTTTATTTTTGTCGATAGCTGTATATCCATCCCCTGTATATATGCCCCCATACGACGTCACAGCTGAAGGGGACACATATCCAGTCCTAGAGAATTTTCTCTTCTTCCAAGGGTGTATATCCAACCCCTGTATATCTGCCCCCGTGCGTAATTTTAACGTCACAGCAGAAGGGGACATATATCAAGGGGGCAGATATCCAATGCTAGTACTTTTACTTTTGGAAAGAGATTTGGATATCCGACCCCTGTATATCTGCCCCAATACGTCATTTTGACGTCAGAGCAAAGGGGGTACATATCAAGGGGTCAGATGTCCAATGCTAAGGCTTTTACTTTTGGTGAGAGAGTTGGATATCCGACCCCTGTATATATGCCCCCATACGTCATGTTGATGTCACAGCAGAGGGGTTACATATTCGATGCTATAAGAACATTTTTAGGTTCGTCGACAGCTGATTATCCGACTCCTGTATATGTGTCCCGCCCCCCTTTTACGTGCATATTTTGTTGTTGCTGTGAATTAGTATACGGCCTTGAAGAAATATGTAGGAGAGATTTAGTGTATAATATAAAAAATAGTATCTCGCTTATTTTGCATACTCGGCTTTCAAGGACATACTATGTGGAAACAGGACTGTAGATAGAGACATCCGGCCCCGTTAATAATTCGAATGCCACCACAAGTATTTTAGAGAAATATCTGCTAAGACGAAAAATTAATTTATCAATGAGGAATTCCGTTTTACACGGGTTTTTTACGTCTGAAGTGGTATAATTGTATGGTATTTTTTGGCATGATCATGATTTTTCCAGTTTAAAGTGAGATTCCGTTACAGACAGGCTTTACTGTATTAAAAAATAAATTTCTTGGCAAGTTTTTTTCTAACGTCTATAAATTTACTTTTTTTTTTTTTTTTTTTTTTACAGCATTATTGTTTATTATAACACTTTTCATCTAAAGATTTTAAATAGTAATATAAAATATTAAAATATAGGCAAACCATTTTCGATTTTCTTGTAGCAGCTCACTGTTACATCCCTTCTTTTCCCCTTCAGTAATGTATTATTTATATTATTAATTCGATTATCATGAAATTCAAATGTATTATTTGTGAGATACAGATATTTGTTGTCAAATAAAAATTGCAAGCAATATATATATATATTTTTTTTCTGAAACGTTATTGTGTTAGCTCTGCTTCTGAATAATAATAATAATGTATTATTATCATCATTATTATTATTATTATTATTATTATTATTATTATTATTATTATTTAAATTTAAAAAAATGTGATTTTTATATTGTTTATTTATGTGAGCTGGAAACATTCTATTGTGCACAAACTATTGTAATGCAGCCGAGATCTTCTAGGGATAAATTTTGGTTAATGGTATGGGTTTCAAAATCAAAGAATTTGAGATCTGAATATCAGCACGCAAGTAAAGAAAAAAATCTTAATTATAATTCCGAAAGAAAAAAAAAATGAGATTGCGTAATGCATCTTAAAATTTCATTCAAAGGATTATACAGTTGTCAGGTTTTTTTCGTAAACATTTGTCATAATCTATGTTTTTATGCTTTAATTAATAAAACTATTATTAGTACTAAAAGATTAAATCAGCAAATTAGTTATTTTATCAGTTAGTAATATCATTATGCATATTAAAATTTTGTAATAATTATGTAAATCTATATTAAATACTGCAGACATTTATATTTATTAAAATTATTAATAACTTAATTTAATATTAAATTGTTAATACTATTTAAATTAATAGTTATTAAACAATTATTTCTCTAGTTAGAACATTACACATTTTACGTTTTGATTAATAAAATTATAATTAATATAATTATAGAAATAATAAAAACTTCACATAAGTAATTTCATCAATTAACACAAATAACAAATCAAACAAATATCATGGCAAAAATTTTTGCATTTCAACTTATAAAAATTACTGTTAACACCATAAATTAAAGCTTACACGCATGTATGTGTTTGCTAATCAAAACAAACTATGAAAATGGGTGGAAACCATTAAATTGTGCACACAAAGTAAATATGAGAATGACCAATTTTATATCTGAAGTTATATTTGAAATATAGCAGCATTAGATTTAAATATCTTTTTTAAATTGAATGATTTTTACGCCAGATAAGAACTTGCTTTTTACAAACTTATCATATTTAATTTTTTATAAACATAATCATTTAAGCTAAAACATGTATTTAAAGCATTTTTCGGTTATTCATTAAGGCAAAGTATCCATAGAAACTTTACAAATTAGGTTCACTTTATATTTCAATGCTTTTTTTAACAGATTTAAAAAATTTTAATTTTTAAACACGATTTAATCACTAATTTTAATTGTCTGATTAAAATCGTTGACATCCTTATTAAAAGTATTAAGATTAAATTTGGAGTTTATTTTTATTTTTTTAGTTGTACTGGTTGCTTTTCCAGTATGAAAAAATACTTTTTTTTTCTATTTGAGGTTTTTTTTTTTTTTCGATATAAAAAAAATTAATCTAGTATGAAAGTATTATAAAAATATAAGTATTTTATAAATTTAAAATTTATTAAATTTAATAATATTTTAATACCAGTTTATGTATATTTTATTATTTATAATATTTTGTCTTTGAATGTTGAACTCACGAAAAAGTAACTTTCAACTATTTTACATAATGAATACTTTTATCTTTCAAAGCATCCCGAAAAATCTATGTTTTTTATTTATATGAATTTATTTAATTTGTTTATATCGTTTTCCACCACAAATTTCAAAAGGTGATATTTATTAACTCTTTATCGCCTTATTTAATTGCAAAGTTTCTGCTATTAAATAAGACAATTTTTAGATATTGGATTAGTGGTAATTCGTCGGCTCTCGGTCTTCAGTTTAACCCATTAACGGTCGCTTTAAATTACAGTTTAAAAATTCAAATTGCTTATTGGCACCTTTTTTTTTTTCTTTTTTTTTTTTTAAAGAAATATTTACCTTATTTAATAGCAGGTTAAATGATGCCATAATAAAGCCAATTACATACAAAAGCCTTTATAAAAGTGGTGGGGATTAAACAAACTGAATAAAAGACACAGCCTGTGAATATCACGGGAGCGAGAATTAAGAGGTTAAAGACACCTTAGGAGCTACTACAAGCAAATCTGTAGAATTCTTATTTATTTAGCAAAGTTTTCGTCTCCAAATGTCCATAATTTTCAGAACTTTAGCACATTAAGATTCACAGAAAGCATATTGTTTAAAGAAGTATGGTACTGATTGATGAGTTTAGACATTAAATTTTGACGTAATTAATGAAAATGTGCATCAACAAATTTTTCAGAAGGACATGTTTTAAAAAAATGGAATATATAATTTTTTTTTTAAATTATTTTAATTAATTTGCCTTTTAAAGTTTTGTATGTAATGGTTTGCACAAAATAAAATCTAAAACTGAGTACAGTAGAGCGCCGATTATCCGAACAAGTTGGGACCGACCCTAGTTCGGATAAATGGACAGACAATTTAAGGGATGTTTCTGACTTTCCTAAAACCTTCACACCTTATCGAAGCTTAGGTCTGTCAGCACCAGTTAGTGCTGGCACGTTTATTTTATTATTATTTTTTTTTATATGTTTATCATTTAATTTTTTTTCTTTCTATATCAGATGAATATGATCAACGTTCTTCTGCCGTTCGAGCCATTTCATAGCTGTTTCCAAATATTCAAATGCTTCGTTATGTGATGGATCTGGGTATTTCCAGAGCATTCGTTTTCATTTTCTATAATTTCTTTTTCATCATGAATCTCATCCACAATCTCATCATCATTTAAAATCTGATATCCAGGGTCATGTACTACTTCACTATTTAACCACTCGTTAATTTCATTTTCTTCATACCTTCTTCCCATCTCTTTTATTGTTTTACATTCCTCATTTTCTGATCCAGTATCAGTTTTTTCTTCATTTAAAATTTTATTTCAAGCCAATGGATAAGTGGGAGTTAGGTTACAATTTTTTTGAGGGAGAAATAGGCTGTTTGGATAGTTGGAAGCTCGGTTGATTGGAGTTCCGATAATCGGCGCTCTTCTGTACATGGATTAAAATCAACATATTATAACTATATATGTATATTATATATATATATTGTTTCCCGTGAAAATTCACTAGACTATTTAAAAAAAAGAGTATATTGTAGAGATTATATTACCTTAAAATGAGTAGATTCATATTTCATAAAGATTGGTATATATATATATATGTAATTTAAATATTTCTGATTATAAAAGAAAATTAAGGGGGCATAGGACCTTTGAGTTTGTCGAAACAATCAAAAACATCGCCTTCTTCAAAGTACCAAAACACAAACAATATGCAATTAAGATCTTTTTCTCCCCTTCATGCCTAAAGAATATATCCTTAAGTACATTATCTAGAAAAATAAAGGTTGTATGTACAAAATTAATATTTAAATTTTAAATTTAAAAATTAATCTCACTAATGCGTGATTAAGTGCTGCGCGCATGATAAAACTCTAAATTATGCATATAGGCAACAATTTTAGAGCAAAATAGAATCATAACATACCTACGTATAACTTAAAATCAAAATATACGCAAAAAGTTTTGTTTAAAATTTAATTTTAGCACAAAATAAAAAAAAAAAGTTCAAAAATCTGAAATTTATTTCAAGTTTTTCAAGTGCAAAAAAATAAATAACCAAAATATCTGATTTTTTTTTGTTGTACCCTGTAGACTATAAAGAAATGCATATTTGATTATTTTTTTCTAAGCTGTAGCTTACATAGTTTAAAAATAGCAGTGCGCGCAAATTCCAAATTTACTAATATGAGAAAACGCTTTTCAAAATTTCAATGTCTACGGACCTTCTATTATACTCATCATCTAAAACTGATTATAATTCAAGAAATAATACAGATTTTTGAATGCAGTTTTTTGCATATGGTTGAGAAATCTTAAAAGCCCTGTGCCCCCTTAAGCATTTTTTTTTTTTTTTTTTTTTTTTGTTAGCAACAAAATAATTCAAATCTTATTATCTTGAAATTTTAAGAGACTTAGAGCTGTTTAATCACCAAAATATTGATTTTTCGAAAAATTATATATGAAAGAACAATATAGTAGTATTTTGTTGCATTTTAAAACATTTTGCATAGAAATATTTCTAGTTTTACGTAAATTATGACTAAAAAAATGCGTCCATTCTTTTACTGCAAACAATGAGACACTTTAAAGTTATTTTTCTCAGAAAGATAAAAGCCTTTTTTTTTTTTTTTTTGGCTGCGCACAAAAGATGTATTTTACATTAGTTAATACTTTTGCATGCAATCTTTACGAATTTAGATATTATATCTACAACTTAGGATTGGATTTAAATTTGTACATATTTTAGTAAAATTTCTATTTAAAAATTATTGTTGAAAATATTGTATGCATTAAAATTATCTGTTTTTGTGCCTAGAATTACAAACAAACTTTAGTTCAGTTTTAATTTAATTCTTGCGTTGCAGGTTTTATAGCGAGAACATAGCCAATAGTATTTATTTTGAATTTTTTTTATCTTGCTGGGATTCAGATCTGAAAATTGGCGCTATGCGACTCCTATATCATCCTTTACATTCCCCAGTCTAAATGATTTTCGGGCTCAGGTTCTTTCCTAACGGAAGTGTTTGATTGAGTACTTGATTGGTGAGTTTTTAGAGAATCCGGAAAATACGGTTTTGATAATCGCTTTTTTTCGGTATACAACATTAATTTCCCATTTCCCCACACTGTTTTAATGGAACGTTTATAGATCTATTGGTTATTAATCAGTAAAGGCTTAGCAAAGATTATAGCAAAAACCAAGGTTGCCAACAATTAATCTTTGATGTCTTTTAACTATAGCTCGTTTTTTATTGCGCATAGAAAAAGATAATATAATCTGGACAACATGGAGATTCAAAAAAGAGGTAAAAAGAGACATAGAGAGTTACAACATAAATTGTCTGTAATTTATCGCAGGTAATTCATATATATATATATAATTCAGAGACATAAAACTCAAAAGAGAAGAAAAGTTAGAAAAAAAATAAAATTTCACAAAAGGGCTACAAACTTTGAAATATTTTCTTAAAATAAAAAATCTTCATAAAAAAAGACTAAATTCAGGGGATCACCACATTTTCAGAAGATATGCCTAAACAAATCCAAAAAAAAAAAAAAAAAAAAAACTTATTTAAGATTATTTATTTCACTTAAATTATGATTTTGACATTTTTTAAACAATATTATTCTTCGTATTATTCTTGTTTATTAAGTTTATTTTAATTTAATGTCAAATTATTTAAATCTAAAAGTTAGGCGTATCTGAAGTTTTTTCAGGTTTTCATATAAAAATATATATCGGTAAATAAGTTATATTTTAATCAGAAAAAGAAAAGTTAAGAAGAAAAATTACTAAAAAGACAAAGACTTTATAGGGGAAATGAAGTTCGATTAACTTTGTCAAGTTAACTTATGGTATTTTTTATATAATAATTTTTATATAAAAGAAAATTTAGAAATATTTCCCTTAAGAGAAAAAATGTAAAATGCAATAAATTTTATAAAAAAAATTGAAATTACTTTGTTATATATATTTTTTAAATTCTGGATTAATCTTTATAATAAATGTACAGTCTTGAAAAAATAAATAAATAAATAAACAGCCCCCACTAATTCAGCAATAAATTATCATAGAAGAAAGTTGTTGGTGCCAAATTATTGGAAATAAAGTCTACTGTTAAATAATGTGTATAAAATTTGCTTAGGGAGGTATATGTATGTATTGAAAACAAACTCAATATTTGTTGTTTTGTTTTTGTTTTTTTAAGCAAGTCACAATTTTGACCCCATAAATAAATTCTACACCACTTAATTAGTCTAAAAACAAATTTTCATGAAATTCGCACTATAGTTTCAGACAAATTATTTATTTTACAATGAGCATATTTGGAAGGCTGTATCCAAATTTTAAATTACACATAATACAAGAGTAGTAATTATAATAATAATAATAATAACACACGTATACAAAAATGAAATTTTTAATATGAACACCCAACATTAACATTATATTAGTATTAATTAAAAAATTACCCTAGAATACCAAAAACAAAGTTAATGTTAAATTCATTTTTAACCACTTTCCAACAAAGTTGAAAAGTGTTTATGCATTCGGTTTATCTGTCCGTCTGTACGCGCTCTAACTCCCGTAAGTATACTCGGATCGTTCTGATATTTTTGGATGTTAGTGACCTCTACCATAGCACGAACTCTATTTCAAATGAAGTTTGTAGCATGTTTAGTTCATTTACAGGGACAGTCAGAATTTTTCCGTTACATTACGGGCCATGGGAAAAAATCGTTTAAAATGATTTTTAATGATGTTACATGCTTTCAAACATATTAAAATTGATATGCATTTATCAAGTGCACTAAAATATGCATTCCGCAGAATATGCGGTGCAAAGAATAATTATTATTCATTTACAGGGCCACACAAAAGATCTCCTTTACATAATAATATACGGGTGGAGGGAATTTTTTCCGGCGTACTTTAATTATGTTAAATTATTTCATGTGTAATGAAATTGATACATATCGCTGAGGTTTACTATAACTTATTTCATGTATAATACGAAGTGCATAGCAATTACAGGGACACACAAAAGATTTCAGATACGATATTGTATTCGAAGCACTGTACGGTAGCAATGATTGCTGGAAATGCATTTTTAATTATGTCATGTGCTTTTATGTTTCACTGTATCTAATGCATTGTATATGGTGTGTATAAATGCTGAAATTCATATACAGGGCTACACAAAAGATTTCGTAATGGTTACTGGGTATGATTGTAAATTGCTTAAAGGTGGTTTTTAAATTGTTTATGCATTTTTACGCTGAACTGCATTTTGTTTACTAAGAAATGTTTGTAGAACAAAGATAAAATTATATACAGTGTCACGCAAAGAATTGGATACATTGCCGTCTATAAATTATAATTTCTGGAAATGTGATTCCAGTAGTTTTAAGAGTGTTTTACTTTGAATTAAACTTTAGCTAAATAGTGGCGTGTAATAAAGGTACTAGGTTAACTACAGGGTTGTACAAAAGTATAGAAGTATGTTTCCATATATTAGTATAAATTGCTGAAAGAGAAATTTCAACCTGTTGTTCGTTTTCTTGCTAAACTAAATTTCCCCATTATATAGCATATATATCAACCTACAGATCAAATACAGAGCTGTTCAAAAGAATTGGAATACATATCTGCTATGGATGGTAACTGCTAAAATCAATTTTTCAAATGTTTTATGCGTTTTCTAAAATGTTTACTTAGTTCTCTTATATACCTTATTTCCCTAAATAACGAAGTTTTGTTAAAGCATTCAGGAAGTGTTGGAAAGTGTTTCATAATCTATGCTTAACACATGATGTTTCTTTCTTGTTTATAATCAATGGGGAATCATTTAAAGATGTATATTAATGTGTATACACGTGGCATATGAATTCTTAGATCATTTTCTATTTTATGCTTTTGAAGCAGCTTTAGTTTGATAACACCATGGCAATTGTAACCAAGAGTTGAAGTCCTTCCAATGTAGTGATTTATTTTTCGACTGCTTTATTGTACGTTGATTTATTTCCTGGTTGTTTATTGCGCTTCTTTTTTCCAGTGCTTTATTTTCCGGGATCTGGGAAAGGGCAATACACATTTTTTTTTTTTTTTTTTTTTTTTTTTTTTCTGATTTTGTTACTGAATTTATAGCGATCATATAGAAATTGTACATTCGGGAATAATTTTAAAAAACTGGACGAAAGGGAAAAAAAAAATATATATAAATGAAAGTAAATTAAGCGCTTCATTTCTCTCGAATGTTAAAAGTAATGGAGACTACTTTTCTAGTAAAAGTGTTGTTTCATCGCACTTTTTTTTATGTGATTTAAAGAGTAGATACAAACTATTATTATTATTATCATTATTTGAAGATTCATGGATTTGTTCAACATTTTTGCAAAAATACTATATATACGTTTAAATAAAATACACAACCAGGGTCGTACTGGCATAACTGATTGGGCGGTGGCAAAATGGATAAAAAGGGCGCCGATTGCCTTACAAAAGGGCGCAAATGCCTATATATATACATACACATACACAAGCACATACTATATAAATTATGTATAAAAAATCACTTTAAAAATATATACGAGTATATTGCTATAGCGAAAACTTTATTCCTAAAATAATTATGTCACCCAAATTAGTATTTTACACCATAGAAATGTACTATGCACAAAAATAGTTCCCCGCAAGACATTGCACTTAAAAAAAATCTGATGTTAGACCAGTGTTGCCAATTTAGAGGTATTTTTTTCCACCACATTTTTCTAAGAAAGCTATCTCTATTTTCGAATTTCGCTCACCTTATCTAATGAGTTAATTCAAACTTTACCCCGAATATTTGAATAACAATCTCCATACAATTATCTCCAAATGGAAAATAAAATATTAAAATAAAACAAACAAAAACAATTTCGTTGGGTCAAAACTCAAAAGTGCAAAACATTATTTAATACAATTCAATAATATTTTATATAATACAATCTCTAGAATACAAATACTAATTATGGTGTATAAAATTTCAGGAAAGTTATTTTTATTTAGTTCAAGAGTGACGTCTATTTTACGTGAATTATTTTAAAAATATGTTTTATTTCTTTATTTTTTCAACATTCAAAAGATATCATAGATTTTTTTTTAAATTATGGCCATATTTAACCCATTCTGATCAGAAACAAAATTATGGCCATTTTTTTTTCATCCTGACCAGAAAAAAAAATTATGACCATTTTTTTCCCTTTTCTGACCAGAAAATCAGAGTTCTAACTTTTTACGACGGCTCTTTCATCTTCACCTAACACTTCATTTATAACGGTTGTTTCATAATAATGGATGGCACCAGTCCATCAGAAGGAAATGATCCATTCCAAAGGTATAAGTTCGATTGAAAAAAAGCCCCACCAGTGGCCGAGAGGTTCTGCTCTCGAAGCTGGTTGACGGGAAGTGCTGGGTTCGATCCCAATCGCGCCCGTCGGCCTAATCGTTCGGAGTTTTCGTGGTTTTCTTCGAGCCGTGGATCTTCCATGCGTTAATACGGATTAGGTTCCCTTAGAAAGACCCCCACGGAGGGCACTTCCCCCGGGCCTATATCCCTCGTGTAGATAATTGGCCGTCAAAAATCAACCCAACCCTCGATTGAAAAAAACTATTTAATACTTTGAGCAGAAAGAAGAGGCTTCGCCTGCAATTTTTATGACACTAATAGAATCCCCTAGCTGCCAATGTGTACGGTTTAGTTACCTCTAAAATTTAACACAAATTTTTGCCATATTTAATCGTTGACAATTGTTAGACTTTTTAAACTGAAATTCCGGAAGTGACAGACAATTGTTCCCTTGCGACGACATTTCTGTTGCTTCAACTCGTAAAACTTGGCTAAAAGTGCTATCTTTGACAACATTTTCTGAATGAATCTTTGCCTTTATAAAAAAATGGGAAACTCTAATTTCCTGGTATCTGAACAAAATCGGCAAATTTTATATTTTTACGAATATTAATGCAAATTTTTTGTATTTACGAATGAAAATGACTTCGCGAAAGCATCAGAAAAGTAGTTAGTTCGGATTTGGGAATAGCTTTCAATATAAAAAATTCTCATAACGAGGATGTGATCGCCCCCCACCCCAAAAAAGGAAATCCATGACCACCTCTAAATGATGAGCTGAATCCGTCCTTGGCTTTGTCGAATATTGATTGATTAAAATCTCGGAAACGGAATCGAAAAAAATTCCGCTTTAAATAGGATCCTTATGCCATATCATCTTTAGATTCTTCTATGTTTTGTCATACGCCAGACAGAATGATTTTAACAATAACGTGCAAAACGCAGATGCGAGAAAAATCGACAAACAAAATCTACATTTGGCACCCGGGGCACATGCCCCCTCATCCCCCCTTAATTTCGGCCCTGCTTTCAAATCGGCAAACTTACAAAGGCTATGACCAATAATGGAGTTGTTTCTGTTTTTCAAAGATCTGTTTCTTTTTTACCGCGATTCATGTGTGTACGCAGGGTAGGGGGGAGGGGGGGGGCAGAAAATCTTTGGAAAAGTAATACATTCTTTAAAAGTATTACGTTGAATGTATTATTTTGAAAAGTAGAATTACTTGAATTTTATTGCATGATAGTTTTGTTTTAAAGGTTTTCATTAAATTTCATTATAATTGCTGACAGCTTTACTTGGCTGAAAATACCAATAATTTTTTATTGCCCACCAGAAACTTTTTAATAGAACTGTCTTTTCTATTTTTTGAAAAAAAAAGAAGATCTTTCAGAAAAGGCTGCCAAATGTGGCGTTTTGAACCGAATTTTCGGACGCGACAGTGGAGGAAGAGAAAGAAAACTGTTGTCATGAGACAACAATCAATTTTAACTCAAGATGTAATTAATTTAAAGAACAGAATCTATTGTATTACAAATCACTTCAATAACCAAGCCTGCAAGTCTCATTCTTTTATGTGGAGTTTGGCCGAATATTCGGTTTCATTTTCGTTTACAGCCCAAAATCCTTGTTTCGGCGAAAATACTGCCGTATATTCGGTATTACTATAACTGCCCCTCCCTAGCCTCCCCCAAACGTCACTCCCATCTAAAGAGCCGTACATACTATATATTTTCACAAGGGGATAAATCTAGAAGGTATTACTAATATTGATTAAATTCGTTATTTTTAAATTAAATTATTTTTTAATATATTTTTTATGTTTATAGCACCTTATATTTAATTAATTTTATTTCAATCAAATTATTTTGTTAATTATGTACTGCCGTTTCTACGCAAAACATTATTCAGATAACATGCGTATATGTATGTTTATGTTACTTTGAATTTATTTTTAAAACAATTTCGCTTTCGTTTGCAGTCGATACTAGGAAGGTAACCGAAATTCAGTTTCTTTCGAACACTATTTTTATGTTTGTAAATGAGCAGAAATTTTCGCATTATTGAACGTTAAAAAAATTTTTTTTGAGAACCGCTTTAAGGATTTACACGTAATCATAACTTATAAATTTCGGAAAATCGAGTTTTTATTTTAGCGGCTTTATCAACGGAATTGAGACTTCTTTATGTGGCCAGAATATGGAATAGACAATTATATGTAAGTAAAAAAAATAAAAAAATACAATAAGCATTCTATTATAACATAAAATTGAAACTAGTTTTTTTCTCAAAATTGCATTTTTTAATAGATGACCACGACACGATTACTTTACTAAATTAACATACAAGATGGGACACTTCCATAGAGCGTAATGGTAATGCGATTGCGATCGTAGCGCCTTTAGTGACAATGGGGAAGAAACTCCCCATCCCTGTAGTATTTTATTATTGAGTATCTACCTCATTGGGATCTTTCTTTTTTTAATGTTGCATGTTTACGTTTTCAATTGAATCTTACACCTATACATGAATATAGAATAGATATTGTATTTTATATATCTAATATCTGTTCTATGTTCATGTACTGGTATACGCATTTTTTTAATTTTATTTAACATGATGCGTGAACAATTTAAGTGCAACGAAAAACAAAGTAAACATTTAATCCTGAATGCTATATATCAAAAGCAATGGTGTAATATAAGACTATACGAAATATTGCACTCTACAAGTCCCAGAAAATTTCATAAATATTCCCATTTAATAGGAAAATTTTTATAGCCGATGTTTTATTAATTTATGAAGTTTAACGTATTAATCGTTACAATCTTTTAAAATTCACGCATTTTCACTTTCTTACAGATAAAGTAAAAATATTGCTTTTAATGTAAATAACGTTCAACCAATTGAATAATATTTATAATATTAACATATAAGAAATAATAATAAAATTACAGATTTTGAAAAATTTCTTTCGACAAATTTTTAGAATTATATAAATCTAAAAGTTAAAAATAAATAGAGGTACCGACATTACACTCAGTAAAATTTTATTCGATATGGATAAATTAACACAATGCCTGAATTGATTTTTTTTTACAATTTAATCTCATAAACTTACACATTTTCGTTCTTAACAGAATTTTCTAGGGTTTTTCTTTTATATCATTACTCTAATTATCGTTTTGTAAATTAAAAGTAACAACGATACAAGCACGATAAAAAAAAAGCAGCTAAATAAATAAAGCGTAAATACAATATCATCTGCCTCTTCTTCGTTTGGAAAGAATAGATATTCAAAACATAAAGCTTAAACATATTTCTTCAACATATGTAAATTTCGGTCCGTAGTAACGCTAGTACTGTTGTCATTACAGATTTCGCCATAAATGTTCCATCTCGTATGTTAATCTATGAGCTATAGTAAAGTACGCATATGACGTCACTATCGCTGAATAATACACAAATCTCGAAAAAAGGGATGTCATTCAAGAAACTTGACAAAAAAAAAAAAAAAATCAGCTATCTAATGATTCATATGCCTTCATCTGTTTGTAATATTAATATAGATACTTAAAATTAAATTTGGTTTATAATAGCTCGATGTTTTATCAGAAATACTTCATCTATAGTTTTTCAAAATAGTGCGTATTTTAATTACATTTTTAAAAGTTGTTATGAGAAAATGGCAACAAAAATATATAATTACTATTTTCCAACTATTTTTCCTTTGCTTTCAACATAAATGGAGTATTTGAGCTGCCAAGATTAAACAAATGCGCTAAAAACTACAAAAGAATTAATATTTTAAAAATAAATTGAGATGCAGTTTACAAACAAATTGCGTTTAAAAGTACTTTTTTCCCCAATACGATGGTATAAAAATTGAAAATATGCGATGCTTAGAAGTTAAAAAAATTGCAGTAGAGTATTTAACTATACAATGATACATCTGCTTTGTTTTACGTCTGGCTTATACAACGGAAGTTATTTTTTTGAGACGACACTTTAATAGCTGGGAGAAAGAAAAAGCATACCGGGGGCTAAAAAGTAATTTTCGAAAATTGCTGTACTTTTTAAATGTGTTTAAAATTTAAAATGTGTTCATATTTAAACCAGACCACGTTATATAAAGCACTTCCCTAATCGATTATTTTAACTATTATTGTCTGAATAGAACTGGTAAATTTTATGCATTTACAAACAGAAAATGTAACTTTGATAACGTGTCATAAAACAGCCAGTTTGGAATTGTGGACGAAGAAAAATCGTAAGATATAAAAATTGATATTATACCGATATGACCCTTCCCTACAAAAAGAGGCACATGACACACAGACTCCACCTCATCTACAAGGAAAGATGGATCTACCCGTGGTGCAAATCACAAATGCATAGACGCAACTTTAATAAACTATATTACTAAATAAAAGTTATACCATCTTTTTCGGTTTCAGTGTAATTAACAGTTTCAATAGTTTCATAAATGTGTTCTGATTAATTAAAATATTTATTTTTTAATTTTGTGCAATTTAATTCAGCAGTTGTAATAGAAAAATGTAAGATCTGTTACTACATTCCCATTTAATAAAATAAATAAGTTTTGCGCTTCTTAGTACTAATAACATCTGTTACTTCAATCTTAGTTTTAAACATCGTACTATAGATAAGATTTTCTTTCAAATTTTTGAAAATGGTACATATTGTTTACATAAATAATTAATTTATTTTTTTGTACACAGTTATTCAAAATGAAAAAGAAATTCATTAAACGTAATTTATGTTACAACGATTTTACATTTTTTATTCCAAATACAACTTTAACTAGAATAAAAATCATGCACCATGCATAGAATATGAAATATTTTCTAATACTATCAAAAATATTTTATTATAATTATTTTTTTCATACAAGGAACAGCGATGCGTTAATAGACATTTTAGAAAATACTTAACAAAGTTAAAAGCCTTATCTCAGTAATTACTGCCTAGACGAAGTAGTCCCTAAAGACATTAAGGGACTACTTTACTCACGGGAACTGAATTCGCTTACTAATGTTAATCCTATGGGAGAAGTTTTTAAAAAGGTATATCGTTTGCATGTCAAAATTTTTAAATGATTTTTTTTTTTTTTTTTTTTTTTTTTTTTTTTTTTTTTGCATTAGATAGCCAAGGTCGATTTTCATAATGCCCGTTTTTTAGTTTTTCGATTTTGTTCGCAGTCATTTTTTATGAGGATAGGTCGACTTTCGAAACCGGTTCCGAAAGTAAAATTATCTAAATTGGAAAAAAAAAAAAAAATACAAACGAAATTCGGCCTTTGTAGAGATTGGCCTCAGCTATTCAATGAAAAAAAAATCTTTTACAAATATTAAAAGTCAAACAAGAAAAAAAAAATCTTCCATATGATTAACATTAGAAAGCGGGTGTGAAGAATTTGCGAGTGTTAAGGGTGTATTCGAAAAAATATTTTTTCACCCTCAACAGCTCGAAATTTTCTGAGACATTTTCAGACTAATTTTTAAAAGTAAAAACATGAAACTTGCTGGGGTGATTTCTGAAGACATGTTTAACATGCCGTGTGATTTCATTTTCAGCTCAATTAATTAGAATTTGATTTTTAAACAATTATTTTCTCAGTATGACCATTTTTTTCATTCCCAGATCGCCCGCTTCGGAAAATTCGGTTCAAAACGCCAAATTTGACAGCGTTTTTTACAATATTTTCTGCATTTATCAATAAATTAAGAAGCACGGCACATTATATAGTTTCTAATTAAGAGAATTTCCCAGTATTGAATTGAGGTATATCATGTATATTTGATGCGTTTGAGAACAAAAATGAATTTTAAAATGAATCAGAAAATAAGCAGTTTGGATCGAAATACACCCTTTTAACATGCAAAATCTTCAGTAATATAATCCCTGCATTTTATGCATACCACACAGTAAAAGTAAAAGTTTAATTAAATAGAACAACGCTTTTCACTAAGAAAAAGGTTTTTACCGTTCATTGACGACAATATTTGTGTATCCATGTCTTTTGTGCAGTCCTATGTATGAATTTATTTATATTATATTCACACAGTAAGACTTAGTTGCGCTAAAAAACAAATAACACTCTTGAAAATGCATTTTCATCAAATCCCGCCCACACAATTTAAATATTTTGAATTGTTGCACTGCATATAATTTGTAGAATTCATTCCACAGAATTTAATAAAAATTAGTTGAGATTGAAAAAGCACATTTTACAATGTTGCTTATACACTGTTAAAGAAAATTGATATGATATATTCCCTATGCTTTCTGTGGATGACGTTATCTCCCTCCTCAATAACGTATATAAATTTCAAAAAACGCTTTTCAAACAATTACTGTCATTAGTGAGTTCAGGAGGTGGCCCGGAGGGGACATTCCTCCGGAAGATTTGAGATTTCGTGTTTTGAATGGTCAAAAAGTGCAATCCCCTTCTGAACTCTATAATGTCACCCTCAGAGCCACAGAAATCCCCCCCCCCCCCCACGAGGAAAGTGTCTGAATTCAACACTGATTATTGTAACCCGAGATTAATACAATGTAATTTACTTCTATATCCCTGTAAGTAAACGAAAGAAGCTACACGATACGTATTCTATATTAAGCGTGTTGTGTCCTTCAGTGATGTATATCAATTTCTTTATGTTTGAAGTAGTGTAACATCATTAAAATACAAAATATAGAATTTTCTTTCCATAGGACATAATTTAACGGAATATTTTTTTATGTATACCTGCAAACGAACTATAAGTGCTAAACACTTCATTTTCATTAAAGAATCTTTGTAGTAAATAGTAAATCATAATAATGTATATAAATAGAGTGGCAATCCAAGTTTATTTACGGGCAATCGGAATGACGAACCAAAGTCATAAACTTTTCAACTATGTTAGAAAGTGTTAAAATGTTGTAGTTTAATTTTGTATTGTTTATGCTACTGCAAATTTTATTGAGATTGCAGACATTTTCAAACAATATTGCCGTTATTAAATAAAATCTATACTTTATTTTAAAACAAAGTATTTTAGAAATACAACAAATAAAACGCATATTAAAAACTCCTAAATTAAACTTCTATCAGCTTTTTTTTTTTTACAAAAGGAACTAGTGAAACATATTACTATTTTTTTTTCTGCACACCTGATATATTTTAATCGGTGGTTTAGAAAAAAAAAATATACAAACACAAAAGAAAAACAGAACTAAAAATAGTCTTTTACGGGGGCTTCAGGAGGACAGGCCCTCTCCCTGATGAATAATTCTTGGTATCCGTTCTTTTACTATTCAATTACTTTAAATCCTATGCGAAGAACAAGCTTTGTTATTTTTTAAAATTTTCGAGAGGGAAAGAAAATTTAGTTAATTAAATTTGAAAATATAAAGAGGGGCAATTCTGCTCAACTACCATTTCTGGCACCCATGTTTCCTTTCCATCCCATTGTACAAAAGATATAATTTTATACAAAAACATATTGATATTTGGAAAATATGAAACCCTTATCAAAGACTCATGATATAACATAGCATATAATTAAAATTATTATTGATCAAAACTCAAAATATGCTTACGATTCTCTTGCATCGGACTTTTGATCTTCAATTGTGCTCGATAATTTCGTATCTATCATCACGGCATTGTTATAATATCATCGACGACCAACGTTTCGAAGAAATTATAAAACTTTCCCATTTTGGCTGCCTATATCGTTTCATTGTTATTTTTTCCTTCAAAAATTGAAATTTTGATGCAAAATACTTATGGCTAGAATTTAAAAAACAGATACTTCAGAGATATTCGCTGGAATTCAAAATAATCCAATGCTTGTAGTTTATTCCTGTCTAAAGAAGTAATCTCTGAATAGTAAACAAAGAAATAATTGTCAATGTGAATGATACAGGAAGATAGGAGAAAGGGGGATAATGATTTTGTGGGATTCTTGGCACTGCAATATATCAGGAGTTGTCGGTCTGCTTTGGTGTCCCTTTTGTTGATTTATTCTGTATTCGATTGCAGACACCATACCAGTCATCTGAGGACCCCTACTAACCAACAGTACGTGACAGATATGACAATTACCCCGAACGTCTTTAAATACCTTATTTACTGACTAATGGAAACATGCTGTTGTTAATTACCATGTGAGAAAAACATGACCAGTCTTTTAAAACTGAAACATCTGGATATTTTTTAAACGGAGACTACGGTGTATAAAGATCTTTTTCAAAGAGCTTTTGTGGTCTTTCTCCTTATGTTAGGAAAAAGGAGGAGGATAATAGTTTTCGATTAGAAAATTCCAAGTAAAACTAATGTATGCATCTGAAGGAACTAATGTTAGCGCGGTATTTCAGGTGTTTCACTACTGTTAATTATGGTGAAACGGCAAGTAAATATCCCTTTCTCCCCAATTCCTTTCAGTTTGTTTTCTGAATACTCAAAAAAAAAAAAACTCAAATAGTTTTAAAAATCAATTCTTTACTTCATAAAATTCTTAATTTATTAATGTGCTTTTTATTTTAAACATTTAATAAATCAGGAAGATCTGCGTCCCCTCGCTCCCTTAGCGTCCCTCTTGAAAAAAAAGTAAGGGGACGCTTGAAATAAAATAAAAAAGTGGGGGGACGCCGTCCCCCTGCGTCCCCCCTCGACTACACCACGGAACTATACATGAAAATTTAATCATTTTTAGATCATTTTATACGTTATAAGTTCCCGGTGTGCAGATTGCATTTATATTTTTTATTTGACTCATTTTTTGAGATTTTATTTCTATTTTAAATTCAAATTTTCAGCTTTTCGAGAGATATTTTTTATATATTTTAGAAAATGTTATTAATTTAAACTGTTTCCAATTGTATAAACAGCGAAACAATAATGTTTACTTCAAATTAAAAATTTATTTACACTTGACTATTGTAAACAGAAATAAAAACTTTAAAATTAGAATTAAATGATCACATGTTAAAAGCAGGAAAATTACGTCATAAGAACCATATTCAGATTTGAATTTTAAAAGAGAAACAAAATGTTAAAATAAAAAAATTATTATGCGCTAAAACTTGTAAAGGGAAGAAATTACATCATATTTAAAATGGCAAAAAAATATAGTAAAACAGTTTAAATTAAAAAATATATTTGCGCGAGATATTTTGAGATAATCTTTTCAACTATTATCGTGAATTCGAAGACAGCGCAAATAATATTTCCTTCTAACAACTAAAGTATTTTCACCTGAATATTAATAAGAGAAATAAAACTTTGGTGTAAATTACGTCAGATTTAAAACGATACATTTAAAATGAATTATTTAAAAGAACTATCTTATAGCGCTGTTAAAAAATACCGGGATACAAGGACACTGTTTACTTAATTCATTTTACATTAGCTTATTTTCAAATGTTTAACTAATTTTTTAATTAAATACGTAAACAGCCATTGAATCTCTTAACAGCAGCAGATTTGGTCTTAAAAATCTCCAATCCAAGGAAAACGAATGGAAACTCGTTTACAGAAAAATTACTACCTTTTTTTTTTTTTTTTAATTCAATATTTTTAAAGCCGATCAAATTAGCGTGCTTTTTGGATTTTGGTGTGCCTGAACGGGGGTTAGCGAGCGTAGCTCGTAGGGGGCAGAGCCCCCTAGTTTCTTTCATAATTATGCAGTGCATTAAGGATTTTTTTTTTTTTGTCAATCATCAAAAATCAGCATTTTTCAACGATAAAAGTTGAATACCCTCTTCAAATAATCAGCATAAAAAGAGAGAGAGAGAGAGAGAGAGCTTTTCATAATTTCCACCCTTTGTCTCGTCTAGTCACTGAAATAAGTCATATTTAATTAAAAATTACTGTTTATTTTAATTTCAGATAAGCCAAATTTAAACTACAATGGTCGTCGCAACTCACACGCACACACACACACACACAAAAAAAAAAACCCACCAACAACGTCGTGTCGCGCATGTGTCGTGTGTTAATTAGTATTTCATGGGAAAATACCTCCACATCCACCGATTTCTATTTCCTCCAGAAAGATAGAGAGCTCCAGAATACGGTATAATAATAAAAAAAAAAGTATCACATCTGGTATTACTACAGAAACCACTGGGTATCTATAGAACCGATTTGAAACCCCGCCGAAATGGTAATTTGTCTTCTTAGTAACTCCCACGTTACTGACTAACAGCATTGAAAACTGAACCCAAATACATCATCCGCACTTCTCTTTACTTATATTTATCCATTCTTTTGTAAAAGGACTTTTACAATTTTAGTGGTTTATCTATTTATTTTATTTTTCAATTCATATATCGGGGTAGTGTTTGAAGTTTAAAGAGGTTAAGCAGATCCGGTTAAAGAAAAAGAAAAAAGAAAAAACGTTTTTACATACAGGCTTTTTCGGATGCTAAAAATATTATCGAATTTTTAAATAGATATGAAAAATTAACATTTTCTTCTTTCAAAAGCAAAATTTGCATAAGTTTCCATTGCAAAATCTTGTGAAGAATTAGTCTTGGCGCCCTTGGCGGTCTAACACTTATATTATCATGAAGAAATTATGGAATGCTCCACTTTAGTAGAACTAAGGGCATCAATTTATGTGTGTATTTGTGGGGAGTGTGCGTGTGTGTGGGGGGGGGGGGGGGGAGTGTTGCTATTACAAAAACACGATACTACTTTTTTTCAAGTTATTTTTTCAGAGGCGCTGAAAAAAATCTGGCCAAGTGACCAAGGGCGCCATGATTACAAAAACACGGTATTAGTTTTTTTAAACTTATTTTTACAGAGGCGCTAAAAAATTCTGTCCAAGGGCGCCATGATTACAAAAACACGATGATAGTTTTTTGAAAGGGATTTTTACAGAGGCGCTGAAAAATATCTGACCAAGGGCGTCATGATTACAAAAACACGATATTAGTTTTTTAAAACTTATTTTTGCAGAGGCGCTGAAAAAAATCTGACTAAGGGCGCCGTAATTAAAAAACACGATATTAAGTTTTTGAAATTTATTTTTACAGATGCGCTGAAAAAAATCTCTCTAAGGGCGCCATGATTAAAAAAACACGATAATAGTTTTTCAAAATTATTTTTACAGAGGCGCTGAAAAAATCTGACCAAGGCCGCCATGATTACAAAACCATGATATTAGTTTTCTGAAAGTTATTTTTACAGGGCGCTGAAAAAAATCTCACCAAGAGCGCATTCATTACGAAAACACGACATTAGTTTTTTGAAAGTTATTTTTACAGAGAGGCGCTGAAAATAAATCTGACCAAGGGCACCATGATTACAAAATTACGATATTAGTTTTTAGAAATTTATTTTTACAGAGAGGCGCTGAAAAAAAAAAAATCTGCCCAAGGGCGCCATGAGTACAAAAACGCGATAATA
Source organism: Maratus speciosus (assembly GCA_963932465.1). Taxonomy (NCBI): domain Eukaryota; kingdom Metazoa; phylum Arthropoda; class Arachnida; order Araneae; family Salticidae; genus Maratus; species Maratus speciosus. The sequence goes on along the minus strand of OZ010791.1, from coordinate 601,225,078 downwards.
GCTTTTTGAAAGGCATTTTTACAGAGGCGCTGAAAAATATCTGACCAAGGGCGCCATGATTACAAAAACACGATATTAGTTTTTTAAAACTTATTTTTACAGAGGCGCTGAAAAAATCTGACCAAGGGCGCCATGATTACAAAAACACGATATTAGTTTTTTGAAATTTATTTTTACAGAAGCGCTGAAAAAATCTGACCAAGGGCGCCATTATTGCGTAAACACGATATTAGTTTTTTTTTAACTTATTTTTACAGAATCGCTAAAAAAATCTGTCCAAAGGCACCATGATTAGAGAAACATGATGATAGTTTTTTGAAAGGGATTTTTACAGGGCGCTGAAAAAATCTCACCAAGAGCGAATTGATTACGAAAACACGACATTAGTTTTTTTAAAGTTATTTTTACAGAGGCGCTGGAAATAAATCTGACCAAGGGCGCCATGATTACAAAAACACGATGTAGTTTTTGAAATTTATTTTTACAGAGGCGCTGAAAAAAATCCCTCCAAGGACGCCGTGATTACAAAAACACGATATTAGTTTTTTGAAATTTATTTTTACAGAGGCGTTGAAAAAATCTGACCAAGGGCGCCATTTTTAAGAAAACACGATATTGGTTTTTTTAAACTTATTTTTACAGAGGCCTTAAAAAAATCTGTCCAAGGGCGCCATGATTAGAGAAACACGATGATAGTTTTTTGAAAGGGATTTTTACAGAGGCGCTGAAAAAAAAATCTGACTAAAGGCGCCGTGATTAAAAAATACGATATTAAGTTTTTGAAATTTATTTTTACAGAGGCGCTGAAAAAAATCTCTCCAAGGGCGCCATGATTAGAAAAACACGATAATAGTTTTTTGAAAAGCATTTTTACAGAGGCACTGAAAAAAATCTGACCAAGGGCGCCATGATTACAAAAACACGATATTAGTTTTTTGAAATTTATTTTTACAGAGGCGTTGAAAAAAATCTGACCAAGGGCGCCATTATTACGAAAACACATTATTAGTTTTTTTTAACTTATTTTTACAGAGGCGCTAAAAAAATTGTCCAAGGGCGCCATGATTACCAAAGCCGCCTCTGACAAAGGGACCAAATGAAATTAAAATGAAAATCTCCTGTCTTAAATTGGCATTTTTTTTTGTTTTGTTTTTTGTACTTTCACAAAAAACAGAAATACCAAACTACCGGGCAGCCACCCAGGGCGCCGAATATTTGACAGAAAATATACTAAATACATCATTAATACCAATATTAATTTATGTAGAAGTTACTATTCTTCGGGGTACTGAATAAAATCTGGACCAGGGCGCCATGACTATCAAAGTCTCTGTGAATGAATCCATTTAAAATGAGAATATATTTCTTATACAGTGTTTCGTCGTTTATACTTGCACAAAAGGCAGAAATACAAAAATACCTCACAACACCAGGGGCGCTAAATACTTAGACGCAGAAAATGTGCAAACGTATTAGACGCAGACTTATTAGACACTTATTAGAAGCATTCCTAGAACAGAAATTATTTAGGCGTATATCTAAATAAGTGAGTACTTAATATTATTTTTCTTAGAATTTATCATTAGTACAGGCTTTGAAACAAAGTCTGGTCCTGGATACCATGTGTAACAATGGCATATCTGATTGTCGATAACTTATGTTATCTCGAAATTTGTTTATCTAATTGTCTTTGATCACACATAGTTTGCTTATGCTATACTTTAAAAAATAAAAAGCATTACTTTTTAGTTTTCCAAATGAAAATCTTTGAAAATTTTATGCCTTTCAAAATGCGTGCTTAAAAAAAATAAAAAATAAATAAAAAAAGAAAAGAAAAAAAAAGAAAAAAGTGACGATGGGCGCACCGGGCGTTTGCCTCGTTGCCCGGTGGGCCAGTACGACCCTGTACACAACCTTAATATTTAAAGGTTGTGTGCTTGATTTAAACCTATTCAGCAGTTTACAAATTGCAGAATTATTTTTAATTCTAATTGTATTTTCTATCGATTATAATATTCCGACATTCTATAAGCTATATCTATATAGTTATAAAATTTTACTGAGAATCAGTACAATTTTTCTAAATTTCAATCACGTAGGCAACCTTAGTTATGATTTTTTTAAGTTATAGCACATAAAAACAATTAAAATATTTAATAATTATTATTTTTTTTAAACTTCATATAACCTTTCTTTTCAGTTCTTTCTAAAATAAAAAGAAGCTTAATGCTGTTCTCAAATCCAAAACTATGGTAATTGTACCTAACTGTATAAGGGTGTTTAAACTTTAAACTGGACATGTCTAAAGAGTTAAATTGACCCACCACTGACACTCATTTTAAACGCCGCTCTGAGGCAGCTCACGCCTTTTACACTTAGTCTCTTGTTTTTTGTTTTGAATGTATTGTATTTATGTGTTACTTTCATTGTGTGAAGATAGGGTGAGGGGTAGTCCATATTGTTGCACACCGACAGATAAGACCACTCTACACAAAGAAAGATTTCTGTATATGTATAGGAGCTTTAACAGAAAGGTGTCTGGCAATTACTTGTGACAAGTCCAACCCCCCCCCCCCCCTTCTCCCAGAAAAAAAAAAAAAAGTTTTACGGATGCTTTGTAAGTGTCAAATGAGAATAAGGGGTGTTACTATAAATTGGCGTCGCTGGTCGTGCCGGGAAAATAGCTTTGAGTTATTTAAAAATATTACAGTTCGCATGTAAAAAAATTACGTGCATAACCTTAATTTATTTATTTTTCAATCCCTTTAGAAATGTTAGATCTTTTTTAATTCTCTGTTCTCATTTTTTTTTGCGTCTTAGAGGTTATAAATCAGAAAATTCCTCTTAATAATCTTATTTTGTACAGAACGAATGTATATAATTAAAATTTTTACAGGGCACTATTTTATAAGATGCCATTTATTCTTATAATTAAAAAAATATAAAAGTACCGGTTCATTTAAATAGAAGAAATTATATCCTTTAGCCTGAAGAAAAAAAGATTCATTACAACGAAGCACATAGCTTTTTCATTCCTCAAACGATGCAAACTATGGAACAATGAAACAATCCGATCCACGTTCTTGGAGTACCTAGTTGCGTTGCAACTGCACCTCCGGGCTATAGATGTTGCGTTTTACAGTGCATTGGGAACCATAAAAAAGAAAATTTAAACGCGGCCGAGACCACCGGTAAAAGTAAAAGTAGAGAAGAAAAACAATTAAGAAAATCGTTAGTACAATCAATAAGAGAAAAAAAAAAGTTCCATAAGATCCTACAAATGTGCATGACAGGCGATGCATGAATTTATCTTTTATATAAAATATATTCTTATTTTAAAACGTTTCCGGTGGTATCATATATGAGTTTACAATAATGATTTTTTCGAAGAAAATATGTCCCCTGATTCACAATATAAAATTTAAAACTTTTTGTTAACTTAAAAAGTGACAGATAATAATAACACAAATGTTACAAGTTTAAAATATACATTTTATTTAAATTACCTAGTACGTTCGGTCCGCAATTCCGCACCTATCCTCTGGGAATATTTTCATTAATTGCCTTTCCCTGTCAATTGCTCAGGTACTAGTCACATCTGTATACAGGGCATCGCAAAGAGATGGTCACAACTTTAAGACAAAATCGTTATAGAAAAACAGTAGAAAATTTGATTCATTGGTTGACAGGAGTATTTGAAACCTTTTAATTTGCTTATCTACATATGTTATACGATGTCTAAAAGAAAATGCCCCCAGTGGGTCCCAAGTAATAGTTTTAACTAGCCTAGTTAGGAGGAAAATGTCAATAAAGAATTGATTTTAAAAACAATAGAAAACTAAGTTGTTATAATAAAATTTTAATCATTAGTTTTCTAATATAATTTATTTTTTGTGAAAGTGGAGAAGGTATGGGAAGCAGAGAGGGAGATCGCACTCCCTTCTTAAATGTCTGAAAATATATGAATTTTGATCACATTTGGCCGATTTTACCCATTTGTCACGTATTAATAAAAATAGTGGTTATTCCCATGCGGGCCTCCAGAAAAGGGCAGCCCAGCTCATCTATCCCGCACGCCCTTGTATGGGTCAGGCCCTGTTGCGGCTGTGTTTCAATAAAATAATTAATTTCGTAAATCCCTGCGCTAGAAAAGGTGTTGCAAAAATTAAGTAGTAATTCATATATTTTTGAATAGTTCGAGTTTATATGTTGTTTTATAAATAAAATTTATTTTTCTAATTATTTTATTTTATTGAAGATAAAAATTAGAATTCACAAAACAAAATTTAGCTAGCATTTTACGAGGGCTGTACCTAGCCTTCACAAGAAAAATATCTTTTTATGTCTAAAATGTATTTTGTTTTTAACATAATGTCCTTTTAGCTCGATACACTTAGCCCAACGTTTTTCTGTTTTTTTTTTTTTTTCTTTTTCATCCCCTCTAAAAAATACGATTTTTCCAACCCTTCAAAATACGCGTTTGTTCCAGCAATAATCTCGTCGTTAAAGCCAATTCTTTACCACTAAACCATTTTTTCATATTTGGAAATAGAAAATAATCTCTAGGCACTAAATCTGGTGAATATGGTGGATGCAGTTTCAGTTCGTATCCTAATTCATGGAATTGTGCGATGACGACGACACAAGAATTGTAGGAAAAAGGGTGTTTGATTGTGGAGGGGGTGGTGGCGCTGGAAGTGGAATCATACTATAGTATGATGAGGTTTTAAATAGATTTTTTTTCGATCGGAAAGGATGTTTTTTATCTGATTATTCTGTTGTACGAGGGGGGGGGGGTGTAGGACGGGCTAAATTTTTATAGGGGGATTATTTTTTCATGTAGAGAGTCGGTTTCGGAGTGTGAAAAGAACAGTTCGATTGTGGAGGTGGCGCAGAGAATGGAATCATAATGTAGTATGATGAAGTTTGAGAGAGATTTTTTTGTTATTTTCGATTGAAAAGAATGTTTTTTTATCTGATTATCCCATAGTTTGAGGGGGGTAGGAGGTGCTAAATTTTTAGAGGGGGCTTAATTTTTTTAATCGTCTTTTAGCTCAAATGAATGACTATTTAAGGTGATGCCATACTATAATACAAGAGGTTAGGTCTTTTCGAGAGGAAGTGTAAAAGGCTAAATTTTTAGAGGGGTTTATTTTATACATATATTTTTTTCGAATCGACTTAGAGTAGGAATAAATGACCTTTTAAGGCTGAGTCATACTATAACACAAGTGGTTAGTTCTTTTCAAAAGGGAGTTTGAGTGGCCTTAATTTTTTAGGGGGCTTAATTTTTAAGGAGGCTTATTTTTTTTTCCGAACCGATTTAGAATAGGAATTGAAATTAGATGATAAACTCCTACTATAGACCGAATTATCAGTGTAAACATAAACAAAACCAGCTCAACCGGGATTGTCGCACGGCACTTCCGGTTCAGTGCAAAATATTGGCAAACTTCCCATTTTTTCTTTTTTAATAATTTTTTAGGGGGCTTAATTTTTAAGGAGGCTTAATTTTTTTTTCCCCAACCGATTTAGAATATGAATGGAAATTAGATGATAAACTTCTACTATAGACCGAATTATCAGTGTAAACATAAACAAAACCAGCTCAACCGGAATTGTCGCACGGCACTTCCGGTTCAGTGCAAAATATTGGCAAACTTCCCATTTTTTTCTTTTTTACTAATAAATTTTGAATCGTTTTGCAACATTATTATTTTTTAAATGTTTTTCTCAAAACTATAAAATCTCGAAAAGGTGAGCCAAGTATATGTTTTTTTACGTAATGAAGTTTAAATAAATATTTATTTTAGTCGTTTTGACAGCACGGGTGCCATAAAGAAGGTTTATTGCTTTTTTCTGGCGACCGCCAAAGTGCTAAATTCTTTCTACGATATAGCGATATGTTTTTGTTTATTTGCTAATGAATGAGAAGGATTCGTGTTGTATATTTGATGAATCTAAATTATTTAAAAAACGCTAGTAAAAATGAAAAGAGTAAAGGTTACTTATCTGTTCATAAAAGTCAATTTGTAAATGTACAGCGTGGAAAAAAAAAAGTAAACACCCCCTACTAACTTCTCAACAAATTATCGTAGAAGAAAGTTACTGGTACCGAACGATTGTAAATAAAGTCTACTTTTAAATGATGTATATAAAATTTTTTTAAGGGGCCATCTACATAATAAAACGAACCATAACTTTGTTTTTTTTCAATAGCAGTACACATTTCTGACAGCATAAATGAACTCTACACCTTTCAATTAGCCTAAAAACAAATTTTTATGCAATTCGTGCCATAAGTTTCCGAGAAATTAATTATTTTAAAACGAGCGTATTTTAAGGACTGTATCAAATTGAAGTTCCGAACTCGATTGTTAGCCGAGAGAGCCGCCTTCTTGATCATGGCACGTTTAAGCGTCAATGAAACCTGTTTGATTACAGGATAGCAGAATAAATTTCAAAACTTTACTCACTTCTATCATAGACGGCCCCTTAAACCATCATTTTGCCGTTTTTTAAGCATAATTTGAAAACTACTTGGCAGAAAAATGTGAAATTTCGGATTTCCGTAAAGCAGGACGTAATAAATCTAAATCCATCAAAAAAATTGCATGTTGCAATTCATAATTTTTTCGAATATTAATTTCATAATTCATATCATAAAATTATAAAAATTGCAAATTCAACGTATTTATGTTTAGGTATATTAATATTATTGTTACACAAAAAATTAGCTCATTAGGAGCATAATTTCAGGAGATATAAATAAAAATATGAAAATGTAATTTAACATTAGAAGTACTAAATTTTGAATGTCTATAATTCAAAAACTTATCATTCGAATGACTTGAAATTTGGTTTCTGGGCATATTTTGAACCGAAGATTTGAAATATCTCGTTAAATTTGGGTACTGCCATTGAAAAAAATGAAGTTTGGATTCGTTTAATATGTATATGGCCCCCTAAGAAAATTTTATACACACCATTTAAAAGTAGAATTTATTTCCAATCGTCCGGTGCCAGTAACTTTCGTCTACGATAATTTGTTGAGGAGTTAGTAGGGGGTGTTGACTTTTTTTTTTTTTTTTTTTTTTTTTTTTTTTTTTTTTCCGCGACTGTACATGGCAGTTGTTCATTTTTTTTTATTTTAAATATTACATATTTCTTTCGTTTTTTTTTTTTTACACTTAAATGTTGCATCAGATTTTAACAACAACTGGAGTTGTTTTCAATGGTCATTGCACATATATATTGAATAAAGTTTTTTTTATTACATTTGTAAATTTTATTAATTACAGAAAAAATCAACAATTATTTATAAGTTTCAAAATACAATATTATTTTTAAATCATTGTTTAACGTCTGATATATGATTTAAAATATATATATATATTACGATTCATCAGACATTACAAGTAAAAATTGCATAAGTACATTTAATGCATTTAAAAATGCAAGCGTTTCGAACTAAATTTTAGCCTCTCATTAGTGCAATAAATAACATTCAAATGACCAGAAAACTATATATCTTGTTTACAGTTAATAATTATTAGCAGTTAAAATTAAAGAAAGTATAAAAATATCAATGCAATGATGTGTATTCAGGTGGAAGTGCACAAGATTTATTAATCGGCGAAGTTTGCTTACGAGTGAATACACCTTCCGGAAAAACTCTACTTTTAACGTTATTGCAACCGAATTTGATAAGTGTCATATTTGTGATATCTGGGATATGGTCGGAATCTAAAGAATGCTGTACAATTTTAGACTGCAGGCTTCCAGATTTGTAGGCACGTTTATGTTCGGCAAGGCGAATAGCGCAAGTACGACCAGTTTCGCCAATAAAAACCGAGTCGCAATCTTTACATGGGATACTGTAAATTGAACCGATTCTAGTAATAAAAGCTGCTATCAGATTCACCAACTTTTCAAGCAACCAACTTTTCAGCCGATTTTAACCCCACTTTTTCCAGTTCAAAGGGAGAAAAAGGTTACAATTGTCGTTGCTAAAGTTGGAGGAAAACCAATACTACTAGTACCAGCCGTCAATATTTATTGCCTTTTCGTAACAATCGCTTATCTCTGATTCGCTGAAATGTTGAAAGGTGGGAAGAAATGTTGCGGCTAGCGCAGACTTTTTGGAGATGCAGATAAAAAGTTGGGGATATTGCTGTTTGCTATCTTACTGGGTGTCGAGACAATATTTCGCGAAAAGTTGGAGGAAATCAGGAGTTGGCCCAAAAATTGCTCGAAAAGTTGGTGAATCTGATAGTAGCGAGGGGGGATTTTAGGTTTAGATTTACAAAGTAGATTTTTCAAAACATTTTGCGACCTCAATGATGTACTGATATTATGAGACTTCAAAAGACTAGAAATTTTTTCAGAAAGATATTTGTTGTTTGGTAGAGATACGTAAATAGTACTGCAGTTCATTGAATATGAAATAATGTGCCTTTTAGGCTCTAAGGTCAAAATGCATATGCTAATACACCATTTATTTCAATTCTGACCATACAAAGGATGTTTTTTGCAATCCGCACCTAACATTGTCACTTGCTATTTATTGAACGTTATTTATTTTATTATTACTTATTTGTAAACTCACAAAACATAATATTTTGCTGTTTTTCGAATAAAAAATATTTATTAATAAGTTATAATTTGCATTTATTACTGACTGTGAGATGTATTTTGATGGATGTCATCCTGTCTTATTGAGTTAATGAAGTGTTTATTGTATAGCTATAAAAGAGCCTGTAGTTTTAATTTGTTTATTTTATTAAATATATTTTATTCTGTTTTAAGTATATATTTGTACTGATTTAATAAAACAGTTCGTAAACGTCTGTAATTTTTAAATTTTATATTTTTAAAATACTCATTTTCATAGCGACAATTTTTGTTCATGTATTAGGGGAATCGTCCCCCTACGAGTTACGCTCGCCAACCCCCGTTCATACACCGCAGTTTATAAAAGCACGTTAATTTGATCGGCTTTAAAAAGATTTTGACAGATTGAATTATAATTTAAAAAACAGTGGCGATCTCCCTATAAACGGGTTTCTATTCATTTCTCATTGATTGGGGAATTTTAAGGAAAAATCAGCTGCTGTTAAACGATACTATGGCTGTTTTCCTCTTTGATTAAATAAAACCAGTTAAAAATTTCAAAATAAGCTAATATAAAATGAATTAAGTAAACAGAGTTTTTGTCTCCCGGTATTTTTTAACAAAGCGAAAGGAAAGTTCTTTTAAATAAGAGATTATAAGCGGGCTCTCATGTCAAGCACACAAGTCGTATGTTTGTTGTTCAATAAGTAAATAAATAAATGAACGACATTTTAAATACATCGTTTTTAACAAAAATCCCAACAAAAATGGTTGAAAAGTTCATCTCGAAATATCAAATAAATGTCTCGCGCAATTTTAAATTTAAACTATTTTGCAATATTATTTTTTGTTCATTTTACGTAATAAGTGTAATGTGACGTAAATGTGACGTAATTTCTCCTATTTAAGACTTCTAACGCATGTTAATGAATTTATAATTTTACAAAATCCTTTCTCTGTTAAAATTCACGTGTAACTATAGTTTTTATGAAGTAATTTTCAATAAGTTCCTGCTTTTTATACATAATTATTTAATTCTAATTTGAAAGTTTTTTTCTGTGTTCAATAGTCACGTGTAAATAAATTTTTAATTTGAGGCAAACATTATTGTTTGCGCTGTTTATACAGTTGGAAACAGGTTAAATTAGTATCATTTTCTAAAATAAGTGAAAAATATCTCTCGAAATGCTGAAAATTTGAATTTAAAATAGAAATAAAAGCTCAAAAAATGTGTCAAATTAAAAAAATAAATTCATTCTGCACACCGGGAAATTATAACGTATAAAATGATCTAAAAATGATTAAATTCGGATGTATAGTTTTTGCTCCTATAAAACTTTTTTAATGGAACGACTTTGTCCAAATTTAGCATTAAATATCTCTTAAAATAATTCTTCGATTTGAAAACTGTCTGCATCAGCGTGTTTATCAAACATTTCTCAATAACACCGCCGATTTTCATATTTTTGTATGCAATATTTTTCTTAATATTAACGGAGAAATACCCCCGGTCACAAAAAATTCAGAACAGCGGTGACAGCGTAAGTTGCTGTTTTTTAGAATAGAGAGAAATTTCTTTTAGTGCCAACTATTATGCTTGGCAACAATGTTGTTGGTACAACAAAATAATACCAACGTCTAATTACAACACTGGGTGTGCAGATAGATATTTAACAAAGTTTGTTACCAGATAGTAAAATTTAACTTAAATAAGGACAGAAGTTTGAAGAAATAGCTCTTTATTTAGTCAGAAAAGGAGAAAATACAAATAACAATTATAAATATTTATCCGTCTAAAATCCCTAGAAAAATTAGCCTTGTTAAAATTACTTTTTTTTTTTACGCTGCTTGCTCTTAGACTATATGTTTTTTCGGAATTTCCAACACTTCACGACTTTTTTTCTTGTAGAGTATTTTTCACTAAAAACCGTGATTTTTCCATCGCTTTTTGTGTAAATAACACAAATATATATATATATATATTATTTCCATGATAAATATATATAAGTAACGCGTACTATATAAAAAGAAAAGTATTTTAAAATACAAAAAAATAGCACTTCTAAAGCTGCACATGTACTACGAATAAAAAAATTTGAACTACTCCAAAATTTTTCGAACAACTGCACGCTTGCTATGAGTCACGTAGTCTTGCGAGAGCCTGTCGCAGTTAGATTTGTTGTGATTGCGCACGCATCCAGTTGAAATTCATCTTAAGATAGCCATCTTAAGATAGTCTTAAGATAGTCATCTTAAGATATTCACCTTTCTACAGGTGCAACGCGGTTTACGCTTTTTTTGTATCATAAGTCAGTAAATGAATCTTCAGCGAGGCACCGCAAGTCCAGCTTTACTGACACTCGCGCTTAACATTCCCTATCATCTGGCAAGTAGAAAGTTCCACGAAAATCGTCTGTCCTTTTCAAAATATTTTTTCTAGGTATAAATATTATTCTGCCTCAATCTCAGCGGGCCTCAAATACTTTTTTTCGATAGTTATAAAATTCCACTTGAAACCACCTGGCACAGTTTTTGGTCACACTAAATAGTCTGGCTTTTATATTTTTTATTTCATTAAATACTAAATTTGAAGGTATTAAAATTTCAAAATGACTCAAGGATTTTTTTTTTTTTTTTTTTTTTTTGCACGAAAGTTTTGGAAATTTAAAAATTCACGGGTTGGCTAAGTGCCACGATCCTTCAGCTTGACCTTCGATTTTGTATTCAGATATTACAAAAGTAGTGTTATACAAATTTTCAGGATGCCTCAAATACCTACCATAAAATGTTTAACACATTGTGTTGTTATTTATCTCGGACTATTTATTAAAATTCTAAATATCATAAAAATCTACTTGGAAAAACATTGAAGTCAAAAGGCTATTAAAATAGTGAAACAAAACAACAATTTAAAAATTGCATGATTCATAGTCCCAATGTTTTACGTTTCTTGTGTGCCTGTAAATGGATTGTAAAGTAATGCACGCCCTTTTGAGTAGTGCTCTGTTATAGTGTATATTGTGTGTGTGTGTGTATATATATATATATATATATATATATATATACAGGGTGTTTCATAAACGATGGGCAAAACTTTAAGAGGTGATAGTACACATCTAAACAAACAACTTTCATCAGATAATGCATTGTTGGAAATGAAACGCAAACATACTGGCGCATTTTGAAACTTGGTTCAATCAGCGGTTAAAACTCAATTCCTGTTGCAAGTTATGGGACACTAATAGCATACAAATGTGATATGGGGAAGAATAAGAACGCGTATGCAAAATTTCGCTTCGATTAATACACAAAAACCGCTGATCTGAGAGTGCAACTGTCAATCGTGGTAGGAATGTATCGCGTGATGTTACCCTTCACTAATAAGGAAAAGGCCGATGTAAATTTTATCTACGAACCTCCAAAGGGAAAGGGATCAGAAGCTCAACGATTGTATGAAGAGCGGTTTCCCAACAGGCAGTTGCCACTTAATCGTTCTTTGTGTTTTTTTTTTTTTTTTTTTACCTCGTATAACAACGTGACCTTCGGCGCCCTCTAACACATTTGCGTTTCATTTCCAACCATGCATTCTTTGATGAAAGTTGTTTGTTTGGATGTGTATTATCACCTCTGAAAGTTTTGTCCATCTTTTATGAAACACCCGTATATATATAAAAACTTTCATTTCATTCTAAATAAACGGTCAAGCGCGAGTATTACTCGCGCTCAGAGGCTTCTATACAATAAATATATGAATTATTAACTGCATTATTAAAAAAAATGTTTGTAAACAAATAATAAGTCTTTTTAAAAAACTATATAACGCAGACTTGGGTATAGCTGTATATACTAGAAAAGTATGAGTGGGTATACCATAAAAGTTCAAAGAGATATGAAGCCTAAATAATATCAAATATTGCTATTGTGTATAACCCTTTTTACTTTCTTCTATCTTTACAAGAAGAAAGTATTGGATTCATGAAAATTTTCGAATTCCGGTTTTCGACGGATTTACACGTTTTAGGGGTCAGAGATTCCAAAAAACATGTTTTTACAAAATGTCTGTCTGTGACTCTGTGAGTCTGTCTGTCTGTCTGTCTGTCTGTCTGTGTGTATGTGACACAAATTTTGTGGGCGCTCTATCTCAAGAACTAATGCACGGAATTTAATAAAAAATTATATTCTGTTAGTCCCTAATACAAATTTAACCTGATTAGTTTTTGGTGTAAATCGCTCAACAGGTGGCGCTGCTATGCTGCATTTTTCACGATTTTTGCAATAGCTCTATCTCACGAACTAATGCACGGATTTTGATCAAACTTCAGATTTTGTTAGTCCTTCATATGAAATGATGCTGATTACGTTTTGGTGTAAATCGCCTAACAGGTGGCGCTGTTATGATGAATTTTGCAGGATTTACACGATTTTCCCAATAGCTCTATCTTAAAAACTAACGCACGGATTTTCATCAAACTTCATATTCAGTTAGTCCTTGATATGACTTGAAACTGATTATATGTTGGTGTAAATCGCCCAACAGGTGGCGCTTCTGTGCTGCCTTTTTCGGGATTGCCTCAATAGCTTTATCTATAGAACTAATGGACGAATTTTCATCTAACTTCAGATTTAGTTGTATGTTGACACAAGTTGTTGTTACTTAGGTTTTGGTGTTAATCAACCAATAGGTGGCGCTTCTATGCAGGAATTTTCACGATTTTCGCTATAGCTCTATCTCAAAAACTAATGCACGGATTTTCTCCAAACTTCAGATTCAGTCAGACGTTGACATAAATTGTTGCTGATTAGGATTTGGTATAAATAACCCAATAGGTGGCGCTGCTAGGCAGCATTTTGCTGGATTTAGACGATTTCAGCGATAGTCATATCTCAAGAACTAATGCACGGAATTTCATATCGATAGAATCCTCATGAGATGCATAGATTGCCATTTAATTTTGGCAGTGTGATAGCGAATTTTGAAATATTAACATGTATGAGATAGAAGAAAGTTTTGGGATTGATACATCCGACTAGTTTTAATCTTATCCTAACCTGTTTATGATGAACTTAATTCGGTACTCACAATAAAACTAGTGCATATTTAAACTTCATTTGGCATTTCCTAAAACTAAATTCAGCGTCGTAATAATCTTTTCTTTTTACGGTTTAGCTAAAACAAAACCCTTGTTCAAAGTTTAAACTTGACATTGTTCTAAGCACGCTCCGAAAGGAGGTCACAAAGATGCAACTCCGCCTTGGTCCGTGCCGCGTTTTCCCATATAGGTTTTTAATTAACTTTTAAAGACACGGGATGCGTATTGAGAGATCTACTCAATCCAAACTAGTGACGAATCCCAAAGTATTTATGTGATTAATTATAATTAAATTAGTCGGTTTTTAACAATTTGACTTTTATTGCTTTGATGGTATATAGAGTACGTCATTATGTTTGTATAAACCGTCCATGTCTTTAAGAGGGCTGGTCACTCAGATTCGGAATTCTCCTCCGTAATGTTAAGTCTATGGACTTTTGATGCATTCGTATATTTAAAATATCTTATTCATATTTTCAAAATCTTTTTTCTCTGTATTCTCCTTAAAGGATGTCTCTTTTTTTCTTAGTTTTCACAATATTTCTAAAATCTATGCAGAATTTAATATTTTATGCATTAAAAGCGGGCGAACTGTGAGTAAGATTTTAACGCTTCATGTAAAATTAAGTTTATACTTTAGAAATATTTTGAGAACTAAGATAAAACGAAACATCTTTTAAGAAGTGTACATAAAAAATAGAAGTTAAAAAAATTAATTTCCCGAGAAGATATTTTAAATAGACGAATGCATCAAATGCCCATAGACTTAACATTACGGAGGAGAATTCCGAATCTGAGTGACCAGCCCTCTTAAGGGTTAATATCTTGGCTAATTACTGACGATTTTTTTCGAAAATCATTATCAACAATGCTTTTATACTTCTGCTACGATAGGTATCTCCAGCCCACATTAGATGAATGCGTGCAAATCGAAATATGTGTGTAACGGAAAAATGCACTCAAAAACAATGTGACCTAGGGTAATTCCTATAATTTTCCTGCAAGTTATAAATTAACATCTACTACCTCTAATTTTTTCACAATTTTAGATTCAGTAGATTCGGAAATAGAGGGAGGGGGACGTATTTTTACACTACATTTTCGAAGATATCTTTAAACATATGATGCCTAAAATTAAAATAAATGTATTTTTGAATTCAGCGTTACGAAAGCTTTAACCTGATACCCCACACGATATACAAAGAAAAGATTTTGTTTTCAAGTCACTTAATTAGCCTCTCTACATTTTCCCTAAATATATTTGTGAATAAACATTCTGTAAATATGTGGGTCAAAAGTCTTTATTACTTCCCACAAATTAGAACTTTCCACGTTCCATAGTTTACGAGTAAAATGGCTATGACAGACGGACAGACAGACACATGAGTGATCTTATAATTGTTCCGTTTTTACTTTTTAAGTGCGGAACCCTAAAAATGGAGGGAAAAAAACATGCGATTCAAACAATTACCATACGTAAGTCGAAATGTATGAGAATTCGTTTGTGTGTCTCAGTAAAAATATACAAATACTACTCGCACTATTTTCAATAGAAAACATATTGTCGTAAATTTTTTAAATATATATAAATATCATTGCAATTGAACGATACTTATGATTCTGTGAAAGTAAAATTGCAGGAAAGCTTGACAGATGGACAGATAGATAAATTATATAATAGCTTTTGGAAAATTGTAAAGTTAATTAATTTTCGTAAAATTTATTATCTTAATTAAAATTTAATATTACAAGAAAATTTAAAATTATTAAGAAAAATATAAATTACCTTCTGTAGATATTTTAAAAAGCGAATTTATTTTTTCATAATAACTTTAGAAAATTAAGATATAAGCAATTTACAATTAAAATTAGTGTAAAATACAAATAAAATTGTTTTTATGAGCATATATGTAATATAAAATTATTTAACGTACTTTAAAATACCTCAAAAATACATTAAAAACCAAATTAGAATTCCAAAACGTTTTCGGCCAAATTCGGCAATTCCACACGTTTCTTTAAAAAAAAAAATTCAGAAATGTATCAGAATGTACCTCTTTTTTATGAAAGAATTGTCTTATTCTGCAGCATGTTCCTCCTAAGAAAAAAAAAAAATTATATCTAACAATTATAGTTGTTATAGGGGGCACAAAAAAGAATTCGGATACATTAGGGTATACTACAGCAATTTATTTGAATTCCATTTTGATGATGTTTACTCGAACAAATTCAACAAAATTTATTTGATGTTAAAATTTGCATGAAAGTACAGATTATTTCGATAAACTAAAGGCGGGCAAAAGCAGTTGGGAAGTGTTTCATAATCTATACAACCAGCATCATTTTTCTTCATTGTTTTGTTCGTATATCAGCAGGAATGAACCTCAGATGGAAAACCAGCAGTAATATTTCTTTTTCATTTGGAAATAATTTCTAATCATCTGTCTATAACATTTTAAAACGGAAACAAAATGATTAAACATTTTTTTAACGTTATAAATTTTCAATATAAATTTTGTATGCATATATGAGGACGTGAGTTTAAAACCTCGCTTTATCCAGAAAACCAAATTAAAACCCATTCTATTTCACTGTAAACCAAGATTTTACATTGCCAGAAATACACGATAAAACTTTTTTTTCTTCAGATTATAGTGTTTTTTTTTTATGCAGGTTTACCCCCTATAGAATAGATTCATAGAGGAAACTCGATTTTCTAAAGTTTGGATAAGGTGAGTTTTGAAACTCACGTCGTCATATATATCTATATAATTCGCGAGTTACATTCTAAATGTCGTCTACAGATTTCTAGATAAATAAAGCCGTATGATAGTTCGCGGCCACAATAAAAACTATACGTAGAAAGGAACATATATTCAGAATATCCAACTCTCGACGAGCGTAAAAATGTTTTAGCAATGTATATGTGACACATCAAAACTGTGACACATCACTGTGACACATCAAAATGACGTATGGGGGCATATATACAGTGGTCGGATATCCAACGTTTTCGCCAAAAGTAAAAGTCCTAGCATTGGATATCTGCCCCCTTGACATGTGTCCCCTTCTGCTGTGACGTCAAGATGACGTATGGGGGCATATGTACAGGGGTCGGATATCCAACTCTCTCGCCAAAAGTAAAAGTCCTAGCATTGGATATCTGCCCCCTTGATATGTGTCCCCTTTTGCTATGACGTCCAAATGACGTATGGGGGCATATATACAGGGGTCGGATATACACCCTCGACGAAAGGAAAATTCTGTAGGACTGGATATGTGACCGCTTCAACCGTGACGTCAAAATGACGTATGGGGGCATATATACAGGGGGTGGATATACAGCTCTTGAGAAAAATAAAATGCTCTGTATTGGATATGTGCCCCCTTCTGATATGGGGGCATATATACAGGGGTCGGATATACAATTCTCGAATAAAGTGAAATTGTGTAGCACTGGATATGTGTCCCCTTCTACTGTGACGTCAAAATGACGTATGGGGGCAGATATACAAGGGGTAGATATCAGGCACCTCAAATTTGTATTTCTTGAGATTTTCTAGAAAAATACAATTAATCCACAATATAATTTTCACTATCTATTCAAATAAAAGTTAACTTCAATTTGAAAATGATGTTAAACACAGAAATCAAATAATCCATATCAATTTCCCTTTTATCCCTTTTATTCATTAAAATGGAGCAATTTAGTTACCGTCATTACAGAAATGTCATTAAAAAATACGAAAAAATTAATACCCTGAAAACTAATTCAAATTTTAAAATCCTAAGATCATATTTGTCGTCGTCGCTTTTTATTCCTATATGACTGTGTAAAAATTTAAAATGTGTAATGTTTAGAAATTTTTTAAATTGTTGAAGCAAAAATTACAAAACCGAAATTTCATCGTCAAATGTTGACATTCTCCAAATGACGTCAGCGTTACGCACAGATGCGTTTGTCCTTTATAATATAAATATATTTTTTAAAAAATGTTTCAAAAGCGTAGTATGAAATTATGGAGACGATAGAAAAGTCCGTAGGGAAAGGAAAAGGGCTTTGTCGCTAAAAACTGAACTATTATCAGTTTTCTTTTTCTTCTTTTTTTTGTGATTTGTTATACTTACGACGCTTTCTTTTCACTGAAAAATTTCTTGGCAAATAAAATAAATTTATCGAAGTAAAATCACTGAAGCGAGGACAATAAATGAAATTTGCTTGAAATGTAAGTGCGTCTTTCCGATTTTATATACAGTTTTAAAATAAAAAACGGAAATTTTGAAAAATGAATTTCTTTAAAGTTACATTGTATTTGATAGCACGAAAAAAAAAAGGATCGTGGAAAATACATTGACAGGGAGAAAATTGCATTTGGAGAACATTCCTTTTTGAAATAAAAAGTAATCGTGAAAAGTTCTTTTTTTTTCCTATAAAAAGTACATTTGCAAATACAATTTTTAACATAAGTTATTTGGATATTTTAAGAACATCATATAAAAATCCATACAAAAATACTTAATGTTTCTTTAAATGAAAATGTATTATTTCCTAAGTTTATTTGCATTCAAAGCATCTATGGTACGTTCGCATAACGCAAAAGTATCTTAATTTAAAAATTAAAAAATCTAATATTTAATTACAATTATATAAACTTTTTAAACAATTTTCAGCATTGTTCAAAAGTGTTTACAAATTAGGTTTGTGTGTGTGTCTAGCCTCTAAACTAAATATACTTAGATTGTCATGTAATTTATATATTTTATTGATGTTTACTTTAGAATTATAGGTATTGAAATTGAAGTGTATATCGTTTGTAATTCGTTTACAGGAATATACAAAATATTGCTTACAATTTGGTCTGTTTGGAAAAAATCATTTCACATGGATTTTAATAACGTTACAATACTTCAAACATAATGCAATTGATAAGTGTCACTGATGTAGATTAAAGCATGGTTTTATTACTATTATAGAATAAGCAGAAATTATTGTACGTTTACGAGGACAACAAAATCATTCCATTATATTATGATCAATTGGGGGGGGGGGGATTTTGCGATGCATTCTGATGATCTTATGCTTTTCCAAACATAATGGAACTGAAAAGGGTTACAGAAGTTCACCACAACATGATTGCTGTAGGTTATGGAGTGCATAGTACTTATTGTTCAGTTACATTTTTTTAAACTACTGAAAATCTTCGAAATTTCATAAAATTTAAAATATAACATCTTCGTAAACTTTGATTGTTGAATAATGGAATTTTAATTGTTGAACTTGTCAGAACATAGAGATTTTTTTAAACAACTTATAGGAAACGGGGGCTGTATCAAATTTTTGAAAGTTAACTCCTTAAAAATTAATGGGCCAATTCCTATAGACCGGTAGCTGGCAGCACAGACACATTCGTACGGATACCATTATTTCTGCAGGAAAACTACCTGTATCTTTTTATTGAAAAAGTAATCTAGGTTAAACGCGCACAACTTCGACTTCGAATACACTTCCAACCGAGCCCCTGTGGACAGGTCCACACATCCCCGGGATCAGAACTGATGAAAAAAGACAGGAGAGCAATCTAAGACCTGGATGGTAGCAAATAAAAGAGGGGGGGTGGAGAAGCAAAAAATAAAAATAAAATGAAGACCTGAACAGGTGGGAAAAATTAGCTACTTGAAGTAAAAACATTTCGCCTTTTTTAAAGAGATTTTCTATAAGATAATACTGATGCGGAAACTTTTCTAGTCTGCAGCATTCACGGACGCGGACAAACCATGAGACATCCACCTCATCGAGTTCGAGGCTAAAATTCCAGAATTAGCTAAAACTCTATTCTCATATTAAAATACAATCGGTCTGCCAAGTCATATCTTGGGGGAAAACACATAAAAACCCGATTTTACCGGTTGACACGTAGGTTTAGCATTGAGTTTTCCTGCTCCCAATCCGCCATGTTTTCAAACATTTGGATGCAGGAAAATGCAATGGTAAAATTACAAGTCGACCGCTAAAATCTGGTTTTTAGGTGTTTTCCACCAAGATATGACTAGGCAGACCGATTGCGTTTTAATACGGGAATCAAGTTTTAACTAATTCTGGAATTTCCGCCTCCAACTCGATGAGGTGGTAGTCTGTGCTTCCGGCTCCCAGTCTATATTTTATTTTCCCCACTTTTACAATTTATAGTGCCTACATATCTCCAGCAGATAGAAAATTAATTGCTTGTTTCAAACTTTTCGTGATACACTGTATAGACAGACACAACAGCTATATTGAGTTATTTTGTATTAACTGTATATTTAAAGTTACAATATTTGGTTAACATTTTAATTTTCTTATGTTTTCACATTGATAAGCTACAAGAGTATATTTAATCAGGATCATGCAATATATATTCTATAGTTACCATCATTCCACCATTCAATAATTTACGTGTCATTAACAATCAAAATTGTGTAACAATAGATCCTGTTGCTGAACTAAATATTTATAGTTATAAAGTAATAATATATGTAAATAAACAGGGTGTCCGCTCTCAACGGTGCCCAATGGCTAATTCCTAAACCGTTAGTCATAGACATTTAGTTCCAATTACAAAAATGTTTTAAATCAGGCAAAGAAATATTTAAAAAGCGATTTAGGTCAATAAAAACATTTTTTAAAAAATTACGAAATTTAAATTTTTATACGGCCCCCGGTCCTATAAGTTATATATAGTAAATTTTTCATTTTACACTGACAAGTAATAATAATAATAATAATAATAATAATAAAAATCCCGTTATTCTACGATTAAAATTGTCCGAGTAATAGCTGTTTAAAGTTGGAGCATATTTTTTGCTGTAAATTGGGGGTCATTCACAAATTTAGTCGAAATATAATTTCGTCAGATATATTTAAAAAAAATGATTGAGAGTAAAATTGGCATTGCAATGTAAATTTAAGATCTTTAATCATTCTGACATATTAATGCAAAATATACAATTTGTAAGATACATTTAAGAAGAAAGAAAAAAACAGAATTTTTATTAAATAAAATGATGCTATATTAACAACCTCAATTCTTTACAAAATGATATAAAAAACTGGTGGAACCGGAGAGAAAAGTAAAGCTCGATTTAAAAATGTTACAGTAAAGAATTGGCAAATAGTTTCAGTTTAAAAAAGTAAGTAGTGCGTAGAGAATTAATGGAACTAGATTATCTGTAAAGCTCATGAAATTACCCAAATTTTTGTTGATAGATGAAAATGTGAACTGAGCTTTACTGGTGCCTTAAAATCAATCAGGGAAGTAAAGGTATTTTTAACTCATTCTGAATTTCAATCATTCATAACCAGTTTGAAAATTTGGTTCATAAGAATATGTTAGAGGTTGATTTTGAAATGAGCGGGAACATGAGTGGTATCGAGAACATGAGAGATCGTTCAGTACGAAATATGGACCAAATTACATTCCAAGGGTTGCTGATAAGCCTGGAAGATCAAAGGCCAAAGTAAGCCCAAAACCCTATGCATGTACGATTCAACCGTATGCTATCTACTTACTTTAACCATATGATAACTCTGGCTTATGCCCATTGACATAAGGTTAGCTTTTCACAGTAATTACACAAAATAAAAAGTATAAGATGTGTTATGTCAGAAATATTAATAACAACAATTCCTCAACAACTCGACCATTTTAATATTATACTTAAAATATTACTTCATGGTTTAAGAACAATTTTTTTCTTTTAGCTTTGTGGAGTTTAGCTTGACTTGATGCAACCATGTCCACAATTCTGGGCTTGACAGAAATTTTTTAGCACATAATATAATTTTTAGCTATCAACAAAAATTTGGGTAATTTCATGAGCTTTACAGATAATCTAGTTCCATTATTTTTCTATGCACTACTTACATTTTTAAACTGAAACTATTTGCCAATTTTTTCTGTAACTTTTTTAGATGGAACTTAACTTTTCTCTCTGGTTCCACCAGTTTTTTTATATCATTTCACACCTTTTTCAAATCCTTTCAGGAACTTAATCAACCAACTTCAACTAACCAAACAACCGCCCCAACTAACCAACCAATGAACTCAATGAACCTGCCCAACCAATTGCCCCTATCAAAAAGAAACAGAAACATTGGTTCACCAGTGTATTTCAAGAGCTCGGATGACTCTATACTTATTGCTAACCCTAATATTGAGATATTGACCTATAGGATTCAGAACTGGCCGCCAGACTAGTCCTTAGACTAAGTTTTATACATAGTGTGATCTCTTGAATTTTTCTGTTACGTACTTACTTACGCTCTTCTGGTTTAAGGAAATATGCAGTATCCTAGGTCAACCACTCAAATACACAAACAGCTAAGGTAAGAAACAGTCATAAGAAATGAATTAAAACTGCGAAAAAACTATAAAAAGGGAAAAACTCTGTTTTGGGGACTTAATGGGAATTTAAAATTTAAAAAAAGTCAGAAAACGTCTGAATGCAGGAAAATGATTAAAAGTGATTGAAAATATTATACAATACACCTGTAAATAATATCAGAAATATTACTAATAGTATTGGATATTTATAATAATATTTCGTATGTCAAACTAAAATACCACGATAATGACTAACATATTTACATCTAACTATAACCACTGATCAAAGAATCAGGAAAATTGGAAAGTAGGTGTTCTTTGTAAAGTATGCATTAACCCTTTGCTCTCGAAGTTTCATTTCATTCGTATTACCGGCAACTCGAAGCGATTTTAGTTATATCTTATTATTTTTTTAATTCTTTATGAATACAAATGTTATGATATATTTAAAAAAAAAGAATATAAAATTATTAAATTTTGTAATCGTCCAAAGTGTGATACCTCTCGAAGCAATTGCCAATATGTTATCTTGGCTTTTCTAGACAGGTATCACAAAATTATTTGCATTGTGTCCTTAGCGAAGCCCTCGAGTTTGAAGATATATTTTAAATGGCTCCGCTGCGGATACCTCGAGTGCAAAGGGTTAATTAAGGAAATAAATTACGTAAACGTGTCTATTGCCAATTGGCGCATTTGGTACGGATAAATTATATAATTGAGCCTACAGATAATTGACGCATGTTACCGGGCGTCGTTTAGGGCATAATTTATTTAACCGTAAGCACACGGACCTATTTTTGTAACATTAACACACGAGTGGGGTAAATCTCACCTCATTTTGTCTCCCATTATATTTTTGGCTAAACGCGTTTTAAAAACAAGTGCTGTACTCTATATTGTAAAATGCATCCGTACTACTTCTTTTTAAGGAAAAATCAAGCGTTTCTTATTTATTTTCCTATTTTGCAACAGTTTCTGTAAAAATGGCAGGTTTTTTATCGTTTTTTTTTCTTAGAAAATATGCAACGATTTGTTTTACCTCATAAAACATGAATTATTTTATAAAATTTACAATAATTACATTTAATACACTTTCATCAACATATACAGGTAGCTTTTATTTCACTCTTTCAGTAAAATTATTTTAGTATGTGTTATCCCGTAACGAATGAACATTTCGAAATGTAATGTATGCACACGCGCGAGATTATTTAATCCCAAACGCCATATCTCTGCCCTTCTAGCCAACAAAATAAAGACATGCCTTCATACAACCTTTCTCAACCTTGGGTCTTGAAAGGTACAAGGAAGGTCAGTAGTGTCTTCTAATGTGGCGTAATTTTGCAGTTTTTTCACATGCATAAACTT